>CM031241.1:599810584-602473084 GCA_018340775.1 Taxus wallichiana var. yunnanensis | reverse complement strand
TCTATATGTTGATACTTTGTAGTTGAATCATTATGTTGTGTCTTATCGTTAAAAATAATTGGCCTTGATATGTGTCTCGTGTTTTCATGTTGCCTATGTGGGTTAGTTCTTGTGCAATAAGATCATGTGTTGTGCATTGTCATAAGTGATCCCTGTAGTGTCATGTGAACTACAATGATGAGTAAAACAAAAACAAAAAAATATTACAGTATTTTTACTATTTTTTTGTGTGTAAATTGCGAGCGTTCTAAGAGAAGAATCTTTCTTATTGGAATATAAAATCCCCTTATTTAGGAGATAACTTTCAAATATAGTCCATAGTTCTTATAACTTATTAAATTCTATTCTTCAGTAAGGTTCCAATTATGGCCTCATATTAGAACCTTGAGAAGCTTCTTATATACTTTCTATATTTGTTTATTTTAGATATTGAAATCATTAAAAATCATTTTGATTGGGAGTATTATTGCTTTCGAGAGATGTTAGTGGTATGGGATTATTTGACACTTGGCATAAAATCTTAACTTTATGTGCCAAATAGGTTACACATTCCGTGAAAGGAATGGAAGAGTGAAGTATTATAAGTATATTATTCTAAAATATTATACTTACTTGGATGTCCTTATGGTGAAACTAATCGGAGACACTTAGGTATTCATATGTTTCTTATGAGTATGTTAAGGTTGGACGGAAGTTTATTGATTAAAGTATATGGAATACCTAAAAAAAATCAAACTATACTTCTTAGGAATGGTAACAAAATTAGGGATATCTAAATCTCAATAAATTAATAATCACTATCATGATAACTTATTCTCATATTTTATGATCTCCATTTTATTGAGGTAGCATGGGTGCATCTCTTGAATTCTACATGGGAGACATTCGTGTTCTTCAACACATATTTTGTAGAATAAATAAATCATGTCTTTCTTGGCCCAAAGTGAAAGCTAAACATTCCAATTATAGTAAATACCATTAATCTTTTCAATAAATCATTGTTTTTCTTGAAAATCATATGTGGAAAATTATTATCAATTCTCATCATTAATTGTAGAAATGTTGAAATTGATTATTTGAAACCCCTTCCTCAAATATACCCTAATAAAGGTTTATGAATAGCTTTCTCATCAGGTTCCCACTTGGTTTGAGATTCCCCTTGGGTCAACTACGAGTTTTCTCTCATTAGCTTCGCATGGAGACAAAGCACTACATTCCTAGAGACCAACACACTTGCACACTTTGCAACAAGCACTTTATATTTTGTTTTCCTGTGTACTATGAGATTTGTGGTAGGTTCTATTGTCTCTTTCGAGAAACTCAAGGCTCATTACAGGCCCTTATCCATTATGAAGACCAGAGGTGTGTAGCTTTATTTATCAGGGAGATGACCCAACATAAATATGGCCTCCTCAAACATCATCATGGCAGCCTTGGGTCTCAGACTATTGGTTCATTCCTTTAGCCTTCTACACAACACCGGAGGCATAAATGAGCACATGACTTCACACACAGATCCACGATCTACCGTGCTTAGAACCTCTTAAGCATGACACATATACTTGTTGCATCTTGTGTCTTTCCAGTTGCTTCTTGTATTTTGTTTTGTATTTTTTTACCTTCTTGCATTGTCTTGTTCTCTTTGCTCCTCTTGTAGTCCCATTAACCTTTTTGATTACTTCTAGACATTAATTTTTAAATTAAATTAAATTAAATCATCAACTATCCATATTTTAGAAGCTTAACCACATATAATGTCGTCAATATTTTATACATACTCTAAGTAGGAGGTTATATATATTATGGATTTTTATTCTTGACAAAAATCTCATTTTCCCAATGTTTTCCTATCAAGTTTTAATCTTGGGAACTAACTATTGCATTTTTACATTCAACACGGTCCCAATTTTTTTTTATATAACATGATAATGTAGCTTTTTTCATTTTTATCTAAAACTTGGCATCCTTGGACATGGATTTATGATTTTTCGAACTATATAGCCTCTGACATTTCACATAACATATAATTCTACTTGGACAATCTTTATTTTTACTTGAGTATTCACATAGATTTGTGAGACTTTGTGAGCAAAATTGTCTTTTCTAAAAAAATAATTGACATGCAATTTCCACATATAACAAACTTATGGTTATGAAAATCATGAAAATGAATATTCAATTTTAAGACAACACGTTGGCATTAGAGGTGAAACTTCTCCAAATTTGTAACAACATTAAGAAATTATACTTGATTATGCTTCACATTCCACCTACTTCACTTTTACATGATGGTTCTTACCGAGAGAATGACCACCATCATAGTTTTTCTTGTCAACACTCCACCACCTAAAAATTTACCTCCTTTGACACAACATGATGATTGGTTTGTTTATGATAGGAAAAAGACGGTTTCCTAGATATGTTCTTGAATATATGGATCCAATCTAAGTCTAAACACATGATGTGGATATACGGATGCTCAAGGAGTGATAGGATTACAATTCTAGAGGATAGTGAATGCAACCCTATAATAGCTCTAGAATTCCAAGGCCTATATCTAAGATAAAGATATGTATCATACACGATATCAAAATAAGAGTAATTGAAGAATTGATAAAGACAAGAGAAGTACATTGTAATATAATAAGACAATGAGATAGATCATATCAAACTTACATTTACTTTAGTTTATAACAATGTGACCAATATAGCATGGGGTAATTGTGTTGTAATATCTACATTTCTCAAATGTTTTGGTCTAGTGCCCCACGTGACCATGTTTGATCACACCATAATCCCAATAGGTCCCTTAAGGCACCCGCTAGGTGGAGAATGAATCAAGAGTCCCAATATAGAGAAATTGTTAGCAAGTGTAAAAAATATTATGTATATAGTTTGTACCAACCCATTATGATAAGTTATGTAGGTTGGATTCCACCATTTCTTCCTACGAAACAAAATATTTAATAGACTAGTCCTCGAGTGAATGTGAATGATATAAACATAGAAAATGATGCGAGATAGATGATGGGATCCCTTATCTAAAGGTGATGAACTACTTGTAAACATTGCGTGGGGTGATCTTCATTTCTTATTCTCGTGTTTAGTTTGATGATCCTTTTACAATCTTTGTATAATCTAGTTATAAATCATATAAAAACACTTTTATAATGTTGTTAATGTACACTCTCCTAGGTTGTATGACCCAATTTAATGCTATTTAGAATGTGATATTTTTCCAATTTCTTTTAAATAGGTTGTAACTTTTATTTAAAGTAATATAATTCAATCAAAATATCATTGTTAACGAAGTTTCTTTTCTCTTAAAGAGCCTAATAAGTTTTAATGATAGACATGAGATATAAAAAAACTTTGTAAATAATAATAATTAAGAAAAATAATTTTTGTATTAGGTCATCAAGGTTGGATGGCTCGGTTTTGATAGCCTCTTTAAGTAGCCTTGGTCACATGTGTGTGAATCATGACTTACCTATAAGGGGCAATGCATTTAGAAGTTATGATGAAGCTCACCATGTACTAGAGCTTCACAACTTTAAATCGGTGGATTAACAAAGCAATTTCAGTGGCATCGTTTTGATAGCCTCTTTAAGTAGCCTTGGTCACATGTGTGTGACTCGTGACTTACTTATAAGTGGCGGTGAGTTCAAAAGTTATGATGAAGCTCACCATGTATTAGAGCTTCACGACTCTAAATCATTGGATTAATCTCAATTTCGTGTCATTGAGCTTGGATGTCTCGGTTTTCATAGCCTCTTTAAGTAGTCTTGGTCACATGTATGTGACTCATGAATTACTTATAAATAGTAGTGATTCTAGAAATTATAATGAAGCTCACCAAGTATTAGTGCTTCACAACTCTAATAATTAAATTAACCTCAATTTCCTCTAAATTATCTTATTATTTGAAAATAAATTAAAATAGTCCCCTAAAATGAAATTTTGCCATCTACATCACAAGCAAAATAGGTTGAAACATTGAACCCAATTTTCGCAAGCAAAATAGGTTAAAACATTGAACCCAATTTCCAAAAATTAAAAAGAAAGGAAACACTTCCATCTTTGTCTAATGTCATGAGTAAGAAAATGATGAATTAAATATTTGCATACATGTAAAGAAATCAGAAGAAAGCACTATATTGAAATAGAAAAATTAACGATCGTCAAAACTCAAATGCATTTGTTAAATTAAAAACAAACACAAAACGCATTTTAAATTTATGCGTTGTCATAATAAGACACGTGCCACGAAGACATTTTTGTATTCAAAAAATTAACCGTTTCGAAATTTAGCACCGGGGTAAGCGGTTTCGTTGGGATTAAACATTATAAGCCCAGAAATCGCGACTCACAATAGAGAATATAACTATTACAAAAATAGTGACTTCTGCTAAATTAGCCATAAATGTATTAGCTAGCAGCTTCGATAAACTAGAGGCGTTTTTAGCCCGAGGTTTTCAAATGGTATCAGAAAGTTCACGGCAGCTGTCATCGGACCACAAATTACCGTTGGACTAGTCATTAAAGTGACAGCTGGACTACAGGTGGACTAGCCGTTTGAGAATAGGAGCATAAAAGCTGCTCTGAGAAAGTTTTCTCCAAGGCTTTGTGGTGTCGCAGCTCTCCCAGAAGATTGTTTTTTCTGGCCTGAATTATTTGTGCTTCTTTAATGAACCCCTGTTTGGGGTTTTGTTTATGCATGGCCATGCTCTCTTCTTCTTTGTCTGCGTCTGTCTTTTGAATTTTTTTGAAAATTTGTGTGTCTGTGTCTGTATTTTTGTGTGTTTGTCTGTTGATTTTCTGTGCCCATTTTCCTGTGTGCATTTTCCTATTCAATTTTTATGTGGAATTTTCTGTGGACGCCTTTAGCCTTTGCATTTGATTCTCAAATAAATTTGCAAGATTTGTTATTCTATGCAAGTTTTGGTGGGGAGACCATGTCCGGAAAAAACAGAGCAGGGAGGAGCAAAAGAAAACTCTTCTACCTCAATAAGCCCTGCTAAGTTTGGTAAGTACTATACAGATTTTGTATTTGTTACAGTTTTTCCTTAAATTTTCAGTTAGTGATGTTTTTAATTTTTTATTTAAGATTCTATACCTGTTGGTAAGTACTGTACAGTTTTTATATTTGTTACAGTTTTTCCTTAACTTTTTGAAATCAGAGGTTTAAATTCTTTTTAAAGATTCTACACTTGTTTACAATAGTTGCTTGTCTTGTGTTTTTCATTTCTATTGATTTATGGCTGCTAATTGAGTCGTTGATTAGCTATTTTACATGTAATTAAATGTTTAAACATAGTTAGCGTGATATTGTGAAATGATTTTACAGAAGAGAAAATACTAGGCCTCTCCATTGGATGAAATTTGCAATGGTGAAACTTCTGTTACTCCCTGTGACATGGTAGTCTTTATTTTTTTCAGGGCTGCCTTTTTCTCGTCAGATTATTTTTATAACCCACAGTGGGGAAGGGATTTGTTCTTTAAAAAGGGTTCAATATTCATTTATGTTCCTTTTAACAATTTATGGTTATAACATTGTGAAGATATGTGTTCTGAGTCCTTTTACAAGGCTAGCTGAGGAGGCACGAAAATTGAAAATATGTAGTTGTCTATAACGTGTTGAATGAAGGGTTGAAAAATATCTAGGGACCACTTATAAACCTATATGTTCCTTTGCCTCAAGAGATAGAAACGAACAGAATAAACAAGTTCTGTGCAAACATCCCTTCCTACATCCAAAATATCTTCAAAGCACAGTGGATAAAGTAGCTTTCTATGTCTGCAATTAATAACCCTCTTCTTAATCTTCTTTGTGTCATATCACCTTTAATTAACTGCCTAAGAAATCATGTGTAGATGCGTGTTAATTTATGCTCCATCCATCTGCAATCGTTTTAATCTTCCCCTGCATTGAATATGTAGTCTCGAATTTATCTTAAAGGAGGAATGTTTTCCGTAGCCTTAACAAAATATTTCAATCTCTATTTTTCAGCTGCACAGATTCAGTGATCTATCACTGCTCATTTATCAACATAGGTGCTTCAAACTGTGTGGTTCTAATTATGCTTGATTGTTATTTGTTACCATCTTGTGTTTCCACACCTTCCATGGTTTCAAACACTAGCTAGGACCTGCAATGTTGTGAGCTCTGTTTGTTAATTTATGCTCCATCCATCTGCAATCATTTTAATCTTCCCCTGCATTGAATATGTAGTCTCGAATTTATCTTAAAGGAGAAATGTTTTGTTTACAAAGCAGATGGCATCTAGTATGGGTTGCGTAGCCTTAACAAAATATTTCAATCTCTGTTTTTCAACTGCACAGATTCAGTGATCTATCACTGCTCATTTATCAACATAGGTGCTTCAAACTGTGTGGTTCTAATTATGCTTGAATGTTATTTGTTACCAGCTTGTGTCTCTACACCTTGCATGTTTTCAAACATTAGTGAGGACGTTCAATGTTGTAAGCTCTGTTTGGTATGTGTTGCAGTCATGACTTCATCTTTGACTGATTTTGCTGACTATCTCAGCTTCTCATCCATTCATATAAGTATCCAATCTGACTACTCAAATAAGTATCCAATCTTGTCTCAGAATCTTCTTCATTAACCCGAATCATTTACATCCATCTTTCCTTATTGCCTATTGTGAATTTAGCTTAGATTCATCATTGATGTGCTTTGTTTCACACCACCTTGGTTTCTTTCTGTATTTGTTTATATAGACCCTGGCAGTTCACACCTCAACTTTGCACACTTCAATTATATATGGAGCGCCCTATATTTTCTCTGATATATCTGACACTGAGTTTCTAGCCTGTTGAACCTACTGGGGTGCAGTATTCTTATTGTCAATTTGTTAACAGGGCATCATTCTAGTAGTAAGTTCTAGACAAAGAATTATTATGATGTACTCAACCTAATCCAACCTTGGTTTCTTTCTGTATTTGTTTATATAGACCCTGGCAGTTCACACCTCAACTTTGCACACTTCAATTATATATGGAGCGCCCTATATTTTCTCTGATATATCTGACACTGAGTTTCTAGCCTGCTGAACCTACTGGGGTGAAGTATTCTTATTGTCAATTTGTTAACAGGGCATCATTCTAGTAGTAAGTTCTAGCCAAAGAACTATTATGATGTACTCAACCTAATCCAACCTTGGTTTCTTTCTGTATTTGTTTATATAGACCCTGGCAGTTCACACCTCAACTTTGCACACTTCAATTATATATGGAGCGCCCTATATTTTCTCTGATATATCTGACACTGAGTTTCTAGCCTGCTGAACCTACTGGGGTGAAGTATTCTTATTGTCAATTTGTTAACAGGGCATCATTCTAGTAGTAAGTTCTAGCCAAAGAACTATTATGATGTACTCAACCTAATCCAACCTTGGTTTCTTTCTGTATTTGTTTATGTAGACCCTGGCAGTTCACACCTCAACTTTGCACACTTCAATTATATTCGGAGCGCCCTATATTTTCTCTGATATATCTGACACTGAGTTTCTAGCCTGCTGAACCTACTGGGGTGAAGTATTCTTATTGTCAATTTGTTAACAGGGCATCATTCTAGTAGTAAGTTCTAGCCAAAGAACTATTATGATCTACTCAACCTAATCCAACCTTGGTTTCTTTCTGTATTTGTTTATATAGACCCTGGCAGTTCACACCTCAACTTTGCACACTTCAATTATATTTGGAGCGCCCTATATTTTCTCTGATATATCTGACACTGAGTTTCTAGCCTGCTGAACCTACTGGGGTGAAGTATTCTTATTGTCAATTTGTTAACAGGGCATCATTCTAGTAGTAAGTTCTAGCCAAAGAACTATTATGATGTACTCAACCTAATCCAACCTTGGTTTCTTTCAGTATTTGTTTATGTAGACCCTGGCAGTTCACACCTCAACTTTGCACACTTCAATTATATATGGAGCGCCCTATATTTTCTCTGATATATCTGACACTGAGTTTCTAGCCTGCTGAACCTACTGGGGTGAAGTATTCTTACTGTCAATTTGTTAACAGGGCATCATTCTAGTAGTAAGTTTTAGCCAAAGAATAATTATGATGCACTCAACCTACTCCCACTTTATTTTCATATTACATTTTTCTATTTTTTGATCTCAGTGGGGATGCACAATTACTTATTTGTTAAGAAAAATCTGTTTGTACCAAAATATTATTTGTAACTTCTTGAAATGGTAAGATTATGAAAAACATTTCATATCTTTTAGTATCTTACCCAATATTGCCGAGATAAAATTATGCAACTCTACCCAAAAGTAAAAAACAACATAAGATCAGAAAATGACAATGTCCTATAAAACTAAAACTAGAATACTGTAATCCATCTTCAGACAATGCAAAATACAATTCAAAAATGTAAAGAAACCTACTGAAACAGAGTAGTTTAGTAGCTTTTAGGAATTCGCTTTATTTTTTAACCCACTAAATCATTTCTTCCTACCCACTTACTCCCGCCTGATTTTGTTCAAATTGCTGTTTTTTTATTTGAATTTTTGTTTCTCCCATTTACTGAAATGTGGTAATTGTGTTATTTTTGACTCTTAGTTTATCTCAGGCATTGAATTGATGCTTTGGAACAGCCCTAGAAACTCACATCTGCAGGTAAAACTCAGAATATCGGTTTTTAACCTGTAGATTTGATATTAAAACAATTTTAAAAAGGAAAATCGACAATGGATATATTTTTATCTATTCTGATTTATTTCTTGTGTTTAATAATTGTATTATGATTGCCATGATTTTTTTTTCTCTTTTTTCTTCCTGGCCTTGACTTTTTAATTTTTGGTATTTGTCTAATTTTCTATTTTCTTTGTATGTGTCGTTGTGTGTGATTTTCTGTTAACAGATTTAAACTCTTACGGAAGGGAGATAACGTGACATTATTGTATCTTAACAAGCTAAGTTTATATTATACTCAAGCAGCTACACTTGGAGGCATCTAATCCATCAAATTCATTTAGGGAATGACATCTAGTCTTCATATTAAATATCTGGAGGGACCTGTAATGTAGTTTACCAAGCTATTATCCTTAACATTGAACTAGAACCTGGAATCCTTTTGAATATTACAAACTTATCATCTACATTAAATTCCACCTTGTAAAACATAGGTCTTTTCTGCCCCTTCCTTCTCCTACACACTGCACTGTGTAGTATTTGTTCTACAACAAAAATGTGTGTTTAATTTTCTGAAGTTTGATCTGTACCTTGATAGAAAATAAGTTTGCTGTGGGAATCAATCTCTTGAAAACATATTCCTACATGGGGTGTGGCAACATGATGGAGTTGAGATTTTGCCAATGATCAGAGGTATTTTTGCTGCCCTTCCTTTCTCTTACACACAGCACTGTGTGATATTTGTTCTACAACAAAAAATCGCTGTGGGAATCAATCTCTTGACCACATATTCCCATGTGGGGTGTGGCAACATGATGGAGTTGAGATTAATGCCAATGATCAAGGTCAAGGTAATTGAACCATGCCGTCCTCTGTCGCCTTCACTGGTTTTTAGCACTTCATCAGCAATGCTGCCAAAAGCAAGTCAACACGAACAGTTCATTTGGAGCAAAGAGGCTTGATTTGAAGGAGAATATCAGACCCAACAGTGCAGAGTGACGTGAAACTATGGCCGTTCAAGGTTGTTTCCAGTCTTGAGAATGATCCACTGATTTGTGATTCTCACAAAGGAGAAGACAAGCAATTTGATGTGGAAGAAATCTCCTTTATGGTCCTTTGTAAGATGGAGGAGATTGCTGAGGTGTGTCTTGGATGCCGTCCTCTGTCTCCTTCACTGGTTCTTAGCACTTCATCAGCAATGCTGCCAAAAAGCAAGTCACCACGAACAGTGCATTTGGAGCAAAGAGGCTGATTTGAAGGAGAAAATCAGACCCAAAAATGCAGAGTGACATGAAACTATGGCCGTTCAAGGTTGTTTCCAGTCTTGAGAATGACCCAATGATTTGTGTTTCTCACAAAGGAGAAGACAAGCAATTTGATGCGGAAGAAATCTCCTTTATGGTCCTTTGTAAGATGGAGGAGATTGCTGAGGTGTGTCTTGGACATGGTGAAGAATACCGTGGTTACAGATCCTGCATATTTCAATGATTGTCATAGACAGGCAACAAAGAATGCTAGGCTGAATGTAATGAGAATAATTAACGAGCCAACTGCTGCTGTCATTGCCTATGTTTGAAAAGAAGGCCACATCCTTTGGTGAGAAGAATGTTTTGATTTTTATCTTGAAGTTGGAACATTTGAAGTTAAATCTATTGAGACTATTGACTATTGAGACTATTGAAGAGGGTATATTTGAAGTTATATCTACTGTAGGGGACCCATTTGGGTGGAGTAGATTTTGAAAACCGATTTGTAAATCATTTAAATCAAATAGGCTAAGAGGTATATAATAGTTTCCTTAGGAGGTTGAAACTGCTTGTGAGAGAGAAAAGAGCACATTGTATTGACTTCTAATCTAAAATAACAAGGGCTAGGTTT
Organism: Taxus wallichiana var. yunnanensis; assembly: GCA_018340775.1. NCBI lineage: Eukaryota > Viridiplantae > Streptophyta > Pinopsida > Cupressales > Taxaceae > Taxus > Taxus wallichiana. Next base: position 602,462,533 of record CM031241.1, on the reverse strand, counting down.
GAGGAGCTTGATATGAATTTCAGAGTGTATTGACTTCTAATCTAAAATAACAAGGGCTAGGTTTGAGGAGTTTGATATGAATTTCAGAGTGTACGATCCATGAAATTGTTCTTGTTGGAGGATCCACTCAAATCCCAAAATTACAGCAATTGTGGCAAGATTTCATCGATGGGAAGGAGCTACGTAAGAAATCTTGGTGCAGCTCCACAGGCTGCAATTTTAAGTGGAGAAGGAGATGAGAAAGTGCAAGACTTGTTGCTGCTTGATGTCATTCCGGGAACTCTCTCTAGGATTGGAGACATCTGTAGTGTTAATGACTGTTTTTAATTCCACAATACGCAACTATTCCCACGCAAAAAGAGCAGGTCTTTTCTACATATTATGACAATCGACTAAGGACAATTTCAGCTCTCTGTCATCCCCCCTGCTCCAAGGGGTGTGCCTCAGATCACTGTCTGATTTGATATTGATTTTAATGATATCCAAAATGTCTCTGCCAAGGATAAGACAACTGGCCAGAAGAACAAGATTACTATCACTTATGACAAGGGTAGGTTGAGCAAGGACGAAATAGAAAAGATGGTACAGGAAGCAGAGAAATACAAAGCCCAGAGGACATTGTGGTGTTGCAGCTCACACAGAACATTGTTTTTTCTGGTTTGAATTATTTTGTGTTTTTTCGTGTATCCTTGTTTAGGGTTCCGTTCCTGGTGGTTCATGCATGGCCATGCTCTCTTCTTCTCTGTCTGTGTCTTCCTTTTGAAAATTTGTGTCTGTGTCTGTATTTTTGTGTGTTTGTCTTTTGATTTTCTGTGTCCATTTTTCCTGTGTGCATTTTACTTTTCAATTTTTATGTGGGATTTTCTGTGGACGCCTTTAGCCTTTGCATTTGATTCTCAAATAATTTTGCAAGTTGCAAGTTAAGTTTGGTAAGTACAGTACAATTTTTATATTTGTTATGGGTTTTCCTTCAATTTTCAAGCAGTGAGGTTTTTAATTTTTTATTTAAGATTCTAAACTTGTTTACAGTAGTTGCTTGCCTTGTGTTTTTCATTTCTTTTAAAATTATGGCTGTTGATTAGTTATTTAACATGTAATTAAATTTTAATGTGATTTTCTGAAATGAATTTAAAAAAGAGAAAACACCAGGCCTCTCCATTGGATGAAATTTGCAATGATAAATATGAACTAATTTCTTTTACTCCCTGTGACACGATGGTGTTTTTGTTTATTAAAGTTCCCCTTTTCTCGTCAGATTATTTTTTTAAGTCGCGATGGGGAAGGGATTTGTTGCTTGATAGGGTTTCAATAGTATGTTTTTCTCCGCCTCAAGTTGTTTCCATATTTGCATTCAATAACCCTCTTCTCAATCATGTGCAGATGTGTGTTAATTACTGCTGCTCCATCTATCTGCAACGATTTTGATCTTCCCCTGCATTCAATCTGAAATCTGAAATTTATCTTTAACAAGGAATCTGCGTATTAATTATGCTGGTTTTAATCTTCCCTGCATTTAGTCTATAGTCTTAAATTTATCTTAAGCAAGCATAGTTTTTATATTTTTTTGGTCTTAGTGGGGAAATTCTGTTTACAGAAAAATATTATCTTTAAAATATTGAAATGATTAACAGAGTAACTTTAACCATTCCGCATTATTTAGCCTTAGTAACAGGGTAACTTTTAGTCATCTATATTATTTTTTACTCACTGAATCATTGCTTTTTAACCACTTACTCTCACCTGAATTTGTTCAAATTGCAGTTTTCTCATGTTTACTCTAATTAGTCATTTTATCTAACTGCTTAGGATCACTGGATTAATTGTGTTATTTTGACTCTTTAGTTTTTAGTAATGCATTGAATTGCATAATTTTTCCACTACTTTTTAAAATAGTAACTTTTAGCTTTTAGTGTCTTTCCCATACATAACAAATGGCCGATCCACCCACAAGTGAAGGAGAAGGCTAGCTTAAAAGAGCTTGTCAAATAAAATTAAAGTTAACACAGATTATATAATAAACAGCTCCAATTTTTCTTTCCTTGTGCATCATCTAGAATCTGAAAATATAGGAGATGCTTTAACATGTACATAATTATACTTTAATTTGCAAAAAAACCTAAAACAAACCACGAATTAAATATAAATAGATAAGCTTCTTAACAACATTAGAAGTAGGTAGAGATGGATAAACCGATACTTCTAGAAAAGTCCTAGAAGTAGGTAAGAGGTAGATAAACCGATGCTTAAGATCAGCCCTACAAATTTGATGCGTCTCTCCTAACTATTGAAGAAGCACATTTTTGAAGTTAGAGCTACTAAGAGAACACCCATTTGGGTGGTGAGGATTTTGAGTTCAAGAGTAAACACAAGAATGATGTCGGTGGTAGGACCATGGGCCTTAAGAGGCCGAGAACTAGTTACGAGAGAGCAGAGAGGACACTGTCTTCAACTTCCCATTCCAAAGGTATTGATTTCTACTCTAGAAGTAGAAAGGCTATGTTCGAGGATCTTAACATGGATCTATTCAACAAATGTATGGAGTCTGTTGAGTTTGAGGGATGTTATTATTGGAGGATCCACTCGAATCCCAAAAGTACATCATTTGTTGCAATATTTCTTCAACGGGAAGGGGCTATGTAATAGCATCAACCTTGAGAAAGGCATGTTGCTTATGGTGCAGTATGCATAAAGCTAATGTTCTAAGTGCAAGGCATGTTGTCACTCCACTCTCTCTAGGGGTAGAGACAATCGAAGGGGGTAATTATTGTTTTGATTGCATCGTCCTTTTTTAGGTATTATAACGATCAACCTGGGGTGTTGAAAGGGAAACTAGTTGCGTAATTATTGTTTTAATTATATGGTCCGACAAGAAACCTGGGGTGTGGATCCAAGTTATTGAAGGTGAAAGGGAAATAACTATAGGGGGATGATTGAAGATATCTCCCCGTTTAAAGCGATCAATCTGTCCAGAGCCTTTTCCAACGCTGTATTTGAGCTATTTGAGAACAAGCGAATGTTAGTGAATGTGAGCAAATGATGTGAGCAAGCAAAATATGATGCAAATGGTGGAATTGTCGGTATGCCCGTGGAGGAGGCAATCTGGCAAATGCATGAAAGCTTTGCGTGACTGCGTTGGGAAATGGGCCTTGGGTTGTGCTTGGTTTCGACTTCTGTCAGCTTGTAAGAGTGCAACAGGAAGTGGGTCATTAGACTTGGGGCTACAGTGGGCCCTGGGTCACAATATCAGTGGTGGCTTGGTGAACCATCACATTTGAGAATCAGGAACGCCACAGGAATCGGAAGTGAACCTGAGACAGTTAGTTAAGCGCGCTCGGGTGAGAGTAGCACTGAGAAGGGTGACCTCACGGGGAAGTCTCAGATTCGGTCTCCCAAAGTGCAGTAGCAGAGTAAGAGCAACGCAACATTCTGTGCGAGTAAGGACAGTGGAAAGGTCCCTTTGTATATTGTTGGGCATTTTCTACCGATTAGGCCAGACACTTGTAAATACTCTCGACTTGTGAAGCCTCTTTGTAATCCAGTCGCGTGGAGCATTTTGAAGTAATACAGAGCTCTGTTTTCTAAATCTTGGTTGGCATATTTATTTTATGGTGCATGCATTGTTTTAGTTTGCAATTGTACTAACTCGTGCAGGTCCTCGCTGAAAAGGAAGAAGGCATAGTCTGCGAATCCTCACAGATTGTCGCGAAATGCCGCACGGGCTAAGGAGTGAAATCCCACGAACCCGTGACATTTACTCATTTGAGCTCAGACATTTCAAAAAGTGCTCCATGAGTGGATTACAAAGAGGCTTCATAAGCCGAGAGTATTTACAAGGTTGGGTCGGACTCAGCCAAAAATGCCCAAAGAATATTCAAAGGGACCTTTCCACTGTCTTTACTCGCACGAATCTTGCGTTGTTCTTACTCCGCAACTTTGGGAGCCGACACCGGGAACTTCCCGGGAGGTCACCCATCCCAAAGGCATTGTTTTGGCTCGGAATCGAGCTAACTCGTGCAAGGGTCCTCACTAAAAAGTAAGAAGGCGTAGTCTGCGAATCCTCACGGATCGTCGTAGTGCCGCATGGGCTAAGGAGTGAAATCCCTGAACCCGTGATAGCTGGTATCGAGCTCAGTATTACTTTAAAAAGTGCTCCACGAAATTTGGATTACAAAGAGCCTTCACAAGCCAAGAGTATTTACAAGGTCTTCGGGTCGACTCAACCGAAAATGCCCAAAGAATATACAAAGGGACCTTTCCACTGTCCTTACTCGCACAAAATCTTGCGTTGCTCTTACTTTGCAACTTTGGGAGACTGATACCGGGACTTCCTGGGAGGTCACCCTTCCCAAAGTCTTTACTCTCACCCGAGCGCTTAATAATCTGTCTCGGGTTCACCGCCCGATTCCCGTGTTGTTTTTGATTCTCAAATGTGATGGTTCACCAAGCCACCACTGATATTAAGTGACCCAGGGCCCACCCAGCCCCAAGTCTGATGACCCACTGCTTGTTGCACTCTTACAAGCTGACAGAAGTCGAAACCAAGCACAACCCAAGGCCCATTTCCCAACGCAGTCACGCAGAGCTTTCTCGCATTTGCCAGATTGCCTCCTCCATGGGCATACTGACAATTCACCTGTTTTGCATCATATTTGCTTGCTCACAGTCATTTGCTCACATTCACTAACATTCGCATTGTTCTCAAATAGCTCGAGTGCGTTGGAAAAGGCTCAGATTGCATTGATCGCTTGGCGGGGGAGATATCTTCAATCATCCCCCTATACGCTCCCCCACCGTTTTCGGCGACGCCCTCGGCGCCGGTGCAGTCCCTCGACTTAACACGGGAGTAACTCCGTTATCCACTTTGGAGTTAGAATTTTATCTCGAGGCTTCTTCCCTAAGAACTCCCAAATCTTGTCTTCCACGTTCCATAGTGATTCGTCACGCTCCCAGGTGTCTGCTAAGGAAGGCTGATCCTTCTAGTGTACCAAAAACTTTGTTCTTACCCGGTTGCCAATTCCTCTTCTTCGCATCTCTAGAATCTCGTCGACCACCGCTCTCTAGCTTGTCCACGACATTCGTAAGAGCTCTTGTCTACCGATTCCGGACAGTCCAATTTATCCTCGAGGTATGGGTGGCGCTGACTCACATGGAAGACGAGATGCACATGCATGTGGTGGGGCAATTAGATCTGATAGGCGACTTTGTCGACGTGACTGATAATCACAAATAGTCCGTCCCATCGACGTGTGAGGGCTACGCTTAGACCCTTCGGAGGCTTGAACTGTACCGGGTCCATCCTCAACAACACCTTCTCGCCAACGTTGAATTCCACTGCTCTACGGCTTTGATCCACGTATGACTTCATCTCGCTCCGCGCTTTTGTTAAGTGTGCTCGCTAAGTCCACTTTGTCTTCGGCCAAACTGTCAAGTACTCACGCTGTGCCGTTGCACGATTGCCAAGATATCCACTCATTATTATGCCGTGGTGACAATGGTGTTGCCCGTTGCTTTAGATGAAACGGTGAGTACCCACTGTCGATGTCTTTCGAAGGTCAGAATAACGAACTACGCCGCATCGTCAGCGGCTTCGCGGTCGCTTGATCGGACCGCACATAGTGCCTCAGGTAGTCCTCCAAGATTGCATTTATCCTTTTTGTCAGCCGTCGCTTTCGGGATGATGGCTTGTGCTCATCAACAATTTAGTTCCCATCAATTGAACAACTCTTTCAGGAAGTAAGTTCCAGTAAACCGAGCATCTCGCCGAGACGATGCTCAATGGAACACCCCAATATTCCACAACATGGCCAAAGAAATATTTAGTTGGTATCAAAGCTTGACCCACGAGTTAGCCTTGCATTACCACCACCAAGAGTAAGAGCTAGTGTATATACCGTCCCGTGAGTTTTACAATAATCGCCCTTTCGGTGTAATGTAATTATGCGTGGCTCCAGTGTCCACCAATGCCGTAGTTATCTTTCCACCATGAGTGGCCTCCACGAACATCAACCTGTTATTATTCACTAGTTATCCCGCTCATAGACTTACCGAAAAGGGCAAAAAAGTGGCGCTGGATGGAGAAGCAGCAGCAAGCATTTGAGCTGTTGAAGCAGAAGCTCACATCGCAGCCTGTCCTTGCGCTTCCAGACTATGGGAAGCCGTTCGAGGTGCAGACAGATGCATCTGACTATGCCATTGGGGGAGTCCTCATGCAGGAGGGCCACCCCGTAGCCTATGAATCGCGGAAGTTGAATGGCCAGAACGGAATTATCCGGTGCATGAAAAAGAGATGACAGCCATAGCAATCGCGCCATGCAGGTGGAGACACTATTTCATTGGGGGTATCGTTTGTTGTGAAAACGGACAACATCTCATCTACATACTTCAAGACGCAGGCGAAGCTTACCCCCTAGCGAGTAGATGGCGGTAATTTCTTGTTGAGTTTGATATGGAAATCACTTACAATCCCATGTAAGAAGAAGAACGCCGTTGTAGACACACTCAAGAAAAAGTACAACTTGCGCTCGTGACAGAGAGTCGCTTCCACGTACGGTGAGAGCAGAGCCGCTCGCATGCGATGGTGTATCGATGATAAAGGAATAACACATGATCCCCAGCAAAAGAGAGTTGGTGGCAAGAGTGCGAGAGAACATGACCCGAAAGTTTTGATCCGAGATGGATCGGTTTGCCACACAAGATCGGATCAACATTCCCAAGTGGGGAAGTTGCGAAGGGAGTTGTTGCGAAGAGTGCCACGACTCGCGTGTGGACAGACACCCAGGATAGAAGAGAACCCAGCTTATCGAGAGAGGTTCTATGGCCAAAAATGAGGAGGACACCGACGAAATGCGTCCGTTCTTGCCTTATCTCACAAGAAGATAAACCAATATACAAAGCTCGGAGAAGGGACATTGTAACCATTACCTATTCCAATCACAAACGATCCGTCCCATCGACCGGGCCTAATGGAATAGTAATGGTGCAATGTCTCTTAAGAGCTTCAGATACTAGTTTATCTTCTTGGAGCATAAGGCAAGAATGCACGTACTCGCTTGGCGTCCTCCCTCATTTCGACGATAGAAACCTCTCTCAATAGCGGCTAAGTCTTCTTCTATCTGGTACTCGCCACACGGTCACGACACTTCGCGGCAACTCTTTCGCAACTTCCCTTCACTGAATATAGATCCGACCTTATGTGAAAACCAATAGTCCATCCGGATCGAAAACTTTCGGTCATGTTCTCTCGGACTGGCTTGACCAACTCTCTACACTGGGATCTGTGTTAAACCTTCCTTTATCCGATCCATCGTCGCTTTGCGGCGAGCAACACTGCTCTCCCAATCGCGTATGCGTAAGCGAAGCAGACTCTGGAATGACTGCAAGTTGTACTTTTTGTTGAAAGTGCGTCGCAACGATGTTCTTCTTACCAGATCAGTAAGTGATTTCCCATATCAAACTCAACAAGGAATTCTTGCCATCTACATGACAGGGTAAGTCAAGCCGCTGCTGAAGTACGTATGTAGAAGAGATGTTATCCGTTTTCACCACAAACGTGTCCCCAACAAATAAGTGTCTCTAAACACGCAGCTGGCACTATGGCCGCCATCTTTTTCATGCGTGGATAATTCCGCTCCGCCATTCAACTTCCGTGATTCATAAGCTACGGTGGCCCTCCGCATGAGAACTCCCCAATGGTATAGTCAAATGCATCCGTCTCACACCTCAAATGGCTTCCCAGTACTGAAGTGCTGAAAGCGAACATGATGTGAGTTTCTTCTTCAACAACTCAAATGTATTACATTTCAAAAAGTGATGTGCGAAACTCACATCACAAAACCTGTCTTGCACTTCCGCACTATGGGAAGCCGTTTGAGGTGCAGACAGATGCATTTGACTATGCCATTGGGGAGTTCTTCAACAGCTCAAATGTATTACTTCAAAAGTGATGTGCGAAACTCACATCACTGGCTTTGTCCTCGCCTACACTTCCGCATTATGGGAAGCCGTTTGAGGTGCAGACAGATGCATTTGACTATGCCATTGGGGGAGTTCTCATGCAGGAGGGCCACCCCGTAGCCTATGAATCATGGAAGTTGAATGACCAGGAACGAAATTATCCAGTAAATGAAAAAAGATGATAGCCATAGTGCATTACTGCGAAGGTGGAGACACTTATTTGTCAGGCAATCTTGTTTGTGGTGAAAACGGATAACATCTCTTCTACATACTTCAAAACGCAGGCGAAGCTTACCCCTAAGCAGGCTAGATGGCAGAATTCCTTGCTGAGTTTGATATGGAAATCACTTACAATCCTGGTAAGAAGAACGTCGTTGCAGACGCATTTCGGTAGAAAAGCACAACTCGCGGCGCGTGACAGAGAGTCCGCCTACGAACAAGTGAGAGAAGCAGAGTGTTGATCGCGAAGCGTTTATGTTGGATCGAGATAAAGGAAGGTTTAACACAAGATCCCCAGGTAATAGAGTTGGTCAGTAGCAGTCCGAGAGAACAGGACCCGGAAATTTTCGATCCGAGATGGACTGTTGGTTTTCACACAAGGTCGGATCTACATTCCCAAGTGGGGGAAGTTGCGAAGGGAGTTGTTGCAAGAGTGTCATGACTCCGTGCAAAGGTGACACCCAGATAAAAGAGAACTCCGTGTGGGGGAGGACGCCGACGAGTACGTCCGTTCTTGCCTTATCTACTAAAGCTTAAAGATAAACCAGTATACAAAGCTCCAAGCAGGACATTGCAACCATTACCTATTCCAATCAGACCATGGGTAAGTGTGAGTTTGGATTTCATAACTTAGTTGCCGGAATCGGATGGAAAGACAAGCATGATGGTGGTTGTTGACAGGTTCTAGAAGTATGCCACATTCATAGCATGCAACGCCGTCGTGTAGAGGCGAGGATGCACGGTGAATATTTCTTTGGCCATGTTGTGAAATATTGGGGTGTTCCATTGAGCATCGTCTCTGACAGAGATGCTCGGTTTACAGGTAACTTCTGGAAAGAGTTGTTCAAATTGATGGGAACTAAATTACTGATGAGCACAAGCCATCATCCGAAATGCCGCATGAAAGGATAAATGTAATCTTGGATGACTACTGAGGCACTTATGTGTGGTCCGATCAAGCGAACCGTCAAGTCGCTGATGCAAAGACGCTTTAGCTACAACCTTGAGAAGACATCGACGCAGTGGGTACTCACCGTTTCAACTGCAATGGGCCAACAACCGAATTGTCACCACAGCATGCAGAATGAGTGGATATCTTGGCGACCGCCCAATGGCCCCGAGTATCGACAGACTGGCAAGACAGAGTGGACTTAGCCAGGCACAACTTAACAAAAGCAGTAAGAGCGGATGAAGGCATATGCGAGATCAAAGCCGTAGAGCAGTGGAATTCAACGTTGGTGACAAGGTGTTGTTGAGGATGAACCCGGAACAGTTCAAGCCTCGAAGGGTCTAAGCGTAGCCCTCACACGTCGATGGGACAGACCATTTGTGATTATCGGTTGCATCGGCAAAGTCGCCTATCGGATCCAATTGCCCCGCCACATGCATGTGCATCCCGTCTTCCATGTGAGTCAGCTCCACCCATACCTCGAGGATAAATTGGACCCGTCTCGAATCAGCCGACAAGAGCTCCTCGCGAATGTCGTGGACAAGCCAGCAGAGCGGTGGTTGTGGATTCTAGAGATGCGAAGAAGAGGAATTGGCAACCGGGTAAGAACAGAGTTTTAGTAAACCTGGAAGGATCAACCTTCCTTGCAGACCCGGGAGCGTGGCGAATCACTATGGAACGTGGAAGACAAGATTTGGGAGTTCTTAGGGAAGAACCCCCAAATAAAATTCTAACTCCAAAGTGGATAACGGAGTTACTCCCGTGTTAAGTCGAGGACTTCGCAGACCTGCACCGAGGCGTCGCTAAAACGGTGGGGGAGTGTATAGGGGATGATTGAAGATATCTCCCCGCCAAGCGATCAATGCAATCGAGCCTTTTCAACGCGTTGAGCTATTTGAGAACAATGTGAATGTTAGTGAATGTGAGCAAGCAAAATATGATGCAAAATAGGGGAATTGTCAAGATGCCAATGGAGGAGGCAATCTGGTAAATGCATGAAAGCTCGCTTGACCGCATTGGGAAATGGGCCTTGGGTTGTGCTTGGTTTCGACTTTTGTCACTTGTAAGAGTGCAATGCAAGGCGGTGGGTCATCAGACTTGGGGCTACAGTGGGCCTTGGGTCACAATATCAATGGTGGCTTGGGTGAACCATCACAATTGAGAATCGAAACGCCACAGAATCAAAAAGTGAACCCAAGACAGCTTAGTTAAGCGCTCGGGTGAGAGTAGCACTGGGAAGGGTGACCTCCTGGGAAGTCCCGGTATCGGTCTCCCAAAGTTGCAGAGTAAGAGCAACGCAAGATTCTGAGGCAGTAAGGACAGTGGAAAGGTCCCTTTGTATATTTTTGGGCATTTTCTAGTGAGTTTGACCCAAGACTTGTAAATACTCTTGGCTTGTGAAGCCCTTTTGTAATCCAGCTCGTGGAGCACTTTTTGAAGTAATACAGAGCTCTGTTTTCCGAATCTTGGTTGGCATATTTATTTTATGGTGCATGCATTGTTTTGGTTTGCAATTGAGCTAACTCGTGTAGGTCCTCGCTAAAAAGGAAGAAGGCGTAGTCTGCGAATCCTCACGGATCGTCGCAGTGCCGCATGGGCTAAGGAGTGAAATCCCACGAACCCATGACAATAACAATACAAGTCGAGGATGAAGAATCAAGAACAAGTTTAAGGTTACTATCACTATTTACTTCTTGTGTACTTTATTTAGCACATATGCATAGGTTTGAAATATTTCTTGTGTTTCCCATTCGTCAAAGTCGGGGTTGGTTTGTGGTGGTCATCTTTGTATTCTTTTTGTGTGTGGATGACTTTTCCGGTACCTTTAGTCTTATGCTTTTCCTTATCTTATGCTCGACTTCTCTCCTTTAAGAGGAGAGAACAAACAAAACAAAAACAAAAAGAGTGAGAACATATTTAACTTAATAATTTAGTAAATAATTAAATGTTCCAAGTATAATTATTAAAATATATAACACAACTTTAAAATAATGTCTTTAATTTTGTTTAGAAATTTTTATTAAGGGATTTGTTTTCCTTAAAATAGGGGTTAATTTTGTTTATTAAGAGATTTTATTTTCTTTAAAAAGGGGTTCAAAGTTGCATTAAATTTGTGCCTGTGTTCTTTTGATGTTTCTTCAACCTGCTGGGTAGAGTATTTACTTGAAATCCACGACGAATTATTTGAGATATTTAATATAAAATAGTTGTCTGAGATTACTTTTTCTAACTTCTAATTCTAAGTGCGGACTGTATAATTAGTCATTTCATTTCATGTAAGGAAGAGGAGATCTTTACACACGGGAGAAAAGGTGGATGAAATAAGTTATATATAATTATGGCGTCTTTTATTGTATAATTTGTATTAGTTTATTTTCAAGTTAATGTTGTATAATTTTTAATAATTTATTTTCAGGTTTTATTTGACATGATTGGATTTCTTTAAATTTTAATCTATTTCATGATTTTATAAGAAGACAATTGACAAAATTAGATGGTAGAAAAGTAGATAGATTGTGTTTGTAGGGAAATCAAGTAGGATTTGTAACAAATAATTTGACAAAAAAATTAATACACTTGCATTTTCTTAACAATAACTAACAAAGTCACCTTTTTAATGGATTTTTTTGTTTAAAAAATAGCAAACAATAGGCAAATTTACCACACGCTTACATGATTTTATGAGGTTTGAGACAAAATAGATAGTATAAAAGTGCAATAGCTTCTAATTTATTTTACTAGAAAATAATCTTTGTTTGCCTTGATAACTTTGTATTTGGAGACAAATTTAGTTTGTCTAAAATTCTATTATGTTGTATTAGTAGTTTGATATGATTTTGTGTGTTCTTAATTAATTTTCATTTTTAGGCTATGGAAAAAAAGAGTTTAGGATTTGTAAAAATAATTCAATTAAAAATTGGCATAGTTCAATGATTCAAAATTTATATTATTTGAATTTATTTTTTAATTTTTAGATTAAGAAAAGAAATGAAAAAAATCGTACTTGAAAATTTTAGGATTTGTAAAAATAATTCAACTAAAATTTTGGGAATTCAAAATTTATATAACATTTTTTTATTAATTTATTTATTTGTAGATTAAAAGAAGAAATTAATAAATCATACTTGAAAAGTTATTTAAAGCTAATCAATTCAAAATTTATCTAACAATTTTCCTTTTTTTTTAATTTTTAGATTAAGAGAAGAAATTAATAACTCATACTTGAAAATTTATATAATTATTTAATCATAGCTCTATAGTGTCCAGTTTTAGGATTTTATTATTATTATTAAAATTTTGATGGTAATTTTTGTGTAGTGGTAAATTTACCAAAGGTTGAAGTGGTAGTGTGGAGGTTAGAATTGGGTTATAATTCAGAGAGAGAGAGAGAGAGAGAGAGAGAGAGAGAGAGAGAGAGAGAGAGAGAGAGAGAGAGAGAGAGAGAGAGAGAGAGAGAGAGAGAGAGAGAGAGAGAGAGAGAGAGAGAGAGAGAGAGAGAGAGAGAGAGAGAGAGAGAGAGAGAGAGAGAGAGAGAGAGAGAGAGAGAGAGAGAGAGAGAGAGAGAGAGAGAGAGAGAGAGAGAGAGAGAGAGAGAGAGAGAGAGAGAGAGAGAGAGAGAGAGAGAGAGAGAGAGAGAGAGAGAGAGAGAGAGAGAGAGAGAGAGAGAGAGAGAGAGAGAGAGAGAGAGAGAGAGAGAGAGAGAGAGAGAGAGAGAGAGAGAGAGAGAGAGAGAGAGAGAGAGAGAGAGAGAGAGAGAGAGAGAGAGAGAGAGAGAGAGAGAGAGAGAGAGAGAGAGAGAGAGAGAGAGAGAGAGAGAGAGAGAGAGAGAGAGAGAGAGAGAGAGAGAGGAGTTGGGTTATATTTATAAAGGAGTAGAAGGGAGGATGATGAGTTGGAAAGGATGAGAGAGAGAGAGTAGTAGAGATGTATGAATGAAGGGATGAAGTGAGAGGTCCTGGGGATTGGATTTATGTGATGGTTTTAATGTAGGGATCAAAGGAAGGATGAGAGGGGAAGTGAGGAGGTGGAGTGAAAATGATGAGAGAACCGTAGTAGAGAGTATTGTGTTTGTGTGTGTGTGTGTGTGTGTGAGAGAGAGAGAGAGAGAGAGAGAGAGAGAGAGAGAGAGAGAGAGAGAGAGAGAGAGAGAGAGAGAGAGAGAGAGAGAGAGAGAGAGAGAGAGAGAGAGGAGGTCAGTTGTGGACGTTAGAGAATGAAGTTAAAGGTGTGGGTTGTGTGGACGTTAGAGAATGAAGTTAAAGGTGTGGAGGTTGGATTTAGGTGAAGGTAGAGATGTAAGGATCGAGAATGAGGAGAATGGAAGTGTGGAGGTTAGAGTCAAGTTATATTTATGGAGTAAGCAAGGAGGACGATGAGTTGGAAAGGATGAGAGAGTAGTAGTAGTAGATGTATGAATGAAGGGATGAAGTGAGAGGTTTGGGGATTGGATTTATGTGATGGTTTTAATGTAGGGATTGAAAGGAAGGATGAGAGGGGAAGTGAGGAGGTGGAAGTGAAAATGGAAATGAAAATTATGAGAAAACAATGGTAGAGAGTATTATGATGTAGGGATGGAGAGGAAGGAGGATAGTAGAGGTGTGGAGCTTGGAGTTAGGTAGTATGATGAGAGGAGAGAATGATGGTAGTGAGGATGTTGGATTCAGTTGATGAAGAGGGAGAGGAATAGAGGTAGAGAGAATGAGAGAGGGGGAATAGAAGTAAGAGGAAGGGATCAGTGAGAGGGGTGAGAAGAGATGAGAGAGTGAAGGAAGAAGAATGGAGGTGAGGGGGATGAGAGAGAGGGAATAGTAAGGGAGAGGAAGGAATGTGTGTGTGTTTATGTGTGAGAGAGATGGGGGAGGATGGAGAGAGAAAGTGACGAGATTTGAGTTAGGTTAAAATGGAAATGATGAGAGGGGTGAGAAGAGTCTGAGAGAGTGAAGGAGGGAGAGGAAGGAATGTGTTTGTGTGTTTATATATGAGAAACATGGAGAGTGACAGAGCTAGGAAGTGAGGAGGCACAAGTTAGGAGAGGAATAGAGTGTAGAGAGAATGAGAGGGGAATAAAGCAAGAGGGGAATAGATGAGAGAGTGAAGGAAGAAGCAATGAAGTGAGGGGGATGAGAGAGAGGGAATAAAAGGAGAGTGAGGAAGGGAATGAGAGAGATGGGGGAGGATGGAGAGAGGAAGTGATTTAGATTTGAGTTAGGTTAAAATGGAAATGATGAGAGGGGTGAGAAGCACCAGAGAGAGTGAAGGAGGGAGAGGAAGGGAATGTGTCTGTGTGTTTATATATGAGAAACATGGAGAGGACAAGAGAGATAGGAAGTGAGGAGGCACAAGTTAGGTTAAAATGGAAATGAAAAGGAAATCAAGGAAATGATGAGAGAAGAGTGGTAGATATTATTGTGAAGGTATTAATATAGGGATATGTGGAGATGAGAGGGGGGAGAGCGAGAGAGGAAAGGACATGGAGAGGACCGAGTGTGAGAGGGGGGAGATGATAGAGGAGGAAGGGGAGAGGGGAGAGGAGGAAGGAATAAAGGGGTCTGGGGGAAGGAGGGAAAGGAAAGGGGAAGAAAAGCAAGGAGAGGACATAGTGTGAGAGGGGGAGATGAGAGAGAGGAGTGAGGGTGAGAGGGGGAGGAGTGAGCGAGATGGGGAGAGGAAGAAGGAATAAAGGGGTCAGAGGGAGGGAGGGAAAGGAAGTGGGAAGAAAATCAAGGTATATTGAGGTAGAAGGGATGGGGAGAGGGAGGAGGACAACAAGAGAGGGGGAGGGACTCAGTTATGGAGGAGGGAGTGCGAGAGGGGGAGGTGAGAGAGGAGGGAGTGGGGGATGGTGAGAGGGAGGGAGATAAAGGGAGAGAGGGGTGAGGGATGGGGGAGATATGAGAGATGAGAGGGAAACATGAGAGAGGGCAATTGTTACAGAGGAAGGATGGATAGTGGATGGATGGAGGGGGAAAGGGAGGGCCGAGGGGAGGAAGGAGGGATAAAAAAGTAGGGAGGGAGTGGGGATCGAGAGAGGTGGCAAGGCATAAAGGGAGAAGGGAAGAAGAAATAGGGGGTGGGGGAGAAAGAAATGGGAGCGAGGTAGACCAAGAAGGAGGTGGAGAGGGGGATAAGAGGGAGGGGAGATCGAGATGGAGAGAGGAGTGAGGGGTGAGAAGTCATGAGGAGATGTGGTAGGGCATGAAGGGAGGAAGGATGTATGGGTAGGGGAGGGAGGAGGGAATAAGGAATAAAGGGGGTGGGGGAGGTATAAGAAAGAAATGGGGATGAAAAGGAGGTAGAGTGAGGAAGAAGGGAGGTGGGGATGGGGAGAGGGAGGAGACAAAGGGAGAGAGGAGTGAGGGACGGGGAGATATGAGAGGGCAACATGAGAGAGGGCAACTATTACAAGAGGAAGGATGGATAGTGGATGGGATGGGAGGGGGAAAGGAGGGCCATAGGGGAGGAAGGAGGGATTAATAGGGAGGGAGTGGGGATGGAGAGAGGTGACAAGGTGTAAAGAAATGGGGGAGAGTGAGGGAGACAAAGGGAGAGAGGAATGAGGGATGGGGAGAGATGAGAGGGCAACATGAGAGAGGGAAATTGTTATAGAGAGGAAGGATGGAGGGGGAAAGGGAGGGCCATAGGGGGGAGGAAGGAGGGATCAAGTAGGGAGGGAGTGGGGATGGAGAGAGGTAGCAAGGCGTAAAGGAGGAGGGAAGAAGAAATAGAGGGTGGGGGAGAAAGAAATAGGGGTGAGGTAGACTGAGGAAGAAGGGAGGTGGAGAGGGAGATCGAGAGAGGAGAGAGGAGTGAGGGGTGAGAAGTGATGAGGAGATGTAGGGGCACCTAAGGGATGACAGATGTATGGGTAGGGGAGGGAGGAGGGAATAATGATAAAGGGGTGGGGGAGGTATAAGAAAGAAATGGGGATGAAAAGGAGGTAGAGTGAGGAAGAAGGAGGTGGAGAGAGGAAATGAAAGGGGTGAGGGGTGGGAGAAGTGGGAGGGAAACATGAGAGAGGAGGGACTCTGTAGAAGGATGGATGGGGATGGAGGGGGAATAAGGAATAAAGGAAGTGGGGGAGGGGGTAAGGAAGGAGGGATGGATAGGGGTGGGGAGAAGTGGGAGGGAAACATGAGAGAGGGAGGGACTCTTAGAAGGATGGATGGGGATGGGTGGGGGAATAAGGAATTAAAGGAAGTGGGGAGGGGTAAGGAAGGAGGGATGGATAGGGATGGGGGATGAGGAGAGGATGGTAGGAGTGAAAGGTGGTGGGAGAGAAGAATCGGGGGTGAGGTAGACTGAGGAAGAAGGTAGGTGGAGATGGGATAAGAGGGGGAGATTGAGAGGGAGAGGAGTTAGGGGTGAGGAGGATGAGGAGATGTGGCAGGCACAAAGGGAGGAAGGATGGAATAAGGAATAAAAGGGGTGGGGTAGGTATGGAGGGAAAGAAATGGGGATGAAAAGGAGGTAGAGTGAGGAAGAAAAAGGTGGAGAGGGGGATAAGAGGGAGGGAAATTGAGAGGAGAGAGAAGTGATGGGTGAGGAGTGATGAGAAGACGTGGCAGGTATTAAGGAGGAGGGAAGAAGGAATAAAGGGGCTAGAAGGAGGTATAAGAAAGAAATGGAGATGAAAAGGGAGCTAGAGTGAGGAAGAAGGAAGGTGGAGAGGGGGTAGATCGAGAGGGAGAGAGGGGTGGGTAGAAGTGGGAGGGAAACATGAGAGAGGGAGGACCGTTAGGAAGGAAGGATGGAGTGAGGAAGAAGGAAGGGGAGAGGGGAGATTGAGAGGGAGAGGGGTGAGGGTTCAAGGTAGAAGTAGGAGGGAAACATGAGAGAGGGAGGGACCGTTAAGAAGGAAAGATGGATGGGGATGGAGGGGGGAACAAGGAATAAAGGGAGTGGGAGAGGGGTAAGGAAGGGCTAGAGGGGAGGAATGAGGGATGGATAGGGGAGTGGGGATGGGGAGAGGTGGTAGGAGTGAAGGGAGGAGGGAAGAAGGAATACACTAGGGAGAGGGAGGGATGGAGGGAAAGTGAGAACTGGGAAGGTGAGAGAGGAGGGAGTGAGAGAGGGGGAGTGGGTGATGGAGAGGAGGGAGATAAAGGGAGAGAGAAGAGGGGGAGTGGGGATGGGGAGAGGGAGGGAGATAAAGGAGAGAGGATGACTGATGGGAGAGGAGCGCAGGGCATGAAGGAGTGGGGATTGGGAGAGGGAGGGAGATAAAGGAGAGAGGAGTGATGGATGGGTAGGGAGGGAGGAGTGAAGAAAGAAGAGAGGGAGGAAGAGTAGAGATGGAGAGGGGATAAGAGGGAGGGGAGATTTAGAGGGAGAGAGGAGTGATGGGGAGATGTGGTAGAAGCATGATGAGGGAGGAAGGATGGATGGGTAGGGAGGAGGAGGGAAGAAGGAATAGAGGGGTGGGGGGGGATGGAGGGAGTGCAAGAGCAGGGAGGTGGGAGAGGAGGGATGTGAGAGGGTGAGGTGGATGGGGAGAGGAGATGGGGATGAGGAGGGAGGGAGGGAGGGAGGAGGGGAGAAGGAACAGAGGGGTGATGGAGGGATGGAGGGAGAAAAGAGAGTGGGGGAGGTGGGAGAGGAGGGAGTGTGAGAGGGGGAGTGGTGGATGGGGAGAGGGAGAAGGGATGTGGAGAGGGAGGGAGGGAGCGAGGAGGGAGAAGGAATAGAGGGGGTGGTGGAGGGATGGAGGGAGGCGAGAGCTGGGAGGTGGAGAGGAGGGATGTGAGAGGGGGAGTGCTGGATAGGAGAGGGAAGTGGGGGATGTGGAGAGGGAGGAGGAGACAAAGGAGAGAGGAAGGAAGAGTGGGTGGGGAATGGAATGTGAGGAAGAGCAGAGATGGAGAGGGGGATAAGAGGGAGGGAGATTTAGAGGAGAGAGGAGTGATGGGGAGATGTGGCAGGGGATGAAGGAGGAAGCTGATGGATGGGTAGGAGGGAGGAGGGAGAAGGAACAGAGGGGGTGAGAGGGGGACGGAGGGAGTGCGAGAGTAGGGAGGTAGGGAGGGAGGGGGAGTGAGTGGATGGGGAGAGGGGGAAGGGGGGATGTGGAGGAGGGAGACAAAGGAGAGAGGAGATGGGGAGTGGGGATGAGAGGAGGGAGGGAGATAAAGAGAGAGATTAGAGTGACTGATGGGGAGAGGTGGCAAGGTGTGGGGACGTGGAGAGGAGGGAGACAAAGGAGAGAGGAGATGGGGGTGGGGGAAAGGGAGAGGGAGGGAGATAAAGGAGAGAGGAGGACTGATGGGGAGAGTGGCAAGGCATGAAGGAGGAAGGATGGATGGGTAGGAGGGAGGAGGGAAGAAGGAATAGAGTGGGTGGGGAAGGAAGAGTGAGGAAGAATAGAAATGGAGAGGTGGATAAGATGGAGGGTGAGATCGAGAGGGAGAGAGGAGTAAGGAGGAGGAGTGATGGGAGATGTGGTAGGGTCTAAGGAGTGAGGAAGGATGGATGGGTAGGGGAGGAGGAGGAAGAAGGAATAGAGGGGGTGGGGAAGGATGGAGGAGTGTTAGAGAGGGTGAGGTGGGAGAGGAGGGAGGTGAGACTGGGAGTGGTGAATGGGGAGAGGGAGGGAGATAAAGGGAGAGAGGAGTGATAGGGATGGGGAGAGGTAAGGATGTGAAGGAGGAAGGATGATGGGTAGGGGAGGGAGGAGGAAGAAGGAATAGAGTGGGTAAAGGGGGAAGGAAGAGTGAGGAAGAATAGAGATCGAGAGGGGATAAGAGGGAGGGAAGATCGAGAGGGAGAGAGGAGTGAGGAGGAGGAGTGATGGGGAGATGTGGTAGAAAGTATTAAGGGAGGAAGGATGGAAGAATGTAGGTAGGAGAGGAGGAGGGAAGAAGGAAAAGAGGAGGTGTGGGGAGGTATGAGGGAAAGAAATGGGATGAAAGGGAGGCAGAGGAGGAAGAAGGGAGGTGGAGGGGGATAAGAGGAGGGGGAGAGAAATGAGGGTCAAAGGACTAGTAGGGAGGAAGGAGGGATGGTAGGGAGAGAAATGAGGGGGAGTGGAGGATGGGGAGAGGTGGCAGGCGTGAAGGAGGAAGGAGGAATTCGTAGGAGAGGGAGGAGGAAGAAGGAATAGAGGGGGTAAAGAGGATGAAGGAAGGAAATGGGAGGAAAATGGAGGTAAAGTGGAGGAAGAAGGGAGGTGGAGAGGTGGGGGTAAAGAGGGAGTGGAGGGAGAGGAGTGAGTGTGGGGAGAGTGCGGAGGGAAACATGAGAGAGGAAGGGACTTAAGCGAAGGAAGGATGGATGGATAATGGAAGGATGGATGGGGATGGGAGGGGGAATAAGGAAAAAAAGGGAGTGGGGAGGGGTAAGGAAGGCCAGAGGGGAGGAAGGAGGGATGGATAGGGAGCTAGGGATGGGGAGAGGTGGTAGGGATGAAAGGTGGTGGGGAGAAAGAAATGGGGTGAGGCAGATCAAGAAGAAGGTAGTGGAGAGGGGGATAAGAGGGAGGGGAGATCGAGAGGGAGAGGGGTGAGGGGTGAGGAGTGATGAGAGAGATGTGGCAGGCACGAAGGAGGAAGGATGGATGGGTAGGGGAGGGAGGAGGGAATAAGGAATAAAGGGGTGGGATAAGTAT
The DNA here is from genome assembly GCA_018340775.1 of Taxus wallichiana var. yunnanensis. NCBI lineage: Eukaryota > Viridiplantae > Streptophyta > Pinopsida > Cupressales > Taxaceae > Taxus > Taxus wallichiana. Next base: position 602,442,812 of record CM031241.1, on the reverse strand, counting down.
GTAGGGAAAGAAATGGGGATGAAAAAGGTTCGGGTAGAGGGAGGAAGAACACAGGTGAAGAGGGGATAAGAGGGAGGGGAAATTGAGAGGGAGAGAGGATGAAGGGTGATGAGTGATGGGAAGAGGCAGAGTAAAAGGAAGGAAGGAGGGAAGAAGGAATAAAGGGGGTAGGGGAGGTATAAGAAAGAAATGGGGATGAAAAGGTTGGTAGAGTGAGGAAGAACAAAGGTGAAGAGGGGGATAAGAGGGAGGGGGAAATTGAGAGGAGAGAGGAGTGAAGGGTGATGAGTGATGGGAAGAGGAAAAGGAGCATAAGGAAGTAGGGAAGAAGGAATAAAGGGGTGGGGGAGGTATAAGAAAGAAATGGGGATTAAAGGAGGAGGCAGAGAGAGGAAGAAGGTGGAGAGGGAAAGAGGGTGAGGGGGGGAAGTATGGGAGGGCAATATGAGAGAGGAGGAATGTTAGGGAAGGAAGGATGGAGTGAGGAAGAAGGAAGGTGAGATGGGGAGATCGAGAGGGTGAGGGGCGAAGTGGCGATGGAGGGCAACATGAGAGAGGGAGGGACCTGTTAGAAGGAAGGATGGATAGGGAGGGGGATGGGAGAGGTGGTAGGGAGTGAAGGAGAGGAAGAAGGAATAGAGGAGGAGGGATGGGAGGATGGAGGGATACGAGAGCGGGATAAAGAGAGAGGAGGGAGATGAGAGGGGATGGAGAGGGGGAGTAGGGATGTGAGAGGGAGGAGACAAAGGGAGAGAGGAGAGGGGGAGTGGGGGATGGGGAGAGGGAGGAGATAAAGGAGAGGATGGACAAATAGGGGAGAGGTGGCAAGGCATGAAGGAGGAAGGATGGATAAGCAGAGGAGGGAGGAGGGAAGAAGGAATAGAGTGGAAGTGGGGAAGGAAGATGAGAAAACAGAGATGGAGAGGGGGATAAGAGGGAGGTGGAGATTTAGAGGGAGAGAGGAGTGATGAGTGAGAAGTGATGGGGAGATGTGGTAGGGCAATATGTAAGGAGGAAGGATGGATGGGTAGGGAGGAGGAGGGAAGAAGGAACAGAGGGGTGGGGAGAGGATGGAAGAAGGGAGGTGGAGGGGGATAAGAGGAGGGGGAGATAAATGAGGGGGAAGGAAGGACTAATGGGAGGAAGGAGGGATGGGTAGGGGAGTGGTGGATGGGGAGAGAAATGAGGGGGAGTGGAGGATGGGGAGAGGTAGGTAGGGTGAAGGAGGAGGGAGGGATGGGCAGAGAGGGGGAAGGAAGAAGTAATAGAGGGGGTGGGGGAGGGATGAAGGAAAGAAATGGGGAAGAAAATGGAGGTAAAGTGAGGAAGAACGGAGGTGGAGGTGGGGGCTAAGAGGGAGTGGAGGGAAACATGAGAGAGGGAGGGGAATAAAGAATAAAGGAATGGGGAGTGGGGAAGGGAGGACTAGAGGGGAGGATGGAGGGATGGGTAGGGGACATATGAAAGAGGGAGATGATGAGGGAGTGGAGGGTGAAAGGTGGAGGAGGAAATGAGAGAGAGGGAGGGACTAAAATGGGAGGAAGAGAGGGATGGACTATTATGGATGGAAGGATGGATGGGAGCAAGGGAATAAGGAATCAAGGAGTGAGAGGGGAAACAAAGCAAGAGGGGGAGGAAGGAGGGATGGGTAGGGGAGGGAAAGGAAGAAGGAATAGAGGGAGTGGGGATGGAAGAAAAGGAAGTGGGAAGAAAGGGAGGGGTATGTAGAGGAGTGGGGGAGAGGAGGGAGAGAGAGAGAGGGGGAGGACATCGAGAGAGAGAGAGGGACTATTACAAAGGAAGGATGGATGGGGATAGAGGGAGGGAATAAGGAATAAAGGATCTGGGGTAGGGGGATAGGAGGAGTGCAAGAGGGAAGGAAGGAGGGATGGGTATGGAGGGAGAGGGAAGAAGGAATAGAGGGAGTGAGGGAGGGAGGGAAAGGAGTGGGAAGAAAGTGATGGGTATGTATAGGAGGAATGGAGGGGGAGAGGAGGGAGGAGGGATCGGGTAGGAGGGCGAGGGTAGCAGAAAGAAAAAGGATCTGGGAGGGAGAAAGGAGAGGAGTTAGAGAGGGAAATGAGTGAGGGCGTGGGGAGAGGTGATGTGGAAAGATGGAGGAAGGATGGATGGGTAGGGGAGGGAGGGGGAAAAAGGAATAGAGGGAATGGGGGAGGGAGGGAAAGGAAGGAGGAAGAACTTTATGAAGGAATGATGGATCGGGATATGAGGGAAAGGGATAAGGAATAAAGGAGTGGGGGGGGAAAGGGATTGAAGAAGAGAGGAAGGAGGGATGGGTAGGGAAGGAGTGGGGAAGGAATGGTAAGGAAGTGGAAATAAAGTGAGGGGTATGTAGAGGAAGGAGGGGGAGAGGTAAGGAGACTTAGAGGGAGAGAAGAGGGAGGAGGGATGGGTAGGAATGAGTAGGTGAGGAATAGAGGGAATGGGGAGGGAGGGAAATGAAGGGGGAAGAAAGGGAGGGGAGAGAGATAATCGAGAGGCAGAGAAGAGTGAGGTGGTGGGGGAGGTGGGAGGACAAAAAGAGAGGGAAAGATTGTTACAGGGGAAGGATGAATCGAGATGTGAGGGAGGGGCAAAAGAGGAGCAAAAGAGGGAGTAAGGAGGGATGTGTAGGAAAGAGAGGGGGAAGAAGAAATAAAGGAGTTGGGGAGGGTGGGTTATGTAAAGGAGACCGAGAGGGAGAGAGGAGTGGGGGTGGGGTGGAGGAGGGAGGCTAGATGTGGGAGGACAAAAAGAGAGGGTGGGGTTATTCAGATAGAGGAAGGATGGATGGGGATGGTCATGAGGGAATAAGGAATAAAGGGTGAAAGGAGTGGGAAAGGAGTGCAAGAGGGAGCAAGGAGGGAAAGGAATGGGGAAGAAAAGGAGGCAGAGTGAGGAAGAATGGATGGGGAGAGGAGAGGGGAACAAAGAGAGAGAGAGAGAGGGAGATTGAGAGTGAGGGAGACCAAGGGAGAGAGGGGTGAGGTGGGAGGGAGGTGGGAGGGAAACAAGAGAAAAGGAGGGAATGTTATGGAGGAAGGATGGATGAGGATGTGAGGAAGGGGAATAAGGAATAAAGTGAGTGGAGGAGGGAAAAGGAGGATAGAGGGGGTGGAAGGAGGGATGGGTAGGGGAGGGAGTGCAAGAGGAGGAATGTGAGAGGAAAGCAGGAGAAGAAAAAAGGATTTGGAAGGTAGGAAGGGAGAGTGAGATAGAGAGGGGAGGGAAAGGAAAGGGAGATGAGTGAGGGGAGGGAGAGAGGAGTGAGGGGTGAAGGGAGAGGTGGAAATGAGAGAGGAGGAAGGAGGGAGAAGAAGGAATAAAGGAATGGGGAAAAAATGGAGGGAGGGAGGAAAGGAAGGGAGAGGGAGAGGGGAATATAAGGAGAGGGAGGGAGACTAGGTGAGAGAGCAAAGTTGAGGGGGTGGGGGAGAGGAGGGAGGTGAGAGGTAAGCAGGATAATAATAAAGAGGGAAGGACTATTATAAAGGAAGGATGAATGGGGATAGGAGGGAGGGAATAAGAAATAAACAAAGTGGGGGAGGGGGAATGGGAGTGCAAGAGGGGATGAAGGAGGGAGGGTAGGGGAGAGAGGGGGAAGAAGGAATAGAGGGGTGCGGGAGGGAAAGGAAGTGGGAAGGAGGGATATGTAGAGGAGAAAGGGAGGGGGAGAGGTAGGAGACTTAGAGGGAGAGAGCAGGGGAGGGTGATGGAGAGGTCGAGGAGGAATGGGTAGGTGATGGAGGAGGAAGAAGCAATATTGAGAGTCAGAGGAGGAAAGAAAGTGGCAAGATAGAGAGGGGGAGAGGTAGGAGAATTAGAGGGAGAGAGGAGTGAGGGGTCTGGGGGAGAGGGGAGGAAGGAGGGATGGCACAGCCAATGAAGAGAGAACAAAGAAGGAATATAGGAATGTGGGGAGGGAAAGGAAGGGGGAAGAAAGGAGGGATATGTAGAGGAGGGAGCAGGGGGAGAGAGGAGAGGGAGAGAGGAGAGAGGGGCCTGAGGAGAGGAGGGAGGACGAGAGGTTCGAGGACAACAAGAGAGAGGGAGGGATTGTTAAGAATGAAGGATGGATGGGGATGTGAGGGAGGGTTATAAGGAATAAAGGGAGTGGGGATGGAAAAAGGAGTACAAGAGGGGAGTAAGGGGGATGTGTAGCAGAGAGAGGGGGAAAATGAATAAAAGGATTTGGGGAGGAGGGAAAGGAAGTGGTAAGAAAGGAGGGATATGTAGAGGGACGAAGGAGGGTGAGGGAGGGAGACAAAGAGCGATAGAGTAATGAGGGTGAGGGAGGGAATGTTACAGAGGAAGGTGGATGGGGATGAGGGAGGGAATAATGAATAAAGGAGTGGGGAATGTTGAAAGGAGTGCAAGAGGGGAGTAAGGAGGGATGTGCAGAGGAGGAGCGTGGAGGAAGGAATGATGAGTCAGAGGAGGAAAAGGAAGTGGAAGAAAGGAGGGATATATAGAGGGAGGAAGGAGGGGAGAGGGAGGGAGATCGAGAGTGATAGAGTAACGAGAAAGGTGGGGAGATGACTGAGGGAGATGTGAGAGGGGGGGAGAGAGGAATAAAAGCAAGAGGTAAGGAGAGTGAAGAGGGGTGAGAGAAATGAGAACATGGGGAGAGAGGAGAGAGAATGTGGGGAGGAGAAGGGAGGGAGGATCTTAGGGAGGGAAAGGAAACATGGAGGAAGGAGGGAGATGGGGAGGGAGTGTGTGAGAAATAGAAATGGCATGCGAATGGAGGATGAGAGGGAGAGGGGAATAAACTGAGAGGGAGGGAGTGTAAGAGAGGTGAGAGATGAGTGGATGGAGAGAGATAATGGGGAAAGAAAAGGAGGGAGCGAGAGAGGGAAGGGGGATAAGGAATACAGGGGTGGTGGGGAGGAAGATGGAGAACTATGTAGAGGGAAAGGGCATATAAAAAGAGAGCAGAAGAGATGGAGAACTATGTAGAGAGAGAGAGAGAGAGAGAGAGAGAGAGAGAGATAAGAGAGAGAGAGAGAGAGAGAGAGAGAGAGAGAGAGATGAAGGAAGGAAGATGGGGAGAGAGAGGAGTGGGAGGAGGGCCAGAGAGCTATGAGTGGGGTGAGAGAGATAGAGAGAGAGAGATGTAGAGGGAGGCAAAGAGGAAGAAGGAGAAAGGTGGGGAGAGATATCGGGAGAGGATGGAAATGAAGAGGTATAAGGAGAGAGTGTGGAGTAGGATGAGAGAGGGGAAGATGAGGAAGGAGAGGAGGGGAATAAAGTAATAAAGGATGTGGGGAGGAGAGAGGAAGAGATGAGGCAGAGGGGGATGGTGAAGTGTGGGAGAGAGGGAGTGGGGATAGGAGAGAGGATTATAAGGATAGAGGAGAGGATGGGTAGGGAGGAGGGCAAGACGGGAAGAAGGTGGATGGGTAGTTAAGGGATGGGGAAGAAGGTATAAAGGATGTATGGAGGGATGGAAATGAAGGGGAAGAAAGGAGGGAGAGGGAGAGGGAATAGGGAAAGGAGATGATCAAGAGGAGGGAGAGAAAAGTGAGGGGTGAGGGGAGAGGATCAAGGTGTGAAGCAGAGAGTGGTAAGGAATAGAGATGAGGATGGAGGAAAGGATGGGAATAAATAGAGGTGAGTGAGGGGGAGAAGAAATACAGCAGTGGGGAAGGGAGGGAAAGGAAGGAAGGGAAGAAAGGAGGGATGACTGTTATGAGGGAATAAGGAGAGGGGAGAGGGAGAGGGGAATAGAGAGGGAGGGAATTTATGGATGGAGAGAGGAATGGGGATGATATGGTGGAGGAGGGATTAAGAACAAATAGAGTCAGAGGGGGAAGGGAGAGAAAGAGGAATGGGTAGGGATGAAGCATGAGATGGGGAGTGGGGAAATAAAATGATATGGGAGGTACCTAATGGAGAAGGAGATAGAGAGGGAGAGAGAAGGAAAGGAGATGAATGAGGGGAGGGAGAGAGGAGGAGGGGGTGTGGGGAAAGGTGGTGGTGAGAGGGAAGTGTAATAAGGAATAGAGGGAATGAGGGAGGGAGAGAAAGGATGGGGAGGGAGGAAATGGGAGAAGAGGGATACGTAGAGGGAGGAAGGGAATAGGAGAGGGGAGAGGGGAATAAAAGGAGATGAGAGGAGAGGGAGAGGAGAGAGGAGGTGGTAGACAGGAGGAATGGTGAAAGATACGAGGAAACAAGAGAGAGGAAGGGAGGGAGCACAAAGTAGAAAGGGGGGGGAAGTGAGAGGTGGAAAATGAGAAAGGAGGAAGGAGGGATGGGTAGGGAGGGAGGGGGAAGAAGGAATAGGGAGAGGGAATGGGGAGGGATATAAAGGATATAGAGGAAGGAGAGGGGAGAGGGAGAGGAAGGGAATGGAAGAGATAAGGAGGGAAGGTGAAAGGTCTGGAGGGAAATAAGAGAGATGAGGGACTGAACATAGAAGGAATGATATGAGGGAGGGAATAAGGAATAAAGGAATAAAGGGAGGGGAAAGGGATTATAAGAGGGGGGAAGGAGGGATGGGTAGGGGAGGGAGGGGGTAGAAGGAATGGAGGGAGTTGGGGAGGGAGGGAAAGGAAAAGGAAGAAATCGATGGATATATAGAGGGAGGGAGGGAAAGGAGGGAGCATAAGAGGAAAGAGGGAGAGGGAGAATGGGAGGAAGGAAGGAGAGGGAAAAGGGGGAGGGAGAGTGAGAGAGATAGAGAGAGGGATCGTGAATGGAGGATGAGAGGGAGAGGAATAAAAGGAGAGTGAGGGAGAGTAAGAGGAGTTAGAGAGATGAAAGAGTGAGTGGAAGAAGAGAGGAGAGAGAGAATATGGAAAGAGATAAAAGGAAATGGAGAGAGGGAGAGAGAGGAGGAGGGAATAAGGTATAAAGGAGTGGGGAGGGAGAGGGACAAGGATGTACAGTGGAGGGTATGTGTGTGTGAGAGAGAGTGTGTCTGGAGAGAGGGAATGAGGAGAGAAGGAGATGATTATGAGGTAGGGTTCTATTTAAGAGACCTCTTGGAAATCAGAGGTGGAAAATACATGGCGAATATCCCCTGGGAACCGTTTCATGGGAAGGCAATTTTTTGGGGTCAGATGTAAATTTTTCACCCGATTTTCAAGTGGTGTGATAGAAGGATGCAGATGCGTGATAGGAGATTTTCCGCATGTCAAAAACTCTCACAAGCGTGTCAACAAAATCTCCTCACATGTGTCAAAATCTCCTCATGTGTCAAAAAAGCACGCCTACACGTCACGTAGCCTCCGCCTCCCGCTGCACATCAAAAACTCTCGGTCACAAATCTATAGCCTCCGCCTCCTCTCACATGTTTTCTATACTTGATAATACATATGTCCCAGTAGTATGAGTGAGCTAGTAGTGTTCTACCCGGTGAATAATCTAGGATTATATAGGGGATAGTTTCAAGGGTAGGTGAAGTTGAACCCTAAAAAAATTAAACCTGTAATTTTTAGGCAAAAGGGACACGATCCACACTAGAAAATTGTCTTTCAAAATTTTCAAAAATGGAATATTCAACACTAAAATTATCCCCGTTATAAGGGAAAGGTAGGGAGAATGAAGAGGGTGAGACATAAGAGCATGGGGAATGGTGAGAGATAAAGAGGAGGGTGGGGAAGGAGGAATGAAGGAGGGATGAAGGGGGAGAAGGAATAAAAGGAGTGGGGGAGGATAGAAAGGAGGGGGAATAAGGAATAAAAGGAGTGGGGAGGAAGAGGGAAACATATCAGAGGGGGATGGAGTGTGTGTGTGTGTGAGAGAAGAGAGAATTATATGATATGTAGCGAGAGTGAGGAGGGGTGAGACATATCGAGCATGTGGAGGGAGTGTGAGAGATATAGAGAGAGGGAGCTCGAATAGAGGATGAGAGGAATAAAAGGAGAGGGAGGAGAGTAAGAAGGTTGAGAGAGTGAGTGTATGGAGAGAGTAAAGAGAGAATAGGGAATGCTAAGGGAGAGAGGGATGCAAAATAATGAATAAAGGAGTTAGGGAGGGAGGAAGAGGGACGAAGATGTAGAGGGAGGGATGAGAATGTGGGGAGAGAGAGAGTGAGGAGAAGAGGAGAGGGGAGGAGAGGATTATAGGAGTGGGGATAGGTGGGAAAATAAAGGAAGAGGTGTGGGGAGACATATGAGAATGTGGGGAGGATAAGGAAGAGAGGGAGGAAGAATGAAGGAGGGATAAGTAGGGAGAGTGAAGATGGTTATACATATAAGATCATGGGGGGAGGGAGTGTGAGAGATATAGGAGGGAATGGAAGATGAGAAAATAAATAGTAAAGGAGAGGGAGGGAGTAAGATAGATGATAGAGTGAATGGATGGAGAGAGAGAGAATTCGAAGGAAGGAGAAAGGGAGAGAATAAAAGGGATTGGGGAGGAGTATGTGAGAGCAGAGAGAGAGAGAGAGGAGAGAGGATCATATAAGGGATAGGTAGGGAGAGTGACAAGGGGTGAGACATATGAGAACATGGGGAAGGAGAGAGTGGAGAGAGAGAATGTGGGGAGGATAAGGAAGAGAGGGAGGTAGGAATGAAGGAGGGATAAATGGGGAAGAAGGAATAGAGGGAGTGGGGTAGGAGGAAAGGAGCTAGACAAGTGTGTAAAAAGAGGGGTGTGAATGGAGGATGATTATAGAAGAGGAGGAGAGTAAGAAGGAGAGATATATATGAGAGACTAAGTGAGGGAGAGAGTGAAGAGAGAGATAATATGGAAGGAGAAGGGTGAGAGGAAGGCAGAATTAATAAACGAAGTGGGGAGGGGGAAAAGAGGGGGAGGAAGAGAGAGGGAGATGTAGTGGGGATGGAGTTTGTGTGAGAGAGAGTGGGAGCATGGAGGGAGGGAGAGATGGAGAGAGATGAGAGTGTGTGGAAGGAGAGAGGGGGAAGAAGGAATAAATGGAGGGAGAAAGGGAGGGAGGGTGGAAGTGAGAGTCGTAGATAGAGAGAGATGAGAGAGAGGGAGATAGAGAGATGAGGGAGTGAGAGAGGAAAGGAGAGGAAGGTAGAGGAAGAGGAGGGTGTACAATAGGTGGAGATGAGAGAGAAGGAATGTGATAGGTGAGAAGGTGAAGGAAAATGACGGGGAGGTAAATAGGGGATGGAGATGGAGATGAGATGAAGTGGGAGAGGGAAAGGGAGAGGGTGAGGCAGAGGACCAGATGAAGAAAAAACTAAAGGGGGAGGGAGAGGAGAGGATGGAAGGGTAGAGGAGTGAGGGAGAGGGGGAGTAGGGAGGGAAAGAGGAGGAAAGAGGGATAGTGAGGGGAAGGAGGGGAAAGAATGAATAGAGGGAGTGGTGGAGAGAATAAAAGGGAGGGAGAATGGGGAGGGAATATAATGGAAAAGGAGGTAGATTTAGAGGGAGAGAGGAGGGAGGGAGAGAGTGGGAGTTAAACATGAGAGAGGGAAGGACTATTATAGAGGAAGGGTGGATGGGGATGAGAGGGAGGGGATAAGTAATAAAGGGAGTGGGGAATTGGAAAGGAGGGAGAGAGTGTGGGAAATAGAAGGAGGGAGGGATATGTAGAAGGAGAAAGGGAGGGGAGATGGGAGAGGGGAACTTAGAGGGAGAGATGAGTGAGGGGTGGGGTACATAATGGGTAGATGAGAGGTGGGAGGAGGGAGGCACATGGATGAAGGATGGATGGGGATGAGAGGTAGGGGTATAAGGAATAAAGGTAGTTAGGAGGGCTAAAGGAGGAGAGAATGTGGGTAGGAGATGGGAGAGAGGGAGGGATGGTTACGAGGAAACGAAGGGGTGAAGGGGGAAGAAGGAATAGATGGATTAGTGGAGGGAGAGAAAGGGAGGGGAGGAGTGAGAGAGAGAGTGGGGGAAATGGAGAGAGTGAGAGAGGAAGGGACATATAGAAGAGGGAGCACAAGTAGGGGGAGATGAGAAAGGAGGGAGTGAGAGGGTGAGTGGGGGAAGAAAAAGGTCAGGGGAGGGAGGAAGGAGATGGAGAAGGAGAGGGAAAGGAAAGGGAGAGGAGTTAGGGGATGTGAGATGGAGAATCTGGGGAAGAAAAATAAAGGGGTGAGGAAGGAAAGGAGTGGGGATGGGAGAGAAGCAAGGGAGAGTGAGATAGTAGGGAGGTAAGGATGGGTAGGAGAGGAGGAGTGGGATGAGGAGAGTAGTGTGGGAGGGGGAGAGTAGGAGAGGAAGAAGGGATGGGTAGGGAGGAAGGGGGATGGAGAGGGGGAGGGGGAGGGAGAGGGAAAGAGAAAGTGAGAGGATTGAGGGGGTGGTAAACTGAGAGTGGAGGGTTAGGGGAATAAAAATAAAGTGGGGAAAAAGGAGATTAGTGAGGGGGAGAGAAGTGAGGGAGAGGGTGAGAGTAGGGATGGATGAGGGATCGGGTAGGGGAGGGAGGGAATAAAAATAGAAAGGGGGAAAGGAGAGGAGTGAGGGGGAGGGGAGAGGAATTAGGGGATGGGGAGAGAAATGAGGAGAGGGGAGAGTAGGAGGAAATGAAGGATGTGTAGGGAGGAAGGAAGAAAAATTTAGGGAGGGAGGGAGGAAAAGCAAAGGGAAATAAAATGGAGGATATGTAGAGGGAGAAAGGAAGGAGAGGAATAGGTGAATAAAAGGGAGATTGTGAGGGAGAGAGTAAGTGAGGTGGTGGGGGAGAGGTGGGAGGGAAACACAATATAGGGATGGACTGTTATGGAATAAGGATTGATAGGATGGGAGGGAAGGGGATAAGGCATAAAGGAGTGGAGGAAGGAAAGGAGGGAGATGTAGTGGGAAGTGGAGTGTGAGAGAGAGAGGGAGGAGAGAGGGATAATATAAGGGAGGAGGGAAGGTGAAAGGTCGGAGGCAAACAAAAGATAGGAGGGCTTATTATGAAAGAAGGATGGATGGGGAAAAGAGGAGGAGGAATGTGGGGAGGTGGAAGAGGAGGTGATTATGGGAGAGGGTGTGAGAGAGAGGGAGGGAGAGGAATAATAGAAGGGAGAGGTGGGGAGAGTGGATATGTGTGAGAGATATGAGAGCATGGAGAAGGGGGAAGAGTAGAGAGATAATGTGGGGAGGGAATGGAGAGAGAGAGGGAGGGTTAATAATGAAAGGAAGGGTGAAGGGTAAAAGAAGGAATAGAGGGAGAAGCAGAGGGAGGGAAAGGGATGGGGAGGAAAGAGGGATAGGGGAGGAGGGCAAGGGAGGGGGAGGAAGGAGGAGAGGGAGGGATACAAAGAGGAGGGAGGGTGTGTGTGAGATAGAGAGAGGGAACACGAGAGAAGGAGGAAGGAGAGGGAGGGAGAGTAAGAGGGGTGAGGGATATATAAGAGAGGATGGAGAGAGAGAGAGATAAAGAGAGAGAGAGAGAGAGAGAGAGAGAATGGAAAGAGAAGGGAGAGAGGGGGAGTAAGGAATAAAGGAGTGGGGGAGGAATGGGGAAGGTGATGTAAAGGGGAGGGAGTGTGAGAGAGAGAGAGAGATAGGAGAGAGGGGAGAGAGGGAGCGAGAGAGAGGGATAGGATTATTAGAGATATGTAGGAGAGTGAAGAGGGGTGAGACATATGAGAGAGAGAGAGAGAGGGATATGGAGAGGGGGATGGAGTAGAGAGAGAGGGAGGGGAGCTTGAATGGAGAATGAGAGGGAGAGAGATAGAATGGAGAGGGAGGGAGAGTTAGAAGGGTGAGAAAATTGAGAGAGTGAGTAGAGGATGAGGGGAGAGAGAAAATGGGGAAGGAGAAGGGAGAGAGGGATAGGAATAAGGAATAATATAAGTGGGGGAGTGAGAAGGAGGGATATGTAGTGGGGAAGGGAGTGTGTGTGAGAGAGAGTGGGAGCGAGAGGAGGGAGGAGAGGAGAGAGGAACTATAAAGGAGAGGTAAGGAGTGAGAGAGATGAGAGCATGCAGAAGGGGAGAGAGGAGAGATAGATCGTGTGGGAGGAGAAGGGAAAGAGAAAGTAATGAAGGGATGGGTGTGTTATGGAGTAATCACAATGCCCCGAAATCTCACAAGTGAATGGTTGAGGTACTCAGGTTATTTTTCAAACATGGATTTATCCCAAAGTGTGGGACTTTGTAATCGTGGATAACCCTCGGAGAAGGTCGGCTTCCTATTCCTCTATTATGATGCACACATCAAAATTGTAGAGGATCTTCTCTAAAATATACTCTAACTTTCCAAGGAGACAAGGTTAAGAAGATTACAAGAAATTAAACCTAAACTAACAGAGGTGATGCACCAAAAGAAATGTTGTACACCTGCTTTACATGGAGATGGAAACCAAAATCAGATTAAGAAGGATGAAAATACACCACAAATCAATCTAATGATGAGAATCCACTAACCATTAAACACAAACCATTAAACATGTAATACAATAACCATGCATAGATAACCAAGATTGCAATGAGAGATCAAGAAAACAATGAACACAAGAGAGGGTTGAAACTCATCCACAAACTTATTTTATTGCTCCACAAATTTTATATAATGCATTAGAATGGTCAAGAGGCACAAACTTGCATTACAACTTGAATGGGAGGTTTTAACTCCACAAATTCACTTACAGACAAGAGAAGAAGGGAGGGTGCAAAGAAAAATTATCCAACATTAGAACAATGCCCCTCCTTACAATATATAGGAAGAATGAGAGAAGGGAGAGAGGGAAGAATATAGAAATATTGCTTTAACCACCCTAAAATGCATTGAATTCACCTGCAACAATGATGGGTGCCACTGCAAAACTTATACCTCTATGTACTATGCCTTGTTGGGAAAGAAAGGAAGCCCATAGCTCATCATTTGGGTGGGTGAGAAACTGAAACACCTTTAAAATGGCAGGAGCCATCAAAATTCCTCTCTTGTGCAAATATGAGCTCAGTCAAAAGTTATGGCCATTTGAAGATGGGGGTGCCATATTGCAATAAATGTGGGTGGTTGATCTTCTTTTTTCAAACTCTAAAAGTGCATCATGTGCGGCCTCGGAAGTTTGAAAATTTGGACTTTCCGCATTTTGACTTCTGAGGTTGATGTTAATGTTCATTTTTCGGGGTGAAAGCTCGAAACCCCAAGTCCCAAACTCAGACTTTGTGTTCTGACTTCAAGTTGTAATTTTCATATTTCGAGGCTTCAAAGTTTGAAATTCTAATACCCCAAAGTCTGAAATTTAGACTTCATGTTTCAAATCTTACAATTTCAGTGGTTCAAAGTTTTGAGATTTTTATCCATTGGGCACATGAAACCTTTCAAACTCTGAAATCTCAAAGTTTGAATTTTAGACTTCGTGTTTCTGAGACCTTTATTTCTCCCTTTTAGACTTCTTTCCACCAGTCTTTGAATTTCTCCCAAGCCTACCTCTAAATGGATCCACCTCCGAGATCCAAATTTTGGACTTCGTGAGTTTCTTCATTTGCCAAAATTATCTCGCAATGCTTGACCTGCTTCAACCTATTCGGCCGATCTTGAAATGCAAGCTCCCAAGAATGAATCAACCCCATTTTCTCAGTGTGTAAGTTAATGTTTGTTCAATTTTTCCTAAGGGGAAAATTGGATAACAAGGTGAAGGGGGAAGAAGAAATAGAGGAATGGGGAGGGAGGGAGTAGGGGAGGGAGGGAGAGGGAGGGAGATGGAGAGGGGAGGTAGTGTGTGAGAGAGAGAGAGAGAGAGGGAGCACAAATGGATGATGAGAGGAATGAATGAAGGGAGAGAGAGGAGGAGAGAGAGAGAGAGAGAGAGAGAGAGGCGGTGATGGATCATTGTGATTTCCAATCATTTAATCAATATATTTGAGTGTTGATGTCATTTAAACCAAGGTTGTGTTCAAGGATGTATGCAAAAAGTGGCTATGCAACTCAAGATTATAGCGGTTCTCTCTTATGAGGGGGTTTACTTATGGTGTCCAGTGAAAATGTCACCAAAAATGATGGGTCGTTGTGATTTCCAATAATTTAATCAACAAATTTGAGTGTTGATGTCATTATAAACTAAGGATGTGTTCAAGGTTGTATGAAAATAAGTGGATATGCAACTCAATATTATGGTGGTTATCTCTTTTTGGGGGGTTTTGGTTTAATTTTGGTTCTCTTGTCTCTCACTATAAACTACGGAAAGTAAATACAGTTCTAAGCTACTTAAATGGAAAACAAAATATAGAAAGTGCATCTAATCTACTAAGCAACATCACTGGAATGAAATGATTTCAAAAAGAAATGCTTCGATCAATCAAATACTTTCTCAAAAGAAATAACAATAAAGAAATTTGTTGAAACAAGGAAATACAATATTACATTCAAATAACAATCAAACCAAGATATCGAACCTAAAACATTTAACAATTATAAATATCATGCATGAAATACCAATCCTCTAATCTCATCATCAAGTGGGCCCTTGTTCCACTTCTAAGATTGAGGATCTTAACACAAATGGATACTCACATTAAAATTCGATTATATTGATCCAAACAAGTTCATCACATACTTTAGAATGAAACTAAAATAACTATTAATCGATAGATAATATCAGTATCAAGAAAAATATATAAGTAACACTTCAAGGAGGTGTCTTATAGACACAACTGATTACAACAAATTCCATGAATGTAGGAAACAAATTTAACTGATAACAACCTCATAAAGGTTCCATGACACCTGATAATTCTGCTAAAAACAAGGTCCTCATTTGAGTAAATCCTCTCAAAATGGAAGAGTGGAAAAAGAATCGGTCTCCTTGGTTGTAACTAATCAAAAGTGGTAGAAAATTTTCCTTATCAACCTGCACATGTCATCAAATCACTCAACAAGGAAGTTAGTGGAATTTCCATTGATCATTAGTTTACATGAGACAAAATAAGGAGAAATGCATCACTTTTAATTTGGATATAACTATTTAGAGAACACCCATACATTAATTAACGTATTTAGGAGCAAATTCTATAGTTATATGGATGCTATAACAAGTCAATTCATGGACTTATCAAGAGGGATGGAGAGAGATTATGGGATGGAAAGGAAGATTAGGTAAGAGAGGGAGGGATACATAAGAAAGGATGAATGAGGAGAGGAATGGGTCGGGAGTATTAGATTAAGGGTGAGAGGGGGATCGAGGGTAACATGAGGGAGAGAGGGGGGAGAGGGGTTATATAAAGTGCAGAGAGAGGTGGAGGGAGAAATAAGATAATGAGAGAAAGAAAGAGGGGAGAGGGAGGTAGGCATGGTAAGAAAGGGAGGGATAAGGAAGGGAGGGGAAAGATCAAGATAAGGAACATAAGATAGAGGGAGTATGAGGTGGAAGGAAAGGGAGGGAGAGGATTAGGGGAACGATAGAGAGAGGGAGAATGGAGAGGGAAGTGAAGGAGAAAGTGATAATAAAAGGTAGAGGGATAGGAGAGGTTTCAAGGGAGTGATGCTCGAGGGAGGAATAGGAGGGGGAGGTGGACATGTTGGGAGTAATACAAGGAGGGAGATATGGGAGGGGGAGGGAGTAGATGGTTTAGAGGGGTGAGAGAGTGATGAGAGAGGCGTAGGGAGAGTATGAGAAAGGAGAAAGATGTATAAAGGGATATGCATATGGAGGGAGAGGCATAGAGCATGGTGAGAGGGATAGAGAGTGAGGAGGTCTTAGAGGGGGAGATGGGGGAGAGAGGGTAAGGTTGAAAGGGAGGAGAGAGGTTAAGGCCGAGAGAGAAAGAGGGAGGAAGAGAGGGATGGATGGGGAGAGAGGGAGGGAGTGGGAAAGATGAAGAGATACATATTAGAGAAGGGAGAGGGAGAGAAGGGAAGAGGGGAGGGGGGTCAGGTAATGGATGGAGGGTGAGAGTTGGGAGGGGATGGATGAATATAAAAGGAGGGAGAGAGAGGGAGAGAGAGAGAGAGAGAGAGAGAGAGAGAGAGAGAGAGAGAGAGAGAGAGAGAGAGAGAGAGAGAGAGAGAGAGAGAGAGAGAGAGAGAGAGAGAGAGAGAGAGAGAGAGAGGGAGAGGGAGAGAGGGAGAGGGAGAGGGAGAGGGAGAGGGAGAGGGAGAGGGAGAGGGAGAGGGAGAGGAGAGGGAGAGGGAGAGAGAGAGAGAGAGAGAGAGAGAGAGAGAGAGAGAGAGAGAGAGAGAGAGAGAGAGGGAGGGAGGGAGGGAGGGAGGGAGGGAGGAGGGAGGGAGGGAGGGAGGGAGGGAGGGAGGGAGGGAGGGAGGAGGGAGGGAGGGAGGGAGGGAGGGAGGGAGGGAGGGAGGGAGGGAGGGAGGGAGGGAGGGAGGGAGGGAGGGAGGGAGGGAGGGAGGGAGGGAGGGAGGGAGGGAGGGAGGGAGGGAGGGAGGGAGGGAGGAGGGAGGGAGGGAGGGAGGAGAGGAGAGAGAGAGAGAGAGAGAGAGAGAGAGAGAGAGAGAGAGAGAGAGAGAGAGAGAGAGAGAGAGAGAGAGAGAGAGAGAGAGAGAGAGAGAGAGAGAGAGAGAGAGAGAGAGAGAGAGAGAGAGAGAGAGAGAGAGAGAGAGAGAGAGAGAGAGAGAGA
Source organism: Taxus wallichiana var. yunnanensis (assembly GCA_018340775.1). NCBI lineage: Eukaryota > Viridiplantae > Streptophyta > Pinopsida > Cupressales > Taxaceae > Taxus > Taxus wallichiana. Next base: position 602,426,370 of record CM031241.1, on the reverse strand, counting down.
GAGAGAGAGAGAGAGAGAGAGAGAGAGAGAGAGAGAGAGAGAGAGAGAGAGAGAGAGAGAGAGAGAGAGAGAGAGAGAGAGAGAGAGAGAGAGAGAGAGAGAGAGAGAGAGAGAGAGAGAGAGAGAGAGAGAGAGAGAGAGAGAGAGAGAGAGAGAGAGAGAGAGAGAGAGAGAGAGAGAGAGAGAGAGAGAGAGAGAGAGAGAGAGAGAGAGAGAGAGAGAGAGAGAGAGAGAGAGAGAGAGAGAGAGAGAGAGAGAGAGAGAGAGAGAGAGAGAGAGAGAGAGAGAGAGAGAGAGAGAGAGAGAGAGAGAGAGAGAGAGAGAGAGAGAGAGAGAGAGAGAGAGAGAGAGAGAGAGAGAGTTCTCTTAAAACATTATTCAATCAACAATACACAATTTATTGAATATAATTGAATCATACATATAGTATAACCTCCCTACAAAAAAGGAGTTTTCTCTAACTACACATCCCATAATAATTTCACCAAACTTTATATTCATGAGTTTGCTATATAAATTATGTACAAATAAATTTATTAAGTCACACTCATAAAATAATTATTGTTACATAACAATACTAATTATTTACCACATGGTGAAATATTTAACACCATGGGAACTTTGAATACCCAACATTCCATCCCTCGATTCCATATGAGAAAATATATACCACATAAGCACACACACAAATAAATATTTAGTAAACATAGTATTTTCACTAAATTCTTCATTACTAGTATGAGGGTTAGATTCATTTTCACCGTTTTCTTTTGTTTTCATGGCATTGTCTCGTAAATTCTATCAAGGAGGACATGTTCTCTCTTCTTGAAATTCACAAGAGTATGTTCTAGTTTTTACGTAGTAATATGTGTGTTTATATTTGTGCACATGTTTATAATTCCCATGAAAAGTGCTTTGCTTATTTTCTACGTAGCCTAACACTTCTTCCAATACATAATTATTCCTATTTTTTCCTTCATCAACCAATGTTGATATGACATTCTCTAACCTTACTTTCAATTTACTTAAAGTGAACACCATATTTGACATGCTACTAGGCATGATATTTAAGAGTATAGATTTTACATAATTTTACTTTATGTATTCTTTTTTTCCATCCAACTCGGTTGATGAGAAAACAAAATGGTGTCATGAGACACTATATCTCCACCTTCATCCATTTTTAGATCATATAAATTTTGATTTATAGTTATTTCTACACTATCAGTTAGAGATACGAATAATGTGTTTGATGTTTCAAGATATGGTTGGAAGAATTTTCAAATTCCACATGTTGTAAATAGGGCTTTGACAAGCTAATGCCAATAATACCCAAATTGATCTTATATACAACTTTCCACTTTTAAATTGCATCAAAATATGTTGGTTGAATAATAGTGCCATCTAAAATATCCAGAGATCATTTTCAATTAACAATAGTTGAATTTGAATTTTCCATGTATGGAAGTCACTACCATGAGATTTATCAACTCGGTTCATTTTGTCCATTTTATCCCTCACAAAAAATTGACTTAGTGGACGTCAATTTCAACCGATAACACTTCCTTACAATGACTCTTTCTAATTTTTCAACACTACCCGACACTTTGGAATAAAATGACCTGACTTATTATGACATGGATATGCAATAATATACAAAGGTGATCTCTCGAATATAATTTCTAATATAGAAAAACAAAGCTATTAATTAGAAATTAAAACAACTATTATAAAATTTAAATATAATAACTTGACAAATAAATTAAAAACTCATTTGAAACAATTGTGACTATATGATCTATTTGAAAAACAAATACTTAACTATAACTACTAATAAACAATAAAATATTAATATTTTTATTTTAGACACAACGACATGAAATAAATCCTTAAACCTAAAATCACTTAGACTAAAGTGCAAGTTACCACTCTAGTCAAAGAAATACTATAACTTTCATATCCTTAAAAATGAAATACCTAGTACCTCATTTTTGGATTGTGGAGATGAAAGATAAAATCCATATACCAATCTTTCCAATGGTTCGTATATAATGAGAATCTTACGTTCGAAAGATGATGATGAATGTTGATTTGAGACATAGGGGTTGCGTAGATCCTTCAATGTAAGTTAACCAAGATTAGATGGGGAAATAAGGGCCGCATGTTGAGATGTGGAGCTCAATTACTTCAGATTGGCATGTTTTATTAAACTTGTTGTAAAACACAATAACCAAAAAAAGTAGTCACCTATGATCGGCATCAATTAGGCAAGGAGGAACCGACATTGGTTAGGGATAATGGACGTGAGGTTACCCGTGTGTGAGTGCTTTATTTAACTCACGAAAATCAGATCTATTGATTGTAATTGCATGGCTAAGTTACCTAAGTTTGTATATACCTATATAAGCATGAAAGCTAGGGTTTAGAAGTAAGTATTGTAGAAGTTAATGATTATTGTGAAAATAATTGTGAGATAGAATTCTTAGAGAAGAAGGAGAATCTTGAGAGAAAGAAATTATTGACATATGAGAGGTGTGGAATATTGTAAATCTTCATTGTATATATTCTTAAAGCTTTGGATAATAGATAGACTTGTTTCTTAGTGGATGAAGCCCACATCGGGTGAACCACGTTAAATCCAGTGTTCATTTATATCTATTGTTTTTTGTATTTCTTCTAGTATAATATTCACTTTTATCGCATGTATGCTTAAATATGATATATTATCTGTACAACCTTGTGCTAACCCCAACAACTAGTATCGATATTTTTTTAGGGTTTTGTGTGTTGATAGATTTACTCACAGAGAGTTTTCTAATTGAGTGGGAGCTACAACAATGGCGTAAGAAAATAAATACAAGGTAGAGAAGTTTGAAAACCAAAATTATCAATTATGGAATATGCAGATCGAGGATTATTTGTATCAAAGAGATTTGTATTTACTATTGAATGAAAATTTCAAACCTACAAAGATGAATGATGAAGAATGGAAGATTCTTGACATAAAGGATTTGGGATCTATAAGATTGAGCTGCAACATCGGTGGCTTCTAATATTATGTAAGAAACATCTATGGTAGAGTTAATGAAATATTTTTCTAATTTATATAAAAATCTAGTGCTTCAAATAAATTTTATTTGATGAAAAACTATTTAGTTCTAAGATGCATAAAGGTGGGTCTGCATTTAGTCATTTGAATTATTTTTGATTTATCAGTAAATCAGCTAAAATTGATTTATATTCTATTCAACGATGAAGTGAAAGCACTCTTATTCCTATGTTATTTTCCTAATAGTTGGGATAACTTGGTAATGGTTATTAGTAATACATTTGCTAATAATATTTTGAATTTTGATTATGTGGTTAGTATAATCTTGAATGAAGAAATTCGTAGAAAAAGTACTGGAGGAATCATCATCTGGGAATGCTTTAAACGTAGATAATAGAGGTAGGAAGAAGGAGAGATCCAAGAGCAAGAATAATGGGAAATCAAAGTCAAGGGATGACAGATCTAAATCCAGAGGTAAGGGAATTAATTGTTGGAAATGTGGAAATAAAGGACATACAAAGAAAGATTTTGGTCAAAGGATAAAGAGAACAAACACCAGAAAAAGGTAAAGAGGTAAATAAAGAGGAAAATATTACAACAGAGGTAATGCAAGATGCTCTTATTCTTTCTTTGGATAATAGAATAGAATCATGGGTTTTAGATTCAAGAGTTTCTTTCCATGCAACCCCTAATAAGGGTTATTTTAGAAATTATGTCCAAGGTAATTTTGGGCATGTTTATTTGAGTGATGATGAAATTTTTAGTATTAATGGTAAAGGGGAGTTCATCTAAAATTGTAGAATGGAAATACATGGTTATTAAAAGATGTGATGCATGTGCCAAGCCTCAAGAGGAATCTTATTTCTACAAGGAAACTAGGTGAAGCTGGTTGCATGGTTACATTCATAGCGTGAGACTTTTGGAAATCCACCAAGGGTGCTTTTGTTGTGGCAAGAGGTAAGAAGGTAGGAACGCTATATTTATCTACATGTGTTATTGATTCATTTTCTGTGTTATCTACTTCATATTCGAGATGCATGCATGTGACATAAATGGTTGGACCATATGAGTCAAAAAGGAATGCAGATATGAAAGGCTAAGGGTAAGTTATTAGATTTGGAAGATTTAGATCTTGATTATTGTGAGCATTGTATCTTTGGAAAGCAAAAGAGAGTGAGATTTCTCGAAGTTGAGAAAACTAAGAAGGATCAAAATTGGAGTTTTTACATTCAGATGTGTGGGGACCAGCTCAAGTAGATTCTCATGGAGGATCCCAATATTATGTTAATTTCATTGATGATGCTACAAGAAAGGTATGTGTTTATTGTATTAAACATAAATATGATGTTTTGATACTTTTAAAATATGGAAATACCTTGTGTAGAATGAATCAAATTCAAAGTTAAAGTGCCTTAGATTTGAAAATGGTGGAGAATACTCAGAACAAGCTTTCAATGATTATTGTTCAGTGAATGGAATACGTAGAGAAAGGACCGTTCCAAGAATACCACAAGAGAATGGTGTTACAAAAAGAATGAACAAGATAATCATGGAACATGCTAGAAGTATGAGGATACATGTTGGATTACCCTTATAGTTTTAGGAAGAAGTTGATACAACGGTTTATTTGATTAACCGTGGGCCTTCAAGTTCACTAGATAGAGGAATACTAGAGGAAGCTTGGACCAGAAAATAGGTAGATCTTTCTTTTCTTAAAGATTTTGGTTCAGAAGCTTTTGTGTATCTTGATAAGGAAAATAGGAAAATGTTGGATGCAAAATTCAAGAGATGCACTTTCATTGGTTATGGATCGGTGATTTCATATTTTGTTTTTTTGGGATTTAGAGAATTCTAAAATTATTAGTAGTCGTGACATTGAATGGAATGAAAAGAGAATGTATAAGGATCAAATTATGGTACCCAAGGATAAACCGGTTGAGAAGTTTGTGAATGAAAATAGGGTTCATTTAAGAAGACCCCTCTGAAAAATTACTTTCGAATCGTGGCGAATCTCATAAATCGACTTTCGAATCGTTGGTGAATTTCTAAAAAAATGTTTCATGGCAAAGGTGATTTCACATAGCATTATTCCCTCATTTCACAATTTTTACCGAGAGTAGGTTGGACAAACAGGAGTTGGATGGGTGGGTTGGACGAAGGTTGGATGGTCATGGTTGGCCTTCGATGGGTTGGATGGTCAATGGTTGGATGGGTTGGGTGGTAAGTGAATGGGTGGGTTACACGGGTGGGGTTGGATGGGCAATGGTTAGATGGATAGGAGTTGGATTTGAAGGGCAAGGGGTTGGATGGGAAATGGTTGGTTGGGTGGGTTGGACAGATGAGGAGTTGGACGGCCAAGGGTTAGACATGGTGGGTTGGACCAATGAGGGTTGGTCAGCTAAGGGTTGGACGGGTGGGTTGGGTGAGGGGTTGGACTGGGGGTGTTGGATGGGTTGGTTGGATGGGAGAGTTGGATGGTGGGTTGGACAAATGAGGGGTTGGACAACTCTTGGTTGGTCGGTGAGTTGGATGGGTAAGTTGTTAGAGTCTAGACGGCTAATGGATTAGTGGTAGTGACGGTTAGGGTTTTAGAAGATTTGGATGATTAAGCCTAGAGTAGTTAATACGTGGGTTGGGCATTGATACCAATGAATTTAATGTTCATTAATGATACCCTTGGGCCCTATAAATACCCTTTCAAGGTTCATTTTTTCACTTTTATACGTAAATTTCTAGTGCTCTGAGCTCTCCAATTTTACACCCAAATTTCACTTCTCCCAAATTTCAGCAATGGCCAGTACCACATCTATTCCTACACCCAAATTTCAATACAAAAACCTCATGTGCCCACATATTTTAGCTCTACTAAAAGCAAAAAGACGCTCCAAAGTATTAGCTCGAAAAATTAGAATTTTCCAGGGCTTGTGAACATGCCCCAATTTGACATTGATACATCAGTCCTTGATTACCTTCTCACCTCTTACAATGAAAATGATGGACAATTTTCCGTTCTTCTCGTGCATCTGAAACATCATCAAATTTATTTTTCTATTGAACCCAAGGACGTGCATCGGTTAACAGGTTTACCTTTCAAAAATAAGCCGCCTGTTACTACAAAGGTTGTCCTTATAGACAAAGACAAAAAGTTTTTGGAGTCTCATTACAATGTATAGGTTGATGGTAAGTTTATTATTTTCAAATACTTTTTTCTTAACATTACTCGACCACACAAAGGCTCTAACGTTTCTTTTCTATAATTGCAGCTCCTCTTAATCGTTCATCAAGAGGCCTTCTTCTACAAGGTATTACAAACAAATTCTTTATTGTAGTTGCTTCACTTTTTCAGGCTAGGATTGTATTACAGGGAAGATCTACAAACATTCCATATTGGGTAGTTCAATATTTATTATGGACACTAGCAGGTCAACAATTCGATTGGTGTAGTTATTTGTCCAATAGAATAAAATCAGATATCTCCCATGCCCGCAAAGCCAATCAAACTGATAAATCTAGGATTGTATTCTCTTGTTGTAATTTTATTCTTGCTTTCTATTATGAAGCGTACTATGAATTGATGCAACATAAGATTCCTACTACAATCAATGATAAGATGATTGGTCTTAGTCTCGAAGAACAATAGGTAACAATTACTTTTACTGTTTACTTGTTATAACGATTTCAATTTCAATATTTTGAATAAAATAATAATTGTATGATTTTATTTTGTAGAGAAAAATTATAGTTGCAGCATCACATAAGGAGGAAATTGCTAGAGGTAAAGCCCCTCCAGAGGTTTGTGTTGATTCTGACATGGATTCAACAGAATCAACACCAGTAAGACCTCATCAAAAGTGACCTAGGGGGTCGATATGCACATCACGTTTACCATCACATTTAACTACAGGTATGAATAATGAAGTTATCTTTTTATATAAATTACAAATTCAAACAATTAATATAGATTATGTATTCTAATATTTCTACTGATCTTTTCTACATGTATTGTATTCAGAAACTACTGAGTTTGATGATGAAGATCAAACTCATTCTGGGTGTGGAGATCGAAATGTCACGATTGTGTCTCATCTATGCAAGGTATATTGTACGGTAGTTTGATTTGCATGTTTTGTTTCCTTACAATTTTTAGCATTTACAAAGCCCAACCATTATATTCTAACAATTTGTTGTTTGCTTCATGCAGGTAATATGGCTTCAGGCATATTCCACTTGTAAGGAGGCCACCAATTCCTCCAACACGTCAAGTAAAAAACAAAGGAGGACTTCAGGAAAGAATATTAGGATTCTTGCAGAGTCAAGCAGAACAGTTCATCCTACTACAACCAAATTTCCTAGATTGTCACTAGGTGGTGTTTTAAGTGTAACAACCACACAAATTTTCAACAACATCACCCTTGACGAGGAGTATTTAGGCTTCGATAGTGGCAATGTAGACAAGGGTAACTATTTTGACACCCACGATATGATTCAATCTACTCTCGCCTCAACAACAAAATGTGCATGTAATACAGGGCAATGACTCTCCTCCTCCCCCAAGTGTTGCTCCACAAATAGATGATGAAAAGACACATTTTATATTAGAAAATATGATATCAGATAGTATGGGGAAAAATTCAAGAGGTTGTAATGTTTGATGTGGATTTGGTGCGGTCTTGGGAGAGGAGAGCAAAAATTTTGATAAAAGAAATAAATACAAGATACCATAATCATGCTCAAAGGCATTCATTGTTCACTTCCAGTAGAGAGCCAACCAACATGGCAGGATGTTTTGCTAAACAAAGCTCAATCAGGGACAATTTCATATAGTAATGATTACAATGATGAAATTATAGACATAATGCTAAACAGGTTGGAGAATCTCAATGTTGAAGCACAGGCTTACTACAACAAATGGTCTAAAGACAAGACTAATGTTTTAATAGCAAATGTAGAAAAAGAGAAAGTTGTTGTGAGTGGGCATTTAGTTTTACATGAAAAACTAAAAATTATCTGATATTATAAGCACTGCAATATATTTTTTCATATTATCTGATAGACTAAAAATTTAATATTTCTATTTTGTAGGAAAAATATGAAAATTTAAAGAAAGAAGCAGTTGTTTTTGAAGCACATTTGAAGAATGCCTACAAAATCCTGAATTCTTTTATACAATTGAAGGAAAAAATCATTGTTATTAATAAACAAAATAATACATTGAGAAGGATAATAAAGGAGCATAAGATGGATCCAGAAGTCTTACTGAAGGAAAAGACAGATGTAGATGCAACACTTTTGTCTACGTAGGAGATGTAGCGAGGGAGGAGCTAAATATACTAGAAAATATCAAACACTATAGTAGAGAGATCTTCAGGCATCAAGAGTTATAGCAGCTAGCTCTGTATAGATGCATAGATTCTCCATCTCTTATGCAGGAAAAATAAAAAGCTTCACCTGCATCATAAAATTTGATAAGTTAGTAAAGTTCACCATGTGACAGGTGTGTTGTCACAATTCCAACACTGGCGTAGGAATTAAAAGATAGTGGCCAGCCCCTTTTTATTTTTTATTCCATGTGGCAGATGTAAGGACAACTATGATTTTGAATCATAGGTAGAAAAGAGGATGACCTCGTAATGTGTCCTTATATGATAGAACTTGTCCGGAAGCTTTGATATGTTATTACAACCCCCTTTTTGAATTGTATTGGCCAACAATGCTTTATGAATTTGTAATTTTTTCATAAAGTAATCCGCCACATGAGAGATTGATTTCAAAAGAACTTTGGAAGTTAGAATTGTACAATGTTACTATATGTTGTTAATACAAACTATGTTTCTTTTCTATTGTTTACGTAAATGTTGCTTAAATTTACACTATTTTGTTTCTTTACATTTCTGAATTGTTGCAGATGTAAAATAAATAAATTAATAGATATAAAAGATGAATGTGTCCTTATTTCAGTCTGAATTTGAAAACCAAACATAAAAAAACAAATGGCATAATTGAAACATATAATGACATTGTTCCAATGGAAAAGGATCAAATAATGACAAATATAATATTGCATTTATTGAAAGTTGTAATCTCTGAATGAAATACATAAGTAGTCTCAATAATGTATAGAAGAAATGAAATCTATGTGAATTCAAACAGTCCTGGAGCAACACTTTCATTTGTGTCTTGGAAATCAACTATAACATGATTTGTGGATGTGTCTCGATCCCCTGGGTCAGGTAGAATATTACTAACTCCTCTTCTTTCTACTAGTGAATTCCACAATGCCAGTGCTCTATCATAAGGAAAAGACTCCACTGAGTAACTTGATACATACAATCTGAGACAACTTTCTAGATTCCTATCCAATCTATTTCAAACTTTTGACTTTAAAAAGGATAGTGCACTGAAAACCCTCTCATCTTCCACAGAACCCAAAATCATTGTTTGATAGAGCTCATACAACTTAATATACTCACTCAAATCTTCACTTAGAATACTACTAGAATAGATATCCTTCCAAATCCTTTTCATGGCATTGTAATCCTATGGGTTTTGTAGAAGTTGAACTTGTCATATCATTGTATTAGCAAAATCCATTGACTGTGAACTAAGTAGTTTTCTTTCCAAAATTCCTTCTACAGAAACTCCATTTATCTCTTTAGTCTTACAGAAATGATCAGTTAGATCACCCATGTTTTTGAAAATAAAGGACTGATAGATGTATAAGGTTTCCACTAGACAAATTCCAAAACTATGGATTTACAACTCCCATTGCTTCAAGTATTTTATCATTTTTGAATCTTTCCGGATCTCTTTAGCTAACGATTCAGAGATCTTTCTCAACTTATTCCTAGTTTCCATTAATACTGCATCATATAAATTTCGTGTCACTCTTACTTCTTCTATTTCTGAGTTAGCCATATCAATTCTTTTTTGGTATGTATGAAGTTGAATCTCTCTTCCATGTGTTATTATACATAGATGATCATTTATATTGTACTTTAAGAAGCACCTAGAATTTTTCAAATCTGTCAATGCATTCTAGTTTTCAAAAGCAAGCACCCTGAAAACTCCCATCAGAAATATATAAACTTTCTAGACTCCAACAAACATGTCTTCTGAGTCTTATAAAGTCTGTAATGTAGAAAGACCGATCTTGAGCATGCTTCATTAAAATATTAAGCTCCCTCAACATGGGAAAAATACCATAGAGTGTGAGTAAAGTTTCTATGTCAGTTAGATGACACAATAGATCTTTAGCTTTATCTACATCCCTACGGTATTTAAACATAAATCCATATCAGTGAAGGATATTCATCATATATTCTATAGGTAGGTTCATACATAGATATCCATCTGGTATCTACATCTTTGAGAAGTTTTTTTCCCTGTATCAGTCTAATAGCAAATTTTTGAAATTCTAAAAATCTCTTAGGATTGCAAGAATAATAGGCATGGAGATCATGTATCAATTCCTCCACTTTAGCTACATTTTCAAATGTGCTCACAATTTTGTAGGTGAGATTCATTTTGTGAGCCATGTAGTGGAAAACAACCATATACTGAAGCAATAGTTGTCTGAAGTCTAACACACAGACCATTTCTAGCTCCCTGCATTATAAATTTGCACCATCGATTCGACACAAACTAATTTTTTTGCAATGGAAAAGTCATCCATTCCAGCGATATCCTTCAGATTTGACACCACCAATTTATAAATATTTTCATAATTGCAATTCTCTGTCATTTTATGAATTGCCAAGAGGTGTGGAGTCCTTATTTCATTAGCAAATGTGTAAACATGAATACATATCCATGAAGTATTATCGACTGTAGTAACCTCATCTAAAGAAAGGGAAATATACTTTTCCTTTTGAACACATAGTTTTCAGATCCTCCTTCTCTACCAGAGATAGAAATTTTGTAATCTCCCAGCCATTGGTATCTAACCAATGAGATTGAGGAACGTTCTTTAAACCAATAACTTGATACAACATTTTATTTTCTCTAAAATCTAACATCGGTCTTCCCCTTTTCATTATATGAAATACGGTTGCAAATTGAATACCCTTTGCTTGCATTTCTGCCTCCATAGCTTTTCTCAATTTTTCTACTATGGTCCCACCTTTTTCATTTACATATTTGATATGTTTTTGTTCCTTTTCATACTCTTCTACGTATTTGACATGTAGACAATCTTTTGCATCTTTCCATTTATGTGTTTTGACTATGTTGCCATCCTTAAGCTTTTGGGAAATGTATATTTTCTCACAAAGTGTTTTTCAATTGTGTCTAGTTTGAGCTGCATTGTGTGATCCTTCCCCTGTTTCCAACCACATATTTTGCATCGACATTGTGTTGGAACATCATTACAATTTTCAGTGTACATAGGTTCAATAAAAGGATATTTTGTAGCCCATTCGAACTGGAATTTCCTTCCAATTGTCTAGTTTTCCATCTTTCTTCTAACATATTTTTTTTTTTTTCCTTGGGATTCAACTTCTGCATCTGGGCTGTCAGTAGAAATATTTTGAATCTCATGTCTCCTTTTTCTGGAAATAGACCTTGGAGTAGAAGCTTCCTCTGCGTTGGTGTATCCTGAGAGTTTGATGAATTTTCTTGTACTTCTATTTCATCAAGGGACAGAATGTTTGCCTCAACATATAATGGATCATCAATATCTATAAATTGATTATTCTGTGAAGGAATTTCTGAAACGTCTGCAAATAATTTTATAAAATTGTTACTTATATAGTATTAATCTTATCTATAGTTAAATTTTTACAGAGTACAAATGTCAAAGAGTTCCAAGAATAGTATCATAAACATAATTATTAAATTCTGTAAGATAAAATAACCAGTAAATAACACTTGCCACATACCGATATTTTTGCTGAAGCAGAAACCGACTTTTTTTGTGATTTTCCAAAATAGCCAAGAAAAGTATTGGCACCCTTTTTTGAACTTGCTGAATTTGTAATCTTCTTGCCCTAATTTCTAGTATCCATGACTGACTTACTACTTAGGCCCTTAGGGGCGACTCTTATGTTCCAAGGCTCTAAGAATGGATGGTAAAGGGTTTGGATGGCGAGGGTTGGATGGCTTATGGCAGGGTTGGTTGGACTTAAGGGGTTGGACTGGCTGGGGGGTTGGACAAGGCAGGGGTTGGGATAGGGTTAGAATAGGGGTTGGAGCGACTCGGGGTTGGAGTAGGTTGGATAGACGGTTTGGGATTACGAGATTTAGTTAGGTTAGGGCTAGAAGTCTCGAGTTGGACGGCTCATGGTTGGGCGGCTTTTGGTTTTGGAGACTTCATTGTTGTGTTGGATGGTGAGGATTTTCTTATGTTTACTTTGGTGAATATGTGCACGATATGATTGAAATGGTGGTGAATTACATTCATAAGCTCTTATATATGTGTAAAATCTAGGTGAAATGAATAGTATAAGGGACATGTCGGTAGGGATTTTTTAGTGAATAAGTCAACTCGAATAACATAATATTCACCAATTCGAATTCCCATAATTGTCAATTTTTGTGACTTTACAAAAATTTTCCACTAATTTTTTCCCTGAATGAAAATGAAATCTTGGATTTAAAAGTCATACTTGTAGGGTTACACAGTAACCGATGTCGGTTGACCCCCGACCGACATCATCAGTGAACTAGTATCGATTCTGAAGAGACAAACCAACATTAGTTAGCAGAACCGGCATCGGTTACAGATTACCAATGTTGGTCACTATCATAATTGGAAACAAATATCCAGGAGGTCTAGAATGAGCCTCCGGTACCCAAAACTTATGTGAGAAGGTCATAAAGGGTAAGTAAACGTCCGTAAATATTTACTCCTCCTCTATATTATTTATTATATACTAATAATGGTGAACTAGAAAGTTTTGAAGAAGCAATGTAGGATAAGACCCACATGCGGTGGGAACATGACATGGATGAGGAGATGGACTCCTTGAAACATAACCAGACTTGGGATTTTTTAATTTTCCAATAGGTAAGAGGACAATGCATAATAAGTGGGTTTACATGATTAATCAAGAAGAGGGTGGACAAAAATTATACAAGGAAAATCTTGTAGTAAAGATATTTACACGAAATCAGGTATTGACTTTGGTGAAATTTTTCTCCAATTATTAAAATGACTTCCATTTATATTGTATTATGTTTAGTTACGGTAGATGATTTACATTTAGAGCAACTATATGTGAAGATGGATTTCCTTCATGGTTATTTGGATGAAGAGATTTATATGCAACAATCACTTGGGTATGAAGTCAAGGGTAAGGAGAAATTAGTGTGTAGGTTGAAAAAGAGTCTATATGGGCTCAAGTAAGATCCAAGGCAATGGTACATGAGGTTTGATAGTTTCATGCATGAGCATGGTTACTTGAGATGTGAATTTGATCATTTTTTTATTTCAAGAAGCTTGAAAATGGGAGCTAATTATTATTTTGTTACCGTATGTGGATGATATGCTTATTACAAGATCTAGTAAACAAGACATTGGTGAGCTTAATGGAAAGCTAGCTCACACATTTTCTATGAAGGATTTAAGAGCTACAAAAAGAATCCTTGGCATGTAAATACACAGAGATAGGAAAAACAAGAAATTGTATGTCTCAGGATTCTTATATCAATAAGGTTTTGGAAAGGTTTAACATGCAAGATTCAAAACTTGTAAGTACACCTATGGAAAGACACTTCAAATTGTGAAACAATCAGTGTCCTTCATCACATGAGGAGGTCAAATACATGACACGAGTACCATATACTTTATCAGTTGGGAGTCTCATGTATCTTATGGTTTTAAATGCAGACAAACATTACACAAGTAGTGGTAGTTGTGAGTATATTTATGGCTAATCCAGATAAAGAGAATTGGAAAGTAGTCAATGGATACTTGGGTATTTGAGAGGGACATCTAGGATGCGGTTATGCTATGGAGGTCCAGATATTTCTTTATGTGGCTATGTTGATTTGGATATGGTGAAGATCTAGATGGTAGAAGGTGCACTATTGGATATATTTTCATAAGAGTAGGAGGGATGGAAATTAGCTGGATTTTATGATTACAACAGTTATGGATTTGTTTACTATAGAGGAAGAGTCTCATATTAAGCTACATAGGCTAGAAAAGAGATGATATGGATGATAAGGTTCATGGAAGAGTTCTAAAAGGAGAAATATGATTTCAAATTATCTAGTGATAGTCGAGTTCAATTCATTTGGTAAAGAACTCAGTGTTTCATTCTAGAATGAAACACATTCACTGAGATATCATTTCATACATAAGGTATTGGAGGATGGGCAGCTGAAATTAGAGAAGATTCATATGAATGAAAATCCTATAGATATGCTAAGTAATCCATTAGCAAAAGAGAAGTTGGAGCTACACTCCACTTTTGTTGGTCTTTAAGATTGAGACTTGAAGAGGAAGAAACAAAGCTAATGAAATGGTCCAAGAATGATGTTATACAAGTATAGTGTAGTAATTTATCTCCAAGTGGGAGATTATTGAGATGTGGAGCTCAATTACTTTAGATTATCATGCTATATTAAACTTGTTGGAAAACACAGTAATTGACATCAGTTATGAAGGGACCGACATGGGTCACCTATGACTGGCATCGATGGGGATAACCAACATTGGTTACCTATGCGTGAGTGTTTTATTTAACTCATAGGAATTAGATCTAAATTTAGCATTAACACAAATCTATTGATTGTAATTACATGGCTAAGTGCCCTAAGTTTTTATATGCCTATATAAACATGAAATCTAGGGTTTAGAAGTAATGATTGTAGAAGTTGATGATTATTGTGAAAATAATTGTGAGAGAAAGAATTCTTGGAGAAGAAGGATACTCTTGAGAGAAATAAAGGATTGTACATTTGAGAGGTGTGGAAGATTGTAAATATTCATTGTATATCTTCTGAAAGCTTTGGATAATAGATTGGTTTGTTTCTTGGTGGATGTAGCCCACACTCGGTGAGCTGCATTAAATTTGGTGTTAATTTATATCTCTTGTTTTGTGTATTTCTTTGGGTATAATATCCATTTTATTGCATGTATGCTTAGATCTAATATATTATCTGTACAACCTTGTGCTAACCCCAACATTGCAGAAGGCTAACTTTGAATGAAGAATGAGTATGTTGTGTATGAAATCCAATAGATATGTAAAAAAATAAGATTATAGTGAGGTTTCCAAGCTTGGAAGATGGAGCATCTTTATCCGAGTTGTGGTGTGGTGCTCAATTAAGTAGATTTTTAATCCAAAAATATAAATGCAATATGATGCTCTAGTTTGGTAATGAATTTGAATGGGTTGGTGAATATATGTTATAGAGACGTGTACATCTTGGAAAAATACTATCTCTCCCTCCTCACTCCCCCTCAAAGGAACCTATAATTATTGTAAAATAACAACTATTAATTGGTAGGACCAATTAATATGGTCTATACTCAAAACGATCCTACAAAGAGCAAGAAAAAAATTATATAGAGGTACCTTAGGGTGCCTTATCCGATACCACTATTAGAAATCGGCTAAGAATTCTCTCACAAATATTTCAATCAATCAACAAGACATAATTTATTCAATATGCTCGAAGCATACATATAGCATAACCTCTCCTATAAAAAAATATTTATATCCAACTACACATCCCAAATTAATGTCATCAAAATCTATATTCATTAGTTATATAACTCACTTAGAAAAGATCATTTTAAGTAAAACTTCTAAAATAATTATTTTTACAAAACAATAATACTAATTATTTACCACATGGTGAAATATTAATCACATTGGGAACTCTAAATTCCTAATAGATAAGGTGAGGGAGTGACAGAGACGGGGATAGAAGGTGAGATATAGAGAATGATAAAAAGGAGAAGAGGGGAAAAGAGAGGGAGACATAGGGAGAGGGAGGGAGGAAGGGTTAAGGAGGGGGAGGGTGACTAGGAGTGAGAAGGAGGAATAAAGGTATCAATAAAGGAAGCAAGGAAAAGGGAGAGGGGCATGAAGGAGGGAGGAGGGAGGGAGATAGGGAGGGGAAGGGAATGAGTGAGAGAGGATGAGAGAGGGAGAGAAAAAGAGATATATGGATATGGAGAGGAAGATGGAGAGGGAGAGAGCGAGAGGAGGAATATTCCTGGGAGAGGATGAGTAGAGAGAGGGGAAGATAGAGAATGTTGAGAGAGGGAGAGAGGGGTTAGAGAGGTGGAGAGGGGGAGAGAAAGGTGGGGAGAGAGGGAACAAAAGGGTGGAGAGGGAGAGGGAGGAAGAGAGGGAGTGAGAGAGGGAAATGGAGAGGGAGAGAATGAGGGGAGAAGGAGGGAAGCTGAGAGAGGGAAGGAGGGAGAGATTAGGAGAGGGAGATAGAGGAAGGAGAAAATAAAGAAAGAGAGGAGAGCGAGAGAAAGAGTGAGCGGTAGGGAGATATAGAGAGAGATGGAGGAGGGGGAAAGATATTTGGAGAGATATGTGGGTGTGTGAGAGATATATATGGCATGGAGAGGATGAGGAGAACATAAATGAGGGAGGGAGAGTGTGAGTGAGAGGGATATAGGGAGGGAGAGGGGGAGAGATGAAGAGAGATGGGGGTGTGAGGGTTGAGGATGGAAGGAATAGAAAGATGGATAGGGAGAGGTAGAGGGGATATGGTGAGATGGAAAATATATGGGAGTGAGGGAGAGTGGAGAGGTAGAGGAAGAGTTAGAGGGATACTGACAAGGGATGGTTGATGGGGGGAAGGAGGAATGTAGGGAACGATAGAGAGGGACGAGATAGAAAGATAAGTTTTATGGAGGGAGGAAGAGTGAATTTTGAGGAGAGACTGTGAGGGGGATGGAAAGGGAGAAGAAGAGATAAATCATTAGAGAGGGAGGGGGAAAGAGAAAGGGAGAGAGAGGATGGTAGAGAGGTGGGAAGTGAAGGATCAGGAAGGAGAGAGGGGTAGGATAAAGATATTGGGACATAGAGAGAGTGGAAAATTGAGAGAAAAGGGGATTGGGAAGATGGGAAAATATATGGTAGGGAGTGGGGAGGTAGGGGAAGAAAATAGGGAGAGGGTGAAGAGGGGAAGGGAGGGAAGAGGGAGGGAGAGGGGGATAAGGGTTGAGAGGTGGAAAGAGGGAATAATATGTGGGAGGGGAAGAAAAATATGCAAAAATAGATAGAGAGGGAATGGGAGGGGAAGGGATGGAGACGAAGAGGAGGAGAAATAGAGGGTGGAGGGGTATAGAGTGATGGAGAAGAGATAATGAGAGGTAAAGGAAAAGGAGGCACAAAGGGAAGGGGAAAGGGATATAGAGAGGGAGGGGTAGAGTTGGAGGGGGATGGAGGGAGGGAGAAAGAGAGGGAAGGATAGAGACATAGAGGGAGAGATGGAAATGGAGATGGAAAAAATGGTTGGGGAGGGAAGGAGAGGAGGAGATGGAGGATGTTAGGGATAGAAGGAGAGGGACATAGATAGGGAAAGACAAGAAAGAGATAAATTTGGGAGATATGGGGAGTCAGGGAGAGAGAGGTAAAATAAATAAATAGATAGAGAGTGTGAGGGAGGAAGAGGTAGGGAGGGATGGAGAGAGATATTGGGAGAGATAGGGAAAGGGGGATAAAGGGGGAAAAGTGTGGATGGGAGAGGGAGGGTTAAAAAGGGAGAGTTCTTGGGAGAGTGGGGGTTTGGGGAAGATAGAGGTGAGGGAGAGAGAGATTAGAGGGATATGGTAGAAGGGGAAGGAGAGGGGAGACATAGAGAGAGGGATCTAAAGGTATTGGTGGATGTACACATGATGATTTTTTGATTTTTTAATACATGATGTAGGTTGAGGTGTGTAGGTTGTATTTTTTAGGAATATGTATGTGTAACGGAGATGGTAGTGATACTAAAAGATGATTGTTGATGATAGTATGAATAATGTGAATGGGAAATATTAATAATAAAATAAAATATATTGATGATAGTATAGAGGTTATAATAACATGATGAAGAGTGATTAGGGTAATGATAGTGGGGATGATGGAGCTCGGTGAAAAATATATGGAATATGGATGGAAATGATGAGTTAGGTTGATGTGGGTAGTGGTGATAGTGTGAGGGTGGAAATTAGTGATGAAGTTAGAGGTGTGGGGCTAGATTTGACTGAAGATTGAATTGAAATTTTGTATTTGGGTGAATATGGAATTAACAAGGGGATAATGGAAAAAATGAGAGAATTGTGGTTGTGTGAATGTTGGAATGTAAGTATAAAGAGGGAGAAGGAAAGTTGAGTTTTGTAGGTTAGAGTTAGGTGAATATGGAAATCAAAGGACACACAAGTGTTGAGAGATGAGTAAATGATGGTAGTGTGGATATTGTAATATAGGGTAGTGAGAGTAGAGGATGCATTTGGGTGAAGAGAGAAATGGAAGTGAGATGTAAATTATGTGATATGAGTGTAAGAAATGGGTGGTGATATAGGTTTGAATGGTGGTGGTATGGAAATTAGAATTAATATTGGGATGAATTGGTGGTAGAGGAAATAATGGTATTAGCTTGGAGTTTAGAATGGATGAATGTAATGGTGGTAGATGTAATAAGTAGTGTAATATGTAGGTTATAATTGATCCGAAAATGATCAAGTTTTTATCTACCTGATCTCGAACCCCTATAGGCTTATTTTATTTCTGACAAGTTGCTCCTTTTAAGTAATCAATTTAAAATAAATGCAAGAATGTAATGAAAATTGCACATGATTGATTACGGAGTTCGGAAATAGCCTACATCTCAGGTTCTTATCAAACCATTCCACTAGTAAAAATTTGTAAGTATAATGTTATTTCTTACAATACAATCTAATGGAATTTCACTTGCCTATTAGTACTCCAGTTCTTCAAAGAACTTTGATGACCAATCAAAATCATCCCTCACCTTCCTGGTGTACACTCTCCTTTAGCTTCGATCGGCCTTCCCGACGCTATCAATGTGCCCTCGGCACTCCGGTCGACAATCCAGGCTTTGCAAGTGATTAGTGTGGCTCAATGGGCCTATTGGGTAGTTTACAAATACTCCCAATCATAAATATTTCATCTACTATTGCCTAAAAATAATAGGCCAATAAACAATATTTTCCTATAGTAATTTTAGGATTTTTAATATAGTTCCCACAACTATATTAAAATTATCCTATTACTATATTTCTAAAAACCCACAATTAAGCTTAACAAATAATAAGCTTATGTTTCGATGTGTTTTTTACAATGCAAGGGGTCCCCTATTTATACCCAAATGGGGCCCTAAAATAATGCTAAATTATTTATCCTTAGGCTAATATTAGCCTCACCGTAGCATTTGGATGGGATAAATCCCATGGTGGGCGGCATGTATTTTTAGGTGGGTTAAATCCCACATTGGGCAGCGCCTAAGTTTTGATAAGGTTTTTAAAAACCTTAGCCCCCATCCTTCATGTGGATCCTTCCACGCATGGGCCTTTTCCCCACCGCTTCACCCACCACGTGGAACTTAGAATATGTGTGGGGGTTGGTGGATTTACATGGTCGAGGTCTTCTTAGCCGAGTTGGTAGTGGGATGAGGTGTGGGCCGAGCTACACGGTTGGGATGTCTATCCACGTGGGTGGCAATGTGGTAATGTTTGACCACCTGGGTTGTAAGTGGTCTCACCGAGATAATAGAAATTTGACCCATACATTGTGGCATAAAATGTAATCAACTCGGTGAATAGCTCGATGTGTAACTTGATCCATAACTCGATGAGAAACTTGATCAACACATAGTCCACTTGTCGACTCTCAATAGGAAAATCGATCATATTCGATTTGTGGTGGCAAGCCACGTGGTGGCTTGAGGACCCACCACGTCGATGATAATACCATATTCCTCATGGCAGCCGAGATCCCCTCCGTAACAAAAGTTGAGCCTCTTTCTCTAATGAAATATATCATTTTACGATCATCGAAGAATGGTGGTGAAAACGCTCCAATTTTTCCAACACCCTTTGGCCACATGTCGTAGTGTTATTGGTCCACTATTGACCAAAGTTGACTTTCCCATTGGATCGAACTTTGATTAAACATAACCTGGAGCTCCCCATGTCTATTTTTTGTGTTCTCATAGTCAATGGAAAGATCTCGGAAATATATTTTGCATTGACACAATTTAGGTATGTTTAGGGAACTTTTGGTATTGAAAATGATCCCCGATCACACCTCCCAATGAGAAAGGATTTTGTCCTAAAATCTTATATTGAAACATTTTGCCATCCTATCCTAAATTTGGAAACTCGCTGCCACCTCGAAGTATTGTTGTAGTAGACCCTTGGGTCTTCTCCTCTACAACCTTCTCACTTCGATAAATTTTCTCTTAATAACTGGACCTATGGGCTATGGGTCCACAATGCTTCCGCATTGCCACACGATATCTCGAAGAAGACCTCCACACCTCCATTGTATGGTGCTAGGCTTCTAGATATCGATAAAAAGGATCTTCTTTGAATCTATAACATAATTTTTGGCTCCTAGTTGATTCCACATAATCCAAACTAGTTTAAGGAACTTCATGTTACTTAGAGCTATGATTGATCCGATGACAGTGATGGACAATGACTTGTCAGGTACCATCCTCCTACAGGGTCATAAGAGACTCTACACAGAATGAATTTACAACATGATGTCACATCTTTTTCCAGAATTTAATGCCTCCAATGTATAATTCTAAGCCTCTTTCAAGACATCGAGCCTCCAAATCACGATGCTAGTCTGATGATTAGCTACCATTCAAATGTGTGGTCACAATGCCTGAATCTAAAGTACGTTCCGAGCTAATCTTTTGATATCTCGTTTCTAGAATTTAATGCCTCCAATACATGGCATTAAGCCTCTTTAAGACCTCAAACCTCTAATGCATGATGTTAAGTCTAATGATCAGCTACCATTTGAATTGTTGGTCACAATGCCTTAACTCCAAATGACATTCTGAGTTGATTTCTCACGAGCTAAAAAATGGTGACTCTATCCCCGTTACACGGATGCTGCCTCTACATGATACAAAACTTCCTATTGATGATTACTATTATGTATCATTCTACCGCACTTTTGTAATGCCTCTACGTAATGAAGTTCGACATGTTATCAAATGCAACAAGATTCAGCTACCATTTTGTTGCACAATCATAATGCCTCTACACAGAATGAAGTTCTGAGTTGACACCCACGAACTCAAATGTCTACACAAATGGTTGATAGATCTCCAAGCTTAATATGAGTTAAATCTTGTATCTAAGATGTAACAGGTACTCACAAGCTGATTAGGAGATATGTTTGGAGTATTAATCAAATTTTCTAAGTAATAAAATCCAGTGAATATGGTAAACCTTTCTCTCAACATTTTCTCACAAAATATGATCTACAAACAAATAATGCATACTTTTCATCAATTTGAATTATGCAATATATAATAGAAAAACTATTAACTTACCCATTTTAAAGGACTTTCATTTTCAGTTATTACCTAGTCCTCGGTTGAATTTTCAACTGGTGGTGGAGTAGAAACCTCCTTTGCCTTTGTAATAGGCCTCCATTCCATATTTTTCTTGCCATAACTTTGATGGCAAGATGGATGCAGTTTCCAGCAATTTTCCACCAGTGCCCATTCTTGTGGTAATGAGCACAAATATTCCTCTTAATTTCCTTCTTTTGGGATGAGGAAATTTTACTACCATTTCTTGCCTCTGCGTGATGAGATTGGTCTTTCTGATTTTTCGTGTTCTTGACAAACGACATCAACTTCTTCATCAATGTCCTTCTCTTCCAACATCTAGCCACAAAATGATTATGTAATCCACAAAAAGTACATGGAAAGGAATTCCACATCTTCTGAAAATCATAACCATACTTCTTAAGTTGAAAAAGTGGATCAGAAGTTTTATTGTGCTTATGATTATGGTAAGAAAATAGAGGTGGAATCTCATTACCTCTTCACTAATTTTTCTTACCACGTCCCACTCGTGATTTGACGAAGCACAAGTTTTTTACTCAAAATATTTTTGCAAGACTAGTGGGGTATTCTCTTTGCTTTCGGAAGCTTGTCTCCCATCAACATTCTTGGAGCATTCTCCAATATCCATTCCCGCACTAGGAAAACCCAAACTTGCAAAATGAGGACGATCCTTGACTGTATTGGGTTAGCAATGCCTTGGCCATTTTTACCAAGGCCTCTTCTATAAAATCCCATTTTAGATAATAATTTGGATCCAATGCCTCTAGTATGATTTTCAAACAAACCAAAGACTTCAATACCTGAATCCAAAACTAAATGAGAGGAAGAAGATTCATGTGGTGAAAAACTTATAGTGCAATCATCTGCCATGGTTTCTACATCTGAAGTTGAAGGTATTTCCTTATTCTGGTCACCACATTGCAACCTTTCCAAGAGCTCATCCTTGGTTTGCAGTTCTGATTTCAAGCGAGCATTCTCATCTTCCAAGGAGTAATGCATTGATCACAGGAGAGAGTTATCTTCATATATTTAGTAATTATAAGCTTCAACCTTATCGAGCTTTTCTTGTTTAGACATCTTTCCCATAGTGCACTTGTACCCTGTTCACACAAACTGAACCAACTGCACTAACTTGAAACAATCACTTTGTTAATTTGATTTACTAAAGCAAATATGGAGCAAACCATCTCGATACCAACTTGATCTCGATGTCGATGCTAATAGTGATTCAACTACCATTCTCATTGCGTGGTCACAATGCCTCTACATAGAATGAAGTTTCAAGTTAGGTGAATATGGAAATCAAAGGGAGACACAAGTGTTGAGAGATGAGTAAATGATGATAGTGTGGATATTGTAATATAGGGTAGTGAGATTATAGGATGCTTTTAGGTAAAGAGAGAAATGTAAGTGAGATGTAAATCATGTGATATGAGTGTAAGAAGTGGGTGGTGATATATGTTTGAATGGTGGTGGTATGAAAGTTAGAATTAATATTGGGATGAATTCGTGGGGAGGAAATAATGGTATTAGTGTGTAGTTTAGAATAGATGAATGTAATGGTGGTAGATGTAATAAGTAGTGTAACATGTAGGTTATAATGGAGTATGAAGAAGGAGGTGGGTTGTAGAAGGATAAATATTGAGTTTGAGTGAAGATGTGAGTGAAAAGGAAACCATAAATGATAAAATAAAATAGAGTGATGATAGTTTGGGATGTTATAATAACTTTATGAAAATGGATTTGGGGAATGATAGTGTGGAGGATGGATTTGGGTAAAGATATAAATGGAATATGGATGGAAATGAGGAGTGAGGAGTGGTAAGGGTGAATGGTCATGTTATTCAGGAGGTTTTATTAGATTTATGAAGTAGGGGAGTGTGGAATTTCTACCTAGGTGATGATAGAATTTATGTGTTGGATTCATGTTAAAATGAAATTAATAGGGGACTATGGAAATTATGAAAAATTATGGTAGTGTGAATGTTGGAATTTAAGGATAAAGATGGTGGAAGAAATTTGATTTGTAGAGGTTTGAGTAAAGTTAAGATGGAATTAAAAGTCATACACAAATGATGTGAGAGGAGTGAATGATTGTAGTTTGGATATTGGAATATAGGGTAGTGGTAACTTGGAGGATGAAGTTGGGTAAATAGATAAGTGGAAGGATATGGAAATTATGAGAGATGAGTGGTAGAGGTTGGCGGTGGTAGAATATTTTGGTGAAGTATAATTGATAGGAGATGATGGAATTGATGAGATAATTTTTGTGGTGTGAATGTTGGAGTTTAAGGATAAAGAGGGAGGAGGAAAGTGGATTTATGGAGTTAGGTGAATATGTAAATAAAAGAGAGACAAAATGATGAGAGATAATTAAATTATGGTAGTGTAACTATTCGGGAATATAGGGTAGTGGTAATGGAGGATGAAGTGTGGTCAAAAGAAGTGGAAGGGAGATTGAAATTGTGAGAGATGAGTGGCAGAGGTGGGTGGTCTTATAGGTTATAATTTTGGTGGTGGGAAATTTTAATTAAATGGATGAATGAGGTGGATACTCAAGGGGTATAGGTTATATTTGGGCAAAGATGTAATTAAAGGGGGAAATAAATGGTGAGAGAGAAGTTATCGATAATAATGTGGAGATTAGTAGGGAATGGTGAAGATGTGTTTCAGTAAAATGGTTTGGAGTGTGGTGTTTGGTGGAGAGATAAGTGGAATAGAGATAGAAATGTCTATAATTGAGAGTTATATGTGGGTAGGTATAAAATTATATAAATGGTGATAGTGTAGACATTATATTTGAATTAAGATGGAATTTAAAGGGAGATAAAAAAATGAAAGATGAGTGAAAAATGATAATGTGGAAGTTAGAATTGAAGGATAAAACAAAAAGTAGGTTGTGTGGTAGTATCGAGGTTGAAGTTGGCTTAAATAAAGGAGTAGTAGAGGTTGTTAGTGATAGAGTTATTAGGTTTTATACTAGTATGGTTGGAATGGGGGATAAAGTGGAAGGTGTGGAGATTGGATTTGGGTTTAAATTGAATTGAAACAAGGATGGTAGAAATTATGAGAAATGAGTGGCTTATATATGAATGGTGGTAGTTTGAATTTTGGATTGTAGAGATGAAGAGAGGAGGATAGTGTTATTATCATAAATTATCGAATTTTATGATAAAATTCGGATAGTCTATTAAAAAGTTTTAGTTCATCATTTAGGGGCTTATAAATTTTCCTATCTCTTAGAAAATCTCAAAATTATAGGCTCAAGGGTCTATTTTAAGATTTTTTTAGGTTTTCAGGATCTCATGGACTTTTGGATGTCATATGTCAAGTGCATCCCGAACCCCAAAAGCTGAAACACTTGGGTTTTAATATTTGGTGACATCATAATAGTTACCAAATAATACATGTTAAGTTTTAATTGATTACATCGAATCTTGAACCCCAAGACACTTTACTATTTTGGGTTTCATAATTTACTTGCATGGAATGTGCAAGTGGTTTAAATATGCTTCACATTTTATGTTCCCCGAACCTAAACTTGACGTTGTCTTTGTATCAGGTTTTAGGGGATAAGGGAAATCAAAACATATTGTTTCCTAAGAATTTATTATGTCACTAAAACCTCAATACCCAAAACACATGCAATCCTTTGTGTTGGGTTTTCGTAACTCGATAACATGTAAGAAAATCATGTCATGTGCGGTCTAATTCCCAATATTGGGTCAATGTTATTAATTTCCAAGTTAGATTTTGCTCAACATGTAATTAATGTAGGTTAGTTATAAATAATTGATATTTTAAACATCATTTTCACCTCATTAGAAATTTGATTTTTGAATGTGTGGGCATACTTATGAACTTCCAACTCCCAATAGTGATTTTCTTGTTGATATCGACACATTTTGCATTTTTCTTCAAACCCATATCATTTTTAGGTATGTACAATATTTCTAATGAGCTCTTGTATTCTTTTCAAGTGGTTTTTACCTATTTTCCCTCCACTTTATTTTGCATAGGATGTTTGGTTTTTTTACTCTGTTCTCCTTGTTCTTGTTTGATTGAGTGTTTTTCTTAAAAAATTTACCATCATTATGAGAAGAAAATTTAGACATTAGCCTCATAATCATTTTTACAAATGAATTGGTTTTTTCATCATGATAGACATGCCAAAAACCTTGATGTGAACTTGTTATGAATTTTGATCTCTCCATCATGATGAGAAAATTTGATCAATGTTTTGGAACTCTTAAAATGTCTAACAATTTTTAACTTCCAACTTGTTTGTATCTATATTTTAAGGGCGTTAAACAAGTGCAATACTTTGATAGTGTGTCGAAATCTTTAGGTGTAAGACATCACCTAAATTTTGACATTGTTTCGGGTTCTCAAGGTGATAAGCAAGGAGGAAAACCCAACAAAGGTGTTTTGGGAGTTCTAGTATGCAAATCATGGTGAAAGTTTCGATTATTGTTTCTAGGCATTAAGAGGGTTTCACATACATGTTTTTCATTTCATCCTTCAATGTTTGAATCAATGAAAGGGAAAGCTAAGGAAGAATAATTGAAGGAATAAAAAGAGATGAAATTCAAATATCAATTTTTGTTCCCCCATTCAAACATTGATTCAAATTTTGATACGTGGGATAGAGAGTTATACCACATCAACATGGATGACTTCTAGAAAAGAGTCAAGATCCCATTTAAGTCATGATGGATGCAATACATTTATGATAGTGGATTACCTCTTGTTGTAGTCTTCCTATATCCACATAGTGTCAAAATTCATACTTGCAGCAGCTAGTCATTATGATAGTGATTCCAGACTGAAAAACCAAGATGGAGAAACAAAGTGATCCGCTGCTAGACACAAAGTATTTTAAGGGAATTCTTAAGCTTCTAGACCTCGGTGAGTAAGTAGAAACGAACCTTGAAAATTCTCAAAAGTATTGAAATTAAAAATTCAATAATGTGCATCAAACATTTTAATAGGAGTTATCTTAAGAAACCAAATCCTATATTAATTTGATTCCAGAAGACCTTGTGTAGGAGTGATTTCATCCTAGAAATCAATGACATCATAACACTCTTAAGTAGAGTTTTTGGTCTCACCAGTGGAAAATAATTCTAGGAATCGATGTACCAATTCTTCATCATCATGAGGAAGAATAAGCAATTCTTCAAATGTTGGAGTTCATTAGTGACACCCTTCACAAGAAAGTAAGAGAGGTACATACAACACAAAATTTATACATGACATCGTATGTTGCATATGAAACAAATAGAATGAGATTATACCCATGGTTAGACATGTAGGGTACAAGGAGTTCAGATTATGATTATGAATTCTACCCTCAAATGTTTTTGAGGTAAATTCTACATCATTTCCGAAGGGTGAATGATGTTTTCTTCTACAACATCATATGTGAGTTATACGAGATAATTCTATAGACAAAAAATCTATGCACTTGGGTACATTTCTAGGTCATAAAGCATACTAATGTATATATGATTCCCAAGAAAGAAAACGAGTGGTTGAAAACTCCTTTTGAATTTTTTGTTACTATATCTCTTGCACTTTACTAGCTTTAAACATATTACATTTCTATCAAAAATTGACTAATTTAACTTTTAATGGCAATCTTGTCCCTCTCTTTCTTCTTCTTAATCTTTTGGGTCCCTTTCACTTCTTAGTAATATTTTAATCATTTGGATCAGCCTTTTAGTTTTCAATTATGAAATTCAAATAATGAAATTATATATATATACTTAGTTAATTATTTTAAATAAAGGGCCAAACACTATAATCATTATCTATCACCACCTAAGCTTGAAAAACGAAACAATAACAATGATTAAGAAAATATAGAATTTATAAATGCCTAAATCTGATTGCAATGTAGCAATAAATGAATATTCAATGAAATACATATCTGACCCAAGCAAATTAAGTTAGAAATTATGAAACCCTAGTTGTAAAGAGAGAAAAATGACTTAGTTTTTTTGCTATAATCCGTGAGGTGTAAGAAATTAATGAAATGGAAAATCTGAAGTGCAGACTATTGCAATGAAACCTATAAATATTTAGGGATATCATAATATGTTGTATTAGGGTGCCCGAGATGGGTCGAGGACACTGCGGGTGTGATGACCATGTTTGGGTGCTTGTGACTACCAAAAACCTTAGAAAACCATATTTTAATGGTTGCAAGGTGTTCATTTTCCTTTGCTTCTTATCGCTAGTATGTCGCACAATGATTGTCAATATTAATAATAACTGCAATAAAGAAATGACATGCAAAAATCCTCAAAAGCGCATCAAATCCCAAAATAAAATAATGCAGATGAGGGGTCGATCTTGTCCACTTGTGAAAAAAATGGTCTTATGAATGAGTGATGCAATACATTAAATACCCAATATAGTTCTATGTGTGTGTGTGTGAATATTTGTGTCCTAGGTGGCTCTTATGTGTGTCACACTTTATAGCGAGAAAATAGCTAAATGTAGAAAATGTACATAGATGTGTACACGAAAGAATGGACTTCCCCTCCTATGAAATGTATGTAAAAGAATGTAGTACCTTTTCCATTGTGTGGAGTTATAATGGATGCTTGAATGATATAGAACAACCTTTAGATGCAACATTATGTGGTGATAGCTAATGTTTCATCGTTTGATCTTTTATTATGGTCATACAACTTTATATTTATATGATTATCTTTCTTGAATTTCATAATTAACTTGGAAAAGGATAACTACCAAAAATATAAGATGCCCAAATGGCTCGAAAGGGTCTAAAAGATGAGAGAAATGTACAAAGAGTTCGGGGGCGCCTATAGGGGATGGGGCACCAAGCTGGCCCGACATCATGGCTAGGCACTATTGTCAGGACTCAGAGAAATTGAAGAATCGAATGTTAGATCTGGGAAATCGGTGTGTAACAAAAAGTGGAGAAAAAAGAAAGTGAAGATGGCTGAAGACATGGGTTAATCGTATCCTTCTTACTTAGGAATAATATGAATAATAGTTTGTGATCGGGACTAGATAGATACCCAAAGTGTGTGATTTATGTCTACATTTTCCCCACTTTAGGTTGTTGAGTGAATGCTTGATAACATAAGTAGATCAGAGATGCATACTTGATAACCATGTAGATAGATGATGATAAGCGTGTTGAGGGAAAATAAAAAGTGTGGAGGGATAAAAATGTGAAGCATGGAATATAGAGAAGAGGAAGTGCAAAAAGTGATGAAGCGATGATGACCCTAAGGTGAGAGCATATGTATAGATGTCACGATTTTACCTATTGTTGAAGTCGATTGTTATTGATGTGTGATTATTTTTGTTGTGATGTTATGACTACCGCTTGCCATAAAGATGGACCTGCAAAAGAGATGAATGATTAAGTAGTCAAAAACATGAGTATACGATCAAAACGAGTAAAAATTATGTAAGAAAGTGTGTAAAATGTGAAAATATGAAAAAGGAACATTAAGTAGTCAAAAACATGAGTATATGATCAAAATGAGTAAAAATTATGTAAGAAAGTGTGTAAAATGTGAAAATATGAAAAAGGAACATGTGCACATGATCTGCGATGAATGAGACGAGTGTAGAAATGATCTTCAAGATGATGTAGAAGAATAACTTTTTGGGAGATCTCACGCCAATTCATACCGAATGCGAGTTTTTTGGGTGATCTCATGCCAAGAATGGAAGAAGTGTAGGGAGAAAAGTTTGGTGTCATCCTCCAACCTTTAACTACTTCGAAAGTTAGAACACCACTGCAAATGGTGTGTAAAAATTTGATCCAATCTGAAGAATTCATATCCAACGTGAAAATATAACATTTTGTGTAGTGCATGCATGTCGAGTGTTAAAGGAATGTGTGCCTCGTAAAAGTCATGAAAATGTTACGTACCCAAAATGTAAGGTCTTGTACTACGCAATGTGTAACAAGTGCCCCGATGATGATACAGTCTCTCTTGCAAGGTGTCGTGGATCCGAAAAGCCCTGAGTATGCGTTAACATCCCGCATGCCCCACTTAGCCCCTCGTGCCCTTTGTTTTCCCCTTTTTCCCTCTTTCCTTGGCCTCTTGACCTTCGGATGGCGATTTAAATCGCCGCCTGCGGGCAGGCGGCGGTCTGTAACCCCGCCTTGCCTCGGAGTGGCGGTGCCGTTTGCCTAACACTCCTTTTGATTTGACTCAGCGTGAAGAATAGTGTTTTTCCTTTGTTTATTGTTTAGGAGTTCAATTTGGTTTTGGTTTTTGAGTGTTGGAATTCCTATAAATGCATAGCTTGTGCTGAGGCAAATGGCCACCATTTTTTGTTAGAGTCTTCTGATTTTCAGTGGTTTGGTCTGTTAGCTTGCTTAGGATTGATAGCATAGTTCATTTCATACTTGGTTAGTATTGTTCAGCTGTTGGTAAGCCACAGACCCATCTTGTGCAGGCAGTGCTGTTATCTCATCCCAATCCAGTTAGAAGCTTGCCTCTGAATTTCTCTTTGTTGTAGATTTGTTTTTATTGTGTCTTGGAGTTCTTAGTTCAATCCATTATATGCCTGGTTAGCTTTATTCAGCTGTTGGTAAGCCACATATCCAACTTGTGCAAGCAGTGTCTTTATTTTATCCAATCCATTGGAATAGAATCGCTTAGAAGCCATTAAAGTTGCAGGTTTTGCTCTTCGTATAGGATAGTTACAGGTTCTGGTCACTTCATGTTGCATGACTCGCAGTAAAATCCCGCTAGGAATCACATAAGCCAAGCTCTGTACTCTTGCGCTATCCCTCTCCTACTCGCATTTTCGGTCTGCATTCTAAGCTGTCCTTGTCCCAAAATCTACTCCTATCGGTGCTAGCATCACACGCTTTTCTGGATCCACGTGAACACGAAAGAACGAGGAGATCATACTGAGGGGACGAGATCACATACACCATCGGATTCGCCACTGTTCTGCGGAATCCAGGTTTTAAATTTCAAAGTTCTAGTCAGAATCATATCAAATAGAGTAGTTAATCGCTTTATTTCAATAAATTCTATTCTCGATATTGCCAGGGAAGCTGTGGGGATTGATAGTTTCTGAGAAACTATGATTCACTCCTCACTTCTGAGGTAGGATCGAGAATCTTGCCGGTAGATTAGACAAACTGTTTTATTTAGAGTAATTCTACAAAATCGCACAGGCAAATAACTACACTCGGTTATCTTGTCTGTTTCAAATTATTGTTTAGTTATTATTTCTAGATATGCTTAAAATAGTTTGCTTTCCTTAAAATTATTAAAAGTTTTCTTAGAAGAATAAAAGTTATACAGTTAGATTTATTTCACATAGTTAGAATTTGCTTCGTTATAGTTAGATTTGAATTTTGTTTCGTATGACAATCACGGGACCTCAAGAGCCCAGGGAATATATATTTGAGCCAATCGTGCCTCAACCAAACCTAGTCACAGCAATAGTTGACATAGACCAAAATCTCAGGATACAAGTATTCCGAACAACCACAGATTTACAACTGATCAGTTCTCAGCTAAGAGGATTAAACATAGAAGACGACCAAGCACATGCGTTTTGGTCAAGTCAGCCAAACTACAGATTACCCTAGAAAACATCCACATGACTGTAGAAGGGCTCGAAAGAGAACAAACATTCGGTGTGATCCTCTAGTTCCACAGCCAGACGCTGGAGACACCCTCGTAGATATAGATACCAACTTAAGAATCCAGTTCGAGAATGCCCGTAAGGTATTCGAGAAGATTGCACAACTATTGGTTCTAAACATAGAAGCTGAGAAAGCATACGACACTGGATACTAGGGATTAGAACTTGATCCCGCGTATGACCATAACAGGACCGCAACAACCAAGAGTCTATGGTTGTGATCCACAGATCCCACAGCCCAACGAATCCACAAGTCAGTTAGACATAGACACTAGCCTACGCATCTTGGTATTCAGGTCCACTCCACTTCCACCTATCATCATCGAACAACTGTCCTTACTAGATATATGGGCAAGCAACGAAGCTAGGGAATTCTGGACTAGGCCAGAAAATCATCCATAGAGTCAATTATATTCATCATCCACTATATGACCTTATCGGGAGATATACACGAAACAATCCCAGGTCATTTTCCACGTATTCCGCAACCCATAGATCGAATCACGCCAGAGCTCGATATTGATTGGAGCCTTCGAGTAGTCATCCTCGTTGATCGATCTATCACACCAGTCCAAGTTAGAAGGGCCTTCTTTGCCTTAGATTCGCAAATTCCACTAGTGCGTGTCGAAGACATTAGACTGCCTAACTAGTTTGTCTGCATATTCTACCCCCACCGGCTGTCTCAGCACGACCTCGGGAGGTCGGGTACGCGGAAGAGTTACTTGTTGATTCTCACGCTCGCCTGTCACTTTTCCGACGTACAAAATTGGTGAACCCGACGTGAAACAAACAATTGTTTCACCTTCTCTTTGAGAAGTTTCAAATCTTCTCTCATTCACCTTCGCTCCTTCCCATTATTCTGCGGGTATTCATATACCCCCCGAATATGTCGGGATTCGATGCATATGGCAGACCTCTTGGGTCTTGAGGCATACTACGCCCAACAAAATAGGCAATCATCACCCTCGCTCAATATGGGGTGACAACTATTCAACTAATCAGTTGTCAACACAAACCCCAAGAATCAGATATAGTTCATCTTTTCAAACTGAGGAGTTAGATCAACCCCCTCGAACCCAACAAACAGAGCCTTCAGGTTCAAACAATATGACGTTTACCAGAGAATCTGGTTCGTCTCCTCAAATGCTACTCAGACCACAAGTTAGTAGGCAATCAGATCCATACCTGGTCTTAGATGATGGACAGCCAACACGTTATCCTAGGAGTGAACAACGCTCCCGGGGAATGTACCCACCTATAGGAGGTTTACAAATACAACCCGAAATCTCTTTTCAAGAAAATACCTCTATGCCACTGCATACAGGAAATATTCTTGGAGAAACTTGGCAAGATAGTGATCAGTTTATGACAGGATATCACGTACCTTTACAACACCAAGGTATACAACAAACGCCGCTTAGGCAAAGTACCGTGACTTCACCAAATGAAGTCATTTCAACGTTAGTAGAAAGAGTGAGAGGGTTAGAACTGGCTCAAGCAAGTCACAATTCTCCGTTCATACAAACAGGAAGTTCCAATCCTCCATACCACTCTGGCCAAGTAGATCTCCTTATGGGAGTAGGCACGTTAGGCATGCCTCCTCAATATCCACAACAAACGCCAACAAGGCCTATCATCTCTAACACAATTCCTCCTGCCTAGTGTCGAAAAGTCCCTCCTGACAATACCCCGTCCTACTTAAACATATACTCTAAATCACCACAAGGAGATATGTTCTCCTCTCCCAAGCATGTTTGCTCAAACACAGGACCTCCCTATGCCCCCGCCAACGCATACGCTGCACCGTATCAACAACCTATCCCACCACCACTCCTCAAAGAAACACCATCAATGGTCGAAAGCTATGCGATAGGACTTATTCGTAATACCTAAAGGAACCCTTAGATTTCACCATACGAAGCATCATGCTTCCAAGACCTCTCCCTGATTTTCCCAAGTTCAAGGGTGAGGGAGATCCAAACGCGCATATCAAAGCTTACGCTACAGCCATTCGGGAATTACTCCCATGGGATGGGGTTGTTGCTAAAATATTCCCCAAAACGCTGGAAGGCATTGCTCTCGATTGGTATTACAGAATACCTGAGGCTTCCATACATTCATTCAAACAACTTGTGTCTGAGTTCATCAAGGCCTTCGACATGAACAAACTATTAAGAACAGGAATCAGGGAGTTCTTACACATCAAACAAGAGCATAACGAGTCTGTCGCCCACTTCATCCAAAGGTGGCGTACCATCCTTTATTCATCAGCAAGTGCTCCAAACATGGATCAGATGGAACTATGTGATTTATTCCTTCATTCTCTCAGCAAGGAGGTGAAGGAAGAAGTCCAGAAGTTCCCACTAAGAACTTACGATGAAGTACTTGAGAGCGCTCTTCGAATAGACCAAGCAGCGATAGATAGTGGTCGTAAGACATATGGAACAAACGGGAGGTTAATCACCTCCACTCAAAACACTACAACTACCACAAATGTCAATCAAGGACCCAAAATCCTTAACAAAAATCGTGGGGTAACAACGGATGGGGTAACCGACCAGCCCAAGAGGGTAAATGTTGTTAATGCTCCATTACAAACAAACAACCAACGAAACAACAACTTTACCCCGACAATCAATACAGTGGATTTTAACCATCCACAACAACAACAACAACAACGGTGAAATCCCATACAAGGGCCAAGCCAAAACTCATTTGGTTACCAAAACCAAAGTCAAAACCAGAAACAACAATTCCAAAACTTTGGTCCTAATAGGCAATAGTTTGATCGGAATTTTAGGCCACAATACACACCAAACCAACAAAACGGGAATTACAACCCCAATTCTTATTGTGGTTTCCATAAAATTTGGGGTCACGATACTAGAACGTGCCGTGACTACAATAAATTTATGCAACGCTTGCCAGAAGAACAAAGACAGTTCTTCACAGACCTATTTTTGGCGGATCCCGTCTCATCATCACCAAATACTCTCGCAGGGGCAGTTTCTCCTCAGAATGCTCCCCTCAAGATCTTTAATGATCCGCTCCCAAATCATGATAAAGAATAGGCTGAATCCAACCGGAACAAACAAAGGTGCAAATGATGGGAAACAATGATCACGAAGCCTCGACTTCATTAAATCCGTCACGCGCACACATGGGAGCTCAACCGAGACCTAAGATAGTTTGGTAGAATTAGACGCTGAACTACCTATCGAAGCTATAACAAGAACACGAGAGTATTTCTCTCAACCGAGCCCAAGTCATCTGCCAGAGACAGATAAGAGTCATCAAATAGTTGAAAAACCCATCGGTGCCTATGATTTAATTAGTGACCTAACAAAGACCTTCTCACACATTTCATTTTTGGACTTACTAAAGAACTCTCCCCCTCACAGAGCTGCTCTTTTAGAAGCATTAGGTCTAGGCCATCTAATTAACATCACTCCACCTCCCGAAACACAAGTAAATCACGTAGATTTTGATATCCACCTCCGGGCAGCCGGACAAGGATGTCGAATTCATTTTCGAAATAAGTAAAATGCCCACAGATGCTGAGATCGCACGCCGAGGTGACCCAGCCTTACACTTGCAAGTGTGGGTTTATAATAACTATGTAAAATGGGCAATGGTTGACGATGGGGCCATAGTTAACATAGTCCCTTTCTCTTTCCTCCAAAAACTTGGATATGGAGAAACAAACTGTTCCACTACACGAAATACCTTGAGAGGCTATGATAGCCTTAAAGCCACTTCGATAGGAACTATAATACTGCCGGTCACCTTAGGGCCCAAAACCATCTTGACTGAGTTTTATATTATAGATCGGGAAACTAACTATAATATGATCCTCGGCCGACCTTGGATACATCGAATGAAGGCAATCCCTTCCACTTTATTTCAAGAAGTAAGATTCTTGCATCTAGGAAAGGTATTTGTAGCCAAAGGCGATCCAAAACCTTTCGATTTACACCTAGCTGATTTAAAGAAAAGACCAGGGGTGCACTCAGAATTTGAACTTCCAACAAACCAACTTAATAAACCCTCTGACCCAAAGCCAGAGGAAAAGTTGGTACCTACGACGGATCTTGAAACTACCAGTGTAGCCAAAACAATTCCAACCCCTAAAGATAAAACTAAAGAAACAGTATCATTAGGGACTACTGCGAAAATCGTTGAGTTGATAGAACAAGATTCACCAATGTTCTTACCATTCGATTCAGTAGGCATAGGATTTTCCCTAGGTGTTGGTTCCTTGCCAGCAGAAGATCTCTGTATGGTAGAAGTAGAGTGCGCAAACGCAACAGATGCCCCAACAACTATACTCCCGGCTAAGTATTGGACTCTCCATTTCGATGGAGCTAAATGTCGCATGGAGGGGCAGGTATAATTCTTACTTCACCCGAGGAGAAAGTCCTCCCATTCACTTTTAAATTAAACTTTGAATGTACAAACAACGGCGCTGAGTACGAAGCCCTCCTCCTTGGCCTTACCTTAGCCAAAAGAATTGGTATTGATAACATCAGAGTCCTGGGAGACTCGCAATTAGTGACAAACCAAGTTTCTGAGGTATATGAAACTAAAGCCGAACATTTGCAACTCTACAAAAATGTTGTATTAAATTTAAGCAAGGCGTTTAACTTTATATCCATTGAAGCAATCCCTCGAGAGAAAAATCTTCTCGCCGATTCAATAGCAACCTCAGCATCGCGTTTTACTCCAAGCAATGAGTTAAAAGATACCCAGTTCACAGTGTCCATTCGTGATGAACCATTGATAAAAATAATGACAAATCCTCTTTCAAGCAGAAGTGAATCTACCATCCTAGACCATGTCGGAAATGATGCGGCTACTTTGGATTACTTAAATGCCTATGCAGCACTACATCTCTCCTATCACATGCTAGATTTATCCCTGATTCCGCATTCGTCTTCCTACTTCGGAAATCCCGTAACGGATCTTCCCTCACAAACGGAGCCTAGCATATACGCAATAGAAAATGGGGATGATCTAGATTTACCTCCAGCACCACCTGAGTTCGAAGAGGGTAACGCCTCTTTGATCGAGGAAACAATCGATGTCAACATCGGGACAGAAGATGAACCAAGAATATTGAAACTAGGTTCTTCGTTAACCCGAAGAAGTGGAAATACATACAAGGATCCTCAAAGAACATCAGAAGGCATTTGCATTTAATTACAAGGAGATGACGGGAGTCGCACCCCACATTGCGGTGCACAACCTCGTCACTAGATCAGATGCAAAGCCAATTAAACAAAAATCAAGACCCATGAAGCCCAAAGTAGCTCTCATGGTAAAAGAGGAAGTAATAAAACTCCTTCAGGTAGGATTCATCAAGCCAGTTGACTACTCCCAATGGGTATCTAACATCGTTCCCGTTCTCAAGAAGAACGGAAAGATACGCATTTGCATAGATTTCCGAGACATCAACAAAGCGTGTCCTAAAGATGATTTCCCATTACCATCCATAGACGTTATCGTTGATGCAACAGCTGGTTTTGAACTCTTGTCTCTCATGGATGGATTCTCTGGATACAACCAAATCAGAATATCCGAGCAAGATCAAGCTAAAACCACGTTCATAACTCCTTGGGGAACCTATTGCTACGCTGTTATGCCATTCGGCCTCAAGAATGCCGGTGCTACCTACCAGCGAGCTATGACATACATATTTCACGATCTAATTCATAAAATCGTGGAATCTTACGTAGATGACTTATTGGCTAAAGCTAAGAAGCGTTGTGACCATCCCAAGTACTCCACGTCATTCTTTCACGCCTAATAGAATACGGAGTCACGCTAAATCCAGAGAAATGCGTCTTTGGTGTAACAGGAGGAAAACTCCTAGGCTATATCATATCGTCACGGGGAATAGATGTGGACCCAACCAAAATTCGGGCTGTCCTCGAAATGGTTCCACCTTCGACGAATCTGGAATCAGGTCATTTCTAAAGCTAGGTGCAATCCGAAGATTTATCCCAGACTTAAGCTTCGCTATTCATCCAATCAATAATTTACTCAAGAAAGACTATAGCATTGATTGGACCGAAGACTGCAATGAAGCTTTGATGCAGCTTAAACGCTTTTTTTCGTTATCACCACCTACGCTAATGCCACCTAAGCTGGATCGCACCCGTTAATCCTATATTCGCGAGCTACCAATGTCTCGCTGGCTTGCATGTTGGCCCAAGAAGACGATAACAAAGAGAACGTGTGATTTATTTCATTAGCCGAACACTGCTCGACTATGAAACACGCTATACACAGGCAGAACGAGAATGCCTTGCCATAGTCTTTGCTACTAAACGCCTAAGACATTATATGCTGAATCAAGAAACGAAGGTCATGGTAAAAACAGACCATTTACGAACTTTTCTCACACAAGGTTCCTTGTCTAAAAAGGCTGGACGTTTTATAACCTTAATGGGAGAGTTCGAATTAACATTTGTAAACCAGAAGTCGGTTAAAGGACAAATCATCACGGATTGGTTAGCTGACAACCCATTAGATGGAGGCGATTTAGTAGATTTAGACTTTCCAGATGAATGCGTATACTACATTCAAACACGACCCGCTATCTCTGAATGTCCTTGGTACACTGACATCGTTAATTATATCATGGACCATACGTACCTGGAGGTAGTTACACCGCAACAAAGAAGGCGGTTACGCATAATCGTAGCTAAATATGTCATTATAGAGCAGGTGCTCTATCGAAAAGCATTCGATGGAATGCTCTTAAGGTGTGTCGACACAGAAGAGTCCAAGAGGATTCTCCATGAATCCCACAGCGGTATATGTGGAGGCCACTTTGGTGGCCATGCCACCGCTCGAAAATACATCGAATGGGCTATTTCTGGCCCACTCTAGAACATGACGCGATAGAGTTTGCACGCAGGTGTCATAAGTGCCAAGAATTCTCCCACGAGATCCACATGCCAGCACAAGCTCTACAACCAATCGCAACTCCATGGCCCTTTTCTACATGGGGTCTAGACTTAATAGGGAAATTCTCTCCCTCATCCACAGACGGCCATAATTTTATAATCACGGCCACCGAATATTTTACTAAATGGGTGGAGGCCATGCCTCTTACTACCGTACTCGGCTCCGTGATCGCCAAGTTCATTTTGAACCAAATCATTTTGCAGTACAGATCCCGCAAATCATTATCTCCGATAATGGAACTTCTTTTAAAAATGAAGAAGTTCGTGAACTATGCAATAAGATTTAAGATAAGCCATCATACGGCTTCCTTGATTATCCCCAAGCCAATCTGGACAGTCAAGCGACAAACAAAACACTGAAAGCCATTCTCCTTAAAACGGTGAAAGAAAACAAGCGAGATTGGCATTTGAAGTTATATCCGGCCTTGTGGGCCCACCGAACCTCAATAAGAACACCAACGGGAGCAACTCCTTTCTCGCTAGTATTTGGGGCAGAAGCAGTTCTCCCGCTTGAGGTCGAAATACCCAGTCTCCGCATTTCACTACAAGGGATTCTGGATGAAGACGCTTACAGAGAAGCACGTCTTTCCCAACTAGAAAGCCTAGATGAAACTAGGTTAGATGCTGAGCAGCAGCATAGAGCTTATGCTGACCGAATGTGCCGGCAGTATAACAAGAAGGTCTATGAACGCGACATATACGAAGGTGATCTAGTTCTAAGACTAGACAACCGGATCGATAAGAAGACCGGCGAAGGAAGGAAATTCCGGCCCAAATGGTTGGGCCCATACCGAGTCATGAAGGACTATGGAAATGGTGCA
The DNA here is from genome assembly GCA_018340775.1 of Taxus wallichiana var. yunnanensis. NCBI lineage: Eukaryota > Viridiplantae > Streptophyta > Pinopsida > Cupressales > Taxaceae > Taxus > Taxus wallichiana. Next base: position 602,387,356 of record CM031241.1, on the reverse strand, counting down.
TACCTCTTATGTACGTTAGAAGGTGAGGAGTTTGGCGAAACAGTCAATTCCCTGCACCTCAAACGTTTCTACGCATAAGCAGCTAACGCTACCTATATAGCTATCTACATTGCATTTTCATATAAATTAGGATCATTTTGTCCATTCGTTTCTTACACAAATTGTGATCAAGGAGTCTATTCTCAAAGCAATTCATTACAAACTCATGATGTTGTTGGCACAAAACTTTCTAATCATATCTCTCCATTTTCACGATATCATCAATCACTTCAGAATCTTTTATCAAATAAAATCAAACATGACGAAGTCTTAACGGTAACCATACCAAGATCTGCAAGTTTGTTCTCGCTTTGATTTCTTCTTAGGATAGGTGTCTTGCCTATGGTCTATTCTAGAAGCTTCATGGTGTCACATCTATCCCATATATACATCTCTTTGGAAATAAGCATATACTGACATCTTACTCAAAAAGACAAGTCAAAAAGTGATTAAACAGAAAATTTTATTTTTACACATTTCCTTGCCCCACCAACCTTCGGTGATGAGCTTGCGTCTCTTACTAGTGACGTAGGGTTGGGAAAGGATGGAAATGCCCTTACTCGCCTATGCCTTGCCCACGGTGATAAACCCACGCTTCTTACTAGTAGCATGGGGCAAAGTGTAGGGGGTCCTCTTGACAAAGCAAACGTTAAAAGGTCATAAACAAACTATTCAAACTTTGAGTCAAAAACGAATGAATCAGATATTCAAAATTCCAAAAAGAGTCAAAAATCCTAAAAACCCAGATTTTGTCTACTATGTGGCCATCTACGGGTCTAAGTCTGGATAAACCGCAAAGCAAGTTGCATCCGAAACTATGAAGTCATTCGGGTGGAGTAAGCTTGTAGTTTTCAATTTGGTTCCACCAAAGCTTCGTCTGTCTTTCATCACTATCATTTCACCATATTTCATAACTTGCGCCTTCTTCGCTCTTGGTGATGAGCCCTCGCATCTTACTAGTGCGTGGAGTTAGGAGTGGGGCAAGTTAACTGCTCATCATATCGGTTATTTTCATCACTTTGCCAAAACAAACATGAGGTATCCAAATTGCTCACAGAAGCTAAGATTTAAGATCACAATATATCTACAATATCATGTATCAGCATCATGAAACACAAAAAGAAAGCAAGCATTTGCATCATCTGTTCTCCATTGCATACATATAAAAAAAAAGCATATAAAACATACATCGTAGTATACACGAGGAAGTCTGGAAACAGAAAGGGAAAACACCAGTGACAAGTTTTGATCCAAAAACGAATGCATATATATAAATAATCAATGTTTATATACAATGCCATCATGCTCTAGGCATGGTCAAAACGCTCAAAGAGCCCGTGATATACAAAAGAATCTATAGTACAAAACGCATAGGAGCCAAGTAGTCTCTCAACCCCTGCGCGACCCCTCTGAAGGTGCGCGCTCGCCTAGGGCTCTGGCTACGCCGGCGCTCTGAATGCACGGAGGGCTCAGGGTCCCGAGGGGCAGCCGCGGTCTCGCCACGAGAATGGCTCCTCATAAGACGCTCGGCTGTCCTATAGCCTGCCAACTCTGTACGGAGAGTCGACACCATCCTGGCCACGTGCCAAATGGGAGCGAAGACGTCAGTATGCCTACCGGCTGCTGAGGGCTCCCCGGCATCTACAGATAGCTCCGCACGGGTCCTATCCATGGGGATCATCAGGGAATCAGTGCATACCCTGCGGATCAGATCCCGCCACTCATCAGTCTCTGCAAACAAAGGAGAAAAATGAATTAGAAACTAGACAAGAGGCTAAAAGATACAATATCAAAACACAAGGAGAAATAGCAATTAAAACAAATCCTAAACTAAACAAGCATTGAAAGGAAGAAAGGATAACTTACTCGGATCACCGGGCCTCCAAGATGGGTCGCTAGGGCCAGCACCCGCCGCAGATGCCGCTGCCGACTGAGGGGCTGCTCCTGTAGTAGGAGCAACATGACGCCCGCAACGGACTCATCCTCTCCACCATGGCCCTGGGAGAGTGGCTCCTCTGAAACTAGAGTCTCTCTCTCTGCACTCTGCTCGGCCCTCTCTGCCTGCATGATGTCCTGAGTGTCATACCACTCAGGATCACTGTCATCCGTCTGCTCCTCCGATCCTCCCTCTGTAAACTCCTCAGAATCGGAGTCAATATCTATGGGGGTCATGCCGCCGTGAGCAGACCCGCAAAGAACCAAGCAAGGTGCCCGAGGCGCACCAGCTCTCCTCTAGCCCGAACTATCCTCCCGGCCGCAATGGGAGTGCCAGAGTAATCACCGTCCAACCACGGCCTCTGTGCCCCCTCTAGCCTCGCGGATCGATCTATAGACGGTGCCACCGGAGGAAGCATGCCCGTATATGGTAGGCCAAACCGCCGAGGAACCCCGCCGAAAGGATGTACTCCACTCGCCCCACGCGGTCAATAAGCTGCCCCGTGGTGGAGCAAGAAATCAATGTAAGAGTCTCCTCTCCCCATATACCGCCATAAGCCGGCATACGGTGTCGCTCCATGTCGCTGTAGTAAGAGAGGCAATCGGCCGGGTGAGGTGCTCTAAGACCGACATATCTCGTCCATCTAGCCGCCCTCACACCCCGGATCTCGCCACCTCCACGCCTCTGCCATAGGGGATAAAACGCTCATACACCCAACTCATGACTAGAGTAGGGTGGCTCAAAGACTGTCCCTGTAGACGGACCACCCTGTATAAATCATGGTAGGTGGTCCCTGTAATATCTGCGCCTGTGCGTATATCCGGCCATGCCCTCTATCTGTGCAATGATGGGGGCCCAGCAGTATAGTAAAGTATCCCCTCCCTTGTCCCCGATCAGCCTCGAGGCAAGGATCCCCATGATAGCCTGTCGAAATACGGGGATGGGCAAAGAAGGAATGGATCGAACTCTCACTCCCTTCTTCGACCCCGTCGAGATAGCTGCATCTCCCATGTAGCCTGCCCACTGTGCAATCTGTGCTCGGGACCCTGCCGTCTCCAGTGTGAGTCTCCTCCCGATGATCGGGACCCCCAGGATATGGTAGGCATCCTCCAAAGTGATGGTCCACTCACCACGGACCCCTGGCAGTCGGAAAGTGTTCCGATCTGCATCCCAATATGAAAATAAGTCACAAAGTATGTGACTGGATGGTGTGACATGGGGCACGCGTGATATACGCAATATGCCGGCCCTCTGTAATGTATCCTCCTCATCCTGAGAAAGGGCATCCAATACCCCCGAAAGCCAATCACACTCTCTCTCTCGGCTCCATCTGATATACTCCTCCCTCGCCTGCATACACCCAAAAACACACAAAACAGGGCAAGTTAGTATCTGAATAATACCAAGAGAATCATAAAAACGCATAGAAGTGCAAGAAAATACAAGTGCAATCTCCAAAATAAGTTCTTTTGCATTCTGTGCAAAACCGCCGCCCGAGCAGGAGGCGGCAGAACCGCCGCCTTCAAGGGGCGGCAGTGTAACCGCCGCCGCGATCTGGCAGGCGGCGGCGTAACCGCGCCCGGCCAGGTGGCGGCGGTCGCGGTCCGAAAAACCGCGCGGGTTGTTAACCCCAAAAAGCCCAAAATGAGCAAAAATAGACCATTTAAACTAAAAATGGAGCCTACCCAGTAGGCGCCCCCCCTAGGTGGACCTTTTGAACCTAACATTTTCAAAAATAACCCCCCCATTATGACGAATTTAACATTTCAATTTTAAAGGGGGAAAAACACAAAATGGAAGAAAACCAACCTGTGATCGCTGAGGTCGGTGTTCCGCACTCGTGGAGGCATGATCACGATCTCGCTGCGAACGTTTCGACTCTACTCGCGTGAGAAACCGTCACCGTGGGTCCCAGAGCTCAAAATCAATCAAATCGACTCGCGCAAATGAATAGGAAAATGGGCCCACTTTCATATATATATCATTCTATTTCGCATTTTAAAATGACTTTTTCGCAGGTTTGGAGCGCTGATGGAGGTAAGTTTCTATCCCCGCACGAATGGTACGTTCTCCTTCCCTATTATTTTAGCGTTTATCTTCCAAGTTATTGTATCTATCTGCACTTGAGCTCTTTTTTCATTTTGCAGGTAGCGGGAATTTTGATGGCGTCATTTCAACACACGGACGAGTAAGGTATAGCTTCTAACTCCCCATTTCGGGACCGCCATACTGACCCAACGCTTTATGCCTCTTCATGGCTAAAATGCTTCTCCGAGGGGGCAATATGTACGTACCCAAAATTGTAAGGTACCGTCAGATCGCTGTAAAGTGTAACAAGTGCCCCGATGATGATACAGTCTCTCGCAAGGTGTTCGGGATCCGAAAAGCCCCTGAGTATGCGTTAACATCCCGCATGCCCCGCTTAGCCCCCGCGCCCTTTGTTTTCCCTTTTTTTTCCTCTTTCCTTGGCCTCTTGACCTTCAGTGATGAAACCGCCGCCCCGCAGGCGGCGGTTCCCGTGATCGCGCCCAGGCGGCGGTCCCAGTAACCGCCGCCCGCTCGTGAGCGGCGGTCCTGTGCGCATTTTCCAGAACGCTCTTTTGACGTGACTCGCGTGAAATATCATGATTCACCAGCTTTTCTTTGCCGACTTGAGCATGCATTTATGTTTTTGGTCCCCTGGAATAGTGTTTTTCCTTTGTTTATTGTTTAGGAGTTCAATTTGGTTTTGGTTTTTGAGTGTTGGAATTCCTATAAATGCATAGCTTGTGCTGAGGCAAATGGCCACCATTTTTTGTTAGAGTCTTCTGATTTTCAGTGGTTTGGTCTGTTAGCTTGCTTAGGATTGATAGCATAGTTCATTTCATACTTGGTTAGTATTGTTCAGCTGTTGGTAAGCCATGCACTCCATCTTGTGCAAAGCAAAGGTTGTTATCTCATCCCAATCCAGTTAGAAGCTTGCCTCTAAATTTCTCTTTGTTGTAGATTTGTTTTATTGTGTCTTGGAGTTCTTAGTTCAATCCATTATATGCCCGGTTAGCTTTATTCAAACTGTTGGTAAGCCACATATCCAACTTCAGTGCAAGCAAAGTGTCTTTATTTTATCCAATCCATTGGAATGTAATAGCTTAGAAGCCATTAAAGTTGCAGGTTTTGCTCTTCGTATAGGATAGTTACAGGTGTTCTCGGGTCACTTCATGTTGCATGACTCGCAAGAAAATCCCGCTAGGAATCGCATAAGCCAAGCTCAGTACTCTTGCGCTATCCTCTCCTACTCGCATTTTCTGGCCCCGCATTCCGAGCTGTCCTTGTCCCAAAATCTACTTATCGGTGCTAGCATTACACGCTTTTCTGGATCCACGTGAACACAAAAGAACGAGGAGATCATACTGAGGGGACGAGATCACATACACCATCGGATTCGCCACGCTCGCATGGAGTCCGTGTTTTAATTTCAAAGTTCTAGTCGATTCATATCAAATAGAGTAGTTAATCACTTTATTTCATTTCATTCTATTCTCGATATTGCCAGGGAAGCTGTGGGGATTGATAGTTTCTGAGAAACTATGATTCACTCCTCACTTCTGAGGTAGGATCGAGAATCTTGCCAGTAGATTAGACAAACTATTTTATTTAGAGTAATTCTACAAAATCGCACAGGCAAATAACTACACTCGGTTATCTTGTCTGTTTCAAATTATTGTTTAGTTATTATTTCTAGATATGCTTAAAATAGTTTGCTTTCCTTAAAATTATTAAAAGTTTTCTTAGAAGAATAAAAGTTATACAGTTAGATTTATTTCACATAGTTAGAATTTGCTTCGTTACAGTTAGATTTGAATTTTGTTTCGTATGACAATCACGGGACCTCAAGAGCCTAGGGAATATATATTTGAGCCAATCGTGCCTCAACCAAACCTAGTCACAACAATAGTTGACATAGACCAAAATCTCAGGATACAAGTATTCGAACAACCATGCATTTACAATCGATCGGGCTTCTCTTAAGAGGATTAAACATAGAAGACGACCAAGCACATGCGTTTTGGTCAAGTCAGCCAAACTACAGATTACCCTAGAAAACATCCACATGACTGTAGAAGGGCTCGAAAGAGAACAAACATTCGGGTGTGATCCTCTAGTTCCACAGCCAGACGCTGGAGACACCCTCGTAGATATAGATACCACTTAAGAATCCAGTCATGAGAACGCCTGTAAGGTATTCTGAGAAGATTGCACAACTATTGGTTCTAAACATAGAAGCTGAGAAAGCATACGATTACTGGATACTAGGGATTAGAACTTGATCCCGCATATGACCATAACAGGACCGCAACAACCAAGAGTCTATGGTTGTGATCCACAGATCCCACAGCCCAACGAATCCACAAGTCAGTTAGACATAGACACTAGCCTACGCATCTTGGTATTCAGGTCCACTCCACTTCCACCTATCATCATCGAACAACTGTCCTTACTAGATATAGCAGCTAACGAAGCTAGGGAATTCTGGACTAGGCCAGAAAATCATCCATAGAGTCAATTATATTCATCATCCACTATATGACCTTATCGGGAGATATACACGAAACAATCCCAGGTCATTTTCCACGTATTCCGCAACCCATAGATCGAATCACGCCAGAGCTCGATATTGATTGGAGCCTTCGAGCAGTCATCCTTGCTGATCGATCTATCACACCAGTCCAAGTTAGAAGGGCCTTCTTTGCCTTAGATTCACAAATTCCACTAGTGCGTGTCGAAGACATTAGATTGCCTAACTAGTTTGTCTGCATATTCTACCCCCACCGGCTAATTCCCCCTCAGGCAGGCACGACCCGGGAGGTCAAGGGCACGTGGAAGAGTTACTTAATGACATACAAAATATTTTTCTAGCATGTGTAAAAGTGTACATGCAAGCCTAAGTAAGAAATAGTGAATGCGATCAAGATATATGCAATATATTTTGGTTGAGATGAAATGGAATGCAGAGGGTAAGTGTATGGAAATGGGGGCCAAAAAGTGGACACAAATTCATTTTTGGCCATTTTTCCTAACTTGCTCGCGTTATACATATGTGTTATAACGTGATAAAGAAAATTTAGTAGGTTGCGTTATAATGCGAAGCGAGTTATTATACTTTATTATTTCTTATACTTTAAATTTATTTTAGTAAATATAAGAAGTTAGGGTCACTTTGCACCTTATGGAACTAGTCTCACAACTCCATCTATCACTATTTAGAAGATAGCTTTTGATTCTAATCAGTCAATACATAGGTATTTTTAGGATTTCAACATTTAACCTAAATTTTTTAGGGTTTAAATTCTACAATTGATATTTGTTTTGTGAAAGAATTTAGTCATTTTTAGGTTTTTGGGTCTTATTGATTGGTTATTGACATTTGTAGGAGTTTTAGATGTGTCAAAACTATATATTTTAAACCTCACAAATCCCAAAGGTAGCAACAATTACTTGAATAGATGGATTTATCCAATTCCTTATAACACATATGTAAGTTTTTATCGATTCAAATAATCAAGGGAATGGTCATCATGAGGTCTATGAAGGATCTGAAACATCATGAGGTGATGTAAAGCTCCAACACATTTGCATGCATTCATCAACTCATAACAACCAATTTTAATCATTCTCATTAGTATATTATTGTTAGAAGTCCTTCCAATAAGCTCTATAGGCTCAACTATGCAAAAATGGGACAATGAAACCTAAAAATTATCCTTCCAACCCCCATATCCCTGCTCTCACATTTTTTACACAAGCCCAATCAACTATTAAAATGACTCATTTTCTTGTAAAACTTCATTTCTTCAGACTTCCACTCTATTCCTCTCACTAGCTCTAAGTGTCTTAATTCCAAATCAAACACAAATTTGGACTTTTTTACTTCCATTTTCTCCTTCCAACTCTTTTTCTTGTTTCACCATGCTTAAACTAACATGAAACCATTTAAAAATTTGATAATTAATCAAATAAATCATTAATCCTCTCAAGTTAAATCAATCCTAAGACCTAAACCCCGAGCCCTAAACCCTAACCCATAAACCATGAGACTTAAACCCTAAACCTTAAATCCTAAACCCTAAGCCATAAAACCTAAACCCTCAACCCTTATCCCTAAACCCCGAACCCTCAACACTAAACCTTAAACCTTGATCCATATACCCTAAACCCTAAACCCTTAGCCTTAAAACCTAAACCCTAAACACTAAAACCTAAATCCTAAATAAACCTAAAACCCTAAACCTTAAAACTTAAACCCTAAGCCATCAACGCTAAAACACAGGCCCTAAACTCTAATCCCTAAAACATGAGCCTTAAACCATAAACCCTAAACCCTATCCCGTAACACCTAAACCCTAAACCCTGACCCTTAAACCTTAAACCCTAATCCCTAAACCCTAAAACATAAGCATTAAACCCTAATCCCTAAAACCTAAACTCTAACCCCGAGTCGTAAAACCTAAACCCTAAATGATGAATTTACGTGGCTTATTAAATTTTGTATCTCTCCCACTCTCACTCTCACTCTCACTCTCGCTCTCCCTCTCACTCTCGCTCTCCTCTCACTCTCGCTCTCGCTCTTGCTCTCGCTCTCACTCTCACGCTCACTCTCACTCTCTCTTTCTGTCTTAGTCATTGTCTCGCATTCTCTCTCACTCTCCCTCTAATCTATATTAGTGATTACAAAGTAAAAACTACTCTTGATCTTCTCAGTACTAGAAGGATCGGAAAACCTCATATATTTCCAAAGAGGTCTCATGAGTGAGTTCATCTTTTGGAATATCAATATTAGGATGATTTCAAAATATCCTTCAAAAGATAGGGGTAGTCATCAATCCTAGTGAAGGGTGTGATGTGATTTCCAAACAACTTGAAATGCATAAAGATTTAAAGGTCATAACATGAATTTACAAATATCTCTATCATTATAAATGGAAGCAATGTAACAATGATCTCCCATATCCGAGGATCAAGAACTACTGTGGGTCCGTGGTAGGATTGGACATTTAAGAATCATCGAGTGTTTGAATCAGAATGTCGTTGCATCTAGAGAAACATTTTGAAACATTGGATTATTGCATCTTGGAAAATAAAATTGAACCTCGAAATCCTCTCAAATTTCCGGCTTACACAAGCCTTGCTTGGACATATCAAGTTCTCATTATTTGAATGAAACCTTCATTCTCGATGACTTGGAATTGAAAGAATTATTCAAAAGAACATCAAAATGATCAAATTTGTTTGGTATCCTAATCATCGGTAACCGTAAATACCATTGGACTTATTATTCTCAGTTTATAACACTCTTGGAGCTCCAAATATTTCACAAGCTATAGAAAAAAGAAGATAGTTGTATTGGGTAGCATTTATTTGTACCAAATCATTTTGGATATCGAGTAGATGAAAGACATTAAATTTTGATGAGTCTATTTTAATGTTCTTCCTACTGAAAAGCGAGGCATACAAACCCGTTTTAGTTGAATACACTCTATCAATACTAATAAGAATCGTAAAGATGAATATTATAGTGAATGAATGGGTAATCCTAAAACTTGAGCCCTAAACCTTGAGCCTTAAACCCTTAGTCATAAAACCTAACCCCTAAATCATATGCCATAATCCCCGAACCTTGACCGTAAACCTTAAACCCCAATCCATAAATGTTGAACCCTAAATCATAAACCCTAAAACCTAAACCCTAAACATTAAACCACGAGACCTAAACCCTAAACGCCTGAGCCCTAAACCCTAAACCCGTAACCTAAATTGTACACCCTAAACCCTAAATCCTAACCATAAACCATAAACCATAAACCCGAAAAATTAAACCTTAAAACATGAGCCCTAAACCCTAAATCATAAGCCATAAACCCTAAACCTTGAAAATTAAACCCTAAGCCATCAACACTAAACCCCGAGCCCTAAACCTTGGCCCCTAAACCCTAAACCTTAATCCTTAAACCCTAAACCTTTTTCCCTAAACCCTAAACCCTAGCCCTTAAACCTTAATCATAATCCCTAAACCCTAAATACTAAACCCTCAACCATGAGCCCTAAACCCTAAACCTTGAGCCCTAAACCCTAAATCATACACCCTAAACCATAAAACCTAAACCTTGAGCCTTAAACCCCTAAACCCTAAACCACAAACCCTAAACCCTAAACCATTAACTCTAAACCCTAATCCTAATACGTCGAGACCCATAAATACCACTAGACTTGTTATTTTAAATTGAGGGTTTAGATTTTAGCATTAGAGCTCATGGTTAAAGGTTAAAGGTTTAGGGTTTAGCTCTTGTGGCTTAAGGTTTATAGCTAGGCTTAGGATTTAGGGTTCAATGTTTATGGTTTATGGTTTATGGTTAAATACTAAATGTTTAGGGTTAATGATTTAGGGTTAAGAGCTTAGGGTTTAGGGTTTAGGGTTTAGTGTATTAGATTTTAGGGTTAAGGGCTCGAGGGTTGAAGGTTTAGGTTTAGATTTTAGGGTTTGGGGTTTAGAGATCATGGTTTAAGGTTTATGGAAAAGGGTTCAATGTTTGGTGTTACTAGTTTAGGGTTTAAGGTTTAGAGTTTAGGGATCAATGCCCAGACTCAAGGTTTAGATTTTAGGGTCTAGGGATAAGGGCTCAATTTTTAGGGTTTGAGGTTTTTGGTGAGGGAACTTGTCAGTGGATAAATTTTGAATTCTGTCCAACACTCTGGGGATATAAGTCCCTCTACTTAACCGGTGTAGCTACCGTGTATGCATGCATGAGAAATCATGGATTTCTATGGTGGCCTTTGGTGGGATCCATCGGGGCACTCCGCGACCTTGTGGAAAATAATTATAATTATCTACAAGGGGGTAATTTTCTATGAAGGTGGGAAAGGGAGTGAGAAAATAGGTAGGAGAACTAATGTTACAGGTAGAAAATCATATTCCTGTAACACACTAGTTAGAAATTTCAAAACATGCATTTATGAGAAAAACAACCTGAAAAATGGCAACAAGACGAGATAAGATTGTGAACTCAAAGTTTCTAAAATATCCTCATCAAAGAGGCTACAAAATACTTCTTCTTTATTGATGCTTAAAGATAAGTTGTACATGACGTGGGAATGGAAGAAATTTGAGAATGGGGGAAACTAGAAGAAAATGGCTATCTCATTTGCTTTCTCTAAGTACAATGCACTCATGAGTTTATAAGATCAATTACAACCCCTTAAAATGGCATGAAGAAGCCATAAAAATATCTTGCTGAGAAACAATTACCACTTCTTCTTTGTTAGTAAGAAATGGTTTACAATATTTTCAATCATTCACATCCATTCGATTCTTGATTCGCGAAGAAATGCCAATGGTGAAAAAACCAGATTTTCATAATGTGGCGTTACACTTGTTTTGTAACTTTGAATTTGAACCGTTCATCTTGCCTTTGAAACTTTAAACTGATTCATCACGTGGAAGAAATTTCTTGGAGCGAGCGTGGAGGACTCCTTATGCATTTTGTGACTTTATAGAGATTTGGCATTTTAGAACATTTTGGCCCGCTCACTTGCTTTTGATATGGTCTTAACACATGGCCTCACTTGAGTGGAGACAGAGTTGAGGGCCACTTTTATAATTTCACCTTTTTCAATGTGGGCTCAAAAACACAAATTGCTCCATCTGCCCACCCACCGCTTTGACCTTTGATGCGAGATTAATATTTGAAATTTTCCTTTATAGCATGATTAGGCTACGAGCTACTTTATGAATTTTATCCCTTTTTACAAAAAGGCTCAAAACCTCAAAGTTCTCCACTTTGTCCGCTTCCCTAATTTGACTTTTTCCTTTGTGTTTGGCGGGGTTGCGGGTCACTTTTTTACTTTTAGCATTTTTACATAAAGGCTCAAAAACACAAATTGCTCCTCCAACCCACCTCAATTAGATATGTCCATGTACCCATGGATAATGGGGCCAAAATTTGACGGGGAAGAAAATGTCCGTCATTCATGACTGTGGAAAAATGCAGAGAAGAAGAAAACTCCACCATTTCACGCTTGATTTTCAAATTTCTTTGTGAACCAAGGGATTGAAAAAAATACAAGGTTAGATGATCCATGGCCATAGAAATATTTACAATTTCATTCAAATGAGGAAAACAATAGAATTTTCACGCGTTTAGACAGGGAAACGGAAAATTTATCAAACCAAGCAATCTGGAGAGTTTAAACAACTTCAAAGCATGAATTTCTCTATCTTTTCAGACTTCCAACTTTATTTGAAAACTTCTAGACGGCGTGAGCTCAAAATTTTCAAATTTGACTTAAAAATGAGGGGATTTTGAGGGTGACAACAAGGTTCATGGTTTAGGGTTTATGGTTTAGGGATCGTGGTTTAGGGTTTAGGGCTCATGTTTAGGGTTGGGTTAAGGGTTAAAGGTTTAGTGCTTAGACCTCAAGGTTCGGGGTTTATGGTTAAATGTTTAAGGCTTAGAGTTTAAGGATTAGGGTTTATAGTCTAGTTTTTAGGGATCGGGGATTAGGATTTAGGGTTTAGGGTTTAAGGGTTTAGGCCTCAAGGTTTAAGGTTTGGGTTTTATGGTTTAGGGATCATGGTTTAAGAATTAGGGTTTAGGGTTTAGTGTTCAGGGTTTAGTTTTATTGGGATTTAGGGTTTAGGATTCAATGTTGAGGGTTTAGGGTTTATGGTTTAGCATTTAGGGCTCATGGTTTAGGGTTTAGGGCTTAGGGCTATGGGTTGAATGTTTAAGGTTTAGGGTTAATAACTCAGGGTATAGGGTTTAGGGCTCGAGGTTTAGGGTTCATGGTTTAGGTTTTAGGGCTCATGGTTAAGGGTTGATGGTTTAGGGTTTGGGTATCAAAGTTAGAGTTTAGGTTTTAATTTTAGGGTTTAGGGCTTAGGATTTAGGGTTTAGGGTTTAAATTTCATGTTATAAGTTTTGTCACTCAAAAACACAACCTAGGGTGTTAGGAAGGTGTTTTCAACTCACAAAATTTGGCCCCATCCTCATGAGATCCTTACCCATGGTAAAAATAGTCTATTTATTATAATGCCCATTCCCAAAGGCACTTATCAACATTTACAAATATTAACTATCACCATGTGGTGATCATCTCTCTAGTGCTTACAAATTGAGGGCCATTTTTGTCTGAAACCAAATGGGTTAGCAACATATCTTGAAATTCTTCATGAAACCTTCAAGTTTTAGATAAAAATGGATGTTATTTAATATATAGGATTCACATATATTTTTAGTGCCTATTTTTTTCTTCCTAACTGCTTACGGAGCTCCCAAAATCATCTAAAGAAGTCAAATTTCACCATTACATTGTTTGTTCCTCGCACCTAGAAAACATGTTCTTAAGAAGATTTTCCTTGAATGAGTAAACCTTTCCTAAATCTTCCTAAACAATCATACAAATGTCAATAACCAATCCAAAATTATGAAAAACCTAAACAATGCTTATATTCTTTCACAAAATAGATATTGATTGTATAATATAAACCCTAAAAGCTTGAAGGCGTTTGAATCTTGAAAAATACCTACGTATCGACTAGATTAGAATCGAAAAACTATCTTCTAAACCGTGATAGATAGAGCTGTGAGACTAGTTTCATAAGGTGCGAGTGACCTAACATCTTATATTTACTAAAATAAATTTAAAGTATAAGTTTTCTTTTATTATTATTTATAATTTATTATTTCTTAACACACAAGAATGTGAGTGCATTATAACACTCACATTTTACCTTCTATGGGTTTGGGAATGCCAATAAATAGGCTTGGAGTTTTCTTGGACATCCTACCCTATGGATTGAAGCGTATGTAATCTATGAAAAAATCCATGATTTAAAAAAATGTCACGTGTGCACCCTGTTTTATTTAACTCTCGGGAATTAGATCTATTTTTAGTATTAAAGCAGATCTATTGATTGTAATTACATGGCTAAGTGCCCTAAGTTTGTATACGCCTATATAAGCATGAAAGCTAGGGTTTAGAAGTAAGAATTAAGAAGAACTTGCAAAATTTGATGATTATTGTGAGAATAATTATGAGAGAGAGAATTCTTGGTGAAGAAGCAAAAAGCTTGAGTGAAAGAAAGTATTGTACATCTGAGAGGTGTGGAAGATTGTAAATATTCAATTGTATATCTTGTCATATCAAAGATTTGGATAATAGATTGGCTTGTTTCTTGTGACGTAGTAGCCCACATTGGGTGAACCACGTTAAATTGGTGTTGATTTATATCTCTTGTTTTGTATATTTCTTCTGGTAGAATATCCACTTTTATTTGCATGTATGCTTAGATCTGATATATTATCTATACAATTGGTGTGCTAACCCCAACAACTAGTATCAGAGCTTTTTTGAGGGTTTTTTGTGTTGAAATATTTACTCACAGAGGGTTTTTGATTGAGTGGGAGCTACAACAATGGTGGAAGAAGAAAACAAATACAAGGTAGAGAAGTTTGACGGCTGAAATTATCAATTATGGAAGATGTAGATTGAGGATTATCTGTATCAAAGAGATTTGTATTTACCATTGGATGAGAAGTCTAGACCTGAAGATGATTGATGAAGAATGGAATATTCTTGATAGAAAGGCTTTGGGATCTATAAGATTGAGCCTGGCAGCATCCGTGGCTTCCAATATTACAAAAGTGACTTCTATGGTAGGGTTAATGAAATATCTTGCTAATTTATATGAAAAACCTAGTGCTTCAAATAAAGTTTATTTGATGAAGAAACTATTTAGTTCTAAGATGCATGAAGGTGGATCTGCATCTAGTCATTTGAATGATTTAGATCTATTGTAAATCAGTTAAAATTGGTTGATATACCATTTGATGATGAAGTGAAAGCACTTTTATTCTTTATTTTTTTCCGATAGTTGGGATAACTTGGTAATGGTTGTTAGTAATACAACATCTGCTAATAATATTTTGAAGTTTGATGATGTGGTTAGTATAATCTTGAATGAAGAAATTTAGGGAAGAGTACAGAGGAATCATCATCTGGGAATGCTTTGAATGTAGAAATAAGGGGCAGTAAAGAAGGAGAGATCCAAGAGTAAGAGTAATGGGAAATCAAAGTCAAGGGATAGAAGATCTAAATCCTAGAGGTAAGGGAATTACTTGTTGGAAATGTGGAAAGAAAGGACATGCAAAGAAATATTGTTGGTCAAAGGATAAAGAGAACCAACAACCAGAAAAAGGTAAAGAATCAAATCTTGTTGTAGTAGAGGTAATGCAAGATGATCTTATTATTTCTTTAGATAATAGAATTGAATCATGGGTTTTAGATTCAGGAGCTTCTTTCCATGCAACCCCTAATAAGGGTTATTTCAGAAATTATGTCAGGGAAATTTTGGGCATGTTTATTTGGGTGATGATGAACCTTGTAGTATTACTTGGTAAAGGGAAGTTCATCTAAAATTGTAGAATGGAAATACATGGGTATTGAAAGATGTGAGGCATGTGCCAAGCCTCAAGAGGAATCTTATTTCTGTAGGGAAACTAGGTGAATTTGGTTGCATGGTTACATTTACAGGAGACTCTTGGAAAGTCACCAAGGGTGATTTTTTGTTGTGGCAAGAGGTAAGAAGGTAGGAACATTATATTTATCTACTTGTGTTACTGATTCCTTTTCTACATTATCTACTTCAGATTCAGATGCATGCATGTGGCATAATTGGTTGGGCCATATGAGTCAAAAAGGAATGCAGATCTTAAAGGCTAAGGGTAAGTTATCAAATTTGAAAGATTTAGATCTTGATTTTTGTGAGCATTGTGTCTTTGGAAAGAAAAAGAGAGTGAGATTTCTCAAAGTTGGGGCAACTAAGAAGGAGAAAAAATTAGAGCTTGTACACTCAGATGTGTGGGGACCAGCTCAGGTAGCTTCTCATGGAGGATCCCAAGTATTATGTTACTTTCATTGATGATGCTACAAGAAAGGTATGGGTTTATTGTATTAAACATAAATATGATGTTTTTGAGACTTTTAAAAGATGGAAAGCCCTTGTTGAGAATGAATCAAATTCAAAGTTAAAGTGCCTTAGATCTGACAATGGTGGTGAATATTGTAAAAGGATTTCAATGATTATTGTTCAGTGAATGGGATACGTAGAGAAAGAATGGTTCCAAGAACACCACAAGAGAATGGTGTTGTAGAAAGAATGAACAGGAAAATCATGGAACGTGCTAGAAGTATGAGGATACATTTTAGATTGCCCTTGCAGTTTTGGGTAGAAGAAGTTGATACAATGGTTTATTTGATTAACTATGGGCCTTCAAGTTCACTAGATGGAGGAATACCAGAGGAAGCTTGGACCGGAAAAGAGGTAGATCTTTCTATTTTCTTAAATTTTTGGTTCAAGAAGCTTTTGTGCATATTGATAAGGAAAATAGGAAAAGTTGGATGCAAAATCCAAGAGATGCACTTTCATTGGTTATGGATCTAGTGATTTTGGATTCTATTTTTGGGATTTAGAGAATTCTAAAATTATTAGGAGTCGTGATATTGAATGGAATGAAAAGAGAATGTACATGGATCAAATTTTGGTACCCAAGGATGAACTAGTTGAGAAGTTTGTGAATGAAAATGAACTCTCAGATTTAAAAAAATAATACGCGAGGGTTACACAATAACCGGTGTCGGTTGACCCTTGACCGACATCGGTCAAAAAACCGGTATCGGTTATAGAAGAGCCAAATTGACATCAGTTAGCGAACCAACGTTGGTTATAGGTGACGGTGTCGGTCACTAACAAATTTGGATACAAATGTCAGGAGGTCAGAATGAGCCTCCGAGTACCCCAAACTCTGTGAGAAGGTCACAAAGGGTAAGTAAACCTCCAAAAATATTTACACCTTCTCTATTTTATTTATTATTGACTGATAATGGTGAACTAGAAAGTTTTGAAGAAGCAATGTAGGATAAGACCCATGCATCCAAGTGGGAGCATGGCATGGATGAGGAGATGGACTCCTTGGAACATAACCAAACTTGGGATTTGGTTAAGTTTTAGTAGGTAAGAGGACATTGCTAGAACAAGTGGGTTTATAGGATCAAGGAAGAAGAGGGTGGATAGAAAAGGTACAAGGCAAGGCTTGTAGTAAAGGGATTTACACATAAAGTAGGTATTGACTTTGGTGAAATATTTTCTCTGTTGTAAAGATGACTTCTATTTGTATTGTATTGAGTTTAGTTGTAGTAGAGGATTTGCATTTAGAGCAACTAGATGTGAAGATGGATTTCCTTCATGGTGATTTGGATGAAGAGATTTATATGTAGCAATAGCCATGCTTGGGTATGAAGTCAAGGGTAAGGAGAAATTAGTGTGCATGTTGAAAAAGAGCCTATATGGGCTCAAGAAAGCTCCAAGGAAATGGTACATGAGGTTTGATAGTTTTATGCATGAGCATGGTTACTTGAGATGTGAATTTGACCATTGTGTTTATTTCAAGAAGCTTGAAAATGGGAGCTATATTATTTTGTTACTATATGTGGATGATATGCTTATTGTAGGATCTAGTATGCAAGACATTGGTGAGCTTAAGGGAAAGCTAGCTCACACATTTTCTATGAAGGATTTAGGAGCTGAAAAAGAATCCTTGGCATGCAAATACACAGAGACAAGAAGAACAAGAAATTGTATTTGTCTCAGGAGGATTATATCTATAGGGTGTTAGAAAGGTTCAAGATAGAATGCAAAACTTGTTAGTACACCTATGGTTGGACACTTCAAATTGAGAAAAGATCAGTGTCCTTCATCACATGAGGAGGTCAAATACATGACATGAGTGCCATATGCTTCAGCAGTTGGGAGTCTCATGTATGTTATGGTTTGTACTAGACCATACATTACATAAGTAAAGTGGGAGTTGTGAGTAGATATATGGCTAATCTAGGTAAAGAGCATTGGAAATCAGTCAATGGATACTATGTATTTGAAAGGGACATCTAGCATGTAGTTATGCTATGGAGGTTTAGATATTTCATTATGTGGCTATGTTGATTCGGATATGGTTGGAGATCTGGATGGTAGGAGGAGCACTACTGGATATATTTTCACAGTAGGTGGGATGACAAAGTTAGCTAGATTTCAAGATTGTAGAAGGTTGTGGCTTTGTCTACTACTAGAGGTAGAGTATGTTGCAGCTACAGAGGCTAGCAAGGAGATGATATGGATGAGTAGGTTCATGGAAGAGTTGGGAAAGGAGCAAGATGATTGCAAATTATTCAGTGATAGTCAGAGTGTAATTCATTTGGAAAAGAACTCAAGTGTTTCATTCAAGAATGAAACACATTCAGTTGAGGTATCACTTCATATGACAGGTATTGGAGGATGGGAAGTTGAATCTAGAAAATATTCATATGAGTGAGAACCCTGTGGATATGCTAACAAAGCCATTAGCAAAGGAGAAGTTGGAGCTACACTCCACTTTTATTGGTCTTGAGTTTGAGACTTGAAGAGGAAGAAACAAAGCTAAGGAAGGATCCAAGAATGACGTTGTACAAGTATGGTGCAGTAATTAATCTCCAAGTGGGAGATTGTTGAGTTGTGGAGCTCAATTACTTTGGATTAACATGCAATATGAAACTTGTTGAGAAAACATAGTAACTAACATCGGTTATGGAGGGACGACATCGGTCACCTATGACCGACATCGGTCAAGAAAGGAGGAACGACATCGGTTAGGGCTAACCACATCGGTTACCTATGTGTGGAGTGTTTTATTTAACTCTCGGGAATTAGATCTATTTTTAGTATTAAAGCAGATCTATTGATTGTAATTACATGGCTAAGTGCCCTAAGTTTGTATATGCCTATATAAGCATGAAATCTAGGGTTTAGAAGTAAGAATTAAGAAGAACTTGCAAAAGTTGATGATTATTGTGAGAATAATTATGAGAGAGAGAATTCTTGGAGAAGAAGAAAAATATTGAGTGAAAGAAAGTATTGTACATCTGAGAGGTGTGGAAGATTGTAAATCTTAATTGTATATCTTGTCAAAGCTTTGGATAATAGATTTTCTTTTTTTGGTGGACGTAGCCCACATTGGGTGAACCATGTTAAATCTGGTGTTGATTTATATCTCTTGTTTTGTATATTTCTTCTAGTAGAATATCCACTTTTATTTGCATGTATGCTTAGATTTGATATATTATCTATACATTTCGACATTTGGGGAGTTTCCCAAGGAACTAGCAGTTCCACTTGTTTTATTTCATTCTCCATCTCCTTCGAGATCTTCCCACCACCATCATCATCCTTTGAGCTGCTAGTGTCGAGTTGTAATTTCCTTTTCTTCAATCTCTCTTTCACTACCTCCAAATGAACCCGCATAGCTTTAACCAACTAGTCCAACTCGTGAATTCATCCCTTAAGTTCCTCTGAGACATGCAAATCTGTTTAGTGGCCTCAATTTTTCTATCATCCCTTCCCTCATATCTGAGTTAGCTTCTTCCATAATTTTCACAACCATCTCCATCTGCTTCATTCTTTTACCCAGGTCTTCAAAATTCAGACCCTCATCCTCCATGCATTTTCCTTTCCCTTTGGAAGACCCTTCACTACCTTTATCCTGCTTAGCCCTAAACTGCTCGTCATTAACCTCCTCCGCTCTGTTAGAGGGTTCCTTTCCCTCACACATCTTGGTCAGGCACTTAGCTAGAGTGATATCATCATCATCCTCCTCAATAGGCCCACCATTTTGGGCAGAACCGGTTTACCATTTTGAACCAGAAGAAGGATGAGACCTTCATGAATGGGGACTCCACTTCCCCTTAAAATATTTCACAGAAGATGACAAAGACGTATAAATAAAAAAGGGAATACTCATCATAATTTTATGCCTAAACATGTTCAACAACGACAAATGATGAGTATATATCTTTCGATACTTGCCTTTGAGAGTGATATACTTCATGATATAAAGACAAACTTCCTTCCAAACCCCTGGGATACACGACCTCGCAATGCCATTTGTAAAATAATGGAATTTTTCCTTACTGAAAAATAAAGTGTTGATTTCGTGCTCCCTCCTATTCCTATCTTTGAAAATCTTGAGCCCCTTCATCTCCATTTTGGTGACCTGGGAAATGAAATTCTCAGTGACCTCCAGCTCCATTCCCGAACCACAAACTTGTCATCTTCCCATGCCAAACCAAAATCCTTGGAAAGAGAGGGTCATGGCCATACACCTTGGTAATGTACATTCTGAAACCCCCAATTTTGATCATATGCCACATAGACAGGTTGTTGGTAATGTTTTTGTGGTTGGAGGGTTTAACTCAGACTTTATTGCCTCCCATGGTTTCTCTGTTATCTTTCCACTGCAAAACTAGGGGCACACTACAATTGATGAACTCAAATTGGGAATTTTGGAAATGAAAACACCACACTCAAACTTATTTCCCTGGAGATCATGAAAAATTAATTCATTTGTGTGAATTGAAAGGAAATTATAATGATCTATCATGTTGTATGATATCATTAATAGATATGGGAATTACATCACCTTTCATCCAAACTTTGAAATCATGACTATACACCCCTAAATTAGTAAGTTTTTCGCACATTTATTACCTAGATGGGGGGTATGATTGATATTAAACCTATCAAAAGCATTAAGGTGAACTTTAATATCTTGAAGAATATTTCCCAAAGCCCAATTTTGAAATTTATTCCTATTGAGGGCATTAACAATGAGAAGAGAATCACCCTCATTTTGGATGTGATTGATCCCTTTCTCTCTGGCTAATTTAATCCCCCATAACAAGGCTTTAGCCTCCACCACATTATTTCTTTGAATTCTCATAGGACCTATAAATTCCATGAGCCAATTTCCCTCATGATTTCTTATGATGCCCCTACTAACCTACCCAAGATTTCTTTTTGATTCTCCATCAAAGTTCAGTTTGAAATTGTTCCCTTCTAGTTTGGACCATTTAATCATAGGTCAAGGAAATTTGATCGGAGGAGGACTAAAGGTGAATTGTTTGAGAACTTCCTCTTCCTCCTTAGGAAAATCAACCTTTTATCTTACCTTTGAAGAGTTTAGTGTTTTCTTTAATGGAAGAAATTAACCTAGCACTAACCTTTTTGATGTTGGCTTTCTAGTTTATGAAGATAAGAGCATTCCTTTCCTTCCACAAGCACCACATGAAGTGAGGAAGTGCCATCCTCCAAGATGCCATAAGGACAAGAAATATAAAGGGAACTCCCATTGTAGACTAAAATCCTTAATGTTGTTGGGTTACATTCACATAACTTTGGACAATTCCATAACAAAGTGAGAAAATTTCACGAGAAAATGGGCATAATAGGAAGAGGTGGTTGACACTTTCCTCCTCCCTACCACATAGGGAGAATCTATTGGGTAAGACCATACCCCTCTTCCTCAAATTATCCACCATGAGAATTTTATTTTGAGCTACCAACCAATAGAATATGTTCACCTTAGGGAGGAGGTCTTTCACCCAAATTCTGCTTCAATACTCCTTTTGAAATGAGTCTTTGAAGTTCAGGAGATAGGAAGATTTAACTAAGTACTCTCCAGATTCCTCTTCTTTCCAGATAATAGAATCCTCTTGCTGATGAAATCTATGGAATGAAATTTCCTTAATTTGATTGAGGTCTATGAAGGTTTGATACTTAGCAATGAATTTGGGAGGTGGGGTTAGCACCACCCATTTGGACTCTTCACCGAGACTTCCCAATAGTCCTGAATCCAAACCTTGCCCATATCCTCAAAGTGTTGAAACACTAATTTATAGGGTTCCTCCTTAGCTAGAGGTTTATCTTCAAGCCAGCAGTCCTTCCAAAACCAAATATTGTTGCCTTTACCTATGTTCCAACTTATTCCTTTACTTAGAACTTCCTGGAAGCCACAAAAGATCTCAAAAAATAGATCCATTAGGCAGATTGTTCTACATAAATAAAGTCTCAATTCTACCTAAATTCCTTAAGTATTTCTTCTCCATGATGTCCACCCAAATACCATCTTCTTTTATCACCCTCCAAACCTAGCTTTGGCCACCAATATTTCATTTTTCGTGATGTGTGCACTTTGAAAATTAATAAAAAATTATATATTCATCCAAAAATTATGAAAAATTAGTGGGACCTCATACATGGAATTACTTAACTTTCTACTAAAGGGATTTGAAAAATAATTTATAAAACTCAAAAAATGGGGGCGTACACACAATAGGTTCTTATCTTTTTGACACAAAAATAGACATACTTTGTGTGCGCACCACATTTGACCCTCTTAATCTCCACCATTTTCAAAAAAATTAGTAGTTTAGAAACTATATTCCAAGCTCTATGGTACTTATTCTTATCACTTTGTAAAATTTTGAGCATATGCATGTCGAATTATTTGATGAAGTTTAGGTTTCACTAATTTTAGGAAAAATGTGTCCCTTTTTGACCCCCTTTTGGCCCCCCATTTCCATGCACTTACACAAAGTGAATGTGATAGGATCAGCTTTCCCCTCGAGTGATTGTGGATGAGTATGCATGAAATGAGGTCATTATACATGCCCCCTCAATAGTCAAGAATGAACAAGTAGAACAAGAGTTCATCATCGGGAAATGGTTTGAATTGTGTGCTAGAAAGATATAATCGATAAATCGTAGATCGTATAGAGTGTGTGAGTCGGTGAGTGAGTGTTGTGAGGTTGATTTGAGGTGGAGATCCTTAGAAATAAAATATGGACCATGTAACTAGAGTGTGCCATAGGGTAATGAGCGCATCATGTAAAAGTAAATTTAAGAAATATAAAGCATGAATTATGCGTGTAGTGTGTGGTAGATGTTGTGATAATAGGATGTTGAGTATGCGCGAAGTGTGTTATGTGTAGTGTATAGTGTGTGAGGTTCATGTATATAGGATTCCCTCAATAGTCAAGTGTGAACCATAGCACAAGAATGTGTCATCGGGGAATGATGATAAAAATGTATCAAGATGTGTATGATGTACAAAATGTGGAGTGTATAGTGAATTAGTAGAAATAGGAGTAAGTGATAGTCCTAGCAGGGGGAAGAATATTCAC
Organism: Taxus wallichiana var. yunnanensis; assembly: GCA_018340775.1. Taxonomy (NCBI): domain Eukaryota; kingdom Viridiplantae; phylum Streptophyta; class Pinopsida; order Cupressales; family Taxaceae; genus Taxus; species Taxus wallichiana. The sequence continues at coordinate 602,364,300 of CM031241.1, read as the reverse complement.
GATGCACCCCCAAGTATGAAATGATGTAAATGATCAAGTGACATTGTTTAAGTGGTCATCATTGTTTTTATCAAATCCAAATGGAGATGCGTCAGAGACCTGATAAGTGATTGAATGCAAAGTGGATAATGTAAAGATCCATTATAGTGTAAGTTGTACATGGTCATTGTGTATTCTTTATTAATGAAATGTGTTGGTAGACACTGTGTACATACCAACGAGTGATATTTTGAATAAGCCAGAGATGAATCACTACAGATAAAAACACGGCCGAATGACATAGGGAATGTGATACAAGTATGACTATGGTCTAAATTAACCCCAATATAATCAAGCCAAGATTGTACAAGTGTCAATGGAGGAACACAAGGGGTGCGTATAATGAAGGTTGTTAAATGGAAGACACAAAGACCATAGGTGGCCATATTAGAGAAAGTACGATCCAATGGAATATGATGCCAATAAGATTTATTCATGAAAAGTTTTCATATCAAAGGCGGTGCAGATGTAAATTACATATGATAAGGTGAAATGACATCCAAATTATGGATAGACCCCCGATAAAGTACCATGGCATTAGTAGAAGGATATGGTGTTTTGAATTGGTATTCACCAGGGCCTACAACAATGAAATTATCATTGAAATATGAATCATGTTCCTTAAGAGGAATAAAGTTAAGCTTTCCCAAGTTGTCATCAATAAGTTCAACGATATCGACCTTATCATATCAACATCATCAGTGTTGGCATTGTCATGTTGGATAATAGGATCAAAAGTATTGGTATAAGGTACACTAGACATAAGAGTGAGGGGAGCCTTGATTATCAAAATATTGGTGTTGAAAGGAGAAGACACTTTTGTAGATTAAATGATAACCGTAATATGAGTGGAAATAGTTAGAGCGCTTGAAGTGGTGGAAGAATATTGTGACATGCTAGATTGGAAGATATCATATTATCAATATTACTATATGGAATAGGCTACGATGGAGGAATTGGAATAACAAAGTAACTAGATATATGCATTATAATTTAAATGGTTCATGGTCTACACTAATAATACTTTCATAACCATCATGTAGGAATTTAACACATTGATGAACATTGGATGGGACAACATGCATTGCATGAATCTAGGGTCTACCCAGAATAGATTGAATTGAAATGAGGTATCGATAATGAAGAATTATGTAGGGAATTTTGTATGCCACGACCTTGATATGTAATGTGATATTTCCCAAGCATGTGCAAGTAGTTGAATCATAGCCACAAATAAGAGTGGAATTCTTAGAAATTTTATTTTCGTGATGCCAATTTGTTATAAAAGGTAATGAGAACATAAATTAGCAGCATATATGTTGTTAATGAATACACGCTTGATATAAATGGTGCCAATGATAACATTGATAAGCAAAGGTTTACATGGATTATCAATAACGAATGGTGATATGTCCTCATCAGTAAATGATATAACACATGGTATATTTTGAGGGACTAAATGAGGTGTGTGAATGCCACCAAAGAATTATCACTCTCAATTTGAATAGAACAAAGGGTGGCCTCTAATTTTTATGGAAATCAAGCGCATTACATAATAAGTCATAGATATATATTTTGACCGGTGTACTCTTAAGTTGTTCAATGACATCATAACACTTAGAAGTAGCGGGAGGAGTCATAGAAGTGATAGGTGGTGGGATAGAAACAAGTTGATTCATAGGAGGATGTGTGGGGTGAGTAGTTACTACATCGATAGTAGGATCATCCATAGAAATAATAAAATGAGGATGATGATGAATACAAAATTGCATGAAATCAGCTATAGAGTAACCATGCAGAGACTTTAGTTCTGAGTGAAAGAAGGATAAGAAGATTGATCCATGACTCGATAAGATGAAGACATATTCAGAAGGAAGGGTTTGAATGGTGGAGTTCACTAAAATGATCAAGCAACTATAGGCTTTATAAATTCCTAAATCTTATTGCAATGTAGAAATAAATGAATATGTAATGAAATACAAATCTGATGCAAGTAAATTAAGATATAAATTATGAAACCCTAGTTGCAAAAGAGGAGATAAAATAACTTAGTTGTTTCAATATAATCCGAAGGTGTAAAAAATTACGAACTAGAAAATCTGAAGTGCAAATTGTGCCGTGTGAAACCCGAGAAAAATGCAAGGATATCAAAATATGTTGGACTTAGCGCTCGAGATGGGTCGGGGGTACTGCGAGACACTGCAGACCAGTTTTGGGTTCCTATAACTTCCAAAACCTTAGAAAACCATCTTTGAATGGTTGCAAGGTGGTTGTTATCCTTTGTTTCTTGTCACTAGTATGTCGCTGATAACTGAAATAAATAAATGACATGAAAAAAACTCAAAAGTGCATCAAATCCCAAAAAGAAAATAATGCAAATGAGGGGTCAGATTTTCCTCAGTTGTCAAATAAGTGATCTTACAATGAGTATTATACTACATTTCAGACCCAATGTAGTTATGTGTGTGTGTGTGAATTATCATGCCCTAGGTGGCTCTTGTGCGTGTCACACTTGATAGTGAGAAAATAACTAGATGTAGAAAATGTAGATAGATGTGTGCATGAAAGAATGAACTTCCCCTCCAATGAAGTGAATGTAAAAGAATGTAGTCCCTTTTCCCTTGTGTTGGGTAAGGATGGATGTTTGAATGCTCTAGAATATCATTTAGATGCAAAATTAAGTGGTGATAGTTAATGCTTAGTGCTTGGTCCTTTATTATGGTCACATAACTTCATATTTATATGATTCCCTTGCTTAAATTTCGTAATTAATGCCAAAAAGTATGACTACCAAAAAATAAGATTCCTAAATGGCTAGAAAGGACCTAAAATATATAAGCAAAGTAAAAAATGGTTGGGGGTGCCCGAGAGGGGACAAGGGCACCTAACGGCTGGCATCTGACCGAGTGTTGGTGTCCAAACTTAGAAAAACTAAAGGGTCAAAGGTTAAACTGGGAAATAAGGTGTGTTAGACCAAAATTTGCGATAAAAAGCAACCAAAGATGGCCAAAAACATGGGCTAATTAGTAATTTTATTAATTAGGAATCATATGAATAGTAGTATGTGATTAGGACTAGATAGATACCCAAAGTGTGTGATTTCATGTGTACTTGCACTATAATGTACATATCTAGCACATCCATATAAGGGTCGAGGATGCATTGATCTGCATACACTGCATAGAGGGGAATTAATTTTTTTCTATTACACACATTTTTCATACGTGGGACAAATCTATATCTAGGCCTCTATCATCGTGTAACTTACACAAGGGAAACCTAGGACATAGAACTACATGGAGTATGAGATGTAGTTCAACGCTCGATCATAAGCTCACTCTCAAGTGACCTCCGAAGTCGATCGACTCCCATTCTGCATCTTTTTTATTAGATATGATGTGTTTTATGGGTATGTGTAGGAAGTAATTTGGTTTATAGGTTATAGGTATGATCGATTTGACCTAATGATTCAATAAAAATCTAATTATTTTATATGAATCTAAATGTACAACTACGATATAAATGATATGCAACAAAATATGAATTATAAACAATTTATTTGATTTTATCAATAAAAGGAAATGAGAAGGATAAGGTACTAGCCTTGATCTTGCTTACCTCGCAATGATATGGGATTGAAAAAGATGATGAAGCAGAATAGCATGACCGTCACAAAGAACCACAAAAAAATGCAGTAGAGGTGGAACTAGTTGGAATGGGGTGCACGGAGAGGAATGGGGGCACCCGTGGGTTCCCTGGTCTTCTTTATGGGCACCCTGTTCCATAGAAAAGGTTAGAACCTGGTTCCAATATGGCCGCTAGGGTTTCACACTTGTTCACCTTTTTTGTTATGTGTATGTTTCACTTAGATTCCTAGTGTACTTGAAAACTTGTAATGGATAAAACACCTATAAAACCCTCAAACAGACATCAAATCCTAAAAAAGAAATATGTAAAATGAGGAGTCGAGATTGTCCTTAGAATTTGCCATAATGGTGGAATTAAAGCTGAGCATTGTACCACATCTCATACCTAATGTAGTTATGTGTGCTTATGTTTGCAATAGTTCTCCTAGTCCACCCTCATGCCAATGACACTAAGATATGGGAAATAGCTAGATAAAAATGCAAATGTGTGGATGGGATAAAATGAACTCCCCTTCCTACGTAGTGTGTATCCAAAATAATGGCCTAAATGCAGTCCCTTTCTCTATGTAGATAGTTATCCCTTGATAATAATAGTTTTCCCATATAATGGTATTTATGTTATGTTTATATAGGGATTTTGTTTGAATTTCAACACTAATGACCCGATATGTTAACTAGTACCTCAGGAAATGAGAGGAAAAATAAAAATCCCGACCTCAAATGTCAAAAATAAGATCAAACATAAAGAGGAAAAGGGTGCTAGGATGGAAAAGAGAGCTTGATCCTATTGTCTATCCCTGGGTGCTAGTTTCTAGAGAAAAGTGAAGACAAATGAGCAATAAGCGATAGACATGGTTCCCCGAGACTGACCAAATCTAAGTATATGAGTAAGTAACTAGTGTGCAAGACAAAAAAAATAAAGACCAACAAGACAACGGATGGACTATGGAATGGGTCATCATTGAATACTTTTCTTACGCAAGATCCATTTATAAAAACAACATACTTGACAATATAATAATAAAAAGTAAGTGTGTAATTTTGTGTCTACATTTTCCCCACTTTATGTTTGTGAAAGAAATCTCAATAACATAAATTAGATAGAGATGCATACGAGAAGTTGAGACAAGCCCATGTTGTTGAAGTATGTGAAGAGTGTAGTAAATGCACGTCTTGCGAGTGAGAACATATAGCACGAAGAACCATGGATCAACATTTTGATCTATACGGCGTGACGAGGGACATGGGACCTTTATGAGAAGTACTAAGCAAAATAGATGATGTTGAAAGTGAATGATTGGAGATTGGGTGATTTTTTCTCTAATGGAGATGTGATGGGGAATTGAATGATCAATTCCCAACCTAATTGTGTGTATGTATGTGTGAAAGATTGAGGATTTGGGCATCCTACCACCAGAGGAAAGGTGTAGGGAGAGAATTCTAGTGTCTCTTAGAATTTGACCACATCCTCAAAAAAATATAGCTATTGTAGATGAAGCGGATCTAATTTTATTTATTTTGGATTCAATTTTCAATCAAATGTGATAACCCATATAGGAGTAGTATAGGAAAGGCAATGACATTTTATTTCCCCCACTCCACAGGTGTCTTCACAATTATGTGGTGGCTCCCATCTTAGTTCATTTGGAAGAAATTACGAAATGTGGAATACCTTCCCATGTTAGGTCATCTAGGAAAAAGAGATATAACCCCAAGTTAGGTCATCACGGGAGGATAATTGTGGTGTTTTCATATCAATTGGTTGATATGATTGCAATTTTGTTATTGATATTTGAATGTATGTTTGATTGATTGGTTGATTACTCATTGATATATTTTACGCTTGTTTCCCCAGGTTAGGTCACTAGGGGTTGATTAACAAAAATATAACTAAACTATGAAAGTATTAGTCAATAGTTAATCTAAATAGGGACTAAAATGTTGTATAGATAAAATAAGGTAGTATATAATAAGTGTAATTAATTATTCTAAGTGAAATGAAACCCTAAATGTGTAAGAGAAGGATAGAAATAGCTTAGTTGATTGAAGAGAATATCACAGTTGTCACGGGTTTGAAAACAAATTTTGGAAGAACAAATGATCACTCAGAAACCTTGCAAAGACTAGATCTAGAAGACCGAAGGAACTAATTGGGGTGCCTAGGAAGGTACTAGGGTGCCCCTGTGGTGCCCTGGTCTGCAGATTAGGGGCCCTGGTCTCTATAAATGCTCGGATCTAAGTTTTGTATGGGCACGTGATGATACGATACTATGTATGTATGTCTGTCACACTTTGGATTCACTAGACTCACAACGTATGTGGTGAATATAACATGCGAGAAAAAGGAAGTATCAAACCCTAGGAAAAATAAATATGTAGAATAAATGGGTTGGACTGACCTCAACCGCCAAACTATTGGTCTTATCGCTGAGCATTACACTGCATTTCAGACCCGGATGTATTTTTGGTGAGTGTGTGCATATTGTTCCCAAGGTGCTCTTTTTCCAATCATACTTTGTGAAGTAGTGAGTAATAATAACTATAGAAAATGTAAATAGCATGTGTGCATGGAATAGAATAGAATCCCTCCCCTATGTAGTGTGTGTGATAGCAGATCTCTTAGCCTTAATGCATGACACTATGTGGATGCAAGTGATGTAATGGATGTAACTCTAGATGGAGTGATAGTAGTATGTGATGTTAGGACCCTCATTATGGTCTTATAACTTTATATTTATAGGGTTCTCAAGCTTAATTTCATAATTAATCCCAACAAGGCCGACTGGGAAAAGGATAAGGATGAAAAATGGCTAGAAAGGCCCCAAAAAGAAGTGGGAAAAGAGAAACATAGACCGGGGCACCTAGGGTGGGATAAAGGCACCCGGGCACCCTAATATAGGCTGGGGTGCCCTGATTTAGGCTAGAATGATGGGGAAGTTGTGAAACAAGTGGATAAGTATAGAAAAATACATGGGAATGAAAAATAAAATATAAGAAAAGGATGGCCAAAAGGTGGGATTAATTAGTACTTTATTCACTTGAGAACCTTCTAAATAGTAGTATAAGACCTGGGCTAAATAATATCTAAAGTGCATAATTTTGTGTCTACATTTTTCCCCACTTTATGTTGGTGAATGGAACAGCTCGGTAACATAAAGTAGATAGAGATGTGTACCTGATATCCATGTAGAGTGTAGAAGAAGACGTGCCGATGGACTAGACTCAAGCGTGGAATGAAAAAAAAAAAATGTGGAGGAGCGTGGATTCTAAAGATGAAAATGCACATAAAAAGTGATGAGAGTGAACCTAGGGCGGAAATGTGTGTAGCTGTTGTTGTATGTAGTGTACCTACATGGTTAGTAAAGGCAAGTTCTTGTAGTGTGTGTCATTGTCATTATGTGTTATTGTTGTTGTTGTTGTTGTTTCCCCTAATTTGACTACTTTTTTCTCATATAGCTAGACTTGTAAGAGAAAATGATCAAGTAGTCAAATATGTATGTATGTAAAAACATTTTGTAAAATATGCATGTATATAGAAATGTGTAAAGTACAAAAATGTAAAATATGCTAGAATAAAAGTGTAAATGGAACATGTGCACCTGATCCATGTCGAGAAAAGGGTGTAGAAGGATATCTTGTACTTGTCACGATTTTTTGGGATCTCACGCACACCTACCTATGAAGAAGTATAGGGAGGAAATGTGTTTTGTCCTCCAACCTTTAACTACTTTTTTGAAATGTGTGAAGATATTTGTATTGTCCTAGTTTTTTGGGTGATCGATGCCACTGGATGGAGTAGTGTAGAGAGGCACACCCATTATAACCCCCAAGCCTATAATGTTCTCTCCAAAATTTCCAAGGACACCATGTCATGTAGAGGCCATTGTGTATGGAGTTTTTAGACTGGTATGAACTCACTCACTGTATGTGAACCAATGTAAATATGTTGTGTTAGTAGAAAACCCTCAATGATGTCCCCCTCTTTGGGGGGGGCGCATGTGATGTCGGTTGAAAGGAGAATGTGGCCCAAAAGAGGACCAACCACACTCTAACCTATAGAAAACTCTACCCTGCATAGGGGAAAGGGAAAACACTTGGTAGATACCAAGGTGCACACAAAAGGGGATGGCTAGCCAAAACAAGTGTTAGTCCGAAAACACATGCATGTAATAAGACAAGTGTAAAAATGCAAGACAATGTAGAAACTACCAAACAAAGTAGTGTAAACACACAAGAAAATAAGTAGATCACACAAAGTGGGTTTCAAACATGGGACATCACTCATGATGTTGCAAGAACAAGCCATCATGGCCAAAAACAAAGACAAGTGTGCACACAAGAAAAGGGAAAAGCCCACATACAATGGAAAATAAAGTAGACAAGTAGAAATAAACAAGTAGTCATGGAAACATGTAATCCTGCAAAACAAGTGTTGCACATGGAACACCCGTTAGCATGTTAGAGTGATAACCAATATGTTAAAATGTGTATAAACAAGTAGTATAAGATGCTAAGTATAAAATGAAACAATAACACCTAGATAAGATGAATGTGGATGCCCCCAATGACCGGTATAGGAAGGGTAGAAGGTGAGCATCCATGTTGTGTGTAGATTCATGTATCTATGATCACACTAAACAAAGGCATGAATGTGCATGTGTGTATGATAATGACATATAATAAAATAAATCTAACATGTGTAATAAAGTGAGCATGCAAAACACTAGTAAGCAAAAGTAAATGCCCCCAAGACAATGCAATATGTTGTGGATGGATGGAATGGAATGCAAGATGGAATGATAGGAGAAACGTGCCCCCGAGTGGATGGAATGTGTATGTAGTGAGGTTCATTTTTTTTCCCCCTCAAGTAGTCAAGAATGAACCGTAAACAAGAGTGCATCATCGGAAATGGTCGAGTAGTGTTGGTTTATCTCTATTACATTTTGATGAGTGTGTATATGAAATGGTGATGAAATATGACATGTGGAGAGATGTGTGTGAACCCTATAGCTGAAGCATATATCACGACTTGTGGAATGGAGGAGTGATGATTTATCCCTAAGTGTATATCACTATAGAATGAGTGTATGGGGATGAGACATATGGAAATATGTGCGTGGACCCTATAGCCTAAGCGTATACCATGACTTGTTGAATGTATGAGTGATGATTTATGCCCTAAGTGTATATCACTATAAGATGAAAGGATGAATATGGGTGATGATTTAGCCTAAAGTGCATATGTCATTATGGGATAAATAAGAAGGAGTGGTGATGTACCCTAAGGTGTATGCCACTACAAGATGATAATGGGGGTGGTGATTTAGCCTAAAGTATATACCACTACAAGATGATAAGATAGGTGACAATTTAACCTAAGGTGTATGTCACTAACGCTGGAAATTTCACATGAGGAAAGATGTCACATTGGTGAATATAAGGTCCATTTGATTGGTAAAACCTGGCATTCGAGTATGGATCGAGGAACTAAAGTGCATCATAGGGTGGTGAGTGTCAGTGCGCGTAGAAGACAACGTAGTATAAATGACCAAGTGATGAATATGGGATGTAAATGTGGTGTGAGCAATGCAATGTAGGATGTATATATGTAGTATGATGTGTAATGTATGAAATGCACTAATAGGTGTATATAGAAATGGAATATGTAAGGATGATAGATGGAACTAGACCCATATATAATGGAATCTAGTGTAGTATAGAATGGATGGATGATATAGATGGCGCTATGTGAATAAAGAAATGTAATATGTGTAGATGATGTAAGATGTGGTGATAGGTGTAGATAGAATATAATATGTAGTGATGAAATGTAAATATAGACCCACATATAATGTAACCTAACATAATTGTAGAATATAGAATGTAAGAAAAGATACAAAACTAGATGCAAATGATATGATGACTAGTGTAGTGTGTATGATATAGATGATGTATAAATGACTAATAGATGAGGTATGTATAGGATAATGTAGGATGTAGACTAAGTATAGAAAGGATGATGTAGGATGTGTGATGTATGTGATAGAATGTAAATGTGTAGAACCTATAGTGTCATGTGTGGGGTTTAGTGTAATGGTAATCCCTCAATAGTCAAGTGTGAACCAAAGCACAAGAGTGCGTCATCGGGTAATGAGGGTGCTATGATGTGTAATAAATATGCCTATATGTGAAAGAAATGAATGAATGAGAATGCAAAGAGTAGAGATGAAACTATGCTAATATGATGAAGGGGGTTGTGTAATGGTTATGCCCCCTAAGTGATTGAGAAGGAGAAATCAACTAATAAGGTTGAGGGATGAAAGATTATTGACCAATGTTGGGGATGATGAAAGTGTAGGGCCATGATCCATGAGTGGGGATATAATAGATAAAACATTTGTGCATAAGTGAATGGAATATATGTGCATGTGAAGATGAATGAAGGAAGGAAAGATAAAGATGGGGACAATTGATGAAAGGGTGTTATCAAGGTGGGTCATGGGTAGTGCTAATGTGACACACATGATTTGGATGGGCTGAATGGGGAGTGGAAGGAGGGTGTGTAGTAAATGAAAGGAGGCCTAGTTGCTAGAGATCATGAATAATATGGCTCAAAGTCATGACAAGAGTTGGTATGATGCCCTCGAATCTGATGGTAGCGGAAAAATGGTTGATCATGATATTGTATTATTAGTTAAGAAGAAGGAGGATAACGATGATTAGATAGTAGAGAAATGATTTAATGATGAAGAAGTTGGCCAAGAATGTCATGTGGCATAGCATTGGAAGGAAAGATAAGGGGTGAAGGTAATGGTACATATGTGGGTCAATGAGGTGACCGGGTAGGTGACGTAGATGGTGGATGAGTTGTAGGAGTAGTATGAGTATGTGAGGTAGAGACATCCTTAAGTTTCTTCTATCTCAAGCATGGAGAGATGTAATTGTGGCTTCCATGGAGTGACATTGAACTTTGTAGTGCTTGTATAATCCAATAGGTGTGCATTAGATGGAGGATTGTCAAGGGTGAGAATCATCAATTACGTTGGTGGATATAGAGCATATTAGAGTTGGTGGCGGATTGGTATTAACGCAAGAAGGTAATGGAGGAGAAATATCTTCTAAAGGATCATCAAGATAAGTATCAAAATTATATTGGACAACACAAGAAACTTGATAAGGAAGGGTGTGTGGTTGGTCATCCAAGTAACCATGAATGCGTAAGATGTACATGACCATGGCATATTGTTCATCCATGTAAAGGGAGGTAATGGACATCCCTGAGCATACCAAATAGTGAAGTTAGGTGAATAGAAAAGAAAGGAGCTACTAAAAAATGTGTACATCACCAAATGGCATGGGAAAGGAAATATCAATGCGATCAACATCAAGCATCCCTCCAATATAATCTAACCAAGATTAGCCTAGAGTGAGTGGAGAAGTAATATGAGAACATGCAAGATGAACAACAAGATGGAAAACACGTGGGCCATATGTAGTAGTGAGGATGACAGAACCATGATACAAATGTGGATCGTATAAAGGAGCATGAAGTCATGAAAAATAAAAACTAAGTCAAAGGAGACCTCATGGGAACATACGGTGGCCATACATGATGTTTCTAGTGGTATGTGCTCCCAATAAGAATTATTTATGAAGAGAGTGCAAGTGAATGGTGGGCATACTAAGGAGGAGGATGATGGTGGAAAATGGGATAATATCCATAGATGTTAAAGGTCCCTGGTATGGCACAATAGTGGTAGTAGTAACAAATGGTGGGGAAGATATTGTGTTAAGCATGTGAATAGTGGTCATAAATGGCATCTCATATAGAAAAGGGGACAGGGGAGGAATATGAAAATCAACCGAGTATTGTGGAGTAGGTGTGGTAGATGGATATCAGAGCTATGGTAATGGCAGGATTATGTGGCAAAGAAGAAGGGACCATATCAATCATGTAAATGGTAGGAACCAAGTCATGTGGAGCCTCAGGAGGTTGATAATCAATCATAAGAGGAGAAGAAGAAGTGTAGGGGAAGTAGTGTAGTGCTAGAATCATATATGCCTAATGTAGGAGAATGATCAATGGAAAGTAAATGGTGTCGTGGATTCCTAATGGTAGTAGGTGGAACTATGGGATCAAGAGGGAGAGCTTTGACCTCCACTACAAGTTGTGCTAAAGTAGTAGGATCAATAGTGCATAGATAGGTGGAAACAACATCTTCAATAGCATGAGTATCCATTCCAAAAGATGGAAGTTGAATAAATGAAGGGAAAGGTCTATAGCCAGAAGTAGTAGTAGGAGTGTTGATGAAAGCATGGCCATAGATATCAAATTGTAAAGTAGCTGAAGATTTAGAAGAAGAGGATTTTCTATGATGCACTTACCCATGATGGGTAAATGCAAATGTAAAAAACCCTAGAAGGTGTTATGAAGAGACGTCGGGTTCACCAAAATGATTAACAAAAATATAACTAAATTATAATGAAAGTATAGTATTAATGTTAATCTAATTAGGAGGACTAAAATGTTGTATAAATAAACTGAAAATAGTATGTAATAATTGTAATTAATTATTCTAAGTGAAATAAAACCCTAAATATGCAAGAGAAAGGAGATAAATGGCTTAGTTGATTTGAAGAGACTGTCAGGTTGTCAAGTCTGAAAATAGAATCTGGAAGCACAAGATGATCACTCAAAAACCCTGCGAAGACTAGATCTAGAATATGGAAATGACGGGAAACAGGGCACTGGACATGCCTTGGGGTAGATTAGGTGCCCTAGTCTTGTAAATGCTTGAGATATGATTTTTATGGTTGCAATTATGATCTAAATTCTATGTCATTCATTGGACTAGATTCATTAGACTACATGTCGAATGTGGTGAATAATGACCTATAAGACAAAAGGAAGTATCAAACCCTAGGAAAAATAAAGATGCAAAATGAATGGGTCGAACTGACCTCAGCCACCAAACTAGTGGTCTTATCACTGAGCATTGCACTACATTTTGGACCGGATGTAGTTTTGTGAGTGTGTGCATGTCGTGCCCTAGGTTCTCTTGTGCAGTCGCACTTTGTGAAGTAGTGAGCAATAGTAACTATAGAAAATGTAAATAGCATGTGTGCATGGAATATAATAGAATCCTCCCCTATGTAGTGTGTGTGATGCAAATCTCCTAGCCTTGATGCATGACACTATGTGGATGCAAGTGATGTAATGGATGTAACTCTAGATGGAGTGATAGTAGTATGTGATGCTAGGACCCTCATTATGGTCTTATAACTTTATATTTATAGGGCTCTCAAAATTAATTTCGTAATTAATCCCGACAAGGTTCATTGGGAAAAGGATAAGGATGAAAATGGCTAGAAAGGCCCAAAAAGAAGTGGGAAAAGAGAAACATAGACCGGGTGCCCAAGGTGGGACAGGGTAGGCTAGGACACCTTGATTTTGGGCTAGAATGATGGGGAAGTTATGAAATGGTGGATAAGTATAGAAAAATATGTGGGAATGATGAAATAAAATATAAGAAAAGGATGGCCAAAATGTGGGATTAATTAGTACTTTATTCACTTGAGAACCTTCTAAATAGTAGTATAAGACCGAGCTAAATAATATCTAAAGTGCATAATTTTGTGTGAGAATTTCATAAACAAGACAAAAATTGGAGTAAGTATGCTCAAGATATGATGGAAACCATGTGATGTGAATTAATTTAGAGAATGAACGAGGTGAATGAAATTAGTAAAATGAATAATGGAAATTTACAATAAATAGTAGTGTAAATAGTGAATAAGCAACTAATTTGTCTTTTGTGAGAGTGTGATAGTGAGATATGAGTGTGTGAGGATGCCACAAGTTAGAGCAGTGTGACTGAGTTGATTCGAGGTGGCAGTAACAATTGTGGCATCGTGTACGATGTAGAAGTTGGTAAGCTTGATTTTTTTCAAGAAAATGTAGTGATATCAATCAGTTTGAATGATTTTTTGTGAAATTTGTATTCTCTAATTTATTGGCATTTTGGACCTAGACAAGAGCGATGAAGGTGTTAATGACCCTTGTGAAAAGAGCACCCAAACATAGGCATTAGTGTCTGCTCCTAGGCACCCAGTCCTTTTTTGGGTGCCCATGTCCAAAGAGTGCGAGTTGAATCTAGAGTGGTGTAAATGTGAAATTTAATGTGTGTTGATGTTATAGGTGAGTGTGTTTGTATATGGATGATTCTCTAACATTGTGTTTATTTTTTTTTTGTGTGTGTAGAGGGATGTCTATTCGAGAGAGTTTTGTGGTGGACACCATTTGAGTACATTGCTTGGATTGGGGTTTTCATATGATGAGTGGGATTTTCTGGACCATGCCATCCTGTGGCACATAGCGAGGATGGGGGATGTGCTCCATATATTCCTATAATTATAGCTCTATGCGAGAGGTGGTGTGTAGATACTTGCACCTTTTGGTTACCTACGGGAGATAATAGTCACACTAGAGGACGTGTATCACATATTGCGTTTACCTATTGTGGGTGACAGGGTACAGGTTATGGCAATGGATGATATGCATGAGGCAGATGAGGGTCATTAGGAATTATTTTTTTGGGGACTCGAGTTCCTACTGAGACTCATATTAGTCTAGATGTTATTCTAAGATCAGGGGTTTTGCGATTGCAGAAGTTTATTTTTATGGTGATAGCATCGTTGATTGTAGTGGAGGGTGGTGGTGTAGGCATCTTATATAAGATGCATGATATGTGTTGTCAGATAGAGGAGGATATCACTAGGTATGGCTCGGCGCGATGTGTGTCATACTATCTATATAGATATCTATATAGATTTACATAGGAGGAGCATGGGGGTGGTATTATAGCTACGAAATTGTTACATGTATGGGCCTATGAAAATATTGTAGTATTGAGGCCTATTGGTGGGCGCGAGGAGAGTGGGATAGACCAGATATATTTACAAGTAGATAGGTTGGTGTACGAGGCAAGAATATGGACACAGATACCTATAGAGGTATGCTAGATTACATGGGGCCGAGATGCCATACCGAGACTATGAAGGATGACCAGAGGATGTAGTAGAGATACGATGTGTACATTATACTATGTGGTTGGAGGATTGGATTCTAGGGGTGGCCAATTTATTTCAAGTTAAGCAGGTTTCATGACAGGTTGGCATGGCCAAGAACATTCCCTCAGAGCCATATGTATGGTTTAGAACTATTAGAGCATTGAGGAGGGTTTGAGTGATACCAAGGCCCACAATAGAGCAGCTAGTACCTCCAGGGAAAGAGGAGGTAGATGTGGAGATAGAGGTAATATATGTAGATAATACGGGGTGTATAGAGGCATACATGCATATTGGGCCTCACATTGATGGGTATTTTTGTTCCTAGTTTTGGTGGACGTGGTGGGGTTACCACCAAGATAATGAATAGAGGCAAGCACCTACCCTCGATGGCGTAGTGGTGGGGATAACAGAAAGTGATTATTTGTATAGTTATGTTGTATGATTTGTTTCTTGGTTATGTAATGGCCATTGTTGTCTAATGTGTTTTTCTTATGGTTATAGGGGATGTGTATTGGTCATTAATTGTGGACACATCTAACCATACATTAACATG
Source organism: Taxus wallichiana var. yunnanensis (assembly GCA_018340775.1). NCBI lineage: Eukaryota > Viridiplantae > Streptophyta > Pinopsida > Cupressales > Taxaceae > Taxus > Taxus wallichiana. Next base: position 602,348,991 of record CM031241.1, on the reverse strand, counting down.
TAATGTTCCCATTGACATACTCATGGGTGGAGGTATGTTAAAGCATGTAGAGCGATATTGTCGGAAAGCATGACCATTTTTTTGAGCAGTGGTGATAAGTAGCGCCATGTATTGTGTTGCTAAGAAAGAGGGATGAAGCGTGAGAGGATACATGATGAGCTAGAGAGGAGACATGTGGTGGTCCACTAGTATAGGATGTATTTACTCATTTTATTGAGTTACTGAGTCACTTCGTGGATTGGTCAAAGGAGAATACCCTATTGCGGAGATAGATAGAGAGATATAGAGGCCGCGATCAACGATGTAGGGTGAGTGGTGAAGATTCTAGTTCTAGAGATCTTGTATTGGAAGATAGTGATAGTGATGACAAGATTTGATATATTTTGATGTATTGATGTAGGGAGCTGCCCCGGTGGCGATGGGTTTTGTAACTATTATTTTGATCCGGATATATATGGATCGTTGTCATATGTTATTACATTTGATGTTTATTAATGATGATTGTGACTCACATGTTAATATATGATGTGTTGATGATTGTCATTATATTGGATGTTTTGTTGTGAATATTTCCATGATGATTTGATTTTTATAGCGTATAATTGTTTATGGTGAGTAATGATAGTATAATAATGATGTATCGTATAAGATTTATGTAGTATAATTGGGATGTGTGATAGATAAAAGAGTGCATTGTATGTATGAATAACATTATGATGAGTAGTAAAATTTAAAAAATGAATAATGTGAAAGGCTATGTGAATGAGATAATTGTAATAACGTAGTAAAACATGTGTTAGTATTATGGGGATAAGGAGGATGGAGAGTAGTGATTCCCCTAATGTATGGATGGTGAGGTTCATTTATATAATACCCCTCAGCAATCGAGAATGGACCATAAATCAAGAGTGCGTAATCAAGAAATGAGTCGATAATGTGCACTAGATGAATCAAGAAATATCGTGAAGAAAGGTTCTTTTTGTAACATATCCCTCAACAATTATGTAAGAACTGTAAGAACATGAGTTATTCATCCGGGGTAATGTGATAGAAATCACCTACCAAATACCAAGCCGATGTGAAGTAGTGGAATTATGTGGAATGAAAACAACATGAGTGTATGATCCAAACTAAATGTCACATGGAGTGGCACTAATGATGGGCGAAGCAAAGGTGGGAAGGAAAATGCCAAGGGTTATGGATGTCAATGTGTAGTAGTAGCATGATGTGGGGATGAGATGGTGCAACGATGGATGGATGAGATGGAGAGTGCACATGAGTAATGACCTGTGGCGGTGGATGGAAAATGACCTTAGAACTAGCTGAAGGAGATAACTTAACTGGAGTAATAATGTGCTTATGAGGGAGTGGAAATATAGACCACTCACGTGAGCGAGAGCCAAAGGAAATGATGCCCTTATCTTCTAATTGTTACAAGTGATCATGAAGGGCATAACAATCATTGTCCCTATGGCCATTGATATGGTGATAATTGTAGTAAGGTCTATCACGTTGGCATTGTAAGTGATGTGGTGGATGGTGCTGATTATAAGGTAAGTGAATTAAATGCTTTTAGGGAATGACACACAACACATCATGGGGTCTAGCGTGATGTGAAAAATGTAATGGTCCTCGTGAAATAGGTGTAGAAGTACCCTAACACGGAAGAGGAGATGGAGGATGTGTAGGTAATGGAGTATATTGAACTTGTTTGCAAGGTGGAGGAGATTAAGACCATGTAGGATGCTCAACAGATGGGAGTGGAGAATAACTAGATGATGTAGCAGTAGTAGTAATAGAGGAGGATCTATAACATGTGTAGTAATGAGATCTTGTTCTAAATCAATGACTATATAGCATAAAATCGTGAATGATTCACATGTGTCATATTGCAATCATTTTTTTAAGGGAGGAATCAAACCACTGACGAGAAGATAAACTGCTTCTCTAAGTCAATAGGCTAGAAGACTAGTTGGTGCATGCAAGCATTGAATCATAAAATTTAATCAATGATAGGTTTGGTTTTCCTTGATGTAAGCTAGGTAGATGATCATACATGACTCTAGGTCCATTGTTGACTATGAATTGACAAAAAAAACTTCTTCCATCTCACAATAGGTACTAATAGATCCAAAGGGTAGATGTGTGTACCATTAGAGAGCATCATAGTTGAGACTAATACAAAAGGCTTTAAGTAATAATTGATCATTAGAATATGAATCCATAGTCATACGATAATGTTTGAGATGCAAGTACATGTTTCTAATACCATCAAAACATGAAAATGTAGGCATAACAAAATCCTTAGGAAATGTTGAGTTGTGAATATTTTTGGAATAGGATTTTTGTGCAATGAATTATTATTAATGGAAGCATAATAGACCTTGCTTTCTAATGTGAGAGATTAGACTTGATATTGTAAGTGACCAACAACATGCATGAGGGACAAGATATCCTATGAAGGAATAGTAGAGGATGGAAATAATGTGTTAAGAAGTTGTAATTTACCATTATGAGTAATCATAGGAATATCAAGAAGAGACATAGGAGATTCCGATGCTAAGGGCACACTAGATATTAGTGCCAATGAAGTAATAAATGTAAAATGACATGTAGCATCCATAGAAGCAGTAGGAATAGCATTGGAAACATCCATAGGAGATGGAGATGAGACGGTAGGTGGAGATGGACTAATAGAAGGAGATGAAGTGATAGGAGGAGATGAACCAATAGAAGGAGATGAAGTTATAGGATGATATGAGATAATAGAAGGATATGAAGTGATAGGAGGAGATGAAATAATATAAGGAGATGAAGTGATAGGAGGAGATGAACTAATAGAAGGAGATGAAGTGATATGAGGAGATGAACTAATAGAAGGAGATGACCCATGCATGTTATTAGATACAACCTCAAAAGAAGATGATAGTGGAGTGGGGGATTCACACTCAGCAGTATGCAAAGAAGTGGAATCATGACTATCAAGTGTGTCATAAAAATCAAACAAATATTTAGATAGAAGGATATCATTAAGCATATCATCAACATAGAATGAAGTAGTAGGAGCACTAGAATTTTCAGAAATAGGAGAGGCATGAGATGTAGCTAGAGTATCATCATGACTAGTATGAGAATCATCAGGCACATGTTTATTATCATCAAGACCAAGCATGAAATTAATAATATCATCATCCAAGTTTTCATTAGAAATTCCAGAAGGAGGGGTACAACTAACTATATAACAAGGTGTGCAATAAGTAAATCTCATTAGATCATAAATGATGCCAATAGTAGAATTATAAAAGTTAGTATGCACATGACATTTGTTAGCTAAGATTTGTTGTTGAGTATCATCCAAAATATTAACATCATGATATAATATTTAATTCACATCATGATATAATATTTAATTCACATTAGATTAAGTCATTTGCTCAAATGTAGTCCCTTTCTCTATGTAGATTTTATACATTAATCAGAATAGTTTTCCCATATAATGGTATGTATGTTATGTTTATATAGGGATATCTTGTTTGAATTTCAACACATGGTGACATGCCAAATAGTACCTTAGAAGATGAGATGAAAAACTGAAAATACTGACCTCAAATGGCAAAAATAAGATCAAAAACAAAGAGGACAAGGGTGGCCAAGATGGACGGGAGCGCCTAACACTACTGTCCTTCCACAGGCGCTAGTGTCCGAGAGACAAGTGACAAAAATGAGTGATAAATGACAGAGATAGGGATCCCTAAGACCTAACTAAAATTGTGTGTATGAGTAATAAGTGTGCAATACAAATAGAAATAAATACCAATAAGAAAACAAATTGACTATGGAATGGGTCATCGGTGAATACATTTCATACGCAATATCCATATATAAAAACAACATACTTAACTATATAATAATGGTAGTAAGTGTGTGATTTTTGTCTACACACAACAAAAGCTGGAGAGAAAAAGTCGCAACATTAAATACCTTCCAACTAAGAAAAAACAGATCTTGAGCATCGAGAAAAAAATATGCCTACATCACTCATTAGTGTGCTGGGATGCTCCTTCCCTTTTGTGGGTACATTCGAGTAAAATCATGTTTTATTAAACCTTAGGTGAGGCTTTTGACACTATTTCCAATTGGTTCTAGCATATACACAGTTTTGATCACTCACGGGTTCCATAGGATCAGCTAAGTCATCTTTTTGCATTCAATTACTTATAGTGTTACATCCTTGAATGTTTATTACTTGAACATCACTATACTTAATTACATGAATATCATTTATTACAATAAGTAACTATGAAATAATATTTGATTCACATTAGATTAAGTCATTTGGTGAACCCATTCACTCAAACCCTACCTTACTTCAAGGCCTTATTTTTATTCCCATCACCCATAGTGGTTTTTTTAGTCCTCTTGAGCACATTGAGCTTCCTCCATCTACCTTACTCTCTCTAAACCAATGGTTGGCTCTAATAATCTCCTAATCAACTCGATCAACATTTTTCTTGAAAAATTGAAGCTTTTGATAGTGAACACTCATATGATGAGGACACTAATGTTGATCAAGATCAACTTGACAAGCTCACTAATTTTTGTTCTACTTTACGCAATCACCCCATGCATATTTTGCATGTCCTAAATTATTTAATCCCTATTAAAAATTATCAACACGATACCAAACTCCCTCTCATGGTTTCCTCTTCGGTCACCATGACTTCCACCTAGCCTTCTAACATTCATGTTTCTATTTCTACAACCATCACTCCTCTCATTCCTCCCAATACTTCTCATACACAACTTGGCTCCTCTTTAGGAACTCGTGACCTCACCTCATTGTACCATGATTTGCAGACCCAAATTGTCCGATTACAACAATCCTCTTTATCCCCTTATTTATCTCTAGATTCCTCACTCCTCCTTCATAACCCCTTTGCACACTGTCATCTCCTCTTACCCACTTCCTCATCCTTCATGCGTAAACCTTCACTCCTTCTAAGTTACATGTATTGACTACGTTCATGACCTTAAACTATTGGAAAAAGTGTTTCATATGTTATGTTTTGGTTCTATGATCTACTTGTCCATTCGGTAACATCTTTTACATCTTTAGCCGACACATTACTTTCACATTTTTGTATGAATATCGACACTAATATATCCTATGCACAATATCTTGAATAAAAAAAGGATCTAAGGAACATCTTGTAGACTATGTTTTGCAATATAATAATACCCTTGCCAAAATAACCAATGTTCTAGCTGATTCAGAATTGCAATACCTATTCATTCAAATACTTTTTCCTCCACTCCAAGAGTGTGTTATTTTTGAGACTTCTACTTCTTTTGATCAATTGTGTCAAGTGCTTAAATTGAACGAAAGAAAACTTATATCTATGGGAAAACTGAAATATTATGATACCTCTTCCAACTCATATTCAAACAAGTTTCAAGCCAAATATGCATTCAAACCATCCACTAATCCTACCAAATCTAAAGCTACCATCAACACTATCTCTACACCAACCAAGCTTCAATTGCAACACTGTCGACGCACTTTTACTAAGTTACCTTATGCACATCAACTCCTATTACCATAACTCATTGAAATCCATTTGATTACTCTCCCTCCACCACTCAATCTAGACCCTTCTTGACCACATCGACATAATTATGATGAAAATGACCTAGTTGGATTATCACCAATGCAATGGGAATTCTAACAATCCCTATTTTAAGCTCAAACATGTCATTCAATATGTTATTGAAAATAATGCAATCAAGCTTCCAAATTCGTCTACTCTAAAATTGGTCAATGATAATAAAACACTTAAAATATTCAATAAACCATTACCAAATCACAAGTTGACTACAATTCATCTTCCAATCAAGCATATCATGTAGTGCATCTTCCCTCATCGACACCACTTGATTTTATCATTGTTCACTTGACATTCCACCACCAGCTATTACATTTTCAAATATTGAATACCTTGCTACATTTTCCTTTGATTCATTGTATATTGATGCTTATATTGGTGCTCATATAGTCAATAATATTATGTACCATCTCTTCTTCCTATCCAATGCATGACCTCTAGAAATCTTATTGGCTATCAACTTTCCAATCTCTCAAATCACATTTCTAGTCCCTAATTCTTATGGATGTGTCGTCCTTCCCATTATTATTGGGTCCCTTACCATACCAACACCATTCCTTGTTACATCTAAAATCAAGCGTTGTGACATGGTCTTAGGTCTCCCTTGGCTTTGGGATGCCCAAGTTATCCCTTCCATGTTCCACTTATGCCTTAATTTTATTCATAACAAGTAAATTTTCACCATTAAAGGTATTCCACTATGCATGCCATTACCTCAGCCCATTCTCCCTTCTACTTTATCCCCAGTCATGACATCTGGGCCTCTATTACCTCTCAAGTCTCAATCTATCTCCACACCTAGCTCTCCCATCCATACACTACATCATGAACCCGTCATCCTCGTCAGTCCATTAGTCCACCCATTTTACCTAAGTCCCCTTCTCAAGTAGCCCATTCCTATAATTGTTCTCTGTCTCCCTCACCACATGGGTACCCATCACATATACATATTTACTCTCCTACACCACCGGTCCTAGACCATGGTCACACACCTTCTTCTTCTCAGATACTAGACAAGGGGCCCTCACTCTTTTTGTCATCAAATAGATATATGTCGCTCGCACACTTGGGAGAATCATACTTCCCCTCCTCCATCACTATTAGTTGTCTCTACTATCTACTCATAGATTATTTTCTATAATTTAAGCTATTTGCTTCATGATAAATTTTTCCTAGCATATAATATCAATCACATACAATATCTTCGCTACCTAGTGCGTACTCTTGTTCTACAGTTCATACTTGAATTTTGAGGGCATAATTTCTAAATGAACCTCACATCAGACACATCCACTAGGGGGAAATGTGGCTACCTTAATTTGCACATTTTGCATATCACAACACACCATCATATTCACATGGCATTTACCTATCTTGGTTGTCTTTAATCTTTTTATCATATACTACTTATATGATGCACTTTGTTTCCTATGTTAGTTGGATACTTAGTATGTCATTATATTTTTCTATACACACATGTGCATTCACATGGTATCTTGAGGTGAATGTAGGACTTTTACATATTTTTACATGATGCATGATGCTTGACATTTTCTTTACCAATCCCAATGAGACTCCTCGGGGCATCTATCTTTAGTATTTTCCTACTCCAAATCATAGGATTCTATACAACCATGGCTATTTGTTACTTCTTGTTTGTTATTTTTGCCACTATTTGTGGGCTATTCCTATGTGTTGCTTGATCATTGTTTTCTTATGGCCACTTCAGCCTTGATTTTCTTGTGGCATTGTGTGTGATGTCTCATGTATGCAACCCACTTTTCGTGATCATTCTTGTCATCATAGTTATGTGATACATTGTATTCTATTGCATCCTAGCTCTTTTACGATAACACTTGATTACTAGTCTATCATGTTTACATGTTCCTATGTTTCTACCGTGCACATACCCTACCCCTATAGGTATATAATACATGATATTCATATTGGTTTCACATCCTCTTGTTTGGTTCACCTCCTCCTACATCTGTCGCATGCACCCCAAACAAGGGGAAACTATTAGGTGTACAAATCACTCTTCCAATAGTATAGAGCTCTAGAATAGAACAACACATTATAGAATTAGAAAAGGAACACAAATTTAGAGTGGTCCAGAATAAGACTTGGATCACAAACACAAAGAAAACACTAGCGCCTAGTATCACATAGTTTCTTAGTTCAACACAATTTCCAGCATGTTATAGTATGGATCTATAGTATCATGCACTTGTATTCAATTACATGATTCATTCATTCATCTACAATTTTTATATAACTTGGTTACAAATAAGGATGTGCCAATCTATAATGGCACTTATCATTTGAGAAGCATCATGGATAGAGAGAAAAATAAACCTCTCTCCCCAACACTCTTCTCTTAGCGTGAGATCACCCAAAAACTCATCCTTGGCATGAGATCTCCCAAAAACCTAATCCTTTGTGGGGAAGAAGGTAAAATCTATGGCTCATCCCCATTTGGAAACATCTCAAGATAAAATCAACAATTTTCTATCCTATACTCTCTCATACATCAAGTGCATTCTTTCCTTAACTGCTACTTTCTACTACTTTTACTTACTTATACATACGTTACTTTGATTTTTCATATCCGATACTTTAACTACTCTCTTGGTATTATTTTATAGGTGAGTCCTAACAAGAAATAAGAAACAACTCACATCAACAATCACAAGCTCGAACAACACGCTATTATGCATACAGTTCACCTCTAGGTTCTACCTCCTTTTCCTAGTTACCACGCTCCACATTGCGATCACTTAACACTTCACATGGCTACTTGTCTACTCTGTGTGCTATCAGCTACATTCCTCTCTAGATTACAAGGTACACATATTCTTTCTACTTTATGTTATCGATTATTTACTCAACATCATAAAATGGGGGCAAATATAGACACAAAATCTATGCATTTAGGTGCATTTCTAGGTCCTAAAGCACACTAGTGTATAAACAATTTCTACGTAAGAAAAATAGTGGTTGACAACTCCTTTTGGATTTTGGATGCTCTTTAGTAGATTTACACATCTAATAGTTCTATCGAACTTGACTAATTTACCTTTTGATGACCTTGGACATGAGCGCCCAATTAGGATAGAAGTTCCTAGGTGTTCCCGTCCCTCCTAGGTGTTTCCCTCTCTTTCTTATTCTTACTCTTTTGGGTCCACTTTGCTTCTTGGTCACCTTTTAATACTTTGGGTCAACCATTTAGTTGTCAATTACAAAATTTAAACAAGAGAACCATATATATACCTAGCTACTTATTCTAAATAAGGTGCCAAGAACTATAAGTATTATCTATCACCACCTAAGCTTACACAAAAGGCACAAGATCACTAAAAAGTACATATCTAACACATCCATATAAGGGTCGAGGGATGCATTGATTTGCATATAATGCATAGGATGGGAGCTCATTCTAGTCCATTACACACATTTTGTATACTAGGAGACAAATCTAGATCTATCCCATTATCATCATGCAACTTGCACAAGGGAAACCTAGGACATAGATACACACACATATGGAGAACATGGAGTTCGAGATGTAATGTAGAACTCATTCGTAACTTCACTCTTCGGGTGACCACCGAGGTTAGTTCAACTCACCATTATGTATATTTGTAATTAGATTTGATGTGGTTTGTGGGCATGTACATGTAGTCATTTTTTTTGTAGGTTACAGTATGATCACCAACCTAACAGAAAAACCAGAATGTTAAAGAGTGAGAAACATTGAATACCTTTTGACCTAGAAAAGATCAGATCTTGAGCGAGACACATGTACCCAAATCAGTCACTAGCTTTGGGACACTCCTAACCTCCTACGGATTCTTACGTCTCAAGTACAATCCACGATTTCCTAAACCTTCGGTGAGCCTTTTAACATTGTTTCCAACCATTTCTAGTACATACATAGTCCCCATCACTACCAAGTTGCTGCAGGATTGGCTAAGTTATCTTTCACCATTCATTTTCTTAGAGTTTTATATCCTTGAATGATTATTTCTTGCACGTTATTATATTTAATTACTTGAATATATCTTATTACAGTAAGTTACTCTGAAATAAGATTTAATTCACATTATATTAAATCAACTTCTTCAAGTTTTAGTGCAATCGATGTATCATGGAATTTTCTATCTCATTGGGTGTGTATCTTCCTTCAATTCCCAACTTTCACTTATATCGAGTTAGAGGATTCCAAAGTTCTCCATAATTATTTCCAAGATTTTCAAGTGCTAAGTGGTTCTTGCTGGAGTTGGTAAGGTAATTTTTAGATCTTTATAAATTCCAAAAAAGTAATCATAAAGTGAGAATTCACTTCCTAATCTCAATGAGTTGATACACGTGCACATCAGTAGTTAACTTGAAGAATATCACCATTGAGATGCAAGGAGTTACTCTCAAATCATTTCATTCAATGATTATCTTCGACTATAGAGGAGTGTTAAAAAGCTTTGTTTCACATCACCAAACTTGAAGATGCATGAATCAAATGTAGGGATGAAGTAACCATAAGAAAGAAAGATTGCATCTAGATGATGATAGATGAATCCACCAAATATAATATTGTGTATATTCCTCAAGGCATAGTGGATGATGGGGAAGTCTTAGACCCTATATATGAGAAAATAAAAGTAAAAGATATGGGTCTTCCCCCAATTGATTGGTCCATTAAGGAAATAATTTCTATCAATGAGCAGACTTATCATATTTTTATTCCAATCAACTTGTGGATTTTTCATTGAATATTCATCCTAAATATACCAACTTCCCAAATTTTTCAAGACAATTTTCATGTCAAAAGCATGCCCCTCCAAGGAATCTAAGGATAAAGGCAATGTGTCTACTACTAAGAAGGTGAGAATATTATATTGTTAGAAACAAGAGAAATTCTCCTCCTTCTTCACTTCCACCCACCACCATTGTAGATTTATATTCTCCTTTTCCTTAGCAAGGATAACGACCTCTAATCGGCAACATGACCACATAGTCTCTTCCCACCTCTTCCTTCTTCATGACCCACACAGTCACTCTAATAAATCTAGCTCCACATGTGTCACTTCCTCCCCATTCCTCTACTCCTAATGTTTCATATCCTTATCATTCTTCACCTACATCATCCACCATTGTGGTGCAAGATTCATCTATCACCTCATTCACTATTCCAGTGTCATATTTTCCCATCTCCTTTCTTTTAACTTCGTCCATACATATTTCATTGGAACAAGTTTTCTCCTCCCTTTCATTCTTTTATTCAGGGGTTAGTATGTCCTTGGGTTATGTTGGTGTATGTTTCCCTTCTCTGTCTTCCGCCCCTTTCCTTTTATATGTATCCCCTTCATTTCTACTCTTTCTTTTTCAAATGTTACCATGGTTATTCTATCAATGTCAATAGTGTTATTGAGAGAGAAGATTCGGCTCTTGCAAAAATGAATGATGAACTTATTGAGGAATGAAACAATTGGGACCTCACTTTTTAATCCCTACAAGAGATTTAAAAGGTTGTTCTAGATACTCTCATGAAGGAGAATATCACTTAAGAGTGTAATAAGAATTTTTAATTTTGTAAAGCCATCAAATTCCATATGGAAATTTTGCAAAAAGCCAAGGGAAAACTCTAAGAGGTGAAGGAAGAAGGAATTGATGCCACCAATGATATTGGTGATGAATGTTATAAAATGACATACCGAATCCGAGATTCAGATCTTAATATATTGAAATCAAATGAAATATTTACTAAATTTAAGGATTTAAAGTAAAATGACACAAAAGTGGAGCAGAATTTTGATTCTACAATCAATTGATAGGTTAATTACATATCATAATGCTTTGGAAAATTTGGCAAAGGTTCTGAAGTTCCTTCATAAGATTCTTAGGAAAATATCAGCATTCTTGGCATTGTGTTATTTTGAATAGATATTCATTTTCCCTGATGAAAAAAACTCAAGAAATGATCCACAAATTTCATGAGCATCGTAAAGAAGAAGCTGGTGAAGGATTGGAAAAGAGAAGTCTAATGGATTCCTCACATGTTTCTCCATTTTTGAATCGAACATGTAAATCTTTTGGATGTTTTTACATCATATGGATTAACACATTGGCTTGGTCATTTTGTGTTAAGAATCGTCATGAGTATTTAATTTTATATTTTATAGTATTAGACTATACCCAAACAACTCCTCTTTTTCTCTCTTCCCTTTATCTATAGATGTAAAATGCTTTGGCATTGTAAAAGAAGGATCAGATAGAACAAGAGTTTTCATACTTTGTGGTGAAAATCATTTTTTGGAATTGTGAAGAGAAGAAAAACTTTGTGTTTTCAATATTTATTACAAGGAATAAAAGAGATGTGTTACAAATTCTGCATTGAATGTTATCTTTTTATTAATTTTTTGTTCTTGAGTTCAATATATTATATCATCCTTTAAATTCCAATTTATTGCTCTTGAGATATGATGTCATTTTATCACTATTTTATCTCATGTTAGTATCTTTGGATATATGTTTACCAAAGAAAAACACATATTCACTCTTATTTATTTCTACCTCTCCACTCCATTTTATCTCCTAAAAACCTTTCTCCATTTCAAATCTATTCTCCATTTTGTAAGAAAAATTCCATTTGTTGGGATGATATGCCACTCGTAAAGCTATATTAGTCTAAATATTGTGAATACTCTTTGGTGTTTTTGTAATAGTAATAAATAGTGCTCTTCACCATATTTGAGGAGGTATTGTCCCACATACTATGGTTGCACCTCATATTTTTTCCCTAAAAATATCTAACCAACAATTGTTGGAAAATATATCAGGAATCAAATACACATGATAGGATTTATCGTGCTTATTGCATGCTCATTTGTTGTTTTCCCCTAAGGTTTATTTTTGATTCAAAACTTGAAGGAAAAATTTTCACTCGTAGTAGTAATGCAAGAGGTGTGGTGGATCCTATGTTTGCATTATTACAACCATATAATTCCAATTACGCTCCTCGAGAGATGATCCTCTAGACATTAAAACAACTCATCACTTATACGTTGAAACCATACTACGTGAGACTAAAGTAAATCAACTACTTGTAGATATTTTTTTCTAGGTGGAACCTATATTCATATGCATACATCTTTTCTATAAATGACTATCCCACCTCTACCTCCAATCCCTTAGGGACTAAAAATTGGCTCTCTAACACTTGGCTCATCCTCTACATGATTTACCTCATGGTTTGTGCAAGAATTTCCCAAAGTTCGGTGGTAATGGGAAACAAAAACCTAATGAACAAATAGCTACGTTATTTATGGCTTGTGGAGTTATTAGTTTTCTCATGAGGATGTGTCTATCCGAGTGTTCATTGAAATTCTCAAGGTATTATTGATGAATGGATATAAAATTTATCTCCTTGCTCGATTGATAGTTGGGCTATTATGAGAACAAGTTTTGAGGAAAAATTAAAACCTATAGAAGATTCACATTCATTGTTGGCTCAACTCACTTAAATGAAGAAATATCCACATTCCTAAAAAATAAGTGTTTCTTCATTAATGCTCAAATACATGAAGTTGGCTTCTTGTTAACAAGGTCAAATGTTCTTGGCCTAGCTACCATAAATAAACAAGTGTTTCTTCATTAATGCTCAACTACATGAAGTTTGCTTCTTGTTAAGAAGTTTAAATGTTCTTGGCATATCTACCATTCAAATAACAATCATAGAGATTGAATGTGGACTTATCAAGGCTTGTAAACTAAGGAGAGATTCTTCCCATCCCAAGAATTAGAGTACATATCAAAGTAATACTCATCTCAATATCTATAGACTAACAAACAAATAATTGACATTGAAACAATAGATATCTTAGAATGCTCCTAAAACTCCTTACTAGGATTAAAAAATGAAGGAACTTCAATAAAAAAATCATCCCGCAAGGGATAGGAACTGGTTCTTATATGCTTAACCAAGATTAGTTATTGAAGCTCATACATCACAATGTTATGGTGGAAGTACTCGAGGAAAGAGAAGAAAATCACAATTAAATTTAAGTCTCTTATGAATAATCAGGTTACATTGATGAATTGTATCTTGAACCAACTAGCGACTCCAATATCAGGTACCTAGAATATGAAGAAGGTGATTATGATGATCTTGTGAAAAATATGAAAAATCAATCTTGTGATATTTTTACTCATTCAAAAAACAAAATAATGGAAGTAAAGAAACCAAAATAAAAGGTCAAAGAAAAATAAAATTTTATGAAAATTCCAAATATTGCCAAAAAAAATGTGATCATTTTCCCGTATAGCCAAAAGAGAAACCTCATGTCAAAAAGGTAACTCCTTCCTCAAATTCTTCTTCCTCTTCCACCCCTAGGGTTGGTGCTTTGTTATCTAATTCCCTCCACCGCCCGTTGAAATTAGATAACAAGCAGATTACTGTTGTGATTAATCAAGAAGCCCCTAAGTTAGCTTGGTTGTGCAGGAATGAGCTCATAAGCTCGATTGATGATTTACAAATAACTCGAGGATCTCAGACTAATGAAAGATGAGCCAATATTTCAGCAATTTTGGTAAGAACTTAGCAAAATCATGGTGAAAAAACATAGGAAAGTGACTTAGCGAGTCAAAACCAAGCCGAGGGGACGAGTTGGCAAGAAAAAGTAAAGGAGTCATGGAAGGGGCCACGTGTCAACTCGGTGAAATTCTAAAAAAGAGAGGGAGGAATGAAACCCCAAACTCCCGTGGGACTTCCACATGGGGTCAAATGGGGGTCCATCGAAGAGAGGGTCCTCATATTAATGTGCAACGAGTCTCATTACGAATTCATAGAAAAATTAAAGGATTCACGGAAGGAGACATGTGTCGAGTTTGGCACATTTTCAAAAGATGCAAGAACAACAAAGACCCTAGAGATGTGCTTAGCCTCCACGTGGAGCCCAACACGGATAGGCTCGAACCCTAAGCCGATTGCAAAAGATTGGAAGTAGGTTCATACCACGTAGGAGTAATAATGAATCCCACCAAGAATTTTTAAATGCTCTAGATATTTTAAAAGATATGGAGAGGGAGAGGAAATTATTAACTTGTCTTTTCAGAAAAATATTTAAATGCATAGTCCCATGTAGATGAAGCAAGCTCGTGGAAACTCAAATTATCCACTTGCACTCAAATACCCATAACTTGAGCATCTCTTAACAAAATTGCATAAAATTGGTGTCGTTGGAATCATGGCTTAGATCCCGATGCACAACAACCAAGAAATTCAGATATTAATGAATATTTAAGGTGTATTCCTTTAAAAAAATAAGCCTAGTTCAAGAGGAGGCAATTGGAAAATGGTTGAGAATGCATTAAATAAGTATGGCCCTCATTTTCTCCAATGACAGGTCATGGGGTAGCGTGAGGGGGATTTTTTAAATCTATCTCTATCATTTCACCTCAATTATTAGAACCAAAAAGTGGTTGAAGGAACATTTTTAGGATTTCACTCTTCTCTCTTTCTCATTCTATATATTATAATCAGGGGATCATTATAAAATATATCTGGAGTTAGTCATTTTTCCTTTCTGCCCATGTTTCTTCTCTGTTAGGGTATGAACATGGAGCTCAAGCCTCCTTCCTGAGCTTTGTAAT
The DNA here is from genome assembly GCA_018340775.1 of Taxus wallichiana var. yunnanensis. Taxonomy (NCBI): domain Eukaryota; kingdom Viridiplantae; phylum Streptophyta; class Pinopsida; order Cupressales; family Taxaceae; genus Taxus; species Taxus wallichiana. Next base: position 602,333,680 of record CM031241.1, on the reverse strand, counting down.
GGCATTTTTCTTGCCTCTTACCTATTGTTGTTGTACTATGCACATTTTTTTAGCAATATAATATGTCTTGTGATGCATTTTGTCCATCCTTTGCATATTTTTATTGTCTCTACTAGCCTTTATTCATTGTTGGTATATTGTGCATATTTCTAATGTTCACTACGGGTTTTGGAAGTTTTGCTTAATGGGTTTGAAGTGGTGTTCTGTGTGAATCTATCTCGAACCTGTGGTGCATTTTCCACCCTTTTCATTGCTCACCTTTTCCCCATTTCAGGTAGTTGGATTCTTGATTAACACTTTCTTTTTCGGTGCATCACTTTTGTTAGTTTTGTGCTTTGTTTCATTTTTCCTCTAACTCTTACCTCGCACCATAGAGAAGAGCCAGCTTCTTTAAAACCTGGAGGTTACCTTAGGCGCACGTACCACTTACCTAAGGTATCCAATGACTATGATGGTTCATCTACAAAGATAATCATTAATAGGTACCACTCCCATGAAAGTAAGTAATAAAGGGTCTTCACCTTCATTGACTCCCCTTACACTAGTTTTGACATCATTGATCAATAAAAGAAAGCTAAAATTCAGATGTCAAAGGTAGAATACCATCATTCTAATCTCGAGCAATTTAAAAATTTTACTCAATTCATTAAGACTAAAGTTATTGTACCTTCACTAAATACTTCCAAAGGGATCCTTCTTAATCACATACTTCCCCATCTCAAAATAACGTGGCCTTAACCTCCTCATCATGAAAGATTAAACCATTCTATTTATCCTTTCTTATTAATGGTTTCAAGATCAAAAAATGTATCATAAATCCAAGAGCATATGACAACATTATTGTAGACACAAAATCACGCACTTGGATACATTTCTAGGTCCTAAACACATGATTACATTGATATGATTCCTAAGTGAGAAAACTAGTAATTGACAATAATTTATGGTCTTTTTGTTTTGTCTCTTCTCTTCTTTCTAGTCTTTCACACCCCCTACAACCCAATCTAATCATCGTTGCTTTATCTTTCTTGACTTTGGACATCAACGCCAGCCAAGATGCCAGCCCCACATGCCTTGTCCCCTCTAAGCACCCCCGACCTCTTTTATCTTACTCCCTCTTTTGGGCCTCTTTTATCTTTTGGGCATCTTGTTTTCTTATGGGTCAACCTTTTAGTTGTCAATTATGAAATTCAAATAAGGGAATCATATAAATATAAATCTATGTGACCAAAATAAAAACAAAATTCTAAGCATCTACTATCACCACCTAAGGTTGCATCCAAAGGAATTCTAAGATCATCAAATGCATTCATATAACACCCATAAAAGGGACAAGGTACTGCATTTTTACATACACATATATGAGGGGAAGTTCATTTTTCCATCCACACATTTATTTACTTTGGTAAATCTAGCTATTTCCCACTTTCACGTTGATGCAAGAGCATCCTCGAAGAACCTTAAAATTGAAAACTCCTCATTAAAATATATTAATGTGAACTCAAGACAAGTATAGTATGCATGAGATAGGAAGATCTAGGAGGCTAAGTTGTTTACAATTTCAAAACTGTATTTTCCTCCAAATTGTCATTCAAATCATAAAAGCATGTAATGAGAAATATGGCTTGTAAAAGTATTGAAAAATGGTATCTTCAAGTGTGTGAGATTCTGAGGTGGTGCATGAGGAGCTTAGTCATCTTAGTAATAGTTCTAGAAAACTAAGAGTCGTTGAAATGCTTAAAATAGTGTAAAAATGGCCACAATATGTGAAAAAGGCATATGAGAAGACTAAGAGTCATAAAAATATATTTATAAATGAATAAGAGGTGACTTTCAAGAGGATATTTTGAATATATGAGGTGGTATGAGTAAGTTAGAACACATTCCTCGAGATTGAGGAGAATGAGAAGGATAAAGTGAAGAAGAACAAACTATTTTTGTATGAATAATTACAGTTTAATATATATGGACTCGGTTTTGTATTTATATCTTGTGTTTTAGGGGTTTTTCTGATTTTGGATTGATAAATGATGATTCCTCTTACAATGCATGAAATAATAATGACAACTACCTTAAGAGTATTGGCTAGAAGATTGATTTTGTAAGTACTTTGTTTTGACATACAATAAATGCATAGACTTTGTATGAAATAATATGACTATATTTTATTTGTAACTTGTTTTTTTTTAGGTGAGACTAGGTTAAAATTACATGCATGATAGAATGTTGATGATATCCCCTTGTAGAGGTTAAGATGAAGTACTATGTGAAGTGTCACTGACTAAGAATATTCCTTTAATGTTTGAGAAAATATAATCTTCTCTTCAAACATGAAAGTTGTGTATGGGAAACATGTTGGTTTGGGTTTGGTAATAATATGATGACAGAGAAAGAGCATGTTGGAATTATAAAGGATTCAATATGCAAAGGATTCGAGGTATAAATTCTTGAATTTGTATAGACACTATAGGCAAGGAAGTAGGGAAACTAAGCAAAGGAAGATTTTTATGTATTTCATGAACTAATGGTAATATTTTTATGTGAGAAAATTTAAATCAGACCTCACGGTTCCAAATTTGTAACTTGAAGAGAAGATATAAGCATTTTATAGTCATTTTTCTAGCCTCGGGTTTCTAGAAAGCTTTTCCCTGGGGGCTTGTTAGAGCTTGAGATTTGAAAGCTTAAATCACAAAATTTTAGACTGAAACTTGGTAGGAAGGATAAAGGTCTTATAAATAATTTGAAAGGAATTTTGTAATTTTATTGGCTACTTTTGAAGAAATTCTTACAAATCGTCAAAAGGAAAGGGCAGTGTGCATAGTTAGAAAGGTTAATTTTAAGGAGAGATTTACAAAGGAATTAGAGTTTGTTTTATGAGTTGAGTCTTGAAATTTCTCATGCACCTAAAAATTGGAAATGGGTATCCCAAAAGGTATAGTTTGTATTTTGAGACCTCATGAGGAATAAATTATACTTGATAGAATAATGTCGAGGCTAGTAGGTGATTAAGAAAAATATGAATAAATGCTATGAAAATGCTTAATCTAATTGATATTGTAGGAGTAAATAAATATGCAAATAAGTACAAAAATTAACCCAAACAAACTAAGATATAAAATGTAAACCCCTAGTTACATAGAAGAGATAAAATAACTTAGTTGTTTCACAAAGATCCCGAAGGTGCACGGGGTTAGAATACTAGAAAATTGAAGCATGGACTACCGCACCTAAGCTCCAAAATTACAAATATGGAGGAGTAAGCTAAACATGGGTTCCCAAAAAGGGATAAAGGAGCATGTAGGTGCCATGGTGGTGGTGGGCACTTGTGACGACACAAATTCTCATAAAACCATATTTGACTAGTTGCAAGGTGTTCATTGTCCTTCACCTTTAGTCACTATTATTTTGCACAATATTCTTGAGGTCATTGGAAACCTACAATGAAATAATGACCTGTAAAACCCTCAAAGAGACATCAAATCCTGAAAAATAAAGATGCAAAATGAGGGGTTGAAGTGTCCTCATCCGTCAACAAGTGATCTTATGGTGAGAGTTGCACTATATATTAGACCCAATGTAGTTCTAGGTGTGTGTCTATGTGTGGAATCATGCCCTAGGTGGTTCTTTTGTGTGTCACACTTGATAGCGAATAATGTAGCTAGATGTAGAGAAATGTAATAGATGTGTGCATGGAATAGAATAGACTCCCCTCCTATGAAGTGTATGCATAATAATCTAATCCCTTTTCATTGAATGGATGTTATAATGCATGCTTGAATGCTCTTGAATAGCCTTTAGATGCAACCTTAGGTGGAGATAGCTAATGCTTAGTGTTTGGTCCTTTATTATGACCAAATAACTTTATATTTATATGATTCCCTTGCTTGAATTTCATAATTAACCTCGAAAATGGTGACTACCAAAAATTTAATATGTCCAAACAGCTAGAAAGGACCCTAAAGATGTGAGTAAAGTAAAAAGAGGTCAGGGGCACCCAAAGGGGACGAGGGTGCCTAAAAATGGTGTCTGGTTGGGTGCTTAGTGTCAGACTCGGATAAACTAAAGGGTCAAAAGTTAGACTCGAGCAAGAAGGTGTGCAAGATCAAAAGTGACAGAGAAAGAAAGCGAGATATGGCCAAATACATGGGTTAATTATAACTTTTATTACTTAGGAATCATATGAATAGTAGTATGCAATCAGTACTAGTTAATTACCCAAAGTGTGTGATTTTATGTCTACACGGTAGGAGCATTGTGAGAAAGAAAGATAAAAAAGTGAGATTGAGAAAGATAGTAAAGGATTAGGGTTCTAAAAAAGTGTACACACATTGAGGTTGGTGAAAGGATCCCAATGAAGTTTATAACTTTTTTTTGGGTAGCTATAGAGGTTCTCAACCATGAATGTACCAAATACATGTTCTTAAGAGCATTGAAGGGAAATTTAGGAAAATTTTAGTAAAGTTTGATGTTTGAATTCCTTTTTGGTGCAATTTTTAATGGATCTAACATGATTTGAAGTGCACAATAGGGAAAAGGAATTGGAGAGTCTTGGTGGAGGTTAAAAGGCAAGAAATTGTTAGTTTGTGCCTAAAACTTGTGAAGCAAGAAGTTGGTAAAGTTGGTGAAAGGTAAGTACAAGAAGAGTTGTATGAAATTAGATGAGTTTGATAATTGAATTAGAAGTAAATGAAGGTGTAAGAAGGGTATGGTGATGATGAGACCATTCTAGGTGATAATTGTCAGTTTTAGCAAGTTTTAAAGCCATTTTAGGCTAGTGTATGATCCTCAATTGCAGAGATAATTGGTAGAAGTTGTATGAAACCTTCTATATTGGTTGAATGTATGATTGAATATATTTTCTCTACATCACACGTAAATTTGCACCAGGGCTTCATAGGCATGATTCTATCACACACACACAAGAACTACATTGAGTCTAAGATGTCGAAAGCACTTGGTCATAAGTTCACTTTGTTGGGTGACCGCTTAAGGTCAATCTAAATCCCTATATTACATATTTTATTTTTGGGATCTGATGTAATTTGAGGGTTTTTAGGTCATCTTCTCTTTGTAGGTTATAGGAGAATTTGGTGATCATACAACGACATATAGATGATCAAAAGAAAAGGTTAGCAACCACTTTATGACACCAGAAAACTCAAATTCTGAGCTCCTGCATAGTCATAGGTGCCCATCAGAGGTCCTTGGTGCCTAGGTGACCTAGTCCTATTCTAGGCGCCCTAGTCTTGGCTCATCAGGAAATTCCATAATTTATTAGAAACAATTGCGATAGTCTTCTCACCTGTTTTAAAATTTTCAGTCCATAACACTTGAGATCAATTGTGAAATCAATTAAGTCTTCTACCTTCTCTCTTGCACTTAGGGTTTCATATTTCTTAAGCTTATTCTTTGTGTCAAATATGTACACGTTTATTTATCATACATGATTATGCAATTAGGGATTAGCATAAATTCTATATTTGTTAAATCATTTATGCCCGCCAAGGTGTATGTTGGTGTGTGGGATCCTATGTGTCCTCCACTCACATATGGAGGGTCATCTCACATGGGTTAGGTTTAGGGTTTGCTTGTGTGTCATGCACTAGGGTTACTCAACACCCTATATGTACCCTTTCATTTCTAATTTATGAGTATGCCAAGACACTCTGTTGTCTTTCCTCTATGTGCAAGCTTTATTTTTGTTGAGAAAGTTCTTCCATTGTTGATCGATCCTTGTGATTACGCTAGAGCTATCACGATTCCGTTTGAGTGTAACTACTTCATGGTGCATCATTTCCGATTCGATTCTCACAAAATCTTTCATGGTATCAGAGCTGAGATTGGGTAAATGTGCATTTGTCATCTGAGTTGTGATTACTCTTGGTCTCATTTTTTTACTCCTCGTGCAAGTTTTTGATCGTTATATTCTGGAAATTTATTGCTAACGTATTTAACAAGTTGTTCTTGGAAAGTTTTTTTGTTGTGTTCTTCATGCATGTGCGCAGTTCCTGAAGCTTTCGGGGTTTTACAGCTACATTTAGCTAACTACAACTAAATTTGGTAGATCAGTTAAAATAAGAGGTTATTTTAGGTTTTTTAAATTTTTTTATTAACTGGAAATTTTTTAGATCTCTGTTTTTGGTCTCTCTCTGTGTTTGCATGGTATTTTACAGAATAGAGGTTCAAATTTTAGGTTTGAAGTTGGTGTTTTTGGTGCACTTCTCCCAACCGAGCTCTCCACCGAGCTCCTCAACTCACCTCGAGCTCCTCTTCTCTGTCCCGGGCTCCTCAACTCGCCACGACTCCCTGGCTCGTGTGTTCATTTTTTACCTAAGGCCGAGTCATTTTTTCTCATCCTCTACATGGTGTCCTTCCCTCGGCCCTGGTTTGCACTCCCACTCCTTTGATGACTTGCTCTGACCTGCTCGTGCCCGTGCTCGCTTGGACCATTGCTCCCAGCTTCTTTGGCAACTTTCTCTTGCTCGTGCCTCTAGCTTCCTACCTCGCTCACCCCACGAGCCTACACTCCCACCTCGGGCTTCATCCCCTAACCGCATCACACTGCTCCCTACACCTGTCTTCCCTCGCTCGAACGACCTCCACAAAGCTCAGCTAAGACCCACTCGGGATCCTCCCACCTCCATAGGGATTTCAAACAAACGGTAAGCTTTTTTTAAAATCTATTTCTATTAATAGATGTTAATAGAAATTAGTTTCATTTGATTTAATAGATCTTAATAGATTCATGGTAAGTTTGGTAAGTTTTTAAAATTTCATTTTGGTGGGATTTTTATAAAGTGGATTTTTTTTTTCAAAAGGGAAATATATTTAAATAGTTAATTAGGATTTAATTTTAATTAGATCTTAATTAGTATTTCTTTATTAATCGTAATTAATTAGATTTAATTATATTAAATCTAGTTTTATTGATTTGAATATAATTTATTTTTCTTTTATAATTAGTAATATTTTAAATCGTCCTTTAAATTAACGTTAATTATCATTTTTAAAAAACTCCCATAGCTTTAAAATTAGCTAAATTGGACGTTTCAAAATGGTAATTTTTAGGCGTTAGTGTCGATTTTTTTACTAATCATGCGCTCAAGTGTGTAGTGACACTTTGAGCACCTATTTTCTTCTTCGAGTGCTTTTTGGCGTTCTAAAGATCATCGGGACTCATCTTGAGTTCATCTAAAACTTGTATTTACCCTTATTATTGCTTGCAACTAGTGAGCGCATCCGCCATAGTTTGCAGCAAGGGGGTATCCTTTGCAATGTGAGATGCTCTTTCTCACAACTAGGATTTGATTTCACCTCCTTCCTAGTTTTTGCAAGTTGTGCTTGTGTATGTCACTTTGCTACGTTCCATGAAACACGATTGTGGTCTCCTCTCTTATGCGTTATTATGTTGATTGCAAGGTGAGTTACCAACTGTTTCAAGATGCACGCTCAAACCCGATTGTATTCAATGCACTAAACTATAAAGTGCCGGAAGGGGGGTTATTATATTGTCCTAGGTGGTTGTGATTCTTGAGTTTCTTTTCTGCATTCCTTCTCTCTCTCTTCACTATGGATGCACTTTCAATTCCTTTGCTTACATTGTTCAACTTTTTCAAGTGGAGATTGAAAATGATTATGAAACTAAGGGGTAAAGGTTATTCCGCATCACCATGGGAACTAAGACTGAACCATACGAAAACCCTGAAAAATCTAAGTGGTTAAACCATAGTGATGAATCTTTAGGTATTCTTTGCATGTTTGTTTCTCCTGACTTGCTCTTCCACATTGAGTAGTCGAAACACCTAATTCTGTGTGGACAACTTTGGATAAAATGTTTGGACAACAAGATGACATGAGCGCGCATGAGTTAGAAAACGAACTACTAGGGTTAAATCCTAGTGATTTTGAAAACCTACAAGCATTCTTCTCTAAGTTTTTCCACACTAGATTGTTGTTAAAGGAATTTCAAGTAGATGAGAAATATTCTAACCTGATCTTTTCGATTCTCTCTAAGTTAGGTCCCGAATATTACGTCTTTGAGTCAACTTTTACGCTACAAAAGCTACCTTGGGAAAGGATTGGAATATGCCCTCATTTGACTATTTTTGTCCCAATTCATTCGAGAACAAGACAACCTCATTCAAATGGGGTCATGACACAACAATGTCGGTTTTGGTAGTGGGTTGGTAGAGATGGATGGGGGAACATTCAACCAAGTGTTGAGTGTTCTTAATCTCTCTACCAATATTCTATCAGTTTACCAAATTACTCACCTTGGTCAAGGAATGCGAGTGGAATTTGGTCTTAACTCGGTGATTATTTATGAGCTTAATGATGACACTACGGTGGTGAGGGGAAGTTGGATCACCATTCACGGTTGTATATCTTTTCCCACTTTACTTTTGATTATACACCCACTTCCTTACTCACTCGTGCAAATGAGGTTAGTAAGTTATGGCATGAGCGTTTGAACATCTAAATTATCACTACCTTGAACAATTGAGGAAAAATGAAATGTTCAACGGGTTACCCCGTCAAGTTTTCTAAGGGTATTTGTGAGGGTTTTATCCTTGGAAATCATCCTGAAAAGAACTTTGACAAGGGAAAAACCTAGAGAGCTACTTGTCCCTTAGATCTTGTTCATAGTGATATCTCTTGTCCATTTCTGTCTCCTTTGTTTACTAGAGCTCTTTATGTCCTCACCTTCATTGATGACTATTCGCGATATACTTGGGTATATTTTTTTAAGCTTAAGTCTAAAGTCTTTAAACATTTTCAGGACTTTAAGGCTCTTCTTAAGAAAGCAGGTGGAAGCAGTCTATCAATTTTATTCAAACCGACAATGGAGGTGAATATGTAAAAAAAGGTTCATAGATTTATGTACTTCGAAGGGATCTCCTTGCAACATGCATTTGCTTATAGCCCTTTGCAAAATGGAGTAGCAGAAAGAAATAACTGTACTCTTAAGTAGATGGCCACTTGTATGATTCACTTGAAGTCTCTTCCTCCACAGTATTGGGCTAAAGCAGTGAATTATGCTAATTACATTCAGAATTGTGTTCCACACAAGGCAGTACGAGGGATGACACCCTTTGAATCCTGGTTTGGATGCAAGCCTGATGTTAAGCACTTTTGAGTCTTGAGATCCAAGGCTATGGCTCAGATTCCCATGAAAAAATGAAAGGAATTGAACCACAATCCAAACATTGTATCTTTATAGGGTATCCTAATGATGTGAAGGGATATCAATTGTTCAATCCTACTTCTCATGAGCTTTATATTGAGAGAAGTGTTAAGTTCAATGATTCTTCTTCAAATTCAACTTCTCTACCTAATGAGGTTCTTGACTTGCTGATTCGGATTCGACTCATCGGATGATGGTGTCGTTGAGCATGATCCTCTTCCGATCCTCCCAACCATTAAACCTTTAAGTCTTCTTATTCTAATAGTAGTGATGATGAGGAATATGTCCCTTCTCACTCAAGTGAAGAATCTTCGACTCGAGCTTGATACTCTGGTCCTCTTTGGGCTAGGAAAACTTTACAAAGTGTTGGAGATTTAGTTAGAGATACTTGGATATGAGACGTACTCACTCGATTTCATTGGACCCCACTCTTTCTTCACCTATGCTTCGATCCAGTCTTTCCAGGGAGACTTTTGGTATTCTGAGTGGGATTCTACCATGGATGAGGAGTATTCCTCACTCATGAATAATGATACTTGGGATCTCACCCCTCTTCCAAAAGGAAGAAAAATTGTTCGATGTAAGTGGTTGTTAGAAAAAAATTATGTAGTAGATGGAGACGTCAAAAATTTTAAAGCATGATTAGTAGCTAAGGGTTTCTCCTAGATAGTTGGAGTTGATTATACTGAAACCTTTTCTCCGGTTGTGAAGATTACTTCTATTCGACTGACCCTTACCATTGCTGCAGAAAATAGATGGAAATTCCATCAAATGGATGTTAAGAGTGCCTTCCTTCATGGTGACCTAGAGGAAGAGATCTACATGGAACAACCTCCGGGTTATGTCCATGATCCCTCCCTCGTTTGTAAGTTAAAGAAGTCTCTTTATGGTCTTAAACAATCCCCTCGGGCTTGGTATGCCAAGATGGACTCCTTTTACTTACATCAGGGTTTACTAGGTGTCACTTTGATCCAAATGTTTATATTCTATGGCAAGATGACTCCATACTCATCCTTGTTCTCTATGTTGATGACTTGTTGATCACAGAATCTCTTCCTCTATCATTGATTTTGTGAAGATCACCTTGGCCAACTAGGTTTTCCATGAATGACTTAGGTCTGCTTCATTACTTTCTTGGGATCCAGATTTCCTAATCTGACTTGGGAATTTTGATTTTGCAACCTAAGTATGCTCTTGACTTGTTTGTTCATTTTCAGATGTCCAATTACAAGTCTTCTCCTACTCCTTTTCTTTCCGGGGTTAAGTTGGTTTCTGATTTCTCTACTCCCTTGGTTGATGGTACCCTTTATCGACAGTTGGTGGGGAGCTTGATTTACTTGACTCACACTCAACCGGATTTATCTTATGTTGTTGGGATCATGTCTAGATTCATGCAAGAGCCACATGAGTTGCATTGGAAAGCAGCTAAGTGGATCCTTCATTATGTTCATGGCACCTATACTGATGGAATTCACTATTATGGAGGGGTGGATATTGACTTGATTGGGTTCACAGATTCTAATTGGGCGGTGACTTAGATCATCAGAAATCTACCTCTGGCTACAGTTTCTCTCTTGGTTCGGGTCTTGTTAGTTGGTCTAGTAAGAAGTAGAATGCAATTGTGATATCTTCTACTAGAGGCTAGAATACAGAGGAGCAATTAACACTACCACATAAGCTATTTGGCTATAGGGTATTCTGACAGAGTTTGGCATCCACTTTTGGTGGCCTACCATTATCTATTGTGATAACACGAGCACTATCTCAATTTATAGAAATCCATTTCAAGCATCAGTGGATGAAGCACATTGAGATCCATATGCACTTCATATGAGAGCTTATTCATGATGGTATCATCGACATTTAGTACATTCAAACAGCTGATCAGATTGCAAATATATTCACCAAGCCCTTCACTGAAGTGAAGTTTCTTCACTTGTGTCTCTTCTTGGGGTGAGGTCTTATGCAAGTTGCTCATCTTCTTTGGGCTATATAGTCCTCTTCTTCTTCTTCTAGGAAGATTTTTTTTTATATGGGCACCTTATCAGGCCTTTAGTTTCTAGGCCCCATTAACACATCTTTCTTAGTTGTTTAGGAGTGTCTTCTTTGTTCTATCTGACTAATCATAGCCACTACCCCAGCTTTGATGAAGGGGGTGTTGGTGTGTGGGATCCTATGTGTCCTCCACTCATATATGGAGGGTCATCTCACATGGGTTAGGTTTAGGGTTTTCTTTTGTGTTGTGAACTAGGGTTACTCAGCACCCTATATGTACCCTTTCATTTATGATTTATGAGTATGCCAAGACACTCCGCTATCTTTCCTCTATGTGCAAGCTTTATTTCTGTTGAGCAAGTTCTTCCATTGTTGATCGATCCTTGTGATTACGCTGGAGCTATCACAATTCCGTTTGAGTGCAACTACTTTGTGGTGCATCATTTTCGATTCGATTCTCGCAAACTCTTTCAGTGTAGGGGTAGGTGTGTCTTGGTAAGGTAAACTAGGTTTCTTTTATAGCTTTCCTTTTGGGAAAGGTGTAACTTGTAGTGAATGTGAGATAATGGATATTGAGAATTAGAATTGATCAAGAAATATTAAGACCAATTAATCAAAAGTAACACATCAAATATAAGCTAGTATGCCTTCAAATTCTCACGATTATAACATGTTATATAAACAAGAAATCATGTGTGTGAAGATCAAATAGCTAGTATGCCTTAAAAAAAAAAAAAAGAGCTCTTAGATCTTCTTGTGCATAGATTTGCACTTATCATTAGGACAATCAAATTCCCTACTTTTCAAGACAAGAAATATAGAAACTTTAGGTTTCTCATCAAACCAATCATTTTTCAAGATTTTTTCTCACAATACTTTATGGGGAATGCATATTTTATCTTGTAGAATCCATTTGGAGGAATTATAGAGGACTCTAGTTTGATTTTGATTAAATTAGGTTTGTCCTCACTACAATCATGAAGTATAACCTCTCTATTATAAGTAATAGGTGAAGAAAATGATGTAAATGGTTGAGAATTTGGCTCGAAGGAATGATATTATCATCAATTATAACATTGTATAAAGAATAAATCATGTGTGATGAGATCAAATGGCTAGTATGCCTTAAAATTTTCACAATGATAAAAAAATGAGCTCTTAGATCTTCTTTTGCATAGATTTGCACTTATCATTAGGACCAATTAAATTCCCTACTTCTAAAGACAAGAAATAATGAAACATCAGATTTCTCATCAAACCAATCATGTTTTTGGATTTTTGTCTCATGTTGTACTTTATGGGGAATGCACTTGTGGATGTAATTTACAAAATTTATTTCTTCATGCTAAGATTCAGGTGCTTAGTCTTGATATTATATCACATAATTTTCCATCTCCTTGAGTGTTCTATTTTTCACTCATAAAATACATTCAATTCAACATAGGTATGTATTGTACTATGTATTGATGTAGAATATCATGGTAAGTAAAAATATCATGAAAATCATTACTTATATATTCCACCCATTTCAGTGTGGAAATTTTTGATTAACTTTCGATTGATTCTCAACAAAATACTTGAAGGCTTTTAATTTATCAAACACTTCAGTTTATAGTGTAAAAATGCACCCAACTCCTCTAATTGAAGTCATCAACAAAATTTAGTAAATATTTTTCACCAAAAAATGACACAATGGGAATCTTCATCAAATCAATATGTACCAACTCAAGTGGAGCCCAAGATCTCAAATTTTGTCCCTCTGGAAAAGGCTCCCCATGCTTTTTCTAAGCATGCATCATGGGAAAATGGCATCAAAGCTCGAGATCTTTGGAAGTTCTTTCACCTTTTAAGAGCTTATCTTTGGCAAATGCGATAATTCAAGTGACCAAATCATTCGTGCCATAATTTTCTCACAATGACAAAGTGTGAACAACACATGATGACCCTATAGAGGAATGAAATTTATCAAAAACATATATTCATGAACTATAGTCTACCAAACCTTTAGCTACAACATCATATGGATCAGATAATTATTTAATTACAACACTTTTTGGAGTGAGCTTCATAGTTTTCCCAAAACCGGAATTACGAATATGATAAATTGATAACAAATCAAATGAAATTTTAGGTACCAATAGTACATAATTGATGCATCCATCTTGTGTTTGCACCAAATTTGAACCTAAAACATCAACCTTTGAACATTTTACCATGATTATATGAGAAGTGGAGCCATAATAAAGATAACTCAAAAGAACATGTGGTGAGTTAGATGTTGAGAAACACTAAAACAAAAACTTCATTTGTATGATGTACAAGAACAAAATCTTAGAAGAAATGGATTTTCCTTTCCTTGTATTTGTGTACGAGGAAATATTAATTTAACGATACCTTAGTTTTTCTTCAAAACGCTTCTATTATATTATAGCGTTTGAAATTTGGATGATTAGTTTTTATACAATATGGGAAATGATCGTAAACATTTTTCTTTGTGAAGAAATTTATAGATTTTTTAGAACTAGAATGTTTAGAGGTCTCGATTGTGGTTGAAGGATTGTTTGACTATATTGGAGAAGGTTATGAATATGGATTTAATTTTAATTTTTCTTTAGAGAAATTTCCCATTAGTGCATGAAGTGAGCTATGTAAGGCATCAAGTTCTCAAATTTTTATTTTCTCATGAGTAATCCTTTCACATCATAACTCAAAAATAGACTTTTTGAAAACTTTCTCCAACACATCTACTATGGAGTTAGAGGTAGATGGATTTCAGTTTTGATAAGATCAATATTATAGTTTTTTCATCCTTTCTTTATTTACCACCAACCTTCATTTGTGATCGAAGAGACTTGACTTTTTAAAAAAATATACTCAATAGATGGAATATGGGAAGGTGAAAAAGAATTTAAATATGTAACTAACTAAATCAACCTAAATTAATTTAGTTTATTGAAGATCTTTTCAAATATTTTTCATACCTCTTTTGGAGTTTTAGATTCATCAATTTGAAACTACAAGCTCTAAGAAATGTTCAAAGAAATAAATCCAAGAACTTCATATTACTTGCACATGTAGGCATATGTATCCTTCTCTAAGGTGAACACAACAATTTTTTTCTTGAAAGAATATAGATATGCATACGTACTAGAGCACTTATCACATTTTAAGTTTCATAAGTTTCAAGGAATGATAATTACATGAATCAATGGTTTGAACAACCTATTATCAATCACGGTTAAGGGAAAAGAAGACGTGGCGAAGAAGAAGCATTACTTGTCAATAAATATTCTCTTCCCTAGAGAAATAATAGTGTTCTTGGAAATTTTCCAAATATATCCATAAAATGTATCCTTAAATTTTTTTCTCTCTTAAAAAAAATATTTTCTTCCTTAGATAAATTATTCGCAAAATTGCTCCTCCAAAGTAATAAATGTTTTTAGTGAAAAAAATAGGTCTAACTAGTATGTTTTATATGCCGCCTAGGAAAGGATTTTATTTTTCTTTGGTATAATAGGATAGGGAGAGGACCCTATAACCATGCACCTAACTTTAGGGGCACGTAGATATATGTAGGTATGTCGGTAGCGTAAAAAAATTATATCATCATGTAGTGTATGATCGTGCCATATCAACATTTTCGTTTCACGTGTTTATTTGGAGGGAAAAGTAATTTTTGAATTGATTTAATATGAAGAAAATCAATATAAAGCATTTGAAAGAGGGACCAATGACCGAGCGCCCTATGTGTCACATTCTCATTAACTCTTAAAAAGTGTCATTAACCAAAAAGTGAACAACTATTGGTACTTTTGTCAACAACCTATGGTGAAAAGAGATGTACATGTTTTGTGTGTACGCTTTCGGTTATAGGGTACTCTCCCTAGTGGCCACTTTGTTTGTATGGACACCGAGGAGAGAAATTTCATGCCACCATCGATTTTGTGTTATAGATGCCGAGAAATTTAAGACCACTTTGCCATTATTAGCATTGAAAGGAGGTCTTTTACGTTATAACGAGGTCATGAACAAAAGAAATGGGGTCTTTAGGGTAGATCTTCCAACAATAAATAAAATATTATTTTCTACAAATCTATTGTTATGCTCTACAATGGTGGCTATCAAAGCCTACAAAACATAAATGATTTATTTTTTTGAAAATAACAAAAGAATTGAAAATCATAAAACAAATTTATTAAATATACATGAAAAATAGATTTTTAAATAAAAAACCTCTTAAGATGGGTTTAAATGTGAATGTAACAAAAAATTAGGTAGATGCAATTTTTTTCAAGACTTCATATAAACTTTTTTAAAAATTACATTTTGTAACCTCGGATTTCATCAATAAAAGATAAACCTAACTCGCATTTGAAGATTGAAAAAGTACTTGTATAGATTGAAACAAGATCCTCATGCTTGGTATAAAAATATTGAAGAGTTTCTAATAAATTTTGGTTTTACATGGGCCCCTGCAACTCTACAATTTACACACATAAATAAATAGTAAACTCTTGATTACACTTCTACATGTTGATAACTTAATCATCATAAGGTATTTCCCAAAGTACATTTATGATTTGAACAAAGTGTTAATGAAATATTTTGAGATGAATAATATAGAGTTTTTACATTTATACTTCATATTAATATCTTATACTCTAAGAATGGAATTTTGGTTCATAAATCAAAATATTGTCATGATGTTATAAGATCTTTTAACATGGACAACTACAACTTTACACTAACTCCTTTTCAATATAGAATAAATTCATTTTTGATGTGAAAATTGTAAAATAATTATATTATTACCCCATGATTTCCATTAAAAATCTACTAATTCCATTCCAAGGTATCTTTGTGGTACTACTAATTATAAGATTGAGTAAAAGTTAAATAGACAATGTTATAAAAATTGTAACACCTATAGATGGAAAAAGAAAATAACATTCTTATTATGGGGAAATATGGATGTAAGCTACTGAAATATAGATATTAGCTAGAAGGATATTTTAATGATTACAAGTTGACCATGGGATCTACATCTATCATAACGAGGAAGGTCCCATGACTTGGTCTTGTGAAACAATATACTACTATTACTTTGATTACTACAAATATGAGTAAGTTTAGATTTAACACATGATTTAGAAGTTCAAATTTCTATAAACTCAAACCACCACACTTTGATTTGATATTCAAATTGCTATCCAAATCTATAGTAATCTATCAAAGCATCAATGGAAAAAAATACATTGCCAGGTTAGAAACGTCTTCAAAAATCCCTTAATTTAATATCATTTTTTTAGGTAGGCAAAATTTTGAGAGTACCAAAGGTTTCATCAAGGTTGATAGTTCAAATATTCCTCCATTTCTCGTTTTATTAAAAAATACATGTTAAGCGGAATATTATTGTTTTTTATTACTTGCATATTATTATATGATTATACAATACACTTATAATATTCATTGTAAAATATTATTTATGAGTATGCACTATGATATTTGGAGTGAGGATTATCAATTGTTATTTAATTTAACTTTCAAATAGTATAATCCCATATTACAAGTCCACTACTATTAATGAGATGTGTTCAACTATCTCAATAAATTTTAAGAATAATTATTATTTTATCTAACTACTATCCAAATCCTATCCCTATTCACACCACCTTTTAAATAAATTTGTGTAATAATTTTTAATTTAAGATTTCATTGGTTTGAAGAATTACATGTTTGTGTGTGTATTGTGATCTTTATTATGATTATGGAGGATAACAACTAACCGTAGTAGGTTATTGAGGAAAGGATGAGAAGCGAAAGGTGGAAATGGATAATAGTTTAGAGTACATTCTTCAATAATTAATGCGGGAGTATAACTTTTGGGGATCATAACATTTGATCTTGTAAGATAATTTAAATATTGTGAAGTGTAATTCACCGTGCTAGCAAATTTTAATTGGTTAGATTTTATTTTTAAGATTTTTATGAAAAAATTCCTTCATCTAATGATCTAAAATTCGCTCAGGACCTTTTTAAGATTGTAGACATCTAAAATGTCGACATGATTAATGACGATTAACTTATCCTGCAACATCATCTAAATCCATATAATAATTAATCGTAAGATTAATTATTATCAATTTCATCATTAATCCTTTATTCTAATATTTCATCATTTATCTAAACATTTCATTTTATCATTTATCCCATTAAAAATCCCTTTTATCACATTTACCATTTCATCATTTATCTCATTTCATCCTTAATCCCTTTTATTTCATTATTATATCATATTATCCTATTATAATCCCCATTAACATTTTATAGGAATTTAATATTCCTACATCTCACCTACAACCAACTCTACACGAGATCCCTAAACCTAGATTTTCCATCAAATCACATCCCTAATCACCATTTAGTAACCTAATCTAATAACATCTAACCGCTAAATCTAGAAGCCTCTCTAACCTTCTCCTTCCATTGAATTTTTAATTCAATGGAAGCTTCTTCCCTCCATGGAATTTGAATTCAAATTCTAGAATTCTCCATTCTAGAGAATTCCAATCCTCTCATGCACTCTCCACCATTGATACAAATCCAAATCAGATTCATCTTGGCCATTGAATCCTCCACCCACAAACTATAAATTGAACTCTCATCCTCCATGAGAGCTAGCTTGGAAAATCTCTAAAATCCATACCAAATCTCTACTCTTTTATTCATCCAATCATCCATCAATCACCATTCATCAATCAAGCTAAGCAATCAAGATGAGGTGTTTCCCAAGTGCATCCACAACAAAATCTGAAGCAAGCAATCAAGTTCAATCAAGTATCCAACATCTTGAGCACATCCAAAGCAACAAGGAAGGAAGACTTCAACTTGTAGGTAAGTGCAGGTATATTTCTCTTCCCTCCTTCCATCTAGCTCAATCTGAGGTAGCAATTAGAAGTGTTAGTTTGGGATTTAAATTTGTTTATTTCATAGTTTGCATTTTATACAAACACCTATTTTTGTCTACATTTTCTTGCATTTATTATCTTTTTTGTGTGTTTTCCTTTGTTGTTTGTTCATCCCAAGGGTAAAACCGTGTATGCTCTCCTCTCATGTCCTAGGACTATCTTAAGGATCAAAAGAGGCTAGCCTTCTTTTTTATTTTTAGGGGGTAACGTGACGTAGAATTGACATCTATGCACTTATCATAGTCATATGGGTCTCGTGACCATGGGATTCACCTTCATGCACGTAGGCACACCCCATGTTCCGACGGGGTATATAAATCCTTAGAGAGTTGTCATTATCAGCTAAGCACTTGCTTATATTAAAAGCAACGTGAAGTGAGGGGCTTCCACGTCCCAATACCCATACCTTAGACAACATCCTTGCAACATGGACTTGGGCCCCATGTACCACAAGGTATATTGGGAACTCCCCTAGTGAGCTTGTGCATCCTATACTAGGCAACCTCTTGGATGAATATTGAGCTATAGTGCAAGGAGGCCACACTCCCCAAGATCACTCGCTAGCTGATCACACATTGGCACATAGGTGGAGAGTCAGTTTATGGCACCATCGTCGGTGTGTGGTACTGAAATCGAGTTATAGCTTGATTACAAGCCCAATTGATTAGTTAGGGTTTGTGTTACATGTTTTTGTGTGTTTGTAAACACCCTTAACCATCCCATCACATTAAAATATTAATAAATAAATGTTAAAATAAGTAAACATCCTTAATTACACAATCCTAATCTTATCATCATCCTTAATCCACAATCCTAATCCAAATTTAATCATCCACACATCCTATCATACTATGGCTTTTCATCCTAAATCCCCTTCCTATCCAAACCAACATCCAAACCCCTACTTCTTTTATAAATCCATCAACCAAGTTATCCCATCATTATCACACTTTGACTACGAAGTCCCACACACCATCCAACACATTAATAAAAAAATCCCAAACCTCACATCCTACCTTGACCAACCACATCCTCATCATCCAAATCAACCATTCCATGTCGATTCTAACTTCATAAGAACTATCCAACAACTTAATCAACAAATATTTGATCTCCAGTCTTCCATCAACCAATCACCTCCTAAACCATCACCTCCTAACAAACCCCATACACAATCTTCCCTTCTATGATCCCTACTGCTCACCCCATTGACTTCCTCCTTGAGGAACCAAAATCATCTCAATCCACACCTCAAACTAAACAACATAAATCACTATCACTAAAATAAATAAATAAATTAGTTATAGAAATTACCAAAATTTTCATGTTGAAATTTATCTTCAAGTATATTTTCTATGTTATAGGTTTGAGAGTAAAGGTTATCATTCATAGTTTTCAAAAAAATTGATCTTTTCCATACTTTAAAATACTTTTATATATTCATTCTAAAGGTATTGAGATTTTTACATGTGACTTTGATCAAGGATACAATCTAGGATAATGTTTTGGTAGAATACAAAAAAAAGACACAAAATGAATTCTATTTCAAATATATGGGGTTTAATACGTAGTAGTTGGACTCATTACAAATAAATAAGATTGCACTATTGATATTTAATATAAATAAATAATATTTAATAATTGTAAATTAAATTAGCAATCACACATGAGGTGTGCGATGTTAATGCCAAAACAGAAATATTGCTGAGCAGAAAAGGAAATTGAAATAGATAACAAAGCATTGTGTTTCCATCGAATTTGATGATGAGAAATAAAGGCAAACCAGGCAAGCAAGATGAAATCTTGTAAAAAGTGTCAACGATAGATCCAAAGTAGTATCATTTATAAGACAAGTTTGAACCCATAAATTCACGGAAAGCATGACTTTCTAGTTGACACGGATAAAAACACAATGTTGTAATTGATCCATAAGAAGCTTATCATGAGTCAATATGGTTGATTGCTCTTAAAAAAGAACTCATCATTTGGATTTTTTAATGCTCAGCCTCCTAAGATCATTCCTAGAGTGTAATTGCCATGACCCATTCAAATGAATACACCCTCTTAGAGGACTGTGTCTTTGGAATTCAAGAAGCCTCTACAAATGTGAATTTACCATTACCACAGCTCGTCTTTCCAACTTGAACATCTTGTTCTTCATTTATCTTTCCACAATATTTGCATGCTCGGGTGTGAGGTGGTTTAGGGATATTCAAAAATCATACGCCTAGAGCTAGCCATAAAACAAGCCTTGGATGTGACAGTGCTCAGGTAATTTGCTTTGTTTCTTGCTCTTTGTTCTCTTTCCCTAAACTAAGCATCAGACTAATGTAAAGAAGAAAAATAAAACAAAAAATAAAGAAATTGTGTATTTTCCTAGCAAGTATGAGTATTGATAGCAATTGATGATTAGTTGGACAACCACACCCTTGAATTGTTGAAAGCCCCTTTACTCTCTTGTTGCCGATTCCATCGGGCATACAAACTCATGATAGATTGATTATGGTTCGTTTGTAACACAAAGTTTTTCTCTACGTCAATCTGAAAGTCATTCTTTGCGCAAATTTGCAAGTTGAAAAATGTCTTTTGAATGTTTCTACTACCTCTATCGTCGACATTGTTTAGGACAATTCTTTCCGTCCACATCGTTTGCCTTTATTTCTCATCATTGAATTTGATCGGTACATGGTGCTTTGTTGTCTATTACAATTTCCTTTTCCACTTACCACTATTTCTCTCTCGGTGTTAGCCTTGCACACCTAGCATGAGATTGCTAGTTTGTAGCTACAGATTTTACAATCTCCATAATTTTGAAAGTATTAAATATTTGCATTTTTTTATTTTATTAAATTAAATGCAAAGGACATCATTTTTTTGTGAGAATAAAAAAGTAAATAAATTTTGCACTGAGACTAAAGTAAAGAAACATTAGAAATTAAAACTTGCATAACCAGTGATCTCTATAGTTATCCAACTATTGGTTGTCTTCTTGTCCATTCCTAGTTTCTAAAACAAAAGAGATCATGTGAAAGGATATTCCAATCACGTTGAAACCATCGCAGCCCACACCTCTCCCCTTTGAATTGCTCAAAGTTTCATGTAATTATGTATAATGCAGGGCTTAACTGCTAATTATGCACCTCGCATTAATTGAAAATTTAGTGATCTTTCTCCCCTTAGAGAAGCTCCAAATTTAAAAAGGGGTCAAATTAAACCATATGTATATGAATTGAGCCATTACATTAATCGAGACTAATTGGGTAACACACGTCATATCCTGACCATCCATAGACACACGTGGCGCCATTAATCAAATTAGTGGGGTAACACACGTCATATCCATGACCATCTATACACACACGTGGCACCGTAGATCAAGATTAATGTTATAATTAAAAGAATTTTTACGCAATAGTTTATATGCCACACTCATTAGCCAATGGATAATTTGCTTATATGCCACCTTTGTATGGAAAAGTATTTCGTCAATGCACGCGCTCCCTTTGCAGAAAATACGGCTTTAATCGAGACTCAAAATGCCCTTGTAAATTGTTGTAGAAATCTCTTAAGCTAGCGAGAGGAATGAAAAAAATTGTTTCATGTCGTTTTCCGTCATCCTAGCGGAATTATGACATGATATTTAACCTCATCATTCTCTATTTTCCACTTTTCAAATTCTGACGATTGATAAATTTGTCCGAGTGGAAGTTTAATTAGTAATTTCTCCGTGATTTAATATTAAATTTAACAATTGATAGGTAACAAATAAATATTAATAGTTAATAATATAATATTAATTAACGATAAAATTTTAAATATGAATTTTAATTAATAGTAAAATGGTATTATTTAAATAATTTAACATAAATAAAGAATATTTAATAATTATAAATTAAATAATGATACCAAAGACTTACATAATATGTCATATCTATACCACTTTATGTCGCATTTTAAGCATATTTGTGAAAAAATTATGATACAAGATTTATCGGTACAAAAGTTCCCCTCCATGTCAAAAATTGACATTTATGTTTATGAGGTGATTTGGCAGTGATGTTGCATATTTTTTCTTGATAATATTAAGGCTACATTTTGGCATGAATTGGACACATAATTAGTGAGGGTACTATTAACGAATTGGATTCATAATTTTCACTCAATTGAGTTACTATTAACTCTCTTTTTTAAGATTTTGATCATTTCTTAATTTTTGGAGTTACTTTTTCTGCATTCAACTTTGAGATTCTTGTGAGCCCATTCTCCGAGTAGATTTTATCAAAAATGTTAGACCCATGATTTTGTGGCTCCTAAAGAGGGGGTAGTTGAATATTGAAATATAAAAGATGAATGTTATAGTATGTTATGTTGGTTACTTAAAGTTTATTGTATATAATTATATCTTCTGAATGGTTGTATAAATTGTGTTGTTAATATATTAGAATAGCATATGTAAAAAATTTAACACCTTTCCTTATGGTTTCTGTTGGTTATGTATATGGATTCAGTAATGTTTTTTTAGGAATATGTTTTTAAAATTATGATGTATTCTTCTTTGTCTAGTTAGACTTGTATTTTTTTGTTGGAATTGAATTATAAATTATAAGGAATTATATTATGGATTAGATAGAATTGCAGTAAAATAAACCATTCAATTGAAAAATGGATCGCCCAATTCTATGTCAAAGGGGGTTCACTTAGTAAAGGTATGGTATAACACATTTGTTTGAAGGGTATTAAAAAATAACCATAATGTTAGCTTTTACCTCCAATTTTTCAATTCATATTACCCCCTCTTGTTATATTATTAGAATGAAAATACCCCTATTATTTTCATTACATTACATATATTTTCATTACAATTTTATTTACCCATTTTTATTTCTACCCTAATATTTCAAATAGAAAAAAAAATATTATCCTAATATATCAAATGAAAAATATATCATGTTTTCCACTCAATTATTATTTTCATAATGTTTTTCTCTAGAAATATATTTTGAATCCATTCAAGGCATATTATAAATTATGTTAATGTTAAGCTTTATTCATTTATCAATAAAAAAATTAAGATGGTGAAATAATATGATTTGTGAATCTTAGTTTTCTAAAATATTACTATTTATTGGTTAAGAATCCCTAATTTACATTTTTGTATTCAAAAAGAGATTATAATCTAACTTCATGATAACAATCCTTTTGCAATTTTAAATTATTTAGTATTAAAAACTAGGCATCAAATATTTTAGTTTAATATTACAATCAACCCCGCCTCTTCTTTCGCCCCAATACCCAATTAAAAATATTAGTAAATAAAATTGTTTCACCCCGTAATGTCTACCAGTATATTGACTTTGATTTTATCAATTTTAACTACCTCAATATGAATTAATGTGCTAGGATATTACCTAGCTAATGAACCCTCGTATTCTATGTATTCTCTTATTGAAACTTGCAGTATGAGTCCTCATCATATTTTGGAAATGTTTAAGTCAAGTTGACAATGATCCTGGACAGCTTGAATGAAGAAAAAATTCATTGTTGTTATGTTCCATGTGATAATTATGCGGCGGTCACAAAACCTCCGCGGCAGTTTGAAACTACTACTCTTCAAAGAGTAACGGTTGTGATACCACCGCCTACATGCACAAGTCGTAGTGTAACCGCCATGGTAATTATGCAACTACCCCTACATAAAACGGTGGTTCTACACCCGACGACACCAAAATGAGGATTCTAAATAGTTATAAATGTTTGGGTTTATCAAATCGGTTTGTTTCACTTTTCCATTCATCCTTCGGTAGAGAAACTATAAATACAAGAACATTTACTCATTCAAGCAAGTGATTTGGAGTGAATTCAAGTGTGAGCAAAGGAGGAAGTTGGAATTGTTCTTGTTTTTTGATCTACAATTGAGTTATTTCTTGTTGAGGATTGTAAGCAAGTAATGCAACTAGAAGGACCTTGAATCTATCTAGAAGGTCATATTTTGACAAAGTGAAATTGTATTATTTGGATAACTACGTAGAGAAATGGAATCAATTGCTTACCAAATTGGATTTTTCCCACATTGGGTTTCTCTAGGATAAAACACTTATCTCCATATCTCTTATCCACAGATTTCAGTATTGTTATGAGTGATTCTTGCATGATATATTGTCCTTATAAGAACTCAAACACTTTCTCATTCATTATCACTAGAATATGATTTGTTTACTATTTAAAAGAAGTGGTTTACGGATTAGAAATTGGTATAAAGCATTTAAGATCAATTGTTTTTGTGATGTTTAACTTATGTTGACATTTTTAGTTAGATTCCCTCATCAGAAGGGTAGTGAAAGTGGTTAAAGTATCATCATTCTTTTTGAAGAATATATTTCCACAAAAAGTGGAAGCAAGGAATCCAAAGCATGACTCATAAGTGGAAATGCATGTGAGACTTAAGAAGAATATTTTTATAGGTTAGAGGTAGATGTGGAATTTTTTTCCAAAGATGGCATTATTTCCTTTTCTATTGGGAAGCTAGAGTCTATCTTGAGATTTATCATAGAGAATATTAGTGTTCTAAAAGAGGAACTAAAAGACTATAAAGAAGACACTCGTTAGTATGACGAAGAGAATCCATGTGCCAACCTTACTCCTCCTCCATTCAACGCATAAAGGCAAAGAGAGATTCAGCCTTATGATGAGGACATGAATTCCAAGAAGCTAGACCATTGGCTAGCTCAACTTGAGGTATATTTTAGTTTGCATCAAATCAATGAGAGTCAGCAAATTTCATTTCCAAGGTTAATATTAACCAATCATGTTTAACTTGGTTTAAAATCTATGTTCATTCTTTAGTTGTTAAGAAGCTTTCTCTTATTTTGAAGTGAGATGAATTTAATATATTAATCAAAAGACAATTATATCCTATTTTTATGAGGAAGATATGTCCATGTATTGGAAATATCTTAGGAAGAAGCAAGGCAAAAATGTGCAAGAGTACACCAAGTGAGTTCTAGAAGAAAGTAGTCCAAATGGGAAATATGTAGTGGACTAGGACATTTTGATGAAGTAAACCGGTGGACTCCATAGCCACTTGTAAAGACCATCTCTCTTGTTCAATCCAATGAATTTAGATGAGGTCTATTCTCCAGCCCTCTATCTGGATATGTGTTGTCATGTTTTTTTGCAAGATCAAAATCAAACTTGAAGCATGACAACTTAACCCTAGTATAAAAAATTTTACTTGAAAACCCTCTTTAACACCCCTCTAGATCAGTATGCACTCTTTGTGGTTTCTATCATATCCTGGAAAGTCTTCATATGTTTTGTACATACCTTCCCAAGTGTTTAAATTTTTGAGACATGGTGACTCGTTCCATTCAATGCAATGATGTGCTTCTAAAGGTGGATTCTTAAATAGGCGTAGCAAGGCTATTTTTGGCCTTTCGAGACATGTATGCATCCTCCGTAACATGTGATAAAGCTCAAAACCATCCAAGAGTGGTTTCAAGGAGTTATTAACATGTGGTAATTGATTTAGGAAAGTTTAGGAAAGTTTTGAAGGTTAAAGAATAAGTACAACGAAAGTGGGTTTTGAAGGTCAAGGAGCTTGCAATTAAAAATGGTATCTCAGCTTCATCAAATTATTCCAAGATCTCTCTAAGGATTGAGGAGGAAAAAAACTACTCATTGGAAATCTTTAAGGATGCTTTACATAATGGAAGTTTCACATTTCTCACAATCCTTAGGCACTTCTCAAGGAAGCTCAATTTCAGCGAGACACACCCTATTATCCTGAGAAAAATATATATTTTTGAGGGGGTGGTAGGAATAATATAATATTGAGAACCATATCATTCATCTTGGAAGGTTTTGGATTCAACACTGAAAAATACCTTCGGACCTCCGGAAACTTCGTCTTTAAGGTCTCTCTAAAGGAAGCTTTTGATACTTCGTCATTTTCAAAAGAGGACACATGTCAGCACAAGATTATGGCACATTTTTATTTCCATGCCCCTTGGTAATAGAGGAGATAACAAAATTTTCCCAACCTCATTTATGCCTCTTGGACCTCCACATGACCTTGATCAGCTCTCCATGTTGGCACATTGACCTACTTTCTAGCCCTCTCGTTGTGCAATGAATGTTTGACACTTGTCAACCCAAGGTGAGGGCACATTTTTCTATCCCTCCTATCCCTATCCCATGGGGAAAAAGGGACAAGAAAATTCACACCGTGATTTTCCATGTTGTTGGATTTTCATATGACCAAAAATAATCTCCGTAAAGCAGTGCATTTTTAAGCCCCTTATCCTCTCCTCCGCATCGAATCACCCTTACCACTTGTCATCTCCATATCGAGGCACATTTTTCTATCCCTTATGTTCCTATCCCATGGGGATAGAGGGGATAAGAAAATTTTCCACTCTCATATCCCCTATCAAGGTTCCTCATATGCCCTCACTCACTCCATGGTGCTAAAATGTTGTTTTTCTCCATTTCCTATCATTGAATCAAATGTTTCCGCTTGTTAAGCTCGCATCCAAGCACTTTTAGGTCCCCCCCCTATCCCTATCCATTTGGGATAGAGGGTACAAGAAAATTTTCCCCATGCTATGAAGTTTGAAAACCCAAAATTTGACTAAGTTTTTAACATGCTTCTTCTTGCTTCTTCCTCTCCCGTGAACCAAAAGTATTGCCGAAAAGTTTTAAAACATGAAAGATCTTCTACCCACCTCATATTTTCATGATAACTCCATGGTTTATGCTACATAACACAATCAAACATGAAAATTATCCATAAAATATGTCAAACTTTCTCCAAGTGTTGTTGTATGCACCAAAATAAGAAAAACTCATATCTTGCAAACTAGTGAACGGATTCGGGTGAGATTTTCAAAGTTTTTCTTCAATCCAAGCACCTTCAAGAACATTGTAGTAGAAAATCATATGATGTCATTATTTTATAATGGTATAAAACCCTAGTTTCATGCCCTAGATGATACTTTTACATTTTGTAAGCATTCCAAATGAGTGATTGAGATGAAATTTTGAGCACGAGATCTCGGAAACCAAAGAAAATCTAGTGAAGTCATTTTTTTGCAATCAGATATGGGAAAGCTCCATTTTTAAATATAGTAATTATCCAATCTTGAAACTTACTAAAAATATAAATATTCCAAAAATAGTGAATTTTTCCATATAAGCGCACTTGGAGAACAATGAAAATAATAAACTAGAAAATCTTTTCCAAAAAGGCAAAAAAATAGGGAAAAAAAAAAGCAAAAATCAAAAGCAAATTTCCAAAAACGAAACTTGTTAAAAACCATAAGGAATCATCAACAGAGTTGAATTGAGTATATCAGAGGATCGATAATTTTGAATTTGAGCAAAAAGGGTGAAATATCCTAAAATACCAGCGCATAGGTCAACTTTTTAAAATAGAAAGTCTCCATTTTGGATAAAAATTTACAATTGGCTCTATTTTCATTCATCTCGCTAATTTTTGGCATCTTAATGGGGTTTCCATTTGGTTTTATATCTCAAGGAAGGTAATTAAATCTTCACACAGATTCTAAGGCATCAAATTTGTGTCCAATAGCAAGTTAAAGCATCGTAAGGCGCACTTGGTAAAATCTAGGGATATTGTACACTCTAAAGAGATTCAAATATTCAAGAATTATTTTTATCATCATAACTCATCAATCAGGTTAGAACCATCCATATCTCTATGGTGAGATGGATTGGTTGACCTCGGTGAGTTGAGTTGAGCTCGGTGAGCTAGGAGAGCTAGTTCGGTGAGTTAAGGCGAGTTAGCGAGTTGAGCTAAGTGAGCCAAGGTGAGTTGATTGACATAAAGAATTTCAAAAAGGATATAATAAGCATGAATTGAAGGTGATGAACAAACTAAGTGAGCTCATAAACATACAAATCTCATTAAAGATCTCACAAGCTTCTAAATTCAAGATAAAGTGATCCATTCAGCATCTTTCATTGCGAAACATCTAGGTATGTCTTCTCCTATGCCGAGCTTCCCCATAGTGATCTAGAGTTTATTCCACAAAAAATTCTTCAAAGTGATCCAGTGTGATGACATCATATTAATTCATGAAGATACATTTCCATGGATTCAAGAAATGATCGAGAGTGAGCCAAGGACAACGCAACATGCTATTATGCCCAATCTCGAAGTAATCTCAAGAACCACGAAATCTAAGCAAAGGAAGTAGGCCCAAACGACATCCCGCTTCAAATTGATTACCTATATGTTTAAGTTGTTAGACCTAGGAATAAAAAATCCTATCAAGGAAATGACTCCATCAAACTATGACTTGATCCACATCTCAGTGGGTCAAGCCTCAAAACAAGGGTGATTTTCATTTGTTCAAGGAATCTTATTCCCACTTCTTTGCACAAAATGAAGAATATAAGAAAACAATTTTATAATTGAAGGAACATTTAAACTCTCTCAATGCTTACATTCAACCCTTCTTGGAGCCTAAATTAATTTCCCTTCATGTAGAAGACATTCCTCCAATCAGCTATTTTCATCCTAAGGTGATAAATAAAGCACAAGGTTACATGATGGAAGGAAAGGCTAACGAGAAATGGATTAATAAAATCATTGAGCAAAGTAAGGCATTGTTTCCAGATGTCATTTCTCTCATCAAGTATGTTTTTACAACTTTTTCATTAGTAAATAAAGAAAAGAAGGAGTTTGCAAAAAAGATAATTCACTTGGATGAGGTGTTCCCATTGGTGTCAGAGATGAGTTCCTTCCACTCTCACACTCTTGTGAGCAAGAATGTGTTTACATCATTGCATAGAATTTCTCTCAAGCCTAGATCTGCATCATGGATGTGAGATATAAAATGCTCAAAAATGCAATCTCGAAAGCTGGATTATTTTAGACAACATGATTTTGAAATTTTGAATGAGAACTATAATTGTGTTCATAAACTTGAGTTCCCTTTGCTCACCAAAGATTCATCTTCTAAAGAAATCATTATTTCCTTTCAAGAGTTAGTCAAGAAAGAGGTAGGTGACTCTCTTTCCTTCAACAAAGATAAATTAGAGTCCCTATCTAACATCATAAATTACCTTTCTATAATTTTAGAGGATCATGAAAAATGGATCAATCAATTCAAGAAGATCGGTCAGGTTCTGGGCATGGACCAAGGTTTTGGGTTGTGTTTACATTCTAAAGGTAGACAATTGAACACTTTTAGTGACTCAATTCAATAAATAACTCAAGGAGTGAGAGCACAAACCATGAATCAACAAATTTCTTCATCACAAGGAGCTTCTTCATTAGATATGGAATCTTCTTCCCTCTCCTTCTCCCTCTTTCTTCTCTCCCTCTTCTAATTCTTCATTATACGCAATCATGATATTTTGTCTCATTCACTTAAGTGACTTTCTAAAGTTGAATTGTAAAATTCCCTTTGATTTATAAAAAAGGAACTTATTTCTCATTTCCTAGGAAGATGTAAAGTCACAAGTTGAATGAGATCATGAAGAGTCATGTGGGGTGGTAGGTGAAAGGTCAATTCACATTACTATAAATTGAAATGGATTCTCCATTTAAAAAAATCCTAAAAATTTAGTTCTTTGTAGCAATTTTGGATTGTGATTTGGATTATGAGCTTTGTATCACCAACACAAGAAATAAAAGCTACATTTCTTCTATTTCCTTTCTCATATTTCAGCTATTCTCTTTCTTCTATGCACTTTGCAAACATAGTGATCAAGGATTATTAGAAGCACAATGGAATGATGGGGGTTTCATTAGTCCTACAAAAATTTCATTTCATTTACCATCCATTATTAATCATCATTCATTCAACCATTTACTCAACCATAAACCATATGTGTGTTTACTTAAGCATATAAACAACCATACACAAGATCAAGAGAAAAAGAGTACACAAGACACCAAATTTAAGTAAGAAACCCTCATAGGAAGAAAATCCACTGAAACACAAACATTATATTTCCATGTTTCAAATTTATTGAGGCACTAACCCCACAAGGAGCACTAACCCTAGTTTAGTAGAGCACCAACCCTACAAGGAGCATCACCCCTAATTTAGTGAAGCACAAACTCCAAAAGGAGGATACAACCCTAGGATGACCAAGAATCAACTTAACCACCTATTTATGTTTGATCTCTAGTTTTACTACCACAACTGATGGAGATCACTTATTCAGCTCACAAACCCTAGCTCATACCCTAGGTCTTCAAACTTTCTCTTTCTTCTTCTTTCTCAACTTCTCTTGGCTCTAAACCCTTTCTCTCACATCTTCAATCAGTCTTCAACATGTCATGTTATTTATAAGCCTTCAAATCATGCACACATATCTGCAAATCACTCTCCTCTAGGTTACACTTCTTCCCTCTAAGAGTACTCTTTCTCAACTAGTTCAAAAATGACCCAAAACCTTGATTTTATATGCTTCTCTTGATTTACAATAAAAGGAGGTTGGTCCCTCATGACTAATTTGACCCATACATATTAAAAACATCCCAAAAAAATCATTACATTATCCACATATGACCCATATAGGTTGGCCTATCCAAAACACTTCATCCATGCACCAAAAATCCTAAAACCCTTGCATTGGAATGACAAAAATCCCCTCATTCCAAAACCATGCTTAGTCAAGCTCCCATATTCATAAAA
This sequence comes from Taxus wallichiana var. yunnanensis, assembly GCA_018340775.1. Lineage (NCBI taxonomy): Eukaryota > Viridiplantae > Streptophyta > Pinopsida > Cupressales > Taxaceae > Taxus > Taxus wallichiana. The sequence goes on along the minus strand of CM031241.1, from coordinate 602,302,862 downwards.
CATGAGTAATATATCATTTAAATATTAAATATGGTCAAAATTTTCATCAACCAATCATATTATTTCATTTAATGGGCCCACTGGCTCTTTACCTTCTCAAAACAGTTGTTTCCAACAACCTGATTTCACCTTTAGGCCTCAAGACCACCCAAGAACACCTTAACTATGAAATTTGACCATTATGTCACTTTAAGACCTAAAAATTGATTCATTGGATGAAAAATTCATCCTTATTCACATTTCAGGTGATAGAAAGCATTACCCAATCCATCTCATGCTCTAACCAACTCAATCTTTCATAAAACACAGTTCTATCCTGAATAGCGATAAATATTCTTACTCACAAATTGACCTATAGACCATATAAAATATCATCATCATGAATAAAACCTTATACCATTATAAATATATTGTAATTTTATTTCCAACACAACTTGAATCACCTCCTAACTCCACCTATAACTTCTACAATGTCCATTTTATTAAAGACTACTTTTAACTACCCCAAACTTGCCCTTTGACCATCAACACAAATAGGGCACACTTTGCACTTTTTCACCATCACCATGACCTAAAAATTTATGGACATATATAAAAAAATTGGGCTATCATAAATGGTAATTTAGTTCATACCTCATTTGAAAAAATTCTCCTTAAACTGAACTCTTCATAAACAAGAAAATTCAAGTGGGACCCACATATGACCACATACTCTAACATACCTTTCTATAAATATGGAATATTCCTATACAACATAAAATCATAAATTTTTAGGAACCAATCAAAAATTTTGTTGATATATTAACTATTCTACAAGTTTCTCCTAGCTAGGGTTTAGTTAGGGTTTCAAACCACTTTATCTTCTTAACGATCATTCATAAAAATGTGATGATAAAACCACCTCATTATTTTTTTAAATATTCATAACTAACCTAAAAATATATTCTAAATATATCAATTCCCCATGCAAATCATATATCTCACAATTAGCATTAGAAGGTACAACTTTGCTTGAAAATCACACTATTACTTACCTGTTTTTACCAAAACTTGCATATCATGGAAAATATTCTTCAAAATGACCTGAAATTTTTCATGAAGAACCATGAAAACTTTATTTAACTATAAATTCTCACAATCTAGTTCATATAGCTCTTAAAATCTCTACCTAATCTCATTTTCATGTCTAAAGCCGCATGTTTCTCACATATAGCTTCCCAAGGACCCTGTAAATGCATCAAACCATTTAATGCAGAACTTAAAATCACCATACACCTCAGGTAAACTATCAAAACATTTTTATCATGCTGTAAAAATATTTATTAGGTCTAAATATCACTTCTCCACTTCATTATTCATGTTATAGGGCAAGAAACAAGCCTGGAAAGACCCGACTCAACACTGACAACCCATGAATTGACCATGCTGACCTTATGTAGACCCATATACATATGAAACATACCTCATGGAATATCAATTAAATTATTATACCAACCAAACACCTCACTATAGCTCAAATAGTGACTTAGCTCACTCAACCATTCATTAGGAATACACTTTGGAATCATCAAAACTTGACACTACCAATCAACCTTCAAGTTTGAGCATTTAATAACACCACATAGAGACTCATATGACCTCATGACACCCTTTTAAATCAATATTGGTTGACATAAATGGAAACACAACCACACAATGGCCAATAAGGAGGAACTTTTCATCCTTGATGAATGAATCTAAAGAACTGTGTGCACGGGTTTGTTAGTCTTGCTAGATGCTTCATTGTTACTTTCCTCCAATTAAATGTTGAACTAATCCGATTATTGGGTGTGAAATTTGTTAGTGCCTACTCACAATAATAACCTTCCCTTTCCTAATTTCTCTCCTTCACCCCTCATCGCTGCAAATTCCTCCCTTGTACCTCATACAAGCACTTTTAAACAGGTTCATTGAAGTGTTCCTATGTGATCCCTGGCTGATTTGGCCAGCCCAAAGCAATAGATAGGATTAGGATAGTTTTAATTCAATAATGGGATCCTCCCTATACATAAGGAGGGGAATATCCCCTTGAGCATTGGTGGAAACACATAATTTTCCATATAACAAATTATTTCACCAATAATTTTTGGCGACTCTATGGGAAGAGATTTTCCTCGTGCACCCATATACATCTCTGAAAAATTCAAAAAAAGTATATATTTCAAAAAAACATATTTCAAAGTAAAATCATTTTTTGAAGGCAGCTCCATCAAGGAATGAATCCTTTTCACATTCATTTCCCACAACATAATGAAATTTTTTCAAGATTTGAGTTTAGTACCAATGAGTGACAATGAAGAAGAAGACGATGATGACTTCCAAGAAATGCAAATATTTGGTCATCCCTCATTTTTTAACATCTCTTGCAAATCCAAGAAATCTAAGGAAATAAGTTTCATATCATCTCTGGAGTAGCCATGAAAATATTGTATAGAATTGATAAGATTGTTGTTTTTGAAGATCTAGTCATCAATTCTCGGTGGCCCCAATTCAAATGGATTGTTCTTTAGAGGAAAGAAAAAGGAATCTCACATGTATGTGATCAAGAATATAAGAAATTGATGAAGAATATTCATAAGAGATATGAAATGTTGTATGAAGGACAAGATGTTTAATAATCCACCTTTGAAGGTAACATTTTCAACTTCACATAGTTGACCAAGAAACTCATAACATTTTCTTTCATTTCCTTTCCTCTAGATTATTTTCTTGCATAAAGAGACAAATAAATGGATGTTTTAAGAAGGGTGTATGTGAAAAGGATTTTGAGTGTGGAAGAAGGAAATTATGATCCTGAATCCTATCATGAAGTTTGGAGTTATGCATTATCCTTGAAAAAAGGTATGAGCATATTGAATCACTTCATAATGTTGAAGAAGAAGAAACCCACCTTTCAAAAGAAGATTCTAATGATTGCCCACACTATGAAGTGTTTATTCGGGAAGATTTTTATGCACCTCTGATGAATTCTCCATTCTTGAGCCTTTCGATAAGAATCGAATCAACACCTTGGAAGATGATGAAGATGACATGATAGTTGAACCTCCATTCATCAACTCATTCTGGCTCAAGGCACAGCCAGTCAAAGAAACAATGGATTCAAGAGAGGCAAAACAATTTTGTATGAGAGATGACCCAATGCTTTCTAAATACTCCATCAACCATGAATAAGTATGAGAAAATAATATTTCATCCTATATTCAAGATGATGAATTCGAGGTAATCATGGATAATCTCCTTTCCAATTTTGACTCTTTAATTGATGTACAAATGTTAAATGATGAAATGGAGATAATTGAAGAATCAAATTCCCTTCTCATGGATGAACAAATGGAAGAGTCCAATTTATTTCTCGAAACCAAGGTGGATGAGAAAATTGAGCATGACCTCTCTAAGGAGTTGACTCCACCATCCTCACCAAAGGAGCATAATGTTGATCATCACGGTGAGTATGGAGTTTTTCCATTTCCTTGCAAACAAGAAGATTCTATAAGGAATGATCAAGATGAAATTGAAGATTTTTCCAATATTGGTGCTCGACAATGTATTCTCTTTCCTATCATGAGCATGATGAAATGGATTTTGAGCTCAAAGGTGTGCCCTTCCCACGTAGCATGGATCTCTTCTCTAGTTTGAAAATTTTGAAAACCAAGTACACCATGTCTTGCAAGCTTGTGAGCCTCAGATGAAAATAAATATGGAACAAGAGAATGGGGATTTTTCAAATGAGTTTTCACCATTTATAGATCATATTTTCAATCATCTCCTTGAGGCCCAATACAATTACCCTTCTAATGAAGATAACAATGAGCATATTGTAGATTTGATGGAGCAATCATTGGAGGACATCTTGAGGAAAACATAAGAAATTGAAAACCCTCAACTCAATCTCGAGATATTGACTCAGGCCAAGGAAATTCAAGATAGGTATGATGAAAGTTATTTTTCTCATTTCCATGCACCAAAGTTTGATGTTGATTCAGAGCAAATGGATGGGCCTGATGTCTTCCTCAATGCATGGGTGGATGAGAGAAAATGTGAAGGTAAGTCTTCCTCTTTCTTTTTTTGTGAAGAATATCATAAATACAAAGGAAAAGAGACTCTTGAATCTCCTGTGAATATTCTCAATCTTAAATACAATACCTTTTCCATGGAGGTTGATAGTGAGAAAAATGTTGAGATAATTTGTATTGAAGATAATTTTTCAAAACAAAGTGAAAAGTTGCAAGAATCTTGTGAGTGTAGTCAAGGTCAACTTGTTCTCACCACCTTTGGATGCCCTACCAATTGAACAAGAATCCATACTGCAATACTCACTCAAGGGTGATGAATTCTTCCATGACCAAACCAAGGATTGTAGTTTTGAAAATGATGTCAAGGTCAACTTTGAACTAGTAGGTATCGACAAAAAAAAATTCAAAAACAAAGTGATAATGAGAATGACTCTTGTGAAAGTATTCAATATCCTATTGCACTTACCATTTCGGGGCTCGTGATTGTCTTGAACATGTTTCATGCTGCAAAATTTGCTAGAAGGATGATGAAGACCTCCATACAAATGATGTGTCCTCTATTTTTGAAATCAATTACTCGAGAAAAGAAAGTGAGAAGCTTAAAGAAGTTATTGTTTGGGAAGTGAATCAACTTGTTCTCAACTCCACTATGTGCTTTGTTGATTCAAGATATGATTTCATGTTACAATTTAGGGATGATGGATGTTCCCATGACAAAATTAATGTTCTCACTTTTGAGAAAATGGAGGAATGGTTTCTCAAGATCATATATCATCAATTCAAAGGTGCAAGATACGATAATTTCAAACGGGTAAAAAAAATTCATTGGATGCAAGAATTATTTTAGATAATATAAGTATGAAGATGGAATCTTGGTTTGTCTCCTTCTCAAATCATGCAAAGCCATCACAGGAGCATGGTATGAACATATAGTGATCTTCAAACATCAGAGGTTTGAATTTATTCCATTGTTCCATGATGGTGTGTACTTCTCCCAAACCATTTCTAGGTATGTTTACATTATTTCCCCACCTCTGTAAATATCACTCCCCCGTAATATAGTTTCATTTATATTCTTTATCATTTTCCACTTTCGGTGTGTTTCCTTTTGTGTGTGTTTGTTTGTGTGTTTTTTGGAAGATATGACTCCTTCATCCCAATGGAAAAGATGTTGGTCCATGCATTGACTTGAGATTCGGGATTCCTTCTTTCCTTATCCTCACTACACTTGATCCAAAGACAATTCCCCAAGCTAGATCCAACTGTTGTCATGTGTTTTTGCAAGGGAAAAATCAAACTTGAATCATGACAACTTAACCCTAGTGTCAAAAAATTTCCTTGAAAACCATCTTTAAGACCCTCTGGATCGGTATGCCCTCATTGTGGTATCTATCTTATCCTTTCAAGTATTCATATGTGTTTTATATACCTTCCCAAGTTTTCAAAATTTTGAAACATGGTAACTCATTCCATTCAATGAAGTGCTTCTAAAGGTGGATTCTTCAGTAGGCCTAGAAAGGCTATTCTTATCCTTTCTAGGACAGGTGTACATCCTTTGAGACATATCAGAAATCTCAAACCCATCCACAAGTGGTGTCAAGGAGTGATGAACATGTGGGAATTTATTTAGAAAAATTTAGGTAATTTTTGAAGGTTTAGGAACATGTACAATGAAAGCAAGTTTTTGAAGGTCAAGGAGATTGCGAGTTACAAATGGTACATGATCTTCATCAAATAATTTTGGGAGCTCCGTAAGATTTATGAGGGGAAAAAGTACTAATTTGAAGTCTTGAAGGATGCTCTACATGATGGAACTTTCACATTTTTGGGAAGTTCAATTTCAATAGACACGTCGTGTCAGACTTGAGAAAATGAGATTTTGAGGGGGTGGAAGGAATAACTATATATTGATACCCATACCATTCATATAATAATGTTGTTTTGAGTCAATTTCATATAAGTAATAACTGAAAAATACCTCCTAGAGCTATGGAAACTTCGTCTTCAAGGTCTCTCTCAAGGTAAGCTTTTGATACTTAGTCATTTTCACAAGAGGACACATGTCAGCACAAGGTTGTGGCACATTTTTCTATTCCTCTTGTCCCTATCCCTTGGGGAAATAGGGGACAATAAAAAGTTCCCAACCTCAGTTATGCCTCTTGGACCTCCACATGACCTTGATCAGCTCTTCACAAGCACACCTGTAAATTCCTCCTTAAATTCCTCAAGAACTTTACCCCATACAAGAGAACTTTACCCCAGGTTCAATAAAGTGTTCATATATGATCCCCAACCTATTTTGTCACACCATAGTAATAAATAGGATTAGGATAGTTTTCATTCAATACTATGAGCCTCTCCATACACAATAAGGAGGGGTGTAGCCCGTGAGCATTAATAGAAACACATAATTTTCCATACAAAAACTTATTTTTCCAATAAGATGGATAAGAAGAAGAGTTCATTTACCTCTCAACATGCTTCAAACAAACAAGGTGACACTAAAAAAGGAGAAATGAAAAGGGATAAGTAAGAAGAATCATACTTCCATTTCTAAGGATATTAAATTTCATTGTGGTCCTTGTGATTTTGACACTCATTCCAAGGAAAATTGTTAGAATATCCATCTAGAATTACATCCCTTAAAGAATAAGAGGAATAAAAATAAGTTCATTTCTACCCTCCAAGGGAGGAGTTATTTTGCGGTGAAGAGGTAAATGAGACAATGTGTTGTACCTTCATCCATAAAGAGGTTTGTTTGGTTATTCATAATGTTATTTAATAAAATGAACTTGCTAAAAAAATCATATAAAAATCTATGTTGATAAAACCAAAGTGGAAGCTCTTTTTGATACTTTTTCTAAAGATAATTTGATAAGTAAGGAGTTAGTTGATATGTTGAAATTAGAGACTTATATAATTTGAATCCATATTCATTAGGTTAGGTGAAGAAAGGCATAAACATCAAGGTTAGTAAACAATGTAAAATTATGTTTTGTCTTGATAAGAAATTCATTGATGAAACTACTTTGGATATTGTTCCTCTTGATGTGTGTGGTGTAGTGTATAGCAGCCCATACTTGTTTATTAGGAATGCCATCTTCCGAGAAGATCCGGTCAATACCACTTGGTGAAGGATGGTAAGAACTACCTCATTTCATATTTTACATGAGACTCAAAGATATCTTTGGTAAGTGCCTATGAGGCTAAAAATCTTATTAATGCTAGTGGAAAATTTACATTACTTATTTTAAGAGATATACAAGAAGAGGAATCTATTGCATCTAAAACCATGTGTAGCATGTTTATTAATAAATATCATAATCATATGAAATAGTTGGTTCATAGATTCATATAAGTTTTCCAAGATCCTACTGGAGCTACCCGGCTCAATTGAGCATGACATACATTTTTACCCAATAGTTCGCTTCTCTATTGGGGAATGTATATGTAGTCCTTGAAGGATTTGAACAATGTAAAAATTAGTTACACTCTTTTATTAAGTAATATATAATACATCCTAGCACTTCTCCATGTGGTTCTCCCATTTTTTAGTACGTAAGAAAGATGGTTCATCCAAGATGTGTGTTGATTATAGAGAATTAAATAAAATAACCATAAAAATAGGTACTCTCTTCCAAGAATTGATGCTTTTTGGATCAATTACAACATAACAATTTTTTTACTAAGCTTGATTTGAAATCTAGCTATCACCAAGTTTGGATTAAGGAAGGGGACATATGGAAAACACCATTCAATACCAGGCAAGGGTTTTATGAATGGCTGGTTTACCATTTAAGTTATGCGATCAAGGTTCATTTTAAGAACCCCATAAGAAAAATTAGTTTAGAATGGATGGCAAATATCTGAAATTGAATTTTGAATCGATGGAAAATTTCTAAAAAAATGTTTCGTGGCTAAGGCAATTTGGTAGGGCACAATTTTCTTGGATTTCACATAGTTGGAAGGGACCAAGGGTGTTATAAAACCATCTATCTATAGTCAAATGAGAAATTTAGGCATCCATCCTTTAAGGTTAGACAAACTTCATTGGATGGTTGTCTCTCCGGTATGCATGGACGATGTCATCTCTTTCATAGAAATATGCAACATTTCACCGATAATCAAAGAAAAAGAGATTTGATAAATTTGAAATAAAAGCGAGAAAGACAAATCATATCCATAGAAAAATATATATATTCAAAGTATCTGCGTGTCAGAATAGTAACTTGTCATAACTATGTTGGGAATAGAAGATCCCTTCACAAAAGGAGAACCTGCAACACATAGAGAATGACATCCTTCAGTTTTTACCCATATGCGTGAACTACGAAAAAATGGGAGAGAATGCCGAGATCAACTTCAGAACCACCTAAACTAAAATGAACCAAATAAATCATTGGGAAAAGAAAAATCTGAAACATCTCCCACCTATTTTTCCCGAGGATCAAAATAGCATTCTTCCTTGATAACATTGGTTTTAGGAGCTCCTTCCAACACTCGAAATAAATATTAGAATTTATTGGCACAAATTAGACACCATTATATCTTCATTCACTTACAAACATGTGATAAACCAAACTTAGAACCTTTAGACATGGATCATGTTCAAAGCCACATAAATCAGAGACTTCAGAAACACCTCGGATATTCTTGGAGGAAAAAAACACATTAAATAAAAATTAAATTGTAAAAATTATTACCTCTAAAATAGTCCACAAACAACAATGCATAAATCACAACAAATGCCAAAGAAATTGAACACACGATCCCGATTGATCCACACCTAACACTAATCATGTAAAAGAGATGTGTTGGATGGCCATAATAAGTTGGATAGTTGTATATGTCCTATTAGGCAGTCATCTCTCTCCTAAGTAGACGGTCATTTCTCCGATAATCTACACCGCCCTAGGTGGTTGTAATAGGTTGAACGGTCATCTCTCTCTCATGTTAGATGGGTAGGGTCGGATGGCTCTCTTCTGTTATCAGCCAATTTTGACTACGCAAAATTGTCAAAAAACAATTAAATAATTAAAAATTAGAAAATTTTGAAAAGTATTACTTTGCGTGGTTCATTGGACTCCTTGCGATCGTCTTATTTTTGTGATCGTTTCGGTCTTCGTTTCGTGATTTTGGCAAGAACTCTTCCGCCAAGAGCTATAAAACGCATTAAAATAATTAATTAATATTTAATTAATTAATTGCTCCTTGTTTGATTAAATTAATTTTTAAAAAATCACTTAAGGAGTATTTAATTAAATAAATATAAATTAAGGTTCATCCGACAAGTTTTAGTGCCGAGGAAGTAAGCTTTTGTTTCATGTTGCGGGTTGGCTTCCCGAACCGGATTTTCACTTTTCCGACAATTCCTTCAAATTTCCCACACGTGGGTTTTCTCTCGCCAATTGCCAAATCATGGATTGGCAAAACGGGCATAAAATTCCCCAATTTCCCACATGGGGAAATTGGATGGGGATTGCCAACCCATTTTTCCATTCCCGTTGGCAATTGCCCGTTACTTTTCCCATTTCCCCCTGGCACTTAAGCCACTACCCGGGATGAGAGGAAGTTGAATTAATCCTCGTAACTTCCTCCATCAAACCCGGTGGAAAAAGTCAGAAGCTTCTTTTTCTTCAGGAAGACATAATACTTTGTTAACATTATGCAAGAGAGATACATGCGCATTGGTTGAAGGAAAAGACAGGAGAGGTAGAACTGTCCCAGGAACTCCACGCACTGCCAAACCAAATACAAAACCTGCGCATGTTTTCAAATAAAAGACAAAAGAATTCTTTTCCACGCGCTGAGGGAAAGAAAGAAAGGAACAGTTTTCAAAAGAATAAAGATTAAAAGAAAAGAGGACAGCAATCTCCCATGCAGGAAGAAGGGAGAAACACACGTGGAGGAGAACAATCATACCAAAAGCCACGAAGCCTGCAGGGAAACTAACAACAAAGATAGAAATCTCTCACGCATGCATAAGAGGTTTACCAAGCTCCAAACTTTCCCACGCAGGAGGTGTAAGGGAAAAGCCAGCAAATTGACAGAGGAAGATTTCCATGCGCCAGGGACAGGAAGGACACACACAGTCTGGGGAATGTTGAATGTTATTCATCTTGTTCAATATCAGCACTATTATGGTGCACTGCTTAAGAAACTTGCTCCTGAAAGCTACAGGCAATCCTACAATAATGCAAACAGTATTGGCACAGGATCAATCGATGATGTTCTTCAGAGTATGGATCACACACTGTTCCGCATGCTTCCTAAACTTTGCCCTAAACCACGAATGCTTGTTTGCGCTCCATCAAATGTTGTAATAGATGAATTGCTATAGCGTGTTCTGGATCGTGGATTCATTGATGGTGAAATGAAGGTTTGTCGCCCTGATGTTGCGAGGGTGGGTGTGGATTCTCAAAATCGTCTTTGCCTGCAGGCGATGCTCGGTGAAGTGTAGGCTGAAGTTCTCTAGGAAAGTGCCGTGAGAAAATAATTGACTATATGCGGCAGCCTACGGGGTAGAGAAGTAAATTTATCTCGAGAAAATCGGTGGCCTCCAGAGAAAGCTAAGTGCGACAAGCCTGCCGCAGGTGATCCCAAGGCTGTTGGTGTTGATCTCGATGTTCAGTTGCACGCAACCACGATCATGATCGATTGTTGCAAAATCTTGCGAGCAGTAGAATCCTTTTTGAGCGCTTCGAAGAAGCGACCCGATCGAACCATGGGCAAGTATGTTTGAAAAAATGAATTGTTTTTGCGACTTGTTATATTCTGCATTTTCATCGGCCTTGAAATAATGCGTAATATTGCATATGGATGGATCTGGGGCCCGATAAAGCTTACGACTTAATTCATAAAGGCTGCAACAAATGAAGGTCACGAATAGCAAACATAATGCATTTGTAGGCTTATCCTTATTCTGCAATTCAGATCCATGGCAGCTGCGAGTTCGAGAGAAACTTGTTGATTGGGAAGGATTGCAGAATCCATCGCCAAAATACCGAGGAGCTCTTTAAGCAAGAATCGGTCTTAAGGGCGTCTATCGACATCTTTGAGGGCTTGAACACGGGTCATCATCATGGCAGCATTAGGTCTTTATTGGTAATGGCATTTTCTCATCATTTGGAAGGTACAATTGTGCTTATTATGGCAAAGCCAAAACATTCTTACTACAAGTGTTATATAATAAGGAAGAACCGTGAGCATTGTGGTAAAACCATTCTTTTCAAAAATGTCGGGTTAAGCTCGGTATTCAAGTGAGTTGAGCCAGAGAAGAACTCAGGGAGTTCGGTTCTGGAAAGAAGGTAAGATGACACGAAGGGCATGGATCGCCATGGGAGTCCGAATTCAAGTTGAAAATGCATGAGCTCACAATCAAGCTAGGAGCGATACGATTGAGGGCTCATTCGTGAGTTGAGTCGTCTAAACACCTAAGTGAAGAAGGAGCACATCTCGAGAATTTCTCATTCAGTCATCATTTGTCTTTGCATGATTTCCCTAATTCTTTAGGCCTAATCAACAACACAACACTATAATTCAAAGCATTGGTTCATGCGCAAGCACCTATAATCTATATCACACAATTTCTAGAGGTGGAACTCGTTGATGAAGTACCTCAAAATATACCAGCCCAACTTGTGGAAGTAGTCACAACTTCTCAACCAAAAGTTGATGATCCGGTTCTTTCCCTGCCTAAATTTGAAGAATCATCACAAATGGAGAAAATGGTGACAACATCTTTCTCACAACAAGAAGATCCAATTTCAGCAACACCCGAAGGTGATCCCCTTCAGCGTGATGAAGATCAATTCCCAACGAACACGAGAACCATGTACAATGAGGTACTTGGAGAGGTTCCCACCTGGCTACATGATACCCTGAAGAATTGAAAGAGGGTCATCAAGCCAATAGTGATAAACTTGGAAGTGATTGCGTAAATGTTAGAATCCATCACTCCAAAAAAGACCAAATATTACGCTAAGGTGTGTGTCAACGAATTCATAAATCACTTCGATGATTTTTCAACACCACTCGTTCACAATGGGGCAAAGGAGATGGATTTCCAAGACTCTGAAGTCTCACAAATTCTTCTCGGGAGATCAACACTTTGGGATGGTGACAAAGACAAAGGACATAACTCCAGGCAGTGAATTGCGAATTTGGCTCCTAGAAGATCTTCTCAATGGCGAAAGACCAGAGGCTGGATTCTGACAAACCAAGGTGGCGTAACGACTACGGTCTCATGACAAATGAATAATTCACCATGGAAAGGTATTCGGAGTATGTGGAGAATTGTGCGTAATTGCAAATGTGAATACGAATGAAGACAAACTTTCTTACACCAGAATATTGCTCAGATGGAGGGGTGGATGAATTGCTCAAGTTTCAAGCTCAACACTCTTGTCATTTGGAGGATTGCAGAGCACAGTCAATGAGTTCATTCCCGTATGATCGGGATAGGTGGACTCTTGGCCCAATGGATAAGGCACTGATCCTAGGTGTCTTGATCTAGGTGGCACATTGTTGACTAGGATGTCTACGTGTGCATACAAGTCATTTAAGTGGGGTCCACATGTACCCATTTCTTTTATTTATGTATTTTTCCTTAAATGACCTTTTAACTTAAGTGGTTTCTATTTTTAGTCACTTTTTAAAGGTTGGTTGAAAAAAGTCAAAGTCACTTAAGTGCCCTATTTAATGTGCATTTAAAACCCTAACTACTTCGTAACCAACTTTTGGGTTATAAAAGGAAGTGAGGGGCTCATTTGTAAAGGTGACTTTGAGAGAGGAGAAGAAGATACTTTTGTGCAAGCTTTGTTTCAAGAAGAAACTTTGTGTTCTTTGTGAAAAACATTTTGGAGTTAATAGAATAAGAACCTTCTCGCTTGTTCTCGTATTCTCATTCCTCAGTCCTTTTGTAATTGATTATCCTTATAGAAAACACTCTCATAATATCCAAGTTCAATAAGAAAATCATGTTTTGTATATGTGTAAATAGGTTCGTTTCTGAATAAGGGAACCTCTCCCATTAAAGAGGAGGGACTTCTTGTCCCCTGACTTTTGCTCTTCATAAAGTCCTATTTGACGACCAACGAGTATGGAAGGCTCAGTGACGGCTCCACATGTCACAATAGCAAAACTCCAAGATGGGACAAAAAGGTCAATTACCAAATTAGTGCCGAGATCACCACGTGATCAAATGCATTGAAAAGTCAAGGCAGACGAGCGGGCCATCGGGGGGATTTGATATTTTGAGCCTCTTTGTAAAAAGGCAAAAAATTAAAAAGTAGCGCGAGTAGCCCCAATCAGCTACCAAGGACAAAATTAAAGCTTGAGCCGTAAGGAAAAAGTCAAAGGAAAGGCCTGCCATTGAAAAGTCAAAGTGCATGAGTGGGCTGGTGGAGGAAATCAAGTTTTTGAGCCTTTTTCCAAAAAAGGTTAAAATGTTGAGAAAAGAGCCATGGCCCCACCTACAAATAGAACGTGCCATGTGTCCTAGTCAAATGGAGCAGCGGACCGGTGGAGGAAAAGTGAGTTTTGAGCCATTTTACCAAAAAGGTTAAAATGTTGAGAAGAGAGCCATGACCCCATTTCTAATCAAAAGGTGCCGCGTGTCTAAGTTGAAAAGTCAAAGCGGGGGTGCAGGGAAATTTGTTCCTAATTGCCAAATCTCTAAAAAATCACAAAATTCAAAGGGCTTCCCCATAACCACTCCAATCCCTTCCTGCCATGTGGACGGCCCAATTTCAAAGTTAGAGGAGAAAATCAAACGGTCTATATTTAAACTGGAAAATTGAATGTAACGGTTGCTTTGCAAGATCTGGTTTTTAACCCGCCATGAGTGTTTTCTTCACAACAGAGGAATTTGAAAAGGCATCAAAGATTTGTGAAGTTGTAACAGTTTCTTGCAAAGAATATAATGGCTTCTCGACATCATTCAAGGGTTGGCGATTGATTTTCAAAAAAACCAGAGTGCTCTGTACCTAGAAAAGACAAAAAACACCATTCTTCTTCTATTTTCTCTTCTTCCTCGAATTTCTTCCATTCTCAAGCTATGTACAAACTCTGCTCAAGCTTCAATAAGAAAAGATGGAGTTTTTGCCTCCTTGATTGAGGAATTAATTAGCACTTTATGACCAATGAGTTTCATTCAATCTTGTTGCTTCTCCTGTGGATTTGTTTTTCTTCTGACTATAAATGCATGTAAATGAAATTTCCAATTAATGTGTGTGGGCATCTGATATTCTACTCACAACATTAGTTTTTTCTACCTCCATTCTCACTCCCTTTTCCCCTCTCAGACAAAGTTCTTCTCTAGTGAGAAATTGCTAGCTTTGCCACAAGGTCAGTGAAGTGCCCTTGCTAGATCTATGGTCAAAAGACCACCACTAAAATTCACTTTTTCACACATGCACATACAGAAGTTACACCGTTCAAGTAGATGGACTTAGATTCCCATAGCGTTGGCTTAAAACCCACCAATTTGTCCACAAGACAAATTTTCTTGCCAACAATAATGTTGATGAATGAGGTAGCAATACCCTTTATTGATTCATTTTTTATTGTGTACTTGGATGACATTCTGGTTTTTAGCAAGAATTTTGAGGAACATATTAACCATTTACATCGATTTTTACAAGTTTTAAAGGAGAAATGGTCAGTTTTGAATGAAAAGAAGTGTGATTTTTCTCAACAATCACCTTTCTTTTTCAGGCATGTAGTTTGATATGGAGAGTTGAGGATTGATCCGGCTAAGATAAAGGCCATTATGAATTGGCCTCCACCATCTAGTTTGACCAAGACCAAAAATTTTATTGGTGTGGTTTAGTATTTGAGGAAGTTCATCAAGAACTCTTCCATAGTAGTGTCACTAAATTTTGTGACAAAAGGTGGTAACGGTTTTAATTGGGGTAAGAAATAATATGACACTTTTGATTCATTAAAATACAATATTAGTCGTGCTCTAGTTTTTGCATTACCTATCATGCAACTTTCATTCAAGTAGAAAGCGATACTTGTGACTATGTTATGGGATCTGTCCTACTTCAAGAAGGTAGGCTCATATGTTATCATTCTAAACTATTTCAAGGAGAAATTTTAAATTACTATATATATGATAAGGAATTGTATGCTCTTGTGCAAATAATCAAGAAATGGAAACATTATCTGATGGGTAAAGAAACTATCATACACATGGATCACCAACCTCTTCAATATTTTCAAGAATAAAATAAACTTCAACACGATAGAAAATATAAGTGGATGAGTTTATTACAATAGTTTCATTTAATTATAAAATATAAGAAAGGTATGACTACCTAGTTAGTTAATATGTTATCTATACCTCCTTTGATTTCAACTATGTTAACTTTAACTCTTCTTCAACCTTTTGTATGTGAAGTAAATCGGGAAGGTTATGAGAAGGATCCAGATTTTGGAGAAATATTTCAATGGAAACCTCCAAATGAAGGATTTTTACTTAGGGGAGAAGACTACTTCAGGACATGTTGATCTATAAAAAGAGAAACTTTGTGTGACTAAGGGGAAAGAGTTTAGTTGATCGGGGAAGCAAGCATTACTAAGGTGGTTGGTCACTTTGGTGTGATAAATATTGTGAAACACTTAGAGAGGTGTGTTTTTGGCCAAACATGGAAAAAATAGTTTCCAAATTTATCAAGGGTTGTGTTTTATGCAATACAAGCAATCCTAGTACAACATATATTTTGGTGTATATATGCCATTAACAATTCCTTCTGAGCATGAGAGAGCATCTCCGTGGATGTTTTTGGTGTTTGTCCTACTTGTAAGAAAGGGTATGATTATATTTTTGTGGTAGTGGACTAGTTCAATAAAATGTTTATTCTCATTCCTTACAAGAAGACCATTAAATCCAATGATGCAATTGAGTTGTTTTTACTAATATGTTCATTTTTGGTTTTCCTAATTCTATTTTGTTAAACATGGACTCACGGCTCATATGAAAGTTTTTTTCTACCTTGTGGGAAAATATGGATACTAAGGTGAATAATTCTACTACTTTTCTTACACAAATGGATGGGAAAATGGAAGTGGTAAACCACACCTTGGTTAAACTCTTAAAAGGGTACAACAGAAATAGCCTAGGACTTGGGATGAGAGTTTGGTGTATATCCAACATTTTTTATAATAGGCAAGTTCATGTTTCTACCAATAAGACTCCTTTTGAAACATGTTTTGGCTATTTTTCTATAACTTTATTTGATGTTGTCTTGATATTACCATACAAAGAAAATGGGAAAGAAGATTTGGGAGTCCAAAAAGATGAAAAATTCATTGATAAAATTTAGCAAATACACCTCAAGCAACAAGAGAGGTTGAAAGAGTCACATTCTAAGTAAAAGCAAGGCATGATCAGCACAAAATTGAGCATTCTTTCCTTATTAGTGATAAGTTATGGTTGTACCTGAGAAGAGAAATCATAGAAGGTAAAGAAAAGAAAATCAAGCCTCTTCGATATGAAATTTTGGAACAAGTTAGTTGTTGGAAGCACAACCAATGAGAGGCGGGTGAATCGGTGGACATTAAAACTTTCTTTCACAATTTATTTATCTACTCATCAACTTAACCATTAACCATTAGCCATCCATTCAAAAACATAAGAAAAGGAGTACACATCAATAAATGAACACAAGATATAAGTGGGAAACCCTCAAGGGGAAGAAAACCTGTTATCCAATTTTTCCCCTCGGGAAAAATCGATCTAACAAAACCTTTCACATGAGAAAAGGAGAGGTTGGTTCAGTCGTGCGAGCTCACAATCCCAAAAAATCAAGTTACAAGTGGGCTTGACAATGGAGAAGCAAGGTTGGCAATGAGTGGTCCAAAAATGTTGAAGGAGATAAAAGATCAAGAGGAAGAAAATGGAGAAAGGCTCAAAATTTTAAGTTTTTTTGCATTTTGGCGCTTCGGAGAAACATGGCAAAAAAGGACTCAAAAAATGTCCAAAGTCTGAAACTCTGAAAGTATAAATATTCAGACTTTTGAGTTTCAGGGTTTCAGAGTTCACAACGGCCAAAGTTGAAAAAGTGGCGAAAAAGCCTGAAATCTCGAAGTTTGAAAGTTTGAAATTTCAGACATTGGGTTTCGGGGTTTTGAAACTCTTAGGCACGAAGTTGGAAAATCGGCCCAAAAAGTCCAAAATCCCAAATTATGAAAGTTTGAAATTTTAGACTTTCGGGTTTTCGGGGTTTTGGGGACCTCGAGAAGCATGTCGAAAGGGAGCGGAAAATTCCAAAATCATGAAGTCCGAAAGTCTGAAATTTTAGACTTTCGGGTTTTAGGGTTTGAGAATTTTGGGAATCGTGCCAAAAAAAAAATAAAGGCAAAAAAAGCCCAAAATCTCGAAAGTACAAAAGTCAAAATTTCAATTTTCAAATTTCAAGAATTTTGGGATCTCAAACCCCAAAAGACAAAATCAGATTTGGATTCCAAATTTCAAAGATTCTCAAACCCAAGTTTTGACTTTTCGAAAATCAAAAAGTCATTCTTTTCGAATTTCCAAAAAAATAATGAGGTATGGGCTTCCTTTCTTTCCCAACAAGGAACAACACATGGAGGCATGGGTTTTGTAGTAGAACCCATCATTTTTGTAGGTAAATTCAATGCATTTTTGGGTGGTTGGAGCAAGATTTGAATTCTTCTCATCTCCTTCTCTCATTCTTCCTATATATTGTAAGGAGGGGAATTTTTCTAAAGGTTGGACATTTTGGCTTTTGCACCCTCCCTTCTTCTCTTGTCTGCAAGTGATTTGTGGAGTTCAAACCTCCCATTAAAATGTAATGCAAATCTTTCCTCTTGGCCATTGTAATGGACTGTATCAAATTTTGGAGCAATAAAATAAGTTTGTGGATGATTTCAACCCTCTCTTATGTTCATTCTTCTTCCGATCTCTCATTGCAATCTTGGTTATCTGTGCATGGTGGTTGTATTACATTTTAATGGTTTGTGTTTAATGTCAAATCAGTGTTCAACATTCCTTTGGTGCATCACCTTGTTAGTTTAGGTTTATTTTCTTGCATCTTCTTAACCTGTCTCCTTGGCAAGTTAGAGTAGGTTTTAGAGTAGATCCTCTACAAATTGAATGTGTGCATCTGAACAGAGGAATAGGAACCGGCCTTCATCCGAGAGAGCTTTCCCGATTGCAAAGTCCCACACTTTGGGAAAAGCTCCATGTTATGCAATCACACTAAGAGTCTCAACCCATCGAGTTGCAAACATTCAGGGGTGTTGTGATTACGCATCAATAGTTTTTGGCACCCGGTGGGACCAAGAGGTCATTCCACAAGATTTGAAGGAATTTTCAAGAAATTTGGACTTAGAAATTGCAAGTTCTCCAATTTGGACTTTTCACCTCTCAAGATGAACTCAAAATCGATTTTCAAGGGCTTAACTTGCTCAAAACAAGTCCAAATTTCACCAGTTGATAGATCGGGGGCTAATCTTCAAAAGGGTATTTTTAGTTTTTGAAATTTTTTGATTTTGAAATTTTAGAGTTTTTTTGAATTTTGGGTTTGAGTTTTTGAGATTTTTAGGAATTTTGAAATTTTGGGATTTGGGATTTCAGGATTTTCAGATTTTGACTTCTCCAAATTTTGGGTTTCAGGTTTTTGACATTCAAGTCTTGCATTTTCAAGTTTTTGGGACTATCATTCCAAATCAATTTTCAACCTCCAGAATATCAAATACATAGGTCCTTCAAGGTTTTAATTTTTATTTTTGTCAAGTTTGGTGTGTAACTTGTCAAAATCTAGCCTTTAGAGGCTCATTTCCCAACACATCTGGTGACTCTAAAGGGATAGAATTTAGTGGTGTAGTAAACACAAGTTCCCAAGTACATGAGAAGAATTCAAACTAGGTCTGATACTCGAGAAGAGGGATTATTTTTCTACTTACAATTATCACTAGGCAGAGGAAGGAGAGGAAGAAGACCACAAAGATCACCATCTCCACCTAACAGGACTTTGTCTACACCTCCACCTAGTAGACCTTTTCTTCAATCAATGAGAGTTCTCCAACCAATCAGGATGGCACAACCCAATCCCTATGTCAACTTCACGGGAAGTAGCCCACTTTCCCTAAATGCTCAAAATCAGTTCCAATTGCAGCACTAAAGAACATTCCCTATTTCACTAGAGAAAATCATACAACTCCTATTGACCACATCCAAGACATTGCAAATGTCTATGTAATTCATGAAATCAATGAAATGGATATTGCGGTCAAGTTGTTAGCTTCATCTTTTAAAGGTAAATATTTGCAATGGTTTAGAGCCTAACAAAAGGGTCTATCCTAATTGGACCATTTGTGCACACCCTCCATAATCAATTTGGGGAAAAGGGAGATAATTGTCTTTATTGGAACAATTGACAACAATCAAGAGGGATCCTAATGAACAAATGACGATTTCAATTTCTGTTTCAAAGGACATGGGATAGGATTCGATAAGTTGTTAGACCAACTGCCAGAAGGAGCATTCCTCTATTTCTTGAAGGCTATAAATTCAGATATAGCCATGATGATACAATCAATGGGAGGTATAACTTACCACAGCCTATAACATTGCTATTAGAGCTGAAAATTGCTTGATTCAAGTTGGTAAGCTAGCACCAAGGCCACCAATGCCTCTCTATCTAGACATGGGAGCTCCTACAACTAGTCAAACACCAAAGTTGAATCCCATTCCACCCCTAGAAATCAAAGAAATAATGAGGCTTCTACTTCTTCAAGCACTTCAAAAGAATTACAGGAGGTTATGAAACAACTACAGAACCTAGGAAATGAGCTAGTGACTATCAAGAGACAACAAGCTCAAAGTTCTAGACCATATCAACCTCAAAATCAATATCAAGCTAGAGCCCCCATACCAACAAAATAGACCACCAACTCAGGCAGAAATCAAAACCAGAACCAAGGACAACCTCAAGTTGTCAAGCCATTCCAACCATATGATCCAAATGTAGCTTCAACATCAAGAGCCTTGGTTCCAACACAAAACAACATGGCACAAGAGTACGAATGGTGTTACCCCTGCAATCTACCTCACAATCAATCAATGTGTTTCAATGGTGCACTAAACCAGGCCTTGATGGTACAGACCATTGGTGTGTCCCAAGAACCAAGTCAAGAGGAAATCAACAAGCAAGAAACTCAAGCAAGAGGCACCTCCAATGGAAACCACATTGGTTAATTGGAAAATAGAAGACTTTTGTGGAGTTAATCAACCACCTTTTCAAGGGTGTATCTGCCAACACATGGTCAAAGAAGAGGAACATAGAGGAGGGAAACCATCTAATCTAGTTTTTTCTCAGCCCACTCCTACACAACAAGGAGTTAGTAGACCAAATGCAGCCCCAAATGTGCAAAATCAGCCTAAGGCACCCATTGCAGCAACACATGTGCATGTTCAAGCTCCTAGAAAAGGTCATGCCAAGTAAGGGAAACAAAAGGATAATTCATCCCCTTTCAACATCATCGATCAAATGAAGAAAACACATGTGAACATTTCCATGTGGGAGTCACTGGCAATCCCAAGACAATGAGATTTGTTGCAAGCTGCAATGGCTAATTGGTCTACCTCAAATGGATCAAACCAAAGACAGGAGAAAGTTCTCACTAATGTAGTGCAACAAGATGGGGGTCAACCAAGAAAAAATTTGAAGCCTCCACCATTCTATGTGTCATTGATTTTGGGAACCACTTGGTACATAACTGCATGATCGATTTGGGGGCAAGTAGCTCAAGTGATGCCAAAGCAAATAGTAGATCAATTGGGTCTAAAGTATGAGCCAGTGCTAAAAGGAGTAGTGCAACTAGATGGACAATAGTAGGAATGGTTGGGATCATCAAAGGGTTAAGCCTTACATTACATGCATGTCCAAATGTCACAGTCTTGCAGGATGTGTCTATAATTGACCTTACCACCACTCTTTGCATTATGTGTCTATCAAGAGACTTCACCACCAAAATTGGTGGATATCTATCTATGGATTGGTCACACATGCTGCTTTTTCAGAACAAGATATGGAGCCAAAGCAACCATCAAAGAACCAATTGCAAATTTTCACATTGAGCCTCATGTGCCAAGCCCAATCAATGCAAATTTCTCACCTTTGATCAAGAAGAGTGTTCAAATGATCTAGAAAACTAGTAGTACTAAGGTTGAGGGTATTCTAGATTTGACTCTAGATGAATGGGAAAACAAAAGGCATGCATTTGACCCATACAAGGAAATGGAAGAATCTGAATTGGGTGTATATTGTGTACATGAAGAAAATTCACCCATTCCTAATATCACCAAGCTAGAAAATAAGGATGAAAATGAAGTTTGGAAACTATTTTTTGATGGTTCAAGAAGCAAACAAGGTGTTGGAGGAGGTGCAATGTTGGTTTCACCACAAATAACATCAAGTATTATTCATCTTTTCATTTCAGTTTTCCTATTCAAACAACACAATTGAATATGAGGCTTTGATTCATGGACTTCATTGGGCTAGGAAAAGAGGCATAAAGAATTTGCAAGTATTTGGTGATAGTGAGCTAATCATCAATCAAGTCAAGGGGCAACATGCTGCAAAGAATGACCTACTCAAGAGCTACAAAAATAGGGTATGGGACCTAATTGAGGATTTCAAAGCTTTCAACATTGTGTCCATACCTAGGAAGAAGAATGAAGCTGCAGATAGGCTTGCAAAGAGTTGGAGAAACTTTTGATGTGGTTGATATATCAAAAGAGACAAAACATAGCCACATATCCATGTGATTATAAGGCCAGTAGTTCTAGATAATAACACAAGCTGGCAAGTGTTTGAGAATGATCAACAGATCATTAATTTCTTGTAAGAAGAGGTTGAATTCTCAGCTAGGAATCAAGACAAATTAGAGCAGCAATATGGGGATCAAGTAGTGCAAAGCTATGAGAAAACAAGCTTCCCAAAGGTTTAGTAACATTGGAGTCAATATTCAATCCTAATGACCAAGTTTCAGTAAAGAGAAAGCTAAACATTAAGGTCAAGGAGAAGATTTGAACCAATTCGGTTGGGGAAGGAAAAACACTCCAAATTGAAAAGTGGCCACTGAACAAGAGAGATATGAGTTCACACAACTTTTCCAAGAATTTCTAGAGATGTCTTCACTTGGAGCTATGAGGACCTGAGAGGATTCAATCCAAAGTTGGCACAACATACAATAGAACTAGATCCAGATGCTAAGCCCATCAGGAAAAAGCAAAGACCAGTCAACCCACACATTGAGCCTCTAATGAAGAAAGAGCTAAACAAGCTAATAGAGGCAAGCATTATATTTCCAATCAAGCATTCAAGTTGGGTTGCAAACTTGGTCCAAAGTCAGAAGAAGAATGGAGAAATAAGGTTGTGTGTGGACTTTTGAGACTTGAATAGGCATCTCTCAAAGACCACTACCCACTCCCTTCAATGGAACAAATCTTACAAGTAGTAGCTAGATCGGAAAGATTTTCTCTCCTAGATGGCTACTCGGGGTATAATCAGATAATGGTAAAAGAAGATGATCAATTCAAAATGGCTTTCACCACTAAGTGGGGCACCTATGCCTATAGAAGATGCCATTTGGATTGTCTAATGTCTGGAGCCACTTTCCAAAGGGTGATGGACATGGCATTCAAGGGGTTGATCAACAAAATAGTGCTATATATATCTTGATGATATCATTGTGTTCTCAAAAATGCAGCGGATCACCTCTTTCATCTAGAGATAGGTATTTCAAAGATGTAGGAGATTTGGGGTATCATTGAATCCCAAAAAATGCATATATTCTGGCTCACGAAGGAAAGCTCCTAGGCCATATTGTGTCAAAGGAAGGATTGATGATTGACCAAAAAGAGTTGAAGCAATTCAAGCATTTCCCTTGCCAAGTCATAAGAAGGCTCTTCAAAGCTTTTAGGAAGGATCAATTTTTTGTCCACAGGTTTGTGCCAAATTTTTCCACTCTTGTGAAGCCAATAACATTGATGTTGAAGAAGAGCATGGAATTTAGGTGGACAAATGAAGGAAAAGAAAGTTTTGAAGCAATAAAAGAGGCTATATCTCAAGCTCCAACTCTCATCAATCCAGACTTCTCTAAGGACTTCATGCTCTATGCCTTTGGTGGTGGGGACACAATTTCTGCAATCCTAGTGCAACAAAACAAAGAGGGATCTAAACAACTAGTTTCCTTCTTAGTCAAAGTTTGGAGGACTATGAAGTGAGATACTCCTTCATTGAAAAGCATGTCCTTGTAGTGATCAAGAGCTTAAAGAAGTTCAAACACCTAGTCTCAAATAACAAAATCCAATTGTTGGTCTCTCATGCGGGAGTCAAGGACTTCCTTTTGAACAAAGATCTGAATGAGAAACGTGTAGGATGGATCACTCATGTCATGGAATATGACATTGAAATTAAGGTCACTAAGTTGGTCCGTGGAAAGGGATTATGTGAATAGCTAGCCTCGAGTCAACAAGTTGATGCAAGTAATGAAAATGAAGTTGTTTTGGTATTACAAGATGGTCAAAAAAAAGAAAATGATAATGTTCCCTATCCTTGTTGGACTCAAAATATGATACACTTCCTAAAAATAGGCCTATGCCCTCTAGAAATGAGAAAAGAAAAGAGGAGATACTTCATATTACAAGCCATTCCATATGTGTCTTGTTGATGGTGTTTTGTTCAAAAGGACATCAATGGTGTTCTATTGAGATGCATTAGAACAAGTCAAATTGAGAAGGTGTTACAAGAGTTTCACGATGGAGAAGTTGGAGGTCATTTTTTCTCCATGGGTAACAACTCTCAAGATAATGAAGGTGGGTTATTATTGGCCCATGGTGTTCAATGACTGCTACACATGGATCAAAAAGTGTAAAAAATGTGCATTCTTCACAAGAAAGAAAGTTAGCAACACTTCCATTGCACCCAATTTCAATTGACCAACCATTCATGCAATGGGGATTGGATTTCATTGGGGTCATCAATCCAAACTCAAGCCAAGGTCACAAGTGGATTCTCATCAGCAACAGACTATTTCACCAAGTGGACCGAGGTGGTAGCACTCAAAGAAGAAAACGAGTCTAGCATACTAGACTTTTATGAAGGAATAGTGACTAGGTTTGGTGTACCAACCACTATCATATCAGAAAATGCATTGGTGCATTCCTAGGTTCCAAGATCACATAATGGGCTGTTAAGAATGGAATCTACTTGAGCACCTCTTCAAACTATTACCCATAGGGTAATGGAAAGGTAGAAGAGTCCACAAACAAGAATTTGCTAAGAATCATTAGAAGGACTTCTAGATGAAAACCAAAGGACATGGCATACAAAGCTAAAATCAGCATTATGGGCTGACAGGATCACACCAAAGAGGTCAACAGGTAATTCTCCCTACAAAATTTAGTCTATGGGAAAGAGGAAGTGTTTCCTATATCATTAGAGCTACCCGCATTGGAGCTCATGAAGTAGTTGGAGTTGTAATCGAGTTTGAACCAATGGAGGCTAGGTATGCAGAGCTGATGGAATTGGAAGAAATTAGAGAACATGTAGTTCAAATGATAGAGAAAGATCAAGCCTTAGTCAAAAGATGGTTTGATAAGAAAGCAAAGAGCAAGGACCTTTCAGAAGGGGACTAGTTCTAAAGTGGGATGCAGATGGGCAAAACTAGGGAAGGCATTCCAAGTTTGATGCCATTTGGAGTGGCCCCTACATGGTCACAGGATGTAAAATAATAATGCCTTCCAATTGTCTACATTGGATGGAGAGGAGCTTTCGATTAGTTAACATAATCTATCTTAAACATTGCTACTAAAAGAGAAAAGTTTCACCCTTGTAAATATTAGCCTAGGATTTTAATTCCTCTAAGTGCGTATGCACATTGTCTTGTTGTAGTTTAGGTTTCAATTTCCCTAAGTGCCTTTGGCATAGGTTGTTTTTTGCTCCAAGGTTGTATCACTATGCAGTTCAATGTGCCTCCAAAGGTGAATGTTGTAACAATCCATTCCAAAAGCAGGTGAATGCTCCAGTCAACACAATTTTCTACTCTCACAAACCTCATTTTTAATATTTTCTTATGAAAATTGAGAGTGTGCATAGTGGGGTAGGTTCAAGATCACCAAGTGCAAGCAGTCGAGTTCAAGTTTCAAAACAAGATCAAGTATCAGGCTATCATTCATGACTCCATGCCCAATGGATACTTCAAGGCAACTGATCTTTCCACCTAGTAGGTAGGTGACCCCACAAGTCACCAAATTGTTATCCAATTTTCCCCTCGGGAAAAATTGATCAAAAACCTTGCACATGAGAAATGGAGAGGTTGGTTCAGTCATGTGAGCTCACATTGATCCCAAAAATCAAGTTACAGGTAGGCTCAACAATGGAGAAGCAAGGTTGGAAATGAGTAGCCAAAAAATGTTGAAGGAGATCAGAGCTCAAGAGGAAGAAAATGGAGAAAGGCTTGAAATTTTAAGTTTTTTTACATTTTGTCGCATTTGGAACTTGAGGCAAAAAGGATTGAAAAAAAAGTTCATGCAAAAATTCTAAAACTCTAAAAAGTCTAAAATTTTAGACTTTGGGTTTTAGGGTTTTGGAGTTTCAAGTGGCCAAAGTTGAAAAAGTGGCAAAAATTTCTAAAATCTTGAAGTCTCAAAGTCTGAAATTTTGGACTTTGAGTTTTCGAGGGGTTTTGGAACTCTCTGGGGCGAAGTTGGAAAATTGGGCCAAAAAAAATTTTGAAATTTTGAATTCCGAAAGTCCAAAATTTTAGACTTTAAAGTTTTTGGGGTTTTGGACCTCGGGATGTGTACAGAGATGGAGCAGAAAAAATTCTAAAATCTTGAAGTCTAAAAGTCTGAAATTTCAAGACTTTCAGGTTTTTGGGGTTTCGGGAATTTTAGGAATCGTGCCAAAAAAATAAAGGCGAGCAAAAATCCCAAAATTCTAAAAGTATAAAATTTTAGGTTTTCAGATTTCAGAATTTTGGGGTTTCAGACTTAGATTTTCGGAAGTCTCGAACCCAAAAAGATAAAAATCACAAGTTAATGTCTGAAATTCTAAATTCCAAAAGTCCAAAATTTCAGACTTTTGGGTTTTCGAGTTTCAGACTTTCGGAACTCTAAGGTCATTTTGAGTGATGAACAGTGTTTCAATCTCGAAACCAAAATTTCTAAAATTCTGAATTTTAGGATTTCGAGAGGTTGCATACATTTCAAACTTTTGGAGTCAAAGGAACTCCCTGACCATTTGCCATTTTTGTAGAATGGCACCTCGACCTTCAAGATGACCATAAATTTTGACTAGGAGCTCGGATTT
Organism: Taxus wallichiana var. yunnanensis; assembly: GCA_018340775.1. Lineage (NCBI taxonomy): Eukaryota > Viridiplantae > Streptophyta > Pinopsida > Cupressales > Taxaceae > Taxus > Taxus wallichiana. The sequence goes on along the minus strand of CM031241.1, from coordinate 602,276,461 downwards.
GCTCAAGAGAGGACTTTTTGGAAAATATCGACGTCTAATACACAAGTACAACTAGATATCTTTAAATTAGTGGGACTAAGTTCTTAAAAATGAAAAATACAATTCGCCATTTTTTGAGGTGTCCCAAGGTTTCTCACCTACCACCATAATGAGGTATGGGCTTCCTTTCTTTCCCAACAAGGAACAACACATGGAGGCATGGGTTTTGCAGTAGAACCCATCATTGTTGCAGAAAATTCAATGCATTTTTGGGTGGTTGGAGAGCAAGAATTTGGAATTCTTCTCATCTCCTTCTCTCATTCTTCTATATATTGTAAGGAGGGGCAATTTTCTAAAGGTTGGACATTTTGGCTTTGCACCCTCCCTTCTTCTCTCTTGTCTGTAAGTGGATTTGTGGAGTTAAAACCTCCCATTAAAGTTATAATGAAAATCTTGCCTCTTGGCCATTGTAATGGACTGTATCAAATTTTGGAGCAATAAAATAAGTTTGTGGATGATTTCAACCTCTCTTATGTTCATTGCATTTTCCGATCTCTCATTGCAATCTTGGTTATATGTGCATGGTGGTTGTATTACATTTTTAATGGTTTGTGTTTAATGTCAAAGCAAGTGTTCAACATTCCTTTGGTGCATCACCTTTGTTAGTTTAGGTTTATTTTCTTGCATCTTCTTAACCTTGTCTCCTTGGAAAGTTAGAGTAGATTTTAGAGTAGATCCTCTACAAATTGTATGTGTGCACCTGAACAGAGGAATAGGAACCGGCCTTCATCCAAAGAGCTCTCTCGATTGCAAAGTCCCACACTTTGGGAGAAGCTCCATGTTATGCAATCACACTGAGAGTCTCAACCCATCAAGTTGTATACATTCAGGGGTGTTGTGATTACGCATCAACCCCCACAAGGAGCCCCACCTCTTAGATTTAATAGAGCACCAACCCTACAAGGAGACACCAACCCCCTAGATGACTTAGCACTAATCAAATCCACCGATATGTTTTTCACCTCTAAAATTTTACACCTAAGACCGATGATGATACTATGAATCTCTCTCTTCTTCTAAATTCCTCAAAACTACTCTCTAGGCCAACTCACTCATGGTCTTCTTCTCCAAGATGATTAGGTCAAATGACCTATCTCTAAAATATATTAATACCTTATATAACTTTATATAATCATATTTTCCTTCTCATGATGGTCACTAAAACCTCTTATAGTTCCTTATACTTACCTCTAGCTCGCATTTTTCTCGCTCTCTCAACTAACTCAAATGATACATCTTCATTTACTTTTAAACATGACTCATGGTCATAACACATAGAGGTCAGACATAATAAGTAAACTATCATAAATAAAACTTTAAAAAATCGTAAGGACACCATAAAATGACCACTTAGTTCGGAAATAGCACCAAGAACACTAATTCCTCCATTAGGACTCATAGAGGCCTAAAACACACAAACAACTTGTTCACCAAAACCAAGCCACTTGGGTCAACAAGATTTTCACAAGACCTCATACACCACTTATATATATTTTCTAATCCTTAAAAAAACCTCCAAAAACTATAACAACACTTCACCATCATCTCGCATCATGAAACCACTTGAAAATAAGGACAACCAACATGCCCCAAAAACTAGTCTTCAGAAATGAAGCTCAAACCAACACCAAATCACCTCATCCATGAACATTTGATATACCAATGGAAATATCATGGCCTCCATGTAATCACCAAATGAAAACAATGCTATAAATCAAAATGAAACACCTCCAAAATTCTTATGCAATCAAATCACCTTAAATTGCCCAAAACTGCCCCAAAACCAATCTTGCAAAATGAACCATAAAAGAACTCCTAATGGAAAAATCATGATCTTAAACCACCTTGGAAATGTATAAAATATCACATAATTCCTCAAAAACCAAATTAGTCAACAACTCTAATGGAAAACTTTAAAGAAAACTTAAATTCTTCATAAACTTATAAATTTGAGTGGGGTTCATACACATCCATGACACCTAACTTGCACCTAGAGAAATATGGAAGAGTCCTCTACAACCTAAAATCATAATAATTGAGAAACCAATCCATTATGGGCCACTACAATCAATTTCTTCTCCATCGCTTCATACCTAGGGTTTTAGAAGGGTTTAAAACCAGTTTAGCTTCTTAACGATTGTTCATAAAAGTATGGGCCTTAATGTCTAAACTAATGCCACAAAAATCAAGCTATAACCCTTACCCACATGTATTGAAGATATTAGACTCCCATGTAAAGGTTTCACATCCCAATGAGCATCAGAAAGTCACATTTGACCTTGAAATCTCATTTATATAAACTCAGTAGGAGCAAAAATGACATATCTTGCAAAATCTTCAACATTAGGACCTGAAATTTGGACAAAACCTCTATATAAACCTCATACACATTATCTAATACTCATATTTTCTCAAATAAACTCATAAATTATTATTCCACCTCATTAGGACATGTTTTCTCAAGGATTAGGTCTAGGAACAAACCTGTAAACTCACTTTCCATGCAATATTCTCAAATTACTAACCTCAAACTTCACCAAAATACTAGAAACACCTTGCCACATATCTTACATAGCCAACATTTACATTACCAATCTTTAAAAATTCCAACAGGGCTTGAGAATAGATCTAGTGTAGACCTAGAAAACATGACTTAACCCTATACCTACACTTTGAGACACTTATGAGTGCCTCTACACCACATATACATGTTTCCCATGATCTCAAAAAGCTTAAAAATCTCATACCTACCTCTACCTATACTTTATCATATCCTACCATGCCTACTAACTAGGTCTTAAGAACAAACACCTTAAACATGTTTACTTCACCAAAATCAACGTCTTCATCACTTTTCCATCTTCACAAATTATAAGCTCCTTTACCACACTCCATGACATTGCTAGCATCATCAATACCTCTGTAAGTCACTTCCACACTCCTACAAGCCACTATACTTCTCAAGACACCATGAAACATCACTAAGACCAAATAAACTCAACTAACACTACCAATCAACCGTCATGTTTCTCTCTCCTTTTAACATTAATGATTTTTAAGACATCACATACTTGCTCTTTTTACATTAATGAAAACATACTTCCAACAATCCCCCTTATTCATTTATGCCAAACCCACGATGACAAAACACACAAAGCTCATCCTCCCTCTAAGAAATACATATGACATCGTCTCATTCTCCCCCTTTTGAAATTAAAGACAAAGATACATATCTGTAACATCTTCTTCTGAAATCACATTATGCTCACCTTTTGGTTAGAAACATCAACCAAATCAAACAAGGGTTTTTTTACATTCTTCTACCTCTATTTTAACTTATTTCAAATACAAGAACAACATGGATCCCCTAAGTAGATGTTTACCTTCCAATTCAGACTCGACCTTGAAAAATCACCTCAACAACAACCAACTACTAGAAAGAATGAAAAATGTATTATCTTTCAAAGCATACACCACTTCTTGCTAAAAACCTATTTCAAGAATCTTATATTGTATTCTTATCTTCATGGGCTAAGAACATCACATTATCCCCTATTTTCATTCTTACATGTACCATCAACAATCACATCTTTTTATCATACAAACTTAGAACTCCCCCGACTCAATAATGTGCGTGTTAGATACCAATCTCATTTGATTCAATGACTATCTTGATGCTTTAAACCTCTTAGGATCAATACACCTTCTTAACTCCTAAAGATCTCATACTACTTTGATGGAGCCTTGTTCAACTCTCCATAACCCAAGGAACTCTTTCTCAAGAAGATTCAAGATCATATTGATTTAATTTAATTTTAATTAATTAAATATAATATTATAGAGTCACATATGATAATAATATGCTAAAATAAATATTTGACACAAGAAATAAGCTAGTAAAATATGAAACCCTAAGTTCAAGAGAGAGAGGAATGGACTTATTTGATTTTCACTTGATCCAGGACCGATGCATACTAGGAAAATTACTGAATGGGAGGTGACCTATGTCATAAATGCTCAACATAAATTATGGACTACACAAATATGCTCGTACGTGCACCCATGGTTAAACAATGGCGTCTGGGTGTTGAATACCTTTTTGGGTGTTTATGATCTGCGTAGATGTTCGAATATGATTTTTACAGTGTCACACAAGTGTCACAAATGTTCCCTATTCATTGCCCGTGTGTCACAATATGATCACCGAGGTACCTTTAACCTACAAAATAGAGATTCACCTGTAAAACCCATAATAGCACATCAAATCCAAAAATAAAGATGTAATATGGAGAGTCGATCGACATTGGCAATCACCGAATAGAGTTAAATTACAACCAATCATTTCACTACATCTAAAAATCCATGTAGTTCTAGTAAGTGTGTGAAATAATCGTGCCCAAGGATGCCCTTGTGCAAGTGCACTTGATAGTGGGTCAGTAGCTAATCTGTAGCAATGTAAGTAGATGTGTCGATGGAATAAAGAAAAATTCCCTTCCTATGATGTGTGTTTGCAAAAATGTATTCCCATGTCCATTAAATGGATGTTAAATGGATGCTTTGAAGTGCTTTAGGTGCCTTTGGATGTAAACTTAGGTGATAGTAATAATGCTTAGATCTTGGTTCTTGATTTTGGTCACATAACTATGTATTTATATGAGTTCCTTGTTTGAATTTTGTAATTGACAACCGGAAGGCCGACCCATAAGTAGAAAATATACCTAAGAGATAAAATATACCAAAAATAAGTGAGTAAAGTCAAAAGGGTCAAGGGTGCCCATAGGAGATATGGGCACACGGGCTTTCCCGTCTGCTAGGCGTTCATGTCTTGAGCCAAAGATAAATAAGTAAAATAATGATTGGGTTGTAGGGTCTAAAAGACCAAGTAGAAAATAAGGAACACATAAAATAGGTCAAAGACAATCATCAATTGCTAATTTTATTTCTTAGGAATAATATGAGTGCTAGCATGTATTTAGGACCGAGAAATGCACCCAAGTGTGTGATTTAGTGTCTACATCAAGACCATTTACACAAGGGAATGATTATACAAACAACATTACATACCTTGTTTCTTCTTCATGGTCAACTAAAATTGTACATATCATGCTTTGGAAAATAAATACTCACCTCTTGTAAGATAAAACTCCAATGACTTCATTTAAACTTCAACTTCATATTTCAGTTTGTTCTACCTCTATGATTGTCACTCTTCTTGATAGGAAAACAAACCAACCAATCCTTCTCAACACTTTGAAGCATACTTTCATGATTGTGACAGAATTAGTCAAATCACCACACACTCAAATAGTCTAACATAAGCTCCACAAACATGTGTGAGGTCTTGAGACAAAACATACACACTACACTCACCTACTAGTTCATCTTACTTGTAATGCCTCATACATCTTCTTGATCAAGACCACACCTCAAGCTCCTATTTTACAAAATAACATGAGTTACATACCTCTTTGACATTACCTAAACTAATCAACACATAATACATACCTTGTTAGTCTCTTCAAGTCATCAATAGGATTGTATCAGCAACATTATCTCCAACAAACTCATATTTGACCAAAATTTGTTCTTGATGCACTTGTACTAGCTTTTCAAACTTGTAAACAATCATCATGTCTTCTCGACACTACACACCTCTTTCAAACATTCTATCTTAGCTACCTCAAGACTTCATATCACTTATAAGGGCTCAAAAACACATTGGTGTTATAGATTATAAGAAACCCTTTGCTCAATATCTAACTTGGGGTTTTGGTTGTGATGTTTATATGTATATTCCAAAGGAAAAAATACTCGGCTAGATAATAAATATGCTAAGTTTATATTTATTGGCATTAAATGTATAAATTGGTATAAGATCTAGAATCCATAAACATGCAAGATGGCTTACATTTATAATATAATCTTCAAATAGGTTAATGGGGTGAGGAATGGAAACCAAAAGAAGATCATCAAAATATTTTTTTGATATAGAATGATATATTGTATCTAAATAGGAATCAATTAAAGAGGATAATTCAAAAAATGAGTTACCCGAGGTCAATTCGAACAAAGTAAAGGAAGAGGGAGTAAAATAAGAGAAACTCAAGACTCCACTATTGATTATATTAGAATGAATTAGAATGGAACTGAAAAGATACTAGTTTACCTTTTTTTTTTCCATGTGTATGTTATCAATTTTGTTTGTTACTAATGAAAAACCCTAGACTATGAAGGAGACACTTGACTCAAATGAAAATAATTCATGGAAGAAGGCCATGGAGGAATGAATAGATTCCTTAGATAAAAATCAGATATGGTATTTGATTAAATTACTCCACAATAGAAAACTTGTTGGGTGCAAATGGGTATTCGAGAAGAAGTACAATACATAACGGAAAACGGAGAAGTATATACCTCATTTTCTAATAAAGGGGTTTTCTTAGGAAAAGAGATTATTTTTGTGATATTTATTCTCTTGTTTCTAATCTAACTTCATAGATTTATTTTATCTATTTATTTTACTTTTGATCTTGAAATAGAAAAGATGGATTTAATGATAACATTTCTACATGGTGAGATTGAGGAAGAAATCTATATAGAGCATCCAAAAAATTTAAAGTGAAAGGAAAGGATAAATTAGTGTGCATGTTGAAGAATTATCTTTAGGCTTTAAGAAATCATCTAGAATTTAGAACAAGAAGTTTGACTGTTGGGACGTGTGCTCAAGTTAAGTCTTATTTATCATATTTTTTATATGAATAATTTAGGTGCTATAAACTTTATTTTAGGCATGGAAATCAAAACATATTGCATAAACAAGAAACTATGGATAAATCAAAGAATGTATTTTGAGATGATATTACAGAGATTTAGAATACAAGAAACTAAACATGTGAGTGTCAATCTTTTAGTTAGTCAAAAACTATCTATCAAGTGGTGTCCTTAGACACGGAAGGAAATTGAGGACATATCTCAAGCCATGTAGTATAGTGTTGTTTACAATCGATATTTATGCAATGGTTTTTCCTTTACCCGACATTTCTCATGCATTGGGATAAATGAAAAAAAAATCATGTCCAAACTAAAGAGTAACCTTACAATAAGGTGAAATGTACCTTTATGTATCTACATAGGATATTTAACTATGTAATATATTATAGATAATATTGGTAAAAGTAAGACGTTGAGTATATATAGTTTTGTGGATCTTGATTGGGTTAGATATCTTAATTATCATATATCTACCTTGTGTATGTGTTTAAATTTTTAGAGGAGCTATAATTTAGATGAGTAAATTATGTTCAAGTATTACAATATCCATCACCAATTTTGACTACATGGTTTCTACTCATGCAGGTGTCTCAACCTTGTTTGGTTTATTCATTTAAGATTTTCCTACAACAAAAAAATTGAGATTTTATTTCACATTGTCTAGTGTCTCAAAATAGAAATAGGAGTTGTCAAAAGATTCCCATATGATAGTATATCATGGAAGGACTATTTTTAGAGATATTATGATAGATTTTATGACATCTATAAGGGTCAAAAATAGGGGAGAATATTGTGGACGTGGGAGCCTAATTTTAGACCGAAATCTTGCTCTTTAATGCTATCCACCTCATGAGAGGTTTGGCACATGGTTTTGTAAACCATAGATGGTTTCTTGTATAACCGGAGGTCTATAAATTGAAGGCTTGGAGAAGCAATTGAAGTAGTGAGTTTTAATCCTCCTAGAATTGTTTCTGGTGATACTCCTGTAAGAAACTTGCTCTGCAAGTGTATGTAATCTTGTTATTAGATTTGAAATACATTGAGTGGGCTTTTGGAGTGTGGGGTTTTTTATCCAAAAGGATTTTCCCCACGTATATATGGTGTTTGTGTTTTGTTATGAATATGTTGTTGATATTTCTGTAACTATTTTACTATGTTGAAAGTTTTGCATAATATCTCTCCTCAAAGATTAGTGTAGGAAGTTGTTCCGCTACTCTTAATTTCCTATCAAGTGGTATCAGAGCCTGATCACCTTTGGTTTCAGTTGTGGTTGTTGGGTTTTTTTTGTGCTAATCCGGGTTTGAGTGGGAGCTTGTGCAGAGAATACTTTGTTATCTGGTTGCAGATATTTTTCAAATGGTGAGCACATCTGGGAGGATTGACGTAGAGAAGTTTTCTAGCACAAACTTTGAAATGTGGAAGCTGAAGATGGAAGATCTGTTGGTTGATCGAGATCTATGGGATGCGGTGGATGAGAAGGTCTATAGGCCTACGGATCCAGTTTTGGCTACACAATATGATGTAATGGATAGAAAAGCTAAAGGTCTTATTAGACTATGTCTTGCAGATTCTATCCTGATAAATGTCCATGAAGAATCCACTTCGGAGAAGCTTTGGAAAAAGTTGGGTGAGATATACCAAGCTAAGTCTCTAGTAAATAAGATTTTCTTGAGGAAGAAGTTGTTTTCCTTGAGAATGGAAGAAGGTGGACAAATATCTGAGCATCTGGAAACATTCAATATGTTGGTGACTCAGTTGAGCTCGGTTGGAGTTAAAATGGACGAAGAAGAAAGGTGCCAAATGTTGTTGGTTTCACTGCTGACTCATGGGACAGCCTAGTCATGGCCATTGGGAGCACTTCAGTCACTCTGAAGATGGAGGATGTTGTTGGTTCTCTACTCTCCGAAGAGATGAGAAGGAAGGTCTCTCTGAATGCCAAAGAGGCTTTGAGTGTTCGAGGAAGAACAAAAGAATGAGGCAAAGATGAGAAGAAGCGTGGCCATTCCAAGAATAAGGGGAGATCAAAATCCCCTGGTAAGTCCAAGGTGATATGTTGGAACTGTGGCAAATCTGGACACTTCCGAAGGGAATGCAAAGAAAAAAAAAAAAAAAAAAGAAGAAGCATGATTTTGATTCTGAGTCCGAAAAAGAAGATGGAGATGCCTTTATTGCAGCTTTGGCCACTAGTGCAAGTGATAATGCATGGTTGATAGACTCAGGTGCATCTTTCCACATGACTCCTAACAAAAATTGGTTTAGTAAGTATGAAAACTATGATGGTGGTAAGGTGTATTTGGGTGATAATTCTTTCCTTGAAATTGTTGGTCGTGGTAGTATTCAGGTGAAATTTTCTGATGGTAGAATTAGAAGATTTGATGGTGTCTTGCATATCCCAAGACTAGCAAGAAATTTATTATCTGTTAGCAAGCTAATAGATGGGTGTGCATGTACAATTTTTTGAAGCAGGTGTGAAAATGGTGAGAGGTGCTATGGTGATAGCAAGAGGAAGTAGATTGGGTACATTGTACCAACTTGATGCATGCACGGTTGAGTGCAATAGCACTTTGGATAAAACTAAGCCAATAACTACTTCACTGAAAAAGGAGAGGGTTTCCTCCTCTACGGATGGTCATGGCTTCTGGGTACCCAAGGGTGCTCTGTCTACCAAATCAAAATTACCTGCAGAGAAGACCATGTTATGGCACCAAAGGCTTGGCCACATTGGAGAGAAGGGTTTAAAAGCCCTGAAAAATAAGAACCTCGTTGAGGGGTTGAATGATTGCAATCTGGAGTTTGATTTCTGTGAACATTGTATTTATGGCAAACAGAACCGCATTCAGTTTTACTCATCTACTCATAAGTCTTCATGTATCTTGGATCTAATCCATTCGGATGTATTTGGTCCTGTTAAGGTTGCTTCTATTGCTAAATCAATTTATTATGTTACTTTCATTGATGATTTTAGTAGGAGAACATGGGTATATTTTTTAAAGAGTAAATCTGAAGTTTTTAGTTGTTTCAAGGAATTTAAGGCTATGGTTGAAACTCAAACTGGGAAGAAAATTAAGTGTTTGAGATCTGATAATGGTGGTGAGTACTATTCTAGCAGACTTTGATAGATTTTGTATAGATTGTGGGATTAAAAGACAAAAGACAACTTCGTATTCTCCAGAGCAGAATGGAGTTGCAGAAAGAATGAATAGAATGTTGATGGAGAAGGCTAGGAGCATGCTTATTGGAGCTGGTCTAGAAAAGAGGTTTTGGGCTGAAGTTGTTACCACTGCTTGCTATTTGATAAATAGATCTCCTACATCAGCGCTTGTTGATAAAACGCCAATGGAGGCGTGGTCGGGAAAAGCCTTCAATTAGACATCTGAGAGTTTTTGGCTGTGAGGCATATGCACATGTGCCTAAGGAGAAGAGAACAAAGTTGGATTCTAAGGTTATCAAATGTATCTTCATCGGATATGGCTATGGTGTGAAAGGATACAAGCTTTGGGATCCTGTTGCACAAAAGGTAATATACTCTAGAAGTGTTATTTTTAGAGAGATTAAATCTTTCCCTGTTAATTTTCAGCCATAACAACATAAAGAAAATGAACAAAAAAAGGATGTGGTTCAACTTCCTTCTACACCTGAGAAAGTTGAATCGAGACCCCAAAATAGACAAGAAGTTGAGGAGAGCTCACCAAGCTCTAAATCTTTAAGAGGAAGAAGAAGAGGAAGAAGTGGAAGAATCTCCACCTCAGCTTGTTCGAAAGTCTACAAGGCAAAGGCAACCACCTGAAAGGTATGGGTATTCTCCTGATGATTGGAAGTGTATATTTGCTTTGAGTACTAACATTGATGAACCGAGATCTGTACAAGAGGCTTTGGGTATGAATGATGCAAAGTCCTGGAAAATAGCCATGGATGAAGAGATGGCAGCCCTTAAAAAGAATGATACATGGGACCTTGTACCATTGCCTGAAGGTCGGAAACCTGTTGGATGTAAATGGGTGTTTAAGAAAAAGATTGGTTTAGATGGAAATGTTGAAAAGTATAAGGCACGGTTGGTTATGAAGGGTTACTCTCAAGTTGAGGGTATTGATTATGGTGAGATATTCTCTCCTGTTGCTAAAATGACATCCATTCGGTTTTTATTATCTATTGCAGCAGCTTATGACCTAGAGGTTGAACAAATGGATGTGAAAACTGCTTTCCTTCATGGTGATTTGGAGGAAGAAATCTATATGACACAACCAGAGCACTACATGGTGAAAGGTAAAAGCAATATGGTTTGTAAGTTAAAGAAATCCCTGTATGGCCTTAAACAAAGTCCTAGGATGTGGTACCAGAAGTTTGATTCATATGTGTTGAGTTTGGGGTTTGTGCGGTCTAAATCTGATCACTGTGTATATTTTAAATCTGATGGTGATTGTTTCCTGGTAATTACTTTATATGTTGATGACATGTTGTTTATTGGGAAAGGAAAAGGTTTGATTGCAGAATTGAAATCTCTCTCTCGTGAAATTTGAAATGAAAGATCTTGGTGCAGCAAAACACATACTTGGGATGGAGATTAGAAGAGATCGTGAGAACAGAAAGCTATGGCTTGGCCAGAGTAAGTATGTTTGTTCTATTTTGCAAAGGTTCAACATGCAGGATTGTAAACCACTTTGTGTTCCTATTACTTTGGGAACGAAGCTCTCCATTTCACAATGTCCTTCATCCCCATCGAGATGGAAGAAATGAGCAGAGTGCCTTACCAGAGTGCAGTTGGAAGCTTAATGTATGCTATGGTCTGTACAAGACCAGACATTGCCCAAGCAGTGGGAGTTCTTTCTCGTTTTATGTCTAATCCTGGAAGAGTGCATTGGGATGCAGTTAAGAGGGTCTTCAGATATTTTCATGGGGTACATCAGAGTACTCTATATGTTTTCATGGAAGAGGAGATCAACATTCCCTACGTATTCATGGTTTTGTGGATTCAGATTGGGCCGGTGATGTCGATAGCAGAAGATCCACCAGTGCATATGTGTTTACTCTTAATGGTGGTGCAATTAGTTGGATGAGCAAGTGACAAGCTATGGTCACTTTGTCCACTACTGAGGTAGAGTACATGGCAGCTACTCATGCCTGTAAAGAAGCCATTTGGCTAAAGTGTTTGTGTTCAGATATTGGATTAAAACAGGGTGCAGTTATAATATACTGTGACAGTCAGAGTGCAATTTGCCTTGCGAAGAACCCGACTTTTCATGCCAGGACCAAACACATTGATGTTCAATATCACTTCGTGAGAGATATGGTCGAGGATGGAAGGGTGAAGCTGGAAAAGGTAGAGACAGTTGTGAATGTTGTAGATGCATTAACTAAGCCCGTGAGCACAATGAAATTTAGGTGGTGTTCCGAGTCTATGGGCCTCTCGGCCCCTAGAAGTTGATCCATGATGGTATCTTTCCCTTGGCCCTTGCAAGGTATTCGACAAGTGGGAGATTGTTGGAAATGAGGTGTCTCAACCTTGTTTGGTTTATTCATTTAAGATTTTCCTACAACCGTTTCACATTGTCTAGGCTCTAAAAATAGAAATAGGAGTTGTCAAAAGATTCCCATATGATAGTATATCATGGAAGGACTATTTTTAGAGATATTATGACAGATTTTATGACATCTATAAGGGTCAAAAATAGGGGAGAATATTGTGGACGTGGGAGCCTAATTTTAGACCAAAATCTTGCTCTTTAATGCTATCCACCTCATGAGAGGTTTGGCACATGGTTTTGTAAACCATAGATGGTTTCTTGTATAACCGGAGGTCTATAAATTGAAGGCTTGGAGAAGCAATTGAAGTAGTGAGTTTTAATCCTCCTAGAATTGTTTCTGGTGATACTCCTGTAAGAAACTTGCTCGCAAGTGTATGTAATCTTGTTATTAGATTTGAAATACATTGAGTGGGCTTTTGAGAGTGTGGGTTTTTTATCCCAAAGGATTTTCCCCACGTATATCCAAAAAGTGTTTGTGCACTCAAATTTTTGTTATGAATATGTTAAAAATCTAGATATTTCATGCCAATTCATTTTACTATGTTGAAAGTTTTGCATAATATCTTCCAATACAGCTTAGATCCAAAGTTATGTGGATTCTCGGTTATTGTTCAAGATTTTTCGAGGTGGTCAATCTTGTATGGGATATGTTTGGATGCTTTTTTAAAAATATTTTTAAAATGTGACATTTTCTAGTTTCTATGTAAATTAGGTAGAAACTTTATGTGGTTAATGTAAGATAAGACGATCTTGTTTGGAGGAGAATATGATAATTGTTTACACCACATCACATTAAAATCAAGTGAGTTTGTTTCTATAAATTTGAATTCAAGTTTTTATAAATATTTGAGGCTTATAAATACAAATCTAGAACTTAACATTTTTGGAAATTAACTCAACAAATAAATTTTCAGATTTTGCATACTAATATCCAAATCGAAACTAGATGCAACTACACTAGAATGCATATCTATTTTTTATTTTTAAGGATATTTTAATGAATGTGAAACAATGAAACGCTCACACTTTCCCGAGAATAAAGTTGATATTTTTAGATCCGGATGCAAGGGTTTTAAATAGATTTTTCCTAAATATTTAAAATGGATGCACAATTTGCAAGTAGATCTAATCTTTATGAATGCAAATAAAATTTATTCTTAACATTTTGACAAAAAGGGGATCTAAGTTGCACCCATAAATGATTTATTAGTTTCCTTTTGAATGATTTTTTTATGATCCCTAACTAATCTAAATACAATATAAAAATTAAATGCAAGATCTAAATCTGATTCTCATAAGAATAGATTTAGATATGAAGTTCCAATAAATAAAATCTATACTAATTATAATCCAACTTATTTTTGGGGTTTTTAATGAAACAATACAAGTATGATCTAAGAACTAAAAATACAAAAAGGGAAAAAACCAATATCTCTCTATATGGAATAAGAAAGAGTTGGAAATCAATTTTAAAATTAGCCTTGGCTTGTTACTTCTTAATGTGTGCTCAATTCACCCAATGCAAGGTTGCAAAAGCATTGAAGTTGATGGGAAAATAACTAAAAGAATATAAAGGAGATGTTGTAGTAGATTATTCCTTAGCTCTAACAGGACAAGAGTGTTGACTTGATCATCTTCATAAATTATTTTACTAATATGAAATGAAAGATGAATTTTGGTTGAGTCCTAAATGGTAATTAACATCAAGGATGGATGATGTATTCCAAGTTCTTCACAAAAACAAAAAATTTACAAAATAGATATGATTGGAAGAAAAATTCTAATATCATAGAAATATTCAATCCCTAATCTTTCCAATCTGAATTTTCGCACAATTTTTTTCAAAGAGAATAAAATTCCTATGTGAATTTTATGAAATTCAAGTTAGAATTATAATTTTGATCAATGGGTATGACTATATGCAACTAAGTTAAGTGGATTTGGTGTAGACCGATTTATAAATTAATTGGGTTGATTGGAACTCGAGGCAAGAGAGATAAACATGCAAAACAAGTCAAAGCAATGTGTTCTCGAATTAATTTTAAATGCACATGCAAAGTTGGTGAAACCACCAATAAATGTGTGAGGCATTTGTCTAACCTCTATGGAAGTTAAAGAGGTCGTCAATATCATGATGTGACAATCACAATAGTTTATGATGTTATTGCAGAAGTTTGTAAGACCACCACGGTAATTGTGTAAACCGTGGCAATGGTTTACATGATCCATAATATAAGTATGAGTTCAAGGAGGGAATGAGGTAAATATTTAGTCTTAGCAGTGGGAAATTTTTTGAGATAAAATTGAGTAATAATAAGTAAGAAGAGGAAGGATAAAGGATGGAACTAGGAGTGAGTATTTTTTTAATGTTTTTAAGTTCAAAGCATCGTCATTGGGTCTTTAAAATATAACAATATGTGAAATTTGGGTGCATATAAGAAACATTATGGGTTATATTCTTGACCCATAATTTTGGTACCCATGGCATTGTAATACCATCAAGACAATTATCTACCGATGTGCCTACATATACTCTCACATGCTTTCTAGGGAAGGTAAAACTTTGAAGTACATTATTCTATTTTAAATGGTTGATTTAATACAATGAGGAAGAAGGTTATTATGTTGGGTTTTTAACCCAAAAGGGATTTCTTATGTGAAATCTTTTTATGGTGCTATCTTGGATGTATGTTACTTTTCTTATTTAGTTTTAGATTAAAGATTTTGTTAATTTTGTGTCTTTTGTATAGGTTTATTATATCTTTTATAATTATGGATGAAACAAGAACTTATATGGGATCAAATAAAACGTGAAGGGGTAAAGATTTATTGGTATTTTGGTCATACTAAAGAGATAGTGTTTGGTATTTTCACCGAATACTCTCATATGAACTATGTACAAGATCATATTTTCCTAAATATGTTGGTTGAGAAATATTCATGCCAAACCTTTATAAAATGATTTTGATTCTTGAGAGAGGTTCTCGTCAATTTGAGAAATGGGATTTAACTTGAAAATTTTGAGAGTTATGTGATTGGATCATATGCTTTGAAGATAGGTTTTATAATGTTGGTTTTAACCTAAGTAGTCTCATCCAAAATAATTTCATAAATGACTAGGGAATCAATTTGATCTGGTTTTATTTCTTTATATTTTTTATGTCATAAAATCCAATGGGCTCTAGAAACATCATGGTACTTTGTAGAAGAGTCCAATAAATGTATTTGGATTCAGTGGGATTTCTAGTAAACATCATCAATCTTGTAGGTTCAATCTATTTAATGTTGTTATTTTTGGGGAAATTTTCATATTTGAGGTTTTCGGAAGGACTTTCTAAGGAACTTTGGCATGTAGGATAGGAATAAATAATCTTGTAAGGTTAGGGTGTTGTGGTATGTAGAATCAATGCATGTAAATACTCATTTCATTCCTCACATCTCGAACCACATTTTTTCATTTATTATATTAGGGTTGAAATTGGTTTCAATGGAATTAGCTAAATGAGTTGAATTTTGATTATTAGCAATGGTATGTTGATTTGTTTTATCAAGTCTAGAGTTTTTAGGTAAAGGTTTGGTATATATACCAAGGTTGATGTTGGTTTTG
Source organism: Taxus wallichiana var. yunnanensis (assembly GCA_018340775.1). Lineage (NCBI taxonomy): Eukaryota > Viridiplantae > Streptophyta > Pinopsida > Cupressales > Taxaceae > Taxus > Taxus wallichiana. The sequence continues at coordinate 602,260,522 of CM031241.1, read as the reverse complement.
TGAATTATTTCATTTTTATCTTGTTTTTTTGCATTTTCTTTTACCTTGATGGCCTCATCCAATTTTTCTCTAAACATGGTCTTCTAATCAAAATCATAACTAAGAAGGAAAGTATAGGAAAGACTTTGAAGGAATCGATAATTGTTGTGAGAATAACCCCAATTAGCATGGAACCAACCAAAAATTATTTCATTATACCACAAAGGGATAGGTCGACAAGGTTCCATAAGCCTTGTTTGAGATATAAGTATATTCCATCTAATTTCTTCTTTGGTAAGTAGTTGATATTGATTCCCTTGTTGGGAAGATGGAGGAAAATGGACCTCTCTAGGTTGAGGAGGAGATGCACCCTCAAAAGTTTTGATATTATGATTGGTTTTGTTTAGATAAATACCATGATTATGAGTGTATGTGACTCCATCATGAGTTTCATTGTAATTTTCAGGTTGCATTAGTACCTTAAAGTTTTTTTACTCAAGTTGATGTATTTCAAATTGTCTCATGAGATAGTTTGGTCTTTTGGCTTGTTCAAATAATTTCAACAAGTTTAATGGAGATAAGGATCGGATATTATATTGAAAACAACGCTCTAAAACAGTAAGTAATATTCATAGGAATTTTTCATTGGTCATATTAGGTTTTGATTTGTTGGCCAAGGATTTACATCACTTGATGGATCCTTGAGTTGTCTCATTTTCATAATCTTTGTAACATGTTTTCAAGTAAATGATGGTAATGGAATTCTTGAACTAAGGTGTTGACTAATTATAGTTCAACAATTGACTTAGGCTTAAGTGGATGCTACCATTCTAAGGAATCACATATAAGAGTTTTGGCCAAGTAGTTGTATAAGAGTTTTTTCTCTATATTTTTAAACATTTCCAAAATATTTAGATGAAGGGAAGGATTAGCTTATTTGTCACATTTAATGGTTCAGTTATACCCCTAATGTTCGTAAAATATTTATAAGGTGTTAAAGTTTCATTTTCTAATGAACGAACTGCGCTTTTTTTATGAAAGGGTGGTTGTGGAATTTGGTTCCCATGATTATTAATAGGAAATTGCTTTAGCACACCCCACTAACTCGTGATGTGGTTCTCTATTCACTTGATCCAATTTGGCATTCACTTGATCCAATTTGGCTTTCACTTATGGGAAGTCATATTATGTTTTACTTGTTGGCCAAGGATTTACATCACTTGATGGATCCTTGAGCTATCTCATTTTCATAATCTTTGTAACATGTTTTCGTGTAAATGATGGTAATGGAATTCTTGAACTAAGGTGTTGACTAATTATAGTTCAACAATTGACTTAGGCTTAAGTGGATGGTACCAATCTAAGGAATCACCTATAAGAGTTTTGGCCAAGAATTTGGTAGTTATGTAAGAGTTTTTTTTCTCTGCTTTTTTTAACATTTCCAAAATATTTAGATGAAGGGAAGAATTAGTTTATTTTTCACATTTGATGGTTGGGTTATACCCCTAATATTCTTAAAATATTTATAAGGTGTTAAAGGTTCATTTTCTAATGATCAAACCACATTTTTCTGAAAGGGTGGTTGTGGAATTTTGTTCCCATGATTATTAATAGGAAATTGATTTAGCACACCCCACTAATCGTGATGTGGTTCTCTATTCACTTGATCTAATTCGGCTTTCACTTACATGAATTGGGTTTAACTGGATGTTTTCATGTTATTCATTGAATTAAAAAAATCATGATCATTTGTGTAGAATATACAAGGGGGTTTAAATATATTTTTGGTTGAGGAGCTAGTGATTAAGGTTATAACCCATGATGGTTAAATATTATGAAATATAGTGCAAGACATGCTTTGACTTTCACAAATGGTTGAAAACCTATTTTGTGCCAAAATTGTATGTGTTAAGGATCTCATCCATATGCTTTTGGATAATGTTTGGAAATTCCCTAAAATATTAAGGAATTTTTTAAATAATTGATATCTTGTTGGTGTGTAGTCAGTAAAATCAACATTTTATCTCTCTCTTACTCCAAATATTTAGATATTGAAGTGTGATTAAGTTGATATCTAGTGATAACCTTAGAATAATTGTTAGGAACATGTTTCTTAGAATTAGAAGAGACCATATTATTATCTACATTTAAGGGTTGGATTTGGAAGGAATCCCACTCAAATATTTCAATTTAAGCACCGCAAAGATGCTCCATGAAAATAAAAAGAATGTAGAATCTAGGGATTCTAAAGATTTAAGAAGAATAATTGGAAAGTGGGGTATACTTGATGAATTGATAATGTTAATAAGATAGGAAGAAATCTAATATAAGTATGGCTCAATCAAGGGTGGAATAAGATTTTTTTAGTTCGCCATAATATATGTAAGTTAATATTATCAATATGAATATCCTATAGAAATAAAATACCATACTATAGCCAACATACAATCAAGTATATAACCCGAGGGGATAAATAGTAATGGATTTATAAGAGTGTAATACAAAATAAATAATGAAGGTATAGATTTTACAAATACCATATCCAATATATGGGCATGGGGTATTACTAGAATCCTTAGGGTTGTAAGCAAGGAATATGATAATAAGCAACAGTTAATCCTAAACTAGGGGTTGTAATGTGATTAAGTAATAAATGTGTGTTATAAAGAGAAAAATAATGTAAAAGGAAAAGATATGTTTCATTATCATAGTCCAATACATGATAGATCAAAATAGCTAATCAAGCCAACATAAAGGAAAATGGTTCATATTCATATATGCTTATTTCTACATGGACATTGTTATCACATTAATCCCTATCCTTGGTTTGTAGCACCTTGTGAAGGATTGTTATGGGTGGATCACAAGAGGGATAGATATAATATCTAAGTAGACTAAAATTTAGGACTCCAAATATTAAGATATGCCTATCTATGTATGTTCATTCTAACTCAATGCTCCAGAAATAACCTCCAAGTATAAGCTCCACTAAACCCGAAATCTCTTACAATTTGAGGACAAAGTTTGTAAGCGCATGTAGAGAAGGTTATAAAATGATATATTTGAGAAATGAAAATAATGACACCTATAAATATAGGAACATAACTTAAAGTCACAACTCAACTTAGTCGATGATATTGACCATGGTAAATGATTTTAAATGAAAAGAGATGTCTACTAGAATTTATCCCCAAGATCGTTGATATCAGTTCCAACTAGTCCAATAAAGGTGAGGTGGAGGAGAGAAGAAGGGTGAAGAAACACACATAGAAAGTGTGAAGGTTATATGAAGGTTTTATAAGAGTGTGATTTGAAGATGTTGTAATGGGATGATCGAAAGGCCACATAAAGTAATAACATTGATGTGTTCAGTGGTAGTAGTAAGGATAATGCAAGGTAGGGAAAGTGCCATGAGGATATATAATGATGTGGTATGAACTAACCCTAGACCTTTCTTGGTGCACCATTTAAGGTATACACTCGAGGGGATTGACACACCAATTTTATGTAAAGATAAATCGTTAGTAAATTAAAAATAAGGTGTATACAAGAAGCATCTTGTCATTTTCATACATACATAATGTGCAAAGCTTATTTCTTATTTATATGTAATAATTTTTTATTGTACACTAATTGCAAGCAGTTTCCATGTCAATAAAGTATTGGCTTGCATCATTGCACTAAGGATTCCCCCATAGCATAATCACTTGCATTTTTTGTGTTGGCATAAACTATACATTGTTTTTAATTTATTAATCGCATTTTGTTAAAATAGAGTTGATGTACATAAAGGTGGATAGGATAGACTATACATACACACTTAACACTAAAACAAAACAAAAAAATTGAAACAGGTCTACACATTTTCATATATCACATAACATAGAGATAACCAAAATGACCACACACACACAAATTTCCCTACTCTAACGCTTCACTTTTTATTTATATTTATCTCCAATAAATAGTGCAATATATAAATGACCATATTCTATTCTCCTTCTTCTTTATCTTCTCACATATATATCTCAGACTCTCTACACAATCACACACTCTCACACTTATTCATTCTCGTACTAACCTTATCCCATTTGCATTTATATATTAGCTCTACTACCAACATTCATCATTTTCTATATATATATATATATATATATTGTACTAGTAGATTATTCGATATCACCTAAGAAGCATGGTTTTTTTCTATGCGCGATCTTGTTGTTAGAAATCATAGTTAGTGCTCTCATGGTTATTGATAGTTACGTGTGGTAAATATTTGTATATTCGGTAAAGTAATTTGTTAGTAGAATATATTGTTATAATAACAATATGTTCTCTAGTTATTTGGTTGCACCTATATTATTATAAAAGGGTTAGTTGTTTCTTGGTTTATAGGAGGTAGTTTTCCTACCTACATGGTCATGTATAATAGTCATTATAATAAAGAATTGTAATAATGTTGAATATATTATTATATTTTATTTTTTTTTTTATTTGTGTTGAATCGGTCTTCCTCGTGTACAAACTCGACCGAATTTAAGATTTGGTATCAGAGCAGATCTAAATTCTCTCTCCGTGATGGTTTTTTGAAGTATAGCCAAGGGCAGTTATGTTATTTGCTATTGCCATGTGTATGCATTTTTTATGAAGTGGATTTTCCTTTTGTACATCCTATCTTTGTTGCCATAGGAGTTTATTTGTATTTGCAATATATTAGACTTATGTGCATCTTCTTCCCTGACTTCTTGTCTCACCAACCATTGAAGAGCTTGTCTTATACATCAAATACAATCAAGATCTCGAGAAGAAGGATTTAGCCAAGTATAAATTCTTGCAGTTGTCAAAGAAAAGAAAGCATGATTTTTTAGCCGGGTTGGGCATCAAACTCAGTCAAGAAAAACTTTCATATCATGTAATTAAATAAAACAAAATTAGTACCATTTGAAGCTCTGGAAATAAGCTTTCGATGCATTAAACGGTTTGCAAATCGGAGCTCTGGTTCTCAAGTTATGAACAAATCATTGTTGGTCACTTCAACTCAAAATCAGTTGTGAGTTACTTGCCTTCTCACAGCCATTTCTGATTGGCTGATTATTTTATATTTTTGCAAAACTATAGTTTAAAAATATTTATTTTTTCTATAGTTTTTGCTTAAATAATTGTAAATTGAGGGCAATTAATACATTTTTGCCAAATTAATATTTTTTCAACATTAGTTCTCGAAATTTTAGTATTTTTGGAATCCTTATTTCCTCTCAATTCCAAAAAGTGGTCACATGATAAATTTTTCTCCATCTTGAGAAAATTTTTAATCGTTGAGCCAATTTTAATTAAATTGGTCTTTTTACGAGAAATTGAAACCTTAATAACTTTTGCACGGTAACTCAAAATCGAGTGCCATTTTTGCAAAAGTGCTTGTTTTTTCATCCCCATCGCATTGGTTCTAATTTCGTTGAAAAATTCCAAGTTTGGAAAATACCCTCTTTTTTGCACCCTTTTGAGCCTTATTGAGTCATAAATGCCAAAAATTAAAAATTGTAAGGATGCATTATCATTGGAATATGACGTCTAATTTTTGGGGAGATTCTTAAGTTCCATGATCAAATCTAAGCGAGTTAGTAGCATGACTTTGGAGGTTGGAGGCAACAGAGGAAGGAGGGCGATCAAGCACCTCTCGTCAATCACCAACGAGGAGGTTGCATTCTAATATGGTGATATCTAATTCTTTTATTTTCTTTAAGTGGTGTGCAGAATAAAGTGGTGTGTGGTTTCATTCCATTTCTATGATTAAAATGTAGAGGATGTGCATTTTAGAATCTGTGAATAGTCAGACAAGAGGGGCTGATTGCAGTGATCCTCCGACTCGTCGTACTTCATCGGAAAGTGATTAGTCGGTGAATAGATTCACACGAAGAGGTGATCATGATCAGCTAGTGAACTAGAGAGGTGATCATGTGCAACAAGATACATACAAAGCAAGATATAATCCAAAGTAGTATGCATACCTAAAAGTATGCAGAGGCATATGATTTTGTTTCCTATTTTTCGATGTGCTTCTTCCCATGTAAACACTAAGGGGGAATTTTAGGAAATCATAATTATTGCTCTCATGGTTATTAATATTTACATGTGATAAATATTTTTATATTCGGTAAATTAATTTGTTAATAGAATATATTGTTATAATAACAATATATTATGTGGTTATTTGGTTACACTTGTATTATTATAAATGTGTTAGTTTTTTCTCGGTTTATAGGAGGTAGTTTTCCTACCTACATGGCTATATAATAGCCATTATAATAGAAAATGTAATAATGCTAAATATATTATTATATTGTGTTTCTATTTTCTTTCTTTGTGTTTATTCAGTCCTCCCAAAGGTATGAGACTCTAACCAAATTTAAGAGCGACTTATACCAACCCATGGTATATTGTTTCTTTAGTGTGCATCCTACGGTCAACATGTTCTAATCGAATCAATGAAGAAATTTCTTAACATCATCCCAAAACTTAACTAATTGTCTTTTCCTTGAGATGACCAAAGGATGAACAATAGCCAAGTTTTAAAAATTTATCCCTCTTTTATCTTTTCATATTTTTCTCCTTATCAACACCAATGGGGGAATGTTTGTCATCAACTACCTAAAACTTATATGTATTGCGTAAGGACATAGAGTTCCTTATTTTTCTCAACTTTCCCGACTAGGTTAGGGATGGGGAACATTCCAACAAGACACAAAATTTCTATAATACAAGGCTTAACCTACCCCTTTTGTAGATATTTCACAAATCAAGTGGTCAGTCACTTCTCAAATTTTTCCAAGCCACGATTTGTGTGGCGGATCTCTATTACATATCTATAGAAACTATACAATTTGAAAACCCATATTTATAATCTCGGAAGGAATTGGTTTGGATGTAGATATCATATTTATATTTAATTCCTTTCTTTTGTAACTTTTTAATATGTTGTCTTATGTATCTAGAGCATTGATCTTTTGTGCTCTTACACATTAGTTTATTTTGTACTCATCTCCTAATTATGTCAACCTTTTTGCTTGTCTCCATCCATGTTTAATCTAGAACTAATAATCAACCACTCAAGTCCAAGTTTCATCTACTTCCTCAAGTTCTTGTAGCTTCTTTTCTTATTCCACTTAATAGTTTCTTCCAACCAAATTCTAGTTTACTCAATCCTTTTGTTAATGAAAGATCTAAGGCCACAACAGTTTTGAAAGAACAACTAGATTTCTTCATCCTTTACTCTAAAGAAATTGTATGCAACACACCAATCAAAATGTATTTTTCTTAACTTGTTCTAAAAAAATTGACTTCTCTCACCAACTCTCAATTTCTTTATTTGTTAATTTCAAAATTGTAATGGGTATGCTTTGTTAGACATCAATTAACAAAACTTGGGGTCAAACATTGAAAGTTGGCATAAATTATATACTTTTGTTAGTTTCATAAGTTTGTTTTGTTTAGATAGAGATGATGTATATATAGGCGGATATAATATATTGTACATTCACACTTAACACAAAAATAAACAAAATTTTGAATTAGTCTACACATTTGCACGAATCACATAATACAAAGATAACTAAAATGAACACATATAAACATTTCTAGACTCACTCTTTATTTTTATTTTTATATATATCTCCAATAAATTGTACAATGTTCATGTTACAGTCCCGAATATATAAACACAATCCACCTTACTACCATGTTTTATTCCACTTTATCTTCTCTCATGTGTACCTCTCTTCCACTCTAAATACACATGCTTACATATTTTTTCTATACCATCGAAATTTTCATAATTACTCATCCTTATACCAACTTTATCCTATTTGTATTTGTATATATTACCTTTATTATAGACGATCATGCCTATTATACAATTTTATTGTACCATAAGAGTCTTTAATCTAGCCCACGAATCATGGTTCCTTTGATGTGCAACTTCATCCAACCCTTGGTATATTTTTTCTTTAGTGTGTGGCTGCGATCAACATGTTCTCGATCAACTCAATGAAGAACCATGCCAATATTTTCTAACCAAAATGTAGCTATAATTTAGGCATGGATAAAATTGGTGCATTATCGGTTCTTTTCAAAAACTCAAAAAATGCATTTTGTTGTTTCTTACCCTAATTAAATGACTTGTCACTTCTTGTTATGGAATTAAAATGTGCAACTATGGTAGAGAAATATTTGATTAGATTTCTCAACAAACCAAACCTATAAAGAAACTTGTCTCGGTCACATTAAAAGGCTTGGGCCATTTCAAAACAAATTCTACTTTCATCGATCAAATCTCACCTATCCATCTCCAATCACATGCCCCAAATAGGAAAGTGACTATTGTGTAAACTCTTGTCTTCTCATTTAGTATCACTTGTTATCATTCAACACTTGCAAATATATTTTTAAATGGTGTTAAATTTGTATTGTAATTTTTGATAAAATTTAAATTAATATGAAAGTAAACAATGACACAAGTATTTGAATGGCCTCAAAACCTAATTCATTGACATCACAAAATTATAAACGATGTTTTAAAACTTGAATGGAAGTACAGGCCACTCATACAAGATTTTCCTTGTTTTGAATGTCATCTTCCATATATCATTTATTCTCCTCTAGTGATACCCTAATTTTAAATCCAACTCGGTGAAATACATAGCATGTTGAAGTTGATACGAAGATCATCAATCAAATGAATCATAGGGTACTTTTTGTTAATGGTTATTTTGTTCAAATATATATATATGCACATTCTCCATGAAACATCTTTCTTAGACATAATCACAATAGGAGAAACACATGGAGAATTATTAGGAAAAATTACACCGTGATACAACAAAGACTACTTGTTTGGGATGAGGACAAGCTGGTAACAATTGGATATCATGATCGATTTCCCTTTCCATTGTCATACCCATGAGCTCTTGAAAGCTTCCTTAAGTTCTTGTAAGAAATATTTCATTTGTTTATGTTCTTTTGTTAGTATGCATATTATATTAAGTCATGTATTCTACTTCATGTTCTTGCTTATATTTCAAAAAACCAAAACAAACTCCCGACCATCATTAATCAATATTTTAGCTTGTGTAATACTTACCAAGAACTTTTTTCCTTCAACTTGGATAGTGTAGTTTTCCCCATCCTTGACCATCAATTCTTGTTGGTTCTTCTCATGAAGTTAATTTCTCTAACATATATTTACAAGCTTCTAAAAATATACCATAAACATCAAGAGGTACAATATCTACAATAACCAAGGTTCATTTTAGGGGTGAATATTTGTAAATTGGTGAATATTAAGATTTTTAAATTTTGAAATTGGTGAATTTTTTACTACCGTATGGTAGCATGTTTGCCAAAATTTTATGGGTCATAAATAAATTTGACCATAATTTTTCCTTACTGTTTCCACTAAGGGCTGACCAATGTTGGTATATTCACCATTATGTTATAATATACTATTATATATATGATTAATTTTCCATAATGTAGTAATACAATATAATTTCAAAATTTGTTAATTTTGAGATCTGGAGTCGAAGCCGAAGGTAAAAGCAAATAATCCTGTGAAAAATTGAAATTATAAGCCAAAAAGCTGAATGTATAAGTGAAAAATCTTAATTGTCAATCTATCAAGGATTTTTACGTAAATGTTATGGATGACAATCTAAACACGTGATGTCACCGATAAGATGTGTACACAATGTCGAATAAGAGTAGCTAGAACATGTTACCAAACGGTAACATTAATTTAAGTTATATTGTAGTGTGCTAGTATGTAACCATGTGGTGGTCTGATATCATGTTTGCATAACCCTATTTGGTAGCCTAAGCCATGTTACCATGTTATCATGTAGCATGAGCTTTATTTTTCACAATGTCTTGAATTTATTTTTTACAGATATTATTTGAAACTTCTATATTTTTTTCACATGTGCAGACTTCAAAATCACCCATACGATGGCCCTTGGTGTAAATGAGAAAAGAACTCAAGGAAAAATAAAATGCAACATGGACATTTCAAAATATTTCAGTCAACCCACAGTAACACTAGTGCCAACAGGTAATTTTGACTCTTATTATGTTAATGTTACTTTATATGTTGATTTATTGAAGGATGCAGTAAGCAACTCAATTTCTTTCAAATGCAAAAATCTTGCCAATGACCTTACTCGGATGAAATTCTTAATTTTCATCTAGCTCAAACTTTAGATAAATATTCCAAAAATAGACATCAAAAACGTAAGAGTGGGAAGTGGAATTTAGGAAGGACTTATAAATTTGAATGGTCAGCCAAATATCCATTCATTGAACATGTTGAACTATAAAATACTACTAATACTCCTACAAAATGTAGATGTACTATATATAGTTGGAAATTAAGAAAATACCACAAAATGCAATTGAAGTTAAACACAATAGAGAAGCATTATGGAAAAGTATATGAATTTAAAAATCAAGGTGATGGAACAATAATTAAAACAACTAGATGGAAAACTGAGGAAGATTTTTTACATATGAAATATGCATCGGGATAGGAAAATCATCATAAACATCTTCAAGTCCTTGTTGAGAAATGTGGAATAATAAATGCTAAATTTGTAAAATTCCAAACAATATTTCACATTTTAAAAAAGGGCAGACCAATTTTAGATCTCGTTGATTATAAGATCTTATTTTAATGTAATAGGTTTCCAAGCATTCCAACAACACACCGATCAGATACTAGTGTATGGGAAATGGCAAAGTGTATGGTAGAAATTGAAATCACTGATTTGAGAGAGAAGGTAAAAATGTGAATTTTATCGCATTGTCAATTGATGAGGTCACAATAGTAGACAATACACCGTGGATATGCATGCACATCTACACTTTCAATTTCAATAACCATTTGAGGGAAAATCATTTACTATCTATGAAGAAAATTATGGATAATTGTAATTTTGAGAACCTCTGCAAACTTGTTATTAAAATTTTGAAAGAAATAGCTAGTATGGATGATCATTAAATATCTAAAAAAATAATTTGCATTGGAGTTGATGGGGCAACTATCATACAAGATCACAAAATTGAGATTTATATTCACCTTCAAACAACCATTTCTCGTCATAAGATACATATTCACTGCATGGCTCATAGAATGAATCTCACTTATAAGATTGTAAGTAATTTTGAAAATGTTGCTAAAGTGGAGGAGCTTATACATGATTTGCATTCATACATGTCAAATAGTCCTACATGTCAAGCAGTCCTAAAATATTTTTGGAGTTTTAGAAATTTTTTGTTGGAATAAAAAATGGTAAAAATTTGTTGAAAGATGTTGACACAAGATGGATATTGTTGTATGATCCAACTTGTAAAAATTTTAGGAATAAAGGTCATTAACCCTAGGGTATACATCCAAGAACCATAGAGAATTTGACAAGGTGAGATATGTTATAGTGCTTGACTAATTTGGAGACATTATTAACTTTATGTGGTATTTTTCCAATGTTGAAGGAAATAAACATCTTGGTGAAACAAGCTCAGGAAAGATCTATATACATTATTGATTTTATAAAATTAAGGAAACATGTATGTATGATTTTGGATAACTTATATTCCATCCAGACTGGTTTGAAGCCAATATTCAATAGTTAGAAGGTTTTGAAAGATACAAAAGATCCCAATAGCTATTTGAAGTTCAATATCAATGGTCATCTTTGTATCTCAGTTGATGGGAAAAATATACCAATGCACACTTTCCAAAGAGATCATTATGTCCTAGGTTCTGAAATTGAGGAAGTACCAATGACAAGCCTTCTTTTTTATGTTACAGTTTTTGATACATGGAAAAAATTGATGAAGATATCAAACATTATCTTCTAAGATCAGAGAATGATTTAAGAATAGTGATATGCTTGAGGCCATGGGAGTTGTAAATCCCAATTTCTGGAATCCAATGATTGGTAAAGAACAAAGATCTCAAATTTTTAGGAAATACATGTCTAGACTAATGGATCAATTTTGTAAATATTCATATGTTAATGGAGGATAATTGAATGGTATATTGAATATAAAATTACTCATATCACAGTCACAACATTTTGCATTGACAATGAGTGATCAATATAAGACTCTTGTTGATCCAATAGAAATGGGAGCTATCATACTATTGTGGAGAAAGTTGTATCATAGTAGCATTATGAGAGAAAGTATAAGTGAATACTTCAAACTGTATGAACTCATATAGACAATGATTTTGGGGTCAATTGAATATGAAAGGGTATTTAACGCATTAACATTTGTTAAATCAAAACTTTACAACAGATTGGACAAAAATCTAGAAACTTGTTTGAGATTGTATGTTTCAAGATATGGAGTGGACACATTTCCATATGAAAGAGCATTAGCTACTTGGACATCCCTTGCAGAGTGGAGAGTTGTTAATCAAATAACAACCAATGGAGACTTAGATTATGGTGAAATTGACTTAGACTTTAAGAACAAAAACTACAAAAGATAAAATAAGTGATGAAGGACCATTAAGGATAGGGTTGTTTTAGTTACCAAATAGTTGAACATATTCATTTTCTGAAATATATATATTGTGACTCATCATTTAGTTATTTTTCATTTACATATATTTTGTATATAATGTTTGGAAATTTTAAATTGCTTCTATGTTTTTATAATGTTTGGAAATAACAAAGATACAAATTGGATGATGTAATTAAATTTAATTACATTACTAGGAAAGTATGTTCAATATTTGATTTCTCAATATCGAATCCACATGTGTTCACAAATATATTATAATCCATATATCCCATCAAGATTATGGGGATTAATTAAAAAACATAGGAGTCTAGAGATAATGTTTTCTGTATTTAATTTAGCAGATTTGAAAATACAATCTAATTATAATCTATCTATGAAGAATCAACTATCAATATTCAAGAGCAAAATGTACATCCAAGTTTTCAATATTGAGTCCATACATGTTTGAAACTAAATTGTACAATGTAAATCCATGTATTACTATTCATCAATTGTACAAGCTTGAAAAAATATAATGTTTTCATTTGAAATGACATGAGAGAAATACAATTATTGATATCGAGATAATGTTTTCATTTGAAAAATACAATGATTTACATCAATAGTTTTCCTTCATTTGGATCCTTGTCCTTGAGGAGCTTCTATAACATCAACATTTGAGCTATCTTTTATAACTCGATTGGACTATTTCTTTTCCAACCTGTATTAATATTTTAAATATGTTGTCAATCTTCATTAGTTGCATCTCTTGCTAAAAGGAGAGAAGGATTGTCATCAATTTTTTCTTCAACAAAATATCCCGATCTAATCCATGCTCATTTATAATATTTTGCAATGTATTGAGCTGCTTGTTTAACATAGCAATTTTTTCTTTGAAGGAGATTGCACCGCATACACTTTCTCTTTATTTTTAGGTGCTCATCTAACACCTACACTTTAGTATTTAATGTCTGGTATTTGGACTACACATAAAAATCCCATAGTTAGAAAGTAGATAAACTATAACAACATAAAATATAATCTTCAAAATATTAAGTACTTACCAAGGCCAAGTCTTTATTTGCATTTGTAATAATGATAATTTTTAGTCTCTATTCCACTTATTGTAATAATATTGTGCCTTAGCATTCAAAATTTCCAATTTATTAAGCATTATAGTCAAAACATTATCATTATTTTAAATATTTTTGGTGATAGAATTACTAGATTGTGCTTGAGAAAGTAAAGCATCAATCATCACCAGTTCATTTTTAATCAATGAAAAAAGTTCCCGCATTCAAAATTATGATATCTTTCATTAATTTCTTTGATCAGAGATTTCTCTCTAATCTCCCATATCTTTAGTTCCTTAATATCATGAAGAAAATTTTCCATCACAAGGGTTGTAGCATTATCAACCACAAGGATGTCTACTAAAAAATTGCATCATCATCCAAATTTTCCCCCAGGTTGGGGAAGGAGGATCGATGATGATTGTTGTTATGGCATTAGTAGCTGCTTCTATGCAGATTGAATAAGATATTCGGTATGTTTATTTGTTGCCACCATGTCGTAAATGACATCAAAACCAAGATACTCCTCATCCATATCTATATTATTTAAAATAGAAGTGCCTTTGGCACTCTACATGCCACCAATTGAAAATTTGGGGAACTCTGATGTTGTAAAATTATGTGTCCCCGTGCTAGTTCCATGGAACATTATCCTCTTTCCCCTGCCATAAGACATAATGGGAGGTGGGCATGTTGTACTCCTTAAGTGTTGGGGAGTGGGGTGGCCACGGGTTGAACATGAGATTAAGGTTGCAAAAATTTTACCAGCATCAATAATTTAACAATATCGGTAAGTTATATTTACGAAGTAGGGTGAACACTAAGAACTTAAAGAATGAAATCAATATAAATTTATTACGTTGCGAATGTCTTTTTCCATAATCAACAGATCGTGGTGCTTTGGGGGAAGGGGGTGGTGGCATTATAAGACCTGATTTTAAGGAAAACCAATTAAATTGAATGATAAATCCTAAAAGAAATACTAATATAAATAAAAATTTAATTCACTATTTATTCATACCTAAACTTGAAGGGAAAAGGACTAGTGCAGATTGGATCTCTTGTTTCTTAGGTATGTAATTAGTGTCTGCAGTAGTAGACACCATGTGTCTCGAGTGATGTGTTGGAGAAGGATGCACATTAAGAAAATGATATGGGACATTGTAAAGACTTGGATTATCACTAGTTTATCAAAAAAAATAAACCAAAATTAACACGATTATGCGTAATTAAAACCTGGATTAGCTTCGATACACATTTTTCTTGGTTGTGGAATGATTCAAAAGAAACAGGCAATCATTTTCTTCTACTTATAGGCTATTAGGTGCTAGTGGCAGTCATAGAGTCATCGATCGTTGTGAGATCAACCGCAACATTTTCACCAGATCCTTTAGGCCTAGCAGGTTATGTACACAAACTACCATAACACATCGAGTCATTGTTTCACTTGATTTGACTGTTGAAAACAAATTTTATATTTTTTAGAATTGATTTAAAAATGATAATTTTTATGAAAAGGATCAAGATATAGTGTTTTTAAAACAAAATACTCACCAACTTTTGGTTCAATTACATTGTGTATTTTTCCATATTCTCATGCAATGTAGTTGGAATAGATGTTTATTTGAGTGCATGAAAGCCCTCATAATAGAAAACAATAATAAAACACGAAGAAGAAATAATTGCACTAGGATTCATAATGGATTTGTCAAGGTCAGATATAATCCTTGTTGATATAAATTTACACCAATCGAAACTAACATCAGAGAGGGTTTGGATAAGGTAGTACACTTACCACTAAGAAAATTTAGTGTATCTTCCCTGTAAATCAATGTGGGCCTGGAAAAATTCCACCATGACCAATAGAAAGGGGTCTTTAATTGATTGTGTGTTAATCCCTCTTTTGGAGGGATTATTAACCTGGCATCAGTTGTAATATGGTAATGAGACTCTAAAAATATATTTTTCTCATCGGGAGAATTGTTTTCATGGATACAGGAAATGTGTTTTAATGGGGTAGCCCTGTTAGATGATGAATATCATCAGGGGTTATTCTGATGAAAAATTGGTGGAATGGTAATGCAATTGTGAAAGAGCCATCAAAACTATTATACATTTACATTAAATTATTTAACAACTTGTATTCTTCTCATACTGAGGCATGTAAAGAAGTCCATGGAACCTTGATTTTCCAATCCAATCGAATTGAATCTTAATTTTTGGGTCTTCCAAAGCAATTGTAGTAATTGCGGATACAATAGGTTTCGATAAACATAGGATGGAGTGCTAATCAAATTTTTTCTTGGTGTCATGATTGATGATTCTTGAATCTTGATCTTTTGAAAAAACAAGTGTTGGCGAGATACTTGTATGGGTATCATGTGCTTCGACATGAATAGCTAGTCATGTCGCATTTGGAAATACTAAAAGTGGGTGAGGATCATAGAAAAAATGTTTGGAAGACTAGAGAACACTCTAAAAAAATCAAATCTAGAGAAACTTACAAGTGTAAATGGGAAAAAATAAATGGTAATGGGTATATATATAGGAAATTAAGAGGCCCATTGATCAAGGAGGGAACAAGGAGTCGGGCATGTCTAGTAACAAGGGCATGTTATCGAGGCATAAACATTCACACAACATCATGCGGTAACGTGGATAAATGACTTTTGGTAACCCTTTATGTTGTCAAATGGTATCAACATCCCAAGTTACTACCACACTATATTATAAGTGTGCGGTGTCCGATGGACTATAAAAGATCCGTACACCAAAAAATCTTAGGACACAAACCCGATAGAAGGCTGATTTGGATTTAGAGTTACCGAGAAACAACAATAGTCGCACGGAAAAATAATGTGTTATCGACCAATAACACAAATTATGTCACCGGTTAATTGCGATGGATATAACGGACTGATGGCAACAGATATGTGTCACCGCGTGGTAGTAGCTATGTGTTATCGCATGGTAAAAGTTATGTCTTACCACATGGCAATAGATATGTGTTATTGTTCGTAATCAATACTTGTTACCATACGGTAATAAAGTTTTAAATTACTCTAGATTCATTGTCGTCCCAAAACCCTCCTTTTCAAGATTCGCCAACTATGTGAATGGATTTTTGGCACATTCGCCACCCATTCTATAATAATTTTTTGGAGGGGGTCTTAAAATGAACCCTTAAATAATCAATGAAGTGTTCCCTTATTTCAAACTTGGATTTGCATTATTTGGTTGCCTCTATTTCTACTCCTTGTTTTATCAAATCTAGATAATAACGTTTAAGATAATTAAATGTTTCCAAACCAATTTTATCTATCAAATCCTTAGAAATCACATTTACTTTAGAATAAGAGTAAAAAAGGGAACCAAAAAAATTCTTAATTTGGATTTTAAAATGAAAATTTTAAATAAATTCACATTTGTATCCAGACTTAATGTTGCTCAAACATATCTCACTATGATTGGAATTACAAGAAATCATTTCATCTACATCTGAGCAACACCCAACCCTTTTCCTTGAACTCAATTCATATCCTCCTTTTTCTTGTTCTTAAAATGATGTGATGCCAAACACAATTTCCAATAAGTCTCATATTTATGATTTTCAACATTGTAGTTCCCACAGTGCCTTTAAAAATCATTTCGAGAAAAGTTATTATTAAGCGCAGTATGCTTATATTTATATCTTCCTTTCCCTTTCGGCTTGAAACCACCTTGTTACTTTAGATCATTTGGAGAGGAAGTTGAATCCTTCAACTTTTCCATCTCCAATTAATTGGCTCAAGTACACACCTCACTTATGCATGTAGGATTCACCAAAAATGAGACTACTTAAATTATTATGAAGCACACCATCAATTTTCTCATGATTACTTCACCTTCATAAGGTTAAATATTTATTTTAGTGTCTCCTTTAAATGGACATTGGGCTTGGTTCGTAAGAAGGTGTTGCTTCCCATAGTCTCGATTCTTTAACAAATTATTTTCTTTCAAGGGTTGCATAAAAGTTTCTATCTTCCTCGTGAGAGCCTTTGTACCCTTCTCCAACTTATCAAGATTCCCCCTTTGATTCATAAACATTTGCACATCATCTTCAAGTCATTAAATCTCTCTTCATCATCTTGAGGAATTCTCCAATCTTGATGAACCATGATTCTCACTTCTCTATTCAATATTATTTTGGATATTTCTTGATGCAAAGTAATCAAGACACCTTCCCCACTCGCACTCGTTCTAATAATGGGAAAAAATATGTAAAATGTCATATCACACAAACCCCCGAGGAAAAAACATGCTCTAATACCAATCAGATATGAAATAAACAATAATATATTATTATTTAATTCGTCAACGCATATTTTATTATTCCCAACAAGACTTGATTTATTATCTTATTTATTTAAATAAAGCAAAGAAAGAAACTACTATGATAAAACGAGAAAAAAATACATAAGAAAATATTTATACCCTAAAGAAACTTAATGTAGTAAGAACTCCAAAAGAGTGAGTGATTTTCTCATCTTTATTCATATATATTTTTAGATATATACTACATATTCAAAGTTTTTATAAACACAACAACGAGATTTCCTAATACCCATACCTATGGCTCATTCAATTCCACTTCCCTGTCACACTTCAAGCTCCTAAGCGACTAAGCTAAAGAAAAACTATTTTCTTGGAAACATTTTGTTTCCTTAGAATTACTCTTAACGGTATATTTATACATTTTACTATCATAGGAGCTCAAATGCTAAGTGGGGAAGGTTAGAATATAAAGAAACACTAGCTACTAAACTAGTGTACTTGTTTTTCATCTTCATATCAAGTGTTTCTTCAAAAAAAAATTATATTTTGTGTTATTTTATATATCATGTTATTTTAATTCTTTGCTTTTTAAGGATGAGAAACTTGTAAGGAAAAGATTATTAGTAGTTACATTCTTAGTCCTCTTGAGCATGAATTGTCTTTTTTTCTAACATTTAATGATCCAAATCGGAAAGGATATGGATACCGAATGCCACTATATCCTTGATGTTCAAGATACTCTTTGGACCATTGTCTTCTCTTTCAAAAATTCCACTTAACTTTGGAATCCTTAGATTTTTTTATCCTTAATTTTTTAATTATGGTCCTTTTTAATCTAGTAACCTATTCTTCAAGATCTATTTTCATATACTTACATTAAATCTCTGTGTGCATTATCATTACATTACTCTATATATTTTTACACCATTAAGGACTACATTAGTCTATATGGTTCTTGATTAGCATGATTATACTACACATTTTTTAATGACAAAATGAGCTTAAATTGTGCCAATGAAATCCTTGATCTTTGGTGGTGGATTTCTAATGAAATCCCTAATGCCTATTGGGTCATTTGCAGTGACTTTAATATGGTCGAGTTACCCATAGATAAGTGTGGGCACTTACCTTTGGGATGGATAGCTGGAAAAAGAGAGCTGTGGTTTAAAATGCGTAGTAAATTTGGGTTTTATGACCATAATGCCTTG
Organism: Taxus wallichiana var. yunnanensis; assembly: GCA_018340775.1. Lineage (NCBI taxonomy): Eukaryota > Viridiplantae > Streptophyta > Pinopsida > Cupressales > Taxaceae > Taxus > Taxus wallichiana. The sequence goes on along the minus strand of CM031241.1, from coordinate 602,241,393 downwards.
CGTAGGCCCACCTCTGAAGCATGGTTCACTTGGTCCAATATTTGAGGTGGATCGGATTGGGTTCTTAAATGGATTGACAGAGCCATGTTGTCTTCTCAAGATTTTTTTGATTTTGACAACATTTATTCCTTGCCTATGGAAGTGATGTCAAATTTCATCCTTTCTAACCACTTCCTATTAGATTTCGTATCACTTGGAAAGCTAAGAGGCATTTTAGTCATAAAGGTCATTTTTTCTCAACACGACCTTGATGGAACATGGACCTACACTAAACCACATCAAGCAAGTGTAGAACTTAATGCCTTGGACATGTCACCTGTAAAATTATCATCCACCTCTATTGTCCATCTAGACTAAATGGTGGGAGGAATTTATGACTAGGACAATCAGATTCCTTAAAATCTACGGTCGACAGGTTGGCTAACATTCGGTATCCCTCATACTCCACTACCTCCTCCTCTCTCAGCCAAGCAGTGGTGGTGCTTGAGTAAAGTACTTTCTCATAAATATTGCAACTTCAAGTGGCGGAGAATTCGACGAAAAATTCAAATTGCAGACAACTATCATGCTCGAGCACGCAAATTTGGGCCTACCTTCACCGGCTTAAGGTTAGGGATAGGGTTTCAAGTAATTTTTATTTCCCTCAAATATAAACATTCCTATTATAAAATTTATGTCATATGCGATGGAGGATCTTGGATTACAAATCCCTAGCTCATGTTGCAATCCTATGTCAATCGTTACAAGTAAGTTTTCCAATCCCAAGCACCTTTGGTGGAGTGACAAGTAGCCTTGGATCAATACTTAGATGGAGTGTCATATAAGCTCTCTCGGGTAAAAAATTTCATGTGATCACTTACTCTATCTCAAATACTTGTAGGAAGCGGTTGTGAAAATGGCCAACGCACAAGGCTCCACATTGCGATGGCTTCCCCTACAAAATCTAAAAATCACTATGGGAAATGGTTGGCCCAAATTTGTTTCGAGTTTACATGGAAATTTTTCATACTCGGTTGTTTGGCCCCTATATTAACAAAGGGAACACCAAGTTCATCCCCAATCCTAGAGATCTCGATATGATAAGCAATTGACATCTCATAACCTTTCTTAATATGTCTTACAAAGTTATTGCTAAAGCTCTTGCCATTTGACTATGCCACATCCTTCCTGCCATTCTGTAGCTGGAGAAAACTAGTTTCATCCAAGGACGTTACATCCTTGAAAATATCATCATGGTTTGGGAAGGTATAGAGTGAGCACGCAAATCCAACCAAAAATCCCTATTCATTAAAATTTACTTAGAGAAAGCGTATGACCGGCTAGAGTGTCATTTCATCATTCTCATTCTTTAAGTTCTAGGTTTTGGTCCTAATTTCATTCAATCTATTAAGATGATTTTTTCACATGCTTCCACTCATATAACCTTTAATGGGAATAGCTCAACTCCTTTTGGCCTTTTTAGATCCATCTCGGCAAGGATTCTGTAGGCTTCCGCCTATATGTCCTCACGGTTGAAGGGTTTGGTTATTGTTATCAAACTGTTGTTAGGAAAAAAAGATAAAATATGTAAAATAATCCCTCACAGAATCACAATAGTAGAAACTAATATGCAAAAATATTACAGATCTCAAATAAAAGTGCAGAATAAAATAACACAACACAAAGAGACAATATTTAATGTGGTTCACCCAATTTGGGCTACGTCCACTAAGAATCACTTGCTCATATTTTATTACAAGCCATCGCTCTCTCAATACAATACCCAGATCTATTTGGAGCTATGCTCAACAAACTCTACAAAATTCACACCGAATTCAGACACATCTGCAATATTACATAAACCCTACCATATGCTCAAAACCACATAAGTAGACAACTACTTAAGCAGTTTTACAAAATCATGGGTATCAAAACCATGGGCCAAAACTGTCCCATAAACCTATGGGTCAAAAATCCCACCCATATGATAAAAACACATTTCCCGGTATATTGGGCATGTTTTTCGAGGCTAAAAATATCTCGAGGACTATGCCTCTGGACCTTTGCTCGAGGCTCGGCCCGGCCCCGGCCCCACCCCAGTGAAACAATTGTGGAAAGTGTACAATACTCTTAGTGTACAGTCTTCAACACTTTCACACATGAAAACAGGCTCCACAACCTAACAATCTCCCACTTGGAGACTAGTTTTCCTCTGAGAAAGCTTCTCAACCCTTCACTAGTTTCCGTGAAGACCAACCAAAGTTGAACACAGCTTCATTTTTTCCCTTGTGACCACCTTGGTCATCATGTCTACAAGATTCTGACTAGTATGAATCTTCTCCAGCTTTAACTTCTCTTCCTCCAAAGTTGTCCTAATGAAATGGTACCTAAGTTGTATATGCTTCATCCTAGAGTGGAAAGAAGAGTTCTTAGCTAGGTGTATAGCACTCTAACTATCACTATACAGACTTCCTTCCTCTTGCTTATGTCCCAACTCCTCAAGAAATTGTTATAGCCAAATCATCTCTTTACTTGCCTCTGTGGCAGCAACATACTCAGCCTCCATGGTTAACAAAGCCACCAGCTTCTGTAGTCGTGAAATCCATCTCATTGTTGTCCCACCTACAGTGTAAATATAACATGTCATGTTCTCATGCTATCTACATCTCCATCCATATCTGAATCTACATAACCACGCAAAGTGGTGTCTGATCCACTGTAGCACAAAATTGTCCCCATGGTCCCTCTCAAATACTGAAGGATCCACTTTACTACCTATCAGTGATCTCTACCTAGATCACTCATAAATCTACTCACTGCTCCCACTGCATGGGCAATATCAGGCCTGGTACACACCATGACATACATCAAACTGACCAACCACCGATGATTAAGGTACCTTGGACATTCGGTTTCTCTCTGCTTTGTCTTGGGACACTACTCCTTTGATAATTGTAAATGGCCCGCCAAAGGAGTCCCAACCAGTTTAGCATCATGCATATTAAACCTCTTCAAGACCTTCTTAATGTACTCTTCCTAAGATAAAGTCATCTTTTGTTCCTTCCTATTCCGAGATATCCTCATACCAATGATTTGTTTGGTTTCCCCCAAATCCTTCATAGCAAAGGATTCACTTAGTTGGTTCTTGAGTACTTTTATTTCCTGCATATTTTTACCTGCAACCAACATGTCATCCATATACGTAAATAGGACAATATAGTTGTCATCCTCAATGACTACATGCAATGGTCGAATGGCATCTAATATAGCCTTGCTCCATCATGAAGCTATCAAATTTCTTATACCATTGGTGTGGATCTTGTTTCAAGCCATATAAGCTCTTCTTCAGTTTGCACACCATCTCCTCTTTACCTTTGACCTCATAGCCCTCTGGCTGATGCATATATAGATCCTCCTCCAAATCACCATGGATAAATGTAGTCTTTACATCAAGATTCTCTAAGTGTAAGTCTTCTACTACAACTATTCCAAGAACAGTTCTAATTGAATTCATTTTTACTACAGGAGAAAAAATCTCATCGAAATCTATACCTTTTTTTCTGTGCAAACCCCTTGACAACCAACCAGGCCTTGTATCTTTTCTTGCCTCCTTCTTCCTCTTTAACTCTATACACCCACTTGTTTTGTAATTCTCTTTTACCTTCGGGTAGATTCACCAAATCCCATGTCTAGTTCTCCATGAGAGCTTGATGCTCCTCATCCATGGCTTGTTCCCACTTCTTCATGTCATCTACCTATAATACTTCATCAAAGCTTTTTCTCTCCCTTTGTCAGTGAGTAATAAATAATAAAGAGAAGGAGAAAAATGTTCAAGTTCTCTTCTTACCCTAGAAGACCTCCTCAATATAGGAGTTTGGGGTTCCTATTGAGGAGGTTCCTGAACTGATTCATGTGTCACTTTCCCATCCGGAAGATCCTCTACCACTGCATATTATTTCTTGGATTCTTCCCTATTTTCCTACAACTACTACTTATACATGACTTTCTCATTAAATACCACATCCCTAGATCAAATGATTTTCTTGTCCTTAATACTCCAACATTTATATCCAAAGTCATCACCACCATAACCAATGAAAGTACATTTTTTTATTTAGCCTCTAGCTTGGTCCTATCATTCTTGTCTATATCGACAAAAACCTCACATCCAAAGACTATAAGAAATGAATAATCAACTTTCTTACCATACCAAGCCTCCTCAGGTATGCCTCCATCTAAGGCACTTGAGGTTCCTTTGTTTATCAAGTAAAGCGGATTGTTGTGCTCACCACTTATGCCCAAAAAGAAAGAGGCAGTCCTACATGTAACCTGCATGCTCCTAGCACATTCATTATTTTTTGTTCATCCTTTTCGACACCTCATTTTGCTGTGGAGTTCTTACAACCATATTTTTCCTATGGATTCCATTCTTAGAATAGTAATCATCAAATTCATTGTTGCAATACTCCCTCCATTATCTGACCTAAGACATTTTAGCTTAAGACCTATTTCATTCTCTACCAAGGCTTTCCATTTAACAAAAGTGTCAAATACATCATATTTGTTTCTAATACAATAAACCCAAACTTTCCTTGTTGCATCATCAATAAAAGTAACATAATAACTTGAACCCCCAATAGATGATACCTAAGCCCGGCCTCCACACATTAGAATGCACCAGCTCTAACTTATTCTCTCCCTTTGTAGGTCCAACCTTGTGAAACCTTACTCACTTTTGTTTCCCATATATGTAGTCCTCACAGAACTCCAAACTTGTTTTTGTATATCCGGGAAAATCCTTATTTATGATCTCCATGCCCTTATGGCTCATATGACCAAGCATATAGTGCCACAATGTTGTATCTACTTCTGAAGCCACAAGATTACAAACATTAGTGCTATAAGTGGTTAAATACAAGGTAGCCAGTCTTCTTACCTCTTGCCACCACAAGAGCACCCTTGGTAACCTTCCAAGAGTCTGTTGTAAATATCACAGTACAACCATCACTTCCAACTACCCTGTCGATATCAAATTTCATCTTAATGTAGGCACATGTCTGACATCCTTCAATAGCCAAGTATTCCCATTCTACATCTTAACCCAAACAGAACCTTTTCCAACTATGTTGCAAGGCTCATCATCACCCAAAAAAACATGCCCAAAATCTCCTTGAACATAATCAATAAAATAATGCCTATGTGGAGTAGCGTGGAAAGAAGACCCCGAATCTAAAACCAAAGATTTAGTAATATTGTGCAAATAAAGAATTAAAGCATCCTAACATACATTACCCATTGCCACATTTGCCTCCTTATTTTCTTCCTATTGTTTCTTCTTCTCTCGAAGCTCCTAATAAACCTTCTTTTTATGGTCAGAATTTCCAGTACTAGCATACTATCTTGCTTTTAGATTATGACCTTGCCTTCGATCCTTGATTTTCCACGGCTTCCTATATTCTTGTCTCCCTCTAGTTTCCATTGTCAAAGCATTCCCTGAAGTAGAAGATTCCACAGAGCTTTTTCTTCACATTTTCTCACTTAGAATCACCCTTATAACATCCTCAAACTTCAACTTTGAGTTAGCTGGAACCAAGTTGCTTACCACCATTACTAGGATATTCCAACTCTCGGGTAAAGCGCACAAAATTAATAAGCCCTAACTTCTTCATCAAATTCTATTGTAAAAAAATCTAGCATATTTACAACCGTATTATAATCATTTAAATGATCTTCTCTTGAATCATTCTCAGACATCTTCATATTAAACAAATTTTTCATTAAAAATATCTTGTTAAAGGCAGAGGGTTTTTCATACAACTTCCCTAATGCATCCATCAGTTCTTTTGTAGTCTTTTCCTTTGAAACATTAAATAATACCGAAGATACAAGACACGGCCAGATTGTCCCAAGTGCCTTCCTATCTAGAAAATCCCATTCCGTATCTATCATGCTCAAGGGTTTGTTCACCTTCTCGCATGCAATGAGAATATAAATATCCTTCGATAAAGGTAATCTTCTATCTCGCATCTTCCAAAGACTGAAATTTTACCCATTGAATTCATCAACTCTTGATCTTCCATCATCTATCATAGCTCCCAATCAAGCTAAAACTTTGTCTCTGTAATTCAACACTTCAACAAACCAAACTAGGCTCTGATATCAATTGTTAGGAAATAAAGGATAAAATATGTGGAACAATCCCTCACAAAATCACAATAGTAGAAACTAATATGCAGAAAATATTACAAATCTCAAATAAAAGTGCAAAATAAAATAACACAACACAAAGAGACAATATTTAACGTGGTTCACCCAATTTGGGCTACGTCCACCAAGAATCACTTACTCAGATTTTATTACAAGTCACCACTCTCTCAATACAATACCCAAATTTGTTTGGAGCTATGCTCAACAAACTCTACAAAATTCACACCCGAATTCAGACACATGTGCAATGTTACATAATTATACAACATAAGTATACAACTGCTTAAGTAGTTTTACAAATTCGTGGGTATCAAAACCATGGGCCAAAACCATCCCATAAAACTATGGATCAAAAAACCCGTCCATATGAGAAAAGCATGTTTCCCGGTATATTGGGCACATTTTTTTAGGCAAAAAAATTCTCGACGAGACAACTGTGGAAAGTGTACAATACTCTTAGTGTACAGTCTTCAGCACTTTCACACACTAAAAATAAGCTCCACAACCTAACAACCGCAATCTCAAGGGCTTTTTAGGGTAATTTCCTTACCTTCTACGATAGCTCCCAACTACTTAATGGCCATTTCACGGATGAATCCTTCCTTATGCTCATTGAAGAAGAAAGCAACATTAGCAATGTTATGCAGTGCCTTAAAACTTTTGTTTAGCTTCAGGCTCCTTCATTCAATGGCATAAAACTCAATGCTCTGTTAATAGTCCTTCCTCCCCTGCCCCTCTTGGATGGATAGGTACGATTGTAAAATGTTAGGATATGGTGAAATGGTTAAATTTCTTTGTATTGCTTTTGCTTTTCAAGCTTCACCTACAAATATTTGCAATATTTCATTCAACTGGTGGCTCAAAAGTTAGACTATTGGCTTATTAAGCCCTTGTCTCTAGCGAGAAAATTCTAGATATGCTCCAAGGTGTTGGTAGCCATGCATGTTTATGTAGACACTAAATCACACACTTTGGGTACATTTTTAGGTCCTAATCACATACCACTAATCATATGATTTGGAAACAATAAAATTATTAATTGATGTCTATATTTGGCCTCTTTTCTCTTATTATCACTTTTTCTTTGGTCTGCAGACCTCACTTCCCAAAGTATGACTTTCACCGCTTTATCTTTCTTGACTTAAGATATCAATGCCCACTAGATGTCATCACCCAGTGCCCTCATTCCCTTTGGGTGCCTTGACCTCTTTATATCTTACTTGCCCCTTTTGGGCCTCTTTTATCTTTTAGGCATCTTGTTTTCTTAGTGGTCCACCTTTTAGATGTTAATTACGAAATTTAAACAAGGGAATCATATAAATACAAAGTCATGTGTGACCATAATAAAGGACCAAGCTCTAAGAATCTACTACTATCACCTAATGTTGCATCAAAAGGCATTTGAAGAGCTTCAAATCATCCATCTAGCTTCATTCAAGGGACAAGGGAATTTGCATTCTTCGTATACACTTCATAGGAGGGAAGTTCATTTTGACATCCACACATCTGTCTACATTGATACATCTAGTTATTACTTGTTATTCTAGTGTGTCTCATCACAAGATCAACCTAGGGCATGATTCTTCATACACATGTAGAGACTATATGGAGCACGAAATGTAGTGTAGCACTTGGTTATAACCTCACTTTTTCGGGTAACCATCAAAGTTCAATCGACTCCCCATTTGTATCTTTTTCTTTTTGATGTGTTTTGGGGTTTTACGGATATTATTTCTCTTTGCAGCTACAAGAAAATTATGTGGGCATAATGTGACACACGGGAAAAAAACATTGAGGGCTAGAGACATTGGAGTGACATAGAAGAAATCACTTTCCAACCATTCTCGTAGTCACGGGTGCTCAACAGAGGTCTCAGTGCCTAGGCACCCCGACCGATCTAGGTGCTCCAGTCCCAACATTTCTAACGAGTCTATAAAACTTTTGTGTGTAGTTGTGATAGAGTCCTCTTCTGTTCGAGTATTTTTCCATCTCAAAGCATACTTTGGGATTAATTGTAAAATTAGCTAAGTCCCTTATTCCATCTCTTTCACTTAGGGTTTTAAGTTTCCATTTTATTATTTCTTAGGTCAAATCTGTACTTTATTATTATTATTTTGTTGTGACTTTGTGATTAAGATTTCACAAGTTCCTATATTTTTTAACTCATTTGGTCAACTCGTCTCATTCAAACACTCTTGGATCTTCATTTTCCTTATCTCATGGCTCATAAGGTCTCTCAAGTCTCATTTATTCAATTGCTTCAAATGCACCCACATTACAAAGTTGTTTTCCACAAAACCCTAGACATTATGTATCTCCCTAGTAATATGTTTCCTTCACAAGTTATTTCCATCTTCGATCATCTCTCTAATGACTCTAATAGTTTTAATTTCAATCATTCAATTTACAAGTCTATTCAAGCTCTTCATTCTTGATTTCAAGATAAATTTTAGGCTATGCAATCTATGATTACATCACTCAAATCTGAAATCCAATGTCTTAAGGATGCTTCTCAAGACTCAAGCTAGTTTTTATTCTTATCCTTATTCAATGTCTTCTACATGTGTTCATATTAGTAAACCTCAAATCTTTTTGCTCCCCACGCCTCTCAAGTTTGAGCTCAACGTTAGGCAACAAGATATTCTTCCACACGGATTATAACTCACCAATTGATCAGCTTGTCATCTACTCATTGTTATCCTCTTTATCGGCTTACAAAATATCAAGGTTGTCCATATTGTAATTACCATCAAATCAATAGACATAATGATAATGATTTCTATACTTTATATTGACAAATTATCCATCTTAAGCGTTATGGTATTATTTCATTTGCTACACCAGATAATGTTGCATGTTCATCTTCAATTGTTACATTTCTTTGGGTTCCTAAATCTGATTCATCTATGTCTAATGAGCATCCTGTCATCATTTCTAAGGTTCCTTATGCAGAAATTCAAGATCCACCTAAGCAAGCCTCCCAAAATCAATATAACATCTCCACCTCTCAAGTCATCTACAAGATTACCAAGTCAATCTATGCAACTGCCTCTCAAAATCAATTCACCCTCTCCTCCTATCAATTCTTTCCGCAATGTCATCACTTCCAAATAAGCTACAACTAATCATTTTTTCAAATGAACTACTTATATTGATGGGCAAGACACATTTCAAACTCCACCACCATTGCATGCTCCTATAGTTGCTTCTACCTACCATTGTGTTGGCACTCTCTTATCGTGACATAGATGACACTCTCTCACCATGGTACGGTATATCTCGTGTCATTACATTGACCTCCATTTATTGGTGAGTCATTTTCCACATCATCAGGAGAGTCATCTCACTTAGGTGAGATTGTTGGTATTCGTGTCATTTAGGGTTCATTATGAGATTCCCTTATGTGTCAATGCATTAGTTACATTATTGGAAATTACTTCCCACTCTGGGAAATGTAACTCCCCCTCTCCACTTGAGTTGTCATGATTACAGCATTGGGAGTTACTCAACACCCTCTATATGTACACCCCTTCATATCTATGAGATGAGAGTGAAATTTTGTGGATTGTGATGAGGTTTTGCCCTTCATTGAATCTTGCATGCACTTTCGGTTGATGTTCGCTCTGTCGAGATCTCATCACCGACATTCACACTTTCGTGGATGTTCACATTTTCCTCGTGATCCTTTTGTTTTAGGTTTGTATACCCTCTTTTATGGTATCAGAGTGCATGTCATGTGGATCCGTGCAACTCTTTAGTGTTTTCGACTTTCCAACATGATAGACAAGAGCTCATTTCTAGCTTTGTAATCGTTATTCTAGTTGTGTATCATGTGCACTAATTCTAGGCTTCATACCTCTTACTCGGGTTTGTTCATAGTTCGTGTTTTCCATGTTTGGGTTTTCTAGTTTTCTGCCATTTTTCAATTTTGCATGTAGTTTTGGATTTGTTTTCTATGATCTAGGTTACGGTTCTATGTGTTTTATGTTGGTTTTGTGAGTTTTTCGGGAGGTGTGTAAATAGGCTTTAAGGGCCAACTCAGCCTCAACTCGCCGAGCTAGGAACCGAGTTACCTCTAGCTCGCCACTTCCTCACTCTCACCTGTGTGCTCACCTTACATCCTGTGACTCGATCTCGGGTGTTTTTTCTCTACTTTGGTTTTACAAAGCCTCCAACCGATTCGTTGGTACCTCCCTCGCATCGTGGCTTTGTGATTTATCTCTAGCTTGAGCTTTCCTCCTTTCCTGTTGCTCCTTCATCATTCGGCTCTTTGAATCCTATGTTGCTTGTTGTTGTCGAGCTTTTTTTGTTTGGTTCTCGGTCATTTGCAGCCCTAGTGTTTCCACCCCTAAGAGTTGATATTTTTTTCATTCCTACCGTGTTTCTAGATCACCCGAGATCTTTGCACTGTGGATGTGTTTGTGTTCCTGTCTCATACATTGCTCGCCCCCATCTTCTCCGTCTCGTTCGTCATCTTTGGTTCAACATTATTCCTAAGTCCAACTAAATCTACCCCGGTTTGAATTTCTTTCCATTGTTGGCCCTTGTAACCTCCTAGTCATGTCTCTATCGAGATCCGTACGACTTGACCATTATGTCTAGCTACCTTAGTTTCTCCTACATTTTTGGCTTCATCTTTTCCATGGCATTAAACCACGGATCCTTTGGTGTAACTCCCACTCCTACTCAACGGTCACCCTACCTCGAATTTCACTCCCATGACCTCTAACGTGGCTCTTGTGCTTGTCGTTTAATGTGTTCAACGTCTCCGCCAGTACTCATTGCTTTGGCACCCAACCCGTGCCGAATCACTCCACGGCCTCACTGGCATCTATCTCCACTTGGTCCTCCCACACCAACTCCGTAAAAATTCAAGCTCTTCTCACTGAGTCACTCACCGAGTCACATTGCCCTCAGCTTGTAGCCTCCCAATTCAACTCGACAACCTGCTCGCTAAGATGTTTGTCAAGCTAGCCAACTCCACCACTCAGCAGGTGTGCTTCTAGGACCCTCTTGACCCCCTTTTCTATTTTTTTCACATTTTTTCATTTTTTTATGAATTGCAATGCATTATAAATGGGAAAACTATAAAAACTCATTATTTTTAGGGGGCATTTTTTGGGCTCCACATATACGGTTATTGGGCTTTCCAAGCCAAATTTTCTGGCTCGTTGCATTGTAGTGCTCCTCCTTGATTTCGGCTAGTTGATGCATCCGCCACTTCCTTCCGGAAGAGAGAGCCTCCATTTTTTTCACCACGAGACACATTTTCTCTCCCATTGATAAATATTTTACCTTTGTCTCTTATGCTCTTTTTTTCTAGATTTCATGTGTTCCTCTACTTCCAACTTAGGACTTCATTGTGGCCTCCACTCTCACACGACTCGTCACGTACTGCGAGGTGAGTGGTAAACTTTCTTATGTCACATTAACTCACCTTATTGTAGTCACACACTATCTTATAAAGTTTCGTAGACATAGGGGGTTATCATTGTTCTTCATGGGTTTCATTTTTCTTGCAGCAGATGCATTGTCCACTAATTCCAAAGTCTTGCATTCTTGCACCCTTCTTCCTATGCACCTTTCACTTCTTGCTTCTACTTCCGCATCATGGAGGACACTCTTTCCAAAATTAAGTGTCATAGGATCATGTATATCTTGCCTCCGCTAATTCTTCTTGGGAGAGATAACTATTCAACATGGTGTGCTTCTATGGAATGCTACTTCGCCTATGAGGGTCTTACACACTTCTTTCTTGGGCAGTTCCTACACCCATTGATTCTAGTTGTCTTGAGGAATTTCTTAACACTTGCGACCATGTCATTAGTCACTTGGTGTTTTCTCTCACCAGACCTCTCCACATTCATGTTGTAGAATCATATCCTCCCCACCACATTTGGAGCATATTTAGGCCCATGTTTGGATACCCTTCACATATTGCCTTCATTAGTGTTGTTTTTGAGCCAATTGTCTCCTCTTCTTCTTCATGTGATAGCAGTTCTGCTAACACTAACTCACTGTGTTTTACTTCTGATGACAAGGATTGTGATCCTAGTTATGATGTCGAGAGTACTATAGAGGATTTCTCTCCTCCCTCTCTCACCTTTCCAATTGAGAGTGATGAAACTTCACACATCTCATTAGACATTGACTCGAGTCATTACATCAACCTCCTTTCCACTTCTAGTGTGTGAGGCCCCTTACACTCCTCTTCCTTCATGCATGGATGACTTATATCATGCTAAAAAGATTGGAAATACAAGTCCCAAAATTCTCGGGCTCGAAGGCTCGAAAAGAGTCAATTGGTGGAGTATGTTCGAGTCATTGATAATCCCATATCATCCACCTTCCATGCACGATGCGGTGGCTGCCCCGGATGAAGAGACTCTTAATTTGTCAGAAGGAAATAAACATGCCATGTCACTAAAACTTGGCTTTGGAGATTCGTTTTGGGCGAGGAGTGATCGATTGTATATCTAGATCCAATTCTTTCTTCAGAAAAACTTTTGTTACTCACGATATGACTTGGTCTGCCGAGGAGATGTGAGTAGAATCTATTCTCGAATTTGAACACATCTCTCCAACATCACTCTTCTATTTTTCAAGCCCCCTCATTGGAACAATTATTTGCACAACCTTGGTCATATTTTTGCAAAGTCAACTTGTGATGCACTATAGGTTCCTCATTATTTTTTTGGTGTTTTGGAGGATTTCATCATCTCCATTGTTGGGAGTGCCCCTTCTGGGACTCTTATCACTTCCACCTTGTAGGAGAGATTAATTTTTTGGATCCCTTTTTTAAGTTGTGGGGGTTGTTGTGTTGCCTTCACATCAGTTGGACATCCTTTCTGTGGGTGTTCCTCTTCTTCACTTTGATGGTTCTACAAATGTGGCATTACCTTCTGATTCTTGGAACTCCTTTCCTAGACCTATGTCACACTTATGTGGACCAGACTTAGAGTTATTTTTATTATTGCCTTGATTTCCTTTGCAAAGTTGGCAGACTTCTAACCCTTTATTTTTGTCCATCCTAAGAGCATGCACACACGGTTCGGTGTGGGCGGTTCTTCAATCCGAGATAAGACAAAGGTAATTTGAGATTCCTTTAGAGAGGAGCCAGAGGACCACATCATCAACACTCTTCTGGGATACTTCCTAGAGTTGTAGAGTTCATATCCATCCATGGCATCTTTTGCGTTCCTCTTGTCTCCCTCTTCTTCTCTCTTCTTCTTCTTTGTGAGAGATTTCCCTTTTGTACATCGGTACCTTGTCAGGATTTTCAATGGCTAGGACCCATCTTTGGCATCTTTCTTAGATTAGAGAGTGTTTTTATCTTGTGGTGGATGATTTTCTCACTGGGTTTTCCTTCACTGCTTGGGATTCTTTGTTATGCATGGGTACCTCATCAGGCTTGTGTTTTGGGACCCATTTCTCTCTTCTGACTAGGTGCCTCATCTGAAGTTTCGATGAAGGGTGCGTGTTGGTGTAATTCATTTTCCACATCATCATGTGAGTCATCTCACTTAGGTGAGATCGTAGGTCTACGTGTCATTTAGGGTTCATTATGAGATTCCCTTACGCGTCAGTTGCATCATTGGGAGTTACTTCCATTTGGGAATGTAACTCCCCCTCTCCACTTGAGTTATCACAATTACAAAGACACTAGGGTTACCCATCTCCTCTATATGTACACCCCTTCGATATATGAAATGAGTGTGGGATTTTTGGATTGTAACGAGGTTCCGCCCCTTTGTCAAATCTTGCATGCACTTTCATTTGATGTTCACTCCTATCAAAATATAATCACACTGCTATTTGTTCGCACTTCCAGTGGATGTTCATGTTGTCCCTTGTGATACTCGTGCTTTGGGTTTTCACACCCACTTTCACCATCATCATACACTTTAAGGGCATCATTCTTATCTCTCCCTCCCTCCTAGAATTATTAGGTGTCTTACATTTCTAATATTACGCTCCATGTTTCATGTTTCATCTCTTTGAGCATCATTACACATCTTGATACACTTGTATCATCATTACCCTATGACGCACTCTAGTTCCACATTTCATACTCGATCGATGAGGGTATGAATCTGAAATGAACCTCATCACACATTCATTCTCTATGCTCTACACTTTGTAGATCTTCTCTTTCTAGTGTGTAATTCAAACCATTTCCCGATGAAGCACTCTTGTTTTATGGTTCATTCTTGACTATTGAGGGGTATTTTATAAATGAACCTCATCTCATGAATACTCATTCATATTCTCTCAGCGGAACACCTTGCTCCTATCATTCACTTTGCATACCATTCCATTCACACTCACATCACATTGCATATCTTGGTTTCACTTACTCTTGTTTGTTTATACTCGCATGTTACACTTTACTTACTATCATGTAGACAGATACTTTGTATGTCATTATCTTTATCATATACACATGCGCATTCACTTTCCTTACGGTTGAAAATGCATACTTTCTACAGATCCTTACATGTAGTACAAATGCTTGGTACTATACCTTTACCAATCCCACAACAACTCCTAGGGGCATCTAACTTTGTTGTACACATTACAGTGTTATTATTTCGTTTAATAATACTTCCTATTCTTACTAGCACATTACTTTATACCAGATCATACATGCTTTGCCATACTTGTTATCTTTCTAACATGATAACGGGTGCTTCATGTGTATCATTTTCTTTGCATGAACTGTTTTCTATCATGGTTGTCTATTACTTTTCTTGTTATTGGTTGTCATTGTTTTCCATTGTTTGTGGGATTTTCCCTTTGTCTTGTGTGCACAATGTCTACTTTTAGTTGCTTTCGCCCTAATTCTCTTGTGACATTGTGAGTGATGTCCCATGTTTGAAACCCATTTTTCATGATCTACATTGTCTTCTTGTTTGGTAGATTACACATTATCTTCTATATGTGTATTTGTCTTGTTTTCACTAATACATGTTTCCAGCCACTTTGTTTGCATGTGCCTTGGTTTCTATAAAGCACATTCCCTCCCTTGTAGGACATCGGTTTCATATCGGTGGTTGGTCCTCTCCTTAGGGCCGCATCCTCCTAGTGACATCACATGCATCCCAAACAAGGGGGCATACATTGGGTAAATCAGTCCCCTCATTCAACGGTACCACAGTCACGGTTCATACTTGCACAATACATACACATTACAATCTTAAGTCATAGAAATGACCTAGAATCTTACTTGGCTCTTTAGCACAGCACATACGTCGGTGCCAGATATGAGACATGAGTGCTGGGCACTCCAAACCCTTCCTAGAACCTATGACCAAGAGCGATTCTGAGAATATTTCTTAGATTGGCACAATTTTAAGAATTTTACATAGTGGTTTACACAAAGCAGGCACATTCCTCCAGCGATTAGCATTCATCCTATCTCCTTTTTAATATTTAACATCGGATCAAATTGGATTGAAATGGAATGAACTTGAACAAAGTAGGATCACACCATCTGTAGTGGTGTATAAATCATCGAGGAAAAATTTAGGGTTGGAGAATAACACTAGATCTTTCTCCCCAACACTTCTTCTATCGTGGCGTGAGATCACCCAAAAACTCGCACTTGGCGTGAGATCACCCAAAAAAATCATTCTTATACAACATTTCAAGACACTTTTTATCCTTTTCACACGTCACGGATCGGATGCACATGTTCCGTTTCACGCTTTACATACTTTTACACACTTTTTACACATTTGGACCGAATTTTTCATAAACACATATTTACTACTCTTTTGCAGGTTCGTTCTTATGGGAAGCATCGCTCACATCATCAAACACATCAAGCAACAATGACAATAGGTACAATGTGACATAACACATATGCTTTCACCCCTAGGGTCACTTCCTCTTCTCTAGATCCCACACTTCATTGTTATCGCTCCACGCTTTTATTGTCTCCTCGGCACACTTTCATCATCAATCTACATGGTTGTTAGGTACACATCTTCTATCTACTTTATGTTATCGAGTATTTACTCAACAACATAAAGTGGGGGCAAATGTAGACACTAAATCATGCACTTTGGATACATTTCTAGGTTCTAATCACATACCACTACTCATATGATACCTAAATGAGAATAGTAGTAATTGACATATATCTTTGGCCTTTTTCTTTCATTCTTGATTTTTGTGGTCTTGCACACCTCACTTCCTAGTTTGACTTTCATTGCTTTATCTTTCTTGACTCTAGACACTAGCGCCTGGGCGCCCGACCTATTTGTATCTTACTCACCCCTTTTGGGCCTCTTTTATCTTTTAGGCATATTTTTTTCTTGGTGGTCAGCCTTTTAGATGTTAATTATGAAATTTAAACAAGGGAATCATATAAATACAAAGCTATGTGACCATAATAAAGGACCAAGCTCTAAGCATATACTACTATCACCTAAGGTTGAATCCAAAGGCATTTCAAGAGCATCAAAGCATCCATCTAGCTTCATTCAAAGGACAAGGGATTGCATTCTTCTACATACACTTCATAGGAAGGGAAGTTCATTTTAACATTCACACATCTATCTACATTACTACATCTAGCTATTTCTCAGTATTCAAGTGTGTCTGCACAAGAGCCACCTAGGGAAAGATTCTTCACACACACACGTAGAACCACATGGATTCAAAAATGTAGTGCAGCGCTCGGTTGTAGGTTTACTCTTTCAAGTGACTACCAAGGTCAACCTGACTCCCCATTTACATCTTTTTCTTTTTAAGATTTGATGTGTTTTTTGTTTTACATGTGCTTTTTCTCTTTGCAAGTTCTGAAAAATTCTACGGGCACGGTCACACACAAGTGACAAAATGCAAGGGCAGTGACATTAGAGTGACACAGCGAAATCACTTCCCAACCATTTTTGTAGTCACGGGTGCCCAGCAGAGGTCTATAGCACCCAGGAGCCCCTAACCTAATCCAAGTGTCCTAGTCCCGACATTTCTAATAGTCTACAAATTTCTATGTGCGATTGCGAAAGATTCTTCCTCGTGTTCAACATTTTTCCATCTCGGCATACTTTGGGATTAATTATGAAATCAGCTAAGTCTCTTATTCCATCTCTTGCACTTAGGGTTTTAAATTTCCATTTGTTTAATGCTTAGGTTAGATATGTACTTTATTGATTATTATTTTGTTGTGAATCTACAACTAGGATTTCACAAATTCCTATATTTGTTGAATCATTTTATTACTCCTATTGGGTGCCCTCTAAAAAAATTGTGCAAAAATTGGTAAGACTACTCACTGACTTTCCTCGGACAATGCCTCTTCGGAAAAATTTTCCACGAAGTTACATGAGAGACTTTCTACCTTCCAAGAGATTTTGGAGGGTTATGCCTCATTGACATTTTACATCAAGGACAAGCTCTCTGTGCTAAATGGATAATACCCAAGCACATAAGGGGAAGAAACATGGAAGGTTCTTTTATGTAATGGCATTGTTGAAGGATCCCTTATGGTCGTTAGGCTTGGAATGGCATTGGCTTTGCAAATCTTCTAATTTCCCTCATTCTATCAAAGTGGTTAGCACTCAAAAGTATTTGGAAATCCAAGGAGTAGATAAAATCATGGCTTCGTGGAATGGCAATGGATTTCATGATGGACTTTCGTTCAATCATCACTCTTTGTGGTGGTCTCTTGTCATCCAATTCTAGGATCGGTGTCTTGTAGA
The DNA here is from genome assembly GCA_018340775.1 of Taxus wallichiana var. yunnanensis. Taxonomy (NCBI): domain Eukaryota; kingdom Viridiplantae; phylum Streptophyta; class Pinopsida; order Cupressales; family Taxaceae; genus Taxus; species Taxus wallichiana. The sequence goes on along the minus strand of CM031241.1, from coordinate 602,223,499 downwards.
GGTTTCTTGGTTTCCTACGCTACACCTTTTCAAGCAAGGCATTCGCACTATCCAAGTCCTCTTCTATAAACGCACTCAGTTCTGGCATCCCTAGCATGAGCTCAAGGCTCAATTCAAATTGGCTCTTCTTGATCATGCTATCATCAATGACATCATTTATTTTATTCTAGATTACATGATCCATAAGATATTTGTGCTTCCATCTTGTTCTTGGTGAATTGAATGGAAGTGGTATGTGAACACCCCTTTTTGGGAATTACTCATATGGCCATGGTTATGCATGGATTTCACCTCACTTGCCCATGGTGGGAAAGATTAATTTGCATTGGGGATTAAATTTCTCTCCATCCCACTGGAGAAGGAGATTCAATAATGTTTGGTCCGCCTTCATGGAACCCAAAATTTTCTCACTTTTGTGGTGAATCCTTCACGGGGCCTTCCAATTGGTGCCCATCTAGTTTACCTTGGTGTTATGGCCCCAAGTGTCCCTTATGTGGCCACTTAGAAACTATTTCTCATCTCTCTTGGTTCTATTACAAATCCTAGAAGGCTTGGAATTGGATTCACTCTTTCTTCCTTCCCTTCCATCCTAAATGTTTCACTTATCAACATATTCTCCTATGAGACAATCCTTGGATGCTTCACAAGTTTTCCCAAATTTTGCATGCTTTTAGAGGGGAAATCATCTTCTAGATTTGGAAAGAAAGGAATTTTTTTATTTTCTAATGTTAAAGATGACTAGAAATTATCTATTCATAACAAGTTTATGGTTATCATGAATGTATTGTTGAGATCCAAGTTCAAGCGAACAAGGTGGTGCTCAAGGTGGAGCATCTCCATACACTTCTTCGGCAGTGGGACAAAACCACTGCAATGTTTCCCATGAACCTCCACCCCCCGCCACTCCCTACTTCCAGGGCGGTGTCGGCGGTCATCCTAGAGGTGGAAATCATCGGATCCACTTATAGCTTCACTCATACTGTGGACGGATCCACTTTGGTCCCCGCACATTCAACCTCCGTGGAGGAGCTTCTCCCCTTTACCTTTAGCTCACTACAGGGGCTAGGATGCCCCTCCACCACCTAGTCAACTAAATGCAGGACTCCTCATTTGCCCCAAGCTGCACACTCATGACGCTTAGAACCTTCCATCCCTAGCCAAAAATTCCACAGTGTCTCTTCCTATCTCGCCCACTCGAGCCATTGTTGAAGATAGTAGATAAGGAAACCAACCTAGGTATGGTTAGGACATGCTCAATAGTGGCAATGACCTGCTGGCTATGGGTGGCATGATCAAGATCCACCCCTTACTAGTCAATAATTTGCGGTGTGTTGGTGAAATATTTGTCATGTACAAATAATGGGTTTCACTAACGCTCACAAGGCTTCGCCCTCCTTTTTGTGTGTGGGGAGGCTCCCATTACTGAATGTAAAGTATCCTAATTCTATTTAGCTTATGTAGGGTGGCCAAATAGGCCAGGGATCACACAAGAACACTTCAATTAACTTGTGGCAAAGTGCTTATATGGGGTACAAGGGAGGAACTTGCGGTTGTGAGGGGTGAAAGAAAGAAATTAGGAAAACGAAGGTTATTGTTGTGAGTAAGCAATTGCAAAGTTCACACCCAATGACTAGTGTAGTTCAATATTCAATTAGAGGAAAGCAACAATGAAGCATCTAGTGAGACTAACAAACTAGAGACACACAGTTCTTTAGGTTCATTTATCAAGGACCAAGTTCTTTCTTGATCACCATACTTGAAAAGTTGCAAAGAGAGAGAGTAGAGTAAAAACATGAAAAAATAACATGGAAGAATGTAGCTTTTATTTCTTGTGTTGGTGATAAAAATCTCAACACCCAAACCACAATCCAAAATTGCTACCAAGAACTAAAATTCAAGATCCTTTAGAATGAGGAACCATTTCAATTTACAACTTTTAGAATTGACCTTTCACCTACCTCCCACATGACTCTTCATGTTCCTATTCCACTTGTGACCTTTCATTTTCCCTTAGAAGAAACAAATAAAGTATCTCTCTTATAATTTTGAGAGAATACTTTTATAATTTTCAAATATTGTCACTTAAGTAAATAAGACAAAATACCATGATTACATACAATGAATAATTAGAAAAAAAGGAAAGAAGAGGAGAAGGGAAGGGATTGATTGATCTATTGAAGAATCTCCTTTCGATGTATAACTTGTTGATCTAAGGCATGGTGGTCACAATCTCTTCCTTGTGCGGATGATGCATAGACACCTTGGACCACCGAATGAGTGTTTAGAAACACTATTACAAGACCTCCCAATGTGAGCTTGGGATGAACATAGACATCACTCATGATGATGCATTCTTGATCTCACAATGAGAGTGAGGATCACTCTTATACTCCTTAGGATTTTGTAATCATCATTCATGATGCTCAAACCTCTTGATGTTTGTGTTCTTGTCCCACACCTGCACTACTTGTAAATTATGTCTTTCTTGACTTTGTGAGATGTGAGCTCCCAAAAGAATAAAGATGAGCTCTTTCCTAGCTCACTTGGCTTGACTAGATTAATCATATCGGTGAGCTCATTTGCCTCGTCTCAACCAACTCAACCAGCACACCCAAACTAGCTTAGTCACTATCTCACTGAGCTCACCTCAACCAGCTCACTGCGCTCACACTGACTCACCTTGATGAGATAGTGATAACTTCAAGTGATGAACATGATGGACTCTTATGATGAATCAATGAATTCCTCGACGCCTTTCAAAACTTTTCTAGTTGCTCAATGTCTCTGGCTCTCACCGATGCACCTTAAGATGTTTTTCCCTACTTCTAGACACAACTAAGATAAAAATTATGCTTCAGGACCTCTATGAAGAGTGGACTTCCTTGATTGAGATATGATATCATCTTATAACCCTATGAATATATCAAAAATGGGAATGATGAGTGAAATTGGGGCCAACTACAACTTTCTGCATCCAAAACGGAGACTTTCTATTTTTAGCAGTAGGGCCAGGACCTATTATTTTGGGACATATCTCTTATTTTCCTCAAATTTGATCTCTTCTGAACCTTCTAGAACATTTAATTCTCCTATGTTGATGATGTCTTGTTATTTTTAGTTTTTATTACTAGCAAGTTACTTTTTCCAGACCTACTATTTTGAGAAAATCAACAATTTTACCTTGCTTGCTATTTTGCATTGTTTTTTAGTGTTTTCGGTGATCGAGCTTATGAATTGAGGGACATACTATTTTTTACATGTGAAGGGGAATGACATATGATATTCTTAGTAAGTGATCATTTTGGCCTTGATTTGTGATGGAAACATTATTTTTAGATTCATCTCTTCATCATGATCTCATGCTCCTATTTTCGGCATGAGTCGCCCACCAAAATTCTTGGGAATCAAAAAGTATATTTCGGGGTTAAGATTTTAGGTCCATAGATGTGATGGTAACCATTAATGGAGTCTCACGAGCTTTGAACATCCAAACATGAAGTCTTCTATGAAAAACGCTTGACAGTTATGCACTCTCGGTGATTTGTGACGGACATCCGGTAGTCAAATTTGAAGCAAGAGTAGTTAGGGCAGAACAACGTTTTGGGTGCATGGGAAGGGGCATATTTTTAGTCCCCACTATCCCTAGGATAGAAGGTGCACAAAATTGTGCGTCATTTTGGGCTTGTCATGTGTTACTACAAGGTTGAATGAGATGGAGATGAAGGAGGCCCAATTTCAAGCACTACAGAGCTATTTTGAGGTCATGTAAAGAACCGTGAAATGGGCTAGCGGGTGGGGTGCATTTTATTTTCCCCACTATCCCATGGATAGTTGGGACAATTGGGACGATAAATCCCACCACCTATCCAATTGAAAAAATGACTAAGTATGGGAAACTTGAGAACGCATTTCCCGAGCTTAATATGGTCTATCTTGGTGAAGTATTATATGATTTTGACTCCCAAAATTATTATAAGAACAATGGGAGGGATCTCATTCTTCAATTATGTCAGCAACTCCTTGAAATGGCTCCTTTTGTCTTGGGACGAAGGGTGTGTCTGCACAAATTGAGCTTCCTTGAGAGATACTTGAGTCTTGTGAAATATTTGAAACTTTCATCATGTGGAGGGTTCTTAAATATTTCCAATGAGTATTTGATTGAATCTTAACTCCTTACAGAGCTCCGGAATCATCCGCGGAAGATCAAGTCCCAGATTTAGCTCTACATTCCAATTGCTCCAAAACCTCCAAGACTTCAAAAAATAAGCTAAGGAGGAGGGTCGTAGTTTCTTGTCCCCATTTTCCTAGGGAAATTTTGGACAATTGGGACAGTAAAATGTGCCCAAGGGTTAGATGATGCAACTTAGCAATAACATGGGCAAATCAACTTAGCACCCCACCAAGAAGAGGGAAGGTCACATGAGGGACCAACAAAGAAGAGCCGAGGGGTGGGGCACATTTTCTTGTCCCCGTTGTCAGAAGGACAAGAGGGGAATTTGGGATAGTTGGGACATTTGGGACAATCGGGATGGTAAAACCTACCACCTATCCAACTAAGAAAATGACTAAGTCCCTGAATCTTGAAATCACTTTTCCCGGAGCTTAAAGCAGTCTTTTCATACAAACCTTTATATTATTTTGACTGAAAAGATCATTCCAAGATCAATGGGATAGTTTTCAGGACCTGATTTTTCCTTCTTCTCCCAAAAAAATCCCTTTTTCATTTGGGACAACAAGATGAGTCTACACAAACTGATCTACCCTAAGAAGAAACCATGTCTTGAAAAGAATTTTGTGATTCCATCATGAAGAGGGATCTTCAAGCTTTCAAATGGTTACTTGTTTATATTTTGAAACATCATGGAGCTCCCAGAATACTCCATTGAAGTTCAAGTATCGTTTTCAACTACAAGCTCCTTAACCCTGAAAAACATGTTTTTACTGCAACTACTCTAAGACTCCCGAAACTTTCCTAAATATTCCAAAATCAATTCCACCACTCTTCAAACTCCTCATCACCACCCCGAGTGATTGTGGGCCTTTAATTCATTCTGAAGGATGCATGCCTACCTTAGGAAGGCGAATTGACCTTTCTAGGCTCACTGAGAAACTAGCCATTGGAAACACTTTTTGAATGATATGAAATGACATTGACACCACATTTCAAACACTAGGGAAAGATTATTCAACACTCTAAGAGAGCTGAATACTAAAGAAGGCGAGATGACCATGATAAGAGTGAGAAACAGGAGAGAATGGATCAAGATCCAAATGTTACCGAAGCTCAAAGTAGCTCAGAAAACAGCTACTCAATCGAGACGACCATGCAGGTGTGTGAAGGCTTAGGCAACTTTAGCAAAATTTTGACACTTGAGTCTATTGTTCTTTTGCTTGAAAATTTGAAATTTTCTTGTTGTACATTGCATGAACAACATGGTGGCGCTTTTCTTGCCTTTATGTAGCAAGGTTCTTGACCTCATCCTTCATTTCATCAGCCTCTAAGGCTCTTATCCTACTTCTTTTGCTTCTCTATCTTGTGATATTTTGTAATTGGGTGTATTACTAGGATTTTTGTTTGCCTAGTTTGAACTTGTGGCTTTGGGGCGTGCTTCCATACCACCCGGGGTTTTTGTGAATAATCTTGTATCATTTTACTTGTTAATATAATATAAGATCTTATTCATCAGGGGAATGGAAAAACATTAGTGTAGTGCATGGGGGTCAACGGTGGATCAGGGGAATAGGGATATGTATGTGTTCATTTAGTGGAAATTTAGGTCAAGGTATAATATGTCAAGGCATTGGCATAAAATTCCAAAATTGTGTCCATTCAGGCGAGAAATGTAGGTTAAGGTATGGTAAGATCAGAGGAATTGGCAAAAAAATTATGAAACATTATTTCTCATTGCATTATCTTGACATCTTTGTCGACCCTTTTATCGAGCTTGAACATAAGAGATATACATTGACTAAAATCTTGAATTTACTTTATGCCAACATTCCTCGTCTTCATCATCCGCTTCTTGTTGTTTGTATAGTGTGTAGCTTTGCGCTATGAAGGACATAATTATATGCCTTAAATTCTCTTCAAGGTATGGCAAAAGTGCCTTATGGATTGGCCAGATGAAATGTTGCCCTCTCGATATTTAAGTCCTCAAGGTTGACATTTCTCACCTCAATTTTATTGGTGCATTAACCTCCTATATTCAATTGGAGTTAAGTGGGATTATTTTGACTTGCGAAGTGTTAAGTGTACCTATTTACTTTGTGGTCCCACCTTCATATGCACTACCTAACCCTCCTCTATAACCTCATTTTTTTCCTCTATTCCCCTCTTGACTTCTTTTTTATGTCTCTTAGAAATGACAGAAAATCAAATGGCAATGGAACCCATGTCATGACAAGCACCGAAGGTGGAGCTTTTGATTTTTGTCAGAATTTACCCTATATGATATCTTCATAGTCTACAAAGATGGCACCAATTAGGAATTATAAATGTCTTCTCAAATGTACAATGGAGAATTCGCCAAAGAAAGGGGTCTTTTGAAGGAGTCAAATTGGAGGGAAAGTACTTCCATCATGGGAATTAAACAATGGGAGAGGAAGAGGGATGAAGAGGAATTTGGGATCAATTTCATGTAAGTTTTTTTCCAATTCTTGACGATGGAGAAGTGTGAGGGTTCCCGAAGTTTAAAATGGAAAGGGGTGCGTGAAGGCTTAGAGCAAAATTTTGACACTCTTGAGTCTATTGTCATGCTTGAAGAATTTGAAATTTTCTTGTTGTACATTGCATGAATGTGAAACATGGTGGTATGCTTAACTTCTTTTGCTTCTCTATCTTGTGATATTTTTGTAATTGGATGTACTACTAGGATTTTTGTTTGCCTAGTTTGAACTTGTACCTTTGACGTGCTTCCATACCACTTGGTTTTTATATCTTGTATCATTTTTTACTTGTTAATATAATATGAGATCTTATCAAAAACATTGAAGAATAGGAGTGGAAAACAAGGGTGTTGCATTCAAGATGATGTTGAAACAACTCATATAGAGGTTATCTATGAATGAAAGCAAAAAAAATGGTGGCAGAAAAATATTGCTAAATATACCTTGAATTTCCTTTACCAACATTCCTCGTCTTCAAAAAAATTGCAAGGACATAAGTATATGCCTTAAATTTTGACATTTCTCACCTCCTTGCATTTAGAGATAGGAAGATGTGGAGTGGATCTAGCATACCTAACCCAAATGTAGTGAATGCATGCACAAAGGTGGATTTTCCCCAGCAATCATATGTGAAATGTACAATGGAAACGCCAAAGGGGTCTTTTGAAGGAGTCAAATTTGACAAATGGGAGAGGAAGAGGGATGAAGAGGGTCGAGAGGATCGGGTCGGAAAGGGGAAGGATTTTGATTGGATAAGGAAATTAACCACTGCATGGTCCAAAACCTATTCCACTCTGAGATTATTCCTCTTTCAGCCCTTGCATTTAGAGATAGGAAGATGTGGAGTGGATCTAGCATCAAATGTAGTGAATGCATGCGTACCAATTTTCCCCATCGACAATCATTGACAAATCAAGCAAGGCGAGGATCGGGTCGTCAAGGATTTTGCATGGATAAGGGATTAACCACCTGCATGGTCCATGAAACAAAACCTATACTTAGCATTTCATCCAATCCAATCAATTAACGACACTTCGTTAAATATGCCCATTTACGACACTCTTTGGTCGTATTCCTCCTATAATCAGCTTATTTGGCTAATATCTCTCTTATTAGCTAAACATTCCTCCTTTCGACCATTCAGAACCTCCCTAGTTCTCTCTAGACCACTTCTATTGGCTTCGTAGGCTATCTATCAGTCACAATTGGTTATCCAGACCCCTCCCAACTCTCAATGAGTCTCTAATCACTTGCTAATCAAGTTTAACTAGCCTAATCCTAGCTTAACTAAGCCTAAAGCATGTTTATCCTAATCTAATCTAAAAGTGATTTTTGAGCTTTAGTCCCACATGCACCCAAATTCCAAATTCTCCCAAGTGGAAAACTATAAATACAAGGCTAAGCCTACCCATTCAAAACTACAACTTTACATAAGCTAAAGCCAAAACAAGCCTAAGAAAGCTTAAGAGCTCATTTGCATTAGCCAAGCTAATAAGGCATTTGATCTTGGGTCATCCACCATTAAAATAGCTTCATCTTGCACCCATGTTAGGTTAGTAATGAAATAGCTAAACTTGGCCATGTAGCCATTTAGTGAGATTCATTCACCCTCATGGAGTAAACAACACACAATTTGATTGCTTAGAATCTAACTAGGTTCACTTTCATTAAGCTTTCATAGAGTAGAGAGTAGTATACATGTTAGTTTTTGATGTTTTTGTCAAAGTTATAATGCTTGCATGTTAGTTTCTCTTGTTTAGCTCTAATCCTATGGTGCATGGATGAGTTAGCAAAGCTTTGAGGTTCTTTAGCCTCATTCCATAGCTTTTGCAACTTTCCATTGCACACATTTGGCATGCCGGTGGGACACTTATGTCCATCCTCCATTAATGGAGTCACTTTGAAGCTTTTTGTTTTAGTTTCTAACTATTTCTTAGTTTTAATCTTTCTAGGATAGTTTCAAAGCTTTCTAGATTAGTTTCAAAGTTTTTAGATTAGTTCAAGTTTTTAGTTTCACTAATATTTTTTTTCTAAATGGAAAAAAATCATGTTTCTTAACTAGTTTAGCTAGGTTTGTCTTTTTTTTTGCTCTTTGTAGGATCAAAGGAGGTGAAGTGCTGCCAAAAATTGAACCAAATCGATAAAATTTTGATATTTTTGAAAAATCACGTGTTTTTTAGCCACCTACAGGAAAGGGGGCACACACGCCATTCCATTCTGTGCGCGTACAACTCTCACTTTTTTTTTTAGAGGGTGCAGCACCAAAAAAAGGGCGCAGCACCAAAAAAGGGGCGCAAAAAAGTACACCAAAAAAGGGGTGCAGTACTAAATGAGTGGCGCAGCATCATTAGCAATCTTCCGGAGGCCATAACTTTTGCTCCCGAACTCGAAACGACTCCATTTTTGTTGCGTTGGAAAGGTATTGAAGTGAAATAAACAATGGAAACATAAATTTGGGGTTTTAAGTTACCAAAAATTTAAGGTTTTCATTTTTATTAAACTACTCATTTCTAACATGTCTAAATGCTTTGGAAAATTTGGTCTTTGATGTTCTAACACCTTGCAAGTTTTATTTTGAATCTAACTTCTATTTTGTAGGGTGTTTTTACATGTTTGATGGTGATTTGACTTGTTTAAAAGGTTAATAAACATTGCATGTTTAATCATGAGATTAAAGTCATGTATGCTCTTCCCTCGCACCTTTTAGGTGATCTTGGGAATCAGAAATGATTCTTAAGTCCTTTTGATGCTTTGAGGTTGTTAGGAATATTTGAGTGGAAATTGGCTAAACTTGGCATAGTTGAATTAAAAGTGTTTTTCCATTTTGATATCTTTTTGGATTTTTGAAGACAATCACGTATGCTCTTCTCTTGCGTCCTTGGATGAGCTAGAGAATCAGAAATGATGCCTTCTCTTTTGATGGAAAACTACTAAAAATCATCATACAGGACCAAAATGCCATTGCTTGCCAAAGAACGGAGGAATCAAAACAAAATTCAAAAACTACTAATACAGTTGTTATATAGGTTGCCAAATGGTGTTCGAGCAAACCACATCTAATTAAAAAAGATAAAATGAACAACATATTCAAAACATTGTATTGTAGGTTTTGAAAAAGGGTCCCTCTCCGCTCAACTGGAACATAACCCCTTTGGCATAACGCCTTAAGCTACAACAATGGGGGTGGTTCAGGAACCCCAAAGTAGTCCACGCAAGAGGGAACCTTGTGGATGAAACGGGAAGTGCTCCACACTACCTATCTGACTAGTAATTCCTTTGTGAGATAGAGTTACAAGTTGTCCCTACGCGTGACCCTTTTAAGTACACAATTGGATGCATCTGATGCCCATTGTGCTTGAAGGGGGAAAAGTCGAGATACTCCCAAACTAGTCAGTGTGACTTTTTGGGTAAATCATCCCACTCGTGGATAATCTTTGTAGCACCTAGGATGAGAGAACCACCTAGGAAAATATACTTTGGCTAGGAGCCCACTTTGACCATTCTAAAAATGTGTTGAGTTGTGAGCCATCATTTTCATCATGAAACGTGTGACACGTTACTCTGGCCTAGTTCTTCACTTACCTTAAGGTAAGGTGAAACTCTGCCAAAGTAAAGCCAACATTTTTCACCCCCATTTTGATCTGCCTCCTTCACCTTCTTTTGACACTTTGTTGATCAAAGGAAGGGTGACTACCTTTGTGTTACCAATCGATTGCTTCTGCCACTTTTTTGTCCATTTACGCCCATCCATGTTTGTGGTTGGGTAAGTTAAACATCTAAAGTGTGCGGAGGCGTATTTATATCATTGGTAGCCTTTGTGATCTTGATACCCACGTCAGGATCATCATCATAGTTAGGATTGATTCATCATTTTATCTCCCTTTGACATGTTACCTCATTTGCATTGTCTCGACATAATTAAGATACTTATGTCATGTTTCTCGTAAACATGATCTAAGTTTCCGCATTGTGGCATTACGCTGCCCATGTTTTAACACATCCTTAGTATACTTTGACTTAGTTTGATTTCAAACATTGTCCTAAATCTTGAAAGGTGTCACTTACTTTGTTTGCATCATTTTGATACCACTTTGACACTAATATCTCACTTCTCCATGAAGCTTGATAGACGTGTCCAATTGGTGTGGTTACTGGCTTACATTTGTAAACCCCACCCTTTAACATTTAGGTCTTGTTGGTTGTTGAACTTGTCATGGTATCCTTTGATTGGGAGTCACATCTACCCTTTGTTAATATTTACGCCTTGTTCATTTTGAGCTTGACGTAAATATTTACATTGTGTTGATCACCTTTGCATCGAATTATCGAACTTTGCACACGCATTTTCATATGGTGTATTTCCTTGTTGATTGGCTTTGTGTTTCACACTTGCATGATTGTTCCTTATGATTATTCATTAGAAAACTTATTTTCTAGGACAATCCCTTTTGATCTCATCGATATTGCATCATCACGATGTCTATTTTCCTTAGACCTTCTTTGGAAAATCATGCGCATATCAATACTTATGAAATGTCTAGTTGGTTGTCCTTATGCTACCCAAATCGACATGTCACTTCCTTCCCTTTGAAGGAGTTCCATCACACTATCTAGATCTAGACATTTTTGCTTAAAACAATGCCAAAATGATTGACTATCGTGCGGTTCCCCATACTTACAAAAATATGGAACCTAGGTTTAGCAATTCAAATCAAAAGATTCCCATTACAACTAAACCTCGTTTGGTTCTTCGTGCTAGAGAGCCCATACGGGTAACTCGTTCCCCACCTTCATCTCATAGTCGGTGGTATGATTTGGACATCTGATCCAAATTATTATTCGAGTTCCCCCCACTCTTCTTCTAATTCTAATCCAAACATTTCCTCTTCTTCTGAGGATTCCAATCCAAATATTTCTCTTGACTTCTTTGAGGATTCAGATCCAAACTACTATTCGGATTCATCTAATTCGACTCCTAAGTCATCTAATGTGACTCCTATGTCATGGTCCTCCCTATCTTCACAGGAACCTCTTCATCATACATTTAATATGACTCCTACGTCGTGGTCCTCCCTTTCTTCGCAGGACCCCTTTTATCAATCACCTCAATGACGTCTTCTTCCTTTAAAGATACGTGCGACTCTAAATCCCTCCAATCAAACATCTAATACAATTCTTGAATCATGGTCCTCTCTTTCTTTGTAGGACCCTTGTTATTATTCATCGATGTGATTCTTGAATCACGGTCCTCCCCTTCTTCGCAGGACCTTCTTCATCAATCACCCCCAATAAATCTTCCTTCTTTGAAGATTCGTGTGACTCAAAGTCCTTTGAGTCAAACGTCTGAATCGACCCATGCGTCACAATCTATAGACTTTGGACTTAATCCTACTAGTTTACAGATGATATACCATCGTATAGGTAGGTCCACACCACCTTCTTCTACTCCTGAGACATCTAGCTACACATCTTCTTCATCTCTCACATCATCTTCTTCTATTAATCATCATCAAACATCTTCTAAGTCTTCCACACCAAGTGAACCTCTTTCTTCCAATCAACCCCTGGTGGTCGATCAACAAACTCATATTGATTGACCTCTTTGAGAATGAAGAAACAATCAAGGCATTTATAGGGGCACATGAAGATATTCCTTTAGAAGATTACGAGAAAGGATTCTCTTTAGACTTCGATGCGCCCGCATATTCTGAGAAAAATGTTGATTCCTTTTATCAAGAAATAGAGGAAGAGCCTCAAATCATGCAACTTGATCCTCCTCTTATTCTTCCATCTTCACATTCTTCATTAAGTGAGGAAACTCCTAGGTCTTACATTGATCCATGGCCTATCTTCTCATCACCCAATCACTCCTTGTCTATCATAATTCCTCAATCACAATCTCTTATGGGGTCAATGCCAAGTAGCCCTTCATCTTCATCTAGGTGTGGGTCACCTTCTAGTAGCCCTTCCCTCTGCTATTTGTGGGACATTTTTGAGTAGTCCACTATCTTCTATTCTTGGGGCATGCCCAACTAGCCCCTTGTCTTCTAGGTATGGATCACCCCGGGTAGTCCATCATCTTCTATTCTTGGGCCACATCCTAGTAGCCCATTATCTTACATCTATGGGTCACGTCCTAGTAGCCCTTCTTCTTCTATTCTTGGGCCACATCCTAGTAGCCCTTCATCTTCTATCTATGGGTCACATCCTAGTAGCCCTTCTTCTTCTATTCTTGGGCCACATCCTGGAAGCCCTTCATCATCTTCTATCAGTAGCTCACCTCCCGGTAGCCCCTCTTCTTCAATCCTTGGACCGTATCCTTTTCATCCATCACATTATTCTTCTACCAAATGGTTGTGGCAAGCCCATGGTCATTTCTCACATCAGTTCTAAATGTCCACGTTCACTTTCTTCTCCTTCTCGGGATCAAGACAAGTCACGTGTTAGCTTATAAGAAACCCAAATAGTTTCTTAATCAAGCTCAGATCAAAACTATAAAGAGCTCTATAGCTCCCAACAAATCAAACAATCTCAAAATTCTAAATCAAGCGCGATTCAAGAATGCACACCAACGTAACCATCAAGTATGGCGCAAAGTGCATAAACCTCTGGATGGGGAATTAAATCTCCCACATATGAAATCCATGTTTCAAAACAAATCATAGTCATTTATTGAGTGTGAACTCACCTCGATCATCGAGATCGGGGATAATATCACTCTCGATAAACAAACGCGCCTAGTCTCCCTTATAAGGAAGTCGCAAACATTGTTGTTGGATCTTACCACATAGAGTGACTTTGTTAGTCCCAACCTCTTAAAACTGTCAAAAATCTAAAAATAAAAAACAATTCAAAAATACAAAAAAACATTGAGAAAACACAACAAAAATCAAAGGTACAAAGATCAAACATTGCAATCAGGTATTGTGTACACATGGATGTTTCTTTCTTCCCTTCCTTGTTATTTTTCTGCAAGTCTCCCTACCATTTTCATCCCTTTGGTGATGTTTTGGTTAGCTTATTCACACACATTTTGTGACATTTATCTCTATGGTATCCATTTGACCCTGGTCTTTTATCACCTTGGTAAATTAAAGAACGACTGACCTCTTAGAGATCCTATCACATTCAACATCTAATAAACTTGTTGCGAAGAAATTTTGGACATATTTGTTGACACTAGCCAATGTCATCATCACAATCACTTCCACCTCCTTCCATCAAGCCATCTGTGGTTCTTAACCCCTTGTCAAACAAGAGAGCTGAAATAAGTTTTCAGAAAGCAAAAGAATCAAAATCAATCAAAAATCAAAAGCTAAAAGCTACAAAGCAAAAGCAAATTGATATATACTCTCTCTTGGGGTATTTCCAATAATCTCTATCGGGCTATATGGATGCCTGATTGGTAGTAGAGAAATGTTGTGATTAGAATCAAATACATCTCCATCGGGGCTATGGATGCCTGGCTGGCAATGGAGCAATGTACGGCTATCCTTTCACCATCCATTCACAAAATCACCTTTCAAAATCAATCATCCCTACACATTGGCTAGGGTGTCTTCACTTGTTGTCTATTAAATCTTCCCTTCAAGAGGTAATAAATTCCACGTGCACACATTGGATCTCTATGAGTAAATAGGATTAGTATGTTACCAAGTGTCTTTTTTTGGACCTTGTTCAGACTCTTACTCTAGTCCATATCTTGTCTCATGATTTGTGCCTTTGGCTAATCACTTCTTCATCGTGAGGCTTCTAAGCTACATTCATATCATTCACATCATTCTTCTACTTGTTTAGAACATCCATGTGTATAAGATTACTTTTTTTCCATGTTTTGGACACCTTTGTCCCCTTTCACAAAAACAATCTTCTCCTTCCTTTCTATCATGTGCTTTTAGGCCAACTTACGCTGGGGGCATCCTTGCTTCTTCCCAACACTTCATTGGTTTATGTTCATCATCATGTTGAACCTATCCATAATGGCCTTGGGTCCCACTTCTACTGTGAAGAGTTTTCCTTTGAATACTCCCACCTAATGTTGGGGCATTTTTGCATCTTCACCTTTCTCATACGCACGTGGCCTTATGCCCTTGTACATCCCATCTATCGCTAGGGGCATCCACGCTTCCTCGTCTTCATATAAATAGTTTCAGAAAATTTTCAAAAAAATCAAAAACATTCAAATATGTTAGAAAAAAAATAAAAACATTCAAATATGTTAGAAAAAAAAATCAAAAACATTCAAATATGTTAGAAAAATCAAAACATTCAAATATGTTTAAGAAAACTTCTAAAAATTAAAAATCATCCTACAAAATGTCACTCTTTGGTTCTCACTTGTTCATGTGTGTGACTCATGGATCATCTTGATCTACCTCCATCAACAAAAGTTAGGCTACTTACTTCATCTGTACTCTGGGGCACAATGAGTTGCCTAGTACTGTTTCGTAGTGCACATTGCTTTTTCATCGGACCGAAGTGTCCTCCATTTTCCCTTTGCATGTATCCTTGCTTGGGGCACCATCATTAACCCTTGTCGTTAATTGAATAGGTTGGAACTGAAGCTTGATAACAAAAACATGGTACTTGTTTCTTTGTTAGGTTTAGCTTGTTTACTTTCTCGTATTGCATTGCATTATGTATGTTGCATGGAGTTAGGCATATTTTACTTTCTCGTATTGCATTGCATTTTTGTATGTTGCATGGAGTTGGTGTTTTTAGCAATGGACATTTGTTCGTATATGGCTTTTCATGTCATACTACACTTTTGTTCATTCTTTTTAATAAGGACCGATGATGAAGATCTTTAGCAATATGATGAAAAATAAAGTTGTTTAAAAGGCACTGGATGGATGTTAGCTCATTCCCCTTTCTCATACTCCTTTTCTTCTATATCCCCTTTCTTTTCTTCTTCTTCACATTATCATTTCTTCTATTATCTTTTCATCATCTTTTTCGATCATCGATCGAGTTCTTCTATCACCCCATCGACAATCGAGGGGCAATCCTTCATTATTCTCATTTTTCTTCTATCCCTTCAAAATTTTCTACTTGTTTATGCTTGTCTACTTTCTTTGAAGTGACGTCACTTACGCCACCCCAAAGAGGGGCAAATGTAGACACCTAAAATATGCTTACACTTAGCATTTCATCAATCCAATCAATTAACGACACTTCGTTAAATCCCCATACTTCGCTCCATTCTCGGATGCCCATTTACGACACTCTTTTGGTCGTATTCCTCCTATAATCAGCTTATTTGGCTAATATCTCTCTTATTAGCTAAACATTCCTCCTTTGACCATTCAAAACCTCCCTAGTTCTCTCTAGACCACTTCTATTGGCTTCGTAGGCTATCATCATCACAATTGGTTATCAGACCCCTCCCAACTCTCAATGAGTCTCTAATCACTTGCTAATCAAGTTTAACTAGCCTAATCCTAGCTTAACTAAGCTCCATCTAAAGCATGTTTATCTTTATCCTAATCAACTTCTAAAATCTCTTAGACCTCTATTGGCCATAGGCTATCAATCATCACAATTGGTTATCCAGACCCCTCCCAACTCTCAATGAGTCTCTAATCACTTGCTAATCAAGTTTAACTAGCCTAATCCTAGCTTAACTAAGCCTAAAGCATGTTTATCCTAATCTAATCTAAAAGTGATTTTTGAGCTTTAGTCCCACATGCACCCAAATTCCAAATTCTCCCAACTGGAAAACTATAAATACAAGGCTAAGCCTACCCATTCAAACTACAACTTTACATAAGCTAAAGCCAAAACAAGCCTAAGAAAGCTTAAGAGCTCATTTGCATTAGCCAAGCTAATAAGGCATTTGATCTTGGGTCATCCACCATTAAAATAGCTTCATCTTGCACCCATGTTAGGTTAGTAATGAAATAGCTAAACTTGGCCATGTAGCCATTTAGTGAGATTCATTCACCCTCATGGAGTAAACAACACACAATTTGATTGCTTAGAATCTAACTAGGTTCACTTTCATTAAGCTTTCATAGAGTAGAGAGTAGTATACATGTTAGTTTTTGATGTTTTTGTCAAAGTTATAATGCTTGCATGTTAGTTTCTCTTGTTTAGCTCTAATCCTATGGTGCATGGATGAGTTAGCAAAGCTTTGAGGTTCTTATGGAGATCACGTGGATGGTCCCCCTTGTACAGCGGAAGCCCAAGTCGTTCGTTATAGCCGTCAGATCCCGATCATTCAAGCGCCGCGGCCATCCGATTATGCGACCATACGATTGTACGGGCAGTGTTAGATTCGACGGATTCCCCTCGCTTTATATGATTTGGAGTATGCCTTCAGCGTAATTCAAATATTCTACAATATCAATTTCAAAAACTATTTTATCATTACAAAGTTTTAAATTATTAAGATTTATTTAATTATAAAACACTGAAATTGTTGCATCCAACAGCCGAAGATGTTCAATTACCATTACATTTACACGCAAAACAGGATATTCTTTTAGGTAAAATAACCCATACAATCAAAGCATCATATTATCCAATTTTGTCAAAAACATCGTGCACCATGTTCACTAGCAGTCATTGTTGGTTTACTGTAAGCACAGACTCTGCTCTCCTGCCCGAAAATAATTGAGTTTCCCTGTGTAATTCGTTTTATCCAAAGATCTTCGAGGAGATGCCTTGGCCATTAGCATAGCGATGACATTGTCTACATTTTTTAGATTTATTTTGCTCGTTTATATTGCCCACCGCCCTTCCCAATCCAATATCGTACGTTGTTGTTCTGTAAACGCACAGAGAAAAACAAATACCCCAAAGTTTATCGCATATTTTTACAATGCATGTAAGGAGGGCAACGTTGAAATAACAAAGCCATTATAACCGTCGGATCCTTATCATTTAAACGCCTCTAACTATCCAATTATGTGACGATACAGCTGTATGGGCGGTGTCAAATTCAACAGGTTCCCCTCCCTTTATATGATTTAGAGTAGGCCTTAGACGCAATTATAAAAGATAAAAGAAACTAATAAATGAAATGTTTTTCGATAAAGTGTCTGCACTAAGCTGCAAAGAAATGTAGCTACACAAATCCAATGAAAGGTAATACTTCGTAGAAAAATGAAGGGAAAAAGCGCCGAAGATATTTTGCGGGATTGTGTGTACAGTTTCCCCGAAAAGACACTCCACGTGTTTTGCCGATGTTTTCGCTTTGCCACAGTTCGCCACATGATTATGCCAGTTATATTATTCCCAAATTCCTATGCCTCCATTAACTTCGTGACTCGTCTACCATTTACATTTCCCCAGATAATGCAATAATAATAAATAGTGTGGAATCATGCTTGTACAATGTCATGCTGTCTCTCGTGTTGCTAGCATACTGCTAATGGGCATGGCAATAACAATGTCACAACCGGCTGCACTGGATCTGGTGGTCATTAATTCAGTCAAATATAGAAATGGCGGCAGAAGGCTTGCGAAATAGATTGGGCATAAAGGAGCATTAGAATTTATGGACAATGCTACCAAAATTATCTGGCACACATTGCAGCAACAATCACATGCGGATAGAAAAGAGATCGAAAAGATATCTCTCATTGATGTGAACACAAGGATCACAGTAGTTTTATACCAAGAGGACCTCATATTCAACCCTCTCAACAACGTTACCATCCCCACCAACAATAACGCCATCCCCACATATTTCATCACCACCTCATATGCATGTCGCAACGGAAAGGTGTTTACCATTTGTTACAAGTGGTGACTCGATCCATCATCAATTGTGTTGTTTTACAGGGTGCGATAAGGTATGTCGAATCTACAATGGAAGTTGCTGCCGTCCATTCCATCACTGCTTCTATACAATGCCCTTTCTCACGCCACGCAAGAAAATTTCCTACATCTCAACAACAGCACCTTCTACAATCACAGTCCCTGAAGAGATTTCTTCACCCCCTTTGCAACAATGAACAGGTTTGACATGGAGGAGCACAAGTGGCAGAGCCTCCCTCCTATGAAGTTACTATGTATCTCTCATTCCTGTTTTGTTCTCAACAGGAAGGTCTACATGATGGGTGAGAATAATGACGTAGAAAACCACTTTGGCGAGTTTTATGAAGTCAACAACGGGATGTGGATGCTTCTGGAGGCCATGTGATATGCTGTATTTCAAAATGGAAAAGGAAATGAGAGTTATGGTGGTAACAATCTTACAACGTGGACTACGCCTCCATAGAGATAGTCACCGAAATACATTTGTAACATACTATAACCATTCAATGTATTAAACACAGGTCGTTTAATGTAACGTTCATATGGCCTATCAAAATATGCAACCCTCACCCCCTTACTCTAATTTGGAAGAACGCCTTCAATGTAACAAAAGGAGTTAAGAGTTCAATCAAAGTAGGGTTAGGGTTTCTTCAATATCTCACTCTCATGGCATCACAAATGCGTCCAAGTAGGCTTCGGATTTCTTCCATTTATTGCAATCATGGCATCACAAAATGGGAAAGCTTTTCAAGAGTCGTCAAAAAGACCGTCTTCAAAAAAGATTGGGAAAGGTTGGAAGGAAAGGAAGGAAATAGGCTCTCGAAGAATGTGAGTCTTGCCTTCAAAATGCATTAAAGACGTTGTTAGAAGGATATTTTACATTATGAAAGATCCCCAAATGGATCTCTTGTTCTCCAACAATTTTAGATCAATTAAAACACCAAAAGCTGATTTAGAATTTTTATGGCAATCACACTAATACAGATCTGAATTTATGTGAAGAAGTGCGACTAGGGTTTTGAATAGAATCTAGCCTAAAACTGAACCCAAACTGATTTGAAGACTGTGCAACAATAAATATAACTGCTTCAGATGTTTTCTAGCAATGGCGACTAGTTTTGATGATGAAAATCCACATAGAACCACCACCAGCACTATCTATTCTTGCCATAACAAAGCTCAGAACTATAGCAGTTTATTATAAAACAAAATTTGATTTTTTGAACATAAAAACAGGCTGGAATTTCACTCAGGAATCTGCAGATTTAAGTGACTGTAAACAGCGCTATAAAACCCTCCAAAACCCCTGAAAAATATTTATTTGGACTTCCAAAAATCAGTACAAATGATGATAATGAAATTCAGACCTGAGATGCGTCCAAGACATTGAAAACCAGCCACATAGTGGGTCGCTCCATATACAGAAAATACAATGACACTGCTGCGATAAATTCTTCAATCCTTTATTGTAAAAACTCCTCAGCTACTGCTGGAAATACTGAAATTCTTTGCAAGCTCTGTGGAAAATCCTATGTAGAAATTCCTCCTAATCTCTAAGAGGGTTTTCATCCTCTAGAGGCAATATACTAAGGGTTTTCGTCCTTAGAATACTTTAATACAAAAGCACCTGGCTTAAGATCAGATTCAGAAGTGATAAAATGATTATATGATACACGCTTTAAGCGGCCCCTCCTTTTTATAGGAAAGATATTACAAAATCACTTTTCCATCTTCCAATGAGAAAAGAGTGTCAAAATACCCTAAAAGCATGCCCATACCAGGTCGCACTTTTCTCCTTGGGCAAATAAACATTAAATAATATTTTATTACTTTCCTAATGTCTATTTTGGACCCCATGTCAAGTCGCACTTTTAGCCTAGAGTGAAATAAAATCACTTAAGACACTTTATTAAGTCATAATAATATTATAAGTGCTTTATAATAATCATTTTTAAATCGGCACTTTATAATAATTTTACGACTTAAGTCACCCTTGTCGCCTCCTTTGGCCATCAGGTAGACTAAATGGGCCAAAGGTCTTCGACCAACCACTAACCAAGAAAAAGAGGGACATTACACATTAACCAGAAATGCTCGTCCACAACGTGTGTCGAGGTTGTGCTCCGACTAGAACATGCTGCACTACAAATACAAACGGTGCAATCATTGTTCGAAACAATTACCCCCATTTTATCAAGATGTATCAACGGCATGGGAAGAGGCAATCGGGCATCGTCCAAAACATTCAATTTCCACGGGGTGTTACCAGCAGCTTATGTCAGTGAGGCTATTATGAAAGGTTTCACGGCTTAACAATGCTACATGGGCATACTTCATGATTTTGTTAAGCAGCACTTAGAAGAGCCTTTTGCGAAAATAAATATACGTTTTTAGTTTGCCATAAAATTAAAAAAATCACTTAATGTGTTGATTTCAAATCATCCTCGAGTGATGTGCCTCCTCACAACCAAACAAACATTGCTGAGCGTAGGATAGCATCCAAAATCAATGTTGTTTCAGTCCCGTGCTTGGGAACAGTTTCTTCTCTTATTTGGTTGGATTTTGTTTGAACATGGATATGCTTCCTTGTATTTTGTGTTTTCTGAATTTTGACGAATTTGAATTGCAATAGAACAAACCCCTTAGAAGTGATTTAAGAGTTTAGAACAATCGAAAAATACTGGACAGGTTCGGTGCTCTAAAATGTTTTATGACCGTAAAGCACAAGCCTAAAGATCAACTGAAAAAAGAGGGAAAAATGGAGATTTTATATTCATTCCAACTAAAGGTGTAACGGGACTCAATTTTCCAAGAAAAAGAGCTAAAGAAAAGACAACTACTAAAAATGAGGTAGGTATGCACTAAAGGCCCTTAAATCAGAAATCAACAGAACTGATTTTATGCCATTCAGTGCTTCAACAATGTTCAAACGCAAATTTTGCTATATAAAATGTTTCTGGTAATATTGATATATTCAATCTTCTATCAATATTTATTTGTCAAGGTTATTCCATAGCAGATATAAAGTTCTTTATCCCGCCAACAAAAGCTCCAGACAAAAATGGCAAGACCTGCTTTAAAAACAGAGAAAGGGTAAAGATGTAGGAGCTCTCCCAAACCCAATTTCAGATATCATGACAATCAAAAGAATTCCCGATAGGAGAATTAATTTCTCACTTGGGAAACAAATATATGTTAAGCATGAATTAATTGTGGCAGTTCTAAAAAGCAGATCCAGCACCCTTGCCCCGTCCAAGCAGAAGATCTTTTGCTTCATTAATTTTTATTGCTAAATAGTCACTTCCCCACTATCTGGATGGTTTGCGATCATTACTCTCCTGTGTGCCTCTTTAATCTTTTCCTCTACAACTCTTTCCCTGTAAATGCATTGACCACCATGTAAGGAATAACAGAGAAATTGGCAAGCACAACATGTTTTAAAGACCAAGAACCAATAAATGTATTGTAATCATAATTACAAATAAAAGATGATGCTTCCTCGGTCAAATGCCATTGACTTTGAAGAGTATGGGAATTTAAACTACCTTACACCAAGAATTAGGGCTGCTTCTCTTCTTGTCATTGCGGGTTGGAATCCGCCTTCATAAAATTTTCGCATCCGAGGAACAACTGGTCGAGCTCTGAAAGCCTGCCATGCCTCTATGGCATATTTGCTCCCAAGGGCAAGAGCAGCTACCGAAAATCCTGCTGCAAGTGGAGTAACCTGTACAGGATATGAATGTCTTTTAATTGAAATGAAGGATGGTGCACCCCCTTGCCAATGGCAACGATCTCCATTCAAGTGACCAAATCCAGGCATGATAACAAGAAAAACTAGATGCCCTATAACTCTCATATCTCAAATCAATCCTCAAATCAGACTCATTTGCATTTGAGAGAAAATGGTTATATTCCATTCAAAGTTCAAACACTTACCGATATTCCACAAATAAAAAAACAGCTTATCATAAATCAAATTACCACCATTTTCTCAGTCGGACGAGAACTTACCATTTTAAATCCTTGGTAAGACTATAAAATATGAACTGCACCTTCCCACAAACAACCTGTAGTCAACAAATTGAAGAAACATGTTCACTAAACATATTGATTTAGAAGACGCTAAAAATTTATCCACAAGAATTTAAAACATAAATACAAGGAATCCCTTTTAAATGATTTTCCACTTATTTACTGATCTTTCTTGTTTCAAGAATCAACATGCTTGATAATAGAAATAAAATCCACCCCGTAACCTCCATAAAAATGAAAATAATACTCCATAAGCAAAGGAACTGTTTAAATTACAGCTAGAACAGAATTATTAATATGAGGTGTTCACAAATTTCAAAAATGCAAATATTTATGAAGGTAAACAAAAATTCAAGGTCACACACTGATGAGTAATCTAAACAAAACACAAAAACACATGGCTTTGCAACAGCCCTTTTGGTGGGATGGAATGGTTTGAAAAACTAACCGTGTCACCATTCCTCTCATCTCGTTAGCACTTGGAAAAGATACTTAGAAGTGGTCAGGGACAAATTGCACAATGTGGCTGTAGTGTCGCTAAAATATGCTTCTTTATGCAGCCTCTAATTCTGTGTACCAGTTCCCCTTTAAGACCAAATATATACTTGGAACTTGACAAACTATAATTCAGTTTATAATATGTGCATGTGTGTGGGCGGAGAGAGAATCCTGGTTTTGCTTCAATCATTCTTTCTGATTGCACACTGATGGGATAAACAGTAACAATAGAAGCAGAATGGAAACATCCTTAGTTTGTGGGCTGATTTTTCAGGTCTGTTATATATCCCTCTATTTAACTCGTATGTAGAGAAGAAAGGTGTGAAGTCTGGTCCAGCCAGATCATTTCAGTGTAAACAAATCCCGGAAACTATCAGAAAAAGTTGCAGATGTGCTTCATCCTGGGTAATATCCCTGAAAAATACTTTAAATAAGCCTGAATATTTTTGTCAAAACCCTAGGGCAGCAGTATAAAAATTGACTTTTAAGACAGCAGTGACAATCTGCTTTTTTAATAAAAACAATAACCTCAATGTGCCATAAAACAGACTTTTATTTATTGATCTCAAATCAACTACGATAAAAAATATTAGAGTGTCTGAATACACTTATTTTCTTACAATTGATATTCTAAATGAAAAGATAGATGAAAGATAAAAGCATGCAAATTGTTTTGACTGAAACCTTCCCCAGATACTATACTAAAGCCTTAGCTCTATTTGTTTTGGATGTAGAATTAAGCATAAAAAGATGCCCTAGCCGAACTAGATGAAGTTGAACCCTTGTACTTTGAATGGTCACTACAACCCATGAATGGAATTTGCCAAGCTTAAATATGAGGGATTTCGTCCTCAGACTTGTATGCAAATTCGTCTTCTATTGCTGATGCAGAAGTAGATACTACTTGCTGACAAAGAAGTAGTTGATAAATTTCCAAGATGTGTGTAATAATAAACCCCAAATCTACCTTTATAACTTCCAAAGTTAGCACCCCCTCATAAATAAAGGAATAAATAATATTAATTGTTTTATCCTCTCTCCCATGTTGGTAATCCATCCTAAAAATAGGAATAAACAATATAAATTGTTTTATCCTCTCTCCATCCTAGAAATAGGATCTTGATTTTCATAGTTAACAGTAATGTCAGATTTTATGGCAGGCTGAATTTTTGCCTCCCGAATTGCTTCCTCTCTACATAGGAAGTTAGGTTGGAAGGGCCTAACAGTAGAACCAATGGCTGTCCTCTGATAGGGCTGGTTATAGTTCACTCCTAAAGAGCTTCCCTCACTGTTTGAAACCCTTTAACCATTCATGCCCTGCCTAACTTGGATTAACTGACCCATCATATTAGCCAAAATGTCATGTCCTTCAACAACCATGTCAAAGTGTGCCTCATCCGGATCCTTGTTACCCATGATTTATGGTTGTCTTGCACCTTTCTTTTTCTTCCTTTGGTGGTACCAGACTTCTCTGTCACTACCCTACATGATATTCAAATATGCAAATTTCTTTTTCCGTCTTCCATAAGCTGAGAGGAAATGCACTCGATACCACTATAATATCCTTAAAAATGCTTTAGATAAACCTTGATATTTTTGTCAAAACCCTAAGGCAGCAAAATAAAAATTGCCTTTTATGACAATAGCAACACTTGATTTTTAATTAAAAACAACCCCAATGTGCCATAAATCAAACTTTTATTTATTGATCTCAAATCAGCTACGAAAAAAATACCAAACTATTTTCTTACAATCGATATTCTAAATGAAAGATAAGAGTATGCAAACTATTTTAACTGAAATCTGCCCCAGATATTGAAACGCTGGTTGTACTTGATGTTTTGAATGTAAAATTAAGCTTGAAAAGTGTGCCCTAGCCAAAATGGATGAACCCTTGTACCTTGAATAGTCGATACAACCCCTAAATAGAATTGTCAAGCTTAGATATGAGAGATTTCATCCTCAAACCTGTATGTTAATGAGGGATTTCGTCCTTTATTGTTGGTGCAAAAGCAGAAGCTACTTGCAAACAAAAAAGTAGTTGATAAATTTTCAAGATATATGTAATAATAAACCCCAAATCTACCTTTATAACTTCCAAAGCCTCATCCAAAGTTGGCACCCTCTCCTAAAAATAGGAATGAAAAATATAAAATTGTTTGATCCTCTCTCCCATGTTGGTTATTTCAAATTAGCTTCAATAAAAAATATCAGAATGTCTAAATACAATCATTTTCTCACAACTGATGATCTAAATGGAAAGATGGATGAAAGATAAGAGCATGCAAATTGTTTGACTAAAATCTGCCCCAAGACACCGAAGCCCTAGTTGTACTTGTTCTAGATGTAGAATCAGGCCTGAAAAGTGTGCCATAGCTGAATTGGATGAATACTTGTACCATGAATGATCACTGCAACCCCAATTTTGGGGTCAATCTAACCCCTACAGTTCTTCTTCATTCTAAATTTATTTATAAAATCCAAACCCTAATTTTTCAGCTATCTACATAACCCCTAAAGCCTCCATCATTCTAAGTTTACGTATCTAAATCCAAACCCTAATTTTCAAAACCATCTACATATCCATATTGTTTAAACCCTATATTTTTCCAGCAAAGAATAACTCATACCCCATCTTTTAAAACCCTATACATCTTACGAGTTGGAAGTTCTACAAGGTTCTAGAATTTTTCTTTTGAAGCTTTCTTGTGGAAGCCGAATACTCAAGAACTATAAAGGCCCTTTCGAGGATATTTTTTCTTGATGCCGTAACATAGTTTTAAAGATTGTGAAGGTCGCCATTCATCAACTATTTGCAGAGTCTAACAGGTAAGCAGCCGACACTTTTTCATTCCAGTTTAAACAAATAGGATTTGAATACGATTTAAGGGTTTTGAAACTTAGGGCTTCACATGAATATTGCTGGATAAAGTAATAGGGTTCAATCTACAATTTTAAAAAAAAAAAAAAGCATTCAATCCATAGATGTATTAATGGAGGGTTTTATTGCTTAGTGGATTGCTTAAAAATTAAGATTCAAGAAGGTTTTAAAAGATGGGGCACGAGTTAGATTCTTAGCTGGAAAAATATAGGGTTTATACAATATGGATATGCGTACGGTTCTGAAAATTAGGGTTTGGGTTTAGATACATAAATTTAGAATAATGGAGGGCTTTGGATTTATATAAATAAATTTAGAATGACAGAGAACTGTTAGGGTTAGATTGATTGCTGCAAAATTAGGATCCAAGAAGTGTAGGGTTCAAACTATATGAATATGTGGACAGTTGCAAAAATTAGGGTTTGGGTTTAAATAAATAAATCTAGAATGAGAATACATAAATTTGAAATAGAAGCATTTGTGCACGCAAAAAAGGTAGTCAATTAGTAAAATCCTAGCCTAAAATCTCTTTCACTGTAGCCTGTAACCTTCCCCTAAAATCTGTGAACCGTAGCCTAAAATATCTTCTAACTGTAGCCTGAAAACTTCCCCAAAACACTTAAATACACAATAAATACACATTTGTGTGGGCTTAAGCCTTCAAGTGAGGGCAGGAAGGATTTCTTCCCGCTTGGCCCCTGTTTATCTCCATTGCAAACAGGGGAGTCTGTTGTGAGACTTTCAAACGACTAAGTGAAGTTCAACAAGTTTCACCAGGAGTATTACCTGGCAATCCTAACCTACTGGCGAAGTCGGTATTGCTACAGTTGTAACTTGGAGATTTTACCTAATGGTGGCTCTGCAGAGGTCGAACCTGGGGTTGAAAAGTTATTGCCGAAATCTGTACTCGCCCTTGAGCCGGCCTGTACTGTTCAGGGAATCAAGTAATAGATTATTAACCTTACCTAAAATTTACAAACGCTAACCTAGAAAGACTAAAAACATGCAAACCCCCAAAAATCTGTAAATCGTAGCATAAAGTCTCTTAACTGTTGGATACACATTTGATGGATAAAGCCTTCCCGTCAGACGCAATGATAATTTCTCTGCACTTGGCCCCCGTTTGGCTCCATTGCAAACAGGGAGTATACATATAACTAAGTGAAGTTCAACTACGTTTACCAGGTGTATTACCTGACTATCCTAGCCTAAAGGTGAAGTCGGTATCGCTACAGTTTGTTACCTGGGGTTGAAAGGCAATTGCCGAAAACTGCACTTGCCCAAAACAGGAAATCAGGCGTAACCTAAACCTGAAATCATTTGCTAAAAACCCTTTAAATTATTCGTATACAGAAACCAATAAACAGAGAGAGAGAACGTAAGCCCTATATATTTCCTTCAAAGTTCACCAAATGTGCGTAAACCCTATGGTTCAAAATAAGGTGAAATTTCTTAAATACACCACCAATAATCTGTAATTTCAGAAGAAGTTCAATAATACTTACCATCTTGAAATGCTAATGCTCAATGCTTAGACCAATTCGCTCCTGGCATCGTCTATCGGCTTGGTCTGGTTCGCTTCCTGCGTCGTTTTGCTACCTCGAAGAAAGCACTGAAATATGTTACGGCATCAAGAAAAATATCATCGAAAGGGCCTTTATAGTGAGTATCCGTCTTCCACAAGAAAGCTTCAAAAGAAAAATTCTAGAACCTTGTAGAACTTATCACTCGTAAAATATATAGGCTATCTCTATATATATATATATAGCCTATAATGTTATACTACATTCCATGTTTTACATACAGAGTAAAACGAGACATGATTGCTAAAAAAATTTTATTAAAATAATTGACAAGAGGGGCTTTAAGAAAGATGTATGTTTCTCAAAATTTTAAAAATAGCTATCACAAATACAGTAAAACTAATACAATAATATGTCTATAGATATCAATGTTAAGGTTCTTATCTAGATTTTTTCCTTTATTATATTGATTAATAACATTATTACATTCTTTCTTAAGATTTTACTAATGGGTGATAAAGCTGGTGATAAATAGTATCATTCTAGTTATAATATTGTGTTGTTCTCAAAAATATCTTTTTGGGGAATAAATATGCTCTAAACTCTATTGTATAGCCAAGAAATTACTATTTTCTTATTGACTTCTTCAAACAAAGCCTTTTTAAGTAATGACTAAATTTAAGCCCTGAAATTGCCTTGTGACATTCAAATAAACATCAAATTCATGGTAAATATACCTGTGATGGTCAAATGAATAGCAAATTGATGTTGAGAATAAAAGTTTACATGATCACTACATCAAAACCCACCCCTCACTACCATTGTAAAATACCTACTAGCATAATTAGGGTATTTAAGGGAAGACAATGGGAACCCAAAAAACTCATAGTGATGTGAGTACCTTGCTAAAACCATCGAGTTACTAATTAAGAGAAACATGAATAATAAGTGCCTAATCTAATTTCTATTGTAGTAGTAAATAAATAGACAATTAAGTACAGGGAATTAACTCAAGCAAAGTAAGCGAGAAATGTGAAACCCTAGGTGCAAAGAGAGGAGAAAGAGAGACTTAGTTGATTCGTGGAAAAACCTGGATTGTGCGGAAGTGTTGACCGAGGTGAATAGGAAGGCATGAGCGTCACATAAAGACCCAAGAAAATACAAAACTGGAGGAGCAAGTGACAGAGGCGCTAGAAAGGGGGGGCACCCACAAGTGCTACAGACTAAAAATAGGCACTTGTGACTACGAAAGTGCTCAGAAACTCATCTTTTTCCAGGTCACTAGTTGTTCACTCTCCTTCACTTTTGGTCCCTATGGGGTCACACAATGATCGTTGAGCTCGCTAGAAACCTGCAATGAAGTATTGACCCGCAAAACCCTAAAATAAACATCAAATCCTAAAAAAGAAATATGCAAATAAGGGGTCGATTTGTCTCAACTATCACAGTGGTGATCTTACGGTGAGCATTACACTACATCTCATATCCAATGTAGTTTTATGTGTGTGTATGTGGAATCGTGCCCTAGGTGGTTCTTGTGCATATCGCACTTGATAGTGAGCAAGTAGCTAAATGTAAAAGATGTAAATAGATGTGTGCATGGAATAGAATAGACTCCCCTCCTTTAATGCTCTTGAATAGCCTTTGGATGCAACCTTAGGTGGTGATAGCTAATGCTTAGTGCTTAGTCCTTTATTATGATCACATAACTTTATATTTATATGATTCCCTTGCTTGAATTTTGTAATTAACCCCGAAAAGGTTGACTACCAAAAATATAAGATGTTCAAATGGCTAGAAATGACCCAAAAGATGTGAACAAAGTATAAAGAGGTGCTGGGGCTCCCTAAGGGGATGAGAGCATCCGGCGTTGGCGTCTGGTTGGGCGTTGGTGTCAAGATGAGAAATGTCAAGCTATGAAAAGACAAAGCTGGGCTATAAAGGGTGTGAGACCAAAAGTATCAATAGAAATAAAGAAAGATGACCAAAGACGTGGGTTAATTAGTATTTTTCTCACTTAGGAATCATATGAATAGTAGTATGCAATCAGGACTAGGTAATTACCCAAAGTGCATGATTTTATGTCTACATTTGCCCCACTTTATGTTATTGAGTGAATGCTCGATAACATAAAGTAGATAAAGATGTGTTCCTGATAACCATGTAGATCGATGGCGAGAAGCATGTTGAGAGACAAGAAAAAGCGTGGAGTGATAAAAAGGTGGAGTGTGGAGACTAAAGATGAGAAAGTGCAAAAATTGATGAGATGATGACCCTAGGGCGTAAACGCATGTTGTAAATGTTGCCAATGTTCCTATTGTTGATGTTGATGTTGATGTTGATGTTGATGTGTGTGATGTTGTTGATGTTGAATGATGTTGACTACCGCTTCCCATACAGACGGACCTGCAAAAGAGAAAAACGAACAAGTAGTCAAATATGCATGTATATGTGTAAAAACATGTAAAAAAGTATGTAAAATGGAAAATGTGAAAAAGGAACATGTGCACCTAATCCGTGATGAGGAAAGGAGTGTAGAAAGGATCATGTAAATGTTGTTGACGACCGAATTTTTAGGAAATCTCACGCCAATTGTGTTGGTTGCAATTTTTGAGCGAGCTCACGCGAAGAACTGGAAGAAGTGTAGGGAGAATAGTCTGGTGTCATCCTCCATCCTTTAACTACTTCTGAAGTGTAGAACACCATTGCAGATGGTGTGTAAAAATCCGATCCAATTCGACCATTTCGACCCAATGCCGAAAAATAAAATGTTGAATGTTGAATATATGGTATGTGTTAAGGACTATTTGCCCTGTAAAAGTGACTTGTGTGAAGTGTTGTAGATTGTGTTGCCTTTGTAAAATTATGTGTAAGCGTATCTTGGTCATAGGTGTCCGGGGAAGTGTCGGGGCACCCGGGCGCTCTTGTCCCAGGTGCGGGCACTAGTGTCTATAATGTGTGAAGGACCCAAGTCAGGATCTAAGCCCTATCCAATGTTGATGATCATATTGTACCGGTATTGTGTTGTGTTGAAATGTGACTGTGGACTATTGTATTGGGTGACTGATTCACTCAAATGATGCCCCCTCATTTGGGGTGCATGCAACGTCATTGAAGGTGTGTATACGGTCCAAAAGAGGATCGATCGTTGACCGAAACCATACCCTACATGGGGGAGGGATTGTGCTTAGTAAGAAACCAAGGTATAATGCAAACAAAGTGGCTAGGAGGAAAGTGTTAGTACAAGTAAACATGCATATAAAATGTAAGCTAGTAAACAAGCAGACAATGTGTAATCTCAAATGCAAGAAGACAAAGGAGACCTGCAAAATCGGGTTGCAAACATGGGACACCACTCACAATTTTGTAAGACAATCAAGGCCGACTAGGCCAAAAGCGAAGAAGTGTGCACATAAGACAAAGGGCCAAGCCCGTCAGCAAAGTGGTAAATAGTGACAAACAAGAACAAATAATGTAACAGACAGTCATGGAAGCAAATAGACCTGCAAGACAGATGTTGCACATGAAGCACTTGTTATCATGTTAGCAGAGATAAATACTATGTCAAAACGTGTATAATTTGATATAGTAGTGTGCTATGAAACAAAATGAAACAATAACACCTATAGTGTACAAAAGGGGATGCCCCCAGGAGCCGTTGTGAGACTGGTAATAGGTATTGCATAAAGTATTCATGCTACATGTATGGATTTGTAGAATCTTCTATCACAACTAGAAAGCAAATGAACATGCATGTTTGTATGATAAAGATAATGACATACAAGATATCTGTCTAAAGCATTTATAATAAAGTGTAAATGTAACAAGTAAATGTAAGCAAGACTAAGTGCGAACAAGATATGCAATATGTTGTGGAGTGGAAATGGAATAGAATGCAGAGTAAATGTGATAGGAGCCACATGCCCCCAAGTGAGTTTGGATGTGTATGCATGAGATGAGGTGCATTTATACATGCCCCCTCAAAGTGATCAAAAATGAACCTCATAGAAAGAGTACGTCATCGAGAAATGGTTTGAATTATGTGTATTGGAAAGATGTGATCTTCAAAGTGCAAAGCATAGAGTGTAAGCATATAGTGTAAGTGTGTGAGTGAATGAGTGAGTGATTGAATGCATGAGTGTGGTGAGGTTCATTTGCGATGTCGACCCTCAGTAGTCGAGTATGGACCATGGAACTAGAGTGTGTCATAGGGTAATGATCGTAGCGTATAGAAGTAGATGTCAAAAAGATATGATGTGAATGTGTAGAGTAGATGTTGTGTAGAAGGAGATGAAGATGCGAGATGCAAAGTGTGTAATGTGTTGTTTGTGAGGTTCATGTGTATAGGATGCCCTCGATGGCCAAGTGTGAACCGAAGCACAAGAGTGCATCACCTGGGTAGTGAATATTGTTTTATGTGTATTATCTCTTAAGGTACATGACATTGAGTGGGTTTTTAAGTAGCTTTCCCAAAAGGATGGCAACGCGATAGACGCCACCACCAGTTTTGTTAGTAATAATGTAAGGACCAAGCCAATTAGGCTTGAATTTACCTTTAAAAGGTGCTTCGATGTTCATATTTTTCTAATTTTCTTTTAAGACGAGGTCACCTATGTTGAATTCACGAGGATGATTTTTATGATTGCATGCCTATGCAATGCGAGATTTATATGTACGAAAATGCTCGAGTGCTTAGTCACAGCGAGAGTCTAACATTTCTAACTCATTAGGTAATTTCCTGATATTCATTGTCTTTAAGCGAAACGCATAATGAGGGTATCTCAAGTTTGAGTGGGATGACGTCCTCAATATTGTAGACTAGTGAAAAAGGAGTTGCATTAGTGGGCGTACACACACTAGTATAGTAAGCCCAAAGAGCGTAAAATAGTTGATTATGCCAGTCATCACAACTAGAAGTAATTGTCTTGCGTAAAATTTTGACAATAGTTTTGTTGGTGGCCTTAGCTTGGCCATTGCCTTGCGGGTAATAAGGAGTAGAGAATGATTGTTTAATTTTGAATTTTACACAAAACTTTTTAACCTCCTTATTTTTGAAAGAAGATCCATTATCACTAATAATGGTAGAGGGAATGCCAAAGCATGTAATGATGTGAGTGGTGAGGAAACCGCAAATATTAGTACCAATTATATTTCGCAGTGGGGCTGCTTTTACCCATTTGGTAAAATATTTGGTGGTAGTAATAATGTATTTGTGTCCATCAGCTAATTTAGGATTTATCATGCCAATGAGATCAAAACCCCAGAGAGAGAATGGTCATGTCGGTGTAATTGGTTGGAGATCATATGCATGCGCGTGATGAAGATTGTCGTGCTTCTGGCACTTCTCGCAACGTGTAGCATATTTGAGGCGGTCTTGTTAAAACATGAGCATCAAGGAATAAATGTCATAAGATCATATAATACCATTTAAGTGTTTATCTAGGTGTGTGTGTGAGTGATTTCACTTGAGTAAATGAGTGTCAAATTGAATATGTTGTCAAAAGGTGAAATTGGGTATATGTAAGAAAGAGTCAAAAGGTGGCATTAGTTGTCATAAGCCTAACTAAGGCTATTTTAAGAGGTGTCATGAGTTGGATAGGTTGGTAAACATATGGACCGAGTTTAGGGATGTATTTTCATTCTTTCCTAAGTTAGTTTTGGTTGTTGAGCTCATATATGAGCTGGTTAGTCAATATATGAGCTAGATTAGAAAAATACAAGAGAGAAGGAACAAGGATCAATAATGTAATGGATAAAATCATGATGTAATAAAGTTTGTCAAGATGTAATTGAAGTATGAAATGGAGAATGAATATATTGACCAATGTTGTAGGTGATTTGGTCATCTTGTATATGTTTATTCCTTGTGGATTGTTGATTGTATTGTGTATACCCTACTCAGACCGAGACCTTAAAAGTAGACAGTCCACAAAAAGAGAATTTTTGAGATCTTTCAAAGCATGTATAGCTGAGGTAAGGTAAGGGAAGCATCATCAAATTTTTATAGTTCTTGAAACACTGTAAAATGTCATGTAGCTTCAAATAGATGCTCTCGGGCCCAAACTAGGGCATCATGTTGTTTAAATTATATCGATTGAAATTTCATGAAATTTTGGGAGAATCTCTATCTAGGGGAGTTGTGGAAGTATACAAATTTTTAATCTCCAATTCACACATGTGAACAAGATCCATCGTATTTGTATTGCAAACTATACAAGTACATGGAAGAGGAGAGATTAAAGAGCATGGGTGCTCAAATCATGGATTCAAGCTACCAAACTTAGTAGAAAGCATCTTAATGACATTTCAGAGGTGTATCTATGCATTTCTAGGTGAGATCATAACCCTAAATATCTACTGTTATACCTAGGGGTCAATAATAGGCCTAATTGAAGGTGTAGTTTACAAAGGAGGTATGAAACATTACAAAGGAAGGTATCCTAAAAGTTTGTGTACATTTGTAAGGGGATAAAGGGTCTCAAAAGAAACTATTTAATTGTAGGGTTATCTTGGACCAATTTGAGATCCAACTCAGTTTATATGAAGAGAGAGGCTACAAGCCAATAAGGCCTTAATGTGAGATTGTAGGTGAGAGGTAAGAATATGACTATGAATTGGGCCTAGACACCTTGTAATAGGTTAGACAAAGTGTCTTAGGAGTGTTGAGGGTGGTGTGAAACCTACATGTTGTTTTGAGTACCTAGACCCAAGAGGCCTATCTAGGTCTAGCTTTGTGTTCATGAAGAGGATGCATGCATAGTTATTGTATGAAGAGTTCAATGTGTGTAATGGCCTAATGGTTCAAGAAAGGTGTTGGAGAGGTGATGGAAGTATGTGAAGAATGGAGTTATGACTCCTAGCCAAGGTACAACTATCTTATGCTTTCTTTCATATCAATGCATGTATGGAATGAGATTGTGGAAAACTAGTACTGTCTTGGCAAATGTTACATGTCTAACCAAAGCATATGAGTGGGTGATGATCCTCAGTTGCAAGGGAGGTATGAGTCATCAATAACAAGCTTGGAACTCTTGATGGAGGGTAAGGCATTAAGGAAGGTAAACTTTCAACCAAGAAGAAATTAGAGAGTTTGAACTTAAGCTGTTGTACCACTTGCTCCATGGTAGGCCAATAATAGCCCTAGCGCAAAGTCTTTTGAGACGTAGCTTTTGCCAAAGAAATGGTCATCACACATGTTGTCATGTATTTGAGAAATAGTAGTGGGAATATTGATAAGCCCTAATCATCGTAACAAATGACCATCAATTCAATCACGATAATGACATGACGTGTAACCGCATGTCGTAAGCCACAAGCTTTATGAGGTTGTAGATCATCGGGAATGGTTTGTTTATATAAAATGTTTTAAATCGGGGTAAACCATTCGGGATTGTCTTGACTACGTGTGATAGCGCAAGTTCTTAGAGGTAGAGTGGAATTGGGAGGATATTGTAAGTGCTTAATGATGAATGTGGCTTTCTCGTCGGTGATATCTTGAGGGATAAACGATGTCACACTAGCCATAACATCTGCATGATGATTATCCTTTCGGGGAATTATAGTAATAGAGTAGGACTCAAACGTAACCAAAATATCTTTGAAAATTTTATTATATGGGATTAAGTGTTCCTATTTTGTGTTGTATGTATCATTCACTCGATTAATGATGAGTTGGGAATTACTATGTATGCATAGGTTATGAACAAGGAGTTTTCGATCGGTGAGAAGGCCGAGGATGAGGGCATCATACTCAATAATTTTATTTATACAGAAACCCTTAATCGACATGCAAAGGGGAGTGGATCACCATGTGCGGTAATGAATACTATCCCAACCCCACCGCGGAGAGACTATAAGACCCATTAAAGTACATTATCCATGTATCAAAATCGACAACATAAGTAGTTAAATCTTCACGGAAGGAATCGAGATACGGGAGATGTGTCGAGTAAAGGTGTTGCGATTAATTGATATACGATGACTTGGCCTTTAATTACTTTTTGTGGTATGAACTTGAAATCAAATTCGGTGAGGAGCATAACCCAACGTGCTAGATGTCTTGAGAGATGTGTATGGGACAAGAGGTATCGTAATGGATCTACTTTGGTGATGATATGTACCTCATTGTTAAGAAGATAATGGCACAATTTTTCTGCTACAAAGACAAGGCCGAGACATAGCTTTTCAATGTAATTATAGTTACATTCATAAGAGAGTAGTGCTGAATAGTGTAATAGATTTCCCTTTCACGTTGAGAGTCATCATGCTATATAAGTAGGGTGCCTAAGGCATGAAACGTGGTTGAAATGTATAATAAGAAAGGTCGGTCAGCCACTAGATGAACTAAGATAGGTGGATTTAAAAGATATGCTTTTATGTCATTAAATTCATGTTAACAATGATCATCCCATATGAACCTAGCATCTTTCTTCATCATATGTGTGAATGGTTGAGTTTTATCAGCAAGATATGTAATTAACCACTTGATAGCTTGCTTTTTTCCATGTAATGATCTTAGTTGATGTAAATTTTTAGGCGGAGACATATCGACAATGGCCTTAATCTTGTTAGGATCTATTTCAATGCCACGTTGCAAGATAATGTATCGAGGAGTTTTGATTGTGACCCCAAAAATGTAATTTTTGGGATTCAAATACATTATATTGGCATAAACCTTCAAATAGCTTTCAAAAATCTTGGGCATGGGTGGAACAACGTCGGGATTTAGCCAAGATATCATCAACATAATCTTGATAATCTTGTGAATGTAATCATGAAATATATGCGTCATTGCTCATTGATAAGTGGCCCCAATGTTTTTAAGGCCAAAGGGCATGACAGTGTAACAAAATGTTCCCCATGGTGTGGTGAAAGAGGTCTTCTCTTAATCAACCGGATTTATTTTGATTTGGTTGTAACCCGCAAAGCCATCCATGAAGGATAAAATATCATATTCGGCTATAGAATTGACAATGGCATTGATGTGAGGCAATGGGAAACTATCCTTAAGACAAGCTTTATTTAAATCGCGAAAGTCAATGTACCAACATATTTATCCATTCGGCTTCATAATGGGTGCGATGTTAGATACCCATTGATTAATCAACAGTGTGAATAAACCCGACTTCAAGTAATTTTTGGATTTCTTCTTTGACTAAGAGCACGAATTTTGGGTGCATTTTATGGATTTTCTATTGGCGGGTTTTACACTAGGGTTAAGAACGATATTATGAATTGCAACAGATGGATCAATACGACATATCACTGTAGTCCCATGCAAAAATGTCAGAGAAATCATGAAGTACTTGTTTGATATCTTTTTCTCATCAGGCATGAGAGAGGCAACTAATAAAATTATTCGTGGATTTTCAAATGTACCAAGCTTATATTTAATGATCTCTTTGTTGAGGATATTTGATTGATCTTCAATGTATGGATCAGTAGGATTGGTGTCGTCAACAAGTGTATTAAATTCTATAAAGTAAACAACAACATTGAGGGATAATGGAGAATGCTTCTTATGGTGAAAATAAGGGATGATCATAAATGCCCATGTGTTCTAGAAGAGCATCATCAATAGAAAAAATGTCTAAATTATCCCAAGTAGTAGAAGCAACATCACTAATGAGTTATGGATGTATAAGAGGAAGTGAAGAAGTATGCAAGGAGTATAAGCTTCCAAAGGAGGGAGAGGTGGAGGATGATATCCCAATCCAAATTTGTTATATTGTGTGGGAAGATCCCAAAGCAGTGTGACTTCTTGTTCTTGCTAATCTAAGCTTGTGTCAAAGAAACCATAGCAACGCAGATATTCATATCCTATCCCATATTTAGAAAACTCTTGAGTAGAAGCGGAAGAACAAGGAGTATCACCATATTGCTCAATAGAATGACAATATGCAAAATGGGATGGATTAGCCAAAACATCATAAACAACTCCTTGATAATGGAATTTGAGTAGTGTATGCAGAGTAAAGGGGACTGCATTCATGGCATGGATCTAAGGCCTCCAAAGAAGAATATTATAATTGAGGTTATTGGGCATGACATGGCATGAAATAATAATTATACATGGACCAACAGTGACTGGGAGAGCAATGGTACCTAAGACACGCTTGGGAATATATTTGAATATGTGAATAGAGACTGACGAAGGAGCTAAAGAATTTTCAAAAAGTCCTATTTGATGAAGAAAAGCTATATTACATATGTTAAGGCCAA
This sequence comes from Taxus wallichiana var. yunnanensis, assembly GCA_018340775.1. Taxonomy (NCBI): domain Eukaryota; kingdom Viridiplantae; phylum Streptophyta; class Pinopsida; order Cupressales; family Taxaceae; genus Taxus; species Taxus wallichiana. Next base: position 602,185,915 of record CM031241.1, on the reverse strand, counting down.
ACCCATTTTATACTAAGGTGTGCTTGACCCCGACATTATTGATACAAACCTGAATATATAGGTCATGTTCTAACATTGCTTGAGAAGGCAACACATCTGATGTGAAATTTATTTGATCTTCATTAAGAGATAAAAGAAGTAAACTTATGGTATACATATTCAGGTGATGTGCAAGGATGAATATAAGTAGTAGCTAAATATTCTTTGAGCTTATTGATACAATCAGGATGATTTTGCAAATAAGCATGATGGAGATGTTCATGATGGAAAGTGTTTAATGGAGGAAAATAATTACTAGCTAAGAGAGTTTTATTGAGTTGGGTTCACCAAAATGATTAAACAAATATATGAATAATAAGTGCCTAATCTAATTGTTATTGTAGCAGTAAATAAATAAACAATTAAGTACATAAATTAACTCAAGCAAACTAAGTAATAAAATGTGAAACCCTAGTTGTAAGGAGGAGAAATAAAGACTCGGTTGATTCGTAGTAAAAATTGGATTGTTTGAAGTGTTTACTAGGTGAACAGGGAAGGTAGGAGCGTCACATAGAGACCCAAGAAAATGTAAATACGGAGGAACATGTTGGACGAGGGGTACCCGAGAAAGGGGTAGGGGTGCCCATGGGCGCTACGAGACTAGATATAGGCTCTGTGACTGCAAAAGTGCTTAGAAACTCATCTTTTCAGGTCGTAAGTTGTATGTTGTCCTTCTCTTTTGGTTGTTATATGGTCACACAATGATCGTTGAGCTTTTTGGAAACCTAGAATGAAGTATTGACTTGCAAAACCCTCAAATAGACATCAAATCCTAAAAAGAAAGATGCAAATGAGGGTTTGGAATGTCCTCATCATCCTGATGGTGATCTTACAACTTAGCACTACACTACATCTCATAACCAATGTAGTTTTATGTGTGTGTGTGGAATCATGCCCTAGGTGGCTCTTGTGTGTGTTGCACTTAATAATGAGTAACTCGTTAAATGTAAAAGATGTAAATAGATGTGTGCATGGAATAGAATAGACTCCCCTCCTATGAAGTGTATGCTAGAATAATGTAGTCCCTTTCCCTTGAATGGATGCTTTAATGCTCTTGAATAGCCTTTGGATGCTAACCTTAGGTGATGATAGTTAATGCTTAGTGCTGGTCCTTTATTATGATCACATAACTTTATATTTATATGATTCTCTTGCTTGAATTTTGTAATTAACCCGAAAAGGCCAAATACCAAAAATATAAGATGCTCAAACGGCTAGAAATGACCCAAAATATGTGAACAAAATATAAAGAGGTTAGGGGCACCCGTGGGGACGGGAGTGCCTAGCGTTGGCATCCTAGCTAGGCGCTAGTGTCTAGGATGAGAAATGCCAAGGTATGAAAAGGGAGTTTGAGCAATAAAGGGCACAAGATCAAAAGTAGCAATAGAAAACAAGCAAAGATGGCCAAAGACATGGGTTAATTAGTACTTTTCTTACTTAGGAATCATATGAATAGTAGTATGCAATCAAGACTAGATAATTACCCAAAGTGCGTGATTTTTGTCTACATTTACTCTCACAAGATAATCAATGCACTCTTATAGGATTGTCAATTCACTCTTGTAGGATCGCTAAGTAATTTTCTAGTAAGTTTTGCATGTAGAATTTGATTTGATGACATTGTTCATCGAGTCTAGGTAGCTCTGAAATTTTTTCACCTCCCAAACAGATCCAGATCTCACTTGCATTTACGATTTTTGACATGGATCTTTAGGAAACTCGTCTCCTTCCTTAAAACCTTAATTAGGCGGTTGAGTTTGCAAAATGATAAGGAAAATTATTTGTTTGTGGGATTGTGAAACATTAGAGAAAATCAAAACTTCCTTGATATTTTTCAGCCCCCTCAATTACGTAAAATATTAAAAACATCACACTAATTTTAATGCAATGTTTTAGTGAGCAATCTAATGTAATTGAAGTGTCTAATCTATATAAATTTTTCACAATAAAATGGATGCTTGATGGAAAAATAATTGCTTCAAATTTTCTTAGACTATTGAATTTTTCTCCACATGCTTAAATCGATTATTGTTTTATATGTCTCTTGTCATGTGTTAAATGCACCGATACACACGTTATAAAAAAATAGGGTTTTAAGTCCTAATTTGATATACTATGCAATAATGATAATTCAGAACTAAGACAAATTTTTTCTTAACAACCCTTAATCTTACTATTGTTGCTTTTGCCAATTTTAAATTGATATAGTAGAGTTAAAATTTTAAGATTAGAGAGAAGAAACAAATTATGTGGATAATTTGTGTGACAAAATGCTCAAAATGTGTACAAAAGCAAATCAAGTTGTCCTCAAGCTACTTAGAAAATGTCTATATCTAGAACTCGGTACATGACAAATTCTTCAAAAAAGAAAGACACGTTTGACATCAAAATCATCTCAAGGGTTATGGACATGTATTTTTTGGGTGCACGCCTAATATGATTCTTGTGATCATGTTATAATGTGTCTGAAGATTTGATTTTTGGGTCTAAAAATGTGTGATGAATGTGTTATTATAATATATGGATTATCCTTATCTTGAAACCCTAGCCTTTGTGCTTGAAACCTAAAAGGGGTTAACAATGTTTAGGTTGGACTATCGAGACCACACCATGTTGACGTGATGAGAATTATACAACATATCACTACTCTAAAGAGGGATCAAGCCATGTGTAGTTCTCCAAAAACTATGATGAGATGCATGTGACATAAAATAAATAATAAATATAGAGCCCTTGATTGGGCCCCCACACATGGAAACACACACTTTTACTTCAGATTTTTCTCATAGTTGATTAAAAGCGACAATATAGATGACTTCATATTTAAGTAGCTTATTGTTGTGAAGGGTTTTCTAAGGAATCAAGTGCTTTAGTCCTTGTTCTTGAACTTTTTTGGTGAGAGAATAGAGAGTCCTATATGCCCCTAATGAGTTAGGGTGGATATGTATTTATATATGACCATTCATATGATCTCCTACTCAACCAACCCAAAAGAACCATCTAGGCTAACTAAGCCAAGTTACTCTTTTGAAAAATTAAATGTTATAAGTGCGAGGATGGGTTCTTGGAGGTTGGACAACTTTGTGTATGAACCTTTCTTGGACATATGAATTTATCCAAGGTGTGAAAGGAATCAATTCTAAGATAAGGGGAATTCTATATCGATGTTCAAGGTAACATATGCAATGATTATTCAAGAGATGAGCTAGAGAATGATTGTTGTCAGTGGATTAAGTACGAAATAAAGAAAGTGGGTGCATTAAGTAATTCAAATTTATGTGTAAATGGGATATATATCACAGAAGAAAAAAATTCCATATTGCCAATTGTTTAGACCAAATTTTGGGTGTTATAATTGCCCCAGGGATTTAATCTAGTATTGAAAAATGCTTGATTAAAAGAAAATGCAAACATCACATCTCAATCATAGAATGGCGGTGTAAATTTTGAATGGTTCCATCAATCTAAATGAAACATGTAATCATGTGGAAAATATGTGTAGATCAATTCTTGATAATGGTGTATAAAAATTGTAAATTGAATTTGAAAAACTTTGTATTTGAAATGTTTGAAATAAAGTGAAATGTGTGCAAGAATGACTACACCTAATTGGTCATGTCAAACCATGGCCCTAGCTTGGTAAATGTGGAGATTCCCTTGGGACTTTCCCAATAAAATTATCTTGTTAATAATTTTCCCTTTATGATAGCATGAAACTTCTTGTTAAAAATTAGTGAATCATCTTGCCTCATATGTAGCATAATCTAGCCTTGTTGATAACATTAAACATTTTAGAAATACAATCTTTCATTTCCTATAGCTCAACTTATATTTTCTAGTATCATTAACCCTTTTGGGAATATAATATTTCCTTTCATAGCTTAATATATCTTTATCTGTAGCATGACCTATCATAGAAGACCAACATTTTGGGTTGTTGAGGCCAATTATAAACTTAGTGTGTGTGATAAGACTGTTGAAACTCTATCTAAACTAAACGAGTTTAATTTGAATTGTTTGAAATATAATCAACCTATATAAAAATGTGTAATCTAAGCCAAAATATATGTGAAATTATTAACAAGCCCACAATATGCCCCCTCTTTAAGGTGAGAGACCTTATGTGTTTCACTCAGATTGAAAATAGAAAATTGGTCTATTGTATTATGTGTAAAAAACATACAAAGATAAAATGCATAAAATATGATCATTAGAAAACAAACATGGTATTTATCATCTCAAGAGTAAGTATATTGTGAACATTGTTAGGATTATGTATAAATCGATTATCAAGAAAAGTGTTATGATAAATTCGGATAAGTTTGTTAGCATAAACATGACTCGACACCAAAGGAGCCTTTGGTAATCACTGTAATGAAATTACTTGATTAATTATGATTATCGCTAGCGATAGAACACTAAATAACACAATATTGCAGATAAGTTCTCTCAATATGAAAGTAGAATAGCTTGGCCACTTCGAGGGGGCAACCTCCAAAACATATAATAAGACTCAAATACTCAACATAATGATCATCCACTACCTATAACCCCTATTTATACTATTCCTATGATATGGCCATCAACAAGGCTGACCAACCAATGATAATAGATCATATATGAAAGAGATACATCATGATAAGAAGTTATGATAGCCACAAGTCAGCTATATCCATCCCATGTAAGATATATAATTAAGGGTGTAACATGCCCCTCCCCTTCAAAGCAACATTGTCCCCAATGTTGGGAAGCCCTAGATGTTGCTGCATGAATGCTTCATCTTCCCATGATGCATCCTCAATATTCATATTCTTCCACTTGATCAGGTACTCGGTAATGACTCTGGTCCTCAGTCTTTTGGTGCGTGTCTGAAGAATGCCTTTAGGTTCCAATATGATCCTTCCTTCCTTGTCTAGTTCCGGAAGCATTGATTGGGTGGAAATGTGCTTGCCCAATAAATTTCTTTAAGTAAGAAACATGGAAGACTAGATGTATTCTACTTCCCGGAGGGAGCTCTAGCTTATATGCCACACTACCAATTTTCTGCAAAACTCGGTAAGGACCATAGTATTTAGGAGCAAGCTTATTATCCTTTTTTTGTTGTTTTAAGGATAACTGCTTATATGGTTGTAACCTTACAAAAACAAAGTCTCCCTCTTCAAAGTGTCACTCACTTCTATGTTGATCAGCTTGTTGCTTCATACGGTTTTGTGCCCGTGCCAAATTTTCTCTAAGACTAGAGAGTACCTCATGTTGATGTTGAATGTGATCTTGATTGCTCTCACCTTTGGTTTGACCTTCAAGCTAGATATGAGTGATGGAGGATGGTACCCATAAAGTTCCAGAAATGGAGACATTTTGGAGGAGGTATGAAATGAAGTATTGTACCACCATTCTGCAGTGGCAACCATTGCACCCAACGTTCTTGTTTATCTGAAGTAAAACATCGAAGATATCCCTCTAAACATTTATTTACCACCTCAGTTTGCCCATCTGTTTGGGGATGATAAGAGGAACTTTGGGCTAGTTGGGTACCTAGACAAGAGAACAAATCAGTCCAAAAGTTACTTGTAAATATTGGATCATGATCACTTACTATAATTTTTGGCGTGTCATGGAGCTTTTGAACTATATCCATAAAAGAGATGGCAATTGTACTAGTTGTGAAAGGATGAGCCATGGCACAAAAATGAGCATATTTGGTAAGTCTATCTACCATGACCATGATGACACTTTTCCCTTCTAATTTAGGTAATCTGTGATGAAATCCATTGATACCTCTTCCCATCTCTCACTAGGAATAGACAGAGGTTGGAGAAGACCAGGTGTCTTAATGGTCTCGCCCTTATTTTTTTGGAAAACCAAACATTCTGCCATAAATTTTTGAACATCTCCTTTCAACCCCTCCCAAAATAAATCCTTCTTAACTCTATGATATGTTTTCAGGACCCAACATGGCCACCTATTGGAGAAGAATGTAGCTCTGAAAGAACATGGTGTTTAAGTGTAGAGTTCTTACATAGATATAACCTATCTTTGTACCACAATGTATCCCCCTTCCATATAAATTGAGCTGATATGGATGGATCTACCTAGAGATTTTGAATGAGAGTATGTGTGGTTGCATCTTTCTTCCATTCTTCATGTGCTTGATCTACCCAATCTGCATTTAGTATAGATATGGCACATAACAATGCTTCTGCAGACTCATCCCTCCTAGACAGAGCATCAGCGACCAAATTTTCCTTTCCTTTCTTATAAACAATCTCAAAGTCATATCCCAACATCTTAGTGACCCATTTTTGTTGTTCTTCTGAAGATAGACATTGCTCTAAGAAATATTTCAAACTATCATGATCAGTTTTTACCTTAAAATGTCTACCCATCAAGTATGGTCTCCATTGTTTGACTGCATGTAGTATTGCCATCATTTCCTTTTCATAGGTGGGCTTTAACAAATTCTTTCCTTTTAGCTGTCAGCTCTCAAAAGCAATGGGGTGTCCTTCTTGCATTAGTACTACTCGATTCCATTTCCTGAAGCATCACACTCAACTATGAAAGTTTTGGAGAAATATGGGGTTGCCAATACTAGAGTGGTGCACATAGCTGCCTTCAATTTTTCAAATGCCCTAGATGCTTCCTCATTCCACTGAAAGGAGTCCTTCAATAATTTTGTGAGTGGTGCTGCTATACTGCCATAGTTTTTGACAAATCTACGATAATACCTTGTGAGACCTAAGAAACCTCGTAATTATTTGAGGGTTCTTGGGGTTTCCCATTCCACCATGGCTGGATCTTGTGAGGGTCCACCTTAACACCTTCATGAGAAACAATATGGCCCAAGTATTCCACTTCTGTACCCCAAAAGAACACTTCGAAGGCTTGGCATAAAGTTGATGTTGTCTCTAAGACTTCTAAGATAGTATTGACGTGATGTAAGTGTTTCTCCCATGATTTGTTGTAGATGAGTATATCATCAAAAAATACTAAGACAAACTTTCTTAGGAATGGTCTAAATACTGAATTCATCAAGCTTTGGAATGTGGAGGGAGCATTGGTAAGACCAAATGGCATCACTAGGAATTCATAATGGCCTTGATGAGTTTTGAAGGTTGTCTTATGAATATCTTCTTGCTTGACTCTAATTTGGTGATACCCAGAACACAAATCTAGTTTTGTAAAATAAATGGCACCATGCAACTCATCTAATAAATCATCAATGACGGGAATAGGAAACTTATCTTTGATAGTGAACTTGTTAAGCTCTCTATAATCTGGACACATGTGCCATCTTCCATCCTTGCGACACACCATCACCACGGGAGCAAAATAGGCACTGACTGTGACGAATAATACCCATTTCCAACATTTCCTCCACCATCTTCTTGATCTCACTCTTTTACACATATGGATATCTATAAGGCCTGATGTTGGGGGGTTGGCTTCCTGGAATCAACTAAATAGCATGATCATGCTCTCTTTCAAGTGGCAATCCTCTTGGTTCCTTGAAGACAACTACATGTTGATTAATAACCTTTTGAAGATCAGGATGCAATACCTTCATTTGTGGTTGGACTTCTATAGAGATATAGAGAATAATCAAGCTACAAAACCTTCAAACCCCTTTTTAAGAATCTTATGCATTTGGTGAGAACTCACCACTAGAGGATATTTAGCTTGTAGACCTCAAAGTTCAAATTTTTACCCTCAGAATGAAAGCGCATGAACAATTCCTAGAAATTTATCTCTATGGTGCCCAAAGTAGTGAGCCACTAAACACCTAAGACAATATCAGCTCCTCCCATGGGAATAACAAACATCATAGATTCCAATGTGTAATCACCCATCATGATTTTGACTTTATGGCATTTACCTGAACATTGGACTGTGCCACCATCTGCAATCATTACTTGAAATTTAGGTGTTGGGTAGATGAAACAATTTAGTCTTCTTTGCCAACTTATGATTGATGAAATTATGTGTGCTCCTAAATCAATCAAGACTATTACCTTCTGCTTCTTAATATAACCCACAACTTGAAGGGTTTGTGGAGTACTAATACCTGATAGAGCATGACATGAAATAGTGGGCTGAGGATCTCAGATTCTTCCTCTAATTTTTCCACTTCCTCTGTTGATGTTGCCTCATATTCTTCCTCATCACCAGATCCTTCAATGTAGAACAATTTTTTCTCAGAACATTTATGATTTGGTCCATATTTTCTATCACAGTTAAAGCATAACCCTTTGGCTCTTTTTTCTTCAATTTTTTGAGGTGTCAACTGAATTGGCCGAGGGTAAGAAGGAGACAAGGTGTTACGATATTTTATGCTAGAAAAGGACTGCCTTCTACTGGAAAGAAATTTTTCCTCTACTCGATGTGCCATGATAATAGAATCAACAACCTTGAGTGGGTTAAACATGCATACCTCATGCTCAATGTGGTCCTTAAGACCCCCAAGAAATAGGTCATTCAAATACTCTTATGTAATATCCTCCACACACAAGGACAAAGTTTGGAATTGATGGACATACTCCTTAACTGAACCAATTTGGTGTAACTTTGCTAATTGGTTGAAGTAATTCTCAGAAACACTAGAACTATAGTGTAATTGAAGCTCTTTAGTGAAAACTGTCAGGTGACATTTAGGCCATTCTTCTGCCTTTGAGCACATAACCAACGATACCAAACAAATTGATCAGGTTCTAGGTATAAGGATGCCATAGTTACCTTTTGTCCTCCTGGGATCTGATGGAGATCAAAGAAATTTTCCATTTGGGTAATCCAATTGAGTGGATCCTTTCCATCAAATTTATGCATTTCAACTTTTGGAATCATGCCCCTCCATTGGTGAGAAGATCCACTTGAATGATTAAAGGATCCTCCCTGATTGGAGTGATTTGGATCTGTGTGACCATTTCTAGTGGAACCCATATGACTGGCATTAGAAGTTGTATTTGAAATAATATGCAACAACTCCTACTACATTGCATGAAAATCCTTTTGAATCTCACTCCTAAGGCTACCTTTTAGTTGATGAAGCTCAACATTAAGGTCATCCTTACTCACCATATTGTTTACCCTTTCCTGAAGTTGGATGACCACCTCAGATACTCCTAAACTAGTAGACTCTGAAGCAATATCTTCCTTATTTGGGGTCATTCCTAGAGTTGCTTGTCCTTTTCCTTGGCCTCGGGTAGATCTACCAGCCATGACAAAGGGTTTGGGCCTAGGGGTAGACTTAATAGGGCATAATTTTAGGGTTTAGGGTTTTGTAATTTTTGTCCGAATATAGGAATTTATAAAAAAGAAACCCTAGCTATTTTTTGAGGGTTTTGAAAATATAAGAAATTTGAAAATTTTCCAAAAATTATGCCCTAGGGAGCCAAATTATGAATAAATATAGAACCGTAATAACTTTTGCAAAACAAGTCAAAACTTATTGAAATTTGGAGAGAAGCTTACTTGACTTATTTCACCACACCAAAAAAACAATTGCAAAAAAAATCACTACCAATCTTGAGATATAGCTGAACCTTCAGAATTAGGGTTTGACGTCGTCCTAGCTAAGATCAAGCTCTGATACCACTTGTAATGAAATTACTTGATTAATTATGATTATGATTAACACAATATTTCATATAAGTTATCTCAATATGAAAGTAGAAACACAAATGAGGGGGCAACCTCCAACACATATAATAAGATAAATACTCAACATAATGATCTCAATATAAATTTATACTATATGCTTGGCCACTTCATGAGGGGCAACCTCCAATGATAATAAATCATATAATAAGACTCAAATACTCAACATAATGATCATCCACTACCTATAATCCCCATATTTATACTATTCCTATGATATGGCCATCAACAAGGCTGACCATAGGAAGCACAATGATAATAGATCATATATGAAAGAGATACATCATGATAAGAAGTTATGATAGCGATCATGCCATATGGTAACATGGAGCTATATCCATCCCATGTAAGATATATAAATATATTTGACAACACGATGACATAATGATTAATCAATCAACAATGAAATCACATAGGAAGCACATAATGATGAAACATGTAGTAAAAATTGTTATATGTGTAGAATCATGGATCGTGGAACATAGAATTTTATATAGTATATGTCAAACATGTGTCAAATAGTAAAGATAAAGCAGAACAATCATGCCATATGGTAACATGGAGAAATCATTACATATTATAATCATAGAAGTCACACCAGATAGGAACATGGAGCAATCATGCCAAACAATAAGCATAAAGTACTCACACTAGAAAATAACATGGAGCAATAACACTAGACAATACACATGTAGAAGTCATGCCGGATAGTAAGCATGTCATAAGTGTCGGTAAATAATCATGAAGTATACACATGATCCCAAATCCTACTGAATTGGTCAAGCATACAAGCATTCAAGAACACATGAAAAATCAATATAGAAACACATCATAATTAACAAGTAAGCATGGAGCATGCAAATTCGGTACATAGAAAGAAGTAGTGGAGTCATCAAGTGAAGCACAATATGGTACAACTAGAGTAAAGTGCATGTCATGAAGTATAAGTCAACATAATAAATATAGTAAATTTTTGTATCACCAATGGATAATAGTGTGAAAGACATAACTTGGAAACACTCTTTGTAAAATGTCCCCAATGTGGAAGATTTCCCACAAATATATGACTTAAGAAGTTGTGATGCATGTGTTGATGTGTCCATAGAAAATGTTAATATTACACTTAACACATGTATATCATTAAAAGAAATTGCATAGAGAGGTAGATAAGTAAAGTGTTAGAACATGATAACAACAATGTCTAAATCTATGTAATAATAAAGCAATTCAAATATAAGTCCTAGTTTTGTATTTTTAGAATATTTGCATGTTTATACATTTTCCAAACAATTGAACTCATGAATGAACCTAAAATACACTAGCCCCCTATTTCATAGGTTATAAAACAATACAATAATATGGGTGGGGTTCTAGATAACCACGATTCCCTCAAAAATCACATTGAACCCCACGATATGTGTTACATCATCAAATAATGCATTGGTGTGAACTTGAGACTAGGTTTGAAAAGAACAAGTTGTGTAAATCAAGTGAAAACCATTGTTGTCAAAGCAATCTGAAGCAAGTAAGTGATAAAGAAGTTATGTACAAAAATTGTATAGTCAAGTGCGAGTAAGGGAAACATAGAAGGGATATCCTATGATTTCGTCAATGGGATGATCATCTATAGGTCTTGTATTGAGAAGTGTAAGTATAATATGTCATCAATCTAAAGTAAGAGAAATAGTTAAATCATTGTCAAAATATGAGAAGTAATCATGTGGGGTATAATAACAAGATTCATCACTTTTGAGAGAATGAATATGTGGTAATCACAAGTCAGAATTATTCATAGTAACTTATGGCCTCCATTGTGTGTTGATAGAATACATTGGGGTCTTTTGTGGCTCACGCTCATAAGGTTATTGTAAGACTACCTCACGTTGCACATGGTTAGGTAACATAGGTTGAACTCGTGTAGGATTCAACTTGAAAGTAAGTTATATAAGGATTATTAATGTACAAACAAGTGATGATTACTATGTCAAGGTAGAAGGATGCATAATATAGTGATCTTGACAAGCAAGTGATGAAGCATGTGATAAATACATTATGTGCATAAAATTCCACATAGAGGATCTTGAGTAAGAGAGAGAAAGAAGTGTTATCTGTTTGTAGTACCAAAAAAATTTCCTAAGGAACTTGGAAATAATCATTTGACATTTATCTTGGCATTATTCCATTCACACATTTATTGATTAAACACAAAGGCATCCTACTCAATCCACACACTCTCACTTTGAACCATGTCATGACTTGTTCTTTAATTTCACACCTCTATTATCAATAGGCCTTATACATAACACATCTTTAGAATCTCAACATTTTTCATCATTTTTCAAATAAAGTTATATCCTAATCCTAGATGGGTTCACCTTCGAGGATAGGTTCGGTCAATAAATCTATTTCGGGTTGTCAAACATATCCATTGTACTTGTAATGGTCACATTTCAAATGCACAAATTACCTTAGTCGTCTTAGGGTCAACTAAGGGGAAATTATTCACACAATTTGCATATATAAACAAGCACATCGTAACATATTATGAGCATCTAGTGATCCCATATCCAAACACGCTCTAATAAGGACTTTGAGTGCAATCAATGGACCGATTCTCCCTTAAAGAACATTACAATAAGTTATTCAATTCAAATACATTATCATTTTTTTCCTTATCATTATCATGTGCCAAGATTGAATTCGAACATCATTTCCAAGTGTTTAAGGTCTAATTAGGGTTTTATCCTCTATAATTTTTACACCTTTTTACACACCTACTAGGAGGGATAAGTACATTTTCTTGAGGCCTCTTCAAATTAGTTTTATGTAGGTAGTTCTCAATCATCATGGAGGTGTTGAGGAAGCTTGATTCAATTGTGGATTTACACATTTTTAGGTCACAAGATGAGAGCAAGGTTTTCATCATAAGAATAATATATTTGTAAGTATAGAAGTGTAATCTTGTGAATCTATAACAAATCCTAGATTGAAAGACACTATCACGACATGTTTCATAATTAAGTTGTAGGTCATAATAGAAAAGAATAAATTTTATATCCTTATGAGAATTTTACTAGGAAAACTTGTCCTTGATTTAATCTAAATTGAATTAAATCTTTAATTTCAGAGTAACTATTGTAACAAATGATATTTTGATAATTATGTATAGTATGCACAAGTAATAAGCATTCAACAATGTAAAACCCTAAGCAAGTGAAGGGGGAAGATGACTTAGTTGATTTTGTGCAACCTAGGAGTGATCTGAATTGTGTATCTACTGAAACAAGCTGGGAATAGTGTCGTAAAGGCTCAATGAGGGTTCAGAACCCTATAAATGTATAGGATAGGAGCACCCATGGGAGGACAAGAGTGTCCCAGGTGATAGTGACTAATATGGGTGCGTGTAATGCCGCTCAAATACTTGGAATCTAGTATTTTCTAGGTTGGAGGACCTTCGCTTATACTCACTCTTTTTCACTCTGGTTTTACTATTAGATCATTGATTGCACTGTAACCTGCAAAATAAATTTCTACCTACACATGTCCATAAACCACATCAAATCTAGTAAAAAGATGTAGAAGGTGGAGTTAGACTTACCCCAACGGTCACCCTAGAAGAGTGAACTTACAACGGAGCATTGCACTATATCTCGGACTCTATGTAGTTCTTTGTGTTTTTATGTTTTTGCCCTAGTTTTATGTTATCACCAAATTACAGGACCCTCGACTTTTCATGTGTGTGTAAATGAGCTACTAGTGTAATTGGGTAACATTGGACCATCTCATAAGTTGTGGGACTTGCGATGCGAGACCAAAAGCCCCTTCCAGAACTCAACCCCTTTGAACCCCATTCCAAGTGAGCCTCGACAGGCGAGTTAGTTGATTTATAAGGGATTCAACCAAACTAATATAAATGGGGTCCAAAACTAGTTCCTAGAACCCCAACTGACCCGACCACACTACCTTTGTAAAACACCTATTTAGCCCTTTTTCTCCAAACTTAGCCAAATTTTTGGATTTTTCAAGAAGCTGGGAGCTATAAAACCATGAGGCATATGTCCCAAGACCACTTTTGACCAACTTTACCCATTTTTCCCATGTTTTAATCAATCTTTTCTCAACTCTTGGAGAAGTTATGAACCTTTTGAAACCCAGAAGAGGAAAAAATTGACCAATTGATCCCAAACTTCCCAAAATCACTGCAAGTGCTCCAAAAACATAGAACGTTACCTGAAATACTCCATATTCTTCCATGAAGCTATGTTAACTAACCAAGCTCAATTTTCTCCAGTTGTCCATTTTACCAAGGGGTAAAAATGAATAAAAATTTGGTGACTCATGGGGACATCTACCTTTTAGATGAGTATATCAGTGGCCTTGAAGCGTCCATTGGGTATGGAGTCAGCCTGAGACTTTGAATTTTGTTCCTGAACTTGAAATCTTGTCCCCAAACCACTTAAAACACTATCGAACCTGGAGTTGATCCTTTTTCTTGAATTTTCCAACTTCCATAAGAAAATATCTGAGTTTTGATCGAGTGGGAAATTGTTTTGAATCTGAATTTCTTTTATTTTCCCTCTACAAGTTTGATATGTGGGATGAAAGATGAACATTTGAAACTGCCCCAAAAATTTGATTTCTTGCCAAGTAAGAAGCACACTAAGATGATGATTTCTTGGCAAGGATGAAGCATTTTAGATTTTGGAAACACATGTTGATCGAAATACTTAGAATTGATGTTAAAATTGATTTTCTCTCATAAACAATGCCACTCAATGAACTGTGTAAGAGTAATGACATACGCAACACACTATGTATAAAAGAGGAAGATCATACATGCCCCAAGTGGAACATGCAGAGTGTGCACGAGTAATTTTTATATTGAAAGTAAACCTACCTACTCTACTCTAACTTGAGACAAGGAAAACTCAAAAAAATCTTGCAACTAGAAGGGAAAAGTAACTTCCCTTCCTCACAAACTTGGACCATATAACTGATTTGGAACTGAACATGGTTCTGTATGAGAGTGAAAAAATGAAATAGAGCCAATATTCCACCCAATTCATCAAGGTATCAACTAGAAACAAGACAAATACCTCTTTTAGTTGCTCTGCATTTGGTTTTGAGAGGTATTACAACTGATCATTGGCACTCGAAGCTCATCCTCATGTTTTGAAGTGAACATGACGGTGGAAGCTCCTCCTTTGGCTCCAATGAAGCAAGTACATGATCAAACAAGGTATGATCCTTTGAATTTTCCCATTTTCTTGACACTCAACCACATGAACAAGGGCATCATGCAAACTTTTTGGGATGGAAATGTTGTTTGCAAGCTAACTTGTTCTTTGTTTTGCTTTTATAAACAACATGGATTCCTCCATGTTGGTTTCGATTGTGGCAATTGGTTCACCATGGCTCTCCTCTTCCTTAAACACGAAGTTTGAGAGATCAAACTCATCCAAAATATCAAGTTCTTGCAAGGATGAAGTGAAAGATGGATCTAAAATTTCCCTTATGAATTGCTCTTCACTCACAACCTTTGAATCTTATTTTTCCTCCTCCTTTCTGTGAAGCTCCTTGTGAATGGTTATTGTAATAACGAAGATACCCTTGGTTGATCAATGTAATTTCCTAAAAGTGCAGCGAGTTCTAAACATGTAGGATAATGAGGGTCACCGAATTTGAATGAAGTGTCTTGCCCACTTGGAAGTTCATCTTCTTTTGCCTCCTACCCTTTAGTTTCACCTCCTTATCTTTATATTTTTCACTTGAAAGAGGAGGAATTGCAGTAGTATGCCAGGTTACTTCTTCTTCTTCCACTATGCTCTTAAAATCAATCCTTTCTTCTACTAGTATCTCATGAATTTTCAAAATAGGAATCTCCTCAGCTGATGGAAAAGATGGAGAAGGGTGATTGCTAGGTTCTCGGTAATGAACCTTTCTTTCTTCAAACTCATGGCCCCAATCCTTGGATCTTTGAATTTTATTTTCTCTCTTATGCTCCTTCTCAATCTATTCTTCTAAATTTGCATGTGCCTCCTATAGTTCATAAGAATGGAAATCAACCTTGGCTACCATGATGTATTTACTAAGGAATGGATCTTGAGTAACCAAAAATTTGGGCCCTTAGTCTCTTGGTCAATATCCAATACTTCATGATTTTTAACTAATCTTTCTGAGAGGCTTAGGCACATGTAAATCCGATTTGATGAAATGGGGGAAGGCTTTAGCCCTTGGCTGAATTTACAAAGAATCAAATGGTGGAGGAGGTGGAATACTTTCTTATGGAGGAGATGAATATTTGGGAGGGACAATGGAATAAAAATGAAGGTGAGGTGGGAGGGAAGAAGATGGAGAAGGGAAATCTTCAATAGGAGCAGTAGGCGAAAACTAGGAGTATGAAACTCAGATTGATATCTTGTAGGTTGGTAAGATTAAAAGGAGAGTTACTTGATGATGGTGAAAGATTAACCCGTTGACCAGGTTCTTCAAAAAGGGGTGCATTATCATTTCTCTTCTCAATTGACTGCAACAAAATGTTCAAAGTTTCAACCATTACATTTAGAGTTCCAGTCAATACCTATATCTTCTATTAAGGGTTGTACGAACTTGGTAGAGGTCTA
Organism: Taxus wallichiana var. yunnanensis; assembly: GCA_018340775.1. Taxonomy (NCBI): domain Eukaryota; kingdom Viridiplantae; phylum Streptophyta; class Pinopsida; order Cupressales; family Taxaceae; genus Taxus; species Taxus wallichiana. The sequence continues at coordinate 602,169,602 of CM031241.1, read as the reverse complement.
CCATATGGAAAAGGTTCACTGAAACTAGGTAGTTTAGCCACCATGATGTTGTATTTCTCCTCCCCTTGTAGCAATGTTTCCTCCATATCTTGAATCTACATTTGAAGATCAACATATCCATGTCCTTGAAAAGCACAGTGGTTAACATGATAATTGTAAATATCATCAGGGTTTGATTGATATGCAAATTATTCATGATAAGGTTGATGAAACTTATTTGAAGGAGGATTCTCAAAATAAGGAGATCGAGGATAATTATATTGCTACTGAAAATAGGAATTCCAAGAAGGAAATGAATTCGTGATTGCACAACTTCATGGGAAGGAAAATGGAAAGATATGGAAAGAATATATGAATGAAAATGAATGGAAAGAAAGGGAAAGGTCTGTAACTTAGAAAATGGATTGATTAGATCAGTGGATTCACCAAATGTGTTTTTCATATGCCTCCAAAGGCTAGATTCCAACAAGAACACACTAACTTGTTGAAATGAAGATGTAAATCTCCTCAAAGTGGTCCCATCGTACATGCCAAAGCTGTTTAGTGCAAGTAGCACGGTGGAAAATATATTGCAATGGAACACTTATGAAATGTATATCTTTCACCTGCTTGTTCCATATGGTGTGCCAAAAATTTTAGTGTAGGTATCACATTGGTAAAGAAATTGCAATGAAACACATGTGAAATGTATACCTTTCACTGCTAGTCCCACCAGGCATGCCAAAAGCTGTTATCACAAGATTACAATACCCTATGATTTTCCATGTGTGTGTGCATGAGCTATCAATGTAATTGGGTAACATTGGACCATCTCTCAAGTTTTGGACTTGCATACTTGAGATGGACCTCCAGAGAAGGTTGGTTCCTCTACCTAATCCTAGCACTAAACTACTCCTAATGAAGGAAATTCAGCTAACTACTCCTATTCTAAATTTCCAAGGGATCGAAGAGAGAGAGAGAGAGAGGTTAGAAATATGCATAGAAATGGAAATCCTACACTTAAAAGGTGATAACACCAAGAAAAGGGGTGTTGGATAGTTTATAATGCATGAAAATTCAAGAAAATGGAGGTGAAGAGGATGGAAAAACATCATAGATCACAACAACACTTAACACATCATATCCACAAGCACAACATCATATAAACTTGCAATGAGAACATAAAATATGCACAAAATACCGTATGCATGCATAAATGCAAGAGAAAACAATAAAAACCAAGCTAGGATAGAGAAATAATCACAAGACATTGATTTTATTGCTCCATTAGTTGCACAATACATAATTGTAGAGGAAAGAGGCATGATTTTCCATTACAAAGCTAAAAATGAGGCTTGGAGCTCCATATCTACCCATGAGAAGAAGAGAGCAACATCAACAATGTCCAACTTTTTACAAAATGAGCTCTCTTTACAATATATGGAAGAAAGAATTTGAGAGAGAGAGAGAAAGAACTCGAAATTCCCCTTCAACCACCAACCAATGTCATTAATTGACCTGCAAAAGTGATGGGAGACCCTGCAAAACTCATTCCATCATGTCTTGTGCCTTGTGGGAGAAGAAATTGATCTCCATACCTCTATTTTATTATCCAAAAGCTGTATGTAGGTTATCATTTACAACTGGAGGATTTTTTTTGCATTTTTGGGCCACCAACTACCACCAAATTCCTAATTTCTTGTCTCCATGTTCTAGAGCATCAAATTATGAGTCCATCCATATAAATTTTATTAAATTTGGACCATTGTAGCTTGAGTTATGGCCAGCGGGTCGCGAGGTTCCAAAATGCCCAAAACATTGTTTTGCGGTCACAGTTCCACTGTTAGCTTCACAATCCACACTATAAAGGACCCTCTTTTGCTCTATTTTCCTTTAGAAATTGGGTTCGTAGGGTTTATGTGGAACGAGTTGAACTTGGTCTCACGGGTCTCCACTTAGCGATTTCCTCGCATCTATCCCTTTTTACGTATTTCACTTGCTTTATTCCCCGCCACCATGTCCTTTGATTTTGGGGTTTGAGGAGTCACTGAGAGCGTGATTAGTGGGGGTATTAGGACTTGAGTTCCTTTAGGGCCCAAAATACCTAAACTCTCCACACCTTATAACTCTCGATCAATACTTACCAACTCGGTGAGCTCTATTCTTCTCACCGAGAGTTCTTCCTCCGGCTCGGTCCCCTTCATTGCATCTTTTCGGCCCTTTCAAGCCCTCACACTCCTCATGGCCCGTTCCCCTCAAACCACAACCCCACATGACCCACACCAAATTCCCATGCCCTTTGCGGTCATTTCGGTCTTCGACATCCCGTGGGGAACATTGTTCCCCACAACCCTTATATCTTTGCACCAAACCTTTGACCCTCACTCCAATGCATTACGGGCCACAACGTCCACTAGATAACTCATACCCATGGATAACTTGATCCCCATGGGCCTCCATTACCTGATAGCCTCTTCCCCACATAACACCGAGTCGAGCCCGCAGTGGCAATGCGGGCCAAAGGCCCCTTCAAGGAACTCAACCCCTCGATCCTCGTTCCAAGTGTGCCTTCGATGGTTGAGTTAGCCGATTTATAAGGGATTTGACCAAACTAATATAAATGGGGCCCAAAACTAGTTCCTAAAACCCCAATCGACTGCACTACATTGTAAAACACCAATTTAGCCCTTTTTCTCCAAACTTAGCCAAATTTTTGGATTTTTTCAAGAACAAGGAGCTATAAAAGAGGAATTAGATGTCCCAAGACCATTTTGACCAACTTTACCCATTTTTTCAATGTTTTAACTAATATTTTCTTGAACTTGGCCAAGTTTTGAACCTTTTGAAACATAGAAGAGGAAAAAAATGACCAATTGATCCCAAACTTCCCAAAATCACTACAAGTGCTCCAAAAACATAAAATGGTACCTTAAATACTCAGATTCTTCCATGAAGCTTTGTTAACTACCTAAGCTCAATTTTATCCAGTTGCCCATTTTACCAAGGGGTAAAAATGGATAATATCTTCCCCTATACAAGTTCGCATGATGATAACGGGCTAGATTTAGTTTGTACAAGTATGTTGAAATGTGTGTGATGGAATAGAATGAAATCCCTCCTATGTTGTGTATGCAAATCAATGCAACCCTTGTCCCTTGTATGAATGTGCTAGATGTATGCCTTATAGTGCTCTTGTGCCTTTGTGCAAGCTTAGGTGGTGATAGATAATGTTTATGATGCTTGGCCATTTATTTGAGAGAAGTAACTAAGTATATATATGATTCCCTTGTTTGAATTTCGTAATTGACAACTGAAAGGCCAACCCAAAGTTTTAAAAGGTGACCAAAAGGTGAAAAGGACCCAAAAGAGTAAAAAGAAGATAAAGAAGGCGGGAGCACCCAGGAGGGATAGGAGCACCCGGGCGCTTCCATCCTAATTGGGCGCTAGTGTCCAAGGTCATCAAAAGATAAATCGGTAGAGTGTCGATGGAGTTAAAAGATGTGTAAAGCCAGTAAAGTGTAAAAGATAATAATCAAAAGGCCCAAAGGAGTTATCAACCACTAGTTTTCTTACTTAGGAATCATGTATACATTAGTATGATTTAGGACCTAGAAATGTACCCAAGTGCATAGATTTTGTGTCTACATTTTCCCCACTTTATGTTGTTGAGTGAATACTCGATAGCATAAAGTAGATAGAAGATGTGTACCTTGTAAACCGAAGAGAAGTGTAGCCGATAGCATGCCAAGTGGACAAGTAGCCATATGAAGTGTGAAGTGATTGAATGTGAAGCGTGGCAACTAGGAAAGGGAGGTAGACCCTAGGGGTGAAGTGTATGTGTAGTAGCATGTTGTTGGAGCTTGTGCTTGTAGATTTGAGATGCTTCTTATAAGGATGGACTTGTAAAAGAAGAGAAAAAGAGTAGTCAAAGTATTGTATGTGAAAAATCAGAGTAACGTGTGTATAAATAAGTAAAAAGTGTGTAAAAGTAATAGCTAAGGAAAGTGTGCACTTGATGTATGAGAGAGTATAAGATAGAAAATTGTCTTGTTTGCTTTGGAGATGTTTCTATATTTAAGTGTCTTGTTACCAAAGGTGAGGTTTTTGGGTGATCTCATGCCAAGAGTGAGTTTTGGGAGTTGTCACCCAAGAACGAGTTTTTTGGGCAATCTCATGCCAAGAACAATTTTTGGGTGATCTCGCACTAAGAGAAGAGTGTTGGAGAGAGAGGTCTATTTTTCTCTCATTCCATGGCGCTTCTCAAAGTGTCCTTCTGATTGGCACATCCGGATTTATAACTAATCGTAAATGAATTATAGTCGATTGAGTGAATTATGTAACTAAACGTAAGTGTCCGAAATCTTTGTAGAATCGTATTATAATGGAACCATAGAAATGTATAGGATAGGAGTACCCACGAGAGGACAGGAGCACCCCGGGAACTAGTGATTTATCAAGGCACTTATGTCTGCTCAAATGCTTGGAATCTAGTCTTTTCTAGTTTGGAGGACCTTCGTTTCTACTTGCTCTTTGTCTCTATGGTTTTTGTTAGATCATTGATCGTAGCTATAAAGTGAAAAACATATGTCTAAGCGCACATGTCCACAAACCACATCAAATCTGATAAAAAATATATAGAATGTGGATTCAAAGGTGACCCCAATTAGAATTACAGAAGAGTGAATTTACAACCGAGTACTGCACTACATATCAAACTCCATGTATTTCTTTATGTGTGTGTGTGTGTTTCATTCCCTAGGTTTCCCTTGTGCAAGTTGCACAATGATAGCGGGCTAGATGTAGATTGTACCGAGTGTGTAAAAATTTGTGTGATGGAATAGAATGAACTCCCCTTTTATGTTGTGTATGTAGATTAATTAAGCCCTTGTCCCTTGTATGAATGTGCTAGATGTATGTCTTATAGTGCTTTTGTACCTTTGTGCAAGCTCGAGGTGGTGATAGATAATGCTTATGATGTTTGGAACTTTATTTGAGAGAAGTGACTAAGTATATATGATGCATGTTGATCAATTTTGGTCAATCATTGGAGGGGGTACAAATATTTTTACGAGTGCTTAGTTTACGGAGTTTCGTGACGAGGTTGGGAAAATACACATGCAACTAACTTTGTATGTTATTCCAGAAGACTTATCCCTCACATAAGATGTATTTCTAGCTATCACCTTTGGCGAGGATCATGCATCATGACCACTTACTGACCAATATAGGACCCTAACAAAGACGGAAATCCATCATACATCATACATATGCATGTTGGGACAACAAACAAATAGTTTTGCATATTTGAGGAGCAATAGAAAAGTACAGTTGAATTGAGTGTTCTTATTCATGCTGGGAGGATCAAACAAAAGGTATAATTGAATTGAATTTATTCCCATGATTAAGTGAATTTATTAAGTGTATTGAGTTTACGAAGTTCATTTATTATTCATTCAATTAAAGAAAGTACAAAATAAGTACATACAACTCATTACATGAAAGTAACTTCATTTATTCATAAGGAATAACTATACATATTTTCCCACACAAGCCGTGGGAATGACCCATTAAGTACATTAAATACAAATGAAACACATGTACATGAAACTATAAGCAAATAAGAAGGAGGAAACCCATCATTGCCTAAATGAGGTGGATTTCCCTTCGAATCCTCGCTTATAGTTGTTCCATCCTCATTCCTTTTCTTCCAAAATTTCAACAAATGTGAACAGAAAACAATCATTCGTTAGAAGCTTCGGGTTTTATCACTGCTTACGTACTTTCAACTTTAGGCATATGAATTTCTTTCATATGTATAAATAAGGATGCATGATGGAGAAATAGAAACTAAAATCAGAAAACAGATTCAGATTTCAAAGGCCATACTGATCAAGACTAATATTAAAAGGTTTCAATATTCAGATCTCCAGGTGAAAGGTGTACAGAGCTCAACTCTACAACTAATCACCTTAATATCAAATAGCATTTCACTTGAACAAATATTATAAAAACAAAAATTTTAGCTATTTGCATAAATGGAACAACAAAATAATCATATTCAAATCTGAGAATGTATTGAGAAATAAGGAAGCGAGTTATTGTAGTAGAAATCCAAATACAACAGCTAATGCAATCACACCGAGTTTCTCTCTTCCCTCAACAGAGTCACTGATGACATGAATCAAGTCCTAACATATCACAAGTACAATAGTGGTAATTATGAGAGATTTCAGAGGCCCAATTCAGATTGCAAGATATAGGTACAACTCCAAACTTAACAAGTATGAATTAGATACAAATAGAGTGCTGGAAAAAACAAAGCAAAGTGGCGAGCTGAGTGTTATTACGTGGCTGAGTTGGCCCTAAAGGGAATCAAATATGTTAGAGGCATGAGCCATCAAAACCTCAATTCCAAGATTCAAAATAGAAAATCCTTTCTAGGAATACAGATATGGGCACATGTGATGCAAAGCAGAAACTCTATAGTGAAAACATGCACATATATGGATTAAACACCATGAAATCAGAGTTCTGTGTATTGCTTTTGGTGGTCAAGCTTGAGCATCAAACGATGAGTTAAATCATAAACAAGTGGAAACCAAGCTAAAAATAATGCAATATTAATAAAGATTACCAGTGCAAACAAGATATGGCGAATTGAATACACAATGAACCCCGGTATAGATTTGGAAAGGCAAAAGGAAAAAAATCCAAATGCAAAAATATCCATACCTTTGTCAAAAATGGTGAAATATAGTTGCACCAAGTAAAATGGCAACAAAACCACAAGCTTTTGTAGTGAGCAGAGAGTCTACAAACAACTCAAATCTGGACAAGGAGAAAACTAGATCTCGAACTCTCTCCAATGGCGGTGCTACAGTGAAACCCCATGGCGGCCGTATGCACAGGAAAAACAAATGGTAAATGTAAAAATCTCAAACTCGGGGTAATAACAACAACATATGGCTATGGTAATTTCAAAACAAAGTGGAGGAGAGAATTTTCCCAAATTAACATTAATCAAATCAAACCCCAAATGGAAAGTCACTTCGCCCAGCACTCAGAAGCTCAAATCCTTTAAACTTGCATGTGACGTTTCATTTTTAATTTTGACTTTCATGATTTTCATATAAATATCAAAATTTATATTTTCATATAATAACACTATATGAAATAGAGATATTGTACGCAAAACCGAAATCTTATTCTATTATAAATATATATTAACATAGCTATAAAACACTAACATGTCATAATATTGTGGACGCATTTAATTTAAGATCATAATCATGCAACGAAATAATTTGTATAAAATGTATAGCCTAATTTAGCATTAAAAATTAAATTTTCAATATAATTTTTATAATACAAAACAATATACATAAATTAAGAATTGATTTTTTAAAATTAAATGATACTTGATTAAAGATAATATATCTTTTCTATTGGTGAAGTCAATTAATGCAACATATTTGACAATACTTAGATGGGCTTCACTATCATATCATCCCAATACACGTTAATGTATATTCAAAATAATCAAATGTCTAATATCCTTTCCTATTCAAGAAAACATTTTAAACAAAGTATTATAACATCCTCAATACACACTAATAAATATTTGAAAAAACTCAAACATATATCACATATATCTTCAAAAAGATCAAATGTATATCATGGATTCACCACTTTTGACTTGAGAAAGTACCCTTAAACAATTTACATAAGTAGTGTAAACAAAATATCTAGTGTTCGTGGGTTCATATGAAATACCCCATCATTACAAATATGTCAACACAAAACATTCTAAGATACTTCAAATCCTTCTTTGCTTTTCATCTTTCCAAATTTCATAAACTCTATTCCAGTCCACCTCTGATATATGAAGTCCTGTCAATGAAGCTCGCATCAAGGCATCCAATGTTTCCAATGAGAGCTTTGTTCTTCTTATATCTTTTATTATATTTTGTCTTGAAAATCCTCTCTCACATGCAACTGTACTTGCTGGAATGGTAAGTATTGCTTGCCATAGTTTTGTCATGTTTGGAAAGCTTGTATGCGAATCTGTAGCACAAAAAACCCTCCAAGCCTCCTTCATGCGGAATCCTTCACAACTAAAGCGAAGAGTATCAACAAAATTATACAACTCTTTTGAACAACCTTCAAAATAAAAAAAAGGCTTTTCTTCTCCCTCACACAAAGTATGTTGTAAGTGTTCAAAAATTTTAAGAAGCCACCGCTTTGAGTTTTCTTCTCTAGTACATGCATCCTCTGAATAATGACAAGGGCTAAACAACTTTATAGAATTGAAAAATGAAAGATCTGGGAATCTTTCATTTAAACAATCTACAAGCTTTTGAACATATTCTTTTGCAAGTTTCTTACAGCTCTCTAGTGACCCATCAATTTGAGGCTTCAATGTTTGTTTTGGTGCATCAACATTATCATCACACACATTTGGAATTGCCACAAATCGAAGTTCATGCCTATGAATGTGTCCATCTTTATCAATAATCTCTAAATAACCATATTTAGAGGTCTCCAAAAATTTAGACAAGTAACTTGTGCCATTTGCAAAGTTGTCGGTCCTTAGAAACCACCTGCTCAAAGTTTGTATAGTAGAATCTATGGTTGCCCCTAAAGATGTAACATCCACATTATCCTCTTGAAATTTTTTATTCAGTTTGTTTAGCTCGAACAATACATCTGCAAGCATATGTAAGAAAAATTGTACTGAGAAGATCCTAGCCTTATCATACCATGAGTCTCTCTTCTCATTTTTCCACAAAGTCAATAATGGAGGCATCAACACAATAAGTCTTTCAATAACCTGTCCTCTTGAGAGCCATCTAACCCCATGAATTTGAAGAGCTTGAAGTGTTTCAAGTTGCATGAGTTCCTGAAGAGCAATCAATTCATTATGTCTTTTGGTAGAATTTTGGACCCAAGAATATACCTTATTTGCCAGCTTCTCAACAAACAACAATTCAGGTATTTTTTTAGCAGCATCTGATGCAGCTAAAGCCTCACGATGAGCAATGCAATGAATGCCTATAAGATTGTCAACATCTTTCTTCAAAAGAGTAACAAATCCATTTTCACTCCCCACCATTGATGAAGCACCATCTGTAGAAACTGCAATCAATCTTTTATTTGAAAGACCCCTTTCTTTATTCAAAACACAGACTGCATCATATATAGTTTTTCCTCGTCCATCACACACATTTATGAGCTTTAAGAATTGTGAAATTGGTGGGCCCAACCCTTTTGATTCTAGAAAAGTAGCATAAACCACAAGGTGTTTCTCAAGCTTCGATCAAGTACTTTCATCCAACATCAAAGAAAACAATGGACTATCTAACATTTTTGCACTTTGTCTCTCTTCAAGATACTTAGATATGGAAAAAAGGAAATCATTTGCAGCCATATGATTTGTATATGATCTATAATCCTTATTTTTCGGCATGTTTGGTGTTTCTAAGTACATTTCAAGAGAGCAAAGAGACTCATATTTTGAGAGGGGTAAGTCTTCTTGCACTGCCCAATAAACTAATTTCATGGTTGTGATTATTCTTTCCTTATTGGTGTCATCAATATTTGCAATGTGTTCTGGAATTGATTTTGCTTTGCCTTCATTTCCACATATCCATTTTGCTTGTGAAATTTTGTGGTTGTTTGATTCAGCATGAGTAACTATTGCATCATGTTGCAAAGTAGTACAACCAGTTCCAGTTCCCCATGGTCCAATAGACTTGTGCTCTTCACAATATATACATTTCATGATTGTTTTCCCTTCATGCATTGCACACCTTAACCACTTGAATTTCACTTTCCATTCATCTCTAAATCCTCTTTTTACTCTAGCCCTTTTTTTGTTTTGTGTTAAAACTTCTTCTCCTTCAAATGCCTCATCACACTCATCATCATACCCTAATATATTTAAATCTTCATTCAAATCAAAATTATGACCATCTCTTGATGAAGCTTGTGATGTGTTTGACCATGCAAAAAAACTTTTTGATTGAAGATTGATTCTTTTTGGATTGAGACATTTTAGCTTATAATGTACCTATACAACCGAAATTAAAAACAATAATTAGATATAAAATTCAATAATAAAAAAATATAATAATGTCAACAACTTAATGATAGATTATTAATTCAACACACTACAACAATGATAGCTTTTCAAGAGAAATCTAAATATGTAGTTAAAAATCTATTATAATTATTTTTCTATGTTATATTTCTTTCACAATAAACCTAGGAGATCATAACATGTCCCAAGCCCTTTTCAATCTCATTAATATTTGCATTAACTCAACTAATTTTAATGATGTGCATGATCCAATTTTAAACCAAAATAAACCTTGTCTCTTTAGATTGTATACTATTCAAATGATAAAACTATGGATAAAACTATTAGTTATATAAAACAATCAATTGTTGTTACAACATATATATGTTATAATTGAAAATATTTGTAAGCGGTTTAATTTTTTTAGATGAGAATGGCCATATAAAACGATGAGAAATACTACATTAGTTTCGCATCCTCAAAATCTATTTTAAATAAACTCTTCAGATTTTTGATAAATTATTCAATAAAAGTTTCTACTCCACTCTTCAACCATTTTTACCACCATATTATTTAATCACCAAATTAAAATATTAGTACGCATATAAGAACATAATTAATTGATATAATAATTTACTATTCTAATACTTCTATATAATTTAAATATAATCTAATTGAAACCATTCCAAATTCTAATTTGCTACTACCCACTTCCTTAGCACAATCCATAATCATCGGCTCCTGTAAGATAGATTTAACATCAAATTTGTCCAAAAGAAGGTTGGGAGCAGCAAGCAATTTAAAGAGGAATAGAAACGAATCACACTCTTTTGTTAAATCAAATATGCTGATGAATAAAAAATTATGAACCATGTTAATAGTTACAACATTTTTACTTGAGGCAAATTTTTATAATTAATTTTAATGTAGAACATATTTATCATCATGACATTCAATTGAATGAATTTTTTCCAAGGAAACGGGGATTGTGGTCTACTAAATAGACTAGATACACTATGAACTTTCAACTAAATATATGTCCATTTACTTAGGCTCAAAAGGGTGATAAAGCCACCTGAAGGTCACGAATAACCATAGATATGTCATACAAAGACCATACAAATAAAGCTTATGACCACAACACAATATGAGAAAGTGGTGGTAATTCATTTATGGAGATGATTATTTGGAAACATCTGTAAGGAAAAATGAGAGAATATTGCATTCACGCAAATCTTGACTCGCTAGAGCTTGATTGGTATGAATTCTTATGTCACAAAGAGGTTGTCTATATGAGTAAAACCTTTCATCGCATAGCTTGATTACCAATAATTTTGGCCCATGAGAAAAACGAGTTTCAGCTCTATGTAAGAAATGAATCTTTGACTCCATCTGTTCAGTATTCTTTCTTCATGGGCAAAGGGATGGTTAAAAACATAGAAATGAACAAGCCGCAAGCAATTCAAAGGATCATAAGGCAATTATTTAAAAATTGTATAATGTCTTTAATTAAATAGTGGTAAACAAGGATTAAGCGATTTATTTGAACTTGATGTTGTGGCCATTCAGATTGTTGATGTTAGATATAGTTGTCACGTCCCATCTCATCTCTAGAATGTTAAATTCCCATTTTTTATTCTAATATTATCACCAAATGAAGCTCAGTTAATTCGAGCAAAATAATGAAATGTAGATAACCATCTAGATAAGGGAACATTTGTTGAAATTTAGCTCTTACCATGATGTCTAATGCATTTCAGGAACTTAAAATATTGGCTGCCACTCATTCCATGAAAAATGATCATGGTGTAAAACATTATCTAAGTCACTCCAGGATAGAAGAAGATTCCAGAAGTTCCAATGTTGAGCAACCACCAAGCGTGCAGGTGAATCCAATGCAAAAATGCAACTTAACAAACAGTCAGCATCGGCAATCTAGTAATATTATGGACCATACTCACTCTGCAAGTATGTTTCCGAAAGAGGATAGGGCCAAGGAAGGGATCATTTCTATTAGTACCACACAAGTAAAGAAAGTGGAATGCTTCATGGAGAAGAGAACATTGGAGAGCCCTTTTAATCCTCACAATGGAAAATGCTAGTACAGATATTTCCCACTCATATGTGATTAGAGATACCGTGCCTTTAAAAAGTGACATACCTCACTCACACAATGATAAGTCCAATATTTTGGGTGATAGTGAATACAGAAGTTATGGGGCATATAGTACTGGAAGTTTGAGATTGCATGTTGAAGAAACCAAACGAGAAGATCCAGATTTGCTAAAATTATCCAATGAGAATCCTGTTTACAAAAAAACTACATCTCTTAATCCTGGGAAAGCATGGGAACTCAAGCAATCAAATGGCATTCATGAAATAATGGAATGCAGTGTCCCACATTTTCTTCAGAAAGAGCATTCTCTGGCACAAATAGACATTTAAAACATGCGAGTAACTGTTAACTCGGGTTTGAATTTGAACCCAAAAAATCGGAGAGAATATCCACAAAATAATTCAAAGCATAATTTGGGTGATGTCGGTAATAGTTCGTGTATGCAAAGTTTTGACTGGGAAAAAGAAAACTCTTTGCATTCTCTACACATGTCAAGACTTAAACATATAAACGGGAAGGTAAAAGAGAGGGGAGTCACATCAAAATGCTCAATTAGATCTCAACAAGAAGGCATGTGTTATTCCAAGAGATTATAAAGGGCGTTTCCGAGTTGAATAAAAAAGATTTGGATGGGGATAAAGTAGGTGATATCCTTTATCCTAAATGGAAGCAAACACCCAAACGTAAATCTACAAAGCCAACCAAGAATTTGGTAAATCTCTTACATGAGAATATTGGAAAGGAAACTAACCATGTGGAAGCACATCTATCTGAAAATGTAATCAACCTTGTAAAATTTAGCATCCATAAAAATCACTCTGATTATGGTTGCATAGGTTTGCAAAGGATTCACAAGGGGAACATACAAATTGTTTAAAGCTTTCTTGAGTGTTAAAAGTCTATAAATACTAAATATGGCGAGCGATTATGGAATGCATACAACAAAAACTAGTTAAATTTCATCAAGATCACGAACCCCTTTAACAAATGTTAAATGTTACTCGAACTGCACCATATAAACCGAATTCTATGGCTAATTGACAGTACTAAAACAAATAGGAAAGTATAACTGAAAAACAAAAAAAAAAATTGCAGAGAAAAATAAATGAAATTGAAGTTGGGAATTCATTTGCATACTAAATTATCTCCATCATTTCCACGGCAAGAATCAATACTCATACTCCATTATCTCCATCATTTCCTGCTGTAATGCAAAAGTGATAGACACAGACTCCATTGAAAAGAGAGTTGGTATTATACTCATGCTTTGAAGGCATCATTTTTGAATCCCTTTTTTCAAGATTATTGAATGTAACAGTTATAAAAAATGGGTTATAACCAGAGACATACAAGGCTTGCACGTCAGACATAGCAAGGACTCATTTTACCGCAGCGAAAATCCATCCTTGAACAATGTTTCTACATAAAACTACCATGTTGAAATTATGTCAAACAATTAATGATAAGTTTATCTCTTATTCATCTATTTTTCTTACCCGGAATTATGTTGTTGAACTAATTTCTGTATCTCCTTGCTCCTCTGCAACTTGGTGGTTGACACTTCATTTGTTCAGCTGCATGTTGTGGCTACCTTCATTTCATCCATGCACATTGCAAACAGTTTATTGAACTGCAAACTTCAGTCTCCCATCACCATGTCTAGCTTCTGGCTTCTCTTCACCCATTCATTGAAAGTCTGAACTGGAGTCTGGTTTATACTGCTTCAAAATCCGTCTTAATGCTGGCCGCTGGACATTGAATATGGTAGTTGGCACAAATGAATTATACAGTATCCGTGAGCCATGAATGATGAGGGATGTTTACCTATTTAGACGTTGAGAGTCGAGACTTCAATTACAGACTACAAATATTGCCCAAGTGTTAAGTGTTTGTATTAAAAAGTTTCACGAACATCCTGTGGTCATTACCCATATTCCAATTCCAATTCCCGATTCCCAAATAGCTATTCCTAATTAGTATCCTGTACAGTGTAGCCTGTAGGGTAGCCGGTGGCCGCTCACCGCTGTGCTTGTATTCATAAATTCGTTGACAATGTGCCCTGCCACTGCCAACTCGGGGCTCGAGAGTCTAAGACGGGACAGGGTGAGTCCGCATCCGCGTCTACCACTACTAGTACCAGTCTATAAAAAAAAATTTAAACGGTTGGTTTTAAGAAGTGCACGTCAATATGACGCTTTTCCAAAACATCTGCCCATTCCCTGTTACGGGGTAAAAATTAAGTTGGCCGTTTTTTACGGTTAAAAACACAAAAAATGTCTAAACAGGCGTCAAATTTAACCCCTGGTCTGTACCATTCACAAAGGCAAAAACCAAAGTCAACTACCCGGTTTGACTAAGATTGGAAAAAGACCATGCCTCGTGTATGTTAAAATAATCGGTTGTCTTTCAAAAAGTTGTATTTTATTCAGAGGCGATTGTGCATGTAAAATTAGAGGTTGGATTTATCCCCAATTTGGGCTACTTGGCTATTTTTGGTACTTGATTATTTTGGCACTTGAGGGAGAGGGTTTGGTATTTATACATGGCTTTTACAAGCATGTAGGGGGATCATTTTTTGCAGAGTTATGCTGCAAAGATTTTGTATTGTACACCTTTGATAATAAAGACTGATTTTCCTCCATTCTCAAGCTTCTTTGCAGTGTGTAAAAGCAGGTTGTAGGCGTGTTGTAAGTGAATATCTTAATCCTTTTGCATGCCAATAGCCTCATAACACCTTCATTAAGTGAATTTGATTGTTTTGTAATTACATAAGTGTATTTTAATACCTTAGTAAGTACAAAATTTGTTAAGCATGATTGGAGTGAAGCCATCAATTCTTCATTTTTCGTTAAGTGTGTTTCATGCAAGCTTAAGTCCCACATAATTTTTGGTGTATCACCATTTCAAGATTTCAATTTTTACAATTTCCTAACCCTCAACCCAATCAGATTTAGTAGTTTTAGGTGATCCATCAAGGGAGCCAGCCCTCTCTAAAGGTTCTCCTCAGTCCGAGGCACCCATAACTCGGAGGATATCCCATCAGACGGCCAAAGTCAGAGTCAGATAGCCTATCCAACACAAAGGTTTACTTCATACCTATAACAATTCCCTTCTTTGAAGTTCATAATCAACAACTGAAAGGTTAACCTTGAGTTTTAAAATGTGACCAAAAGGTGAAAAGGACCCAAAAGAGTAAAAATAAGATACGAAGAGAGGAGCACCCAAGAGGGATAGGAGCGCTGAGCACTTTCGTCCTAATCGGGCGCTAGTGTCCGAGGTCATCAAAAGATAAATCAGTGAAGTGTCGATGGAGTTGTAAGATGTGTAAATCTAGTAAAGTGTAAAAGATAGTAACCAAAAGGCCCAAAGGAGTTGTCAACCACTGATTTTCTTGCTTAGGAATCATGTATACATTAGTATGCTTTAGGACATAGAAATGTACCCAAGTGCAAAGATTTTTTTGTCCCCACTTTATGTTATTGAGTGAACACTCCATAACATAAATTAGATAGCAGAGATGTGTACCTAGTAAACTGAAGAGAAGTGTAGCCAATAGTGTGTCGAGTGGATAAGTAGCCATATGAAGCATGAAATAATTGTAATGTGAAGTGTGGAAACTAGGAAAGGGAGGTAGACCTAGTGGTGATGTGTATGCGTAGTTGTGTGCTACTAGAGCTTTTGCTTATAAATGTGAGTTGTAGTGCCCCTCATATCTCCTTGTTGGCGTAGTAGAAAAATCCATCCTCACGCAACATTCACTCTACTCCACCTTTTCTATAAATGTGTTCCAACAAAATAAAATATAATAGTAATAATGAAAACATATTAGATTATTTTAATAATGAAATAGTTTTTTTTTCAAAATGAATGAAATGAGGTAAATGAATTTAAAATAATGATAATGTTAAATAAAATAAAATAATTAAAAATAAATAAATAAAAAGAGGCCCCTGATTCCTTTGGGCGAGTTAGGGCATGGGGGCTCGGGCTCCTTTTGTTTTTTTTTTTTCGCCTTTGGTTTTGTGGAATGGAGAGAAGGAGGGTAGCCGCCACCATGGAGGGAGGGGGGGGAGCTCTGACCAGATTCTACGCACCCCACAGAGGTTGAAGAAGGCGTGGAGGAGGAGGTTTGTCCGTTGTGGCACTTGGAAAATGCGCAGGTCTAGAAAAAATGCCTGAAGAAACGTGGTTTCACAGATTTCTATGGTCACTGTGTTTACACAGATCCAATGTGCATAAGGGAACCTTTTTGACTACTCCAGGGAATGCCTTGCAGATGTCATCTCATAGAATGCCTTGTCGCGGCCGGTGCCAGCATTCTCCCTGCCTGTGTCAAAAAAAAATGAACCCCCCATAACCTGCGTGGACAGCTCAAGCATAAAAGTTAGAGGATTTCTGTCAGATGTTGTAGTCGCAAATACTTGGGGGTGTGGTTTCATGATTGACCAAATGAAAGAATGAGACAACTCTCATGGAATATTACTTGCAGCGTATAGAAGACACGGATTTCCTCATAAGGCACGCACACTATTTCACCATGCAACAAACCGTTCTCCAACTTGTTGAGTTTACATTTGCCCAAAGACATTTCCGGCCTGTGCAAAATGGAAGCTTTGAAACAAGGTATGCACATCCATCAAAGCATAAAAGGTTAGAAAAATCATGTCAGATGTTGTAGTTGGAACTGCCCTAGTAATGTATGCAAAATGTGGTAGCATGGACAACACACGTGAAGTGTTTGACGGAATACCTTAAAGAAATGTGTTCCCTGGACTACAATGACTACAAGATATGTAGAAAATGAATTTTTGGAAAGGAAAGTGAACTTTGTTAGAATGCCTCAAAGAAATGTGGTCTCATGGAGTGCCATGATCTCATGATATGCACAAATGGATTTGATGAGAAACTTTGGAAACAATAGAAGCATAATGGGCAACAAATTTTAAGAGATTGAACTGTTAGTGTATTTGTGCTCTGGTTGCATAATCATGGGGCTACAGCGAGCTCATAAATTGGTTGCAAATCATGCTCAAACTGGATTCTGAAAAGGCCTTGGAAACCGTCGGTATTTGGAACTCGTCCACGTATCGCCAACCCTGCTGTAAATGCTCGCTAGTTCATTCCCAAGCATGGTTCATCTTCCCTTACCTCTCATAATTCTCATGTTTTTAGTTCTCTTTTGCAACTTGATAGAATTTTAAAATATTAGGATTTTAATACCGTTAAATGTTTGTTTTCAACTCGTTGCAAAAACAATGAAATGTCGTGTCAAAAACTCACTAAGTCAAAATAACCCATTTGCATTAAAACACGAACTTCTACCCTCATTCTGAGGTGATGTAGAAAACTTCCAACCCAACTGGATCGCTACAACATTGTTTTATCGACCAGATGAATTTGACTTTCCAGTAATAACGTGACCATCTCCCGGTTTAAATAGTTAATTTTTGCATTTTTCGGAGACTCATTAAGTACCCTTCGTAACTCTGGAAACGAGATGTTAAGCTTCTTTCATGTACCTTGGTATGTGGGGAGTCACCTTGACCTTTGGATTGACCCCGAACGAACATATGTGATCTTTTTGACGCGCTTGTAGGAGCCCTATTACATTGGTTTACAGCAGTAGAAAGCCATTAAATCTAGAAAGTTGGCTTTCGTTTTGAACCGCCATTTGAACCCTAGATAGAGAAATTACCTTCCGTTTTCACAAACCTCTAGTGTTCTTACTAGAAAATTACATGGAACTTTCAGTTTAGGGAAAAGCACTTTTCTGGATAGTTTGGCAAAGCCATTTTGTAGGTCTCCGGTCGTAGTTTGATGAGGCCAAACTGGACCAATTTCGACTTGTCGCTCCAGAAAACTTGTCGCCGTTTGAAAATGGTTTTCTAGTTCTCCGTCCCGTCAACTCTGATGAATTCTCCTTATATAGGGGAACTTGTAGGAAGTGTCTCGTTGTGTGCTCATCCATCAAACGTTAGTTATGGACGTGGTTTTCTGGGCACTCGCTCGACTTTTGTTCATTTGCAACTAGGTCAGCTATAACCAGTAGCCCCGGAAGACTAGCCGCCAAATGAAAACCGTTCGCTATTTCCAAATTCCGTCAGTTGCTATGAATTCTTAGTATATAGGTGGACAGGTATAAATTTAATCGTGGTGTGTGTTCTCATCAGAAGTCAACCTTTGGAAGTAGTTTCTTAGCCTTCGAGCCCATTTTGTATGTTTTTGTAGCTAGTAAGAAAATGTAAAAATGGAAAGTTGCGGACCGTCGGGTTGCCAAACCACCCTGGAAACTTTTAACAGATGCAAACAACTATTTAAAACTCTATAGTGTAACCTGTTGTGTGAAATAGAACTTTTGACAAATGATGTTTTCTCTCTCTTCCCTTCTCTTTCTCTCTCTGGCTACAAAAAGAAGTAAAATGAAATGTAATGGATATATGTCTCTAAACCTTTTATTTCGATTGCAAATTGTAATTATTATCATATGTAAAATGGGAAACTGAAAAATGATAATTATGTTAGATTAGGGTGGATGCCATGCCAGTGAATTATCGTTGATATCATGCTCACGTGGTTTTGCAGGATGAAAGAATGACGACAAAAAGGCGATGTGTAATTCATTTATTTATCTTTGAAATTTATATAGTTCATTGTTAAATGAATAAATGTTTAATGTAGTCTCATGTTACAGGAGGATTATATTTGATAATTTGCTGATATGTTTCGAGATGCTAGTTTTAGGGACATCTAGGAAATGTATATTTAATTATAGGTTCAATTTGATTCACGGCACACATGGTAACAGGGTTGATATATGTATATATAAGGTAGATGAATTTGAAGTAATATCTTGTAGTGCATACTCAGTGTTCCATAAATGATTAATGAGTCATATTGTGCATTCATACTTTGTAAATGTAATGAAGAGATTTAAATCGAAACACTCTACCCTTGTTCAATATCGGAGCATAACTTGTTTTTATGTGTGTTACTTTTTACCCTAGAAGACATTGAAAACCGTAGAGTGAACTTAAACCCTACACTCGATGGAAATCTCCTAGCTTGAGTAAACAAGAGCCCAAGAATGGGTTTATCATCTTAGTCAGTGTGATTAGTGACATTGTCATAAACCTGGAAGATAGGAGCGACATAGTCAAACTTCTTTTGGAGTAAGTAGAGCTAACTCCTCCTTCGTAGCCTAGTGGATTACCTTGTTTTTCTGAAGATAGATTTAAAAGTAAATTTCTTCATCAAATGAAATCCTGTTGGATCCAAACGACATAAATGGAGATCGGGACATAGTTGTTCTTTGCCTTGCACTCTTGTTAATGAACCCCCTTGGCTCCGCATAGCTAAATGTGTTACTTTGGTTTCTCTCATCATAGCACCCTGGTCTCTTCTGGAAGGTGGTTTAGCATAAATTTGTCCTCTCGCTTAAAACTCTTATATAGTTGAGGGGTAGACCCTTAGGTGAAGTTAGAATAAATCTGAAACTCAGTTGATTTGGATGTTAACTTGGGTTCGTGTGTAGCTACAAGCCTTCTAATCTTTTATGTCTTCAAGAGGTTAGACAAACACTTCGTAGCTCCCTTTACAAGACAATTCTAAGAATAAGGCCATAACGTGACGTAGAAAATGAAGCATATAAGAGTAAAAATGAGAATTGAGGTTAGGGATACTACCACTCTTGGAGACCTTATAACTCAATTAAATATCTTTATGTGTTTCAAAGAATATGTATTGCATTGTTGTGATCAAACTACGAGAAAACAAAAGATATATAAATATAAAAAGGAAGTCATTAAGTCATTGATTTAGAATAACTATGGTAGGAAAATAACTTTTCGTGAATCGAGGAATGTTTTGTGGTAAAAAGCTACCTTGTATTTTAAATCTCCGTTAAATCCTAATAGCGCTATATGGACACTCAAGTCACATTCACTTGAGTGGTAAGAGTAAAAAGGTAGACGTTAAATGTATGTTCGAGAAGAAGATTTTTAACATCGAGTAAGATAATTAAGTACTTTATATGCATTTGAATTATGCCAAATAAGTGTGTAAGTTATGGGAAATTTTGTAAAGAATAAGAAGCTAACTTAAAATGGTCGAACTGTAAATTATATGTGGATGAACTTAAAGTTTTTGTAGTTGGAAAAAGGAGGAAGCTATCCTTGCACAATAATGTTCTTGGAGTGTTAATCGTAACTAAAATAAATGAAAGAAAAGATGTGTTGTGGGTCTGCCCATCCTTGAGTCTTCTTTCTTGTAGTTGGGTCATTTCTAGTAACCATTCGTTGGGAAAAGTGAGGCATCGACATGCCTAGGTTGTTTTCATGTGTCTATGTGAGTCGATGACGTATGTGATTGTCGTATGCGAGTCGAGTTTCTGTACTTGGAGCCCTTGTTGTGTTGTGCGTAGTGAGAAATGTAAGTCGAAAAAATAATTATCCTGGTATTTTTCTGTTGTAATTGTGTGTGTAAAATGTGGGCATGACATGAGTTTCTTCTTGTAAGGATAGACCTGTAAAAGAAGAGAAAAAGAGTAGTCAAATTCCCATATGTGAAAAATTGGAGTAACGTGTGTATAAGTAAGAAAAAGTATGTAAAAGTAATAGCTAAGGAAAGTGTCAACCTAATGTATGAGAGAGTGTAGGATAGAAAATTATCCTATTTGCTTTGGTGATGTTGTTGGATTTGAGTGTCTTGTTGCCAAGGGTGAGGTTTTTAGCGATCTCACACCAAGAGTGAGTTTTTGGGTGATCTCACGCCAAGAACAAGTTTTTTGGGTGATCTCACGCCAAGAATGAGTTTTTTGGGCAATCTCACGCCAAGAGAAGAGTGTTGGGGAGAGGTCTATTTTTCTCTCCTTCAATGATGCTTCTCAAAGACCCACTGCAGATTGACATGTTCCGATTTGTAACCAATTGTAACCAAATTGTAGGTGATTGACTGAATTTTATAAGCGAAGGCGAGTGTCCGATACTATAGATCCATGTTGTAAAATACTAGAAATTATGTTGAACTAAGAAACTATAATTTTTTTCCCAAGCCACAAGTGCCTAGGTGGGACACAAGTTCCCATCATTCTGTGTAATATTGGGTGCTAGTTTTTGCTCTATGTTTGTGATCCAAGTCTAATTCTGGACCACTCTATGGCGTGTGTCTGCGTGCCGATTCGTACTATGATATTTGTTATGGAGCTCGAGTCATGTTGAGAGGGTGATTTGTTCACCCAATAGATGCCCTCTTGTTTTCGATGTATGTGACGAATGTAGGAGGAGGTTACCCAAATGAGAGGACATTAGGTTCACCAAATGATTTAATCTAAATTGAATTAAATATTTATTTCTAGAGTAACTACTATAACAAATGATATTATGATAATTATGTATAATATGCACAAATAATAAGCATTCAACAATGTAAAAACCTTAGCAAGTGAAGGGGGAAAGATGACTTAGCTGATTCGTGTAATATGGGAGTGAAATGAACTTTATATTTGTTGAAAAAGGCTATAAATAATGTTTAAAGGCTTGATGAGGGTTTGGAACCCTAGAAATGTATAGGACAGAGTGCCTACGGGAGGGGGAGTGCCACATGTGGAGGTGACTGAATTGGGCACCTATGTGCATTCAAATGCTTGAAATTTGGTCTCTTTCGGGTTGGAGGACCTTCGCTTCTACTCGCTCCTTATCACTCTAGTTTGATTATTAAATCGTCGATCACACTCTACAACCTACAAAACAAATGTCTACTTGCACATGTCTATAAACCACATCAAATCTAATAAAAAAGATACAAAATGTGGAGTCAGACTGACCCCGAAAGTCACCCAAAGAGTGAACTTACAACCGAGTGTTGCACTACATCTCAGACTCCATGTAGTTCTTTGTTTGTGTGTGTGTTTCATGCCCTAGGTTTCCCTTGTGTAAGTTGCATGATGATAGCAAACTAGATGCATATTGTATTGAGTATGTAGAAAGGTGTGTGATGGAATAGAATGAACTCCCCTCCTATGTTGTGTATGCAAATCAATGCAACCCTTTTCCCTAGTATGAATGTGTTATATGTATGACTTGTAGTTCTTTTGTGCCTTTGTGCAGAGCTTAGGTGGTAATAGATAATGTTTATGATGTTTGGCCCTTTATTTGAGAGAAGTAACTACACATATATATGATTCCCTTATTTGAATTTCGTAATTAACAACTGAAAGGCTAACCAAAAGTTTTAAAAGGTGACCAAAAGGTGAGAAGGACCCAAAAGAGTAAAAAGAAGATAAAGAATGACAAGAGTGCCTAGGAGGGATAAGAGCGATTGGGCGCTTTCGTCCTAAATGGTCGCTAGTGTGTCTGAGGTCATCAAAAGATAAATTGGTTAAGATTTGTAAAGCTAATAAAGTGTAAAATATAGTAACCAAAAATGCCAAAAGGAGTTTTCAAACACTAGTTTTCTTTCTTAGGAATCATGTATACATTAGTATGCTTTAGGACCTAAAAATGTACCCAAGTGTATAGATTTTGTGTCTACGAGTCCTCTGTTGAGTTCCAGTCTCTCATATTTTACAAACATCTTTATGACAATATGCACATCATCCTTACACAATTTGAGATTAATGTAACATAGTCAGATCCCATATTTGGTGAATATGTTCCAAACCCTAACCCAAATTTATGCTACTTTGTAGAAGTGTTTTATCAAAAATATAATCATTTCATATTCTAGGAGTGTTGTATATTATGTTGTGGATTATCTTATTATATATATTGAAATATCTTAATTATATTAACCTTAGTTTTCATATCACATTTTGTGAATCTATTTTATTCATTGATCACCACGACACACAACTCCATTCCTTGTTGTTAGGGTTTCATATTTCTAAGTCAATTTTCAAAGTACCATAGTTAATATTTGGGCCTTCCTAAACAACCTAGTTTTCTTAATCACCACAACAAATATTTTCCTTTCAAGTGTAATGCCCACTTCTAAATTGACCTATCAAGACTTATTGTTCATAACTATCCCAATATGTCATGAGATTATGCCCTTTACATCATGGACCAAAATTCATGCCGTAAATTTTGAGGAGGATACCTTAACCACACCCATACCTAGGTGACAACTAACCTCTCATTCCATTTACCATCAACATCCTCTCTACAATATTAAAAATTACAATGGACCTATTTACTATAACCTTCTACCATGATACTTAGTAGACTCCTCGATCACAATCTCGTTATTTTACCTTCGCCCACATTATTGGCATGACATGACCAAAAATCCCTAAGTCTAATTCTCACTTGTTTTTTCATTATCACCTATGTATATGGAATTCAATGAAAATTATCTTCTCATTACACCATAATATTCATGAGCTATTTGTTAATAATACTACTACCTTTTCAAATAATGCGGGTGTTGAAGATACACATTTACAACCCCATGAGCCTCTTAACACCATTGCCTCACCCAATGATGAAACTTCTACTAAGGAAACGCGTGACCATACTTGATGATAATCCTTTATAACATGTTGTAAGTGACACAAAGATTTATCAATAAACAACTATATATGACTACACAAATACCCATCCATCGCGTCTTTATATGAATCCTTCTTACCTCTTCCACGTAATAAAGAGGATCCCACACTAACTATTCATATATCTAATTATACTCTACCTCTTTTTAAATGTGATCCCATACCACTTTATATTGTCTCATATACTATATAAACCAAAATTTAGTAACTAGACACTTAACAATATTGATTAGGCTTAAACACATTATTCCACTATCTCCTAAGGCTTGCAAATATTACACATTCTCATACTTTGATACTCGGACACCTACATGAATAGTATCTTTTCTCATTAAGATCCCATATCTCCTATAAGACATCTCCAAATTTCCACTTATAGCATTTTATCTCCCTAGACACTACCATCCATATTGGACAAAATTGTGATACGAGTTTTGTCCTTATTCAATAGTTCATCTTGAAGTGGGATAATGGTCATCTTTTTTATGTTTATATCATTTCCACTTTTTTTCATCCTTAGTACGAAATCAAATACCATGGAATGGTATAAAATAAAGTTACACCCAAACAATTACTTACCAATAATTATTGAGAGTTCATCTAGCAAATACATATCAAGTATTAAGAAAAATTGCCCCAATCTTCCTAAATGAAGAGAAGAAGTTAGGAGTGGCATTTATACAATTTTGAAGCACTCTAAAACAAGTTAAGAAAATACAAAAACCAAGTCGAAGCATCTTAATGTCAAATCAAGCACAATCAATTATATACACTTCAAAGGGAACTTCAAGGGGGTTTTACTCTAGTGAAAATTGATCTACAAGTACTCTATTTTGGCTTGATATTGGTGGTGAGATACATGGAAAAACATAGAGGAAAGGAACTCTTTACTTGCATTCAATATTGCCACAGTACTAAGATAACTACATGGATTTTAAGCCCCTCATTTTTTAAATGTAGTGCATTTCCTGGTTATAATCGACAAGTGGGTTGGCCACCAAGGGTAGTCAAACTCAACCACACACCACTTTTTACTATCTAATGTCTATTTGAGTGTTAGTACAGAAACTAGGGTTTTATCATTACAGGAGTAGGCATGAGTATTCCATAGAAAGAGAAAGTACATGAGGTCATTAAATATGAAGATGAAGCAACCCATATTGACACGAAAGTATAGAATAAATCTTGACATTATCATACAACTACACACTAGCTTTTTCCTTTACTATCCAAACTTGGCATTGGTGTCAAGGAGGGTTTCAACACTCCATTTCATATATGATGCACCTTAATCCTCGTCATGACCTATTCAACCCAAATCATCCCACAAAATAAAAAAATAGCTAAATGTGTCCATCTTCTTATGTCTTACTAGATTTAGCATGTGTTATAATTGAATTTAACTTCTTAATATCACTTTACATATGTATTGTCATATCTAAATGGTTAGAGTATTTATCTATTAATCTAATTGCACATTAGTTTATATGATTACAATCCTAATTAGATTAAATATAATCTTTAATTTGTGTGTAATAATTTGGTGAACCTACTTATTGATCTTATAAAACCCTCCGTAGCCTCCGTGGTTTGATTTCTTTCTTTTAGGGTTTTGTTTTCAAACATCACATTTTGATTTCTATATATTAAATCTAATCTCCCAAATTCTCCACATGATTTCATCCTTAATATACCTCTTTTAGGGTTTACATACTCTTCATGATTTCTAGGGTTATAATAGGATTTATATCCAAAAATTGGGTACCATTAAGATTTCTTTTGTCACATGGCTTGTACATTATACTATATTATTGCTTATTATATGGTTGGGGCCACTATTTAATCTAATGCACACATCAAGGAAAAACATGCCTCACCCATATTTCAAAATCCTATTCTCCTTAATTTTTTTGTAACAATATTCATTATAAGGTAATATATGTCACCAATTGGTGTCAATTCACATTATTTCCCACGCAACCACGTATTATGCTTGAAAATTGCTAGAGTGTAAGCTTGTATCCCTCCCTCCACCATAGAGGTAGATATGAGTAAGCCTCAACCAAAATCATTTGATCCTCGCACACGTTTAGATTATCATTGATGCATCGGTCACTCAATAGGATATATTATCAAAGATCTTCTCAATGATAAAACATTTCAAGACAAGCCAATCCCTACGGAGGAGGCTATTTAAATAGAGGAAAAATTAATTTCCAAACATGTGGTTGATGAATATATAACTTTGCAAAAGTCCAAATCTAGTGTTCTAGTAACTAAAAAGCATATAGTGCAACCATCGGTATATATTATTTCATCATCAAGCCATGATTTCTAGAGCCTCAAGTTGTTTCCAAGATCCCTTTTGAATCCAATATAAAATATCTTATTCAACCTTCTATATGTAACAATATTGAATATATAATATTTCCATTCACTAATTAATGTCAAAAGACTTATATGTAACATTTTGTTCTCGCCTCCCCTTGTGCTTCGTATTGCACTAGCTACCAATCCACCCCCACTATTAGGCCTCAACTTATATTGAGATCAATAATCTATGTTGTTAATACAAAGTGAGGAAGGACACGAAATGGGGTAAATAAACCTATTCATCCACCACTTCCTCCTATTGTCACTTAGCAAGTTAGTCAATAAATTTTACTAGATCAATTACAAAATACTCCTACTAAAATTTATATTCTTAAAATGTTAAATAAATCACTTACATACAAGGATATCTTGTATGTGACATTATAAAATACTACCATATTAAGTGATACATTGTATGTGGCTTTCACATTTATAATGAATACATTTAGAGGTATTGATAAGGCGGTTACATTCGATAGTCATGTTTTACCTCCTAAGCACACACATGACCAATATCCCAATAATTTACATTCAATAATTTTTAATTAAGATGGTTTTAATTGATAAATGATGTGTTATTAATGTATTTACTTTCTATTTATTACATATAAATGGGGAATCACATGATTGGTATTTAAAAATCATCCCAAGTTATCAAAAGGTTTGATAGTACTTTTCGTCACAAAATGGGTACAATCACATTCGCCATATTATTTGGGACTAAAAGAATGCCCACTACATTTCACATATTGAACGGTACTCTCAATTATAATATGTTATTAGATATACCATGGATTCATGATGTGTAAATAATACCATCAACACTTAATGATGTGTCAAATTAATACATTATGGACATTAGTACACTATTGTAGTTGATGAAAAAACTTTCAAATTTTGCCAAATCGAATAAGCCTCATCTCAAGATACATATGTTGTACTTTTAGAATAACCCATTCTCATTGATCAATTACACACCCATGAAGTAGGACAATCAAGCAAGGGTGATGATAATGACAACACCATAATGCTTCCATGAGAACAAATATCTACAATAGTTAAAGCCATTATGCTTGGCTATAAAGTAATTAGAGCTAACATGAGCACAATTAAGCACAACAACTCTCTATGGATGGTTTGCAAATGACTAAACTAATGCAAGAACCACCATAAAGTAAGAAATCAAATAACATGGACATCTCACCAACACAATTAGGGGGCACTATGGAGATGGATTTTGAGGCTATCCCGATTTACCATTACTACTCAATTTAGAGCATAACAATGCCACAATTATTGATTAGTACTTGATGACGATGTATATGAGGAGATAAATAAATGCTTACACGAGTTAAATTTAAATCCCATTGATGATGGTGATTCTATGTTCCATTATTTGTTTACCTCCACAAGCCTAGGGCAATAATGAGCTAACCCTCATAAAGACTATGAGCCTAGTAAGAAAGACAAAGAAGTATTGGTTGAAGATGAGAAAAACACCATTTTAAAGCATGGGTTCCTCAACAAGGAAGTGTAAAAGCAAGATATGTCTATCATAAATGTTATTTCAATTTAGGTGACAATAATTTCTAAGTATATGGTTGATGAATATGAGCTTTACAACATTTCATGCAAGAAGATTCAAACATATCAATAGTGAATTATTTAGTTAATATAACTAATGTTGTTGAAATTATTACCTATCTCAATATATCAAAGCACCAAGACACCCAACGGGCTACATTACCACTATTACTAGCACATGGCCTTGTAGTCTTACCTTATATGTGACATTGTATAACTACAAAATTATCACGACAATCAAATGACCCATTTTGTGATTACTATCATGTTATTGGACATGGTGCTAATGATTATTAAGCGTTTATATCTAAAATACGGAAGCTTAATTCTAATGACATAATTAAGATCATCCACACTAACTTAACATCATTAAAATGATTGAATCATATTGATATGATGATGATGATGTTTAAACGTTTGTGATTCAATTATTTCACATTTACCTCATATATCAATAGAAAATATCAAGAAAAATTCACAATTAATATAGCTACTTCCAAGAACATATTTACATTGGATGCATTTCACACCATTGATCTCACTCCATCGGATATCATACATGTGCAATCACATGAATTTGAAAGGTTTTATTATGTTACTTGTGGCATATCGTCTTCATGCTCTAATTTAAAAAGTATGGGTAGCACTCAAATCGCAACCATGACCCCTTTTTTGGGGAAGATCGGGGTAAAAACTCTTAAAATATAAAATTAAAGTATTACTTTCCCAAAGTATAGACACCTAAATTCCGCTTTTGCAATCTTATTGCCAAAACACACATAAATCACTCTCATTCTTGCCAATTTCATTATAATTAGTGATTTTCACTAATTAACTAATGTTTCTTACCACTTTAGCCAATTAACAATGCTTTGTTGATTGTGTAGCCCCTTTCACATTCAGGATGCCACTTTACAATGAATCGTAATTCAAAATCCTCTTCAAAAGAAGCAATTAGTGATTATAAGCTAATTAAGCCTATTTTGCCCTTAATTTGGTCAATATGCCCTAAAATTGGCTTAAACCCCTCTTCCAACCACTCAAAATCACCCTATTCACCTCCAACATCTCAAAGAAGCTTCAAAAGCTTATCCTAGCCTCCTAGTTGACCCTAAGTGGTTGATTAAGGCTCCTCACATCTTAATCACTTGATAATTCACTAATTGTGATTAGCAAGGCCTAATCATGATTAACAATTATAATCTAATTTGGGGCTTTTAGTCCCACATGCACCCAAAAATAAGTTTCTCCCTAAAGGAAAACTATAAAAAGAGTGCACCTGTTACCTTAATACTTTACACAATGTTTTGATTTGCATCTCATATAATAAATATGATATATGGAGTTCAATCCTTTCCTAAAGCCTTCAACAAGATTAGTAGATGGATATCAAAAATGACCAAGTAGTCATTTGGAGAGACCATTTCACCATTGTTTTGAGTAGCAACCATCCCAATTTGATTTGCCCTCTTAGGTCTATTTAGGCCCACGTTAGTTAATTGAGTAGATTAGAAGGCACGTTTAGTTATATTTTGAATTGTATTCATGTTAGTTAAGCATTCCTTTAAGCTTCTATCTTAATGTTACATTCCTAGACTTAGAACCTTGACTAGAGGTGGCAATGGTGTTAGCCTTCCTTAGTTAGTCATGCAATTTGTTTTGTAAATTTTAGGGTGTTTTCACCGGAACTAATTACATCTATTACAATTAAAATTAATGTCCTCCATGAGTACCAACACAATATGACACATTGGAAATACATTATCATAAAACAAGGCCCACCTTATGTCGATGAGGAATACATTATGAATCTATTTCAGCTTCGGCCAAGAGGACATCTTAGTTAGCCTTACCTTTGTAAGATCTATCATATGGTTTATCCTAGACCAATAGGCTACAATATTGACACATATTACCTACTCAATGTTGAATAACAAATTTTGTCCCATGTTTATTAATATAAAAAAATCAACATATTTAAAAACATTCAAATATTCTAAAAATATAAAATCAAGATCGAGCATGGCTTGAGCTACCTGTTTCTACTATCTATGTTGTTTGTCACATAATTCGATAGATAACATATTACACTTTCTATATGCACATGCATTTTATGAGGTATATGAGCATGGTGCAAGATACACAAGATTATACATAATTTAAAATACTTGAATTTCCCTTCGTTTAGTGGTCTTGTTATTCTACACTATCAGGTGATATTGCTTTATTTATTACACAAATCTCTCCATTTCTACTTCACATATATTGGTTTGATTCATATTATATATTTTGACATATGTTATTAATAAAAAAATTGGGACTCACACATGTAGACTATACAAGATTAAAATATTTTGTTTTATTCACTTATTGGTGTATTCACTAAATCACACTCTTACTAAGTACGCCTAGCCTCTAAATACTTCATTTATATGCATGATTCCTATGCAAGATAATTAATCATTAACAACACTTGTTTTGCGTTGATATTTATTTTATCCTTCTTATCTTTGTTACTTGTCTTTTTGGATTTATATCTTGCACTTTAACACTAGCATACATCTTATTCAAACTTGATTCCATTGTTTTATCTTTTTGACACCTTGTAACAAATCACCCATTAGGGACAAGAGCACCTAGGTGCTACTTGTCCCCTCGGGTGTTTTTGTCCTCCTCCCCTTTTCTAAGTTTTTGGATTTTACATCTTTCATGTCTTTGTTTGCTACCGTGGTTATGCCTTTCACTTGTTAATGCTGAAACTTAAGCGAAGGAATCATATATACACATGTCTTATTTAACCTCATTAAAGGCGGCAAGAATTTCAAGAGGTACGTATTATTTCAAGGAGCTAATATTTTCTATCTACTAATTCAAGGACTACATACTTCACCGCATAGTAGGGTTTATTCTCGATCTCCATACCACAAATTCTAAATTGGGAAAAAGTAGTTGTATCCCACTATTATTTGTGTGACTAACACTAGGGCATCCTAGCTCAAGGGACATTATTTCAATCACACACACACACACGAGAACTACATTGAGTTTGAAATGTAGTGCAATGCTCAATGACCATCACACTGGGGTGACCCTTAACGTTAGCCCAACTCAAGCATATGCATATTTTTATTCATCTAATGTGTGTTTGAGTGTTGTACAAGTAGCTAGGGTTTTTTTACAGGTACATGTGTGATAGAGTAGAAGTGTAGTGAACTTGACGCAACCTACAACAAACTAAAAGTGATGCGGGAAGAACCAAGATCACATTATCCCACATACACTAGCACCCTGGGCGGTCATGTCCTCTCCTAGGCACTTCTTTCCCTGAGATCATCAACTCCCAGTTTGAAACAATGCTTACACAGTCCAGGATCGCCTTTCTATCCTATTTATCATACCATAATAAATCTAGACTACGAGTTTCAAGCTAAGTTTTCTTTATCTCCTATCTTTCACTCTTTCTTGTATTTTTCTTGCTAGATATTGCTTAAATATTGTTATACTTATCTACTCAATAATTTCCTTACATAGATTTAAATTTCATTAAATCATTTGGTGAACCCGACATCCTTTCACGCCTATCTTATTGGATCCCTTTCCATCATGGTTAGTACCTCTCGTGACTTCTCTATTGAGGATCTCAATGAACTCAATTATTATCTTGTTGAGCATCCTAAAACCTAGACCTATTAGTTTTGTTTCCGTGAGGAAGCCCAAATGATTTCCACCTTCGTTTCTTTTAACACCACTATTTCTACTGCTACCACATCTTCTATCCCTCTTTCCTCCCCTCCTACCAATGTGGGAGCTTCTACCGCCATATTCCTACTTCCAAAGTGTCTTCTTATCCACTCCCTACCAATTTTGTTTCACCAAAGTTTCCTCTATTCGATGGCCATGGAGATCCTCAAGAGCACCTTATATCCTTTCATGTTGCTTGCTTGGACTATGCATGTGATGACACCCTCTTGACCAAGTTGTTTCCTAGGATCTTACAAGATTATGCTTTGTGATGGTTCTATGACTTTCCCTTGCATTCTGTTAAATCATTTACTACTCTTGTTGATTTGTTTTTAGCTCATTTTTCTATGAATATTGGAATGAAAATATCTTATGCAAAAATGGCTAAAATTAAACAAGGATCTAATGAACATCTTAGTGATTACGTATTGCATTACAAGAACAATCTTTCTAAAATGAATAATGTATTAGTTGAATATGAATTACAATATCTATTTATTCAAATTATTTTGCCTCCTTTGCAAGAATGTGTGCTTTTTGATTCCTATCATTCCTTTGACCAGATCTATGCCTTGAAGACTCGTAAGACTAAGCTAATTTCTTTGGAAAAACTCAAATATGGTTCTAATACTTTCAATCATTCCTCTTATAAATTTCCAAGCAAGGTTCCCTTTAAACCCAAGTCTAATGATGTTAAGCCTACTATCAATGTTGTTTCTCAACCTCCTAAGCTTCATCTCCAAGCCCCTCGGTGTACATTTACTCGATTTCCTTATCCTCCCCATATGTTATTGCCCTAACTCATTGAAAGCAATTTGATTTCTCTTCCACGTCCTCTCGAGTATGATCCTAATATGCCCCATGGCAATATTTTTGATGAACATACATATTGTGATTACCATAGATGCAATGGCCATTCTACCGACAAGTGTTTCAAGCTTCACCATTTGATTCAAGATCTCATTGAAAATAATGATATCCAATTACTTGAATCCACTACTTCCATTTCCAAATCTACTAATGAAAATGACAAGTTAAAAATATTCAATGACCCATTACCTAAACATGACAAGTTAGCCCCTGATTCACCTTCCAATCATACATCCCACGCAATGCCTCCTCCTGCTTCTTTGAATCATCCCCTTGGATTCCTTTTTGGTGTTACTGATCTCCCATCACTTGATATCAATTTCACTTATGTTTATTTTCATGCTTCATTCTTCTCATATAGATTACATATTGATGCTTCTGTTGGGCCCCACATCATCAAAAATGTTATGATACATCCTACATTCAAGCACAATGCATGCTCATTATCTTTCTTATAGTCAATTGGATTCCCTTTATCTCAGATGACATGTAGGTCTCCCACTTCTCATGGCCATGTTATTCTACCCATTATTGTTGGGCCTCTTACTATTTCTATACCATTTATTGTTGGATCTATTGTTTCATATTTTGACATGCTCTTAGGACTCCCTTAGCTCCGGGTTGCCAAAGTCGTGTCTTCTATTATTCACTTGTGCCTTAAGTTCATACATGAGCATCATCTTATTGTTATTCGAGGCCTTCTACGATATACACCTTTGTCATTGGATCCTCCGGCCATCCCATATTTAGTTGCTCCTACTCCTAGTGCATCTTCTCCTATTCATGATGAATCCTTAGCCTTGACACCTCCTATGGTATCCAAAGCCCTTGTTCCTCCTATAACACCTTTTGCACATCCATATTAGTTTCCTTCACACATGGCTCCTACTCATAGGCCTCGTCGCATTTGTAGATCACATAGCCCACCTCATAAGGGCAGCTCTTCACATAGTTCATATGCTTCACATGCTCCATCTAAACATATTTTTCACTCTCTTTCTCCACATGCTTGGTCTATACCTATTCAATATACTTGGTCTCATGCACTCTCTCGTGACCATCGAGTCCTAGATCATGTTCACATGCGTGCTTATTTTACAATGGATGATCATGGTCCCTTTCCTAGTACTCTTATTACATAGATATTTTTGGCATTTACACTTGGGGGCATCCTAATTCCCCCACACCACCTAATGATGCACTCTTGTTCTGATTCATACGTGAATGTTGAGGGAATCCTTACACACACGAACCTCAATTTTCACACATACATCGTGAGACATCCTTATTCCTCCCTTCTAGTTGTTTTCTTTCACATATTTGTAATAAAAAAACAAAAACATGTTTTCTTAGATCTTTATTTAAAGGAATGATAAGAATATCTTTCCAAGCCGCAAATATATCAGATGATAATAGCAAATCACTTTTGATAATCTTAAGGGAATTCGCTAGAATAACCTTACAAAATAATTTACAAACAAAGAGCTACAATATCATATATAGAAATCCATCATAATGGCATTGAATCTCACGAATTCACTCAATATCCCGGGATGTGCATAAATGAGGAGGGAAGTGCAACTACTACCTAGATCAATGGTGAAGAACTCCCACTAATTGATACTAGCAGTTAAGATAACTCCACAAGACTAACAAGCTAACTCCACACAACTAGTACACCTAAGCAAGCTAACTCAACAAGTGTAGGGATAACCTAAGTGCAAGAATTATCCTAATAAACAAATAAAAGGATAAATAATAACCTACACTAACATTGATTGGATGTACTCTTGCTTCCTTATATTATTATATGTTACACCTTTGTTTATCATGTTACTACATTTTCTAGTACGCTTTATCTTTTTCATACAAACATGCGCATTCACATGGTGTCTTGATGTGAATACATGTCATTTACTGAGTTGTTACATGATGTATGATGTTTGGCCCTATCCATTACCAATCCCACTGAGGCTCTTAGGGGCATCTACCTTTTCACATATACTATTAGGTTCTATCATTGCAATATTTCACATTTTCATTCTTATATTCAAATATTACATTATGGCATAATATTTATCTTTCCTAACATGCTAACGGGTGCTTCATGTGTAGCATTTACCTTGCAGGACTCCTTTCAATCATGGTTGTTTGATTTACTTGTATCTTGTTTTACTATTGTTTGTGGGTTATGCCTTATGTTTGTTTGTTTCCTTGTTTGCACAATGTATGACATATTTGATTGTCTTGTGACATCCTGAATTGTGTCCCATATATGTAATCAGTTCCTTAATGTGTCCTTGTTTTTGTTTTCCTATATGCTTTTACTAGCTTTTATTTCCATGTGCATTGCTTATTTATCACTAACACTTGTATACTAGCATGTTCCAATTCTTTTAATTGTACCATGGTCACTACCATGTGTAATCCTTACTCCCCATGTAGGAATCCCTATCTCAAATATGTATATCAATTTCAACCTTCCTTGTTTGGGATTCATTTACTTTTTTCATCTCACGCACCCTAAACGAGTGGGGGCAAACATCAAATGAATCTTTTCACCCTCCCAGGAGTTACATAATCAGATTCGGCATTATCGAGTAGTAATCAGTCACAAAATAGGGTCAAAAACATACTTAGCCACAAAACTCAACCCAAACAAAACCACCCAATACTGCAGACGAGAGCAGTGGGCGCTAGTGTCCCACCCGAGCACTCTTGTCCTGGGGAAAAATAGTTACATAGTAGTTTTAAGTAATTACACAGTTACATTCTTCTTGAGTGATTTAATTTAATTTGAATTAAATCTAATTTCAGAGTAACTAATAATGTACAATATGATAAAATAGAAGTGTTAAGTGCTCAAACAATCCAAGATTATAAGCAAATGGAAAAGATAGGTGACTTAGCTGATTTTTGTGCGGTCTCTAGATATTTTGATTTGTGTATACATTAGATTTGGCAGGGAATGATGTCTCAAGAAACTCGCTAAGAGTTATGTAGCTGCATTGATCAAGACATGGGCGCCACAAGAGAATAGAGGCACTGGGCGGCGGTGTCGACTGCAGGCATTGTTGATTGTGTGAACACTCAAAATCTACTTATTTCCTAGGTCCGAAGATCTGTCACTTTAATATCTACTTTGTAGCGCTACCTTCATTGTTAGGGTTTTGATCACACCTCTAACTTGTAAAAAACCCTAGTTACTCTGCATAAACTCACAAACACATCAAATCTAAATGAAATGTGAAAAATGTGAATTTGATCTGACCCGACACCACACTGAAGAGTGAATTAATTACCGAGTGTTGCACTACATTCTAGACTCCATGTAGTTTTGTGTGCTTGTGTGTGAAATAGTTTCCTTAGTTTTCCCTCACGCCAATGACGCCAAGATAGTGGGATGTAGCTAAATTAGATGCAAATGTGTGGTATGGAATTCAACACCTCCCTTCCCTATGCAAGTGTATGTATCCAAAAATGTAGTTTCTTGTGATAATATGTAGATGAGATAGTCCCTTAGAATTTCCATCTAGAATAATAGTGTGTATGTTGTGTATATATATGAGTCTCTTGTTTAAATTTCGACACTAGTGACATAAAAGGTCGACTATGAACATGAGATAAGGATAAGAAAAGTAAAAAGGTTGACCACAAATTTCAAAATGAGTAAAGATAATAAATAGGACATGAGCGCGCCAGAATGGACACCGGTGCTCAAGGCGGCTGGTGTCAGAGTGGGCGTTAGTGTCCTGGGATAAATGACAACAAATGTGAAAAGACAGCGAGATGGGGATCCCCTGTGACTGACTGAGAAGTGGATACAAACATGGTAGATGTAAAGGATGGTTACAATAAAAAGAAATCAAAGACTCGGATAGAAAAGGAACAATGTCACAAGTGAATACTTTTCTTACTCGAGATTCATGCATATAACAACATATTGACAACATAGCAAAATAGTAATATGTGCGTGAATTTGTGTCTACATCTAGTTTCAGCAATTACACCATCAGTTTCATATTACAATCAGCTACTAATAGGAACTAAAGTCAATGGCATGTCACAAAGCACTAACTCAGGAACTAAAGTAGGAACAAATAAAGAAGTGACACCTAGGGCATATGCAAGACAACGGTATGCCTATAACAATATGTCACCTTAGGCAAGTTATAAATCAGGTTTGTGATAATCTACAGTGGCACTTATCCGTGGGGAAGTGTTAACGATTGGATGGAAAAGCATATAGCTTTCCCAATACACTTTCCCTTAGCAATAACAGGATGCCAAAGTATGAAGTTTAGCGTAGGGATGCTTAAATATATAGTTTGGTGACAAGATGCCCAAATCCTTCGAATTATTCCAATAATGTCCTAAGCAACAAGTCTACAAGTAAGAAAACAAAATTACCCCTTTTTCTTTCAAAATTTCAGGTGTACTTTAAACCCTTGGTTTAGTTTTTTTCCAATATGCATTTCCAATTTTACATATTGTTCAAGTTAAAGTTCAATTGCATTTACCTAGAATATTGACTACACTTGTTTTCTTTTACTGAGTCCTATTTAATCCCAATGAAGGCAAACCACACATCAAACCATAAAGCAAATCTTAAGCACGCTTTGGTAAAGATGATATTCCAAGGAATTACGCATACACATCATTATCACTCCATGCACACAAAGGTCACCCCTATGATCCTTATCCATCCCTTCCCTTAGAATTCCATGGTACATATTTTTCACTATTCCATTCGAAACACTACTGGGCACAATCTTCTTTCGACTCCCAAGGTATGATTTTATTTTCTACTTTATGCTACCAAATCCTTATTCACCAAAGCATAAAGTGGGGGTAAATGTAGTCACTAAATCACGTACTTATTATGTATATCTAGCCTCTAAATACTTCATTTATATGCATGATTCCTAAGCAAGAGAATTATTCATTAACAACACTTATTTTGCTTTGATATTGTTTTTATCCTTCTTATCTTTGTTACTTGTATTTTCTAGATTTACACCTTATAATTTTGCACACTAGTTGACATCTTATTCAGCTTCGATTCCATTGTTTTATCTTTCTGGCACCTTGTACAGAACCATCCATTAGGGAGAGAGTGCATGGGCACTACTGTCCCCTTTAGGAACTTTTATCCGCCTTCTCCCCTTTTTTAAGTTTTCGAGATATTACATTTTTTTTTTTTTTGTTTACTACCCAAGTCGGCCTTTCACTTGTTAATGACGAAACTTAAGTGAATGAATCATATATATACATGTCTTATTTAACCTTGTTAAAGGGGGAAAGCATTTTAGAAGGCACATATTATTACAAGGAGCTAATATTTTCTATTTGTACTCAATAAATCACGCACTTATTATGTACATCTAGCCTTTAAATACTTCATTTATATGCATGATTACTAAGCAAGAGAACTAACCCCTTTTAATTTGTTTTGACATTGCATTTATATTTTTCATCTTTATCGCTTGTTGCTTTTGATTGACAACTTATAGTTTTGCATTCCATACAATATTCTACTTAGCTCTAATTTCACTATCTCGGCCTTTTGAGCACCGTATACAAGACCACTCATTAGGGACATGAGCGCACAGGTGCTATTGTCCCCTCTGGGTGCCTTTTTCCTCTTTACCTCTTTTTTTGATCTTTGAATGTTACTTCTTTCTTATCTTATTTTATCACTTTTGGTCGTCCTTTCACTTGTTAATGATGAAACTTAAGAAAATGAATCATATATATATACATGTCTTATTTAACCTCATTAATGAGGGGAAAACATTCAAGAGGCACATACTATTACAAGGAGCTAATATTTTCTATCTACTACACCAAGGACTGCATATTTCATTGCATAGGAGGGTTTATTTTGAATTTCATACCACACATTTTCATTTGGGACAAAGTAGTTATAGCCCATTATCTCTTTGTGTGATTGGCACTAGGGCATCCTAGCTCAAGGGACACTATTTCAATCACACACACACACACACACACACACACACACACACACACACACACACACACACACACACACACACAACTAGAACTACATTGAGTTTGAAATGTAGTGTAGCACTCGGTGACAATCACATTGGGGTGACTGCCGAGGTCGGTTTGATGAAACATATGCATATTTTTACTCATCTAACTCATTCTTGAGTATTGTGCGCAGTAGTTAGGGTTTATTTTGTAGGTATAAGTGTGAAAAAACAAATTTAATGTGACCTACATCGAATAAGGAGCGACTCGAGCAATACAAAGAGAACCAGATCACGAGCCACTTTGCAGACATTAGCACCAAAATCAGACACTAGCACCTAGGTGACCTTGTCCCATTCGGCGGTTATGTCTTGTCGGTTTCTATATTACAATTCCAGACATAGAGATTTCACAACCCAAAATATTCCCTTCCATTAGTCTCCGAGCCTAGAATCGGTGCGGACATAGATAGAAGGTTTGAGTCATTCTACAAACCCTATCTATAACTCTTACTTGTATTTCTTTAGCTAGATATTGCATATCTAATTTATCGATCAACAATGTCCTTATCTTAGATTTAATTTTATTAAATAAATATCTACTACAAGAAGGACTACATTTTGGGACTGCATAATTGAATGCATAGGAGTGTTTATTATGAATTTCATAACACACAATCTGCATTGGGACAAAGTAGTTATATCCCACTATTCTTTGTGTGACTAATATTAGGGTATCCTAGCTCAAGGAAAACTATTCCAATCACACACACACACTAGAAATACATTGAGTCCGGAATTTAGTGTAGCGTTTAGTGACAGATCACATTGGGGGAGACCACGGAGGTCAATCCAACTCAAGCATATGCATATTTTTATTCATCTACTGTGCGATTGAGTATTGTGCGGAGTAGCTAAGGTTTCTTGTACAGGTACAAATGTGACAGAGAAGAAGTGCATTGAACCTAATGTGACCTACAACGAACTAAAAGTGACAAGATGTGATATAGGAATAACCAAGATCACAACTATCCTGCAGAAACCATCGACTAAAGCAGTAGCAAGTGCCCATGAGGTTATGTCCTCTCTCATGTGTTTTTGTCCCCGATATTGTCAACTCCCAATTTAAAAAATAGAGCTTATATAATCGAGGATTTTCCTTTTCATCCTATTCATCATACCAAACCTATAGTTCAAGCTAAGTCATCTTTATCTCCTAACTTTCACTCTTGTTTTCATTTTTATACCTATATCTTGCTTGAAAATTGTTATAGTTATCTAATCGACACTATCCTTACTTATATTTAAATTTCATTAAATCAATTGGTTATATTTATTTATTATTTTCACATTGAATTGTTTATCCCTTTTAGATGTTTCAATTTTCACCAAATGGGTCACCTCAAAAGGTAGTGCCCAAAGCTCAGGAAGGTCCCCTCGAAGGGGAAATGAAATCTGAAACTTGGTTGTCTTTCTTTGGCTTTCAAATAGTGGAATGGTCACAAGGACATATATTCAAATGATGGGGTCCCATCAGCTTCGCAAGAGGGCGATGGCCATCCTTTCCCTATGAAGGAATGACTTCTAGTTCCCCCAACTCTCCTCGAGACTCCTTTCTCAAACAAACAAAGGCATGTGGCCCATAAATAACTAGTTTGGCCTCGTAATAAAGACTAGAATTACAATTAGAAAGGGGATCTCTTAAATAGTTAGAGGATTGGGCATCAAGAGGAAATCTCAATATTTTAGATGATGAATACGATTCAAAATCCTACGAACACTCATTCCATGCGAAACACCCTTCTCTAAAAATTGGAAATTGTGGGCACGTGGGCAAATTCAGGAAGAAACCTCAATAGGGGAAAGTGAAGATATATGTGAAAGTTGGTACTCAAAATGTCATTAATGCATTCTTCAATCATGAAAAGTGGGGTTGAAGGCCCCCTCTTCTAAAATGAATATAGTCTCATGGAATGTTAGAGGCTTAAATGCCTCTAACAAAAGCGGCCAGACTGACCAAGTGTTGCATCATGGAGCAAAAAGAGAAAAAAATCTTCTTCAAGAAACCAAATTGTTGGAATCGAAGATCAAAAGCTTTGGGGAAAAAAATGGTATGGATGGGATGGTTCTTTTGTGGATGCATTAAGGGCCTCCAAATGGTTGGGTGTCTTATGGCGATCATGCAAAGTCTCAATCAACATGATTCTTCATTTACCAAATTGGATGCTTTGTAAGGTTTCCTCCCTCTCTAATGGGTCGAGTTTTCTTCATTTTCAATATATATAGTCTTGATAATCCTATCTTAAATAATTGGGTATGGCAAGAAATCTCAAGGAACTGGATAATCTAAATAATATGAAGCGTGTCCTTGGTGATAATTCAATTTGAATAGGAAATCAATCCCAAAAAGATTTCTTAGCTTTCTGTCATTCCAACAAGTTGTTTGATATTAAACCTAAGCACGACTTGTTCACATAGATGAACAAATGCCTAGGCTTTAACAACATTTCAAATCATTTGAATAGATTCTTAATTAACGTTGAATGGCTCCATTGGATTGGTTAATTGAATGTTTAGTTCTTCCTCTCTCACGATCTGATCACTATCCAATTACTCTTGCATTTGCCGAGGACTCGGAACCTCCCTTTCAAATTCAAATTAATGTGGCTCAGAAACAAAAATATCCATACCCAAATGGAATCATGGTAGGATTCCTTCCAAATTAGAGGTTCTAAAACAAGGGTGGAAACTGAACTCAAGGCCCTTAATGAAAAGATCTTTCAAGAAGGAATGAACCAAGACACATTTTCACTTGAAAAATCCCTCTTAGCGGATCCTGGGGAGATCTTA
Organism: Taxus wallichiana var. yunnanensis; assembly: GCA_018340775.1. Taxonomy (NCBI): domain Eukaryota; kingdom Viridiplantae; phylum Streptophyta; class Pinopsida; order Cupressales; family Taxaceae; genus Taxus; species Taxus wallichiana. The sequence goes on along the minus strand of CM031241.1, from coordinate 602,128,470 downwards.
CTCAAAGAGGAAATTTATTGGAAGCAAAATTCCGAGGGATGGTTAAAAGGAGTTCGCAATACAAAAAAATCAAAATTCGATTAGAGCTCATAGAAATCAAAATAAGATCTTCTCAATTAAAAAAGTAGCGGAGAAATTCTTCATAAAGAGGAATATATCAAATCTAAAGCAATTCCTTTTTTGAAAACTTGCTTGCATATACCAAGGCATCCAATCTTACCTCCTCCCAAACTGAGTTGTCCCGCCTCATCCCCCCTCTCATCGGCCACAAGCAAAATGAGTGACTCATGGCTCCATTTTCCTAGGAGAAGGTGAAATATGCCCTATTCTCAATGGAAAGAGATAAGGCTCCAAGTCCATATGGTTTCTGGCGGGTTTTTCCCAAGACTTTTAGAACATTGTAGGAAATGATGTAACGACAACAATCAAAGAATCAAAAAGAGCCAAATCAATATTGAAGGACTTCTATTGCACCTTCATCTACCTTATTCCAAAAAAAGAACGGTAGAAACATAAGATTATTTTCGTCTAGTCTCCTGTGCAATAAGATTTACAAAATTATAACCAAGGTTATTATCACACGGCTCAAATCCATTCTGGACTCCCTAAATTGTCATGAACAAGGAGGCTTTGTTCCTAGAAGATTAATCTCCGAATGAATCATTAGTACACGTGAGATAATGCATTCATTATCGGTAAATCATTCCCCAGGTATGTTAATAAAGTTAGACATTAGCAAAGCCTATGATAGGGTTAATCAGAGATTCCTTATGGTTATCTTGATGAAGTTTGGCTTTTCCCTTAATTTTTGTAAGTGGATCTTTAGTTGTATTTTGAAGGCCCGCTTTTATGTTCTCGTTAATGGGAGCCCTACAATTTTGTAAGCAAATACAAAATGCAAACCTTTCCTTAGAGTCTTCTTACAAACCTCAAGATGAGATTGCTAAAGTGTTAATACACTTGTTGGATCTCTTAGATTTGGTTGATTGTGGATGCTCCAATTTGGTCTCCAAATGAAGAAGAAATGCTATGAACAAGAGTGAACACGAGGACAACCTTTCAGTATGTGAATTTGAATGACAAATTAGCATATTTTTGTTGCAATTGCTTAAAGCTTCCAAGGATGTTATGTAAAGAATTGTGCCTCATATTTATAGTTGAGGGAGAAGTCATGGATTGTGGATCAAAGTTTGAATGAGTTTACAAGATTATGAATGTATTTTCTTGAAATACCCTTTCGATTTAGTTTGTACAATTAAGAAGTTTGAATATCCATTACGGGGCAATTAATATTTGTTTGGCTATAAGATTTCATTTGAAAAGGTGGTTGTACGTGCATTATTGTTGCTTCCACCTTTGTAGGGTTCTAGAAGTGGAGTGGAGTGGGCTAGTTCAACTTGAGTGACTAGGATAGTGAAGTGGAGCTAAGTGGAGGGTGAGTGTGTAATTAACTATTTATTTAATTAAATTAGCCAAGGTATATAAGAGTATGGTTTAAACATGATTATAATTAATTTAATTAATTCTAAAAGGATGTGGGTGAATACTTAAAGCATGATAGAATTAATTAAATTAATTCTAAAGGAATGTGGATTAGCATATTATGCAAAGGATAGCTAAGAATAAGAAGAAATATGTATGTATTTTTAGAGTGTCTACATTTGTCCATTTTTAAATTGTTATTATAAAGTAATAGTATTTTAAAAATAGTAGACACATGTAGATCAATGAGCGGATGACAGGGAAGCATGGTGGACTTGCTTTATATGTCTCGGTGAAACATTTGGATAACACAACAAGTGTGAATGTTAAGGGGATGCCCCCTCAAGCATATGGGTGACACAACAAAGCGATAGACAACTGCTTGATAAGAAGAAGGGAAAATCGAAGGATTTAAAGAGTAAGATGATGGGAGGGATTTTGCTCGTAGCATGAGATTTCATTTAGATAGTGAAAGTTAGAGCAACCTTATTTTGTTGTTGCACAATAGAGTTATCACCATGATTATTAAAGAATCGTGATGTTTAACCCATTATGTGTGTAAACAAACACACACACAACAAATAAAAGATAAAAAGAAAAACAAACCCAATATACATAGTAGATGTATGCACCATGGCTATAAATGAACCAAGATGGGAACATAATACTTGTAATTGGTCCAAAGCAAAACAAAAGATAAAGAGTAAAACAAACCCAATATACATAGTAAAAGTATGCACCATGGCTATAAATGAACCAAGATGATAATGAAATACTTGTAATTGGTCAAGAAATAATAGCAACAATGCAACACAATTTGAAATAAAGACAATTAACTATGCCCCTAATGTGTTCCACAATGATAATTAAGCAGATTTAGATGCCCCCAAGCAAGGATACTGACATGCGGGGAATACGATTAGACCGAAGAGCTAAGTTAAGCAATAAAGATTTATCTAAGATTAAAAGGGTCATTGCCCCAACAAGGATACTAACATGCAAGAGGAAAGAATAACAACCGGGATTGCCCCAAACGAGGATGCACATGAGGGAGATGATTGATTTGATTTTCCCCAAGCAAGGATACATGCAAGGGATAAGATGATTTGTTGTGATATTTGTAAGATGGTTGGAACAATCACTAGGATAGGAGTTAAAAGTTTGATTTTGTTGAGTTGTGTTGATTTGTTGGGATTTTTTTTGTTTTTGTAAATTTTTAGGATTTTGTGATTATTTGAATGTTTTTGGGATTTTGATTGATTTAACTTTTTTTTATTTTGATTTTTAATGTATTGAATCGTATTTTGGGTTTTTTGGATTTTGGATTTTGGATGAATGTCATCGAGCAAAATAGGGTGTCCTTAAACCAAATCAAACATGGTACAAACGAATAAGCTCATTGAGACCAAGGGAAGGAATACAATGGATTCAACCAAACATGGTTTGTGTAACACGGGATACACATCCTCACTAGAAGGGACACGTGACAAAAATGGGTTGAAATGATGTAGCAAGCAAAACTAGATGAAGGGACGAAACATAATGTGATTCTATCGATATGCCCCAAACACAAGGTATACTCATAGAGGATTAGGAATAGAATTTCAGATGAATTGCATTCATGGGCACTTTAAGCTCTTTGTCATCTTTAAGGAATAGCTTATATGTACCGGATCCAAATTTAGCTATGATAATGCAAAGGCCCAACCAATTAGGTTCAAACTTGCCCTGTTTTTCTCGCTCTTTTGTTGTATTCTTTTGATTCTCTTTAAGCACAAGGTCGTCGATTTGAACTCTCTCGGTTTGATTCGTTTGTGGTAGTTGCGGTGAGTCGATTCGATATACTTTTAAATGGTCCAAGGCACGAACCCGCTTCTCATCTAAGAGCTCTAGCTCTACAAGGCACGCTTGGCAAAAATCTTCTTCAAGCACCGGTGTTGGAGTGATACACGGAGGGAAGGGAACTCAACTTCTATGGGCGTGCAAGAATGTGAGCAATGAAAACGTAAGTAAATGACAAGTAAGCAAATACAAAATACAAACCTTTCCTTAGAGTCTTCTTGCAAACCTCAAGATGAGATTGCTAAAGTGTTAATACACTTGTTGGATCTCTTGGATTTGTTTGATTGTGGATGCTCCAATTTGGTCTCTAAATGAAGAAGAAATGCTACAAGCAAGAGTGAACATGAGGACAACCTTTTGGTATGTGAATTCAAATGACAAATAAACGAAGTTTTGTTGCAATTGTTTAAAGCTTCCAAGGATTGTTTTGCAAAGGATTGGGCCTCATATTTATAGTTAAAGGAGAGGCCATGGATTGTGGATCAAAGTTTGAATGAATTTACAAGATTATGAATGTATTTTCTTGAAATAACCATTCGATTTAGTTTGTATAATTAAGAGGTTTAAATATCCATTACGGGGCAATTAATATTTGTTTGGCTATAAAATTTCATTTGAAAAGGTGGTTGTACGTGCATTATTGTTGCTTCCACCTTTGTAGGGTTCTAGAAGTGGAGTGGAGTGGGATTAGTTCAACTTGAGTGACTAGGATAGTGAAGTGGAGCTAAGTGGAGGGTGAGTGTATAATTAACTATTTATTTAATTAAATTTGCCATTGGATATAAGAGTATGATTTAGGCATGATTATAATTAATTTAATTAATTATAAAATGATGTATATGAATACTTAATTTAATTAATCCTTAAGGAATGTGGATTAGCATATCATGCAAAGGATAGGGATAGCTAAGAATAGGTAGAAATAGGTAGGTACTTTTACGGTATTTCACTCAAATATCACCTAGCTGTGTAAGGTATAACTCTCCTATTCAAATCATCAATTAATGGAATGGAGCAAGAAAAAAATGGGAGTGGTTATAATTTGAATGGGTATGGAACTGTATATAGAGAAGATTTGTATAGCCATAATTTAACTGGTATTATAGCAATTTCAACTTGTATGTAAATGTCTGTGCTGCCAAGTAGATGTTTTACAATCCTTTACTCATTCCTCCTGGTCTTGATGCTGTTGGCCTTATATTTTATTCGTAATGATCCAACTTATATATGATACAGAAGTGTTATATATGATACATAAGTGTTAGGGGGCAAAGTAATTATACCTAAATATGGATATGCTTGTGATAAACTTAAATGGGAGAAAGAAGCTCAACCAAAACATTAAACCAAAAATGTAAGTAAAATATGTGTATCTATTTCAATTCTGTCATTTGCAACTGGGAAAGAGGCTGATTAATTCTTACTACTGATATAAGGATGAGGCATGTATTTATATTTTATTTATTCTAGCAACACTTGAACTGTCATTGAAATGAGATGACAGCCTTGTTTTGATGCTGTAATTATATTTTCTCAAGGCTAGTTTAGATTGATGTGATTGGCATTCTAGGGTGTGATTTCTTCCACCCATTGTTTGCACAATCAATCTTGTATTATGCATTACTAATAAAAGTGCACTTTTCAATCCAAAAAAGGTGGATGACAATTAACAAAAATAGACCACATATTATTTGCAACATGAACCATACAATCTCATCTCTTGCCTTCGCTTGACAAAGAATGTTATTTCTTGCATGGCTTCAAAATTTATCAACATAAGAATGTTCTTGCTGGTATTATTACAAGTGACATATACAAGAATAACTCTGCTCCTCAGCATATGAGAGAATAAATCTTCTCTATATAACTGTCTGCTATGGAACTGTCTGCCGAGAGTTTATACAGTACCCCTTACTCCAACCTAGCTGGTTGAACCTTAGGAAAAATCCCTCTTTGAAAACCCACACTTAAAATGAGGCCTTAAGATTTTATGGTGCCTGTAGGAGAAGATAGACACAAAATCTAATAATATGGATACATCTCAAAACATTACGCTGGATACTCAAAAAATCCATGGACTGGTCAAGAAGCTGCAGTGTCACTTTCCACGGTTTCCTCGGATGTAGCAGGCTTTACAGCAAAAGTTCCCTGCCAAAGCAATACAAATGCTTAGCAACCTTATTAAACATACAACTAAATTATAATAACTGCCCATACTATACAAATATTTATAAGACAGAACACAGAGTATCAAATGCAAGTTTGAAGACAAAACACACATACAATCCTAGAAAAAGACAATAAGAAAATGTTTTTAATGAGATGTTCAAACAAAATTTAAATTATTGAACCACAAATATGCACTCATCAGAAAAATAGCAATATGAAGGACCTATTGAAGAAAAGATGAAGCGAATGTGTGATCCCGGGTGGATGCAAAAGAATGTCATCAAAATGGAAGAATTTCATATCCAATCTACCACAAACATTGAAATAGAAGTTGACATCTATTAAGGGATAATGTATGACCGCAGGTGGATGCAAAATAATGCTATCAAAATGATAGAAGTTCAGGTCCAAATGGCCACAAACATAGGAATAGAAGTTGAATTGTTTGGGGTTACCATGCAACTCTGGGTGGATGCAAAGGGATGCCATTAAAATGGTAGAATTTGAATCTAAATGACCACAGAAATTCCCATAGAAGTTGACATCTTTTTGGGGATACTATGTGACCCCAAATGGATGCAAATAAATGCCATCAAAAAGGGAGGGAGGAAATATATCAGAGAGTTCCAGATTATTCATCATTGATGAGAAAAGACAGTAAACAAGTATCTTTAGCCTCTACTCCAGATCTACTCCTTTCCCACTGCATCTGCTTTTGTTTCTAGTTTTGTTAACCGCCTTCAACTTAAATGGTTCCCGCCACGTAAACTCGATGAATGGAGGAGAGGGCAGGGTATCTCAGTTGCATCATCTAGTAGAAACTGGAAAACAAATGAGAAGAATCCTCCCTCGGAAATTATGGTATGGTCATGTCGTGGTCCACTCACATTGGCATCTAGTTCTTAAGATTGTAATTCCTATACCCCTACATCTGGTAGCAGCCTAGAATTGCATTGCTAAAAAGTAATACCTTTGTTTTGTTTGTATTGTCTAGTTACGAAGGCACTCATTGGCAGTTAAGATCAGCCTTTTCAACTCCTTCAGCCTTCTCAGGTCATATTTATTCATTTTTAATCAAAAAATCTAAGTAGCCAATAAATTTCAGATATGGGCACAGATACAAAGAATCCAATACATGAATACAGCTAAAAAAACCTTCCCCAACCCCCCGCGGTATACAACTTTCGATACAGCAGCACAACAAATATATAAAAATTAAAATATATATATAAATTCTAGCCTGGTAAATAGGAATTAACCACATAGTATGTATATAAAAAGCACAATAACCACAAAACACAACTGATAATTTAAATAATGCCAACCAAAAGCCAAATGAGACATCACAAATGTCTTCATAAATATTATTTTTCATTATTAAATTAAAATTGAGATTTATTTGCTTATGGGGGAATGCAGCAGGGTCTGAAGCTTCAAGTAATCATTAAATCAAAACATGCATGTACATCAAGAGCTGCTGATCTTATTTTCTGGCCTTAAAGCGGCACAGAATTCAAAATTAGATTTGTGGTGGGATTTAGATTTATTGTCACAATTGTTCCTTGTCCATAATTGAATATCTGCCTCTAAGTGATCAGATAAAGAGTATTTCAGTCAATTATGCATGTTCCCTCCTTGTCAGATATGTTCCAAAGATGCATAGGATGATCATGCAGAGATTCAGACCCTGCTGATTTTTTAGGGTTTCATAGTGTTTTTAAAAATTAATTTGGATCATTTTATGTTTTAATCTTGAATAAAAAAATTAAAAACTTGTTTTTTGCCCTGGTTGCAAGGCTGTATCCATTTAGGCTGCATAGTGTATCTGTATCGAGCCCTATTTTCTGCCATATCGACATCTGAGCAAAAAATATCTCAATAAGACTACTCTTATTTTGAGTACAATTCAGTAGACAGAACTGTGTGAATTGGCTTCCTTAACAGACAAATCAAAAAAACATGGTATATTTAAAATCAAAAATATACTTCAGGCTATCCCTCAATATTCCAAAACCCTGAAGCATCTGCACTTTCCTCACCTCCAAGATGTCATCAAATGAATTCAATCAAACAGCCGTAGTTCTAGTCTATAACACAAGGTTCTCCAAATTTTATTGAAATAGTTCAAATTTTGCCAAACTTTACTCTCGTCGAACATGAAATGAACTTCATTCATTATTATTGCATGGGAAGTTTTTGATATGATTTTGCATTATTTTACAAATGTGTGTATATAATAATATATACATATAATGGCAGCAAGTAGCAGACAAAAACTCTCTTTGATCTGTTCTGACATATTTATGCATTTTTTCAAAAAATAAAAATGATAGAAAAAAAATTGTTTGAACATAAAGACATTTTTTTCCGAACTTTGTCCTTTGGCAAACTTGAACTGAACTTTATCTTTGTCAAACATAAACACGAACTCAAACCTTGTGACTTAGGTTCTAGTGAGGTTTCTACATACTCCAAACGGCTAGTGTAAAGGTTAAATAATGCAGCAATTATCTATATAATTTATCTCTTTGATTCAAGTTCCTGTTATTTACTTGTATGAAACGAAGTATCTACTTGGGTATGTCATTTCATTTAAATTCCAATTGTTGCTTGAATGAAATAATGTGTCTATTTGTGTGTGTCATTCAGGATGGGCAAACACTATTGATTTGATTTGAAAAGGTCTGGAGAAGAGAATCCATATACATACACGAGGTTCGTATATAAACATGTGTCTTGCCCATGAATCACAGATCACTATTACCTCTCCAGGAATCACCAAAAAGTACCCTAAAAGACACATTGTGGGGGCACATGAACAAAAGTATCAATTCGTAACTCATACATAAACCTAGGGTCCTGTAAGATACATGGCAGATAATAGTGACTTTTCTATAAATCCGGTGAAAAATACTCGGTAACTGCCTGCCCATGCACAATTTTTTGGCAATGGAGACTTTTTCATTTAAACATGTACACCTTTTAAGCAAGCACCATTTTTTACATGTATGTTTTATTTGCCAATAAAAAGAAGCTGTGGAGCAAAACATGTCTTGGAGACCTTACCTCCCACTAACTCCTTCAGTTGATAATGCCTTCTCCAACCTTTCTTCAAAAGGAGTGGAATGCCAGCTCACCTTCTGATCCTGCAAAATTAGAAAATATCAAATTATTAGCCAATTCATAGAAATAAGATTCCATGAATAAAAATTTTTGCCATACTAAAACATTGTACTCTCTTTGATTAGATGGAGTCAAATTTACCTCTTTATACTTGTTTGTTGAGTTTGGTATACCCTTTCCATCCCACCACTTGGGAGGTGGACATTGCTCATCATTCCAATGAGCAGCTACCAAACCCAGAATAGGCCTGTCATAATCCCCACTGCTTTTGCTCATTGTTGACCTTGCTGGTGAAATTGATTGCAAATTCGTTACCGGCATAGCCCCTAATATAGGTTTGTCATCAACACTTTTACACGAGGAAGAGTTTTTACCATGTTCAATGGGTGGTGTTTTTAGCCAATGTGAAAGACTAGAATCCACTTTCATTGCTGGTGACTGTGTCCCCTCAGTGATCTGATGAAACACTCCCATTACTTTAGGTGTTTTAAACATATCGGGGCTGGTGACAATTAGTTTTCTCTTTTGAAGGGACTCATCAGTCACATCCACACTATCCCGCTTGAATTTCATCTCTTCCTCACTTGGGAAGTTCTCCTTTGTTACAGAATCTGCTCTAGAGATTGGATAGCTGTTAGGAATTTTGGGGATTCGATTATCTGTGACCATCCCCTTTGAAGCTGGGGTTTGGAAACAAACAGACTGGTTCTCTGTTGCATTTGATCTCTCAGACCAAGAAATGCTCTTTTGCTCATAATCCTTCAAATTTCCTTTTTCAGTTCCTTCCACTGGGATATGTTTTCCACAGGATTTAAAACAGGATGAACATATTGCGCACGCATTCTTGCATTTTTGTTCACCACTGCATTCCCCATAGTCGTTGTCCATGGAGTCTGCATGTCCTCTGTAAGGACTAGAGGAGTAGGCTTTGGTGAGTAGTTTGAATTCAATAGAGGAGGGGTTTTAGGCTCAAATCTATCTGGGGAATCACAAGGCTTGAGGTTGTGGTTAGGCTTGTCATTCTTGGCTGCTGAATCAAGGGATGCAGTCGACACTGCATCCGAGAAGGACCCGTTATCCTCTTCAATGATAGGGCAGTGATCATACCGGGATGGCTTATGAAGACTAGAATTACGCACTTTTGATGATATAGGGATTATCCCAACAGGATGCTCTTCATCGTCACCAACAGAAAAGGACATTTGAGGTGTTGAGTCAGAGCCATACTCATTAGCAGACTTATCTTTCTTGCATCCAGAATGTTCTGTCTTTTGATTGATGTCTTCTTCATCCTCTGTATTATGATTTGCATCTACAAACCTGCATGTATAGAAACAAATATTGGAAATCTTAACACTAACCATAGTACCCCAAGGAAATCTTAAAACAAATGAGAAATGACAAAAAAATTCATTACCTTGGCGAGATCTGTTTTGAGAATTTTCAGGTGGGCAATTCCAATGAAGTTCACCAGCAGGAGAAGAAGGAAACCACGAATGCCAATTAGAGCTCCCATCCTTTGCATCTTTAGAAGGTGATCTTTGCCTTGCTTCATGAATCTCAGAGGGAGTCCTCAGAAGTGTTCCACATGACTTAAGATACTTCACCTATTGTTTAATATCAAGTTAATTAATTTACACTGCAAACTACTATTAAAGCCAATCCAATATCCCTGTGTTTTCAACTACTAACAAATATTCAACATGTAGTCTGAAGTGCATACAAAATGTGTACTTTTGTTGCAGACAAATTTGTGGGAGCAAAAACTTCGATAGAACATCAGCATACCTCCTCGTTGAACTTTCTATTTTCATCTTCTTCAGAAAGATCTGTCAACTTTGCTGAAGCACTGGGAGGTGTAGACACTAGGATTAACTCAGGACTTGGACCATTTGATGAGCCTTTTGGTGATTTAACAAACTGTTGTTTCAGCTTGATACTTCCATTCCTTCTGCATAGAGTCTCTGTTTTCCTTGGTTCTGTGCAGTCTAATGTTGCTGTTCAGCAAGAAACCAAGTTTGCCCAGTCACGTCAATAACAAACAAATAACATATAGAAGCTATGCATATCAATATTCATAATAATTGTCTCCTACCTTCAAGAGAGTATGCTTCTTCTACATCTTGGGTAGAAACATTGAAACGACCAGATTGAGTGTGGCTTCTTGAGTCTGTGACTTCCTGGTAAGATGAAAACAAAGATATACTCAGATTTGTGAAGATCACAATATTAACCAGAGGCTGTTCATATACTGATTCAACTAAGATTAAAGATTTTAACAGAGATACTCAATTGGCATAGGGCTCCATTTAGGGTTTAAGATGGACTTAGAAAACTCCTTTTAAATTCTTTCATGCTGAACAATGTGGAATCCACCTCCAAACAGGACTACTTTAAAAGGCCACAAATCCACAACCATACAAATGCTACCCCTCTATAATGGATCGGATTCTTGGTGATGGCATTCTCTAACCAAAACATACAATTCCCGTTATTCTGGACAACTTACGAATACATTTGCATTCAGAATTGCCAAAGTTTGCAGATATGAACACTTTCCAGGCACAAAAGAAATATATCCCTTTGCCTTGAATCCCAAAATATACACTTCTGAACCATTCAAAAAAATATTTACCCACCGAAACCACAAAATAAAGGCTATGCTTCAAATAAGTCTACACACAGCTCTAAACCAACCCGGGAATGCCAAAATACTCAACTCTAAACTTTTCAATTCTGCAAGCCTAAATCAGAAAATACAGTATCTCCTTCAATAGACAGTTACAATCAAAGCCATCATCCACTAAATCAATTATATAAAATCCGCATTGAATTTCAACAAAAAAACTAAAACTATTTATATGGCTAAAACCGTTAGTTTAAAATTTTGTTATTGGCAATTACTCGGCAGGCCAAATTTTGACTTAGAAATCAGGAATCGGCAAATTTCTCTGTATTAATCTGTACCTTTATTGCTACTTTAAAAACCATTTAAATTCATAAAATAATCTTAAATTAAATGTAAAACATTGTTAAATGACACAATAAGTGAATCTATAGAATGCCAAAGGCCCATAGAATGTTGATTGGAGAATGACTAGTTGCATGAATTCGACTATTAAATGTGATTCTATCTTTATTTCTATGGCTTTGTATTACTATTGACTGCTCATTTTAAAATTCATGAAACCGTAAAATTAATGTCTGGTTACTGGTATTTATTTCACTGAAATGAATAAGAGTTTAGACTTTAAACTTGTGTGTTGGGAGTCTCATGACTGTCAGTGCTCTACAATCTGCATGAAGGTATGTAATAACAAATATGTATTAAAACTTAGTTTGAATGTGTATTAATCTAAGTACACGAATGAGAATCATGAGCGATGAAAACAAATAAAAATGAATGTTGTCACTGTGAAACTGAAACCCTAGCAGGCTAAATTCACATTAATTTGCAGGTATTCCTTTAATTTTGAAGAGTCAAAACTTGTATCCCTAGCAAAATACAGGGGGTTAATTCGCACAAATTCGCTGAGGATAAAAACACTAAAAATGCTTTGAAATGACCACATTTTTTTGGTTTGGACATTTTATACCCTAGACGGCGGTTTTCCACAATTTTCCATGCAATTTTCCAAAAAAATTCAGGTGTTTTATCACAGGAAATTGCAGATAGATCATCACAGGAAAAATCACAATTTTCCAGGCAATTAAACATTTTCTTCTTGGCACATGCAATTTCTGGAACAGAGGCTAAAACACAAAATAAAGGCTACTCTGCATACAGATTTACAATTCTACACACATCTCAAGCATTGGGGCACCAAAAATCCTCCAACTCAATAGTTCATTCTTACACAAAAGGGATTTACGAGCCTAAAGCATAAAATAAAAGCCATACTTCAAATAAATTTACAACAATATAAAGTTCTTTCTAAAAATTTCAAAACCCATGCTTCAGAAAGCTTCAAACATGCACAAAAATACACCTGAGCAGCTAAAACACAAAATAAAGACCCTCGTTCAAATGAATCAGCGGCATTACATAGCTATAAGTCCTTTGGCGCCAATAATGCTAAAGCCTAAAATCCACACCTCAAAAGTTGAACAGAGAAATTTGTGCATTTTTAATACCAAAATTTCTATGATTTGCAGCCAAAATTCCTTTAAAATTCTGAATAATTTTTTTCTGAGCTTAATTTACAAGGCTAAGACACAAAATTCCTATGCTCCTGATATATTTTCACTCAAAGAAAGCACAAACGCGCACACCAAATGGTTGAAACTTAGTACATGTTTACTCATCTAAAACACAAAAAAAAAATCCATTCTGCTAATAAATTCACAGCAATTCAAAAATATAAACGGCTCAACATTGCTTTGAAAGAAAACGAAAATCCACAGTACCGCAATAGCAAAGTATATCTGAGCGCCTAAAACACAAATAAAGCCTGCCCTTCAAGTAATCTGCAATAATGCACAGTCCTAAACCCATCCGTGCCAGGAATGCCAACATTCAAACTATAAAATTTGCAAAGAATAAAAACTGCACAGTTTTAAGCCGATCAAAACCTTAAAAACACAAAATGAACACTCTAAACGGTTCAAAATTACTCAAAAAGATCCCTACTCGCCAAAACACAAAGTTAACGCTACCTTTGGAAAAATACCAAAATCGACACTAGATAAAGATTCAAACATGCACAAAAATACATATGCGCGCCTAAAACACAAAATAAACCCCTTCCGTACCACTAATGACATAATCTACATTTCGAAACTGGCACAGAAGAATTTACCCATGCTTCCAATATATTTCCACTCTTCTAAATCATAACTTCATAAATATTTTCAATAATATTTCTCTAACATGAAAATAAAGATACAAATCTCTAAATATTCTCAGTAATTTCTTTCCAAGCTGAAAATAAAGCCAGAATATGATACATACCCGGAGCTTAGCAGTCGTCACGGAGGTTTGAACTACGCCCGGGCGCTCCTTTTCTTTAAACCGAAAACATCCAAAGAAGCACCCCATTTTTCGCTATTTTACACCAAATCGCTTCGGAAAAAAACAGAAAATCGCAGATTTTTTCAATAACTCCGTTCCTTGTTCCGACCAGACAAATGCAACTCATCATGAATCCGATCCTTCCGTTTTCGATCCACAGCACCAAAAAAATGGGAAGATGAAATCGAAAGCAGAAGAAATCCAAATTCAAGCCGTTCGCAAAAAGGCAGGGGTAAGCAATCGAAAATCGCGTTACTCGACGGCAAGAAGCGAACGCTTCCCGGATTTCCCAAATAAAGGCTCCCAGATACTTGAAAAGGATTGACAAATTTCGAATTTTCTGTTACTAGACAGAAACAGGGGCTAGCATAAGTTTGAATTGTATCTGTTACTTGACGGCAAAGAAAATTTTGTAAGAGAAAATGGGGTTTTTTAATATGTGGACTGATATAAGGACGGATCTGCCGGCATTATTAATACCAGTGTAATATATTTTGAGTTACGGAGCGCGCAGGGCCCTTTTTTCCCTCTTAACCCTCCGAAGGAGACAAACGTACTTGAAATTCAAAATTGGGGTGTGAAGGAGATATGTCCGTTAAAAGGCGTGCATGTCTTTTTTCCCTATAAATGGATTATTTATGGGTCAATAAAAGTTGTCATCACTATATTTAATTAAATATATTTCAGATAAATTAATTTGTAAATGTAACTTCACATTAAAAATGATAATAAATGCATTGTAAAGGTCACTCAAAGGGTGGTATTGGATGGACTTCCTCCACAAAATTGAATGAATTGGTCTAATTGACGACTATAATTAATTATTTGGTTGCCTAGTAGTGTTACTTTTGTGTTAGTAATGATAATTTAACAAAAAACAAGGCCATGTTATGGGGTCTTAAATAACAACTACTAATCATTGAACTTAACAAGGTAGGGATTATGAACGATTCTAATTTGACAAAGAGACTATTAAGAAATAGAATTGTGTAAATTAACATTTAAGAACATAAATAAGTAGATAGAATCGATATAATTAAAGAAAATTAGAGATTATATTCATGTATATAAAAAGTGGGACATTATATCAACAAATCATTTAGTGAATTTTAAAATCAAGTTCCTTAAAAAAGGGGTTGTAACCAAATCTAATACCTTTAATAGCATGGAGCCCCTTCAAGTTTTATTAAAGAGAGGAATAATAAGTTACTTAACTTCACACTTGCAAGGTTTAATGAGGGTAAATCATATCACCCACTAAAATTATAATGAGACTAATTATGTTTGCATGATGACTTTCAACCTCGTTAATATTTCACTTGACATGATGGGAGAGGGGTTCATGGAAGAGGAGTGTTTCATATAGGCTTTATATTTGCCTTCAATGTGGAGCATTAAGAATGTCGTAAAGAATAAAAATGGCGTAGATCGAGGATTTTCATTACAACCTTACAATGTAGGCAATATCAAGTCCTTAATTTTGCTTATAAATATGTTATAGTGTTACAACTAATGGATTTGGGGTAAAAACCACGAGGGTTGGGTCTTTCTTCTACAAAGAATTCACAAGTGCTCCAAAAAAAACTCTTTATTATTCATACGATATTTCGTTGCATGTTGTTTGGTATGATGAATATTTGAGAAAAGAGCGAGGTTTGTGTTGCCAAAATCAGTCTCCTACTCATCTTGCTCAATTGCATTCATTATGCTTATTTTCTCATGTTTAAAGATACATTCACGTCGTGTATGAATGTGTTATGGTCTATGGAGGTGTGTGATAACCAACAATACAAATTTGAAGGTTTTGAATCAATGTGGTGTCTTCTCCTTCTCAAGTTTCATTCATTTCGCATTCCACTCCTTCACGTTTACATTCGCAGAGCTTCATGGAACAAATGGGGTCTCAAAGTCAAATGTTGGTGGTGTGGGATGAATTCAAAAGTCTTTATGGTGTTGGTTTTACTTGGGGTTGTAAGCTAGATGGTATTGACCATAGTCGATTATGTCGATTGTTGAAAAGAGCAAACCAAAGCGGTATCGACCATGGTTGATATTGTCAATTAAATATTTCACCTTGGGTCTTTACCCCGCATCAATAGGAAAAGGAACAAGCAAAGGGTTATTTTATTGACAAGCTTTCACATTATGGTGGAACAAGTAAAGGCTCCACAAGCCAAGGCTTCCTATTGAACCATCGTGGAGATTAGTTGAAAAGGTTCTAACTAAAAGAGAAAAGTGGAGGGGCTCTTAGATCATGACATGTGGTAAGATATAGTGAGCTTTGGGATATAGAACATTTAGAGGCCAAATCGTGGTGAGAAAATTTTTACTTCTTTGGACTACTAAATCGCATCATGTGGCACAATCCAAAGTCCTCGGTATTTAAAGGAAAGGGGAATCGCAATTGAAATTAAACCCTATACTCCACTCTATGGATGTTTTCCACATGGCTACATCTCGATTCTTTTGAAGAAATGTCACAAGGTTGAAAAGGTAAAAGTGGGGATCACTCTCCTTTACAAACTTTATATATGGGCATCAAGTGGCACAAATTTGTGCCCCCATATTTCACGAGAGATTAGGATAAACTCTTCAATGCCTCGAGAACGATTTTATGGAGGCCCACCATGTGGCGACATTTAATGCTTTTGAATAATGAGCAACCAATATAAGCTCGTCATGTGGCCAATTGAAAAATATGTAATTGGACTATAGTTGCAAATTTAATATTTTTCATAAACTTAATTGTGCGAGTTGAGTTGCGAGGTGATGGTTTCTTGGCCATAACTTTTGATCGGGAGCATCAAATCAAACAAAATTAGATCCATTGGAAATCTCTTAGAGAGTATTTTCAAATGATACATATTTTAAGCCCCGAGACACCTTACCTTGGGATTAGTAAGCAACCAAAGGTTCAAACTATTGTTCTCTATTAAATGTTAAATCAAATCAAAATGTCAAGTTTGAAGAGAAGCTTTAATCTATTGAACCCAATGTTTGTTTATATATGAGGTTTTATCTAAGGCACCACCCATATTTTCAAGGAAGGATATCTCGAGATTCTTCTAGCGGGGCTTATGTGAATATATGTCAAATTTGGATCAAATAATGTTGTGACCACTAAATGGGTATGGGATTTATCAATTTAAGGCTTAAGATTTCCATCTCTCTTCTTTTTTAGGTCTATTACTCTATAAAAGGAAACCTAATTTTCATTGTGATGTGTTCCTTTTTCTTAAATACATAGTTACTCTGCCCTTTTGAGTACTAAAATTTCTCTTTGTCTAGACCTATGTGTTAGGACAAGTTGTAATGTGTGTAATTCCTCTTCTCATTTTCGCAATACATTGTGCATACCTCGAGCAATATGAAACATTGATTGTGGTTTTTATCCTTTAATCATTTTCTTTTGCTCTCTTGCCTTCTATGCTCTATGATACACTATATGTGGTTTATACTTAGGAGTCTTAAGGAATTTTTTTACTAACACCTTAGAGAGAGATCCCCTTCCTTCTTTGGTGTATAGTTATTGGGCCCTAAAATATTGGCTAAGTACCAAAGGGCACACGCACGCACGGCTGTGAGAAGAAGGGTGCTCAGGGGAAAGTGCGTAGGACAAAGGGGTTAAGAAGGGTTTAAGTGAAACCAAGGCGCGCACAGGAGGTAGAACACGAGTTTAAAGGGACGTAGTCATATTTAGCATTCTAGAGACACTTGGGGAAAACGTGAGGACCCGACTAGGCGTGATGAGTGGATAAGGTGTCAACCTAGAACCTTTGAGGTCAAGAAAAGGATATTCCATGCAGGGAATATTCCTAGAAGACATCATTACAGAGAGTTGAGGGTTTGCCAATGGATAACCATTTACCAATGGAGGACCGCATCGACACTTGGCACACGATCTGTTCAGGGGAGAAGGCATGACAGTGGGTGTTGATCCTATAAAAAGAGATGTTTGGGCTAGAGATAGGGATGCAAGATATACACAAAGATAGAATACAAGAGATGATGGGAGACAGAGAGAATGCATAGAGAATCGTAGAGAAAGAGAAGGAGAGTATGAAGTGTTGTAGTAATGCTAGGGTTTAGAGCACTTAGTGCTAAAGGTTATAAGGGATGTCATAAGCCTTTGTATGGCACTAGGATCTATAACAAGGGTTAAAATGGGAAAAGTATAGTTAGGGTCTCATATCAGAGATGTTGATAGGAGTTGAGTCTCTGTCATTTTAATATGTATGGTCTGAGATGACCCTTTTGACTATAATGTGGCTACCATAACTATTTTAAATCAATATATATATATGGGTTCATTCTGTATATCTTGTTTATGGGTGTAAACCCTCGTGCTATATGACTTATCATGGCTCAAATCCAATTTATTATGCTTCTTACAATGGTATTTAGCTTTTGTGATGCATTAATGTTAGATCTATTAAGTTGCATCTTCTACCTCTTTAAATAAGTGAATGTACTTTTGCTTCTGCAAATCATCATCCATTAATGGCGGAACCTTCTTACAAGGTTCACATAAAGGAGGAGCTCGGCACCCTCGTGTGCCTCAAGTGAGCACCTAGTGTTTGTTAGGTGATAGGGTGACGCGTTTGGGGTTAGTAAAGGTATTAAGGGTAAGTAAATATGACTACATCTTGGTTTTTCGTTTCCGGGACTCTTTTCGAAGTTGTTATGAGAATGGTGCGTGATGAAAGAGCACTTGACCTTGGACAGTGTCGAAGCATGGCTTAAAAGCATGAAGGATGATTTTTCTTAGATATTTAGTATTGGATCTGAGTTTGATGCATGTAAATGGGTAGAAGAACATCTGTATCATGAGTTGTATGAGACCTTCTTTTGTTGTTTTCAGTGGAGTTGTATGAATGGCTTTCGACGTATGCATCTAGATCAAGCTGGTACTATAGACCTCACGTATGGACCCAAGATGAGTATCAGAGGCTACATGATGCTAATCTAACTTGGACATGTGTTGTTGATCATTGGTGGAGTAGAGTGTTGATGAGTTACACCTTGGAGTACGTGATTTCTACGTATTCTTGTCTAGATATTATTGAGTTTGAGTTTTGAGGGAGCCAAGAGGATCATTCTTGCATGTTATCCCTTTAGCTATAAAGATCTTGATCATTACACTGAGTTTAGAAGCATTTCCTATGGTTGGCTAAGCTTCTTCAGCGTTGGGCGAGGAAGCTAGGGTGGAGGAAGATGGCAGACCTTGCACTAAAAGGAGAGGGAAGAGAGATGACTCAAGTATAATGAAGCTTGTGAGAGGGAGTTAGATAGACAACACAAAGTTGCATGAGTGATGGATTTATGGAGGTAGACATTGCGGGAAGGAATTGAGGTTCATACGAAGGACATGGAGCATGAGCAGTCTTTTCTACCCCATCTTGGCAAGCGCGAGAGAGAGACCTCTTCAGCTTTTGATGAGAGCTCGTCACTTGGAGAAAGGAGATTCGGCGACGTGCATCCGAATCCCGCCTTGTGACCAACCCCTGACACTTAGTTTTCCAAATCTAGAGATGAGTATCGCTAACCCGGTTGGTATTGGTGGAAGTAACGATCAACACCTAGGAGGCATAACTTTTCATTTAGCACATTTAGCTGCATAATCATTTCTGTGTTTGGAGGTATATTGTCTGGAGTGACATCTAGGCAAAGTTTGGGTACACAAAGCTTGGGTATCACATCTAAAAGTGGTACGTGACACGCATCCGTAGTGGTACAATATCACATACTATTGGTGCACAGTTCAGTGTGACATTGAGGACACAAGGCACAACTACTTCAGGACCTTTACTAGCTACGGGAGGTGGATATGGTGGATCGGGTAGAATAGGAAATAGCGGACTGGTGGACCTAGCAAATTTGGAGGATCACGGTGGGTCGGGAGGAATAGGCATTTGGTGGATCTAGTGAATTTGGTGGTAAAGGCAACGTCGGAGGAAATCAAGGTTCTGGATCAGGTGACAAGGGCCTCAACCACCTCAGCAAGTATTTTTGAAATGTCTTTGCACCTACCATATTACAAAGGTGTTGAGGATGTTGTAGAACATGTACACAAATGTGAGTTGTTATGGCGTGTGAAGGGGATCACTACCCTAAACGGAAGGCAAGTCATTTTGCAACAACGTTGCAAGGACACACGCATAGTTGGTACCGGAAGTATGACCCCCACCAAATAATAGTAGATTACATCATGTTGCATAATGCCTTCTTAGTTGAATTTCATATCCTTGAGTTTGAATAGAAGAACATTAGTGCGCTGAAGGAAATTCAATAAGGTATGAAGAGAGTGTGTGGGAGTATGACGCGCATTTAAGACTCTCTTATCAAAATTGTCTTATGATATTCATCTTTCTCAGCATGCTCAATGGTTTTTGGAGGACTAATAACACCTTTTAGGAGAGCGTTGTCACGTAAGACTTTGACAAACCCACGTGAGGCCTTGGAGGTTTCCCGCACGTGTGAGGCTGTAGAAAGCATGGATACTAGTGTTATCCCTTTTCTTGAAGCTCACATTGCTGCAATGGCCAAGCAGTTGGAGAAGCTATCTGTGAACTCGGTGCACGAGACTCGTAGTGGCCGAAGGTGCACAAATTACGAGGTAGAGGGGCATATAAAGGACAGTTGTCCTCAAAGATCAATACACGCCATAACGCAGTGACTCGTGAGATTTTCCACGGGGATCATGATGCAAGTAGGTGTCCACTACTACAGTGTGTGATCCATAAGAATGTGTCTTACTATTGCAAGATTTACACCTCTACTACTCATGACACCAAGGATTGTAGATTAATTAACCAGATACATGATGTTATTGATATTGGTGTGTGACTAATCAGCATTGCAAACAATTCCAAGGATGATGGTCATCACTATGAAGGACGCACAGATGGAGGAGCTCGTGGAAGAGGCTTTCGCAGAGGATTTGGAGGTTGTTTCAACCACTACGGAGGTGGAAGAAGTGAGTTCCTGCATGGAACTTGTTACAATTGTGGGTCTACGAAGCACCGTAAGTGTAAATGTCCTAACCTACTACAGTGATCTTGGTGTGGAAATAAGCACAAGTATGAGGAGTGCCCAAATCTATTTGAACATATGAGCTAGCAACACCGAAAAGACAAGGGCATCGGGATGGTAAGCATTAAGAAAGCATACTCGATGTGGATGCCATGGGTAGCACGTACGACGTCGAATTAGAACATGTCTTCGGTGACGATGCGAGATGAGGATGCATGTGCACGGGAGATACCAAAGTAGAGACCAATGATTACAAGAGAAGAGGTGGTGTGTGGGAATTATTCAGACCCTACCCATCAGAAGGAAGTATATCAAAAGACCATGGACGTAATCACGAGTCTTCAAGGGGAAATTCAATGTCTGAAGTAGAAATCTACGAAGTTAGGGCAGAAGAAAAGTGTCGAGGTTCCTCAGTCAGATATAGATGATGTCAAAGAGGTGTGTAAGATGTTGTGCCAAGAGAATATCATTCCTCTATTAGGAGAATGATTTGGGAATAAGATACCAAGCGTTGGAGTAGAGCGCAAGAGGAAGGTTTTGCATGCTAACCTTCCTCCCCACATCCTGGACTATGATAAGGAGACTACCTTGAATGTAATTGTTGATGGATGGCTCCTAAGCAATATTCTTATTGACATAGGTGTGGAAGTCAATGTTCTCACCTGAACGCCTAGAATCAAATGGGAAGGCCCCCATTACAACCATCTTTAAATGTGTTGTATATGGCCAATAAGACAAAGGAAATGCCCATTGATGTTTTAAATGATGTTGTTATCACTATCCAAGGGGTAAAATTCACTGGAGACTTCAAAGTCTTAGCACTTACTGAGGTAGACAAATTTCCAGCATTACTTGGGTGCCCCTAGTGCTATAAAAATAATGTTGACTTACGTTTCAATAAGGGGCATATAAGTTTTGAGAACAAGGAGGAACGAGCTATCATTCCTTTGACAAATGGGAAGTTAGCACCCTATATTGATCCTTTAGGGGAAGAATACCTAGACAAAATTTACGTGTGCATTATCTGGGACCCTGAAGTTATACAACCAACAAAGGAAGCGCATTATTCAGTGGGAAGACACTTAATCTATAAGTGATATAACTAGTGTAGCATGTGACAATTAAGCACACGGGACATATGAGTTGGTCGGAAGGCAGTTAAGAGGCTCTGTTATGAGAGAAACAAAGGCACACTCAGCCAAGTGCCTAAGAGGAAAGAAGTTGCCAAGTTATTCTGGAGGAGCCAACCCTGATGTTTTCCTACGAGAAATGGAAACCCAGTGGAGAAGTGAGATCGAAAGGAGAAGGATGCTCAACTATACCTTACTCGGGACCGCATCACGTTGGTGGGCAACCCATCACAATAGCCTTTAGAGTGACACAGAGTGAAAATCACATTCTTTGTTAAGTTTTCCCAGAGCAATGCACCTACTATGATACAAGATTATCATGGGAAGGAACCCACCTCATTTCACGTCAAAGCACATGAGAAGGCCGGATGGAAGGCGCAGAAGCCTTACCACCTTATTTATGGGTGCATATATTGTAGTCCACCTTACAAGGTTATGCACACACATGGTACATTCACTCGAGAGATGCAGCCGTCAAACAGAAACCTGGCAGGAGTTAACGACCGACCTCCTTCAAGCTTTCAAATATTAGAGCACCACGTCATTGGTGGATGAGGCATTATAGATTGTTAAGCGCCTAATGATGGGAGATAGTGTCATGGCGGAGGATAGAATACTGGAATTATTAGGTGAACCTAGTTTAGAAGTGTGTTTTGATGAGGAAGAATCGGAGGAGATACATCTTGGGAGAAAGCGTGCATGCATGGAGTGTAGACACCTATAATTACACCCAAGCAATTTAAATACTTAAATTGCGCTAATTATCCCTTTCTGCAAATCGACGACATATCGTCAAAAGCACTCATATTCCCTCTTATCATCATTAATTAATTACACTAAGCTAATTAATTAAGTCACCTATCCAACAAATACCCTAATTAACGACCTTCCGTTAATAAATCACCCCTTCTACCTAGACTAATTAATTATTATTAATTAATTAGCTTTCCCTTCCATTTAACCAATAAATCAATGTTTAATTGATTTAATCCCCTTCTAATAGCCTAAATCATACTAATATTCCTCTAATTAGCTTCTATAAGCTTACATCTACCTATTAGTTAATCACATTTGATTAATTAAAGCACCCCCCAACTCCCATGACTTGCTAAGCATAAATTAAACCCTTCTAAAGTAAGGTTACCTTTAATAAAGCAACCTTATCCATTCCTAATCATGTTTTACCTTTATCCCACATTCATGAGAATGTGTTGAATCCTTTATCCTTTGGGCTATATAAAGAGCCCTCCTCCTACCTTTATACCTACACCTAAACTTCTTAAGAGAGCAAATGCAAAGCATATAGCAAAGAGACTAAGAGCTTGCCTTTTGTTTTCTTGAGAGGTCACCATTGTTAAGAGCTAAAGCTTCCTATTCTTGCATTCTTTAAGGATCAAACAAAGCAATTTTTGATTGCCATTGGAGCTAAATAGGTCCATTCATTCTTGTTGGTAATCTAGGAGAGTAGAGATGTTAAAATAGCATGCATAGTTTTGATCTCATGTTTTCAAAGTTATAATGTTAGTTTAGATCTTGCTTAGTTCTCTATCTTGATGGTGTTTATGCTTTGTTTTAGCTAAATTGTAGAACTATTTTAGGTGGTAGTTCTTGCTTCATTTGATTTAGCATTAAGCAAAGTATACATGCACACATGGAGAAAGAAAAAGGAAAATTGGTCTACGTGATTGATGGTCAAGAAGTGGAAAATTTGGAAGTTAACCATATTATAGGTACATGCAAAGTTATGGATAGTACTGATGAGTAAGTGCACACCTACCATGAACCTCTCAAAATAAAGAAGGTTAACATTGGCTCAAAAACAGAACCTAAGGAGGCTACTATTGGGGACTATTGGTTAGAAAAGGAGGTTTCAAAGATCATTGATCTATTACACGAGTTTCAAGACTTATTTTCATGCGGGTACCATGAGCTTAAAGGAGTTCACCACTCCTTAGGGGAAATGAAAATCAAGTTAAAGGAAGGAGCGCGCCCAATTCGGAAGAGACCTTATTGAATGAATTTGAATCTTCACGTCAAATTCAAGGAGGAGATTGACAAGATGATCACATCAGGCATCATTGAGGTCGTCAAGGAATCAAGAATGGATAAGTCGATGGTCATTAACATTAAGAAGGATGGGAGGATAAGGATCTATGTTGATTACATGGATTTGAATGCGGTATGTGTTATTGACCCTTTTCCAACCTATGTTTCACCGAGGATATCCTAGAAGGAGTAGGCGAAAGTGCAAGATCTATTCTTTCACGGAGCATGATTCTCATGGATATCATCAAGTTAAGATTGCAAAGGAGGACCAAGAAAATATAACTTTTTCCATTGAATGGGAATATTTTCCACACATGTGTCATGCCTTTTGGACTGAAGAACTTGCATGTTATGTTTTTGTGCATTGTGGTGCGAGGCATTTTAGTATTTTATCCATAAGTTCCTTTAGGTCTACCTTGATGATTGGACGGTATATGGATTAGTGAGGGATCATTGTGACAATTTTTGTTGATGATCGAGAGATATTGGTAGTTGCGTATATCCCTTGACATTAAGAAATGCGATTTTGCTATTCTATTCGGAACCCTTTTGGGGTATATCATATATAAGGAAGGCTTGTTGGTAGATCCTGCCAAAGTTGTCGTTATTGTGGGATTGGGGGAAACTACCAGCCAGAGCGCAATGCATGGATTCCTTGGTCATATGGGGTATTACCAAAAATTTATTATGAGGTATGCCAAAATTGTTTTGCCATTGGAAGAGTTACTTTTAAAACACAAAATTCCATTTCACTAGGAGAGAGCGCAAATCAGATGGCATTTGATGCATTGAAGAATAATCTTATCACTGCGCCCATATTACACTTTCCTTCCTAGGATAAGCCATTCCATGTACATGTTGATGCTTCAGGAATGGCGATTGGGAAAATCTTAGCACAACCTAGAGAAGGGATTGTTGACCACCCCTTGTGTATAGCTAGTAGAAGTTAACACCAGCAAAGCAGAACTATACTACTACTGAGCGTAAAGCATTGTCCATGATCTATGTGCTGCACAAATTCAGGTAGTATCTACTGGCAACACCCTTTATCTTCTACACAAACCATATGGCATTGAAGTACCTAGTAAACAAGCGCATTTTGCAAGGGTGCATATGTCGGTGGGTCTTGTTGTTTCAAGAATTCGATTTTATGGTAGTTGTGAAATCGGGTAAGAGTAATTTTGGACTTGACCATTTATCGAGGATCGACTCATGGGAGGATGTGTAGAGCATTGAGGATACAATGCCAGATGCCCAACTATTTAGTTGCCAAAATGCGCACTCTCGACTAGGAATATATTGTTGTATTTCTAAAAATGGGTGTGGCACCAAAGGGAATGAAGACCTTAGAAAGGAAGCAGTTATCCATACACACCGCACCTTACATGTCAATTAGTGGAGACTTATACAAGTTAGGCCGTGATGAGGTTTTTTTCCAAAGTGCGTGTTAGAGCATAAACTAAATTGTAACGATCATGGAGGAAGCACATGTTGGAATTACAGGAGGACATTATGCAGAGGAATGCAATCGCGCACAAGATCCTCTCAGTAGGGCTTTGGTGGGAAAGCATATACCAGGAATGTATTGAGTTTTGCAAGGCCTATGACCATTGCCAGCACCTTGGCAAACTAAGAAGAAGAGATGAGATGCCCTTGAGACCGATAGCTAGCGCAGAACCATTTGAAAAGTGGGCGATTGATTTTGTAGGACTGATTTCACCTAGGGTGAAGGACTTTTTTGCGCTATATCATTACATGCACAGATTATCCTATGAGGTGGGAATAAGTGGTGCCTACAAGGGATTACACAGCGACAACAACAACTAGGTTCTTGTGGGAAAATATAATCAACAAATATGGATGTTCACTAAGTTTAACAAGTGATAGGGGTACTCATTTCTTGAATGAGACAATTAGAATCTTGTTGGTAGAATTCATGGTAGCCCATCACAAGACCACCCCTTATCACCCCAAGATAATGGAACATTGAGGCATTTAACAAGATATTGAGTCACATGCTGACCAAAATTTTTGATGTAGGAAGAAGAGATTGGGATGATAAAGTTTTTGTTGTGTTATGGTCATACTAGACTACTTATAAAAGATTGAACAAGGCCACACCTTTTCAATTAGTGTTTGGCATGGAAGTAAAGTGTTAGCTATTAAATTCATGTTACCATCATTGTATGTATAGCGCATGGGAGGGTTAGCTAATGAACAAGTGCTTGAGGAGAGGATTGATAAATTAATACAATTAGACGAGAGGCGGGTTATTGCTCGCTAGAGTCAAGAAAATAGAAAAATCTAGGAAAAAAGTATGGAATGATAGAACACATCAAGAATAAAAAGTTTGAGGTTGGGAAGATGGTTTTATTATATGATTCCAAGTTTCTACGCCATCTTGGGAAATTCAAAGTCCATTGGATGGGCCCATACATTTTATCCTATATACTTGATTCAGGTGCTTGCCAGTTACAAGTGCTAGATGGAACATAGTTACAGGCCATTTCAATGGGAGTAGGTTGAATCCCTACTATAAATAAGTCTTCCTTGTGTTTGTAAATAAGGAAGTATTGTCATTTAGCCTAGGATTTCCCTTAATACATTTCCTTTCTTTGTGTTTCCCTTCTCGTTGCTTGTTCCCTTTTTTTTTTGTTGTGTGCACGTGTGCTTGCAGTAGCCACTTACAATTTCAAAAGTTTTCTATGCGCAGAGGACCACACATCTATTTTTATGTGGGGTGAAGTGATGCGAAAAGTACTTGGAAGTTGGTAGTGGAATTTGTGTTTGATGACTCGGGTTAAAGGATCAAAAGCACGTAGTTTGGAAGAGCACGCATGGAAAAGGTGAACATGAGGAGTTTGGTGTTAGGAAGGCTTTACAAAAACCACGTACAAGGGTGAGAAGCGTAGGAACAACATGAGGTAGGTGATGTCAAAAATCAAGGTAAGGATAGAAGAAGTGCCTTTGGTGTTTTGTAAGCACGTGCGCGTAAGGATCTTGGATCGAAGGGTTTTGACACCGGAAGGTTGTGGAGGTTTTCATGCAAGATTGGGCGTGGGGTAAAAGCGTTGAAGGTTGGCTTTAGAAGAAAATCCACCTTTATTATAAAGGTACATTAGTAGGTGGCATGGCATTTATTGCAAAAAAAGTAAAAACTATAAGTAGAAGGTCGAGGTACATTATTGTTTACCTTGCATTTGTGATATCGAAGAGCTCTTGCGAACTAGGGCATCCTTGAAGAAAATTTGTGTGAAAAAGGGTTGTGAAGATTTGAGTGCATAACTAGTTTGATCAAGTGAACCGGAGTGGAAAAAGAGTACACAGGCGTGAGGGAGAAGGTTGTAGAAGTTTTCGAATCCTGCAAGTGAATACACCATCTTGTGGAAAGAAGGGTTTTCCAGGTTAGGGTTCCACAACTAGGGCACATGATTGAAGGGATTTTCGTGAAGGGGTAGAGCCACAGAGTTGAGAAGAGCCAAGATCAGGAGAAAGAAAGAACTTTTAGTGACCCGACAACAGAGAAATGGCACCAAGGAAAGTAACAAACGTTTCACCAAAGAAGGGAAAGGGCAAGGGGAAACAAGTTGTTTCCACTAGTTTCAATGAGGAATGGTACACAAAGATGTAATACCAAGATGGCGTATTGCTTGGAAAATAATGGGTGTCTCATATTAGAAACAGATGTCCGTAAGTGACTATAACCATCGAACGAGCACCACAAAGAACGAGATGGCATTGGAACTGGTTCGCCCTATAGATAAAAGGACACTAGATGGAATGCATATCTACGATGATGAGGTAAAGGTGAAGATGGAGAAGTCTGGATTATTATAACTCTATGAGTTGCCCTATTTTGGTAAACCTGAGTGACTGTACTAGTGGTTAATGTCGCGCATACATGAAGATCATTTCTACTTCGCAGGACATGGGATGTGGATAACTTCCCAACCGATTTCTAAATTTATTGGTCTTATCTGCAAGGGGGAATATTTTGATGACGAATTAGATGACAAGGAGGCCATCAAGAAGACTATTGAATCCTATGACTACAAGAAGGGGTCGCGATACTTTGACATCTCTATGATTTCTGACCCTGTAATGAGGATGGTTCATGCGCTTGGTCACAAAATTAAATGGGTAGGAGAGATGGACATAGATCAACAAGTCTTGGTTGAACATTTTCCATAAGATCTCTTAAGGGACCCTTTATAACCTCTCGGTGTTCATAGTATAAGAAATCATCAATGCCGCGTGTGATGGAGAAAAGATCGTGTTTGGTAATGTCCTCCTTACCATTGTCTTTTCAGAGATTAGAGTTCCCGATGGGCCAGATAAATTTGTGTGGGAATACCCAAATGAGAACCCTTCCCCTACCAAAAGATTTGAGAAGTACACTTGTGACACCATGATGACATGCCCACAAGGTGCGCCTAGAAAAATGGTATAAGCGGATGCGTGACGCATTCGATGTTGAGTGGAGAATACTTGAGTAGTTACCTATTTTACTACAAGGCAAGGCAAGGCTGAATTCACCATGTACCAACATTTTTGCAATGACATGTTTACTCTAGCAGATGGTGCCAAGGGTCCCTAGTGCAAATTGCCATTCTCCTTCACAGCACAATACTTCTAAGCCGGAGTCAATAGATTCAAAGAGGAAAAGAAGCTAAGGTTTGACCTCAACATGGTAGACTAGGATTACCACGAGCTGCACATGACATTGATATATCCAAAGAAGCGTGCCTATGTGGAGAAGTATTTCTCCTATGACGTACATATGTTGAAGCCAATAACATTGCATATTGCTGGGAGGACCGCAGCAAGGGTATACCTGTGCATAAGACCTATGTATGAGAAGGGCACTTACGTTGAAAATGATGTCTCTATCCTAGAAGACCCCACCATAAGGAAGAATGTCGTGCCAAGAAAAAGGGAGAGAGAGGAGGCCCTTGAGAAAGGCCAAGTATACATACAACACAACTTGTAGGCGCGTAGGAGTCGGCGTAAAAACTAAGTACACCTATGCATGGAGGAATAATTCCCCATAAGAGAGAGAGAGAGAGAGAGAGAAGACACACCAAGGAAGAGGCACCAAAGCAAGAAGAAAGTCCCTACGAAATAAGAGTCACCTAGGGAAGAAGAAAAAGAAGAGTCTCCTATATTGGAATCACCAATTACGAAGAACCAAAGAGTAACAAAAAGGAGGACTTGGAAGAAACAAAGAGGATGGATGCTGACAAGGGAAACGAGGATGATGGAGACCATGGTGAGGCTTAGAACCATCTTGTGTATGATGTACATGAGTCAGAGGAGGAGGGAAATGAAGAGAAGGATGAGGATGAAGGAGGTGCTCACGACAAAGGGGGAAGTGAGGAAGTCAACATGAAGGATCAAAGGACTCCAAGCCTAACTAAGGAGAAAATAGAGGATGCCACAGAAAGGGAGGTAGTAGGCATCATAAAAGACTTGGTGGATCAAGAGGTGGAGTGCAGTGCAAAGAAGTACTCAAGGAGATGGAGGGAAGTGAAAGTGTAGAAAAGGAGTATGGAAGCATGGGCGAAGATCCCATTCTAGCGGTAAACTTCTAGCACGCTACGGTGGAAAGGGTATGGTAGCAATACAGAACAAGGAATGACTTACATCAATGATCCAAATAAGGTATTGCGTGTGCATTTCCAAATTATCGTGCCTTAAAACCAACTCCTTGCATGGTCTTCTTTCGATGAAAAGGGCGTGTACCCATGCACAAGGAAGATGTTTTCTCGATTTTGAGTCCCATGTTGATGAGTTTGAATTCGAGGTCAATTGTGAGGCGTTGATGAAGATATCAGATACCAAGGGAGTAAACCCTTTGGTGAATGCTCAACAACTATCAGATGAGCAAGTTTGTAACGCACTCAACAAAGTGTTGGTGGAGGTTGAGGTGAGGCTCTTCGGGAGAAATGATAGAGTAAGGGTCCTGGAGGAAGAGCTTGAAAAGAAAAATGAAGAGATCATTGAAAAGGACAAGGAGTTAAAGCATAAGGAGTTGATCAAAGTGCATAATTAAGGCATGAATTAAGGGAGGAGAAGGCAAAGGTGTGTGAGATCCATAAGAAAATAGAGATGATTTTAGATGCCATAATATTGAAGCACCTAGACCTGGCCTCACCGAGCAAAAATACGATTCAACCATACAATGCTTGGAAGACTTGACCCATATCCTCACCATGGAGAGGCGGCCACTCACATTGGAATCAACAGAAGAGGAATTAGCGCGCTAGATTTTGGAAGAAAATCGAAGATCGGGGAGACGAGTTACTTGGTTCTTTGAGCTCCTTTTACTTTGTAAAGACCTCCGCACAAATGATTAAGGTTGTTTATTACAATTACGCTAATAGAGACAGGGTAGTAATCATACTAGTTGCTACGCATGAGGCAGATTTGAAGGAGTTTCAAGAGAAGAACAAAGGAAACAAGGCGAAGTAGGATAAGATCCTAGTCGAGGTTGAGAAAAAGTTAGAAGTAATTGAAACCTTGTGGGGTTTGATTAAGAATCGGCTTAAGGAGTTATATCCCGTGTCACTCGTGAGAATGGACGATTTGGGACGATCTTAGCAAGTAGCTAGAAGGAATTGTAGATACACTGAATGTTAAGAGTGAAGAATTGAGTTTTGATGAGGTGAGTGCTCTAGTGGGTGACCTACTTCAGCAAGCGCAGGGTGAGGTGGATGCCTGGGAAAAGATTGAAGAAATGGTAAAGAAGGAATTCCCACTCCTCCTACAACAATAGCATATTCTTTTATTCTTTAATTATTTATTTAGATTGTTCATGTTCCACTATTCTTTATTCTTTGAATAAGCATGGCGTTTCAGGACAAAGAATACACTTAGTGTGGGGTGATGTTGGGCCCTGAAATATTAGCTAAGTACTAAAGGGCACGCACGTGCAAGGATAGTGAGAAGAAGGGCGCTTAGGGAAAGCTCACATGAGGGAAAAAGGGGTTTAACAATGGTTTTACTGAAACCAAGGCATGCACGGGAGGCAGAACACGGGTTTAAAGGGACTTAGCCATATTTGGCATTCTATAGACACTTGAGGAAAAACTTGAGAACCCGATTAGGCGTGATGAGTGGATAAGGTGCCAGCATGGAACCTTGGAGGTCAAGAAAAAGATATTCCACACAAGGAATATTCCTAGAAGACATCATTACAGAGAGTGGAGGGTTTGCAAAGGGATAAGCATTCACCAATGGAGGACCACATCAACACTTAGCACACGATCTGTTTAGGGGAGAAGGCATGACGGTGGGTGTTGATCCTATAAAAAGAGATGCTCGGGCTAGAGACAAGGATGCAAGATATACATGAAGACAAAATATAAGAGATGATGGGAGATGAGAGAATGCATAGAGAATGCAGAGAAAGAGAAGGAGAGTATGAAGTGTTATAATAATGTTAGGATTTAGAGCACTTAGTGCTAAAGGTTGTAAGGGATGCCATAAGCCTATGTATGACACTAGGATATGTAACAAGGGTTAAAATGGGAAAAGTAGAGTTAGGTTCTCATATCAGAGATGCTGATAGGAGTTGAATCTCTGTCATTTTAATATGTATGGACTGAGATGACCTTTTGACTATAATGTAGCTACCAAAACTATTTTAAATCAATATATATATATATATATATATATATATGGGTTCATTTTGTATATCTTGTTTATGGGTGTAAAACCTTGTGTGATATGACTTATCATGGCTCAGATCTAGTCTATTATGCTTCTTATAATGGTATTTAGCTTTTTGTGATGCATTAATGTTAGATCTGTTAAGTTGCATCTTCTACCTCTTTAAATAAGTGAATGTACTTTTGCTTATGTAAATCATCCTCTATTAATGGCGGAACCTTCTCACAAAGCTCATATAAAGGAGGGGCTTAACACTCGTGCATGCGTCGGTGCGCGCCAAAGACCCGTTGGATGATAGGCCGGTGTGCTTGGGGTTAGTAAAGGTATTAAGGGTAAGTAAATACTACAATCGCCATTTTAAATTATTTTCTCCTTGTGTTTTCCCCATGTATAGTGTTAGATTAGATTAGATTAGTGATAGCATTGGAGTGGTTAGGATCAAAACCACTTGTCTTTGGAGGTCTTCTTTAAAAGAGCCAAGCCCCATGCTTAGAAGTAGTCCCATTTTTTTTTCATACACCTCCTCCCTATGGTGATCTTGGGCCCACAATTTTAGTATCCAATGATCTTTGGAATTCCTAATAGGATTGTCCTTATTTATAAAAGAAAAGAGAATTATTCTCGTTGTAAGGATATTTGTTGTTTTCATAATCAAATGTTCATGTGTTCTTATTTGTTTGGTTTTGATCAAATTTTAAGCACCGACAATTCCATCATGCTCTATTTTCTAAAAGGTTCAATCTCTCGTCCTAGATTAAGAGAAATGTTGAGACAAGGAGAAGTGCTTGATAATAATTTGAGTTCCTACAACTTTCACCTAGAAATAGAAGTAGACCCATATAGAGACTTATGACCCCTACTCTTAGAACTCAATCCACTTTGCCGCCAAGAAACTCTTCCCAAACCTTTCAAGAAAACCTTCACCTTTTAACCCACACGGCCCTTCAAAGAAACTATCCTTTTGTGGCATTCAATAGAGGAAATCCTCTAGCCTTAAATTCATGGAGTGACATCCCTATTTCAGCCCTTAAAATTATCCCATATTTCAACAATGAAATTAATCTTACTCATGTTGATCATATTAAATATATTGTTAACATATATTATGCACACCATATCACTTAATATGATGTGGTTGATATCAGCTTCTTCTTTAGGATGAAATGATATGCATTAGTACATAAATTTACTCCCTAATTCCATACATAAGCGGGATGAGCTTGGTAAGAGCTTGTGTGAGAATTTCGAGAAAGGGGTGATAAATTATCATTGATGGAAAAACTAACCACCATCAAAAGAGAACCGATTGAGGTAATCACATAATTCAATAATAGACTTGGGACAAAATCTCATTTCTAACATATCACCTTCCTTTTCTATCTTAATGTCTTGAACTATGACATTGTTGTCAATATCTAATTTATGGGGGTACAATATTACCCAATGCATGTGAAACCTCTATTCAAGATAAGAATAACCTGAAACAAATAATGAAGTTATCTCAAGGCATCCCATTCCTCTTTTCCCTAAAACAACCCCTCATGCACCCTAAGTAACTTGTTACCATTATGAGAACCTTTTCAAATAAACTAGATGAACTCTAAGCCTTGTGAAAAAAATATGGCTAATGAATTAACTAATCTCAAAAGGAAACAAACTCAACCTACTCATAGCTTGTATTAACCTTTAGAATCATGTTTGTTAGCAAAATAGAATGCAAATCCAAGTCTAAATAGTCCCCTCTAGACCCCCTCTACAACGATACCTTGTCATTATCAATCCTAATAGGTCCACGGTCTTAGTACAAAATAACCTAACTCGGAGAGATGAGATGGTGTTACCCTTGTGCATTGCCACATGACTCTAACATTGCTATTAATGGATGTTTGGGCCAAGCACTAACAATGTAAGGCTCTATGTTACATCAAATTCAAATTATAAAGCTATCTCAACCTCCTACGATGGTCATCGAAGAGAACTTGGTATATTAGTAAGAAGATGTTTTTATGCGATTAATCAAAATGAAGGAAGCCTAACTAGGCCCCAAGTGCAATCCAATTACAACATTAAAGAAAAAGGGATGATTGGATTCAAATTTTAAAATGAATCAATACCCAATGACACCTCAACAAAAGGGAGAGTCCATACTACAAAATAATTTCCAAATAAACAAAATATAAGTATAAGAATAATTACCTCGTGCAATGAATTCTTAGCCCAAAATCAACCACCCTTTGACTAAAATCCAAATAAATATTGGGCTTCCTACAACTATATGCATGTTAGGTTTCCTATAAAAGTATGTAAATATAGCATTGAACATTGTGAAACAAATGAAAAGGAAAAATGTGAATTTCACAATGTGGGATGCTTTAACAATGACTAATCAAATGAATTCATTCAGAAGAGGCACTAAGAAAATTTAAGCACATTCCAAAATCTTATAAAGAGGTAACCTTGTTATCAACCAATTTATATCAATAAAATGTGTTTGAAGTAATCGATGCACCAAAAATTCATCGCATATATGTTATCTTTATCATTAGTAAACATCTAGTCCATAACTATGTGATTAATTTTGGTGTTAATATCTCATTCATTCCCAATAAAATTATTGATGTCTTAATAATTAAATATACCCCTATAAAAATGAGTAATCTAGCTTGATGAAACTATTGTTAAAGTAGTAGGAGTCATCATACGCTTGAATATAACCTTGCATTCCATCCCGAGTATCATAGTCCCATAAGACATATCATTCATTAACCTTCCAGTGGTGTTTTCTATCTACCTATCTAGAGATTTCACCATAAAATTGTAGGGATATCTATCTTCATATTACTCTCATATGCTCTTAAATACTATGTATGACACCAATATAATAATTAGGGTAGAAACCATTGTTAAATTCCATGTATAATACTATGATCTAAGGCTTTATTTTAAGTAAATTGAGCTTTACACTTTGATAAAGAAGAAAAGTTTTCTTCTAAACCCCATGAGCCTAGTGATAAGATTTAAAACAAATGGTTAGATGAGTGGGGTAAAGAAAATTGAATTTTCTCCTTATGGTGCCTTTGAAGAGACCAACCTAGGCACATATTTCATTTAGGAGGAAGGTAGTAAAATCCAAACTTGTTTAAAAAAAAGAATACTTGGGTGGTATGTGGGAGTTATATTTTTATGGATCTAAATACAAAGTTGGTATTGGTGCGGGAGTAGTGCTGATCTCACCAAGAAGAGAAAATACTTTATTTTAACATAGGCTCCTATTTAATTGCACTAACAATGTGGTAGAGTACAAAGCCCAATTTAAGGACTATAGATTGTAAGGAAGAAATGTATTAATATGTTGAAGATTTTTGGAGACATAGAGCTGGTCATTCATCAAGCGAGGTAATAATGTTCTACTAAAAATACCCTACTCAATGCCTACAAGTATAAAGTGTGAGATATTTTAAAAGAATTTGAAAATATCAACCTCAGGCTATTCCAAGGAATACAAATATAGAATTTGATATAATAACATCCAAGCGGAATATTGTTTAATTCCTTAAAGAATTTCTAGAGGATACATACCAGCATGTGAAGATGATAATCAAACTAGCTGTGCACGATAATGAGTGTTATTGGTAGAAATCTGAGAGTGACAAATAAATTTTCAATTTCATATAACAAGAGACAATTTTTTCTTACGAGTTACAACCCAAGTTGTAAGATAGCTATGATGATTAGATCATATAATTAAAAACAAATAAGTTGCCAAAAGGATTAGACACCTTGGAAAGAGTCTTCACCCCGATGATCGATATAAAGGGGAGAGGAGAAACATGAAGATAAAATATAAAGACTATTAAGAGGTTAGCATCTCTCCCCAAAAACATTTCAAACTAGGTAAGGCGTGTACTTTGGAACAACAACAAGCATTTTTTGAGTTGTGTCAAAAATATGATTATATTGTTGAATGGATTTATGAATACCTTAAATGGTATGATCCTAAAATCATCAAAACACCATTGAGCTCCCCTAATGCTAGACTTGTGAGACAAAAGAAAAGGCTTATTAATCCCAAAATTGATCCTCGATGAGAAGAGATATAACAAAGTTAATCAAGAGTTCAATATCATTTTCCCTATCAAGAACTCCACTTGGGTAGCCAATCTAGTCCATGCAAGGAAAAAGAATGGTGAGATATGTTTGTGAATATAATTTAAGGACATCCTCTCTTAAATACCATTATCCCTTGCCTTCTATGGATTTGATTTTACAAACAATGTCTAGAGATAAGATATTATCATTCTTGGATGGATTTTTAGGGTATGATTAGATCTTTTTCCAAGAGTCTAATTAATACAAAACAACGTTCACTACCAAATGGGGAATCTATGCTTATGGAAAAATTCCTTTTGGATTATCTAATGTTGGTGTCACCTTCCAAAGAGAAATGGATTTGGATTTTAAAGGTTTAATAAATTATATCATCTTAGTTTATTTAAATAATATCAATGTCTTTTCTAGAAAGTAAGAAGACCACTTAGATCATCTTGAGAATACCTTCGCAAATGAAAAGAGTTTGTAGTGTTCCTTAATCCCAAATTTTTTTCATGAGAGTAAACTCTTGGTTCATGTTGTGTTAAAGAGTGGTT
This sequence comes from Taxus wallichiana var. yunnanensis, assembly GCA_018340775.1. Lineage (NCBI taxonomy): Eukaryota > Viridiplantae > Streptophyta > Pinopsida > Cupressales > Taxaceae > Taxus > Taxus wallichiana. The sequence continues at coordinate 602,092,318 of CM031241.1, read as the reverse complement.
TATCCATATATCATTATATATTTGTGGCCATCCTTTCCCTATACCTTCCTAATCACAAAAAATCACTCAAGTCTATTCTTGGAAAAATACACTTTGTAAGGAAGTTTATAACTAACTTTCTAGGATTGGTACAACCCATCACGCTAATGTTTAAGAAGGGTTGTGATTTCAAGCAGACATTAGAAGGAAAAGATAGCTTTGTACAAATTAAACAACATATAACTCTAGATCTTACATTATAAACCCAAAATTTGAAAATGATTTCATTCTCTATGCATTGGGGGAGAAAACAATATTGTTACCATCTTAGTGCAGGAGAATCGACAAGGTATGAACCAACCCATAGCTTTTACCACCCGGACTATTATGATACTTCTTTATAAAACTATAGGAAACACTCAAATACAAATACACTTTGAGGGGGAAACCTCCATAAATTATAATAAATGATTAAATAAATTGAATAATATGATATGTGATGTTTTGGGAGAATATCACCCATCCATATTTATATACATAAATATGAAGGGTCACACCCTTTCATCCTAATTAGGTTGGCCTAACTATTTATTAAGAACTAATAAATGAAAGGTTAAGGTTATGCACTCCACTACATAACCTTAGTAATCATATGAAGATATAATGTTAGGGCTATAACATGCCCTTCCCTTTTAGAAAAGTAGTCTCAACTCTTATCAACTCAATATGTCGTAGCATAAACTATTCCTCTTCCCAATATCACGTCTTCAATCGTAGATTATTCCATTAATGAGAAATTATGTAATGGGTCAGTTCTTAGTTTCTTCACTCTTTTCTTGATGACTTCCTTATGTTCCATGACAAGCTTTCTTTCTTCATCCACCTTAGGTAACTTTGACCGAACTAGGAGCTTAAAATCGATTACTCTCATAATGACCTTCATTTGGATGAATGGAATAACCAAGAATTCATATTGACCATCAAATGTTTGAATTGTAGTCTTGCATGCATCCTCATCCTTTACTCGAATCTAATGGTACCTTAAACATAAATATAACTTAGTAAAGAAAAAAATGTCATTCAATTCATCAAAAATGCATAAATGATAGGAATAGAAAACTTATCTTTGATGAGTGAGTTTGTTGAGTTCCTTTTATCTAGTCACCTTTTCTTAATTCCTCTCATTTTCTACACACACTTTTATCAAGACAAACACCGATCTAACCATTTCCTTGAACAATTTTTTAATTTCGAACTTGTTTTATAAGGATAGAGGTAAATTCTAATATTAGGAGGGATACTTCATGGAATCAATTTAATTACATGATGATGATCTAAAATTTGAGGTAGGATTTTTATTCTTGAAAGACCCATTTATGCTGACAAATAATCTCCTAGAGATTTGGTGAAGCATGGTTTTCTCTTTTGTGAGCTATGGAAATTACACTGCTAATAAGAAAGTAAAATAACTAATTAGATACCTTCTCCTTCGTGATTTTGTTGCAAACCTCATAATGGGCGATAGAATGTGGACAAGAGAGCAAATTTCTCTAAATGTAGGTGCTTCCTTCGAACCAGAGCAATACCTTCGCTGCAACAAGATCGACTTATTTTACACTAGGGATGTGGGGACAATAGATTTGGGATGATCAAAGTGGGGCTATTCAAGAATTAGGGACGACATAGAGGGGATGCTCGATGCTATGTGTTGAAAGAATGCAAGAGCTCTAACAGGATTTCAAGCTTGTTCTGAAAGAGGGGGTAAGGCTCTATTTATAGCCTAAAAGTGGGATTAATTTGGGGGTTTTGGGTAATCATAATTTAGAAAAGTAAACATGATTAAGTGAATGGGAGACACGAGGAATGGACCCAAATTAAACTTGAATATTTAATTCACAGGTGGGGGGACATAGGGAATATTTGGCATGTGAAGAAGATTGAGTTTAATGTAGGGATTGAAATGGATTAATTAATCAATTAACATTGATTAATTCAATGTGGATTTTTGTGGAAAATGAAATTGGGAAATTAATTGATTTAGGAGGGGTGTGAAATTGGGATGTCTACGTTTTCCCCTCTTTGGAAGGGTGTTGAGAAAGTAGTGTCCTTTCAAAAAAAGTAGATGAGATGGATAACTATGCCCCAGGTGGTAGGATTGAATTTTTTTAAGAGATTCTTCTTAAGGAAGGTGTTCCTTCAATAAGAAGTTATTAGAGGAAGAAAAGAGAAGGCATTCTCTAAGCAAGAAGTAGAACAAACTTTTGCTCATGAGAAAGAGGGAAGAATTCAATCAAAATTTTCTCAAAGAAAAGGTATAACAAATGTTTGTTAGGTGATGAATGTTATGGTATCCTCAAAGAAAAAAATGCCATGGGAAGATGTGATTAGGGATAGATGTGATGATGCCCCCTTGAGAGGGCTGATGAGAATGGAAGAGACGACAAAGCTCTTGAAAAGAGGAGAGGTCAAATCTGCGGAGAGGAGGATGAGAATGGGGTGTAAGAGAATGAAACAAATATGGTGCACAAATGGGGAAAGCATTCGACCAGCCTTGAATTCTAGGTGTGAAGACACTGTTGAAGGATGTAACAAGTAAGAGTGGAAAGAGAAGAAAAGAGGAATGGAAATGATTAGTGGTTGATTATGGGTATGTGAAGAATGAGGAAGTAAAATTCAGAGGTGAAGGAGACAAGGGTATGGAATAGAGAGGAAAAATATGGAGGGTAAAAAATTAATGAAAGAGGTGGAATAGAATAAGAGAGAAGGATGATAGGGGAAGAAGGGAATGGTGAAGGACAAACAATAAGAAGACAAGAGAAGATGACAGAGTAGAGGGTGAAATTATTAAAAAAGAGAGAGAGAGATTCAAAATGAAGGTAGTGGAATATGTATGATATGAAGGGAGAGAAATGATGGAAATATTAAGGAGATGAGGAAGATGAAGAATTTAAAGAAGACAAAAGAGATGATAGAACAAAGAAAAGAAAGAAACTAGGAGGGACCAAGAAGATGTGGAGAAGATCATAGAAAGGAAGAGAAACTGGTACATAATGATTGAAAAGGTAGGGGTGGTAGAGAAAATAAGGGGAGGGGAGGAGGAAGGTGAAAATGATGGGGAAGAAGAGATGAAAGAGTGGATACAAGGGAGAAGATTGAAGGAACCAAGTCATCATGGGGAAGACCAAGGTAGAGAATATGGGACATACCGCATGGAGATGCATGTGGATGATGAAGGGGTAAAAATATTGGACAACAAGAAAGAGACATGGTACTGATGGGGAAGTCGAGAAGAGACATGAGGGAAAAGGGGGAAGAAGATGTAAAGAAAGAGAGAGACAAGAATGAATATTGGGAAGGAGGAGAGGACAACAGAGAAAATGATGCAGAAGGAAGGAATAAAAAATGGGGATATGTTGGGTAGATTCGGTAGCATAAGGAATGTAAAGAGAAGAAAGAGGGGAGGAATGACATAGAGTGGAAAATATGTAGAGATGTGTGAGATGAGGATAAGAGGATTATGAGACAATAGAAAAAGGATGTATGATGAAGACAATAAATAAATTGGCAAGGAAGAATGGAAGATGGAGATACAGGCAACAAAGAAAAAGAGAGGGAGGGATAGAAGAGGAAATGCCATTGAAGGGATGTTAGGGGAAGTCCAACAATAATTATTTTTGGTGAAGGATGAGAGGAAAAGTGAAGAAAGTTAAAAGGGAAATGGAGAATAGATGAGGCAATGCTAGTGAAGGGATGTTAGGGGAAGTCCAACAATAATTATTGTTGGGCAAGGAGGAAGGAAGGAATGAAGAAAAAATGGAGAAGGTCAAAGAGAGTGAACAAGGCTGTGCAAAATGAGGATGGGTGAATTTTAGGGGTAGTCCAACAATAATTATTAGCATGGAAATGGAATATGCTGATGAAATAATGTTAAGGGGAGACCAACAACAATGATGAGTAGACCTAGGGGTGGATATATGGGAGAACTCAAGAAAATGGAGTGGAAAGAGTAAAGACAAAATGAGTGATGAGTTGTAACAAGATGAAGGCAAGGAGAGGATGCGAAGGATGAGGATGAATGAGGTGAAGATGAAGACATAAGACATGAAAAGAATAGTAGGAAATGGCATGAATGATGATGGATCAAGAAGGGGGAAATGGGGAAAGGAACGTGGTGATAAGTGAAGATGGTGGACGCACTATGTGATATGATAGGTTGAGAAAGGATAATGGTAGGAGGAAAATTTGGTTGGTAGGGGAAACCAGGAGGAAGAAATGATCAATGGAGGGAACAAAGAATGAGGTGAGGGAGAAGTCCAAAATGACAATTTCAACTCAAGGATAACCCTTAAGTAAGATTGTTATGCGGCGAAAATGAATAAGGAAGTTTGTTAAATAAGACATGATGGAGATGAAGAGTGGGGAAGCGGGAGTCATTGTTTGCGAGAATGAAAGAGGGGGTGAGAGGATGTGATGATGGGGAATGAAGAGAAAATTTGGATGGTGAGAGTGTGTAGTGATGGGGAAGTGTGAGATGAAAAACATCCTTAAGAGGAACTCTTAAGTAAGATCGTCATGCCATACGAGTGGTTAAGTAAGATCGCTAAACCGACAGTGATGGTAAATGGAGGGGGAAACAAGAATGGTTTTGGAGTAGATGATTACGGCGAGGGGTGGGAGAAATAAGATGGAGGAAATTTGATGGGATGGGGAGGGCCAGATGGAAAATCAATCTTAAGAGAGACTCTTAAGTAAGATTTCCATGTTGCGTGAATGAGTAAGTAGGATTGCCAAGCCAGAGAAGAAGAATGATGGGAAGAAGTAAGTGATTGACGGAGTTGGTGGGAAGAGTGTATGACAAGATGGATTGAAGGGGAACCCTCAAGTAAATTTTTCATACTACGAGGATGTGTAAGTAAGATTACCAAGTAGAAGATGGATACTAGGAAGAATGAGAAAAAAGGGAATAATGTGTGCAAGACTGGAATGAGGGGTGAGAGGTGGTGATAACAAGGAAAGAAGGAAAAAAAGGAGTGTAAGATGAATGGATGGAGGAATATATGTGGTGTAGAATGTAGATTGCAAGGGGAATCCTTAATTGGGATGCCCATGTGGTGAGAGTGATGAGGCAAGAATGATAAGTGGAAGAGGCAAAGCAAAAAGATGTTTGTGGTGGTGATTGTCATCTAATGAAAGAGGAGATGGTGGAGAAGTTTCTACAAGTAGGAAGATCTTAGGAAGATGGTATACCTCAACTAAGAGTCCCACACTTGAAGGGTGATTAAGTAAGATTGTCAAGATGAAAGCGGAAGAGTGAAAGGGAAGAACACAGAGTGGTGAGAGGGGACATGAATGGTGAGAAGGGTGATGTGGGGATAAGTGGTGGATGAGTGGAAATGAGGAGAGAGGACCAATGGATCAAAGACATGTTGATCATGGTGGGGGATGAGGAGTTTCAGGATAGCGAATGCTACCTAAGAAAGATCTTCAAGTAGGATTCCTAAACTGGAGAATGTATTAGTATGGGTGAATGGATGGGGTGCAAAGTAAGTTTTTGATCATGCAGGAAGATACTCATGGGATGAAAGCATCCTAATTTTAATATAGCAATGTAATGCCTCCGTTAATAATGAAAAATAAATAATGAATAAAATAAGTAAATAAAATAAAAGAATTAAAGATAATAAAAATAAAGGGGGCTCGTGTTTCTATTGGGGTGAGTTAGGGTTTTGGCAGTTTTTTTTGGAGTCGCATATGCTTGGGGGGGCGCAGCACCTGCACAAAAAAAAAATGAGTTTGTTGAAGCGGCCGTGGAAACTTCATACATATGCAGTGTTTTCTTGTGCAAGCTAGACTCCACAACCGCTCAGCATTTCCCCAGGCCGCGCCACGCACTCCTGCGTGGGAAAACCAAGCTCATTTGGAGAAGGAGAGCTTTCCAATGTGTTGCAGTGCAAAAAACGTGGGGGACAGAGTATGGACGCGCATCAGGATGAAATGGAGGATTTTTGGGGTCTGTGTAGTCGCCACGTCGCCAGCAAACTTCCAGCCGCACCCAGACCTGCGTGGGTTTCCAGTAAATCAAAAAAACAAAGGGGCTTTGTCAGATGTTTCAGTTGCAAGCGCCCTAGTAGATTTACAAGTTAAAAATGTGGAAACGTGCGAACTGTTCTTCTAAAAACGTGTGGGGAAAAAAAAAAATGCAGTTCCTTGGACTGTAATGATTTCGAGATTTGCACAAAATGGTTCTGTTGAAACTGCATTGGAGCTTTTCCAAGCAAATACGGTTGGCAGGTTGGAAGCCACACCCCACAACTTTTGCTGATAACCTCCCAGCTGCTGTCAAAATGGGAGCTTTAGAACAACACGTGGACATACATCAAAGCATCATGTGGAAGCATACACAAGGCAAATGGACTGTTTGACAAAATGTTACAACGAGATGCATTCTCGTGGACTGCAATGATTGCAGGATGCTCACAAAATGGGCTTCTTGAAAGGGCCATGGAGATTTTCAAGCAAATGCAATTGGCAGGTGTAAAACCCAACTCAGCAACCCTTGCCAGCATCCTCCCTGTGTGTACCAAAAATGGGGGTTTAGAAAAAGGAATGGAGATTCAAAAAAAAAAACAATTGAAAGTGGGTTTTGTCAGATATAATAGTTGTGAATGCCTTGATAGTCATGTACGGAAAATGTGGAAGCATGCAACGGTTCGACAATGCCTGAAAGAGGTGGTCTCTTGGACTGCAATGATAGCAGACTCTTGGATCGGGATGACTTCTTGAAAACACGAAATGGTTCTGTTTGGATGAGACATGGGTGCACAACGAATGGCTTGGTTTGCACGTGACTACCTGGCATCATGTGGCAACAATGGTGGTCTCGACGGATCGCGAGTGTAAACTACTTGGGGCCCTTGTACCTTTTCGCTCATCGTTTTCCAGGCATGGTCCTTCTTCCCTTACCTCTCATAATTCTCGTGTTTTAGTTCTCTTTTGCAACTAGATAGAAATTTAAATTATTAGGATTTTTAAATACAGTTAAATGTCTCTTCAACTCTTTCAAAACAATAAAGTGTCGTGTCGCAACTCTCGAAGCCATTATAACTCGCCTGCTTTAAACCACGAACTATCACCCTCGCTTCGAGATGACCTAGAAAACTCTTACTCTTTTGACCTATTCAATATCGTTTTATCGACCAGACAAATTTGACTCTCCATTGATTAAGATGACCTTCTTCCTACTTAAAATAGTTAAATTTTGCTATTTTCAGAGACTCACTAAGTACCCTTCGCAACTCTGGAAACGAGATGTGAAGTTTCATTCGGTACCTTGGTATACGAGGAGTCACCTTGATTTTTGGTTTGACCCGAAACGATCATGTGACATCCTTTTGACGCCCTTATAGGAGCCCTGTAACACTAGTTTACAACAGTAGAAAGTCGTTAAAACTAGAAAGTTGGCTTTCGTTTTGGATCGCCATTTGAAAACTGGAAAGAGAAATCACTTCCCGTCTTCACAAACCTCTAGCGATTATACTAGATAAATGCATGGGACATTCAGTATAGGAAAGAGAACTTTTCGGGATAGTTTGGCGAAGCCATTTTGCAGGCCTCCGATCGCAGTTTGACGAGGTCAAACTGGTCCATTTTTGTCTTGTCGCTCCAGATAGCTTGTCGCCGTTTGAACATGGTTTTCTAGTTCTCCTTTCCGTCGACTCTGACGAATTCTCCTTATATAGGGGAACTACTAGGAAGAGTCTCGTTGTGTGCGCATCCGTCGAACGTCGTTTGGGACACGGTTTCCGGGCCATTCGAGCTAACTTTTGTCTCTTTACAACTGGGTGAACTATGACCAGAGGTCCCGGAAAACTAGCTGCCAAATGCAAACCGTGCGCTCTTTTTCAATTCCGTCAGTTGCTATGAACTCTTGGTATATCCGGGGACACGTAGCAAGTTGATCGTGGAGGGTGTTCTCATTGGAAGCAATTTCTTAGCCTCTGAGCCCGTTGTGAACGCTTTTGTAATTAGTGAGAAAATGTAAAAGTAGAAAGTTGCGAACCCTCGTAGGATTGCCAAATCCCCTTTGGAAACTTTCATCACACGTAAATAACTGTTTAAGACACTAGAATGAAACTCGTTGGGTGTATTGGAACTTTAGACAAAATGATATTTTCTCTCTCTTCCTTTCTCTCTCTCTCTCTCTTCGAGTTTATAAAAAGAAGAAAAAAATGAAATGCAATGATTACATGTTTCTAGGTTTTATTTTTATTTCAATTGCATATTGTAGTTATTGTCAGATGTAAATGGGAACTGAAAAATGATAATTATGATTGTTTTAGGGTGGATGCCATGCCAGCGATTTATCGCTGATATCATGCTCACGTGGGTTTTGCAGGATGGATGAATGACGACGAAGAAGGCGATGTGAAATTTAATTATTATTTTTGTATCTCTTATAGGTCCTTGTAAGATGAATAACTGTGCAATGTAGTCTCTTGTTACTGAAAAAAAAATTATAAATGAGATTTGTTAACATGCATGATATGCTAGTTTTTAAGGATACTTATGGAATGTACTTCTAATCACCAGTTCAATTTGATTTTTAGTTGTGTAATGGCAAAAAGGTGTTTGGTTTATACTTAGTAAATTGAAATCGAAGTTAATACATTGTAGTACCTTCTCAGTATTTAATAAATGATTAAATTAATTATAGGGTTACCTTCTCACCTTGCAAACACAATAATGAGTTTTAATGGGCACACTCAACCCTAATAAAATATTCGTGCATAACTTGCCTGTATGTGTGATCCCTTCCTACCATATAAGAAATTTAAAACCGAAGAACGACCTTAAACTTTGCACTTGATGAGACCTCATAGGATAGGTAAATAAAACCCCTCGTTGGTGTATACCGTCATAGTCCTTTTGACTAGCGACTTTGTTGCGGACCCATATTTAGGAATGTCATGGTCCAACCTATCTGGAGTATGCGGTTTCCTTCTAGATTTGGTAGTCGCGAGAAGAATGTACCCTCTTCAGGTCCGATACCAGGCTGAGTGTTGAAGACCGCCTTAGGAGTCACCTTATGAGTTCTTGTTCGAAGGATCGACTAAGCGGTGCTACCTTGGTTTCTATCAAAATCATCTTGGCATTCTCTTGAATGTGGTTTAGTACAATTATGTCCACTTGCCTCAAAATCACATGTAGTAGAGGCGTAGATCACTAGGTGCATATTGGAATTAAACTAAACCCTAGTGGTTTTTGTCTGCTAACTTGTGGGTAGAAACTGTATTTTAACTCCTTGTATGCAAAATTGAGTGGAAGGATGTTGATTCTAGAGAACCTTAGAAATTGTAATCTTGTCCCTTAATCCCTTGTTATGTCTTTTATGGCATTAAGGAATAAAGAATATTCCTTATGCGGAATCGTGAAGTATAGTGACATGGGATCTTCGCGTACATAGATCCCTTGTGTTCATGTGTAGTTTATTATGCTCCTAGCCGTGTACTCCTTTAAGATGTCAGACAAGTGCTTTTGTATCTCCTTGTTTCGAGACAATGCTATGAACGAGACCATAGTGCGATGTATAAGCATATCCTAAGATGAGAACGAGATTTAAGATTAGGATGGAGGTCACTCATGAAGTCCTTAAAACTTAATTAAACATAATCAAATGTTTCAAAGAATATGAGTCACCTTGGTGCTACCAAACTATGAGAAAACAAAAGATATGTATATATAGATATATATAAATCTTGTTGGAATTCAATAAGTTTCAAATTATAATAACAATGGTAGAGAAATAAATTCAGTGTGAATCGAGAATCATTTTGGTGCAAGGTTGCCCTGTATCTAATATCTCTGTCAAATCCTTTGATTGCGTTTTGGGCATCAAGTCACTTTCGTTTGAGTTGTAAGGGTAAAACTGTAGGCATCTAATAAACGTTGGAGAAGAATATTTTTGCATAATAATAGGATAATTAAGTACTTTGTATGCAATTTGATTTATGCCAAATATGTATGTCAGTTATGGAAATTTATATAAAGTATAAGAAGCCAACTTGAGAAGGTGGAATTGTTTGTTTTTAACCGCGGAACAAAACTTAAGAAAATTTAGGTGGACAAACGAGGAAATTTATCCTTGCTCGAAATGTCCTTGGAATGTTAACTTTAACCAAAAATACAGTTAAAGTAATGATATGTTGTGGGTTCGCCGTTCCTTTAGACACGTTTCTTGTGGTTGAGTCTTTCCTAGTATTCGTTCATTGGGAAGAGTGTGGTATCGACATGTCGATGTCGCCTGCATGTGTCTATGTGAGTCGATGACTTATGTGATTGTCGCATGTGTGTCGAGTTCTGTACTTGGAGCCCTTACTGTGTTGTGTGTCATGAGCAATGTAAGTCAAAAAAATAAAATTATTCTGGTATTTTACTATTGTATTTGGGTGTGTAAAATGTGGGCACTACAGATGCATCGTGATATAGAAGATCGGGATGACTAGATCAGTATTATGTATGAGAGCATAAACAATGTCCATAAAAATGTATGATGCCCCGATACAATATGCAAGTGCAACAAAGCATAGACACGAACCATAAAAAAATGATGACCTTTTACTATATGCAATAATAGATCATAAGTATATTAGAGGGAACACTAGGATACATAAAATCAAGATGCCACCTATAATATATCAAGATACAAGATAACAAAGAATAAACTTGTAACTAATAATACAACACAAGAACTTTTAAACATGTCCCTAATGTGTTCCACAAGTGATGATTGATTAGATGTGCCCCAAGTAGGGACACAATGATTTGAAATGGATTGGGTCATTGTCCTCAAACAAGGAAACAATGAGATCCAAAATCCCAAGCGAGGATTCACGCGAGGGGAAATGATTTGAATTTGATAGTCGTAAGGTGATTGGAACATTTGTTGGGGATGAGAGTTTAAAGTGTGAATTGTGTTGATTGTTAATTTTTGGGGTTTTGATGTTTTGTAAATTTTTAGGATTTTTTATTTTTGAATGTTTTTGGGATTTTTGAATTTTATACTATTTTTGGGATTTTTTGGAATTGTATATGGTTTTGGGGATTTTTGAGATTTTTGGACCAAAATGCAAACTTCTTATGAGAGGTGATAAACTAAGGTATCTTACATGTATGTACCTTGTTCCTCATGGTAACTCATGCTTCGAATAATACAAAAATTCTCACTCCATTGGCAAGATATGTTGGTGATGACATGATGAAAATAAGTCCAGCTCCATTCTTGACTCCACGTAACTAGTAAGATGCAAGGGCTCATCACCGAGAATCAAGAAGGATGCAGGATGTAGATAATGAATACAAAGACAAGTGCTAACAACAATCCATTTGGGAAATTGTGACTCAATTCCTCTTAAGGTTACTTGAACTAGTTTTGAAATGACTTTTGCTTTATAGGTCATGTACTAGACTTAGATAGTTACATGGCCTACTGATTGGTAAGATATGAGGTGAAGGGATAGTTCTCTCTTCACTTAGGCATCTAAATTACTTCTTTGGGAATTTAAAATTGTAAGCACTTTCATATTTATAAGATTTTGTATTTTTATAACGACTCCCTTATGCTTTACCCCATGCTTGTCAGTAAAAAGCAAGGGCTCATCACCAAAGATAAAACATAGGAAAGTAAATTTTTTTTATTTTTTTTATGTTTTTTCTGTGTTTTTTTATTTTTATTACATTTTCTACATTGTGATTTATGAATGACCCCTATGCTTTGCCCCATGCCACCAATAAGAGGCAAGGGTTTATCACCGAAGATAAGACGTAGATGAGTAAGGCACCTCCCTCCATTCCCAATCTCACACTACTAGTAAGAAGTGTGGGCTCAACACCAAAGATATGTGAAGGATGAAAGGTGTAATAGTGAATTATTCATAAGTTATTTGATTGATTTGTATAATAGTGATTTTTATTTGGGAAGGAACATCTTCCCCTAATCTCAGCCCCACATGACTAGTAGGATGCGAGGGTTCAACACCAAAACTGAGATGGACGGTCAAATGAACCTGGGTAAAAAGTTTAGAGCTTTGTTGTGAAAGAGAGAATTTCTTTGAAGGGAATATATTACCATTAATAAGCTTCTAGGTATGACCATAGGTGAAAGCAGCCAAAAATGGGAGACATTATAAGAAGTATGATACTCACAAAACTTAATAGGATCTATATTAACACTTGTCTCATGATGATGAATATGAAGATGTGATTTTGATAATGAGAATATCTGCCAATGGAATGAATAATTTTAAATTATTTAGAGATGAGTAAGACAAGAGGAATGTACAAGCGGTTGTCTCCTAGAATAGAGAGCACCTCAAGAATAGAATTTCTTTAAATGTATTGCATTCATCGGTTTGTCAAGTTCTTGACCATCTTTAGTGGCCAATTTATAGGCTCTAGAGCCAAATTTAGTTGTAATTACATAGGTCCTAACCAATTAGGTTCAAATTTTCCTTATTTTCTCATTCTTTAGTGGTATTCTTTTGATTTTCTTTGAGAACAAGATCACCAACCTCAAACTCTCTAGGTCATACTTTTTATGATAATTGTGTTGCAGAATCAGTTTTGATAGACTTGAAGATGATTGAGGGCGTTAAGTCATTTTTCATCGAGAAATTCAAGCTCATTAAGTCATGATTGTCGATATTCATCTTCATTAATTACATCTTTAAGGGATATTCTCAAGGATGGGAGTTCAACCTCAATAGGTAAAATGGCTTTGCAACCATAAACAAGGAGAACAGTGGTGGCTCCTATAGGTGTGTGATAAGATGTGTGGTAAGCCCAAAGAGTAAGGTAAATTTGAGTGTGCCAATTTCATCCATGTGTATCGACAATTTTTTTCCATGATGGATTTTAAAGTTTTATTGGTTACTTTTGTTTGGTTATTACCCTGGGGGTAGTATGGAGTAGACCATTTAAGTTTGATGTGGAAATGTTTTGCAAGTGAGGTCTTTGACTATCTGGTTTTTAAATGATTTTCCATTATCTATGACAATGGAGGATGGAATGCCAAATGACAGATGATATTATTAAAAATGAACTTTGATATTTGGCTTCCAGTAATGTAGGTGAGAGGCATAGCCTCGACCCACTTGGTGAAGTAATCGGTAGTGGTAATGATGAATTTATGTCCATCGGATAATGTTGGTCTGATTTTATGAGATCAAGCCCCCATTGAGAGAAGGGCCAAGGTGTGGTGATTGATTGTAATGATTGAGAAGGTGTGTGTATAAGGTTTTCATGTTTTTGACAAGCTTGACATCATTTGACAAAAGGCATGCATCATTCTCCATGGTGGGCCAATAATACCCAACACATAGGATTTTCTTAGCTAGATCCATACCATTCATGTGTGCACTCCATAGATACCAGAGTGGACTTTAGTTAGAACACTAGAGGCCTCCTCTGATTAAGACATCGAGTAGGGTGCCATCGTAACCTCATCTATAGAGAGTGTCTGCTAAAATGGTGTAATGGGAGGCATGTTGTGCTAAAGTGTGTTTATGACTTGGTTTCATGTTGGTAGGGAATGCTTTGTCATGGATGAAATTATAAATATCATGGTACCAAGGGTTGTTAGGACCCACAATTTCACATACCATAGTATTTTTAGGTAGATTATAAATAGGCATTAAGAGGTGTTCTATGAGAAAATGTGTTAGGGTTGATTGGATGTGATTTCTAATAGAGATCCAATAGTTTCCATAGCATCTGTGGATTTGTTATGAATTCTAGGGATTTGGTCAAAACTAATCAATCAAAAATAGCTTTGGAGGCTATCTACCATGTGCTTATATGGAATAAGTTTTTCATCCTTGACTTGGTATTCATTAGTAACATGTTTAATGATAAGTAAAGAGTCACCAAATACAACCAACTCTTTAAGGTTCCATGATATAACAAGTTTTAATCCTACTATGAGAGCTTCATACTCTATGATATTATTAGTACATGGGAATGCTAATCGAAATGATTTGGGGATAACATGTCCATTAGGTGTGATAAGAAAAATACTAGCTCCTGATCCATGGAGGTTACAAGATCCATCAAAGAATAAAGTCTAGTTGGTGCGATGTCTATGTATAAAATATCTTTGTTAGAAATGTAAAATGAAGTGGTTCTATTCCAGGAAGAGGTGCCTCAACAATTTGATCTGTGAGGCTTGTCCTTTAATTACTTTTTAAGGAATGAACTCGATGTCAAATTCACTAAGTAGGATGACCCAACTAGACATTATGCCCATGAGAATGGGTCGAGACAAGAGATACTTGAGGGGATCGACCTTAGCGATCAATTTGGTTGTGTGATTGAGAAAGTAATGATGTAGCTTATGGAATGTGAAAGTGACTACTAAGCATACTTTTTTGATTTGGGAATATCTTACCTCATGCTCAATAAGTGTTGACTAAGGTAATAAACAACATGTTCTTTGTCTTGATCATTGTGTTGTGCTAAAAAGCTCCTATGGCATGCTTAGTGGCAAGATGTATAAAGAAGCATGGGTTTATCTGTGATTGGTGACATAAGGATAGGTGGACTAGAGAGGTATTCTTTGAGTTTGGCAAAAGAATCTTGGAAATCTTGATTCCATTGGAATTGTGCATCTTTCTTAAGAAATTGATTAAAATGATGACATTTATCAACTAATTGTGATATGAAACATCGAATGGATTGGATTTTTCCTTGGAGACTATGTAATTGTTTGAGATTTTGGGGAGGAGGCATTTCCATGATGGCTTTGACCTTTGGGATCAACTTCTATACCTCTTCGTGAGACAATAAATCCTAATAAATTTCTAGAAGTCACCCGAATACACATTTCTTTGGATTAAGGAAAACTTTATACTCACGCAACCTTTCAAAGATGTGTCTCAACACACCTAGATGACCTATCCATGTTTTAGATTTTGGCTAATATGTCATCAACATAATCTTCCATGATATCATGCAACATATCGTGAAAGATAATTATCATGGCTCATTGATATGTGGCACTTGCATTTTTCAGCCCGAAAGGCATGACCTTATAACAAAAGGTGCCCCATGGTGTAGTAAATTTATTTTGTGTTGATCTTCTTCAATGATGTGTATTTTATTATAGCTAGAAAATCCATCCATTAGGGAGAGCATTTCATGGCCTGTCGTGGAGTCAACAATCATGTCTATATTGGGTAGAGGAAAGTCATCTTTTGGACAAGCTTTGTTGATATCATGAAAATTTGTGCATACCCTAATGCTGAGAGTTTTCTTGGCTATGACACTATGTTGGATATCCATTCAGAGTAGTCGATAGGTCTTATAAAGTCTTCCTCTAATAGTTTTGAGTTCATATTTTACAAGCAACACTACTTTGGGATGCATTTTGTGTAATTTTGTTTTATAGGCTTTGCATCTAGATGCACCACAAGGTGATGTACTATGAGAGATGGATCTAAGCCGACATATCTTTGTAGGTCCATGTGAAAATATCCTAAAATTCAATGAGGAGTGTTGTGAACTCTACGCATTCTTGGTTGGACAAACTGATGCCGAGTTGTAAAATTTTTGGTTGTTTGGGGTACCGATGTTAATATCTTGGTTTCCTCAACCAACATTTTGGATGTGTCTTTTTTGAAAAATATGTTAGTGGTTGATGTAAGTCATGATTTTGGGTGATTCAGGGGAATTAGCACATGGTTTTTGTTTGTGATGTTGGGTCCTTTTATTGATATGTTTTTGGGATAGTGTGGCGATGAGGTTTTTACTATGAGAAATTTTGTTTTTCACTTCTTATCTGAGGCTTCCAAAGGTAGAGGATCAAATATTCTATTTCTTCACCGAAGTAGGAAAATTCATCAAGGTTAATCTCAAATCCTTTTTATGGTCAGAAAAGGAATTTGATCATGAGTTCCAAGGAACTCTTCAATGGCTTCATCATTTTGAAACATGTCCATGGCCACATGATGTAATTGGTCATGGTCAATGAGATTTGGGTGAAGAAGCTCAAAATCAATGACATTAATGGATAGATGTTCAAAGTGGAGATTTGTTTTGGAAATATTTTCAAAAGGTTATGTGTAGACCTGTGTCACTATCAAAATTGGTGTCATCATTGTTACTTGAGATTAATATGGGAGAGTTGCATTAAGTATCTTGAAACCAAGGCCATGTTTACCATGATTTTGGTGTAAGTGATTAGATCTAAGTGACCTTGTTCATTTGGACCTGAGTCCTTTACCCTTCCATCACATGTTTTTCATCATTTGATGAGCTTTAGTAAATTGAGGGGACTCATAATAGGAAGTGAGTTTGTCATCATATAACCAAGATCTGAAGAACTTGGAATATGTTCATTGTCTAGATAACCAAACTTCTTCCAAACTGATCGACCCAATTTGTAAGTGGGATGGATTCTAAGATGAGGAGCATTGGGTTTGCCATAGTTTTGTGGGGATTTACTGATGTAAAAAGAATTTGCAATGTCTTGGAATTGGTATTCACAGCCTTTGTCTATGATTTTGAATGTATGTGTCGAGGACAAGAGGTACCTCACACATGTGGAAAAGTTTGGTAGTTTTGAAAGATGGAGAGAATGGGTTATAAGAAGAGGAGGGTGGATTAGAGGATGAAGCTTGATTAACCAAAGGGGATGGTATCTTAATAGAAAGAGGTGTTGTTAGATGAAGAAGGTTGACTAGGTGAAGAAGATGATTGTTTAGTGAAAGGGGGAGGTTGTTAGATGAAGAGGGTTGATTAGCGAGAAGAGATGGATTGGATGTTGGGAAGATGATGGTTGACTAGAAGATGATGGTTTAGAGTATGTTTGGGAAGCGTATCTGGACACATGTTTTTTTAGAGAAAGGGATTATGCGTGGTGGAGCATATTTTTTGTCGATGGACAATAGTTAGCATTTTTATACCATCCTTTGAGGAATTTTTAATATTTGAAGGGTTGGATATCAACATGCAATGTAAATTCCTTATCCAAGTGGGGGAATTTAATACACTAGTGGAATGTGGATGGGACAAATTTCATGGCATGAATCCATGGTTGACCGAGGAATATTGTATGAGACTTCTACATCTACCACATGACATAACATGTCTAAAGTGATTGGTCCAACCATAAGAGGCAACATGATTGTCCTACTTGGACTTATCTTTCATTACCATCATACCCACGAATGGTTATGATATCATTTTGTAAGTCTTCTTTAGTGTAACCAAGACATCATAGTAGTTTCATGGAGAAAATATTCAATGTTGCCCCATTGTTGACTAGTACACATTTAATCTTGTGATGGGTGATAAAAGCTTCGACATATAAGGATTGATTGTTAGTAAGGTTGGGGTTAAGAAGGTCAATAGGACCGAATGATAGAATGGGATTGGGTGTTGAAAGATTTGTGATTAAAGCTTGGAATTGTTGTGAGTTGATGTCATGTGGGACATGAGCTTCATTCAATGTTTGTGTAAGAATACGTTGTAATGAGGAGAAGACTTAAGTAATTCCATGATGGAAATTTTGTTGTGGTCTTTTCCAATTGTTTGATGATGTTGAATGAAGGTGTAGGTTGGGAAGTGGAAGTGGTGGTGGAATTAGATGTTGGATGAGGAGGTGGTATGGGAGAAGAAGTAGTGGAATTGTTTTTGTAGTAGGGACCCATTTTTTCTATCTAGTGGTAACCGCACAATTGGCTTTGATCTTTATATAGCCACTAGATCTTGATCGTAGTCTATGGTTGAGATGACTGAGTCATACTCAACATTGTTTGATGATTGGCCCTTGTCCTTTGAATTATCATCATGTTTAGGAAGGGTTTTTTGAACATGTTTAGTTTTTGTTGGGGGTTTTTGTATCGGAGGTATTTTCAACCTCTATATCTCCATGTTTCGATCAAGTCTTGTACATAATGGTGGAGTTACATGCATCGATCTGTAGAGTGTCCTTTGATGCGATGGTATTCATAATATTCATTATCTTTATACCAGTTTGGTTTGGGTTGCCCTTCTTTGAAGGGTTTAATGATGGGATATGAGATCATATTGGCATTTTCCAAGTGATAGAAGACACTAGATAGGCTTTCTCCAAGTGGAGTGAACTATGTCTTCGCTTAAGGTCTCGAGGAGAAGCCTCCTTTCTAGGATGACAATGGGTTGTTTTTGGGTTTAGTTTTGTTGGATGGATTATTTTGAATGTTTCAAATGTACCGAGAATCGATGATGCCATCATTGACTACATTTCTATTTTGATTAAAGAATTTAGATTTTCCTGACTTTGAGGGGTGTCCCTAGGAGGTTGGTCCCTAAAGGGTGTTTTAAGTAAGCCCTTAGAAATGAGGGATTTCTTGATTTGTGTCCTTTTTCAATGACTTCTTGAAAAAATTTAAACAATGCATCTGCATATGAAATGATAACTTGTAATGAGGTTTGGGATGAAGATGTTGACCAATTGTCTTTTTGGTATTGAGCAAGGGAATCTACTTATAATCCCTCACCAACGTTGTAAAAAGGATGTGAAGTTCTCATTGGGCCTTTGCTTGGTGTTGCAAAGATCAAGCATGGTTACTGAGTCTAGGTTGAAGGAAAATGTTTAACAATTTTTTCGATAGGTCTGTGAAAGTTGTGATGACCCTTTTGGAAGATGAAGGAACCAATCTAAGGCATATCCTCCTAAACTCTTAGGAAATAGTCATAAAATATATACATCATGGTAAGATACTTCTTGACATTGCATGAAAAATTATTTGACATGTTCATGGGGGTCACCTTTTCCTTTGTATTTATCAAATTTAGGAGTTTCAAAGGATGACGGAAATGGTAATCATAACATTTCCTTATCAAATGGGTAGGGCATAGTTCTTCAAAATTGAACTATTTTGATTGTTTTTGTAGCCCCTGAATGGTTTCTTTCATATTTTTCCATTCTTGTGCAAATGGAGAGTCATGTGATGGGGTATCAAGGACTTCGTGAGTAGGTTGTTCTAGATTGTGATCATGTAACTTTTCAACTTTAGAAGTCACTTGCTCAAGTTGCCTTGTCAACTCTTAGATTTTGGTAAATAACTCATCATTTGAAGAGTTATGTGGGTTATCTAGTGTTGCATTGTGGTGACTTGATTCACCATTGTCTATAAGTTTGGTTAGGTTTTTAGTCCCAAAATTAGGAGGTAGTTTTGCTCCCATGGCTAGGATGCGTAGTAGGTATTCATTCTTGTTTTTTTCTAATAACTTATCTACTTGCTCTTGTTCTTCTTGAGTGAGTTCTAGTTGTGTAACCTCTTCATCATCATTTTCATGGTTTAGAGGGTCTCTATGACTTGCGTGTGAATACCATGATTAGATAGGTGTAAGCTAACAAGATTTTTTTGTAGATTTGGCTTGAATAAGCTCTTGAGTGTTGATAGGAAGAGTAAACTCAAACAAGTTAACTCAACACGGTTGTGATATAGCTCAAAATGAGCTATGAGGGGATTTTGTGTCGGATGTAGTTTAAATAAACTTGGACAAGTTGATGACATATGGAGTGAGCTCAAACAAGCACTCAATATAAGTGGATATAGCTCAAACAAGCTATGAGGGATTCATGTTGTAGTTTAAATAAACTTGATTGATGATATATGGAGTGAGCTCAAACAAGTCACTCAATACAAGTTGGATATAGCTCAAACAAGCTATGTGGGATTTGTTTTGTGTAGGGAGCTTAAACAAGCTCGAAAAAAAGAGTGGTCTCAAGAAAGTCACTCAATATAGGTTTTGATATAGCTTAAAATGAGCTATGATGATTTTGTTTGCTTCACTAATGAGTCATCAATGTAAGATTTTTTTATTGCTCAATTTAATTTGTTTGTTCATTTGATGTTGGGTAATTTGGAAATGTTTTTGTGGAACACTCTAGGACTTGAAATTTACAACAAGACACATTTGTATCATCCAAGTTTTATGATATAGAAACTGATAAAGTAACTTGTTTTCAATCAACAAGCAATCATGTTCATTTGATTGTTTTGGCTCAAGAAGGAAGATATCCCGTCGGGAATAATCATTGTTTCATGAAACATACAGTATGTTGTGGAATGGGCGAGATGTAGGCTCTTATCACTCTAAAAATACGCATCCTCTGATATACCCTAGTCTTTTTATACTTAATTATTTACGGGGGATAGAATTGGTATGGGAACCCTTAGAGCATTGGAAGAGACTCACCAATTCTTACTTACTTACTTTGGAGTGAATCACCATGTCAAGGCAAGGCTTTGTGAAAAGGTGGAAGGTGATGGGGGGATGGAAGTGTGTATGGTGTCCTTATTACTCCCCGAATATTTATAGGGACGATGCCCAGACTTTGTTATTACAACTATATTAGGCATTACTCGCAGTAGTCCCAATCACGACAACATCACCTGTAAGTGGGGACCAGAGGCGAGGTAGATACCGAATGTTGTTTTGAGACTAAGTCTCAAAGTGCAATGCAAATGTGAATGTTGGTGGTGTGTGGTAGTGAATTCCACATCACCGGTGTAGCGTAGGTGGTGATGAAATCCACTTCATTATGTGTAAAAACAAATGATGATGTGATTAACAACAAAGTTCTTTCCAACTTAAAATAAAAGCACTAGTGGAAAATGACAATGCATACCTGAGCGTGCTAATTTTGTTTTTTTAGTGGTTTTAACAATTTTTTTTGATGGTGGTAATTTTGTGGAAGGTTTAAAATTTTTGTTTTGTTTTTGGAAAAATTCAAGCGATGTGGTCGTGGAGAACAAATTAGTAGTTGTCCTACAAATGAAGTGTTAGAAAATGATCGTGGCCATTTTGATTTTCCAGATCACTCAAAAGCATAGGAAAAGAGCATACATAACCAACAATTAGACAAATATTAATAATGTGAAGAAAAAAAATAATGATCAAGATGATAGTTAGAGATGAAAAACAAAGCTAGAGGATCTTTCAAACAATGTTAAAATTTAAAATGATAAAATTTCAAATGATATGGTCCTGCATAAAATAGATTAGTAGTTTTCCAAGGAAAACAAAGAGAGAATGATAAAATACAACACCATCACGTTTTTTATTCTCAAGGTCACTTGTAACAAGCATGAGAGAAGAGCATACACATGAAGGGTTGCGATTAGCTTCTAAAAAAAAAAAAAAAAAAAAAAATGATTAAATACGTTGACAAGATTCACCCAAAAAAGTGTTAGATGATGATGCAAAGTGATTAAAGGAAAATGAAATGATTAAAACATGACACCAAGGTGTCATAAACATCTAGGGACCCTAAATTCGTAACATTCTCAATGTGACGAAATGTTGAAAACCAAGTGATAAGGGTATGGGTCGTGTATATGTTTTAAAAATTAGTCTTTGGCATTAGAGGAATTTAATCAAAACATCTTAGAGTCCTGTCTCTAAGAGAAAATAACATGATTAGTTCATGTAGTCAAAAATATGAGAAAAATAATTTAAAGGTCCTAATTTTTGTTTTGTTGAAAAATATGAGAAAATAAGCTAATTAATTAATAAAAATGGCGGGTTTGGAAAAGTTTTTTTTTTTTTTTTGAAATGATTTGGATTAATTAAGAAAATTAATTATGAGATTAGCTTAAATCAAAATTAGATTAATTAAGTACTTATATTAAATCGATTATGTAAAGCGAGAAAGCTTAACATGAATGAATTAATTATAAGTAATTAGGTGAGAATAAATTAATTAATGAAAGGTCATATACGTGAATGAAAGTAAGTTATCGGTTGATAGATTATGAATAAATTAAATAAACTAAATAAGCTTAATTAAATCAAATTACATTGAAAAAATTGGTAGAAACTAAATAAAATAAATGAAGTTATAAGCAAATACTTAATAATTTAAGCAAATTAGATAGGTGAGCTAAACCTAATTTAAACTAACCTATAATCTTATTAGTCGACTAAATTAAAGAACTCTTAAAATGTAATCCCTAAAAAAAACTAATGCAACAACATGAGTGTGGAGTGTGGTGTTGCGTTTTGGGTGGTTGACGAGTTTGGGTTGTTTAATGATGACAATGTGGAGCAGAAAAGACTTGTGTGGAGGGGTGTGTTACGAGGGGCTCGATGGCCGAAGGAGGCAGTCGAGGTTGTTTTGATGAGGGAGTTGGGATGCGAAGGGGAGGCAATCATGTTGAGTTGGCGAGGGAGGGGATGAATTGGGGCGTATTATGGTGCATCAGGGGGGGGGTGGGTGGGGGATCTACGTGGGGGTAGTGGGAATATATGTGGGGTGGCGGTGAGGGGGGAGGGTCGGGATCAAGTTGGGTGGATGTGAGTAGTGAGGGTATGGATTAGGGATGGGGGATGGAGATGGGTTGGGAGGTTAGCTTACGGGAGGGGGAGTTGAATGGTGAGGGGAATGCGGACAAGTGGCCGAGTAGTGAGGGAGTCTATCCAGGGGAAGAGTGAGTGAGTTTAGGGAGCTCGGGAGTAGGGATGCTACGCATTGGGGGAGTTGAGGGATGAGGGTAGGATAGCTGGTTGAACAAATCACCTGGAAGTGGGGAGGATAAGCTTAAGCTGATGTGTGGGTAGGTTAGGGATGGGTAGCTTAGATCTAGGATTTAGATTTTTTTTTTATTTTTTAATTTAATTTTCTTTAATAATAATTTTTTTTTATTTTGTAGGTTTATACAAAGTTCAATAAAATCAAGAAATGCACTATTGTGGAACCGGGAAATGTAAAACTAGGAAATCAAAAAACAAAATCCCCCACCCCAAATATAGACTACAAAAGCTTAGTTGTACCTAAGTAACACACCTAAACTAAACGAATACAACACTAAAATGATTTTTTTCCTCTTATATGAAAAATAAAATAGATTTATATATGTGAAAACAAATTTATATCCTCGCAAACAAGTTAGAAACTAAAAGTGAAATGTTTCCTAAAATATCAAAATAAACAACTATAAATCAAGGATTTTTTTTTTAAACAATTAGAAAAACTGAAATACCTTATGAATTAGTCATTCGTTCTTTGTTTTTAGGTACTTGAAACTTGCACAAGACAAAATAACACAACAAGAAAAAGAATGATGAGAAACAAGTCAAAATATGTACGTAAATATCAATGGATGTTAAAACGGTTGCATAAAAAGGGTATCAAGACATGGAACAAAAATAAAACACCTAATTGGATGGATCTCCTGAAGAGGTTTATGACAGGTAATTAGCATATCCATTACAATTATAACCTACGAAACATCATAGACACCACAAAACAATAAGTAGTTCCCACAATGTAAACATTAGCCAGAGAAGACCATAAGGAACAAAAAATGAAATAATAACAACAAATACCAATAAGCAAATAATGGATAAAATAACGAGTTGCGAGACCAAAAATAATAAATCATGGGTAAGTCCCACTGGGCATGCCAGAATGTGAGCTATGGAAATTACACTGCTAACAAGAAAGTAAAGTAACTAACTAGATACCTTCTCCTTCGTGATTTGTCACAAACCTCGAAATGGGTGATAGAATGTGGATGGGCTCATATTTCTTGAAATGTAGGTGCTTCCTTCAAACTGGAGCAATACCTTCACTGCAACAAGATCGACTTACTTTGCACCAAGGATGTGGGATAATGGATTTGGGATGATCAAAGTGGGGCTATTTTCGGGCATTAGGATGAGGTGGAGGGGATGATCTCTATGTATCCTGAAATAATGCAAGAGCTCTGACATGATTTCAAGCTTGTTTTGAAAGAGGGGGGTAAGGCTCTATTTATAGCCTAAAAGTGGGATTAATTGGGGGTTTTGGGTAATCATGATTTGGAAAAGTAAACATGATTAAGTGAGTGGGAGACATGAGGAATGGACAAGAATTAAACTTGAATATTTAATTCACAAGTGGGGGACATGGGGAATATTTGGCATGTGAGGAAGATTGGGTTTAATTTAGGGATTGAAACGGATTAATTAATCAATTAACATTGATTAATTCAATGTGTATTTTTGTGGGAAATGGAATGGGGAAATTAATTGATTTAGGAGAGGTGTGAAATTGGGGTGTCTAAATACCAAAACTAAAATTGTAACCCCAATTGGGATGTAAAACATTTCTACATGTAGAAGATATCGCCCATTAATAGTTTGATATTATGATATTTACCACCACAATAGATTTGTTTCTGTCAATAATCATGAATTGAAAATTGGTGAGTAGATAAACAAAACAATTGAGCTCATTGGCTATTTTGTTAACTAATTTATGGATACGCCTTGTATTAATCAAATTCGTCACCTTTTAAAACTTAATATAACCAACCACTTTGAGTGTTTATGGTGTGTTTATCCCACTAACACATGTAGTGAAATTTTAGGGTTTACTTTTTCCTCGGAATGTTCATGTCCGTGTTCTATTTTTGCTTCCTTAGTAGCTAATTATTCATCATTTAAAACCTCATCCTTAATAACCATTAGGACTTTCTATCCCTTTGGCATACTTATGACCTCTAGGCTATTTACTATATTAATTCCAACATGGACCTTTTTCTCTTTTATATACCTCCCATTGAGGATATAGCTTGGTAATTTTCCTTGGTTTAAAAGGGTTGACCACATTTCTATCAATAATGGTATTCACATTATGATATCTCTATTTTGTACTTTTCTCTTAGAAGAATCTCGTACAAGCACATTTCCATTACTCAATATCTAGTGCTCGTTGCATATATTTTCTAACAATATAAGGTTCCAATAAATGAACATCATGCTTAATTTCATCATTTAGTCCATTAATGTAAAATTGTAGTCTTTAGTAAATTTTTGTTTTTAGATTTTGGATCCCCAATCTCATATGCTCAACATTAGAATCAACTATGAATCTTATTTATTTTAGATTTTTAATTGGGTGAAGTAACTTCCCTTCCACAAATGCTCATAGCGGGTTAGGTCATTGGTAAATTCATCCCTGTTAAGCACCTTCCTTATTTTGTAACTCATCATCCACTAATACCATTAATAAGGTTTAGATTCTAAATGTAGTGAAGCTATGTCAACCATTACATTATTTGGTATATTGTGAAACTTAAAGTAATGTTCCATGAGACTTATCCATAAGGTTACATTTTTACCATTAAAAAATTTGACATCTATATTTGGTAGGTTCAATTTTTACGCTTCGAATTCTTTCTCTATATGTGTTTTGTTGTGCCCTCCTAGATGGTTCGATTGTGTATGAGTGGTTGTATGAGGTGGATTAATTAAGGTTTTCAATTCAAATATTATATCATTTAAAATCTATCTAATCCTCATTCAAATATGTTGCAATTGGGTCAAACAATTTCTCTCAAATAAAATTTACCACCATTTTACATCCTGCAGGAATGTTGCCCTCAAATTTTGGTGGTGGACAAAAAGAGCATCATTGGGATCAATGGTTGATGAAAAGGTATTTATTTTAAAATTCATGGTTATTAATTTGAATTTGTTTCTAGTTATTGATTTATTTTTAATACGGGAGAGAAATTATCCAATGTGATTAGTAACTATAAACTTTCAAAATATGTTATAGTTGAAATAGATGCCCCACCGTTCACCTAATTTAACCAACTTTCACCAACTTTGACAAGAAAATTTCAAAATTTAGAATGCCTCAAATCTAAAAATAAAAAGAATAAACCCTTCTTAAATTTTATAAGGTTTTCAAAAATGTAAAATAATTACAAAAGAATCAAAGTTTGTGGCCTATGTAACGATTTGTTAAAAACATGAAATCGTAATAACTTGAGAAAATTTGATCAAAAAGGAAAGTTTTGGAGTAATGTTTTTTTGTCACATGTTTACAAATATCCTTGAAAAAATCTCTAAAAAGTTCACACCTTTGTGTGAGATATGGTGGGGAAAAAAATGCTTCCAAAATCAATGCTCTAATACCACTTGTTATGACATTTATTTATAAAAAAACAACACTCAAATATGATTCCACTTCTACGGGAAACATTTAGAAATCAAAATAAATTATTAAATATAGTTAATAATATGATGTGTGATAGTTTTGGGAAAATATCGCCCATTTGTATTTATATCCATAAATTTCATATTTATATACCTAAATACAAAGGACCACACCTTTTCATTGTAATTAGGTTGTCTAACTATCTATTAAAGACTAGTAAATGAAGGTCAAATTTATGCACTCCACTACATAAACTTAGTAATCATATAAAGATATAATGTTAGGGCCATAACAAAAACACTTAATGACTATAAGATGAAGTACAATTTGTTGAAAAACAAAGATATACTTTTCCTAGAGCTCTCAAGAAATTTAGATATTTGGTATCCAACAACAAAATAATAGTTTGTGTCACACACTCAAGCATTAACCAATATATCACAAGTTCAAAAATTGCGAGAAAAGGTATATTTAGATCACTAGGATAATGGATTTTGATGTTGAAATAAATTCAACTAATTTGATTAGAGGATAGACACTTTTTCAACACGTGGTTGAAGATATAGAGGCTCTCCAAGAGATGAAGTGTGTTCGGGGAAGAGGTTGTAGGAGACACGTGTGTGCGGAAAAATTGGTTCTAAAATATTTCAAGATATGGACATCAATGATACCATAAGAACACTTAAATTTGTATGCCATTCCATATGAGCTAAAAATGGCTCTCTTTTTAAGAAAAAAATGATGGCGTCTTACTCAAGTGTATTGAACTAGAAAATGCGGAAAAGGTGCTTAAGGAATTCCAACAAGGGTTATTTAGAGGTCATATTCCACCCCAAACAACTATAAAAATGATTATCAGAGCATGTTATTACTATCCTAACATGTTTTTAGATATCTTAAAATGGGTAAGGGGTTGCAAGGATTGTTAATTTTTCATTATAAGGAAAAACAAAATAGCCCTTCCTCTACAATCAATTGTTATAGACCATCCATTTTCACAAAGGGGATTGGATTTCATTGGTATGGTAAAAATTCCTTCTAGTGTTGGCCAAAAATGGATGTTAATTGCCATATATAGCTTGATCAAATAGGTTCAAGTTGTTCCCTTGAAATAATCCACTCATAATGTCATAATAGACTTCCTTGAAGGAATCATCACAAGATTTGGAGTCTTCTTTATAGTAATCTTCGATAACACTAAGGATTATTTTGGTACTATAGGCACCCCAAATCTTCCACTCATAAATCATTCGTGGCCAAAAAAATATGTTTCTACCATTGCAATTAATGAATCAAGCCATCTTTATCACATTGTACATCCCATAACCTCTTATGACCAATTAATCACGCTTAATCACCCCCAATCACTCTTAACTAACCACTATTCCTACATTTTCATCATTCCACATTGACTAATATAAACTAACATCCCCCAACTAAAACGTATATAAAGGACATTCTAAAGGTACATTGTACACCATCATGTCATGCAAGCTTTCCATTTTGGAAACCTCACTAGATTAAGAAATTATCCTATGTAGGAGCCTTGCCAAATTTGGAAATACTTCCATTTTGGAAAATTTCTTACTTCATCCATCTCTTTACAAGCACGTTTCCCAAATATTTCACAAATTTCTTGAGCATACAAATCATTTAAGAAAATTCATGCAACAAGGAGAGGTTTTGCATTCTATCGTGCTTAGGTATTGATTTCTCTTATTAGCTTAATCTTGAGGCACTATGTTAGGTTTAGATTGATCATTTATTATTGGAATCACAATGGACATGGGGGTGAATAAGTCCTTCAAAATCTTTAACCAATTCAAATTAACTTTCTTAAATCATATACCATTCAACCATTAATGTGTGCATAACAACATACAACATTCATTCAAATAATCATAACCATGAGAGTGTACACCATAACACAAGATATAAGTGGGAAACCCTCAAAGGGAATAAAACCCACTGAAAATTTTGATTATATTACTCAAACCAAAATAGTCAAGCATGAATATGACTCATCACACAAGATTTGCTTAGTGGGACACTAACCCCACAAGGAGCACCAACCCCTAGAAACCATTGTTGATATTACTCAAAAAAAAGGAATCATGTGAATATGAATCATCACACAATTTTTGAATAAGAATACCACTAAATAAATGTTTTGAACACACACAACTTATAGTGATCAAAGATTCAACTCAAAACTCCTTCAAACCCTCTTCAAACACACCTTCCTCTAACTCGCTCAATCTTGGACTTTCATGACTTGATTTGATCACAAAACCATGCAAAAAGCTTTCTAACAATCCTCATAATTTTTCACACACTCTCAGCTCTAATTTTATGCCTTTGAACCACCTGAACTCTCTCAACTAGCTCGCACTTTTCCCTCTCTTTTCACTAGTTTAAATTTGAAACAAAACATGCACTTTATATGCTTCTCAACTCAAAAATATAACATAGGTCGGTCATAACCAAATATATCGACCATTAAAACTTAAAAATATAACAACACATTCATATAAATTCATAAAATGGACCCATGTAGGTCAGTCATGCACCAAGACAACCAAACAAGCCAAAATAGGCTCAAAACCACATCATATGGCTCATCAAAGACCTACAAACACATCACCATGCTTATTTGAGTATCTAAAGGCTTAAAACATGTCAAATAAATCATAACAACATCATCCATTCTTGCACATTACCTTGTACCAATCATTTTCTTCATAAATCTATCAAGTAGGACCATTTCCTACTCAAAACAATTGTTTCCAGGAACCGGTCTTCACCTTTTGAGCTCAAGATCACACCATAACACCTCAACTATTTCATGTAGCCACTCATTGGAAATACATTGACCTCTATAACACATCCATGCTTTCTACACCTCATGAAATATCCAAAATTCAAATCACACCTATTTTCCTCTTCAACAAACTAAACTACCCAGAAAGTAGTTTTGGAAACTCAACTAGTTTGCACCCTTTATGTCACTTTAAAGACTTATAAATTCCTTTTATAGCAACAAAAATCATCCCTCTACACTCTCTAATGGATATAAATCAACAACTAAGCCAAAACATGAGACTTTTACATTCATCTTCTCACCAAAGCAGTCATCTCCTAAATCAATCAAACTTGGTCTTCACAAATTGAGTTGGTTCACCAATTAAAACACCTCATCAAGAGAAAAAACACATATCATTGGAAATTTATCTAAATCTACTTTCCAAAACATCTTGCATTTTTTCCAACTCTAAATATAAGGCCTTGATCATGTCAATCTCTCCAATTGCTCAAAACTACCTTACAAGCCCAAAAACTAGTCTTCAAAGATAGGGAACACTTTTCCTTCTAGGACTTCAACCATGAACCGAAAATATCATGTAAATCTAGTAAAAATCCCAAGCTTTCATAAATGGTGATTTAGTCAATAGCTTGATGGAAAACTTTGCCTCAAACTTAAAAACTCCGAAACTTACCTTTGAGAGTATACTCTCAAAATCTATATCATACCTTTTGGAAATATGGAGGAGTCCTATACAACCTCAAATCATCACTTTACCAAACAGTCCATTTTGTGCCCATTCCAAGAAGTTTTCCTCCATCACTCTTGACCTAGGGTTTCAAAGCCATAAAAATCTATTTCACTTCTTAACATTCGTTCGTAAAAACATGAAGATGAAACCAATCCATTATTTTTTAAATGATCTTAGCTCAATGGAAAAACATACATGAAAGTCACAAGATCTCATGTAAAGTGTGTGAGAGAAGGTGAGCATATCGAGTTGGAAATCACACTTTCTTAGACCCTGTTTTGCCTAAAACTTCACAACTTGCAAATTTCTCTTCATAATGACCTAAATTTTTTCCACACCTATAGGACACCATTTTTCATCATATGCAATCATAATATTTCATCAAATATCTCTGCATCTTCACCACCACCATGACTTGCATGACTAGCCCTTAGGATTTTACATGGTTTAAGCTAAATCAAAGTAGAAGAACCTCATACCTCAACATGAAACCTGTCTAAAATGCCCTAACATACTTGAGAAATTATTTATCACTTACTTACATGCTTACATGAGCTCATGTGGCTCTACATCTCACTCTCATGCTCCATTTGGCCTTCAAGCACCTATATTAGGTCTAGATGAACACCTGTAATTGAGTCTTCCACCTATACCTACACTATAAAACTAATGTTAGTGTCTTAACACTATCCAACCATGTTATCCATACCTCTAATATGATTCTCAAGTGACCAGAACCTCAAATCATCAAGCACCATCACATAGGCTAACTAGGTCACCTGATTGGGCTTGCTAGACCAAGCCATTATCACCTTGTCCACTCTTACAACCATGAACAAACATTAATGTCCATATCATAATCATGCTAATCATCTACTAACACTTCTCCATCATCCTCTTTTTCATTAATGATCTTTTACATCAATGAAAACACTTAGACTCACACATGCCAACAATCTCCCCTTTATCATTGATGGAAAGCTACCTAGCTCTTTTCCCCTTTTTACATTAATGATAAAGAATACCTAAACATCATGTTATTCATATTATTTAACATATTTTTAAGATCTTATTTTTGTTAGAGTAGGTATTTACCTTAGCTTATGTTCACCTAGGTACTTTATTTACCTTTATTGTATTTATCCTCACCCACTTATGTGTGTGGATATTTCTTTTATCTTATTTAGATATTAGGAGATATTATCTAGTTGTTAGGTATAGTTATTTCCTTGATTTATGGTATTGACTAGATCCTTGAGTTATAGTTCTCTCCTAAATCTATGGACTTAACTAGTTCTTTGATGACTAGTTCTTTCCACGATTTATGGCTTGATCTACGACCTTGACAAGTTGTTAGATTGTTAATCCTTACCTATATAAGTAAGGTCCATTCTCATTGTATTTCATTGAGTTCCATAATAATATATGATATTGTTGCTCATTTGTTTGCAAAGGTTTATGTAAAGTTATCCTATCAAATTACTTTCATCTTATTGATTGTGGTGTTTGATTAGCATATGTGTTCTATGCTTGAGTACGATCAGTTATCGTTCCTTTTATTATTGAGTGAAAACATCAACCCAATTCATCATATAAACATGCCAACCTGTCATATCTCACTAAACTCTTTTTAGGCTTCTTTCTCATCATGGGAGCATATGGTCATATGGTATGGTCATATGAGGGTTTAAATCTTGTGATTCTACTAGTAGGTGCTTAACTCTAGTCCCCTTTCATTTTATTTGTGTGGTGAAGGCAAGACCATTTTATTTTGTTTTAGTGGCATCTAAAATAAATAGCAGAGCATAATATTGAAAAGCTTGTATCTTTTGATCGGTAACTCGGTTTTGAGTGTCATTTTTTGCAAAAGTGCTTTTTTTCGTGTTCTTTCCATTGGAAATATTTATTTTGAGAATTTCACTATAATTATAAAGTGTCATATTGTAACACACACTCATTATAAAGTGTCAAATATGGAGGAGTGTTGTAATCAATTGTGGACGCAATTTCGGTTGAGCCCGACGTCCTAAACTTTTGGGAGTTACATTCTTATATCTATCATGGATTCTGAGAATGATATACTTTTCTTTGAAGTGTGTGGATGTCAAGAGGATATTATAAAATTTGTGGAAGAAAACCTATTAGCCTACAACATAACCATCATATTGTGGACAGCCATATCCATGCTCCTAGTCCACTTGCAATTTGTTGCTCTTGTACCCATTGACATTGATCTACTAGTCTTTGAGCTTGTTACTGCTCTTAATGCTCCTAAGCCTATGAGGCTTGTTACTGCATGCTCTTCCACATCTGTGCCTATTATAGTAACACATGTTATGTATCCTACTTTTTCTCATATGCATGGCTCTTTTGAGAATCATACCACTGCATTCAGTTCTCGCATGCTCCATTCTATGGGTTTCATTTAGTGAGGTATTGGCCGACATTCGAGCTTATTGTTTCCCCTATTCCATGTGTTAAGTGGAATTCTTTCCATGACATTAGTTTTTGAGAAGACACTTCATTGAAATCACACATTAACAAAGCTCCTATCTTTGTTCACTCGACTCTTTCGAGGATCAATGGCAATAGATGAGTTACGCACCTTCACTCGGGCTTGAGAAACCCGAGATTTCAGGTATCGAGATATGATCAACCTGACACACATTCGATGTTTGTTTGCATGTACCTATTATGTATTTTACACCAAGTCATATGCATGCATCTTCTTCATCCATCCGTGTTGATTTGGGGTGGATATTTGATCACTCACGGCGGAAACATAGGCATTCATTAAGAGGATTCTATAGGCGTGGCTCCTTCACCATTGACCTCTTGCTCCACTTTCTATACCTTCTACATTGTAATGCTTCTTGTTTTGAGCATTTTTCTTTAGCAGGTGTAGTGTATCTCTCTTGTTTGTTGAGAGATTTTGTATATGTATTTTTGACACTTTTGGCATGTTGACAATATCTCTTGTGGGGGATCTATTCTAGTGAAGTCCAATGTTATTTTTCAATTTTTGAGTAGTTCATTTTGGGCAACTCATACATATTTGTAGCGTCACTCCACCCATTTAGCAGTATGGGAGGGTGTGGTATTGATCCTGCTTCTTCAAGTTTTGTGTCCTTTCCTTGTTACCTTGGCTTTTCTTGGATTGTGACACTCGGAGTTTGTGTCATTGATTTGTTGCTTTGGTTATTGTTCTTGGATCATAGCACACTTATTTGCGAGTAATTGATCAAATTATATTTGGTTTTTTTACACTTTATACATCACTCCGTTGATAGTCTCCTTGTATGGAGCTATTATGGTGAAGCCCAGTGTCAGTTGTTTTTAAGTTTTGTGATTGAGTAGTGGATTCAGACCACAGTGCACACCAAACTTCTTCAACATTGTATGTATTTTTTGAGCCGAGCTTCTTGGGATGCCTTGGAGCGAGTTTTTTCTCTCTTTACTTTGTTGTTCTTGGTTTTGGGTACCTTGTGGTGTCCCTTTTTCCCGATTATTGTACATGAGTACCTCATCGAGGCCTAGTTGTTGGGGCTCATACGTGGACATGCCACTTTTATTTTGGCCCCTAGATTCACTTGAGGGGGGTGTTAGAGTAGGTATTTACCTTAGCTCATGTTCACCTAGGTATTTTATTTACCTTTATTGTATTTATCCTCACCCACGTATGTGTGTGGATATTTATTTTATCTTATTTAGATATTAGGAGATATTATGTAGTTGTTAGGTATAGTTTTTCCTTGATCTATGGTATTGACTAGTTCTTTGCTTGATCTATAGTATTGACTATATCCTTGATGTGTAGTTCTCTCCTAAATCTATGGACTTAACTAGTTCTTTGATGACTAGTTCTTTCCATGATTTATGGCTTGATCTACAACTTTGAATCGTTCTTAGATTGTTATTCCTTACCTACATGCAAGGCCCATTCTCATTGTATTTCATTGAGTTCCATAATAATATATGATATTGTTGCTCATTTGTTTGAAAAGGTTTATGTAAAGTTATTCTAGCAAATTACTTTCATTTTATTGATTGTGGTGTTTGATTAGCATCTATGTTCTTGGCTTGGTATGATTTGGTTATCGTTCTTTTTATCATTGATTGAAAACATCAACCCAATTCATCATATAAACATGCCAACTTGTCATATCTCTCCAAACTCTTTTTAGGCTTCTTTCTCATAATGGGAGCATTGTAGCATACATGGGAAGAGATATAGAAGGCACTCATACATGCCAACAACCATTATTTAGGGCTTAAAATATCGTCTTACCTTCTTCATTGATCTATCTCAAGTTGATAAGGCACACAAACTTACTTACCTCTACCATACAATGGTTACAAACAACCTTTAGAGTTGAGATCCCTATAAAACTCCTTTAGTGCATCTTGCCAAACTTTTCCTTGCTCTAGAAGCTTTCATACATCATGAATTAACTCCTTATAGACCCCCTTGGAACATTTCATCCTACTTTAACCGAAAAAGCAAAAGTCAAACACTTACCTTGCATACATGTCATGAAAACTAGGTCGAGCAATTATCACATCCACTGAAGAAAATTTTCATTATTTTGGTATTCTTTGTATGAAATTATGAATTATTTAGCTCAAGACATGCTTCCCTACTTCTAAGTTTGCAAAACATCAACAACTCTGCCTAAAAATTCTTCATAGCTCCTTACATGCCTAAATGAGATAAAAATGGACTCCCCCCGCCTTAATAGGCCATCACAAAATTATAACTTATCATTTAGAATCCACCATAGCCTACTTGATCTTGACAAATTCATTATTCAACCCTAACCTTGATGATCACACACTTACCTTCATTTTTGCAAGGATAGAGGCAACAAGACTCCTCCTCAACATATAACATCATTATAAAGACAACATGACCATCTTGCTTAGATTGTAACAATACCTCCATTATCTCATAACTTTATTATAGTTTCAAAACATACCTCAGAATGCATACCTTGGATTGTAAAACCTTTACAAGCTTTGTATGTGCACATACTAGTTATGTAAAATCACAGTACCCCGAAAGGTTCGATTGTTGATGGGGCATTCGGTGTGATTGCACAACATGGAGCTATTCCCAAAGTGTGGGACTTTGCAATCGGGATAGCTCTCCAGAGAAATGCCAGCTTCCTATTCCTAAATCTTGACACCACACACCCAAATTGCAGAGAAAACTAATCTAATCCTACCCTAATGTTTTCCAAGGAGACAGGGATAAAAGGATTGCATGAAAAGTAAATCTATTCTAAATGGAGGTGATGCACCAATAAGGAATGTTGTATACCTTGCATTACATGGGAATGAAACAAGCAAATTTGAAGAGGGTAATCTAACACCACATATCAAAACCACCTATCGTAAACCCAATCACCAATAAGTACAATCCATAAAGATCTTGTAATAACAATTTAACAATGCACAATAACCCTAACTATAATGAGAGATCAAATAAGACACAATAAACACAAAAGAGGGTTGATAATCATCCACAAATATGTTTTATTGCTCCAAAATTTTATAGAGTACATTACATGAGGGCCAAAGGCACAAAAAATTACACTACAATATTCAATGGGAGGCTTAAACTCCATAGATTTCTCATAGACAAGAAAGAAGGGAGGGGCCAAGGCAAAGTATCCACCCCTTTTTACTGAGCCCCTCCTTAAAATTTATAGAATAATATTTCAAGAGAGGAGAGAGGGATAAAATTTCTGAAATCCTCTGAAAACCATCAAAAATCATCATTAAACTCCTGCAATAATGGGCAAAACCTGCAAAAATTCATCTTCTTGTACCCTAACTTGTGTTTGAAGGAACAACTTCATGATGCACCTAGGTATGGTTTTAGTTCTATAACTTCATCATGAAAATTCACTCACCAAACCCATTAATTTCTCCTCTCTGATCATTCCATTCTATAGATCCCGAAATTAGATTTTCATCAAATGTAATTTTTGCTAAAAATGGTGGAGTACAAAGAAAGTTTTCATCATTTTTGCACAAATTGCTTGCATGGGTTAAAACTTCACCCACTCCTTTGGTTTCTAAAAATTGAAGTTTCCATTGGATTCTCCTCGAAATCCCCTTTCCATCAAGTACAATTTTACAAAAAATGGCAAAAATTTTCCCAAGTTATTCAATTTTGAAAATGGGCTATGATTATGGCTATTTTCCCTCTATTGAGCTCAAAACTCACCTACCGAGCTCCTTGAATCAATGCAACTCAAGTCTACTTGCATGCCATCAAGCCCACCACATCATATTCCCACCCACCACCTAACACAAGCTAACTCAACGTTCAATGCATTGACTCGATGGGCTTTGTTTAATTTCATTGGGTGGGAGTATTGTTTGTTCGGGCTTTCAGCCTTACCTTTCGGAGTTCTCTACCAACCAAATTCGGACTTTGCTTACCCCCAAACTCGAAAAACATTCCTCCCCACCTCCTAAAATGTATACCTCTGAATTCCAAAATTTCGAGACTTCAGAGTCCTCTTCCTTTGAACTTTTTTGACTCATCATTTTGGACATTTCCGACATAGAGATCCTAAGTTATAACCCCCAAAAATCTAAACCACCCCTCCATTGACTACCTCTCGAGTTGACTCCCAAAACTCCCACTTCGGAGTTCGGATCTTTTTTTTTGGGGAAAACCAACCTGCCATTTGAGTTCTCTATGCCTAATCTCTGAAAATATTCGCCCATGATCTCGAATGCTCAAACATCTAGAGTCTAAAGTCTTGGACATTGGACTTCACTCAATCTCTGCATGGCTCACCTGTTGCAAGCTCACCCCATGCCTGTCTCTGCGGCCTCCCACTTCATCTCAATCAGCTAGAGCTTGAGCCTTTCTTTCTTCCTCGCGTAGCCGACATGCCCCCAAACTCTACCGAGACCCTTACTTGAGCTCTCCTTGTCGCGATCCATAACTTTCACATGAGCTCGCTCTGCATCGATCAATCCACCCATGGATTCGTTGAATCGATAAGGCTCGCCACGCTAAGGATATCCATCGCCCACCAATGTATCATTTGGTGAGCTCGGGAGATTTTACTTTGATCTTTTCTGTGACTCCATCGATGTCAATGGCTCCATCAAACCCCACTAGAGTTTGCCCCAACCCACCATCCATGAACATACCACCTCGAGCTCATCGCCGAGCCAATCGTAGAGCTCATGGTGGCGATTTCACCGACCTTTGAGTCACTTATTGTTTTATAGGTACAACTTGGCTCGACTACCATGCCTCCAAATCTACTAGCCAAGTAGCTCACCAAGCTACTCGTGCAAGCCCTCCTTGATTTGATCCCCTAACGCAACCTTTGGCTCGCCCTGGATGTAAAATTTTTGATCCCAAGACCCTATCCTTTGGAATTTTTGAATTCCTCCATGTCAAAGGCCTAATGGAGACTGAATGTAAGGGGTTTCGAGGTTTTTCCTATTCTACTTTTGATTTTACTCATTTTGGATGGGTCTAGGCCCACAGGGCCCGCATTTCATCATTTTTCAAGTTGATCTTAATGGCGAAAACCCATAAGAGAAAAAAATTCCTCAATATGATTTTCACTCCTAGATTTCTTGAATGTGATCCCTGAAGCCTCGAAACTTCCTGTAATCCCGTTTCATCCTTAGGGGATCAGTTCGGTGTCTAGGTCCCCGTTGTCCAATTTGGCCCAAGGGGAAAAATTGGATAATAATTTGGTGACTCGGGGACATCTACCAGTTAGATGTTCATAGACCGGTAGACTTGACATGTCAATTGGGTATGGAGTCACAACTTATAGCCTGAAACTGATTTGGACCTCTGACTTCTTCCTGAAACTACTGACCCTGGACTTATTCCATCTGCTTTTACACTCGAATATTTAAAAGAAAATATTGAAGTTAAAATTGTGAGAGAGGAAAATTGTCTAAAGCATAGGATTTTCACTGTTCCTCTCTCTGCAACCCGATCTATAGGACTTAAAATGAACTTTTGAACCTCTCTCGAAACTTGATTCTACCGAGTATGAAACACATGAGGACTAATGATTTCTTGGCATGCATAATAATATGCTTTGCAGAGTTTTAAAAAGACTTTCTCGAGTTAAGACATCATGCAACTCTATTGACTTTGGATCTTTCTCTTTTGTTTATTTTCATCTCCAACTTGCTACGAGGGCTACTTTGATTTTGTGGAGGTGTTTGAAGCTCAAACTATGGTGATCTTGAAGGACTCAAAGAATGAAAACTTATTAAAACTTGTCCTTAATCCTGATTTTAGTTGTTCTACATTTTTTTTCTTGAAATCTACAATTGTTCCTCACGAGTATGAACTTCTTATTTACTATATTTCTCTTGGGAGGCACACTAAATTGCATAATGATATAACTTAGGAGAAAAAAACATGTGCCAAAGGCATTTAGGGAAACTGAAACCTAATCTATAACAAGATAATGTGCACAAGCACTTAAGGTAATTTAAAAGTCCTAAACTAATATGTACAAGGGTGATAATTTTCCTTTCAGTAGGAGTGTTTGAGATAGATTCCATTGACCGGAATTGGAAGCTCCTCTCCATCCAAAGTGGACAATTTAAAGGAATCACTACTCCTACATCCCATGACCATGTAGAGGCCACTCCAAATGGCATCAAACTTGGAATTCCTACCTAGCTTAGCTCGATTTGCATCCCACTTCAGAACTAGGCCCCCTTCTGGAAGGTCCTTGCCTTGGTTTTCTTTTCAAATGACCTCTTGATTAAGGCCTGATCCTTCTCCATTGTTTTACATTGTACATTATTTTGTTTCTTCCAACTCCATCAACTCCACATGCCTAGCTTCCATAGGCTCAAATTCAGACAACTCTAGTTGTTTCATGAGCTCTAATGCGGGAAACTCAAGTGAAATGGGCAACACTTCTTCCTTCCCATAGACTAACTTATAGGGATATTTACATGTTGACCTTTTAGGTGTTATCTTATTAGGCCACAAGGCTAATTTGAGCTTGGTATACCATGTCCTCTGATTTTCATCCAGAGTCCTCCTAATTATCTTTAGCAAATTCTTGTTTGTGGACTCTGCTTTCCCATTACCTTGGGGGTAATAGTTTGATGAGGTGCTCAGATAAATACCATTCCTAACATGACCCATTCGTGATCTCCGTCTTTGAGGAATGCTAGAGCATTATTTGATATAATAACGACCAATACTTTGAACCTTGTCACTATTCCCTCATAGAAGTCCAATATACT
This sequence comes from Taxus wallichiana var. yunnanensis, assembly GCA_018340775.1. Taxonomy (NCBI): domain Eukaryota; kingdom Viridiplantae; phylum Streptophyta; class Pinopsida; order Cupressales; family Taxaceae; genus Taxus; species Taxus wallichiana. The sequence continues at coordinate 602,053,543 of CM031241.1, read as the reverse complement.
AGACTCATTTGCTTCCTTGAGTGCTACCGCTTCGGTCCACTTGGTGAAATAAAGCTGTTGCCATGAGTATCCACTTATGACCCCACTCAAATTTGGATTTATGACCCTGATGAAGTCCAATCCCCATTGTACGAATGGTTGGTCAAATGAAATTGGGTGCAATGGAAGTGCTATTAGCCTCTCTTTTTCTGTGAAGAATGCACATTTTTGACATTTCTTGATCCATGTATAACATTCACTGAACATTGTGGGCCAATAATATCTGGATTTCATGATTTTGAGAGTTGTTACCCATGGTGCAAAATGACCCCCAACCTCTCCATAATGAAACTAATGTAGCACCTTCTCAATTTGATTGGTTCCAATGCATCTCAATAGGACACCATTTATGTCTTTCTTGAACAAAACATCATCAATAAGTACATACGGGATGGATTGGAGTCTAAAGTATCTCCTCTTTGATTTGTTCATTTCTCGGACTGACATAGACCTATTTTTGGAAAATGTATCATGTTCTAAATCTAGCAAGGAGTAGGCACATTACCATCTGCTTGTTCCTAATCATCTTATATCACCAAAACAAATTCCTTTTCTTCATCTGCCTCATCATGCTAGCTAGAAGCTAGTTGCTCACATAATCCCTTTCCATGAGACTAGTTTGGTGGCTTTGATCCAATGTCATATTCCATGACATGGGTGATCCAAACTTCCCATTTCTCATTCAAATCCTTATTCAAAAGGAAGTCCTTGACTCCCACATGGGACACTAGCAGTTGAATCTTGTTGTTTGGGACCAAATGCTTGAACTTTTTAAAACTATTGATAAGCTGCGAGGACATGATTTTCAATGAAGGAGTACCTCACTTCATAGTCCTCTAAACTTTGACTGAATAAGGAAACTAGTTGTTCGAGATCCCTTTTTATTTTGTTGCACTAAGATTGCAAAAATCATGTCCGAACCACTAATGGCATATAACATGAAATATTTGGAAAAGTACGGATTGATGAGAGTCAGAGCTTGAGATATAACATTCTTGATAGCTTCAAAATTTCTTTTCCCTTCGCTATCCACTTAAATTTCATGCTCTTTTTCAACATCAGTGTTATTGGTTTGACAGAGCGATCTGGTACAAACTGCGGACAAAATTGATTCTTCCTAAGAAAATCTAGAGGGATTTCATGTGGCTCGGAAATGGAAATGCTCAAATGGCTTCAACTCTTTCTAGATCAATTGTCAACCCCTCCTTAGAAACAACGTGGCCTAATAGCTCCCTTGTGAGCTAGGAATATACACTTTTGGGATTCAAAGATACTTTGAATCTCCTGCATCTTTGGAACAATTGTCTGCGAAATAGAAGAGGTGACTTACGTATTCTTGGAGAATATAGTGATGTCATCTAAGTAAACAAGAAATATTTTATTTATCAACCCCTTGAATGCCATGTTCATGGCCCACTAGAATGTGGCACCAGCGTTTGACAACCCGAATGGCATTATCCTGTAGGCATAGGTGCCCCATTTGGTAATGAAGGCTGTTTTGAATTAGTCTTCCTCTTTTATCATTATCTCGATTATAGCCGAGTAGCCATCTAGGAGAGAGAATATTTCTAAACCAGCTACTACCTACAAGATTTTATCCATAGAAGGAATTGGATAGTGGTTGAGAGATGCCCTGTCAAGGTCTCAAAAATATATGCACAACACAATTTCTCCGTTTCTCTTCCGACTAGTACTAGTTTTGCAATCCAAATCAAATGCTTGATTGAAAATATAATGCTTGCCTCTATTAGCTTATTTGGCTCTTTCTTCATTAGAGGCTCAATGTGAGGGTTGATTGGTCTTTGTTTCTACCTGATAGGCTTATCTTCTGGATCAAGTTCAATTGTGTGTTGTGCCAACTTCGGGTTGAATCCTTCTAGGTCCTCATAGCTTCAAGCAAAGACATCTTAGAACTCTTGGCAAAGTTGTATGAAATCAGATTTTTCCTACTCAGTGATTACTTTTCCAATTTGTAATACCTTGCCTTCTCAGATTGAAATAGCTTCTGAATCCTCTCCTTTGACCTGAATGTTTTCTTTCTCCTTCTAAAATTGGTCATTGGGATTTAAAATTGATTCCAATCTCACCAAGCCTTTTGGAAGTTTGTTTGTCCTCAATTGGACCACTTGGTCCCCATATTATTGTTATAATTTATCTTGGTTCTTAATTGATGATTTGTTGATCATTCTCAAACACCTTCCAGCTTGTGTGTATTATTTGGAACTACTGGCCTCAAAACTATCTTGATATGGGGCTGCATTTTATCTCTTTTGATACTATCAACCACATCGAATGCTAGCCCAATTGCTGCAAGTCTATCCATGACTTTGTTTTTATTCCTAGGTATGGACTCAATGTTGAATTCTTCAAAGTCCTCAATGAGGTCCCATACCCTATTTTTATAGCTCCTCAAGAGATCATTCTTAGCAGCATTTTACCCCCTAACTTGATTCACAATCAATTCACTATCCCCGAACACTTGCAAGTTATTTATGCCTCTTTTCCTGGCCCAATGAAGTCCATGAGTCAAAGCCTCATACTCCGCTCTATTATTTGAACATGTGAACTAAAATCGGAAGGCTGAATAGTACTTGATGTTTTGCGGTGATATCAACATGGCACCTCCTCTAGCACCTTGTCTGCTTCTCAAGCCATCGAAAAATAACTGCCATACTTCATTGTCATCCTTATTTTCTGGTTTGGTGATGCTAAAGAGAGGTGGATTCTCTTTATGTAGGTAATATATGCCCAATTCAACTTCTTCCATTTCCTTGTATAGATATAAAACATGCCTTTTGTTAGCCCATTCATCCAATGTCAAATCTGGAATGCCCTCAACTTTAGTACTTTTTCGGAGTGTTTGAACAATCTTCCGATCAAAATCGGGCAATTGGCATTGATGGGACTTGTCACATGGGGCTCGATGTGGAAATTGGCAATTAGTTCTAACTTGATTGTAGCCTACACCCCATACCTCATTTGAAGAGCATGTATGTCCACTCAGTAGATAGGTACCCGTCAATCTTGGTGTGAAGTCCCTTTAAGAGCACAAGGTGAAAAGTGGTGGTAAGTCAATTACAGACACATCTTGCAAAAATGTGACATTGGGACAAACATGCAACGTAAGACTTAATCCTTTGATGATTCCAACGGATCCCACTAATGTCCCGCGTCTAGCTACACTACTCCTTTAAAGACTAGTTCATACTTTAGGCCTAGTTGATCCGTTATTTGCTTTGGCATTCTTGAACTACTTGCCCTTGAATCGGTCATGTAATTGTGCACCAAGTGGTCCCCGAAAATCAATGACACATAGAACGGTGGAGGTTTCAAATTTTTGTTTGGTTGACCTCCTCGTGATGTTGAATTAGTGAGAACCTTCTCTTGACTTTAAGGTGATCCATTTGAGGTGGACCAATTGACCATTGCTTGCTTGCAACAAATCCCATTGTCCTGGGATTGCCAGTGATTCCCACATGGAAATGATTACATGTGTTTTCTTCATTTGATCAATAATGTTGAAAGGGGATGGATTATACTTTTTGCTACCCCTTACTTGGTAGAATATTTTCTGGCACTAGAATTGAAACATGTACTAATGCAAAAATGCTTTAGGTTGACTTTACAAATTTGGAGATGTTCTTACATTACTAGCTCCTTATGGGGTGAGAGTAGGTTGAGAAACAATCGGGCTAGATGGTTTCCCTTCTTCTATGTTCCTCTTCTTTGACCATGTATTAATAAGCTACACCTGGAAAGGAGGTTGATTAACTCCGTAAAAGTCTTCTATTTTCCAATTGACCAATGTGGTTTGATTGGAGGAGCCTCTTCTTTGAGTTCCTTGCTGATTTTATTCCTCACTTGGCTCTTGGGACACACCGATGGTAGTCGCACCATCAAGGTCCGATTCAATGCACCATTGAAGCAAATTGATTGATTATGAGGTAGATTACTGGGGTAACACCATTCATATTCCTATGAAAGACTTTTGAGTTGGAACCAAGGCCCTTGATGTTGAAACTACATTTGGATTATACGGTTGAAATGGCTTAGTAACTTGAGGTTGTCCTTGGTTGATTTTGATTTGACTTGGGTCGAGTGGCCTATTTGGATTGAAAAGTAGGCCTATTTGATTGAGCTTGAGGATGATATGGCCTATAACTTTGAGCTTCCTGCCTCTTAATAGTTATAAGTTCATTCCCTAGGTTCTGCAATTGTTTCATAACCTCCCAAAGTTCTTTAGAAGTAATTGAAGAAGTGGAAGCCTCATTATTCCTCTAATTTCTAGGGCCTAGAATGAGATTCAATTCAGGTGCTTGAGTAGTTATAGGGGTTCCCATTTCTAGATATAGAGGCATACGTGGCCTAGGTACAAGCTTTCCTATTGGAATCAAACAGTTCTTTGCTTTGATAGCTATTTTGTAGGCTCTTGGCAGCGTTGTTCCTCTCATTGATTGTATCATCGTAACTATATATGAATTTAGGGTCTTCAAGAAATAGAGGAATGCACCTTGGGCGGCTGATCTCATGGCCCACTGGGATCAAGTCGATGTTTTTAGAATTGGAAATTGAAATCTGCCATTTGTTCATTTAGATCTCTCTTGATTGTTGTCAATTATTCCAATAAAGACAAATTATCTACCCTTTCTCTAAATTGATCACAGAGGGTTGTCCATAGTTCATTCTAGTTGGTACTAGACCTGTTGTTAGGATCCTAAACCTTTGCAAAGCTTTACCTTTGAAACAAGAAGCTAGCAACTTAACTACAACATCCATTTCATTAATCTCATGAATTGCACAAACATTTTCAATGTCTTGGATGTGGTCAATAGGGGTTGTATGATTTTCTCCCGTGAAGTATGGAATGTTTTTAATGCCACAATCGGGATTGGATTTTGTGCGTTAAGGGTAGGTGGACTATTGCACTGTGAATTTGACAAAGGGATTTTGTGGCGGTGGTTGATCCATTACGATCGGTCTAAGAACTATGGTTGATTGAATGAAGGGTCTACCATATGCACGTGTAGATAAATTTCATTCGAGAGGGGATGGTGATCTTTGTATTCTTCTTCCTCTCCTTCCTCTGCTGGATATAATTGCAGGTATACAAATATTCCTTCTTCTCTTGTTTCAGACCTAGTTTGAATTCTTCTCATGTACTTGAGCAACTTTGTGCTACTACACCACTGAGTTCTAACCCTAGGAGTCATCATATGTGTTGGGAAATGAGCCTCTAAAGGCTAGGGTTTTACCAAGACACACACCAATCTTGATAAAATGGAGAAAACAAATTTGAAGGGCTTGAATGTTAATTTTTGGAAATCAAACCTTGCCTTGCAATTGCTTGTCTTCAAAAACTGAAATGCGAGAGATCCCAAAATTGAAAACCTCCGAAACTCAAAATTTTGAAAACTGAAACTCGAAAACAAAGTGCATAGTTGAACCTCCAAATCTCTAAAACTAGAAAACCCGAAAGTCAAAACTCGAAATCACGAAACACGAAAACAAAGTACCTACGAAATAAGAATTGTTCGAATTTTGAAATTTGGAAAAGTCCAAAATTTCAAAACTTGAAACTCCAAAATGTCTAAAATTCTGAAATGGCAAAAACCCAAAAAGGATTGAAATCGAAGTTAAAAAAACCCCAAAAATTTGAAAATTAGAATTTTGAAAATAAGAGAATACGCTTTTGAAATTAAGCCCCGATCTATCTATTGGGAAATTTGGACTTGTTTTGCTCATGAAAAACTGAGAAAATTGATTGCGGAACTTTACCCCCATGGTGAAAAGTCCGAAATTGAAAATTTGCAATTTTGAGATGTAAATTTCTTGAAAATGCCTTCAAAGCTTATGGAAATGATTCTAGTCCCACGGTGTGCTAAAAATATTTATGTGAAATCACCAACCACAGAAAGGTCCTATTATCCAATTTTATCCCAAAGGTGAAATTGAACAAACATGACCTCGCACAGAGAAAATAGAAGGATTGATTCGGACATGCTCACATTTCAGGCACGAGTTGAGTGAGTTGAAGTGGTGAGACACTAAGAGTCAGTGGGATGCACGTTTGAAGAGACACTTCAGAATCTGAAGAATTCAAATTTCGGACATAGAAGCATTCAGGATCGGTGAATTGAAACTCCAAAATGGTGAGCTCAAAATGTCCGAAGGACATCAAAATCTAAAGTCCAAAATTCAAACTTTGGACATTCAGGAGTTCAGAGTTGATAGCAGGGTCGAGCAATGAACAGTGCCATGCAGGAAGGAAACTTGAAGTTTGAAGACCGAAGTCTAAAATTCAGACTTCGAGCTTTAGGGATTTTGGAGATATGCGACAACCAAATGGATAAACAACCCCAAAACCCGAACCCCAAAAACCCTAAAACCTTAAGTCTGAATTTTAGACTTTGGGCTTTTGGAATTTTGGAACATTGAAGCCCCAGTGCACGTAAATCATAACACAAAGGTTTGAAACTTGAAGTCTAAATTTAAGACTTCGAGGTTTCAACATTTCGGAGGTTTCACGAACTCATGCAGATGAACAGTAACAACGACCTCCAAATTCAAAATGCCCAAAGCTTGAATCTGAAATATCCAAAATTTTAGATTTCGGAGGGTGTGATGCAGGGTCAAATTCTGAAAAGGCAGATCAACCACTCACATTTATTGCGGTATGACACCCTCATCTTTAGATGGCCATAACTTTTGATTGAGATCTCAGATTTGCACAAAATAGGAACTTTTCGAAATATTTGATTCAAAATGAGGAAATACAATCCGTCATTTTAGAGGAATGTCTCTAGATTTCTCACCTGCCAAAATAATGAAGGTATGGGCTTCCTTTCTTCCCCAACAAGGCAAGGTACATGGAGGTATGGGTTTACAGTGGCACCCATCATTGTTGTAAGTAATTTTAATATATTTTAGGGTGGTTGAAGCAAGATTAAAAATTTCTTCTCTCTCCCTTTCTCTCATTCTTCCTATATATTGTAAGGAGGGCTCATTCCAAAAGGTTGGACACCTTTTATATTCCCCTCCTTTCTTTCTTATCTATAAGAGAATTGTGGAGATTTCACACCTCTCTCTTTGGACATTGTAATGCAAAATTTGTGCCTTTGGCCCTAAGCGTGATGTATTGTATTAACTTTGAGAGTAATAAAATCATATCTGTGGATGTTTCACACCCCTACGTGTTTGGTTGCATCTTTATGGTCTTTCATTGCATGCAAGGTTATTGTGTATTGTTGTTATTTTCATTACAGGGTTATGGTAGTGTTGTGTTTATTATGCAGAGTTGTTCAACATCCTTCTTGGTGCATCACCTTCCCTTAGAGTAGGTTTTATTTTCATGCATTTTCTCTATCTTTGTCTCCTTGGAAATATTAGATTAGGGTTAGATCTGCAACTCTCTGCACTTTGGAGTAGTTGGCACTAGGATAGGACAGGAAGTCGACCTTCTCCAGAGGGTTATCCCAATTTCAAAGTCCCACACTTTGGGATAACTCCATGTTTGAAAAATCACACTGACTGCCTCAACCTTTCACTTGTGACCAATTAGAGTCTTTGTGATTTCACCACAACAGTCGATTGTTGATGGGGCATTTAGTGTGATTGCACAACATGGAGTTATTCCCAAAGTGTGGGAATTTGCAATCGGGATAGCTCTCCAGAGAAAGGTCAACTTCCTATTCCTAAATCTTGACACCACATGCCCAAATTGTAGAGAAAACTAATCTAATTCTACCATAATGCTTTCAAGGAGAAAGCAGATAAGAGGATTGCATGAAAAATAAATCTATTCTAAAAGGAGGTGATGCACCAATAAGGGATGTTGAATATCTTGCACTACATTGGAATATAACAAGAAAATCGGAAGAGGGTAATCTAACACCACTGAAAAAAACCACCTATTACAAACTCATTCACTAATAAGCACAATCCATTGAGATCTTGCGATAATAATTTAACAATGCACACTAACCCTAACTGTAATGAGAGATTAGATAAGACACAATAAACACAAAGAGGGTTAAGAATCATCCACAGATCTATTTTATTGCTCCAAAATTTGATACAATACATTACATGAGGGCTAAAGGCACAAAAATTACATTACAATATTTAGTGGGAGGCTTGAACTCCATAGATTTCTCATAGACAAGAAAGAAGGGAGGGGCAAAGGAAAAGTATTCAACCCTTTTTACTGAGCCCCTCCTTACAATTTATAGAAGAATATTTCAAGAGAGGGAAAAACCCATCAAAAACCATCATTAAACTCTTGTAATAGCGGGAAAAACACTGTAAACATTCATCTCCTTGTACCCTACCTTGTGTTTTAAGGAATGTAGTGCCCACACTTTACACACCCAAATACAACAGTAAAATACCAGGATAATTTTTTTTTTTACTTACATTTCTCACTACACACAACACAACATGGGCTTCAAGTACAGAACTCGACTTGCATACGACACTTACAAAAGTCGTCAAATCACATAGGCACATGACACACCATATACATGCTGACACTACACTTTTCCCAACGGAAGGTTACTAGTAGAGACCCAACCACAAGAAACATGACTTCAGGAATGGCGAACCCACAGCACATCATTTCTTTAATTGCATCTTAGTTACGATTAACATTCTAGGAACATTATTGTGCAAGTATAGTTTCCTCCTTTCTCCATCTACAAAATCTTAAGTTCATTCCATTTTAATTTATAGTTCGACCAATTTAGGTTGGCTTCCTTTATGCATCACAAAAATTTCCATAACTTACTGGCTTACTTGGCACAATTCAAATCACATATACATCACTTAATTATCTTGTTCTTATGTTAAGAATGTGCTTCTCAAACGTTTATTTAATGTCTAAAATTTACCCTTGCTACACAAGTGGATCTAACGTGATGTCAAGGTGAAATCTTGGGATCAAGGAAGACATAGATTTGAAATAGCTTTTTCCCCAAGAACATCCATCGATCACGGAATAGTTATTTCGCTACCATTATTATTATAGTTCAATAGCTTGTTAAATCCCAAATTTGTTTTTTTATAGGTATATCTTTTGTAATCTCGACGTTTGGTCACACCAAGGCAATGTATATTCTTTGTAACACATGAAGATGTTTAAATTAAGTCATAAGGACTCCCAGCGACATTATTCCTAACCTCAAATTTTGGTTTTACTCTTAGATGATTTACCTTTGCGTCGCACTAGGGTCTCATGATTACTATCGTTTTAAACATAAGAGTTATGATAGTACTTGTCTGACATATTAACGAAGCACATGGTTAAACTTAATTCCAGTTTCACCCAGGGCTTCAATCTCTATTATAGGTGTGATTAAGGTTAAAAATGTATTTACCCTATAATCCTTTCATGAAAGATCAAGGCACTAAATTTTCACAAGCCCAAGACAAGACATTTATCTACGAGGGACAAAAGGGTTCACTAACAAGAATGCAAGACATAGAACAACTATATCACGATCTTCATTTAGGTCGCTTGGATCCAACAAGGATTTTATTCACTACGAAGTTAATTTCTGGATCTAATTTTCGTAAGGCCCGGAAATCCAATAGGGTACAAGGGAGTAATATCTCTACCTACTCCATAGATGGGAAGGTTACACCACTTAGTCATTCCTTCTAACAAGGACTCATAAGGTGACTTCCAAGGTGATCTTCACCACTCAGCCTGGTGTCGGACCTGAAGAGAGAGCATTCTTCTCGTGATTACCAAATCTAGAAGGAAACCACATACTCTGGATAGGTTGGACCATGACATTCCTAAACATGGGTTCACGATAATGTCGCTAGACATAAAGACTATGACGGTAAACTCCAACTAGGGGTTTTATTTACCTAACCTAGGAGGTCTCATCGAGTGCAAAGTTTAAGTTCGTTCTACGGTTTTAAATTTCTTATATGGTAAAAAGGATCACACATGTAGGCAAGTATGCACGAATATTTTATTAAGGGTTGAGTGTTCCCATTAAAACTCTTTATTGTGTTTGCAATGTAAGAAGGTAACCCAATAATTAATTTAATCATTTATTAAATACTGAGAAGGTACTACAATGTATTAACTTTGATTTTCAATTTACTAAGTATAAATCAACCCCCTTTTTTTTTATACACAACTAAGAAACATAATGAACCGGTGATTAGATGCACATTTCCTAAGTATCCCTAAAACTAGCATATCATGCATATTAACAAATTTCATTTATAACTTTTCGGTAACAAGAGACTACATTAGACAGTTATTCATTTTACAATGACCTATAAAAATTACAATAATAATAATTAAATCACACATCGCCCTTTTCGTCGTCGTTCTTCCATCCTGCAAAACCCACGTGAGCATGATATCAGTGATAAATCGCTGGCATGGCATCCACCCTAAGCAATCATAAGTATCATATTTCAGATTCCCATTTACATCTAACAATAATTACAATTTGCAATCAAAATAAAAAGGTCTAGGAACATGTATCCATTGCATTTCATTTTTCTTCATTTTGTAACCCAGAGAGAGAGAGAGAGAAGGAAGAGAGAGAAAACATCATTTTGCAAAAGTTCTAATACACACAACAAGTTTCATTATAGTGTTTTAAATAGTTATTTAAGTGTGTTTAAACGTTTTCGGGGTGATTTGGCAACCTTACAAGGTCCCGCAACTTTCTATTCTTACATTTTCTCACTAGCTACAAAACGTTCAAAATGGGCTCGAAGGCTAAGAAAATGCTTCCAAAGGTTATCTTCCAATGAGCACGCACACCATGATTAACTTTCTACGTGTCCCTAGATATACCAAGAATTCATAGCAACTGACGGAATTGAAAAAGAGCGAATGGTTTGCATTTAGCGGCTAGTTTTCTGGGGCCACTGGTCGTAGTTCACCCAGTTGTAAAATGACAAAAGTTAGCTCGCAGCCCGGAGAGAAGCTGCGTCTAAAAGCGAGCGTTCGATGGAAGAGCACGCAATTAGAAATCTCCTACTAGTTCCCATATATAGGGAGAATTCATCAGAGTCGACGGGACTGAGAACTAGTAAACCATTTCCAAATGGCGTCGAGTTTTCTGGAGCGACAAGACGAAATTGGTCCAGTTTGACCTCGTCAAACTGCGACCGGGGGCCTACAAAATGGCTTCGCCAAACTATCCCGAAAAGTGCTCTTTCCTATACTGAATGTTCCATGTATTTTTCTAGTATAAACGCTAGTGGTTTGTGAAGACAACACGATTTCTCTTTAGGGTTTTGATTGGTGGTCTCAAACGACAACCAACTTTCTAGTTTTAACAACTCTCTACTATTGTAAACCGGTGTAACAGGGCTCCTAAAGAGCGTCAAAAGGATGTCATATGATCGTTTCGGGTCAAACCAAAAATCAAGGTGACTCCTCGTATACCAAGGTACACGAATGAAACTTCACATCTCGTTTCCAGAGTTGCGAAGGGTACTTAGTGAGTCTCCGAAAATTACAAAATTTAACTATTTTCAGCAGGAAGAAGGTCAACTTAATCAATGGAGAGTCAAATTTGTCTGGTCGATAAAATGATATTGAAGCGATCAAAAGGGTAAGAGTTTTCTAGATCATCTCGAAGCGAGGGTGATAGTTCATGTTTTAAAGTAGGTGAGTTATAATGGCTTCGAGAGTTGCGACACGACACTTTATTGTTTTGCAATGAGTTGAAGAGACATTTAGCTGTATTAAAAATCTAATAACTTAATATTCTATTTAGTTGCAAAAGAGAACTAAAACACGAGAATTATGAGAGGTAAGGGAAGAAGAACCATGCACTGGAAACAATGAGCGAAGAGGTACTGAGGGGTTCAAGCGGTTTACACTCGTGATCCGTCGAGACCACCATTATTGCCACAAGATGCCGGTAGTCACGTGTAAACCAAGCCATTTGTTGTGCACCCATGTCTCATCCAAAAGAACCATTTTGTGTTTTCAAGTAGTCATCGCGATCAAGAGACTGAATTTTCTTTGTCAAACAGATCACACGCCTTTTCAACAAAATCCATTTTTGTGCATATCCTGCACTCATGGCACTCCATGAGGCGCATTTCTTTGAGGCATTCTATCAAATAATTCACATGCCCTAAATACACTTCCACATTTTCACGTATAACAACTATGACACATACAAAAACCCATATTCTATTGTTCATACTGTTCCAAGCTTCCTCATTTTTGACAGTGGAGATTATTTGTGCAAATGTAGAATTACACATCCCCATTTTGGCGCAGATTGGGAAGAGCTAGCATGGTGAAATAAAATAGATTTCAATATGTTTAGATAGATTTCCATACTGCTTGTCCCCAAAGCATTTGCAACTTCAACATCTGACAAAACCCCTCTATCCTTTTATGCGCTGTCCAAGGGCCCACGCAAGTTCTAAAACATGTTTTTTTGACACAGGTTGGGAGGATGCTGGCCATAGTCCCGTTCCATGAGAAGCTATCATGTTCTTTCATTCGGTCAACACTACAAGGGTCTGGGGGCCTTTTTGCTTGGTGCACAAGAAAAGAGACTCATTCTACAGTTTCATTTTTTTACAAAATAGCCCACACGGCCAGCGCAAAAGTGGAGAACAGGTCACTAACCATAGTCAAAGCGTATACATTAATCAAAACTAAAATACTGCACAAAACAAGGCACCAATGAAAACGACCCAGCCAACAAGGAACTGCGCACTAGACACACCATGAAAGCGAAGTTTCCTTGAGCATCCGAGCAAAAGTGGTTCGAGCTTCCTTCTCTTGGTGGCGGCGGTGGCTTGGCCTTGGACTCAACAAAAGGCAAAAAAACAAAAACCAAAATGATCCCCCTTTTTGCCCTAACTTCGCCCCAAGAAGAATATCATGGGCTTTTAATTTTAATTCTTTTATTTCATTTTTTTATATTTATTTTATTATTATTATTATTTTAATAATAAAAGGAGGCATTCTGAGGAACAACTTCATGATGCACTGGAGTGCAATTTAGTCTGCAACTTTATCATGAAAATTTTCCCATTAATTTCTCCTCTCTAATCATTCAATGTTATAGAGCACGAAATCAGCTTTCCATGAACTATAATTTTGCTAAAAATGGTGGAGTACAAAGGAAGTTTTCATCATTTTTACATAGGTTACTTGCATGGGTTAAAACTTCACCTACTCCTCTATTTTCTAAAAACTGAAGCTTTCATTGGTTCCTTCTTTGAATCCCCTTTCCATTGAATGCAATTTTGTAAAAATTGGCAAAAAATTGCCCAAGTTATTCAATTTTGAAGATGGGCTATGATTATGGCTCTTTTCCCTCTATCGAGCTCAAAACTCACCTACCAAGAGCTCCTTGAATCAATGCAGTAGGATCTTCTTGCATGCCATTGAGCTCACCATATCACATTCCCATCTACCTCTTAGTATAATCCATTTCGATATTCAACGCATTGAATTGACGGGATTTATTTAATTTCATTGGGCGGGAGTTTTGTTGTTTCGGGCTTTCGGGCCTTAGCATTTTGGAGTTCTCTACCGGCCCGACTTCAGACTTTTCTAACCCTCAAACTCGAAAAACATTCCTCCCCTCCTCAAAAAATGTCTACCTCTAAAGTCCAAAATTTTTAGACTTCATAGTCCTCTTCCTTTGGACTTTTTTGACTTACCACTTCCAACTCTGAGTTCCGAAGTTACAACCCCTAAAAATCCAAACCTCCCCTCCGTTGACTCGCCCACTCTGAGTTGACTCTCAAAAATCCCATTTTGGAGTTTGGGCCTTTTGCATTCGGGAAAACCAACCCACCGTTTTAGAGTTCTCCTTGACCTAGTCTTTGAAATTCTTCACCCTCGATCTCCGAATGCTCAAACATCCAAAGTCTGAAATCTTCAGACTTATGACTCCGCTCAATCTCTTGCATGGCTCACCTATTTTGAGCTCACCCCATGCCGTCTCCACAACCTCTGCTTCATCCGACATGGCCCCAAACTTCTCGAGCCCTTTAATCGAGCTCTCCTTGCCGTGATCCATTACTTCCACACAAGCTCGCACTGCGCATCAAACAATCCACCCATGGATTCATTGAATCAATAAGGCTTTCCACCTTTGAGGGATCTCCATCGCCCCCATCGAAGCATCATTTGGCAAAGCTCAAGGATCTCATCCTTTGATATTTTCCTATGACTCCATCAATGTCAATGGCTCCATAAATGACCTATTCGAGTTGGCCCCAACCCTCTATCCACGAACATCCCACCTCAAGCTCGCCCTTGAGCCAATCGCATAGCTTGTCATGGTAAGTCCACCCGACCTTCAAGATACTTATTGTTCTATAGAGCCAACTTGGCTCGACTGCCATGCCTCCAACTTGGATCACTAAGTAGCTAACCAAGCTACTCGACGAGCCCTCCTTCGATTTTATCCCCTAATGTAACCTCAGCTCACCGAGCAACGACTTGCCAAGCTATTTTTCAGCTCGATGGCCTCCTCAAGGCCCAAATGTAATTTTTTTAATCCCAAGACCCCATCCTTTGGAATTTTTGAATTCCTCCATGTCTGAGTCCTAATGGAGACCGAATGCACGAGGGTTTTGAGGCTCATCTGTTCTACTTTTTATTTTGCTCGTTTGCATTTGAGTGCGGGGCCACGGGGCCCATATTTCATCATTTTTCAAGTTGATCTTAAGGGTCAAAACTTAAAAGAGGAAAAAAATCCTCAATATGATTTTCACTCTTGGATTTACTTAATGTGATCCCAAGCTTCAAAAATTCTCTGTAATCTTGTTTCATCCTTAGGGGCTTTGTCCGGTGTCTAGGTCCTTGTTGTCCAATTTGGCCCAAGGGGAAAATTTGGATAAAACATACCCATGTCATTCTAATCTTTTTATCAACTAGAATACTTGGATCAAGATCATTAATAGCTCCCTTACCTCTGGAAGCATCTACTGACCACAGCATCACAATTTAGTCCTTTGAGGGTGACTTTACCACATCAACAAGTACACATGCCTGTAACACATTCTAGCTTATTCAATGGACCTTAAGTTTTCATTCTAGACCAAGGATACCTTACAAACTATATTTTCACCTTTCATACATGATTGATATCATAACTCGATTCCAATATATCAAGCATTTGACACTTTGAGTGTGTTGATTTGAGAGCTCAATTTTGGTTTTGATAGTCATGAATAGAATTCATATCTCTTCATACACCCTCGTGATGCACAAAAACATTCAACACATCCAAATCATACAACATATGACCTAAAAAAACTCATATCATAGATGTGGAGTATATTTTCTCATTGATACTCTGGAATCCCTCCTAAGAATGGACTTGAGAAGCATATTTTAGATCTTGTTGATTCTTAAAGCTGTACTAACTTTGTGAAGTGTCTCCAACAGAACATAGGCTTGCACACCATACTATTTTTCAATAATTTTTCTTAAATCACCATTACAGTCCTTAATCCACAATGCATGGGCTTGAAAATGCATACGAGATCCTCTGATATTGTAATATCTTAAGAAAGACATACCTTGTCTTTGAAGTACATACACAGATTACACAAACCTTCATGCAAACATTATGCTACAAAGATCCACTTAACACTTTCTAAAACTTGCTTCAACAACTTAACAACTCATCATGGACCATGTTAATTATCTCACCCACACGGGAGCATCAAATGACTTCTTTCGGATGGTGCATCAAGTCATCATATTGATGATTGGTTTCTTCTTCATAACTTTGTCTTCTAGCTCATTATTAGCATTTAATCCATCTTCAAAGCATGATGAATAATTTCAAGAACATGAAGAGCACCACTTGAATCCATGAACTCACTGCTTTATAATGTCCTTCTTCATTCTACAAATCTCTTCTGCCTCATTTTGACTCTATCCACAATTGTAATCTTCATTGATTGAATTTTCATCACAGGTACTTTTTCTCTTAATGCACTTTCAACTTCTTAAGACCTAAATATTTAAAAATCCCTATTTGATGATTAGGACACATTTTATCAACACTATATTAGACCACAAAATCTTGATAGACCTGGGAAAGACTTTCTTCTCATCTTCAAGCTCATCTTAGAGACTTCCCTTTGAGAGTATAAGAATTTGAATTTACTTTAAACCATAGAGACCATGGAGACTTATCACTAATGATAAAACCATTGACACATACTTGATTCATGCTTTAAGACATAAAACATACTTCTCATGATGATATTAGACATCAACACACAACACCATCTTGATGACCTGATGTACAAACCAAAAACTCAACCTATAGATTTCAAGACACATGATAT
Organism: Taxus wallichiana var. yunnanensis; assembly: GCA_018340775.1. Lineage (NCBI taxonomy): Eukaryota > Viridiplantae > Streptophyta > Pinopsida > Cupressales > Taxaceae > Taxus > Taxus wallichiana. The sequence goes on along the minus strand of CM031241.1, from coordinate 602,037,181 downwards.
AAATATGACCATTATGTATACTCATATTTTATTATATAAAAAAATCCTTTAACAACCCAACATGACACAACATAGTCAAACCGGGACACTTGATCTACATGGACTACACAAATGCATATCATGACTATATCTTAAAATATCAAGACAATACCTAATAGAATTCAACTATGAAACTACAAACTTGAAGACATGAATGTACAAAATCAAAGATATTTTGAATTTAACCACACATTTTTCATTACTTGAACAACCAAATAAGACTACAAGACATACCTTAACATCATGACAAGAATTCTACAACAATATACTCCAACTAATCAACTCCCCATCTCTCAATGCTTCATATGACTTTTAATGTCTCTACGAAGCCTAGTAGAGACATATTTCTTCATTATATATCTATAAGAAATACTTCAAGAGGCCCCAAGCCATCTTAGATACCTAAAAATCACTTCCATCCACTTGCTTATGAACTATACCTTGATTAAATCCTTGTCTTGCATCCATACTAGCCCTTGGTGGAACATTGTTGTTCACTCTTGGCTCCCAAGACCTGCTTTGCCTTCTTTCTTGCATTTTAGGACCACGAAATCTCTTGACTTGCTTTGAATATCCATAAATGTTGGGGTTAGCACCACTGGTTGTCTGAGATATCCTAATCAGATCTAAGCATAAAATAATCAATATGGAAATAAACAAGAAGAAACAATACAAAAGATTCAACGTGGTTCACCCAGTGTGGGCTACGTCCACCAAGAAATAACCAATTTATTATCAAAAGGAAATATAATGAATATTTTCAATCTTCCACACCTTCTTGGATGTCATGTACTTTCTTCTCTACAAAATTATTTTTTCTCTCAAAAGGAAACTTTTGTCTATTCTCAATTGAATTCTACCTTCTAAACCTTAGCTTTATGCTTATATATGCATCTACAAACTTAGGGCGGTTTAGCTATAGAATTACAACCATTAGATTCACTTTACAACTAAGATAGATGTAATTCCCACAAATTAATTATAATAGTCACGCACAAGCAACCAATGTCGGTTATTTGTAACGATATCGGTTCCTCCTTTCTTGACCGATATCGGTCCATGGGTGACCAAACGGCAGGTTTGTCAATTGATGCGATTCTTTGTGTATTCTAAAAGTCTGCAAAAGCATGCCAATGAAGTAATTAAGCTCCAAAAATCAATAATCTCCCACTTGGAGATAAATTTCTGCATTATACCGTACAACTCCATCATCGATTCTTTCCTTTGGCCTATTTCTCCCTCTTCAAGTCTCAAACTCAAAGACCAACAAAAGTGGAGTGTAGATCCAACTTCTCCTTTACCAAGCGACTTCGTTAGCATATCCATGAGGGTTCTCCTTTTTATGAATTTTATCAACTTCATCTGCCCATCCTCAATACCTACCATATGAAGTGATATCTCAATTTGAATGTGTTTTGTTCTCGAATGAAACAGGGAGTTATTTTCAAATGAATCACAATTTGACTATCAATATACAATCTACAATCCTCTTGCTCCTTTCCCAACTCTCCCATAAACCTAATTATCCATATCATGTCCTTGCTTAGCTTCATATATTTGGAACATACGCAGCCTCTGTAGTAGCAGGACGGCCATGACCTTCTGCAATCTCGACATTTAGCTAGCTTTGTTAGGCCACTTACTTTGAAAACATATCCGAGTGGTGATGTTTCTACCATCCAAATCATCAAGTGATGTCTAAATCCACATATCCATGTAAAGAAGTATCGACCCTCCATAGCATAATGTCCCTCTCAAATACGAGAATCCATTAGATTGCTTTCAATGCTCTTTACTTGGATTAGCCATAAATCTACTCACAACTCCCACTTTGCTATGCAATATGTCAGTGCAGTAAAAACCATAGTATACATCAAGCTCCCAACTGTTGAAGCATACAGAACTCATGCCATGTATTCAACCTCCTTGTGTGATATAAGACACCGATCTTTGCTCAATTTGAAGTATCCAACCATAGGTGTACTTACAAAGTTTTGGATTTTGCAAATTAAACCTTTCCAACACCTTACTAATATAATGGTCCTAAGAAAAATACAACTTCCTATTTTTCTTATCTCTGTGAATTTTCATGCCAAGGATTCTCTTTGCAGCTCCCAAATCCTTCATTACAAATGTGTGAGCTAGATTTTCTTTAATCTCACCAAGGTCATACATATTAGATCATGTAATAAGCATATCATCCACATACAGTAACAAAATAATATAGCTCCCATTTCCAATCATTTTAAAATAAACACAATGGTCATATTCACATCTCAAATAACCATGCTCATGCATGAAACTATCAAACCTTATATACCATTGCATTAGAGCTTGTTTGAGACCATATAGGTTCTTTTTCAATCTGCACACAAGTTTCTCCTTACCCTTGACTTCATACCCAAACGACTGATTCATATAAATCTCTTCCTCTAAATCACCATGAAGAAATGTCATCTTGACATCAAATTGCTCTAAATGTAAATCCTCTACTGCAACTAAACTCAATACGATATGAATATAAGTCATCTTAACAACATGAGAAAAGATTTCACCAAAGTCAATACCTACTTTCTGTGCAAATCCCTTTACTACAAGTCTTTCCTTGTATCTCTTCTATCCACCCTCTTCTTCCTTGATCATGTAAACCCACTAAAACTACTGAGGCTCTTTTACTGTTGTGACTTAACAAAATTTGATGTCTGGTTTCACTCTAAGGATTCCATCTCCTCATTCATGTCATGTTCCCACTGCTTATGGGATTTATCTTGCATTGCTTCTTCAAAGCTTTCTGGTTCACCACTATCAGTCAATAATAAATAAGACAAGGAAGGTGAAAATATTTCTGGAGGTCTACTTACCCTTTGTGACCTTCTCACTGAGATTTGGGGTGTTGGAGGCTCAATCTGCTCATCCTGTAGATTTGTATCTACTTATGACAATGACCAACGTCGGTCACCTTGCTGACGCGTCGGTTCGGCTAACCTATGCTAATTCGTCTCTTTTTGTAAGCGATGCTAGTATAGGGGGTATACGTACCCAAAATGTAAGGTATTGTCTTGCGGAATAGTGTAACACGTGCCCCAATTATGATATAGGTCTCCTCGCAAGGTGTTCGGGATCCGGAAAAGCTCTCTAAACATGCGTTAACATCCCACATCCCTTGCTTAGCCCCTGTGTCCTTTCTTTTTCTCTTTTCCCCTCTTTTCTTTACCTTTTGCTCTTGATTCTGAAACCGCCATACTGGCAGGTGGCGGTCTCGTGACATTGCCCTAATCGGGCGGACGGTCCTGTAACCGTAGCCTTGCTTAGAGCGGCGATCTTGCATGCATTTTCCAGAATGCTCTTTTAACACGACTCACGTAAATTTCAATGTTTACCAGCTTTTTTCACCGCCATAAGCTTGCATTAATGATTCTGGTTCCCTAGAATAGTGTTTTGCCATTGTTTATAGTTTAAGAGATCAATTTGGTTTTACCTTGGGTAAATGCAAATCTTATAAATAGTTGGCTTGTGCTCAAGCAAATGGCCACTCAAATTTGCCTCTGAATTTCTCATTGCGATAGATTAGTCTTTCATTTTTGCTTAGAAATCTTAGTTTCATTCATTGCATGCCTAGTTAGAGTTGTTTTGCTTTTAGGAAGCCACATATCCATCTTGCTGCAAGTCTTTGTTGATATTTCATCCAATCCATTGGAGTAGGATAGCTTGTTTTCAATAGGAAGCCATTAAAGTTGTAGGTTTTGTTCTTCAAACAGGATAGTTTCAGGTTCTAGATGTTTTATGTTGCATGACTCACAATAAATCCCGCTAGGAATTGCATAAGCCAAGCTCGTACTCTTACGCTATCTCTCTCTACTCGCATTGTATTGATCGTATCCTAAGTTGTCTTTGTCCCAATATCCATTCCTATTGATGCTAGCATTACACGCTTTTCTGGGTCTACGTGAACATGAAGGAACGAGGAGATCACAATGAGGGGACAAAATCACACACACCATCAGATTTGCCACTGTTATGCAGAATCTAGGTTCTAGCTTTCAAAGTTCTAAATTAGAAGCATATCAAATAGAGTAGCCAATCACTTTATTTCAGTCATTTTTACTTTCGATATTACCAGGGAAGCTGTGGCGATTGATAGTTTCTGAGAGACTATGATTCATTCCTCACTTTTGAGGTAGGATCGAGAGTCTTGCAAACAGATTAGATCAATTATTTCATCATTTAGAATAGGTTCACAGTTACACAAACAAGTAGCTATACTCGATTACTTTGTTTGTTTTAATTTCATCATTAGATTAATGGTCAATTTCTAGATATATTAAAATAGTTGCTCTTTCAAATTCATTCAAATAGTTCATCGAGAAAATACAAAAATAGAGAAATCATATATCTTTATAGATATACTTCACTTAGTTAAATTTCACTTTGCTACTGAGTTTAATTTATATTGTTGCTTTTGTATGACAATCGGGACTAGGACCGAGAGATAGCCTCGAGCCATGCCTCAACCCAATCTCGTCACAAAAATAGTTGACATAGATCAGAATCTTAGGATCCAAGTCTTCCAAACAACAACAGACTTACAACAGATCAGCTCTCAGTTGAGGGGGTTAAACATAGAAGATGACCAAGCGTACACATTTTGGTCAAATCAGCCAAACTCTGATTACCCTAGAAAAATATCCATGATTTGTAGAAGGACTTGAAAGAGAGAAAACGTTCGGTTGTGACCCTTTGGTCCCACAACCGACACAGGAGACACTCTAACAGACATAGATACTAGCCTAAGAATTCAGGCTGCAAGAATGCCTGTGAGATACTCTAAGAAAATCACACAACTACTAGTTCTGAACATAGAGGCTGAAAAAGCATATGATTATTAGATACTAGGAATTAGGGACTGAATTCGCACATGACCATAGCGCGGACTGCAACAAACGTGAGTCTACGGTTGTGACCCACAAATCCATGACCCCAACAAATCCATAGGTGAATCGGACATAGACAACGGCCTCGTACCGGTATTCCAGTCTACTCCACTTCCACCTATCATCACCACACAATTATCCTTGTTAGATATAGCGGTACTTAAGCTAAAAAATTGGACTAGGCAGGAGAATCACCCATAGAAACAACTATATCCATCATTCATTCTATGACCCTATCTGGAGACATACACGAAACTATCCCAGGTCATTTTCCACGTATCCCACAACCCATAGATCGAATAACGCCAGAGCTCGATATTGATTGGAGCCTTCGAGCAATCATCCTTGCCGATCAATCTATCACACCAGTTCAGGTTAGGAGGGCCTTCTTTGCCTTAGATTCACAAATTCCATTAGTGCGTATCGAAGACATCAGATTGCCTAACTAGTTTGTCTACATCCCACACATATTCCATCCCCACCCATTTGTCTTGGCACGACCTCGAGAGGTCGGGTGCGAGAAGAGTTACTTGTAGATTCCTAAGCTCGCTTGTCACTTTTCCATCGTATAGGGACCGATGGTGATTAGAGGTAAACCTTTATCGGTTCTTTGTGTAAACTGTACGTGTTAATTTTGAATATGAGAATTCATTTTCATCCAACAACTTCTCCTTTAGTTCACTTTTGGGTACCAAAACTTGATCCTTGTATATTCTCTTTTCATTCCAATCAATTTCATGACTCTAATTATCTTAGAACCTTCTAAATCCCAAACCGAATCTGAAATCACCAGAGCCATAACCAATGAAAGTACATATTTTGGATTTAACATCCAATTTATTTCTATTTTCCTTATCAATATGCACAAATATTCTGAGCCAAATACTCTAAGAAAAGAAAGATCTACCTCTTTTCTAGTCCAAGCTTCTTCTAGTATTCCACCATTTAGTGCACTTGAAGGTCCATGGTTAATCAAATAAACCATTGTGTCTATTGCTTCCGCCCAAAACTATAAGGGCAATCCAACATGTATCTTCATGCTTCTAGCACGTTTCATGATTGTCATGTTCATTCTCTTTGCAACACCATTCTCCTATGGTGTTCTAAGAACTGTCCTTTCTCTGTGTATTCCATTTATTGTAAAATAATCATGAAAGCCTTGTTGCAGTACTCACCACCATTGTCAGATCTAAGGCACTTTAACTTTGAATTCGATTCATTTTCAACAAGGGCTTTCCATCTTTTAAAAGTTTCAAAAACATCAGATTTATGATTAATACAATAAACCCATACCTTTCTTGTGGCATCATTAATGAAAGTAACATAATATTAGGATCCTCCATGAGAAGCTACATGAGCTGGTCCCCATACATCTGAGTGTACAAGCTCCAATTTATGATTCTTCTTTGTTGCCCCAACTTTGAGAAATATCACTCTCTTTTACTTTCTAAAAATACAATGCTCACAGAAATCAAGATCTACACATTTCAAATCTAATAACTTACCCTTTGCCTTTAAGATCTGATTCCCTTTTCACTCATATGGCCTAGTCGATTGTGCCATATGACGTATCTGAATCTGAAGTAGACAGAACATAAAAGGAATCAATAGTACATGAGACAAATGCAATGATCCTACCTTCTTTCCTCTTTTTATAACAAGAGATCCCTTGGTAACTTTCCAAGATTTGGCTGTGAGTGTAACCATGCAACCAGTTTCACACAATTGTCCTGCAGAAATTAGATTTATTTTAAGGCTTGGAACATACCTCACATCTTTCAATATCCATGTATTTCCATTTTACAATTTAAGATGAACTTCACCTCTACCAGTAATAATGCATGGTTCATCATCTCCTAAATAAACATGCCCAAAATTACCTGGACATAATTTCTGAAATAACCCTTATTAGGGGTTGCATGGAAAGAAGCTCTTGAATATAAAACCCATGACTCAATTTTGTTATCCAAGGGGATAATTAGGGCATCTTGCATTACCTCTTTTTTAGCAACATTTCCATGTTTACCTTTATCTGGTTCATTCTATTTGTTTTCCTTGAACCAACAATCCTTCTTTGCATGACCTTTCTTTCCACAATTCCAGCAGATTATACCTCTACCTCTGGATTTAGATCTACCATTCTTAGACTTCGATTTCCCATTATTCTTACTCTTGGATCTCTCCTTCTGCCTTCCCGTACTTTCTACATTCAAAGCATTCACAGATGATGATTCTCCTGTACTTTTCCTACATATTTCTTCATTCAGGATTATACTAACCACATCATCAAACTTTAAAACATTAGTAGTAGATGATGTATTACTAATAACCATTGCCAAGTTATCCCAACTATTTGACAAAGAGCATAATAATAAAATTTCTTTCACTTCATCCTCAAATGGAATACTAATTGATTTTAATTGATTTATAATAGACCAAAAATCATTCAAATGACTTGATGCAGATCCACCTTCTTGCATCTTTAAATTAAACAATTTTTTCATCAAATAAACTTTATTTGAAGCACTAGGTTTTTCATATAGATTTGCTAAAGATTTCATCAACTCTAGTGGAACTTGCTTCGGTAATATTCGAAGCCACAAATGCTGTCAGGCTCAATTTTATAGATCCCAGAGCCTTTCTATTAAGAATTTTTCATTCTTCATCAGTAATCTTTCCAGGTCTTTCCTTCTCATCCAACAATAAGTATAAATATTTTTGATACAGATAATCCTCCACCTGCATCTTCCATAAGAGATAGTCACGACCATAAAATTTATCTACTCTGAATTTTCCTTCTTCTCCTATTAATTTTCTCCCACTCAATCAGAAATCCCTCTGTGAGTAAATCTGTCAACACAGACAACCCTCAAACAAATATGCTTTGATACCAGGTGTTGGGGTTAGCACACCATTTGTACAAATATATTAATCAAATCTTAGCATAAAACAATCAATACAAAAATAAACAAGAAGAAATAATACACAAGATTTAACGTGGTTCACCTAGTGTGGACTATGTCCACCAAGAAACAACCAATTTATTATCTTCCACACCTTCTTGGATGTCATGTACTTTCTTCTCTATAAATTTCTCTTTTCTCTTAAAAGGAAACTTCTCTCTATTCTCAATTGAATTTTACCTTCTAAACCATAGCTTTATGCTTATATATGCATCTACAATCTTAGGCGGTTTAGCTATGTAATTACAACCATTAGATTCACTTTATAAATAAAGATAGATCTAATTCCCGTAACTTAATTATAATAGTCACGCACTGCAGACAAGTGATGTCGGTTATCCTTTGAAAGGAATGATAACCAGATCGTACCAAGCCAAGAACACAAGATCTAATCAAACACCATGATTAATAAGATGAAAGCAATTCACCAGAATAGCTTTACATAAAACCTTTGCAAACAAATGAGCAACAATATCATATATTATTATGGAACTCAATGCAATACATTGAGAATGGGCCTTGCTTAAATAGGCAAGGAATAACAATCTAAGAACCAGTCAAGGTCGTAGATCAAGCCATAAATCAAGGAAATAACTAGTCATCAAAGAACTAGTCAAGACCATAGATTTAGGAGAGAACTAGACATCAAAGATCTAGTCAATACCATAGATCAAGGAAAGAACTATACCTAACAACTAGATAATATCTCCTAATATCTAAATAAGATAAAAGAAATATCCACACACATAAGTGGGTGAGGATAAATACAATAAAGGTAAATAAAATACCTAGGTGAACATGAGCTAAGGTAAATACCTACTCTAACATCCTTAACCGATGTCGGTTATCCCTAATCAATGTCAGTTCCTCCTTGCCTAACCAATACCGATCCATGGGTGACCGACGACGGTTTGTCAATCGACATCGATTCTTTGTGTATTCAAGCAAGTCTGCAAAATCATGTTAATGAAGCAATTAAGCTCCACAACTCAATTATAAAAACATTTTATAGCAACATGACCAACTTCATTACATCTGAAACACATAACTTCACTTCTACCCCTGTAACCTTCATTACCCCAATTATGACTTGAAGGTTCATGTAGACAATATCTAGCAACATTTCCTTTCTCATTATAATTGTAGCAAACTACATTCCCTATTTGTTCACTCCTACTATCTCTCCATGGGTGATGATCCTTAACAAACCTCTTGCACTCTTTATCCCTATGTCTAAAGTCATTACAAGTGAAACAATAACAATTAAATGATTTTTCATACCTTGAATCATTTGGTTTCCTAACTGACTTTGTCTTCACATTGTCTTTGGTGGCATTCTCTTTCTTTTCTTCCTTGGTTCTTGGTCCCTCATTATTATTGCTTGTAAGAAAGTCTTCTTGCATCACCTCTTTTCCTTTGAGGTCATCTCTAAACCCCAAAAATGTCTTGTCACATGCATATTTCTGATTGCTCAAGATGTCATCAAGAGTCTTAGAGATTTTCTCAAACTTCTAAAATGATTTTGCTTTGTTGATAGTATCAGAAAATTCTTCTTTAAGTAGAACCACTTTTTCTTGGAGTCAAAGAACTCATTTGCATTTCTAGAACTCATTAGATTCATTTGCAAGCTTAGAGTCATAGAACTCATTTGCATTTCTAGCCTCTTGACTATCTCATCTAACTTCTCTGTCAAAGCCAATGTTTCTCCTCTAGGTCATGGATCTTTGCCTCATATTATTTGACTTGAGATCTCATCTTCTTATTATTTTTCTCAGCATGCTTCAATTCATATTGAACACATACCAATTCAGTCTCATAGACATCTTCTTATTCTTCATTCTCAGATTGCATGTTGTCACCAAATAGAGTGGAACTATCACTCATAGACCTCATGACATATTTGGTCATGAATAAAACCTCATCAACAACCTCTTCATGCTCTGATTCTGATTCAGAATCAGATACTCCATCATCAATGTTGTTATCCTTAGATGAATAACACTCTTCTTTTGAATATAGAATCTTCTTGGTCCTTTTTTTTATTGTCAAACCTCTTGAACTTATTTTTTCCTTTATTAGATTTGTTATCCTTCTTGTCATATTCTCCATCACTTTCTTCATCCTCATACTTGTGATTATGAGGGCATTTGTTTGCAAAATGGCCTACCTTACCATAATTGAAACATTTGAAAAGGATATCCCATTTGTACTTACCTGATCCAACCTTCAATATTCTAGCAATCATGGAAAACAACTCATCATCATCCATCTCATGAGCAACATCATCATCCTTAGTCTTATTTCCTTTTGTCTTCTTTTTAGTCTTGAAAGCTATCTCCTTCTTGACAAGTTTATCACCATGAGTTCTCATCTCATATGCAATCAAGGTTCCATGCAAATAATCCATTGTCAAGAGAGCCAAATGCTTGGATTCTTCAATAGCAAACAATTTAGAATCAAGTCTAGGAGTAAGATACCTCTTCCTTTACTTCTTCACCTAGACCTTTCATGGTGTTGACAACTTTGTCAACTCTAAGCAAGTATGCAACAATAGGCTCATCATCACTCATTTTTAACCCTTCAAACTAATTTCTGAAGGTTTGAAGCTTAGCTATCCTTACCTTGGAATCTCCCTCATATAGAACGTGAAGTTTCTCCCTCATTTTTTTTTTTTGATTTGCAATACATCACCTTTACAAGCTCAGGTTCAACTAGACCACACATAATTTCATTCATAGCCCTTGAATTGTCACTACACAACTTCTTGTATGCAGTACTTATTAGAGGAGTTACAGGAGCAATATAACCATCCACCACTGATTTCCAAATATCAAACCCTAATGAAATTATGTGATTCCTCATCCTTAGACTCTAAAAGCATAATTCTCTCCATCAAACAATGGTGCATTTCTAGAAGAAGAGCCACTCTGTTGACTCGTCATCTTTGTACTTCAAGGATATCCTTTCAAGTGATCAAACTTCTCCAAAATTTCATGTTGTGATACCAAATTTTGGAAGCATAATTGATTGAGGGGGGATTGAATCATTCCTTCAAAACCTTTAACTAATTCAAATTAACTTAATTAAATCATATAGCATTCAACCATTAGTGTGCGCATAACAACATGAACATTCATTCAAATAATCATAAACATGAGAGTGTACACCATAACACAGGATATAAGTGGGAAACCCTCAAGAGGAAGAAAACCCACTAAATTTTTTTATTATATTACTCAAACCAAAATACTTGCATGAATATGACTCACCACAAAATATTTGCTTAGTGATGCGCCAACTCCACAAGGAGCACGAACCCCCTATAAACCCTCGTTGATAATGTTCACAACAAAGGAATCATGTGAATATGACTCATCACATAAGTTTTGAATAATAATACCATTGATGAAATGCTATCAACATATACAAATGATAGTGCTCAAAGATTCGACTCAAAAATCCTTCGAACCCTCTTCAAACACACCTTTCTCGACTTGCTCAATATTTGACCTTCATGACTTGATTTGATGAAACCCTTACACACAAGCCATTTGAAACTCCTCATACTTTTTATCATACTCTCGATTCTTATTTTATGCCTTTTATCCACCCGCTCTCTCTCAACTAGTTCACATTTTCCCCTCTCTTTTCACTAGTTCAAATTTGAACCAAAACATGCACTTTATATGCTTATAAACTCAAAAACATAAATTAGGTCGGTAAAAAAAATATATCGAACATTAAAACTTAAAAATATAACAAAACATTCATACAAATTCATAAAATGGACCCATGTAGGTCGGTCATGCACCAAGACAACTAAACAAGCCAAAATAGGCTCAAAACCCCATCACCTAGCTCATCAAAGACATATAAACACATCACCATGCTTATTTAAGTATCCTAAGGCTTCACACATGTCAAATAATTCACAAAAACATCATCCATGCTCTCACATTGCCTTGCACCAATCATTTTCTTCATAACTTTATCAAGTAGGTCCATTTCTTACTCAAAACAGTTGCTTCAAGAACTGATCTTCACCTTTGGAGCTCATGATCACACCAAAACACCCCAAATAAACCATTTAACCAATAATTAGAAATAATATTACCTATATAACACATTCATACTTTATATACCTCATGAAACATCCAACAATGCAAACCACACCTCTTTTCCTCTTCAGCAAACTGAACTACGCAGAACTTAGTTTTGGAAATTCAACTAGTTTGCACCCTTTCTATAACTTTCAAGACTTAAAATTCCTTCACTAGGAAAAAAAATCATCCCTCTTCACTCTCCAATGGATAGCAAGCATCAACTAAGCCAAAACATGAGTCTTCTACATCCATCTTCTCACCAAAGCAATCCTGTCTTGAATCAATCAAACTTGGTCTTCAAAAACTAAGCCAGTTCACATATCAAAAAACCCCATCAAGAGAAAAACCATATATATTTAGAAATTTCTCTGAATATACTTTCCAGAACATCTTACATTTCCTTCAAACTCGAGTGAAAGGCCTTGACTGGTCAATCTCTACAACTACTCAAAGCGCCTTTGCAGAGCCCAAAAACCATTCTTCAAAGATAGGGCCCATTTTCCTTCTAGGACTTCAACAATGAATTGAAACTATCATGGAAATCTAGTAAAACTCCCATGATTTCATAAATGGTGATTTAGTCAATTAATGGACAACTTTTCCACAAACTAAAAAACTCCAGAAACTTTCCTTTTGAGTGAGATCCACATATTGTCACAAGCTCTATCATAACTTTATAGAAATATGGAGGAGTCTGTATAACCTCCAATAATAAATTTATCAGTAAAAATTCATTTTTTTCCCATACCAAAATTTTTCCTCCATCACTCTTGACCTAGGGTTTAAAGCCATCAAATGTTGTTTCTTTTATGAACATTCATTCATAAAAATATGAGGATGAAAGCACTCCATTCTTTTTAAAATATGATCTTAGATTAATTAAAAATATCCTTTAAATCCACAAGGTCCCATTCAAAGTTTTGAGAGCAAGTGAACATCATAAGTTGTGCATCGAGCTGGAAATCACACTTTCTTGGACCATGTTTTTCCTAAAAATTCACAACTTTCAAATGTCTCTTCATAATGACCTAAAATTTTGTCCACACCTCTAAGATACCCATTTGCATCATCTTCAATCATCAACTTACCTCAAATATCTCTGTATCTTCACCACCACCATGACTTGCATGACTAGCCCTTAGGGTTTTGCATGGTTTAAGATAAATTAGAGTAGAATAACCTCATACCTCAACATGAAACCTCTCCAAAAAGCCCTGACATATCTGAGACAACATGTCTCACTTATCTGTATGCTTCCATGATCTCACATGGCTCTACATATCACTCTCATGCTCCATTTGACCTCTAAACACCTAAACTAGGTCTAGATGAGCACCTGTAACTAAATATTCCACTTATACTTGCACTCTAAAACTCATGTGAGTGTGTTAACACTCTCTAACCATGCTCTCCAAACCTCTACCATGCTTCTCAAGTCTTTGAGCAACTAAAATAATCATGCACCATCACCTAGGCTCATTAGGTCACTTGATTGGGTTTGTTAGACCAAACCATTCTCACCTTGTCCACTCTTGTAACCATGAACAAACCTTAATTTCCATGTCACCACCATCCTATTTGTCATTAATGAGATTTTTAGCAATGACAACACCTAGACTCACACATGCCAACATTTTTTTGTTGTCATTTCCTTATTATGTATCTAATCCTTGCATGTACACATTTACTTTGGTGATACATTATTTTTTCCATTTGAACTTTTCTTGAGAGTTTTCTTAAGGTTTTATGGTTATTGTGTACTTCTCATGGGCATAAGAATGCTATCATTTAGTCAATATTCTAGTTTTACTAATAATATTACCAGTTTTATCAGATTGTATTCATGTTTATTTAACGACGTATGCATTTTGTGTGTTGATGTGTCCATCTTCAAGAGAAACATCTTTGATCGAGTTCGTAACATTTACAACTTGTGTATCATGCGGGTATGTTAATAGGAACATGATAATTCTATTTTCTTTTATTGAGTTTTTAACTAACCTCGTAACATCTTTGATTGTTTTTGTAACATTTTTATATTTGTATACATGCGGGCATATCTATAGGAATACTACTATTTTTGTTTTCTATTTGTCATATCTATTTTTATCCTAACATCTTTGATCATGATTGTAATGTTCTATTTTTCAACATTTATCTATAGGTTCTAACATTTATGATGTTTTCACTTTTATCATAATGTTTGAGCATGGTTGTGATATTTCTATTTGATAACACTATTTTGAATCACTTAAAGTATTTATTTTCTTTGTAGCATTTTTTCTTAGTTGTATCATTTTTATCATGGTTGTGATGTTTTTGATTTTTATTTCATTTTACAAATATTTTCACTTTTCATCATTTGGATTTCTAACTTCTAGGTTTTCTTTAATGTTTTTACATCTTTCTATTCTTTTATAGAGATATAAATTACATGTCAAAGCCTTAAAACAATTAAAATACTAATATTTTCATGTAGGGATTTTATATCTAATCATTTATTATAATTTATTTTTATTCATTTTCCTTTGATTTACTTATGTGTATACATCCCTCGTCTTAGCTACATTTACTCTTCTCTTGCATCGAAAGGTGAACTTGAGAATAAAAATCATTATGATACTTTTTTTCATTTCTTAGGGTCTAGTGATTGTTTGGAAACTTTGTTTTAGTGCATAACATATAGTATTCATATTTACCATATGGTCAAATGTAAAAGTGGATGTAAAATGTTAGATGGTAAAAGGGTTAGTGATAAAACAATTATTGTTTTATTATTAGCATAGTCAGTTGAATTTGTTGAGAGTGAAAACAAATTTTGTTGGAGAGATTGTTAGGAGAGAAATCCTATATTATGGAGTGTAATGTATCAAATTGTTTAGAGTGAGCAATAATAATATTGGATTTTAGAGTTGTGTGAAATCTCTATTTTGAATATTCTTTAATCATGTTTTGTTAGCTTAGAATAGAGTGTTGTCAATATTTGGTATCAGAGCATTGTCGGGATCCTTGATATATGGTTTGTTGATTGGTAGAGGGAAGCCCTATGATCTTTTGCCAAAGTGATGGAATTTCATTGTTGAAAGATTGTGATTTTAGAAATTTTTAAGGATTTTAAATTGTGCTACATTTTCTCTAGTGATCACCTATATTTTTGTGGAGTTTTATGATTTATGTATTGTCGGTATTTTTAGATCTATGTATTAGGATTTAAAGAGATTATATTTGTAAATATTTCTATACGACATGTCCAACTGAAGAATTTGGAGGATCTACAATTGATGTTTGGCACATTTTGTTAGCCTCTATCAGAACAATGAAGTGAAAGCGTAACAATCAAGTAGGAATGTGGCCAAAAGAGGGCATCAGACTAGCGCGCTAGTATGAGAACTATTATATTGATTCATTGATGAGTTGTTTTCTCGTTTTGCATAGATTTTGCTTTCACAATATATTGGTTTGAGATCTACATGAGTCCAAATCAGATCTTTCCTCCCTCAGTGGCATTTGGAGGACTAGCAATTTCTACATGGAGTTGAAAACTTTTGATTATTAGTTTCCATTGAATGAATATTTGACCATAAGTATTGGACTTCCAGTTGTACGTGTATGCCAGTCAAATTTGAAAAAAATGATCTCATAATTCATTAACGAGTGACTTCCAAGTGCTCTACCAGTTGGTGAAATAGGCTAAATGTGAGTCAATCTAACCATATAAGTTATAGTTTTAAATTGTTTCCATCTACTTGTTTAATCGATTAGTCTATTATTTCATTGCCAACTAAATGTAATTTACTTAGTCAATTAGTTTAGTCATTTTTAGGTTATGTTCATGTAAAATTCTTAGTCATATAACTAAACGTTATACTAGAAATTGGTCTTTAATAAGTCAATGTTATAAGTCCATACCAAGTGTCATTATAAAGTCATTTTGTTTGTAGAGTCCAAATTATTGTTTGATTATGAGTCCATAAAAATAGTTAAATGTTTTTTTATAACAAATTTTAAAATTTGTGTCTTGTCAAAAAAAAAATATTGCAAGTGTCATTTTATGTCATAAAAAAAAGTCAAAATAAAAAAATTGCCTTACGGGTCACGCATTTTCGGTGTTGCAGCGTCGGTTATATTTAAGCTTTATGATCAAATCTAGATGAGCTAGCAGCATGATATGGAGGCTGGAGGATACATGGAGGATGGGGGACAATTGACGTCCTCTTGTTAGTCACCACTGACGACGCTGTGCATACTAATTTGGTGAAGTGTGTGAGTGTGTATTTATTTCATTTGAATTTTGTGTGGTGTTTTCAGAATAATGTGTTATGGAGACTTCGCATTGTGGGGGGAAATAACAGAATGTTTCATTTTTTATGATATGGATGATATGTTTTGCACAATCATGGATTCTAAAATGTTATCTCCAGAGTAACAACTATGATGAGGGCCAAAGAATGCACTAGAACATCGCGATATGGTTATAGGTAAACCATTTGAAAACCTTCACCCCTTTGTGGTTTTGGTTAACCACCTGGAAAACCGACTTTTGGTTAGCTAATGGAAAACCAGCTTTTGGTTTGTGATAATCCAAAGGAAAATCACATGATCGCAAAATCAGGTGTAGTGTAGCATGGACATTTTCCCCATGTTAGCACTAAGGGGGAATGTTAGGAAACTTTGGTTTAGTGCCAACATATAGTATTCATATTTACCATATGGTCAAATGTAAAAGTGGATGTAAAATGTTAGTGGGAAAATATGGTTAGTGAGTGGTTAGTGATAAAATAATTATTATTTTATTATTAGCATAGTTGGGTGATTTTGTTGAGAGTGAAAAAAAATGTTCTTGCAGAGATTGTTATGAGATAACTCCTATATAATGAGTGTAATGTATCAGATTGTATAGAGTGAGAAATAATTATATTGGAGTTTAGAGTTGTGTCAAATCTCTATTTTGAATATTATTTAATCATGTTTTGTTAGCTTAGAATAGAATGTTGTCAATATTTGGTATCGGAGCGTTGTCGGAATCATTCTGATATAGTTTTTTTTTATTGGTGGAGGAAACCCTATGATCTTTTTGAGAGTGATGGAATTTCATAGTTGAAAGGTTGTGATTTTAGCAATTTATAAGGATTTTAAATTGTGCTACGTTTTCTCTAGTGGTCACCTATATTTTTGTGGAGTTTTTAGATTTTTGTATTGTCGGTATTATCATATCTATGTATTAGGATTTAAAGATATTATCTTTGTAGATATTTCTATACAACATGTACAAATGAAGAATTTGGCAGATCTCATGAGTTGATGTTTGGTGCATTGTGTCACCTCTATTAAACAACGAACCGAAAGCTTAGCAATCAAGTAGGAACATGCCCGAGGAGGAGGCGGTAGAATAGCGCTAGTATGGGAACTATTATGTTGATTCATTAATGAGTTGTTTTCTCTTTTTGCATCAATTTTGCTTTCGTAGTATATTGGTTTGATATCTACATGAGTCTAGATCAGATCTCTCCTCCCTCAATGGCATTTGGAGGACTAGTAATTTCTACATGGGGCTGAAAACTTCTAATTATTAGTCGCCATTGAATGAAGATTTGACCACAAGTATTGGGCTTCCAGTTGTATGTGTATGCGATGAGATTTGAAAAAGCTGATCTCATAATTCATCAACTAGTGGCTTTAAGTGCTCTACCAGTTAGATTGAAATAGGTTAAATGTGAGTCAATTTAACCATGTAAGTTATAGTTTTAAATTGTTTATGTCTACTTGTTTAATCGATTAGTCTATTATTTCATTGCCAACTAAATGTAATTTACTTAGTCAATTAGTTTAGTCATTTTTAGGTTATGCTCATGTAAAATTCTTAGTCATATAACTAAGCGTTATGGAAATTGGTCTTGATAAGTCAATGTTATAAGTCCATACTAAGTGTCATTATAAAGTCATTTTGTTTGTAGATTCCAAATTATTGTTTGATTATGAGTCCATAAAAAATAGTCAAATGTTTTTTATAACAAATTTAAAAATGTGTGTTTAAATCGAAAAATAATATTGCAAGTGTCATTTTATGTCATAAAAAAGTCAAAATAAAAAAAAATTGCCTTACGGATGCATTTTCGGTGTTACCCGACATCCGATTTATATTTAAGCTTCATGATCAAATTTGGATGAGCTAGCGGCATGATATGGAATTTGGAGGATACATGGAGGATGAAGGACAATTGACATCCTGTTGTTAGTCACCACCGACGAGGTTGTGCATGCTAATTTGGTGAAGTGTGTGAGTGTGTATTTATTTCATTTGAATTATGTGTGGTGTTTTTAGAATAATGTGTTATGGAAACTTCACATTGTGGAGGGAAATAACATAATGTCTCATTTTTATGAGATGGATGATATGTTTTGCATAATCATGGATTCCAAAATGCTATCTCCGAATAAGAACTATGATGAGCTATAGAAGAATGCATTGGAACATCGTGATATGGTTATAGGTAAACCATTTGAAAACCTTCACCCCTTTGTGGTTTTTGGTCAACCACTAGAAAACCACCTCACTCTCGATTTTTGGTTAGCTGATGGAAAACAAACTTTTGGTTTGTGATAATCCAAAGGAAAATCACATGATCACAAAATCAGGTGTAGTGTATCATGGACGTTTTCTTCATGTTAGCACTAAGGGGGGAATGTTATGAAACTTTGGTTTATTGGCAACATATAGTATTCATATTTACCATATGGTCAAATGTAAAAGTGGATATAAAATGCGAGTGGTTAAATATGGTTAGTGATAAAATCATTATTGTTTTATTATTAGCATAGTCGGGGAATTTGTTGAGAGTGAAAATAAATGTTGTTGGAGAGATTGTTATGAGAGAACTCCTATATAACGGAGTGTAATGTATCAGATTGTATAGAGTGAGCAACAATAATATTGGAGTTTAGAGTTGTGTGAAATCTCAGTGTCAAATCTCTTTTTGAATATTATTTAATCATGTTTTGTTAGCTTGGAATAGAGTGTTGTGAATATTTGGTATCAGAGCGTTGTCAGAATCCTTGCAATATGGTTTTTTGACTAGTGGAGGGGAAACCCTATGATATTTTTGCAGAGTGATGGAATTTCATATTCGAAAGATTGTGATTTTAGCTATTTTTAAGGATTTTAAATTGTGCTACGTTTTCTCTAGTGGTCACCTATATTTTTTGTGGAGTTTTCAGATTTTTGTATTGTTACTCTTGTCAGATCTGTGTATTAGGATTTAAAGAGATTATATTTGTAGACCTTTCTATACGACATGTCCAACTGAAGTGTTTGGCGGATCTGTAATTGGTGTTTGGCGCATTGTGTCAACCTCTATCAGAACATCAAAGTGAAAGCGTGGTAGTCAATTAGGAACGTGGCCAGAGGAGGGAAACAAACTAATGTGCCAGTCTGAAAACTATTATATTGAATCATTGACGAGTTGTTTTCTCTTTTTGTATCAATTTTGCTTTCGCAGTATATTGGTTTGAGATCTACACGAGACCAGATCAAATCTCTCCTCCCTCAATGGCATTTGGAGGACTAGTAATTTCTACATGGCGCTGAAAAATTTGATTATTAGTCGCCATTGAACGAAGATTTGACCACAAGTAATTGGCTTCCAGTTGTACGTATATGTCAGTCAGATTTGAAAAAATTGATCTCATAATTCATTAACGAGTGGCTTCCAAGTGAGCTCTATTAGTTCTGAAATAGGTTAAATGTAAATCAATCTAACCATATAAGTTACAATTTTAAATTGTTTATGTCTACTTGTTTAATCGATTAGTCTATTATTTCATTGCCAACTAAATGTAATTTGCTTAGTCAGTTAGTTTAGTCATTTTTGGGTTATGTTCATGTAAAATTCTTAGTCATATAGCTAAAAGTTATACTAGAAAGTGATCTTCAATAAGTCGATGTTATAATTCCATACCAAGTGTCATTAAAAAGTCATTTTGTTTGTAAAGTCCAAATTATTGTTCGATTATGAGTCCATATGAATAGTTTAATGTTTTGTTATAACAAATTTTAAAATTTGTGTCTTGTCAAAACAAAAAAATTGTTATTGTCATAAAAAAATGTTAAAATAAAAAAATTGCCTTACGGACGCATTTTCGATGTTACGACGTCCGATTTATATTTGAGCTCCATGATCAAATCCAATTGAGCTAGCAACATGATATGGAGGTGGAGGATACATGAAGGATAGAGGACAATCGCGTCCTCTCGTCAATCACCACCGACGAGGCCATGCATACTGATTTGGTGACGTGTGTGAGTGTGTGTTTATTTCATTTGATTTCAGTGTGGTGTTTTCAGAATAATGTGTTATGGAGACTTCACATTAGGGGGAAATAACACAATGTTTCAGTTTTTATGAGTTGGATGATATGTTTTACACTATCATGGATTCCAAAATGTTATCTCTAGAAGAACAACTATGATGAGGGTCAAAGAATGCACTGGAACATCATGATATGGTTATAGGTAAACCATTTGAAAACCTTCACCCCTTTGTGGTTTGTGGTCAACCACTGGAAAACCACCTCACTCTCGGTTTTGGTTAACCGATGGAAAACCAACTTTTGGTTTGTGATAATCCAAAGGAAAATCACATGATCATGAAATCAGTGTAGTGCAAAGCATGGACGTTTTCCCCATGTTAGCACTAAGGGGGAATGTTAGGAAACTTTGGTTTAGTGCCTAACATATAGTATTCATATTTACCATATGGTCAAATGTAAAAGTGGATGTAAAATGTTAGTGGGTAAATATGGTTAGTAAGTGGTTAGTGATAAAACAATTATTATTTTATTATTAGCATAGTCGGGTGAATTTGTTAAGAGTGAAAACAAATGTTGTTGGAGATATTGTTATGAGAGAAATCCTATATAATGGAGTGTAATGTATCAGATTGTATAGAGTGGGTAGTAACAATATTGGAGTTTAGAGTTGTGTGAAATCTCTGTGTTGAATCTCTATTTTGAATATTATTTAATCATGTTTTGTTAGCTTGGAATAGAGTGTTGTCAATAGTGACTTGGATTTTACCACCAAACACTCATGCAAAGTCTATTTTTTGGTATATTATAAATATTCCTCGGAAGATTTGTCATTATTGGCTAAGAAGGAATTAATTTTAACGTAGTTTCCATGAAATGAGGTAGTTTCACTTTGATACCTAAGACTTGGACAATACACTTATATCATAGATTTAGACCTCGTGTATTATAAATAATATCGAGGAATCCCTCGTAAACTTTTTTA
The DNA here is from genome assembly GCA_018340775.1 of Taxus wallichiana var. yunnanensis. Taxonomy (NCBI): domain Eukaryota; kingdom Viridiplantae; phylum Streptophyta; class Pinopsida; order Cupressales; family Taxaceae; genus Taxus; species Taxus wallichiana. The sequence continues at coordinate 602,015,856 of CM031241.1, read as the reverse complement.
TCCTAACGTAAGATACTTCTTGTCACATACATGTAGTAGTGTTGAGAAAATAACATTCCCTACGATACCCAATCGTACCATCAAGGTATATTTATAGGCCACTACATAGTTGTACACCCATCGACTAGTGTAGGTTGTTATTGTGTTGTATTTGTTTATATCCCTTATGTTATACCCATAATAAAACCAAACAAACTTAAAAATAAAACTACAACACCTACCAAATGACATCAACTAAAAATACCAAAACTAATCCTTTTATCTACCATAGACCCATTATTCCACATGATGACGATGTTAGCCTTATTGACTAAAGTAAAAACAATGATGATCATTACTTGTTTAAAACCAATCATGTTGAAATTGACCAGCTCTATATTAAAACAAAGACAATATCCTTATGAGAATTATCAACCTAGGAGGCAAACTCCCAAATAATTTTAGTCAAAGATCTTAGTGAGCATTATTGTTAAAAGATACCCTTCCGACCCTGGAACCACCCACCACTTCTAATAACCCTCCAAAAAATATAACCAAACCTAAGAACCATTGGAAAAGATCCTAAAACCTCAATAAAAATAGAGATCCTAAAATCCCTCATGTTAAAACAAATTATCACGAAAGCAAACTAACCGAAAAACCATAACATAATCCTCACAATGATAATAAAAATATACATGACCAAGTACACCAATTGAGTTTACAATTGTCCCATGCGATTCATAACATACCTAAAATTTTGACAACTAGGGACCTTACAAAAACAAATCGAATTTCATCCTACCTCTAACATTACCAATCCAAAACATGTCATTTGCCCAAGGATGACAAGATATGAATGACATGTTATATGGACTACAAGAGGGTAACCATGGCAAGAAAGAAATATAGATTTGAGGAGTTTTGTCCCCATCCTTTTGACCGAGATATGTTGCACATCCCTTCCTCCCTACTTGAAAATTCCAAATTTGATAGCTACAAAAGAAAGGGTGACCCACGTGAATAGGTAAAATATTTCTTCATGTCATGTCAAGAGTTCACTTATAATGATAACTATCTAGTTCCACTCTTCTTTCACATCTCAAGTGTATAAACATTAGAATGGTTTTCATACCTTCCAAAAGGTTCCATTACCACCTTCTTGACCCATTGAAGAAGTTTGTAAGACACTTATCCTTTAACATGGACATTAAAATTATAATTTTGGATCATTGTAATTCAATAAAAAAACCTTCCAATCAGACCCAAGGCCTTGGGATATTGGTGAGTTATAAGGAGTTTGGAATCATCAACCTAAGTTCCATTCCCATTGAGTCCCTTTGGATACTTTAAATGAGTTGCCATGGGGAAACCTTGAGGTAGGGGTCAAACTTTTCCATGTGGACCAAGTGGAACATAATGGGGCGCTTTGAATGTGGATCTCTTGGCGAGTTTAAGGACCCAAGCCCACCCCATGTCCCACTTTAAGTTCTCTTCCACCACTCCAGTTCATATATCTAGTATAATAAATGTGTTTACCATCCAAAGTTTTAACAAGCGATGTGGGGTGAGCTATTTGGGTCATTTGCATTAGAGGCCAGTTATGTCCACGAGTATTTGAATATGGATTTTGTAGGTGGATTTCATGAAGGAGGAGGTGATTTAGATGGTGAGTAATGCTCAAAAATTGACACCGTGTGTAGTACATGGGTTCAACGTTTCATCAAAAGGTTGTGTGGTCTTGGGGATATGGCCCCCGGTTGTTTCCCAGTCTGGTTATCTCTCTGGTGATTATAAAAGAGAAACAAATAGAAAGGGACCCTTTAACCCTTGTTTACCAATTAAAAAAATCTTCTTATCATTTTTGTAATGGTGGAGAGGCTTAGATAGTCACTTCCCTTACTCGATCCTAGAAAAAAATTGGTTATTATTTCCATGCCTAACCTCAAATAATAAATCACCTTTCATTTTCAAACACATTGTGTTGACATGTTTGAATAGGTCATAGAGAGAGGGACACAAATTGATAAATCCCTCATCACAAAGGGAACAATCAAGCTCTTTAACAAAGACCAACATGATATCAAACAACTTTGAAAAACCTAGTTTTTTCAAAAGAATAAAAACATTGTAAATAATGGAGTCAAATATTCTAAGCATATCCAGGTGGTTCAAAATACCCCTCATCTAGCCATCCCTAAGGGACATCCTAGGGAGAAAAACAAAATGAATACAATATACGCCTTTTATGTGAACCCTTGCAATCATCTCTCATTGAATAGAAAAAGAAAACATGGTCCAATATTCACAAATGTAATCTTTTGATGAAAGTAAACTCAAGCCCACATGGTAAAAGAATGATCGAGTATTATGACTACCATTGTATTACATGACACTCAATAGATCAACATCCAAGATCTAATTGATCTGTAGGGAAATTGAACTTGAAGGACATGAAACCCCTAAATCACAAATCCAAAAGCTTAGGATATCAAATACCACTTCCCCAAACATGATCAAACCAATCAAAAACAAAATCAAGGTTATAACTCTCAAGCCAATAATACCAACCACGTTGCAAAGAAAGCTTCACCATCCAATAATACCCTTATTGGATTAGTCCATCCCACTAAACACCATGTTCAACTATTAAATTTAAAACCTCATATTGTGTTGTCACAACTAGGCATCATAATATCACTTTCTAATAGCCACATTTACCTACTCTTGAGGGAAAGTAAAACCTTATTAAATAGCTTAAGAATATTCCCACATATATATCCATCTTGGATATTATAAAAACTTGAATTGTTCATGAAGACATCATGTACAACGTTCTCTAAGAGTTAAGAATTCTTAATGAAATTGACCCATCCCAATTTCAAGCCTTAGTTGTAAACATACCTCCTAACCAAAAATCATCTTTAGACAATGTGACGCTCCTTATGACAATCCATCTCATAACCTCCCATTGTACATTGAATTTATTGTCACCTTCCACAAAATAAAATGGGTACTTGTATATAATAGGTTGGGTTTCAATATATGTACATTTAATCTCATCAATCATCTAGGGAATTCAAACACGACATTAGATTCAAACATCATCATCGTCAAAGCATATGACAATGTTGAGTGACATTCCATAGGAATAATCTCCCTTCCACTTAAAGTTGGGCCTATCACCCACCAAACCTAGTTTCATGTCATTGATCTTAATATCTCTTATAACATCCTCCTCGAGTCACCCATGGATATATTTCATGCAATCCATCCCATTGTCTCATCATCGGTGGATAAAATTCCCATTTCAAAGACAAGAAATTGTGATCCCTATAGATCCCAAATCCTTCCAATACTACAAAATGTTAAAAGGATATTATCAAAAAGATAATATTTTCTTGAGAAATGACATTGCTCTTGACTTAAAAAAATCTAAATCTAAAGAATCTCTATCATGTGTCCATCTTGATGAAATTCCATCCTCATCTAACTATCCAAAATTCAAATCCACATTTAATATGTACTTCCCTCTCACTTTCTACCTTGTTGAACCTACTTTGCAAAGCACTCCAATTTGGTGTCTTGGTGTGGCCAAGTCTATTTTCCTTTCTAATGATGACATGTCTATACAAAATATGCTTAACCCTCCACTTGTGAAGGCCAATACTAACTAAAATTTTAAGTGTCCATGAGAACCCCATCGGATGTGTTAGTATGGGCTTACATTCACATGTTCTAGGGTTGTGATCATGTTTGGGATATATTTCAATAACAAAATTGTAATTAGATAAAACATTTGTAAAAGGAAATAAAATAAAACAATGAATAAAATTATTTTTAAAAATGAAAATAAAAAATAAATAAAGCAATTGATTTTGTTTTAGTGGTGATGGAGAGTGACAAGTGAAGAATTTAAGGAGGTTGGTGGAAAGGTGAGGGTAATGGCGGTGGCATGTGGCGGGATATGGGTGCCCATCGAAGCATAATGAAAGTAGACTATTATCAAAAGAGTAGTTTCAAACACTTTAGTAAACATGTTGAATATGAATCGATCATGATAAAGGGAGGATGGAGAGTAATTGGCATAAGTGAGCCAAAGAAAGGGATGAGGTGCCATGTTTACTGATTTGTACAAAAGTATTATCAAAAAGCCTTGAAATAATTCTAGCACATGTATTTTCATGGTTGTTTGATCCCAAGGAATTTATTAGGTAATTTTTCCCTTCATTGTTAGAAATTGTAAGTAATATTTATATCATCGATCTATTTCTTCTTGCCTTGCTCTATTCGCTTGATGAACAAATTTAAATAAAGGCCAAGGTGATTGTTATAGATTTGATATCATATCATTTACAAAATTAATAATTAATGGTGAAACTTCCGGTGGAATTGGGTTATTAAATCACTAGAGGAAAAGTTAACACCTCTAGCAAATGACAAGAATATAAAACTTAAGGAGGCAGATGTGAATGGTATTATATCTATTTATTCTCTTTTTGATTTTGTATCTATCTTGAAATTTATTTCAGGTCCTCACATGAAAGATAAAATCACATTATACCCAACCCAACCATTTTTCCTTGGTTGAAACAATCCACAAGATTTTCCATCTCTACTAACAATTTCCTTAGTTGTGTCATCTTGAGCTCTCCTACAAATCATGATAGCAACATAAAATACACAAAATGAGTTTGTGGAAAAGGTGTTGAAACTTTTGGGTAAATGCAATTGACACATTTAAATGCTCGACTCCCCCAAACCTTTTCCGATTACCATGCAAAATTGTGTTAAATTAAAGATATTTGAACGTGTATGGACATCCATCAAGCATAATAGAAAGTGATTTTGTTTCTTCCTAGCTACCCTTGGGTAAGATAAATGTTGAAGACCACACCGAGGATGTGAACGATACGATTAAATGCCTCAAAGAAAGGGTTTTTATTGAAATTAAATTATTTCATTTTTTTCACAAAATGGATATGTGGAAAATGCCTTAGGAGAGGTGGTCAATTAGAACATGATGGTGTTAGGGTATGCATGGATGGACCTATTGAAAGAGTTGTTCCTCATTGTACATTTTAAACTATCAAAAACATGCATTCCTAAGAAATGAAATCTCCCTTTCCACTTACCAAATGTGGTCTAACACCTTTTCCAAATCTATAGATTCGATGCTTCCACTATCCATGTTATTGTTCCTAATATCTCTCTCCAAATCCATTTCAATGGTCTTATCAAATAAGGAATACAACCATAAGTTTGATTAGTTGTCCTTTCATATTTAGTATATGTCTAATAGTGGCGTTGAAAGATTTTATAAGATCATGGAATGATAAAATTTTACAAAATGAACTTGATGAAAGGTCCTTAGAGTTCTTTAAAATCATTTCAATTTACATGTGTACAACCAACCTTCATAACTTTTATAGTATATTATAGCTTTTCACAAAATGAAAGTGTGTAGATATGTATGAGAAGCTAAGAAAGCACCAAAAGTTGGACCTTGAGGCCATGTATTGTTTTTACAAGTACCTTCATCAACATGTGTGTAAAATATGGAAGCTTATTCCATGACATAAACTAGTTGACAATGTTTTTAGTTGTGAACTCATTGAATGCGTGTGGACTGCCCTCATGCACTATTTCATTGTTTCTTCTTTCCTCCTATATTGTTATCATGATTTCTTTCATGTTTATCAGAATCTGATTACTTTGAGTTGATTAAAATGTACATAAAGGAAATGAACATTAAAATTTTGGTTATCCACTATGAACTATAAAATGATTTGTTCATCGTTCAACCAATCTGTACAATGCTTATTTAGATATCCTAAAACTCTAAAAGTCCAATAAGTAAAAAAATTAACCTTCCACGTGAATTTGGATCATATCTCAAAGCCATGAGTGTGAAATGCTTATAAAATTATGTTATGTCAAAAACAAAACAATTTAAAACATTACATAACCTTCCGAAATTGACATACAAAAAGCATCTTCGGACCTACCCCTTGTAAATTTATCCTTGAAACGCTCTCTCTGATAAATAATGATCATTACACAATCATTAAAGTTCACCAAATCATTTACTAAATTCATTTTTGAAATGAGTTTCAGCTTTATCACATTGGAGAGATGGTTGCAGGAGGTGACCGCTCGATGTTATAAAACCCCTTTGGAATTGTCTTGGTTTTAATGCCCACATACCCAAAAAAATTACACCACCACAAACCTCTTGAATATAGAAAATTGTATGCTATAATTTATTTCACTTGTTTCCCCTAAAAATCAATTTTTCCACATCTATATCGAGCCACCTTTGCTTACTTTGATCTAGTTAAAATCGTTAAACTTCACCGACTAACTTTGAAAAGGCGCTCCCAAAATGAGTGTCGATCATTGATTTATGGTTTCATTAGTTTTTTTACATTATCTGCGTAGTAAAAAATAAGTTAGAAGTTTTGTATTCCTTGTTTAGTTGTTTTGTGACATTTTTGTAAAGCCATTATGTAGCCACCGGGATAGTTTGAACATTAGAGCGAGTAAGTCTTGTTGGCTTGTTCCGGAATTTTTGAGACACCCTTCATGGGTACAACTAGATTGATATTCAATAACAAATTTTATAACCATAATTAACCCTCTTCAACACCTTAAATACAATGATAAATCGATTTTATGATCGCGTGTAAATCCGGTGTTCCCTCTTGAACCTTTCTTGTGACAACGAAAATGAAAAACACATGAAGGAATTAAAAAGTATTTTCTACCTCAAGTCTAAAATATGATTAGACTTTGAATTTTGTGTAGAAAATTTATTGTTATCTCTCTTATCTCATTCTTGATCCTCGTAAATAAAATGTTTGTTTACTTGATAAAATGAACAAATCTTTCTATACCTCTTTCTCTAAGACGGAAATATAACTCGAAATGAAATGTTGTGGGAAATAGTAGTCATGTGTCATCTCTAAACTATGATTATAAATGTTGGTAACATTGTTAGATATGAGGTTGAAACCCATGCCAACTTTGTGCTGACACCGTGTTGATGCAAGTGGTGGGAGGCAGTGAGAATGTAATGTTTAGTGCAGTTGATGGTCGAATTACAAATGGATCCTTTAAAAATGTATTTTCTTTTTTAAAATAGAAATAAATATTTCTATTGTTGAAATAAATGTATGGTTTTATTATGTATGGTAACTGCATCAATTGAAATTGAAAAAACCAATTATGAAATTGTAAAATATCATGTATTTGTGAATATTATGTTGTTTTTAAGTAAACTTACTAAATGTTGAAAAACTTGTGATTAACATGTAATATTAGCCTTGTAAGGTAAATTAATTAATCGGAAAATAAATAAAATGAATCAATACATAAATTATAATGAGTGTGCCCTTAAATGTACCTTGTTTTAAATACTCCTTTGTGGGAGTGAACAAGCTAGTTAAGCCCTTAAACCATTTGACAAGAACTTGTGATATATCACAAACTAACATTCACTTTTCTTTGCGTAAAGTGGGTCGCGACTATGGGACCCTTTTGGAGAGTCAAATGAATAATCATTATTCTTATTTACCTTTGTTGGTGAACATTTTTGATGGTGACTCAATATAACTTATACATTCTACTCACCAAGATCATGCAAGTATCCTCTTATGCCCTTATGGGAAAAATTGTTTTCTTAGCAAGTAACAAAATTGAATGGCCAACTTTAGAAGAAAAACCTTGTATGAAATCTAATAGAGTAAATAAAGGAATGGTATATTAGTATAGTGGAGGTATAAGTATTGATAATTTTATGTGTAAACATAAGCTCTCCAACACAATCAAGATCGAGCTTTTATTGCTGCACGAGCCCGTGCTCGGAATAATGTGGGAAGACTCAAGTTTGGAGTTTTTGTTTTCTTCTGTGTGTCGTATTGTTTTTATTAAAATTGTTTTTGCTCATTTGTATCTAGATTTGACGCGGCCACCTGAGGAAATGCAGCTGTTTTGTTTGGTTTAATTGTGCCTGATTTACCACACCCAGCACGCTGTCCACACATGGGGTATAACACACCAGCCTGAGTTTGATTGCCATGCATACAAGGAAGAAGACAATCCACCCACGCAGAAGGAGGTAGGCCATTTACAACTGTCGACACAAGAAAACGAAATATTAATGGTAGCAAAGGCCACGCACAAGGAAGAAAAATAGCCCACACATTCACTATTTCCATGCAGGCCAAGAGGAAGGTTGTCCACACCAGTCAAAGATTCATCACGCGCCAAAGGAAGACTGTCCACGCACAAAGAGGCAGCAAAGATCCGTGCATTTACCTGGGCAACCACGTAGGGATTCAAAACAAAGGGACGTCAAACACAAAGACAATTCCACGCAGGCCAAAGATAACAAACCAACACATGCCATGCACACGCCAGGCATAAGCCAAATTGTAGGGAGTAAGGCCACGCAGTTGTCCACACATTTTTCCAGCCCAAGAAGAGGGAGAATGACTTTCCAGAAGACTGTAGAAACCGTGCCAAATGCTGGAGACAATTTTTTTGTAGAAATAGATGGAAACATTAAAAATTAAAGGCATGTTTTCTTCTAAAGAGGTGAGGTAAGTATTGTACACAAAAGCACGAGTTTGAGTTTCGACTTACAAATTAAGCCTGACCCAATTCGGTGTTGTGGAGCTCAAACCCGAGAATCGAACGATTTTATATTTGCACCAAGTCCAGAGGTAGTTCAGTTTCCAAGGCCGAACTCATAACATTTGGGCCCGTTTTGTAATTTGAGATCAATCTCAATATTTTTTGTTTTATAACTCGAGCTCATATTGGCACTTTGTAAAAATTGTAACCGGAAATTGCTCACTTTTATTTAAAAAAGGAAAATAATAAAAAATAGACACATTTTTATCTTGTAGTTACGGTGGTCGGAGACTTAGACTCGACACCTTCCCAATGTATGCCAAAGATTCAAACTTCAAGAATACCCAAAGAGTTGTTTCGTGTGGAGTTTCATGAATAAATAAGATATATGACCACTCTCCTCAATAGGGTTTATGGTCTCCCTTCGATAAGAGTTTCCATCCTTGGATGTACAAATTCATTTGTATCATCCTCGATGCGAAGATGTTCGTTGACTAGGCGAGTATCATCAAGCAACACTCTCCACAAGCAGTTGATCGAGGTGAAAATGACGGGTCACTTTTACATGACCTCATATTTGATCTATGTTGTAGCTGAAGGAGAATATTTTCAGGGCTAACAACTAGAGGCACAATGGGTCCTGGTAAAAATAGTGTTTTTCACTTTTACCCATAGCTTGAATTCAAGAATGGTTCTCACCATTTCCAGAGGGTCAATGATGCCTTCCTTTTCTATGTAATCAGATCACTAGGGAGAAATCTAGAAGAAAGGTTTTCAGAGGATGCCAAAGCCGTAATAGAATAGTGGGGAACTTGGTATATCCAGTTTCCTTCTTACTCCTATATACGGGTTAGTGGATTTGTGGGAGCTCCTTACAAACTCCCTAAATATGTCAGTGACAAATTGGCATTGATGGAACTTTCACGTCAAATTTTCAAAGTCCATTGCCTACTTGTGGATAAACATAGAGGAGGCATTCATTTCCCAATTTAGATTGGGGAATATAAATGTCCAAGTTCTTGCAGTGCGGAACTGATGGAAAAATAATTTTCCCACATCACCATACATTCTTTCACAAGTAGGGCTCAATTTGATATTAAAGGGTCCATGGAAAGAGTCCTAGGAGCAAGATACATGCACAAAGCAAGCATAGAAGACTATTGGGCAGGATGTGTAATGACATGGAGGTAAGACGACGAAAATTTTCTCATCTCACATTGGCTCAAATAATAAATAATGGATTGAGAGATCCTCCTTTGGCCCTTGCCGATAATGGAACTGACCTTATGGATCATACCTATGAGCGGATTATTTTCACTCCACTCCTTAGTATTAATAGGAGTAAAGGAGATGAAACTTCTCTAGATACCATGAATCAACCTATGTTGAGAAGAACTATGATGTGGTACGAGAACCAAATAGCTAACCCTCTCCCATTTTAGGCACATATTTCCGAAATTATAAAAATTACCAATGAGAGGAGGGCTCACATAGAAAAAGGTGGTGCAAACCTCTTCATGACATTCTCCACCAATGTCATTGCACGCATCTCAAAGGTAAAATCACTAGTTACCCAAATCTATCTCTAATAAAAAAGCAATGCCTCAAAGGTCAATAAATAATGTGCATCCTAGAGAAGGAAGAGAACATGTTTTAGGTATTTCTACCCCAAACTCATCTATCCACATCAATGAGAGTTCCAATAGGCTCACTAAAGATCCAAGTCATCAATGTCAGACACCTGAGTCTAAACAAATCCCAGTGGTACAAATATCCAATTCTTCCGAGCATCAAGGTGATGGGAATGTTCCACAAGAACATGTTGGTAATCAAGAATGTTTGGCATATTCCTCTTCACCAAGGATTGAAGCCGTAGAAGCGATTTCCATCTGATTTTAATCACAAAGAAAGTAAAGAGGACATCCCTTCCAATTCTTGACTCTATTATGTTGAACTAATGAACGAAACACATGTCTAGGTTGATTTTGAAATAAAAAAGAGGAAGAGATTGATCAAAGTGGCCAACATTGATTTGGAAGCTCTTTCTTCCCTTTCCAATGAAGTTGTGCCCAAAAATCCCAAGGTCTTCTCTAGGGTAGTTATTGATGATAACGGAAATAAATTTGTAGAAATTGCAGTTCCAACAACTGAAAAGGATCATGGAGACATGGCAATCACTGATTATGAAGTATCCAAAATAGCCCTTGGAAAGACCACTTTTGAAAGTGATGTTGCCATGGTGAAATATTCAATGAACAATGTTCTTAAAAGGTTGGAGAGATACAAATATCAAATTTCCCAACTCAAAGAAGAGAAGAATCAGTTGATCTCATACGTTCAACATTTGATTAGTCCAATTGTGTCTTCTTTTCCTGTTCCAGAAATGGTGGCCATCCTAGATCAGTAAATTCTCAATCAATCAAAGGATGTGATCACTCTAGGGCACATTGTGAAGTCTTGGGTTTCGAGAAATAAAATGGTAGGTCATGAACAATTGATGAGGTCATTAAAATATCCGAGAATATCTATTTGATCCAAGTGTTTCCATTCAAGGAAGGCCTCATTGCAGAATGAATAGTTATAGATCATGTCTATCCAAGTCTTTAGGATCTTGATCACATGGAATCTACATTCTTAGACTCGAAGGGAATCCTTGAGTTTGACCATCGCATGACATGGATTACATGGCTAAATCATGTTAAGTCCATAAAATTGATTAAAGACTAATTTAGTTTGATATTACGTGTGATGAGTCTTATACCACACTCTTTTCCATTCAAGTCTTCATCAAAGAGATTTCTTATACCGTTATCAATCAAAACAACCAAAGGAATTTAGTATAGCATCTAGTGGAACAATTCACGATATTGATACATGAAATGTACACTCTGTTGATAATTTTTCCACTTCTTATATGGATCCATTTTACAAGATCAAACACATTTGTTAAATGATCCAATCTAAAGTTACAAACATATGTACCATACCAGATAAGATTTTTGAACTACAGGTACTTTTTGAGGCTTGTCTTCTTCCAAGTTGTTTTCCAGAGGAAGAAAAGATGCACCAGACATTACAGAAGCTCAAATATTTCGAATTGGCAAAGGATCAGGACCCTTGTTTCACCAACAAAATGGTGGGATAATTTCCTATGTTATCTAATGGGTGTGTGTGTTCATTTCTCATACGAATGAGAATAGGCAAACCCTACCCAATGGATAAGGCACTAGTTGTTTTACTTAATTTTCATGTGTTTTTCTACATGGGGTCCACATGTACCCATTTCCCTTTATTTATGTACTTCTCCTAAAGTGAATTTCAAATTGTTATAAAGTGATGTTGACTTATTTTAGTTAGGTCATTTAAAAGCAAGGTCACTTAAGGTGCCCTAATTTAATGTTCATGTAAACCCTAACTACCTTGTAACCAACTTTTGGGTTATAAAAGGAAGTTAGGGGCTCATTTGTAAGGGTGACTTTGAGAGAGGAGAAGAAATACTTTTGTGCAAGCTTTGTTTTAAGAAAGAAACTTTGTGTTCTTTTGTGAAGACATTTTGAAGAGTTAATGAAATATGAACTTTGTGTCCCATTCATTATCTCTTATAGCATTTGATGTTATTATGTTCATTATATGTTAGTGTTTAAATCTTGCATGTGAATATTATCTTTGATCTCATTGTCAACATTATTAATATGTTGTTCTTGTTCATAGTGATTAAGCTTTGATATCTACTTACTCATGTGTGTTCCCTTTCATTTATTCTTGTTTAGCTTATTCAAACTCTATTTTATTTGAGTTAGTTATTCATTGTTCCTATTCTTCTCTATGCAATATTAGGCTCTATTTTTACCTAACTATTTTATGCTCCTTCCATCCATTTCTTTCCTTCATTCCATTCCATCTCCCTCATTCACACTTCTTTTCATTTGATGTCCTAAAACACCCCCACATACAATTTTGAATGTATAGATGTAAATACAAGTTTTGGTTTTCAATAAAGGCAACCTCACCTTCATTGAGGAGGGCATATTTGGTTTTCAAAAAGGCAACCTCACCTTCATTAAGGAGGGCATAAAGGAAACCTCACCTTCATTGAGGAGGGACTTTGTTCCCTAACTGTTGCATGTCATTTGCATGCATGCAAATCCATTTGCTAATAGTTTTTGGCGACTCTCTTGGAGATTCAGGAATCATTAACTAGTGTTTGGTTAAATCTTTATGACTATCCCCCCTGCACAAGCTCAAGCTCTTCAATTGAATCTTGTGCCCAAGGAAGATTTTCAATGAGACATTGATGTCAACCTTTGAATAGTGGCTTGGGAAAACCAAGAAAACTTACAACAATTTGTGGTTGTTGATAGAGCCATTGACAAAGAAATCTACACTGAAGACCTTATAAGAAGAGCACCCACACTTGTGGCTAGAAGACCTCTGGACACGTGTTGATCATTGTTCATCGATGTGGCCCTCTTCCACCAAGGCAATAATTTGTATGACTATTACAAGTAACTCACCTATCTTGCAACCAAATCTTCTTTTTATAGATACTCAAGAAGACATATCATCATATTTGAGGCAAGCTATTTGGGAAAAGCACAAACGAATATCATTTTCATCTTACCACATCAATATTGGATAATGAAGAAAATCAAGTTGTGAGAGTTGCTAGAGTCATTCAGAACAAAGAGATCAAGAAAGAGAGCAAAGAGAAAAGGCTAGAGCTGATCAAAATGTGTCAGTGATCCTTTCACAGTAAAGATTTCAAACTGGCAGGAAGGAGGTTTACGTGAGGAGAAAAAGCAAAAGGTCAATCTTATTCAATTTTTGATTTTCAAGGAAAGTTTGGTTTTAAGTTATCTCCTCTAAGGAGGAACACTCTTCGTAAATCCGTAAGCCTTGCATCAAGTCCTAAAAAAACAAGTAAGGGAGGAATCACTACAAGTCAAGCACTTTTTCTTTCTCACATTGTTTTACCTTACATACAACCTTTCCCAGGATGGTTGTTAACATACCATGGGAAATGCCATAGGCCCATTGGCCTTACCAACTTGACATGACCTCCCATGAGGATCGATGAAGATTCTTCCCAAGTTTAATGGAGATGGGAAGACTTCACCTGATGACCACATTTCCACCTTCTTTGTTACATGTGTAGTTTTGTTAGTGGAATATGAAGATGTTGTTATTCACCTCTTCATTGAAACATTACAGGACATTGCCACATTGGTTTCATCATCTCTCGAATGGATGCATTACAAACTGGAATGATATGAAAATTAAGTTTGAAGACAGTTCAAAATGGAAGAAGATGAACATGCCCTTCTAGTCTAACTATCTTAGGTGAAGAAAGAACCAACAAAACCCATGAGGAATTTCATGGCTAAGTTCAACAAAATGGTGAACAAAGTTCTTGCCGGAATTCACCTGAACCCTGATGGAAAAAAATGTTTCTTTATTAATGCACAACCAGAAGTGTGCTATCACTGAGAAGGGATAGAGTGGATACTTTGGAACTTTCTCAATCCATGGAAATAGAAATTGAGGATGACCTAATCATGGCGGGAAAATTCAAGAAAACTTCCCTCAAGGGAAAGAGTCAAGAAACCCCAATGCTTCTGAGACCATACTCACTAAGTTGGCTAATGATATGCTAGCTTTGAAAAATCAAGTTCTCAAAGTAGTAAACCTACTACTTATAAAGACATCCCAAGAAAAGGCTACGTTCCCAAAAATACAAAATTACAGGTGCTCGACGAGGCTTGCTATTGAAGCATCTCCCATAACTAACTCAAAGTGTGATGTCATTGAGGAAAGTGATGATGAAGTTGAGATCATCGAGGTTGATGAAGAAGATCCAGACTCTGGGACATCTGAACCTGAAGTTGAAGAGCCTGAAGAGGAAAGTAATAATCATTTCTTTGAGTACCATTCAAAAGAAGAAGACAAATATGAAGAAATTATAGAAGATATGAATAGTCAATCCTTTGTAGTCTTCACACACTCTCAAAAAAAGGAGCAGAGTACAACTAAGGTGGAAGATAAAAAGAGCTCCAAGGAAGTTCCTAAAGAATCTAAAACTAAGGAAACTTCTAAAGAATCTAAAATAACTGAGATTCCTAAAGAGTCCAAGATGACTGAAGTTTCCAAGGTCAAATCTATCTCAAAGAAAGGATAAGCTTTGTCAAGTCAATCGATCAGGTTGATAAATCAGCTATGAAGAACGTATCTTCTTCCACATCAGTATCAACTAAGCCCGAAGAAAAGGTCAAAAGTGAGCCATCACCAAGTTCAAAAGAACATGTATCTGAGACATCAAGTATGGTCATTTTCCCCAAATTTGATATTATTGATCATATCAATAAAACAAAATTCCCATGCACAAGTAGAGTACTTGAAGTCGAAGAAGGATCAACTTGAGAAATGGTCAATTTTATCAAAGGTAACTCTATTGTTCATTCCTAAAAAGAAATTATTCAAACTCCCAAAGGCAGGAAGACTCAAAATATTGTGGTGGCTACTACACCTTCAAATTATAATTTTGAACCTTTCTTTGTGTCCTTTCTTAGCAACAGATGCAAATTAAGTAATTGCATTATAGATTCTGGAGCTTCGAATAATGTGATGCTTGCAAAAGTAGCACATGCTCTTGGGTTGACTTGTACGAAAACACTCGGATCTTATTACTCCATGGAGACAAGACAAGTTCCTCGATTGGGAAGATTAAAGATGCTCAAGTGGATTTAGCTCAATTAGAATGTTGTTCATATTACTCAAGCCAAGTATGAGATAGGAAGTGGATTCTTGTATAGAATGGAAGCCCACTTTTGTTCATTTGGTATGTATAAGTTTTCTCAACAAGTTTCATGTATATTATGTTGTGAGAACACCTCAAGCCCAATAAATGTAGCTTATGCTCATTCTTTAATTCCTTAACTGGGTGTCTTAGGGATGACCTTTGTGTTGTTATGACTATGTTGAGCCTTGTGATTGATTAGAGATGATGATTCGAATAAAGACTTTGATAATTACATTGTTTGATAAGTTATTATACTTATATTCTAAGTCATTCTCGATGCTAAATGAGTTATGATTTCCAAAGGATGCCAATACATGTGCTCGATAATAAAGTACCCTAGTGAGTGGCCCTTTTAAGGCTACATAGTGCTTTATGACGTGAACATTTCAAATGTATTTTATTTTTAAGTTGATTATAATCAACTGCAACACTTTAATTTGACTTGTTAAGTTCGAGGCTCGTTTGTTTCCTTTTATGAGATTTTTGTAGTTTGAACGTAACTCCTTAGTTGTTTTTCTTTGATTTCTTTGATTTCCTTGTTTTATTTTTTTAGACTCGAAGCTTTATGGATTTTGATAGCACTTGGTTATTCATTGTCTAGTGCATAAATGTTTGATGATTTGGTTCTACTATCTTATATGTGCATATCTAATTTCCATCAACATAATATGGTTCTTGTGCAAATTATGGGGTATGCCTAGAGGTTGTAAGACTATATTTCCCGGGGCTATAGGGTGTCTAAGCCTTTCGTTTTGAGGTGAGAGGGCTATATGTGTTTATGTCTATAGAGTGACCTAGACTAGTTCTAGTACTATGATTCATTTCTTTGTATTGAGAGGCACGTGGAGGGCACGCATATGGAGTTTTGTTGTTTCGTTGAGGCATATGGAGTTTGTATTGTGATCTGTCAGTTCCTTGATGAGTTACTCATGTGAGTCATTTTTAATGTATGGTGATGTTGTAGTCTTAATGTACCTTACATGATGGCATGTGATATTTTGATCCTATCTTGACACGGTGTTAGAAACAATTGTGATTTTTAGTGACATGAAAACCTGCTACATATATATTGTTGTGATACCTTGTTAATATGTTGGGAACATGTTGGTTATGTTTCTCATGCCGAGGCATGTGTATTGAAAGTAAAATGATACGTGACTATATATTATTCACTTGGTTTGGATGGTGGTTTTATTATGAATCATAGTCATGTAAACAATTGTGATAAAGGGTGTTTTGTGGAGCTACATCATATTATGTTTTGGGCCTTCTATGACCTTGTGATGTCACATCTTGTTGGGAAACCTATGAAAAATTGAAACCAAATTTTTAACTATAAAATCATATGACAAATGAACTAAATGAGTAATAAAGTAAGAGAAATACAAATATTCATAGAATATGATAATTAGAGAAAATTACAATTATTTTTGCTTTCCCCTTGTGGTCACATTTCAATGATAAGGTCCATTTAGCTAAGTAACATTATTCACTATTGGTTTCCATTTCACTCCCAGGTACCTCTATTGATCCTTGCCATTATTGTGACATCGAGGATGATACTATTATAAGGTGAGGGAGATGTAGTACACTCTAACTTTCTACCTTATTGACCTTACTTGTGAAGTGCTCTTGTTTGGTGTCTTAGTCTGGCCAAGTTTGTTTCCCCTTCTAACGATGGCATGTCTATGCCAAACATGCTTACCCATCCACTCATGAGGGACAATATTAACTAAAATTGTAAGTGTGTGTGGTCACCCAAATGTTGGGTTGTGGAGCTAGATTGCTTCACAGATAACATGCTTTATAATATTGTTGGTTTAGACAATAACCAACGTCGGTCACCTAGAAGAACCGGTATCGGTTGGGGTAGAAGCATCGGTTACTGTGTGTGGAATTTTATATTTAACTCATGGGTTTTAATCCGACCCATGGATTTAAAGGTAATTAGATAGTTGTAATTACATAGCTAAAGTGTCCTAAGTTTGTGTATGCTTATATAAGCTAGAAAACTAGGGTTGGAGGAAAAGGATTGAGGAAGAATGTTAATTTTCCTTGGTTGAAGATGAAGAAGAAGAAAAAGAAGAAAAGGATGCATGAAGACAAGGATTCAATCAAGAGAAGATGGACAGAAGGATATAACATGTACATTTGAATGGTGAGAAGAGTGATATGTATTCTATTGTACTTCCTTTGTATTGTATTGTCTCAATGTAATGGCTTGCATAGTATGCAAAGCACATAGTCTTTCATCTTGTAGATCCACATGTTGTTTTGAGGTCTTGTATTGTAGATCCACAAGTTGTTGTGATATCTTGTATTATAAGATCCATGAGATCAAGTTGTATTGTTAATCCATAAAGATATAGTATTAGTAGCTCATTGATAGCTTGTGGGTACAAATAGTATCTAGATATAGTAGAGGAGTTGTCTTTGTAGAAATTACTCTGATCTAATACAAAGAATCCATGAAATAGCTACACAGACAATAATTGAAATTAACAACTCTATATTATATTTTTATTGATTCACTATTTCAATACACTCCATTATATAGGAGATGTATAATAACAATCCTCACAACAACCTTTGTCTTCATATACAACCATACACCCATATGGTTTCAACCTCTCACCAATATAATAATAAAACAACACTAATTGTTTTATTATTCTAACTTACTAACTTACCACATTTTACATTTACTATTTACATTTACATAGTAAATGTACTTTCACTAATTTACCATAATAATAATTACACATGTAATTATTATTCACCCATACATACAAATGGAGCACTAAGGTCTTCTTGTATGCACAAGTTGATGAAGTGAGATGGCAGAGAGACTTACTTCTGGTGCACATATGGTTGCACATTGGTATACCCTCGTGAGAGGTCTTGTTTGTAGATTCACCGAGAGAGCTTGGTTACATAGTGGGAGATGTAGTGTTCTAGTTATGTAAAATATGGTGGTGTTTTGGAGGCATGGTTCTAGTGCACTCATGTAGATCCGTTTACATATCTAGAGGAGGAGATATGATAGGAAATATGCATTGTACTCTTGTATGGAAGAGTTGGTTTGTACTCTTGTTCATTGTAATATATTGAGATCTTTTCTTTGGTGGACGTAAACCACATTGGGTGAACCACTATACATGTTGTGTTATGTGTGTGTACTTTGTTTTGATTTCAATATTTTAGTTCATACTTTCATTCTTTGTAGATTTTGGGGAATTTTTAGTTTCGTATTTACATGATTTTGTTTGTTATTGAATCATCACACTATTTCGCAGTTCTAAGTTCCCAACACCAAATTGGATGTGTTTGTATGGGATTACATTCACATGTTCTAGGGTTGTGATCATTTGGGATATGTTGTAATAACAAAATTAAAATTACATAAAAAAATTGTAAAAGGAAAATAAAACAAAATAGTAATAAATAAATATAATAAATAAAGAATAAAGAATAAATAAAACAAATTATTTTGTTTTAGTGGTGATGGAGATTAGTGGGTGAAGAATTTAACGAGGTTGATGGAATAGGTAATCGGAATGGTGGTGACATGCGACATGGTATGGGTATAAGTAAATTACTTGGATACATAAGAATATCAGTAGAAAGAGAACACCAAAGAACACAATATTGTAGATAAATGATAACAATATGCAATTAGAATAGCTTAGCCACTTTAAGGGGCAACCTCCAAACCATGTAATAAGACTCAAATGCTCAATATGATGATGAAATACTACCTATTGACCTCTATATATATTATTCCTATGTTATGGCCATCACCAAGGTCGACCCACTAATGATAATATAACACATATGAAAGAGATACATCATGATAAGAAGTTATGATAACCATAAGTTGACTATACACATCCAATGCAAAATATATGATTAAGGGTGTAGAAGAATCCCCTCCACTTCAAAGCAACATTGTCACTAATGTTGAGAAGTGTTGAAAATTTGTATCCTCCCACGTTGCATCTTCATTGTCTATATTTTTCCACTTGATCAAATACTTAGTGATGACCCTTGTCCTCAATCTCTTAGTGTATGTCTGAAGGATGCATTCTTGTTCCAAGATGATTCTTCCCTCCTCATCAAGCTTTGGTAATACTATTTGGGCTGATATCATCTGCCTAATTACCTTCTTCAGGATAGATACATAGAAGATTGGATGTATTCGAGTGGCTGAAGGAAGTTCCAATTTTGATGCTACATTACCAATCTTTTCTAACCTTAGGTGAAAGCTTATTATCCTTATTTGTTACTTTAAGGGCATTTGTTTATATGGTTGTAAATGCATAAAAACCTAATCAATGACTTTAAAATGTCTATCACTACGTGATGTTGGTATGTTCTATTGCTTCATGCGGTTTTGTGCCATGGACAAGTTCTCCCCAAGACTAGAAAGTACCTTTTGTTGGTGTTGAATATGCTCTTCAATTGCTCAAACCCTTAGTTGGAATCTCAAAGATGAGGTTATGGATGGTGGATGGTACCCATATAATGCCTATAAAGGAGATATTTTAGATGAAGTATGAAAGGAGGTGTTATACCACCATTTTCCAATTATAACCATTGGACCCATCTCACTTTCCTATATGAGGTAAAACAACGCAGATATCCCTCTAAGAACTTACCACCTTTGTTTTCCCATCAAACTAGGGATGAGTAGATGAACTATGAGCTAGTTACATGCCCAAACATGAGAACAAGTCACTCTAAAACTTACTAGTGAAGATATGGTCTCGATCACATACTATAATCTTTGGTGTCCCATATAGCTTCTGAACTGTATCCATGAAGGTTGTTGTTACTGTACTCAAAACAAATGGGTGTCATAAGGCACAAAAATGGTAATATTTGGTTATTTTATCCACCACCACCATGATTGAATTTTTTCCTTCTAATTTAGGCAATCTTGTGATGAATTCCAAGGACACCTCTTCCCACCTCCGGCTAAGAATAGATAGAGGTTTTAAAAGACTGGGACTTAATTATTTCACCCTTATTTTTGCTAACAAACCATGCATTATGCCAAAAAAAAATTAAACATCCCCTTTTAGCTCTTCGAGAAGAAATCATGCTTGATTTCTTTGATAAGTCTTCAAGAATATAGAATGCTCCATCTTTGGAAAAGCATGGAGCTTAGATAGAACCTTATTTTTAAGGGTTGAATTATTACATAGCTATAAACTATCTTTGTAGCAAAAAGCATCTCCTTTCCATACATTTTTTTTTGACATGTTTGAATCTTGTTAGATATTCTAAATGAGATTTTTGTACACAGGTCATTTTTCCATTTAGACCTTTACATCCTTTATCCAATCCTCCTCTAACACATATACGACACACAACAATTCCTTAGTTGATTCATCCTTCCAAGATAGAGCATCAACGAGTGTATTCTCCATCCCTTTCTTGTATATTATCTGAAAATCCTACCCCAACATTTTTTAAACCCATTTATTTTGTTCTTCAGATGATAAATGTTACTCTAAGAATTATTTAAAACTATCATGCTTTGTCTTTACTTTGAAATGTCTACCCATTAGATATGGTCTTCATTGCTTCACTGCATGAAGTATGGCTAGCATTTCCTTCTCATAAAATGGTTTTGATATATTCTTACCTTTGAACTGACATCTCTCAAAGGAAATGGGTTGACCTTCTTACATGAATGCTTCCCCATACCATACCTTAAAGCATCACATTCAACAATGAATGTTTTGGAAAAAATTGTGGTGGCTAGAACTGGAGTGGTGCACATGGCCTCCTTCAATTTCTCAAATTTCATAGCAGCCTCCTCATTCCAATGAAAAGCTTCCTTCTTTGATAAAGTTGTGAGTGGTGTTGTTATACTACCGTAATTCCTGACAAATCTACGATAATAACATGTAAGCCCTAAAAGTCCTTGGAGATTCTTTAGGGTTTTGGGAACCTTCCATTCAAGCATGGATTTTATTTTGTTAGGATCCACTTTAATGCCTTCATAAGAGACGATGTGACCCAAATGTTCAACCTCCTTGACTCCAAAAGAACACTTAGAAGGCTTTGCATAAATTTGATATTGTTCAAGAGTTTCTAACACCTTATTTACATGATGCAAGTGTTCCTCCCATGTTTTATTGTAGATTAATATATCATTAAAGAACACTAAAACAAACTTCCACATAAATGACTTAAATATATAATCCATCAAGTGTGAAATGTAGTGGGTGCATTTGTTAGTCCAAAAGGCATTGCAAGAACTCATAATGACCTTCGTATGTCTTGAAGGATGTTTTATGAACATATTCATCCCTGATTAGAATTTGATGATATCCCAAATTAAGATCAAGTTTTATAAAGTAAACAACACCATGCAACTCATCTAGCAAATCATCAATTACAGGAATAGGAAAATTATCTTTAACTATGTACTTATTGAGTTCCCTGTAATCTAGACACATGTGCCAATTGTCATATTTTTTCCATACCATCACTACAAGAGAAGAGTAAGCACTCTGACTATGATGAATAATTCTTGCTTCTAACATCTCTTGCATTATCTTCTCAATCTCACTATTTTGCATATAAGGGTACCTATAAGGTTTGATGTTAGGTGGTTGACTCCCTGGTACTAGCTGGATGGCATGGTCATGGTCTCTTTTTGGAGGTAAACCTTTTGGCATATCTCCAAACACAATTGAGTGCTCATCTATAACTACTTGCATATCTGAGGGTATAAATGTATTTGATTGATGTGCTTCTAATGAAAATAATTGTGCCACAAACCCCTTTGTACCTTTTCTAAGAAGTTTTTACATCTGATGAGATCTCACCAACTGTGGGGACTTTGCTCTTAATTTTTTTAGTTTAAAATTCCTCCCTTCTAATTGAAATCGCATGAAAAACTCTTGAAAAATCATTTCAATGGCTCCCAAGGTGGTAAGCCACTAAACTCCTAACACAATGTCTACTCCTCCCATGGAAATGGCATACATAGGGATAGTTAGCAAGTAATCTCCCATGGTGAGATTAATGTTATGGAATTTTCCTAAACAACTAATAGTTCCCCCATCAATGATCATTACTTGACATTTTAGAGTTAGATAAACAAAGCAGTTCAAGTGTACCACCAACTTATGATTGATGAAGTTGTGAGTACTTCTGAATCAATCAACATTGTTACCCTCTATTTTTTTAAGAATCTAACCACTTTGAGGGTTTGGGGAGTGTTAATACCTGAAATTACATGACATGATATTGTTGGTTAGGGATCTCCTAATTCCTCCTTTAGCTCTACCTCTTCATCTTCTTCATTATCTTCTTCTTCATTAGGCCCCTCAATGTAGAACAATTTCTTTTCAGCACACTTATGTCCTAGTCCACATTTTTGTCACAATTAAGTCATAACCCTTTAAATTGAAGTGTCATTTTTACCAAATTCCAACTTGAGAGGTCGGTTCTTTGCATTTTTTCCACCCTCCGATTTTGATTTCGATCTCCTGGTGTTGGCTCTGATGTCAGGCCCTCTTGGTCCAGATCGGGATTCTTGTACTGTCCTACTAACTCTGAGGCTGTCTCCCCGGCCTCCCGAGGCTTGGAAGAAAATTATGGAGGGGTCCTCCTCTGTGTCCCCCTCGGAGAAGCTAACGCCCATGCTTTCTGATGGGGCCCTCTCCCTTCACATCCCTTCTCACATCATGACGGCTGCTACTGACTCCAGAGATCTGTACCTTGTCGGTGAATTCATGGGTCCCAGACCCCTCTCGAAGACATAAAAAATGGGCCCGGCTGAAATGGAACCCTTGTGGTGTGTTGGAAATAGCTGTGATGCCAAATGGTTTTGTCCTCTTCTCCTTCAACATGAAAGAGGATTTTTCTTGAGCTCTTCTGGGTGGTCCTGTGGTTCTTTGGTAGAAGAGGTTTCTATATCAGAAATGGTCTCTTGGATTCAACCCGCTTACCATGAAACAATGACACAGGCTCCAATTTGGGTTCATCTTCCAGGCCTTCCTCTGGAGCTATGACACCCCATGGTTATTGAAGGTATTGCTCTATCTATGGGTTCATTAATCACAATAGACCAGGCCACTAAGGCCAAGACTAGATTCATCCATGCTTTTTTAGTGTTAACGCTGATGTAAGTAGCCCTCTCCCGAAATCGATTGATCTCTTATCAGATTTTGGAACCTGGTCTCAAAGCATTGAATATGAATATATCCCACAAGCATGTTCAATCTGCAAAAGCATAGGCCACAGAGCCTCTGGATGTCCCACCAAGCCTCAGCCTAAACCCAAAACCCTAGTTACCTCTCCCAAAAAGAAAGGAAAATATATCCCTAAGATCATTCCTGGAGAGACCCCGATCATCCCCACATCTAACCCCTTTTCCCTCCTGGAAGAAGGAGAGATCTCTACCGAATCCATCTTGGCCCCCTCTCGATCCCTCACCTCCCTTCTCCTTGGCCTCTGTTCCCGAGGAGGTCTCCCTAGCTTCCCCTTGCCCCACCCCCTAGTGGCCCCCTTTTAGTGGTTGCTTTAGCCCTTCCCTCTTTGCCTTCCCCCCTCCCTCCAACATCCTCCTCTCCCTTCCCCCTCTCCCTGAGTTTGGCATGGAGCTTCCCCTTGCTAACCCCTCTTTCATCGGTTCTCCTTTCCTTCCCCCTTTGATTCCCTACTCTCCCCATCCACTCAATCCTCTGATGACAATTTGAATCCCCGTATGACCCACAACAGTTGTAGGAAACCTGATACTAGCTCTGAGAAAGTTCGTGGGTGTATCCCAGGTAATGTTAAGCTATAGCAAGAATCAACCCTGAATGTGGCCCAAGGAACATAGAGCACCATCCCCATGGTTGTGGGGAACAAATCTAAATCCAAGAAATGAAGGTGATCTCTTGGAATATTAGAGGGCTGAACTCTCTGCAAAAATAGAGAGTCCTCAAGGATATGAAATTTAAACACTCTCCTGACATTATCATGCTTCAGGAAACCAAACTCAAAAAGGATGACCGTCTCTTGAAAATTTGGTCGGCTACTTCTTTTGCTTCTCAGCTCACAATGGGTAATTCGGGAGGCCTATGCACTCTCTGGGACCCCAAACAATTCAAAGGTGACTGCCTTCTGCAGCACCCCAATTTTCTATGCACACTCTTCCAGGAAGTGGATTCTAATGCTGCCTGGATTGCAATCAATGTTTACGCCCCAAACTTGGAAGCACAGCATGAAAGACTCTGGCAGGACATCTCAAATTTCATAAAGAATTGTGGAAATCTCCCTGTGCTCATTATGGGAGATTTCAATTGTACTATACCCCCTCGAAAAACAAGGAGGAGCCCCGCCTAACCCCAACAACATGGAAGCTTTGGCTGACTTTATAAGGGGGAGACTCTTCTTGACATGGACCTTCATGGTACGTCCTTCACTTGGTCAAATCAGCAGAGTTGGCAGAAATCACATACAAAGCAGATTGGACAGAGCTTTAGGATCCTTGGACTGGATCTCACTTTACCCTGATTTCTTTCTCAGCTCCTTACCCCATGTAGCTTCGGACCACAACCCTTTAATCCTCTGTGCCAACAATAAGATGAACATAAAAAATCCTCCCTTCAGATTCGAGCTTGCTTGGCTGGAAAATAATCAACTGGACCCTCTCATCAAGAGCTGGTGGGATATCAAAGTTCAGGGATCGAAATGTTTAAATTCTCTAGAAAACTTAAGGAAATAAAAAAGCAGCTCAAGATCTGGAAGAACACGGTGTTCGGCAACATCAAAAATCGTAAGCAAAGTTGACTCAGAAATTGCTGACATTTCTGCGCTCGATGGAGGTTGAAGGAAGAACAGAACAACTCCATAATCAAGAAAGACATCTTCTCAGTGACTTCCACAATACCCTAAGGGAAGAAGAGACCTATTGGAAGTAGAGATCTTGGGTGCTTTGGCTGGAGAAGGGAGACCGCAACACCAAGTTCTTCCACATTACTGCCTCTAAGCACAAAAGCAGGGACAAAATCAAGGAATTGCTTACTTCGGCAGGTAACACTTTAACCTCTGACACTGAGATTTCTAATGAATTAGTCTCCTTTTATTCTAATCTCCTTCAGGAAGAGGACCCTCCCAATGAGCAAGCTATGTCCAAGATGCTCCATCACATTCCCAAATTAATCTCGGAGGACATGAATGGAAACTTAATGAAACCCTTCTCTATGGAGGAAATTCATAAAGCAGTTTTCACTATGAAAGGGGACAAGGCCCCTAGCCCCGATGGCTTTCCCACTGCCTTTTTCAAATCTTCTGGGAAATCATCAAGCAAGATCTTTACAAGGTAGTTATGGAATTCAGTCCAACAATGCCCTTCTAAAAGAATGGAACACCACCTTCATAGCTCTTTCCCCAAAGCTCTTGGATCCAAATTGGTTTCCAACTTCAAGCCAATTAGCCTCTGCAACACCTCCTACAAAATCATCACCAAAATGTTAGCAACTCATCTTAAGCCTCTGATGAATGACCTCATCATGGTGAATCAAAATGGTTTCATCAGTGGGCACCTTATTCAAGGGGGTATCATCACCGTTCATGAAGCCATCCACTCTGCCCATCACTTAAAGTTTGGGGATGATCCTCAAATTAGACATGCAAAAAGCGTTCGACAGAGTTAGCTAGACTTTTTTGATCCGAGTTCTAAAAATTTATAGTTCGACAACAGATGGTGTAACTGGATTTTGTCTTGCATTGTGACCCCTTGCTTCTCGATTCTCATTAATGGCATCCCGGCAGGATTTTTCAAAAGTAGTAGAGGCATTCATCAGGGGACCCTCTATCTCCATTCCTATTCCTGTTAATGGTGGACTCCTCAAGCAGAGCTCTTGAGGTGGCCAAAAGTCATTCGGTCATTTCTAGCATCAAAATCACTTCCAGCTCCCCTACCACCACTCACAAAGCCAATTTACAGATGACACTCTGCTTTTGAGTGCTACTTTGGTGATTGAAGCTCGTGCCCTGAAAGAAATTTTAGAAGACTATCAACATGCCTCTCAACAATTAATCAACTTCAACAAAAGCAATATCTCCTTCCTAAACACCATAGCTCAAACTCAAAGAAGGATTGCTGACATATTTGGTTGTAAAATTGTGGACTTTCCCTCCACCTATCTTGGCATCCCCCTATTCAAAGGCAAACAAACCAAGAATTTATGGAATCTGTCATTGAGAGATACCAAAAAAATTGGTTGCTTGGAAAGGTGTTATTCTTAGTCAGGCTGGAAAACTTCAACTGGTCAAAGCTACTCTACAGAGTCTACCTATCTACTTCATGTCTCTTCTCAAAATGCCTGCCTCAGTGATCACTATTGTTGAGGGAATCCAAAAAAATTCTGTGGTTAGGGGTTGAAGCCAAAAAATGGATTCACCTGGTCTCTTGGAATGAAGTCTGTAAACCGACCAGTCTGGGTGGGCTTGGTATAAGACAGATTGCTGATATGAATGTTGCTCTGTTGGCTAAAATTGGTTGGGAAGTTGCTCAAGGTAATTCACCTGGCTCAGCTACTAAGATCTAAATACCTGATGCATGATGAAGACTTCCTTCTCTCATCCCCTCCCCGTGGTTTGGCTATCTGGAACTCGGTTACTAGCTCTCTTCCTCTTCTCCATTCTGGGACCAAGTGGAGGTTGGGAAATGGCAGATCTATTGACTTTTGGTCAGACTGGTGGATTGGAGATAAACCTTTGAGTCTCAACCCTATTTGGGAACCTATCAAAAGGAACCTCATCAATAGGCATGGCAAGAAAGTGTCTGGTTACTGGAGTATTCAGAACTCAATCCCCTCTTGGCATATTCTATTTGGATGGGCATCAGTGAACTTCAGAGTCAACTTTTGTTTCAGTTGAGATCTTCCCTTTCCTCCCTCTATATTCCATTCTCCTCCCCCGCTGATGAACGTATCTAGCCCCTTTCCCCCTCTGGTGCCTTCACTGTCAAAGCTGCCTATTACACTAAGCCCCACTGTTGGCCCTCCCCTCTTTAAAATTTGGCCCAAAGAGTCTATTCCCAAAATTGGCTTCTTTGCCTGGCTCTCCTTCAAGAACGCTTTCCTCTCGGTGAGAACTTAAAGAGGAGAGGCTTCTCGCTTCCCACTCGATGTGTTCTTTGTTGGAAAGCCTTGGAATCCTCCTCTCATCTCCTTCTACACTGCCCTTTTGCCCAAGTTGTCTGGAGTGGGATTTTGTCATGTTTTAGAGTTGTCTGGACCTTCCCAAGTTCTATTCATGACACCCTCATACAATGGTACTCCCCCTTCACTCACCCGACCCTCTCCCTGGCTTGGAAACTCATCCTCCCACACGGCCTTTGGGGTATCTGGAAAGAGAGGAATAGGAGAATCTTCAAAGATCAATGTTGGGATCTGGAGAGGGTGGCCAATCATATAGCTATTCTCTTCCAAGATAATCTCAATAGCTACTTATGGAAAAAATATCAATAGAAAATTCAGCTATGCAATCACAAGGACTGGTGTCAGCAGATGATGATCCTTCCCACAGCCAAATCCTCTTCCCAGGCTCGTTCGGATGTTAAGTGGCTCCCTCCTCCACTGGGTTGGTTGAAACTTAATATGGATGGTGCTTCTAAGGGTAACCCTAGAAAGTTGGGGGCGATCCTCCAAAATTTAGATGGTTCCCCTAAAGCTGCTATTGCAGCCAATTTTAACCTGGGTACCAATCACATGTTGAAGCCTTAGCAATCTTAAAAGGGTTGGAGATGAGTCTTAAACTTGGCAATGATTCCCTAATAGTGGAAAGTGACTCTCTCAATATTATAACTCTCCTCAACTTGGATGACCTAGGTCAATGGACTATTAAAAACATTATTGCTGACATCGGCTCCTCCAAAGAAACTTTCAGCAACTCAAGTTCCAGCACACTCTTAGGGAAGGAAACAAGGTGGCAAATTGTTTGGCTAACATTGGTGTCCTCCTTGACTCTCAGCAAACTTGGTTAGATAATTTCCCTGCCAATCTCCTTCAAATTACCCATAATGATTGCTCATTATCTAGCTAATGCGTGGGGATGGGAGTCTAATTCCTATGTTAGCAAATCCGGCAAAAGGCACTCCATTCTCACTTTTGATGGTGGTAATGATTTCCATATTAATTTGAAGTATTGCTCCACGGAGCAAAGCACGTGTGACGAGTATTACTGCACTCGTGTGGATCAGGTTCAGGATTCACCATTCCGCATCATAATTACTCCCATCTCAGAAGGACGGATGACGTGGAAGGCTCCCATAGTTATGGCGAGCTTATTAAAGCCGAGTCGCAGATTGTCACCTCGAACCACATCCATGATTTTCTGAAAATGGGAGGGCAGCTCAAGCGCATTGAACCCACTTCATGCACAGGGTTACAGGAGGACCAGGAGGTGTGGAGCATCCTTAGAGACAATGGCATCACGACATTCCTCGAAAGGATGTCAGGTTACTCGGTGCTTGGTTTCGTATGGTGCTCTGGCCACCTAGTCACGCGGCAGAGTTCAGATTGGAAACACCCGCTTCACTATCTCCACAAACACCATCGCTTCTGTCACATCGCCTTCCTTCCTCGGGGGTAGTGTACTTTAAGAAGCCTCTGCAGTAGAGCTCCAAGACTTCATCACCAAAGGGGAGAAGCCAACAAAGTATCTCTTGGGCTATATATGGGAATCCCTCCTTCCTCCCTGGGACAGATGCAGAGGTGATCATGAGGTACTTCACCATCGATGGTCATTATAGGTTAGTCTATGGTCCCCATTTCTTCATCCTCTCGCACTTACAATGGGGGAAAAAGATCAACCTGGCTGCTTTCCTTTTCCAATCGCTTGAGCACTCCATCAACCTGGCTAGGGAGGGTGAAGGGCCCATTCTGCATCAGGGCCTCCTCTACCTCCTATTCAAATTTGTTGCTTCCCCTGCTAAATTGAGTATTTTTCCTCCCAAACACAGTTGGCCCCATCGTACGCCCACCTCCTCCCCCATTCCATCCCCGCTTCCCACCCCTCCTCCAGTCATCGCCGCCACCGAAAAATTTCCTCGACTCGACTCCGATGTCAAAATCCTGGCGGGTTTTGTTCCCCCTACCTCCTTGTTCGTCGCCCTCCTCGAGTCGGCATGCATTTCACCGATCTTGTGGGTTTGGTGGGGCTCTTGCTTCTTCTCGGCCTCTAACTCGAGCTCTACATCTCAGATGCCCTACTTGGGCTTGCTCCAGATCCCGATTCCCAAAATATGTCCCGGTTGGCCGGAGGTGGAGCTCAAGGAGGAGGGTCTTAACTTCCAGCTAGATCTTCGGTAACACTATCATGGAGGATCATGACACCAACCCCCAGGATGCTCAAATGGATGTTGCCCCAAACTGGATTGACTCTTCGGAAACATTGAGAAGGCCAACACTGATTCTACTACTGACACCGAGAACCAGCCGGAAGACCGCCATGTGGAGCTGGTGACTTCCATCTTGGCCAAGCTGAAATGCTCTTTCTCGGTTCTCAAAGCCTGGGAGAACTTCACTGAAAACACCAAGAAGGCCATTACCAAAGATTGTACCGAGTTGTTAATGCTTGCGGACCAGCTTGCTGATGAATCGGGGTCTATCCATGCCAAGAATATTGTAATTGAGCTTAAGAAGCTCATCTGATGTTGTTTTTTCTGCTTCGGGCTTTGCTCTTTTGCCTTTTTTTTTTAGAAATTTTCATGGGTTTTTTCTCTCTATGTAAGCTTTATAGTTTAATCTAGTCATGGGCTCTTTGTATAAGGTTGTGGGACCTTCTAAAACCCTCATTTTACCCTCTTTCCAAAAAAAAAAATTGTAACCCTTTGGCTCTCTTTTCTTAAATTTGTTAAGGTGTTAGTCTAACTGGTCGAGGGAATGATGGTGGCAAGGTGCTATGATCTCTGATATTAGTGACAGTTTGTCTCATGCTAGAAAGAAAATTTCCTTTTCCCTACGTGCCATGATAATAGAATCTGAAACCTTATGAGGATTAAACATACACACCTCATTCTCAATGTGTTTCGTAAGACCCCGAGAAATAAGTCATTCAGATTATCTTCAGTAATATTTTCCACCCGTAAGGAAAGGTTTTGGAATTGATGAATGTAATCCTTAATTGATCATGTTTGTCTTAACTTTTCTAATTAGATGAAGTAATTCTTTGACACACTAGAACTATAGTGTAATTGCAACTCTTTGGTGAAGATTTTCCATGTAACATTAAGACCACTATTTTTCTTTGAGAACATAACCATCGATACCAAATGAATTGGTCGGGTTCGAGATACAAAGACGCCATGGTCACCTTTTGTCCTAATGCAATCTGATGTAGATCAAAGAAATTATCCATTTGATTAATGCAATTGAGTGGATCCTTTCCATCAAACTTACGCATTTCCACTTTTGGAAACATGTTACGGGCCTGCAGAGGTTTTGTATTTGGATTAGGCATGCTCAAATATCCACCACGACTATTTTGTCTATTAATTTTCCCCGAATATCCACCTTTATTGATATGAGTATGATTGAGTTGTGGCTGATTTGGAAGGAGATGATGACCCATCAAATTTGAATTGAATTGGTGAATGAAATCCTCCAATCATTTTCCAATATTTTCTACATATTATTTTTGGCCATTCTAAACTTGATGTTTCGTAACTCGAACTCAAGTTGGCCTACTTTATGGTTGTCGAAATAAACCCTAGCCCTAAAGACTCGTGTAGTTACCCCTTATGATTCCACCCCTCAACAATCATCTCATCCATGTCTAGGGTTTTATCCAGAGTGATGAGATTATTTTTTCCTCTTGTGGAAGGCCCCACCATGATGCCCCAAAATAGTAGGATTTAGGGATCAAGGTCAAAATTTAGGGTTTAGGATTTCGATATGAATTGCCAAATATGAAAAAACTTAAAGAAAAAACTCAAACTAATTTTTTATCCTCTTTCTCGGAAATGTAAAGAACTTGGAAAAATTCCACAATTTGTAGTTGATAGAGCAAATTTATCAAAAACCCTAAAATTGATGTAACTTTTGCAAAACAAGTCAAAATATATTAAAATTTGGAGAGGATCTTACTTGATTGATTTCGCAACACCCCAAAAAAATTATAGAAAAATTCGCTACCAAATTGGAGATATAGTTGATTCTTTGAAATTAGGGTTTTGACATAGTTTTGACCGAGATCAAGCTCTGATACCACTTGTAAGGAAATTACTTGGATAAATAAGAATATAAGCAGCAAGAGAACACCAAAGAACACAATATTGTAGATAAATTATCACAATATGCAAGTAGAATAGCTTAGCCACTTTAAGGGGGCAACCTCCAAACCATGCAATAAGACTCAAATGCTCAATATGATGATGAACTACTACCTATTAACCTATATATATATATATATATATATATATATATAATTTATATCTTATGGCCATCACCAAAGATGACCCGCTAATGATAATATAACACATATGAAAGAGATACATCATGATAAGAAGTTATGATAGCCACAAGTTGGCTATACACATCCAATGTAATATATATGATTAAGTGCATATCATGTGTGCCCATCGAAGCATAATGGAAGCTGAAAATTGTCATAAGAGTTGTTGATGAAAGAATACATGAAACTTAGGAATCACCTCAATTTAGAAT
This sequence comes from Taxus wallichiana var. yunnanensis, assembly GCA_018340775.1. Taxonomy (NCBI): domain Eukaryota; kingdom Viridiplantae; phylum Streptophyta; class Pinopsida; order Cupressales; family Taxaceae; genus Taxus; species Taxus wallichiana. The sequence continues at coordinate 601,983,762 of CM031241.1, read as the reverse complement.
CACTCCAAAAATAGTAAAAGTTGTTGTAAATAATAAGCAATAATAGAAACACATTACTACAAATAAATAAACTAAATGAAATTGATATCAACAAGCTTCTTAATTTACAAATAGAAGTGTTCTATATATAGAAAAAGCAAGACTTGTAGTCATACTTTACTCTTGACTATATGATAGACATGAGTGCAACATCCTCCACATGAATAGGCACACATGACACAAGTAGTCAATATATGAGTGCCACTTATCCCAATCTAAACCTACGAGGTGTGCAAAGTATACTAAGTCAACAAATCTTTAAAAATCTAAGTGAACTAAATAAACTTACAATACACACACACACACACACACACACACACACACACACACACACACACACATTGCACCAAAACTCTCCATTTAATTATACTAATGGAAATCAAAAGTAAAAAAGAAATGGGTCCCTCAACTAGCCCACGATAAGGTACCCATGTACAATAAGTACAACCTAGAAAAAATGAGATACAAAACAAAGGTTTCTCATAAAACTAAAATAAGTACTATAAAGACTACATTAAATGGGATGAAAATCATTATGAAAAAAACATTGGATGATATTAAAGCCATCATCGAAGAATATGTAAGAAGTATTGTTGACCATTTATAGTCATCATCGAAAATGGGTATACAAAACTTTCAAGTTGCTTAGGTTCAATAGATGGTTAGGCAAGTGCACAAGAAACTAACGACAAGGCATGTTGTTTTAGAATGCTTACTCCTCACATTTGAAGCCATTCTAGGTGTCACCTTTGCCAAGATTGTGCATCAGCCTCTCATGACTGTTTTAGGATCTTGACAAAGGTGGGAAAGGAGTCAAACATCATAAATTAATAGGTTGGGATAACAAGGATCAGCTTAAATATTTCAAGTATCAAAGGAAAGTACAGTTACATGGGTCATCACTTGCTTGTTTATTAGTTTCAAATCAAATGAAGGTACAATTTATTCATTTTATTTCTTATGATTAAATGAAGTTGTATTAGTGTGTTGAGTTGCATGGGTTCATTCCATATTATGTATTCTTGAAGGAAAATGAAAAGAGACACAAACAACTCACTACATAAAAGAAATTTCATTTATTCATAAGGAAAGTGTACATTTATCTCACACAAGCTATAAGAAATAACTAAAGAGAAAGAATGCATGTGAGTATGAAACTGAAAATGTAAGGAGGTGAGGAGAACTTATCATTACCTTTAATGAGGATTTCTTCCTTCGCAAGTTATTCTGGTTCTATTGTCCTTGTCAAACTACTTCACTATACTTGAAAAAAGAGGAGTAAATGTTAGAGCTCATAGTGTCTTCGCCTCGTTATATTTTCAATTTCAGAAATTCATGTAATCTAATCAGTAAGAAGATTAAAGTTCAAAGTGTTAATTTTCAGCCATATTAACTTCTCATCAAGTTACAATTGTGTATCAAGAAGCAATCATTCATGAGAAGGAAGTACACATATTCTAAAAGTACAAAATTAGAGACAAAATCATGAGCATCAAAGGCGGTCTTGAGGATAACACACTCTTTTGAAATGAATAAATAAGGTAAAAATAACCAATGTAGCCACAAAGTTACAAAATATCCCAAAAGAATGATTTCACATTATGCATATGAAGTACATAGTTCTAAGATTGAAGGAATGAAATTGCGGTATTATCAAATACGGTGATATAATGCAAATGATCATTCACTCGCTAATCAAATTGAAATACAAATGACATGACCATTTTAATAGGCTACAAATATCCATAAGTCAAGCATGGTATAGTCATAAAAAGGAAATCCTATCAACAAGTCAAGCATTCCCTTAGCTTTGTGAGAATGGGTATATGTGAAAAAGGAGCATCAAAGCTAAAAATTACTATATCATGTTAAGTGTCAAGTGGTCTTGTTTAGATTTACATGGTGCCTATAAGTGAAATAGCACAACCAACCACAAAATATGGAAAAAAAAATAGTGTAGATATAATGCTCGTTAGGATAAAGCATGCTCAAGTCATCCACCTACCGCTTATGGAAGCTATATGATTCACAAGGGAAATGAGGAAATATGTTGCAATTTTCTTTTGTGTAAGTTTCGTTCATAATAAGCAATGCTTCATATATTAATTAAACTTGTAGTAGAGTTAAACTTGATAAACTTCACTCTATTTTCTTCAGAAAAGTAAATAGGAACAAGAACAAGATTTATTCTAATTGCAGAAATAAAGAGAGCCATTAAATCACATTCATCTTATATCTTGAGCAACATCAAAAGTAAAAGGCGTGCACGAGAATAACACGCATTACCAACTTTCCATGTTTTGAAGTGAGAAGGGTTTACAAATTACAACAACGAAAATAGATGCTCAAATCACATTGTAGAGTATCCAACATGAGCCATTAAGCTAGAGCTATAACTAAGCCATGTGTCGAAAACAAAGAGCTACATAAACATAGCATGACAATATTTTAAAAGTAAACCAGAAAGAAGAACAAACCCTCAAAGCAAATGGCAAGTTTGAGAGTACATAACTTGAGTGGGAGGTAACAGAGTTTCTTGTACTAAGGTAAAAAAACCTAGAAAGGAAAATGGTGAGCCGTTATGTGTCAAAACACCAAGTCAAGCGGTGGAGCTAGTCAAGCTATGGAAAGTGTTTGCATTGGAACCCTCACGGCAACGAACAAAGAGTTTTGCATATAAACAGGGAAGTTCCTAAAAATTAGAAACTCAAAAATAGGGGCTCGATTCAGAATTGAAATGGCAGCCATGCATAGTGATGTGCTCCACCAAGATAAATAAATGTAAACCCAGATAGGTAGTTGATATGTATAAATAAAGATCGAGTAAAGAAAATAAAAACAAAACAGAGATCTACCTTTTGGGATTAGCTTAGATGTAGCAGGGTAAACTTGAAGCAAATTTGTCAAGTTAAACCCTATCTAAGGATATAAAATGTGCTCGAATGCAATAACAGATCCACAAATTGATGTATATAAACCCATGAACCCCTCCATTTATAGAGAAGTGATCTCATACCAAGTCATGTTAGGTCATTGCATACCTCCAAATCATTCACAAATTGAAACTTTCTCAATTCACAAGCACATAATCAAAACTTTAACAACAATGAAGAATCCATGATGGCCAAATAAAACAAAGCCATCGGTTGTACCAAAGCATGCCAATATGTAAAGCAAGTCACAAAAAGGTGTGGTAAAACAACCCGAGTTCCATTTGCAATAGAACGACCATTATAGCAAGTGTGAAAGCTCTAAAACTAGTTAAAAACATGACCACCTCCAGAAATAGTTATGACCAAAACCCAATCAAATGGTAGCATTAAGATTTTTGCACATATGAACTAGAGAAATACAAGTTCCATTTTCCATGGCTATTAGAACAAAACAAAGAAAAAATCAAGAAAAGCTAGCAAGACATCCTCCATGGCCTCCCTAATCTTCCAAACAAAGTCTCCTTTGGGTAGGGCTTTCTCAAACCTTCCATATTTTTACAAAAGCAAAATGACAAGAGAAAAGTAATTTTAGGCTATTTTTGCCCTAATCCGAGCTAGGTGGAGATAACTCATGGTCAATCTAACCATGATTATCTTCTTGCATTATCATGCACATAGGGTTCTTTAATTTTTCCTTGTTATTATGCATTTATGTAAAGCGTAATACTAAAGTAATAATCCCACTTTAGCCAAGGTTTAAACAATTAATCCAAAAAATAGACCTTTTCTCAAATGGGACAAAGATGAACCAATATGATCGTACATATACGGTGTCCAACCAAGGGAAGTTATAAAATTGCATGTGTCACGAATAAGGCAAAGAATGCTAAATACACATGCATGCATTAGAGGACAAAAATAGCCTTTTTTTAATGAGATAAGGAGTGTTACATTTTTTATCCAAGATACCTTAATTCTTCCAAACATGCTCGTACATGCTACTTTATTGTGTTGATGAGAGGTAGTTGACTAGTCAACTTCAAGTGGACAATGCACTTGGCATGCTATCTTTAGCATTTTAATTTAAAATTATATTTTTGAGAGAGGGAAAAAAGTATGCATGTATGTACCGAGCTATAATTAGAGTCCATGGGCTATTTTTGGTAGAGTGGAGTTGATTTTCCTATATTTACATGGATTTTATAAGCATGTGAGGGGGCTTAATTTTTGTGGACTTATGTTGCACAATTTGTATTATGCACCTTCGAATAATAAAGACTGAATTTTTCCTCCATTCTCAAGATTTTTTGTAGTGTGTAAAAGCAGGTTGTAGGCGTGTTTTAAGTGAGTATATTTATTCCTTTGCATGTTAATAGCCTCATAATACCTTCATTAAGTGGATTTGATTGTTTTGTAATCACATAAGTGTGTTTTAATACCTTAGTGAGTACAAGATCTGTTAATCATTGAATGGAGTGAAGCCATCATCTCTTCATCATCCGTTAAATGTGTTTTGTGCAAGCTTAAATCCCAAAAAATTTGGTGTATCACTCCTTTTCCATTTTTCAGTCTTTTCCTAACCCTCAACCCATACATTTTCAATATTTTTAGGTAATCCATCAAGGGACCATCCCTCTCTGGAGGTTCTCCTTAGTCCGAGACACCCACAACTCGAAGGAGATCCCATTGTAATGGTGAAGTTAGAGTCAGATAGCCCATCCAACACAGAGGTGTACTTCAGAATGATAACAAGTACAACTAAAAATAATGGTGAATAATTGAAATTTACACGAGTGGTCTAAATCCTTTACTCGATCACTAAAGAAGAGAAGTTGACATTATATGTACAACATAGCTCAAAAGAGACTATCAATTTATTGAATGATGTGACAAAAGTACAAAAGAGTACACAAAGAATGCCATCAACTCCCTAATGTAGATGATTTGATATGCCAAAGGTAAGAAAGGGACATACACATCCAAAAATAAATATGAATACACCCCCATATTATTGAATAGGTGCAAAGAAAATAATAATATATCTACATGAGTGGTCTTAATTGACTACCAAACACAAAATGATGATAGGAGTTGGGTATGTCATAAAATGCTCACTAATAGGGATGGTCTCGATTATTAAGGTATCAAATGATACAAACATAAGCCTCTCACAAATAATATGGCACTAAAAGTGATGGGAATACATAACAACTAAGAAAAGGGTGTGTAAAACAAGGTACACATGCATGAAGGTAGACTAGGCTATGAAAAGTAAACCCCTGTTGGCACTTTACAAGTAGTGTGAGTATACATCCCAAAAGAACCGAGTAATGCACTATATACTCCAGATTAAATCAAAACAATAAGATAAATAATCTGTCTAAGAAAGTCCAAATCAATGTGAGAGTTACTCTAAATAAAAAGGAATGATACTAGGTAGAATGAGTAGTGTGTGATTGATGTAGCTAAATGGTAGATAATCCATTCCTATAGATCCCATGCAAATAATGTTGATGATGTTGTCGTGAATAATCTAGGATCCATCCTAGATGAATATAAATGGTGGATGAATATGATTGCATGTGATCTAGTTCCATAAACACAAACGTTACATGTGAGGAATCATCTATAGAAGTATAATGACTCTCATATCCGAATGAAGTAGTCTCAAGTCTCTTATGCCTAAGAATATGTGTAGAAGGACTCATGTGTCACTCAATATCCTCACGAAGAGTGGAAATAACAAAAACATGTGAGTGCATAAAATGGACTTGATGAAAAATCATTTGTTTTATATCCAATGCCATGACAATAAGTCCAATGAACAAGTTGGAGAGGGGTTATGATGCCCTATAAATTTGTGCCATGCCCTCACCGAATTGACCAATGTAATAGAGAGTGCGGGATCGAAAAAATTGTGTGTTTCTCAAAGGATCCAAACATAATTATGGGTAAATCTAAATTATGGGTTCATAACAACAACGCAAAATGTGTGCATCAAGTTCAATGGGAAACTCATTATTAGGAAAAGCAGAGGATGAAGATGTGTTAATAGGATATGAATCAATGACATAAGGTAGATTGTGCTCAATTAGAGGCATGTCCATGGTGTCAATATGAAATTTCAAGAAATGTCTTATAATTATTGAAGGAGGGTGTCTTATAATTATCAAGGTGCCTTTTCCATAAATTAGTGAAAGTAATAAGGAGTTATGTTTTTAATATTCTCTTTCTCTTTAATAAATCTAACCATGTCTTCTTGAAGTGAACATACTTATGAAAAGAGTATGGTGTTTTTAGAAATCAGGTTATTATTTTCCTACATGAGAGTGTGGAAGTCATGGATTGAATCCATTTACAATATAAAGGAAAAGAATACCTTGGAAGAACTTCAAAAATGAACACACTCAATAAAAACCTCCCAAACTGCTTATAATAATGCAGTTCTTACAAATTTTCCTCAATATAATGGTTGGCATGCAAGCCAAGAATAAAATAAGCCCAACCCAGAAACTATTTTAATGCACAAAAATGAACCCCTAGCTGAAAATAGGTGGCACTTTATAAAATAGTGTATTTATATATCAAATATAATCAATAAATTGTAAGGTTATTATGAAATTATACTCCTAGTATATTATGAACCAAATTTAACCCACCATTTTAAATTACATGAAAACATGCACTTAAAAATATAACATCTTGATTCAACACATGGATCGCCAATGAAAGTACAAAAAGTTGTACATGACCACAACAACTAGGAAAACACTACCCCTAGTTTTTGTAAACTAAATTTGATGGGGCTCTCAGAGGCAACCCAAGTAAATCGGGAGTAGGGTGTATTTGAGAAATAATAAAGGGGACGTGATCATGGCTGGTTCCTTTCCATTAAGTGATGGAACTTGTAACCTCGTTGAATATCAAGCTCTCTTGGAGGGTATCAAGTTAGTGGTTTCTAGTGGTTGTGATCATCTCTAGGTGGAGGATACTGAAAGTAATTATTCACGCGATTTCTAAGGGATCAACCCTCTCATGACATCTTAATTTCTACATTTCAACATTCTCTTTTGGCTAGGTAAAATTCAAAGTTGGAGCTTTAATCACATTTATAGGGAAGTAAATCGAGTCGTCGATTTCCTTGCTAATGTGGAAATTGATGATCCAGATGCCACATTGATTTAAATAACTTTGAATATTGGCACGAATTAGTCAACATTATTTCTCACAAAAGGAGGCACAACATCGCCTTACAACATTAATTATGGCAGTTTCATCCTGTGTTTTAGATGGTCATTGATTTTCCTTTCCTCACTCTTCCTTATTTTCATTCTTGGGTTGGCGCGATATGGTTTTCTTGGGTTTTCCATTCATCACTCTATGCGGTGAGTGGAGGGAAATTGATTTCTCTTCATCCATTTCCTGCAGCCACCTCCAAAAAAAAAAAAAAATCATTATGATTCACTACATGAGATTCAAATTTATCAAGTGTGTGTTAGGTGATTCTTACCGGTAGGAATCGCATAGGGCGCGGGCCAGTTCATAAATAGTAATAGTATTCATCTCCAATTGTCTCCTACTCCATCCAATTCATAGTGGACATCGAGGTAATTATTGAATGCTTTATTTATCCGGTTCACGAGAGGCATATTGAGTGAGGAATTGGTCAATTTTTGTATCTTTGACCTTTTGGTTTGGGTGGAAGAGGTGACGCTCAGAAATTGGCTTCGGGCATGGGGTTAATTGGCTTGGTGAGAAATACAAGGATCTACTCCTCTATGCGAAGAATGTGCATGCCATTTTTCTCGGCATGGTGGACTAGATCCTAGAAGATTACTCCTCTCGGATATTTCTAAAGTTCATTTTCTAATTGATTCGGCCATTGATCATCTTAATGCACTTTGGATCATGCCAGGTGGCCTTTGAACTCTTTCTTGGTAAGGTTACGCGCCATTCGGCAAAGACATTGATGGGGATGTTGGTCGAGGCGAGGTGAATGTCGGGGGTGGAGTAGTGATAGTTGAGCTCGGTGACTTGGACGACTCCACTGCAAGTCTTTGTAACGGGTGGTGGCTCCTTTTGATGGTCTTATATCTCTCTTTCGGCTCATTTTTGGCTATGATCTTGCGTTTCTGTATTTGTCTTGGATCCTTTGATTCATCTTTTGGCACATCTTCTTTCTCACGTTCCATTTTGTGGGGTTTTGGGTATTGTGTTTTGTTTGGCTCTTGTTCGATTTTTTATTGTAAGGGTGGGGTCACGTAACCCTTTAGTTCTAAGCTCCGGTCAAAAGTGTTTAAAAAAACAACTTGGAAAAATTACATTTTATCAAAATATGGAAAACCAAAAGTTACAAAACCACTCCAATATGTAGAGCATGAAAAATACACAATATGAATAAAAACATTCTTTGTAGGCCTTTTGAAGAAGACAATACAACCTACGGAAGAAAAGTAGACAAAAAGTGATGCTCAATGGTGTAGTATATGTGATTTTTTTCACACATGGGGCTAAAAAGATAGTTTTAGGTCATTTTGTGCCTAAAATAAGCAACTAGGGGATAATTAGGGTCCAAGGGCCTAAGTTAGAGACTTGGGATGGTCATATGGGAAACTAAGAGCTTAAAAATGCTCTTAAAGCTAAACATGTAGCTTAAGGGATTTGAACTCCAGACCTCTTGGTAGTAAATGCTTTGCAAAATGATATGTTTCATCACACCACTTATCATGTTCAATACAATAATTTCCAAAATTTATCTTTATTAAAGATAAGTGCAAGCTTGTGCATTTGAAGGGTTGCCCATATAGCTACAAACTTCAAACAAATGCTTGGGAGCACTGTAAGTACAAATTACAAAAACTTATACTTTTTGGAAATCTCATGAGATGAAGAATTTGAAAAATAGTGATTAGATCCTCCAACATACAAAAATTCACAAAAACTATACACCCTATTTGTTATGGTTTGTCTAAAAAAGTGAAACTTAATAAATCCATAGAAAACAATTTGTATTGTGAAAAAAAAAACCTTTTTTAAATGTGTCTTTTTAATGTAGAATCCATTTACAATATTAGAAAGAACTATACAAATATAGTTTTATCCCAAAACTTTTAAAAACTCTTTAGAAGGGTTAGAAAAGGATTTTTGTTAAGAATAAAAACCCACGTATGGTTGTTTTTTAATACCAACAAGATGATATGCCTAAAATATTACAAATAACTTGGATAAGTATATGGATCAAAAGAAGAAGCAAAAAATCTTCAACACCATAATTACCAATTGAAGCAGTTTTGTTTTAAAACCATTAAAGAGTAGAGCGAAACCCATGAATCTCCTCAATTTTACTCACTCCAAAAATGGTAGAAGTTCTTTGCAAATAATAAGCAATAATAGAAACACATTATTGTCAATAAATCAACCGAATGAAATTGATATCAAGAAGCTTATTAATTTACAAATAAAGTTATTTATATATAGTAAACGTAAAAATGTAGTCCACATGGATAGGTACACATGAGAAAAGTGGTCAAGCTATGAGTGCCACTTATCCTAATCTAAGCCTAGGAGGTGTGTAAAGTAGACTAAGTGAACAAAGTGTAAATAAAACACAATGAACTAAATAAACTTAAAATAAATATTGCACCAATAGATGTAAGTAGTTAGGAAGACATGTTTATTATGACTCGATCATGATAGTGCGAGGAGGGAGAATGAATGACATAAGCAATATAAATAAAATAGATGGGACGTCCCTGGTTGCAGTAGGATCCACAAAATGAATTATCGAAAAGCCTTATAAAAATTCCACCACATATATTTTCATGGTTAGTTCATCCCAATGAAGTTTTTAGGTAACTTTTCCCTTCATTGTTGGAAATTATAGGTAATACTTAGATCATTGATCTAATTCTTCCGGCTTGCTCCATTTGCTTGATAAAAATGTTCAACAAAAGTCAAGGTGGTTGTTATAGAGTTGTAATACCCTAATTTAAAAAATAGGAATGAATAGTGAAACTTTTAGTGGAGTGAGTTGTTAAATATTTGGATGGAAAATTTAACACCTCTATAAAATGAAAAGAATAAAAACTTAAGCACACAATTATTACTTAGTATTATATATGTTTATTCTCTTTTTATTATATATATTTCTTGAAGTTTCTTATGGTATGTTCCATGGAAGAGAAAAACACATTGTGCCCAACACATTCGTTCTCCTTTGCTAGAAAACTCTACAACCTTTTCCATATTTTTTGATAATTTCCTCAACCATATCATCTTGATCTCTTGTTAGGGAACGATGTGGCGAATAAATAAAATACACAAAATGATTTTTTGAAAAGGTGTTGAAACTTTCAGGAAAATGTAATTGACAAGCTTAATCACTATAATCCCCAAACCTTTTCCAATTTTACAGATATTCATGTTGTATTAGTGTAAACATAGAATATATTATTAGTATGTTAGTGTGAACATTAAAATATCACATGTGTATGTGAAATTATATTATCTCTAAGATGATATAATATTATAATGTGAGTAAGTAGGTTATTGATATGTGATTTAATTGAATAATGTAAAGGATTTGTTTACACAACTCATGTAGATTAATATTATGAGACATTTTAGGATATAAATTGTTGAGAGATATTTTGGGTGAGTGAGATAATAATGGAGATCTTGGATAGATATGTGGATTGAGTGATATTCTTGACTCCTTATCTTGTAGTGCCTCATTGAGATATAAAAGTGCACCTCTCATATTATATGTTAGATACATATGAATTAAATAAATAAGAGTTGAATGTGTTTTAAAATATTTATATTTCTTGTATTTTCCATTATGTAAAATATAATAAAAACATTTCATTTGGTATTAGATCAAGTTTATTGTAAGAGCAATATAAGGCATTGATTTCTTAAGAGGCATTGATTTCTTAAAATCTCAAATTGATGGTTTCCTCTAAAGATTAAAAATCGCCGTAAAATTCCAATAGGCATCTCTTAGTAAAATAGATGTATCTTTAAAAAATGAGGAAAAAAATCGCTCCAAAATTCTTTGGGTCAAGGAGTTACAGAACGGCATTTTTTTCAAAATGCTCGAGCAAGAACGACCTTATCTGCGCTGCCTGGCGTAATGGCTAGTCCGTCGGCTCGCAGGGACCTACTCTCTCTAACCCGCTCATCTCGGTCCAGTCCCCCGAGGCCCTTAGTTCTTGAATCCAAGTTCAAATCTGGGGAACGCTCTTTCTTCCGACGTCTTGGAGGAAGAGAACTCTGTGACCATTTCTCTGGAATGTTTGGTCGACCTCGATTCTCAACTGCTTCTTCTTGGACAGTGGGCTATCATCACTAAATTTGTGGGTCAGTAGCTTTTGGTGATGAGTGATCGAGCTCTGGTGCGATACCCAATGGGGGAGCGGTCTTCGTGTGAGATTCTTGGACAAAGGATTCTTCCTTGTCATCTTCCGTAGCCAAGCCCAAAGGGACGACACCTCGAAGGAAAGAATATCTGCTTCTTGAATCAGGTCTTCATCTTCGGAAGTGGTCAGCTCATTTCGACCCTGATCAAGCCATCATGGAAGGTTTTCAGGTATGGGTTAGACTTTATTCTCTCCCCAGTGAGTTTTGGTCTCCTTCTTCCCTCACACAAATTTGTTCTGGTCTGGGGAGAGTCATCGTATCGATCCTGTTACCCTCGAAGGCTCCCTTTCTTCCTTCGCAAGGGTCTGTATTTTGGTGGATGTTTCCAAAAAACTGCGTGATAGAATCGTGATTCTTTCCTCCAACGGGAAATGGGTCCAGAGGGTGGATTATGAGACCATCTCGAACTGTTGTTTTCTGTTGTAAACTTCGGGTCACTTCCAGAAAGATTGTAAAGAGCCCCCTTCTTCGAGGCCACTGTGTGGAAGAAGAAGACCTCCCCTTCCCATGTCTCAGCAGCGGTGAATCCTCCTCCTACTGTCGAGCCTCTCTGCCCCCCTTCTCTTGTCGAAGAAAAGTCTCTCCTTGGAAACTCTTAATTTAGATCCCAACACAATCACTCTTGTTAAAGAAATGGCTTCGGTGGTTCAAGACTCAACGCGTATCCTCTCCTTATTTCAAGAGGGTATTGCTTTAGGTCTCGGCTCGACGTCACCTCCCTAGAAAATTGGGTGGGGAACAAAGAAGATTTTCTCAATGCCACCATGGAGGAAGCTTGGGGATGATCTAGTCTCTCAGGAAGAAGAAGGTGAGATTTTGCATTCAAGCCGTGGTATTCTTCCTACCCCACCAATCCACAACCTAAATCTTGGTCCGAGTGCTGTAGGGTGGCCCTCCAAATCATGGTCTTCTCTAAAAGAGGTGGCTTCTGGTAATCAATCTCAGCTAGGCTCTTATTTCTCTATCTCAAGTAAGAGAGGTGAGTCCTCTCTGAACAAAAGATGAACATCCTATCTTGGAATGTTAGGGGTCTCAACGCCCCTAACAAGTAGTGTCTGCTCAGGTGCTATGTCACGGATATGAACATTTCCATTTGTTTGTTGCAAGAGACCAAGATGTCTAGCTCGGCGTGTTTAGATGGTTGGTTTCGAAGTTGGCGTGGTTGGGAAGGCCTCTTTGTTAATTCGAATGGTGCTTGGTGGGTTGGGGCTTCTATGGAAGTCCTCTGATTTGCAAAGTGGCCTCCCTTTCTTTGCATTCCAATTTTCAATGGTGCCAGTAGGTTCTAAAACATTCTGAGGAGTCTTTTTTCCTTTGTAATGTCTACTGATCTGAATAATCCTATTCAAAAGAGGGAAACATGGCAAAAATTTAGGATTCCTTGAGTTCCCTTCGGACCTTAAATCAATAGTGGCAGGGGATTTTAACGCCACTATTTCTGATCGGGACAAACGTGGTGGACTCAGTTGGCAACCCCGTTCCCAAGATGATTTCATTTCCTTTGTTCATTCCTCCAAGCTGGTTGATTTGGAACCACATTCGGGTGGTTCACGTGGAACAATCGACATGCTGGCTTGGGAATTTGGTGGTAAGACTAGATAGATTTCTGGTCTCGGAATCTTGGCTTCAGAGAATTTCCTCCTCCAAAGTTGTGTCTCCCCTCTGTCTGGTTCTGATCATTTTCCCATTTCTATGTCTATTAATTTTGATCTTCCCCCTCGATGCTCACCCTTCAAGTTTGAAAGTATGTGGATGCAGGATCCCAACATTAAACCATTGATCAAATCTTGGTGGGATTCTTTCTCTGTTTCTGGTACCAAAATGTTTATTCTTTCTAAAAAGCTATCTTTTCTCAAAGATAAACTTCTAGCTTGGAATTCTTCTTCCTTTAAAAACATCTTTCAAGAAAAATTAAGAGTGGAGAAAGCTCTCCGTATTCTAAATGAAAGGGTCTTCAGGTTTGGTATGCAAAGTGATGATTTTCTTCTCGAAAAGTCCCTTCTCAGTGAGTTGGGTGATCTTCTTTGAAGGAGGAATCTTTTTGGCGTCAAAAATCTAGGGAAATCTGGCTCAAAGATGGAGATAAGAACACCAAATTTTTCCATGCCTCGGTTAAAGCTAGGAGAAATACAAATTATATTTCTGCCATCAAGCAACCCGATGATACGTGGATCTCCTCCCAACCTGCAATCAAAGAGGAGGTGGTTTCCTTTTTCCAAAAGCTTTTAACCGAAGAATCACACTCTTCTTTGGCCTCTCAATCCCCTCTTCTAGAACAAATTCCCAAATTGGTCAACAAAGCAGATAACGAAAGTATTTCTTCTCCTTTCTCTTTGGAGGAGATCCAAAAAATTGTTTTCTCTATGGCCCAGGACAAAGCCCCTGGTCCAGATGGTTTCCCAGCTACTTTTTACCAAGATTTATGGGAAGTAATTGGTTCATCCGTTTGGCAAGCTGTTGAAGAATCCGTTCTACGGGCAAAGTCCTCGGTTCTCTCAATCACACTTTCATTTGTATGTTCCCCAAAAAATCCCCTACGGATAAATTTGATGACTTCGCCCAATTTCCCTTTGCAATACCTCATACAAGATTATTTCTAAAGCTATTGCTTCCCGTATTCACCCCTTCCTCTGCTCTATTGTTTCACAAGAGCAAAGTGGTTTCCTCCGGCAGATCTATCTCTGAAGGAGTTATCATTTCCCATGAACTTATCCACACCTTACAACACTCTTCTCACCCTAGGGATGATGATCAAGTTGGATTATAGCAAAGCCTATGACCGGATTAATTGGCGAAGTTCCTTCTTAAATCCTTGCAGGCTTTGGGCTTCAGTAATCCTTTGTGTGATTGGATTTTTAACTGCATTTCTTCACCCTGCTTCTCGGTTCTAGTGAATGGCTCTGCAAAAGGTTTCTTTAAGAGCAAAGTAGGGCCTTAGGCAGGAGATCCCCTCTCTTCCTTCCTTTTTATTTTGGTGGCCAAAGCTTTGGGTCGCAGCATTAAGTCCGCAGTAGTCTCTGGTACTCTTTCGGGACTATTGTCTTCCTCCAACCTACCTCCTCTCACTCACCAACAATTTACAGATGATACATTTCTTTTTGGAGTTGCTATTGTCCCGAAGCATGGGCCTTGTCTAATATTCTCAATTCTTACTCTAATGTTATGGGTCAGGTGATTAATTTCCATAAGTCTGTCATTTTCTTCTTCAATGTTCCTCCTCGGCTGCAAAGAAGGATTCTAGTGATCCTTGGTTTCATTTTCTGGCTCTCTCCCTCATAAATATTTGGGCATTCCTTTATTCTCTAGAGCTGGCAAAGCTAGCTTATGGACTGACCTTCTGCAGTCCTTTTCAAACAGGCTCTAATCCTAGAAAGGGAAATGGCTTTCCTTAGCGGGTCGTTTGCTTCTGATTAAGTCAATTCTATGCGCTCTCCTGTCTATATGTTGTTTGTTCTGGCTCTTCCTCATTTGATGCTTTTGAAATTTGAAAAGATTATCAGAACCTTCCTCTGGCAGGGGAATAGTGAAGACCGTAAATTCCATCTGGTCAAATGGGAGGTGGTCAAATCTCCCATCTCTTCAGGTGGTCTGGGGATTGCGGATTTAGCTTTGCATAATATTGCTCTGGGTGCCAAATTAGTATGGAACTTCATATCCTCCCCACAAAAATTGGCTCATCAGGTTCTTTCTCACAAATATCTGGTGGCTGGTAGACCGGAGCTTCTTCTTTCCAGTGAAGAGCTCCCTAAAGGTTCTCACATTTGGAATTTCATGTGCAAATGCAGATCTCTAATTACCGATTCGGCCTCTTGGTTTGTCAACAATGGTACTGTAAATTTTTGGGAGGATAGTTGGAACGGGTGCTCTCGCTTAATCTAGTTCCCCTCTCAACAATGTAATGAACATAACCAGCGTGTCTGGGGTTCTTACGTTGCTAATTATGGCTCCGTCATCATCCGGATGGGTCTCCAACGTGGCTCTGGAAAGACCCCTCTTCCTTGGATGTCTCGGCTTAGAATGCTCTATCTTTTGGAGGAGATACTCTCGAGAAGAGTGGCTTACAAGGATTGTGAGGATCATTTGCTCTGGCTTGGCTCCGTCTCTAGCACTTACTTAGTCAAAGATGGCTACCGCATGCTCCTCTCTCAATCTGGTTTTATCGATCTTCCTAAGCTAGGTTGTTGGCACCACTCTCTTCTCCCAAAAGTGGTGATCTTCGGCTGGCTCATTCTTAAAAACAAAGTCTTAACACAACTTCGCAGAAGATCCTGGGGCTATGCCGGCCCTTCCAAATGCGTAATGTGTGGTCAGGCGGAAGAAGATCTCGATCACCTCTTTCTCCATTGCTCTTTTGCGGGTCTTGTCTAGCAATGGCTTTTGGGAAAACTAAACCTCTCCTGGGTGCACTACAACAATATCAGAGACTCTCTCCTGTCCTGGCCATCTATGAGGTACAAAAGTTCCTTGAGCTCAATCTGGCAGGTGGCCCCTTATTTTCTTTTATGGCATATCTGGTGGGAGAGAAACTTGCGTCTTTTCCGTAATCAACAGAGCCTTCTTCCAGCCTTTCTGAGAAAACTGGAAGTTGTTATTTCTAAAGTTGTCTCCAAGAATAGCATGAACAACCCTACGTTTTCCTCTGTGGATGCTCGAATCTCAAAGGTCTGGACTCTTATCAAAATTCCAAATCCCGGCTCCATAGTCAAACGAGGCCTTTCCCAAGTGGAGAAGCTCATTCGCAGGAAACAGGCTTTGTGGAGACCTCCACCCAAAGGCTTGTGGAAACTAAATTTTGACGGAGCCTCCAGAGGCAATCCAGGTTTATCGGGGCCGGTTGTATTCTTCGTGATGTGGAAGGCTCTCTCATTACGGCGGGCTCCTTTCCTCTGAGCAATTGTTCGTAATCTGGCGGAAGTGCAAGCCCTCTTGGAAGGAGTCAAACTTGCCATCAAGATGGGTGGGGATTCTTTACTTATCGAAGGTGACTCCAAATTATTACATTAGCTATCTCTAAGGGTTCTGCCTCTTCCTGGCGTATCAATCCATTTTATTTTGGCTTGGTAAATTCAAATTTTGGAGCATCAGTCACATTTACCGAGAATCCAATTCGGTGGCGGATCTTTTGGCTAATCTTGCGATCGATTTCTCACACGCTGCAATAGTCTCCAGTGACACTACGGCCTAGGAAGGACTCACGTCAATCCTTTCCTCTGAGAGATAGATCCGAGAGTTGAGTGGTATGGCTCCTTTAAGTACCATTCGTATCTTCTTTCTCTTGCCTTTTTGTCTTGTTGGTTTCTCTGGTTTTGCTGCTTCCGCATTCCATGGCCTTCGTTGGTTTCCCATTCGTAGCCCTCCGTGGACAATTTAGGGAACTGGCAGATTCTTCTGCCATTGATCGTCATCACCTTTCTATTATTTTCAAGTTCTCCTCAAAGAAGAAGTGAAGCTATCGAAACAATTCTGGGTGACTCATATCGTTTTCATGCCCGATGTCCCAGGATGGATTCGGATATCACTTCTACTTTTGTATCTTTTTGCCTCCTCCCATCTTGATCCGCCATGGTCAAATTTTTCGCAGAGGATGAAATCTACGTAGTCCACAGGGTAGGTTTGCATGAACAACTAGTTGACTTCTCCCTTCTCGATCCTTTACTGTGGGTGGAGGAAGTCGATGAACTTGCTTTGGGTTCTCGTCCGCTGCATCCAAGTGGCTCTGGCATGATATCGTGACT
The DNA here is from genome assembly GCA_018340775.1 of Taxus wallichiana var. yunnanensis. Classification (NCBI taxonomy): domain Eukaryota; kingdom Viridiplantae; phylum Streptophyta; class Pinopsida; order Cupressales; family Taxaceae; genus Taxus; species Taxus wallichiana. Next base: position 601,966,634 of record CM031241.1, on the reverse strand, counting down.
TGGTCACTTTTGCTCAGAATTTCCATCCCTCACTGGATCAACATTTTCTCCCGGTGGTAGACATCGATGCCACACTTTTTCCTGTGCATTCGGATGTATCGACCATCATAATGAATTAAAAGACCGAGTCGGCGTTGCCTTCAATCTGCTACTCGGGGCTGCGCATGCCGCGCGTGCGCAGAACATCTCATGATTAGTTTGTTCATCCAAGCAAGTGTTTCTGTCCCGACATGGCCTTAGTTTTCATTTTATGGTTGGAGTAGTGCCTTTCTCTCCATCTTATTTCTTCCTCCTACTTGCATCTTTTTCTGGTACTTTTCCTCTTCCTTCTTCTTCTCCCTTCTCTTGTTGTTGGGTAGGGGCCCTTACCCCTCCGGTTCATAGCTTCCGGTCAAAAGCATTTATCAATAAAAAAAAGATGTATCTTTCTCATACAATATCAGATTGAGATGATTATTTTTCATGGAAATATAAGAAGGACATACAAAACTTTGTTTCATACATCAGCTTTAAATTTAAAGCATAAAGGATCCAAAATTATTGTGTAAGTTACAAGAATGTTTTTGTTAAAAAACATAAAGAAGAAAATAGTGCAAATGTATTTGTTTTATCATAATTGAAAGAATATTCTTTAGGCTGTAATTAGAATGTATTTTGTGTAGTAGAAGAAAATAAATAGTGCAACAAAATATTGTTTTTGTAAAAGGGTACATTTTAGTTAGTCAAATGATACTCATTGCCGATTAAAGTCAGGGGCGAATCATGGAAAATTATTTGTAAAAGGTAAATGTTTTTCATAGTGGTAGTAAAATTATATTAAAAATTAATTAAATATTAATTTTAAATCTTTTTAATTGTTTTTTCAGTCAAAAGCATAAAAAAATGTTTTTTAAATGTCTCAATCAGAACTCAGACACGTTATCAAGGGAATCCAACATCTATTTTATGAGGGGTTATACAAATTGAGCCTCAAATGTAAAACTTGACAAGTAAGTAGCAAACCCAATGGAGGATGTAGGCAATAGAGGGAGGAGGATTCTCAATGACCTCTTCACAACCCCTAATGATGATGTCGCACAACTGAAGTAGTGGCACCAAAAATATTTATTTTGTTTTATGTGGTGTATGTGTGAATAAGAACAAATGTGTATCTTTGTTCACATGTGTGAGAATGGAAATCCAAATGTAATATCTTGAAAGTGTTGTGATATGGCATGGAAGGTGTAGAAATATAAGACTATGTACGTGTATACAAGAGAAATAAGATACTATTATGTGTACTTTTAGTGATACGTTGGTGTTGAGGTCACCTGGAAGTGAAAATGGTGAATAATGGAGAATTCAATGTATGTAAATGATCACTAAAAGTATATGGTTAGCCGGTGAGAAGCTCATTTGAGGTGAAAGCATACTAAGTAAGAGTATATATGTGGCTAACCACTAAGTTATAGATCATGAGTAACAATTTGTAGACTAGAACGTGTTGGCATACACCGATGTTTTCGGGTGCTCCTTACCCCATGCTTACACTAAGGGGGGAATGTTACAAATATTCATGTTGTATTAATGTAAACATATAATATATTGTTAGTATGTTAGTGTGAACATTATAAAATCATGTGTGTATGTGGAATTATATTATCTAGGATAATATGATATTGTAATGTGAGTGGGTAAGTTATTAATATGTAAGTTAATTGAATAATGTAAGTGAGTTGTTTACACAACTCACATAGATTAATATTGTGAGAGATTTTATGAGATAAGAGTGTTGAGAGATATTTGGGATGAGTGAAGGAATAATAAAGATCTTGGAGAGATATGTGGGATTGAGTGATAACATTGATTCCTTATTTGTAGGAGATCATTGAGATATCAAATGTACCTCCCATATTGTATGTTAGACCCATGTATGAATTGGATGAATAAGATTTGAGTGTGTTTTAAAATATTTGTATTTATTTTATTTTCCACTATGAAAATATAAGAAAATTGTTTCATCCAGACTCTCCAAAACCGTGCCAAATGTAAGAGCTTTGAATGCGTATGGGCATGCATTAAATCATAATGATTTTTTTGTTTCTCCCTAGCCACCATGTCTGAATAAACTTGAAGATCACATAGGGATGTGAATGTAGATGAAACACCTTAAATAAATGTGTTTTCATGAAATTCAATGATTGCAGATTTTGCATAAAATAGATCCATGGAAAATGCCTTAAGATGGTTGGTTAATCGAACATGATGGTTTCAAGCTATGCATAAATAGAGCTATTTAAAGATTGACTCATCATTGTACATTTTCAACCATGATATACCTACATTCATAAGAAATTGAAATCTCCTTGGCAATTACCTAATGTGGTATGAAACCTCTACCAAATCTAGAGATTTTATCCTTACATCATTCATGTTGTTGCTCCTAATATCTCTCTACAAATCCATTTTGATGGTATTATAAAATAAGGAAGACAATCATAAGTTTGACAAGAGTTGTCCTCCCACATGCAAAGTGTATTCTCTAATAGCAATATTAGAAGATCATAGAATGGTAAACTTGTACCAAATGAACTTGATGAAAGGGCCTTGGATTTATTTTAAATTAATTTCAATTAATAGGTGTAGTGTCAAAATTCACAAGTTTTATAGATATTATAGCTTGTCCCTAAATGGAAGTGTGGAGTTATGTATGAGCAACCAAGAAAGCACACAAAAAGATGGACCTCAAGGTCATTTATTACTCGTATAAGTACCTTGATCGACATGTGTACTAAATATGGGAGCTTATTCCAAGTCGTAAAGTGGCTGACAATATTTTTAGTTGTGAACTCATGTAATGCATGTTTACTCGCCCAAAGAACCCTTTTTGCATTGTTTCATCATTTGAAAGGCATCGATTTCTTATTTAATCCTAACTTGGTATCATGATTTCTTTAATTTTTATTGGAATGTATTTATTTGAATTGAGTAGTATGTACATAAAGGAATGAAGATTTAAATTGTGGTTATCCATTATGAACTATAAATGATCTAATTACCATGCAATAGGTTTTTAAAACATTTACTTAAATATCTCAAAAATAACATACGAAACACTATAAAGTAGAAAAACAACCTTCCTCATGTTTTTAGATTATATCTCAAAGTTGTGACTATGAAGTAGTTGTAAAACTATGTTGTGTTAAAAAGAAAACAACACTTTAAAACCTTAAAAACCTCCCAAAATGGATGTGCAAAATACTTCTTCATACCTACCTCCGTAAATTTATCCCTAAAACACATTCTTTAATATATAGTGATATCTACACAACCCTTAAAATTTTCCAAATCATTTATTGGATATGTTTTTGAAATGGGTTTCATAAGCATGATAGAGAGATGGTTGTTTCGAGGTGACCACTCGATATCAGAAACCCCTTTTCAATTGCCTTGGTTTTAATGCCTACAAACCCAAAAAAAAAATATTATAGCACCATAAACATTTTTGTTTATACCTTAATTATATTTAACATGAAACCTAATTGATTTTAGTGAATTAAGTACACTAAAGGATGTACGGGTTAACAACAAAGTATTATTCTGATTAATTAACTTCTAATATTAATTATCACAATCATAATAACACTTTTATATTTGTAATTTATATGTTAAACAAGATAAAACTTGAAAATAGAAAGGAATGCACTTAGTTGATTACAAATGACCTTGGGAAGTTCTAGGAGGATGTATTGCTGAAATAAGACGATCCGAACTGTAGTGGTGCTTCATTTTAGAGGTGTGACTAAAAACTACCTTAAGATGGAATTATACAACTCTACGAAGATCGTATTGTATGTCTTTGACCCTTCCGTATGGTCTTGGACCCGCTTAGCTCGGGTTCTATAAATTTTGTGCAATCGTCACCAACCGGAATTATTTTTCACCGTCAAACCTTAATTTGTTATAATGTTGCAAAGATTTAAACAATATGATCATGATCTCAAACTCTAATTTTGGATGAGAATTCCTAAAAATAAACACATGTTGGGTTTTGGGCACCCATACACACCGCTAATGTTGGCACTACTTTGAAGAGGCCTCAAATCGCACATTGTTCTCCACTTAGCATGTCAAATCTAAATGATTGCAACTAGATTTTACCACCATCTTTGATCATGCTTGAATTGAGTTTTCTCTTGCTAAGATACTTAGGAAGGGATATTTGAGTGCTTATAAATGAGAGATATTGATGTCTTGACCTGGTAAAAAGCTTCAAACTTGTAGAGATTGTTTCCCTAATGATGTAGATGTGTTATGCAAGATTTAGGAATCCTTGGGTGCCTTTTGTAAGTGTGAGAAGTGAGTGTATCAATGTAGTTCCATAAGATTTTCAAGTTAGCAAATAAGGTAGCATTTACTTTCTTATATAGGGTTCCATAGATGATTTATCAAAGAAAGGCCGACCTAAAGATATTAGAAAACCTAACAAAAATATGAATTTGAAAAAAATTTGGAGGACATACCGGTCCAATACCGTTTAAGTAGGTCGTGAAAATCAGTAATATCCCATTCAAACTATACGACCTTGACCAGGGAAGGAAAACATGTAATTTGAAGTTTGGAACTTGTTACTTGATGTTTTTCTATGGATTTTGTGCATTGTACTCTTAGAATTTGATAACATGTCATTGTGCAAGGATAAACAAGCTAAACAAGAGACCTCAAATTGTGTTAAGTAGGAATGAGAAAGTTGTATTTATCTTAGTAAGAATGCATTGTCAAAACTAACAAATGTCAAACAGTGAATTGCCAAATTTGAGTGTCTACATTTTCCTCCCCTTTAATTATGAAATAAAATTACATGCTTAAAGAAAAAGATACCAGAGTGTATAGACACACTTTGTATTTGGTCAAATGTTTATTTTGCGGGATCTCGTTGTGTTGTTAGTGTATATATATATATATATATATATATATATATGTATATATATGACATTCTTTCTTTGAGATTAAGACCTTAGTGAACATGGGAAAGGCCAACCCAAAAGATACAAAATGAAATATAAAAGGACAAATGGGCCCATAAAGATAAAATAACCAAAAAATAAAGGGGGTCAAAACTATACAATGGGGTCAGACCGTGTGTACAGCCTTAACCCTATTTTATGGTTCCGACTAGGTCAAATATAGTAAACAAAAGTAAACAAAGTAAACAGGAGATAGATATATTTGTATAAAAGGTTGCAAGTTTAATAAAATTAAGAGAAAAATAATAATCTGATTCCAATCCAATAATAAAAGGAAATCCATTAAGGGATTGATGCCTCTAAGACCTTATGTCATTGTTCAAAACTCATGTACATATAACTATAAAAAAACATGATGTAATGTTGGTTTTGTGCAAATTTTAGTGTCTACATTTCCCCTTATGCTAGTGAATGAAATTTACAAGTGCAAAGGAGAAGAATAGAACATACCTAAAAGAGTGTGAAGAAACAACCAATAGGAGTGTGTCAAGATAACATAAGTGTGTGTGGTGAATGTCATGAATCAGTTATGACCATGCAAAGAAATGGGAGAAGTGAGTCATGGGCATCGAGGGATATTTTTGACTATGTGAAAAGTGTTTTTAGAGATATGATGTAGATTTTCATTTGGCATGTAAGGTTGGGAGAAATCAAATCCCCAATAGATTGTGATTATGTAACGTAGATGTGGAAACTTCTAAGTATCCCACCACCAAGGTAAGAGTGTCAAGATACGCTTCCTAAAATGAGACCATCTAGAATCACACAAATGATGAGCTAGTGAGTGCATTTAATGTAACATTTTATTAGGAAATAACTTGGTGATGGTAAATTTTTGTAAATTTTCAATTTTTCATGAATTATGTAAAAAATAAAAATGGACCGAATGGTTTGGTTTTGACTTGGGTTAAAACCATACAAAACCATATAGTTTCGACTTGAAACCATACAATTTTGAAAGAGGTCAATTTGTTTGTAATGAATGGGATTCAAAGCATGTTGATGATTTTATGTGGAATATTTATCATGTAAGGTTGTTGATACATGGTGGTGTGTTGGTTTGTGTTTGTAAAGAGATGTGCATGGTAGATATTTTCATGGTGGTCAGCACATGGACACATTATTTATTCTAGGTATGGATGATACATATTGGAATATACTAGATAAAGCGAGGATTTTTCATGTAACACGGTTGGGGATGGTGCCACAAAATATGCACCTAATTACAACTTTGTGTGAGTAGTGGAATGTCGATACATGTACTTTCTAGCTCCCAATAAGGGAGATGCCAATTACTCTAGAGGATATGTACCAAATTTTGAGACTGTCATCATTAAGAGAGTGAATAAAGGTACTTCACATAGATATAATATACCATATAATGGTTGTGTGGAGATATTTTATAGATGGGGTGGGCTGAGAGCCCATGATTATATTGAGCACCATTTTGACATCCAAGGTATCACAAGTACGTAAATACATTGTTTTGTTATGGCATCATATGTCATAGTCTATGGTGGTAGGGTGTTTATCTCATATAGGATATGGCTTATTTTCAAGATATTGAGGAACATGAGACTTGGTATACATAGGGTTGATGTATGTTGGCACACTTGTATAGATATATGTATAAATTTACCTTAGAGAACCATGACGGTGGTATGGAAGTGATAATGTTATTGCACATTTTGGCATTTGAGCATATTGCTTACGTGTGGCTAGTAGGGTGGGCCACGGATTGAGTGGACACATATAGAGATAATGGAAATGGTGGGTCTTGCCTAAGAGGCAGGTGCTTTTGATACTATGACCTATAGATCTATTGTGGACAGATTGACATCAGTGGACATTATTTGGAGACCATATAAAGATTATGCAAGGTGGCCAAAGGATGATGTGGAGCTTCAATGTATCGGGTGGACTATATGGCTAGAGGAATGATTCCCCATGTATGAGGAAATTATATTATTATAAGAGTGTGGCTCGTCGGCCAGACCCATGAAGGCGGTCCACACATGCAACCCATAGTGATGAGGGGCCATCCTAGGCCCACAACATTTGACCTACTACCACCCCCATTAAGAGAGGTAGATATAACGATAATGGTGATGATAGCGATAAAGATGAGTGAATATTATAGCCTATACTATATGGTGGGATGAGCAACGATGGGTGCTTTTGTTTTTGATATTAAGTGGGTGGTCTAGATGGAAGTGCACCACCTATTGGTGCAAATAAGGCTCTAGGTCCTCCTCAAGGAAGAGGAGGAGAGGGAGATGCCCTGTGGAGATGTAGTAGTAATGATGGGAGATAAGCCTAAGTATATATCAATTAATTCAGTTAGTTATTTTTATAGTATGTTAATGATTGATCTTGGAAAGTGTGTAATATGTATTGTGTGATGATTACAAGTAATGCTTACTAGACCACTATTGTGGATGCCTCAATTAGTATTATGTTCGAGAATCTTTCGAGGATCTTTTCATTGGTGGACTACTTGAGAGAGTAGATGATATTACAAGAAAGCATGCCTATTTGTTTGGATCTTTATGTACAAACACTTATGTGGTCATATAATGTCATGAGTGTTTAACCATTTTCTTTACAGATGAAACAGTGATAGTAGGAAATGGTGGAAGGAATACATGTTGTGTTGTCGGTTGGAGGTTGATGTGTGCGTTCGACTTCTCGATCGATGTTGACTATGAGAGATTCCATTTGACTAGGAGGAACTACCAGAAATAGAAAACAAGTGCTAAGAAGAATTAAAAAATATATGGCAACGTGCTAGATCCGGGAAGTGTGATACTCCCTAGATGGTTGTCAATCCACTATTTAAAACAACTTAATGTGAGAAATAAACAAAGTCCTACTATAGTTGATATGATTTAGGTATCTCATTCAAATACAATAAGCAAATCTAATCATAACAGGCTAGGCTATAATCAGATCTGAATGGAGGGGTAATTGTCAAGGTACTGGGACTAGTCAAGGTTAGGTTCTAGGTTGCTTAGGTCACTTGGATGAAGGTTCTTAGGTTCTGTTATTAGCAAAGGTATTAAACACAAAGACTAACGTCGGTCTGGTATAACCGATGACGGTTTAAAAGGGACCGATGATGGTCATGGGTAACACACGTCAGTAAAATGTCGGTAGGGTTGGGGTGATAAAAACTTAATGATATATGTTGTAGAGGTTGATCTCGAGGTTACTTGCAGAGATAAAAGGGGTGGAGAGGTATGTGGGAATCTTAGGTATACTCAGAGATGTGTAATTGTAATGGATATAGGTGATTTAATGGTGTGGGTGGAGGAATGGTTGAGTTTACAGGTAGGTAAATGGTAGGGGAATGAGAGTGTAAGTGGAAACTGATAACAATGGTAGAAGAACTTAATAGACTGAAGTAGAAATAGATGATGCTGGTTAAAAGTATACTTACTATGGTGTAGGTTCAAATGGATGGATGGTGATGACAGTTGATCAGAGGAATGATGTTGTACTACGGTAGTGCTTCTGGAATGTTACCATGAGTGAAAATACCTTGGATTTGTCTTGGTGTTTGTTATGGATGTCTGGAGGTATAAAAAGGCTCTGGTCCTGCTTGCATGCAACTCTCTTCTCTTCTCCGATTCCAGAATGTTCCAACCTCTCCCACAAGGTTCTTAAAGTGAATAAATGGTAACCGATGATGGTTCTTGATTGACCATCATTGGTTTTGGGATGACCGAAGCGTCGGTTAAGGTGGGATTCCCTAGGTTTACTAAAAATGGCAGATCTTGGCAATCACTTGGGCCAAGTTTGTTTTATTCTTACAAATCAAAACAGAAGTTTCCCTTCTAATGAGTGGGAATGTGGTTAGAGGAATAATAGGCATGTGATTTTAGGGTTAAACTAAATCTTAGCTCATTAAGGTAAGTGGGACTAAGTCTTAGTTAGTTATGGAAACATGTTATGAATAGGTCTATGGTGAGGTGTTTAGGTGAGGTGGAAATTAGTTTAATTAGGATAATTAAATAATAAATATTGTGAGAATATGTATTAATTTAATTGAATTAATATTAATGTGGGGTGAAAGGGGCCATGGTTAGAGGAACATGTTTAAGTTCGTTATTCGACCAGGGGCTAAGGGGAGTGTGACCAAATTATGGTGTCTACACATAGGGATGAGAGATGTGTCAAGTGAGCGAGGCATCTTGTAGTCTATCCTAGAGGTGATTTGTTAGAGAGATTTTATTAGTGAGGATGGTAGAGTCACAGGTGCAAAAGATGATCAGGTATTAATGGAGAATGCGACATTTCAAGAGAAAGTGTGACAGATCGGGCTAAGTCACGGTCAGAGGACGCCGAGATCTAGGAGAAGCCCCTAGCTCATAATATCTAGTGGATGTATATACTAAGAGTGATGAGGATTAGTACTATGTGTATGAAGAGCTAAGATCTCTACACTATTGTTATATAACATTTTGATGTGATATATATCTATATATATATATATATATATATATTGTATTCTATTGTGGTTTGTATGACTTCTATTACATTTTTGTGTTGTATTGATGGATATATATTAGATTATGTTGTTAATGTACATGTTAGTTGTAGTGGATATGTCAAGGTACAACATGATGTATATTACATTGATCTAGTGATGACACATGATGTATCGTGATTGATTTTAACTTATGATAAAATGAATGTATGTGATGATTGTATACATGTTAATTATAGAATATTGTTCGATGTGAGATGGCCATTAGGGAAATAGACCCATGTGATGATGGCATGTGGAAAATAAGATATAACAAATGTGATCATGTGATACCACAAGGTAGTCATGACCACATTTTAGTCTCCATGGGAATATGAAGTGAGGAAACTTATTCATAAGAATGAAGCAAGGGCATTCCTCATATATACCCATAAGAGAACAAGTGTGAAGGTCACAAATGGAAGGATGGATTGAATATATTATGTAACATGGATGAATTATACATGATATGAAATATGCATGAGAGAGACTATACATTAAGATTCAACTTAACGGGATGAATGTTAGAGAGCATCGAAGGGTCGGTATCAAAGTCATGTGTACAACTTTGGGGAAAACCCTTGATCCTTGTTAACCCACTTGTAGTTGGTCTATAACTACTCATGCGTAGGAATATTTTTAGGGTGATAAATATTTTTAGATGGAGGAACATGCTCATTAAGTGTAACATTGCCTATAGATGGTTTCATGGAGGATTGAAGTAGATATATCTACATGTCGTGACTCATAAGAAATGATAACTTTGTCCTCTATTAACTTAAGCTTGTGATCTAACACATAACAATCATTGTCACAATTTCCATTGTTATGATGGAATTTAAAATGGCCGACCCTTCTCATGCTCAAGTTGATGAGGAGGGAGATGATCATTAGGTGGTAATCGCAAATCGTCCTTTTATTAAGTAATATAAGTAATGGCATGGGGTTTATCATGACCCTTATCAAAATAAATGGAATTCTACTTATGAAGAGATGGTTTTCGTAATCATGGTGGAGGATTAAGGCATGAATAAGTATTATCACAATGTAAAACTTTTACCAGATTATCATTATAGTATCATAATCATGTGTAATAGAAGGGGTTGTAACATTCACATTTGAAGGCTTGGGCTTGAGCTTATGTGCTAACATAATATCTAATTCTAAATCAAATACACATGTCTAAAGATCATAAAACAAAACACAAGTATCATAATGTAATTGTGTTATGAGATGATATAAGTCCTCTGCAAAAGATGAATTACATTTCTAAATCACTAAGTTGATAGACAAGAAAACACATATTACCCTTAAAGCGTAAAATATAACTAGAAACAATTAGATTCGTGTTTATCTTAATTCAAAGAAGGAAAATGATTTTATATATCCTTAGGCCTCTATTACAACTGAAGTGAGTTAAGAATGCATCCTCAAGTTATAAAAATAATAATTAAAGAACCACTAGGGAGATGAGTAAACCGTGAGAGAGAATACTAATGAGACTCCTAGAGAAAACTTTAAGAAACATCTTGTTATTATCATAAGGAGCCATGACTGTTATATAATGCTAAAGATGACGGTATGGATCCATAATGACATCAAGAAATTGGAAATAATTCATGCTAAAATCTCTAGGAAAAGGTATTTTAAATATTCTACATGGAATAGGATTGTAAAGAATAACATTAGAATTGACATTAGCATAACATGCCTTGCTTTCTATAGTCAAAGTGTGAATTTGCATTGGATCTCACCTACGACATGCATAAGGGACATGGCCTCTTGAGGGGGTATAGTATGGGCTTTGATGGGTTCATTCAAAGGTTTCACTTTACCATTAAAAGTAGCTATAAGAACACCAGACTAAGGAACATGATTGGGACGATGATTTGGTTGAAGATGGCCTAGGCTTGGTCTCATGAGTAGGCTTTAAGGGGTATCAACAATAAGCAAAGGAATTACACTAGGAGATGTATCAACATATGTGTTATTTGTAATTAATATAATATCAACATGTTTATCTTTTCTATCAACATCACTACATACATTAACATCTACAAGTGGAAGAGAAGAAGTACTAATAATAACATCAAATTTGCTTATAGGAGGAGAAGGAAAAACACAATGTGCATCATTCACAACATGATCTATATAAAAATATTACATGCATGAGAAATGGAAGGAATAACACAAGCAAACATCATTCTTTTGATATTCAAATGAAATAATAGAAGTGCAATGGTTATTAGAGATGTTATAATCAAGCTCAATACTTTTCATTCAAGAGGAGTAGAAACACAATCATTGTTAGAGCATGCATTGGAACAAGAAACATCATGTATGTTGTTATCATGTTGTATAATAATTTATTCTTCATAAACATAAGGGACACCATCAATCAATGTGTAAATAGAAGGAAGATCATTGGTATGTACAGTAGAAACACTAACATCATCACCAAGTCTAGGTCATCTATAAGAAATTCGTCTCATGGTCACTACTCCAACCTCCAAGACTATCCTTAAGATATTTGTGAGTGACAAGGGTGATGTGAAGAAATGGGGAGGATGATCAGGGAATGGTTGACAAGCAAGATCCAAGTCAACATAAAATATTACATCATCTCTAAGGGAATGTGAAAATGGAGTAACATGTTTGGGATTCACATAAGTAGTATATACCTAGTTAAAGGGATAATAACCATTATGCCTATGCAAATCCTAAAACAAGCCATGATCACACACAAAAAAAAAAATACACAAAAAAAACCATTTATGCACCTTAAGAAAACACTAGTTTTAAAATTAGCAAGCCTAGCCTATGGAAACTTGGGCAAGATCCTAGCTTAGGTTAAGGATTCAATCAAAGTAGGTTCACCAAAATGTATCAACCTAATTGAAATTAATTAATCTATAAGTTGATAAGATAGAATCAAAACAACAATATAAATGTACAATGATATTTCGGATCAACTATTCATTTAGATAAACATAACAACCACTTAAGGATTAAATACATGCAATTAAGAGTGGTATGGATATAAAAAGAGTCACTTAGCTAATTTAAACGGACTTCAGACTATTTTAGTGAGTGATTGGAGTATAAAAAACCTAGAAACTAAAGAAATCTTCCATTGTACTATTGGAGTTTCCGGTCGGGACCGTATAGTATGGCTAAGACAAATTACAACACAAATTGAACCTACGATATGGTTTTGTACCTATGTAAAGTCAGAATCTAAAAATTTAGTGTCACTTTGGGTTGCTCTTTTCACCTTTTATAATCTCTAGTCTTACATAAAATCCTAGAGTTTGTACATGTACCTACAAAATAACTATAGCTATCATGTGACACACTCAAGTACACATTAGATAAAAAAATACAAATGCTTGAGTGGATTGACCTCGAGGTCACCCCATATGTGAATCATCAAGCATTGTACTACATTTCAAACTCAATGTAGTTATCTAATTGATTTGTGTCATTATGCATGCAACTATCCCTTGCCCTAGTGTTGCCCTTGTGTTTCCACACCGATAACGAGCTAAACTACTTCATCCCATTCAAATCCTTATGTGTTGATGAAAGAAATTATAATTATGCCCTCCTATGTTATGTATGCAATATGTAACAATGTTTCTTACTCATTTAGCTCATTATTATGTTAGATAGATAGATGTTTGCTAGATAGTAAATGCTTAAGTTAGACTTATGTATATGGGTTTCTTGCTTTGAGATTAATACCTTAGTGGTGGGAAAGGTTGACCCAAAAGATACAAAATGAAAGATAAAAGAGGGACAAATGGACCCATAAAGATTAACCATCTAGAAAACAAAGGGGGTCAAGACCATACAATGGGGTCGAGGACTTGTGTGTGTCATGATCAGACAGACTTGTTGTATGATTTGACCTAGGGTCAAACAACAGTAAACAAAGTAAACATGGAGCCAAAGATATCTGTATAAAAGGTTACAAGTTCAATCAAACTAAGAGAATAGAAATAATTTGAGGCCAATTAAGAAATAAAAGGTAAGACAATAAGGGAATGATGCCACTAAGACCTTGTCTCATTCTTCAAAACTCATGTACATATAACTATAACAAAAACATAATGTAGTAGTGGTTTTATGAAAATTTAGTGTCTACAAAGTGAATCAAGTCTAAAATTGGTCCAAAGATCTGAAATTGCTAAGAAAGATGATGTAACTACCCCCTGGGAAAATGTGTGGTAGTGTAAAGATCGTATCATATAGTTTTGACCAATTTGTAGAGTTGTGAATATGTGAATTTTCTCCGAATTTCTATGTTTTTCTAGATTTATGAGTAGTTACACCTTGTTTGTACCTATAACATACCCTATAATTCTACGTGTCTACTATGAATATAGAATATATCCATATGAATGTCCCCTCTTTGAGGCATGCGTGAAAACCATACTAAGCACTTGGCTCAAAAGAAAATATGTGTGCCCATGTACTAGATGTCTAAGAAATTATAGAAGAGTGTAGAATGCTTAAGAGGTTGCCACCTTGAAGAACATGTACCTACAAAAAGGAAGGTGTTTTCACATGGTGGAAACCATGACAAAAAAATCAATGATAGGAATAAATAGAAACTATATAGATGATAATAATAGTAGTACAAATGCGTGTAGGAGAAGAAACAAACAACAATAGTGCAATTAGATACTAGTATGCAAAAATGTCACAAAAAGGTGAAAAACACAAACATGGGACATCCAATGTGCCACAATACAATTAAGGCCCATATGCTTGCAAACAAAAGCAAACAAAATCAAGCAAAATAACTAAAGAAGGCACAACACCACAAACATGGGACACCCACAATGTCGTAAGATAATCAAGGCACATAGGCCATAACCAATGAAAACAAGAAAATAACAATATCTATATGCAAGAAAGAATACATGAAATAATAGTGTCAAAACATGATAACATTATATAATAGCTGAGATAAGTGAATATATGTGAAATAAGAGATGTCAATGTTACATGAGACATGTGTTAGACCTATTAGCTTAAAAGATAACATATACATAATATATGTAATCAAGCATAACGAGGAAGTGTAAAGGACTATAATGGAACAATAACACCTGGATTTAGTGTAAAATAGATGCCCTTAGATGTATAATAAGTGTGGGTAAAGGGGCTAGCCAAAACCTATCGTCGTGTAACACTTTATGTATGTCCTACATCATGCTCAAAATATCATGTGAACACATGTGTGTAAAGAGTAAATAAACATGTTATATATCAAACCAAAATGATAAACAACATGTATAATATAACGTGATAACAATTTAAGTGAAATGTACAGGTCCTAATTTTATATTTGTGTGAATATGTGAATGTTTTTTATATTTTCAAAGTGCTTAGCTATGTACAAAAAAGTTGGGTAGTATTAAGCTATCTAACGAGAGACTCGGAGGATGCGAAACAAATGGTGAGGAGATGAAGACTTAGGCCTTAATTGTGTGGAAAGAGGTGACACAAATGCAAGTGGTATAGTAGTGGCAATGTTTGCAACCAAAAGCTAAAATATGAAGAAGATGTATGAGTAGTATGGAAAGTAGAAGCCCTACGTGGAGTCTAGAAGAGAAAATACTCCTAAACATACCATGGACACGAAAATTACTTTGAGAAACAAAGGAGATAGCATGTGGACTAGAATACCTAAAGAGAGCCCTACGATAGGAGGAGTCATGAGAACTAGTGTGTGAAAATGAGGTTATATAAGAAGATCTAGAGCTATGAGAGTCACTTTATTCAACCAAAGGGCCATTGGGAGACCTAAGAGAGCTAGAACCATAAGAGGTAGTGTGTGTGCAATCAAAGGGCCATTGTAAGACCTAGGAGAGCTAAAGTTGGGAGATGCAATGTGTGTGATTGAAGGCCTATTAGGAGACATGTAAGAGTTAGAGCCATGAGAGGAAATGTGTGGAATTAAAGGACCATCGGGAGACTTAAGATAACAAGGAATATGAGAAGTAGTGGGTAAGACCACATACCTAGTGGTGAAACTCAGGTGGGCCAGAGATGGAAGGGACATTGTGTGAAAACAAATACATGTCCATAGGTGCATTAGGTATAAGGGTAGAAACTATAGAATAAGACCTATGTAGATTGGGAGGAGAATCCTCAAAGAGGATACCTGAATGGTGATAATTTTTGGTTATGGATAAACTTAACACATTGATTAATTTCATAAGGAATATCCCTAATATTATGTATCCAAGGGAGACCCAAATGTAAGGTACTTGAAAAAAGAGCAGAAACAACCAAGAATGAAGTCAAAGTAGTGATAAAACCAACATTGATGGGTAGAGTAATACGTCGATAGCAAGGATTGGTATAAAGTGTCGAATTCTATATATAATTACAAAGAGATTGAAGTAGCAAGTAAGTGTAGACATTATATTTAGTGTGGATCAACCAAAAGACTACGTATAAGGACTTTATTGATAGAGACATAGGTGGACAATATATCAAAAATAAGTGTGTCATCTAAATCAAAATCATCGAAAGTAAGGAGTGGTGCAAGATATGATGTATGAGTGAGAGTGTTGATCATATCATTGGTTAGCTTGGAAGATTATGTGGGCTTATCCCATTCGATGGCATGTGATTTTATAAGGTCTTGAATAATATGATAAATCTCAAGACATTTATTAGTTAAGTGACCAATACATTGATGATAATCATACTAGGCATTGGTATCAAAATTATTGCTTTCATTCATGTTTTTTCAACCTTAAATAGTGGAGGGAGAGACACAAGACCACACTAAAGTAATTATTTCACTACAATATGCAGAGCGCAAGTAAGTGAGTGACTTTGTCATTAGACGGGTTGGATTTGTAACTTAACTAGCTAAGAAATAACATTAACAATATCCTTATAAGTAACCATCATTACTCTTACATTTAAATGTTGTTTTACTTGAAAACTTTGCATTACGGGTGGTAGGAGTACTAGAAATGTACTTGAGCTTATTCATATGTAACAACTTAGATTTTTACTCCTTGAGCATATGACAAAGATGGTCAAAGTATTGCAATTTGTCAAATACGACCAATTATTACAAAGGTGGCAACAAGCTTTGGGTGAATAGATTTTTTAGTTCACTATCAGCTATGATATTGCTCATTTTGGTTAGTATGGTGTTGTATCATAAGACATAATTATTGATAGGATCAGTGGATCCTTATCACAACTTAGACAATTGTGCATAAGAAACTTTGTTTTCGATGTTAATAAAGAATTGTGTCGAAATTGATTTGACAAAGTGGTAAAAGAGTGCACAAAATATGTGGGGAGATCATAAAACCATTACAAGGTGAAGTCTTTAAGACTTCTAGGAAATATTTTGGTAAGCAAGATATCATGAGAGGTGTAATGGAAACAAGCCACATGGAAAATTCTTGAAGATGCTTGGTAGGGTCTCCTTTGCCATCATAAGTAGGGAGTTTAGGAGCAACAAAACTAATGGGAAAAGAATAAAAAACCACTTTAAGTGCAAGGGGATTATGAAGCAATTGAGTAAAATCCATATCATGAGTAGAAAGATGCACCTTATTGTAATTGTAAGATTCGAGCAGTAGGGTATGAACAATGGTTTCAAGGGCTTGTGTGTTAGATAAAGAAGTGTGCAAACCATTTGGATTGGATATAGGACATGTAGTAACAATAGTGGTTACATGAGGAGGCATAGAAAAAGTGTTCATGGAAATATTAGGTGCCCCCAAGGAGGTAGGAACAACGAGTGTAATAATAGGAGATGTTTTAATATGAGAGAGTGAAGCATGCTTAAGTTGGTATTTAATAGATAGAGGAGAAGATCCAGGGTTTGTAGCCATGTTTTTATTGGAACATTCACTTTGGATAGGACCAAAATTAATTGTAAAGACAAAATTAACAAAGATATCGACTCAGCAGAATATGAACCTAGAATAAGTGTCACAGTGTCATGGTGTAGACCAAAATAAGGAGAATAATATCTTTAAGAGGCGGAGGATCGACAACCCCTAGGATGAAGGAAAACATTATAAAAGACCTAAAGGTTAATCATGATGATGGATAGGCAAAGAATCTTTACGACACCAAAATTAAAAAATAAGATCATAAACAAGCCTTAAGACTAAGGTGGATTCTAAGATAGGATCATGAGAGGAGTTCACCAAAGTGTTTATGCCCTAATTATATTTAACATGAAACCTAATTAACTTTAGGGAATTAAGTACAATGAAGGATGGAAGAGTTAACAAGTGATTATTTTGATTAATTAACTCCCAACGTTAATTATCACAATCGAATAACACTTTTATAATCAGAATCGATATGTTAAACAAGATACGAACTTAGAAATACAAAGGAATGAGTAACTAAAGAAGGAAGGGAAGATAAGAAGGTGTATGTTAAGAAGTGTGGCCCTTGTGAAGGAGGACCAAAATATATCATGAAGTCAGATCTAGTGAAGAGGGAATCTAAAACCATCAAGCCCAATCCTAATTAGTCTACAAGCCAAGGTGGAATGTTCGCTAAGGTAGAGCAAAAACCAGAGGTCAAGAGTTCCAAGAGTGCCAAGAGTGGCAAGAGTACTTGCTTTATCAGCTCACATAGAGGAGAAGATGGATGAAGTTGACATCAAGTCAAAGTTCCAAAGAAGACCAAGAGGATCCAAAATACAAACTATCAACCTAATAAGTGCAAATCACTTGAGAAAGGAGTAGAGATCTACGAATCTCCCGAATACATGTTGTTCTAAAGATTTGTGGAATAAGAGGTATACACCTTTATTAGTATTCATAGAGGACATTCATCGCTACAGTTGAAGCATCATAAAGGTATGTTGCAAGGTGTATTGTCATGTTGAAGACTCGAGACAACCGTGAGAAGGAAAAAGTTGTGTTAACAAAGTATGTTTATGATGACTTAATCTATTTAGTCACAATCATGGTATTATGTTACAAGTTAATGGGATTTGAGAAGAATTGTAATGAATTGGTAGATAGAGGTAGACAATTTGAAGAATGAGGTGTGCATATTTGAGTTTAGATAGGCTGTGACATATGATGAGTAAGATATTGGTATGTAAGATCAATATGGTTTATTAGCCGTTAATGCTATATAGTTATGCATGACTCAAGAACCAATATGAATCCTTAGGAGTGTTGTTAAGTTACGATCAGTCATAGAAAGCAAGATAACATGTTTTAAGGTCAAAAATTTGGGTTTGCACATGAAAAATCAATAAGCAGGGTTGTTTAATGAGGTGATTACAAGTGATGAGGTATGTGTTTGATGTTTGTTTAGTTATTTCATGTTCATAAAGATATGTTACAAGGTTGTGAACATATAGTAAAGGTGTATAGAGGCTTGAAATGTATAAATAGATAGTTTTAAGCTCGGGGTTGTGTCTTGAGACCTAATTTAGGTCCTAAATTACATAAAGCAAAGGATTAGTTTGTAAGACTAATATGTTTTTAAGCCTATAACATTATGAGTGACTCCATGAAGAGTTTTGTTGATAATATGATCAACTATTGATCAAAAGAACATTCGAAAGGTAGGATAGTGAGCGTCAAATATGGGTTTACATGAGTTGTTCATTAAGGATTCATCATGAAGCATTAAGTGGTCTATGTGACCAAGGAAGATGTTGTTTAGTCTCAAGATGCATATTATGAAGAAGGCGTGATAACATTATAGAGTTCTCGAAGAGATGCAGGGTATGCAAAGTGGTACGTTGAGGCCTAACATGAAGAGGTGAATGTTTCTTGTGTATAGAGATTTTAAGGTATGAGTTGACAGTTTTAGCTTGAATTTTATGAAGGAGATATTCATGACAGACCTAGTTGGTAGTGTTTTGTAAGGAAGAAGACCTTGTTGATAGTATTATGATGATGCAAGGTAGATATCATGATAAGGTATGTGTTTTAATGACTTATTAGAAGAAAATTGACTGAGCGATGTATGAATGATTCTTATTCTATGGAGACCTAGTTTATTCCTTTGAAACAATATCTCTTGTGACATACTATTTTTAGTCAGTTTTGAGTCCATTGACATAGTCAAGAAGAACTTGATTTTTTGTGTGGCCCACTTGAGGAGTGTGTGATCTTAGGGGGCTTGTTGGCTCTGGTTGTTCAATCTACGAGACGGTCATATGTCAAATTTTTCTTCTTTTATGCATAGGTTTGTTGGTCCGAAAATCTATCGGGTGGGCAGATCTATGGATAGACAGGCCAACAATGTGCAGGGCATAGCCCCTCTTTGAGACAGCAAAGCGAAACTGGTTTATTGCTATTCTACCAGTAGGAACCTATGCAAGTCCTACAGTATTCTGCCTTGGGGGTTTGGGATCTCATCCCAGTAGAGTTAGTTCCGATGAAGAACATAAAGGAATGAAGGAAGGAATGGAAGAAAGATGGATCTGAAGGGAGAAAAGAAATGAATTCCAAAGTAGAAAGGTCAGAGGGTTTATGTTTTGGGCGGTAGTAAACAGAGCCAAACTTACTCACATAAACAAATAAAGCAATACTGATAAACAAAATGACAAAAGTAGATATGAATCTAACAGAATAAACACACAGATCTGACGTAAGAAAGATCTAATGCATATAACACATGAATTCAGCACAAAGTCTCAATATTTGTATTAATGTTTTCTTCATTACAAGATATCTCAAAGTATTTCTCTCCTCACTTCTATTTTCATACAAGATTGTCCACACCTTGAATACTACAAGTATCAAGTATTTATAGAAGGAGAAGGAGAAAGAAGACAAAAAGGAGCCAACAACTTATTTATAAAATATCTACAAAATATCTAAAAGTCAAATGTTGACTTTGGGCAATTTTATGGATGACAACATCCCATGGTGCAACATGGATGGTGTCATCGTGTGTGCCAACATACTTTTAAATACTTTTACAAAAATGGGATTTATCCCAGGAGGAGGAAGCCTATTCATCATCATCCCTTTGCTTGAATGGAGTGTCTTGTTTCTGCTCTGGAGAGGCAATATGATACTGAGCTCGATACTCCATAAACTTGTTGATCATCTTCTGAAGTTGATCATGATAGGGACCATTTGTGTGGTCTCCGATGACTTCGTAAGTTTCTCATTCATCTCTGAGCCTATCATGGAGCTTTAAGTCTTCGTTTCCTACCTCAATCAAGTACCCGACAAAATTACGGCAAACCAGAAGGTTGTTAATAGATTCTTGGTCAAAAGTGACCTCTGGCATCAAACCTTGTGATGTAATTCCCTTGAAAAGATGAATAGCATCATTTGCTTCTCTCAAGGTGAACGATGTGCTAAACAACCCTAGAGACATCCTCAAGACAATCTGCTCCATTTGATGTTTCGCATCAGGGCTTCCTCCTTGATTTTGTCTATCTTTTCTAGGACAAACTCCATTTGATCAACCCGATAGTCTAAAGTGACAAGCGCTTTGTTGTGTGCTCATGGTGATCAATGACGCTGAATTTTAACAAGTCATCGGTTGGGCAGTCGACCATTTTCTGGAATGTCTCGTGTTGCAACCTGACATGGTCCAACTCTTCGGAGACAGGTCCTGCTATTGCCTAGAGTTCATTGTTTGCCTTATCTATACTTTGGTAGAGGCCTGTGAACTTCGTGATTACTTCCTCACTGTCTCTGAGGATCTACTCTCTCCAGGAGGACACTGCTGCACCTTGTTTGCCAATCTTGGCGTATTCATTTATCTTCTCCTGACTAAGGACTTTAGGAGTTTCGGTGGCAGCTATAGGAGGTGCATTGCCCATTCTTTGCAGAGATTGGAGAAGATGTTTATTTTGTTCCTTTAACATTCTCTTCTTCTCCTTTGCTTCTTGTAGTTTCTTGCAAAGGGCATCCACGGCTGACAAGGCCTCTCCTTGCAGGCTCTCTGATGATGTTCCCATTGTGACTTGGGTCACTGTAAAATCTGTAGGAGATAGATCTTCTTTCTTCTTTATGGGATCTAGGTAGGCTATCTCCATAACCCTTTCGCCTGAAGCACTTTTTGAAAAGTGAGTTATCACTTTTTGCTTCTTTGGTCCTTTAGCGGGATGACGGAGAAGTCCATGGGTGCAATGGGGACTTTCCTCTTGTGTTGGCTTAGGTGGTCTGAGATCTAGCTTGGACTTATGGGAGTGGGACCAGAGGACGAAGAAGAGATAGGGGTGGAAGGAAGAACAACTATGCAGTGGACACGGGGAAGTGTGTCAAAACACTTGGTGGCGGCATGGAAAAAGGGGCCGACACACCAATGCTCATGGGATTAGGAGTCACTACAAGAGAGGAGGCCATGGGGGTGGAAGGGATCTGCGAGATGAGGGAAGAAATGTTGGGGGACAGATCCATAAGGGAAGAGAATATGGAGGAAGAGGGAGGGGAAAGGAAGAAGACAGAGGAGAAGACACAACCAAAGGAGCAGTTGTTTGAGCGACATGAGGAGGGGAAGGAGGGGCGAGAGAGGGAACGGTTGGTACCTCACCAGTTGTAGTTGTGATAACATCCTGAGTGGATGTGTCCTGTTGGAGCACTTACCGCTTCTTCTTTTCTGGGGACACTAAGTCCACAACTTGCTCTTTATGCGGTAGTAGGAGGGATTTCAGGAGCTTTCTCTTGAGCAGTGCTTTCCTCTCCCACTTTATCTTTCCCTTTGCCTTTAGGAAAGTGTTTTGGCCTGGTGGGTGCATTTCCCAGGGGAGATGTGATAAAATCTACCCCAAGATAGATGATACCATTTTTCTTACACCAATGCTCGGTGCGTTGCAGAGTAGGTTGAACCCTTTCTTGGATGGTCTAGGGTGCTTTGTTCCTGTCAATATCTGCAAACGGCCAATCATCCCCTTCCATGTCTAGGTAAACTTGATCAATTTCCTGATCAATTTCTAGGAAATCCTTTGGGATGATGGCCATGCCATATTGAATGATCTCTACCAGGGCCATGGAGAGTGATCCTTTCATCTGAGTTTGACTTCATGATTTAAGTCGATGTAGATATCCTCGATCTAAGGAACGTGGATAGGATCGATCTTTGCCTGGAAGGCAACCACGAGGATCGAAGGTTGGCCTTCCAGAAATTATGCTTCAAATTGAGCAATTCAAGCTCTGCATACATCTCGAGCCTTTACTTTTTGAGGGCACGTGTACACACCTACCTTTGTGAGGGGAATGGAGTTCCTCCCTTCTTCCTCTTCATACATTTCTTGTGATAGGTGATAAGCTACCTTGACAGCTCCAGAAGGATTAGTTTAGGCCCCGCATATCTCAGAAATCTTGTGGGTTCTCCCAAGAAGTTGGTAGCTCTGAGATAGGTAAAGGTGGGGAATTGCGTAAACAACGCTCCCCACTTCCTTATGGCGGTGATCACACTTTTGCTTGTCTGACCATGAGTCATGTTGGGCCTCAAGAGGCAGATGATGCCATAGAAGAAGACATCATTGATCTTGTTGAACTGAGTTATGCTATTCTCGAGCCTCAACTCTGGATAGTATTCGTATATTTTGACACAGGGCCAACCCCATACCGATCAATACAGGTAGTCTCTCTCGAAATAGTTGCATATACTACATAGGAGTTCATATAGAACCTCCCAGTTGTTGAAAGTCGTTGAAGTTGTTCCAAGATTGTATCACTGATAATCTCGCCCCAGCCAAAATGTTGATTGGGCACATTCTTATTCATTGTTTCCAAATACCTGAGCATCCACTTGTGAAAGTAATGGGCATCAGGGAGCCCATGTACTCTACTTAGGAAGGTGATCATGTCACTCAGCTCTTCTGAAAAATCACTGCGATGAATGACTTGGGGCCACCTGCTCGCCACCTTTTTATTCTTGAGGTACACCTCGTTCATCATCTGCATGCACTTGTCCTCATTATCGGTCCAAGTCTTCATGCAGTCTTCTTGACTTACTACCACAAAATGTCTGTGGTGGGGGATGCCCAAGATAATTTCAAAGTGTCGGGTGTGAGGTTGATTATCACTTTGCCTTCCTCATTTTCGACACATCTTGTGTCCTTGTTGTAACAACGGCCCACCAACATGATGAATTCATTATTAATTGTGCTCATTGGGAGCCTATGATAAAGTGTAGACCCTTTACCAACTAGTTTATCCATCCATGGTTGCTGTGACCTTCTTGGTTACGGCCCAAAAGTCATCCATGTAAATGTGGCCAAGCTCACGAGTCTCGATATCTCGATATCGAGATCGCACACTCTGCAAGTGAGTTAGGCATCCTGACCTTTTGGTATTTATACTTCATTTCCTGCTCCATCAACTTGGCTTTGCCTTTGGACTTGGTTGGCTTCTTACTCGATGAAGACATAAGTGCACTCGAGGATTGTTGTTGCTCTGCAAGAAGAATCAGAGAGTTCCAACATAGAAGGGCCATGTTAGCCATCAAGTTGTCCATAAAAGCTTTGCAGAATGAAAAATTATCAACTTATGAGCCTCGGGAGGTGCGGCTTTTATGAGGTTGGGGGCTTTGAAAAGCAAGGCACACCTTTAGGGAGTGTTGCGTTAGCGCTAAAAGGGGCGGGGGCAGGAAAGGCTACACATAACATTCATATGTTGATGTCACGGATGTTGCGCTAGCACATAGGAAGTGTTTTAAGCGGGCACAAATTTGTTTGGTGTAGCGGCTCAAGGTGTGCCATTAGCGTGCGCAGATGTGGCAGATGTTGCATGAGGGTGAGGTGTGCCAAGCACATTTGCGAAGGTGTAACACAAAGGTCAAGTGCACCAAAGGGTTTAGTTTGCGGCGCGGAAAGGGTTTGCACAACATGCAATGTTGTTGTAGTTGCTTTGGCGCTAGCGCTTGCACCTTAGGAATTTTGCAATGTTTTATAAGGCATGGGAAAGGTTTATGCTGCATGGTCCTTTAATGCACCAATGGCATGACTATTTTTGATGCAATATAATGAAATAGTGCACCAAAGGGGCATGTGTTTAGTGTAACAGGAGTTTGCAATGTGCCATAGTGAAAACAGTTTCACTATGTGGGCTGATTTCCCTTTTTCTCGATTTTTACTCTTTTGGCTTAGATTTTGATGTCCAGGAGGGAAAACCTAGCAAGGCAAGGAGTGAAGGAAAAATGGGCATGAGTTATTTTTGAGGCCGAGCCTTCCAGATTTGCAGATCTGGAAGAAAAGGAAAAGGAGAGTTTGCAGGTGGGTACTTGGGTTTGCAAATGGTGTTATCCTTTCCTTCTAGATTCATTTTTATTATCATATAACCTGTTCTCCTAACTGACATAAAACCACAAAGACCACAAAAACAAGAATGAGGATGGCGGGAACCACTTACCTAGTATAAATAATGACGAAGGAAAGAAGTGGGGTCCACGATCATGACAAATGGCATGCGTGGGCTGACAGGATAACGACAGGCATAGAGGAATAATTTTCACAATTTTCAACTTGTGAAAATGACAGGTTCAATGCGCATATATATAGAAAATTCCACATTTAATGCGCCAACCACTTTTTCCTTTAAAGCGTCCTTTGGGAGAGATGTCGACATGGAGGAGATTGTGCCTAGGCACGGGTTTGGATGTGTCGACAGGATGATGGGTGCGCTTAGGTGCACTTTTGGGAGGCGCAACATTTGGAGTGTTGACACTCCAGGAGGTGCGCCAAAGGCAAAGATGGGCGCAGTTTTGCAAGATGTTGCAATAATGGTTCTTGTGCCCAACCCAAAAAGGTTGAAAATGACCAAGTTCTCAAAAGTTGATTTTCGGGAAGGGAGTTCTAGGCCATTCAGAACATCAATAGACCTTATCAGGGGACCGAAACAAAATTTTGGTATGCTTAGTCTACATATTGCCCTTGTCAATTTTACAGGATAACAAGGTCTAAGAGTTCAAATTGATGATCACACTATGAAGACAAAGGTGTCCTAGTTTTTAGAGAAAGGTATATGATAGCTTCATCAAGAACAAGAAATTGAGTAAGGTTTACAAAATCACTATTGGTATCAGCTAGAAATATGTGAAAGAGTCGAGAACTAAGGGGGAGCTAATCAAAGAGTTAATTAAATTCATAGGTAGGTCAGCCCATTCTATAAGATCTTGTAAAATCATGAAGATGAGTAGCCCATTCTAAAAGGTATTGCAAAATCATGAAGACGGGTTGAAGGATGATAACTAAGTTGAGAAGTGTTATTGGTACTTGAAAGGTAAGAAAATGTTGTTTCTTATTTCTATTAAAATTAGTAGTAGTGGTATTGGCACCAAGAGATTTGAAGATAAGGATGGTTTGAGAGTCTAATCACTCATGTGGTGAGCCAAAGTTGCGGAGACAAAAGGTGAGTCCCTAGATTTTCAATTGATATCAAGTAGGTGATGAATAAAGTGTGATCAAAGGTGCGGTTTGGTCAATCATACTAAGGATAAGGTAAAATAGGTTTTGAAATTGTGATTTTAGTTCTTTTGGAGAGATTATGATGGAGATAAATGTCATGTACTTCCTAGTTTGGTTAATGTTTCCAACCATTGCTTCCAAGTATAATGTTTTTAACTATGATTTCAAAGGATATATTGCTTAGAAAGGAGGACGGCCATGCTTAATGGTCAAAATTTGGAGAAGTATCTTGTCAAGTGAATGGTGTAGTGGTCATTGGGGAGAAACATCTTCACAGGGGGAGATTTTTAGAAGAGTTAAGACAACGATGAAGAAGTGATTAGAAGTTTCATGGTCTCTTGAAGGTCCATAAATTGTCTACAAGTGGTAAGTGCTAAGTATTTTTTCAAACATATGGTATCTAATAAATTGGTGTCAATAATGTGTTCTTGAGATCAAATAACAGGTTATAGAATACCCTTTGTCATTAATGTCAAAGGGGGAGAATATTCAAAAAAGGGAGAATGTTGTCAAAGTGTTTCTTAGTATGGTTGCCAACAATGTAAAGGGGGATCATTTAAAATTGTCATTGATGTCAAGGTGAGTGTGGTGGCATGATGTGATCATTCATTTCATGGAGATTTTGAAGTGATGTCATTAACATCAATTTGTGTATGTGCCTTGTTGATGGATATTTTTTGGTTATTGCTATTAATGTTCTTGTGAAGGTATGATGACAAATAGGTCATGGTAGCTTGGTAATATGTTATTCATAAGTATGTAAAGGTTTTACATCATTGTTTGAGAATGATAATTTGGTTAGAATGCATGGGCATAGCATGTGAGTCGGGTTTCAAAGTCGGTTGTTCTTGAAGATCAAGTTACAAAGAACAAAAGTGAAGAAAACAGTCCTAATGAGGTGTGAGGCTTAGTTTCTAGGGAAATTATGGGCATGTGAGTATTTTTTAGAGCTATAATATTTTTTTCTTGAGCATTTTCATGAATATTTGAGGTCGGACTTGAAGGAGAAATCATGAAAAGTGATTTCGAGGTCTAAACCTAGAAAAATCCTTAAGAATTACCTATACAAATGAGGTAAGATGATCATTTTCACTATCATTATGTAAATGTGAGAATGGGAAGTTATTTTCATGTTGAT
The DNA here is from genome assembly GCA_018340775.1 of Taxus wallichiana var. yunnanensis. Classification (NCBI taxonomy): domain Eukaryota; kingdom Viridiplantae; phylum Streptophyta; class Pinopsida; order Cupressales; family Taxaceae; genus Taxus; species Taxus wallichiana. The sequence goes on along the minus strand of CM031241.1, from coordinate 601,939,557 downwards.
TTAGGTATGTGGACAAAATTTTAGGTGTTATTTTGGAGTATAAAGAAAGATATTGAATTTTTGGTCAAACCGAGTTCTTGAAAATGGTGTTTCCCACTAGAAGGTCACTTTAGTTACTTGTTGTTATGTTAATCTTATACATGGGAATCATTATCTATTTGTAAGAGGTAGATATGTGTCATATCTAGTATTTATGGGCATTATTTTTGGTTTTAAGGTCCATAACTTTATGAACAATCATTAACACCAAAACAGTCAAAACCCTCCTAAAACCCTAGTTTGAAGTCGATTGGAGAGATATTGCTAAAACTAGCCCAAAATAGATTAGTTTGTAAAGTTTTTATAATTGGATAATGTAGAGGAATCTCTCATATATCTCCAAGTGGTTTTGGTTTGTCAGATGAGTGAGTGTGCCCCACGAGAAAAAAGGTTGTTTTCTAAAGATTTTATCATAGGAGTCAAAGTTTGCATTGGACTAGTTGAAAAAATGGATGTTTCATAATTCAATGGACCTATAATTGATTTATGTGAGCATTTTGGATAATTTTTATCATTTAGGTGGCCTAACCAAGTCAATTTCTCATGACTAATTTTTGGGTGTTGAAGAAAGTTTTGACAATGCTTGAAAAGAGTTTTCTTGAGCCCTTATACTACGAGTTGAAGTGTCTAATGGACATTGTGATGTTGTAGAATTCATGGAGTAATTGTGCATGTGTTTTATTTTATATGGTTTAATGTTTCAAGGTTGTACATGATCAATCTTTTAAGGCATATTTTCTAGGTATACAATCCTAATAGGACAATCATGTTTTCAAGATGATTTCATGATGTAAATGGTTGATGCAGAGCTTTCAAAGAACAGTGAAGGTTAGTGGAGGCCATGGAAAATTTTATTGAATATTTTTAATCTTTGATGAAGACCATAGTTGATCAAAATTTTCATGTTACTTTGTTTTGCAAGAAAAACTAGTTGAAGAAGGTTCTTGAGTCCTAAAATAATGTAAAAATCATTATTGAGTCATGATAGTCCTTGAGAAGTTCATGAGGTAATTTTTACATGTTTTCTAGGGTTTCAAGTCTTGGCATGGCTGAACTACTTATTTTATTACCAACCTAGTTGGTTGAGTTATTGAGAGTCATATATATATATATAGTTGTAAGAAGGCGTTTTATGAATAAGGTGTTGTAGAAGCATGAGTGAGCCATAGGTTCTTGAAAACATTGTATGAGGTCTTAAAGACCATAAAGAATGTATAAACATTTAATATATTATGGTGGTCAGCTTGTAGAAACTAATATTTCCATGCCCATGTCAAAGTGAAGAAGAAGAAGAGTGGGTTATCTTACCATGGTAGTTTGAGGGTCTTCAAGAGTGGATGATATTTTGTATGAAGATTTGTTGATGTTTAAGGATCAAAGAGTGTTAAAGAGGCATGAGTACACATTGATACATTAGAGATAGAGATAAGAACGTGAAGAAGAAGAGAAAAATTTAAAGAAGAGAAAAGAAGAATCATACCATGGCACTTTTATGAGAGAAGAAGAGAAGAAGAGCTAAGAGAGTGTCATCATCAGTTGATCAAAAAAGTGAAGGTAAAACATTCAGGTGGTTGAGAAGGTCCTAAGTCTTCCTTGCGGAGTTGGTTCTTCACTAAAGCTTAGGAGTTGGTGCTTCCTTGTGAAGTTTGTGCCTCACTAAAATTTAGGGTTGGTGCTTCTCATGGAGTTGGTGCTTTATTAAATTAGGTGGTTGGAGCCTCCTTGCAAGTTGGTGCTTGCTAAAGTTAGGTTGGTGTCTGATAAATTAGGGGGTTGGTTCCTCCTTACTAGTTGGTTCTTGGTAGATTAGGGGTTGGTGCTCCTTGTGGAGTTGGCGCTTCACTAATTTTTATTGATTTTTATTAATGCATTGATCGGTGAGTTTTATTCCCCTTAAGGGTTTCCCACCTATATGTTGTGTTCATGTGTTCTCTCTATTATTTCATGATCATATGGATGGTTGTTATGTTTTGACATTGCTTATATCATGATGGCTTATTGAATTGTTCATGCAAGTTAAGTAAAAGTTCATTATGGCTCATATGTGTTGAATGCTAGATAAGATATTGAAGTAAAAGTTTTTAAGGACATTGATTCACCCCCTCCTCTTAGTAATTATGCTTCCAACATACATCTTGACATTCAATACCCTAAACTCATTGAAGGGGCCAGAAAATATCACATACTAATCGATTTATTTCAAAGCAGGGAAGCTATCATAGAATTTTTGGGAGTATAAGATGATATCCCACCAAGGAATCATAATAACGTTTAAAAATTAACCTAGATGTAGTAACATAATTTGTGGAATAATATGAATTCATTAGTCAAAATGAAAATCAAAAATGAAAAATAGATCAAAAATCAAAAATTCCATATCCCATAGTTAAAACATATTTGAGGCACTATCAAATGGAAAAAATAAAATTGATGAGTTTATTGATGAAAACCTTCCCAAGGTGTCAATATATGAGGAATTCAATCTTTACCCCATCCTGAACAATTAGAAGATGTATTAAAACTACTTGTGAAAAAACCATCAATATAAATGTTATAAAAATCAACCCCTAAGCTTGTTTTATGTTTTGATAAGCGATGAGCAAAGGTTCTTAAATGCAAGTGGGAAGGAAGAAAGACTTAGTCATTTTCATGCTCAAAACTTCCCTTTTGGTTGGAAAAATCGGTCATTGATGGAACACATGGAACAATTCCTTTATCCGTTGGTTCACTATTTTCTATCTTGAAACATTGATTTATCGGTTAAATTGGCTTTTCCTTACATAGATGGAACAATTCCTACGTTCCTTTAGTTCCCCAACAACATGCTTTCACCGATCCTTGAAAATTTCTATAGCATGTGATAAGTCAACCTTTCTCACAATTGAGGGAACAATTTCATTGTTCCCAAAGTTCCATGCATCTCTTCCATATTCAAGAAGCAACAAAGGTTAAATCAATGTTTGGTGGCACCGAAGGAATTATCCCCATGTTATATTTTACCTCGATTCACCGCCTAATCCGAAAAGAAAAAGAAATCGGTTAAGTCATCTTATAGAGGAACAAACATAAATGTTCCATCATTTTATGAGTTCCCCGATCATCATCGATTCGACCGATTAGAGGAACAAGTAGTATAAATCGAGCTTATTTTGGAGGAGCATACATAATTATTCCTTTGTTTTGTTAGTTCTTCGCATAACATATTCAACCACTTGAAGAAACAAATGAACATAACCATTAAATCACCTGCAGAGGGAACAAGAGGAAGCGAGCAATTAAGTCGGCCTTTGGAGGAAAAGAGGAACTGTTCTTAAGTTCTTTGATTCTCCACTTTAAAGTAGTGGTGAGGTTGTAAGCGGGAAAATGCTAGAAATCTCGTGATGAGCAGCTACATAACTTATCCTTACATGTCCAAACTTGGAGTAAAACCCCAATTTTATGATTTTGATTAAATCCAGAGTACAAGTCAAATTAGAGTGAATAGAAAGTCAAACATGCACATCCTGGAAGCCCATGTTTTCTTTTGTTATTTGTTTCTCATACAAAGAAGACTCTATTTTGATCATGTAGAGGCTAAAAGGGCCAGTTTCAAGCAAGTAGAAGTCTTTTAGATCATGCACATGAGGCTAAGATTAGCATGAGCATTCAACATTTTTATGATTTTCTATTTTCAACTGATCGAGACTTGCATGTATGTGCCTCTTTCTTTTATTCTTACCTGAATTCTCTATAAAAATCCATATAAGTCATTGTAAAAGAATCTCTACACATTTTGTTCATTATCCTGGAGTAATTTAGTGTTTTAAGTGGAAGAGTAGGGGTCATGAGTGATCTTTTGTATTGGTTTCACCTCTTGGATCAATAAAGGAGTTATTTCTACCTTCTTGCAACTTGTTTATTGTGTAGTATTGTGTCTTTAATTTGATTTATCTCGTGATATCATTTATTCGTAATTTATAGTCTAATTTCCATGCCCTTATGCAATTATATGTTAATTTATAGGTCATAGTTTACATTTAACCAAGTTTTTGTGGGATTCAGTTGTGTACTTCATTAAATTGTCCACTCAGGGCCATTTATTTCCCTTCTTTATTATGTCATAGCTTTAAACCCTTCTTTGAAACACTTTTGCATTGACATATCCATTTGTAAGTTGTGTATGGTTCCCGTGGTCTATCTGTATGGTTCAAATAAGTTTGAAGATCCTCAAACTTCTTGGTGTATCACCCCCTTTCTATTTTCAGTATTTCCTTCTCCCTTTTACCATTCCATGTAATAGGGTAGAAATTAGTTTTAGGTGTTACAATAGGGGAACTAGCCTTTTGAAGACTCACTCGAACTTTAGGCCACCCATAACCTAGGAGTGTTTCAATTTTATCAGTTGGAAGGGGAGACATCACACCACTCCCAAAGGGTGCATTCCTCCATGAAAATAGTTTCTAGCATGCTCACGTGGGACCAAAAATAAAAAGTTTACTAAACATTTGATGTTGTTCTTAGCAAGTATTAGTGTTTCAAACACATTCATCTAACATCTGGCGGATCCATAAGTTCAAATCACATTTTGGTAGCAGATCATTGCATATTTCATGCTAAAAGTTACAACTAGATCACCTTTAAAAGGTATTCCATTTGATTTTATTGAATTACCTTTGAATTAAAAAAAGAATTAGGTTTTGAGTTCCAAACCATATATTAAATCTCCCTCCATCCCAAAAAAAAAAAGTTTACTTTCCAATTTCCCCATATCAATCTGAATCTCAATATGGTGGTCCCAAGAAATCTGGCTTTTGTTTCATTCAATAGTGGCAACCCATTATTGCTTGACACATGGTGATGATATCCCATTTTCAGTTCTTAAGAGTATTCCATCTTTTATTAGATAAAATCAAGTTACACCCATATAACACATTAAATATGTGGCCAACATATGTTATGTTTATCATATTACTCGAGAGAATGTTATAGTTAGGTTATTAACAACCTCTTTCAAAGGAAAAACATTACAGTGGTACAAGGATTGGTAGTAAATTCCATCAATACATGGGATCAGCTAGGAGAATTTTTTTGGGTAATTTGAAGATAAATCAGATCATCTTTCATTAGTGGAACAATTGACTACCATCAAGAGAGCACCACAAGAGTTCATGTCTGACTTTAACTATAGATTTCAAAGGACTTGGGATAGAATTCCACAACTGGTAAGGCCTACTCCTGAGCATGTTTTTTGTATTATCAAAGGGATTTGAATTATGATATTTCAATGATGATACAATCAATGGGTGGAAGGACACTTCTGCTGATTATGAAATAACAATAAGAGCTGAAAAAATCTTATACAAGTAGGAACAAGAGCACCAAGGCCTCCCATGCCAATCTTCCCAAAGATTCATCCTTCCATTTCCCTTCCAATACCTATAATAGCTCCAACACCAATGCCTATTACTCACCCTTTAAGTCAAACTAATACAACTCTAAGCCAATCAAATGATTTACAATAGTTGAGGAGCATGTTAAAAGATTATGGGAATGAGATATTTGCCTTTAAAGACAACAAAAACAAATTTATAGACCCTACTATCCACCCAATCAACATAATAGGCCTCCATTTCAACCAAATTTACAAGGCCAAAATCAATTTACCAATGCTAAACCTTTCAACCATTCAATCCCATCATTTTAGTTCATCCAAAGCAATTTTACATGTCCAAAACAATCCAATACAAGACTACTGAGTAGTGTTATCCTTGTAATTTATCCCATAACCAAAAATCTTGCGTTAATGGTGTTCTAAATCAAGAGCTTATGTTGAAAATTGCTTCTATGTCTCAAAACTCATCAGTTGAGACCTCACCGCAACATGATATTTATCAAGAGTTGGTGCATAATGATGTTACACTTCTAAATTGACAAGAGGGTGATTTTTGTGAAGTAAACCATTTGCAAAATCTAAAAAATCAGTCGTATACTTTTATGGAAACAAACACAAGATCAAAGAAAAGAGCAATAGAAGTGGATCAACCAATTGGTAAGACTAATTCTCAGCCTTTTCCAACATTACAAAGTGTTGTTTCAGTTTCTAATCAACAAGGCACTCAGAAAAATCAGTCTACAAGAGTTCAAAATTAGCAAGAGATTCCAATTTTGACGTCACAATGCAAGAAGGTACTATTATTAATAAAGTACAATAGAAGGTTAGTACTTCATCTTTCAATATTATTGATCATATGAAGCAAACTAAGGTCAATATGACAATGTGGGATTCTTTGTCTCTTCCTAATCAAAAGGATCTTTTGCAAGAAGCTTTGTTTAATCTTAGTCTCTCTAGCCAACCATCCAAAGAACCATCTAAATTTGTGCTTACTAACACACTTGATTCAAAAGAAGCCCAAAAAAGCAAAAGTGTGAAACCACCTCCTTTCTATGTTTCCTTGATCATAGGCCAAAATCTAGTCCATAATTACATGATTGATTCAAGAGCTTCCAGTTCAGTTATGCCCAAACAAATTGTTGATAAACTTGGTCTAAAATATGAGCCTCTTTATAAAGGAGTAGTTCAGCTAGATGGAACACCTATAGAGACCCTTAGAGTCATTAGAGGTCATCCTAACCTTGAATCCCAATTTCTCCATCCCTCAAGATGTCTTCATTATTGATCTTCCTCCCTATTTTTCCTTGTGTCTTTCTAGAGATTTCACTACTAAAATTGGAGGCTACTTATCATCATACTAGTCTCACATGTTGTTTAGAACAAGGTATGGAACCAAAGTTATAATAAGGTTTGATCCCATCTCAACAAGTCATATAGAGCCTTATATTCCTAGTGCTATCAATTCTAATTGTATGATCATAGATGAAGAAGACCAACTAGTTGACCAAGAATTGAGCACACTTCTTAAGGGGATTCTAGACTTATTACTTAATGAATGGGATACTCAAGGTCATGATTTTGATCCATATAGTCATATTGAAGAGGCGGGTCTTGGAACATATTGTCTACATGAAGAAAATTCTATTATTCCTAACCTTGTCAGATTAGATCAACATGATGAAGGTTTATGGAAATTATATTTTGATGGATCAAGAAGTAGGAATGGAGTAGGTGGGGGAATCATGTTGATTTCTCCAACAAAAGAGAAGTATTTTTCATCTTTAAGGTTTTATTTTAGTTGCACTAACAATACAACTGAGTATGAAGCTCTTGTGCATGGTATTCAGTGGGCAAGGAAAAGAGGGGTAAGACAATTGTAGGTGTATGGTGACAGTGAGTTAGTTGTCAATCAAATCAGAGGACAAACTGTAACCAAGAAAAATTTTTTGAGATCTTATAAAAACAAAGTGTGGGATCTGATAGAGGATTTTGATGCTTTCAATGTACAATCTATTCCTAGAGAAAAGAATAAATATGCAGATAGGCTAGCTGCAATTGGTGCTTAGGTTGACATTCCAAATTAGATCAGTAAGGACAAAAATCAACAGCATATCAAGATAGTTGTAAGGCCTTCTATCCCGATAATAATGTTAACTAGCAAGTATTTGAATTAAATCAACAAATAGTTAATTTTTTTACAAGAGGAAGCTAAGTTTTCAATAAAAAATCAGGAAAGATTACAACAATATAAAAATCAGATTATTCAGTTGAGATCTAACAAAATACCTTAGGGATTAGTCACTCTTGAGTCTATATTTAATACAAATGATCAAGTCAGAGGTGAGAAATCTAACATGTTGATCAAACAAGAAGATTACGAGCAAATCAGCATTGGCAATGACAAAACACTCAAGTTGGGCAAGGTATGTAATCAAGATGAAAAACTTTCTTTTGTTCAACTTTCTCAAGAATTTGATGATGTTTTTGTATGGAGATATGGTGATTTAAAGGTTTTCAATCTAGATTTAGCTCAACACACAATAGAGTTGGATTTAAATGTAAAACTAATCAAACAAAAGTAAAGACCCATCAATCCTAAGGTTGAACCTCTCATGAAACAAGAGTTGGATAAATTAATCAAAACTAATATCATTTTCCTGTGAAGCATTCATCATGGGTTGCTAATTTGGTTCCCATGAGAAATAAAAATGGATAAATACGTTTGTGTGTGGATTTTAGAGATTTGAACAGGCGTCTTTAAAAGATCATTATTTGTTACCATCAATGGAGAAAATTTTGCAAATGGTAAGTGGCTCGGAACATTTTTTGGATGGTTATTAGGTATAATCAAATTATGGTGCAAGAATTAAACCAATTCAAAACTGCATTTACCACAAAATGGGGCACGTATGCATACAAGAAAATGCCATTTGGACTATCAAATGTAGGAGCCATGTTTCATCACAATGGACTTGACATTTTAGGGATTGATTAATAATTGTGTTCTTGTCTATTTGGATGACATAATTATATTTTCCAAGCATGTTGCAGATCATCTAGTTCATCTCAAACACGTTTTTACAAGGTGCATGTAGTATGGTGTATCTCTGAATAAAAAAGTGTATTTTTCATTCCATGAAGGTAAATTGTTGGGTCATGTTGTTTCTAAGAAAGGTATTGCCATTGATCTAGAAAGGGTAAGTGCAATTTTGTCATTATCTTTGCCAAATCATAAGAAGACATTACAGAGTTTTTGGGTAGAATTAATTTTGTTAGAAGATTCATTCCAGATTTTGTAAATTTAGTGAAGCCACTAACTTCAATGCTAAGGAAAACATGGTTTTTAGTTGGAAAATAAAGGGAAGAATGCTTTTAAAGCAATCAAACATGCTATTTCACAAGCTCCAACACTTATTAATCCCGATTTTAGAAAATATTTCATTTTATATGTATAACTAACTAAGAGGATGTGTGCCACATGTCGACATCTCCATCAAACCATATACATTATAATATCATAACCTAAGGTACATAACATGGTCATTCCGTGCTCAAATATTTGCAACTATACAGGAAATCCTCTAAACAATAACAAACACATGTGTGTGTGTCTGTGTGTATTTTGACACATAAATGGTGGAGATCCCATTTGAAGCGTAGTCTTAGCGCAGAGCCGACCAAAGATGGAGGCATTAGAGGACATTAAATGATTGAATCAATGATCCTTACAAAATTAAAATTGTGCAAGACTTAATTGTATATAGAGGGTAAAATTTGTCAAAAGCCCATTTCAATAAATATATGACATTTGACCACTCTCTCATATCCCTTGGGTGGGGAAACCATCCCGAGGGTAACATCTCCTCTTACTCTCACATTGGTAGATTGATGTTTTTATCAAGGAGTTGTATTACTTCCATTATTGCTCATACAAAGTGGAAGAATTTCAAAATCAATGACTGAAGCATTCGCAGTGACCAATGGGAGGCGGATGGAAATTTTTGGGGTTATCGGAAGGAGGGTCTGCTTTATCCTAATTGGGTCCATTTCGCGTCATGGAATTGAACTAAAATTTCTTACACGAACAATATTTTCTCTACAAATGGATTTGGGGCCTTTAGATCCAATGAGGAATTTATAAACAATGTTTCTATTTTTGTGAAGATGTTCCTCGAGAATTTTTCATAAACCCAATGTAAGCAAAAAAACAAATATGTTTTGGTAGTATAATGAATGCCTTTGAAGGACAAGAAAAACAAACCCAACAAGTACAATGTTGCAAAAGCAACACCCAAAAGTAATACTTGCCTTCGCCTTATTTAAAACACCTATTTCTTATGCTCCATTTTTAGTAAATTTTCTTAGCATTGATATCCACAAACCGAACCCAAATGCTCATTCCTATGCGAGAAAAATGTTGAATAAAGTACAAGAAACTTGAAAAGTCATCATCAAATCCTTCTCGCCCAACTTAAAGAGGCATGGGACCCTTCCAAAAACAACCCCTCAATCAATTAAAAGCTTGGAAAATTGAGATCGGACATGGCGAGAGACATGCTTCATTAAATGCTATGAAGTACCTCTTAAATTTGTTTTACCAAACACCCTTCTAATTTTTCATCAAAATAATAGTTGAAAGCAAAAGTAATGGAATATTGTTGAATAAAAGGTGGAGGAAAATTCTACAAATATGTCATGCTTAACTTTACAAATGATAAAGTTAGATGTCTCCTTAATTTTTTCATTGGCCAAAATTAAAATATTTGAACAAATTAATTCTCATGATGAAGCCTATATAATTAATTGCCTTGACAATATAATATAAAAAGGCATTTTAAATTTATGGAATATTTATATTTTTGTTGAATAAATCCAATCACGGGATACTTGTCCCCAATATTGTGTTATGCGATATAATGGATTGTGCGTTTAACATATGATATTCATTTGGAATTGGATAGAAAATCTTCATTAGTAAGAAGAATATTAAGTTTTTCTATTTATTAACACTTCATACCCTAGTATTTTGCCAAAGGCATCTTATAGTGGGATGGATTTTTGTCATTTTAGGATAAAGATTGACAATTGTTCAATGGTTGGTGAAACCATTGGGTGGTTAAGTGTTCATAATATTATTATTTGGGTTTTATTTTATTGTGTTCATCTTTCCATGTGTCAGTCTTTGCAAATTTAATTGAAAGTTCAGTTCTTTTAAATAAGTGGTTTATTTGGTGCTCAATGGTTGTCTAACTTGATATCACTACTAGAGATGAGCCACGCCACAAAATAAATTGACATCACACTTCCAGTATAGTTTATAACAACTTATGGGGAAAGATGAGGGTGAAAAAGCAAAATATTATTTAAGTTATATGGATTGCTACCTCTAAATTTGATAATCATGTATATGTTTTTCATGTTTTTATTTGTACTGATGTTTATAACTTTTTCAAATAATCAATTGATTTGAAATATGACGGTTATTTTTATAATCTATATCTATATACACATACTTATATATTAAAACCATTTAAAAATAGATGAAAATTACAAAAAAATCTTAAAATAAATGAAAATTACATTTTATTTTTTTATTATATTAATAATGTTATTTCACAAAATTTAAAAGATAATATTGAAATATTACACTTCATTAAAAAAAATCGATGACACATATGTTAAAGGCTAAAGCCTGTAGAAACCAAATGGTGAGCAAAGAGAAATGAAAGAGGCTATGTTTTTGTGGATCATTTTCATGGAAAAATAAAGATTTGATGGTAGTGTAACAAAGTTTATATCAATTTTGTATGCATACATTTACCTTTGTGCTTGTGATGAGACGTGGTTAGTAGTTAAAACCCAAGAATAACTTTTTAGCCTTCTTACATCTAAACTTTCAGACATGGTGGCTAATCAAAATGAAAAGCCTTTGATAACTACTTTGTTGTAATCTTTTGCAGATTACTTAATTAATTTTAGTAGAGGTTGGGAGATTAATGTAGGCTTGTTTCTGAAGGAATTGATCCCAAAACAATGGTAACTATTCTTTCGCATGACAAAACTTTGCAATAATAAGGTTTGATTTTAACTTAAGTACTTGGTTGTAATTTTAAAGCCATGTATTAGCTTTTTGGAAGGAAAAATATGACAATTTCAAGGTGTGTATAGTAAAACATTAATGATTTTATATGATTCTTCACATTAGAAACCTATGGACTCCAGACTACATTTGGGAGAAGTCTCAAAGTCGAGATCATGTTATTAAATAAATTCTATGATCCAACTTTTTTAAAAGTTGGCTTCTTAAAGAAGTTCTTTCCTTAGTGTTTATTGTTTTTATCTTATGTGGTGTGTAATTTAGTGCTTAGCTCTCTTAAGTTATTGGTGGATGTTATTTTAGTGAAGAAATCTTGTAGATATATAAAAGTAAATGTTTATATTATTAAAACACATAATAATGTAAATGCATATATAACTATTTAATGCTTGTCTAAAACAATATTTATATAACCCTTTATCTTGCGAGAAAAAGATGATAGCATGATCCAAAACCTAGGGGTTTCAGACTTAAAGAACATAATAACAATTGTGCTAGATGTAAATAATAAAACTATCTCTGGAAAGAGATGTATATTGCTCAAAAGACTCGTAATATAATAGCTATCTCTGAAAGGAGATGTTTGTCTTTCCCTTGCGGGTTACATATGCTTATATACTATTTTTAGAAATACGAAAAGACACCTAGAAGAATGTGGAAGGTCACCAGTCTCGAGGGAGATGAGGTGTTTCATCTTCTGAGAATTACATATGCGATAATTTCACGAAACTACTATTTTTAGAATTTACTATTTTAGACAACACTACAAAAATTACAATTTGGAGCCTTTAGACGTGGAAGTTGGGGGAAAACTTTCCTGACAAAGATTCACACCTTTAAACATGTTCTATGCATTCCAAGATTTCCATTGCACTTTGAAGCGAGTCAATCGAGCTACGGTCCGAGAAGTTATGGTTCCTGGAAGTTGCTCCACTATAAGTGCTACCGGGGTTGTGGTTTGGATCACACCACTACTTGAGATGTTTCGTATCACCTACTACGTAATAGAACAAATCCAAAGAAACATTGCATTTTCATCCCTTATGACGTTTCTTGCACCTGAGTGTAATCGCTAGTTATGTATATTGGACTCAAATGCCTTTAAGGGTCCATTTTGAAATGATTTTAAACAAAAAGACCAAAAACTCATCCAAAAACTAAATGTAATTAAATTGCGTCGAATCCAAGCTAGATTGCATTGGCTCAAGGTTGGTGATTGGGCGACAAGGAATTTTAAATCCCTTCATGCCAAGTAAATTAAAGAGCAAATCAAAACCATCTCCACTATTGAGGCTCGACTCACAAGTTTTCTCGACATCATCAATGCTTTTATGGAACATTATAAATTGGTGTTTCAAGCTCATGTTTATACTCGCGAACATTAGGATGCCCTCCAAAAATGCCTAGATGTTGTTATGCGCAAGCTATCCTAGGTGGCCAAAATCTAGTGTGACTCATCCCTCACCTTTGGGTGAGCTACATTTTGCCTTGCAATGCGTGGCAAATTAAAATGCCCAGTATTGATGGTTTGCCTTACGAGTTTTATAAGGCTACCTAACACTTTGCTAGCTAGCTCAAACTGCTTTAAGTCTACAAAGAAGAATTAACCAATAATTCCTTGGGAGAAATTAATAACAAAGGAAATATCAAATTCATACCTAAGATGGGTGATCCCTAGCTTATTATCAATTTATGGACTAATTACCTTGTTTAATGTTTCTTATAAAATTCTTGCCAAAGCCTTGGCGCCGACTCCGCCACATTTTTCGGTGATTGTTAGATTTGAGCAGACTAATTTCATTAAAGGAGGATATATCTTGGACAATATCATTGCGGTTTGGGAAGGTATGGAGTGGGATCAGGTCTCTTGCCATAAATCTATCTTTATCAAAATAGATTTGATAAGGCATATGATCATATAAAGTGGTTTTTATTTTAGCCATGTTACGAGGCACTTAACTTTGGTGATTTTTTCTTACGGGTTGTACAAACTATCTTCTTTGATGCTTCGCCCATCTCACTATCGAAAACAAAAAATATTCTATCTTTTACCTTTAGCTCAATTCAACGAGGTTCTCCTCTTGCTCACGAACCTCTTTGTGCTTCATTCTTGCGAGGCTTTTGGTTATTTGTTTGTGCAACGAGCTTACATTGGGTTGGTCTGCAAAATTTATCTGCTTGACCATTTCACTCAACTTATCAACGAGAATTTCACAAATGACTCCTTTTTACACTTTCTAAAAACAAAAGATCCTTTATGAAAAGCATTAAATGTCTTGAACATCTTTGCTTGCATTTGGCTCATCATCTTTGATAAGGGCAAAACCATTTGTTACAAGCAAATTATTCTCCCCATGCCAAATTGGCTCAAGAAGTACTCTTGAAAATGGCTCTAACATGGTGAACAATTTAAGTTTCTGGGCATTCCCTTTGCTTTTGATTGCACCCTTACGTGCTTTGGCAATATGTCCTTAATCGTGTTGAAAAAAGATCTCTTATTAAATCTCAACTTTGTTTTTCTTATCGACAAATTTTAGGTTTGCGCCAAGATTCTTGTTGCCACCCATGCTTGTTATTCTTCGTGTTGGGCACCTTCCAAGGCCTCCTATAACAAGTTGGTCAAGTTGCATCAAGACTTCTTTGTGGCTAATGCCAAGCATGCGAGGGCTTTCATCGTGTGGCTTGGGAGTCGTGTTGCACCCCTCGGCAAAAAGGTGACATGGGCTTTAATGATGTTTTCAAACAAAGTCTGCTATGTGTGCGAAATGGATTCTTAAAGCCATTGAAGGGGCATGAAGCATGGGAAATTCTTCTGACAACACTACGTTTAAGCATGTCTCCTTATGGTTAGAAGTGTTGGAAGAATATAGATCTACACACCATCTTGATCACTTCGGATCTTATCTAATTTAAAGGCACCTTTTTCACTAAAATCCTTTGGTGAGCATATTAGATTGAGGACGGGGCTATCTTTTAATGACCACGACATCTAGTGGTCTCTATTATAACCGATAATTACATTCCTTTGGTGGAAAATTGTGGGATCAAAGCCTTGCGTCCGTATTTATCGATTCACAACATGGTACATTCAGAGATTGGATTCCTTGGTTAGAGCTCAAAGTCAAATTTGGCTTGAACAATGCAGACTCCCTTCTATTCTCAAAGTATATGAGTTGCTCGTGGATGCGATACTCCACAAGTTGGGTCTATAACCTCTTGTTAATTGTGAAGGTTTGACGATGGAACTTGGACACTTCTTTTAAGAATTACACATCGGGATTGCTCTACTAGCTTATGAGCCCTTTTTCTGCCACCATTTACAAGCTTAATTCTAGATGGAACCTCAATTCCTCCCCCAAACATGGTTGGCAATCTTAGCTTGAATCTAAAATCACCCACTTCATTTGGTGCATTGTTTATCAGGGACTTCCGCTCGATGAAAGGCTTAAACACCTTGGTGTTATCAACCCTAAGTGTTCGGTTTGCACCAATATCCCTAAAAATTTGAAGCATATTTTTTGGTTTTTTTCTACGTACTCAAGCCGCCTGGACTGGATACACTCATTATTCGAGCCCCATCTCTTGAGCTTCTCAATTGAAGAATGACTTTGTTTGATGACTCTTCTTCATGGCCTACTTACATTGCATTCTTGTGGAAATTTTTAAAGCTATCATTTTATTTCAATTATGGAAAGCTAGAAATGAATCTATATTCAATAATGATATTATTTGTGTCCACTCGAATGTAATGATAGAATTAATGTTATTGTTGTTGTTTACCTTTAGATTCGACATAGGCTAAGAAGGTGGCTCTAAAGTTCCAACATCTTAGAGTGCTCACACACTAGGGAGAGCCCCTTGTACTTATGAGTTGGAGACCTTCCGATTCACGCTAGTTGGGTTCACCACTATTGGCTAGACATTTGACATTGTGAAGTTGCTCTTAAAGCCGCCCTCCCTCTACCAATATAGGGGGGAGCTTGTCGATGTCGCGAAGGAAGTCTATGGCTGGTCCTCTTTACGCTACGTTGTCACGTTGGCCTTCTCCTATATAGGGCGTGCATGGTGTGAGCTCCCACGCCTTGTGGGCGAGGAATCATGGTTTCATTGGCTATCCATTACCCTCTAGATGATTAGCTTGTTCAAGACCTATCGGATGACGAGTTGTATGACATGGACACCCTTCCGTCTTGTGATGATCCTCCTTCGCCCGGCTACTACGGCCCCCTGTGCCTAGTTACACGTGATGTAATGTTTTGTTAGTTGTTTGTCCACCTTTCGACCTATTTTTGGGCCGTGACGATATCAACCAAAGCTTTTATTGTAACATGAAATGAAATGAAATGAAAGATTTTAATAGCGTTCCACGAGACTAAAGAGTCTATGGGACCAAAGCAAAACAATTATTTTAATCGATTTGAGTCTCCCTCTCAATATCCGCTCTTGGCATTAGCAGGGTGTGAATCTTGAGGATGAACCGCCGTGAGATTAAAGGGAGCTTTGTTCCTTCCGAAGAGTTCCTCTAGTCCGTCCACCTTTAGGTTGTTTTTCTTATCGAATACGGATATCCTCATATCTTTGAACACTCCATGACAAAATGCCATTCTGTCTCGACGACCCCTTTCTTTGCGAAGAAGAGACAAATTCTCCTTTCCCAATCTTCCTTTGGAATAGTCCATCTACCAGTTTCACATCGAAGATGATGCGATCGATTCTTAAGCTGCGCCACTAGAATCTTTACTTTACCCTTGATAGTTGCCCCTAGATAAGCTTTTTCATCATGTTCCCCAGTGTAGTTGAATTCTCTAATATAATGTGCTTTCTTTGACCAATCGGCCCATCCACATGGCTGATCTGAACTTTTCTATCACATAATTTTTATTTCCCTGTTCTATTAGGACACTCTGCATGTTGATGCCCCATTTGTACATCCATTTAGTATTATGATTCATGCAGGTTTTCTTTCTGCGTTCTAAAGTGTAATTCATAACTATTTTGGGCGTGAAGGTTGTCCATGTTTTCACTTTTTTTAGATAGCTTATCATCGAGACATTGCGAAGCTTCGCGAGAAAGAACCCGCTTCAGCCAACAAGATCTCATAAGGAGGCAGTTGATTTGACTTTAAGGAGCTTGTGATTAAATGTTTCTCGGATTCTCTCAACTGTCTCCACCCGTGATTTGACATGCTACTTCCCCAAACTTCGCAGCCATATAGAACAACCGGCGTGACCAACAATCCAAAAAGGGTTTTTTTAGTTTTCCAGTCCCAAAGTTCAGCTTTCCTGCACCTGTTTTGAAGTAGGAAAGATGCTTTCCAACCTCCCTGAATCCTTTTTGCTTTACAAGTCTCCCAGCTAAGTTTGTGGTGAAAGTCAATCCCAAGATATTTGTATTCAGTGACTATTTCTAAAGGGCTCCCCTCAAAAAGGAAGATGTTTTGTCTCTCTTTCCTTTTCAAGGTGAAAATCATGATTTTTGTTTTGCTGGTGTTCACTTGCATCCCGACTTCTTGACAAAAGAGCTCTAGCGCTTTTAACTGTTCCCTCAAACCTTGGGCTGTTTTTGAAATTAGGATAAGGTCGTCAGCATATAGAA
Organism: Taxus wallichiana var. yunnanensis; assembly: GCA_018340775.1. Classification (NCBI taxonomy): domain Eukaryota; kingdom Viridiplantae; phylum Streptophyta; class Pinopsida; order Cupressales; family Taxaceae; genus Taxus; species Taxus wallichiana. Next base: position 601,922,455 of record CM031241.1, on the reverse strand, counting down.
GTAACTTCACCACGTAACTTGCTAACTGAATACCTCCTCCCTCATTTTTGTTTAACCAATCTTCAAGCTTGTCAATGTATAACCCGAATAATGTGGGAGAAAGAGGGCATCCTTGCTTGACACCGATGTTGCTACCGAAACATTCGGACATACCTTCTCTGGTTCTAATTTTAGCTCTGACCTGCTCATACAATTTATGAACTGCTGCTCTAAACTCATCTGGAATCCCAAGCTCCTCCATCCTATCCCAAAGTTTCTTTCTAGGCACTGTGTCAAAAGCCTTCTTGAAATCAACAAAACAACAAAAAGCTTCTTCTCCTTGGGTGTCCCAAACCTTCTCAATCAGATGCCTAAGAGTGATACAATGATCAATTGTTGAGTGTTTAGGTCGAAAACCCGCTTGCCCTTTTGCTCTTTTACCCTCTCTTTCGGCCCAGCTGCTGATTCTCCGCTCTATCATACCTCCAAAGAGTTTACCAAGAAGAGGGTTGATCATTATGGTGCGGTAATTGGACGGATTATTAATGTCACCGCTTTTAAATAGAGGAATAACAACACTAGTCGTCCACTCAGATTTGAAAGCCATTACGATTGACATCATTGAATATTTTTTCGATGTGTGGTGTGAGGACCTCAACCCCCCATTTTAAAAATTCGACTTGAGACCATCGATGTCTTGGGCTTTACCATTTGCTAGATTCTTTATGCCCTGCTTGATATCTTCTGTCGAAAAAAGCTCAGTTGAGGTCTCAATTATGGGAGGGACATCTTTTTGTTGAGGACGCTCATAAAGGGTCCTTGCATACTCTAACCAATGTGCACTGTGATATTATTCTCTATGCATTTTTTCCTCTGTTGTAACTCCTTCCAAAAACCTTTGGGATTGTGTTTTCCAAGAGAAATTAATTCCGTCCTTCTCTTGCACACATAGCTCTCTTTTTTGTGTTGTACCAATCTCTCATAGATCTTTTTATTTTCTTTGTTCATCCCATTTTCTTTCAAAGCTCTCTTGGCAGCTTTACACTCTTCATCATACCACGGGTTTGTCGGAAAAGTATTTGCCACTCTCTTTCTAGGCTTAGATCTCTCACAGACAGTTAGAGCCTTTTGGATTAAAGATATCAGCAGATTACTAGGAATATAATCACTCGATCCCTTGGACGCCGTGTTCTCTATAACTTTCCTCATTATCTGCAATTGTTGCTTAAGGGCTGCAACAAATCTTCCCTGATTTTCTTTATTGAGAATGATTTTTCCCTGTTTTTGAGATGCCTTTTGCATGTGATGACTCTGATTCCTTTGTTGCTGATTGAAGGCGGTCCCAAGCTTTACCAAGAGAGGCCTATGATCAGACTTTAATTCGATAGGACAATCTCCAATTTCAAACTCAAGAAGCGTGGAGATAAAACTTTGAGAACAAATTACATAGTCTACTACACTTTGCCCATTGTAAGTTTTACAAGTGATGTTGCCTGACCTGGGCCAAGCTCTCATGCCATTGCAAATGACCATGTTGTATAAGCTACATAGGCCTAGAAGCTCAACTCCAAAATGCGACACCCCTCCACTGTCATCCTGAGATAGTCTTTCCCAAAGCTTGTTCTCTTCTTCTTTAAGCCACAACGGATTGTCTTCACCTCCTTCTAAACTGGTCAACTGAAGAGATTGATTATTGGCAGTCCTTGCATTGAAATCACCCAATAGAATTATTTCTCCGGATGTACTGAAAACAGAAATGTCTTTTTTTATTGAAGCGTATGGATCTTCACTATCTAGCTTTCTTCTCTTATATGTCTTTGATCCTTTCGGCGCAAAGTAACAGGCAGCTAATCTGATTGTCGTCTTGCCATCTGTTATTTTCAGCCATATGTATTGTTTATTTGGGTCTTCTTTTTCAACTTTGACATTTTCGAGCCATATTTCCTTGATTAAAGCGTGATTCCGCCGTGGCCTTTCCTGTTCACTCCCTTCATTCCAAACTGAAATTTTTGTAGCCTTCAAATTCGGAACCTTGCAACCTTCATGCTCATGCGTTTCCGTAAGAATAATAATATCTTTCCTTCGCTATGGGCCCCAAACCCGGTCCTCTTCTCCATGGATATCCTCTGCAATTCCAGCTTATTATAGTAATACAATTGTGTGAAGGTTCCAATTAAAAAAGTAATAATACAAACGGCAAAACAAATTTAATGACCTTGGAACATCCCTGATTGAATATACTCCCTCCAGCCAGCATTAGCAGGGTTTAAAATCTTAAACATTTGACCTCTGTATATTTTGCTTATGATTTTGAATGAGGTTAAAGGAAAATGGAGGATTCTTTGCGATTCCGTAAGAAAGAATGCACAAAGGAAGAATCAACGACAGATCTTCCACCATGGGAGCAGCACGCTACGGTCGTCAACATGCCTCGCTTCGATTATCAGGCCACCTCTGCTCTTCTTCAAACTTCCCACTCAGGATTTCTTATTACATGTCCAATAAGTATGCGCCATTTTTCTCACAACTCTTTTTTACAGCTTGCATTTGCTTGTCTCAATAGTTTTCCAAGCATCCACTTAGAATTATCAGTTTTCTGGATACCCCCTTAGAATTTGTAGCGGATGTTACAGGCGCGGTATTTTTTTGCCCCACACACACACACACACACATGTTCACACGCTTATACATCACTTTCTCAGCAACATACCCACTTAGAATTTATGCAGATGGTACATGATCCGGTATTTTGGTCCTTCATAATGTTAGATAAGTACACACATATACACATATTAATTCACAATTATTTACCCGTTTTCTCAGCAGACATTTATAATTTATCAGTTTCCTGAATGCCCACTTAGAATACATGAATGTACTTTTTGCCCTTCAAAATACTATGAGTATTAAACCTGTTTCATGCTTGAATGTAGCCCATTAAATTTAGGTCATGCTTGAATGGAATCATAATTGTTACACGACAGACTCGCCAGATATCACTTTCTTATTGTGGGGAGGATGTGAACCTGAGTCATGCTATCACATGCGTGTCCCATTACAATGACACCATGACACCTCTCGGACAAGTCATGGAGGAATATCATCACTTTGGTATGGATTGACAGGGAAGATGGAAATCAGAACTGTATTGATGTCCATGATTGACCAAAATTTGCTTAAAAGAAAACTCAGGTGCAAATTCACCTGTACAGTGGGGCCCTGGTTTGGGCGAGGTCTGCCTTGGATTTTATGTCGAGATCAATGTGCCCAATGGTATCGAACCTGCATTTGAAGCAGGAATATATGAACACCCACATTAAAATGAGAATGCAATACACCAAAATGTCTACGCCTATGCATGAAATCTCTAAGGGAAACAAAGAAGTTCTAATAATTTCTACAAATCACTAAAGTAGGTCAATGGAACTCTAAAGTACAAGCTGCAATAGATAATCAGGAGTGCAAAAGGGAAACACCGACAACAAAAAATTGGAGCCTCTTCCTTCTCTCCGGTATTAACAATGCTTAGAGATGCTTGTGTACTTTGTGGGTTCCCTTGTCTTATGGTTATTACTCAAGTAAATGAGGTAAAACAAAGTCATGGAAGAAATGACTACTCATACGCATTGTTGGAAATCCCACAAAAATTAATACCTAATTATAAGCCATGGATTTAGCTCCTTTAACTTAACCAAAAATGCGGTATCTATAAACAAAACTAGAAAACAGATACTGAATAAGAGGGGGCAAACCCTAGATAAATCAGTATGTACAAAAGGCACATGATAAAAGGAATCCCGTGAAAAGAAGACCCCTTTTGAGAAAGTATCTGGCCAAGAGAAGAGGCACGAGGGAGAACAAGGCACTAGTCTGCACCAAAGCCACGATCTTCCTTGTTGATCACCATGAAAGACCAAATACAGAGTCTGATCATATCCTCATGAAAAAGGCCAGGACTAAGAGGGCCTATCTGAACGAAGAATTCTTACCCACCTCGTAATTAGCTTTGAAGAACTCCATTGGGACCAGCTTAGCACAATCTAGTGCTATCTAGATGGCAGTTATGTTTTATGCGCCTAGGATTATAACTGTCGAATAATCAGCGAGTATCATGTATAATTAGGACAGCAATGAAAATCCTAACAATAACCAAAAACAAGGAGTAATGATGATTGGACACCGTGTCTGATAAAGAATAATGAAGAGAAAGCACAGATCTAGATAAAAAACATAAAAGCATGGCTTCTGCAATAGAGGTTTCCCAAATCAAGAAGGGGCTAGGCTGTTAGAAAATATGGCAAGAGCATCAATACAAGAGAATTTTAACTTCACGACAATCAGTGGGGTAGAAATTCTAGACTCTTCCTTGTATAGGCGTTCATGCTCAACCCACAAGTGGGCTGACATTTTAACCTTGTTCATTACATGAGCTGGTTGTCATACTTGTTATCCATGTAACATTGTGCATTGAGTTGCACCTGGTTGAGGCGTGGGAAGGAGAGCCATGGGGAAGGGCTACATACATGAGAAAAAAGGTCATTAGTGTAATGACTACTTTTGGAGGTCATCTTGAGATTACATACACGCAGACAGGTCAAATCCTACAAAAAATTAAAAATCCTAACTAAAACTGCCCATTGAAGCCTTCAATTGCTTAACAAAATTACATGATTGGGTTAATCCCACACTTGTAAAATTGCGAGATGAGGGTGACTTATAGGGCATTATGTTGTGTATGTAGGCACAACATATGTAATAGGATGTTTATTCCTAGATTTATCTTTAGCCTTAGCATTATTACCAAGTTATGTTGTACTTCGGGTAGCTACAATTGTTGTAGGATTAGGTTATGAGTTAAGTAGGGTTTCTTATGGTTTTGATTTTGAGGGTGGAAAAAACCCTAAAGAATGTATCTTTACCATTTCAACTTCTAATGCAAACAAAGAGCTGCCATTGTGTGAGAACTCCTGTGTTATAGATGGATTTGCAGGTGTAATCCACTCTCGGGTGAGCAGGTGCCCCCATTTTTCTCGTTTTATTACTCATTCTACTTTATATTTGCAGTTCTGTTTTCTGTTGTTATCTGAAACATAGCTAGTGGTATCAGAGCTTCAGTTGATCTTTTGCAGCCACTACTAAAAAGACAGAGGGAGTTTATTCAAGAAATGACAACGGGAGTTTATTTAAGAAACGACTCAAAGTTCATGACCAAGGATGAGATGAAGAGGTTATTTGTTGAGTTTTCTAGTGAGGCTTGAAGGGAGTTTCATCCTTGGGAAAGCCGCTGGGTTATCATTGGATCATAACTGTCGAGGATGAGGAAGAGGATGATATCAACCATTGGGGGATCTTGATCATGATCCATTAGATGACGAAGAGGAAGAGGCAAAAAGCTTGCATTGTCGCTCTTTTAACCTATAATGAAAATCCCATAGTATGACTGGGAGGTGGGATGGTGGTTCACACATGGTAGACCAAACTTAGACTGGAATTTAGGGTGCAAAAGACTGAAGGGAAAGATGACAAGCTGAATATGGCCCTACAACATTTGGATAATGTTGTCCATATGTGGGGTGAGAGATGGGTTTTACAAACTTTGATGGGGAGTTTGCCTATGCTTTGACTCAGAGAAGGGATTGTAGTGGGACAAGCCATATGATGCCTTGTTAATACACTTGTTTTAGAAAGACATGTTTGTCTAGGAGTACACTGAGAAATTCCAAGTTTTGGAGTCGAAGGCCAAGCTATATTCAAATTTGGTGTAGAAGGTCTATATGTCCAACATGCAAACTAAGATTCAAACATCTTTTGAAAGTGCTATTACTGTAACTAGAAGAGGAGAAAGACATATTGATGCCCTGGAAGGTAAACTAGTAGGAATTATTGTTCGGAAGTCTTTTACTTTTGATAGAAAACCCAATGATGAGGAAAATTAGAATCTTTGTCTGTAAAAACCTTGGTCGTCAGTCTACCCCTATGTCCGTTGTCGTAAACTCCTAGAAGTGCTCTCAATCATGGAGCAGGGGTTAAAGTCTAAAAATGAGGATGCCCCTGATCGACCTAATGTGTAGTTTGAACTAGAAAATTAGCCTCCTTCTGTAGTGGATATAAGGGAACCATCAGTTTCACTTTCTGCCCCATGTCAAGAAAGAAAGAAATTATATTAATGTCCACAAATGACCAAAAGCAGGTCAATGGGACTGAAGGAAACAACTATTAGCAATAGAAAGTTCTAGGAAGAGAGAAAGCTTGTGTTTTGGTCACGGTTGATCCAAGAAGTACACTTAATATTCTAGATAAGCAACAAGTCCATAGTTTTCATTTAGACACGTCTGAGATTTTTCCCATCTGGGTCATAGGGCACCGAAGCATTGAATGCCTAGGAGTAGTGCATAATGTGGAACTTTAGTGGTAAACTATGTTTTTAAGGATAAATTCTATGTTGTTGATATTAGGGGAGTGGATATTGTTTTGGGGCTTCAATGGTTACACTCACTTGGAACACATTCAACCAATTATGACGAGAGATTGTTGACATTCAATCAAGTTGACCGTGAGTATGCCATCAAGTCTTTGCCCCCGAGGGAAATCAAAATTATTGACTCCAGTGAAATGAACAAATTTTTGATGAAGGGGCATTTTGGGTTTATGGCTCACCTTTATTGTATGGATATAAAATTTTCTATCTCAAATGAAAAGGCCTTAGGGATTTTAGAGTTGCTCTACAAATATAAGGTTGTTTTCCAAGATTTGCCAAAGATATTGCTTCCAGACAAGGAATTGAAACACATTATTGAGCTTGACCCTACTAAGACCCCAATTGTGGTACGTACATATATGGTCCTAGGACTTTCTATTGCAATTGGATGTATTCTATACTTTTGGGCATATGCGGACATTAATATAATTTCTTACTTAGTTTCAAAAGTTTGAGATAGAAAAATTGGTAAGTGATCTCTTGGAGGCTGGTATCATTGTCCTTACGAAGAGCCCATATGTTGCTCTAGTGGTACTAGCCAGGAAGAAGGTTGGGTCGTATAGAGTTTGTATTGCTTTCAGGACTTTAAAAAAATCACCATTATTTTTTTTGTCCTATGCCAAGGATTGATGATTTACTTGATGAGTTGAGGGTAAAACATTCTCAAAGAGATCTTAAGTCCGGATACTATTACATACCAATTCAAATTCAAGACCAGAGAAGACTACATTTAAAAGTTAAAACTCATCAGGGCCACTACCAATTTAGGGTCATGCCTCAACAATGCTCTAGCTACATTTCAAGCATTGATGAACAAGGCATTCAATAAATTCCCACTTAACATTGTTCTTGTATTTTTGATGATATCCTTGTCTACAGTTATTCATTGGCATTCCATATTGGGCATTTGGACATTGTCTTTGGATATCTTGGCCAAGGAGAAGTTGTATGCCAAGGCGTCTAAGTATGAATTTTCCAAGGCATCTTTGGAATACCTTGGTCACATTATTACTACCGAGGGTTTGTGCATTCGATAAAGTTCAAGGCCATATGTGATTGGCCTATTCCCAAGAATCTTAAAAATTTCGTGGTTTCATAGGCTTGGTAGGATTCCATAGAAGGTTGTAATGAACTTCTCCGAATAGCCCTTACTCGAGTGACCTTACCGAGAAGGAAGCCTTCAAGTGGTCCATTGAGGCACAAAAGTTTTAGAATCTCAAACGAGTTCTTGTCTCTACTCCAATTTTAGCTACTCCCGATTTCTCCAAGTTCTTTGTTATTGAATGTGATGCTTCGGATCCATACTTGGTGTAGTAATTTCTTAGGGTGACCACGCCTTCACATTTGAAAGCAAGAAATTTAATGACAAGGAACAATAAATGTCAACATATAGGTAGGAGATGTCTGCCATCCCGCATGGAGTGGCCAAATGGTGTTAGTTGTATTGGGGAGAATGTTTTATATTAAGACTGACCATCTTAACCTTAAGCACATGTTGACTTACGGGACATTAGCGAGAGGGGCAACAAAAGTGGATTGATCACCTACAAGCTTGAGTTTAAGATCCTTTATAAGAAAAGGAAGGAGAATGTAGTGGTAGATGCACCATCACGCCTAGATGGATACCCTATCTTTCATGCCATCTCCATCAATCAACTCACTTTGGGATACAAGATCTACTATAGGACCACCTCACCTCACCCCACCATAACCTAGCTTAGACAAAAAAATTGAAGAGAGGAAAAAAAGGAAAGGTTGGTTTTGTTTGAAATGGCATCATCCTTTTTCAAGGACACATTTACTTAAGGGATGAGTTCCCCCTTGTTTAGAGCACACTTGAGCATGGGCACAAGTCTCCATCTATAGGCCATGTTGGATTCCAAAAAAACCTACAAAAACATCATTTCTAATTTATTTGGAAAAAATGAAGTTAGATATTTTTGCAATTGTTACATCGGGTATGAGTGTGATACCTACCAATGGAATACAGTCGAGTGCGCCCCTTCCCCAAGATTTTTGCAACCAAATGTTATACCAAATAGAAAATGGGAAATTGTGTCAATGGAATTTATCTCAAGTCTTCTCACCTTCAAAGGTAAGGATGTTTTTTTTTGTGGTATATCGATTGAATTAATATGCCCACTTCATTTCCACGAGAAAGACATGAAACAATGGTCCTAAGGTTGGTAAGTTGTATTTCCAACATGTGTTTAAGCTGCATAAAATCCTAAAGCATATCATTTGCGATCATGATCAAATATTTCAAAATCATTTTTGGTAGGAATTGTTTCGTAATGTGGGGGCTACATTTCATATGAGCATTGCGACATCGCTCCCAAATTGATGGTCAAAACGCAGGTGGTGAACAAGTGCTTGGAAGGATATCTAAGAAGTATGCGAGGGGATAAGTTTGAGCAAGTGGGTGGAATTGTTAGGTTTGGTTGAGTCTTGGTACATCGCCACGTATCACTCTACCATCAAAATGACTCCCTCTAAGGCTCTTTATGGGTATAAACCACCCTCACCATTGGACTAGGCAATTCATGGGGAAAGGTACCATCGGGTAAGAAGCATTGTAGGAGATGCGAGTACGCTACTAATACAAAGGGACAACGTGACATAAGGTGCAAACAAGATGAAACAATGAGTGGATCCATATAGGACGTATATGACATTTGAAATCAAGGATAGATGTTTGTCGGCTATATCTATTCAAACAAGTCATGTTGAAGCATGCGTGGAAGCAAAATTTCTATCACGAGAAAAACTTTCTATCACAAATGAAGAAGGAAGCTTGTGTTTAAACCCGAGTGTATTGTTGGGGGAGGTTAGAAAGCTATGGAATCGGGTTGTCACGAATGTTCAAGATCAAGTGAAAGGGCTACAAGCAAAGTAACAAGGCCAAAAGGGGCATGCCTCTAGAGAGAGGATTTTCATTTTCATTGAAAAGAGGATCTTGAGGCAAGCATCCAAAGTTCGAACTTGCCACATTGTCGGAAAATGTGCCTAAAAGGCAATGAGAGCTCGAGTAGTAGAAAGAATTCCCCATTCTCATTCATGTATTTGGTTTAGTAGTATTATAAGGTGTGTTGGTTAGATCTTCCTTTGATGATGTAGTGGTCTTGGGTTCCATTCTTCATGCATCCTTCGCATGTTTAGAAATCCATGGTGCAAAGTTTTGCATTGTGAAGTTCAGGGAGGTCACCCATCCTAGTCTTTACTCTAGATCAAGCTCACCAAAAAAAAAGAGCAAAATATTTATATTAACACAAAAAAAGGTTACAACAAAAGGGGCATCTAGAAGAGATGCTTGAAAACCGAGCTATATTATATTTTGAGAAAGTAGAGATCTCGGTGCTTGGACAAAACAAGACGATGGACAATATACATAGGAAGAAATCAAAAGAGAGGACAAAACAATGGCGCCAGTGATACCGCGCGCACCGTGTTTTTATGTAACAACGATATTAATGATCTCGACACATAATGTAAGGGAAACTATCCTCTAGTATAGGATAGGAAGCCTAGGCAAAAAGGAAGAGGCATCGAGTGTGAAGTTTTCAGCAACATTAGTACCCACATTTGTGAAATGTTCACAGCAAGTATGTTGACACTTCAATTGAGGGCGATTGTTTCGGATCCTGCAAATGAGCTTCAAAGAGGATCTGGATCGCCTTTTAGTGTGTTTAGTCAACATGGCGACATTGATTGCATCCAATATTTTGTCATGCTTGATGACGATGTTGGTGAGGGATTCCACATAGGTTTGAATGTTAGCTTGACTTATCTTTGTTGATGAATTAGAGGTCGCTCCATTGTGGAGAGAATGTCCTCATGACCCGGAGGATGGATTCATGTTTTTCAATATTGTGTCCAAGATGCCGAATAGTGTCAGAGATTTTAGCAATTGCTGCAAGGAGTTGAGCATGAGGGGTAACAATGGGTGTGGGAGGTAAGGGGAAAAGGAGAGAGGTTGGAGGATGTTGGGGAGTGTGGTGGTGAGATGAAAGTTTTGAGAATGGAACCTCCACAGAGCAAGTGTGGAAAGCCATTATAAGGAGTATGGGTAAATGAGCTAGCAATTGGAGTTAAAGAAACAATGGATGGATACCGAGTTTCATGAAAGATGGATTGAGTGAGGGGGCTGTGCAAGGGGACACATGGTTTTAAATGCACTCTTTTAGCTCCAAAAAGTCCTTAGAACTGTACATACCATTATGAGATGGCTGCGTATTTGATTAGGGTGGCATGTATGCCATGAACTTTGTGAGGTGCTTGTCGTGAATATTGGTTTGTTGAGAAGTGGTAGTGTCGAGGGCTTGGTGGATTGAGTTGCTCAGTCATGCTCATCGTATTATCATCATCATCCACGTGAATAGGATGCTGAGGGAAATTAATCATGATGGCATAGGGAGATGGAGATGGGTGTTGGAAGGAAGAGGGAGTTGGTTTGTGCTTTTATAGCATTGTCTTTTGTAAACTTGCAGTGGTTGTTGGCTGGAATTCCTTTGTGAACAATGATTTTGAATTTGCATTGGCTTATATAGGTGGAGAATGGCTAGAATTTCTTCCCATCTTGGAAACAATAAATACATGTATATTGGTAGGTGGGTGAGGAGAGGAGAAGAGATTATACAGATTTGGACATATATTGGAATCACTTTGATTTGAATTTTGAGCAGCCTACGAAATAGCATTTTGCAAGGGTTGGTTGGGCAAAGTGAAATTCATAATGGTGGGAGGTTGGATGGACAGAGGAGAAATCGCCAAAGCAGATCTTGGATATCATTTGGGATTGACCTTTATAAAAACCTCATCACTATTCTCCTCATAAGCCTCCCACCGTCGATGGTTGGAATTGGATATTGGATATTATGGATCCAAGAGGATTGAATTTGTGTTAGAATCGACTAATAGAGGAGATTCAAGACACTCTCATTGTTAGGAGGAGAATATTGACTCAGGGTAGACACATATTTGTATAGATTGCATTGAAGGAAACCTTGCAAATCATGGCATGTGTGGAGGCTTGTGGAAGCCCACACTGAAGCACTTTACATGAATGAAGGAGTATTGTGGGGACGAAATTGAATGCCACATGGGATGAAAGAAGTGAATGTTGTTGACCAAATATGTTGATACAATGGCTAAGTAGATTCAAATAAGCAACACTAAAGACAAGAACAACTACGTGACAAAAAAGACATTCCAACATTAATGTGGAAAGCAAAGCAACTTACGTTTTTTGTTGTGCGTGATGCGAATGTAAGTAGGATGATAGTATTGACAAAGCAAGGTGAAAGCATAGTTTGTAGAATTGTGGAGAGAGGAGCTTAATGGTTACGGAGGTATTGCGAGAGGGACATGATAGTTGAAAATAATGGAACATGTTGATCATGGCAGTGGAAGAGGATGGACGAGTTGGGAATCCCCATCAACCATGAATCCAATTGAGGAGGTAATGAGTTGGGAGACAAAATTGAGAAGGGTTCAAATGCATGTGGGGTTGAAAAGGAAAATTGGCAAGGGCATCCGCACAATATTGAACCACCTTGGTTGGTGTTGAAATTGGATGTGGTAGAAGTGAAGAGAGAGTGCTTGGATATGAGAAATGGACTTAGCCATTGCTTTCAATGCAAATGGGGAGATTATGGGTTGTGGAGGTTGTGATCGATCATATTGATGATGATTTGCACCTCAACAATGAGATTGCATATTTGATGTTGGTGGGCCATTGCAGGCCATGCTAACAAGTAATGAGTTATGCATAATTGCTAGTATGAATGCCAATGTAGAGAGCATAAGCAATTGAAAAAATTGACGGGGATTTGAATCTTTGATGATGCCTCTAAAAATGGGATTCACCATGATCCATTTTATTGAACTATTTAGGCAACCCAAAGTGGAGGATAGTTTGAGTAGAGATGAGCATTTTTGTTTTTCGCCATATTGAGAATGTGAATTTCGTTTAGGTAGTATTTTGATGATACAAGCTAATGGGAATGCTTTCTTCAGAGAGCCGTTGAACTAGTGGAGGTGTTTGAGGACCTTGTTTGTGAGAATGCGCACCTTGGTAGCAATGATGGGAATGCTTTCAAAGGTGTGGGACCGTTACACCAAAGCGAGGCATTACCGAATCGACACACTAGGATCATAACATCCCACCACACTTCCGCAGAGCTCGACCTCGGGTGGAGTGCGCGCCCGCTCCCACAGGTGCGAGCCGGTTTCATCAACGTTTAGGCACCCCACGGGCCCTAGCTACACGACATAACCAACCGAGTGGGATTCAAACACGGCTGGTCGATCTAATACCAAATGTAACAAACCGTTACACGAAAACCTTGAGGCATTAGTGAATCCGCACACTAGGATCATAACACCTTGGCTCCTTTGAGGCAGACCTTTGGGGATAATCGACTTTGATCCTATCTACCCTAATGCTACCACTACTCTACTCTAAACAAAGTACAAACAATTGTAGTCAGTGGAAAAGAGAGAGATTTTAACTAAAAAAAGGGGTGATCACACCAAAGAAGGGGGTCTCTTCCTCTGTCATAAATAGACAATGCATTGAGACCTGTAAGTATAACCCACAATCGGTACATCCCACAGAGAATAGAAGGCAAGGGGCGAGAACACAACCATGAAGGGCAAATATAAGTCACAATCAACATCATATTCATGCTTAAGTATGCACAATCCAAGACAGGCATTGGACGCATTGTAGAAGTCCAAGACAAATGCGAGGGGACACTTAGGAATGCTAGTTACCGAAAAGAGTAGAGTAACTGCCCATTCAAGAGGAGAACAACCCTTTACTGATGAATATACTTCGCTTTTTAGAGAATAGAGAAGAGGAGAAGGAGAAAATTGAGGGAGAAGTTGAAACTTTGATGCTAAAATCCCGTCCAAAATATGGCTACAAGTATTGAATACTGCAAATCCTTTTCTCAATTGTAAAATCCTTGTGAAAGAAATGTGAGGCCTCTAACCTAATGCAAAAGGGTGGTACCTTGGGTGAATGGGACACTTAATCAAGTGATTGTTGGGCCCAAGAGATCAGCTTCTTCCATTCGTGCTCCAAATCTACCTCGACATGCATTAATGAGAAACACAACCCTTGGGGCTTTGATTGCATCTTGCTCTTTAAAACACAATGGTTTAGAGCTCAAAATATTTTCCATTGGGAAGTGCTCGTTGAGAGCTTTCCAATGGATCTAATTTTTCTTGATTTGGTGGCTTTGGTTAAGTGGCCCAAAAACCAAAGCTTTGCTGCCCATCTGCACCATTAAAACTCGAGGGAAAATTTTGATTTAAAACTATAATCCTCCCCCTTTTCCTCGTTGGGCCATGTGGCAAGCTTTGATTGGATTTTTTTCACCACAGATCTACGAGGACTTTTTTTGTTGCACGCGTACTTGAAATCTCCGTTGTAGACTTAGGTGGGCTTTTGTGTTGCATTCGCACTTGAAATCTCTGTCGTAGTGTATTGCGGGGTTTTGAGTTGCACATGCATGTGAATTGTCCTCTAAACATTGCATGTGATTTATGGATTATTTGTGCTCTTAAATCTCCGGCGTGGTCAATCGCAGGGTTTTGACTTACATTTACATGCCAATTCCTTGCCTTAGACTTGGGTGAGCTTTTGTGTTGCTTGCGGACTTGGATTCTTTGCCTTATACCTTGGCGGACTTTTGAGTTAGTCCTGTATCCAGCTTGCCCGCTACAGTCTACCACAGACCTTTGGGTTGTATTTGCGTGTGAAATCTTCGCCTTAGACTTGGGCGGGCTTTCGACTTGCTCGCATACGAGAACTGTCCATGCAATGTTTGGTGGACTTTTCTCTTGCTCTTGTATGTGATTTCTCCGCCTCAATATTTCGTGGAGTTTTGACTTGTTTTTGCACGCCAATTCTCCGCTGCAGTCTTTGGTGGGTTTTTGACTTGCTTGCACACTTGGATTCTTTGCCTTAAGACGTCGTTAGACATTTGGGTTTCTTCTGCATGTGAAATCTCCTCCATAGTCTTGCGCAGACTTTGGATTGCATGCACACTTCAAAACTCTATAATAGTCAGTAGGATTCAGAACTCCATGAGCAATTTGCATGGAAAAGTGCTTGGTAGTCCCAAAAGTTTGCAAAACGCTTGAGCACTACCATTTTTGGGATCTGGACATTGTGGCACAATTTGCATGCTAATTGCAAACGCATTTCAAATTTTGAAAGTCCGAGGAACAAAGGGACTAGGCCAGATTGGGCTCCAATGTTTGGAACGCAATTTCCATGCAAATTGCAAGCATGCTTGGAACCTTCGGAAGTTCAATTTGGTTTGGTTTAACCAATTTTTGGATTTTGACCTCCTTTAAACTTTTAAAAGCTCATGAAGATTGAAATCACCAGAAGAGACTGTGAAAGCTTTTGAAAATGTGAGAAAACAAGGGAAATGTAGTTTCTTGCACAAAATAGGGAAGGAGGCTTATTTTGGCAACATTTTTGGTGACTCATAGGGGTCATTTGCCTACTAAATAAAAAGACCAGTAGCCTTTGCATCCATTGGACTTGGAGTCTACATGAAACACTTGAAATCTCTGAATTTTGGAGTTTGGAAACCCCTAAAACCTGTCACTTTCTCCATTCTTCTGAATTCTTTGCAAACAACATCCTCTGAACAACTCTCCCAATAGAGTGGCTCAACAAAACTTATGTACAAAATAACAAAGCATACACATTTCAAGGGAAATATGCAGAGTGTGCAACAACACTTTTTTATGCAAGAAACAAACCTACAGTAATCCTGTTTAACAATGTACAAAACATACTATACAAAGCCATAGACTGGTTGGGAGAAGTAACTCCCTTTCTTGATGAAATGGGGCCATGCAATGAGTTTTGCAATGGTTGTGGCAAGTGAGAGGAGTGAAAACAAGACCTCGTGCTCCTCTTCTTTCTCCAAAATATCAGTTGTGTTCACATAATACACCTCTTCTTGGTATATGCTTTGTTTTGGGGGTGTACTAGCCGATTTTTGGTACAATGAAGCTCATCCGCATGCTTTGAAATGAGCATGACAGGTGGCAACTCTGAATGGGGCTTTGAAATGGATAAATGTTTGATAGGACACCCAATTTTCAAAGCCAATGGAGTGCATTCTTTCGGCAGCTCATCTTTGTTGTGCTCAGCTCCATAGACAAAGCTTGTAAGCATATCTTCTTCCTCTTCCTCTAATGCTTGGCTTTGTTCACCTCATCCTCAACCTTGACTTTAGGCTTTGATAGCTCAACGATATCCTCTCATGTGCGTTTTACAAGTGGAGACAAAGTCTCCTCATGATATTCGTTCCCAATGAAAAGCACGAAGCTCTCAAAGTCTTCAAGTATGGTGGCAAGTTCATCCTCGTTACTCTCACATGCAGAGTTTGTAGGCTCAATTTTCTCATCCTCAATCTTTTGGGGCTCTATTTGATCAACCGTGGCGTCCAATGACACCTCTTCCTCTACCTTGGGCTCAATTTGAACATCGTTGACAAGTAGGGGTCTCTTGAATGGGCTGAAATATGAATTCATCATCATTTTCAGAGTTATTCCACTTTGAAATAACTATTTCTTTGTATCCAATGGTGAAATTAGTTCCACCAAGCCATGTGTCATGACCCCTTTTTCAAATAAAGTAAAAATAATAAAGTTAATATTTTTAAGTGACAACTTAATATTACTTTATTATTATAAATAAAAAATAAAGGTGACTTTCCAAATCAAGCAAGTCAATATCAAAATTAGAAGATGGAAAGTTACTTTCAGGGCTTTTCCTTGGGAAAAGTGTCAATGAACTTATAAAAAGGCATTGCGGGGTCATTTGGAAGCATCTTTTGGCCATTATCTTTTTTTACATTGAGAGTTTGAGCTGATGCTTTAACTTCCGCTCTAAGGGACGAAAACCCTTTAATGCAATCAGATGTGGGGACGAAAACCCTCCAATCTTCAATGGTGACTCCATCTAGGAGTTGCATTTGTGCATCCAATCAAAGATTTGCAGTTTTCAGTTTAGGTTTATTAGCTAGGCACATTTTCAGATCTGCGTCATCAGTCACTTTCCACAGGTAGGGCACATTTTCAGTCATCCATCAACAACTAAGACATATTTTGGGCGTTACTGTCAGGATTCTTGCATTGGGCATTGCCTACATTAGCTAGGGCATCATCCCAAGGGCTTATGTCACATTTAGGGCAGTATTTCAGGGATTATGTCACCCATAGTTGGTTGCTGTCACTTCTTTTAGTCTGCAGGGCCATCATTTGGTCTATTTCCATCTATCTGGGACGCCATTGGTCAGAAAATTGATGTATACATCCAGCTGGTATTTTTCTGATTTTCAGTGTTGAAAAAAAAACGGTTTCAATGTATATTTGTTATATGCAACAAATCTGGATTTTTCCTAGGGTTTAGAAATTATTTCCATCATTTTCCAGCATTTGTAATTTTTGCTGTAAGGGTTTTGCAATAAAAATCAGTTTTTATTAATCCTGCCCTAGGGTTTCCTGTGAATCCAGAATTATTTAAAAATGTCCATTTAGGGATATTACACCATGAAATTATTGGAAAGGGTTGACTGCCACTTAGCTTTTCAGGCATCCTTTGTTTAAGCTCAACCTTTTTGATTTGCGCCTTCAAACGTTGCAAATGTTCCTCCATGATGCGTTCTTGCTTATGCAACTTGAGTGAAACCAAAAAATCACGTTTGATCCTCTCTTCCTCATGGTAATTCTCCCAGCTGACTAAATGGTTAGGTATTGGAGCTGGCTTGGAGTGTTGCATTATGTTTTGTAAGGTGTCCTCATCATCACACAAATGAAAACCGCCTCCATCCACCATCATGGGCTGAAATTCAGGCTTGCATAAGGTTGGGTATTTGAAAGGAAAAGCCTGTGAATTACCTTAGCCTCCCAAGGTTCATGATAAAACTTTTGGGGGTTGGGTAATGCTTTAGGTGGAGGTGGGAGGGAGTTTTGCAAAGCAAATGGGGTGATTGGGATAACAAGAGCCTTTTGCAATGCAGGCGGAGTGATGGGAATAATGAGAGCATTTTGCAAATGAAGTGGGTTAGGAGAGGATGAAACAGGGGCCTGAATAGTCAAGGGGATTCACAATGTGATGGCAGGAGAGGAGAAATAGGGATGGGTTTCCTCTTACCAACCTAAATAAGGTTCTTCTATGCTTGGATAGCAAAATCATAGGCTTGAGGAAGAGCACTACCTCCAAGAGACTGAATCATAACAACAAGATCAGGATCAAAAGCTCTTCGGTAGAATAAAAATGCCATACTTGGTAGGGGTCTACATTTTGAGGAATCCCTTCCCAAGTTCTCTTGAACCTGAAGTCTGAAACATACTCCGTGCGTGCCCTCTTTATGGTGCTGAGGTGTTCCAAGACAGATATAATGTCTGCATTCTCCTTGACCCACTTTTCCAACTTTTCTGCCAACTAGTCCCACAAAGAGATTGATTGTGCAACCAAGCTCCTGTACCAATCTCAAGCTTTTCCTCTAAAAGAAGAGACAAGCAATCTGAGACATACATTCTCCTCTCGGATATTGTGTATGGCACAATGGTTGGATACATCTTGGATATGCTCAACATTGCTTACAAATTCATTTCCATGAAAGGGAGACAAAGCTTTTAGGGCTGTTTTGGGAATATCATCCCATTGCTGCAAATGAAGAGGGCTAGAGCTCCAATGAGGGAAAGAAAGAGCTCTTTGAAGAGCCATGGAAGTGTAAAAACATTAGAATATGGAGGGAGATGAAGGGAGTGATCTGCAAATGAGAGAATGGGTTCTTGAATGAGTGGAGTCGTTAGGTGCTAGAAAAATGGTTCACAAAACCAAATAAGCTAAGAACACACCAAAACTTAGCTATAAATTTAGAAAACACGCTTTCTTTCATCTACAAATATTGCAAATTATTACAACAAGAATGCGAAATGGTCCCTACTTGGCGCACCAAAAACTGTTGCCCACCGAGAATGTGGGCCTTGGCAGCAACAATGTGAATGCCTCCAATGGTGTGGGACCTCGACTCCTTTGAGGCAGACCTTCGGAGACAACTTACTTTGACCCTATCTACCCTAATGCTACCACTACTCTAATCTAAACTAACAATTGCAGGGAAAAGGGAGAAGAGAGATTTAACTGAAAAACAAAAGCAGTGATTGCACCAAAGGAGGAGGTCTCTCTCTGTCATAAATAGACACAATGCATTAAAACCCTGCAAGTATAATCCACACTTACTACATCCCATAGAGAACAAAAGGCAAGGGACCAAGAACACAACTATGAAGGGCAAATATAAGCAACAATCAACATCATATTCATGCTTAGGTATGCACAATTTGTTATAGAGTGAGAAAGAGGCACTTTGGACGCATTGTAAAAGTCCAAGACAAGGGCCAGGGACACTTAGGGATGTCAGTTACCCAAAAGAGCAGAGTAATTGCCAATTCGAGGGAGAGAAACCCTTTACAATGTATATGCTTTGCCTTTTATACAGTAGAGAAGAGGAGAAGGAGAAAAGAGAGGAGAAGTTGAAATTTGGAAGCCAAAATCTTGCCCAAAATATGGTTGCAAGTATTGAATGCTACAAATGCCACTCTCAGTTGTAAAATCCCGTGACAGGAATGTTAGACCTCTAATCTGATGCAAATGGGTGGTGCCTTCGTGAATGGGACCCTCAATCGCGTGATTGTTGGGCCCAAGAGATCAAATTTTCCATTCAAGCTCCAAATCTGCCTCTGACATGCATTAATGAGAAAAAAAAATCCCTGGGGCTTTGATTGCATGTTGCTCTTAAACACAAAAGTTTAGGGTTTGAAATGAATTTCATCGGGAAGTGCTTATTGAGAGCTTTCCAATGGATCCAATTTTTCTTGATTTGGTGGTCTGGATTAGAAAATATGGCCCAAAAACTAGAGCTCTGCTGCCCGCCCACACCTTTAAAACTTTGGGGAAAAATTTGATTTTAAATTATAGTTCTCCCCCCTTTTTCCTCATTGGGCCATGTGGCAGGCTCTGATTGGCCTTTTTGGCCGTATATCTCTGCGGGCTTTTGTGTTGCAAGTGCACTTGAATTCTCCACCATAGACTTGGGTGGGCTTTTGTGTTGCATTTGCACTTGAAAATTCCATTGTAGTGTACCACCAGGTTTTGAGTTGCACATGCACTTGAATTGTCTGCCAAACATTGCATGGTGTTTATGAATTGTTTGTGTACTTGAAATCTCTGCCGTGGTCTATTGTGGGGTTTTGACGTGCATTTGCATGCCAATTCCCCGCCTTAGAGTTGGGTGGACTTTTGTGTTACTTACACACTTGGATTCTGCGCCTTAGACCTCAACAGACTTTTGAGTTGCTCCTGCATTTAGCTTCCCGCATGGCAGTCTATTGCAAACCTTTGGGTTGTATTTAAATGTGAAATCTCCGCCTTAGACTTGGGCAGGCTTTTGACTTGCTTGCACTCGTGAAATGTCTGACACAATCTTCAGTGGCTTTTTGTCGTGCTCTTGCATGTGATTTTTCCACCTTAGTCTTTTGTGGATTCTCCATTGCTGTCTTTGGTGAGTTTTGACTTGCTTGTGCACTTGGATTCCCTGCCTTAGACCTTGACAGACCTTTGGGTTGATCCTACATGTGAATTTTCCGCCATTCTCTTGCACAGACTTTTGGATTGCATGCACACTGGAAAACTTTGCATTAGTTGGCAGGATCTAGAACTCCTCGAGCAATTTGCATGCAAAGGTGTTTGGTAGTCCTGAAAGTCCATAAAGCACTACAACATGACCATTTGGGATCTGGACTTCGTTTCACAATTTGCATGCAAATTACAAATGTGCTTCTGATCCTTGAAAGTTCGCGAACAAAGGGACTAGGCCAAATGAGGATCTAAAGTTTGAAATGCAATTTGCATGCAAGCATGCTTGGAACCTCTGAAAGTCCAACTTGGTCTGGTTTCTTCAACAATTAACCATTTTTGAATTTTTGGCCTCCTTCAGACTGTCAGAAGCTCCTGATGATTGAAATCACTAGAGAGAGACGGTGAAAGCTCTTGAAAATGTTAGAAAATAGGGAAATGTAGTTTAGTTGCACACAACAGAGCAAGAGGCTCATTTTGGCAACAACACCAATGGAATTTGTCCCAAACAGTTGATCGCATTGGGTAAGGAATGAAGAGGTGTGGACTAGATTCCCTGGCTTTATAACAATTGGGGCATAAACCAACAAATAGCTATAAAATAGGAAGGGCATCCACGTTTGTTGTATGCAACCAACCTAGGATTCCAATGGATAACAAGATCCCTAAATAATAATTGGGGAATGCCTTCCATAAATAATTGGTATCTTACTTTAGATTAACCACTGATGACCTAAGAGTTCATTTATCTCTCTGTTGGAAAATACTAATGTGAGAATATAGACTGAAAATGGATCCCTAAAGAATAGGGAAGTCCATGAAAATATCAACCTCATATAATTTCAACCTAACCACCTACTATGAGGGGTAAATGTAATTGTACATATTTATACAAGGGATGGAATATAGGGACTTTGTAATAGACCACTAACATAATGTACCGTAATCATCCACATAAATTCTCACCATTCCTCCCAACAATATTAGTTTTGGCCTACAAAGCATATATAATAACTGAAGAATCTAGAGAGAAATGATTGGAATGAAGACAACCAAAGAAAACATCCTTGATGAAGAGTCAACATGTTGAAGAAGATGAAAACTTGATCAACAAAAAAAGTAATGAAATGAAATGTTTGTTGCCAAAATAATCGTAGAATCAAGAATGCGACAAGCAAAGGTTTACATAGTGGTGTGCGACAAGATAAATCCTGCAAGGTAGAAGTTACAAATAGTTACAAACGAAGTGTGGTAGTGGTGTAGTCTAATTGAGTTGCCAAAAGTGTCTTAGAAAGCGCGCGATAAGAAGCTACAATCGGCTAGTGATATCGGGTACAAATTGGCACACTTTTTGGTATAACAGGTAGAGCATGATATAGTACATGGTGGAAGCAAAGAAACACCAAGAAATACTTTACCACCGATCGGAAAACAAAACCTAATCTGTAGCCGAGCTGGGCAAGGATTTTTGTTTTTTTGTTTTTGTTTGAAAACCTGGGAGGTCATAGACCGCCACAGAATTCTTCGGCTAAGTGGCCAAGGATTGAGGGGTTCCATTTTGCCAAAATCCGCCCGGGGTACGATCCCGACCTCATCCCTTAAGTATCTCCGGGCCTTTGCCTCAGCAAGAATTGAACCCTGGTGGACTCTTTGTGAGCCAAGCAACTTCACCAATGGGCCAACGGCCATTCGATTGGGCAAGGAACTTGAAAAAGGCCAGTTGGGAAGAATTAGCAAGTTGGTGTTGAAGTACCAGAAATATCAGAGGACAAGTTAGTGCGGTGAGTCAAAAGAATACTGCAGCTATCTTATCATTATAAGATTACAAATGGGCAAGGAATGCCACCCCAAATGGATTTTTTTTTCAGTTTTGCTAGAAAAATGGCGAAGGGTATCCTGTATCCAGGATGTTAGCCTTCTCTCTCAAATTATATATATTTTTTCAAATTTAAAGAAATCAGATGATGACATCTACTCAAAAAATTATGCACATTATAGAAAGGCATCAAGAAAGGATTCTAGATGAGTGAGAAAAGTGTTTGGAAAGTTCCAAAAATGGTAATGAAGCACTCAGAAACAAATATAACTGCAAATTATAGCAAACAGCTTATTTACCAAAATTCATTACCATCACTACACAGCTATTGAAAAAATAGCCAAAGTCAAAAACACTTGACCTCAATCGGACTCCAGATGAATGAGAATGGGCTCATCAAAGTTTAAGGGTCAAATTGAAAAACACAACTGTGCAAGCATGTAGCAAGCCAAAGTATGTGCGGATGGCATGGAGATGTCATTATGACTTCATGTAGGTAGTTTGCAGCAGGATAACTTAGCACAATGATGTGACAAGATGAAATGGCACAATGACATGGCAGAATGATGTGGTGCTATTATGGAAGGTCACGTGGTGCTGATGCGGAGCTGACGTGGTAGGTGATGGGGCATTAATGTGGCACTGTTTTTAGGTAGAAAAATATTTCTTGAAATTAGCGCCAACAACAATCATGCGACCTGGAAAATAAAGTGAACACAGAAATCTTAAAATGTCAATATCTCAAGCACTACTAAGTTTTCAAATGCTTTGGATGTGTTGGTGGTGTCAGATTTTTTCCAGTGCGCTCCTATCATAAAATCTCTAAATATGCCTTAAATTCCAAGTTCTGGATGGGTCAAAAACAAATGAATGTGGAAACTCAAGGCTCTTGGTAGTGAAGCCACAAATCTTCAAACAAGAGTACTTGAGCTGCTAGAATTCCCACAGAGCAGAACCTACTTTCATATCGCTGATGTGGCTCAGAGAGCCACACAAAACTAATAACGTGGTGGTTAGGGTGTCTACACACACTGCAGCAGTATTCTCCTTGCCAAGGAATCCACGGACTTGGTTATTGAATGCAAATACAAGGAATTTGATTTGAATTACAAGTTCCACTTTAGATCTCAAACTCCAACCAATTTGTATTTACACATGAGGCCTTTAAATAGGCTTTACACATGGTATGGGATTAACAACTAGCTAAGTATGAACTAATAAATAGCTAG
Source organism: Taxus wallichiana var. yunnanensis (assembly GCA_018340775.1). NCBI lineage: Eukaryota > Viridiplantae > Streptophyta > Pinopsida > Cupressales > Taxaceae > Taxus > Taxus wallichiana. The sequence goes on along the minus strand of CM031241.1, from coordinate 601,899,275 downwards.
AAAATAGGAAGGGCATTGATTTTTATTGTTGGATGCAACCTGCATAGGGTTCTAATAAATAATTCCGTATCCCTAAATAATAGGGTAATGATATTAGATTAATCACTAACAACTAGTAGCCAATTTCTCTTTGTTGAAAAATAGCAATGCGAAAATACAGAATGGAAATGGATTCCTAAAGAATAGGACAAATCCATGAAAATATCCACATCATATAATCTCAACCTAACCACCTACTAACAAGGGGTAAATGTAATTGTACCTGTTTTTACAAAGGATGAAATATAGAGACTATAGAGTAGACAACTAACATAATATGCCCAATACATCCATATAAATTCTCATCAACATTGTGCCCCTTCCAAGTTATAATTTAATAATTGCTTTAATTATGGCAGAAAATCATAAAGGATATGGCCTATGCCTTAGGATAATTAGCAAGTGGCGTCAGCTTCAGTAAAATCTGTCATGCCACAGACCTGACAAATAGTTCCTTTCTTTCCTTTCTTCTAAGCACATACCCAAGTTGGCAAGATGATCCACTAAGTTGTTTAAATGACATTTAACATGAATAAATTTAGTATTCTCTATTTTTTTCCAATAATCTAATGAAATTTCTTGTGGAAGACTTCAATTACTCAACACAAGTACATGTTTGGGGTGTAATTAGGTTGATTCCACTTTGATAAGAAATGTGAGACAATTGTAACTTATAATGCATTACATTCTCCAAAAGTTTTAGTGACGGGGAAAGAGGCTTGAGGGTGAGAAATGCAAAGTGGTGGATTACATTCACCGATCCTCCCCCTACTAACAAATGCTTGTGGTGCATGTGTGCTAAGTGGATTTTCTTTCCTTTTGATTATTAACAAAAAAACACGAGGAAAAAATGTCATCAGGGTAATAACCATAGTGACCAGGTTCGGCCGGATTTGTATGAAATCCGGTTCGAACCGTATTTTTGAAGCACAGCGAGGCTTCTAATGTTTTTGAATAAATTCGGTTCGGTTCGGCCTTTTTTTGCACGAGGGGAAAAAAAAAAATTCCTTTTGGCATTTTTTCTTTTTGGTGAAAAAAATCGCAAGGATGGAAATTTTTTGCCATTTTTGGAAAGGGTCCGGGAAGATGTAGCAGCAAAAACTTGCATGTGCCATAACTTTCATTCTGTGGCTCCGTTTCAAGTGTCGTCTTCTGTAAAAGTGTATATTTTCTCGAGCTCTATGCATTGATGGCAATATTTTTCTTATTTTCATAAAATCCATTTTTGTACCTTTTTGGACCAAGCAACTTCTTGCAATCTTTTGAAAGAATCATTATGATGATGATGATTATGTTAGATGGATGCTTTGTCTATATATAATGATATAAGTATACGATAATATACATTTATAATAATATAAGTATATATATTCCGAACCGGATTTTTCCGTTAGTTTTGAGAACTCCAATTTTCGGATTTTTTTGCCCTTCCGAATTTAATCGGATTTCGAACCAGTAACTATGGTAATAACTACTCATGGAGGTCATCTTCAGATGTCTGAAACACACAAGTACAATCCGACAAAAATTAATAATCTAGATACCACTTTTACAAACTACTTCCAAATCAATTTATATATACTTACACCAAAATTTCTTAGAGAAATTATGAGTGATAACACTGTTTATGGTCACATCAGATTCTCTCTTCACAGCGAGGCTCCTAATGTTTTTTGATATAAAAAACTTTAGATTTTGCAGGAGGGCCTTGATGCCAACATTATTATTTTTTTCCCGTGTCGAGGGGAAATATCCTGCTTGCTACTCTGATTTTCCATGTGGTCCGCCTTACCTTGGGACATTCTACTATGGATGTTATCAATTCTTGCATTGGTCCTGTGTTGTTGGGGGATGAAAAATGCTGTCAGTTCTTCTGCTCTGGGCATCGATGCAAACATGTGATTGCTCTTGTTTCCTGTGTTGGTCTTCATTGAGGCATCCTCCTCTCACTTGGCTATTTAGATTTGTACTTGTATTCTCTAGCTAGGGATTACCCCCTGCTGTTGTGCTTTAATTACTCTAGTTCAATTCACCTTTTTAGCTTATAGGGTTCTTTTCTACCCTATTACTATTCTATTGTAACTAGATATATATTTTTAAGTGCCAGTGACCTACTTTGGTCACTCATGGACAGTAATATAATTTCTTTCAGAATAACACCGCCTCTGAAGGGTCTTGGGTTACTTCTGCAGGCACCATCAAAAGTTTAGTTTCATGAAATCTGAAGATAGTGGGGCCCATTTTTCCCGATCCTTACGCTCATTAATTTATTTTCCCTAGTAGCAGGGAATCATAAACATTCAATATTCATTGCATGATTGATTCATAAGAATTCTTGTGACAACGTAAAAAGCATGAACAAGCTTTTTGTGCACGATATACCCATAAGAGTTATGATGACAAAGTACAAGGGCAAGATCTTTGAGCTAATAGAAGTTTGACTTTTCACGAGTTAACCTACAATTCATAATAATAACCGATTCATGATAATATTAATAACTGATTCATAATAATAATAAAAAAATGACAACAATAATAGATATGATATCTAGGGGCCCACCTGTCAACATAGAGAATAGCGATAGAGCCGTGGGCCCACATAGAATGTAGATAGGCTATCATATTTGCTGAAGAATATTTTACTGATAAGAATTTTATTTACTAGAAATATTGAGAATGTAATGCTTCAACAAATATAATAGCTAGATACAAATGATGATAATGATGACAGAGTACCGCTCCAAATAAAGTGTGGGAATTACTTTGCTTACCCAATAGAATAACAGAAGCATGAATCCCAAGACAGGGATACGATGTTTCCAAAATGTAGCTCAATCGATCTCAAGAACAACATATGTTTTTAGGGATAAACAATTAGAGTAATCAATCACTCTTTTTTCGTGGCAGTGCAATTCATTTGTATATGTTCTTTTCATAACATTTCTTTAACTCATGTTGCACCCAATGCTTGACGATGAGTCATCCTTATCTGATGTGTAATATTGTAATTGGATCACAGGAGGATCTGCTTCATAATTCCATCCCGCACTTTATTAAAATATATTAGGTATGTTAGTTAATACTTAACCAACTATTAGTTATCTACTACTAATGTTCGGTTGTAACCTCCTCAACTATATTGTAACTACTTCTAGCATAATAAAATGATGGACACACAAACTCCTAAGTGTGCATTCCGGTTCCCCTATATTCTTTTGCCGTTCATATCTTCTAACATTGGTATCGCATTTAAAAAAAAAAAATAAAGAAAACACAGATATACAGTTGCTACTAGGGTATGCTTAGACCCCACAAGGAAAATCATCTATGGATAGTAAAAGGCAAATACCATACATGCTTTTCAGAAAAAAAGTGAATTTCCCCAATTTTTAGGGGTTTTGCGACTGTTCATGCAAATTGCAAGTTTTCTAGTTGTTTTACAGTCACGAGTAGAAGAGAATTGCAAATTTTGAAGGATTTGTAAGGGCTGTGCATGCATCTTTATAGGGAATGTCTCAAACTTAGGGCACATGTGATTCTGAGTCTATTCGAGGGCATTTGAAGGAAGACGGCAGAGAGAAAACTGGAAGCTGTTTTTTCCAGCAGGGTTTGACAGTATTTTACTTCATTTGCCATTTACTGCTGAAAACATTTCTGTTACATTGATTTCTGTACAAGCAGTCAGAAAATCAGAACTGTGCCTTTTTCTTATTGCACGTATTTCCGTATCAGACCTGTACTTTGCATTTCTTTCTGTGTCGGAAGTTAGAAAATCAGAAATACAGACCTGTAGTTTTCTTTTTGTTGCATTGATATCCATGTCAGACATCAGAAATTGAGAATATAAACAGTACTTTCTCTGCATTAATTTGCAAGTCAGAAAATCGAGCATTGTGAGTAATGGCAAATATTGAAAATCTCGTTCTGCCGGAGGTGCATAAGTTGATGGGTCATAGTTACAATGTTTGGAGTCATAAAACTATGACCATTGTGGAATTTTGGGACTGCAATAAAATCATCCTTGGCAATTAAGGAAGGCCTGTTGCTAAATTTGCAAATTATGACAAGTGTCATAAGGAGGCCTTATTGTTGTTGAAGCTGTTGGTGTCCGATGATTTGATATCGAGGTCCAGAATGCCATTGAGGTAAGTGTGCTATGGACCAATCTGAAGAAGAAGTATCGATTTCGGGAAAAGTCGGGCTTTGTACCCGGAAACATTTTCTGTTTTCAGCAAAGATGCAAGAGTAGGGTTCCTTGTTGGAACACCTTCTTCGGATGAAAGATTTCGAGACCAGCTTGATGCCATTGATAAAAAGGTGGATGATGACAACTTGGTCGCACTTGTTTTGAATGGTTTACTGCCCTCCTATGAAACATTTGTGGAGGCCTTACATTTAATGGCTGAAAGTCAGACCTTGACATTTGATTAAGTGACTTCCTATTTTCTGCAAAAGGAATGCAGACAGACACAAACAATTGAGTCCGATTTTGGACAATAGAGAGTGCACTCATTTCTCAATCAAAGGGGAAGTGGAATAAACACTTTGGCGAATCTTCTAGATACTAGGTGAAATGCCATTACTTTCATAAGGTTGGGTATCTCAAAAAGGATTGCCGAAAGTGACAATATGATATTTTCAAACAAAACAAAAAGCCACGGGTTGAGGCAAATGTGGCAGCAGTTGCAGATGAAAGGGATTTTGAAGAACAGTGTGCTCTTTATGCTCTATGGCATCATGCTCGAACGACAGTGCTACAAGTTGCTGGATCATTGACTCTAGTGCATCCAAACACTTCTCATGTCGGCATGGGGACTAGTATATAACATTTGTTGATTTTTGATTCAATTTTATTAACAGATGGAGAGTCACTTGTAGTAGAGGGGATAGGAGATGTATGCATTGTGATGAATAATGATAAAAAAACTATCATTAAATAATGTTAGATATGTTCGTAGCTTGCATAAAAACTCTTATTTATTTGTTTGTTAATAGAGGATCCTAATATTGTTATAAATTTCTCTAGGGAGAGGCATCTTGTGTCAGATGTGAAATAGGGACGAGTGCTTGCTCTAGGCCTTTGGGCAAGGTGGCCATTATAGGCTAGTTGACTTTGCTATGATAAATTTAAAATCATGCATGGAGGGAGACTCCACCATACAGGATGTGCTCGAGGATGCCATTCCTCATAGGCTTGTTGACCTTGCTCTGGTCAACTTCTATGCACTAGCCATGAAGGGAATATCCACTAATGTGTAGGAGGTTGAAATACTTCATGTTTGGGCGGATGAAATGCCCTAACTACAAGATGACCAAGAGATGTGAGGTGAGATGGCAAAAACGCCACTCAAAGATTTGTGGAGTGTGACTTCACTATCTAGGTTGTGTAAGAGGTACATGGTGAGATGGAAGGAAAAGCCACTCACGGTGAGATGACAAGAATAGTCACTCAATCAAAGAAACTCACTTGGAAGTCAGAAAATCATGATTGATTTGCTCATCTTGTTGTGAAAGACTTTTCCCAACAAGAGGGAATAGATGAGAAACCAAAGGGAATAGATGAGGAGTTGGTTTTTACTCCTACTACTACGAGAGATGGTTATTTCTCCTACTGCAGAGTTGGTTTTTACTCCTATTGCAAAGATGGTCACTTAGTTGCTTCTCTCCATAGCAAGTCCGTTTGGTTGAAGGGCATTTCGAGATCATTTGGATTGTTGATCCGAAGTATTTTAGGAATTTGGTGTGCAACACTCTAACGGTGGCATTTAATGTGTTATGGCAATGCATTTATAATGAATAATTCAAATTGCATAATTAAAGAATTGTAGTGCTTAATTAAAACATAATTGTAGAAGTAAAATAACTTTATTGAATATGTATACAAATTGGGCAAACTCTATAGGAGAGATGTATGCTGAATATCTTTGCAATCGAGAATGTATGCAAAATGAGCAAACTCTGTAGGAGAGATGTATGCCTTGCAATTCTCTGCAAATGAAGATGTATACAAATGGGCAAACTCTATAGGAGAGATGCATGCCTCAAAACATGCAAACTTGCAACCTGCAGTTTATGTTTACCAAAATTTTCAACTTGCGAACTTGTGTCTTCCTTTGAAACCATCTTCTTTATAGTCAAACAATGCGGAAGATGGAAGCTTGCTAGGAATAGTAAATGAAGGGTTTCAAATGGGAACCAAAAGGTCATTCTATATGGAGATGACATCTACCCACCTTTGGGGTGAATTCGAACGGACAAAAGAGGACAAAATCTGAAAATGACAATACTATATATATATTTTTTTGAAGTGCTCCTTGTTGGGGTCATATCTCTTAGCCCGTTGACCCGATTGGTGAACTGCAACATCCGTTGGAAAGATAACAGAGTGAACTCAAAAAAAACCACTACGACGATAGAATCTTGTTATATTGTCTGAAGCTTAGAAATGCTCGAAGACCCTTAAAAATGCAAAATACCAAAAGTTATCAAAAACTGCTAAAAATGGATTTCGGGACTTTCTAAAAATAGACTTTTAGAAATCCTGCTCTGATTGCCGATATTACTCTAAATACTCATTTGGATCCTGCACTGCTAAAAATAGATTTCAGTACTTAATAAAAAAAGACTTTCATAAATCCTTCCTTGAATGCTGACATAGGTCAATCTTGCTCTGAGTGCTCGTTCAAATCAATCGCAGATTGACTGAGTCTTTGCATGGACTCAAGAAGACTCCACAAGCCTAGTACACTATCCAATCAACATCTCCAAGATTTTGATTTCAGAACTCTGGAGATGGGCTTAACTTCTCAGCCAATGATGATTCATCACTGGTCAATGAATCACTCAACGAACACTTGGTGGACAACCTACTATATCTTATGTCCAGATGAGCAGATCTTTGTTGTGCTGTCAGCTGTCTTTTCTGGTCTCTGTCTGCACCGAAGCTCCTACATTGGACAGCAGCAAAACATCAGAGAACTGCAGCTTTCAAAGTAATATCTAAGGAGCAGCTTGTAGAGTTAAAGACTAAACTTTTCGGTGTTATGTATTTGTAAAATTTTGGGACAAACACGTTGTCTCTGGTTTATTCATTAAGGTGAGATATTAAAATATATTAGGTATATTAGTTAATACTTAATGAACTATTAGTTATCTACTAACTAATATTTGGTTGTAACCTCCTTAAACTATATTGTAACTATTTTAGCATAATAAAATGACAGGCACACAAACTCCAAAGTGTGCATTCCGGTTCCTCTTCATTCTTTCTCTGTTCACATCTTCTAACACACTTAAGTTCCATTCATTGTATATCACCAAAATTCTCACAGGTTTTGAGTTACCATTACATTTCTCAAAACTATCACTATAATACAGTACTGGTAGAAAATCTATTGTTAAGTTTGTTTTATGCAGAACTCCAACCGATGAGAAAATGCTATTCCCTAAACGTGAATGTCACGAGTTTCATAAATGGCATGCTAACTACAGTTACCCGTTTTTGTAGATTTTCCAAAAGCAATCATTCACCTACATAAGTCAGTTACAGGCAAACGACATTAGTCATTTACCAAAACAGGAAAGATAAAACTAGAGGCACACTTTAAATTTTATGCAAAGATACTGCATGGTATAATCAATATGGAAATGAAAATAATATACGCTCCATTCAAAGTCCCTGAAGCAAAAATCAATGACAATTAAACATGAAAATTTGAAGCTGCAGTCAGTTAGTTCAAATAATTTAATATATAAATAACTTTGCTTGATTTTGTTTTCCAATTTAAACAATGTATGCTGTGTAACTGAGCTAATTACTACCTATGCTACAAGTATCTTGATAAGCATCAAAATTCATTGGACTTCTATTGTTTGCTCAGAGAATGTCAAAAATCTAAAAATTAAAAACACCCATGCAAAACGAGAGTTAGAAGAAATCTATGGTAAATGTGTTTTGCTTGGACAGGATGCAGATTGTAGAGTCTTTCTCAACGAGAGAACCATGAACTCATTCTTGGCATGTAGCAACTTTTACAAAAAGTAGTTTCCTTTCTATTCAGGGACTGTTCTGAATAATTCCTCACACAGACTAACAATTTTAGAAATGTGGAACGTTGCATGGAATGTGGTCTTCTTATCAAAACTTCAAATTCATCTTATGCAATTGTATTGATTGGCAAAGCTTAGGAATTTCATTTTATTTGATGGGTTAGATGTTAAAATTCTAGTTATTCTTCATAGCAGGATAGAAATACCTTTGAAAGGCTTTTTAGGACTCAGGATGATTAGTGTTTGCATGTCTTTTAAATTCTTGAAGCTGGCTGGTTATGCCAAGAGGCGTTCCTACAATGGCAGCCAGTGCTGTAATGGAGTGAGCTGTTCACTTTTATTTTCGACATTAAATTTGACGTCCATTTAACTATCATGTGACATCTCATCCATAAATTTAACTTCCAATGAACTGTCACCTATATGTTTGTTTTTTCCTTTTTTGTGGAGAAGTCAATAAAAAAATAGTAATATTTGGCATATCTGGATAGGTGCCTCGTGATTGATATCTCTCAGCATATTTGAGATAGATGTATTTAAGATATCTATGCTAGTTTATTACTCTTGTCATTCATCGCATCAAATGTAAATATAAGATTATTAATTTCCTTTTCTTGAATTTTTTAAATTATGCTTTTGTTGATGTTAGGGTAAAGTTCTCTGTCTCTGTCTCTATGTAGGAGGTTTTGGGTGCCTTTTATGCGCTTTACGAGGTGCTTATAAGTTTCCTTATGTAAATTGTGGCAATTTTTGTATGGCCAGAGCGGGAGAAAAGTGCTACCAAAGAAGCAATTGACATTCTTCAGAAGGTATGCCGTAATTATCTTTTAACTGTTCATTGTCTTTAATACAGTGGTATCCTTTCAAAATAGTATATTGGGAGTCAACTATTTCTAAGATTTAGAGATTGTATATATAAAAGGTCTATCGTATGACTAATGGTGTGCCTCATGCTGCTACCAATATCTTAGTGGGCCCAAAAAATCTTTGTTTGTTTATGGAAGTGATGTGTTCTTAAAGTAAGTTTTTTTATATATCAATGATTGCTATTTGAAGAAAGATGTGTTTTTAGACCTCTATATAACCTATAGTAAAAATGAAGCTAAGCGTTTTAGAGTCTCATGCTAGATTTCTTGCATCAAGATTTACCATCATATGTTGGCTGCATTAGTCGTTGGCAACAACAAATTGTAAAAACCTTACATCTTGATCACGATGCTTTGCTTGTTAATTTATACTGTAGGAGTTGATGGGAATACTAAGCCTCACATGACGCTAGCAGATAACTCCTAGCACAACACCATTTTAATAACTAGAGAACACTCCACAATTTTTGGTCCACCTAACTATTAGCTATTTTCTTATAGTCCGATTAGTTAGGCTATGGCTAAGATAAGTCTAAGACAAGCTGGAAAAAAATCTGTTGAACTGGAAAGCATTGAGCTAGGCGTTTTAAGTTTTTGTAGTGTCCAAGTGGGATAATGATGACCATTTCAAGTGCGTCCAACAGGCTAGACTAATAGAGTTTGCTCTGCAAACAGTCTTAAGGCCCCAAATGTTTCAAGTTTGGGAATGTCCACGAATATTAGAATTTTGAAATGTGGTATAATTCTTGTAGTGTATATCATTGATTTATGTTGTAACTTGCATGAAAGCTCAAAATAAACCATTGTATGTATGCTTTTGAAATAAAGAGTAAATTGGAGTAGATTACAATGGAAATGAACTATACTTGCATTCACACCTACAATTTGGATAAATAAATTTAACACTTAAACCACAATACACATATTTGAAGTAGAGCATCCTACAAACTATGCAATTGGAAGCCAAGCATATGTGCCTCTGCCTTCTTCAAAAAATTAAAACTGCATTATTGTTTTGGGTACAAGGAGCTTAGCAAGAGAGGAGTAAATGCTTTGCAATGGAAATACTTGAGATGAACCTTCCCAAACTTTACGAATAGGGAAAGCAATGTGCACGTGTTATGTAAAAAGCTTTCATCAGGAAGAAATTAGTTCATAGCTTCAATATAAAAAGAGTGAGCAGTATGGTTGCATACCTATGAAGTGTGAACAAGGGACTGTAAATGCCTAATCTTTTGGAATTTCTATAAAATCATTCCAAGTGAGGGAAGAAAGAATGACACAAAAACTGTATCATGCCAGCTGCAATAACGTGCAAGGAGAGAGTGCCATCATTTTTGTTTGGGACATGCCCTAATCTCTCAACTGCTCAAAATTGATGGCCTCCCATTCATTATTTCCATTATTATTTTCTCATCGGGATTACCTTAACTTTGATCTCTTTTATCTGCAGCCAGCTATGTATGTCAGATCTATTGGTAATGAAAAGATAGATTGTGAATTTGTTCAATCTTTCTATAGCTACACTATAGGGAATCCACATCCTTTGCAACTAATTATACCTATAGATAAGATATAAATTTATGATATTCAGGGATTCCCTATATTATGAAACACCCTCATCAGACTATAACAGTGCCACCATAAAACACAAAAGAAGGAGATATGTATGTGCACGAGGGTACATGAATGTGTGTGTGACATATGCTGTATGATTTGAATTTGAGAGATTGGCAATTTGACAATCATGAGAAAAGAGACCTTATAAAAAGTAATTATAATCATTACATAATAGAACATGTATTTAAATTGAAGATTCAGTTCAGTGGCTTCGATTAATTGAGCTTCCAGAAAAGAAGTGTGTTAAAATATTAATCATCTACATTAAGATATTTCTCATACATCTCTAATTACTAGATTGATGTTCATGAGACTTAATTAGTGGTGTCAGTGCTTTTAGAGCCTGCTAAAGCAGACACTGCTATACGTATGATAATTGTCTTCTGTTTTATTTATTTTTATTGTTATTGGGCCATGAGGGGTCCTATGGACACATTCGGCGCATATTATATGGCCTTGTGCAGCTGAAAAATTACAAGAAATGATTATCTCACCCAAAGTTTGATGGGAAACATTTTGAAAATGAATTTTAAACTTTTCCTCAGTTGGAAGTATCTTAGAAATTGTTTCCATGAGTTTTCAAGGCATTCCAAAGAGTTTCTTTTTGGAAATATTTTCCTAAAATGATTAGCAAATGGATTCGAAACATGTCAGATGCAGTGTATGTGCCATAATAGAAACAATACAATGTTGTATTTTGAACTATATGATGGTGTGCCATACTGTATTGTAATGTGGACCCCTTTTTTCATGTGCCATGTCACCCTTGATTTGCACGCGACATAGATATGCGCAATGGGCTGGGTAAGCTAGGTAGAATGCATTGATGGATGGAAGTGCAGTAGGTATACTTAACTCCAATGAGGTGTTATGCCCATGCCTTTATATACAGGCCATGGGATCAATGTAATGGCTAATCATAATGAACTAATGCTGACATGCTGTATTGTTGTGATGCTAATGGTCAGCTAAAGCTGATAATGTATTATTGCTCTATGATGAATATAAAGATGGATCTGTCTTGCGCATACTTGTGTTGATGGTCTTCTTTATTTGTATTTACTGTTTGCTTGTTGACCTGTTTACTTTACTGTGCGTTGTGTCTAGATGATCTCTAATGTTGCCTTAATTGGAGGTTCAGGGCAACTCACTGCGTGGCTCAGGGATCTGCTTGCAAGGGCTGATATGCCGGCGCAGGGTGGTAATTAAGTGCTAGCTATGGCCTATATGTGTGCAATCACAAAATAGCTAACCTTTTTGTTTTGTTGTTGGGACCTCCAATGAGCAAGGTGATGCAGCTGCTTAATGTACGCGAAAATTATGGAATATAAATTGATGCTTGGAATGATCAAAAGATCCTAGGGTTTGCATGACATGGGGCTCCTATTGGTGTGAAGCCGCCAAGGTGGGACAGTAAAAAAGTAAATGATTGTTTGCTTGCAGTTTTCTTCTCTACATTGGCAACACATGTATGAATGGATGCAACCCAAATATTGACAATCAAGAGGTTGTGTGTACCTCTCCGAACATTGCTCGGTGTATATGTTTGTGTAGGGTGCAATGGAAAGTTATTTGTTGGAGTTCACAGTGACTTTGTAGACGAGGAGCTCGTGAAGTTTCTTAACGAGACTTGCAAGAGGTACATTAAACAGTTGGTGTTGTGGCTAAAGATGCTGCTTGTTGAGAAGAAGGTTCAGTGGTTTGATATGGAGTAATGAATTTTCATGCTATGAGGCTTGGGTTGGTAAGGAGCTTGGGTTCTGATATGACAATCATGGAATATGTCAATTCTGAATAGTATTTGTATGGAGGGTTATATGCCAAAACATTTTGCCATGAGGGTTGGGCACAATGTCAAGAACATGCTATAGCTGATGTACAAGGCCAACAAGAGGCCCAAGGATGCTGCTCATCAGTAGGATGCATCCACGGTGGGAGATATGGTTAGGAGTAGTAGGCAACGTCAAGTAACGGTGATGAATGGGTGGTGCATGATATGGTAAGGGAACAACTGTTGGGTCAGATCTGTGGTGGTATTGATATTTGGGTTCTTGCAATTGATCTAGAGGATGTTGAGGGTACAAGATCTAAAGGTCACAAACCTAGCTTCCTGCCTTCGATGTCTTGGGCAGATTAGTTAGATCAAGCTTTGAGTGATACTGAAGAGTAGAGGATAGTGGATAGAGGATTAGGATCTAATATTGTAGGCTTAAAAGGTTTAGTTTAGAGTCAAGAGCAACAGTTAGGATATTTTCTTTATTTTGGGTTTCAGCAAAATAAAGCGTTAGATTAGTTTATTGATCAATTGCATGTTGATATTTACACGGAAGTGAATACTATAGGGTCCACCCATGTGTAGGCAACCCTAGGTGGTGGCACTTGTAGTGAATATGGTTTCATTGTTGTTTCTAATACCATTGGTCGAGGTGTCGGTGGTAGAACAATAAACTCTATTGGAGGTGGTGAGGGTGGTGGTTCTAGAGGAGGCAACTCTTTTGGAGGGGACAAATCTTTTGGTGGAGGAAACATGCTAGGTGGTGGTGGATCATACAGAGGAAATGGTTGGTGGTAGTGGCTGTTCACAAGGTGGCAGAGGATTTGGTGGACAACCATGGTTATATATGAGCCGTCGTAGCTCTCAGTTAAGGTGTTTAGAGGTGTTGAGGATGTTGTGTGCCATTGGCAAGCTTGTGAAATCGTGAATGTACGAGATCCAGTGTGGAAGATTCAATTATTTGCTGCAACCTTGAGTGGGCATGTTGAGGATACACGCGGTTTGCATACAAATTTGGGTGAAGTGAAGAAAAGGTTTCTAGATGGCTTTGAATATTTTGTATTCGAGCATTAAAATATAGTCGTGTTAAAGAAAATATTGCAATTACAAAGAGAATCAATGTGCTGTTATAATCAATGGTTTAAGGATTTGCTGGCAAGCTGTCATAGAAGTTGGATCCTATCTTGCACCGTGAATGGCTTATTGGTGGTTTGAGCAATCATAGATGACACGAATTGGTACAACACACTCTCGACGCTTAGAAGGAAGGTTTAGGGGATGCACTATGACTGAAGGTAGTTGGCCATCCTCCGGATCCATAGGGGATTGTATCAAGTTTAGTGGCCTAGATCAAAACGACAACATAATTAGAGTAGTTGGCTAGTGCAATGCCACAAGAGGGATGACATGGGTTTTGTTCTACCAAATATTCTATTGAGGGGAACACTCGTAATGATTACTCGGTGTTGTAGGCATGAAGCATTGGTGTGGTTAATTTTTAGGCCCCCTGGTTATTCCGCATTACGAGATCTATTATGAGTGCTACGGTACCTCAATGTGCCCTACTTTCCAAAAGCCAAAGGGAGTCGTGATGGGATATGGGTGTGAGGTTTGTTTGTCATGTATGCATGATACCACAAATTGTGGTGCCATTGAGACATTGTGTGAACATCGAGGGAAGTGTATTTTCTAGGTAATGACCTAGTGCAATGAGCCCTAGTGTTGCAATGGATTGGCAATAGAGGAGGATTTGGTAGAGGATGCAAGGGATATGAAGGTAGTCATGACCCTATTACTTGTTACCTTTGTGGTGAGGTGGGGTATGAAATGTCCCTCTTTCTAGAATAACATTATCGAAAACCTTTAGCCTATTTTGTCTACCCGACGGCTAAAGGGTGGACACAAGGGTGACTTAAGTCACAATAAATTATTAAAAAGTGCCAAAAAAAAAAAAGAAAAATAATAAAGCACTTATATTAATTTATTTGACTTAATTATAAAGTGAGAGTAGAAAGGAGAGAAAACACTTATAAAAATTGTAATTCCTATGGAAAAGTGCGACTAGCCTTGGGGAAAATATTAGTGTTAAAAAAGTCTAAATATGTTTTGTATTCATCCTAGGAGAAATTGCAACTTGCCTAAAGGAAAAGAAATGGGAAATTAGAAAGATAAAAAGGCAAATTTATTTTTGTATCCTCCCTAAGGAAAAATGCAACTAGGTCTAGAAAGGTGAAATGGAGGGAAAAGGCATTGAATATTGAAAAGAGCTGATTGGATGAGAAGAAGGTCACTTGGGTCACTCCTCCCCTTAAAAGAGCAAGTCGACTTGGGTTTGAGACATGCTTCTGTTTATTAAAAATTCTGGAAATTACTTGTGTAAACTGAAGTATTTGCAGCTGTAACTTCTGAGGATGAAAACCCTCAAGAAGTTGGAAGGAAGAACGAAAACTCTTCCTTTTGTTGAGTATCCACAGAAAATCTACTTGCTGAAGTATATTATTTTTATACCAGCTGGAGTGACCCAATTTGGGATGTTTTTGCAGTGTTTAAAGAGATAGAAAAATCAGTTCTTGATACCTGTTGTTGGGAGCTGGATTTCAGTCAGTTTTTTCTAGATAGTTGGTGTGTTTTGGGGTTCCAAACCCTCAGTCTCTGCTGTAATTACAGATCTGGATCTGCAGACTGTATTTAAATAAAACTCATCCTTGTTGGAATACAAACTGGTACTTTTTCTTCCTATATATTCTTAATTGTTTCAGATCTGTTTGTGTCAGATTTCTGCAATTTTTTGGCATATTTTGGGTTCCCCAAGCGTATGAAATCAGGGTGGAATAAGAAACACAGGATAGAGGGACAATTTGTTATGGTTAATACATCATACCCAAGTCGCATTGCCCTTCTAAAAATCAGAAATCTGCATATTTTACCTGATTTGGAGTTTATAAAATCAGTACTTCAGTTTTGAAGGTGAAGAATTATTTGCAAGGGTTAATTTGTTTGGGTTTTCCTCATAACCTAGTTGCAATTTCTAAGGAATATTTCATATCTGCATAACAACAATTGAAAATCTAATTTTCTTCTAGTGGCTTTGGTGTTGGAATTGTCCAAAGTCCAAGTAGGGGTTAAGGTGTCCCATTTGGGGACATTACAGGGTGTTACAACAAACTCAACCTAAAATATCCCGTATATGATATTTTGACCCTATTACTTATTACCTTTGTGGTGAGGTGGGGTATTACAACAAACTTGACCTACAATATCTTGTGTATGGTATTGTGATACAAACCAAATACTGAGGATGCCCTAATTTGTTGGATGGATGGGAGAAGCGTGAGAGAATACAAGCATGATATGTGTCATGCGTAACCCTAATTATCATAACAATGAAATCGCAATCTTGCATCTTATTCAATTTTGATGCAAAGTGGTGTGCACACATGTGGAGATGTTGGTGCTACACCTTCTATTGCAGAATGTGCATGCAATGTAGAGGATAGGGTTGACATGCTTAGTCCCACACAATACAAGAAAATGTTCAAGGAAGCTACACATATGTTTGGAGGCGCATGTCGATGTTGCGGTGAACGAGACATGAAATTGTAAGAACCTACATACGAGGTTGCATATTCTATTTTGTGCTTGTTCTGTCAAGAGGGGATATTCATATTATCAAAGCATCAAACATAGTTGGAGATGGCAGTGCAAATTTTGTTACTAGATGTATCACCTATTTCCTTGACAATTAATGCGTATGCAAAACATTTGTTATGATGCAGAGCTGCTCATTAATTTGGCTACTAATGGGTATGATGTAAAGAATGTTGTGATTGATGTAGGGCTTGAGGTTAATGTGTTGACTGAAGAAGTCTGACTGGTGATGGGTAGTGAAAGATGCTCTATGTATAGCCAACAAAACTTGTGAGCAACCATTGGTAATTTTGTGTGATGTTGAGGTAGATATCACGGGAAGCAAATTTTATGTGGATTTTGAGATATTGGAGATGGAAAAAGCTAACAACTGTATGACATTGTTTGGGCATCCATTCTGCTTTGAGACAGGTGTATATATGAGGTTTTAGGACTGCACTATGAGTTTTGAGAATGACATCAAGTGTGTGGTCATCCTATTGGATCTTCTAGAGGACCCACAAATGTTGAGTTTGTGGAGTTTATTAAGGATGATATTGATGAAATTTATTGTTATACAATGTTGAAGATTGATTACATTTATTATACTTTTAATGGTGGCTTGAGCTGGTGTAGTGTGTTTGATTTAGTCTCTAAGGGTGCTATGGAAAGGAGATTATGATCTTTTGCAAGGTACCGTGCTATTGTGTTGTCATAGTATATCACAAGGTATGGTTAGAAAATTGGTCACTTGAAGGTGCAGCGAAGGAAGAGAGGAGTGTGATCCTTTATGGTCATCCATAACATGGAAATGATTTTTGATTGATGGAAGAAGGTTTTGGGCTTTTCAAAATCACCCGTGTTGGTGCTCGGGTGTGTCAAAGGAGTATGAAGTGGGTCCCTATAGGATGACGTGTGGAAATCAAGTTAGTGTTTCACATTAGCACATGAAGGACTAAGTAGCATCCCTACCTATTGCCAAGAAATGGAAATAAGTTTGCCATGGGTAGAAGACGAAATGTCATGTTTGACATAAACATTGTGCGTGACACCTACTAGGTGGTGGGAAACCCAAAAGCAAGTTTTGAAGAAATAGGATGAGCTTAAGGCAACATGATTTTTAGTTCTCATGTGATGATAGTATTGGATGCCTCCCCCTATATACTGGTTTGGATACGCCACCGACTCATATTCAGCCATGTGAAGATGTTTGGTGCCCGACCATATGATGCAAGGATGCAACCACAGTGAGTGCATGAATTCTATGGTACATTAGAAAATGGCCATGTGCGTGGTACATACGACAAAATATGCGATGGGAAATGACAAATTGGGAGACTTTGAAGGCCAATTTTCGCTGTGCGTTCTTCTTTACTAACGTTGATCCATATGTTCATCACATGTTTTAGGTCTTGTGCAACACAATCTTGGAGAAGGTTGGCCAGATAGAAGACCATGCATGTGTGATGTACGATGAGGAAGAATTTGGCACTAGGTCCTTTTTTCAGCAACTAAAAACATGGGGACTAAGTCTGCTATAAACATGGGGAAGGATATGAAGGAAACCGAAGAAGAGGGGCACAAAGTTGAAGGGAAAATCAGTTCTGATAGAGTCAAAAGACAATATGGATCCGTGTGCATATTGGTGGAAGAAGCCAAAATTGATGATGCCTAATGGAGATCCATGGGTTTATGATAACAAATAGTTTTTGCAAGATTGTGAAAAATTAAGAGCTAGCTCAAGAATGCTTGCACCATTTGAATGTGGAAGTGCAAGAAGGGGAAAGAAAGGTGTGCACGTCACATTAGTATATGAGACAAGCATGCTAAAAACAGCCATTAAAAGCAAAGAACGTGGACATTGCCCCAAAAGAAGCCCCGAGAGATGGCTCTTTATTCAAGTTTATTGGTTAGATGTGTGGCTGGCCAAATTGTTGGAATTGTTGAGGAGTATACAAATTTGTTCCCATGTAGATACCATGTGATGAAGGAATTGCGCCCATCCTACGAAAGATGAAGATACCTTTGAAACTAGGTGCAAGCCTCCGAAGAAGTGTTCTATCGGTTGAACCAGATTTTTTCATGCCAAGGTGAAGGAAGAAATCAACAAGATGCTGAAATTGGCACAATCTTTTTGGTGAATGAGTTGGAATCTATGTTCCACCAAGTTAGAGATGGGGATGACAGGGACGGGGGAGGTGCGGTTACGTGATGGATGTTTTCGGAGGCCATTTTTAGGGACGACATTGAAAAAATAAGGGAAAATTTAAAAATATTAGGAACTTCCAATTATTCATATGATAAAGGTATTCATCATCTACGTGCTTGGTTCTAATCTCTATAGTGAACATTAAAGGAACTAATGGGATGCCAGAAAAATATAAAAGGAAAGCTATTTTTGGTTTTCAGCTTTGGAAGTGGAAGTAGAAGGAGAATGCCATCCAAGATTTGAGCTTTTTGGCAATGATTATATATATGTTTTGACAACAAATAGATGTAAAATTTCTGTCTTCACAAAAAACAATGTAATAAGGAGGAAGAACCAAAGATAAATTAAACATAATTAAAGTAAAAAACACAGGTAAGGTTCAATAGAATAATACCAACAGATTTGCAGCTCTCCAATCAGAATAAGTAGAGGAAGATATGGAAGTGCAGGAAACCTAGGTCCCAGAAACTCAAAATGCTCAACCACCCCAATAGGTTCAAGAAAATCTTCAGCTTCAATCAGTCTCTAAAGCATTGTTGGTGCACCAAGCATATACGGGAGAAATAAAAAGTTACCAAAGGAAACATAAATTGGTAGAAGAACAACATAAAGAAGAAGGGGAAAATGTTTGAGTCATATCTTAGTGTTCTTTGCCTTATTTGGCAGAAATACCCCCTCTTGAGAACCACCTTCTGGAGAATACCCCCTCAGGAATTCAACAAGAAATATAGAAAAAAACTACGGATGGATTCTACTTTGCGAGTAGGAAGGAAAACTAATCAACTCCGTATTCTAGAAAGTGGGGCAACAACTAATGGGAAATGGTAAAGTTGGGGATTTGGCTTCAATCTTTGAACAAACCCCACAATGAAGTTGATCACTTGGAATGTTCGAGGGCTCAAAGGCAACCCTTCTAAAGTTAATGAGATTAAGCGTATTTTGCAGCAACATCATCCTCATATGCTATTTCTTCAGGAAACTAAAGCTTCTATAGAATTCATGGCAGCAGTGGTCCCAAATATTCACAAAAACTCCAATCACGGGGATTTTACGGAGGCATGGCATGCATATGGGATCCTCAGCAAGTTCACTATCTAGATAGTGGAGGACACCGAGTGTTCTTTATATGGTGGTTAGATATGTTCCTCAAAACCAAATTACTCTAATATTGAACATATATATGCCCGCTACAGGTGGAGGCAAAAATCCCAATGGAAGATTATTCAGAATATTGTAGTAGCACATCTTGGCATACATGTCATTATAGGGGGAGACTTCAATACAGTTCTTTTCTCTCATGAGAAACAAGGGGGAACTCTACTCTGGATGCTCTTTGTTAATATGTTGGACTCTATACAAAGGATGAATTTGGTTGATATTCAAACTCAAAACGGACTAATGACATGGTCCAATAGAAGAGTAGGGAGAGTTGTTTAATGGAACGATTGGATAGATTTTTGTTATCTGAAGAATGGGTTGAACACAACATTATACCCATTGCCAATGTTCTAGAAAATTCAGGATCTGATCATTGGCCGGTGTTATTGGAATTGGGCAAATCACAACCGTTCAAAGCTCCATTTAGATTTCAATTGATGTGGCTGCAGAGATGAACATCTTCCTCCCTTAATTGAGAAATGGTGGAAGGAAGGCCAACCTCAGCATGGTACCAAAATGTTTTGCTTTGCTAAAAAATGCAACATCTCACTAACCAACTCAAGAAGTGGAATGCTTTGACTTTGGAAATGTCCATGGGAAAAAAGGGAGGTCTTGGAAGCCTTACAAGAGGTGTCCCATCAAATAAGGCTGCAAGGGTACTCAAAGGATTGCAAACTAAGGAAATCCTCCTCAAGCAAGCATTAACTGAATGGGAATTAAGGAAGAAATATTTTGGAAACAGAAAGCCAAAATTAAGTGGCTGAAAGAGGGAGATAAAAATACCTCTTTCTTTCATAAATCTCTTCTAGCTCACCGCTTGTATAATCATATTGCTTACCTTGATAAAGAGGATGGTACCGGGCAAATACACAAGAAGAAATCAGCACGTAGCCATACAATACTTTTCTGAATTATTTAAGGCAACTAATCTGGATAGGTATGCCCAACAACAATTGCTTAATATTATTCCTACTCTGGTTAGTGAGGCAGACAATATGATACTTTTGAAGCCGGTTTCGAAAAGGAACTTCAAACTGTTGTATGGGCCATGAAAAAGGGAAAACACCAGGTTCTGATGGATTTCCAATAGAATTTTATCAGGAGTTCTGGGACATTATTAAAAAAGATCTTCTAGAAGTGGTGGAAGAATGCTGACAAGCAAAGATTGTTCTTAGGGTCATCAACCACACCTATATTGCTTTGGTCCCTAAGAAACAAGAGGCTTCTACCATTACAGAATATCGTCCCATAGCTCTATGTAATGTGCTGTACAAAATAATTACAAAAGTCATAGCTGAACGACTGAAATCTATCATTGACAAAGTAATATCTCCAAAACAAGGTGGGTTTGTTCCCCATAGACAAATTTTTGATGACATTGTGTTGGCTCAGGAAGCTCTCCACTCCATGGACATTCAAAAGAAACCAGCTATGTTTTTAAGGCTTGATTTGTCTAAAGCTTATGACAGGGTAAGCTGGTCCTTCCTTTTCGACATTCTCCTCCGTTTTGGGTTTTCCCCTCTCTAGGTTCAAGTGGATACAAGCCTGCATTTCATCGGTTTCTTACTCAATTTTGGTTAATGGCACTCCTACAGACTAGATTTTTGCATCTAAGGTATAAGACAAGGAGATCCTTTATCTCCGTTCTTGTTCATAATAGTTGCAGAAGCTTTTGGTAGACTCTTCTTCATGACAAGACTCCAACGGAAGTTGAGGTATTAAATTGGCCACACAGGTGGATCCAATGTCTCACTTACAGTTTGTTGATGATTCTTCTATCATGGGGGAAGCGTCTTTGAAAGAAGCTACTCAAATCCATAAAAAATTGGAACTCTTTTCAAAGGCTACTAGTTAGGATATCAACAGGCACAAGTCAAAAATTATTTTCTTTCACTGCTCTCCAAGGTTGGAATAGGACATACTGACGAAACTTGGATTTCAGAAGACCACACTACCTCTTAAATACTTGGGTATCCCATTGGACTCTAAAAGAATATTTGATTGGGGCTGGCTACCTGCTAAGATCCAACAGAAATTTAGTACTTGGACTAATAGATGGTTATCCTCAGGGGGGAGAATAAATTTGATTAAAGTTGTGTTGCAAGCTATTCCTATATATTTTGCTTCTCTCCTGAACATACTTGCAAAAGTTTTGCACCATTTAGATTCTATTAGTAAAAATTCTGTGGTTAGGCACTCAACAAGCTTGGAAATGACATCTCGTGAAATGGAAAACCTTATGTTTGCCAAAGAAAGAGGGAGGATTGGGCTTTAGATCTAGTGTTCCGAATAACAAAGCCCTAACAACAAAGTTATATTGGAGATGACTACAAAATACAGACTAGTTATGGAGTATTAATATCAAAGCAAAATATACCCAGGGTATGAGGCCCCACGAACTAGTCCGAAACTCTTTACCCTCTTGGGGATCCCCTATTCTCTCAGATTCTCGGCACAGGGAAGAAATCATCAAACAACACTTGTTTTGGAAAATTGGTAAAGGAGATCAGGAAAATTTCTGGACTGATTCGTGGGATGGTCACCCACCTTTGATCAAACAATATCCGGATCTTAGAAATATTATGGATACTCTTCACGGAAAAGGAAAGCAAAAGGTGAGTCATTATATAAAGTCAGGATATCCAGGAGTGAATGGATTTCTCCATCCTTGTGGCAGATTAACTTGACTAATGACCAAGTTCAAATCTTCCAAACTCTTCTGCAAAACATGATCCTTTCTATAAGTTTGACACCAAATACCCTTGCATGGGGAACAAAGCCGGATGGAAAGTATTCTCAGTAGGCGAGAAGGCTGTAGAATTTTAGTAGCCCCTCAGCCACATCCGTGGAAAGATATCTTTGTGGATCTTTGGCAACCTGCTCTATGGCCTAAGGTGAGATTCTTTATTTGGCTTTTAATCTATCATAGGGTTCTTAGAGGAGATAATTTGATGAAAAGAGGATGGTTGGACCCTTTTGGTGTCCTTTATGCACCGATGCAGAAGAGACCCTGAGTCATCTCTTTTTCAATGCCCATTCACTTCGTCCCTATGGTGTACACTAGTTGATTGTCTTTCTGTTACTTGGAATTCTACTATGAATCTAGTGGATACTATTAGAGGCTGGAAACATTCAGTTAGGGATACCCAGGACTTTACCAAAGGAATCTGGCTTGTTGTCTCTCTTTTGTTGTGGAATGTTTGGAAGGAAAGAAATAAATGCATTTTCAAATCAGAAAGTAGAGATGGTATGTTATGGACTAGAAGTAATATTGGAGAAACTATAGTGCACAATCTGAAAATTCCCTCCCACCACCTGCGAAGTGGAAAGTTCTCTTACAAAAACTAAATCTGGGCAATAGGCAATTGCAGATAAAGCAATCTACTAAACAGAGGGTGCCTTCTAATCTCAGAATATGGAAACCTCCCCCATTCGGATTTGTCAAATTAAACACTGATGGAGCAGCTAGAGGTAATCCGGGTCCAGCCAGTATGGGAGGGATAGCTCATGACTCTTTGGGAACTCCTCTCTTTTCTTTGCTTATCAATTGGGACACTACACCAATAATGTGGCTGAAATCATGGCTATCCAGCGCGCTCTCTAGAGGCAACTAAACTGGGGTGTCCTAGTATCATAGTGGAATCGAGACTCCAAGGTTATTGTTAATCTTTTACAAGCTCCTGAGCAACATTTGTCTAATAATTGGCTTATTGCCAGAATTTAGGATAATATTAAAGTCATTGCCAGATAGTTTCAAACAATCACATATATTCATGTGCCTAGGGGTCAAAACAAGATGGCAGATTCATTGGCCAATTGGGCCTTTGATAATTCTAATCAGATCAACTTTGGCCCTCTACCTTTGACCTGATCCCGGAGAAACGACAACAAATTGAGCGGATCCTTTCATTGAAGTCACGTGATGGATAAATCACAGATATGTTATCTCTTTTCTCTTATTTGTTCTTGGGAATCAAAGGATATCTCCTCGAGTATGAACATAATTGCTTGGCATTGTAATTTGTACTTTATACTTATATTAATATAAATGTGGTGGTTTTTCTTTTAAAAAAATAAAATTTTTGTCTGTCATCAAATATTCAAAAGTAGCCTTTGCAGTACACTTATATTAACCAGGTTACTGATCAATCAAAGCCTGTAACATTTTACTTATGACAATTAATTACCTTTTGTTAGGAAAACATGTTGCTACTCACAAGGCAACCTTGTGCTCCAATGTATATCTCCCCAAACCAAAATGAGTTAAATTAATTATTCCATCTCTTTACGAAAATCTAGTAATGTGTAAATGGTCTTGGTATGCTTTATCAGCGCTCTAGTTTCCCGTGTTGTTATAATGCCCATTACATCTGAGTGGTTTCTGGAGTTTATAAGGTGCTGGATGAGTACTAATACTGACATGGAAGTTCTGGGTGTTGATTAATTAACATTGCAAACTTCAGGTTGGTATCCCTTGGAGCACGGAGCAGACCATGTGGTCGGCATAAATTGATAGATTATGATCTGCACTATCATAATACCATACTGAACACACTCATTAGCTCTTAAACATGTTTTTGAGATTTTTCTAATGCATTTTTTTAAGGCTGGTCTGTAGGGGATGGCTAGCCATCCTTGTTATGGTTGAGGACGGCTAGACATCTCTTAGCTGTACTTGGGATGGCTAGCCATCCCCTATACCCAGAATATGCTGTCCCGGAAATGTTTCCGGTTTTTTTTGGGGATGTCTAAGGGATGTTTCCGACCTGTCCTTGCATCCCCAAAACGTCCCTTATAGGGAATGCCTCCAAAAACATGTGGTTTATATGGGTCAGTCCAATGGTGATCTTAATTAAGGAGGATGGGCGCATACAAATATGTGTGGAATTTTGTGTGCTAAACATCACATGCGTAAATGACCCCTTTCCAACTCCATTCACTAAAGAAATTCTGTAAGGCGTAGTTGGGTGTGAAGTGTATACATTTATGGACGTGTTGTCAGGCTATCACAAGGTGCAAATAGAAGAAGAGGATGAGGCTAAGACAACATTAGCCACATAATGGGGCTGATTTGCATACAATGTCAGCCTTTGGGCTTGAAAAATGCACCTGTAGTATTTTCATGGATAAAGGTTGAATTTTAAAGATTTCATTCCCGAGTTTCCGTAGGTATATTTAGATGATTGGACAGCATATAGATTATTGTGTGATTATGTTCAATCACTGCGTTTGATGTTTAAAAGATGCAAACAATTGGAGATCATACTAAACTTGAAGAAGTGCATTTTCATGACACCCTCTGGCACATTGTTGGAGCATGTGATTTGTAAGAAAGAATTGCTAGTTGATAAGGTGAAGGTTGTAGTCATACTACAACCAGATGTTCTAGAAACACCAAAAGAAATTCGCTTTCATTTGGGACATATTGGGTATTACATGAAATTCATAACTGACTATGTGTGGATATGAACACCGCTGGAAGAACTATTAAAGAAGGATGAACCGTTTGATTATATAGATAGGCAACATGTTGCATTTGTTACCTTGAAGTATAGGCTAGCATTTGCGCCAATAGTTCAGTTTCAGAATCGGGGAAACCTTTTCACGTCCACATGGATGTATTGGCACAAGTTGGAGAGGGTAGTGTTGATCAACCCATCTATTTTGCTAGCAGGAAGTTGACGATAACAGAGAGAATGAATACCACTATAGAGCGTGAGGTTTTAGGGATGGTGTATGCCTTGCGAAACTTTAGGCAAAATTGTTGGCAACACCAATCACATTTTGCATAGACCACGATGTAGTAAACTATTTGTTCATCAAGCTTGATTTGCATGGAAGGATTTGTAGGTGGCTAATTCTATTTAAAGTATTTGACTTCAAAATTGTGGATAAGTCTAGAAAGTGGGATGTGAAGTTGGACATTTGTCATAAATAGATATTGGAGATGCTACTTGTGGGGTCATAGAAGATAATTTACTTGATGGAAATTTTTTTGAGTAGAGCAAGTCCTTGAAGAGATGGAGGAGATTGTTGGATTCCTAACATCAGGCCATGCGCTGATGTACCACACTATTGCATGAAGGAAAATAATTTGTGGTTTGTGCATCGCTATATCAATTGATCAATGAGCATTTGTATAAGATGGTTGTACATGAGGTTTTCGTATGCGTGTTCTTAGATATGGTTGATAAGCTATGTTGCATGAATTCCACGAAGGTGTTACTAGAAGACATTACCTAGTGAAGGCTATGTTGGTGAAGGTTTTTCAAGCAAGATTACGGTGGCTGTCTGTGCATAAGGGCTTGTGCACACATGGGTAATTTGTTGGTCCATTGGGAAGCTCAATTGAAGGGATGAGATGCCACTAATACTAGTATAGATCCATTTGAGATTCTAAAAGATATTTGACTTGGTGGGCTAAGGTAGAGGCAATAGGCGATTGCACATCAAAAAATGCTGCTAGATTCATATATGAGCATATCATCACAATGTTTTGATGCCCCCTGAGCATTATTATTGATAAGGGAAAACACTTTATGGTGCAAACTATTCAAGTGTTGCTATGTGAGTTGATGATGCAACATCATAAGAGTTTGCCATATCATCCACAAGATAATGTCACTGCAGAGTTCAACAAGATTTGGAAATGTACCGATAAAAAATGGTGATGTGGGAAGGACAAATTGGGATGAACATTTTGTTGCAGTATTATGGCGTACACGTCTATATCCAAGAAGCTGACAAAGCATACAACGTTGCAATTGGTTAATCACAAGGAGGTGGTCATGCATGTTGAGTTCCAGGTTTCAAGCTTGCACATTGGTACTATTGCAATGGTGGATGATGATAAATGATTGTGTGCAAGGATAGAAGAATTGATGCATTTGGAGAAAAAGGGTTTTAAGAACCTAAGTCACAAGCTTCGTTTTCATGTTTGAGTTTGGGAGAGATAAAATTTGGTTTAAGTTTTGGCAAAATTGAAATTTGAAAAAAATTGTGATTAAATTTGGCTAACATAAATTTGCAAATTTTATTTTGATATAAGAAATAAATCCACAAAATTGTCAAAATAGGTAAACATTACCGAATAGATTTTGAAAATTTATATAAAAAGAGGCCACAATTATAAACCATAACAAACGTCTCAAAGTTCAACTATAAGAAACATATGAAATCATGATTGTAATGATTTTTTTGTTTGTCAAAAAGTGACAGACAATCAGGAGTCGAGACTCAAATTTGAAAAATTCCAAGTGACAACACTCAACATAGAGAACTGAGCACACGCCATATGCAAAGAGTTAATGGTTTAACACCACATGCAGAGGTTTAATGACATAATGCTACACGTAGAAGGTTAAACATATCATGCAGAGGGTTAACACCATGCAAAAAGTTAATACCATGCCACGTGTACTACACTTGTTCGTGTCGTGTCCATGTCTACTTCACACATGCATGCACTCAACACATTTGCAAATTCTTGCAGATTGCAGACTCACAATTATGTTTTTGCATGTCACGGGTGTTCAACTTATAGAAAAAGTCTGAAAAACCTAATGGAAAAATCAATTATAAAATATATTCTAATAAAAAAATCTAAGCCATTTCTCGTATGAATTTAGGGCGGATTGAAACAATTTTAGGTGTTTGTTTAAATTCTCCGGATTTCAAACTTTTTCTTGAAATTTGGTAGGTCTAGTGACTTAGGTTAGCACAATGGAGAGTCAGGGATGGAACAATAAAGATAGAAAGAATGGCATAATATTTATATCAAGTAAAATTATCAATGAGTAGCTAGGTTTAAATGTATGATTCAAGGTACAAGAGGAATTTAGGAAAACTTAAAGAATGGCATAATATTTATATCAAGTAGAAGAATTATCCAATGGTTAGCTAGGTTTTAATGTATGATTCAAGGTAGAAGAGGCATTTAGGAAAGCTTAAAGTCAGGTGGTGAGGGAATTTTGTGGTGGACAATCTTTTACCTCATGGAACAATTGAATTAGCTGGCCTTGATGGCACAAAGGCAGTTGTGTATGTCGACGGAATGCAACTTAAGCCATACTACTAGTACTACTAACACAAGAACCAATTAGTGATTAAGGTCATTGGAACCAAGTAGGAGTAATTTGTTTTTTATTATGGTAGTGAAGAATAAGTGCAAAACACAAGATTCATCGATAGGGGAAATGTAGAATTGACAGACATGGAAGGTTGGAGAGTGTGCAACCATTTTACAACAATGTCCGCAGGGGAAATAAGAGATGGGAAGGCAAGTGGCAGATGGTACTGCATATTGCTTGGGGTGTGACTATCTCAAATTAAAGGAACACATAAAGAGTACAAAGAAAAGTAAAAACATGTAGGAAGGAAAGTGTGAAATGCAATGGGAATAAGAGGTTTAGAGTACGGGAATTCAGGTAGCTAACACTGTTTTAAAAATTCAGGAATTGGATTGTTTAGGTTGATTGCATAATCATGAAGGTATGAGAAAGCATGTGGCGTGGTGTATAACACACGACATGCTAGATTAAAGTGTGAAGAGGCCTATGTGACCTAACACAAAGTTGTCATAAAAAGGTAAAAAGTTTTCAAGAGCATTTATGGAAAAAACGTTGGGTTTTGGCAATAAATAGGGATGTAGTGAGTTCATTCACATCAGTGACTTAAGATCAAAGTGTTGATAAATGAAAGTAGCAAGATGTAGTGAAAAGTTTGATTTAGCATTTTCCACGAGTGTGGGTGCAAAGGAAGTAGTTGACGTGTGAATGCTTGCGCAATATAGAGGAGAGGTCAACGTCATGAATGGTGCCAAGGCACACATGATTGCCTAGTGGCACCAATCCTAGTGGCGGTATCGCCGCTTTGAACATAGCAAGGATGAAGGTGTCGCAGAGGTGAAAGTGTGTGGAGGCCTATGCGACCTTTTAGCACAAAGTTAGAAAAAGGTAAAAAGTTGCTGAGAATTTATGAAAAAAGGTTGTGTTTTCGGCAACAAATAGGGATGTAGGAGTTCATTTGCATCAGTGACTTTAGATCAAAGTGTTGATAAATGAAAGTAGCAAGATTTAGTGATAATTTTGATTTAGCATTTTCTCACGAGTTTGGGTGCGAAGAAAGCAGTTAACGTGTGCATGTTTGCAATATAGAGGAGAGCTCAACGTCATGAATGGTGCTAGGAGCACAAGACTGTCTAGTGGCAGTATCACCACCGAACATAGCAAGGATGAAGGGGTTGTAGAGGTGGAAGACCCCTATAACTTCTATTGGAGGATGTAGCCATGAGAGGAGCTGCTGATGGTCTAAAGTGGGACAATGCTTGTCATTGAGTTAATGGAGATCTGGAAGGAGTGTAAGGTCATGGAAGACCTCTATGAGGAGTTGGAGCAATGCAACATAGACAAATATAATCATTATGATGAACACTTCATGAATGAGTTGATTATCCCAATAATTGAGATGTGTACTTCTAGCTTTGGCCATCCGATGGCGATCTGACAATGATGACGAGGAGCTTCAAGAAAATGGGGTCCTTATGCTAGGGATTTGTAGTATTTCGAGAAAGCGTAGTCTTGTGCGATTTTTCTTTGAGCCATTTTACGATGGTGTTCTATATTTTAATGCATGCTAGAGGATCCCATAATGCAAATTGACATCGATGACTGTTCCATGATGCAACAACAAATAATCCCCACTTCTCGACCTTGTCGTTATTTTGAAGACTATGTTGATAACGAAGTTGGTGCATATAACTTGGTTAAGAGTTGATGCACGGGAAGAGGAGTGAATTTATGAATGTTAGATTTACGAGCTAGAACAACATATAAATTGTTGGTGTAAACATTGTGCAAGCATGCGATGACATTTAATGGGGCTTATAGAGTACAAGATCGGTGCCGACGAGATGATTTGATTTCACAATGTACCTAGCAAATGAAATCATTCAAAATGCTAGCATATTGTGGATGAAGTTACGACCTTCCATTTTGTTACTCCTTATCCGTCACATGTCATATTATCATGGAGTCCCTCTTGCAAGAATGTTGGCGACACATAGGAGCTGCTTGTGTTGAGGTTTTATACCTTTGGCCTGTATACAAGTAGTAAGAAAAATTAGAGTAATCATGTGGTAGTTGATGGAACCATGGGTGAGTGTATTGAAGTTGCAAATCACAGATCAATAGAGGGTAATGCCCAAGATGGCGACAAAGTTATACGGTGAAGTGTAATTTTAGATGTATCGCCACCACATGCAACTCAAGGTGTAAGGGATTGGCCTTTTTCTTGCATGACGCCTAACAAGTGGTGATTCCCCAAGCCTGCTAAATGCAAAAGATACTTTGATTGCTGCGAGGAAGGGGGCACAACATTAAGAGATTGAAATGACAAAGACATGAGCCCATGGAGTCGAGCAACAGTGTCAGGGTAGTGTAGCGCATAGCCTAAGAACTTTGTGCGAGATGTTTAACAAATACCCTAAGACTAGAAAGAGCAACATGCTATGAAGGAAATGGTCTTCATGCATAAACTGTTTGATTCCAATGAAGAAAGTCTAGATTATGTGCATAAGGGAAAAAGAAAAGAAACTTTGCGGGTTGGCTTGTAGGTACCCAAGAAAAGACTCTTAGGAGTGTATGAGTTGCAAGAGCGGGAAGATCCCTTAGTCGAAGAGTGCCATAAATTGGATGAGATCTTGAAAAGACATGCAAGGTCTACTCGTAAGGAGCTGGATAGAAAGAAATCGTCTTAAGGAGGATTCCTTAGAGATTCATGATGGTAATCCCAAGTCACCAAAGCGTGTGGCTGAAGAAGTTAGAGGTCATTATAACTTGCCTCCATAGTCTCCACAACCAACCCCAATCAAACATGTGAAAGGAGAGTCAATTAGATGGCATGCTTAATCCAAGGATTTCTTGACAATTTGTATGAAATTGTTGTTGGACAATCGCAAGAAAGTGACACTCATGGTGACATTTAACTTGTGAGTGCCAAGATTAAGGTTAGTGGATGGTGACAATAGTGGACAATGTCATTACTTACACCTAATCCCATGGCTGACGAGGACGTGGTAGTACTCTAGTTCCCCATGATCCAAATTTGCTTTTGTCGACTCAAAGAAGCACAACTCGAAGTAAAGACCTTATATGAAGCATGAAAGGAGGTTTGTGATGATTGGAACCACAGAGGCAAATACTATGGAGACTAAGATTAATGATATTCTCGATAAGAAGATGTAATGGAATGTAGAGAAGGGCACTCTAGAAGGAAAACTGGGACGGGTAAGTTGTAGCTATTGATTTTTTGTGCGCTCTCGATTATAAGGGTATGCTGAAATTTGTTGCGAGAAGGAAAAAGTATGATGATGTGCTTGACAATCTATGGGAGATATCCTTGATGATTCAATCCTTATTGCAACTTGCACCATGAATTGAAAACCTTCTTAAACATGCGAGTAAGCCAAAAAGAATAGAGAAGATACTTAAGCACAAGTGAACATGGATAAGGCTGCATGAATTAGATTGTGTAGATCATCAAAGTAGCCTTGATCTTAGCTGCGACAATTGTTTCGGATTTTGTCATAGTTTGAATCCATCAATTGAATCACATGCACATCATTACAAGAGGTCACCATGTCACGGTGCTAGTGGTTGAAGGAAAGAGACAAGGATACAAAGGAAAAGGTTGCACGAGTTAAAGGAAAAAAACAAACTTAACCTTGATGAAGCAAATATGACTTGCAATTGGATTAGGAGAGTCATAACCTCGAAGCTACTCTAGTGTAGGAATAAACTCAACAATTTCAACAACTCAAGGACCGGCTCGACAAATTATGTAAGAAGTGAAGAAAATGGAGGTGAAGTCTAATGAGTTTGCTTGGGTTGACACAAAAACGAAGAAATGTGCAAGGAAATTGCCGAGGAGGGCATGACCAAAGTGCAAGAACATTTATTAGGCATTTAGGATTTTAGGGCACAACAATTTTGTTGATGAGGTTTTGACAATCACCCCTAAGATCATGCAAACCCTCACACCAAGTGCAACAATGGAGCTCTAAGGACAACACATAATTAGGGCGAGAGGGATGTCAACGTCGTAATCCAACCATTATATTATTGTATTGTAACATGGGACATGTGACTTATTTTGTTATGTGGGCCATTTCACCCTTGTGTTGTGGCCACATAGGTATGTATAATGGGTTGGGAAGGCTAGGTAGAATGTTGTGATGGGCAGTAGCATAGTAGGTATTCCTAACCCTCGTGATGTGTTATGCGTGCATTGATATACATAGGCCATGGTATCAATGTAATGGCTAATGAACCAATGATGACATGTTGTGTGCTAGAGGAAAGCTAAGGTTGATGATGTATTGTTGCTCTATGAAAAATATAATGATGAATTGTTTTGCACATATTTGTGTGGATTGTCTTCTTTATGTGTATGCACCATTTACTTGTTTTTGTGTTTCTTGTCATTGCGTTTAGATGATTTTTGATGTTGCTGCTACAACTGGAGGTTTAGGGTGATCCATTGGGTGCCTCAGGTGAGTGGCCTTTAAGGGCTGATATGCTGTTGTGGGGTGGTTAATTAAGTGTTAGTTATGATCTATATGTGCGCATTCATGAAATAGCTAACATGTAGGTTTGGAAGTGTAATGAAGCTATTTGTACGCAAGGGAACTTCACAATGTGTAATTCCCATAGTTACTTAATCCTTGGGGATAATAGGATGGGGATTTAAGGGCAACAAAAAATTTCCCAGATTTTTGGGATGGTGGGGGGACTTATACTAAAATAACATATAAAAATTAAAATTAAAATATTTTAAGTTTATTCAATGAAATTGATGGGCTTAAATATTTTTAATTTATTTTTAGTGTACTTGTAGGATTAGATTTTAGTTTGTTGGGTAAAATACCAACTTTTTATAGTAAAAACAACAGCTAAATTTGAGAAAATGGGAATGTCCCCTTCAACTCCCGAGTCCTTGAAATGTTTGGTACGTCTCCACATCTAGGGGACACATCCCCTCGTAACACTGTAATTTTTGAGAACTAACAATATTGACGAAATTGGGCATTAATGTCAGACTAACTACATAGGGTGAAGTTTCTGTTCTTACTAGAAAGTGTGGGACTTTTTGGACAAACTCGACTCCTTGAGGTCGGGCCAAGACAGTTAATGAGAGGACGATGTGGTAAGCATGACTAATGATCTAGATGTGGGGGATGCACAAGTTTATGCCAATGTCGTTGAGCAATCTTGATTTGTTTGTTCAAGACACCAAACTGTTTAAAAACCTCTTCCCTCGGAATACTAAAATCAACGATAATGATATAGCGCAGCTCCTGGTCGATGTCACTCTCTTGGAAAGGATTATAATCCGGTTGGATCACCTTGGAAAATCATCCACTTGTTTTGGTTGACCTTACCTGAAAATGGTAATACGCATGAGTGGATGAAAAAAGGGATGAGGATGGATCTGAGTATGAAGAGATAACTTAAATCCTAAGATTGGCTTGTAGGCAGCGAAGATTGCGGATTTGTTGGTCAAGTTGTGCTTGTGTGGGTAAAGCCTATGCGTCCACGACACAAAATTGTTCAATGACGAGGTTGGGCAAAGTGGCAGAACGGAAGACTTCTCATCTAAGTCTCGAATTGATGTTTGCTTATATTTTGTCTTACCTGAAGGGAATGGGAGTACGTGGGAATTTCCACACTCTGCCCGAGAATGCTTGGCTATCAGTTGTCATCCAAAGGGTGTATGGGGCCGTCCTATGGTTGTCATGGCCAGATCTAGAGCCATATGGATGATCAAAGCTTGTTCAGGAGCTGTTTGGAATTGGTTTGAGCTTGCACATGAGCCGTCTGGATGTTTGTTTGGGAATTGTTTCAAAATGTCATGCTTGCTCGTTTTTATGTGAATGAAGCAAAATTTACAGCAGAAGTTTGTGTGGATGATGTGGAAGAAAATGATTTCGTTTGGAGGAAAGAAGGTAGTTGTTTGCATAGTTTTTGTTAGCAATTGAGTAAGTCTATCTCTACAAGGTGGCTGCAAGTTTTATCTAATGTTTTGGAGTTGGTATGAGGATGGATCTGAGTATGAAGAGATAACTTAAATCCTAAGATTGGCTTGTAGGCAGCGAAGATCGTGGATTTGTTGGTCAAGTTGTGCTTGCGTGGGTAAAGTCTATGCGTCAACGACACAAAATTGTTCAATGACGAGGTTGGGAAAAGTGGCAGAACGGAAGACTTCTCATCTAAGTCTTGAATTGATGTTTGCTTATATTTTGTCTTACCCAAAGGGAATGGGAGTATGTGGGAATTTCCACACCCTGCCTGGGAATACTTGGCTATCAGTTGTCATCCAAAGGGTGTATGGGGCCGTCCTATGGTTGTCATGGCTAGATCTAGAGCCATATGGATGATCAAAGCTTGTTCAGGAGCTGTTTGGAATTGGTTTGAGCTTGCACATGAGCTGTCTGGATGTTTGTTTGGGAATTGTTTCAAAATGTCATGCTTGCTCGTTTTTATGTGAATGAAGCAAAATTTACAGCAGAAGTTTGTGTGGATGATGTGGAAGAAAATGATTTCGTTTGGAGGAAAGAAGGTAGTTGTTTGCATAGTTTTTGTTAGGAATTGAATAAGTCTATCTCTACAAGGTGGCTGCAAGTTTTATCTAATGTTTTGGAGTTGGTAAATGTGGATCTAAAAATTTAACAATTTGCTGGAAATTAATTCAACAAACGAGTTTTCAGATTGTATATGCAAGCATTCAAATCATAAACAAACATGCAACTACACTACAATGCAGTTTTTTTGTATTTTTAAAGATCTTTTAATGGATGCAAGACAATGAAACTTTGCTATTTACTGAGAATGAAATCAATACTTTTAGATCTAAATGCAATGATGTTGAATGACTTTTCCTAAATCCAAGAAGGATGCACAACTGTGAATGAATCTAAGCTTTTCAAATGCAAATGTAAGGTGAGACTTAAATTTTTGCAAAGAAATCAAAACTACAGCTTCAAGAAATCTATTACTTTTCTTTTGAATGATTTGTTGATGATTTCAAACTATCCTTTATGCAAATTTGGAAAACCAAAATGCAAGATCTGAGATCTATTCTCAGATGTAAGAACAGATCTAAAGTTGAATATTTTCAACAAACAAAACCTATGCTAATCCTAATCTAACTCCTTTTGTTTTGCTTTCCTCTTCATTTCTATGAAACAAACACAAATTTTATCTAAGAATCAAAGTACAACAAGAAAGAAATTTTTCCCAAACTCTCTATGGCAGAAGAAGAGCTGGAAATCAGTTTTAAAATGACCCTTATCTTGCTATCTCTTGATTTGTAATCAGTTGACCCAAGGCAGAGTTGCAGTCACAGTGAAGGTGATGGAAAAACAATTGGAAGGAAGCAAAAGGAAGGTGCAACTGACCGTGGTTGAGCTCTAAAGGGGACAAGGGTGCTGGCTTGATCTCCTTCAGACCATTTATTGAAAAAGATGAACACTTGAATTCTGGCCAAGTCTCAAATGGTAATTAACATCAAGGATGGATGATGTTCCGTTGATTCTTCACCAAAAACAACCTTTGGAAATGGCTCTAGTGTGAAATCTGGAAAGAGGTTTTCTAATCTCAGAGAAATTTTCAAGCTCTAATATTTCCAATCTGAATTTTCCAACCCCAAAAATTATCACACAACTCCTTTTCCAAAGAGAAGCAATTTCCTATGTGGAGTTGATGAAATCCAAGTGAAAGATTCAAATTTTGATCAATGGTCATGATTGGATGCAAAGTAGTGAAGTAAAGTTGATGTGGAGTGATCTGGAAACGAACTAGGCTGATTGGTATGCAAGGTCAAGAGATAAACATGCAAAATGAGCCAAAAAATGTGTTCTTGGGCTAAGTTTTAAATGAACATGCAATGGTGACGTGACCGCCAGTAAATGCAACTGCCGGTCTTAAGATGAGACTGTCACAGTGGTTTGCATGCTAAGCAAAATGCAAGTTGGCGGCTGGAAAAGAAGGGAAATCTCCAATCATGGTGGTCGGGGCAAGTTCTGAAGAGCAAATTGAGCAGGAATAAGCAGATGAAGTGAGAATAAAAGATGGGGCTGGGTCCAAGTAATTGCTTGCATTTTCAAGGTCATAGCATCATCATTGGATCTTTTAAAACATAGCACCGTGCAAAATTTGGATGTGTACAGTTTCCACTTTACTTAGGAAGGTGAATTAGACAATAAATACTTTACTTAGGAAGGTGAATTAAACAATAAATACACCTCTATATACACCAAAAGGGATTTCCTTAGGAGTTTTTTTTTCCTTAGTGAGGTCAGTATTGAGGAGAGACACATCCAAAAGTAATAGTAGAGTGGACTTGCTGACAAGAATGATCAAAATATACGAGATTACAAGCTATTACTAAAGATAAAATTCCCATTGCCCCTAAATTTGTTGAAGAAATGCCATTCCTCTCAAAAAGATGTGCTCTGATTTCCTTTCAGATCCATTCCCAGGGAGATTTTCTTAGTGAAGATTGCTGCACCATTCACTCCATAATATAACAGAAGGCGTGGAATCATAAATGCATTGTGTGCCATTTGATTTGAGAACAGAACAGTTTTGCACACTCCACACAAGATTCTTTTTGAACCCATTTTCAAAGATTCTCTTTTGCTAAAGTTAACTAGGGTTAGGTACCTACTACCTGCAAAAAATAGAGGCGAAAAAATCAGCCATGAACAAATATTATACGCACTGTGCCAGGGCTTCAAGATTATATAGCAAAGATATCCAGGAGTCCAAAATAGTCCAATCTGCAGTGACCAAGTCTATTACCAATCCAGGGCCATAATCCCATACAAACCAGCTATGCTTAAATTTAAGACCAACGACACCATCGACCAAATAAAAGCTTCAATAGAACATGAAGAAGAAACCGGCATTCAATCATGATTCAACACACAACCTTTCTTCCCCTCTTATTTTCTTTGCCCAAAATTGGAAGGTCATTAAATGGACCAATCTGGCAGAGTTGTCTTAAGGGAGAAGGGCTTCATGGCCTATTGACAACCATGAACAAAGACAGAAGCAGCCCGTTGTTCTCCTTATCGCTTAAACTGCTGACACTTCCATGGAAAAACAAAAGCTCACACTTACCCTATTAATCATTCCAGTCATACTTGGGAAATGAGAACGACGACCCTCATTTGACTCTTATTTTCTCTCTTTCCTTTTTACTATTCAGAGATGCTACCATGAATAAGCAAAAGAAAACAATACAATGGAGAAGAAAAAAACTCTAGAAAATTTGAAAGAGAACAAATTTTAGAGATGTGTTCACACTTTCTCTATATCTATACATGTCTTATCTTCTCTCTTGATACTGATTGAAGCACATAAAGCTATCATCATGCTTTCAAACAAGGTTCATAAATAATGTGAAGCACCACTCAAATCAAAACATGACAGGATTATTCAAGCAGAATTCTACAGTCTATTGTTCCCTTATTTGAGTATTTTCCCTCAACTCTTGATTCCATTACGCATGCATCAGAAGTTGAGGGAAAGCGAATGGTTCACAGCTCACATTCATTTTATGTTTCACCTCTCTCGTTACCCATTGACTTCAACAAACCATTCGATGAGGAGGAAGAGAGTTCATTTTCAGGTGAAAAAAACCAAGAGATCATCCATGCGCCCAGTTCTCATTTGTCACCTAAAATAACATCCTCACATCCATCTTTAATCATAATAATATCCACAGAATTTAGAAAAAAATTCACCACTTTGAACCATGTTGCAGGCTATCAGCTTTAAATACTATTTTATTGCATAATTCCTGCACGGGCTCATATATAACAAAGGACCTAGAAATTTCTTTCTTTTAATCTTCGATGCATACAGAATATACTGAAGTTTAAAGGAGGAGAATATTATAACCCATATCTCACCTCTCCCCAATCTGCAAAAAGACACACGAATCCCCTTGTGACATATAAATTTACACTCGTGACATATAAATTTACAGATCTTTTATCTATTACTCTCACCATAGATTGGCAGTGTACTTTTTTTTTTCCTGATGGACTGAGTCATAAGAGAAGTCTTGAGGATTTCAGTTTATGGGACAAAGCAAGTTACGCAAGCTAATCCCAAGGAGCAGTATTAAACTTGCACAAATGCAACCATAGATTATTTATAAACATTAAAAATGGTTTCAACTATGTAACTCACTGATCATGGATTTTTTTCTATAATCTCTACATCCTCACTAGGATCCTCATCTGAAGGGCGGGCTCAACAGACATGGATGGGGCTTAATGACCTCAAGGGAGAGCTTCAGGCCTCGCCTTGGTGCAATTTCCCTGTTTCCCTGCTCGACTGACCGAAGGCTATCCGATATTAGATGAAAGCAGAAGTTGTTTTCATCACCTGTGCATTAAATAGATGTTTCAATTTAGTGGTCCTCATGTAAAGGGAATAAATCTGGGCAGTTTTAGAGCATATTGGCACAGATCAGGCTTTGTGCCATATCAGTGACATTTCTTTTCCTCACTGGCCGACCTACTAGCATCATCTGCTTCACAACTTTCTCAATATCTGCAATTTCAACATCATGCATTTCTTTGGCCACTTTCCAAATTCTCTTCAGCCAAATTTTCACGAATGGTTTCTTGTTTTCTTGCCCATGTATGCAAACAACATAGCCTGGAAATGGGCAGTGCTATTTTTTTCTTTTTTCATCTGATTGCCTCTCAATGGTGTTGCCCGAGCGAACGGCAGATTTTCATCATGGTTGAGATGTATTTTGCCTGCAGAGGAAGCCATACTACGACCAACACACACAAGCAGAATGAGAACTGCGACAAACTCTCCTCTTTCAGTAAAAAGAATTAGAAGATGCAGAGTAAAGTAGAGATGGAGCTTGCAGAGGAAAATGAGAGGCCAAGCTTAAATTTTTTTTTTGGGGGCTTCGTGAAAGGAGAACTAGGCTTTTCAAACTTGATAAATTTCACAAGTGGGAGGACAGTGATAATATTAAGTTTCTCCTCCTCACACCACCATTCTATTTCAACAGACAATCACCTTAGTCTCAAACTGAAACATAGGCAGAAACACAACACAAATATTGCAGAAAGATAGGAAGAAGACAATGCCTTACTTGAAGATGGACAAAGAAGGAAGATTTGAAGATGCAGTCCCATCTCTGCACCAGCAACCTTCACACTCCTACATGCCCATGCAAACAATTGACAAGGGAGAAATGTAGAAGGAAAGCTGTTAATGGGAAATATCAAATCACAGCTTCCAATGGTTTCACTTTCGATTGCCACCTCACTCTTAAATTATGTCATAAAGAGGATATATTGTGCGGTCAAGGTGATAATTATTAGAGTTTTGAGTGATTTTTAGTGATGGGATAAGGGAATGACTGATGAGGGATGGTGGGTTAAGGGGGAAAGGGGTATATGGGAAAGGGGTGGCGAGAGGGTCTAGGTGAGAAGGGTTAGAGGGAAGAGGATGCATCTTTTACCAAGATGCCTTGAAAGTCTCTAGGAAGGGAAGGGGATCTAGAAAGTATCCAGGGCTCCAATAGAAGATAAAATGCCAACACCCTTGTTAGTTGCTAGGTCCCCATCTTTATTTCAAGATCTCTAATGTGGAATAATGATTTGCTAAGATATCGATAAACCTTATAGAGGAGATAGACATGGGTATGGTAAGTATCCGATATGGATACATAACAGATACGTCTGTGGGTATGGGCAGGGTACAACATTGGCGGTTCGGATACATTTGCAGACATATTCGGGCATATCCAGACTGCCAAAGCCATATCTGGGCATATCTAGACTGCCAAAGCTATATCCAAGCTGTATTCGGGCTAAAAATGGTTTTTATGTTCTTATTTTTTTTTCATCATTCAAAACATAAAAACATAAAGTGCCAAGAAAACTTAAAAACACAATGAAAACCTAAAGTAAAAAATATAACATAAAACAAAATAAAAACACTTACCTCTCATTCCCTTATTGCATACTTACCTCTCTAAGCTCTCTTTGCTCATTTAGGTTTGATACTTTATCAAGAAGCATTGTTATCATTTTCCTACACTAGTACAAGTGCCCATTCGCTGCCAAGGTGATTGAGGAGCTTGAAAGGAAGATGATTCTTGGATTATTCGTTCAAGGTAAGGTTTTAGGTTTTAAGTTTTATTTTATTTTATTGTTTTGATTTTGGTTTCAATCTTCATACACTTCCTTTATTCTTGTTTTGATGTTTATTGTTTTTATTTTAATATTTTAAAATATTTTTGTCATTTATTTGATAAGTTGTCAACTACATACATGCTATGCCTTGGGGTTTGTTGTTTTTTCCTTATGGTGTTGGTTTTTAAACTCGCATGCACAAAAGCGAATATTACTACAATGGCAACAAGTTCTACCTCCTTTGGCCAATCCCAATTCAAAATCAATTCGCATTCACCGTTATGGAGGCATGTCACAATGCTAGAGCAACTTCCAGGTGGTGGGTTTTCTTTCGTAATGCCATGATTGCAATGAAAAATTGAAAAGCTCATATAGTCGGGTGAAAGCCCACTTGTGTGCAATACCAAGTCAAGACATTAGAACTTGCAAGGGGAGGAATGTAGTGGTGCCAAAGATAAAAAAATTATGGAGTGCATTACGGAGCAAGAAGACGTAGATGCAGCCTATGCCATGAAATTGGGCCATCCTTTGTCAAAGAAAGGATCTTCATCTCGATCGATGAAGCCATTGATTGTCCCATCTCATAGTGGTTCCCAATTGTGGCCCCAATACATCCATTTGTGGTGACACCCTCCACGCAAGACTAGGATTCTTCTCTTTCACACAAGAGGACAAAAGGGCCATTGGAATGGTCCTTTCAAAATGAGAGTAGTATGGATGAGCACATTGCGCGATGTGTGTATACAAATGGTTTGTCGTTCAATGTTGTCAAGTCACCATATTGATAAGAAATGCTGAGAGTGATCAATGTGGCCCCAAAAAGATACAAAGGGCTGGGTTATGAGAGCCGCGACACCTTGTTGGCAAAGGAAAAAAACATAGATTCCTCATTGCAGCCGATTAGGATTTTGAGGGCCAAAACGGGAGTGCCCATCATTCGATGGATGGGAAGATACAAGAAATTGGCCTTTGATAAATGTGGTTGCAATATCCCCTAAAAGGGCAATGTTTTTGAAAGCAGTTGATTGTGAGGGGCATGTGAAAGATACCCATTTCATCATCAACATTTTTTTGAATCCATTGAGGTGGTGGGGCCTCAAAATGTTGTATAAGTCATAAGGGCCAACACTAAAAATTGTAAAGTCACCTGGGATGTTTGTGGAGGCGAGATATGGGCACATTTTTGGACACCTTGTGTTGTCCACTCACCAACTTAATGCTGAAAAAGTTGGGCAGCAAAATCAAGTGGATTAAGCAAGTGTAAGCCAAGGGCAAAGAGATCTAGATGTTTGTGACTAACTATCACTAGTGCAAGGTATCTTTAGATCCTACTCGCATTTGGAGCTGTTGAAGGTAAGGGAAACTATCTTTCTTTTAGATAGGATGTAAGTTATATAGTCTAGTAGTTGTAACTTTTGAAGTTTTTGACAATTTTTAAAATATTTGTTTTTAATTTCCTACTAGGTTGTTGAGACTTGATTCACATCACACAAAATCTTCTTGAGAGAAATCGTGAATGTGCGAGAGGCACTCAGGAGCATGGTCATTCGCAACCTACGGGCCGTATGGAGGTAGTCCAACCTCGAATGGGCCCAAAAAGTGAAGATGTTGATGTTAGATGACATTTGGTAGGTTCGTGTAGAATACTTCTTGAGTTTCACCGAGTCCATTATGAATGTGATATGTGTTATTAACATGGATCAACCATGTTTGGGAAATATATATGATGGCATTGATTCAATGATTGAGAAGATGAAGGTTGTCATAAATGAAAAAGAGCGAGATCCCAAGGAAACATTTTTCAAACAAGTTAAAGGTGGAACAAAATGACCACTCCGATGCATCTCCTTGTTTCAGACGACTCCTAGATTCTATAGCAATGAAATCTTTCCTTTTCCAAAGAGTGTGCTACCATGTCGGGATGTTGAAGT
Organism: Taxus wallichiana var. yunnanensis; assembly: GCA_018340775.1. NCBI lineage: Eukaryota > Viridiplantae > Streptophyta > Pinopsida > Cupressales > Taxaceae > Taxus > Taxus wallichiana. Next base: position 601,857,769 of record CM031241.1, on the reverse strand, counting down.
TAGTGAAGGGTATATGTTGGCATTCTCTAGGCTCTTCCCTGATCCCGAGGTCAAGACATGGTTATGATTAAGTTTGGAAATTTTATAGCCTCCATAGGTCATAGCCTTTGTGCTCTTTGGGACAAATACAAGGAGGATTCTCATGTGCAAAGTGGCACCTCCATGGTCAAGGATCCATGTACTTGTAGCCTCTTGCGATCAAAGTCTTGTCACAAGCAAGATTTTAATTTTAATTCTCTTTCCTTTTTGTTTTAATTTTTTTAAAATTTAAGTTTAAATTTATTACTTTTATAATTTTTGATTTTGCATTGAATTTGCCTCAATAGGTCATGAGTTCATCTTTCTCTAAGCGCAATTAGAGCACATACAACTTCATCCACTCTTAGAAGCGCAACAAGTTGGGGGCATCAAAGGCCGGGAGTTGGTGTATATACATTCTAACTTGTGCCTCTTATCCCACAACCAACTCGAGTACAAGGAAGGGGCGATGAAGCATTGGGATGTGACCCCGAGAATGTTCACTTGGATGCTTCATTTTCCCACTTGTCATTACATGACATGGAGACTTCTTTGGTGTCGCATGACCTACATGGGGGTGCTAGTGGATGTGGAAGTGCTTTGAGTCCATGTGGTTCTAATGAACCACATCATGATGTTAATGTTGATGCTCTCAATGAAGAGCAATATGATGAATATTGAATACTAATTTTGATGTAATAATTAAATTTAATATTTATCATGACATTTATGACTTGTCATTTGGCATTTGGTTGGCATTATACAAATCATGAGCAATGGTTTATGTCTATTTTGTTTTTAATATGCATAATATGTGGTTAATTCCTGTTTATTAGGTTAAAATGTATATATTTTATATACAACCGTGTTCAAATTCATATCCTGGACCCAAAAAAATTGCCATGTCCACATCTCAAATTCGTCGTATTTGTACCCATATCCAAAATGTATTGGCAACTTAGATGATTTGGAGTCAAATTTGTTTGAGAGCCATTGAGCTTCATCAATAATTGATTTGAGATGCCACATCCTTATATTTTTTCCATTCATTGTATTAATTATTGTTTGAGAATCTCCTTCCATAATTAAACTTCTTTGTCTTTGAGGATTTCTATTTGAGGGCTCAGAGGAGCGCCATTGCTTCAGCCAAATTGTTTGTATTCAATTCTACAACAATTGTGCAGATGAGAATTGGTTGGCGGAGGTTTTCCTTGAAAACACGTCCTCCATTAGCTGGGCCACGATTTCCTTTGGCAGCACCATCGAAATTTAGTTTTATACTTCCCGGAGGGAGAAGTTTCCATACCATTGTTGGTGCCTTGACCAGATTCACTCTAGAGTCCAAACCAATTATCAGCTGGCAGCTTGGGACCAATTCTTTTGAAAGTCCAATTGTTTCTTTCCAGCCAGTTGTTCACATTATTATTGAAGGAAATTTTTACAGACTGATTGTTTTAGGTCCAACCCCATATAAATATTGCAAAAAAAAAAGTTCCCCAAATCTTTCACACAAAAGAATGCTGTAGAAGTAGATGACTACCCGAGTCCTCATTCTTGTAACACAATGGGCATATTGATGGTGCATGAAATTCCTTGTAGATTAATCTGTCACATGTTATGATTCTTCCCCAAAGGAAGATGTTGGTTTGGGGCATATCCTACTTGATCTAAACTTCTCCATTTGGGGATTTGGATATCCTTTGTGTAGAATTTTTTAGGGCAAATCTATTAGCTGTTTTGTTGCCACCTAACCTGATGGGTATCCTTCACATATACTTCTATCAGTTCATGGATGGGATAGGACTAGAAATTTCATTAGCTTATTATTTAGTTTTTGATGATTTCAAAATTAAGACACTAATGCTAGTCCATTTGTCTCTAGTGCTAAAATCCTTTTATTTCGGGATGAGGCAACTGACATTAGGGAGGAGGCACTGACATTATTGAAAGTCCAATTGTTTCTTTCCTGTCAATTGTTCTGCATTATTGTTGAAGGAGCAATTTTATAGACTGATTGTGTTAGGGCCCAACTCCATAGAAATATTGCAAAGAAAGCTACCAAAATCTTTCACACGAAATAATGCTTTAGAAGTAGATGACTATCCGAGTCCTCATTCTTGTAACATAGTGGGCATATCGGCATATGTTAACATTCTTCCCTTTGCTGCTATCCAAAGGAAGATGTTGGTTTGGGGCATATCCTGCTTGATCTAGACTTTTCCATATGGGGATTCGGACATCCATTATGTAGAATTTTTGAGGGAAAATCTATAAGCTGTTTTGTTGCTACCTAACTCGATGGATCTCCTTCACATATACTTCTACTTGTTCATGGATAGGATGGGACTAGGAATGTCATCAGCCTATTCTTTAGTTTTGTGGTGCTTTTGGAATTAAGATACTAATGCTAGTCTAGCTGTCTCTAGTGCTAAAATCCTTCTGTTTTGGTGATGTAATTGCTTACATTGGTCCTTGATAAATACACACTTATGACCGAGAGGGGTTGAATCAGTATAAGATAATCTTTTACTTATTTAAAAACTTAATAACCACAATAACAACAATCACACAAGATCTAACAATTATGAAACACAAGATTTACGTGGAAACCCTTTCGGGAGAAAACCACGGAGAAAAGACTACTTGGATCTACTGTCCAAATCTAGTCATAAAATAATAAAAGTCTCTTACAAAAATTTGTAGGCACCAACCCACTGGAGACACCAATCCCCACCGTTAAGCAATTTGTAGGCACCAACCTATTGGAGACACCAATCCCCACTTCTAAGCACCAACTTAGCAAGAGACACCAATCTCTTCTCTTAGGAAGCACCAACCTCCAAAACAAAAACTTCTTCAATGGATGACAATTAAATAGATCTCCTTCACAAAAATCTGCCTTGAATGATCTCTTATTTTTCTCTCCTTATAGAAATCTGCTTGATTTTGAATGATATATCTTTATTATTCCTCACATACTTTCTTTTCAACTACATCTCTTTTATACCTTCTCATGTCACTTCAAAGGGGTGTGATTTCTCCCAAGGGACACTCTTTATTTTCTTGGGCGCTAGACATGGGTCAGCCCATAATTTAAATATTAACACCAAAATAGAGGGGGTCGGCCAGTATTCTTCAATGATCATAAACTTGTCTTTAATGCCTTGGAATGGTGCGATCTGCCCTTGAATAATGGAGATTCGAAACTGATTTTGTTTGGACAGTGATTAGTGGCCGATAATGATTTCCTTTGATAGCAAATTCCTTTGACATCAATGACAATTAATCCAACAGTTCGCTAGTGAGAGATTGTGTAGTTGGCCAATTTTATAAGGTCATCTTGTTGGATCAAAGGGGTGCTTTGTGAATCCACAAGGTCTTCCCAGAAGTTAATCATACCACCATTCGCAACCTACCACTAGTCATGCCAAATGCGTGCCCTAACCCTAGTCATGCCCAAGGGGTTACTGACACTATTTTGCTATGGGTATGGGCATCTAGTCCAGCTTATTATTTTTTTATCGATCGGGTCATAAAGTACTTTTAAAAAGGGACTAGATGTTATGTTTCATCATCGGGGCCACTTAAAGTACCTTTTGGGCGACTTGAGAGGACATGCATGGCATTAAATGTTATATTTCTTCATTGAGGTTACTTTATGGGCCTAGCGCCTAGAAGGGAAAAGCAACTTCAAGTTATTTTTAATAAGGCCCTCTTTTGGGAAAGTGCGCCTTGAGTGGTTTTAGGTTTCTTTGGCATGAAAAGGTTATAAAAGGAGGTGAGGGGTGAAAGGATAATCATTCATACATACACTCATATTTTCTTTTCATGGTGCAACCGCTGTTTGCAACTTTTAGTCAGGAGTAAGATCCCACTGAACCCTAGCTTCGTGGTGAAAGATCCAACCCTAGCTAGCAGGCATTCTTCGGTAGTGAAAGATCTACCCTAGCTTGTCATTGGAGTGGATTTCAGGGCTGTTTTACAGAGGTATTTTCAGGATTTGCAGAATTAGGGTTTGAAGGGTTTTGAGAGTTTTTGTGGAGATTTTCAGCCGGTTTTCGGATCAGACCTACGGCAGCCATAGAAGAAGGATTCGGCATCATCTACAGAGGGTTTCACAAGGGTTTTGGCTGTTTTCCAGGGGGCGACTTGTTTGGGAATTTGCAGCCCTAATTTCTAGGGTTTCCAGCAGTCCTTTTTCAGATCTGAAGGTTGGAGAGTTATCTACTATTTTTATATATATTATTTCCAAAGTTTCATCTTTATTGCATTTGTATTCGAAAAGATATTAATTTTCGAAGTTTTCCGGCTATTCTAGGCATGCTGTAAATTTCTGGCAGCATTCTGTTATCTGAAAAATTCCAAAAATATTTCCCTTGTGTTCTACATATTATTATCTTGTTCCAGTTAAAATTTCAAGTATTTTGGACGGGTATTTTAAGAGTTATTCACATTTTTCTGTTCGCTGCCCTAGCTGTACTTTTCTGTATAAAATCTGCAAAAATCAGATTTAGTATATTGCTGCAATTTTCTGTGTTTGTCATTTTTTGTGGTAAGATCCCAATAAGGGATATTTCAGTGGTATCAGAGCGGTTGTTCCTCCAGCCTGTTAGGGTTGAAAGATGGGAGACAGAGATAGAGACAGTGAAGAAATGGGAGTAGATCTGATGAGACAACTGTTCACCAACATGGTGAAGCAGCAGGAGACTACCAACCTCTATTTGAGCCAGCTTACTGAGAGGTTAGCACAGGGTAGGATCGAGACTCATGCGGAGAAGGGAGAGGCCAGCAATATGGGTCAACATGGTAATAGAAGTGAGAGTCGACATTCGGGACAAGGGTCCCCTCATGCATCTACCAGGCCATTGGGACTCCACGAGCCTTCATTCTTAAAGGATCCGGAAGTTTCGCAGACACGACTGCCCGCAGACATTGTGGATGAAGAATCTTGCTGGGAGAAGTACCGGACTTTGAGCGAGGGTTTCCGAGACAACATGCCATTTCAGAGTATTGCAAAATGAAGATCGGGCAAAGCAGCTCAGAGAGATTACCACCACAGTAACCGAGTTTCGTAAGAGGTTAGGACAGATCTCTATTCCACACTTCGATGGCTCTAGAAGTGTACCGCCTGGGCCTGGATTCAAGTCAAGACTTACTTCGACTCAATCCCATGCGCGAAGAAGATGCAATTAAGTTTGCTATCCTACACCTCGAGGGAGATGCCCATGACCGGTGGCATCATGGATTGATCACACACAGGCACATGCATATCACTACATATGCAGATTTTACAGAGATTGATGAGCAGTTCGACAGAGGGACCCAGATAGCACTTCAGTGGAATTGACCCACTGAGGCGCATGTGTCTCTCGGATCAATACATCGCAGATTTTCGCAGGTCACGCTGATGGTATCCGATGTTTCGTAGATGAGGTTGACTTCACTCTTCATGGCAGTGCCTGATTTGACGCTTTAAGCAGGATTTGTGAAGGCATTTGAGCCTTCCTCCCTACATGAGGCGATTAAGCGAGCACGAGATTTGGAGTTGTCCACTCCAAAATCGAGGTTTCCCCTCGAAATCAGCCTAAGGGTTTTCCTTCAAAACCGAGGGTTCACAGCCCAAAGGGGCCCCCACCAGCAGATACCACAAGGAGACCATTCAGACGAGAGAGGACCGGGAGGAGTTGAGGCGAAAGAAACTCGTTTCGACGGGCCGCACACCATGGGTTCCAGGACATGATCAGAGAGGGAAAGGAAGGGCCCAATTCATAGAGGTCTTTGAGGAGAGTGAGAACGAGGAGGAGCGGTACCATCAGGAGTTAGAAGATGAAGATGAGGAGGCATCGATAGTGCAGGATCGAACAGAGGAGGAGACTTTTCCCGTGAGACTATCACATTTGTCGAGTACCCCGAGGTACAAGGCATTCAGAGTTAGGGGAACATTACAGGCCGAGAGTCAGAGTGCTCATCGATAGTGGGGCCACCCACAATTTCACTGATGCATCTTCGTAGAGAAGCTGGGACCAGCAGTGTAAGACTTCGAGGGTTTCAATGTAGTGGTAGCCAATGGTGAGTCCATGAGATGCATGCAATGAGTTCCGCAGCTTGAGTATCACCATGGGTAACCATACAACCACCGATGACTTCTATGTGGTGGTATCGAGAGACCAACCTCAGGCCGGGTGTACAAAGGGCTCCATTCTCTCGAGAATTTCTGACTAACTTTCACACATGGAACTCAAGTTCAAGTCCGAGGGAAAGAATGTAACCTTAAGAGGTTTATCTTCGTAAGCACCCTGAGTTGTTTCAAAGAAAGAGGATCGAGAGGATTCACAGACACAATGGGGTGATTGGGCAAGCAAGATAAAGTTGCTTGGTTTCTACCAAGAACTCAGAGGATGGACAGCAGAGTATCATGTAGATATACAGGGCTATGGACAAGCACAAGACAGCTTTTAGCGACATACCACCCGGTGTACCGCCAGAGAGGGATTTGAGCATGTGATTGAGCTCGAGGACACTAGACTCAGCTGGTTACTACTCCTACCGTCACCCCAAACGGTTTAAGGACGAGATCGAGAGGACCATCCATGAGCTTATCGACATGGGACACATTAGGCCGAGTTCTAGTCCTTTCGCTTCTTCAAGAGTATGGTGAAGAAGAAGGATGGGACCACGCGGATGTGCATTGATTATCGGGCATCAATAAGAAGACAATCAAGAACAAATATCCAAAGGCCGCGTATCGATGAGCTACTAGATGAGTTACGGTGGAGCAATCTATTTTTCTAAAATAGATTTGCGATCGGATATCACCGATCAAGGTTAGGGAGCAGTGATGTGCATAAGACCGCTTTCGATGTCATTATGGACATTTTGAGTTTTTGGTGATGCCCTTCGGCTCGGTTTGTCTAACGCACCACCACATTCCGGCCTTCGCATGAACCACGTGTTCAACCGCCACTCATGGAAGTTTGTTTTAGTCTTCTTCGATGATATATTGGTTTACAAAGCAGATTTGGGAGAGTCATATCCGCCACCTTGACGAGATATTGGGAATACTAGGAGCTAATTTGCTATATGCAAAGGCTTCTAAATGTGAGTTTGGCATGACAGAGTTGTTGTACTTGGGATATGTGATTGGCGGAGGGGGAGTCAAGGTGGACAGAGTGAAGATACAGGCAATTTTGGATTGGCCTCCACCCAGGACGTTGACACATTTGAGGGGATTCTTAGGACTATGCACCTATTACAGGAGGTTCGTGAAGAATTTCTCACGATTGACTGCCCCACTGACAGACTTGACCAAGAAGGGAGCCTTCGCTTGGTCAGAAGCGGCACAACAGACTTTTGATCATCTCAAGGAGGTGATGAGCTCATGCCCCGTCTTGGCATTACCAGATTTTGCTCGTCCATTTGTTCTAGAGTGTGATGCATCATCGTGAGGGGATCGAGCAAAGGCTTATGCAGATAGCACCCTATCGCTTACGAGAGTCGGAAATCGAGCCCCGTGGAGAGGGGGTATTCAATCTACGACAAGGAGATGTTGGCCATCATGCATGCTTTGGCCAAATTCTGCAAAGACTCAGGGGCAGCAGTTCGTGGTACGCATGCATCACAATAGTTGAGGTTCTTTTTGGGGATGTATGATCTCAACGACCGCCACAGAGATGGGTGAACAAGGTACAAACATATGACTTTGATATAGAATACACTAGAGGTAAGAATAATGTCATTGCGATGCTTTATCTAGAAGCCTTACCTTACTACTATGTTGAGTTCTATGTCCGAGATTTCAGCAGATCGAAGGCTCACATACCGGCCGAGTACTCCAAGAATCGGGCCAGCATGCGAGATCATGGATGGTATTATCAAGGATGACCGATACAGGTGGTGGTAGATGATCTCATTTTTTATAAGGATCGGATTTTCCTCAGACAGGGTCTAAGATGAAGGACAAGATCCTTCGTGGCAAGACATGACACACCACTAGCCTGACACCCCGGATATTTCAAAACATACAGGTATATCAGGGAGAGATTCGCTTGGAAGGGGATGAAGGATGATGTCCTTAATCATGTTAGAGAGTGTATGGTTTGCCAGCAAACCAAATCAGAGCATTCTTTTCCTGCAGGTTTACTTCAGCCTCTTCCCATCCCTGAGCAAAAGTGGGAGAGCATATCGATGGACTTCATCACAGGACTCCCTCTGGTGCATGGGCACAATTGCATTTATGTGGTAGTTGATCGATTGACCAAGTATGCGCACTTCTTTTCTCTACCCAAGAAGCATGAGGCAGCTGATGTGGCTCAGGTATTTTATACAGGGATTTTTAGGCTACATGGGTCGCTTCTAAAAATATTATTAACGACAGGGACAAGATCTTCATGAGCACTTTTCGGGCAGAGATTTTCAGACTCACTGGGTACCGAGTCGACTCAAGACGAGCTACCACCCTCGATCGACGGCGACGAGATTGTCAACAAATGGATAGAGGGCTATTTCATGGAGTTATGTGACCGGACATCACAGCATGGATCGATGGTCGCATATGGGTGAGTATGCTACAATACCACATATCGATGAGTATCGCATGACGCCTTTCGAGCTTTGATGGATACGATGCCATGTCATTTGCTGATTTAGTATTATCGATAATCGAGCTCCCAAAGCTCGGGATTGGTTACAGGAGAACCAAGATATCCTCGCGAGCTCTTAAGGAGAATCTCCGTAAGGCGCGCAGTAATCGCAGTAAGGTTTATGCGGATCGACACAGGCAGTAGAGGTCCTTCGAGGCAGAGACTTGGTGTTCTCAAGGCGTCTACACACCGCATGCATATCATCACTCAAGGTAAGGGGGCGGAAAAGTCAAGCCCCGGTTTTATGGTCCATACAGATAGTCAAAGAGTGGGTGCGGTCAGCATATGAGTGGATCTTCCAGAGCACAAAGAAGATACATAATGTCTTCCATGTATCATGCCTTAAGGCCTTAGACAGCACATCAGACCTTCTACAGAGTTGCCACCACTGGATGAGGAGGGGAAGCTGGTTTTAGAACCGGATTCTATTATTGAGGTCAGACAGAGGAAGCTCAGGAACAGAGATATCACAGAATATTTGGTGCGATGGAAGGGTTTGCCTCTTGAGGATGCTACTTGGGAGGGAGAACAGATTCTACGGCATCCTAGTCTGCATTTGCTTGGGGACAAGCAAATTTTGGGAAGGGAGGACTGTAATGTCCCTTTTCCCTCGCCCATGGCCTAAGGGCCAATGCGTGCCCTAACCCTAGTCATGCCCAAGGGGTTACGGACACTATTTTGCTATTGGGTATGGGCATCTAGTCCAGTTATTATTTTTTATTGACTGGGTCATAAAGTACTTTTAAAAAGGGACTAGATGTTATGTTTCATCATTGGGGCCACTTAAAGTACCTTTTTGGCGACTTGAGAGGACATGCATGGCATTAAATGTTATATTTCTTCATTGAGGTTACTTTATGGGCCTAGCGCCTAAGAAGGGAAAAGCAACTTCAAGTTATTTTTAATAAGGCCCTCTTTTTGGGAAAGTGCGCCTTGAGTGGTTTTAGGGTTTCTTTGGCATGAAAAGGTTATAAAAGGAGGTGAGGGGTGAAAGGATAATCATTCATACATACACTCATATTTTCTTTTCATGGTGCAACTGCTGTTTGCAACTTTTAGCTTGTGGAGTAAGATCCCACGGGAACCCTAGCTTCGGTGGTGAAAGATCCAACCCTAGCTAGCAGGGCATTCTTCGGTAGTGAAAGATCTACCCTAGCTTGTCATTTGGAGTGGATTTCAGGGCTGTTTTACAGAGGTATTTTCAGGATTTGCAGAATTAGGGTTTGAAGGGTTTTGAGAGTTTTTGTGGAGATTTTCAGCCGGTTTTCGGATCAGACCTACGGCAGCCATAGAAGAAGGATTCGGCATCATCTACAGAGGGTTTCACAAGGGTTTTGGCTGTTTTCCAAGGGGGGCGACTTGTTTGGGAATTTGCAGCCCTAATTTCTAGGGTTTCCAGCAGTCCTTTTTCAGATCTGAAGGTTGGAGAGTTATCTACTATTTTTATATATATTATTTCCAAAGTTTCATCTTTATTGCATTTGTATTCGAAAAGATATTAATTTTCGAAGTTTTCCGGCTATTCTAGGCATGCTGTAAATTTCTGGCAGCATTCTGTTATCTGAAAAATTCCAAAAATATTTCCCTTGTGTTCTACATATTATTATCTTGTTCCAGTTAAAATTTCAAGTATTTTGGACGGGTATTTTAAGAGTTATTCACATTTTTCTGTTCGCTGCCCTAGCTGTACTTTTCTGTGTAAAATCTGCAAAAATCAGATTTAGTATATTGCTGCAATTTTCTGTGTTTGTCATTTTTTGTGGTAAGATCCCACTGCCTTTTAGTATGTTTTCTATGAATTTAGTTGCACATTTATACACAGAGTTGCAGAGTGCTATTGACCTTCAAAAGTGTCAGAGTACTTCACATCTTGTTTTTTGGAGATGAGAGCAAATAAGGATGAATTCCATTCTGTAAAAATGATTTTGTTCCTTCTAAACTCCTTAACTGCCTCTACTACTTTTCATACAATGTGCCAATATTTCTATAAAAAGCCTACTTGAAATTCAATAGGACAAGGGCCTAGACCAATTCTAGAATAAATACTACAGCTTTGACCTCTTCTTTATTGACCAGTTTCTTTAACCAATCATTGTCCTCACTACTTTTGTTTTCCAGCAACTCAGTTTGGGCCGGATTTCTATCTAATGGGTCCTCGGTTTGCAGTGTTGAATGTAAGGCAACTGCTTCATCCCTGATTCTCACATTAGCAACTATGGTTTCACCTCGCAGGGTGATTAATTTCTCAAGTCTGTTCTTGTTTCTATGGATAACTGTGGATAAATGGAAGAACATGGTCTTCCTCCACCTTCTTGCCGCCAATTTACTCTTGAATTTTGCTGCCTAATGGATTTCTTCCATTCTTAGCACATGTTGAATCTCAGTCATCTTCCATTTTTGCCCCTTTTCTGGCAACTCCTGATTCAGGTATAAATTTATTATGTTATTTTGATCTGTTACAGTTTTTCAGGCTGAATCCTTTATTTGAAAATATTTCCAAATTTACTTTTATTCCATTTTTGGGCTTTATCCTTAACATGCTTGGGTTTTTACTAGTATGAAACATTTGTTTCCTTTAACTGGGAGATTCCATCATTCAATCCATTTTTGCTTGAAGGTTAGATTTTGCATCCATAGGACTTCAAAAATGAGGGTTCCTCTAGGTCTGCTATTATTTTTTTGCAATTAAAATGACTTTCCAATCGGCTGAGCCTACAAAGAGAGTAACTTCAGAGGACATTTTTGATCCCTAGCATTCACCAAGAGTCTATCCATTCTTATAGTTATCCAATTTCTCCCTTGCCTTTTGTTTTTCACTGAAAAATAATTCTTTGCCTAAATGTCCACTGGAGAAGAATGTTATAACAAATCCCCAAAGCGGATCATAGACTCTGAAAATTGAACTGATAGGCCTTTTTCTCTGTCACTTTTAGAATTGCATTATAGTCACCCCCACGAACCAATCAATCTTTGGGTGTCTCGTTTGGGATCTCTCTATTCTTTGCCAATGTTCCTTTTTGTCATTGATACTAATAGATCCATACACCTCGGAAATTGAAAAGAGGAAATTGCCTTTCAAATCATTCATAACTAAATTTAAACTTAAGATGGATATAGTGATAAGCTTACCACAGTAAGATTGGGGGTTCCAAAGAATAGAAAGTCCTCTAGACGATCCATTTGCTGGCATTGCGGTAGACTCACATCTTTGCCATATTCCTCCTGCAATGAGTTGACAATGCTTCTCACTGATCTTTTTTTCCAGAAGCAACAAGATATCTGAGTGCTGCTCCTCAGTTAGTCACTTGGCTAGGTGGCATTTGTCAGAGGCATTCAAGGCTCTGACATTCCAGCTTAAGAGTTTCATTTCCGTTTGGTGGAAGGTTGTCCCCTTCTATGTGAAATAACATATGTGATCTTCCTTTGAGTGTCGTTGATTAAACTTGCATGAGTCTCAATTTAAATATTCTCTTTCTTGATTTTCTTCCCCTGGCTCTAGTGGTTTCCGGCCGGGCTGATTTTCTTTTCTTTCCTATTTGCTGCTGTTGTTCAAATGCGTGAGGCATTCCTCTGGCTTTTTCTTAGGGAAATTGGTAATTCTTTTGTGCTTAGAAAGCTATCTTCCTCCGCATTGGGATATTTTCCTCCTTCTATAGGAGCATATTCCACATCTCCATTTTCTAAAATTTCCTTAGTCCAATCTGTTTGGTACCCAATTGATCTTCTCTTGCCTTAATTGGAGATAAAGCTGGCTGTTTCTTTCCTACATGGTGAGCTTCAATATTAGTTAAAGGGTCATCCATTTGATCTTCTATCACATTCTTTGGGGGATTTAGGGAGATTTTTTTGAACACTATAGGATATGGATTCAATATAAGATTTCCATTGGAATAGTAATATTCATGATTTCTGCATTTGAAAATAACTTGTTCTTTTGATGTGGATTTGGGTCTCCAAATATTTTCTTCAACATTATTTTCCCTAATTGTAGAGGGATTTGGGTTTGTTTTTTCTTAAGTTTTTTTTTGGTTGGGGGAAAGGGGTGGGTGGGAGATCGTTTTGAAAGCTACTTGAAGACCCCACAACCCATAGCCATGGTTACCTCATCACTTGAATAACGACAGAGCCCAAATTGAATGGGGATGGATCCCAATACCTAGTGCGGCATTGCAAAATGTGTGTTAGTATTTGGACTGCTAATGGATATATAGAGAACCACGTGTGGTTAAGGTGCTTTCTAGCCACCTTGTGGGGGTGGCTATTGACTAGTACACAAAGCCACCACATACTGAGAAAGCACCATGGAGGACCTTCAAGACAACCTTCGAGAAAAAAGCAAACTCTTGAGAGACAACAATGAGATTGTTGTGTTAATTTACAACACTCAACAAGGTAAGCACGAGATGGTACAAGCTTACATAAAAAGACTCAAGGAATTGCTTGGGAAACTGGAGAAGGAACCAATCAATGGGTTCAAAAATATATTGTTTATCGAATATGAGGATGCCTATAACTAAGCGATGGATGCATGAGAATAAAACATCATCCCCACACACGAAAAATGAAGTGAAGAAGTGGATTCCAATTCCAATGTTAGTGACAAAGAACTAGGGTCCATGCGATCCCTTCAGAAGGACATTCTCCGAATCATGAGTGAATTGAAGAAAGACACCAAGGAAGAAGGGAAGGACCTTTGGTGCACCAACTATAAAATAGAAGGGCATGCCAAGTCCAATTGCCTCAAAAGACTATTTTGTGAAATTCTGTCAAGTCAATAGAAATGATATAAAAAGTTGCCTCTACAATTTAAAAAATAGGGGTGCTCAAGTCCTTAGCCAATAATAGCCGCTAATGCCACCTACCAACCCAAATAAATTCCAAGGTTGTGAGGAGCATCATTGGGTACATCCACCGGTGGATGTAGAAACCAAGAAAACAATATGGGAGGAGGTGGTAGTCACATCTAGGTTGATGATCAAGTTGACCAATGATTTTGTGCCGAAAGTGCAAATAGTGGGGCTACCACCCTCCAAGTCAACAACAGCTTCCTATGTAGATGGTGTGGACTAGAGATCATAAGGATGCGAGTTTCTTAAAGCAAACAAACATCAACATGATTGATGTAAAATTTGAAGAGGCGATGGAAATCACTACGGACCAAACAAAGAAGATAATTTACCTTGACCAATGGTAATTAACATGATTGATGTAAAAAGGATGAATGGTTGACGTAAGCATTGAGGTTGAATGAGTAATGATAGAAGAGCAAAGACATCCCTATGAACATACAAGTACATTGATCCATTAGCTCAAACAAATGGTCTAGTGCTGAAAGTGCAACCAATGGCGCTATTTTGCAAGAGATTGTCCCACCCTCCAAGTCAACACTAGACTCGTGTGTAGATGGTAATGATGTCGATTTCTTGAAGTAACCAAACATCAACATGATTGATGTAAAAAATGAAGAGGTGATGGAAATCACTATGGCCCAGAAAAGAAGATAAATAACCCCGATCAATGTACATAAAAGGATGAATGGTCGACATAAGCGTTGAGGTTTGATGAGCAATGATGGAAGAGCAAAGACATCTCCATGAACGCACAACTACATTGACTAGTCGGCTCGGGTCGAGAAAGATATGCAAGGCATGTCCTGCAAAACCACTATTCCTATCAAAGTAGCTGATCTATGTAGAGAATTCCAAATTTCAAGAATGTTATAACCATAGTCATACAAGACATCGATCACAACATAGGGCATGTAACACATCTAGTGTCGAAGGAAGAACATCGGAAAAGATGATGAAGGATGAAGAACATAAGACACCCATTGAACCCCCTCGATAGTATATCAGTTATTAATTCGATGCTTCTAACAACGAACTTAGCCCGACGACCAACAATCATCCACATGGAGATTCTATGTTCGAACTTGACCAATACAATTATTGATGGCGGTTCTAGTGTGAATGTACTCCCAAAAGAAATTTGGAAGAGCCTTCGAGAACCAACTATTTGGCTGCCAACTTTCCGATTAGTAAGAGCTAATCAAAACAAAATACAAGTGTTGGGAGACTTAACAACTCAAAAGGTAATCATTGGCACCCAATGCTTCATACTAAATTTTGTAGTCATCTGTTCAAAGAAAAATTCTTATGATGCATTATTGGGCTGAGGTTGGTTAATAACAGCCAAGGTCGATTACATTGGATAAGGAACCTTATCTCAATTGAGAACAAAGGCCGAAAATACATCATAGATCTAAAGAGTCAGGAAGTTATCAAGAGGAAACCTTATCAAAGTTTGATATAGAAGATATGGAAGAAGAACACTTACACCTTATGAACCAAGGCATGGTGGGACCAAATAAAGAGGGAATGTTGGAGATACACTCATGCTCCGAGAATGAAATGAACTCCTCAATGTCTTTTCCACTAGAAAGTGGAGGACTATAAAGTGTTTCAACCATGGTGTAACTTCGTCAAGATCATGGAGATAGAAGAATGTAAAGGTTTCAAGAAAAAGGGCACAAAATGACAAACATTCTTGAATCAACGAGGTGGGACAACACACCGAGAAGAAATTGAAGTTTGTAGCTTCTAATCAAGTAAAACCATCATCAGTAGTGTCCAATCCACTCCTCCGGAGATTACCAAATACCAAGTAAGTGATGCAAAAATAGATGAAAAACTTGCTCACTAGTTTGGAGGTATAGAAGACATGAAATACAAAGAATCGACTACAGTTAAGGTAAACCTTGGGTTCAATACCATGAGCCCCAAATGATCTTGATGGGGGTGATTGGGACCCGTGCTAAAGGATATGATGTTTCAAATCTTCATGGATAACAAGAATGGGTTTACTTGGACTCGCAAAGATTTGAAGGGAGTGTCACCAAAGATGTGTGCACATAAAATCCCCACCTTGCCAGGAGCTCAACACTACGTGGAAAAAATCATATAGAATGAATCGAAATTATGTTGCCAAATTTCAAGAAGAGATTGAGAAGATATTAGAAGTAGGAATAATATTCATAGAGACAAGAGACAAATAGTAAGTGAAAGGAGGGGTTAAAATAGATAAAGTGTCCTTTAGAAGTATGAATGCAGTACCATCAAGAACCTATTTCCAACCCCATTTATAGACTCTAGATTGGAAGAAGTAGCTAGTCATGAGATCTACTCCTTTGATGGATGGATTTTCGGTCGCAGTTAGATCAGCCTTGTGGAAGAAGATATAATGAAGACCACTTTATAGTAGAAAACGAAGTTCAGTGCGTATAACTGAAAGCTATTTAGAGTTTGCTATGCTCCGGCCACCTTTCACGGTATTATCCCGCACATTTTTGACAAGAGGGCCACATGTAACTTCAAAGCTTTTCATGATGACTGGTCAATGTACTATAGTCAAGAATCTCACCGTGAGCCCGACAAAATGCATGAGATGGTGCAGAGCAACAAAGCTGGTTTTGAATCGAAAGAAATGTCGGTTCATTGTTCTACAAGGTAAGCCTCCCGACATATAATGGGATTAAAGATCGATCCAGATAAATAAGAGTAATGGCATGCCGTGGTAAAATCTTTCTTCGAGCAGGTATGGTATTACCGACAATTCGTATTTTTTTGCTCAAATCTCTTACATGTTGAATACTCTAACAAGAAAAGGGACTTAGTTCATATGGTCCATCAAATGGGGACATGTATTTAAAGAATTAACATGATACTCGTGGACCTAGAGTGGGACACGGAGTTTCATGTTTACCTAGATGCTTTGGATTATGCTATTGTGCCGACATTAACACAAGTAAGAACTCAATGATTGGATCACTTTGTGTTCTTTTGGCAGCAAACTTATGTCTAGTGTTGAATATAACTACAACACCACCGAATGTGAAGCATTAGGAAAAATATATGTGGTACAAAAGTTTCAACATTACCTGTTGGCGACCCCCTTCACTTTCTATGTTGACCATCAGACATTATAATACTTGGTCAACAAACCAATAATTCATGTCGGGATAAGAAGATCGTTGATGTTATAGGTTTCACATTCAAGATCATTTTCAAATCAGGTAAGAGCCATGTGATTTCCAACAAACTCTCTTAGATCAGGTTGGGAGAACTCGGTGAAGAGTGTCGATGAAGATTTCCCGGATTCTCATTCATTCCAAATTGCATTTGTACCGACATGTATGAGAACATTGGGGACTATTTATCTTGTACATCCTTTCCAAAAGATATGCAACCAAGTGAGAGAAGGAAATTGGCACCGAAGGCCCAAATTTTCCAATTAATAAATGGGTTGTTATAGAATAGGTCCAAATCACATCTTTTGTTGGTGTGTATAAAGACAAGGAATCAAAGATGTACTCTCAAAAGCTCATGAAGGATCGGCTAGAGACCACATGGAACCCAAGGCTACAACAAAGAAAGTACTATTAGTGGGACTTTGGTGGCCAACATTGTGCCATGATGTGAAGGAATGGGTGATGGAATGTGACACTTGCTAGTGTATTGGGAAGCCACTAAAAGAGACTTCACATCCCTCTCACCATCACAACCCCCAAAATTTGCTTGAATGGTGGGGTCTAGGCTTTATTGGGCCCTTAAAAACAAGTAAAGTTCACCGTTGCAGTTACATCATGGTAGCCACATAATACTTTACTAAATAGGCAAGACAAGAGTGAGAGCACCGCTAACAACAATGCCATAAGCATGGCGAAGTTCATCTGTGAACAAGTGTTTATTAGGTTAGTATTCAACACAAATCAGCAAAGTGATAGAGGGGGACATTTTGTCAACCATGTGATCTGGTTGATGACTTTAGAGTTTCCACTTTTTTCATTCCTTGTCATTCCCATACTACCCACATGCCATTGGCCAAGTAGAAGCGACGAACAAAGTGTTAATATCAGTCATTCAAAAGTCGTGTTGTATAGAAAGAAGTGACTAGGAGGAACACCTTCACACGACACTATGGGCCTATCGAATGGCTTAGGAAGTCACCACCAACCATACACACTTCCAATTAATGTATGGTTAAGAGGTAGTTGACTCATGGAATATCTAACACCAAGTGTATGGGTGGCTTTCCACAATAGATTGGGGGATGACGAGAGCCTCAAAGAATGACTTCTACAATTAAATAACCTAGATGAATGTGGCGTATTGGCATAGTGGGCAATTTAAGTCATGCGAAGGAGGAAATAGTGGCGTGAAACACATCTATGATGGATGAATTTTAAAGTGGGAGCTCTTGTGTTAAGATATAGTGGGATGTGTGAAATGTGTAAGTTCAAAGATTATGATTGGGATGATTTAAAATTTTAGAAATTTTGGATAAAGGAGCAGTCAAATTGGAATGTTTGAATGGAAAGCGTGGCAAAGACATGGTCAATGGCTCCAAACTTGAACTTCATCGATCAAGGACCGAAAGCATCCACATGGTAGACATAGAAGCCTTGTCAAAAGAAATAATTAAAGCAACGAAAAAGAGGCGGACCTGCTTACAAAAATTGTTGACCGAGTCAATCATTCTGAAATGCATAGAAAAACATCAAAGTGGTGAAAGTGGAGGAGTTAAAAACATTGTATGACCTTGAAAAGTTGCAATTAATTCCATTAGAGCCCCGTCTATCCACCATTATACCGTCGACCTCTTGCTTGAGATGCAACTTCCCATTCCACAACCCCCACCGTATGACCTCTTTTGAACCCCTACCATTTGACATGTTTGTAATCCCACCCATATGACCTTTCCATACCCTGCCTATTTGTTCAAACTCCCCTTTCAGTGTTGCTCAACCTTGTTTGACTTGTGCATCCAGGTGAGCACATTGCATTTGTTGGTTTCAAGGCCATGCAACCTGAACCCCTATGTTTTTACTGCTGTACGACTTGCAAGAAGTTTGCATGCATCCGCACGACCTACAAAAAGTATGCACACAACTGTACAAACTCCATGTCAAATGATCTCTATCGAGTGGATTGACTTTGTTGACGAATCCTCCAGTTCATGCCCCCTTGCAGCTTTATGTTTCCTCTCAACAGCAGAAGAAGACAAAATTAAAGCATGGACCACTCATAGCAGCAGACAAAAAGAATTTACACTGGAGAATTTACAGTTTTTATTGCCAGGAGAGCGAGTTCATTATATAAAAAGTCAGCCCTGGCTTCGGCAAATAAATTGCAGGCAAGACTCAGTGAAAATGATAACATCCGAGACCATAGCTAAGTTTGGCTGTATCCAACATATAGGGTTTAGTGATTATTCCTTGATCAGTAGATCTGGAATTAATTCAGCAAATATGACAAATAGAGATACAACCCGCTCTCCTCCTTCAGGTACCATGCAAACCATTGTCCAACAGAAAAATGCCTTAGAAGCTGCTTTTGAAAAAATTGGCAGAACGCGTGAAGGTTGGGTAATTCCCAAGCAAAACCCTACCTCAGACCCCAAAACGCTGCAAACCTCCCCAATGGGTGGTAGTTCAAAACAAAGTACAACGAGCGGTAAGAAGCAGAAGGGGGTGATTCGGGGCAGAAAAATAAAACCAGTGCTCCACTCACCTCAAAGGCTCACATGTGGGAGAGTTTACTAGCTATAGACTCATGCACTTGGTGGGCAAGTCATCTGGATACACATGAACTCAAGGTAGCCTTGCACGGGGCTGACGTGGACAAAATCCTACAAATGCCCTACTTTAGTGCTAGGTTGAATCTTAGTTCACATGGTTTCAAGAGACAATAGGAACACTTGGTGTTCGATTTTCTCTTATAAGGGTAATCAAGTAAAAATCACATACACTCCTACAGATTTTACACAGGTGTTTGGTGCACCCTCACATGAGTTGGCCATCAGCAAGGCTACTAATCCTCATTTGACTATCACAGATAAAGACCTCATCGTCTAAAACTTGTGCAGAAAGGATTATATCATTATGGTAGAATTTTGTAATTAGTGGGAATGAGCACACCGAGAAATTAAAAAAATAATTGGTATTTGAGGAGTGTTTGTGTATTTTGATGTAATATGATGCTGCTTATTAGCAGCCTCTTGGGCATCAAACATTGCTGGATGGATGAAATAATATATGCTTGGGCTAAACAGAGGTGAGGTCTATATTGGGCAAAGCTATTGCCAACAAGGCTTCATGAATTTCTATCCTTGTCATGCAAGGGATTCTATATGACCCAACACACCATTGGGTTATTCTACAATGCAGTGCTTACACAGGTCGCCCTGGGAGATTTTTTTTCTTGTGATAGTTTGTATGACCTGGCTTGGTCCTCAGTGTTCCATTACAAACACCTTGGTATCCCCTTGGACCAGCGCACTGAGTGGAGAGCTTCAATAAAAAAGTGGAAGATAACTTTGGAACAGCCTATTTTAGAGGAAGAAGGGGAGGGGTCTGAAACTGCTAATGATGACAAAGAGAAAGGACACACAAAGCAGCTCTACCTTCCCATCTATTCTGAGTTACTCCCATCTGAGCACATGGTAGACACTTCTTTTTATACAGGAAATGGCAGGAAACCAACAAAAGAGGAGCAGCAAATAGAAAAATTGTTGCACTATTTAGGAGAGCTGATGAATGTGGAAGTAGAGGTTCTTGTGAACCTATTGCAGCTATTGAGTCCATTTTGCCCTAGGAGTCCATAGGGGTAGCACTGGAAAGAGAGCAGATTCACTTAGAGGCCAACATAAGAGTACATACAACATGACCATTAGACTCAGAGGCAGAAGCCACTAATTCCTAGGCTGGGTATGTGATTATTTTGGTATTTTTCCCAGCCTGCACAGTGGCAATCCCTACAAAATCTTGTCTCCGTTTCTACATACATTGGGACACATGACAGAGGCACTCCATGACATTTCTAGGGTAGTTGGGCACCTAGAGGTTGCTAGTGGTCCTTCATAGGTGAGGATAATACTGGATGAGGCAGCCTGTATTCAGAATTTTATACAGGAGGATTACTGTGCAGAATTTACAGAGTGCGTATCAGCTAGGGATGGCCAGAGAAGATTCTTCCCAAGATGCATGAGCAATGGATGCCCACACCAGTTGCTCATATGATCACTTACCCTATACAAAATGTTCTCGAGTTATTATGGAACATTTAGCTACCTATATACACCAATACTTGCTGCTCTAGTCTTCTATGTGCGAGAAAAGGTGGTTGCAAAAATGAGAGGGATAGTATGGCTAGTGAAGTGGTGCCCTGTGGCAGGAGATTGGGGATCAGCAGGGTTGCTTCCAGGTGCAAATCTCCCAACAAACACAATTTACATAGGCACAAAGCCGGAGGGCATCCAAATGTGAGCTAGAACTCGAGAAGGCAAAGGTTCAGTACGAGCAGGAACTTAATCAAGTTTAGGCCAAGTTACAACTCGCAGAATAGGAGGTCCCCAATGGTAAAAGAAAGATGTAGGAAACAATATGCATGGTGAAGTGTTCATGGGAAAATGAACTTGTAGCTGCGAAACATCTTCAGCAATAGACCTCCAAAGTCTATGCCTTGCGGGTTGAACTGTTTCAATCAAAAGCTGCTCCATTGAGCTCTCCAGTGGGCGAAACAAAACCTCCTCACTTAGGTCGTCTTCCTCTTCCTCTCTTCTTGTTTCTTCTTCTTGAAATGTTTTATATTGTTTTGGAAAGGACTCCAACTTATCTAGAGGGGTGGATGATGTAGACAATTAAATGGTCATTTATGAATAAATGCAGCCAACATTTTTTTAGTCTCTTGTCGGCATTTTGTTAGTCGATTAGGACTTTTTATATGTCAGTTATGATGGTTGGGTTAGCTGCCAACCACTGAGTTGTAATGTCCCCATTTCTGAGTAGATGGCCTAGGAGGCTTTTCATCCGTCTTAGCCTTGGTTATGCCCAAGGGGCTAGTGACGTTGATGGTTATTGGGTGTGGTTTGTACCTTCATTTCACTTATATGTTATGTTTTGGAGTTGGACACGTACTTTGAGGTGACTTAAGTGAAATAAGGTTGTGAGATGCTCCCCTATGGTACTTTATGTTCTAATTTTTCGTTGGGGTGACTTAAGTGCACTTTTTGGCATATGGGTGATAAAGTCACTTAAGTTATTTCTTTTAACATGTGGATTTTTCCAAGGGGTCGATTAGGGTTCTTTTGGGGCCCTTTGTTGCAATGAGAAATTATAAAAGGAAGCACTTGGGGGAGAGGAAAGCATTCATTCATACACTCACTCTTTTATGATATTGAAGCCATTGTTGGTTGCATACTTTTTGCTTGTGGAGTAAGATCCCACAGGAACCCTAGCTTCGGTGGTGAGAGATCCACTCCTAGCTAGCAGAGCACTCTTCGGTGGTGAAAGATCCTCCCTAGTTTGCTAATTTGGAGCCTACTTCAGATCAGATCAACAGAAAGAGTCTATAGGGATTTCAAACAGAGCTTTTAAGTTTGTAGGGATTGATTTAGTGGCAGAGAGAGATATTTCCATCTCCAGCGATTCAGAATATTTTCTAGCCCTGAGGAAGGATTGGCGACTTCTCTGGAGGAGTTTGGTGGAGTTTTTGGGCCCTTTCCTAGGGTGACGTCACCCTTAGGGTTTTGCAGCAATTATTTTTAGGGTTTCTAGTTGGCATTTTCTGGATTTGAAGGTTGGATCTGATTCCTTATATTTTATATATGTTATTATCCGAAAATCAGAATTTTATCAATCCATTTCAGGTAGTTGTGAATTTTGGAAATTTGAGGCAGTTTTCAGCCGTAAAAATAAATAAATAAAATCAGATCTGAGAGATAAAATTCTCTCTTGTTTATTTTTTTTTTATTTTTAAACGCTTTTGACCAGAGTTATGAACTGGAGGGTTAGGACCCCACCAATACAAATGAAAAAAAAAAAAAAAAACTGAACTAAACACCGAAAGGCCCAAAACATCGGCCCGAGAAGACAAAAGGAAAAAACCTACGACAATGACCCGATAACAACCAACAACACTCCAACAACGAACCCGAGACACCCAACCCGAAAGGCATCACCGAGTGGGAAACACCCACAACAAAGAACACCACACCACTCACACGAAGCCACCTCGAACGGGGATCATGCATAAGTGGCAAAGGAAGCAGACTGGAACCTGCAAGCCACCAATAGACTAGTCCGGGAAAGAAGGCACCACAAAGCCGAACAAAACCACACGGACAAAGCTAACGATTGCAATATAACCGAGCAAAATTCTTAGCAACGACAACAACCAACAACTCCACTCGCAGGCCGTAACAACCATAGGCAAACCCCGCCACGCAAACCAAGAAATCGTGGAGCCGTTGCTACAATATCGAATGCCCCAACTACCACCAACAACCCCCACCACAACAAAACACCACAATCGAACACTCAAAGGACCCAAAACACTAAAAACCGACAATACCTCAAAAACCACAATGCAAGGAACCTGAAAAATCCCAAGCCCTGGCAGAGGATGGACCAAACCTAGGGGGGAGTAAAAGGGGCGAGGATTTCTTCTTAATACGGTGCTTAGGGAACCATGCTGGACGGCCTCTGTTCTGGAGGAAAAACGGAAATGAAACAAGCCCCCAGCAAGGCAAAACCACAGATCCGCCTCCCTTCACTCCTACAGGCGCCTTCCTCCACTGTGAGTGAGAGAGCGAGGCAACATAAGGGAGAAAAGACCCCCAAGACAACCGCTCCTCGGGAACACCCCCACCATATCTGAGCCGCGACACACAACAAAACCTAAAGGACCAGAGGGGCCATCACCGATCGTAGGAATGGAAAAATATGCTAGACGAAGGAACAAGGGCCAAGAACATTTCTACCTCCACCCCGGTGAAGATCACCGAAACCTGCAATACCTCTTCAGACGGAGGTTCCACATTCATCTCTTCGCGCGAGCGGGAATAAAACATGAAAGTAGGAAAAGGTTTAAACAAAACATAACCCAGACCTCTCCGAGAGATAGGAAAGTCTTCACATCTTGGCTGAGGAGGAACCCAAGCAAACCGACGGGCTTCCTCAAAAGCCCTTTTTCCAGGCTATCCTCGAGCGGACTAGCATGAATCAACAACCCTTCCATGCATTGCTCGGCTAGACAATGGCAAAGAAACTCCAGCTGCACCACCTCGCTGTACTCCTTCGCCAGCTCCCACCGCACAGCTCCATGGATGCCGCAAGCCTTCACGGCTTGCTCAATCCAAAACCCTAGCTCGATCTTGCATTCCATTTTCTCTCTTGTTTATTGTTCTATATATTTTTCTGAGTTGTTTGAAGCTTCTGGGTAGTGCTGGAAGTGATTAGTTTGCAAAATACAAAAATTCTTTATTTCTGCATATTGTTGTCATAAAAATCAGAATTCAGTTCGCTGTTATTTTATACATATTTTGTGAATTTCAAGTAATATCCCACAAGGGATACTTCATGGGTCTTGTCCTTTTAGAAGTATAATGAATGCTGGGGCAAGGGCACTTGCTCCATGTCCTCCCTGAACTAATCAGATTGTATTAGGACTTATCTTTGAGGAATATAAAACTTTTGTTATTCAATACTCTGTTATGGTATGTGCTGCAATTATTGTTCTATATATGTTTACTGCTGATAGTGTAACATCTCAATAGACATTATCTATAGTACAGATGGTACTTGCCTTCTCCGGAGAAGAAGAGGAAGTTGAGTGAATTGGCCAACATATATTGAAACCTCATCTAATTCCATACTTGAGTACATGGCATTAAAGAAAGATTCAGATGCAAAGATCAAGGAGCAATGTATCAGTGCCAAGGTAGTGGTGAAGCAAATATTTAAATTGAGCAATGTATCAATACCAAAGGCCAATGCAAGAAAACAAAGTAGTTTCATATTGTTATGGTTTCTGATTAAACAGGGTTTAAATTTATCAATCAGGATGAGAAATAACTTTTTCAGAAATAAAAGTCAGAGGGGGCAAGTCTAGATGAGACATTAATCCAAACTTAGTCTGTACTATGATTGAGGCCTGATTATGGCAAAGATAATTTGCCTGCATCCCAGACAAGTAATTATGCAATGTGACAGAGTTGAAAAGCCATGATATCATGCTTCCAAATCCTGGCCAACAAAATCAGTAGAAATAGTTTGTGACAGATAAATAGATAATTTCTTGTCTAAACAAATAAGTAGACCTTTCTTGTCCAAAACTTGTGTGCAAAATGGTTTTGATGAGTTACAATGGTTTACATCTGAAAGACAGTGTGTCACACTTCATCTTAATAATCTATAGCTGGCATTCTAGACCACCAATCTTTGAAAGGTGAGGAGACTTCCTAACCATCAGGGACATTGTTCTTCAAAGTTGAAGGAAAACAAAATAAACACCGTGTCATCATCTCTGATCAAATATCAAGCTCTACATAGAATGGAAGATGTTCTAGACTCAATAGAAGTCTCGAAGGATGTTGCAAAGGATAAATTAATCAAGTCTGGGGGATAAGAAAGCATAATGATTTTTCAAAAATGGTATCATTTTGTCAACATGCACTGTAAATTTGTACGTGAAATGTGTTAGTATGGGGAAAATGAATAAGAAACATGTTCACAATCAAGTAAAGGTTGACCGGTTTAGTGGATTTTGAGGGTTTCATTTGGGCATATTTCTCTTTGTAATGAGCCACTTAATTTTAATCATCATGTATTTCTTAGCTGCATCCTATCCCTTTTAAGTATCTTAGCTTTTCCAGTTATGTCCTTGGTTCATTTATTGATCCTTTTTAAGATTTGAAGACTATATCATGTTATCCAGATTTTAAAAGGATTATAACTGGAATTCAATAATGATAATAAGTTAATAACCACACAATTGAAGAGAGCTTTGATAAGGAGTTTTAGACTGTCATAGCATGAGTTGATTTTCATTTGTTGATTCTTTAATGTCTCTCTCTTTTAAATGTGGTTCAATGGTTTCTTTATTCTTATACTTTTGGAACTGCCACAGTATTTGAACTTGTCAACATGCGCATCAAGAGATACTCTGGGATTTACTGATACATGTCAAAATTTGGAGAAAAGTGAGACAGAAATTAATAAGGAAGTAACAGCAGAAGAGAGAGCTGAGAACTTGGGTGAGAATGCAGATAGAAAGAAGCGTAGAATGACTGCCCACTCTGAAGAGTTTCCATTGAGCTCTATGTTTGCATCTAATGCAATACATGTGTCTGTGTCAGATGTTCAGTGCCTGGAATCAGGAGTTTCTTCTGTTTATGATCCAAACCTGGTACCAGAGCCTGTGGAAAATCCAGGGGCAATGATCAGTTCTGGAGATGCTCATTTACCAGGACCTTTTACAGGAAAATCTGTCACGCCGTCACTGGTGAAGCTGGCCAGAAATGGCATCTTATTCTTCTCTTTACCAGGAAACTGTTTTCCAGATATTGTTGGAGTTTTGGTGAAAATTTTTCAAGCTATGAATTCGGAGAAATGAAGCCTCCAGCGTAAGTTACTTGTAAGAAAAAAATCCTTTACCATTTTTATTTAGTGAGCATATGTTTGGATGTTATATATATATATATATATATTCAGATTTCTCTGCACTGTTCTTGCATTTGAATTTTGTACAATGTTGGTCTGAATTCTTAATCTTCTGTGATTTTATTTTGCTTTAAATAATTAAAGTTTCTGTAGATCTAATTGTTGCATAAATGTGAATATATAATCATATTTGAATTCCTGCTCGTCAAGAAATTTTGACTAAAAATGTTACCAATTCTTTCATTTTATCTGTGTAGAATAAATCTGCTATATAAAGTAATTGCTTTCTTCAAGCGTTTGACAAGCAAGGAAGGAAAAAACAGCGGATAACAAATAAAATATAATTTCAAACACTTGTTTGTTTCACAAAAATTGTGTGCGATGGCAAAACAATGTGTTAAGGTCCAAGGATATTCTAGGCACAATTATAGTGTTTTCTGTGCAGGTCCGATTTCTGAAATTTCTCGTGTTCCCTTTTGCTTCTCTTGTTTGTCCTGTAATTCTTATGGTATTATAATATTATATAATTCTTTATGTTTTTGGAGGCAGCTATGGTCTTCTTTCTTGGTCTTCCTTTTTCCTATTGTGCAGCTCTCTCGGTGGAATAACTTGACCTGTCAAGAGAAGCATTGCTGCAATTTTTAAGCAGCATGTTTGTATGACAGCGATTCAGCTGATAACTTATTTCAAACTGTTTAACGGCTGCAGCTGCCACAGAAGGGCTGAACATCTTTCCAAGGAAGAGATCTTGATTCAAGAGGTGGAATACAAAGTTTTGATATTCAAGAAAGGGCTTTAATTTACCATTTTATGTGTCTTTATACCAAAGCCCATCACATTGAAAGATTGGGAGTTCCTTGCTTTAGATGAAGTTATTATTTTGTCTTTTTGGATTAGCTACTATATTTTCCCTTCTAGATCCAATAAGGAAGATATTTTCCAATGAGGCACATGTTTTATGAACTGTGCATGCTTGAATCCTGCCGAGGATCTTTCCACAATGGTTTTGGTTTTGGTTTTCCTTTTTGTTCTCCCAAGGAAATTCTGGTGGAGCAGTGTTGGTCTTACATTTTGAGTCTTGACAGTCCGAACTGAATTTTACATGCATTCTGTTTAATGGTAAACCTTGAAAGTATCCTGTCTGACAAAATTTACCTTGAATTGGATAACACTTTATGGGAACAACCTGTTGGTTATGTGAACATTCCTTTTGAATGTATGTTGTTCCATTAGTACAGCCATCTTCTAGAAGCTTGTCCAGATTTTCCACCCACAGTGGCTGTCCCTGAGTCCATTTTCAGTCCTCTTCTGGTGCAGTCTTTGCCTTCTCCATCTAACCCTCCTTTTTCTTCTTCTCCTCTAATAATCAATTCCAATCCCTTTGAGCTTATTCACCAAGAGGAAAACCCCTTCCCAACATCCCAGCGAATGTAAAACGATTTGGTCTTAATGGCCTTACTAGCCTCCTCTACCCCTTGGCAACCATTTAATGGAGTAACGTGC
Organism: Taxus wallichiana var. yunnanensis; assembly: GCA_018340775.1. Lineage (NCBI taxonomy): Eukaryota > Viridiplantae > Streptophyta > Pinopsida > Cupressales > Taxaceae > Taxus > Taxus wallichiana. The sequence goes on along the minus strand of CM031241.1, from coordinate 601,830,112 downwards.
TAGCTGCTTGGAACTCTGTAGAATTCCTAGTCCCTAATAATTCCCTAGTCTTGCCTTCATTGACTATGGAGGAGATAGAATAGGATGTACTGAACTGTTTTGCCTAGCACTACAATGCTTAGATTGCTCTCCTGCAACCCCATTTTTAACAATTTGGTTTGAGCCTTTTTGTTCGGTGCTAAAACTGGAACCACTTTTGCTTTCTCTTCCTCTGGCTACTAAGATGTTTCAGTTTGGTGATGGTCAGAGCAACAGTCCAAGTCTGAAAGCCAGCTCATCAGATGCCCTCTTGATTTATCTTAATCGGAGTCGAGTAATCAGAAAAAAAGAGAATATGACTCATGAGGATTTAAATCTTTTCTCAGTTTTATCTGATGCTGATAAGTTCCAGAAGGCGGGTGTCCTCAATACCCTCTTCACAAGAGCCTTGAGAATCTCGGATAACAGACACCCTCCGTATATACCACTACCACCATCCGTCCCAGAAGGTGGGTGTCCTCAATACCCTCTTCACAAGAGCTTTGAGAATCTCAGATAACAGACATTTTGGATTAGAAGAAAAACATCTAACGAACGTTCTAAAAAGGAATGGATATAAAAAGAGGCAAATCAAGACGGCCACCCAAAGAGCTAAGAATGGCCCTATAGTCAGAATTAAAAATATGAAAGCTTTTCTCCCATACAATGAAGGGACCTTGGACAAGATTGCTAGAATCTTAAGAAGAGAGGGCTTCAAGATATATTTCAATCCGGTAAGCACCATCAGGAATAGGCGTAAGCTCTGATACAGAAATCATGATTTATCGGCTGGTTAATCGTGATTTATCGTTTGCTAGAGGGAATGCTAGGTATTACTATTAGAGAAGCTTAACACAGATTTAACACATGCACTGAGCAATTAAACAAAATACACAGATTAATAATCAGCTGTATATCTCACACCTTTTAATCACTGTACATTACAAAAATATATAGGAAATGTTTTGCCTACAATTACGGATATGGTTTAACAATTCTCTAAATAAGTGTACTTGTTACTCACATAACAATACACAACCTAATTAACATAAGTTGTTTTAACAACTTATTTACATTATAATAACATTTACTTGATATTAATTACCCTCGTAATTATTCTACTATTTAATTATTCACACCATAATGCAAGCACTAACATAAGAATTTCTAACATTTCCCCCCTTAGTGCGAACATGGGGAAAACCTGCCTTGTACTACAACGTGCCACTTTGATGCTTGCTCATGATCTAGATGGTTTTGTTTTTAGGATAGCCAACAACCTCCGGGATGGTTTTTCAAGTGGTAAACCAACAACCACAAAAGATGGTTTTGTTTTCAGGATAACCAACAAACCTTTAGGATGGTTTTCAAAATGGATAACCAACAACCATAATATCATGATGCTGCAGTATTATCATCAGCTCTCATCACATTCTTCCATTAGGGGATTACACAGAATTGTGCTCACACATTACAAACTAAAAAAGAAACTGGAAATGGAACATTGGTGTCATGTTCCCCCCCACAATGTGAAATTTCACTTTTCCACCGCAAACCAAATAGGAACACTGAAATCTGAAGCACACTAAAAACTAAAAAAATAGGTCACCAAACCTTCATGCGGCCGCGTGGTTGGCAGTGATTCGACGAGAGGTCGCTGTTTGACCTCCTTCCTCCGATGCCTCCGTCCTCCAATACTACCGCCAACTCAACTTGATTTGGCTTTGAGGCTCTTTATGTATTTGCATGCTATCAAGCGTCAATGTTTTTGAGGTTGATAGTTCTCTGTTCGGTATCCCCCTCATATCTTGCTTTGAGATTTTCATAAATTCTTGTCTTGGCAATTTACATATTGGACGTCGGTTTCAACCGATAATGCATCCTTTACAATTTTGAAATTTGGCTTTGATGACTCGAGACTCTTTTTGACTTATAATAAATTTTTAGTGACAACCGACAAAGACCACTAAATTTGGACACATGAAACTTTTACGTTATACTAATAAGATGATATTTGACTATTGCCACATTTGACATAAAGGACTTACAAATGAAGACACACGACTAACGACTCATATTGACAAATAGACTAGCTACTCAAAACCTATTGACTAAAGAAAGAGTAATCTTTAGCTACTTTTTTTTAATAAAACTAGTAAAAACACTTAACACGATACTAATCTAAATTTGACTAATCGATTTTAATCTTAAATGAAACTCAACCAAAAACAGACCTAAATGATCTGGATGAGCAGATTCACATAAGGCACTTGTAGATAGCAAATCAGTCAGAACTGCACACGGTTGAGTCACCGAACAAAGCCAAGAACTAGATGTTGGATCAGGGACTCACTTCAGAGCAAATTGAGGACTGTAGCAGAGATTAATACCAGATCGATTCATAGAGTCGCCTATGTCAAGCTAGTTGGAGAAACTATCGAGTCATATGACAAAGTGTCCGAGTTCAATGCGCTTTTGAGTTTGATTTGAACCAAAATAGCTAATCACCAAGCAAGATGGAACTGCATGCTAGTTTATCACGAACCACACAGGTGCTTAATGTCCACGTGAACGGAAGAGAAGATAATTGGGCCAAAAACGAAATCGTAAGCTTGCAATGAAGATATGTACAACAAACCAAATGCGACTCTTGAATCTCAATACATAGGCACCTATGCATAGAAATCTACACTGGTATGATAGTGCGCTTGAATATGTTAATAAACCATCAATCTTGGGATGTGGTAGGAATAGGACTATGATTTGCATTCAATCACCCTAAATTCTAATCTTTCATAGGTTCACTATTTGACTTGGAATCACTTTCTTTGATCAAGTCAATTTGTAACACTAGTAAATAGTTAGACGCCTCTTTACATATGATGTGCTCCTCTCGATAGATCAAAATTGTCTACTATAAAATGTAATCAAAGAAAACTACGAGAAGTAACCTGAAATAGACTATTCTCTCTCAAAGACTCTCATTGCCGCTCGCTTTGATACAAAATGCTAGGTATTAGAGAAGCTTAACACAAATTAAACAAATGCACTGAGCAATTAAACAAAATACACAGATTAATAATCAGCTGTATATCTCACACCTTTTAATCACCCATACATTACAAAAATATACAGGAAATGTTTTTCCTACAATTATGGATATGGTTTAACAATTCTCTAAATAAGTGTACTTGTTGCTCACGTAACAATACAGAAGCTAATTACAACTTATTTACATTATAATAACATTTAATTGATAATAATTTCCTCGTAATTATTCTACTATTTAATTACTGCACCATAATGTAAGCACTAACATAAGAATTCCTAACAGGAAAACGATTTATCGCTGGGAAAATCGTGATTTTTGCTGTCCCGATAAATGGGTGATTTCTGGTGAGAAATTTAAGGGAAAATCATTTTTTGGAAAATCGTTGTTTAGGTATAAAACTGAAAAAAATGAGTTCATTTCAAAGTGTTTAGGGTCGACTTTCTCGCGTATAAATTTATTCCATGTGTTTTGCTAGGTTTCACCACGATTAGCTTTATTTTATTATTATACATTTGTTTTTATTTTTTTTCAATGTTCATTGCTCATTCGAATTTACATTATTTGCAGCCTGCAGATGTCTGAGATTCTGAGTTCGTGTATTTGAGCTCGCTTTCATTTATTTTCCTTGCATTCGAATTTGTTTTATACATGAACTCAAATAACTCAGAGTCTCAGCCTCTTGAATCACGATTTCTGGTATAGTTCGTGTCACATTGGTAAAGTTAAATGAAACATTGGTAATATAATCGTTAGTCATTTTCCATTACAGTCAAATCAAGCTTTCTTCAAGATAAGGACTGCTAAGTTTTATGATATTCCGCAGCATATGGCAACATTCGTGATTAACACTAACAGCCTCTTACCGTGCCCAAACGTTCTCAGAAAATTTATCCTCTTTTATATATTGTGTGACTGTGAACTGTGACTGTCTCGCCATGTACTGGCATATTAAAACGTATTTCAGGTCTGCAGTCTTTTGTGTCTGTCTTTTGCCTTAAGTGTATAGTTTATTAATATGTAACTTTTGTCTGTGTGAAGTTGTGAAAATATACTTATGGGCCTATGGCATTCTATGAATCTATACATTCACTTCTCATGTCATTTAACAATGTTTTACATTTAATTTAAGTGTATTTTATGAATTTAAATGTTTTTTAAAGTAGCGATAAAGTCGCCGATTAATGCCGATAAATTGCTGAGAAATCACCGATTCCCGATTTCGAGTCAAAATTTAGCTTGCCGATTAATTGCCGATAACTTAATTTTGATCTATGACCGCTTAAGAACCCAAATGACCCTATTTGCTCAAAATAAAAAAGGGCGTGTATTTAATCCCATGCGGTTGTGGTAAAACATTCATTGGAGAAACCGGTCACTCGCTCCAAACAAGACTAAAAGAACATTGTCGGGACTTAGAACATACTAGAATTAATAAATCTGCCCTTGCACAAACATGAAGAAAACACAAAACACTCAATCAGTATTTGTTAGTGCGAAATCACAACACCCCCAAATGAGTTATGGATCTGCTTTTCTAAGGTAGGGTCATTTGGTGTGATTTGCATAACATTGGATCATTCCCCAAGTTGTGGGACTTGTAAATGGGAATGATCCTCCAGAGAAGGCTGGTTCCTCTTCCTAAACTACCTGCCACGAGCTACTCTAGTGCATGAAAACTAAATCTAACCTAATCTAACCATTCCAAGGAACCAAGGAGAGAGAAAGAGGGAAAAATAGAGCCTACACTAAAGCGGTGATACACCAGCAAAGGAAGTGAGATATTCTGTTGAGGGAGAAAGAAACAAAAAAATGGAGATGAGGGAGGTCAGACAGAAGTGACACAACCCAGATCTGCAAATCATCCATTAAACTCCATGAAACACAACATCCTGCACCTGCAAATGTGAAATACATGCACAGTAAAACCAAGACTGAAAGGGAGAGGCATGGAGAAACAACAAAACGATGCAAAGGGTTGAAGAACACAAAAACACGTTTTATTGCTCTAGAAGGTGCACAGACCATTACATTTCTGGAATAGAGGCACAAATACATTTGCAGGCGTGGGAGAAGGTTCGCTGCTCAAAAATGGCATCGAGAAACAAATTTGACAGAGTTTCTCTATGCCCAAAATGTCTCTCCTTCTCAAACGAGAAGTGTTACAATATATAGAAAGAATAAGAGAGGAGGAGGGAAAATCGAATCTGCTCCAACCACCATGAGATACGCATCGAATCCCGCTTTGAAAGTTCAACCACTGAATATCAATGCCTTCTGCAAATCCACCCACAATATGTCGCTTCTGGTTCCCCAACGGATTGAATCGAATCAAATCTGGTAGTTGAAGAGATTGGATTCTGCATTAATGGCCTAGAAGACTTTTCTCCATTTTCACCTACCGGGGCCATGTGGCGCTACTTGGCACTCGTTGGGATTCCTTTTTTATATGGGACATGTGGCAGCTAGATTAGAGCAAAAATTGGGCTTGCGGGTCCGTAATTTATCTTTTTCCCTCTTCGCGTAAACGCAAAACACAAAAAACCCCGATGACCCGCTTTGACACGGGACACGTGGAGATGTGGGGCTTGTTTGAGCCTCCCTTTATGAATTCATCTTTGGAGAAGCACCGACTAGGACACGTGGCTTTCTCTGTTGGCTCTTCCATACTTAGTCGATTTTGGATTCTTTCCTGAACGGTTTTGAGCTTCAAGACCTCAAACTTCACCGCTTCTTTTCCTTCTTGCTCCCGGCTTCTCTCGCGACATCTTTGCTCCTTCATTTCCGAGCCCCCCGTAACTTGTTTGTCATCCTGGAATGTGAGCTCGCGGGTCTGAGTCGTTTCCTTCATAATTTCCTTATGTGCAGGAGTTTTCTTGACCAAATTTGCCGGGGGGCGAATTTGGGATAACAATTTGGCGATTCATGGGGACATCACTGCTAGATGAAGAGACCAGTGGGCTCGAAGCATCCATTGGGCATGGAGTCAAGAATGATGGCCTGACACTGATCCTTCTTATAAAATGGACTCCCGACTCTCTGCACTTTGCTGACCTCTACCTGACTCTGAATCCGCCCGCGCGTCGGCACTCTCAATTTTCATAAGAAAATCTTAAAATGGAGTTTCTGAGAGTAGAAAATTGTATTGACCGGGCTTTCACCTGTCCCTGAAATGGATTGTTTTGAAATGACTTAAGTTGCTCTGGATTTGTTCCCTTTTGGAGCTAGCAACTGTTATAGACCACTATGAGTCTTCTTGCCATGAATATTGAAGAGCCTGGCCTTATGCACCCTTGGAGCAAAACGGACAAAACTTATATACAAAGACCAAATCATACATGCCTCAAATGAGACATGCAGAGTGTGCATATAGGGATAACAGTATTAACAATGCAAAATTAATCGCTTGATGGAGAACCGCTACAATAATAGAAAAATTCATGAAGCGGTTGAAATTGAGAAGGATCCTAATAATCTTAACCGCGATGATGGTTGGAATCGAGTGATGCCTAGAAACCTTTGTTACATAGGTTGGTCTTGTGCCCCTAGGTGTCGTCCTCCTTTTCTCACTCTTATCCGGGTCATAATGTTTCACCCTTACTATTATGTGGTTAGGTCATTAATTAATAAACGCATGGAGTTTATTAAGGAGTGTTGTAACTAGGTAATGATCTCTCCTGCCAGGAGCTTAGGTCTTCCCTGTGGGTCATGTGTTTTATCTTTATAACTATTTAATTACATATTTAACTAACATGAACATTTAGTCATGTAAGTTGGTAATTATGTAATTAAATTATTACCTCTCCCCATTAGGGATTAAGTTGGTATCCTTGTCTTGTCATGGGCTTGGTCTATTTAATTATTTGATTACATGAGTAATTAATAAACTCATGATGTTTATTAAATAGTAGTGTAATTAGGTAATTATCCCTCATTTCATGGAGCTTAGGTTGGTATCCTTTTCTTGTCATTCTTAACCTCCCCCTCATTGTGTTGGCGACATTAACACAAATACGGATATAAATATCACTCTATTCATTCATATCTATATGGAGTGCCCTCTATTCTATATGGGTAGGCCCTATCTATATAATATGGGCGCTATATATATCTATAGGTATACGTCACATGATCATGATGCGCCATATCTATATATAGGGGTAGTCATCGATGTGCCAATATCTATATCCGGCTACCCTTATATAGATAGGTCCACCCAATCCAATCTATAGTGGGAGTGGGCGGGACGAAATATGGTGTGGTGCGTAGGGCAAGGAGCTGGATTCGCTAGTATATTATTCCGGGGATTCACTACGGGATGCCCATTTATCAAATTGATATTTCTCACCAATTGATATTTCTCATCCCCGGGGCCACCACCCGACTATGTCCGTATTTACGTAGGGGCATAGGGAAGCCCATTTCTCACCCCGCCCCCAGATCTATATAGATTCTAGATAGGGCCCCAGGAGAGGATATGAGGGCTCCCCAAATATGGATAGGCTTCCAACAAAGGTTAGAATAGTTCTAGTTTATATATAGGGCGAAGGTAGGGCCGGGTGACTTTTTTTTATTATTTATATTGAAGGGTCTTTCTTACTTTTCTCAAGCGAAAGCTTCTTTTCCCTAATAATGGGTCAGAATAGACTTGATAGGAATTTTTAAATAGAATTTTTAAATACTTTTATGTAAATCCAAAAATAATCCATAAGTTTCAGATGTTAAGTTGAACCATTTGAGGAAATGGTTGGAAACTATATTATACAACAAGCTCTTGACCAAGCTAAGTGGTGAGAGGTCGATTGGTTGAGTGGGTGAGTTGTTTACAGCCCTACCTTGGTTCAATACTCATAGGCATCCTATAAAATGGATCTCGTGGTTGATTGTAATATTGCTTCATAACTCCAATCAAAAGTGTTTACCCTTACCCAAAAAAATAATCTCTTGACCAATACCAAGCTCATTAACAACAATAAGACATTTATTGTGGAACATATACAAGAGGAGAAATATGAAGTTTTAGGTTATCCAAGCAAATGGGTTCTCTGTTAATAAATTTTTTAGGATTTGGGATGGATATCAAATGCTATTATTAATTCTCCTACTAGTAGGTAGGGAGGTGTGACAATCTTATGGAAGCCATTCAAGCTCCTTTTGAAGAACTCTTCTTTGTAGCCTTTGGGCACTATTGGCTGTTTTCTCTCTCACGAGTTTGAATGGATGTCTATTGTATGTGTTTATATTCCTCCCTCTTTTCCTCTTAAGATAGCTTCATGGAACCTCATTAGTAGATGTGTGTTGGTTATTTCCATTGAGATGATAAGCTATTGTGGATTTTCTTAAGGAAGTTCTAAAGTCAACTCTTAGATTGTAGTTCGAGTTTAATGATTTTATGACATAATTTTGTAATTGATGTAGTTGTATTGTAGGGTTAGTATACTTGGTGTAATAAGTTTGAGGATTGAACTAAATAGGGAAAGCAAGTGGAAGGTTTGAATTATATTTTTATTGTTGTTTAGGTAGTTGTTTTTTTTATTAACATATATCCTCTATATCACAAGGTTTGACAATTTTTTTGCCCAAAGTTTGAAATTCGCCGAACTTCGATACCTATAAAAATCTACAATGTTCATGGAGTTCACCAAAGAAAACGTAGGTAAAAGGGCTTCAGGTAAAAGGGCTTCTCTGTATTTGTCGCTATGCTTGTTCGCTCACCTACAGTTCCTAAGCAGGCTATAGATCTCGTATATTGAGAGATTAAAAACGCAAGACTAGGGCATGCAAAAAAATAGATATCATCACTTTGTTCGATTTAGGGCCTAATCATCTCTCAGTTGGTGTCGCTCAAGGGGATGTTGCTTGCAACCACGACACCTTCCATATCGTGAGTCGCCATCACTGCCCTGCATTGCCCTTCGTGTCCTCCCTTTCCTGCCTTCCCGTAGGTTAGATGGTTGCAAAGTTTTTTATTTATGTTTTATCGTGAGGTTTTATTTATCTTTTATGTTTAAATTTTTACTTTAAAAATCTTTAATTTTAATTTTAATTAACTCAATCTTATTACTATTTTTTATGTTTTAACTTTCAATTTTTATTTTAATGTTTTTTATTCGTTTTTTTTAAAACTTATTTGTTTATTTTATTTTTAATGTATAAAACATTTTTTCTTTTTATTTATTTTAATAATTATTTTTATAAAAGGATATATTTATTTTTCTTGTTAATATTTTTTATTTTGAAGCATATATTTTTTTGAACTTAATGTCGATTTTTTCGAACTTTATCCATGGGACGAACTTGAAACGAATTTCATCCTCGTCGAACTCAAACTTGAACTCCCACCTTGTGACTAAGTATATCCTATTGGGAAGCCTAACGCTCCAATAAAGGAACTTAAGTAGTTAGGTAATAAAGGTATTATGAGCATGTAGGCTCCAAATACCATTTGAATATTTAAAAGCACTTACCTTAAGGGGTCGGCCATCATTTTTATGTTGTAAAGCACTCCTTGTGGCTATTTAAGGAGGTCGCTTGGGCATTATTGAATCATGTTTTGGTGAATATTCATATTTTGGCTAAGGTTTGCTTGTGAAGCACCTTATCTACCTTTCTCAAGGACGAAACCCCTTGATTGAGGACCTTGTCCAAGGACGGAAACCCTTGGTTGAGGACTTGTGGAGGATGAAAACCCTTCATGAGGTTTTATGTATGCAAGCTGATTTGAAAGGAAAATAAAGTATCATTTTCTTGCATGATTGGTCTCTTTAGTTCAATGATCTATTTGTTTGGAGTGGAGCGACCCACTTGGGAGTGATTAATTGGTATGTGTGATGTTAATTTGGCAAATATGAAATTACTATCTTGTTCTCCATATTTTCTAAGGCCAAGATCTTGAGTTTTGTGAATTTTGGAGGTGTTCTACTATTTTTCAAGCTTGATGATGTTCGCTGGTCAAGGGTTCCATAATTAATTATTTTCACACTAAATTTTGAGTTCTAATAGCTGATTGTGTTTTCTAAGGGTTTCCTAATAATTTTGGCATAAGATTTGAAGGGCCTTAGAAAGGTTTGACCCACCTTTGAGGGATTTAACTCCTCTAGGGAAGTCGATGCCTAGGAAGGGTTTAAATTGTAGATTTGCGGCAGGTTATAATAGCAGCTCCATAATTTAATATGTGAGCTACAACTCAACTTTTCGACATTTCTTGAGACCCCCAAAAATGGACATTATAGTAATATCATAGCACCATCCTCCCAAATTTTGTGAAGTATGGCGAGATGACGACGGTATGTAATACTACCAAAGAAGGAAAAAAGAAGAAGATAGTAGAGGCTGGGAAGAGAAATTGGAGATGATTATGAAGACACAAGAAGGAATAGTGGATGTATTGGATAGGCTTTCCCTAGCCATCCAAAACATGCAAGGTGGTGGTTCGACCAAGGGGGAAGAAGATTCCTACAATCCTCGTGAATCAAAAAAAAGGAGAAAATTCCTTTACAAGGCTCTCTGAGCCGGTTGTGGCCAAGGAGGCAATCGCTCCACATGGGAGCCCTAGACAAGCTCATGATTACACCATATGGCTTGAAGAATACCAAACAATGACGAATGAGTTTCGGGAGGCAATGTCTCTCACAGATTTCATCAAATTAAAGACGAAAGATAAAAATTACCGATAAAGAACCTAATGCCAAAGGGAGAGGTGTAACATGCTTTGGGTAAGATGAGTCTTCCTAGTTTTGATGGCTCCACAAAAGGATCAACCAGGGTATGGATCCAAAAACTTGACACATACTTGTCCTTGAGACCTATGGTGAAAGAAGAGGCAATAAAATTTGCAACCCTTCACCTTGAAGGAGTTGCCCATGATTGGTGTGTAATGTCCCCATTTTTGAAGACCCTTAGCCTATTTTCCTTGTGGGCTTTTGGGATGTTGCAAGGGGAAATTATGCTAAATAATTAAATAATATTGCCTGGAGAGTGATTTTTATCATTTGACATTATAAAACAATATTTATTTAATTATTTAATATGGAACAATTGATATTTAATTTAATTCCCAAAATGCAAAATAAAAAGGGGAATTAATTAAATAATATTTGGGTGGTTTTTTAAATGTCAAATTACCCTTTAGAAAGGGACGCCACACTTAGGGAGAATAAACTATTTTTAAATTATGATTTCCCTCCTCTAGGGACTTCGAACTTTGTGCTCCTTGTTTATAAAAGGAGATTTTGGGATCATTGTGAAGGTTATGCTTTTGGATGAATCGATTTAAACTCCATGCTTGGAGTTGGGATGTATGCCCATGGGATGTATGCCCTAGCTCTCTCTCTTTCATTGTAAGCTTCATTGGAAGCCATTGTTGAAGATATTGAAGACTCTCTTGTTCTATTTATGGTGTTCTATTGTGTTGAAGTATCTTTTATGCATGATTCATACTTGCTAACATTGGCGACTTGTTTAGATGTGTGGCGTATTTGTTGTGAAGGATATTTGAATGATTAATGGTGATTATTGAGTGTTTTATGATCTGATATTAATGCTGCAATTATCCCAGCTATAGCGACTTGCAAGGGTGGTCATTTTGGCATTTTTGGGTATCCATTGAAGTAGTTTAAAAATCTGATCTGCAATAGTGTTTTGTGACTCCATCCTAGGTGATTTTGGAAGGGTTTCATAGTGTTTATGAGCTGCTGGTTATTGCTGGTTTTATTCTAATTATGGCGACTTGATTTGAGCATCTTTTGGCATGTTTTAAGGGTGAACAAGCTATATTTGTAATCTGATCTGAGTTGGCTTATTTTTCTGAGTGTGGGCAGCCATTTTGGGATGTTTTTGAAGAGTTCTAAGAGCTGGAAATAATTTACATGTTTTATGCTAACCCTAGCGACTGGGTTTAGGATTTTGGGGGTTGTTTTGGAAGGGTTACAGACTTAAAAATTCAGATTGATAGCTCTTTGGAAAACCCTTAATTTATAGAACAATCTGCAATTTATTTGGTGAAGAAATATTGAGTTTTGAGTGAGATCAATTTTAGAAGATTTCAGTTGTCTGTAAGCTTTTGGTTGTTATAAATTAATATTTATTTCAGATCTGTTGTTTGGGGGTTAGTTTAATAGTGGATTTGATTGTAGAAATTAGGAGAAATAAGGAGAAAGTGATTTTATAATTTTTGGAGTTAATTGGATGCCTTAAATGTGTTGGGCGACCTAATTTTTAGGGCAAAATTAGAGTTTCATGTTGGTTGTGCAAAAATTGGTTTTGGGATATTGTTCTTCATATTTTTGTGGCCCAAAATCCAAAGTTTGAAGATTTTTGCTTGGATGGTTAAGCGAGAATTAATTTTGGAAAATTGCAGCAGTTGGGGTTTGAATTTTTAATTAATTTTCAGTTGTGTGATCAGATTTATGATTAATTCCTAACTTGTCCTAAAAGGGGACATTACATGGTGGCATCATGGCATGTTGACACAAGGGCATCACCGCATTCGTTTCCTATGGAGAGTTTTGCACAAGGCTTGTGGAGAGGTTCAAAATGACGGATCCAGAAGCATACTTCCATGATCTTGCCCAACTCAAACAAAAGGTACGGTAGAAGATTATGTTGCCGGTTTTCAAAAGATTTCAGTCATGGTGGATGATATTTCCGGGGAGACTTATGGTGTTCATAGAAGGCTGACCGAACCTCGAAAGATTTAAGTAAGGGCTTTGACCCATCTTCCTTGCAAGAGACCATAAAAATGTCCATGGACCTGAAGGTGCGATCCCTAGGATTGGTTTTTCATCAAAATCATGGGCGAAAAGGGGCAGATCAGACCAGCAATGGGAGGGCAGCCAAAGGGTCTTCTATCTCAGCCTAAAGTACCTATTTTGGGGCAGCCTATGAAGCCTTTTCAAGGGGCTAATAGTCAAGAAGGAAGGAAGCAAGAAGACAAAAACCAAGAGTCCAAGAATGAGCTGAGAAGGAAGAAGCTTTGCTTCACATGTAGAGATCCATGGTCACCCGGACATAGGTGCCTTGGAAAGGGGCAAATACACTACATAGAAGTGGTGTCCGATGATGAAGGAGAGGGCAATGAAGGGGAAGAAGTGGCGGCCAATTCTGAACCAATAAAAGAAGATGCACCAAAATCTGATCCGGAAGAAAACAACACCCTTGCTACACTTTCTCGGTGCTCCTAGGTACCACCCATTCAAGGTAAAAGGTCTTCTCCATGGGCAAAAGGTAATGGTCTTAATTGATAGTGGGGCTACCCATAATTTCATTGATGAAAGATTGGTGTCTAAGATGAAGCTAAAGGTAGAGGAATTCAAGGGTTTTAATGTCATAGTTGTTGATGGGTTTTCTATTCCTTGCACTAAGTGTCTCAGCTCAACATCACACTAGGAGGGCATAAGATCCAAGATGATTTCTATGTGATTTGGGTTGGAGAAACCAATTTGGTGCTTGGAGTACAATGGCTCCACTCATTAGGAGAATTCCCTCAAAACTACCAAAGCATGGAACTAAAATTCAAGGCCAATGATAGAGAGGTTGTTTTACAAGGGCTGAAAGGGGGATCTCCTCAAGTTGTAACAACAAATAGTATCTTTGTGAACTATCAAAAAGGGCAGGTCTCTTGAGTTGTACATTGTCTAATAAGGTCCACTTCATCCATGGAAGGTAAGCAAATTATTTATGATGATCTTCAACTCATATTGGATAAGCACGCTAGGATATTTGATGATTTTACATGGGCTACCGCCACATAGAGGATTCCAACATGTGATAGAGTTGGAAGAGGGTGCCAAGCCGGTAATTTCTACTCCTTACCGACACCCAAGAGCATATAAGGAGGAAATTGAGAAAACCATAAGAGAGTTGTTGGATATGGGATTTATTCGACCAAGTTCCAACCCCTTTGCTTCTTTTGTGGTTCTTGTTAAGAAGAAGGATGGGACTCTAAGAATGTGCATTGATTACAAGATGCTAAATAAGAAAACCATCAAGAACCGGTACCCCATTCCAAGGATAGATGAATTGATTTATGAGCTACATGGAGCGGTCTTCTTTTCAAAGATTGATTTGAGGTCCGGTTACCACCAAATCTGGATAAGAGAGGAAGATGTGTGCAAGACAGCTTTTAGATGCCACTACGGACACTTTGAGTTCCTTGTCATGCCATTTGGCTTGACCAATGCACCGGCCACCTTCCAGTCATGCATGAATCACATATTCGGTGAGTACTTAAGGAAATTTGTGCTTGTTTTCTTTGATGATATCTTGGTATATAACAAAACATGGGAGGAGCATCTACAACATCTTGACATGGTGATGGGAGTTTTAGAACAACAATCCTTATTTGCAAAGAGATCCAAATGTGAGTTTGGTTTGAGCAAAATTTGTACCTAGGATATATCATAAACTCTCAAGGGGTACATGTGGATCAACGAAAGATACAAGCCATACTTGATTGGCCTCCTCCATCTCCATTTCAAAGGGTTCCTTGGGTTATGCAACTACTATAGAAGGTTTGTGAAGGGCTTTTCTCATCTTGCAGCCCCTCTAATTGATTTAACTAAGAAGGGTGCATTCAGCTGGTCACCTTTAGCTCAAAGAACATTTGATAAACTCAAGGAGGTCATGTGCTCATGCCAAGTACTTGTTGTACCTGATTTTTCTCTTCCATTTGTGGTGGAATGTGATACATCCGGTGAAGGAATAGGGGCTGTTCTAATGCAAAATCAAGTTCCTATTACATTTGAAACTCAAAAAACATGAGCCAAATCTTCACATTTATGATAAGGAGATGTTGGCCATTATGCATGCCTTGGTCAAATTTAGGCAATATCTTGTTTGTGGGAAGTTTATAGTGAAGACCGATCATAATAGTTTGAGGTTCTTCCTTCAACAAAAGAACCTAAATGAAAGGCAACAAAAGTGGGTCAACAAGATACAAGCTTTTGATTTTGACATCGAATATGTCAAAGGGAAAACAATGCAGAACGGATGCCTTGTCACGAAAACCAACTCTTCACGGGAATCAAGAAGGAACACAAGAGGGATACACACAAGGAGTCAAGGATTTGGAGCAGTAGAGTTCATCATTGCTTGAGGACAAACAAACTTGGGAAGGGGGACTGTCATGTCCTTTTTGAGGTCGATTTTCGAAGACCTTAACCCATTCTCTCCCATGGGTCGAAGGAGGAAAGCAAGGGGAAGATCTGAATTATATTTTTATTGTTGAGGTAGTTTTATTTATTATTATATATCCTATTGGGAAGCCTAGCGCTCTAATAGAGGAACTTATGTAGTTAGGTAATAAAGCTATTATGAGCATATAAGCTCCAAATACCATTTGAATATTTAAAAGCACTTACCTTAAGGGTCGGCCATCATTTTTATGTTGTAAAACACTCCTTGTGGCTATTTATGGAGGTCATTTGGGCATTATTGAATAATATTTTTGGTGAATATTCATATTTTGGCTAAGGTTTGCTTGTGAAGCACCTTATCTACCTTTCTCAAGGACGAAACCCCTTGATTGAGGACCTTGTCCAAGGACGGAAACCCTTGGTTGAGGACTTGTGGAGGATGAAAACCCTTCATGAGGTTTTATGTATGCAAGCTGATTTGAAAGGAAAATAAAGTATCATTTTCTTGCATGATTGGTCTCTTTAGTTCAATGATCTATTTGTTTGGAGTGGAACAACCCACTTGGGAGTGATTAATGGTATGTGTGATGTTAATTTGGCAAATATGAAATTACTATCTTGTTCTCCATATTTTCTAAGGCCAAGATCTTGAGTTTTGTGAATTTTGGAGGTGTTCTACTATTTTTCCAAGCTTGATGATGTTCATTGGTCAAGGGTTCTGTAATTAATTATTTTCACACTCAATTCTGATTTTTAACAGCTGATTGTGTTTGCTAAGGGTTTCCTAATAATTTTGGCATAAGATTTGAAGGGCTTTAGCAAGGTTTGACCCACCTTTGAGGGGTTTAACTCCTCTAGGAAAGTCGCTGCCCTAGGAAGGGTTTAAATTGCAGATTTGCAGGATTATAACAGCAGTTCCATAATCTGATTTGTGAGCTACATCTCAGCTTTTGGTCATTTCCTGAGCCCCCCTAAAAAGGGACATTACATAGATCATTGAATTTGGATGCTAGGAGGGTTTCTGAGAGACGAGTTGTGCTCCCTCTAGGATTGCCCAATCATGATCCCTTAGCCTAGGCCACTCACCTATGAACAAATGTTTTAAATGTGGAAGCGGACTCGGAGCTCACTGAGGGTCTAACCTGGTTCAAAATTTATTTACTAGTTTACTAAAAATACATAAAATATTACAATTTTAATAAAAACAATATATTGTAAAGATTCAAAACCATGAATCCAAACAATTAGAGACAAAATATAGCAAAATGGCACCAAGTGTAATGCACATTTGAAATAAAATACTTAACAATGAGGCTCTAAATGGCCTCTTGAGTTGAAAAAAACAATATGCTAAAATGGCACCATGTTTGATATCAATAATCAAACTCAACGCCTCATAAAATGGATCCTCATCCTAATCAATGAGTCTTTCTCAAACTCCTGGACATCTCAAGAGTCAGTAGAAAATGGCTAGCGCTTGCCATGTTTGGTGCTACTAGTGGTTCATCATCCAAAGCCGTCCACTCCAAGTCATTGGAATCAAACTTTCGGGCAGGTGACTCTCCTCTACCCATTTTGAGGTTGAATCAATATCATCAAACAATGAGCTATGTATCGTCTTATTTCTAAGTTACACCTTAATGAGGTTATATGCACAAAGACGAGATCATATAACCATTGTTTCTAAATGATTTCTCTTCTTCGTGTGAATTTGCTCAAAGTGATCGCTCACA
The DNA here is from genome assembly GCA_018340775.1 of Taxus wallichiana var. yunnanensis. Taxonomy (NCBI): domain Eukaryota; kingdom Viridiplantae; phylum Streptophyta; class Pinopsida; order Cupressales; family Taxaceae; genus Taxus; species Taxus wallichiana. The sequence continues at coordinate 601,813,178 of CM031241.1, read as the reverse complement.
CCGGAATGCAAGTTTGACTTGGGATCCGAATTGCCATTGAGGACATTGGCTACTAAGTGACACCCACCGATGTGTTACGAATAAATGATTGAATCATGACGGTAAAAACAAAGTTAGTTAATTCAACTAATTAGATCGCGACTTTACGCTAAAAGTCAAGTTAATAAAGTTTAAACAATTGAACTTAAAAACTTTGGTGCTTACCTAGATGGTTCACTTCTCTTGCAAAGCCGTTGAGGTTTTTACCAAAGGTGCTTTTAGCTCTGCTGAAATCACCGATTTGTCGGGTTTTTCTAGTTGCTAACTCTCATTGGGGACCATGAGCTCTGCTAGGCACCAGACAATCCATTTTTGACCTCCTATCTTTCAAGATAAGCTTTGTAATGATACCTTGGGTTCAACAAATACCCAGTGCATGTATAGAGTAATGGAGTTGATTGTTCCATCTATTATCAATGAGTTGTCATATAGGCCAATTCCATATACCTAAGACGGGACGTTCCAAATGCAATTTTTTTGAAAATTTCTTCGTGTGCTAATAAAAAAATATATATAATTTATTAATTTTACAAATATAACATGAATAATTCAATAAACTAAGACTTAAAATTGAAAGTTTGAAGATTGAAACCATTAATGATTAATCCAATTATTCATCTGCATCAGCTTCAAAAGATTTCGACGGGGATTTAAGAGGTAAGAGTCTTTATTTGAGGTTTTTCATTTTACTTTTTTCTGTTTCCCATTTAAGTAGATCTATATGTTTTGAAAGTTAATACGTTTGTAACGTGATTTCATCCACTACTACATGGGTAACTGCATCTATATGTGGTTGACGTACCTATTACAAAGCCACTGATTAGAACATAACAAGAACAAGAGTAACTGTTACACTGTTCTCATGATTTTCAAATGCTAACACTCGACTAAGCTAGCTATATCTAGTTAGTGTCTGCTGCAAGTCCACAGAAAACTACAATATCTTTATAGAAAATTAAGCAAGCATAAAGATTACTCATTTTTCTGAATGCCACAACATTGTACAAACTATAATCTCTACTTTTTCCTTTTTAAAAAAATTGTGACTATTATATTTTATATTTGAGAATAGGATTACATACATTCTGATCCTTGCTACATGCAGATGGGTCTGAAGCAAAAACTTCTGCGATATATAAAATCTTAAATATGCAGCAAACAAACAAAATGTCCTATCACTGAAACAGAAAGAACCATAAACTATCTCGAGATAACCAGCAACGAAGAATTAACAAACACTAGCTGTATAGTGTATGACTGAAAATTTATAAAACTCGACCTGTGACCATTACTTCATATCATCAGACATAACATGGAGGAGCAACAATACTTCTGCAGTTTATGGCAATTATGAGAAATCTGCATGTTGTTTTTTACTAGAATGTATTAAAAGTTTTAAAAATATTAAAAAAGTATTATAAAACTGAAATTCACATGTTTTAATGTTGGAAAAGTGCAGATTTTGTTGGGGACGTTGTGAAGTCCCCGGGACGTCTCGGGGACGTCGTGAATAGAGTAATGGGTGTGTTTGTTTTGTGGGGGACGTCCCCCTTTTTTGGAAATTCTATTAGGAAATCCCAAATCCCCAGTCCCGGGGCGCCCGGACGTCACGTGAGCAAAATGGCAGGGGCATCCCGTGTAACACTAGCCAATTTAGGTACTCTATCCTTGAATGTTGCCCTTATTGGCTCTTTTACCGATCCATAGCCTCATTAATGTAATTCATGGCCAATTTTTCCCCATTCACCAACTACAACACCTTAACAAGGGTCTGAGCAATTTTCACAACTTTTTTTGTTGTTTTTCAAAAACCCTTTTTGGTGTCTTTCCCATCTTGTTTGCGGCTCCACTAAGATGCATTCCACTCATCACTTGAAAACTTTTTTAAGTTATGTCCATGGGAAAGCAAAGATCGCAATGTGAGGAAGTTCATTGCAAATCTTGGGATGGGTGGCTTAACAAGTTACTCGCCCTTGATGTTTTTCCTCATTAGGTTCAATAACCATGAGTGGTTGTAGATGTATTTTTAATGCTCTTCCCGATCCAATCCTATTTGCCTATATCCTCAAGCATGAGGTCTATGCAATGTGCAACACATGGAGTCCAAAATATGGTTTTGTATTTATTCTCTAACATATTACCAACAAGAACTTAGTGAGAGGCATTATCTTTGATGATTTGTACAACATTTTCCACCCCTACCTCTACGATAACCTCATCCAAAAGCTGAAACAAAAAACTTGCATCTTTATCCCATCAAATGGATCAACTGATTTGAAGAACAATTTTCCTTGTGGGCAAGAGGCAAGGAAATTTATTTTGGTATAGTTATTTCCATCACTCCATCCATTTAACATAATGTTACATCTTGTTTTTGCCCATGACTATTTACAACCCTTCAAGTATTCGTCTATTGATCCAACTTCTTTTTGCAAAAGAGATTCACTCAAGTCATGCATACTAGGGCCTTTGAAGCCCTTGCCAACAACAACAATAGAATCCTAGATAAGTTGGTAATAAGGTGAGTGGGCAACATTGGAGGGGATATTTGCATCATACCACCATCTAGCTATGTATTCAAAAGTAGAGTCTCTATATTGCTTCTTCCAATGGCTATCTAAAGTAGGCTGATTCTCACTCGGCCTAGAGGCATTGGCAGGGGTGGAGGAGGATGGGAAAAAGCTTTGAATGTTCTTTGACTTCCTCTTTTGAGGCCGGTTTTCATGAATGAGAGGAACATACCGAAAGGGGTCTCTAACATTGACAAAAGGGTTAGAGCAAGAGCCTTCAACACTAGTGTTTGTTTGGGACATGGCAAGCTGCCTCTTTCTCCCTATTTCGCAGTGTCTATCTCTTTTTGCGTAGCCTTTGTTCGTTATATTTTTCAATCATGCGTTGTATTTCCAATTTAACGAGTTTGATGTCTAGTGCATCACATGGGACAACTTGGCCTCTTTGACCAGCCAAGTGTTGCTTCAACCTATGAATCCCCTATTATGTGTTTCTTACAATATTTGCAAAACACTTGATTATCAACAACATCAACATGGTTCCATGTAGGGTCTTTGACTCGGGAGGCATGGTAAATGCAAACAAATCTGAAAATACAAATATGCAAACCTATCTTAATTTTTTTGCAACAAAAGAAATATATTTCAGATTTGCAATATTATGAGAGAGAAAAATAGGGGCAGATTTATGTTTTTAACATACCTTTCAATGAGATGAACTATGAAGATCAATGGGCACAAGAATCTGGTCAAGAAATCCTCCAAGCTTGTAGATGGGTTGTAGCCTCCTAATGTAGATGCCAAATCCACCACAAATAGCCCACAAGGAATGCCAAACAAGCTCCAAGCTCACTCCAAATCACAACTCTTCAATGCAGCTCCACAAACTCCAAATGCTCACAAATGCTCAATGAGAGAGGTGTGAGGCAAATGGGGGTGTCTATATAACATAATTTTAGGGTTAAGGTTGAAAAACGTCAACTTAAAAGTTATATTTAAAAACAAAACGTGTTTTAAATGTGAAATCACCGCTTTAGTTTGTTGCACTTATAAAACCAAGCTTCCCATTCGCTGGCACACTAGTGCATTAGGAGGTGACCTTCCTTGTCTTCGTTGGATTCAACCATGTTAAAATCCCAGTAGATGATCTAGTGTACTTTAGGGAGGGAATCGACTAGCCATCTTCATAGCTAAACTCGTTCGAAACATCATTGGAAGCATAAAGGTTAGCGAGCCCGATAAGATGATTGTCGAAATCAAAGAGGGTCCACATTATCTGATGAGTTGGATTCGAGCCCCAAGAAATGACATTCTAAGAAAGCTTTGGAGAGATAATAATGATGACACCTCCCTTGTCAGGGTCCTGGTAGTTGGACGTCTGGAAAATGGCACCCGACCAAATAGCATGAGCAACAAACTGAAGAAGAAATCCAATGATATTAGTTTCTTGTAGGCATAAGATTTTCATGTTACGGAAATACTGACAACTACCCTTGATCATATAGTTGCGGGTTGGCTCAATAAGGCCTTGTACATTCCAAGGTGTACAATCGTGGGAGACTATCAAGGTGCATGTTGTATCCTTCATTTAGGTCTTGGAGGGTGGAAAACTTGTTAAGAAGGCACATTAATGTTGATTACTTGGAAAAAAGTCACCAAACTATAAGGTGCACCATTTTCCTTAAACATACTCCGTCTCTCGAGGGGGTGGACTATGAGACCAATGAAGAATGGTTTTGCAATCAAGAGTCACCAATCTATTTTTTCTTCTCGAGGAGTCACCTCATGGTGGGGTTGTGATGACTGGAAGGCTAGGGTCATGGTCTATAAAGGGAAAATTGCGTGTAATAGTCGGGGCATGTGGAATGGGTGGGGCCATTTGGATGGTCGGTGGGGCATTTTGCTTGTTGTTGTATGATCCCACTTTTTCAGACCTAGTCAGGTGGGTGGTACACAATAGTTGGCGACTTGCAGTAGCGTGAGAGGCCATTGTGTTTTTCTTGTGGGAGGTCGTGGTCCAACCATCACCTAGAGGAGCTGGTGGCTTTGCCGTCATGGCGGGGTTTTCTTGTGACGATGTCCACAATTCTACCATCAAGGGCATTCCTAAATCACGTGGTTTGAAGATTGGCATGGGAAACACATATTCAAAAGGTTTATATAAAGCACTGTTGTGAAAAATGAGTATCATTGACTTGAATATTATTGGTTTCTCAGAATCGCTTGGCTAGGTCAATTTCCACACAAACCCTCCGTTGGGGGCAAGTGACATAAAACTTGGTTTTCTCATGGTAGACAAATTACCATAGGGGTTGAATGAGCTTATCAACAAAACTCCAAATGGGGAGGAAGCTCACGAAATTCAACCCATACAAGGAAATTGAATTTTTCTTGTTCAAAAACTTGAAAGTTCTTAGTCCAACGGGAGAAAACCACTAGGGTGTTGCTGTTAGGAATATTGTGTTATTACTAACATGAAAGTGAGTTAATTAGTTAAATAATTGTTTGTACGTGTGAAGAATAATGCAATGAGTTGTTAGTAACAATTCATAGTTAGAAATAATATGTGAGTTAGTATAGATTAAATACTAGACATTACAAGAGTTGTTGTAATAGCTCTCATAATAGTCTAGAGGTGAGAGTAATTGTAGGAGGTTACATTACAGTGATATCATCCTATAAATGCGATGTCTCTCACATAGAACACAATTGAAGAAGAAGAAAATTCTTTCTATTGTGTGTTAATTTTTATTGTGCATTTGATGTGAGATCTCTGACCAAATTTGTCATTTGGTATCAAAGCATGGTAATCTAATTATTGTGCTCTACGGCAAAATTCATTTGTCATGCTCCTACTTATGAAATCTATTGATATGACAACAAGAGTTTAGGCTAGTCTTTGTAGACTTCTATTTTGTACAAAATATGAGTTTTGAGTATATGTATTTGAATCAGTGTGCACCTTTTATTACACTAGAGTTGTCCTCTGTGCAGGTCTGATCCCCATCTATCTTTTCATTGTATTTGCCATGATTGTTACATATATGCAGTCAGGGGCATGTGTTGCTTACACGACTTGAAATATCCATCTGCAGATCTGGGAAATATCGTAAAACTTATACCATCCATTGCATTAAGGCATTGATAAATTTGCAGTCTTGTGGGAAGGACATAGGGCAAATTCAGCAAGATTTCAGAATCTGTAGACTTGAATGCATAAGCTGCTTCTTTCAGTCCTTTTGTAGATAGTTGAACTAACATTTCATGCATTTGACATCTGCCTATCTCTGTCTTTCATCTGATTCAACTCGGTTGGATTTGGAATCAATGAGCAGTCTCTTCGTGTGTCAACATTCCTGTGCCATATAGTTGAGCGTGGAGGTCAAAACTGCCAAAGACATTATTGGCATTCAGTAGTGAATGGATGCATTTGTGCATTAACCAATTCTTCATGCATGTTTCATTGACTGTACGTATTTTACATTGAACTCGATCTTGGACTCCTCCGACAACACCTCATTGCATTGGTTGCGTGTAAAAACGTGATAAAGAATTCGGCATTGGTTGCTTGTAGATCTATATGATGTTGGAGAAAAAGTGAAGCCAAAATAGCAATACAGAAGGTGCGTTTCAGGCCTCGTACAACCATCAGCATGTGTAGAACGATTCCTGCTGTTGCATTGCATTTCCACCGTTTCATGCAAGTTTCACTCACCATTACATCCGGATCAACTTGCATTGAAAGGTGTGTTATTACCTTTTCTTTATTAAAAATAAAACAAAAAGTTGCGGATTAGGAGGTATATAGCTACTTTTATGTAACAAGATTTGAAATGATGGATGGAGTGAGTGGTGTTTATCCTTTTGCTAAGACTTTCAATCAGAATAGGTCATAGGGTCAACTCGCAATGGGACAAAATTGTTTAAAGTGGTGATTTTTATATAGGTGTGAAAATTGTTAAAATAAGTGCTATATGGGAGATCAAACAACGACCTCTTGTCAGTCACTAGTGATGGGACCGCACAATACATTAGTGACCACCGACAACCAACTGCGCCAAAACAAGTAAAGTTGAGATATGTAACCAGTGGCAGTGGATACTAGTAATGCCATTTGAGATCAGAGTGGTAGTGATCCAAAATGGCGGCTACATATGAAGACAACAAGGACTGAGTCCTCATCATTTCCTTTTTTGTATTTTTAGTTTTCTTGTGGTGTGCAAAATAAAACATGTGTGTGTGGAGTTTCTATATTTCCCCTTGATAGGATGATGATGTAGGAGATTTAAACCATGAGTCTTGAAGCAGGAGATGTTCTTGACAAAGTAGATGGTTGATGTGTTCCCACTACTTTTGATTGGTTAGGTTGATGTTCCCAAAATTGGTTGATAGTGTTCTCTATTTATGGTTGAGGTCACGTTCCCCTCGATTGGTTGATGAAGGGCCCAGTTTTAAGGTCGGTGTGTTCCCACAATCAAGTTTAAGCACCAATGCAACACGTTGAAAGGTCAAGACCATGTGCAAGCTCCGGAGTGACATGTTGCTTAGTTAGAAGGTGGTGTTTCTCCCATGTTCGTACTAAGGGGGAATGTTAGGAATATTGTGTTAGTACTCACATGAAAGTGAGTTAATTAGTAAAATAATTGTTTGTACGTGTGAAGAATAATGTAATGAGTTGTTAGTAACAACTCATAGTTAGAAATAGCTTGTGAGTTAGTATACATTAAATAATAGACATTACAAGAGTTGTTGTAACAACCCTCATAATACTTTAGAGGTGAGAGTAATTGTAGGAGGTTACATTACGCTAATATTATCGTATAAATGTAATGTCTCACACATTGGAATGTAATTGAAGAAGAAGACAGTATCTATTGTGTGTTAATTTTATTGTGCAATTGACGCGAAATCTCTGACCAAATTTGTCAGTTGCGAATGAACCATGGGCTATGGTTAATAATGGCTTTCAGTGTTCAGGATTGGAAAAGTGGAAAAGGAAAAAACCATTGGCCATATTTGGAACCCTTCTAGCTTAACACTGTAAGGTTGCCAGTGGATATGAATCTACTGTTTGAGCATGCCTTTCGGGGACTCGGCCAACATAATAGGCAACCAAAGTAGATGTTTCAAACTAGTGACAATATTTGTCAAATTTAGGCAGATCAAGCACAACATTAGTTAAGGGGGTATCTAGTTGAGAGCCATTACATTGTGAAACTCCTTCAGTACAAACTTGTGTGGGCATTTTAGTGCCATTGCTTTCCAAAGCTCCAACAGCGGTATCTGCATCAAATGATTCATTTGCCGTGGAGGTGGCCTTTAATATGGGGGGCTGGCCAAGCGCCACCCTATGGGATGCATGATTGACTCAGTGCACTAAATGCACAGTTAATTTGAAAAAGTAAATCCTGCTTGAATCAGTAGTAGATCGCAGTATGACGATATGAAAATGGTGCAGAAAACCCTAAGACATTCCCTCTGCAGAAAAATCATTTGAAACAAAATTGCATTATGGTCTTGTCGCTCCCCTAGTATTTTTAAGGACTAAAATCCCACACAAAAAGTAAATGTAGTTAAATTGCTCATCGAATTCTTCAATTAATTAATGATTAATAATACAAATTTAATTTACTAATGCCCAACAAAAAGTAGTTATGACCTTGGAACATCCCTGATTGAATATACTTCCTCCATCCAGCAATAGCAGGGTTTAAACTGTTATTGGACCTCCGTATATTTTGCTTATGATTTTGAATGAAGTAAAGGAAAATGGAGGATTCTTTGCAATTCCATAATAAATAATGCACAAAGGAAGAATCAACAACAGATCTTCCACCATGGGAGCAGCACAGTAAGGTTGTCAACATGCTTCACATCCATTATAAGGCCACCTCTTCTCTTCTTCAAATTTCCCACTCAGGATTTCTTATTACATGTCCAATCAGTGTAAGCCATATTTCTCACAACTTTTTACAGCTTGCATTTGCTTGTCTCAATAAGTTTCCGAGCATACACTTAGAATTATCAGTTTTCTGAATACCCACTTAAAATTTGTAGTGGATGTTACAGGAGTGGTATTTTTTTGCCCTTACACACACAGATATGTTCACATGCTTATACATCACTTTCTCAGCAAAATACCCACTTAGAATTCATGTAGATGTTACATGATCCGGTATTTTGGTCATTTAAAATATTAGATATATGTGTACTGTGTACATATACACAATGATTCACGGTTATATACCCATTTTCTCAGCAGACGTTTAGAACTTATCAGTTTCCTGAATACCCACTTGGAATAAATGAATGGAATTTTTTTACCCTTCAAAATACTACAAATTTATTATTGATTTGGATCAGACTGCAAGCATTTTACAAATGATATTCAATACACAAAGAAAGATATTCTATTCAACATACTGATTACAAATAATACTGAGGCTAATAAATAGCCATGGAAATAGAAAACTGACTTCCTACAAACCAGGAAGTCACACAACAAAACACCCGTTAATATCATTACGGGTACAACAAAATTATATTGTTGAAACAAAACCTGTATTATTAATAATGAGTTATAATATAACTCATATTAATAATATTACAATATAATAATGAGAGCACTAATTAAATAATTCCTAACATTCCCCCCCTTAGTGCGAACACGGGAAAACACCATCTTCAACCAAGCGACATGCCGCTCCGTAGCTTGCATTGGTGTCGATCCTCAACATTGGTGTGGGAACTACATCATCCGAGGACGTTCAACCTATTAGATGAATACATGAATTGGGACCGTTCAACCAATTCACATCAACCATCAAATCGATCGATCAAGAACACTTCTGTGATAGTATCAATGGTACAAATCATTATCATCTCGGGGACACACAAGCACGAGATTGCACACAGAACAAGGATGCTCATCTTCTTATTCATCACACAAGACACAAAGATGTCACTAAAGCGAAGCCAAGACCTCGAGGTAGCGGCCACGAACTCGAGGACGCCGATTGTCCTCCTGCCTCCGTTGCCTCCATCCTCCAATAAATGATGTTGCTAACTCAACTTGATTTGGATATGAAGCTCAACATGTATAATGCCCCTCCTTAATTTGAACTCGGATGTCGGATTCCACCGATAGTGCATCCGGTGAAAAGTGAGGCAATTTTTTTTCACTTTTCCGACTTTTGACAATAACAATAAAAGATTACTATACAACTTAGACTATTTTAATAGACACGAAAAAGGCACATTATAATGACAAGGACTTTGATGACACATAACTCTACTCAAGATAAAAAATTGATAACATGACGATGACTCACATTTGAAAATAATACTAATGTCACCTAATACAAATAACTTAAAAGTAACAAATTTTGTTGACATGGATCATATGCAACTACGACACTTTTACAAACAAAAGACTATGACTTGTCAAGAAGACATACAATCTTTACGATGGATGCAAAACATATTAAAAACTATACCAAATATTTCACTTGTAAAATAAAAAGACACCTATTATAAAAACATAACCAGACCCTTCTAAGATTATTAATAAACAAGTGAAAAAACACATTACCTAAACACGTTTTCTAATGGAATGTATACGGTGGAGTAATAAATAAAACTTAAAAACAAGACAAGGTACTACACAAAGGACTACCGTGACAAAATAGATTTTTTGATTGTCAAACTTCCACACTATTATGGCATTTCCACGAACCTGTCTTTCATCACTCCACAGTTTGCATGAACATTGGCATTTGGCATTGGGAATGATATAGCAATCTTTACGTGCCACTCAAACCATGATAATCTAAAACCAATTCTTCCACAAAATTTGGATCTCCACGTTGACTGTACATGGCCGCGCATGAAAAAGAATCAGTTTTTGCACAGTTGTCCAACGAGCACAAGCTGTGAGGACACGTTACCAATGATAGAGCAGAAAAAATTGCAAATATGGTAGCGACCATTCAATATCTATTGAATGTCAAATAGATTGCGTTGAGTTGGTTTGCAGCACCGAATTCAATTCCACGATTGAGAAACCGAACCAGATTCGCCACCCAAAGGAGTCTAAGCTATGGCTCGAAGTTCCAAAGATATGATTGCGCGGCTGTGGAAAATCCAACGCTTTGGAGACTCACATGTAGATCGAACCAGTTCCAGCGACTGTACATGCACAAAAAAAACGTGACAGCTAAACTTGTCTGCTAAACATTCTAAACTGCGAAAATGTGGAGCTCGATTGACACGTTCTGTCAACCAATCAACATGTTCACAATGCGCTCGGTTATTTGGCTTTAAGTACGACTGCTTCCAAGTGATAGATCTGGCCTATCGATTAAAAGAAATCTGTACACCTCCCACTGCAGAATTACCCGTTAAATGACATGCAAATGACAAACTGTGCGTTCCTTTTATTTGGCTAAGAAATATGAATACATACTAAGTATTTACCATCAAAAGCACCAAGAACACAGATCTTGTTTCTGCAGGTTTCCACACGACTGCACAGGTATGTGAATGTGCGCACCAAGAAAAAACAACTGCAGACTCTCATCGAAATGAACCTTGCTCAAAGAATGGAGACCGGACGTATGGAAGAGGCATTTCTGGATCTCAAGCGCTCTGATACCAAATATTGATTTGGATCAGACTGCAAGCATTTTACAAATGATATTCAATACACAAAGAAAGATATTCTATTCAACATACTGATTACAAATAATACTGAGGCTAATAAATAGCCATGGAAATAGAAAACTGACTTCCTACAAACCAGGAAGTCACACAACAAAACACCCGTTAATATCATTACGGGTACAACAAAATATATTGTTGAAACAAAACCTGTATTATTAATAATGAGTTATAATATAACTCATATTAATAATATTACAATAATAATGAGAGCACTAATTAAATCCTAACATTTATGAGTGTTGAACCTGTTTCATGCTTGATCGTACCCCATTTAATTTGGGTCATGCTCGAATGCACTCATAATTTTTACACGATAGCCTCTCCGGATGTCACTTTATTATGGTAGGGAGGATGTTGACCCAGTCATGCTATTATAGGTGTGTCCCATTACAATGACACCGCAACACCTCAGACAAGTCATGGAGGAATATCATCACATTTGTATGGATTGACAGTGAATATGGAAATCAGAACTGTATTGATGTCCATGATTGACCAAAATTCACAAAGAAGACTTAGGTGCAAATTCACATGTGTGGCGGGGTCCTTGTTTAGGAGAGGTCCGCCTCAGATTTTATGTGCAGATGAATGTGCCCAATGGCCTTGAAGCTGCATTTGAAGCAGGGACACATGAACACCCACATTAAAATGGGAATGCGATACACCAAAATGTCTATGCCTATGCATGAAATCTCTAAGGGAAACAAAGTTCTAATAATTTCTACAAATGACTAAAGTAGGTCAATGGAACTCAAAACTACAAGCCGCAGTAGATAATCAGGAGTGCAAAAGGAAACACCAACAATAAAAATGGGGGCATCTTCCTTCTCTCCGGTATTAACATTGCTTAGAGATGCTTGTGTGCTTTGTGGGTCCCCTTGTCTTATGGTTATTACTAATGTAAATGAGGTAAAAAAGAATCGTAGAAGAAAGGACTACCCATACACATTGTTGAAAATCCCACAAAAATTAATCCCTAATTAAAAGCCATGGCGGAAGCTCCCTTAAGCAAAAAATGTGGTATCTATAAACAAAACTAGAAAACAATCTCCTGAATACGAGGGGGCAAAGTCTAGATAAGAAGAGCAAATAAATGTAGACTTGGTTGTGCTGTCCCAAGTTTGTTGCACAAAAAGAGTCCTCCTCTTGGTGAAGAAGCTTTAAACTTCTGCTGTGTATCCTGCTGCAGTGGTTAATATTCAAGGTCTTAATATCTTTCAGAAAGCACTATCTATAAGCTTGTCTAGTCCTCTACAAATGCTCAAGCTAGTCTCAGAGAAATTTGCTTCAAGAAAAATACACTCTTATATGTGGATTCTAGCTTTTAAAATGAAATCTGCTTTGGGAAGTTGTGAAAATAATCCTAGTTTATTCGGATTAGTGTGAGTTGGCTTTTGGCCTATGTTGCCAGGATACGGATACGATACGCGGATACGTCAATTTAAAAAAACCCTTGGATACGATACGTCTTGGATACGTCCGTACATATATATATATATGTAATCTGCTCATTTTACTGCTCATTTACTCATTTTTTAGTCCATAAAAAACTGAAATAGTAATACAAAACTTGAATCAATGTTCAAAACATTCAATATACTTAAGACTTTACATTTTTATTGATCATGTGGCTGCCATACATATGATATACGAATATCATGTTAACATGAATACGAACAAAACTTGAAATTTGAAAAATATACTAGTAACTAGATCCATGTTCAAATTTTCAAAACAAACAATATACTTAAGATTTTACATTTCATTGTTCATGTGGCTGCCATACATATGATATAGGAATACAAACAAATCTAGAATATATCATCTAGATTTTCCTCAAAATCAAGTTCATGTGTGCCACTTGCGCTAGCTCCACTCTCATTAACTCCACTCTCCGCTCCTTGCGAACTCCCTTGAGCATCATCTTCGCCATCAAATAATGAAAGTTGGGCAAACGTGGCTACGGAGGCATCCAAGTCTGTGGTCTCTGGAATAAGATCCCAAAGTTTGTGAGGCCCTTTAGCATACTCCTCAGACTTGTGTGACAAGAGGCGCAAATTGGAGTGCACATATACCAAATCCTCAGCTTTTTGTGGGGGAGAGGGTGTATTATTTTATTCATTTAGTGTTTAGGGTTCGGTTTTAGGGAGTAGAAAAGTCAAACATTAAAAAAAAATGAAATAGAACTAAAAAAACGTATATAATGTTGGATACGTACTTGATACGTACGTGGGTCGTCAGGATACGTCACGGATACGTCTGTACGTATCCGTGACGTACCCGTACGTATCAGGCACGTATCCGCCACGTATCCGCCAAGTATCCGTATCGGATACGTATCCAAGGGGATTCGGGGGGTTTTGGAGTATCCGTGCAACGTAGCTTTTGGCCCTTTTCTGCCCACATATAAGGGCAATTAGTGGTTTAGATTACTCATGTCTCATATCAGCCCAATGGTCCACATAGTGAGTGGCTATTATGAATAGGAGTGCTTTGTAAAACATTCTTTCATGGTATCCAATTTCAGAAAATGTGGCATGCCATAAATAAATTGCATTATAATAACAGGAGATGCATCTCAACTCATGGTACACATCATTGAGATGGGTATGCATTTCCAGGAGTATTTAGACTTTGCTCGAAATTTTCTGCCTTCTCCTTGTGCATCTCATGCCATTTTTTCAGCAACACCCTAGAATGACTAAAATGAATAAGAACCTGTTTGCTATTGTTTCATAACACTAGAATGAATATATATATATATATATATATATATATATTATCATCTCCTGGTACTCATGTATTCTGCTCTGAAAAATGGCATCCTTGTCTTTTGTAACCGAGACATCTCCTATATCCAAGGGACTATGATCACATGAAATGAAATATAAATAGCATTTTAATGTTCCACAAAAACTAAAGAATGTGAGAAAGTAAAAGAAATAAGTGCATTCCACACGAGAGAGACGGTATTTTTACAGTGGAAACCCTCCAAACAGAGGTTGAGAAACCCATATTGCCCATTTGGGCAAATGACAGCTCATCAAATCATTACAAGAATGTACGAGACTATGATCCAAGGTCTCCAAGTACGCTCTTCAAGATCTCCCGCAAATCTCTATTGACTAGCCTCAGTGCAAGGGATGATTGATTAACAAATGTAAGATTGGAGTACCTACATATCATTTCTCACGAGGGTAGCTCCACCTGACATAAGGGCCCTAAGAGTTACGGACCATTGGATCTTTCTTAATCTCGACCATTTGCACTTACAAGTGGACTGGTTGCCCTTACATCATTAGATGATCCCGATGTCTGTTATAATACGTAAGTGGGTCTATTGATCCCTCTTATACATCATATTATTATGACATCTTATATAGGGGTTAGAATAAATTCTACCCCAATAAACATTATTGGCCATCATTAGTGTAGGAATTACTTGCCTTCTATGTGTGTTTGTGTTTGGATGAGCTTGTGGAAGAGCTCGTAAAGGTGTGCTGCCTGTAACATGCAGAGGCCAAATATTTGAATTGAGCAATTAAGCAGAATACACAAATATTGTAGCCTTAAAATGGGTTACGGTGGAAGCATGATGCAAAACAATGCATGTGAAGCTGCGGCCCAAAAGTGGGCACCAAAGTAGATTATGAAGTAAAAATAAAACTGTTTGTCACAATTCAGTGAAACTGTCAGTCCTACATAGTAGTAGTTGAAGCTAGCGTGTAGTAGAATACGGCATGCATTTGAATGGGCTATTTTCTTGGGGGTGCTGCTACATATACACAATGTTGCTTGTCAGTGAGAAGGGGATGGAACAAACTCGAAGAGAGATGGAATGAAGGAACATCCGAGTGTAGCTGTAATATTCAACATGTACTCAACTGCAAGTTATAGATGTCGGCAATAGTTCATGGAGAATAAAAGAAAGAATTCACTTTCGATTGTCGCTAGGGCCATTGGACATTGAGGCTGTGTGTTGGAGTCAAATTGTGACCTGTTTGTACACCGAGTGGTGAGGGAGTAGGTTGTGTGAGAGTTCCACTGTATAGTGAGGACACTGTAATTAGGTTTGATTGTTTTGAGTAATTCACGCAGGTAGTTGTTGGCTTGCCACAATGGGATGGCAACATTGTAAGGATGGGACACTTTTATGATGTTGGTGCCTGATAGTGGCGGTGATGAGGTTGTATGGCTATTGAGCTGGTGAAGGCGCCATAGCAGGTGTAGGGTGTTGAGGACAGGGAACTGAAAATATCAGAACAAAGATGGATTGTGCAAGATTGAATGCAGGAGCATGGATTCGGCTTGAAGTGATGTGCACAAGTGGACACATTAGTTTCTGCAAAAGCGTTCAATTTACAAAAATAATTTGTTTTAAGTCCTTCAAATCTGCCCTCGGTCATGACAAGTGGGCAGCACATGCAGATGTCTGTTGTTTAACCACAATGGGGCAAGAACATTGCAAGGATGAAGATCTTTTTGTGTCCGGTGCTCGGTGGTGGAGATGACGATGCACGAGGTTGGGTGGCTATTGACCTAGTCATATGAAAAACCCTTTTTAAATTTTTCTTATTGAGGGTCACATTCATAAATATTTAAGTATCATTGACTTGCATCATTCATGAATAGATTTTTTTCTGCCTTGTTTTTTTTCCTAGGCTATTATTAGTATAATATAATAGCAACTAAAAGTCTGTACATAAAGATTCGAGTTACCTATGTTGCTACATTATCTTTTCCCCAAAAACTACAAAACATCTTGCATTAATTCATTTGCCCACCTATTTACTGCCGTAAACCTAGTGTTACTAGAGTAAATCTTCCTTGTACAGATTTAAAACACTGTGAATATTCTGCATGATTTAATGAGTACGTTTCATCATAAATTGGTTATCATAATAATTCAACATTATTGCCAATAAGGTCAAGATATCATTCCATTCAATTAGAGAACAAGGTATCGTGAGAAACAACCATCTATCGGGGTTAAAGATTAGTGAATTAGTTGACCTCTAGTAGCTAGTGTTTGCTCATTGGTGAATCTACAGTGAAATTGAAAAATGAGGCCTTGAAATTTGATACACGAGTGCATTACACATTAGGGAACCACTCCAATTTGGGTAGAAATCAAGATCTGCTAGGTTTTCAACTCATCAACGACCAATATTGACAAGGAATGGCAACATGTCCACCCAATAAAGATAGTCTTAGTATAGAAGCTATGAGTTTATAACTCTTTCATATGATATTAGATTGATTAGAAATTTGATAGGGGCCTTGTTTAGACCCCCGACCCACCGGCAAACTAAATTTCAGCTTAAAAGTCATCCATTTCACTCCTCAAATGCACAAAAACTCTGTCATGTTTTGTCCTTAACTAGCGTCATATGATGTCAAAATGAGTTGGATTTTAAAACTGCATTATTGTTTTGGGCTACGTTGCAATCGGCACCCATTGGGGTGCTCAAAACATACAGTGGCGCGGGGTGGGAGTGGCGGGGGCAAGCCATGGAGCGGGAAAGGACTGTGGAAACGTCTGGGTATGACACAGGCCGTACCCGGGCATTTACACAGTGTTTTCGCCGCTCCCAAGCCAAAATATGTCTTTTTTAATTTGTTTTTTTTTCATGTTTTAAAAGCCCAATAACATTAAAAAATTAAATATTCTTCTAATCTAAACCCTAAAAGCTAACTCTAAACAATAAAACAAAAGAACAACACAAAAACAAAACATAAAGCAAAGAAACTTACCTTTGGCTCTCCAAAATTGCATTGTGTTTGTCTAGGGTTTGAGGAGCTATTGCTAAGCTTGTAGGAGTGTGAGGAGCTGCAAAGGAGGAAGATTTGTGAAGGATTTGTGGTTTACTAAGTGAAGGTAAGTTTTTTTTAATTTCTAACCTTGTTTCTTTTTTTTGTTATTTAATCTTTCACACATTACATTTTTTTGCTCTTTCTATTTAATTTTTTTAATTTTCAATGCATGCCATTGTTTTCTTTGCTTTTTGTTTTTGAACCTTGTAGGTACTTCTACAATGGCAACAAGTTCTGCTTCTTCTAGGCAATCTTTGGTCAGGGAATTTGACCCAAATTCACCATTATGGAGGCATGTAACAATAGTTCAACTTGTAGGTGATGGTTGTTTTGAATGGAAATGCAATGATTGTGGAGTATTCAAAGGATCTTACGTTAGGGTGAAAAGCCACTTGTGTGCCATAACGGGTAATGGTATAAGAGTATGCACGAGGGAGAATATCTTTGGGGTGCCAAAAGCAAAAGTTTTGACATATATCAAAGAGTAGGAAGATGCAGAGGCAAATGTGGCTATGAGAGTGGGTCATCCATTGGCCAAAAGAAGAGGTTCATCTCATTCAGCGAGGCCTCCTGTTGCCCCATCACCTAGTGGATCCCCAATTGTGGCCATGCCACATCCATTTGTGGCTCCGACCTCCACGGATGAAGATGCTTCCCCTGCACGAAAGAAAAGTAAGACAAGAGGGCCATTGGAAAAGGCCTTTCAGAATGAGAGCAGGGAAATTGCAGATGAACACATTGCAAGGTGTGTATATGTTAATGTTCTTTCTTTTATTGTTGTGAGATCACCTTATTGGCATGAGATGGTGAAAACCATCAATGAGGCACCAAAAGGGTATAAATCACCAGGATATGAGAAGATCCATACCTCCCTTTTGGATAAACAAAAAAATATGTGGAAACCTCCTTGTAACCAATTAGGGACTCATGGGCCAAAACAGTTGTGTCCATCGTTTCTAATGGATGGAAAGATGCAAGAAAACCGCCCTTTAATCAATGTGATTGCAGTATGCCCTAAGGAGGAATGTTTTTGAAAGCGGTTGATTGTGAGGGGCAAGTGAAGGATGCCCAATTCATAGCCAACATCCTCTTTGAGTCCATTGAGGTAGTGGGGCCTCAAAATGTTGTCCAAGTCATAACGGACAACGCCAAAAATTGCAAAGTTGTAGGGATGCTAGTTGAGGCAAGGTATGGGCATATTTTTTGGACACCATGTGTCGTGCATTCATTGAATTTAATGCTAAAGATGGCAAGCAAAATAGAGTGGATCCAGCAAGTGTATGCAGAAGCTGAAGAGATCCAAATGTTTGTCACCAACCACCACATGTCACAGGGCATTTTTAGATCATTCTCGCAGTTGGAGCTACTGAAGGTAAGGAAAAGCTTTTTTTTTTTTTTTAATTTAAAATTTAAATATAAGTTTTTAGTATTCTTTTAGTTTTCAATTTTATTTTTAATTTTTGTTCCTCATTCTTATTAGGTTGTTGAGACTCGGTTTGCATCACACACAATCATCTTGAGACGACTTGTGAAGGTGCGACATGCACTCATGAGGATGGTAATGTCCAATCTTTCTCAGTGCGTATGGAGGCAATCAAACACTCAACGGGCTCAAAAAGTGAAGAACATGATCTTAGAGGACCCTTGGTGGGATAGAGTGGAATATCTGTTGAGTTTACGCAGAGCCCATTATGAGCATGATCCGGTTTACTGACATGGATCAGCCATGTCTAGAGAGATATATGGCGGCATCGACTCAATGATTGAGAAGATAAAAGCCGTCATAAATGCAAAAGAAAAGATCCCGAGGAAATATTTTTCAAACAAGTGCAATCAATCCTCATTGAGTGGTGGAACAAAATGACCACCCCACTACATCTACTTGCTTTTGCATTGACTCCTAGATTCTATAACAGAGATCATTTCCTTGCCAAGGAGGGTAGCACCATACAGGGATGCAGAAGTCAGTGAGGGATATATGGCGGCATTGGATAGGCTCTTCCCTAATCCTGAGGCCCAAGACCAGGTTATGGTAGAGTTTGGCAATTTCATAGTAGAAACGGGTCATAGCCTTCTCGCTCTTCGGAGAAAATACAAGATGGATGCTCATATGTGGTGGTACCTCCATGGTCATGCATCGGTTTACTTGTAGCCTCTTGCAATCAAGGTCTTGGCACATGTAAGTTTTTTATTTTTTTATTCTCTTTCTTTTTTTGTTATAACTTTTAGTTTTTAAAATTTAAGTTTGAGTGTTTAAGTTTGAAGTTGAACTTTGCATTGACTTTGAAGTTTGGGTTGCCTTAATAGGTTGCAAGTTCATCTTCCTTTGAGCGACTGGAGTACATATATTTTCATCCACTCACAGAAGCGCAACTTGATAGGTTGGGGGCTAAAAGGGCTTAAGATTTGGTATACATACATTCCACCTTGCGCCTTTTATCCCACAAGCTAGCGAGTACAAGGAAGGGTCAACAAAACATTGGGACATTGATCCAGAGATAGTTGACTTGGATGCTTCCATTTCCCGCCATGGAGCATATGATGATGAGGAGAGTTCTGTGGCACCACGAGACCTACATGCACAAGGGGTGCAACTAGCAGTGGCCCTAGTGCGAGTGGTTCGAACCCATGTGGTTCTAATGAACCATGTAATGATGATGATGTTGTTGATCTTGTTCCTCTTGATGAAGAGGAATATGATGAATACTGACAATGAAAGATAGTTTGAACTTTGAATATTGATCTATGATTGAATTTAATATATCATGAGATTCATGACATTCACATTGTGTTTGATTTAAGTATTTTAATTTAACTTTTAAGCTTTTAAGTTTCTAAGTTTTATCGGTATCCTAGCTTGTTTGTTGTGGTTATTCACTTATTTAGCTTATAACTTGTCTTTCATATGCATAATATGTGGTTAATAATTAAATTCTATTTAGAAGGCTGAAATTTTTATATTTTTATATTTTTATATATCTTTGCCGTATCCTACGCCGTATCCGGGGTCAATTTTTTTGCCATTTCCGCGTATCGGATACTCCGTACCCACTCCCATATCCAAAATGTTTCGGCTACTTAGATTTTAACCAAAGAAAGTAAACACTTCAAGCTTCCTACTCACCAATTTTTGGCCCAAAATGCCCTCGGGAAGTGGGTCAAAAGGTCAAATCCGTGCTGCAGTCTGCTAGTGTCATACTTTCTATGGTTTGGATCTCTGAAACTCAACCTATGCCTTGTGAAGCTAAAATGACCTCTAGGTTGTGAGGAAACACCCATGAGAATCAAGAATATTTGGGAGGTGAAATGGAGTTTAAACATTATCTCAAATACTTTAAATACAACCTTTGAAAATTGAATTGCATCCAACCATTCAGATGAATCAATCCGTTGTACATTGCAAAGTAATGGATTCATAAATTCCCATGCTCCAATAGAGCTTCTATCATACACACATTTTCTGTAGCCACAAAGATGAATGAAATATATCTTTTTGTTACTGGAGTTTTTCCCACATTGTATTTCTCCAGGGTAAATCTTGGTATCTCTTTACGTGAATGCCTTTGTATTCTTATTTATATTCTTTTGCTATTTTCGTTTCTGTGGATGGAGGTGTACGAGTGACCAGCCATTCTAACATTGCAAGGGGTGAATATATGCTGTACATAGTCGCAGGGGACATTGTTTCAGCATAGCTTCGTGTACTTAATCCAAGAATGAGATACATGTATTTATGAAGTAGGAGGATGTGCATCGCTATAGTATTTCACTCTCAGAAGTGTAATAATCTATTGCAGCCATGATTACATTGGAATCAGTTGGATGTAGAGTGATAGATGGAAGCATATGGCTGTAACAAACGTCTATCTGTTCCATTATGTGTGTTGAAATTCATTAGCATAGAGCACTGAGTCAGCGACATAAAAATCTAAAGAACTGTGCTGAAGAATTACATCAGTCATTAGGTTGAGCAAATGCACATTTATGTTTTGGGTTTGCAATCAGTTGTGACCTTTTTAGATAGTTTCAGGGTGTTTTCAGTTTGCTTTAGAATGTCTTGTTTTGAGCTTTTCTCCTTCATGAAATCAAATTTTTGGGCTCTAGGTAGAGGGGGATAAGGGAGAGGAAGAGGGAACCTTGACCGCCTCCACAAATGAACCCTCCAAAAGGATGTAGTGTTCCTCTATTACCTTATATGCAACAGGGATAAAGTAGACAATGACAATGTCTCTCTCTTTATGCACGTGCTGCCCCTTTCAATTTAGCAAACTCCCATTTCTTCTTGAAATGATGTATGCTATATTTCAGGGACCTAAAGTGTAAAAGCTCCTATAGCTGAAAATACTGTGCTTTTGTCTCGGACAAGGAAGATTTTGACAATTCATTGACCTTATTAATTGAGGTGGACAATGGAAGGATGTCCTGTCATTGGGGATGGATAAATTGATGCCAGGGTAGACATTGTTACCCCATTTGTTTCTCCTCGTATACCTTACCTCTTGAGGTCTATTGATTGCAATCTGAGGGATAAAATGTTAACCAGTCAGAGATCTTGTGTGAACAGATAGAGGGTGTTGGCTCCTTTGACATTTGTGCAAGTCATTAATATGCAGCCAAACATGGGATGCGGGTTTGGGTTTACAAGCACGATAACAATCTGAACAGGGATGTGGGTTTGGGTGGGAGCCAAACATAAAGATCAATCATTAATCTTCTCGAAAATCCCAAACTGAAACAAAAACAAAACAATTAAGGTTTATTAGCACCTAACTAGCTCATCATTAAAAGTTAAAACAAAAGAGGTCATTTGTTAAGTTATATATATATATTAAAATTCTAATTGATTAATTAAAACCATTGCAATTAAATACAAATTAATTATTAAAAAACGGCTATAAAAGTTTGAATTAATTATGAAACAACTAAATAAAAAAATTGAATCAATTATTTAACTAAATAAAAAAACAATTTTAGCGCCTAACTAGCTAATATTTATCATTAGTATATGTAATTAATATCTTAACTAATTTAATTGTTACCAATAATTAAAAGGCCGTTAATTGATTTTTGGCTATAAGAGTTTTGATTTTAGGTTAGATTTTTTAAATACTTAATTTAACAACTAATGCAGTTAAAATCTTTAATTATTTAACTAATGCATTTTATTGTTTTGTGTATAAAGCATTTTAGGTTAGAGTGGCATCGTGATATTTCAAAAGTTTTATCTTTAAATAGAGATACTCTTCTCTGCAATACATTTCTTTGTACATCTTGATGATAGATCATGGAGTGTGATCCAAAACATGATTAAAAAAACTATTTACACAGTTTTTTTGGGCAGCTCTCTCTAACATCTGTTTAACTGTGAAAACGTTAGATCTCTAATATGTAGTTCTTGTATATACAGCTGTATGTTTGCTTGTCCAACAGCAGTACAACCGTAGTCTTTGGATGTCTTGTTTAATGCACAAAAGTATCTCTTAGAATTTGACTGGGTTGCTCATCACATTACATGTGGAAAGCTTAGATGTTCATGTCACCACCATCAAGCACAACTACAAGTTCCTAAGTTTCTACGAGTTCAGATATGGGTATTGGTATGGGGCTTGTCCGTTTTTGAGACCCCTGGTATGATACAGCTTTAGTACGTGCATACAAAAATAATAAAAATATATAAATTATAGACATAAAGCAAAATTAACTATAATATCAATGTTATATCAATATGCATAAAAAGCAAAACATTACCGATATTGATAATTCAAAATATTAAATGAGTCATGACATACACCATCACATAGGTTTATATTATCTGTTCAAAATAGGAAATAGTCAATGGTCATAGTCAAACTCAAGAAGTATGTGAACAAATCATCATATTGCTCTTCATTGAGAGCATCCAAATCAGCAATTGGTTCATTAGAACCAGATGTAGTAGGATTAGTAGCAATTCAGTCATTTGTGTGTGTTTTTAATTGTTATTTATTGCATTTTTAATTTTTATTAATCTTTATTTCTTTGTTTTAGTTACGATTGTTGTAACTGGACCAGCACTGTTCATTGTATTTTTATTATGAGTCAGGTACCTAGAATAATAGAAGAAACTGGGAGGTACCCAGACCTGTATCGGTACCAGAACTGTACTATTTTGGGTACAGGGGCCTCTAGGGAAGTACTAGTAACATAGAGCACAATCTGTATATTGGAGGCTTTCATATGATGAATCTGGCTTGGAGGTCAAAGAGTTAAAATTGGACGATGAATTTTGATATGAGGTGAAATTTATTGCTCAAGCTGTTGAGGCCATAGTAGATGTCATCCACTCTGCATACACATTCTCCTCGTTTGGGAGAAATTTATAATAACATTGGTTCCACGTGTAGGTGGTTTAAAACACATTTAGATAGAAGGGATCCAAATATCATGAGTAGATGCAGGTGAAAAACTATTATACTTGGAATTGTCTCATTACACCTCTACAAAATGGCACTTTGTGTAGTATATTTGAGGTGGTAGAGGGTTCCATTTAGTGATGCAAAGGTTGCAATTGCTTTTATGTAGCCTATGAAGAAGGTATTGATTATGGAGAGCAGTTGTTTACCATTCACAACCAATTTGTTTCCTTTGTTTGTTGATGACTTGAGTTTGTGATACAGAATCCAGTAAAGCATCAACTGTTTTTCATATACCTTCCTTTTCAGGTGGTAAGTTCCTCTGCTTGTGAGAAGAATTGGAGCATGCATAGTTTTATTCTCATTGTGAATATAACTGTTTATACCAAATATAACAAAGAAATTGGTTTTACTTTTCATTAACTAGCAGTCTTTGGTTAATGTCATGTCAGAATTCGGTCTACTGGGAGGGGACTTCTAGGTGAGGACACTTTGAGGACAGTTATCATAGGAGGAGACTACCATAAATGGGTTATCTAAGTTGACTGTTAACAATAATCCATTAGCACTTGAAAGTGCAGAGCTCGAGAAGAAGATCATGATGATGAGGTCTCTCTTCACAAAGACACATCAGATGCCTAGTCTTTTCTTCTCTTCCAAGATATAAATTCGTTGGTAACAATTCCCAGGCTTTGTAACTTATGGGAGTTTGAATCTAAAGTTCCACTGCATTTTACATTTGATATATATGACACTGATAAAATCTAATACTAAATTTCTAAAATCTAATGTGTTTATCGTTCAATATCTATTATTATTGCTCCTATAATTTTAAAGATGTTAATACCCTGTTGGATTTTGTAATGCTTGGATGTTTGTATATTTTTAATTTTCTATTTATTATTTTTAAGTTTTGGAATTACTCAAGTTTTGGAGTTCATAGGGTACTCTGCAGACATAACCTGTGTAGCCATACTCCTGTGAACTAAAGTAACATTTTTTTATAGGTTAAAGTGGTGCTGTAAATAGCGGGCTTGGATCATTCGCAGATTTCTGGAAGCAACTAAAGGGCACATCAGTGAGCACAAGTTATGTGGGCGTGCTTTCAGTAGTTTGATCTATTTGAAAATTGAAAGTGATTACAAGTAAAGTGCTGAGTCATAGGATTGGAAGGTGATAACTGACTTCCAATGTGAATGGACACTTGAGAGATGAAAGTTCACACACAATTACAAGTCAATAAATATGCTATGTTGCAAGAAATGCCCCCTGCACTGGGCGTTTCCTAGGACAGGTGTTGGGGGTAAATGCCAAACAGAAACACCCGCGATTAAAAAAAAAAAAAAAAATACCTTACACAAAAAAAAGAAACCCTAAAACTAAGCTCACCTACCCTAAACCCACCTGCTTACCATAGTTAACTATGCCAAAAACTAAAAAGCTAAAAACGTTAACAAAAGTAAAAATCAAGTCAAAGAAGGTAGAACAGAACAGTTTTTTCTCTTTGCATTCCAGACTTTTAGTGGCAGACATTGGTGGGTTCGGGGGCAGTAATTTAGATACTGATATTGAGGAGAATCTTGACGATTTATCCAGATTATTCCACACATAGTGAACTAATTTGAGTTTATTTATATTTACATATTTGAACCTGTAAAACATGATGTCACTTAAATATTTGAATGTTTAAGTATGTTGAATGTTTTGAATTTTCATGAATACTATATTTTTAAGTGTTTCATCTTCTATGTCTAAAAATGAGTACTATGCATTTTTTAATATATATTTATATTTTTGATAATTTATCGTACAGATGTTTCCATGCCATTTTGTTTCCAAGTTGGTGTTTCCATACTTTGGATTAATTTCTGTTTCCTGATAACTTAGTAAATATGTATTTAGGTATCCGTGAGAACTTGGAGGAGACTCTGTAATAGTATGAATTCCTGCAGGAAAGCTGTATCAATGAAATTAATTATTTTCAGCCCCATTTCATGATGTTTATTGTTTATTTTTATCTGTGTTTATCATTCGTCTTGAATCTCTTCTGATAAAACTACTTCTTTACCATATTGTAAACCATGCATGTTACTTTTTGCCACTGGGATATTATGTAATTAATTATTGTATTGCTTTACTGTCAATTTTTTTCTATCTCAGGTGGTGCCATCGTATTCTTCCTGTTCAAGCAACATGTCTCCTGAAGAAAGAGGATCTTCACAATATAGTGGTAAAACTTGTAAAGGAGCACATATGCGATACAGAATCCAAGGCTGAAATGCCACTCAAGGTTCTCTCTCTCTCTCTCTCTCCCCCTCCCTCCTTCACAATGTTATAATTTTAATTGACAAATTGAAAGGTGCATATTTACTTCGAGAACATTGAGTTTTTGTTGTGGCATTGACTTTTATTCTTTGTATTTCTATTTTTTATTCGGGTTGGTTTGTGGTGTTATGCTGCAAAAACTGCTGATTTAGAACTCCACGAATTGAATCCCTGATAACTATTTAATTTCTAGCTCTGCAAAAAGTTTGATAAAGACCATCTCTGTACGTATGGGTGTTTAAGATTTTTAAGTTTCTTCTTGTGGAGGAAAGATTGTCATCACAATCCATCTATAAATGAAATGTTGTGGACCATGATTAAATTTTTTTATTTCAAACGTAATTGCTTAATCATCTAAGATGAACAGGGGACAAGGAATGCCCGTGGGGTAGTGTGACTGCATACTAACACATGAAATAAGAGGATTTATAATTAGTTTGACGTAAATGCTTTTGTTGACTAGGATTGCTTTTACAGTTTACTCATTGCATATTTTGGAAGTTTGGTTAGGTGAGGAGAAATTATTATTTTTACTATTTAAAAAAAAAACAAAGATTTTATATTAGATGGTAACCAAATTTACATATATGGCTATGCCAAGCCTGGAAACTATTGGTCCAAGCCGTAGCATTATACAACAAAAAGGCAATTGCAATCATCATAGTGAGGATTCAAGGTTGAGAATGTATCTGATGTCGTCTTGTAGCTGGTTGGACCACCATATAGGAGGCAAGCCATAGCACAGGAGATCCTGATTATCAAGAGCCCAATTAGCCAAACCATCTGCAATTTTATTTCTATCCCGGGGAATGTGAACAAATTGCACTTCACGAAAAATTTTCCTGCAATTTTTAATCTTCCAGACTTCTTTGGAGATTTGCCAATTTGGTGGAAGAGTGGCTCTTCTATGAGATAATACCTTGATAGCAATTTGAGAGTCTGATCTAATTTGAATTTTCAGCCAGCCACTCTTTACAGCCTCTTGCATACCTTTATAGATTGCTTTCATCTCTGCTATATTATTGGTAGTAACACCCAGATTTACAGCAAAAAAGAATTGCACGTCACC
The DNA here is from genome assembly GCA_018340775.1 of Taxus wallichiana var. yunnanensis. Lineage (NCBI taxonomy): Eukaryota > Viridiplantae > Streptophyta > Pinopsida > Cupressales > Taxaceae > Taxus > Taxus wallichiana. The sequence goes on along the minus strand of CM031241.1, from coordinate 601,786,308 downwards.
CTCATGGTTTCTACCAATGCCTCCCATAGCAGCCTTGCCTGGATTACCTCTAGAAGCACCATTTGTGTTCAATTGTTCATAACCTGAGGGAGGGGCCTTGACTTGAGCGTCTCTCTTTCTTTCCTTGTTAATTTGAAAACAGGGTAAAGTGGCTTCTCCTGGTTCAAGAGATAGCTGATTATAGATATGTTTCCATTCCATAGAAAGGGTGCTAGGTAAAGGTATCTTATGTTTGAGAGTTTCAACTATATTTATTTTTGTTTTTTCCCAGATATAAGAGCCATCTTTGCTACTTTGCTGAAAAAGTCAATTGTTTCTTTCTTTCCAGGTATTCCAAAGAAGAAGAGATCCCACTCCACAATACCGGAAGAAGCCTTTGTCCTGTAGGAAGCATCCTCTGCCACTCTTTGATAACTTGTTCAATGGATTCAAAATTATTCCACCTCAGATTGAAGAGAGTCGCGAGTTGTCGCCGAATATTAACAACCCAGAGGCGGAGGAAAAATGTAATATCCCCTTCTCGGACGAAGACCCTTAGCCCATTTTGTCTCCCGACGGCTAAGGGATGAGCACAAGGGGAACTTAAGTCATAATAATTTATTATAAAGTGCAAATAAAAAGAAAAAAGAAAATATTATAAAGGCACTTATAATAAAGTTATTATAGACTTAATAATAAAATAAAAATAGAAAAAAAGGACAAAGGTTTTTGGCAATGTTTTATTTATTCAAGGGAAAATGCGACCTCCTTAGGAGATAAAAGCAAGTGGGAAAGACATTAAATAAGGAGGAAAAATATGATTGGATGTTAAGGGAGGCAAGTTGGTCCATCAGCTCTATATAAGCAAGTCATGTTTTTGGTTTGAGGAGATCACCACTTGTCTATTTTATGAAATCTGATTTGTATGCTTAAGCTTTGAGCTTTGAGGTTACATCTTCAATCTTCTAAGGACTATAACCCTTAGAGATTTACTCTCGAAGACGAAAACCTTCCAATAGTCTAATAGAAGGACGAAAACCCTTCTCCTAGTTGAGGAGATACTCCACCCCAGGGGTTTCCATTGCAGATAACTGAGTTAGTAGTCTTTTTCAAGTGTTTTCAAGTAGTTTTCCAAGCATTTTGAGGGTTGTACTTTGCAGATTTTGGTCAAGGGTTTGAAAGAGAAAATTGTGGTTATATTCACCAATTCTTCCCGGAGTGGAGCGACCACCTAAGGAGTTGTTATATGGTGCTTTGTGGCTATTTTTGGGGCTGTTTCAGTTGCTGATATTACTTCTGATTTTTTCTAAATTAGATCATATAATGTTTAGAATATTTGGTGTTGGGCAAGGGCCACTTTCGGTTGTGTCGAGGCACTTATTTGCGGAATTATATAAAATAATTACAGCCTGTTTTTGAGGTCAGAAATGGTATTTATCTCTTGATTTTATCTTCATAAAATATGCTGAGTTGATTCCATTGAATATTCAGTTGTTTCACTTTAGTTTGAACTGATTTTTATACCTCATGCAAGTCACCGTTTCCTTAGAATATTCAGATCGGCATTTTATATTTTATCATAATTTCTATAAATTGCATTTTGAGGTTGGGGTTTGTCTAAATTCCAATCTGGGATAAGAAGATTCCTTTTGGGGACATTACGGTGGTATCGTGAAAGCGAAAGTGTATCCTCCCAACTGCAAAGAAAATAAAAAAATAGAAATTAGATCTGAATGCAAGCAAGAAAAAAATGAAGTGGACCCAAGTTCCATTTTTTGATGGCACTAATGAAATATCTGCTAGATCGTGGTTGAAGGAATTTGAGACATTTTTGTGTTGTAATCCTATGTGTCAGGATGATGCCCTCACGCTCATCTCTAGATACATGGATGGAGTAGCACATAAATGGTGGCACCAAATGTTGAAGACCCAAGGGGTTGAATCCATTGCTTCACTTGCAAATTTCTCACAAAAGTTTCTAGAAAGATTTGATGTGCAAGATGGCAAGGGTAAGCAAGGAAATGAAGCCATGGAGTCTACTGACCTCGAAGGAAGACAAATCAAATCTACACCCAAGTGAAGAAGAAGAAGCTTCTAGAGAAAAAGGTATGACTTCCATTGAACAAAATATTTGTGGGGAAGGCAAAGAGGAATGCAAAATTGAACAAGATGTTTCAGCCCAAAAGAAAAAGGGATCATTTTGGCAGCCAAAGACTTATTCAACTAGTGGGCAGCAAGGCATGAGGAATGGTATTCCTCAAATTGTGGCAGCCAAGAGCATGGAAGGATCAATCCAAGAAGAGCAGATTGCACAGGATGAGGATGGTGAAGAAAGGAGCATGTTATCGCAACAGTTGTCTCATGAAATAATTCAGCCCATTGTTGATCATGGAGACATCACAAGGTATGGGACAAGTGAGATAATATCATATATATTATTGCATATTCAGATTTGTTTTGAGAAAAATGATGAACTAGAAGATGAAATCTGCAATCTGAAGTATGTGATACCTTGGATGCAACCTTGTATATATGATCATCTTGAGAGTGGTAGATGGTGGCAAGATTTAGCCCACTTGACAGGTATAAGGGCCAGGCTTTTGGATCACTTCAACATGTTTTGTCTCTTGTGCATGGCACTTGGACAAACGAGTTTGGAATTGCTTGAAGAAAGCAATTTTGGGAAGGGAGGATTGTAATATCCCCTTCTCGGTCGAAGACCCTTAGCCCATTTTGTCTCCCCAATAACTAAGGGATGAGCACAAGGGGAACTTAAGTCATAATAATTTATTATAAAGTGCAAATAAAAAGAAAAAAAGAAAATATTATAAAGGCACTTATAATAAAGTTATTATAGACTTAATAATAAAATAAAAATAGAAAAAAGGAAAAAGGCATTTGGCAATGTTTATTTATTCAAGGGAAAATGCGACCTCCTTAGGAGATAAAAGCAAGTGGGAAAGACATTAAATAAGGAGGAAAAATTTGATTGGATGTTAAGGGAGGCAAGTTGGTCCATTAGCTCTATATAAGCAAGTCGACTAGCTTGAGGAGATCACCACTTGTCTATGTTATGAAATATGGTTTGTATGTTAAGCTTTGAGCTTGCATATTCAATCTTCTAAGGATAAAAACCCTTAGAGATTTACTCTTGAGGACGAAAACCCTCCAAGAGTCTAGTAGAAGGACGAAAACCCTTCTCCTAGTTGAGAGGATTCTCCACCCTGGGGTTTCCATTGCAAATCACTGAGTTAATAGTATTTTTCAAGTGTTTTCCAGTAGTTTTCCAAGCATTTTGAGGGCTGTACTTTGCAGATTTTGGTCAAGGGTTTGAAAGAGAAAATTGTGGTTATATTCACCATTCTTTCCCAGGTAGAGCGACCACCTAAGGAGTTGTTATATGGTGCTTTGTGTTTTTGGGGCTGTTTCAGTTGTTGATATCACTTCTGATTTTTATAAATCAAATCATTTAATTTTCAGAAATTTTGGTGTTGAGGAAGGGCCACTTTCAGCTGTGTCTGAGGCAATTATCTGCGGAACTATATAAAATAATATCAACCTGTTTTGGAGGTCAGAAATGGTATTTAGCTCTTGATTTTATCTTCATAAAATATGTTGGGTTGATTTCATTGAATATTCAGTTGTTTCACTTTAGTTTGAACTGATTTTTATACCTCATGCAAGTCGCCATTTCCTTAGAATATTCAGATCTGCATTTTATATTTTATCATAATTTCTATAAATTACATTTGAGGTTGGGGTTTGTCTAAAATCCAATCTGGGGTAATAAGAGTCCTTTTGGGGACATTACAAAAAAAAGGTGAGTAGAAGATTCCTCATCCCTGTAAGCACAGAAGAGGGAGAAATTATTATTATTTATGAGCTTTAGAAGGTAGATTAATAAACCTCACAATGAAACAATACGTGCTAAACAAATGGGTATGGTAACAAGGAAGCATGTCTATTGTTTGTGATTGAAGTTTAAAAATCCCTACCCAGCTTTGGTAGGGTGATAGAATGGGTTCATCTTTCCTTCTAGGGTTCCTAGTGGTATGCAATGTTTTTTCAAATCGGACACTTCCATCAATATATAATCATTGGACATGAATTGAAATCCTATTCTGCTTATGTGCTGGTAATTTGCTTACATATAGTATACTCCATGAAAGGAAAAGTGTCTATCCTTGTAGCCAATAGCCTATAATTGCTTACATTGTGAAATTTGATCATCTAAAAGCAGAACTGACATCAGCTGTTTTGTGCATGGATCTTTTTATCATCTTCTTGTATATCCCACTGAGGTGAATTGTGAAGGCCACTGTAGCTAAAGTACATATGCATGGAGTTCATTTTTAACAACTTCCTTAGAGGACTTATTCTAAGGTCTTATTCAGAACTGATTTGGGATGGGGTGCTTTCTATTGAGGTCTTTATTACTAGTAGCTCAGTCAATCATTTTGCTGACAGAAACAAATTTATATAATGTTATATTCACCTTACTGGATTTTTTTCTTTGTATTGAACTATAACTTATGCTAGGAGCATGAGTAGTTATTTGTGGCACCTTAATAATATGGATGGGAGATTTCCTAACCTATAAGTCAGTCTTCCCTCTTTTATGTGTAGAAGAATCCATGGATAGAAAAAAATTCCAATATGATCTGGTAAGTCCTTGTCTGTTAAGAGTGCTGTTTGATAACAATACATAAGCATCAGATGAGTGAGATAGGCAGAAGAAGACACTTGAGTGTTGTTGATGGACAATAATCCTGGTTTATATTAGTAAAACAATTTGGGTTTTTGCTATAGCATAGGAGAAAGAACAAATCATTATGTCTAACATTGGGTCTACGCAATTGAATGGCAAATTATAGTACCAGAACATTTTTATTGAAATTGGACATAAGTTTTGGACCATTTAAATACTTTTCATTTAGGAGAATGTTAGCATATTTTAATTCTGCATTTAAATTGCGTGTAATTAGATATGCACTTAATTTTATTCTAAAACATAGGACCGGAGAAGATACTTGGAGTCGTTGATGGACAATAATCCTGGTTTATATTAGTAAAACAAATTGGGTTATTTGCTATAGCATAGAATATAGAACCAAATTACCAATCATTATGTCTACCGTGGATCTACACAATTGAATGGAAAATTATAGTGCCAGAAACATATTTTTAATGTAGTCGGTCCTCGGACATAAGTTTTGGAATATTTAAATACATTTCATTTAGGAGTATGTTAGCATATTTTAATTATGCACTTCAATTGCGTGTGATTAAATATGCACTTAATTGTATTCAAAAACACATTTTGTGTGATCTTCCAGATATGTTTTTAAGACTCAGTTGGCTTATCTAGACTCGCCACCATAATACAATGTAATTATTACTCTAGGTCATGCATTAGACTTTAATCCAAATTGAATGAAAAATTGATTTCGAGAATCTTCTAGTTTTGGCCTTTGTCTCACTTAACCACCACCTCATGCAGTTTTCTATAACAAGGCATTGAGGCTTTTTATTTTGTGAACTAGAGTCAGATTTGTAAATCAATTTAAGAGTATAAATGCAATTATTCTGCGGGTGCAATTTTGTACCAAACTATGAGTTGTCTTTTATGAGCCAGTTTTGTTAGGTTTTAAAATCTGTGTGTATGTGCAAAGATATTAGTCTAGACATGGTATCAGAGCACAATGCAGAGTAGCTCAATTTTGACAGGGTTCGGACTTTTGCTGCACTGGTGGCAGATTTTCTTCACCTCTGCATAATTCAAGTTTAGTATCCTTAGCATTGTTGTGACATTTGGTGTTTGCTTCTTTTACACATACCTGTGCACTTGTTGCAAAGCACTTGTCTAGCTTTGTTACACCAGCACCTGATGTTTGGTGTTTGTTTCTTTTGCACCTTATCGTGCATTTGTTACTGAGCACTTGTCTGTTTGTTGTTACACCAACACCATTCTTAGTTGGAGGGATTTTGTTGATTTTGATTTTGATGTTCTGGTTTGGTCCTAAAGTAACCACATTCGGCAAATTTGATGTAAAAATATCAAAATTTGCCAAATAACAAATACCACTTATATTTTTTTCACAATCGTTAAAATTCATTAAAATTTGTTGAAATTTGCTAAAACTTCATTAAAAATTCATTGAAATTCATTCTTTCTTTTTGAATATGTAAATCTAAAATACAAACATACTTTTTTTTGAAAGTCAAATTTAATAACGATTCCTATGACTGAGTTTTTTTAATTTTAAAAAGAAGCTATTTTATTCAAGAGTAGATGACAAAGTTACATTGTCTGATTTTCCAAACATACACACTACAGACATAGTACTTAGCCTAAGAGGTGTAGTGCAGAACTCTAGCATTCCAAATACAACTAAGCAAGAAATACATCACTATCCACATATACACATTCGTCAAGCAATTACAGATTCCAAATCTTGGTATCATCTAAAGAAAGAAGAGAGTAGATAACATCCCTAGTTTGGGATGATCACCAACGTGGGGAGACCAGAATAGGCTATATCAGATTTGCCCAACGCCCAATTTGCCAAAGCATCAGCCACCCTATTTTGGTTCATTGGGACGGGGAAACTATGCTGCCAGGAAATGTCCCCAGCCCCCTGTACCCTGCTTGAAACATTTCCGGTATGGAAGCGAAGTGCGAAATGTGTCGGAAACATTCCAGAAATGTCCCGACATTTCTGGGGACGTTCGAGTGCACGTTTCTCTTCGTTTCCTTTAGTTATTCTTGTTATATTAATAGTCTTATTTTATTATTTTAAGAAACAATTTATTTTTATTCTCACGACAAAATATTGTAATGGATTGAAGGCAGTCTATCTTGGATTTTCTGAAACAGTTTCTTGTTTAAATGGCAAAATATTGCCAAGGGCTGTAAGCTAGTCTACTTGTCTTTTCCAAAATGTCCAGATTACTTGCACCAATGGAGAACAAAATCTCCCAAAACTACCAGAGGGATTTACAGAATGTTATGGAGCAAGTAAAAGAAGAATAGATGAGATATTAACGCTTGTATATTTTTCAATTTCCTCATAGAGCGGAAAATATTATTATTAAGTGCCAAGTAAATAGCTAGTCTTACTGTTAAGTGCCGAGTCGTACAAAACTTCTTTGTGTCAAGCATCTAGGACAAATTCTCATTGTTAACCTCTTTGTTACGTTTAGATTAGTGACCAGTAGGATCTCTGTGGAAATGTATATGGATAGTAAAACCGTTGCTTGATAAAATGTTTGCCAACCAATAATCTGTTCTCGGATGATGATCAAACAAACTAAAAGAAAATCTAGATGATATATTCTAGAATCTAGATTATAATCATGTATATATGAAACATTGAAATTGTAACCATGTTGAATGATGAATCTTTAGAACTTCAATGAATACAAAATATTTTGAGTGCTTTATCTCTTATGGTCCATGGACTAAAATTTTGAAAATGAGTACTATGCATATATATATAAATTTATTTTTTTAATTTTTTTATAATATATTGTACAGACGTTTCCGTAACGTTTTGTACCCAAGGTTTTTTTGAAAATCGATGTTTCCGCATTTCGGACCCATTACTTGTACCCGTTTCCTAGCAATATAGCTTGGGACATATCGGAAGTCTATTTTCTGAAAGTTTTGCTGAATATATTCAATTGAATCCAACACTCTTCCCAATTCTATGGCTGATTTTTGAAGTAACGATTTTTTTTCGAATTTTATCCTCCATGAATTCGAATGCGGCAACTTGGGTTTGGTGAAATCACTTCAGATTTAGGTCATTCATTGCAATCTTTACTCTAGCTCTTCAAAGTGGTATGTGATTTAATTTAAGAAAGTTGTTAATACTGAGGGATGACATGCAATTTCCCCCTCCTTCCATGATTTTCACAATTAGTCTTAATATGGGTGCTAGTGTATTTTATTATGCACTTAGTTGTGTGTGATTAAATATTGGTTCACTTAATCGTATTTTGAAATCATGTTCTAAGTGACTGGATAAGTTTTTAACACTCAATTTACTTATCGAGACACACCATCATCTTACATTGCAATTATCACTCTAGGTCATGCATTAGACTTTAGTCCAAGTTGAGTGTAATTTAACTTGGAGAATCTTTCTTTTTCCCCTAGTTCTCTCTCATTTAACCACTTTGCATGCTTTTTTATCAAAAGACAAACGACAATGAGACTTTTGAAATATCCCTTATGGGATACTACTTAAAAATGCACAAAATATATGAAAATTGCAGCAAAGAAAAATACTGATTTATGCAGATTTTTACAGTAAGGACAACAAACTAAATAAAATCAATATCTCCCAAGATATCCACTCGAATTACTTGAAAATTTAAAGAGAGCTTGATATTATTATAGAGGACATAATAAATTGTTTTTGGAATTACACAAATTAAGCTGCTGCCGGAGAAAAACACAAATACAGCGTGCCCTAGATAGTTGGAAAACTTCCGAGGTTCGTTACTCTCTAAATACAAGAGCAAAAATAAGGGTCTTTGGAAATAACATTGACAGATATAGGAAATAATATTTCCACCTTTAGATCTGAAAACGGCGACTGGAAAACCCCCAAATAAAGGTTGCAAGTCGCCTTGCTTGGAATGGGGTCGGAAAATGATGGAGGCACCTTCAACGTGCTGCCATGCCCAACCCAAATGGCTGCCGTGAATCTGATCTAGAGCCCCTTTGATTATCTTCCCCAAATGCCCCCAAAACCCTCAAAATCCTTCCTCTTAAACCTTTGATAATGTCTACGCCCCCTGACCCTAAAAGTGGCTCCAAAATGATGTGACTAGGATAGATCTCTCTCACTACCGAAGAACGCCTTGCTAGCTAGGGACGGGTCTCTCACCACCAAAGCTAGGGTCCCTGTGGGATTTGACTCCACAAGCTGTAGATGCACAAACAACAGTTGCACGTGAAGGGGTCAATAAAATTTATGTCGAAGTTCCCTTTCCTTCTGTCCCGGCTCTTATATACATTCCAAAGCAAAAGAGCCCAATTGACCTAGACGCATTTCATTCCACGGAGGGGCCAATAAAATAAAGTAACTTAAGTTACTTTTCCCCTTTAAGTCGCCATGGTCCAAAAGTGACCCTCAACGCAACATTAGACTATTAGAACCATGTGGCCCCCTCCCCATAGCTCCCAGCGTCCACAGCTCCTTGGGTCTGACCATGGCTTGGACTCGACTTGGCCCTTAGGCCTTTGGCGCAGGAAAAGGGGACATTACACTTTTTTGTTTGTGAGGTTGAGTGTTGTAATTTTAATCTTTGCAAGAGTTTTAATACAATTATTTTGTTGGTGAAATTTTGCACCGAATCACGAGTTCTCTTTTGTGATCTAGTTTGGTTAGGTTTTCCTATTTGCTTGTGTGGAAGATTTTTAATCCAAACATTATAGTTTTGTGTGGGATAGAGCTATAGCAAATAATAAATCTATCTTCCATTGAGATGGTCTAGGACTTGGTACGAAACATCCTTCAATAAAGAGCGAGGATAGTTGCTGAAGAACAGGGCAGAGACTAGGCTTATGGCAAGCAGAAACAAGTCGGTTATAGCTTCTGAAGTAATGAAAGGGGCATTCTGATATTGGTCATATTATCTTAATATGAAACCTTTAAGTGATGAGGAAAGCTACGGGCTAGGACAATCAATGTAGGATAGCGTTATGACAAGAAGTTCAGTCCAAGTTGCAAGTGGCATTCTGATATTGATGATATTATCTTAATATGGAACCTTTCAATGATGAGGAAAGCTAGGGGCTAGGACAATCAATGTAGGATAGCGTTATGACAAGAAGTTCAGTCCAAGTTGCCAACAAAGACGGAATGCGAATGCTATAGTCTTAAATTCATGTTTTTGTGTGTGCACTGGTAGTAAGCAAGCATATAAGTTTTTTGTAAATTGTTTTATATCTTCTTGTCAATTGATTTGATCTTCTATATCTTTAAGTCTTAGTACTTGATTTCCCTAACCAAAATGTCTGCATCGTACATGTTATGTTTATGCCTCGTAGATAAGCATGCAATAGTCTAGGTTGATTATCATCTTTTTACTTTACTGGCTGTTTAATGATATTCAACCACAATATTTCTGATATTCCTGTTTTATGTTGTTGCCAGTTTGCGGTTGGTTATAATAGGAGGGGTGTGGAGGGGAATGAAGTAGGCAGGGTAGGTTCTCGAAAGATTCCTATAGTTGAATCTTCTCTTCTTGGTCGAAATGAATGTTTTCAAATTGTAGCAGGTGCAGTGAAAGAAGTGGCAAGTCATTCATCTGTTGACTTGCTCTCTCCAGAGGTAAGTTTCCAAGCATTATTCTTGGTGTGAATCCATGTTGAAAACTTGAGATGATTTCTAATTTTTTAAAGCAAATTCAATAAAATGCTTCTCCTCAAAAAACTAACACAAAGGTTACTTACCCTTGATTAAGAAAAGTAGAAGATCCTGCACTTTCTCTTTTGCTTCGTGCTTCAAATACTTTCAATGATACAAGAGTTTAGTTATTTTTGTGAAAACAATATTTGCAGAGTGGGCATGTGATGTTGTAGATGCAGTTATCATTACACTTAGGTTAGTTTTGAATTTTACTACTTAGGGAACTCTTCATGCTGGCTTATTTCTGTTCATCTGCTGTTGCCTCAATCATGATCAATATCTTTCGTGTCTCTTAAAGTTCAGATTTTAGGAACTTTGTAATGTCTTGAAACTTTTAGCTTTGAGGTTCCCATAAATAGCCTCACAAATTGTTGAGTTGCATCTTGTCATGTAATTAGCTACTAATCATGGTCATTTGTTGTTTTTATTGCACGAAAGTTCTGTATTGCGTCAAGATAATCCTGAAGAGCCATATTAGCCCTTTTAGCCAAATACCCGGATACCCAAAATTGTTTTATTATGTAATGTCGTCGGGATTTATGCTGCGGGAAATTTGTATTTAATTATTTTGAGCCCGTATGAGGCTATTTTGCGTTTAACTCTATTATGAGCGAATATGTTATTATTCCTATATACGAAGGAAGGATTTTAACTTATTTTAAGTTTTGGGCTTTATTTGTAACTTTTGGCAATTTTCGTGTTTTTGTGGTGTCAGTTCTGTTTTTACGCTGTGAAATTTCTGGAGCAACTCCTTGGCGGGTAAGCCCGATTTTTGGCAAGGCGGTGGAAAACATACACGCACATTTTGCCGGAGGAAGTCATCATCGGAGTGCGGATCAGCGGGAAAAAGCGAAGTCGTGTGCGGGAAAGCCCCTGCTGGGATGGGCGCATTTTTGGAAAACAAAGGATTTGAGCTGCGATGGGAAAAATATAAGCCGCAGGTAGGATGGGAATTGTATACCTGCCTGGCAGGGTACTTTTTCCCGTGTTATAAAAGTCACTTAAGCTGCAGTGGGAAAAATAGAGGCTGTAGGCAGGTGGGAATTTATTGCCTACCTTGCAGGGTGAAAATTCCCATGATATAATAAAAGGAAAGTGACTTAAGTGAAATCATGGGATTTTAGTGCCTACCTTGCAGGGTAAAGAATCCCATTGCAAAAGTCAAATCACTTAAGTGGATCATGGGATTGTGGTGCCTACCTTGCAGGGTAAAGAATCCCATTATGGTGAAAATTCTTAAAAATAGAATTACATGTGCAAAAAAGTGCGCCCCCTTTGGTGATGGATAAAAATAATTAAATTGATTATTTTTAATAAATTCTATCCTTGGAAAAAGTGCGCCCAAGCTTGAGGAGGTTGAAAAGTCAAAGGAGGATTAAAAGAAAGCAATTAAATTAATTAAATTTAATTTATTTAGTGGCTGCCCCTCTCCTTGGAAAAAGTGCGCCCCATTTGGGCATTATTTAATGATTTTAAATGCATTAAATCATTAAATTAATTTCTATTTTCAGTGGCTATGGTCAAAGCACCTTTGTGAGGCTAAAGTTAAGTCTTTGTGTGAAGGATTAAATTGGATTAATTTAATTTATTGGATGGCTGTCCTTAAACATGCAATTTTAAAAGAGAAAAGCATGATTTTTAATTAATTAATTGCCTTTAATTGTTAGGGCAATTATTAATTATAGAATTATGAAGGTTATATAAGCATGGGCAGCCATATGGATTTATTATTCAACACACGAGGTAAAGAATTGCAGCAAGGAGAAAAAGTGCGCCCCTTAGAGGAAGGATTTTGCTGAGACAAAGTGCTAACAAAGGCTAAAAGCTTCAGTTTGGCGCATGCTTTGGAAAAGGTTCATCTTCGTGCTGCTGATTGTTTTCCACGAGGTGTTAAAGGAGCTCAGTGTTGATTGAAAGGATTCATGATCTCTTTATGTGCAAATTAAACACCATTTTTGGGGCAGCGAGGCTTGAAAAGTGCAGATTTTTATAATTTAAATTCACTATTCATGCTCGGTGGCCATTTTTGTCTGAATAAATTGCGGGAACTCATTACGGGTGCTTTATAAAAGAAAAGGAGTATTTATCGATGTCGATACATTGCAAATATCCTCGAATCGAAGAATTGTCGAGATCTGCACGGTATTGAAGAAAGCGAGGCCAAATTAGAAGAAAAAGAATTATTGGACAAAGATTGATAAAGCTATGGCAAAAGGAGATGAAAAAGAGAGCACGATGGATTCATGCATTGCTTCTAAACTTTCGGACATAGGAGACACACGGATCTAGGCCCCGAACCTCTTTACGATTTGATTGTGAGATCAGTGGAAAGACTTCACTCATGCGTGCGGTCAAAAGTAGTGGAATTATTCGAGAAATTTGCGGCTTTCCGTATGCTGACCCAATTGCGAGTTTGTGATGGAGTGTGCTAGATCTTATCATCCTTCATCGAGATCGGTGCGTGATGTTGCGGGAAAGACAATAATTCGTTTGGATGCGAGAATTCTTCGATTATTGTTTGAAGATTCGGTCACGAAAGGTGGTGACTTCTATTAGCATTCGGGATCTTGCGCGGTAGGTGGGAAAAGCATAGAGGCTGATTGTGTGAGCATCATGAATAGCGGTTCATGAAGAAGCCTAGATCCCCTTCCGGGTTCGAGAACTCTTCCACGATCGATTTGGTGCGGGAGGCGGATGATATTGTCAAATTGCTATGCGGGTTGAATGGTGAAGCGAATGCCTACACTTTAGGACATGGATGTATGCTTTCATCGAGGACCATTGAAATCAACAAGGTTGATTCTATAATCGATTAGTCGAGAAATTATTAGCGGCTGACATCGGTGAGCAAGCTGCGGGCGTAAAGCGTACCTTGACTTGAAGATGACTTCATACTTGGTATATCTTTGCTGACTTCACGGGGTGTCTTTTCAATTTGGATAGATGTGGTATTCTTTCGAGGATCCCATTTTGAGTCTACCCGACGACTTACTGCACTGCGTGCGAGAAGGACTTAAGTGATCAGCGATGGTTTCTTCTACGATTTCATCTGCGGAGTTAGACAAAGACTTGAAGACTCACGAGTAAGCGAGGAAGCATGGGGAGCGGTGTCAGATTGGCGTATATTCATCCGGTTTGCGAGATTTCACATACCTCGGGGTTACGAGCTTTTCGGTGAACAGCAAAGATGCAAGTACCCAGTGGCAGATTGATTGCCATGGAGCTAAGCGGCTGACTTGTGGAGTTACACGACCTTGATCGAAGCGGCACAAGTCTACGGGCTACTTCCCACTCAGCTTTGTGGGATATTACGATTGCATCGGCATTCACGAGCTCGAAGAATGGAAGCCAAATGTTGTCAGTATGAGCGAGAGTTCTTCCCCTGCGGCTTAATTTTGATCCATTTGGAATAGCCGGAAGACAATCTCGAGGAGTACGCACATGTGCCTTCGTTAGAAGATTTACGGATGAAGTGCGAAGTGAGTACGAGTCGAGAAAGAAAGATTTCAGCGGTGTCGGCAAAGCAAGTATTTGACTTTGGACTAGCGCGGATACTGCGGATCTTAAAGATGATGGGAGCGTGGTACTTGACACTTACCATCGAATGGGAGGAGATAAAGCTCTACTACGAGGATAGCGATGGCATTGCGGCCTGATAGAAAAGATCGGAATTTGTGTTGGTGAGTACTTGAGCTGGTTCTTGCTTGAAGGGATCTTGCCTTGATGAAGTATTGATGAATCAAATCACGGGCGACTTCGGCGCGAGGAGATTCCCTCAGCGAAAGCATGAAGGAGAGAAGCGAGAAGGTCGAGAAGTTGAAAATACGCGAGAAGATCTCAAGAGAAAAGGAGACCACTTCTACGACCATAGCTTTGACTCGACTTCTCCGGTACCTAGTGGATCACCAACTATTGCCACGGCGGCGGGATGTTTCCATGCCTTCATTGAAACCAGCAGCGTTCATCTTCTCTCATGACCGCCGTTCGGCACCCGTTCGAGAGGAGATGTTGAAGCTGCGAGATGCGGAGTTCGAAAGAGCTTTGTCCTTGGATGTTTGAGAGGATGGCAGCCGCAATCTTGTGGCACTTTACGATGGAGAGGATGCGAGGCGGGAAATAGTAGCGCACTCGCTGACTTCTCATTCTCAGAAGTAATTTCTCGGAATGGTTAGCTTTGCGGTTGGTTCGGAAGCAAGAATAGAGATGAACTTAGAGGAACATGACTTGCGGCTACTTGAGGATACGGCGAAGAGAGGCAGAAGGCCTAAAGTTGCTACAGCGACTTCTAGGTTGATCATCGAGGATTCGGGAGAGAAGTTTCTTGAGATATCGATCCGGCGGAAGGAAAGGTAGAAGAGGAACTCACGGCGAGAAGATGTGCGGTGACCAAAATACCACTCGGTCAAGCTACCTTTGAAGGATTGAAGCGGGACACGCGAGACGTTCTTTGGATGCTTTGTTCCTTAGGCTTGCGGTGAAAAAAAGCGGAGAAAGAAGAGCTGCGAAGCAAATATCTCAATTATGTGAGATCATAGCCAAGGTTGCTAAACCTTCCGTTCGGCCCATTTAGTAGCGGTGAGTGATCATCTTATGCGGGAAATGGAAGATCAAGCAATCAAGTAAAGGCTATTGTGAATGGAAGGATCGATTATTAAATCGAAACACGTGCTGACTTGGGAAGTGCCGACCCGCTTTAAAGGTTATGAGCGATGCGAGAAAATCAACTAAAGCGGCGATAGAAAGCATAAAAGGAATAAATACGATTCTGAGAGTAACTTTGAGTGTTTTGGCGAGATCAACAAGGCTGTAGGAGATGTATTGGTTGAGAGCAAATTGTGCGGATGGATCGGTCGAGAAGGGGAAGCATTTAGAGTTTGCGGTATCTTTCCGTTTGGAGATCTGCGAGTTTTTCTTGAAGAGGATGCGAGCACTTGAGAGCGAGAACATCAGATTTGCCGGATAGTGTTATTTCTTTCTTTGAGGAAAGAGTGGATGGAGGTATTACTTCATACGTGCGGATTGTTTCTAACGAGGTGCATGATTCTCTGGAGGTTCTCTTACGATGGTGCGAAAAGAGGATTGATAAAGCCACAAGCCTTTCACGATGAACTCTATCGGTAGGTGGTGACACTATGCGAGGCGAGACATTGCGAGATTTGGGCCAAGTTTGGAAGAAGTGGAAGCATGCGGCAAAGTGTTGAATGAAGGATTGCTGCGGTCGGGACGAGAAAAGGAAGCGATGGCTAAAAGCAGATGGAAAGATCTTTGAACTATATGTTAAGCAAGTATATCGGATATCGAGAAAAGAAGAAGATGTAGATGTTACGGTGGCATGACTTCTTTATTTCTTTCTTCTTTATTTTCTATGTTCCGGATGAAATTGTAAACTTCTAAGTTATTGGTTTTCTGACCATTACTCGAAGTCATGTGGAACCTTTACTATTAGTTAAGTGATACATGTGTCACTTAAGAAGAAGTTAGTTGAGGATGATTGCGAATGTCATCTTTACTTGTTGTTCATACTTTAGTTCGGTTTGAGTCTTCTATTTGTACTTTCCCTCCTACATTCTATAAGTAGGAGAAGAACCCTACGGGTTAATCATCGATCGAGAATTTGTAAGAAGCAATCTTGTGTTCTAGACTTTGTCTTTGAACCCCGAGAGCCACTTGTTGCGAGAGGAATACAAAAAGCGAGGTTTAGGAGAACTTTGTGTCACGGTGTATTTTGTTTCTTGCTTTAAATCTTAGATCTCTTAATAGACTTTGTGTTATTTTAGATCTAGATCTAGAAGCTGCCTTTGCTTTATAATTACTGTGTGTTGAATCTATTTGAGTTTCTTATGTGCATGCGATTAGCTCTGCGATCTACTAATTGGGATGCACATCTTCCTCATTTCTTCTCTGTAATTCCTTTACTTCCTTCTTCTTACATAATTTTCCTTTCTTAAGCATTTTAACTTACTTGCTTGAGAACTTCTTAGTTATGGTTCATGAACTAAGTTGTTAAAGTAAAACCCACGATAGATAGAAACACATTTTTATTGACAAATCGACACGGGAGCCTCACCGGTTAAATGAGGAGATTTATCTCATATTTGCCTAGGTTTGATCTTATGCGAGAAAATCTAGCCATTGATTTTAGCGACTCATTTGAGAGCAACTATCTTTGCGGATCAAGCTTTTATTGAAGATCGAGTGTTTTCCATACAAATCTCAGCACTTTGGTGACGTCCGTTCACCCGGATCCGTGAAAAGCGCGAGAAGGGCGGATCATTTCTTAGAAGCTGCGGGAGCAATTCAATTTCAATCATCCTCCTCAAGTTAGAAGCCGCATGAGATCTAGTCTTTCACCGGGAAGGAGAGTACACACCCATCGAGATCGGATCGTATTCGGCATAATCCGTCGGTGGAATTATCAACAAGTCTATCAAGTCTACACGAGGAGAGCGTGCTCAAGCTAACATGGCGCACCAAATTGTACTGTTCCATGGGGCGGCTTTTGGACCTCTCGACTTGGCTCCACATGCACACGATCGCAAAGGGATCGAGAAAGAATTTTCCGAAATTCTTTGGAGATGGAAAAGCAAAACCGGATGATCATTTGGCGGCCTTCTTCATATCTTGTGGTGTGCTTGCGGTAGAGCATGAAGATGTCTCGGTCGGGCTATTCATTGAGACCTTACATGACTTGGTGGAGAATGGTTCTATCGGTGGCTCTGGCACCATAACCGGTTGGCGTATCGTGAACAATTTATCAAAAGATTGAAACTGCGAGAGGACACGAGCACGATGATCACCCAAGTAGCTTGATTGAAGAAAGAGCAAGCGAGAACATGCGGGACTTTATTGCAAAGTTCGAAAAGGATTTTGTATAAAATCCCCCCTGCCTTTGCATTGAGCGATGAAAATCAAAAGGCGTTTTTATAAGCGCTCTATTGCACTGAAGTTGGATATCGGCTAAGAAGAAGGGCAAGACTGTAAATTTCTTTGGATGCACAAAATCTTTTGCCGTGGAGGTTGAGGGCGACTTGATCATGGCTGGAAAACTCAAACAACTATCTCATAAAGGTGATGGTGCTTCTTTAGTACTTCGATCCTTTGTTGCGAGAGATTGGCTAATGACATCTGCGAGATCAAGAAGCGAGATCTCTCAAGCGGGAATGCACCCCCTCGAGAATAGCTCTCTATCCGGACCTTGATGGTCAAAATCAAAATCAAAATCGAAAGCAGACTTGCTGCTTTGCACCACAGCGTTTGGCAATAGAAGCTGCTCGAGGAATAACTTGGAAACTAATGAAGAGGATCTCGACATTGATGAATCATTTGATGATGAAGACTTTATAGATCCATTGGCGACTCGATATTGGTTACGGACTACGAATCGATGAGGGCTATTATGAATCTTTTGAAGATTACGATGGTCACACTTTTGCGGTGTTCTGAGGTCTCGAGACACGCGAAATGCCGAAGCATCCTGGCGGCGGAAAAGAGAGAAGATCTGGCCGGATGTTACTATCTTGAAAAGAGGTAGCATTCTTCCTTCTTCATTAGCGCCCGAGGAGAAATATTCAAATTCTTTCAATTCGCGAGCAAAGAACCAACGCACATCTGCTTTGAAGCAAGTCAAGCTTTTGACATAATTGATCACATCGAGAGAAATAAGGTCAAATGTCGGAAATTTGAGTATTTGAGGGCATTTCTGATCGGTTGAATAGATTGGTCAAATATGTGCAAGCGATGGTCTAGCCCAACGAACGATAATCCACGGGGTATTTTGTCAAGTCAAAGATTACTCCACCTTGAAAATAATGCTGCTGCAAGTTCTTCTTCTTCCACCCCTTCTCTGCTTTACATCGGAAAGGATTGAGCCATTCTATGTGTCTTTGCTCATCAGCGGACATAAGCTAAGCAATTGCATCTTGGATTACGGAGCTTAAACGACAACGTCATACTGCCAAAGATTCTTGATGCCTTGGGTCTTACATTGACAAAAACCATTGGAAGATGTTATTCCATGGAAAGGCAAGTCCCTCTTGTGGGGCAAATCAAAGATCGCGAGCGTGCTTGCTTCCTTCCCGAGACAAAAAAAGGCTGAAAATGACTATCTTGTAGCGAGACATTCCAGTCTCTATGGCATCTTATTGAGTAGAAATTTTTGCAAGGAGGTGGGTGGAGAAGTGAAGATGGATTGGTCTTGTGCGCACATACCAATCAAGAGGAATAAATCGGAAAATTTGGAACACGAGAAGAAATCTAAGTACAGTATCAAAATCGAAGATCCTAGATCTCGAGATCTTGTTTGAGAATCGGATCACGGAGTCTATTACCTAGAAATGGATAAAGAAGAAATTCAACCGGTGATTCGAGAATCACATCAAATTGATAACAAGATTTGGACTACGGAATTTGATGGTAGCTGCTTTGTTCATTTGGATCCGGTGCGGTGTTGTTCTTATCTCTCTGAAGGAAGGTGCATGCGCACTCCTTAATTGATGTTCGAAAATACTAGCAATACGGTGAGTATGAAGCATTGTTGTTAGGCATGGAGCGGCGAGAACAATGGGAATCAAATTATTACGCTTGAGAGAGATCTTGAGCTGATTGTAAAGCGAGATAAGAGGCCTCTACCAAAAAAAAAAGACAAAGCTGCGGCACTATAGAGATCGGGTCTACTCTGCTTTATCTTGGATTTTCAGCTTTCTCGGTATCTTACATTAGAGAGAACAAAATTCAAGAGCTGATTAAGCTTGCGATTCTGCAGCCTTGTTGAATCCGGATCAGCCCCTGCATTCTTTAGGCGGGGAGATTCTGAGGTGGAAATGGTTTTCGCCCAAAGGTTCTGACAGCGTCCATGATAGCGAGTTTTCAGCGATGATACAGTTGCTGCATTTCTCCAACGAGAAAGATAACTTTGAAGAAATCTACTATGAGGAAGCAATTCACCTCTGGCGAGACCCATCGGAGAAATGGATGCTTGGCGTCTCGGGAGTCGGGAGATTATCAACTAAAGGAAATAAAATTCCCAAAGGCTTGGTATCTCTTGAGGAAATGTTTGATAAGCATGATCGGATGCTTAAGAAAAATGAAGAAAATGAGGAAGGCTCTTCCTCAGACACCTGATTACTAAATTTGGGAGCGTGATGATCCCAAATTAGTAAATCTGAGGAAAGTGTTGTTCGGAAGGCTGAAAAGGAAGCTTTTTTAAGCTAAGCTTAAGAAATACATGGATATTTTTGCTGGTCTATCGGGATCTAAAAACATATCAACTGCGGAAGTTCACATTACATCCCACTTAAATCGAGCGAAGCCTTTGAGCGAAGGCTGCGGCGGCACAATCCGACCATTTCGGGAACCATCTTTGCGAGAAATCCAAAAGTTGTTAGATGCGAAGATTATCTATCCCATACACCATTCGGAGTGGTTGGCCAACATAGTCCTGTAAGAAAGAAAAGTGGTGAGATTAGGTTGTGCGTGGATTTCCATGACCTTAATCAAGCTTCATTGAAGGATAACTACCCTATCCCCATCATGGATCACACTCTGCGGTGGTCACTTTGGATCGAGATGCTTTCCATGCTTGATGGCTTCTCGGGATCTACAATCAAGTCAAGGTGGTGAGGAAGATCAATACAAAGCGGCGTTCATCACACCTTGGGAACCTTTGCATACGAGAAGATGCCGTTCGGCTTTGATCAATCTTTGGTCTTTACATTTGAAAGAGCTATGGATCTAGCCTTTGCTCATCAAAGATATAAGCATAGTTGTGTACTGGATGATTTGTGAGTCTTTTCTAAAGATAGAAGCACACATATTTCAAACTTGGAAGAGGTTTTCATCTGATACCATGAAGCATGGTATTTCTTTGAATCTAAGAAATCTATCTTTTTTATGCTTGAAGGAAAGCTGCTTGGGCACATTGTTTCGAAAAGAAGGAACAAAGATAGATCGAGGCGTGTCAAATCCATTCGGACATTGCCTTTGCCCACATCGAAAAAGGAGTTCACTCTTTCTTTGGAAAAGTGAATTTTCTCGGAAGATTCATTCGACTTTCTTGAGCTAACCCGTCATATTTCAAATATGATGAAGAAGACACAAGATTTTAAATGGAGCAGCGAAGGGAAGGAAGCTTCGAGAAAATCAAAGAGGCCTGTCAAAAGCACCGAGTCTTAGTCTCACGACTTGATAAAGAATTTATTCTTTATTGTTATTCTTCGAACATACTATGTCGGCAATATTGATGCGAGAAAAATCAAGAGGGCGCGAAACTCTATTGCTTTCATGAGCACGCCTCTTAAAGCCTATGAGTTGAAATACACTCGATGGAAAAGCACGCATATGCGGTGGTGAAGGCGTCACGAAGCATTCGGGTATTATATTCTTTCCTCACATCTTGTGGTTTTGGTTCGAATCTGCGAGTTAAATCTATCCTTACTCGTGAGTTAGGATTGTTGAGAGGCACATGGGTGACAAAAGTTCAAGAATATGATTTGGATATTAAACCACAAAGCTGGTTCGAGGAAAGTGCAGTGTGTGAACTAATGCGAGAATAAAAATCATCGTGCTGAAGCGGATCGGGATGGGATAGATGAAGATTTACTGTGTCTTTTTTATAGATACGGTAGAGGAATGAGTACGGTAACATTGCTTACTTTCTAGCGTATGGAGAATGCCCGGATCGACTTTCGAGAAAAAAAAAGCGAACTATTAAATTGAAATCAAAGATTTTGTGCTTTGGGATAATGGTTTGTGCAAAGGGGAATTGATGGTGTATTTCTCGGATGCGTGGAAAGCTCAACGAGGATCAGCTACTACAACGGTTTCATGACATGGCTTGTGGTGGTCATTTCTCGGCCAGAGTCACTTGCGCACAAGATCCTTAGAGCAAGGTATTCTTGGCCCACCCTTTTTGAATCTTTGCGAGAATGGGTAGCTAAGTGTCGAAGCATGCCAACATTTTGTTGGGCGTGTGAAATTACTGCATTACCCTAAAACCCATTGTGATTGAAGAACCTTTCAGCGGTGGGGTATGGATTTTATTGGAATGATTAACCCGGCTTCAGCGCGGTCATCATTACATTCTCTAACGACTCTTGATTATTTAGTAAGTGGGTAGAAGCTATTCTGTGAAGAATGCCACTTCATTTGAAGTGTGCGATTTTATAAAAGAAAATATTATTGTCGGGTTTGGCGTACCCGGCAAAATTGTGCGAGATAATGCTCGAATCTTTCTTACGAGGAGTTGGTGGAATTCTGCTACACGTATGGGATTGACTTGTTCATTCCTCAACTACTATCCTGAGGAATGGTGAAAGTGAATCTAGTAATAAGAACTTAGTAGCTATCGTGCATGAGCTTATGTGAGAAAATCAAAGGACTTGGCATAAAAAGTTGTTTGATGCATTATGGGCGATAGGATCACACGAAAAGAGGCGATAGGCATGTCCCCATTTCATTTGCTTATATGGAAGAGACACAGAGCTGCCTCTCACCTTGGAATTGCACGCCCTACGACTTTTAAAGCCACTGGAAGATTCCACGTTCACGGATCTTATTGATAAAAGAATCATGTACTGGTTGAATTGAGGAAGTACAAACTCAAGTTGCGAGATAGGTTGTGAGCATCGAGAGGAAGGTGAAAGTCATCTTCGACAAAAATGCCGGGGAAAGAAAGTTTGAAGTTAATATTTGGGTCCTCTTATGGGACAAAAGAAGAAAGCAAAAGGCATGCATGGAAAGTTCGATTCACTATGGAAAGGGCCTTTTGTAATCAAAAAGATCGCGGAGCGAGATAGCTTCATTCTTGCTCATCGGGATGGAGTTGAATTGCCGTTGCCTTTGATAGGCAACACTTGAAAAGCTATTAGAACATGAGAAGCGAGGTAAAACACTGTATGTACATAAATAAAACCTTTGTTTGTTTTCCTTGTTTTGTCTTGTTTTGGTGTTGTGTTGTGTTGTGTTTTCTGCTGACCCGTGCCCAAAAAGGACAAGATACGAAACCGAGAGATCTTTGGGATCTCATCTTTTCCCTTTTCATTACAGGGAGAAAAAGATGTCCACGAGACGGAGCCATTTGGTGTCACTCAGATTTCACCCCGAAATCTGTGACTACCAATTTGAAAAAATTTCGTACTTTTAAAATAGTGGGTCATTTGTTGTTTTTATTGCCTGAAAGTTCCTGTATTGCGTCAAGATAATCCTGAAGAGCCATATTAGCCCTTTTCGCCAAATACCCAGATGCCCAAAATTGTTTTATTATGTCGTCGGGATTTGTCTGCGGGAAATTTGTATTTAATTATTTTGAGCCCGTATGAAAGGCTATTTGCGCTCTGTTTAACTCTATTATGGCGAATATGTTATTATTCCTATATACGGAAGGATTTTAACTTATTTTAAGTTTTGGGCTTTATTTGTAACTTTTGGCAATTTTCGTGTTTTTGTGGTGTCGTTCTGTTTTTTACGTGAAATTTCTCTGGAGCAACTCCTTGGCGGGTAAGCCCGATTTTGGCTGGGCGGTGGAAAACATACACGCACATTTTGCCGGAGGAAGTCATCATCGGAGTGCGGATCACTTTGGGAAAAAGCGAAGTCGTGCACGGGAAAGCCCCTGTGGGATAGGCGCATTTTGGAAAACAAAGGATTTGAGGCTGCGATGGGAAAAATATAAGCCGCGAGGTAGGATGGGAATTGTATACCTACCTTGGGGTACTTTTCCGTGTTATAAAAGTCACTTAAGGCTGAGTGGGAAAAATAGAAATTTGTGGCGGTGGGAATTTATTGCCTACCTTTGCGGGGTGAAAATTCCCATGATATAATAAAAGGAAAGTGACTTAAGTGAAATCATGGGATTTTAGTGCCTACCTTGCAGGGTAAAGAATCCCATTGCAAAAGTCAAATCACTTAAGTGGATCATGGGATTGTGGTGCCTACCTTGCAGGGTAAAGAATCCCATTATGGTGAAAATTCTTAAAAATAGAATTACATGTGCAAAAAAGTCGCCCCCTTTGGTGATGGATAAAAATAATTAAATTGATTATTTTTAATAAATTCTATCCTTGGAAAAAGTGCGCCCAAGCTTGAGGAGGTTGAAAAGTCAAAGGAGGATTAAAAGAAAGCAATTAAATTAATTAAATTTAATTTATTTAGTGGCTGCCCCTCTCCTTGGAAAAAGTGCGCCCCATTTAGGAGTTATTTAATGATTTTAAATGCATTAAATCATTAAATTAATTTCTATTTTCGGTGGTATGGTCAAAGCACCTTTGTGAGGCTAAAGTTAAGTCTTGTGTGAAGGATTAAATTGGATTAATTTAATTTATTGGATGGCTGTCCTTAAACATGCAATTTTAAAAAGAGAAAAGCATGATTTTTAATTAATTAATTGCCTTTAATTGTTAGGGCAATTATTAATTATAGAATTATGAAGGTTATATAAGCATGGGCAGCCATATGGATTTATTATTCAACACACGGGTAAAGAATTGCAGCGAGGAGAAAAAGTGCGCCCCCATTAGAGGAAGGATTTTGCACTGAGACAAAGTGCTAACAAAGGCTAAAAGCTTCAGATTTGGCGCATGCTTTGGAAAAGGTTCATCTTAAAATGCTGCACAATTGTTTTCCACAGGTGTTAAAGGAGCTCGGTGTTGATTGAAAGGATTCATGATCTCTTTATGTGCAAATTAAACACCATTTTTGGGGCAGCGAGGCTTGAAAAGTGCAGATTTTTATAATTTAAATTCACTATTCATGCTCGGTGGCCATTTTTATCTGAATAAATTGCAGGAACTCATTACGGGTGCTTTATAAAAGAAAAGGAGTATTTATCGATGTCGATACATTGCAAATATCCTCGAATCGAAGAATTGTCGAGATCTGCACGGTATTGAAGAAAGCGAGGCCAAATTAGAAGAAAAAGAATTATTGAGACAAAGATTGATAAAGCTATGGCGAAAGGAGATGAAAAAGAAAGCACGATGGATTCATGCATTTGCTCTAAACTTTCGGACATAGGAGACACGGATCTAGGCCCGAGAACCTCTTTACGATTTGATTGTGAGATCAGTGGAAAGACTTCACTCATGCGTGCGGTCAAAAGTAGTGGAATTATTCGAGCTGCGGCTTTCCGTATGCTGACCCAATTGCGAGTTTGTGATGGAGTGTGCTAGATCTTATCATCCTTCATCGAGATCGGTGCGTGATGTTGCGGGAAAGACAATAATTCGTTTGGATGCGAGAATTCTTCGATTATTGTTTGAAGATTCGATCACGAAAGGTGGTGACTTCTATTAGCATTCGGGATTGGCGGTAGGTGGGAAAAGCATAGAGGCTGATTGTGTGAGCATCATGAATAGCGGTTCATGAAGAAGCCTAGATCCCCTTCCGGGTTCGAGAACTCTTCCACGATCGATTTGGTGCGGGAGGCGGATGATATTGTCAAATTGCTATGCGGGTTGAATGGTGAAGCGAATGCCTACACTTTAGGACATGGATGTATGCTTTCATCGGGACCATTGAAATCAACAAGGTTGATTCTATAATCGATTAGTCGAGAAATTATTAGCGGCTGACATCGGTGAGCAAGCTGCGGGCGTAAAGCGTACCTTGACTTGAGATGACTTCATACTTGGTATATCTTTGCGGCTTCACGGGGTGTCTTTTCAATTTGGATAGATGTGGTATTCTTTCGAGGATCCCATTTTGAGTCTTACCCACGACTTCACTGCACTGCGTGCGAGAAGGACTTGAAAGTGATCAGCGATGGTTTCTTCTACGATTTCATCTGCGGAGTTAGACAAAGACTTGAAGACTCACGAGTAGCGAGGAAGCATGGGAAGCGAGTGTCAAGATTGGCGGTATATTCATCCGGTTTGCGAGATTTCACATACCTCGGGGTTACGAGCTTTTCGGGTGAACCAGCAAAGATGCGAGTACCGAGTGGCAGATTGATTGCCATGGAGCTAAGCGGGACTTGTGGAGTTACACGACCTTGATCGAAGCGGCACAAGTCTACGGGCTACTTCCCACTCTTTGTAGGATATTACGGTTGCATCGGCATTCACGAGCTCGAAGAATGGAAGCACAAATGTTGTCAGTATGAGCGAGAGTTCTTCCTGCGGCTTAATTTTGATCCATTTGGAATAGCCGGGAAGACAATCTCGAGAGTACGCACATGTGCCTTCGTTAGAAGATTTACGGATGAAGTGCGAAGTGAGTACGAGAGTCGAGAAAGAAAGATTTCAGCGGTGTCGGCAAAGCAAGTATTTGACTTTGGACTAGCGCGGATACTGCGGATCTTAAAGATGATGGGAGCGTGGTACTTGACACTTACCATCGAATGGGAGGAGATAAAGCTCTCTCTGAGGATAGCGATGGCGAGCTGCCTGATAGAAGAAAGATCGGGTTTGTGTTGGTGAGTACTTGAGTGGTTGCTTGCGAAGGGATCTTGCCTTGATGAAGTATTGATGAATCAAATCACGGGCAACCGGGCGAGGAGATTCCCTCAGCGAAAGCATGAAGGAGAAGCGCGAGAAGGTCGAGAAGTTGAAAGTCTGTGAGAAGATCTCAAGAGAAAGAGGAGACCACTTCTACGACCATAGCTTTGACTCGACTTCTCCGGTACCTAGTGGATCACCAACTATTGCACCACGGCGGCGGGATGTTTCCATGCCTTCATTGAAACCAGCCAGCGTTCATCTCTCTCTCCATGACCACGCCGTTCGGCACCCGTTCGAGAGGAGATGTTGAAGGCTGCGAGATGCGGAGTTCGAAAAGAGCTTTGTCCTTGGATGTTTGAGAGGATGGCAGCCATGCAATCTTGTGGCACTTTACGATGGAGAGGATGCGGGCGGGAAATAGTAGCGCACTCAGCTGACTTCTCATTCTCAGAAGTAATTTCTCGGAATGGTTAGCTTTGCGGTTGGTTCGGAAGCAAGAATAGAGATGAACTTAGAGGAACATGACTTGCGGCTACTTGAGGATACGGCGAGAAGAGGCAGAAGGCCTAAAGTTGCTAAAGCGACTTCTAGGTTGATCATCGAGGATTCGGGAGAGAAGTTTCTTTGAGATATTAATCCGGCGGAAGGAAAGGTAGAAGAGGAACTCACGGCGAGAAGATGTGCGGTGACCAAAATACCACTCGGTCAAGCTACCCTTTGAAGGATTGAAGCGAGGACACGCGAGACGTTCTTTGGATGCTTTGTTCCTTAGGCAGCAGTGAAAAGCGGAGAAAGAAGAGCTGCGAAGCAAATATCTCAATTATGTGAGATCATAGCCAAGGTTGCTAAACCTTCCGTTCGGCCCATTTCAGTAGCGCGGTGAGTGATCATCTTATGCGGGAAATGGAAGATCTTGCAATCAGTAAAGGCTATTGATGAATGGAAGGATCGATTATTCGTCGAAAGCTTACGTGCTGACTTGAGGAAGTGCCGACCCGCTTTAAAGGTTATGAGCGATGCGAGAAAATCAACTAAAGCGGTGATAGAAAGCATAAAAGGAATAAATACGATTTGCGAGAGAGTAACTTTGAGTGTTTTGGCGAGATCGACAAGGCTGTAGGGAGATGTATTGGTTGCGAGCAAATTGTGCGGATGGATCGGTCGAGAAGGGGAGGCAGCGGCTAGAGTTTGCGGTATCTTTCCGTTTGGAGATCTGCGAGTTTTTCTTGAAGAGGATGCGAGGCACTTGAGAGCGAGAACATCAGATTTGCCGGATAGTGTTATTTCTTTCGAGGAAAGAGTGGATGGAGGTATTACTTCATACGTGCGGATTGTTTCTAACGAGGTGCATGATTCTCTGGAGGGTTCTCTTACGATGGTGCGAAAAGAGGATTGATAAAGCCACGAAGCCTTTCACGATGAACTCTATCGGTAGTGGTGGTGACACTTTGATGGCGAGACATTGCGAGATTTGGGCCAAGTTTGGAAGAAGTGGAAGCATGCGGCAAAGTGTTGAATGAAGGATTGCTGCGGTCGGGACGAGAAAAAGAAGCGATAGCTAAAGCAGAGATGGAAAGATCTTTGAACTATATGTTAAGACAAGTATATCGGATATCGAGAACAAGAAGAAGATGTAGATGTTACAGTGGCATGACTTCTTCTATTTCTTTCTTCTTATTTTCTATGTTCCGGATGAAATTGTAAACTTCTAAGTTATTGGTTTTCTGACCATTACTCGAAGTCATGTGGAACCTTTCTATTAGTTAAGTGATACATGTGTCACTTAAGAAGAAGTTAGTTGAGGATGATTGCGAATGTCATCTTTACTTGTTGTTCATACTTTAGTTCGAGTTTGAGTCTTCTATTTGTACTTTCCCTCCTACATTCTATAAGTAGGAGAAGAACCTACGGGTTAATCATCGATCGAGAATTTGTAAGAAGCAATCTTGTGTTCTAGACTTTGTCTTTGAACCACGAGAGCCACTTGTTGCGAGAGGAATACAAAAAAGCGAGGTTTAGGAGAACTTTGTGTCACGGTGTATTTTGTTTCTTGCTTTAAATCTTAGATCTCTTAATAGACTTTGTGTTATTTTAGATCTAGATCTAGAAGCTGCCTTTGCTTTATAATTACGTGTGTTCAAATCTATTTGAGTTTCTTACTATGTGCATGCGATTAGCTCTGATCTACTAATTGGGATGCACATCTTCCTCATTTCTTCTCTGTAATTCCTTTACTTCCTTCTTCTTATAATTTTCCTTTCTTAAGCATTTGCTTACTTTGCTGAGAACTTCTTAGTTATGGTTCATGAACTAAGTTGTTAAAGTAAAACCCACGATAGATAGAAACACATTTTATGACAAATCGACACGGGAGCCTCACCGGTTAAATGAGGAGATTTACACATAATGCTGAATACATTCATTGCTGTTATAATGTTATGACTGCACCTCAAATGACAATATTTTATTGAAAATCTCAACACACATTTGACTGATATCTGAAATAGCAATACACAGAAATATAGGACAGCAAACTCCTTTATAGATATCAATCAATGAGTGGCTGCACACACAAATTCTGAATGCTCACACTGACAATCTTTCCCTACAAACCAAGCTAAAATGATACCAAACTGAAATAAATACTTATCATAATGACGGGGCACTGTAGCGTCACTGCAGCAATGGTACAGAAGTACTGTAGCAAACTGAATATGAAATAAACTTCAATCTTTCGGCACAAATGCGATCCTGGATGGAATCACCACAAATGCACAAGAGGGTTTTTGTCCTCCAATGTGGAACATTAAAGGGTTTTTGTCCTTGGGTGAGAAGATGAACACAAGTGCTCACACTAACAAAAAGGTGCCTTAAATTAGTCAATTTATGTGTAAATGAAACACATATAAAAAAGCACAATGAAAAAGGGTTTGATTTCAATAGACAATGGATAATACTCTTTCCTTTTGAGCCCAACTCATTTTAATTCCAACCCTAAAAGCATTTAAAACACTTTAATAAAATATTACTTTTTGGCCCCCTTTATAATAATAATACATAAGTGTCATTTTACCATGTTATAAAAATTGAAGTGACTTAGGACCACTTAAGATATTATTATTAAATCATTTCCTAACTTTATCCCTTAGCCTACGGGAAATAAGGAATAGGCTATGGGTCCTCTGATTAGATTAATTCAGAAAAGGGGACATGACAGTCCACCCTTCCCGGAATTGCTTGCCCTCAAGCAATTGCAAATTAGGATGCTCAAGAATCTTTGCACCTTCCCATGTAGTGTCTTCTGGTGGGAGATCCTTCCAACGCACTAAGTATTCCGTTAAGCTCTTGCTTCTTAGTTTCTTCACCCTAATATCCACGATGGCTTCGAACCAAGATCAATTTGCCTTCATCATCCAAAGGGAGTAACTCAGGTGAAGGTGTGATGTGCTGTCCTAGTGCCCTTTTGAGGCATGAAACATGAAATATGTTATGAATCTTGTTGTGTTCTGGCAACTCAAGCTCATAAGCAACCTTCCCAATCTTTTTTTGATCCTATAAGGCCCATAGAAGCGGGGCTTGAGCTTCTCAGCTCCACTTTTCTTGAGAGAGGATTGTCTATAGGGCTGCAATCTCAAGAAGACCATGTCTCCAACCTCAAAAGTTCTCTCAATACGGTGTTGGTCTGCATATAACTTCTGCTGATTTTGTGCCCGTTGGAGGTTTTCTTTGAGTGACTCCAATATTTCTTGACTTTGTGTGACCAAGTCTCTTGCCCTTAGCACTCTACTGTTTGTGATGACCAAGTCCACAAAAGAAAGAGCATCATAACCATACAAGGCTTTGAAAGGAGTCATACCAATTGACATATGGTGTGAGGTGTTGTAGCAATGCTCCCCCATATAGAGCCATTTGATCCAAGTTGTTTGCTGTCCTACTACATAGTTCCTCAAATATCCCTCAATCCACTTATTCACAATCTTTGTTTGCCCATTTGTTTGAGGGTGGTAACTGGTACTAGGAGTCAACTCGGTTCTTGTCAAACGAAAGAGCTCCTGCCAAAATAAACTAAGGAACTTGTTGTCCCTATCGCTTATTATGTTCTTAGGCAACCCATGAAGCTTGAATATCTCTCGTAAAAAACAAATCAACCACTTGTGGTGCCTTAAACTCTGATGTAACAACAAAGAAGTGAATGTATTTAGTAAGCCTATCAACTACAACATATATACAACTCTTACCCTGAACTTTTGGAAGACCAGTGATGAAATCCATAGAGATGCTCTCCCATTTTTTATTTGGAATTGGTAAGGGCTGCAACAAACTACTAGAAATCCCTGTTCTGTTTTGTTCTGCTGGTAGGCAATACACTCTCTGATGTATTGGAGGACCTCTCCCTTGAGGCCTTTCTAGAAAAATCTCTCCCTAATTTGCTTATAAGTCTTGAAATACCCTGGGTGACCAGCCAATGGTGTATCATGTATTGCTCTCAAGACTTTATTCTTCACTTTTGATTCTGGGACGAGATAAATTCTATCCTTGTAAAGGATGAGGTCATCTATCACCTTATACTGTCATCCTGTATTTTGTCCTCGAGGATATCAATAGTAAAAACATTCTTTGCATACTCTGCTATGATAGTAACCTTCCAATCATAGAGATTTCAGATATGGAGCATAGAGTAGGTTTTCTAGATAAGGCATCAACTACAACATTATTTTTACCCTTAACATACTCTATATCAAAATCATAAGCCTGAAGCTTACTCACCCATTTCTGTTGCCTATCACTCAAATCTCTTTGGGTGAAGAATTTCAGGCTATTGTGGTCAGTCTTAACCACGAATCTGCCACACACTAGGTATTGCCTAAATTTGGCCAAAGCATGCATTATGGCCAACATCTCCTTGTCATAGATCGAGAATCCTTTTTCTATCTCTTTGAGTTTCGAATCTCAAAAGCTATGGGATGCCCTTGCTACATTAAAATTGCCCCAATTCCTTCTCTTGATGCATCACACTCTAATACAAATGGAAGTGAAAAATTTGGAACAACTAAGACAGGACATGAACTCATTACCTCCTTGAGCTTGTCAAAAGTTCATTGCTTGACCGATTCCGACCAACCGAAAGCTTCCTTCTTCGTTAGTTACATGTTAATGGAACTACTAATTGGGAAAAGCCCTTAAGAAACCTCTTGTAATAACCGAGAGGCCAAGGAAACCTCTCAACTATGTCAATGTGGTAGGAGGCCAATCCAAAATAGCTTGGATCTTTTGTTGATCCACTGAACTCCTTGAGCATTAATGACATGGCCCAAGTACAAAATTTCAGTCATCCCAAACTCACATTTAGACTCCTTAGCAAAGAGAGTTTTTGTTCTAAAATTCCTAGAACTATATCCAAATGCCTCAAATGATCTTCCCAAGTCTTGTTATAAATCAAAATGTCATAAAAAAAGACTAAAACAATTTTTCTCAATTGCTTACTGAAAATATGATTCATACACTAATGGAAAGTGGTTGGAGCATTTGTCAAGCCAAAAGGCATGACCAAGAATTCAAAGTGCCCAAAGTGGCATCTTGAAAGTTGTTTTCTACACATCCTCATCCCTTACACGAATTTGATGATATCCTGATCTCAAATCAATCTTTGAAAAATACGCAACTCCATGCAACTCGTCAATTAACTCATCAATCCTAGGAATGGGATACATGTTTTTGATGGTCTTCTTGTTCAAAGCTTTGTAGTCAATACACATCCGCATAGTACCATCCTTCTTCACAAGGACTACGATGATGCAAAGGGACTAGAACTAGGCCTGATGTGGCCCATCTCCAAAAGCTCCTTGATAGCCTTTTCAATTTCTTCCTTGTACCCTCTTGGATGGTGGTAGGGTGTAATCATCACGAGCTTAGAACCCGGTTCCAATTCTATTATATGCTTAAATCCTCTATTAGGAGGCAATCCTAGAGGTAAACCACTAAATATTGTGCCATGCTTGTCTAGAATAGATTGGATATCCATATGATAGGATTTCTTATTTGTGGGTGAAGCTATGGTGTTCACCAAACAATGGGATGCCCAAGCTACTTGTCCTCTACGAATTGATCTCTCCATCCTCTTGGCTATGACAACTCTAGGGGCTCCATTGGCAATGCCTTGAAGCACCACTTCTTTCCCATCTAATTTGAATTTCAGCTCCATGGTTTGATAATTCTGAGTGAATTCCCCAAGGGAATGTAACCACTGCACCCTTAATACCATATTTGTCTCTCTTATGCCCACAACATAGAAGTCATCATGCACCTCGTGCTTGCCAAGTGTGATATCCAATTGTTGAATTCTCTTGGTGCAAGGGATAGTATAGCCATCAGCCACAATAACATTGAACCCATCAAATTCCTTTGTCTTCAAACCTCTTTTGGCTACCAACCCTTCATCTATAAAGTTGTGGGTTGCCCCACTATCAATTAGCACTGTGATTTTGTGCCCATGCAAAACTCCATGAACCCAAAAAGTGTAAAGGGTGATATCTAGGAGTGCCTATTTAAAAGTGTAACACGGGTGCCTCTTGAAATTTACTCTTCTTCTTTCTTTTTAGGTTCTAGTAGCTTTTCTCTTCGAGAAATTTCCGATCCTTCTCAAAAGTTGATGTCTTTATTGCCCAACAAGTGGTTCCTTAGATTCCTAAATAATTCTGCATACAAATAGAACAATGATATCGAACCATGCTTGATAATCTTTGGAATGTAATTCACTTGTCCTGTAACTCCAAGACATCAATTATGTTCAAACTTTGGCTGGCTCGGTGGTGATAATGGAACTATGCCCTTGGGTGACCATACCATGATACCACCACTCATGTGCCACTCCTTCCAAATGAAGGGTAACAAATTTGATTGCCTCTTCTTCATACATCGGATTCAATGATAAGTAGGTGTCCAGTTTTTGCAACCAAGACCTGGCAGAACATTTATTAGATCCATCATATGTAGGAATTGTAATCTTACCCAAATGCTGTTGGATATCTTTATGGGGCTGATCCTATTAAGTTCTCCTTCCCCTCCCTATACTATTCTTCATTCTTAGATCACAAAACTCTTGGAAAGTCAATGCTTGTTGTACTACAAGGCTGAGTCCTTCATATTTCGCATGATATGCTACAAAATCATTACCTATGTGATGTTGGGGCTCTACCTCTTCGGGTGTTCTTTTTGCAGAAATTTCGCTCGGAAAGTCTTGGAAGGGGGATTGATAGAGGCCCGCTCATTAGCTGAAGAGCTTCCTTCTCCTTGATTTTCCTTATTCTAATTAATATTTTGCAGAGCTTGTACTAACCCTACCATGGATTCTCTCAATGTCATTTGGATTGTTCTTTCCAAATCCCTTTGACCCCGATGATAGTTTCTTGCAAAGAATTCATTTCATCTCTCTTTTCCCTATCCTCCATAACTTCTTCAATTTTTGGTTATTGGGCCCTTCTTTCTCTTTGATAATACCTGATTTCTCTCCCACTGGCTTGCATAAGAAATCGCTAAATTAACTTTCCTGCATGTTGACAAGATCACGCTCTAATACTGAAATTGTCCCTTTCAAAATAAACTAATAATCTATGCAAATTTCTCTGATTTTTATACTTAGGAACAACTGTAACTATTACAAGTATTCATTGACATATTCACAAACAATTGGCAAACATGAACCATTCATTGGCATTTCCACAAATAGTTGGCATACATGCACTATTGTTGCGCTCAAAACAAAATGAAAACTATGGAACCCTAACACATAATGTTGAATACATTCATTGTTGTTATAATGTTATGACTGCACCTCAAATGACAATATTTTATTGAAAATCTCAACACACATTTGACTGATATCTGAAATAGCAATACACAAAAATATAGGACAGTGAACTCCTTTATAGATATCAATCAATGAGTGGCTGCACACACAAATTCTGAATGCTCACACTGACAATCTTTCCCTGCAAACCAAGCTAAAATGATACCAAACTGAAATAAATACTTATCATAATGACAGGGGTAATGTAGTGTCACTATAGCAATGGTGCAGAAATATTGTAGCAGCGGTATGGAAGTATTGTAGCAGTAGTACGAAAGTACTGTAGTGGCACTATAGAAAACTGAATCTGGAATAAACTTCAATCTTTTGGCACAAATGCGATCCCTAGATGGAATCACCACAAATGGACAATGATTTTCATCCTCCAATCCAGCACACCAAAGGGTTTTTGTCCTCGGGTGAGAAGATGAACACAAGTGCTCACACTCTGAAAATAGGGTTTGATTTCAATAGACAATGGATAATAATCCTTCCTTTTGAGCCCAGCTCCTCCTTTTATAATAATCCTTTTAATTCCAACCCTAAAAGCATTTAAAACACTTTAATAAAATATTACTTTTTGGCCCCCTTTATAATAATAATACATAAGTGTCATTTTACCATGTTATAAAAATTGAAGTGACTTAGGACCACTTAAGATATTATTATTAAATCATTTCCCTAACTTTATCCCTTAGCCTACGGGAAATAAGGAATAGGCTATGGGTCCTCTGATTAGATTAATTTGGAAAAGGGGACATGCCATTAATTCCTATATTTAGGCTATAATTAATTTTTTTTGTGTTGCTCTATCCACAAAAATTATCGCCATATCCGCGTATCAGATTCTCATGTTCGTATGCATACTCGTATTTGAAATGTATTGGCTACTTAGCCTATATATATAGTCTATATATATATATATATAGAGTTATAGTGTTAGGTGTGGTTTTAGAAATGGGACCAAAACTATCCTAATAGTAAAACCAACTCAATATGCACCATAGAAATAATTCATATTCACAAGATAAAACCATACAAGTAGAAACTGTTTGAATATGTGTGTGTGTAATACATAGAGTAAAATTAGCTACAATTTATTTGAGAAGCTGCAAGCCGTGTATTCACCATTGAAAGTAGCCATATAAACAACTGTTACAATACATATAAACTTGGAAGGCTGGCATAACCAAATGAAACAGAATGCTTAAATGGCTAGTTTACAACACTTGTTGCTGCCAAATTCTCAAAAGTTAATAGACAAACTTTAGTGTATGGAGTCATAAGATACTTATACTATGTGAGTATCGGAATCTTGATCAGATTGTACTTACTAAAGAAAATAGACTAGATGATGAACTTGATGATTATGATAAACATCATCATGAAGCTTTGTTGTTAAATTTTTTAGTAGCTGACAATTTGATACCAGCAGTTAGGAATGCTACTAGTGCATCAAATTTATGGAAATAACTAAAAATAAATACCGTGCTTATGAAGCTGGAAGTGTGTTAGATTTAAAGAATTTGTTGTTTTCAACTAAGATGCATGAAGGTGGTTCTTGTTGTCACACATAAGTGCATGCTGATAGAGAATGGTGTGTACTCTCTCTCCTATTGACAAAATTGGAACACCTCAAGGTTGTGGGTAACCTATAAGTGAAGTGGACCTCCAGAATGGGCTAGTTCCCTTGTGAATGTAGGAAATGTAAAATTGAGGTGATACACCAATGATTTGACACACACATGTACTATTGCATACAAAAATATAGAGATCCACACACTTGCACAACTCTAGGCTAATCTGCAAAATTAATTCAAAGGTTTGGGTAAGGGACAACAATATAGGGAAAAATTTCCACAACAAAGCAATACAATACCTTGATAAACACGATGAAAAATTAGAAACCAATGATATGAGAAAGCAAAAATGGAGCTTTTCTATTCAGAGATGCAAGTGCAAACTAGGATTACAATAGCAAAACAGCCGGAAGAAGTGTTTCTATGATTTCTTCTACAAAAATGAGTCTTATTAGACTGTTGCCCTCCAGTCTAGACCCCATTGTACATGTAAGAATAAAATAAGTTATTTTATTCACCCCTTGACTGCCCTCCAAGCATGCAATTGCCCTGAAATAATAAAATAATCATTCTCCAAGCTGCTGCATTGAATAAAGGCATGTTGGAGTGTTTGAAAGCAATTAAACTTGCCCCTTTTAGCTGCTACATGGGATTTTAGCATGCTGTTTTTTTTTCCTTTTTGTCCTTTTGTGTTTTTTCCACTTTGGCTTTTTGTGCTTTTTCCCTTTTTGGCCTCTTGTGCTTGCTTTTTGACTGCTGCGTTGAAACTGGGCCTGCAAGGGTGATGAAAAGGCATGCAAAAGTATTAAAAACAGTTAACTCTGCCCTTTAAAACTGCTGCGTGGAAACTTGAGCATGCAAGAGTGTTTAGTTAACCACAAACTCCCCCTTAAAACCCTCAGCTTGGCGCCACTTCTTGTGTGAAAAACATGTAATAAATATAGGCCCTTTTGCTATTTTAGCAGTTGTTACCTTTGACTTATTCCTAGCCACAGATTTGACTATTTTTAACAGCCACTTTAGTCTTTATTTTTAGCACAAAACTGTCCTCTTTCATCCTATTTCTAGCGCCACCTTCCATTATCCTTGCATGCTATTTCTAGCACACCTTTCGCTATTTTTAGAGTTGCCTTTTCCCTCGTCTGCTTAGCTTTTGTGCATGCACTTGCACTCTATTTTTGGAAACTCGCTATTTTTAGCAAATGCTAAAAATAGCAATTCTTCGTCACTTACCCAATTTCCATTTTGCACACATTATTTTATTTTTAGCGAATGCTAAAAATAGCCATTTTGCCCAAAAATATCCTTGTTCATTCTTGCATGAAAAATATGGTAATAGTTCTATCTTTGAATACTTATTGCAGTTAAAGGATATCTGTGGCCAGTTAAACACGGTGGACAAGCATGTAGATAAGCAAGATCTGATTGCTTTGGTCATGCAGAGCTTGCCACCTTCATATGACTCCTTTTGGAATCATTGCACATGATCATAGAAACTCAGGAAATGACTTTTGAGAAGTTAAAAACACTTCTCATGCAGAAGGAAGAAGGAAAGTGTAATGTCCCAACTCCGGGATCAATAGAAAATATGCAAATCAACAACCCTTCAATACACCAATCAACTGCAAATAGCAAAACTCAGTCAAAAACTACTGAAACCAGTCAAATAGAAGACTCAATAAACCCAATAAAAGGGGTTTAATGGCCTCTAACAAGTGGCTCACTCACAACTGAAACTATACTCCTCAGAAATCAGATTTCTTTGATTGATTAACCATTAATAAGCTCATGCAAACAAGCTCTAAAACCAACCTTCACCGGTTTGCAACTATATCATCAAACTATAAACCACTGAACACACTTCAAATTTAAATTACTTCACTCCTACTGCTGCTAAAAGAAACCCAAAACACCATTGAATGTATATCGAATCAGTTTTCTAAACTTCAACCACAATGGAGACTATGCAGACAATACAATCGCTGCCTACAGGGCTGTTATTTATCATGCACTTACCCAAGTCGCCATTTTCAAATATCAGAGAAACAAACAGCCATGGAAACCAATGCCAAAAGTGCAATAAGGAGGTCGCTGGAAATAGATGAATACTTTAACACCACATGAGCATTAGAGGCATACAATGTTACATCCACAACTAAACCCAGGTCGCTGATATCTAAGGGGATTTGGCAGATTTATATGAACAAGCAATATTTATGTGAAGAATTACCAAGCTTGCTCCACCTCAGTCGCTGCCCAAAGGAGTCTCAGACATGCATTTAAATGAATTAGTTCTCACTCCAACTGGATCGCTGCTAGGGAAGAAAGAACAGCAGTATATTTTATTCCAAGATCAATCCATAATACTCCCAAAAGAGTCGTTGTTTTGACAACAATCGATCTAGTTCACTGCACATTTGACAACAAGTTGTGATCTATGGTTCACTCACAGCCTGCTCAATTACATAACAAAAATACATCTAAATCAGTCCACATACTAATAGAAAAGTTGTCCAAACAGGAGTTATCACTATGGTGGAACATCAAGTCGTATCACAACAATGCATCCAGCTCATGAGTTATTTCTAAGGAACAAAAATAACATTAGCTCAGTCGATCCACACAACAAGACACTCAATCAGTTCACAACATCATAAAAGCTAGTCGTTGCAATATAGGGGCTGAGCAATATCATATATAGCCAAGTCGTATCCCTTAAACAAGCATACAAACAAATCGATTTGCCAAGGATATGATAAAATTCTTCAATTAATCAAAACTAGCTCACTAACTTCCCACGCAAGAGAGAGAGAGAAAGCATTAATGGGCATGCATCCCAACTCCAAGCATGGAGTATCAAATAAATTTCATCATAACATAACTCTAACAATGATCCTAGCACTCCTTTTATAAGCAAGGAGGCACAAAATTCGAAATCCCTAGAGAGGGAAATTATTAAATAAAAGCAGTTTATTTTCCCTAGGTGTGGCGTCTCTTTTCAAAGGGTGATTTTAATATTTAAAAGCCACCTAAATATTATTTAATTAATTCCCTTTTTAATTTGCATTTTGGGAATTTAATTAAATAATTAAATACATTACTTGCTCCATAAATATTAAATAATTAAATAAATATTGTTTTATAATGTCAAATGATTAAAATCGCTCTCCAGGCAATATTATCTAATTATTTAATATAATTTTTTCTTACTGCAACATCCCAAAAGCCCACGGGTAATGATAGACTAAGGGTCTGCAAAAAATGGGGACATTACAATCCTCCCTTCCCAAGATTGTTTGCTCTCAAGCAATAGCAAGCTCATGTGTCCAGGTCCAAAAGTGTGGTACTCCAAAAACCATGCTCCCATGCCACTCAAGTGAAGTAGCATTTGCAATATTTTGGTCTGCTTCTTTCTCCTAAAAGTTAGGAGTGTAAACTGTTGCAATTTTCTTCTCAAACCTGCACATGAAGCAAACCAATTAGAAAAACGAGTGTTGAAGAACACTTTTCTTGTTTCTTCTTGGTATCTCCATGGCTTAGATGGTGCCCAACTTTCTTTCATGCATGGGCTGCCCCCAAAATCAGCTATGCAACCCCATACACTGTTGTAATCATGTCATTTTTTTCAAAAGTTAGACTAAGCTTTTTCCAATCAGCCATACATGAATTACAATCAAACACACTAACATATCATCATATACTTATAAAAATTTGAACTGTAAAGAGAATTAATGGACTGATCATGGTGATGTTGGGTACCGAAATGATGGGGCAATAGATGTTATCTTTGATTACTATGCAATATGTGGTACCTCTCATCAATTTCTTTCTTCCCATTCCCTTGACTTAGTCATTATTACCCCTGCAAAATATGTCATGAAGGTATACCCAAAGAAAGACCAATTCACCATGTAATCCTGCTGAAATAAAATCTGAAAATGTTTATCAAAGAAAACATGCATGTCACTTGAACCATATTCCATATGAAAGTAGGAAATTGCTGCCCCCTTATGCACCATGTCGAAAAGGCAATCATACTTCCATGTAATCCCAAAATCTTCCTCACAAGAGTTAGTCCAAGTAATGTCATCAAAACTAAATTGAATGATGGTGAAACTAAGTAGCTTACTCTTAGGGGCTGCCATAACAATTCCTTTAATATGAAAATTGGCACTCAGAAAAATACCTTTCCTTCTTATTTCCGGATCTTCTAAAGTCCCATCACACTTTCCAATGCTTAAGCTTGCCATATATAATTTGGAACTTTTACTCAAGATAATATCAACTTTATGTACCCAATCAACAAGAAGGTGCCAAACCAATGTAGTTTCCCTCAAAGGATCCAAACTAACTTTCACAAATTCACCAATATGGGTTTGTGCAAAACATACAATATGAAGTGGTAAAAATGAAGTACATATTAGCATCCTTCATGTCAAGTTTAACCCAATCAACAAAAGAGTGCAAACTTACATGTGTACCAAATTTGTCTTCCATTACCTCTTTACCCTTAGAGCTTGCTTTCACATTTCCGTATGCATGCTTGTGTGATGAATCACCACTCATATCAAAATAGGAGATAGCTGTCCTATCATGTACCATCTTCATGTCCCTCTCCATATAATTAGTAGCCAAGGAATTATAAAATGACTCCATAATTTCTTCTCCTTGTGGTAAGAAGCTAGGCAAAGGAAATGCATAAAAACAATTGACATAAGAGTTGTTATACCTTTCCATAATGATGTCATCATCTCTCCTTTCTTCTTGTCCTTTTAATGTCTCATGAAGTTGTTGGACCACTTCCCTTACATTTGAGTTTTCCTCATGCTCATGTTCATCAACAACATGCTCAATATTAGTATCATAAGAATCAAAATCTGAATCATCACTATTTACCTCCATATGTGCCTCCACCAAATGTGGCCTTAATTTTCCCTCACAATTTTCTGCAACCCTTTTAAATAACCCATGTGCAACTGGAAATTTCTCCTTATCTGTTCTTAATCCTGTCAACAAGATAGATAATAATGGCTCGGAAATAACATCACTTTCATTTATCACAAGAGACATAATTTTCTGTATTGATGAAATGACATTTTCCCATAACCCTCATGAATAGTATCAAGGAATTGCTCAAACATTTGAAGAATAAAACCGTCACACTTAAGATCCAACATTAGAGCACAAGATTTAACTTTAACAACATTCTTTAAAATTGTGACCCTTTTAGCAAAAGAACTCTCAATTTGATTCAACCCTTGAAAACTCCTCACAACCAAGTGGAATACCTCTCTCATGATGCTATCACTGTATGGTTGTTTAGGAACCATTATTCTCATAATTTCACTCATACAGGTGGTGACTACAAGTCTCACATTTGGATTTGCATGTCTCAAAAACTTGGGTCTAGACAAATGACTTATCAAATAATGCATTGCAAAAATGATAGACTTATAATTTGATTATCTCACCATGGATAAAAGGTCTTGCTTCTTCCAAGTCCTTAAGCAAGACATCTCTTAAGAATGGTGTGGATGCTTAAACTTCTTTCCAACCTAATGATCCTTTCTTCCAACCCACCTTTACTCATTAACTCCATGATTCCAATGGGCCTCTTATCTTGCATACAAATTTGAAAATACAAATCATGCATCCACAAATGACCCACACGAATAGAGGAAGGATGCTCACGATACCACTTTGTAATGTCCAAACTTCGGGATCAATAGAAATTATGCAAATCAACAACCCTTCAATACACCAATCAACTGCAAATAGCAAAACTCAGTAAAAACTACTGAAACCAGTCAAATAGAAGACTCAATAAACCCAATAAAAGGGGTTTAATGGCCTCTAACAAGTGGCTCACTCACAGCTGAAACTATACTCTTCATAAATCAGATTTTTTGATTGATTAACCATTAATAAGCTCATGCGAAACAAGCTCTAAAACCAGCCTTCACCGGTTTGCAACTATATCATCAAACTATAAACCACCGAACACACTTCAAATTTAAATTACTTCACTCGCTGCTAAAAGAAACCCAAAACACTATTTAATGTATATCGAATTTACTTTAACTATTGAGCTCATGAACCATAGTTGTATAGCTCTGCTGACAAGTAAGCAATTGTTTAAGAAAGGAAATATTTATAGAAGAAGAAAGAAGAAAATAAAAACACGGGGAAGAAATGGGGAAGATGTGCACTGATCAATAGATATGAGTTGATTGCATGCACATAGAAGAAACCAATAGATATCAACACACAAAATTATAAGCAAAGCAACTCAGATCTAGATCTAAAATAACACAAAGTTTATTAGAAGATCTAAGATAGAAAGCTAGAAACAAAATGCCAAGTGACACAAAGTTCTCCGAAAATCTGCTCCTTTATATTCCTTTGCTTCAAGTGGCTATCAGGGGTTTCAGCACAAAGTCTGGAACACAAGAATGTTGCTTACAAATTCTGATCATTAACCGAAGGTTCTTCTTCTACTTATAGAATGTAGAAGGAAAGTACAAATGGGAAACTCAACTGAACTGAAACATAAACAAGAAGTAAAGATGACATCTGATCATCCTCCTCTAACTTCTCCTCAAGTGACACATCTATCACTTAACTAATAGAATCGTTCCACATAACTTAAAGCAATGGTTTCGAAACCAATAACTTTAAAGTTTTACAATTTCATCAGGAACGTGGAAAATAGAAGAAGAAAGAATAGAAAAAAAGTCATGCCAGCTGTAACATTTATATCTTCTTTTTGTTCTGATATTGAATATACTTGTCGAACATGTAATTCAACATCTTCCCATCTGTCTTAGCCCTGACTTCCTTTTTGTCTGAAG
Source organism: Taxus wallichiana var. yunnanensis (assembly GCA_018340775.1). NCBI lineage: Eukaryota > Viridiplantae > Streptophyta > Pinopsida > Cupressales > Taxaceae > Taxus > Taxus wallichiana. Next base: position 601,744,197 of record CM031241.1, on the reverse strand, counting down.
CTGCAGCAAGCCTTCGTTGATACTACGATACATGCTTCCACATCCTCAAGCTGGCCCGAACTCGCATGATATCCATTTGCGGTGCCACCGGTCTTGATGGAATTCATCGTGAAAGGCTTAGTAGCTCCATCAATTCTCCCTGCACCATCAGAAGAGACCCTTCCAGGGAATTAGGCACTCTGTTAGGAATGATCCGTGTGTATGAAGTAACATTTCCGACCACTTCCTCATGAGTGAAAGCAATGATATTTATGCAGCGTAAAGACGATGCCATACTCTCGAAGTGCTGCGTCCTCTGCTGGCATAATTCTGCGAGATCTCAAGCGGAAGATCTGCAAACTCATTGCTTCCCCTTCTCAGTGATCCGTCAGAGTACAATTTGTTTCATGATCAACACTTCTCTCGTGACTTATTGATTTCGGCCAAAGTACTCGGGTTACTCTCGGCAAGTATTTGTGTTCATCATATCTCTATGCTTGTCACGGTTGCTTGACTGATCTGTTGCATCTTTCATAACCTTTAGGCGGGTGGCACCTCTCAGAGTTGTCTGAAGCTTGACGAATGATCGAGACTTTTCCATTTCGATAGCTTTCACACAGTTGCTTGCATCTTCCATCTCTGCATCGGATGATCACTCACCACTGTATTTGAAATGGGTGAGTGGAAGATTTATTTAGCAACCTTAGCGATGATCTCGCACAATTGAGATACACCTTACGAAGTTCAACTTTCTCGCCTTTTCTCTGTCAAGCCTAAGGAATAGAGCATCTATCGATGTCTGCGTATCTGCTTGATCATGTGGTGGCTTGACCGATAGGTACTCACAGTTCTTATTATGTCTTCTTGCCGTGAGCTCATCCTCTTTCTTCCCTTCCGCCGGGCTGACATCTCGGCAAACTTTGCCCTGACTCCTCGATGATCGACCTTGAAGTTACCTTAGCAACTTTAGGTTTTTGTCTTTTCGCCTAGACTCGGGAGAGCATTGCTGAGTCGTGTTCCTCAAGTTCATTTCCTCTCTAGCCTTACGGAACCATTGCGAAGTCAACCATTATGAGAAATTACTTCTCGAGAGAATGAGAAGTTGTTGAGTGTACTACTATCTCCGCTCTGATTCCTCTCCATCAGAAACCGCTACAGTGTTGTGGTTGCCATCTCTGAATCATCCAAAGACAAAGCTCTTTCAAACTCTGCCATCTGCAGCTTCAACGTTTCTTCGAGGAAGCAGTCTTTGAGCGGAGTGGTGAGGAGAGAGAGAAGATGAATGTTGCGGATTGATTGAGGAATGGCAGTGTCTGTTGAGGTGCTGCAATCGGTGAAATCTTGGATCTTTGGAGAAGCGGAACTAACGTCATAGCCGTGGAAGTGATCTTCTCCTTTGATTGAGACCTTTTGTGCACTTTCATCTTCTCGGGCCTTCTGCTGCTTTCTCCTCGTGCTTCCTCTTGAGGAATCTCTGCGCGAAGTTGCCGTGACTTGATTCATCGATGCTTCATCAAGCAGTATCCCTTTCAAATGACAGTTTGAAGTATTCACGAGCAGCGGCGAGACCTTTCCTCAATCGTATGGCAGCCCCCTACGTTCTCTGAAGTACTGACTCTATCTCCTCCCATTTGATGGTATGTGTCAAAGTAACATGACCCCATCATCTTTAAGATCATGAGGTATCGTGCTTAATCAAAGTCGAACACTTGCCGTGTTGATAGCCTGCTGAAATCTTTCTTTCTAACCTCGTACTCACTTTTGCACTTCATCCAGAAATCTTCTAATGAAGGCACATGTGCGTACTCCTGGGAGATCGTCTTCCTGGCTACTCCAAATGGATCGAAGTTCAGCCGTGCTGGGAAGAACTCTTGCTCGTACTCAGAGAACATTTCCGCCTCCATTCCTCGAGCTCTATGAATGCTCTGGCAGCTATAATGAGCCCACAGTGATCGGGAAGAAGCCCGTAGACTTGTGTCGTTTCGATTGAAGGTCGTGCATCTCCACAAGTTGTCTGCTCAGCTCCATGGTGATCAATCTATCATTCGGATATCTGGGCAACTTAACCGGTTCTCCAGAAAAGCCGGTGACCCTGAGGTATGTGAAATCCGCAAACTGAATGAAGAGGCGCGATTTGGACCTGACTTCCCACGCTTCCTTGCTCACCTGTTGGCCTTTAGGTCCTGTCAGCTGACTGAGAATGAATTCGTAGAAGAATCCATCATTGACCACTTTGAAATCTTTCTTGCATGCAGTACAGTAAGTTGTGGGTAGCACTCGAAAATGGGGTCCTTGGAAAGAACACCACATCTATCCAGCTTGGAGAAGATGCCTTGTGAAGGCTGCTGCGTATACCAAATAGGAAGTCATTTTGAAAGTGAAAGTATCGCTTCACGTTAGGAGTTGCTCACGATGTTGTCATTAATGATTTCGACCAATTGATTATTGAATCCGCTTTGTTGATTTGATGGTCTGATGAAAGCATACATCCATGGCGGAAGGTGTGAGCGTTTGCTTCGCCATTTATCTGCATAACAATTTGGCAATATCATCTACCTCTTGTACCCAGATTGGACCGCGGAAGAGTTCTTGGGAACTTGGAAGGAGATCAGGCTTCTTCATGTATCTTGTTGTTCATTATGTTCATGCGATCAACTCTATGCTTCTCCCCCTGCTTTGCCGGCATCTGAATGCTAATAGAAGTCACCACCTTTCGTCGGAATCTTCAAACAATAATTGATGAAGCTGTGCGTCAACCGGATTATTGTTTTCCCGTAGCATCTCGGGTGATCTGGATGATGGATGGTAAGACCTAGCACACTCCATATGAACTGGCTTGTGCATTTGGGTTGTGTATGGAAAGCTTTGTGAGCTCGAATAATTCCACTTGCTTTTACTTTGCACGCATGAGGAAGTCTTTCTGCTCTGGATGGATCTGTCAATCAATTCGGAAAGAGGTTCGGACCTAGATCTGTGTCTCCAATGTCTGTGAATTTGGAAGTGATGCATGACTCCGTTGTGCTCTCTTTTTCATCCCTCTTTGCCATGGTTGTGTCTATCTTTGTCTGAACAATTCTTTTTCTCCTTATCTTGCCGGAATTCTTCAAAACTGGTGCAGATCTGGATAATTCTTCAGATTCGGAGGATATATTCAATGTATTGGACATTGATTTAAGCTCCCTTTCTCTTATAAAGCACCTGTAATGAATTCCTGCAATTAATTCAGACAAAGATGGCAACCGGAACATGAACAGTGGATTTTAATCATAAAAATCTGCATAATTCAAGACTGCTGCCCCAAAATTTGATGTTTTATTTGCATGCAAAGCAAGCATGAATTTTACCAACTTCACTGAGCACCTGTATCACTTATGCAAACAATTATCCAGACACAAATCAACCTCCTTGACATGCGCCAAATTTGGAAGCTTTTAGCATTAATTACACCTTTTGAGCAAAAATCCTCTCAAATGGGGCGCACTTTTTATGCTGGGCTGCACTTCTCTACTTTTGAATTAATTAATTCATCCTTATGGCAGCCCCTGCTTATATAATCCTCATAATTCTATAATTAATTAATGCCTTTCCTATTCTGGCAATTAATTAATTAATTAATTAATAAGCTTTACTCTTGAATGGGGCCTATTTTGTGCATGCTCATGGCTGCCATTAAATAAATTAAATTTATTTAATTTTAGACTTTACTTCCAGTTAACTCAAGCCTCACAGTATGCTTTGACCTTAGCCACTGAAAATAGAAATTAATTAAATCATTTAATACTTTAAAAAGTATTATTTCTCTCCCAAATGGGGCGCACTTTTTGACATGAAGGGGCTGCATTAAATAAATAATATTTATTTAATTTTAGAATCTATCTATTTCAACTTCCTTTTGTCCACTTTCCTTTGTTGACTTTTCCACAAGCCTAGGCGCCAAAATTGGAGAAGAAATTAATTAAATTAATTAATTTAAGGCTGCCTTTCTTTCCCTAAAGGGGTCGCACTTTTTGGCATAAGAGATTTCTATTTTTAAAAGTCAGTTGACAATGGGATTATTTACCTGTAAGGCAGCTCTGAAAATCCCATGATTCACTTAAGTTGTTTGACTTTCATAATGGGATTATTTACCTGCAAGGCGAGGTAATAAAATCCATTCATGCCTTAAGTGATTTTCTTTTATTTCTGATGATAGAATTTTTACCTGAGGCGGGTAAGAAATTCCGCTTGCCTGCTTGCCTCTAATTTTCCCATTGTGACTTAAGTGGCGTTGCTTCCATGGGAAAAAGTACCCTGTTAGGCAGGTACAAAATTCCCACCTGCTTTGCTTCCAAAAATCCCATGATTCACTTCGAACCCTCTTTTTCCAAAAATGCGGCCAGCCCAGAAGAAGCTTTTTGGTGCACGACTTCGTCTTTTCAAGAGAACCGGACCTCGATGGCGAATTCCTTACGGCACTGCGTGCATAGGTGATCTCCGGATACTCAGGCCAAGAATCGGGCCAAACCCGGCAAAGGAATTGATCGAGAGAAATTTCACGAGAAAAGCGAAAGCGGGAAAACACAAAAACACAAAAGCGTTGCGAAGTCACAAATAAAGCCCAAGGATTCATTCTGGTTAAAACCCTCTTGGTATATGGGAATAATGATATATACGATCACTGTGAGAGTTAAGCGGAGCACAAATTGCCTCAAAGCGGGGCTCAAAATAATTAAATACAAATTTCCATGAGCAAACCCAATGACGAGAATAAAACAATTTTGGGCATCTGGGTATTTGGTGAAAATGGCTAATATGGCTCCTTGGGAATATCTTGACACATTACTGAGGAACTTTACGGCAATAAAAACACAAAAGCGACCCATCATGAGTAAATTTGCTGCTAAAGGAATCCAAATCATAACATTAGCTCAGTCGATCCACACAACAAGACACTCAATCAGTTCACAACATCATAAAAGCCAGTCGCTGCAATATAGGGGCTGAGCAATATCATATATAACCAAGTCGAAGTATCCTTAAACAAGCATACAATCAAATCAATTTGCCAAGGATATGATAAAATTCTTCAATTAATCAAAACCAGCGCACTAACTTCCCACGCAAGAAGAGAGAGAGAGAGAGAGAGAGAGAGAGAAAGCATTAATGGGCATGCATCCCAACTCCAAGCATGGAGTATCAAATAAATCTCATCATAACATAAGTCTAACAATGATCCTAGCACTCCTTTTATAAGCAAGGAGGCACAAAATTCGAAATCCCTAGGAGGGAAATTATTAAATAAAAGCGAGTGTATTTTCCTAAGCGTTGCGTTCCCTTTTCAAAGGGTGATTTTAATATTTAAAAGCCACCTAAATATTATTTAATTAATTCCCTTTTTAATTTGCATTTTGAGAATTTAATTAAATAATTAAATACATTACTTGTTAAATAAATATTGTTTTATAATGTCAAATGATTAAAATCACTCTCAGTTAATATTATCTAATTATTTAATATAATTTTCCCCTTACTGACATGTCAAAAACTATGGGAATGATTGACTAAGGGTCTTCGAAAAAATGGACATTGCGGAAAAACATTTAGGTGCGTCAACATTATAATCTACAGAAAGTGCTTTTATGGCAAGGACAAAAGGCAAGGGAAAATGGTCAACAAACAAAGATTCTTCAAAGAGCAATGTAAGTGATTCCAAGAAATCAAAATGGAAGTGTTTTTATTGCAAGCAACCAGGTCATTTTAAGAAAGATTGTAGAAAGAGAAAAGATGATATGGCTAATTCAAACAAGAAATCTAGACATGCTAATATTGCAAAAGAAGCTAGAAGAAGAGACATCTACTGAATTTTCCTTGCAACATCACATGACCAATCCAGTGAGTCTCGCACTTGGTACTTTGACTTAGGAGCTTCACGACACTACACGTGTCATCGAGATTGGTATGTAAACTTCATTGAGGATAAAAGTAGTAATGAAACTATTTCCTTAGGTGATGGATGGACACATGACATTAAGGGATGTGGGGATGTACAAATCATTTTGAATAATGAGTACAAATATACATTTACTAATGTCAGATATGTACCAAATATGAATAAAAACCTTTTTCCATTAGTGAAATTTCCAAAAACAAACCGATAGTAAAGTTTGAAGGAAACAAATGTAATGTCACTACACTCAATGATAAACTTGTTGATGTTGGTATAAGGGAAAGGGGTTTGTATAAACTTGTAGATCCTAAATCAGTAGAATAGTATGCTTTAGCAACAATTGAGCAGTTTAGTACTCTATGGCATGCAAGATATGATCATTTGAGTTACGAATATTTAAACATCTTGAATAAAAATAAAACGGTGCATGGACTCCCCCATCTATTCAAGAAAATCAAAATATTTGTGAAGGGTGTCAGTTGGGTCAAGCAATCCTTTTCTAGGTAAAGCATGGAGGGAGAACGTGTGTTAGATTTGGTACATGCAGATCTTCATGGTCCTATGAAAACTAACACTGTATCTGGTGCCCTTTATTTCTTGTTGATAGTTGATGTTTTCTCTCGGAAAATGTGAGTGTATTTTCTTAAAAAGAAATCAAAGAGTTTTGCTAATTTTGTTGCATGAAAAACATTGGTTGAAAAACAATCGAGTAAATAAGTTAAAACACTTAGATCTCGACGGTGGAGGTGAGTTTGTTTCAAAACAGTTCAAAGCATATTGTAATATCCCCTTCTAGAATAAGTTAGGAATTAATACAAATCTGATCACACAGCTGAAAATAATTAATTTTCAAACCCTAACTGCTGCAAACTTCAAAAATTCATATCTTTGGCTAGGAAAGTCCAAATGAGCTGAAATTTTGGATAATGGACCATAAAAATATGAGGAACAATATGCAAAAATCAGATTTTGCATAGCCAACCCGAAACCCTAATTTTGACCTAAAAAGTAGGTCGCCCAGCACTTTTAGGGCACCAAATCTCCTCCAAAAATTATGAAATTGCTTTCTCCTTATCTCTCCTAATTTCTACAACCAAAACCAATATTAATCTGACCCCAAAACTGCAGATCTGAAATAAATATTAGTTTATAAGACCCAGAAAGCTTGCAGACAGCTGAAATCTTCTAAAATTCATAACTCCTTCAATACTTAGAGTTTTTGCATGAAATAAATTGCAGAATAAAGTAGAAATCCAATGAACTAACAAATATATTTAAACCCACCAATGAAACTAACAAACTGAATTTTTATCCCTCATAAAACCCTTCCAAAACCCACTCAAATCTGCCACTAAAATCTGAAAACCAATCTATGGCTAAATAGGGTTAGGGAAAATTAATTAAATAATTTCCAGCTCATCATAAACCTTCCAAAAACCCTTAAACAATTAACCCTTGATCTGAAATAATTGATTAGACTCAGAACAAAAGATCTAGCATAAATAACTTCAAAATATGAAAGATCAAACCCCTTTTTTGGAATACCAAGTATAGAAAAAAATTTGCCATTTTTGGAAAGGGTTTAAAGAAAACTTGCATGGCATAAATAAAGTGCATACAGCAATAATAGTCATAAAAGTACTTTTTGGGCCAAGCAACTTCTTACTGCAATCTTCCAAAGAACCCTTCACAAAAATATAGTATTTATCATCCAAATAGTGCTCGGACTAATCACACGAAGAAGCGCAACAAATTGACTCAAAAAAAGGCTCAACATCTCCGGTTTCGCACAAAAAAGAGACCAGTGGAACTCATTGATTTGATGAAAGAATACCGTGAGTGGCTCAGGCAAGAGAGGAAAATACTTGAATGCATTTAGATTGCTTCTTTTGAGAGGGAGGATCACTAACCAGGAGATATTGGAATGGATGACATCTTTGGACTGCAGACGGAGAGGAGCCACTAACTTCCATGATCGCAGAGAGAGAGAGAAAACTTTAATGGGCATGCATTGTATTTGTACTCTAAAGCATGGAGCATAAAATAAATATCATCATAACATGAGTCTAAGTTCAATAATGATCCTAACACTCCTTTTATAAGTAAGGAGTTTTCCTACATGGCGTCAAATTCAAAATCCATACTTCGACAATTGATCAAACCCCACTAACTTCCCACACAAGACAGGAGAGAGGAAATTATTAAATAAAAAAGTTTATTTCCTCTTTTTATAAGCAAGGAGGCACAAAATTCGAAATCCTAGGAGAGGGTGTGAAGCGTCCCTTTTAAAAAGGGTGATTTTAATATTTAAAAGCCACCTAATTATTATTTAATTAATTTCCTTTTTAATTTGCATTTTGGGAATTTAATTAAATAATTAAATACATTACTTGCTTCATAAATATTAAATAATTAAATAAATATTGCTTTATAATGTCAAATGATTAAAATCACTCTCCAGGCAATATTATCTAATTATTTAATATATTTTCCCCTTCTGCAACATCCCTAAAGCCCACGGGAGCGATAGGCTAAGGTCGGGGTCTTCAAAAATGGGGACATTACACATACGCACATATGAAAGAATACACAAACAATATACAACTCCTTACACTCAACAACAAAATGGAGTAGTGGAAAGGAGGAACAAGACTATTATGGAGATGGCACAGTGTATGGTGCAAAGTAGAAATGTACCTTTTCGATATTGGGCAAAAGTTGTAAATACCACAATGTACATCTTGAGTAGAAGTCCATGTAAAGTTGTGCAAGATATCACTCCTGAAGAAGCATGGTCAGGTAGAAACCCTGATGTAAGTGATTTCCGCATTTTTGGTTGTATTGCTTTAGCATTAATTCCTAAAGAAAAAAGGAGTGGTTTAGATACTAAAAGTAAAAAGTACATGTTTGTGGGATATAGTGAGCAATCCAAAGCATATAAATTACTAGATATCTCTACAAATAAGGTTGTGATAAGTAGAGATGTGAAAATAGATGAGAAGGTTCCATATTTCTCAAAAGATGGTACACCTACTGATACTAGTAATATTTGGATTCCTATTGATGATTCTGAATCAAGTGTTAGTCTTAAAGAGGAATAGGACTTAAAAAGACCCACACCAGAAAAGTCTAACTCGATGGAAGGATCTAGTGAAACAAACAGTGATTCAGCTAATCAACATAAAAGACCAAAGTGGTACTTGATTCTATAAAATTTGTATTTTATTATGAATCTAAATGTACAAAACTGGTATAAATGAAATATACTAAAATATGAATGTTAAACAATTTATTTGATTTTATAAATGAAAGGAAATAAGAGGGATAAGGCACTTACCTCAATTTCGCTTACTCTAAAGTGACTGACCGAGTGTGATGAAGCGATAGAAAACGATGAATAAATCACAAGTGAACCATAGGAAAAGCAGAAAAAGCAAAGGTGGAAATGGTTGGACTAAGGTGCCTAGGGAAGGATAGGGCGCACTGGAGCACTGATCTCGAAATCGGGGTGCCCTCGGTTCGAGAAATGGTCGGAACTTGGTTCCGATATGGTCGTTAAGGCTTTGCACTTATTCGCCTTTTTTTGCATGAAAGTTGCACTTGGATCGCGAAGTACTGTAAACTGCATGAAGAAATCATTTGCAAAACCCCAAACAAAGCATCAAACCCTAAAAAAGAAATATGCAAATGAAGGGGTCGGACTATCCTCAGCCACCACAATGGTGGTCTTACTACTGAGCGTTGCACTACATCTCAGACCAATGTAGTTTTGTGTGCTTGTGTGTGCAATAGTGCTCCTAGGTCGCCCTTGTGCCAATGATGCCAAGATAAGGGGCAATAACTAGATAAAAATGCAAATGGTGGATCGAATAAAATGAACTCCCCTTCCTATGCAAAGTGTGTAAGTAAATAATAGCCCAAATGCGTTTGTTGCTCTATGTAGATAGCTAGCCCTTGATAAGAATAGTCCACCCATATAATGGTATGTATGTTGTGTTTATATAGGGATCTCTTGTTGAATTTCAACACTAATGACCCGACATGCCGATTAGTACCTCGGGAGATGGGAGGGAAAACCGAAAAGACCAACCTCAAATGCCAAAAATAAGATCAAACATAAAGAGGACATGCGCCGGATGGATGCAAGCGCTAGTGCTAGTGTCCAGAGACAAGTGATGACAAATGAGTGGGACCTAATGACGAGGATCCGAGACGACGGATCTGTGTGTATGAGTGACGAATGTGCAAGAAAACAAGTAATGAAGACCAACAAGACAAACGAATGGACTACGAGAAGGGTCATCAGTGAATACTTTCCTTACGCAAGATCCATATATAAAACAACATACTTAGCGGTATAATAATAGTGTTAAGTGCGAATTTTGTGCCTATAGTACTATAACACACACTACGGGATGTTCGGCAAGATGAGCTTCCAAAATCATTGGAAGGTAGATCCACCAAATTTGGGAAACAAGCAAAGATCAAAATCTTGAGCAGAGTAAACTTTTCTCTCAATTTGTCACAAATCTTTGAGCCCAATAATTATGCAGATGCTAAAGGAAATCTAGAATGGGAATCTACCATGAAGGTGGAGTATGATGCTCTAATAAAAAATGGAACTTGGGTCTTGTCAGATTTACCCCAAGTAAGAAAGCCATTGGTTGTAAATGGATTTACAAAGTAAAATGTAAGTCAGATGGTTCTCTAGATAAGTATAAAGCTTGTCTTGTTGCCAAAGGATATGCACATGAAGGAGTAGATTATGAGGAAACATTTGCTCCTATGTCGAAAATGGTAACATTCATAATGGTTATTTTATTGTTGCTCAGTTTGGTTGGTAGTTATATCAGATGGATGTTAAGAGTGTTTTTTTGAATGGAGACTTAGAGGAAGAGGTGTACATGGTACAACCACATGGATTTCAGATTCTTGGAAAATAACATCTAGTTTGCAAGTTAGTGAAGTCCTTGTATGGACTTAAGCAAAGCTCCTCGAGCCTGGTATTTCAAAATTGATAAATATCTTAGAGAGTCTGGTTTTAAAAGATGTGATGCAAAATCTACTCTCTATGTTAAATTGGTTGGTGATGACATAGTGGTTCTAGTTGTCTATGTTGATGATCTTGCCATCACCGGAAGCATTAATGACTTGATTAAACAAGTGAAAGCCGACATTTGTTCTATGTTTGAAATGACCCATTTAGGATTGCTTCAATATTGTCTAGGTGTAGAGTTTTGACAATGCTACAATTTTTGTATCCCAAACAAAATATGTCAAATCCTTGTTAGAAATATTCAGAATGTATGATTGTAATCCAATAGCTACACCTATGGAAGTTGGGACAAAACTCTCAACTAACAATAATTCACCATTGGTCAATGAAACAATGTATCAACAATTATTAGGTAGTTTGATTTATCTTACTACTACTAGACCAAATTTATGTTTAGCAGTAAGTTATCTTTTTCGCTTCATGAGCCAACCACTTGAAGAATATTGGCAATTTTTCATGCTTGCAAAATGAGTTTTCAGATATGTCAAAGGAACTCTTGACTTTGGCATTCGATATAAACAAAGTGATAATTTTGAGTTGACGGGGTATACTAATTCAGATTGCAGCATAGAATCATGGATCAGATCGAGTTGATTCTAGAAAGTCGACAACAGGTTATGTTTTCATTCTTGGTTCAAGAGTATTTTTAAGGTAGAGTAAGCTTCAAAAACAAAAGTACATTTGAGTTTCTACCCAAAGTACAAAGCAGTTGTTAGTGCAAGTAGAGAATTGATGTGGATTCAGTCAATATTGGAGGATCTTCAACTTGATTCATCGGCACCGACACCTATCTTCTATAACAACCAGAGTGTACTAAAGATGGTGAAGAATCCAATTTTTCATGCCATGACAAAACACATTGAGGTTCATCATCACTACATCCAACAATTGGTTACTAATGAAGACATTTGTCTTTATTATTGTCCTACCTCTGAGCAACCAGCTGATATAATGACTAAACCTTTGTGTAATGAAAAATTTGTAAAATTCTGAGATAAGCTTGGATTTGTTTCCGGTTCAGTCATTTAGGGAGGGTGTTAGAATAAAAACACTACAGAACAAGGATAGAAACAACTTACAGATCATAGGATAGAATCATGGCATTTATTCACATTGTCATCAACACTACAACATACAATCAAAGGATCCATGGACAGTTTTATTTTATTGTAATTTCCGTTCTGAAAGCTACCTATATGTTTTTCAAAGACTCAAAAGGAACATACGGTTGGGCCCGGGTTGAAGTACCCAGGGCCTGTGGGTATGTACCCACAGCATACCAGTACCAGTACCAATACCCGGTACATATCAGGCCTGGTACAGGGGGTACTTGGCGTTTCCGTGCAGTCTAGCATGGAAGTATAAACCTCTACAAGATTGCTGAACATATTACTTGTCCTCAACTCCTAGTATCGAACTGCAGTGGATGTGAGCAAGGTTAGGTGGTGCCAAGTTTGACTTGTTATTGAAGTTAAATATCTAATAATGTGTACTTGTAATGCCATAAATGTTTATATAATGTCAGGAATATTTTTGATGTCAAACGATGCCATCTTCCTTTTTTATGACTATGTCATGGTTAATGTTTTTATTTTGAAATGCAGGCCTAGTCTGGGTTGTAACAGATCACTTTCATCACACCCTAAATCAACATTTTGCATGGTATCCATTTGATTTTGTTAAGTGTTTTCTCAACAAAGTTAAATATTGTAAAATACGTGTAATTCCTGATGTCAAAAATGTTTATATGGTGTCATGAATATTTGTGGTGTCAAATTTAATCATCTTGTTCCTTTCTGATTGTTGTGTTTTTAAATTGTAATTAACAATTTTGTTGTGAAGGTCAGGTCTAGTCTGGGCCATCACAGTATAGACCACCTCATCCCACCCTAAATCAACATGGTATATGGTATTATTTTGATTTCAAATTTTCATCCAATGTTTTCGATCTTGAACTCTTAGTGTACTTTTAGAAGTCAGTTTGAGAACCTACTTAGTTGTCTTCTACACTTCAATGCGCTTTTCCTTTCTGCAGAATGACTGAATGATAAAAATATGCCAAAAACTTCAGACACTTATATCCTCTATGTTTTTAAAAATAAAAGTAATTTAAGTTACTAGAGTACATATTGTTTAGTTAAATGGTAGCTTATCTAGTTCATAGATGGCTACCAATCTCATTGGGCTTTTGGAAGCTTCAAAAACATTATCAAGACATTCATTGTTAAATTTTTATGGAAATTTCACGTTTTCAGGGTGAAACTTCATTGAGCTATAGCATATGAACTCAAAAGATTAGTTACGTGCCAAATTTTGGTTAACCTCAAAACTAAATCTACTTCTGATTTGTAAAAGAGATGTCACAGCATGAATATTGACACATTCAAAAGGTGTATACTTTAGAGCCTGTTGCTGCCAACCAAATTTATCAAATTGCTAGCTTGCAAATAATGTATGCGTGCATTGTGCGGTCAACATAACTTATTTTTTTGTGAATTTATACATTGTAATTGCTTATAAAGAATTTTTCACATTGCTAATTGCTTATAAAGAATTTTCACATTGCTAATTGCTTAATAAGAATTGTTCACATTGCTAATTAGATATGTTCCAATTATAACTACATTAGTCATTTTTTTGGATCTTATTATATAATGACCCTATGAAAAAATCCTTATATCAATCTCATTCAAATTTATTCTCAAGTTTCTTGTGATTGCATGCAACTTGGGATTTGTGGTTGATTAGGCTCTGTTTAACTCTGAAATCTTTTAGATGCCATGATTCATTTTGATAGCACTATCAAATAGGGTTCTTTCATGTTTATAATATCATTGTTCATTACCTGGATCTACCTCTATAACATTTTTCTCTATTTTGCTTCAATATTGTTTTTTGTTTTTCTTTTGTATATATTTGAAGTCCTAATTAAAACAATTGTCTACTGCCTTGAAATGTGCAGATGGCAGTGCTCGTTGAAGTCCTACCCCTTACTGGAGTGCATGGATCATATGTGGCTGCTGTATCAGTTCTTCCTGGGGATCTTGTTAATGCAAAACCACGTCTTTGTGTTAAGCCACTTGTTTCGGATGTGGCAAGCAATGAAAAAAAGAAATAATTCTAAGGCTTGGAAAAATATTATTAAAACCATTTGTTGTACCTTTTTCTTCATGGTGAAAAGTATAGTTTTACAGAAACAAATATATTGTTGTTATGAATGTGAGTTTTTTTTTTATAACCGTCCATGTTCAATATCAATTGCATCAAAGTTCCACGGTATTGTCATCTGTTTTCCTCGGGTTATATACACTCATCATTCTATACACTTGAGAACCACTCAAAAATTTAGGTTGTACAAAGCTGCTACAACAGTTTTATAATGTTAAAATTAACAATGTTATTATAGAAGTATCTTTGCAAGCATAGCCTTCAAATTGTAGAGCTATTGTGATTGATTATTATTTTAATATAATTTTGTAAGTTTGTTGTAAAGTTCTCTGCAAGTGATTTGCAATTTTATTGTTTTATTAAGGCTGCCAAAGCGTCTTTTTGTTTTGTAGAAAGAAACGTATAATCATTCTCAAATCCACGAGCCTATGCAAGATTGCCTTCTTGTATGAATATGTATGCAATGAACCTAATTGAATAGAAATCAATTGCTTTCATCTAGATTCTATCCCATACCTGAAATTTCATAATTTATACAAACATTTTACATGTAAGTAACCATGCAATTTCTATCACAAATCTAGGAACACGATTCAAGATTACTCACTAATTAGTTATAAAGCTAAGTTATTGTATATTTGTTACTTCACAATGAGATCATAAATAGATTATCCATTGCAAATAAAGGAATTTATAATTTTGGTGTGGTTGCTACCAACCACTTTTCAACTTTATTTTCAATATGTACTTACTCCGTAACATTAATGTATGTGCATGTGAAAAGATAAAATATGGGTTATAAAGCCTTTTTCAATTGCCAAATTTATCAATTAAACAAAAGGATCTATTAGAGGCACAATTATAAAAACCACTTGATCTATTATACTCTATGAAAAATTCCTACCATTTAGTATCTTATTATATAGGTAGGCCATAATGATTTAGTGATTACCACACCAACTTACGCCCAAACAGACCCAATTCTCAAGGTTCGATAAATTTGTAAATATCATAAGTACCAATAAGCAATAATCCCAAAAATGTGACAAGCCAATGTTTATGAAGGAATAAATTACCCGTAACCTCAATCATTTTTCTGTTTCGCCCACAATTGGTGACCTTTTGTATTTATTTGTCTAATTGGTAGGTTCTACCAAATGTGCAAATATGCTCCCACATCCTCCCATAAACCTTTGGAGAGTACAAGGAAGAAGTCAACCCACAAATATCCTTTGTCAAGAGTAGCTCTTGAAACCAATTGAGACAAATATGTCTCCACACTCCATTGTTGACAAATCACTCTCTTAAAATATATCCAATTCAAAGTCTTGTAGTCAATTAAATCAACATGTAACCTCTTGGAGCCAACAATCATCAATGCTCACCTAAAGCCAAAGATTATCAACACTCTACAAAATGAATAATCAAATTTGACAAATCTAGGTTTATTTATGAAAAAGCTTGAAGTTGAAACATAAACACTCTCAAAGAGTGAGATCGGTTTCTTCATCCTAAAGATGTTCTTGATTCCATAAGCAATTGAATGTGGAAATTTAAATAGAAATAACACATAGTTGGCACATACAATGTACAAACACTTAGCATTGGAACAACAAAGGATATGGAAAGAATATTTAAATTAAATGACATAAATTTCAATGCAATGTCATAAGTGTGTTGGACTCATTTTTGTTTTGTTCTTGCAAAAACCCTCCCATTTTTATCATTAGAGTGCTATTGATATTGAAAGGCACTTGTGCATCAAACATTTGTTTGGGGCACCACAATAAGTACCATAAAAATCACCACATGAACATTTTCAACATTATTTTGCTCAAATACATCTTGTAATCGCACTTTAGGCAAAGTGTCATGACGTGTACTCTTCAAAATTGTAAATTTGAGTTTTTCTAGAAAGCCTTATAAAAAAACATGTTTTCTAGATAACCTTTTCAATATTGAAATATTGAAACTAAGTTACTCTTTGAACTCTCCTTGATTCTATCTTTGGCCTTTCACCATTTCAAAAATTGTAAAGTGAGGGTCCAACATATTTTGAATTAGCTCCATCCCTTCACCTACATCCATTATTGTCTTAATATTCTTTGCAATCTACGTAGTAGTGGTATATTGTTGGCACATCTATATTAGGTGGCATTTAAAGAAATTTCAATTTTTGATCATTTGTGCATTGAATCACATGTTGGCGGAGTTTCATAATTCTTTCAAATCATTGTTCGGTTGATTGAGAAAAAGGGTAGATTTAATGATTCCATCATAGTGACTTTCTCTTGATTTGGATTTAAATCAATTAGCGAGCTAAATAGCAACCAAAATTATCCATTATCATCTCCTTCAAATTGATGTCACACTCTCTTGTTCCATTACATTAAACATTGTTTACGGAGGATGTTCATATCATGGTATGTGATGGATGTGGATGTTTTATATCTTATGTCATACGTATGCCCTCTTGCACTTACCAACATTTATTCTATCAACGCTTGTATACATTGACCCAAAACATGAATGTAATCATAAAGAGCAAAAGTGTAACAATATATATATATATATATATATATATATATATATATATATATATATATATATATATATATATATATATATATATATATATATCAAGGAGCCAACAATTTAAAGCTAAATAGCAATCAAAATTACCCATTATCATCTCCTTAATTGATGTCACATATCTTTGTTCCATTACATTAAACATTGTTTTGGTGGATGTTCATATCATGGTATGTGATATCTATATATATATATATATCAAGGAGTCAATTAAAGCTAAATAGCAATCAAAATTACCCATTACATCTCCTTCAAATTGATGTCACACTCTTTTGTTCCATTACATTAAACATTTTTCGGTGGATGTTCATATCATGGTATGTGATGGATGTGGATGATATCTTATGTACATATGCCCTCTTGCACTTACCAACATTTATTCTATGCCTGATGATTGTATACATTGACCCAAAACATGAATGTCATCTTGAAGAGCAAAATGTGATATGTGTGTGTGTGCGCGGGTACATATATATGTATGTATGTATGTATGTACACACACACACACACGTGTGTGTGTGTGTGTGTGTGTGTGTGTGTGTGTACATATGTGCGTGTGTGTATGCACATATGTATATATGTGTGTGTGGGTGTGTGCACACACACACACACATAACATGTATTGTGTGTGTGTATATATACATATATATACATATATACATATACATGTATATATATGTATATGTATACATACATACATACATATATATATATATATATATTGTATGTATACATATACATATATATATATATATATATATATATATATATACATGTATATGTACATGTATATACATATACATGTACATGTATGTATATATATATATATACATGTATATGTACATGTATATACATATACATCATACATGTACATGTATACATACATACATATATATATATATATATATATATATATATATATATATATGTATATGTATGTATATCAATATGTATATGTGTATATATACACATACATATACATGTATGTGTATATATACACATACATATACATGTATGTGTATATATACATGTATATGTATGTGTATATATACACATACATGTATATGTATGTATATATACACATACATGTATATGATCATGAATGTATATATTATACACATACATATACATATACATATACATATACATATACATATACATATATATATATATATATGCATACATATATATGTATATAAACTTGTTATGAACATCCTACTTGAGGATTTAGGGTTTTTGTTGTCATTAGAAAACAAAAATAACATAACTTGAAAAATACTAATGCATAAAATAGTTTGTTAGGTGGAGGAAGAGGGTGATTAAGAGAGAAAACACATTGCATATATGTAATCATAGAAAATGGAATAAATTGATTTATAGTGCAAATGAGATTGCATACACGTATTGCATCAATAAACACCCAAACACACGTAAATTAATGTATGCGCGTGAGAAAAAGAAAAAACACGCTGCGCACACACATGCATGCATGTATGTTTAATGAAGTTGGTTTATAGATTGTATTTATTATTTCTCACTAAACTAAACCATTTGTGTTTTTATTGTATATCGTGGTTTATGGCTTAGTATAGTTGTTCTAGTCTAAGCAACAACTTGTTTTCATTTTTAAATATTCTATCATTGTTTGTAGTAACACTTCCATTTGGAATGTATCTCTGGATTAAAAAGTAATTGTCTCAAAATTGGATTGATGGGTACTACTTACAACAAATGCACTTCCATTTTTGTTTTCATCTTCTAACGATTGTATCATCGTTTGTAGTAATATATTCCAATTGGAATGTGTCTGGATTAAAAAGTAATCGTGACAATTATTACCTCTCAAAATTGGATTGATGGGAGTATCTTGCTTGTAACAAATGCACTTCCATTTGATCTATACATTTTTTTGCAATTTCTACATCTCAATATTTGGTGATGCGGAGGCACTTGTAATGAAAAATTCCAATACTCAAAATTACATTGATGATGTAAAATGATTACATAGCAAGGAGTTAAAAACACTCATTTACTTGAAGTTGGGGCTTATGGAAAGGCAATATGGATGGATGAACAAAATCACCTAAAAGGCCTTTAAAAAGCATTCAAAATCCCCATAAATATATACAAAAATGTGTGCAAGTAATATCTAATGCATTTGCACTAGGTTATGTGTTACGACCAACTTGCTGTAGAAAGCAAAAGCTTTTATACTAAATGGCGGATAACTAGCACGGAGGGCTAGATAAGTGTACACTATACATTTGGTTCAAATAAAAAATAGATATGCCTACGGATATGTCCAAGATGTGTCTTGGATGGTTTGAAGGAGATACATGGGATGAGTACATATCCAAAGTATACGGATACACCTACGGACATAGTTTGCATGCTTAGTGCTCAACCAAACTACTGAGACCAAAATGAAATTTGACTCATTAAGGCTCGATGACTTTTTAAAATACCTAAATTTCTTTTTAAAATATATTTTTTATGCAAAACATAGTTCTGAAAATGTATCAAATGAGTCTATGAAATTTTGGGAAAGTGTTTTATATTGGATTTGAATACAAATAGAGTAAAAATTGCATCATCATGTGAATACATAAACCAACTAATAAGTCTTACGAATTTATGATGATTATCATTGAAAACTATCATCATACATTGCATATCTATGCAAGTTACAAATTATAATAATTTACATTTTCCTTTTCCCCATTCTAGAGAAATATTGAGAACAAACCTAGTCTAGTGCCTCTACTAGTTCCCACACTCGGTTACTCGTGCTTTGTAATTGTGTCTCCACCATGGTCGTAGATGGCAATGGCTCCTCTAATGCATGTTTAACATCATCTCTAAATATGTCATCCAATCCAATATCTCATGATTGTGCTTCTCCCTGCATAGCTTCCCTCTTAAAAGCAATAATCTTGTCCTTTGTGAGCGTGTGGATTTCCTCTTCTTACGTAGTCCAATTGTTGTATGAATCAATCTCATCTAAATCAATAGGCTCCTGCAATGTGTCCTCCACCTTTCTCGTCTGCAAAGTTGAAGATTGTATGGCATAAACACTAGGTGATGGAGGTGTTTGTGAGTCAACTTGTTGCACTTTTTTGTGTGAATGGCCTCAAACAAAAACCATTTACGCTCACATTCGGAAGCACTACAAGGTTGAGATAAAATTATGAGGGCTAGCTTTTGAAAATGTGGGGCATTTGCCCCCTCCCCCAATCTTCCCACAAAGAACCTCTGAATAAGATCAAAGTTTATAAGTAACTAATAATTTTAAATTTGTAACTTGTAACATACAAGTTAATACTCTAATTTTGTTACCCGATGGCTAGGTGAATCTCCCTCGAATAGCTAATGCTAAAGAAAAGAACTTCCCACTAACATGCTTGTAATTCTATAACTTAAAAATAATGAGGTCTCTGTCACCTCGACCTATGGTGTTATCCTCTCAATGCATGTTGAGAGGCCCTATATAACCTCCTATTAACATCTATATAGCATAGAAGAAGAAAAACTCGGGGTTGAGGTAGTACCTCATTGAATGAATGGATTGGTGGAGTTGATTGTTCCACATATGATCAATTAGCTCTCAAATGGGACCAAATCTAATCATATCCTCCTTAGAATAGTTTTGGATGTCCTCTTTAACCCTTCTATGGCCTCTTAAATGTGTCTCACCGTGTTTTGTTCCCCATCAACCAAATGCAAAACCCTCGCCAATGACTTTGACAACTACAAAAAAATTGAACTTTAAAGTTACAAACTTACAAATAAAGTAAATAACAATACATTTTAAAAATGAAAATAAAGAAATTGAATTGAAATTTAAATTGAAGTTTGAAGTTACCTTGATGATCTTTACAACTCTATTTGTAAAGAAATCATCAAAAACTATCCTTGTGGTCCTCTCTCCATT
This sequence comes from Taxus wallichiana var. yunnanensis, assembly GCA_018340775.1. NCBI lineage: Eukaryota > Viridiplantae > Streptophyta > Pinopsida > Cupressales > Taxaceae > Taxus > Taxus wallichiana. The sequence continues at coordinate 601,723,545 of CM031241.1, read as the reverse complement.
GACTTTCTTTGAATATTGTGAGTCTAGTCATGCTTGACACACACATTTTCTTCAATAATGTTGACAAACTAGAAATACTTTGCAAGGTTAGAAAGTTAATTGCAAACCTCGTGGCACCTACCCGCACAAACTTTTTCCCCTTGGTATATTCTCTCATCAAGCTGAGAACCCAAGGTTAATTATATATGTACTTCGTTATATTTCTTGCATCTTCTACCATTGATCTCACCCAATTAATTTTGTTTATCCTCCAAAATAAGTTCAAGGTAATGTGCCACACAAGGAGTCCAAAAGAGTGATGGATCTCTCTCTTGTAGTAGTCTCATAGTCACTAAATATGTTGTTGTTTTGTCGGTGACAACTTGCACAAAATTATGGATACCCACCTATTAAACAACCTCCTCCAACATAAGGATCAATTTTTTTGCATTATATACTATTTTAGAGGCTTGATTGATTTTAAAAATCCATCTCACAATTTGAATGCTTTAAAAATACAATGAGGATGTGGTTCTTTTCATTTGTCCACCCATCGAAAGAATAGTGCATCTATATTACAACCACTTCTTCCTTTGATCTTTCAGGATTGACATTGCATCTGCTGACCACACCCTGAAGCAATTTCCCACTTAAGCCTCTTAGATAGGGTTCCTTGTACCTTTTCGCTACGAGTTGTTAATGTTGTCACCAAATACTCCTAGTATGGCTCTTTGCCACATTAAAGGGAAGATTGTTGTGTACCAAAAAATTTCACATGCCTTGTTTATTTCCTAGTGCATATCCTTGTTCCAACTTATACCTTGTAGTGAAGGTTGTGCCCCAAGTATGTTTCTAGGTTAATTATCTATATATCCCTTTGCTCAAACTCGATGAACCGAATGTGCCTCATATCAATGGACTACGACTAGAGCCCATAATTGTTATCACATTGCCCCCTGATTCCTTTTCCATTCCAAGTCTAATGGTTGTTATTATGGCTATTTGCACATTTTCCCCCTCTAGTTTTTTCTCATTCAATGATGCCAACTTTGTGTTCATCTCACGTCGTGCCTCTTTCGTAACATTGGGACATATCATGAGGTCACAAAATAATAGATGTAGGGCGATCTTGAAGTGTTTGATGCCTCCATACATCTTCCCACAAAATCTACAAACTATAGTTCCCAAAACATCTCCACGTCTGACATACTTCTAAGGAGCGATACATGTATTTGTAGAAATTAATACGATCTAATACAAAGAATCCATGAAATAGTTACACAAACAATAATTGAAATCAACAACTCTATATTATATTTTTATTATTATTACACTCCATTATATAGGAGATGTAAAATAACAATCCACTGACAACATTTGTCTTCATGTCAACCATACACCCATATGGTTTCAAAACCTCTCACCAATATAATAATAAAACAATTGTTTTATTATTCTAACTTACTAACTTACCACATTTTACATTTACTATTTACATTTACATAGTAAATGTACTTTCACTAATTTACCATAATAATAATTACACATGTAATTATTATTCACCCATACATACAAATGGAGCACTAAGATATATTTCCTAACATTCCCCCCCTTAGTGCGAACATGGGGAAAACCTGCCTTATACTTGCACCTGCTCATGATCTGATGATTTTACAGGATGATCATAAACCTAATGGATGGTTTTTCATAGGGTTGACCATAAACCAAAAATGATGGTTTTGCAATTGGTTTACCATAAACCAAAAAGGGTGATGGTTTTGCATAGGGTTTACCATGGCCGAAAATGGTGGTTTAACGGTGGTGTACCACAAATCAAAAGGGTGATGGTTTTGCATAGGGTTTACCAACAAGAAAATGGTGGTTTCAAGTGGTGTACCACAAACCACAAATGAAGGTTTTCAAGTGGTTTACCTCAACCACATCATGATATGCCAAGTACTATTCTTAGCTCTCATCACATCTCCGCAGCGGGGAATAACATAGGAAATTCTCTTTGAAATCTCACGTATATAGAAAATCGAAATGTAGAAAACTAGAAATGGAACATTGAGATCATGTTCCCCCTCGATGTGAAATTTTCTTTATTCTGCAAACCACAATAGGAACAACTGTGACCAAACACTCTGTTAGGAAATACAAAGAAACAACAAGAGAGCACCCATGTATAAAAAAAAATCACCATAGGCGATCACGGTCCCCGTCGTTGGTGGTGACGAGAGGTCGTTGAATGACCTCGACCTCCTGTGCCTCCTTCCTCCAAGAACTTCACTTAGTATAGAAATTCTTCATAGTTATAGTCAATTTTATACATTATTTTTTCATCTCTAGTTTCCCATTCTGACTTTGCTTACATCTGTAGGTTTTTTTTTCTTTTCCATCTACTATCCTCCATTTTTATTCATTAAGCTGCATCTGATTTTTACCCTCCATGTATGGAAGTTCAGCCCATTAAATTTAGCTAATGGTGTATCCATTTCTTGAATCTAAATATCAAAAAAATTGAATGTAGATTTGAATTACCTTTGATTCTTCGATTTCTTCAAAAAACAACAGTGATCAATGTGTTGTATAGTAAATTGCACTTTTCTCCCAAACTACGAAGTATTTCACACATTAAAGGGAAGGGTTATGCTGAAATTTCTCCTATAGCTTCTGTATGCAGATCGTTCCACGCACAAAATTTTGGAGAAACCCAGATCACGAAACAAAAGTTACAAGATCATCTTGAGACAAATTTAACTTTGCTCAAACTCGATGTAACAAATGTAGAAATTAATACGATCTAATACAAAGAATCCATGAAATAGCTACACTGAGACAATCCTTTTGAAATCAACAACTCTATATTATATTTTTACTTTATTATTACACTCCATTATATAGGAGATGTAAAATAACAATCCGATACAACAACATTTGTCTTCATCTGACCATACACCCATATGGTTTGACCTCTCACCAATATAATAATAAAACAATACTAATTGTTTTATTATTCTAACTTACTAACTTACCACATTTTACATTTACTATTTATATTTACATAGTAAATGTACTTTCACTAATTTACCATAATAATAATTACACATGTAATTATTATTCACCCATACTTCTGAATGGAGCACTAAGATATATTTCCTACATGTATTAATGGGAATGGTTTCCGCTAGTGATTTTGAGCCTAAATTCAAACTTGATGTTAACCCATATGTCACGGTATGCTAATTTCTAATATGCATAACCACGTACGTTTGAAAAATTTAAAAAATTTGTAAATTTAATTTAAAGCAACAATAAAAACCTATGTAATCGTAGTTGTAAATTTGTAATTATATACTCTCAACAAAAATAAATTTAGAACAAAGCAAAACAATAAAATTTAAAGTTCAATATATTTTGTTAAATTATAATTTTGTTCATTATCAATGATAAACAATCATAAATAATAATTAAAATCATTTGGAATCGAATGGAATGCATTCAAACTTGCAAATCATATTTGGATATTATGTATAAAGTTAAATAATATAGAAGGAATTCGCATTCTTGGAAAAAGGGAAAAAAGAAACTTACCTCCAAATTAAATTCTTCAAATTTGCTCTTTCAATTCACTATAAAATCTCTTCAATTCATGTAAATGATGCTCAATAGCTATGTGATTACAAATGACGGAGTGAGAAGCTTTTATAAGACAAAAAAGCAACATTTTTAGTGTAAAATCTACATTTTGCAATGTCCCATGTCCCAGTCACATCGGTGAGTGTGCGAGGGAAATACATTGAATTTGGGTGAGTCTATGGTGAGGATGTAAACTATGCTTGTGGATGTGACTAGGATAAATCCCAAATGGTATGGATACTTTTGATCTGGGTGCATTTAGACCATTTGGGATGTATCCTACGCATGTTGAGCGGGAAATGGGTTTTAAATTTTGTTTTTAATTTTTTTTCAACATTCAAGCATAAAGTGACCCAAAGAGATTAAATAAACATTATGAAACCTAAAAAATAAAAAAAGACAACATAAAGCCCTTTCAATTTCTAGGGAAGCCCTATCAACAAACTATATATATATAATCTAATCTCCGAGCGGGACACGGGACCATTACCGAATTCATAACCAATTTTAGAATTAGAGATAGCTAAATAGGGACCCTCAATTGCATAACTATATATAATTGTCAACCATATCTATATATGGCGGGGGCTATCTCTATGACACTATGGGATGGGGTAGGGTGGCAACCTCAATTATATCTACGAGAATATAGGCATTCGAGTCATTCATTTTGAAGCCACCCCTATAGCCCTTGGGGCTATATCGATAGAGGGTTATATAGATACGAGCCACCTTATATCTATACTATACACTACATACTATAGACTCAGATAGTTGGCCCAGCACTCCGAACTTATCCCATCCCCTTCTTATCTCATATAAGTGGCAAAAAAAATCAAAACACTTGACTCCCATTCCTTTAATTTTATACTTACCACTCTTTTATTGTGTGTGTGTGTGCGTGCATGTGTGTGTGTGTGTGTGTGTGTGTGTGTGTGCGCGCGTGTGCGTGCGTGCATGTGTGTGTGTGCGTGTGTGTGTCTATAAAAAATATATCCCCATATAAGATTCTTCATATCCATACCCATATCCCAAATGTATTGTCTACTAAGCCTATATATAGTGGTAGGTTTGGTATCCCAAATGTTTTCAACTTGTGCCTAGTATGCATTGTCATCTTCATTAATATCATCATCAAAAGAGTGTTCACTAGTTATTTCTACTTCATTAAGAGGGTCCTATAGATAAAGAAATTCAAAATAGAAGGGTAAACACATGGGGTGGAGAAAGCTCAATGTGGCACGCCACTTACGAGTAGGAGGAGAAAGCTCAATTGGTTGATTGAAATTGATTTCCATGTTGAAAGGGCATAGAAAGAAAGCATAAACAAACTGAAACCGATGATACCCTAGGGCTACTAGGGTTTGAGTAAATTCAAAATTCAAGTTCACCAAATGTTTACACCCTAGTTAGATTTTATAATGCTATTGCACAACTAAATAGGATGTAAGGGTTTGCAATAGTTAGACTATTTTGATCTTATTAACTTACAACATTAATCATACATAATAAGAATAATGCATTAAACTGGAACAAATGAAATTATTTATAAATGATAAATACTTTCTCAAATACATAAGAAGATAGATATACTTAGTTTTTAGGGAAGGAAAGAGAATATCTAGATATGCATGATAGTGTGACGAGGTTGATATGGAACTATAGATGCTTAAGTGAAATTTTGAAATTGCAAACCCAATAGGGGGTGGGACCGTACAACCTCTATACGGTCCTAGCCTAAAATATATGGTCTTGGACCCTTTGAGAATCTTATCCTTGAGTCATATTATCGGCTGCAGTGGATGTTAGAAAGGTTAGGTGGTCCCAAGTTTGATTGGGTTTTGACTACTTTTTATTGAAGTTAAATATTTAGTAATGTGTACCTATAATGCCATAAATGTTTATATAATGTCAAGAATATTTTGATGTCAAGCGATGTCATCTTTCTTGTTATGATTGTCTCTTGTGAAGTTAATGATTTTAGTGTGAAATGAAAGCCTAGTCCGGGTTGAATCGATAACTTCATCACACCCTAAATCAACATGTTTCATGGTATCCATTTGATTTTGTTTAGTGTGTTCTCAACAAAGTTTAATATCATAAAATACGTGTAATTCTTGATGCCATAAAATTTTATATGGTGTCATGAGTATTTGTGGTATCAAATTTAATCATCTTATTTATTTATGATTGTCTCATCTTTAAATTTTAATTAACAATTTTGTTGTGAAATGGTCTTGCGAGCCGCCATATTATAGACCACCTCATCCCACCCTAAATCAACATGGTATATGACATTATTTTGATTTCATTTAATGTTTTCAATCTTGAGCTCTTATTGTACTTTGAAGTCAATTGAGAAGCTACTTAATCATCTTATACACTTTAATGCACCTTTCCTTTCTACAAAACAACTACATGATAAAAATGTACCACAATTTTCAGACATACATTATATCCTCTGTGTTTTTTAAAATAAAAGTAATTTAAGTTGAGTAATTTTTTTAGTTAAATGGTAGTTTTATTAGTTCATAGATGGTGCCAATCTCATTATGATTTTATATGCTTCAAAAGTATTATCAAGATATTCATTGTTAATTTTTAATGGAAATTTCATATTTTCAAGGTGAAACATTGTTTGCATCTATAACATATGAATTCAATGGATCTATTTATAAACTCAATCATTAGTAGTGGTCATTGGAATCACTCATCGGGACATGTTGATGTTGTATTCTAAGGGATTTATATAAAATATTTATTTATGTATCCTAAAATAGTGTGCGATAAGCATAAACCTTTGTTTTTCACATATTGAGATTTACACACTAAACTAGAAAATAGGAAAACACATAAATATAAGCAGATAAGCTAGAATGAGATATTAAACCATAACACTTCAATATCTAGTACTTTTACGAAATTAAAGACAACCACCAACAACTAACCCTATTGTGCATAGATCTTACATCTTTTATATATTTAGAGGTGATTGTCGGCCTTCTAATCTCTTCATCTTCCTTTTCCAAGTTAGAGATGCTTTGCATATTCTTTTTTAGGCTAGTGGAGCTTTGCATCATCTTTATTTTTTCTTATCTATATTATACATGTCCATTAGATATTGTGCAAATATTATACAATATACAAAAATATAACAAGTCGGCTTTTAGGCCTTAATAACTCTCCAACACTTTCCTAGACTTAAATAGTTGTCTCGTCCCTAGATAAAAGAAGTTATTCATTGTTTGCTATATTTTTTTATTCATTCATCATCCTTGTGGTGGTCTTCTTTTCTGCGCATGTTGTGATGTTCTACTCATAGTTTGCGAAAGGAATGTCGTTTATCAGTTTTCATCCCTTGTGCACTACTTAACTACCCATGTAGGTTTTCAATTAAGTAGTTTTCCAACAGAGACTTCCCTTTCAAGTTTTCAACATATGTGGGCATAATTGCATATATCATGACTAAATCACACAGTTGTATCCAAATTTTACCCACAAAAATCTTGCTCCTTTTGGGCCTACTACTTCACTTTAGGATGCAAAGCTGGGACTTGCGAGGCTTTCTTAGTTGGTGGAACTAGTGGAGATGGTAATGCCTTAGTTGCTTTAATTGTATCCAACATTGCCTACGAAGTTAGTTATTTTGTGGCATCCTTTAGGTTCTTTGCACTTAAAGAGAACAATTATAAGTCTTAGTTGTTCTAGTCAATCATTTCTTCATTGATCTAACTACAAAATCCTTGAAGTTACACTATGGCTTGATTCACCTCAAATAAGGTTTTAACACGTGTTGTTTGCACAATCTTGGTTTCTTGTCTTTTTTCAGTGCATGCATTCATGGCCTCTTGCATTTGTGCATGTTAGTATGACAACTTAAATCTAATTTTTTTGGCTTGTTCCACTACCTCTTGCATCAACTTGATGTATTCTTCTAATATCAAAATCACCTCTTTGGCCTCCTGCTTCTCATGTTCCACTTGTTTCTTGACCTTATTTATGATCTCGTGTTGACACCAATTGTCTACATTTTTTTAATCAAGGTAGTTAGTTGGACTTGTTCACTCATTATCTAGTCATCAATAGCTTATGTCACCAATTACAATCATTTGTCCTCGATATCCATCTTCATATTCCACAATGTTTTCTTGAGGGTGGCCTTTTTTGTTCCAATTGTATAGCAACTACACTCATGTTCACTTGTAGAAAGCTTGTGCATTCTATTTGTGCATGAAATAGAAATTTCTCTATATCCATTTCGATGCCTCTTATTCTTTTTATTTCAATTCCTTTTCCTACACAACCTTGTTTTCTTGTTTTTCCATCTCTTGCACAATATTATTTTTCTCTTTTGTAGTTTCTTTTTGTGAATGCACTTGTGCTTCTAGAGCTTCGGCTTTGTGCACTTTGGAGGAATCATTTGCATGGGTGGTGACCATGGAGGGATTGAGTACATGTTTTCTCCAAGGCTATTGTCTTTGAGATGTTGAATTTCACCCTTTTTAGTTCCTTATTCTCCTTTATCTTCTTTGTGCACTCTTCCCTTTCCAACACCATTGTTTGTTATGCTTTCTTCTTCTCTTATTCCCCTTATTTTTCTCCAAAGAGTAAGAGATGGAGGAGTGCATTCTTGTTAAATCATCTTTTTGGGTAGAATTAATTTTCATGAGTATATGATCCTCTTTATTGTGAAATGTTCTTAGACTTAATTGATTTGAAAATATTTTTAGATTTGTCTCATAGACCTTATCCAACTCACATCTTTGATTACATATCCAAGAACTTTTGGTTTGATTCATTACGCTTCCTTGTCTAGTGCACACTTAAATCACATAACTATCAATTCTAGAAAACATCTTGATTTTATCTACCTCTATCCACCACACCATGCTTGAATGAAAATTTCTACTCTAACATTGTGCTAGAGGGAACTTATTCTCTCATTTTGGTTGTGAATCAAGTATGGTAGGCTTTAAGCCTACTTTTGTTTTTATTCTAGGTTGTATGTTCCTTGCGGGATGATGTGATGAATTATATAATGTCCCTTCCACCTTATGCGTAGTTTTATTGGGTGTGCTATGAACCTATTTTTAAATACTAATACCATTTGATCTTGTTTGAATTCTTTAGTGTGTAAATTCCTACTGTGTCATGTTTTCTAGTCACGAAATCCTCCACGCTTGTAGATGGGTTGTAGCCTCCTAATTTAGATGTCGAATCCACCACAAATAGTTCATAAGGAATTTCAAACAAGCTCCAAGCACACTCCAAATCACAATCTTCAATACAACTCCACAAACTCCAAATGCTCAATGATAGAGATGTGAGGGAAATGGTGGGGAGTGGGGGCTACGAGAGGGGGTCTCTATATAACATAATTTTAGGGTTAAGGTTAATAAATAAAACTACAAAGTTGTATATAAAAAAATGTGTTTTAAATGTCAAATTACTACTTTTTTGGTGCACACCAACTCATGACGAAATCAGCTAGCTTGGATTGGTTTCATATTTAACTAGTTCCCGAGCTGGTTTTTCTACCAATTTGTGCCTTTTACAATTGAATTGGTTGGTTATGGTTTTGATTCGGATAGTTTTTAAAACCTTGATCAAGTAGTGTTTTGTGATTATTTTGTTTTTTATGTACGTATTATGTGGTTAGTTCATATTTTATTAGATTATAATTTATATATTCTTTGTCTGTTAGTATCTCGTAAAAAATAATAATGTATCCACATATCAAATTCTTCATATCCATACGCATACATGTATCTAAAATGTATTAGCCACTTAGCTTATATATATAGTGATAGGTTTGGTATAAGAAATGAGACCAAAACTATCTTAATAAGTGGAACCAACTCAATATGCACCGTAGAAACAATTCATATTCACAAGACAACAAAAACTCAAATTATAGGATAGAATCATGGAATTTATTCTCATTGTCATGAACCTGTAACATATAATTATGACAATTATATGAATTGAGAAATAAAAAGTTCAGAAGATATTTGTATGTTTTTATAAGACTCAAAAGTGAACATGGGGAATGTTGAGTGGACACTCATATGACTTATCAATGTAAACATTTTCTTTAACCTAAAAAATTAAAAGAAATCACTCATACATTACATAGCACTTGTTTATCCTAAAAACGTGAATTATTGTTTAACACCAACATAACGATTTGGATAACTACTTTATTTTCTATGCCTACAATAGGAATAAATGTACTATTTTCTCTATAAGAAAACATGTTGCATGATCTTTTCAAGGGATACATAAGATATACCCTCACATAATGAAATGAGTATGGATGATAACAAAATCAATCCCTTTCCTCGTTTATCCCGCATGAATTTTTAAATGTTTTTCATTTCTTGGATAAATATTATATTTCACTTATCTAACTACTTTACTTTTGAACGATTATCATATAAATTTGATACCAATCGAGCCAAGTTCTATATATTTCCACCCCTCACCTCAATTTATACCCGGAGAATCCGATAATTAGTTTACACCCATCTCCCCAATAGTTATATAGGGGGTATGATACGGAAAAGCGACAAAGCGTAGCGTGAGAATCAACAAGTAACTCTTCCAAGCTACTCAGACCTCCGAGGTCGTGCCGAGAACGACCGGTGGGGTAGAATATGCAGAAAAACTAATTAGGCGGTCTAATGTCTTCGACACGCACTAGTGGAATTTGCGAATCTAAGGCAAAGAAGGCCCTCTAACTTGGATCGGTGTGATAGATCGATCGGCGAGGATGACTGCTCGAAGGCTCCAATCAATATCGAGCTCTAGCGTGATTCGATCTATGGGTTGCGGAATACGTGGAAAGTGACCTGGGATTGTTTCGTGTATATCCCCTGATAAGGTCATATAGTGGATGATGAATACAATCGATTCTATGGACGATTTTCTGGCCTAGTCCAGAATTCCCTAGCTTCGTTAGCCGCTATATCTAGTAAGGACAGTTGCTCGATGATGATAGGTGGAAGTGGGGTGGACCTGAATACCAAAGTACGTAGGCTAGCGTCTATATCGGATTGACCTGTGGACTCGTTGGGCTGTGGGGTCTGTGGATCACAACCGTAGACTCTCGGTTGTTGCGGTCCTGTTATGGTCATACGTGAGATCAAGTTCTAATCCCTAGTATCCAGTAATCGTATGCTTTCTCAGCTTCTATGTTTAGAACCAATAGTTGTGCGATCTTCTCAGAATACCTTACAGGTGTTCTCGCAACCTGGATTCTTAAGCTGGTATCTATATCTATGAGGGTGTCTCCAGCATCTGGCTGTGGAACTAGAGGATCGCACCCGAATGTTTGTTCTCTTTCGAGCCCTTCTACGGTCATGTGGATGTTTTCTAGGGTAATCTGTAGTTTGGCTGACTTGACCAAAACGCATGTGCTTGGTCGTCTTCTATGTTTAATCCTCTTAACTGTGAACTGATCAGTTGTAAATCTGTGGTTGTTCGGAATACTTGTATCCTGAGATTTTGGTCTATGTCAACTATTGCTGTGACTAGGTTTGGTTGAGGCACGATTGGCTCAAATATATATTCCCTGGGCTCTTGAGGTCCCGTGATTGTCATACGAAACAAAATGCAATCTAACTGTAATGAAACAAATTCTAACTAAGTGAAATAAATCTAACTACATATAACTTTTATTTTTCTATGAAATATTCTAACAATTTTAAGGAAAGCAAACTATTTTATGCGTATCTAGAAATAATAGCTAAACAGTAATTAAAAACAGACAAGATAACCGAGTGTGGTTATTTCCCTGTGCGATTTATAGAATTATTCTAAATAAAACAGTTTGTCAAATCTACCGGCAAGATTCTCGATCCTACCTCAGAAGTGAGGAGTGAATCATAGTTTCTCAGAAACTATCAATCCCCACAGCTTCCCTGGCAATGTCGAGAATAGAATGAAATGAAATAAAGCGATTAACTACTCTATTTGATATGAATCTGACTAGAACTTTGAAATGTAAAACCTGGATTCCGCAGAACAGTGGCGAATCCGATGGTGTGTGTATGATCTCGTCCCCTCAGTATGATCTTCTCGTTCTTTCGTGTTCACTTGGATCCAGAAAAGCGTGTAATGCTAGCACCGATAGGAGTAGATTTTGGGACAAGGACGGCTCGGAATGCGACCAGAATACGAGTAGGAGAGGGATAGCGCAAGAGTCTGAGCTTGGCTTATGCGATTCTAGCGGGATTTTCATGCGAGTCATGGCGTGGAAGCACCTAGGTAACTGCTAACTATCCTATACGAAGAGCAAAACCTGCAACTTTAATGGCTTCCCAAGCTACTCTATTCCAAAATAAAGACACTGCTTGCACAAGTTGGGTATGTGGCTTACCAACAGCTGAATAAAGCTAACCAGGCATATAATGGATTGAACTAAGAACTCCAAGACACAGTAAAAATAAATCTACAGCAAAGAGGAATTCAGAGGCAAGCTTCTAACCGGATTGGATGGAACAACAGCACTGCCTGCACAAGATGGGTCTGTGGCTTACTAACAGCTGAGCAATACTGACCAAGTATGAAATAAGCTATGCTATCAATCCTAAGCAAGCTAACCAAAACACTAAAAATCAGAAGACTCTAACAAGGAAAAATGGTGACCAAAAGCTCCAGCTCAAATTCTTCACCCAAATTCAGACCAAAATCAGACCATTTGCATGTACACAAACCATGCATTTATAGGAATTCCAACTCTCAAAAACCAAAACCAAATTGAACTCCTAAACAATAAACAAAGGAAAACACATTTGGGGACCAAAAACATTAATGCATGCTCAAGTCGGCAAAGAAAAGCTGGTGAAACGTGATATTTCACGCGAGTCGCGTCAAAAGAGCGTTCTGGAAAAGCACAGGACCGCCGCTCTGAGCAGGGCGGCGGTTACAGGACCGCCGCCTGTTGGCGGCGTTGGAGACCGCCGTAATGCGGGGCGGCGGTTTCGCCATCAAGGTCAAGAGGCCAAGGAAAGAGGGAAAAGGGGAAAACAAAGGGCGGGGGCTAAGCGAGGCATGCGGGATGTTAACGCATACTCGAGGGACTTTTCGGATCCCGAACACCTTGTGAGGAGATCTAGTATCATCATCAGGGCACTTGTTGCTTTGTTACAGGCGTACAAGACCTTACAATTTTGGGTACGTACGGATCCTCAATAAAGCTGTGGGGAAGGAGGGGGTGGTCCTATAGAGTTCTATATGGCGATGGCCTACTCTCTTTGACTCCCCTATAGTTCTATATGGTAACAGGAGATAAGATAGTTCAAGGGAGGTTAGCCACCCTTCCGTCAAGGCATAGGATTCTGATAGGGGATCAAATGCCTCTATATAGAATGTCCGGAGTCCCGTCGAATATCAATCATCTTATCACTCGATATCGTCATAGGGGGGGCCCCTATAGAATCTATATATCTCCCCTATCTATATATGGCACTACCAAACCTATAGATGTAGATGAATGGATGAGGAGCATGCCCCCACCCCATATATTCTATATATCAGTTCGGTTCGGTCGAGATCATCCTTTAATTTTTAAGCGTCTCCACAAAACTTGCATCCGTTTATAAATCTTAACCTATGGAAATAAGAAGGGCTAATCCATACATTTCAAGAAATAATAATTTTGATTGTTCTCCATGCAAGTCTCATACATGGAAGTATAAACTTCTACAAGGTTATTGAACATATTACTTGTCCTAGAGTCCTAGTATCGACCTACAATGATGTTAACAAGGTTAGGTGGTGCCAAGTTTGACTGGTTTTGACTTAATGTTGTTATTGAAGTTAAATATTTAAAAATATGTACGTATAATGTCACTAATTTTTATATAATGTCATTGATATTTATATAATGTCATGAATATTTTTTATGTCAAACTATGTCTCCTATGACGTTAATGATTTTATTATGAAATGCGAGGCCTACTCTGGTTGTAATATATCATTTCATCGCACCCTAAATCAACATGGTGTATGGTATCCATTTGATTTTGTTTAGTATTTTCTCAACAAATTTAAATATTGTAACATATGTGTGATTCTTGTTTGTCATAAATGTTTATATGGTGTCAAACTTCATCATCTTATTCCTTTCTTCTAGTTATGTGTCATCTTTACACCTGTAATTAACAATTTTTTTGTGAAATGAGGGTTTAGTCACAATATAGACCAGTTTATCCCCCTAAATCAACATGGTATAGGATATTATTTTATTTTGCTTAATGTTTTCAATCTTAGAGTCTCAAAGTGTACTTCTTCTATGTCAATTCTAGAACCTACTTAGTTGTCTTCTACACTTTAATGCACTTTTCCATTTCACAAAATAATTGAATGATAAAAACATACCTAAGTTTTGATACACTTATATCCTCTATGTTAGAAAAAATAATTGAGTTACTGAGAGTACTTATTTTTAGTTAAATGGTAGCTTTTCTAGTTCATACATGGCTACCAATCTCATTGCGCTTTTCTAAGATTCAAAACATTATCAAGACATTCATTGTTAATTTTTTAAATGAAAATTTCACATTTTCAATTCATTTGGAGCTATAACATATGAACTTAAAAGATTAGCGAAGTGCCAAATTTTGATTAACCTTTTACACTAAACCTACTTATGATTTGAAAAATATGTATACTTTAGAGACTATTGTTACTAACTAAATTGTGAAAAATATCTATAAACAATTAGGATTTATAAATTCATAAAAATAAATAATGTTAACGCCGCAATGCACACAATCATTATTCATAGATCCTAATTTCTTATTAAGAATTTTTCACTTTGCTAATTAGATATGGTCTAACTATAGCCACATTAGTCATATTTTTCACATTTTATTATAAAAAATCTTGATGAAAAATTCTTATACCAGTCTCATTAAAATTTATTCTTGAGTTTATTGTGATTACATGAAAATTGAGACAAAAAAAAAAAATAGACACTTAAGTTCCAAATGATAAAAGAGCTCCACTTAAGATTATTGTTGGCTAGCTATCTTTAAGCTGTGAAATCTTTAGATGGCTTGATCCATTTTTATAGCACTATCACATGGTTATTTCATGTATTTAATATTATATTTCATTGTCCTAGATCAACCTCTTAACATTTTTTTTTTGCTTTAATATTTTTTCCATTTTTCATTTGTATATATTTGAAGTCCAAATTAAAATAATTGTCAATTGCCTTAACATGTGAAGATGGAAGTGCTCATTGAAGTCCATGGATCATATGTGGCTGATGTATCAGTTATTCCTGGAGATCTTGTTAATGAAAAACCACGTCTTTGTGTTAAGCCACTTGTTTCGGATGTGGAAAGCAATAAAAAGAAACAATTTTAAGGCATGGAAATTTTATTTTATTTTATTGATAAGGTAGGTTGAAGGGACCCGTTCCCTATTAAAAAGCAAGGTCTAAAACCCAAGAAGATAAACAAGAGCAACCTGGGCTAAATTCTCGGAAAACAAGCCTACAATACTTAACTAGGCAAAATAGCCAATAGTCTGTTATTTCCCAACCTGGGATGGGAAGAAGTCTTCAATATTACCCATTCGACCTTTTTTACTTTTCTTGTTCTTTACTTCATGCCAAATGCCCGTGTCAGATGGAACAATAATCATAAGATCATTGTGATTTCCTGGGACTTCCTTAAGTCAGGCAAAGACTCTTGATCCGAATCTGATTTGTCAGATATGTGTCCTCTTTTCATTCCTCCCATTAACTCCACATTCTCCCGATTTCCCACTTTTGAAACTTGTTGCTTATTTTTTGTTGTTTCTGTTGTCTAATACTCTGAGCCCCCTTGAAAGTCGAAGCAGACACCAGATCTAGATTCACACTTCCCCAACCGCTAGGAGTTGTCGAGCTTCACTTTTTAGCTCCATTTTTATTTAAAGGACAAGAAGCTTGCAAATGTCTCGGGTTTTTGCAGAATCTAAAGGTAGTGTTTTCATAATCCAAAACCTGTGAATGCTAAATTTTCCAAATTTTAATAAAATACGATCTGGTAATCCTTTACTCAGATCAATTTCAACACATATGCGAGCATACGTGCACAACCCTGAGTGAGTTCTATCCAAATCTTCTTTAATAAACTTGCCCAGACAATTACCAATATTATCTAGGGCATACCATAGATGCAGAGGGAGATTTGGAAGCCTTACCCAAATAGGCGTTTTGGTAACTAAATGAGAATTCAGATCAAATTCTGGAAACCAAGGAGTCAAATACAGACCGGCATTACCCCAGAACCATGGTCCTCCAGATAGGCAGCGTTGATAATCCTCAGTTTCTTTGAAATGCACAATAAAGAAACCCCTGGAACAGAGTGAAATTTCACACTTGTTGGTCCAGTTTTCAAATATCCATTTATATAGTTTGGTAGAGGAAGGCCAAAGGCCATTGAAGCACCCGATCACAGCATCTCGAGCCAGTGTCTGAAAGTATTCTTCCACCTCGGGTTTTTGATCTCTAGGGTAGGGATCTCTTCTGCCATATCGACCAGATAGGCCTGGTTTCCAGGAGTATAACCACCACGAGCTCCAAGGATATCCTTGAACGATGTCGACTTAGAAGCAGCAACATAAGTTTTTGTTTTACTGTGCGGCTCATGTCTTTTCCTTCCCACCTCTGACCCGTATGCATCCCTAACCGATTTGGAAGGATTCAGATTAGGGTTAGAGGGGCTCCACTCTTTCTCCCTGTCGCAGCTTCTCTGCAACCCACTACTCTGCCCTAGTTTCGCGAGACCCATGGTGACTCCTCCAAGCTGAACAGCTGATGCCCCTGCCATGGATCCATTTCCCCCACCCGATTCGAGGCTGTTCTCTCCAGATTTCGCAGGGTCTGAGCTCTTCGCTGCCATCGTCGTCTCCATCCGGTTCAAACGAATAAAATCACACAAGTTATTTAATAGGAAATGTCAAATTCAGCATGGAAAAATATTATTAAACCTATTTTTGTGCCTTTTCTTCACGGTGAAAAGTATTTTTATACAAAAACAACTATATTGTTGTTATAAATGCGAGGATTTTGTGTAATTTGATCATTTGCATCAAAGATCAAGAGTATTGTCATATGTTTTTCCTTTTAAGGTCATATAAACTTGTCATTTTAGACACTTAATAACCACTCAAAATTTTAAGTTACAAAGTTTCTATAAAGTTTATAATGTAAAATTTAACAATGTTATTATAGAAGTCTTTGCAAATATAGCCTTTAAATTGTAGAGTTATTATGATTAATTATTATTCTTTTTGTATAATTTTGTAAGTTTGTTGTAAAAGTCTGCAAGTGATTAGAGATTTATTGTTTTTTTAAGGCAATCAAAGTATTTTTTTTTGTAGAAAGGAACATAGAAGCATACTCAAATCCGTGAGCCTATGCAAGATTGTCTTCTCGTATGATTAAGTATGGAATGAACATAATTGACTAGAAATAAATTGATTTCATCTAGAATCTATCACCTAATTAAAATTTCATAATTTATACAAATATTTTACATGTGAAGTGACTATGTAGTTTCCATCACAAATTTGGGAACACAATTCAAGATACTCAGTAAAGTAGCTATAAAGCATATTTAATGTATATTTGACATTTCACTTATGTTGAAATCATAAATAAATTATTCATGGACAAACAAAGAAATTTATAATTTTGTGTGGAAACAATGTCACATAAACCACTATTACTTTATTCCTTCAAGATCTATTTACTCCATAAATAAATGTTTGCACTTATTAGAGAAGAAAGATATGGATGGTGCACACAATGTGCCAAAGTTATCACTATAGCACCTAGCACAATTAATCAAAAAAATCTAAATGAGGTACAACCCTTGTCTATTCGTATATGTAATTTCACTTACCATTTAGTCTCTTATTATAAACGTGGCGATAATGATTCATTGATTCTACCAAAACAACTTACGCCCAAATAAATCCAAATCCAAAGTATGACAAATTTGTAAATATCTTTGTTCGATAAACAATAATCCCGTGAAATATTACAAACCGATGTCTAAAAGGAATAAATCAACCATAACTTGATCATCCCAAGGTACAACCACAATTGGGGACCTAATGGGCTTGTCATGACAAGTTACACTAAATGTGCAAATATGCTCTAACATATAAACCAAATTTTGTGGGTACAAGGAATACATCATCCCACAAATATCCTTCCTCAAGAGTATCTCTTGAAACCAAGCTGGGACAAAAATTCCTCCACACACCATATCCACAAATCACTCTCTTATATTGTATTCAACATTCAAGCCTTTACATCAATTAGAGTGATAGGTAACCTCTCTTACCAACAATCATCAATGTTGACCCAAATCCAAAGATCATCGACGCTAAAATGAATATAATCAAAATTGATGGATCCAATTCAAAACCTTAAGTTTGAACCATAACAACTGTAATAAAAGCAAGTGAGATAGGTTTTTTCATCCTCATGATGTACTTAATTCCATAAGCAATGGAATGTTGAAATTTAAGCAAAAAGAACACATAATATAGTTGGCACATACAATGTACAAACACTTAGCACTTGAACAAAGGATGATATCGAGAGAATATTTAAAATATATATGTGTGTGTGTGTGTATGTTGTAGATGTTAGTGTGATGTCATAAGTGTGTTGCTCATTTTTGTGGGGGCTTAAAAACCTCGAAGCTTTAGTCATTATAGTGCCCTTGATATGGAAAATCATTTGTACATCAAACATTTGATTGGGGTATCACAATAAGTATAAAAAAAAAAAACCACCACACGACCATTTTCAAAATATGTCGTAAAAGCATTCTAACTTTCATACATTTAAATAATATTTTCTCAAATATATCCTCTAATCATACTTTAAGTAAAGTGTTTCTTGAACTCTTGTTCCTTTCTCCACCTTTCAACTATCCCTACAACCTTTTTTGCTCCTCTTTCCTTCTTCTTGATTTGAGCTTTCTTCTTCTTCTTTGTTCCTCTAAATTTTGAACTATGTGTACTCTTCACAATTGAGGATTTGAGTTTTCTAGAAAGACTTTTTTACTATGTGTTCTCGAAATCCTTTTCAATATTTGAATATCGATAATTTTTAATTTTATTGAACTATCCAAGTTACTATTTGAAATCTCCTTGATTACCTCATTTGGATATTTCAAAAATTGTAAAGTGAGGGGTCCAACATATTTTGAATTATCTCCATCTCTCTACCTACATTATGTGATCCAATATTCTCTTCATATTATTTACAATCTACATGGTAATTGGATATTATCGACACATCTATATTGGTGGAATTAAAGAAATGTCAATAATTGATCCTTTATGCATTGATCACGTGTTGGCTAGGGTTCATCATTCTTTCAAATATATTTTTTTGACCAGAGAAGGGTAGATTTAGAGATTCCATCCTCGATGACTTTCTCTTGATTTGGATTTGAATCAAGGAGCAAGCTAAATAGCAACCAAAATGACCCATAGTCAACTCCTAACTAGCGTCACACTCTTTTGTTTCCTTACATTAAGCATTGTTTATGGTGGATGTTCATATTGAATGGTATGTGATGGATGTGTATGATATTGTGTGTACTATGCCCTCTTTCACTTACCAACATTTATACTATCACCACCTTCATACATTAACCAAAACACAAAAACCATCTTGAGGAGCAAGATTCAACAAAAAACTAAAATTTTATATGTTGACATGCTTACAACATCCTACTTAAGAGTTTAGGATTTTCATTGTCATAAACAACAAATATAACATAAACTAGAAAATCCAAAGGCAAAAATAGTAGTTTGAGGTGGAGGAGGGTGATTTAGACTGCAAACATGATTGCATACATATAATCATATAAAATAGAATAAGGTGACTTACAAGTATAAAGAATATTACATACAAGTATTAGGTCAATATACATCTACACACATGTGTGCACAGCCATGCCCATGTATACACACATATGCATCTCACGCACATATGCACACATGCCCACACACCCACACACTTGTGCACCCACATGCCCATGCACATGTGTGTGTGTGCATACAAATATTTGCTTAAAGATTATATTTATTATTTCTCCCTAAACTAAATTATTTGTGTTTTCATTATATCTTGTGGTTTATGGATTAGTATGATTGTTCTAGTATAAGAAACACTTTGTTTTCATCTTCTAAAGATTGTATCAGTCAAATTTATTGTAGTAACATATTCCATTTGGAATGTATATGGATTAAAAATAGTCATCACAATTGTTAGCTCTTAAGACTGGATTAACATGGTCTATTTGTAATAAATGCACTTCCATTTGGTCTATATATAAAAATGGTAATTTTACATCTCAATATTTAGTGATGTGGAAACACTTGTAATGAAAAATTACAATACTTTAAATTTCATTGATGATGTAAACTATTTACATAGATAGTGAGTTTAAAACCTCCATTTCCTTGAATATGGGGCCTATGATAGGAAAGTGCAACATGGATGGACAAATTTACCTATAAGGGCCCTTTAGAAACTTTCAAAATCCTCATAAACATGTATAAAATATGTGCGTAAGTAATATCTTGTGCATTTGCTCTAAGTTATGTGTTATGACCAACCTACATGGAAATTGGACACATTTTACAATATTACTAAAAATAATATTTCTTAAACACTATGCAAGAATTAAAACCAACGATTTTCTAAAAATTCTACGTTTTCTATGAAAATTTTGGTTCATTATATGCTCCCATGAATTGGTAGGCTTCTAACCGAGATTACATGTATCGTGCCCACTATAATGTGAAAACTCACAAAAAAATATAATGATTGTCACAATTATTGAAATTTGGTTTGTTTTAATATTTATCTCAATTATTACTATTAATAGTTTACAATTACTCACATCATCTACACTTTTTAATCAATAATTTACTATTTCTTTCATTTATCAATCGATATTATTCATATGTTTTTTTCATATTCCATACAATTGGCCTATTCTTTTAATAAAGCAAGGGAAAAAAGTAAAACACAATTTAATGGATATTGTAGTCTAGAGGATGTTTGAAAATATATATCTCCCACACAAATCTACAGTGGATTGAGATAAAATGTGCAAATGGCTAGTAGACTTGTATCAATCATCACTTTAAAAATAATAAAGGACTTGATATGAGGATAATAAAGTAATATTTGTGTTTCATGCACTTTTTTGTAATAATAGGACAAATCCATTAGGTAAGGGTAAAGGGATCTCCTCTTAAGTACAACAAGACGTAAGTTTTTTCTCTGTTGTGTTTAATCTAATTTATTATAGTTCTTTATTCAAGTTCACTACAAGTATGGGGTTTATCATAAAAGAGGGGTTGTTTGCATACATACAACAAATATTAATATCGAGATGCAAATCCTTATCCAACACTCACAAACTTGTGGGGCCCATTTCTCTCCACCAATCATAAAGTTGATAATTTTAACACAAATTGGTATTGATTTTGTGATCGGGGAGATCGTGGACCCCATTAGGTTTTGTACGTTGGTTAAGGTCATCCATGACATTATGTGTCATGAAAAACATAACCCCATGAGAAGCTTGATTGAATACACATAAATTTGGCAATGATGACTTTTGACTTCATCCCTACATTATGACTTGTACACGCATCTTAAGCCTAGTTGTTGTATTCATGTTTCTATTGCATGAATTTCTCCATCACACACTCTACCCAATCATCAATATACCCAGTCACATTAATGCAACACATAGCACAAATCCTAGACATCTCACTTAAAACTCCAAATTAATTTTTAAATTGTTTGTATGAAAATGTACGGTCCCAAGCTAGGTTGTATTACGGATTGGGCTTACCCATACGAACCTATCCTTTTACACCCAACTACTATTTCCTTTATTGAATATTTTTCTTTGGGTCGTTTCCTATCTCTTAAGTCTACTTTAGTGTGATTTAGTAATCACATATGTTTATATAAGAAAGTCTAATTCATAATTTGAGCTCACCTGGAACTTTGAAGAGACGCTCTTGAAAATACTATTCCAAATCACTTTCAAGTTCTCCTTTCTCCATATACAACAACAACACATCCTCGGGAGTAACACATACATCAGTTATAAAGCACTTGACGAGGTTAAAAATCTAGCTTCCTCTCCATGAGCTAAGCCATATTCAATGTCAAGCTAAGGTTGCACATTTGTAAACATTAAATGGGTCAAGATCATTTGTTCTAAGTCTACATACATGATCACTAAATATAACATCACGAAGGGTATGTTGTTATTGATCTATAGCTTTGCATTATATCTTTGGTTTAAGAGACTCAAGGGCACATTAGGTGGTTGGCATAGATTTTCATTCACACTTAAACCTACATTAGGATAACTACATGAGATTGCTCTTGTCGAGGGGATGTAGTGCAATGCTTTCATCGGTTTTGCTAGGGTTCAACACTAGGGTTAATCCAACCTCACCACATATAGATTTATCATTTTTTCATCTAATGATTTCATGAAGTTTGATGCGGATATTTAGGGTTTTCTACTTTCTGTAGGTCACTACAATCGTTGTTACATTTTTTAGAAACCTATTCTATGACAACAAAGCAAATTTACATACCACTAATGAGCACTCAAATTTGTAGAGCGATAGCAAAAGTGGTGTCAAACCATACATAAAGGACCAGACCATAATTCACTATAGTCCCACTTTATACATCCATGTCCCAGGTTATCTTATAGTTTTAGTCTTTAGAATGAAGCATCTTTAGATATCCCTGTCTCTACATTTACTTTCCAACCATGTCCCTTCTAGTTGAGACCTTGGCTTCTTTTTTTTTTTTATAATATTTATAGCTAGTTTTGATTTGTTTTTTACATATGATACTACACCTAAGGGGATACTCCCTCCAATTGGTATGGGCTACTATCCCTCTAACTAAGTCCATGCCCATGTTATATCTAAGGGAGTGGTCTCACCTCTCGCTTATCCATGTGGTTGTACTCGATTTTCATCTTCTTTTTTCATCTTCCTTCTCCTTTAAATACCTCCTTGCTTGAAATCATTAGAGTGCTAATATCAACAAAGATGTTATTTAAGGGCATGGAACAAACCATGTTTCCCATTAGGCTAATTATCTCTCTCCTTGAGGAAATCAAATAATCTCCCATGATAAAAGATTATTTCATTGATTTTCTAACCCCAAAAAAGGTCTCACCTCCTCTAACCCTTGATTATTTATGATCTCTTCTTGATACTTTATGTCTTATAATTTTTACCAAGATAACTAACTTATCCTCCCTCCTAGTGATCTAGCAAATCTACCTAGTAGGAGCTTACCCAGATATACACATCTTACCATTGGTCGTAATTGTGATGATGATATTACTAGTAATTCTAATGTAACAACACATGATATTACTAATTTTCCTTAGATAATGATAATACATGTGTTCCTTATAATGATAAGAGTGACCTTGTCTCCTCCGATGTGACACATGCTTCTCATTTTTCCGTGGATGAATCTAATGATGTAAATGACCATATTCCTTGTGATGTTCCTATTAATGATTCAAATGAGTAGGTTTATGATGATTATCATGATTCTTTAGGTGCATGTATTGATGTTGCTGATAAAATAAATGAAGTCAAAAACCTTAATTCTAGGGTGGCTAGAATTTGCTTTTATAATCGTATTGTATGGGAAATTTTTCCTAAACACAATCATATACCAACCCTTTTCCTTTATGTGCCCCTTTTTGATAATTTTTCCTCTTATGTTTGATAATGGCATGGATACTTTTGATGAAACTATACCCACTACTAATAACATGTTAAATTATGGGTCCCATCCTATCATTGACACATCTAGAGGATCTATCGATAAACACTACAAGTTGGCAACTTATCCTTCGACAATGATTAGTTTAGCTTTGGTCCTATCTTGAGACAAATGCTCGTATTCTAAGCCCAATCAACACATCTTTTCTCTTTTTCTTAACTTCCTCATCTCTACATGTTGGTTTTTCGTACATCCAAGGTATATTAATTAAACAAAGTAGTATTTCAACTCTAGACATCATTCCTAAAATTGAGTTTTGCATCATGAAGGCATGTCCAAAACCATACGCTTCGTCTCAATATTGGAGTACAGGCCTGAGCTGGATTGTATGGTCATGTACCCTTCCATTTAGTGAACCCCTTTCTAATTTGAAATGATTTTATGATTCATTTATAATTTCCTAGGTTGGACATAATGTGAATATATATCCTATGGAAGCCTATATAAGCAAGTAAATTGAATTTTATAACTCACTTAACACTCTCATAAACTCGTATTGCAAATAGCTAAACTAAAGCACCTAATGATCTACTAAATCTTTTGAAAGTAGTTGGACATCAATTAGAGAAGCTACTACAACAATTTTGAAGCACTCAATTGGGTCAAATATTTTATCTTCCTCATTATCAAGCATCCAAATAACAAAGAGTCGTGTCTTATGAAGGCTTAAATCACTCCAAGTGTTTTCAATGATCAAGTTTCCAAACTAGTTGCATCCACATAGATATCACATGAAAGGTGGAGAATTACATGTAGCTTGAGACATCTTTAGAGTAGTTTTGACATATGTGGTGCATTTAATTGCACTTCAACCCAAAACTAACCTTTTTGTAGGGTCTCCCACCTATGGTGAGGGTTTAAGTTTGGATCACATCATTTAGATAGTTTCACAAATGTGTGACACCTATGGTTTTAGATTAAATTTCATCAAAGTAACTCACAACCGCACACAAAAAAATTGCATAGTCTCGTTGTACACAATCCAAGACCTTACGAGAAGAGGTAAAAACCGTACAACATAGAGGTCAATTTAGTAAAGTAGTTGTATGGTCATTGATAAAAGCAATTTCCAATTGTAATTTTAGAGATGAGCATTTTCGGATCTAAAACAATATTTTCCTCTATATTGCACACCTAAATCATCCATGTATCACTATGCACAACTAAGTACTTATCCCTTTGTGTGTTTCAAGAAATCACCTTATTGTTTTAGCATAGTTGAGTATTAGTGTATTATTTTGAATGTGTATGTTTAATGTTAATTAGTTGATTCAGAATAATCCCCTTTAAGGAACCCTTAAATCCCAATTTTATAAATAAATACACCATCTTATAATATTTAAGGTGTAAACATTTTCTCTAGATTGAATATGTTGTTTTTCTCAACCTAGTTACCCTAGGGTTTTTCCTTCCTCTTTGATTTCAAATTTATCATTTTTTAGGCTTTGTGTCAAAGTTACCTAAGTCTTGGGGAAGGGAGGATAGGGTTCCGAGACACAAAAAAATCCTAAATTTTGGGGATGACAAGAGGACATCTATTAAAATAATGCATAAAAATTAATATTTCAATATTTTAACTTTTTCAAAGACATTTAGGGATTTGAATTGTATTTAATGTATTTTTGGTACTTTGAGATTATAATTGAATGCTCTTGGTAAAAAATAGCTTTTAATAGTAAAAACATTAGAAAACTTTTAAAAAATTTAAAAAATGGGGATGTCCCCTCCAAGTCCCCAAGTCCCCGAAACGCGTTCAAGACGTCCAGACGTCGCCAAAATCTAGGGGATGTGTCCCCACGTAACACTGGTTTGTATTCATATTTAATTTTGTTTCCCATCTATTTCATGACCTAAATATGGTTTTTAAAATTTTCCCTACGGTTTCAAACTTGGCCCTTTCTTTTGTGCCTCTTTTTAGGGTTTCTTCTTGGTTAAAATATCTTTCGTCATATATCTAAAGTATTTAGCAAATCTATTTTAGAATCCATTAGAGGTTTTTCTCTATTTTGTTAAATTAAACAAAAATTATTTTAGTTTGGCATAATTTCTAGCACAATTTGTGCAATTCTAAATTAATTATTTTTCATAATAAGGGCATAATCAAAAAAATACACATTTTTATAAATTCCTTGGATTTTTTATTCCTCATATTCAAATCATAAAATACCTCATTTGGTTTCATTAAATTCACTTTATATTTTTAGAAATGGTTGTTTTTTTAATTAGAAAAAGGTATATTTTTTCTAAAATACACTTTCTTTGGCCTCGCATCTTTTGTGGTGTGTGATCCTTCTTATATCCCTTAGTTGCATTAATTGTACTATCATGGCCCATGGTTCCAATGATAAAATATCTCTTTATGAGTTCATCTAGTGTAACCCCCCACTCAAATATGTTTTGCATGATATTTTCTAACAACTAAAGGTCCCTCTTGATGGGGATCTATCGCTTGTGCTTTATGTCATGGGTTTGATTCAAAACCACCTAGATGTTCCTCCTTATAGGAATCCCCTAGTGGTAATATAGCAATTGTACCTAGTCTTAAGCATACTCCCTGATTGTGATTATGATCCTAGCACTAATTCTAATGATATTGGATTTGATGACACTTTTTTCCTATTATACATGATAATATGACAAAACTTGGCTATAAAATAAATTATACAATTAATGCAATGAAAAATGATATATTTGAACATCCTTTTGATTTGAATAATGTTACAATCAAATGTCTAATTAAAGATTATGCTTCTATTTTTGATACTTCTCTTATACATGATAATGTGGACACTATTGACACTAAACATTTTTCTCTTGTTATGATAAACCAATATCCAAATGTTTTAAATGATTATCATATTTTCGTTACACATGACTTGCATGTTATTATTGATGATGGGTCTCTCAATTTTACAAGTTGTGTTAGATCCCTAGTTCATGATTCTTTACCTTCATCTATATCTATTGCTTCACCTCCTATAGATATGCTCACCATTTCTACCTCTATGGTTCCTATATCTTTAGGGGTAACCTATATCCATCTTCGAATTGTTATAATGTATATGGATTTTACACATGTTACTTTGCACAATTTTATGTCTTCATCAATTTCTTTGATTGCCTCTTTTGATCTTGCTTATAATACAAATGATATACTTATTTATTTTATATTGGTTACAAATGGTTTACATGACACCTTCATTTGGTCCTACACGTGGTTGAGGTGCCTATTTCATGTTATAATATCCTCACCCACCTCTAAGGTCCCCATTTTTGCTACATCCATTGTGCCTATATCATTAAGGGAAACTAATACCCTCACTTACATCAGTAACCATGTCCATTATAATGGTTTCTACTACACCTAAATATGATACTTTGTGCAAAACTACATATGTTTTTAATGTTTTAAATGATTCAATATCAAAAAAATTCTCATGGTTAGTCTTGTTTCTCTCCCTTTTTGAGTTTTATATA
Organism: Taxus wallichiana var. yunnanensis; assembly: GCA_018340775.1. Taxonomy (NCBI): domain Eukaryota; kingdom Viridiplantae; phylum Streptophyta; class Pinopsida; order Cupressales; family Taxaceae; genus Taxus; species Taxus wallichiana. The sequence continues at coordinate 601,696,562 of CM031241.1, read as the reverse complement.
GGTGACCCTCCTGGAAATGAGTCTTTTACACATATTTTTCATCCATGGCTTCATATGTTACTATTTATTACTCTTGCACTTGTTACATTTGATTCCACTATTATTACCACTATTGACACTAATGACTTTGATTTTTCCATTTTGATTATCAATTGTGTGTATACTTTTATTTCTAATATTACAAATATACTTATTCCATGTATGGTTAAGCTTCTTATATCTATAGGGTTCCCCCCTCATCCTTCTAGCCCCCTGTTGGGTCTTCTAGTGCACATAATACTTCTAATGTATTTGTCACTCCTAGGAATCCTACTAGTTCCCTATCTATGCATACTACCCCCTCACAAGTATTTCCATTCTAGGACTCATATATAGCACATACAAGGACCCCTACACAACTTATACATGATCATCCTTATTCTACCATAGCACATTTGAGGCCCAATCCTCCTTTACCTTCTAGGTCTGTCTCGCCTCATAAGATCGTCATTGGGTAGATCTTGTTCTACCCCATTCTCTGTACATAGTTAATTTCAAAACGACAAAAACATTCAAATAATCACATAATACAAAATCATTCAAATATTGGCAAAAACTCAAAATTAAGACTTACACATAACTTGGTTGGCTATCTTGTTAATCTATACATTTTGTTTGTCATATTGGTTTAATGAATAACCTATTTTTTCTATATACTATATGCACACATGAATTCAAGAGGTATCTTGAGCTTGATGCAGGAAATACATAGATTGATACACAATGACATGTGTCAGCCTAGTCCCTTCCTAATGACACGATCATTCGGGGGTATCTCATATACTATACATGTTTTTTGCTTCATATAATTACTTTCTACTTTCATCATTATGCTTTCAATTTCATTTCTTATGTACATGTTATCTTTTAGACTAACAATACTAATATGTTCCTTTTGTTATGCTACTTAATCTTCCTCTATGTATTGTTTTACTTTGTTTGTTATATTTACTTGTAGCATTACTTTCTTACTTGATTTTTTGTCTACTTGTTTCCCCATTGTATGATTCCTAAGTTCCTTGATCGTCTTGTGATACCTCGATGCCCCATACTTTTGGCTCTATGCCTCTCTTGTTTGTATGAACTTACTTATTTTTTATGCATTCTATATTCCTTCACTATATTTGTCTCTTAACACCATAGATATCCCATGTTTACAACTTTATGCATTGATGTGACTTTTTTGTATATCATTTCTTATGTTGATTGAATTGACTATTGATTTGCATATGTGTTTGTTTTGTTATCTAACACGGGATTCTGTCACTACTCTTTCTTGTTATTATTGCATATCATTATTACTAATCTTTCTTGATGTATGTTGCATGTTTTTGTGTGTCATGGTCTCCACTATGCACAACCCATTTTTACAAGAATGGGATCCTAACATTGACCACTAATATATCCTTATATGTGATTAAATGAAGATTATCATACTTATCTAACATGGGTATACACAATTTATTTTCATCCTCATGATCAAATAATTTATCACACACACCTCAAAAGATGGGGAATTCATTGGGGTATAGTCTACACTTATAATTGATATAGATAGATTACATAATATAGACACATATTTTTGTAAGGTCCATATCATCAGAAATGGTAATAAATACAAAAATGTTGCATAAATTTACATTGGTCTAAACCATACGCTTTTGGTAAAGACCGTACTATGGTTTGGACCCTACTAGACATTCTTGACTTGGGGAAATTCTTATAAAATTACAATAGTTTTAGATTCTTTCAATTATTTACATACTTTTAATATAGATTAGACACAAATAACAAAGTTAAAAGCATTATAAAGTGGGAATGAATACTTTATTCCTTCTCCATCACACTACTTAGGTATAGCTACATGAACAAGGTTTGGGGGCATGATCCTTCTTCTTCTTTGCATTATTCAACATTTTCATATTCAAACTCTAGTATATAGCACGTAGTAGGGGCATGGTGGATCCATTCTTTTTTTACTATATGGTTTATTTACAAAATTAGACCTAGATCTATATCTAGTGGTGTGGTCCATGGTATTTTGAAGGTATCAAAAACAACTAAGTTCTTTGTAGGTTTTCCTTCCTCTCCTCTTTCACATTTATGTGGGAAGATGTCAAGGTAACTAAAAATGTTATACATTATTCTTTCCTTTGAATGGGGTGCTTTGGTACCTCTACTCTTCGGTGTTGGGTCATATGCACTGAACTCCATATCCTATTTTGGTTTCTCCTTTGGCAGAATTGGGGACTAATCACCCCTAATCTTTCAACATTTTGGCAAAAATCCAAATATTCAAAGAACAATAATAATGAGAGTTTATCCTCTGTAAAATAAACTAGTGAACTCCTTTCATGTTTTGCATCTCTTTACTTTACTTTGTACAAGTTCATTTTTTTAAAGTTACTATCATTATTTACATTTGAGTTACAGTTTAATTTATATTATTGACATTGACTACACTATGTGTTGTAATTTTCCTATGGAGTGTGTCAACACCAATACAATGAATAATAAAACTTTAAGCGAAGACAAAGTGTGTGTATACACACTTGGGTATATTTTGTTGGTGTGAGGTATATTTTTTCCTTTTATTTATTTATTGGGCATTTTCCACCTCACACATGGTGAGTCATCTCACTTAGGTGAGTCATAGGTCTATTAGGGAGTTATATGACATATGACAAAAAATTTCATAGAGTTTGTCATACTTGTCATATATATCATTGTCATATGTGATTTACATGTTATTCTAGCATTATAACTCCTCACTCCATCATAGAAGTATGACATGTCCAGGCATGGGAGTTACACAACACTCCCCATATGTACTCTTCTTTTTGATCTATGAGAATGAGTAGACCATTTTTCTTTCATGCATTCACTTTTTCCTTGAGTTCATATTTTTCTTGCTAATTACTTGGAGGAAATTCATGATATCATTCGAGTGCAACTTCATCGATGTGCATGTCATTCCATGAGATATTCAAGCCCTCTTTCATGGTATAAAATCTCTATCTTGATAATTGAGTCACTCACATTGTTAGTTGTTGATTAATCTTTGTTTCGTGTTTATTTTTCTCTCCTTATGTAAGTTTTGAACTGTATTGGAAAACATGCTAGAATTGCATTAGTTTTGTCATTTTATGCTTGGAAGGTATTTTTCTTGGTTTTGTGTGTTTTTTCTTATGTTCAATTTTTCCTAGAGATCTTCTCATCCCTTAGATCTTGTTCATAGTGAAATTTTTGGCCCCTTTCCATTTCCTTCATTCACTAGGGCTCTTTATATACTTACCTTCATTAATGACTTTACACGTTACGCGTGGGTTTACTTTTTAAACAAAAATATGAAGTTTTCTATCATTTTGAGACATTAAGGATCTTTCTCGACAAACAAGTTGAAAGGTATATCAAGGTTATTAAAACTGACAATGGAGGTGAGTATGTGAGCAATAGGTTCGATTATTTCTTAACCTCGAAGGGATTTCTTTGCAATGTACAATTTCTTACATCCCTTCATAAAATGGATTTACATAAAGAAAGAACATAACACTTAAGGAGATGGCCACTTGCATGGTTCATTCTAAATCCCTTCCTCTATAGTATTGGGATGAAGCCATGAATTGTTCTTGTTACATTTAGAACCACATTCCACACAAAGCAATAAAAGGGATGACACCCTTTGAGGCTTGGTATGGACGCAAACCTGATGTTGAGCACTTTCGTATCTTCAGTTTAATTTTCATGGCTCAAATACCCAAAAAGAAACATAAGGCCTTGGAACCATAATCCAAACCTTGTATATTTTTCAGGTATCTTGAAGGTGTGAAGGGATATAGATTATTAAACCCCACCACTCATCATCTTTATATCAAGAGAAGTGTGAATTTTGATGAGTCATCTTCTACTTCCACTTCTCCACCTGTTGAGGTCTTTATACCCTCTCTCGACTATGATTAGAGACTCTTTTGATGATCTTGTTAAGCCTCATATTCATGATCCTCCTTCTCCTCCCACTTCTCTTGCTTTGAACTCCACAAAATCTGAAAGTAGTGATGACAAGGACTATGTACCTTCTCACTTGAGTGAATATTTGACTGATTTTGAGCCTGACTCTCCTCCTAGTCCTCGTTGGGATAGGCAGACCTTATAGAGTGTTGAGATTGGATAAAGGATCCTTCATATGAGAGATGAACTCATTTAGCATTCACTTTGGACCCCACCTTCTTCGCCTCTACTTCCGACCCTCGGTCTTTTCGAGAGGCTCGGGATTCCGAGTGGGATTCCGCCATGGAGGATTATTCCTCTCTCATGAATAATGATACTTAGGACATCATCCCTCTTCTTGAGGGGAAAAAATGGTTCAATGTAGGTGGATATATCAAACCAAGTATGGTGTCGATGGGAACGTTGAAAAGTATAAAAGCGTGAATTGTAGCTAAAGGTTTCTCCCAAGTTGCTAGGGTTTATTATTCATAAACCTTTGCTCTCATTGTGAAGATGAATTATATTTTACTGACCCTATCTATAGTTTCCACTAATAGATGGGAAGTCCATCAAATGAATGTTAAGAGTGCTTTCCTTCATGGGGACCTAGAGGAATAAATCTATATGGAATAACCTTCATGTTATGTCCAAGATTCCTCCCTTATTTATAGACTAAATAAGTCTCTACGGCCTTAAAAATCCCATTGGGCTTGGTATGCCAAGATGGAATCCTTTCTTCTTGTTTCAGGGTTCATTACGTGTCACTATGACCCAAATTTTTACATTTTGCGGTAATATGAGTCCATTATTATCCTCATTTTGTATGTCGATGACTTATTTATTACAGGTAGATATTCCTGATCATTGATTCTGTGAATACTTCCTTAGCCAACAAATTCTCCCCGATTGACTTGGGTTTTATTTGTTAGTTACTTGGGATACAAATTATGCAATCGACTCGGGAATCATGATTTCTTAACCTAAGTATGTCCTTGATTTTCTAACCAGGTTTCACATGTCTAATTGTAAGCCATCTCCCACTCCCTTCCTTTTTGGAGTCAATTTAGTAGTTGATTGCTCCACTCCCTTAGTCAATGGTACCCTTTATCTCCAGTTTGTGGGGAGCTTGATCTACCTTACTCATGTCAGTGGAGTTTTCATTCATTGTTGGCATTGTGTCCAAAGTCATGTTGGAGCCTCATGAGATACATTGGAAAGCATCTAAGTGGGTCCTTCACTATGTCCAAGGCACTCATATCGATGGCATTCTTTACTTGGGAGGGATAGATATTGATTTATTTGAATTCACAAATTTTGATTAGGTTTGTGGTCTCGATCATCATAATTCTACCTCTCGATATAGCTTTTCTCTTGGTTCAAGTCCTTTCAGTTGGTCAAGTAAGAAGAAAAATGTGATTTTTATATCTTCTACAAAGTAAAAATACATGGGAGCAGTTAACATTGCCATGGAAGTTATTTGGTTACAAGGTATTACGAAAGAATTTGGCATTCACTTTTGATGGCCTACCAACATTATTGTGACAACCTTAGACTTTGTCTCGATTTGCTAGAATCTAGTTCAAGCATTAGCGGATGAAGCACATTGATATACACATGCACTTCATTTAGGATTTGATTCATAGAGACATCATTGATTTAGTATTATCATACTTCATATCAGGTTGTAAACATCTTTACCAAACCCTTCACTAAAGCTAAGTTTCTTCACTTGCGCTCTCTTCTTGGGGTGAGGTCTACTATAGCCACTCATCTTCTTGGATTTCTAGTCTTTTTCTCCTCTTCTTATTATTCTAGAAAGATTGTAGTTTGTACATGGGTACCTCATCAGACCTTTATTTTTGGGACCCATATGACACATCTTTATTAGTTGTCTAGGGAGTTCTCTTTCTCTTTCTATATTTTCATGCCTCTACCTAAGATTTGATGAAGGGGGTGTTGGTGTGAGGTATATTTTTACCTTTTATTTATTTATTGGGAATTTTCCACCTCACACATGGTGAGTCATCTCACTTAGGTGAGTCATAGGTATATTAGGGATTTATATGACATATGACAGATTTCATCATATAATTTTTCATACTTATCATATGCATCATTGTCATATGGGAGTTACACGTTATTATAGCATTGTAACTCCTCACTCCATTATGATAATATGGCATGTCCAAGCATGGGAGTTACACAACACTTCCCATATGTACTCTTATTTTTATCTATGAGAATGAGTAGACCATTTTTCTTTCATGCATTCACTTTTTCCTTGAGTTCATGTTTTGCTTTTTAAGTACTTGGAGGAAATTTTTGAAATTATTTCAATGTATCTCCATCGATGTACATGTCATTCTATGATATCTTTAGGTCCTCTTTCATATTTTACTTTAAGTATGTAATTTTCATTTCATACTTAAAGGGGGAAATGTAAATGCTAAAATTTGGAAAGTTATTCTTTGGAAATGAAAAGTTAGACTTTGTTCCTATGTTAATACAAATGCTTACATTATAATCCCAACTAGCACATCTTTGTCTCTCTTGAATTTCTCATCTATACACACTAATTTGGCATACATCTAGGGAATATTAATTAACCAAAGCAGTAATTAAAATCCAAACATCAGTCCAAAAATTTGAGTTTTACATCACTAAAGTTGTGTCCAAAACCATATAGGTATGGTCAATATTGGAGTATGGTATGACCAACTAGTACGATCTTGGACCCTTCCACGATACAACTATACCTCGAATTTAAATCAATTTATGAGTGTATTCTACTTCCCGGGTTGTTCACAATGCAAACATCTAACCTATGGAATCCTATATAAGAAATTCAAATTCATTTTATAACTCACCTAACACTCTCATAAATTTCTATTACAAATACCTACACTAAATTTCATGAGGCTCTCTTAAATATTCCTAAAGTAGTTCCAAATCAATTAGAGAAACCGCTATAATAGGTATGAAGCACGTAAACAAGTCAAAAAGTATAGCTTCCTCCATTATCAAACATCAAAATATCAAAGAGTCATGTCTTAACAAGGCCAAATTCACTCCAAGCATTGTAAAATGATAAAGTTGTCAAACTAGTTGCATCCGTGTAGATATAACATGCTATGTAGAAAACTACATGCGGTTTGAGGCCTCTTTTAGTAATTTTGAAGTAGGTGGTGCATGATTGTACTTTAACCCAAACACTAACCTTTTTGTAAGGTCTCATACTTATGCTTAGGAATTGATTTTTGTTCACATCATTCAAATGGTTTCAAAATGTGTGACACCTAGTATTTGAGAGTGAAGGCATTCAAAGTCACTTGTGGTTGTATAAAAAGTTGTAGAATCTCATTGTGCACACATCCAAGACCACACAAAAGAGTTCATAATCATACAACATATGTCAATATCATAAAGTACTTGTATGGTCCTGCATAGACAAAAGAAGTTTCTAGTTATAATTTCAAATATGAAGCATTTCCATATCTAGAACAACATTTTCATCTAGCCCGCACACCCAGATAATCTTTATACTACTCTATGTAGTTAAGTAATTATCCTTTGTTTGTTTCAAGCAATCATCTTATCATTTTAGCATAGTTGCAAGTATTAATGTTTTATTATGAATTTGCATGTTTAATGTTAATTAATTAATTTAGAATAATCCATGTAATGAGCCCTTACATCCCAATATTATAAATAAATACACTAGCTTATAATTTTTAGGGTGTAAACACTATCTATCGTGAATCTCCTTCTTTCATGGGTATGTCTATTGGATCTATTCCTTGTGAGGCTCTAATTTTTCATTGGTACATATAGAATATCTATCTATCATGAGTCTCGTTCTATTATTGTTATATCTAATGGATATATCCCTCGTGATTCTCCCTCTATTATGGGTTTTTCTATAGGATTTATCTCTCTTGAGGATCTATTGTCATTGGCACACCTAGAGGAATTATCCCTCGTGAGTCTCTTTTTATTATTGATGCATCTAGAGTACCTATCCCTCATGAGTCATATCCTATCATTGATATAATATATTTATATATATATATATATATATATATATCATTTATCCTGTCGTCTCTTATCATTGGTGCATCTAGAGTATATATCCCTCATGATTCATCTCCTATATTTGGTACATTAAGAGGATCTATTCCTCACGATTATCCTTTTTCATTGGTACATCTAGGGGATCTATTCCTCATAAGAATTATTATGTCATTGGTGTATCTAAGGATATATCCATCATGAGTCTCCTTCTATCTTTAATACATCTATAGAATATATACCTCTTGATTTTTCTCCTATCATTGATACATTTAGAGGATCTATTACTCGTGATTCTCCTTCTATCATTGGTATGTCTAGAGGATATATCCTCATGTTCATATAAAATCAATAATGCATAAAGAGGATCTATCCATCATGATTATCCTTCAATCATTGGTGTGTCTATAATATCTATCCCTCATGAATCATCTTATATCATTGGTGTATCTACGTGATCTATCACTTGTGAGTCTCCTCCTATCATTGGTACATCTAGGATATATTCCTCTTGATTCTCATTTTATCATTGGTGTTTCTAGAGGATCTATAGATCTTTATTTGTCTCTTATCATGATGATACATATAGGGGATCTATTCCTCGTGAGTATCCTTCAATCATTGGTGTGTCTAGAGGATTTGTCCCTGTGAGTCATTTATAATCATTGATACATATAGAGGATATATCCAATATGATTCTCCTTCAATTATCGGTGTGTCAGAGGATATATCCCTTGTGAGTCATATTATACATTGGTGTGTCTAGAGGATATATCTCTCTTGATTCATCTCCTATCATTATCACATCTAGAAAATTTATCCCTCTTAAATATCCTTCTATCATGGTTGTGTCTCAGAGGATCAATTATTTATGATTCTCCTCCTCTCATTAGTATGGGTATTGGATATATTTCTCGCAAGCTTCATTTTTAGTAGTGTGTTCCTTTTGAGGACCTATTTCACTTCCTCAAGAGCATCCTAAGTCTCCTAGTCCCAATTCATGTTTTATTAGGCCTATACTTAGTTACCACTATGTCTTTCATACACATATACCATCTCCACATGTTCTTCGGTGACATTTCACCCATTTTCTCATACCCCCGTAGTGGCTTCTCTAAGAATTCATAGATGGCAACCTTATGTCTCTTCCCCATCCTACCTAGATTGACCCATGAAATAATCCAAGTAAATCATTCAATCCACATTCTTGTTGTGATTATTACTAGTGTGTTGGCCATGATTTTAATAAATGATATAAAAATCAGCATCTTATCCAAGAATTTATTGATGTTGATGTTATTTAAAATTTATTGCATTATGGATCCTCATGCTAGTTTTCCTTATGTGCTATTTAACACATCATTTTATGAAAAATGACTTTTCCCTACATCTCTTACCACTTTTACTGAGCACAACATTCCTCAACCCATCGATTTATTCACTAAGCTCCATATACGTTAGTTATTTCCCTTATAGGACCATCTCCTCCCGCGATGAGGATCCCCTTATCTCACTACCACTAGATCCAACTACTCATATTACTTTGGATTATCTTAATAGTTCTTCTCACACATTACACATTACAAGATTCCTTCATGTTATGATATTATTAGTGACTTCTTTACATGTGCTTCACAGGATGACTTTATGTAATATGCACTATTGCTCTCACACTTATTCTCATTATTATATTCATTGGCATTTAGATTCACATGCCAACTCTTACCTTTTCTCTCCATATATCTAATGTGTCATAGGGATATATTATTACCATCGGGTGTTTGTTCCATACACATTTCTATCTTGGTACTTGACCTTTATTTCATGCTATGACATATATATATATATATATATATATATATATATATATATATATCATCTTTTGGATCTTGAGTTTACATCTAGATACGTTCCTATTAGATTTGATCTTGATGTAAATGACTTACTTGATATTTTAATTGTCTCACTTCCTTGTACATAAAATATATTCTAAAATACAATAATATTCAAATATATATAAAAATATAAAATTAGGACCTCATATATGACTAGATTTGTTAGCTTTATAGTATACACATGTTATTTGTCATATTACTTTGACTAATAACATTATTTTATATACTTTTATACACATGAGTTTGAGTTATTTTGAGCTTGATGTAAGCAATAAATATATTGATTTGTGATGATTATGTTGGCATGAACCATTCCTAGTTGACCAAGTTCCATTGGGGCATCTCCTACACCTTTACATGTGACATTGTTTAAATTTAATTAATCATCACTTTCCTCATTATTGCTCACTAATTTTACTCTATGTGTATATATATTTTTCAAACTAATATTACTACTACACATGTTGTGTGAAGATCTTGATTATCTAGATCTATGTTCACTTATTTATCACTTGTTTTATCATTTGCATTTACAGGATAACTTGCTTGATTTGTAGATTGTTTTCTTTTTTATATGTTTGACTCTTTTGTGTGGCCTAGGTTCATTTACTATGTGTATGTGACACTATGGTGTCCCTTTTTCAACTCTCATAGCCTCTTGCTCATTTTGATTGTGTGTGGGACACATGACACTCATGTGTCCCATGTTTTCAGCTTCTTAGTCTCTTGTGTGAGTAACACCTATGTCATTGCTTGTGTATTTGTATGGTGTATGACTTGTATGCTTCTCTACCTTTTTGCCTTATTGATTGGTCACTTGATTACATGATTCCTCATTTGTATGGTAGATTACTGCTTTATTTTGGTTTCAATTCATGATTGCTTTATTATTTACTAACTTACTTATATACTTCCTTTCCTCTTGGATTTCTTGGTTACTACTATTGTTTGTTGCATGTTTAACTTACCTTGTGTGGTGTTGCATCTACCATGCACAAACCCTTGTTTTTGTAGATACATTATTCCCATAATGGCTACCACCCTTCATGTTATCAATATAGACTATCAAGACAAATTCAACATGGGTACACTTAATTTATTTTGAGCCAAGCATTCTACTTACATATCTCACTTGCCTAAAAATAAAGGGAGTTCATTGGGGTTTTACACAAATACATACAATATTATGAAATTAAAACTAGGTTAGAATATGATACATATACACTGGAAGACGAACAAATACAAAAACAGTCAAACATTGTGCACATTAGGATAAAATCATACATCGGTGATGGAACCATTATACACTATGCCCCAAGGGTCAAATTTTCAGTAGATACATATTATCTTATAGGTACATATTAGTTATGGGGAATTCGGTACATATTTATAATTATTGGGCTCAATATACAACATAATTACTACACTTCGAATGGATTTTGAGATACTTCACTTCCTTTTCAGAACTGCACAATTGCACACTTTTGCACTTATGGGGTATGGGGGAAGGGTCCTTCCTTTTTTACTTTAGAAGGTATGTAGGTATGTAAATGTAATACCCATATTAGGAATTACCCATTAGGGGCATGGGCCATTCATTCCCTTTTGATTGGTGTTAATTTACACTTAGACGTAGATTCATTTGTAGTGGTGTGATTAGTGGGCATGGGATTTGATGAAAATTGGGGTGATTATAAAACCTTACAAAAACCATCAGTCTCATTCTCTTGTTGGAAGAAAGAGGAATGACTAGAAATATCTGCAAAAATCTTCCATCCTTTGGGTTATTGGGACTAATTACTACGCACCTTCTTAAGAATTGAATCTAGTAATGTTTAACTCCTTCATGTGGCTCCAACATTTCTTTGGTGCCATTGGGGACTTATCATTCCTAATCCCTTAATAACAACTACAAATTGAACAATCTCAAGCACACAACATTCAACGTATTCTCCTTTGACAAAGATAGCAGGTGTATTCCTTCTATGTTTTTATTTCTTTCACTTCTCACTAGTTACAAATTGTAAATGTTCAAATTAAAAATATGTGTTTTCAAATCAAGTTAAAGTTGATTTCTATTTTTAGATATTAACTAGAATCTCCATTGCATGTTTCATCATGGAACATGTTAGCATGAATGTAAGAGCACACATGATTTTGAGTGAAGACGGAATGTGTTTCCACACTTAGGTAACTTTTCCTTTAATTATTTAATTTTTTATTTCACACTTAAATGGGGAAATATAGACACGGAAATTTGGAAATTTCTCATTTAGAAATGGAAAATTTGACATCATCTTGACATTATGAATTGTGTATACATCCTAAACACAAAGTTTTGTATTCACATTTTTATTGCATGAATTTCTCTATCATACACTCTACTTAGACGTCAATATACCCATTCACATTAATGCGAAGAAGAGCACAAATCCAGGAATCTCACCCGAAACTCTAGATTAATTACTTGAATCACTTGTAAAAAAACCATACTGAGTCTCGAGCTAGGACATATTATGACTTGGCCTACCCATATGGCCTGTCCTTTTAGACCCAAAGAACTATTTTCTAAATTTAATATATATCTTTGGGTTTTTTATTATCCCTAAGCCGAATTTAGTGCAATTTAGTAATCATGGAAACTTATTTAAGAAATTATAATTCATCATTTGAACTTAGTTAACACTTTGACTATACATTGTTGTAAATACTCTTCCAGAAACAATTTCAAGCTCTCCTCTCTCCATCAACAAAAGTAGCATGTCCTTAGAAATAACACATATATCACTTTTGAAGCACTCAACCAAGTCAAAGGGTCTATCTTCCCTCTCTAATAGCCAATCCATAATTAAGGTTAAGCAAAGGGTATGCATTACCAAACATCAAAAGGGTCAAGATAATTCTTTCTATGTCTGCATACACTAACACTATATACAAAATCATGAAGGGTATATTCTTATCTATCTACAACTACATAGGTTGTCTTTTGGTTAAGAGACTAGAGGGCACATTAGTGGTTAGGCTTAGAGTTACATTCACACTTACACCTACACTAGGATAACTACATGATGATTTATCTTTCTTGAGAGGATGTAGTGTAGCACTTGGATTAGTTTAGCAGGGGTTGACCACCAAGGTCGGTCGAGGGTTAGCACATACAGATTTCTATTTTTATTATCTAATGGTCGTATGAAGTTTGTTACAAGTATCTATGGTTTTCTACTTGATGCATTTCATTAAAAGAATTGGTTCATTTCCACAAACCCTAATTTATGACGGTGAAGCACATTTCAAACCACCAACGAGCGCCTTATTTTTATATAACCATATCACATGAAAGGTGTCCAAAACTATAAATAAAGGGATCACGTCATTCTCTACTATTTTCCTAGTTTGTACATCCCTATTCCAGATCATATTCTAGTTTCAACCTCCAAAACAAACATCTTCATATCTCCCTCGGTCTCCACATTCAATTTACACATTCGATTACCTTATGTGCCTATGTATAATCTAAGTGCACTCCTTCTTATCATTTTAGCAATTGTACATTTTGTTTAGATAGTTTATTTATTTTTGGAGCTATATTATGATTTATATGTTGATTATTTAATTAATAAATTTGAATAAACCACTTTTACAAACCCCCTTTTAACCTTTTCTTGATTAAATTTAGGCTAAATCAACAATAAGACCATGCACATGCCCCACACTTTTCAAATAGAAAAATGACATACCTAATCATGAACATTCAAGCATTTAATATGAATACATTTGGAAACCCCTAAATATTTGAATTTTTGAAAATCTTAAAGGATTGATTTTAATGGTTCATTTGTAATAATTATAAAAACAATCAAACATTTTTTTCAACTATTGATTTGGCTCTTGAATAACCAAGTTCATAATGTGTTGGAAAAAAATTGCAAACCCAATATATTTGAAGCCCAAATGGAAAAAGACAAGTCTAATCATGAAAATTTAAGCATTCAATATGTAATTCATAAAACTCCAAAACCAAGAAAGATGGAATTTGATTTATATTTGCAAGTCTCCATTTTCATCTATAATGGAGTTGCTTCATCAATTTGAAGTAGGTCAAAACTAAAAAAGTGTGATCTCGGGGGATACAATGAATTTACTGAGTTTGAAGTCAACATTTATGAAGTTCGTGTTTGTCAAAATCAAGAATCATATTTGATACTTCCTATAGATTATTCTTCATTTCACATTTAAAACATGTTTGAATTTCTCATATTGAAATCGATTCATATAATTCATTAATTTTGAGTCTTAATATACAAAACAATGTTTTTAAAGGTGAAATCATGGAAATAAATTCACTAGGTAGTTGAAAATATATCTTGAGTAGTAGTAAATAAATTATATGATAATTGATATAGCTTTAAATATGTTCCTCTAAGAAGAATTTGTCAATCCTTGACCGACGAGGGAGTTTTTTGTTATAAAATTAGAAATTTTCAAAAGAGAGTTTCAATCCATTGGAAAATTTATTTCAAAAATAAAAATACCTAATTTGCTAAAAAAATTACAAGTATTCATGTTTATTATTTTTACAAATATTTTTTTAAAATACTATATTTAATTTTATGTGGATATCATGAGTAACATGTAAAAATAAAATTCCATTTGGGAACCGAAGCTAATCAATTAGGCTTGAATGTAAATATGTAGCCTACATCTAATAATGATATTTTTAAAACATTGAAGAACATGCAAAGTGGGTCAATCAAACATTCATAAAGCTTCAATTTGCAACATGTATAAGTTTCACACTTCAATTTAATAAATGATAGTATATAAAGAATCACACTCAATCAATTAGGCATGATAACATTGTAATTTCTTTCATAAAGATCAAAGTAAGAAATCAATGATAATATTGAGATGATTGATTTGGACATCACTCTTAGTTAGCATAGGGCTTCTAATTTTTTCCTTTCATATATAATGCTTAAAGATCCATTTACTCGCGATGAACAAGCATAGATAATGCATTTGTCTTGATTATGTCATGTCTTTTTTTGTACTTGATGTGTGTATGTACATGCATGTGTATGTGCATGTATTTACATGCATCCATGTGTGTGTGTTTATATATCCATATAGACATTGATTTAGCAAATATTGAATTTGTAAAACCCTAGATATTTCAAAGTCACATATGATAAATAAATGCTAAAGCATAGATCTGACACAAGTAATAAGCTAATGAGAATTGAAACCCTAAGTGCAATAGAGGGAATAGAAGTCTTATCTAATTTTGAAATAAATCTGAAGTGTGTTGAACTAAAATTGGTAAAAAAGAGGAGTTGAGCTGTCACTGCAACCGCACCCATAAACTTTTTTAACTACCGAATAATCCTATACTAGGGATCCGAGGCTGGGTTAGGGGCATTTGGGTGTTGGAGACCTTTGTTGGGTGCCCATGACTATGAAAATGGTTGAAAACTAATTCTTCTTATGTCGAAAGATGGTCGTTAACCTTCATTGGTGGTCGCTTATAAGTTGTTAGATGATCGTTGTATTTGACTATAACCTGGAAAGAGGGAGATAACCTGCAAAACCCCAAAACACATCAAATCCTAAAAAGAAAAATATGTAACTAGGGAATCGTGACGACCTTGGTGGTCACCCAACAGAGTGAATTTACAACCAAGAGTTGCACTACATCTCAGACTACATGTAGTTCTTGTGTGTGTGTAGAAATCATGCCTTAGGAATCTATTGTGCAAGATACACTTTATAATGAGTGATAGCTAGATGTACCAATGTAAGTAGATGTTTGATGACAAAATGAAATTCCCCTCCTATGCATGTATGCATAAAATGCAGTCCCTTGTCCCTTGAGTGAGTTCTAGATGGATCCTTTGATGTTCTTAGAACGCCTTTGGATGCAATCTTAGGTGATGATAGTAGATGCTTAGAGTTTGGTCCTTTATTATGGTCACATAGCTTTGTATTTATATGATTCCCTTATTTGAATTTTGTAATTGACAACTAAAAGTCCAAACCATAAGAAAACAAGATGCCCAAAAGATAAAAGAGGTGGGTAAGATACAAAGAGGTCGGGGTGCCCAGAGGGGACGATAACGCCTTGAACCGGTGTCTTGGATGGGTGTTGGCATCCGAGTTAATAAATATAAAACAACAAAGATAAAACTAGATTTTTTGGGGTGTGCAAGACCAAAGAGGAAACTAGAAAGACAAAAAAGAGGCCAAAGATAGATGTCAATTACTAGTTTTCTTGCTTATGAATCATATGAAAAGTAGTATGTGATTAGAACCTAGAAATGTACCCAAGTGCGTGATTTTGTGTCTACATTTTCCCCACTTTTTTTTTTTGAGTGAATACTTGATAACATAAAGTAGATAAGAGATGTGTACCTGATAACCATGTAGATCAATGGTGAAATCATGTCAAGAGAAAAGAAAAAGCATGGAGTGATAAAAATGAAGTGTGGAAGCTAAAGAAGAGGATGTGACCTAGGGGTGAAGCGTATGTATGCTTCAATGATGTGGGGTTTCTTCTTGTTACGTATTAAGGACGGACGTACAAAATAAGATGGAAAGAGTATTCAAAGTCATGTATATGTGAAAAATATGATCCAAGTATGTAAAAATGTGTAAAATCATGTAAAAATTAGTAAAAGGAAAGTGTGCACCCAATCGTGATGAGTGAAAAGGATAAAAAAGGTCCTAACAATGTTGTAAAAGAACAAGTTTTTGGGTGATCTCACGCTAAGAGTGGGTTTTGTTGGTGATCTCACGCTACGGTAGAAGAGTGTTGGGGAGAAATTTCTAGTGTTATTCTCCATCCCTAACTACTTCCTAAAATTTATACACCACTACAAATGGTGTGATCCTACTTTGTTCCATATTTGATCCATTTCAATCCAAGTAGAAAAATAAGATAGAATGCATTCTTATTGTTGGAAGATTGTGCATGTGTTGTGAAAAATTCTCTATAAACTACTTAAAAATTTCCATTCTAAGAAAGTAACTATAACTTCCCCTTGGTCATTATATTCCCAAGAAAGGTCGGAGCGCCCATGCACTCATGTCTTTATCTCGGGTGAGCTAGTGGTGTCTTTGCTAAACTGAGGACCCAAGTCAGAATCTGGGTCATTCTATGTCTGTAACTATGTTTTGTTCCTATATTGTGTAGGCATGTACTGAAGCTTTGAGTTGTTGTATGGGTGATTAATTCACCCAATGTATTCCCCCTCATTTGGGGTGCATGCAACGTTGCTAGGAGGATGTGACCTAAAGGAGAGGACCAAATGTTGATATGAAATTGCTACCTTACAGGGGAAGGAATGTGCATGGTAGAAACCAAGGCACATGCAAATAAAGTGGCTAGAAACATGTGTTAATGCAATCAAGACAAATACGCATATATAAAACAATGTGTAAGCTAGCAAGCAATAAAACAATATAGACCACAAAAAGTAGGTTTTAGACAGGGGACATCATTCATAATGTCGTAATACAATCGGGGCTAAAGTGGCCAAAAGAATACGAGCAATGAACAAGCAATACATAAGGCATATCCCATAAAAAATGACATACAATAGAAGACAAGATCAAGCAATGTATCATACAACCATGGTAGAAAATAGCTCTACAAGACAAATGTTGCACATGAAGTACCCATTAGTAGGTTAGAAAGATAAAAATTAAATCAAGACATGTATATATTGATAGAGTAGTGTGCTAGTAAGAATATGAAATAGTACAAAAGAAACAATAGCACTTTGTAGTGTGTAAGAAAGTAGATTCCCTCATGAGCCTTAGTAGATTTGGTAAGAGGTACAATGCCAAGCATCATTTCTATGTGTAACAATATGTAGGAAGTTTGCATTCACAACTAAATACCAAGTGAACACATATGTGTTTATATACAAAAGATAATGACATCTGGATATTTTTCTAACATAGTAAGCAAAGTGTAACATGTGAGTATAAGCAAACAATAATAAGTGCAACCAAGATATGTAATATGATGTGAGTGAGTTTGAATGAAACGGAATGCAAAGTGAATGTGATATGAGTAGCATGCCCCCGAGTGAATGTTAATAAGCATAAGATGAGGTAAATTTATAAAAGACCCCTCAAATGATCAAGAATGAACCATAGAACAAGAGTGTGTCATTAGGAAATGGTTTAAATTGTGTGTTAGGAAGATATAATCAATGAAGCATAGAGCATGAAGAGTGTCACATGAGTTGAGGTTCATTTTGATTTATACCCTCGTAGTCGAGTTTGAGCCGTGGAACTATAATGTGTCATAGGGTAGTGTGTTGTATGAGAAGTGTGATGCTAGAAAGATGTGTCATGAATGCGTAGAGTGTGAAATGTGTGTGTGGACGTTCATGGATGTAATATTCCCTAAACAGTCAAGTGTGAATTTTTGGTTGTCAAACATGCACCCATTTCTTGGATCGGAAGAGCAAATTTTTGAGACAACAATGGAACCGTCTCCAAGTTGTGGGACCTTGCGCGCTTGAGACGGATCTCCGGAGAAGGCCAGTTCCTCTACCTATTTCTACTACTACTACTACTCCTAATGTTGAAAGTGAAACCTAAGCTAATAATGCCAAGGAACTAGAGGATAGAAGGATATGTAGAAGGGAAATCCTAAGCTAAAGGGGTGGTGATAGCACTAAAGAAGGGTCGATCACTCTCCATGAGGGGTAGGAAAGGGAGCAAGCATGGGAGAGAGGGTGGACAGGCACACACCATAGACAAGAACCACGCAAATAGATTTTCACATGTGGAAACACATGAACATGGGGACTGCAAGTGGGAAATATGCACAACATACCAGAAAATGTAGACAGAGAGGCAAGGTGCAACATAAATGATAAAAGGAAGATATAAGTTCCACAAAATCTAATTTATTTCTTAAGAGATGCACAGTAAGTTACATTCATGGCAGGAGGAAATAATACATTAGGAGACCAAGCCCAAGGTCTAAAACTCATGGGAAGTTGGCCACTATTTTGGCATAGTGTCGTTACAACAAAGAGGCATCCTTTTACAATGTAGAACTTTGTAGTTTATAGAAGAAGAAGAGAGAAGATGAGGAGAAAGAAGAGGGAAACTCAGATTCAAATCTTCAACCACAACAACAAGAAATAATTGCTTGCAATGTTGTTAGATGCCTCCCCATGTCCTGTTTGACGTGTGTAAAAGAAGGAAGAGGGCATGATATCCGAAGAAATCAGTAGTTAAGGTCGATTGGATGCATGTATTGATGACCAAAATTATGATTTCCTATTTTTCACCTACTAAATCCTTCCCAAATTTGATTTTGAAAAGTCTAACGTGGATTTTATGTCAAATGACTCTCAAACGAGCCCACGTGTGTGTGTGTCGAGCCCGTAGCAAAAGATATGGTTATCGAGGATGTTAGAGCCATCGAACATGCAAGACACATGGTGCATGCTAATTGACTAAAAAAATCAGCCAACTATTGATTTATTTTGTTGTTTCTTCACACACTAGTTGGATGTCCATATTCGGTGCCCTAATAACATGTTTTGATTGGTTGTGTGTAGCGCACTCTAACCTGATAGGTAATGGCGTGGCACACAATGACCGGTGTAGAAGAAGGCACAAGGCATGAAAGTAATAAATGTGAAGGTGCAGAAGACGGGTGTGCAAAGGTATGCACATGGAAGAAAGGTGCATAAGCTACAGGAGTAGGAAAATATGCAAGGGGCATGAGTATCTATTTTAATGAGTTCATGAGGAAAGAAAGGAAAGGGAGCGAGAGCAAGCTAGGAAGGAATAAAGCGCACACCACACAAGTGCAAAGGATTGCTACATAATGGAGGAATGTGGACAAGCAAGATGAATGCACACAAGGGATATGCGTGGGACTCATGAGGAAAGGCATGCGCACGAAGGAAAAGCATGCAGGGAACTTAGCCAAATTGGAAGGTAAGTTTTGAGAGGTGCGCGCAAGGAGTGTGTGACAAACTAGAAGTAAAAGTGGGTGCATAGGAAGGAAGGCAAAGGGAGGATTAAAGGAGATAGAAGAACATAAGGGAAAGCAAGAAGGGTGTGCGAGGGTGTGGAAGAACTCAATGTGCAAAGTTCCAGTGAACTTTCAAAGTGCATGCAACCTAAAATGTTGAAACATCATAGTCATAATAAAATATAAGTTGTCCAAATAACTTAGGGAGTTATTTGGGACAATATAAACCTTAGCACAAGAGTGTGTCATAGTTTAATGATGATACAAAGTGTATCAAATTATCTGATGATGCTTAAAAATATGAGATATGAAGTGTGGAGTAAAATAATAAAAATTGTAGACACCTGATGATGCTAGGAGGGGGAGAAATGAGCGTGATGCCCCCAAGTGTGTGATGGAGATCTATCTAGGAATGGAAGAGAAAGCATGCCATGGTGGCGAATGTGGCAATGTGTTAGGAGTAGTATATTTACCAAAGTAAGTTGTAGCATTGAGAGAAAATGGAAATTTATTTTTGTGATGGTGAGTACGTGAAATAGCATAAACCTCAAGAGGAGATGCAGAAGGAACAAAAGGAGCAATCTTATGGTGATATCTAAGGCCGAGTCTAGTGGATTGTGTGGGAATGGAAAGAGGCTCTTTGACTCCCTTTGCATGTTTTCCTAATCTAGTGCTAGTGAAACCATAATGAAGCAAGTACTTATATCCAAGGCCATATTTGGAGAAATGCTGATTAGATGTAAAAGAGATAGGGGTTTTAGGGAATGCTCAAGAGAATTACAATATGTGAAAGGGGATGGATCCACTACAACTCCTTGATAAAGGAATTTAAGTCATGTATGAAGTGTGGAAGGAACCGCATGCATGGCATGGATCCAAGGTCATCCGAGAAGAAGATTATAATTAAGATTGTTAGGCATGACATGGAATGGGATGGACAAAGTGCATGGCCCGACAATAATGGGAAGCGTGATTGTACCTAAGACTTGCTTAGGCATATTATCAAAGCCACGAATGCAAATAGATGATGGAGTTAAAGAGGCTTCAGAGAGGCCAAGTTGCTTAAGGAATGTGAGATTGCAAATGTTAAGCCTAGATCCATTATCGACTAAATCTCATTTAACCCCAATGTTATTGATACAAACTTGAATATAAAGGGGGAATCATTATCTAATATGGCTTGAGAAGGAAACTCATCGATGTGAAAGTAATGTGGTCTTCATTGAGAGATAGAGCTGAAGTAAAATTATGATAGACATATTCAGGTGAAGTATGAGGATGAATGTGAGTATTAGCCAAATAAGATATGATTTTATTCACACAATAGGATTAGCTTGCAAGAAATTATGAATGGAGATATCCATGGTAGTATAGAAAAAGAAGAAAGATTCGTGAGTGTTCGAATGACAGGTTCACCAAATGATTTAACAAATATTGAATTTATAAAACCCTATATATTCCATATTCACATATGATAAATAAATGGTGAAGCATAAATCTTACACAAGCAATAAACTAATGAGAATTGAAACCCTAAGTGCAATAGTGGGAATAGAAGACTTAGTTGATTTCACAATAAATCCCAAGTGTGTTAAATTGGAAAAATGGTAAATATGAGGAGCTAACTATCATAACCGCACCCAAAAAAAATTGTAAATGATGAATAAGCCTAGACTAGGGCGCTAGACCGGGTCAGGCACACATGGGCACTTTGGAGACCTCTGTTGGGCGTCGTGATATGACAATGGTCGAAACTAATTATTCTTGTGTCGCAAGATGTTTCCCAACCTTTGTTATTGGTTGCATATATGTCATCTAATGATGTTGTATTCACATATAACCTACAAAGAGGAATATAACCTACAAGACCCCAAAACACATCAAATCCTAAAAATAAAATGTAAATGGGGAGTCAGACTAACCCCGGTAGTCACCCAATAGAGTGAACTTATGACCGAGCACTACACTACATCTTAGACTCCATGTAGTTCTTGTGTGTGTGTAGAAATTGTGCCCTAGGGACCTCTTATGCAAGATATAAATGATAACAAGTGATAGCTAAATTTATCAATGTAAGTAGATGTGTGGATGAAAAATCAACTTCCCCTCCTATGTGTGTATACAAAAATGTAGTCCCTTATCCCTTGAGTGAGTGCTATATGGATGCTTTGATGCTCTTAGGATTCCTTTGGATGTAACCTTAGGTGATGATAGTATATGCTTAGAGATTGGTCCTTTATTATGGTCACATATCTTTGTATTTATATGATTCCCTTGTTTGAATTTTGTAATTGAAAACTAAAAGTTTGACCCATAAGAAAACAAGATGCCCAAAAGATAAAAGAGGCCCAAAAGAGATGAGTAAGATACAATCAGATGGGGGCATCCGGAGGAGACAAGGGCACCAGGTGGCGCAAGCGTCCCTGGCTAGGTACTAGTGTCAGAGTCAATAAAGATAAAGGGACGAAGATCGACTAGGTTTTGGGGTGTGCAAGACCAAAGAGGAAACCAAAAGATAGAAAAGAGGTCAAAGATAGATGTCAAATACTAGTTTTCTTGCTAGGAATCATATGAATAGTACTATGTGCTTAGGACCTAGAAATGTACCCAAGTGTGTGATTTTGTGTCTACAAATGCATACATTACATTCTATTATATATATAGTTTCATTAAAATATTTATAATTGCATTTAGGTTTATATATAGTTTCGTTGATATTTACAATTCCATTAGGATTTTGTGTAATTTGAATGTGTATATACACCTTGTCTACATGTGTGTGAGTGCTTATGTATGGATATAGGTTCTAGGATTGATGTGATAATTTTAATACAATCACCCACATGCATGTTTATACCTTTAAAACATTAACGCAATATAAACACAAATCGATCAAGGTATAATTACTACGAATGAATAAAGATTGGATGTGAAGGAGGACCGAGGCCCTCCTTAAAGGAGTATTACAATGAATCTCTCTTACACACTAATTTTTTGATATATTAAGCTCAAATGTGATGGTCAATGGCCCTCCTCATAGGAGCATTCCAATGAATCTCGTCCACTATGAATTTCTTAGTACTCTAGTTCTCTATGCTTTTATTAAAAAAACTAGATGTTATTAATAAATTTAGAGAGTAGATTTCTTGTAAAGAAATTTTGCTTTAATCTATTAATATTTCTTTAATTTATAAATAATGGAAGTTGATCAAGTAAATAACTTGATTGCTACTCTTCTATATAAATATAATAATTATTATTTTATAATTAAATAATAAGAGTGCATCTTAAATACATACAATAGTATATGGTCAATTAAATACATAAAAATCCCCTTAAGATGTAATTTGTAAAGATCTAGAAATCAAATCTATTTGATTATAGCTTGTGGATCCACTTCTCGATCACTAAAAATATATGTTGGGTATACTAGTTGGTTACACTATCTCATGTTAAAAATTCAAAAGAGTTCACATGAATAACTACATGTAATGAGATGCACACAGTTCACACCAAATATTCCCCATAACTTTGAATGGGTGGAGAGATGAAAATAGTTGTATAAGTGGAGCATATAGACCCACTTATTGATCACTAAAAATGAAAAATGTTGGGGCTATTGGTTGGTTATGTTTTAGTAGATTTTAGGATTTTATTTTATTATATGAAACAAATCACTAAAACTCGTAAATGTTAGGGTTTAACGAAACGTGCCTAGATGATGACGGAAGGTGGTGGATACAAACGGGTATACAAAGCTCCTCTCCTAAAGAAATGGAAACGTGCACACATATAGACAACTTGACAAGAGAGATATTAGATAATTATGAGGTGAGTTACTTGGAAAAGGACAATTCCAGGAACCAAAGGGCTTCCTTTGATGGGTGTCAACTCATTTTTAGACAATTAAGCTAGAAATAATGATAAGATTACAAATAATATAAAATGATACATATGAAAAATTATAGATATGTAACCCCTATATGTAGGACTAAATTGATGTCCTCGATGATAGGAAAGGGAGGATTGACAACATTGTCCCAGTGGAGATTGGCCTCGTCACTATGTTCGAGGAGAATATCCAACTTCTCATGAATGTCATATGGATTAGGTGTGAGGATGATGATGCATATGCTTAGCTCATGCTCGATGTTGGATTACTCCCACAAGAATGGTTGATGAACTATGAGTAGGTCGTAAATGGTATCAAGCTCATAAGCTACTCCTGGAATGGTCATCTAACATAAATACGAGCTTACAAGTAAAAAATTAGTAGTCATGATTGTAAGATATTATGAAGATATATGAAAATGTATTAAGATTGAAAAATGGACTACTCTAACAAGGATCGACGTTGATTGGATATATTTGTGTTAATCGTTTGTATTTATGTTGATTGTTGTGTACAAAATTGCAGCCATTTAACATGGATGATTCTCAAAGGAATGATAGTATGAGGATGTTCGGGACTTAGATACATGAATGGGGGAGGGAATACTAAGATCTAATTTGAAAACAAGGGTTTTACAATTTATATGGAGTACATACCTTGGAAATAGAGGTGATTTGAATGATCGATTGATGAAGAAGATATCTCCGAAGGGAAAACAAGGCAAGAGTAGGATGTCTTGACCACTTCATGTCTATAGAACACTCAATGCACAAGTCTAAAAGATTATGTTTGTTCACTTATAAATTTTTCAGATCCTTTGGCATTGGATTGAGCCATCTTTTATAGATCGATGTCGTTTGAACTAAATCCATACCGATCAAGTGCTAATTCGGGAATCGAAACCAATTTTTTGTCTTTTTCGAGGAGAATGGCTGAATTTGGTTTCAACCATTTCCTTTTACATGATTTTTGGGTTTATAATGGTATTAGGTTGTTTAGGCTCATGGGGAGTTTGTTGGGAGGTTAGGATTGTTTAGGTTTGTTTTTGTTTTTATTTATTTTTGTTACAATTGTGATATTTAGTGGTTATGGGTGGTAAAGTGGTGAATATAAGTTGGTAGAAGGGTAAATTGATTGTGTAGGATTACAAAGGGGTTTCCTAGGGTGCATATACATGTGTAGTAATTAGGGTGACCTAATTTTGGTGTCTACATTTTCCTCTTTTTGTCAATTAGTTGTGATGGACAAGTCTTGGATAAAAATGAGTGAGATAGTTGGATTTGTGTTAGATAGGTGATCCCCCTCAAACTGGGGGTCATCACGAGACATCGTCATGATGGTCACCAATTTGAATGGATTATGGATGAATAAATGCAAGAGCATGTAGATTTGTCTAAGATTACACTTATAGATGGATATGCTCGATTTAAGGTGCCTCAAGGCTGGACATGAAATATACTACTACAAATGTGGGCTTGCATGACCGAGAAGTCAAGTGATAGGGGAACCAATGGGTTCTTGACCTATAGACGTACGACTTACAAGAAATAATGGGAAAAGGTTCTCGTGAGGATGTGGAATCCACTTGGGTTGGGAAACATGAGCTCATTGTGAATAGGATGTAATTTGGATTTTTGAGGGCCTTGGGGACCAAAAAAAAGCACAAACTTTGAAAGTGTGTAATTTTAATGGGATCATTATCGATTTATACAATCGGTATCAATTCTTGCAAGATCAAAACCATTTAGAAATCAGCTTTATCGGGGGAATCCTATATAGGATTTGGGTAATCATGAAAGTTCATTTTTCTCATTGTGTTTATTGTTATAAAATTGTGATTTTGACATTTTGAGAGATGGAGGCTAGTGGGAGTGGATAGAGGAGATGACAACCATTTCGAGATAGAGTTAGGTTAATTTTTTGTATTTTTGGTTTTATATATATGTAGGATTGGCGATTGACAAGACAACAACCATCTTAGATAGAGGTAGGTTCTTTTTATATTTTTGGATATACATATATTTATATATTACTATATGAGGATATAGGATTGGCACCAATTACTAGGATCGGCATCGATTTGGTTAGGATTAGTAGTGATCCATGTAATCGATTGATTTGATATGTTTTTGTGGGATTGGATAGAGAAGATGATGACCATATCGAGATAGAGGTAGGTTCATTTTTGTATTTTTGATGTGTGTATGTATATATTGTTATACGAGGATATTCGATTGGCGTCGATTACTAGGATTAGCACCAATTTGGTTAGGATTAGATTGATCCTATGTAATCAATGTTGATTTGATATGTTTTTTTGGTTTTGAAATTTTGGATAATTTTTTTGTTTTCATGGCTAATAATTTCTTTGTGTATTTTGTGGATGCAAGCGAAAAAGATGGTGGTGAGGGATCAAGTACCATCATTGTTAGAGTGGTTATGTGAGTACATAAATAATGATGATTGGTCCATTTTGGAGGTATTGGGGTGGGTGGACTACATCATTATAGCACTTCCATCGAGATGTAGACATGGATGGTAATGTTGTTAGAGAGATGGGATGCCACATATAGGGACATTATAGTTACCTGGGGATATTACTATTGCCCTAGAGGATGAGTAAAATATTTTTGTCTTCCTATTCGAGGTGGGTTGATTCTTCCTATTAATGAGACAAGATGGGGGAAACTTTGGTGATGTTGTTTTAGATGTGATATATATCACATGGGGATTTTATTTTGAGTCATTTTGGGATGATGGATTGGTGGCAGTTTGTTGATTACTATGATTATGGTGGGGATTATCTTCTATGCTTTATCAAAATCAAAGAGAGGATTAGTTTCCATGGAATTGACTAGGGTGGTGACATATATGGTGGAGTACTAGACTATTTTTACTTAGGGGCCAACTTTAGTGGAATTGGTTTATAGGGAGTTGTGGGAGTGGTCTCAGGGGAGGAGGTTTGGATTAGACGTGACTTTTGTATTATAGTGTTGGACCTATGAGCATATCCGAGTGATCCATCAATGAGGTATTCTATGGTTATATGGCATAATAGTGTATATTGTGTTGGATTTATGATATGGCACAGTGATTTACCTGAGATGCAGTATCTAGGAGTCTAGAGTATTGTGCATGGTTATTATGTGGCTTGGGGAAGATGATGTTATTTTGAGGCCATATGTACGCTTCCCTTTATGGTCGGGGAGAGGGAGATGAGTTGTGTATGATGCAGCAAGAGAAGTGAATGTAGGGGGTGATGGGAAGAGATGGTTGAGGTGGTGCAGTGTTGATGGGTGAAGTGACGGTTTGGCACGGGACACGATATACAAGGTAATCCTAGTTTCTATAGGAGGGTTGAGGAGATTTAGAGCTTCCAAGTGCAGTAGATGATAGATATTCAGGAGTTTTGGAGGAAGAGGTAGCATCAAGTGAGATTGATGATGTCAAGGTGACTTTGAGTATGTAGCATGGTGGTAAGGGGAGTAGATGGTGGCTCGAGGAGATAGGGTCATGAGGGAACGATGGGAGTGGGGAGAGGAGGATGTGGAGATGGGAGAAGAGGATGAATGGAAGGCAAAAGGTGGTTTGGAGGCAAAGGTGGAGTAGTTGAGGTAGGGGCTATGAGAGAGATGTTCGAGTGATTGTATTGGAGGATGAGGTAGTGAGGTTTATGCAACAAATGGAGCAAAGGGATGGGTGGTGTGACGTTAGAGACAAAGCTAGGGCATGTGTAACATGACTAGGATATGTACCGCCATCATCATGATCTCTTGAGGAAATGATTTGGAGTCACATAGAGTACACTTTGGTAGCATCATGGCCAGTTGGATTAAAGAGTAGGGGTGTCAAGAGGATTTTGGGAGCATCGAGAGGGGTGGGAGCATGAGGAGGGCTAGGAAAGCTATGTTAGGAGGGGCGATGGGGTCACCGGGGATAATGAGACTAGATCGATGCATTTCATGTCGAGCTTGAGATATTATGAGGGTGTGGTGGAGGAGATTCCCATATGTTCCACGATATGTAGATTATGTGGTGAATCAAGCAACAGACATCTCGGCGAGGTCTCGCTGCTACTAGCATGAGGAGTATCGAGAGGGCCGAAGAGGGATCATGAGTGTAGAGTTGTCATTTTGGGGCTCTTAGATTGTGTTTTACTATCTAGTTATTATATGGGCGAGTACCTGATTTTACGATATATGTTGAATTAGATATATATATATGTATTATAATTATATAATATACATACATATATATGTTTTTCCGATAGTTAGATGTGTAATTGTTTTTCATGATTTGTGTAATGTTTTATATGAGTTTATGGATAGATTTAGATGTGATGGCAATCATAGTAGTGATGAGATGTGGTTGTAATATAGTTGTATAAATGTGATGATTTAATTTATCATGGTGAATATTATATAGATTAGATGTGATTGTATTGTATGGGTGTTGGTTTTATTGATATGTATGATGATGGTTAAAGCATTTTACAAGATGTGTTTGATTCTTTATTTGACTTGGAATATATATATAATGGGAATTTAAGAATTTTAATGATAATGCACTTGTAACCCTAATTGGTGGTAACATAACTAACAATGGTTAGTCCATTTAAGATTATATTATTTATTTAAGATGAGATATGAGATATTTATCGACCTCCTTCTAATATGTTTGAGAGTTGAGTATATCATGTACGGGAATTATGTTCTCTTTAGTGGTTCTTAGGTTTTACCCAGCTTTTTTTGTTTTAGATTACATGGGCTGATCAATACGGGAAGCTTATGTCTTCAAGGGAAATTTTGATCGATGTGGGAAGCTTTGATTTTTTTGCCATGTATGTGGATGTTGTTTAGATTGAGTATTCATCCTTCGAGGGAATGGTCTACAATAATATATTCATATTTTGATGGTGATAACGGATATATTTTTATTGATAGTTGTCCTTCAAGGGAGAAGTATATATTTTGATATAATGATTTTCATCCCATAGTGATTTTTATTTTTTTAGTTAAGGTTGGGCCTAAGAGACCACTTGAGGAGGGTGGGTTTAGTATACAAAATAACATGCATACCCAAAACATGTTGTTTGTCGGTAGATAGGGTGAAGTAGGGGAGTAATGATTTCAAGGTCCCTGTTATAATCAAGGAACTTGTCCATGTGGAATATGTTATAAGGAGGGATGTGGTGCACATATCTAAGTTCATATCGATATACTGATGGGAGACCACATAATTCCAAAACATTACTAGGGGTAAGGGGATTGGTGGATGTTGAAGGTGGGGGATCTTAGTTGGACTAAGGTTATGTAGGTAGATATGTTAACAATAGAAACATCACAAGTGCAAGGCATTAAGAGGATCTTTTTAGGTTTACCATCAAGAGAGGATAAGTGATATGCCTCGGACCCACATTTGTGAGTGATCTTATATGGTCCAAGCTAGTTTGGAGCAAACTTTCCTCATTTACTCTTTTTCATATTTATGACATGTTTATTTTATTTAAGGAAAAGATCACCAATATTGAATTTGTGTTCTTTAAAAATTTATTATATGTACATTTGATTCATTCTTTATAGACATTAAGATGTTTAAGGGCGGTTAGTCGGTGTTCATCTAACAATTTGAGTTGTGAGAGGCATTTTGATGATATTCTTCCTTGTGGATGAAATCTTTAAGACAAATGTGTAGAGATGGAATTTGGACTTCAAGCACAAGAATGATTTTGATGTCATAGACTAGAGAGAAAGGAGTACCACCCATAGGGGTTCAAATTTTGGTCTAATAAGCCCATAATGAAAATGGAATTTGGAGATGCCAATCTTTACCATCCTTATCGATGGTCTTGGTAAGGATCTTGTTAATTTTTTTATTAGATGCTTGATTGGCTATTAGCTTGTAGGTAGTATGGTATGGAGAAATTGAGTTTAATATTGTAGGTGTCATAGATTTTTTGAACTTTTTATTTTTAAATTATTTACCATTGTCTATGATGATTTTATGAGGGATGCTAAAGCGACAAATGATGTGATGATGGATGAAATTGATGATCTTATCTACTTTAGTGGAGATAAGAGGGATAGCTTCCACCCATTTTGTGAAATATTCAATAGTCGTGATGATGGAATTATGTCATTGGGATGATCGATGGTTAATGAGGTCGATGAAGCCAAGTCCCCATTATGAAAAAGGCCATAAATATTGAGTTGGTTAAAGAACATGACTAGGGATGTGTGTAAGATTAGCATGTTGTTGACATTTGATGCATTTTTGACATATTAACAACAATCTTGGTTAAGCATAGGCCAATAGCAACCCATCCGCAAGATTCGTTTAGTGACGACCAAGCTATTGAAGTGTTTGCCACATATTCCATCGTGGATTTCTTGAATAGCTTGGTGAGCCTTTAGAGATTTAATACATCGAAGGAGAAGGCCATCAAACCCTCTTTTGTAAAGGATACCCCCTAATATAACATAGTGGGATGCACATTGTTGGAAGGACCTCCTACCATTTTTAGATAGGTCCGAGGGTATCTTGCTTTGGGAAAGATAGTCGTGTATTTGGGTATACCAAATATCGATTGGTTTATCTTCTATATGATAGATGGTAGGAAGATCAGTGTTGGTATAAGATGGTTGATCAAGTTTGTGTATAATGATGAAGAGTTTAGAATCATCTGGAGATAAAGGAATGAGGTATGCGAGAGATGCCATGGTATCTCGTAACTTTATTAAATGAATGTGGTGTTGTTTGGATTTCATGATGATTGAAGGATTTTAGGGATGGTTAAAAATGGTTTTATATTTTTGCAGGGTCTCATTTTTACATTGATACGTTCCTTTGATTTGATTAATGATGAGTTGAGAATCACCATAGATGTCAAGGATGTTTACACCAAGAAGTGTGATAGTTTGAAGACCTATGATGAGGGCCACGTATTCAGCCATGTTATTTTTACAATCAAAATTCAATTTGAAATATATCGCAATAGGAGTCCCCAAGGAGCTATTATGACTATTCCAACACCCCCTATTGACATTTAGACCCATCAAAGAATAAGGTAATTTTGAGAGGAGTATTATCATGATCGAGGGTGTTGATAGATTTTCTAGGAAATTGTTTGCAACGGAGTTAATTATTAACTAGGGGAGATTCTACAAGATGATAAACAATAACCTACCCTTTAAAGGATTTTTGAGAAATAAATTCAACATCAAACTCTTTCATGAGAAAAATCCATCTAGTTATATGGTCATTATGATATGGCTTAGAATGCAGTGATTTTAGTGGATTAATTCTTGTAACTATATAGGTTTTATGATTGAGGAGGTAATGATGAAGTTTGGAAGTTGTAAATTATAAGGCACAATGCAAATTTTCTACTTCTGAATAGAGGGATTCATAATTATTAAGGGCATGGCTTCTATAATAAATGACTTTATCCCTACCTAGTCTGTCTCGATGTGTCAACATAGCCCCTAAGTCATGGTCAATGACAAATATATATAGATAGAAAGGATCCCCTCACATGGAGGTATGAGCACTAGTGGCAATAGGAGATATTTTTAAAGAGATTCAAAGGACTTTTGGCAATCATTATTCCATCTAAAATGGATGTCCTCGTTAATGAGGTGATGGAAGCGGGCCGACATTGATATGATAATTGAGAGATGAAACCAGAAATGGATTGAAGTTTTTCTTGTAGACTGTGGAGTTGTTTAAGGTTAGATGGGGGAAATTTTGATCGTGGATTTGACTTTAGTGGGGTCTACCTCAATTCCCCTAATAGAGACAATGAATCATAAAATTTTCCCAGTTAGGACCTCGAACATGTAACATGATTGAGTCAAAGGAAAAATAGTATTAAATGGGAAAATATTACGTCGAGGATGACAAGATGGTCCTTTTGGTGTTTAGACTTACCTAAGAGATCATCTATGTAGTCTTCTATGGTTTTATGGATGAGGTCATGAAATATATATGTCATTGTGTGTTGGTAAGTTGCTCCTGCATTTTTCAAGCCAAAGGGCATTACTTTATAGTAGAAGGTTCCCCACGAGTGATAAAATATGTCTTATGTTGATCTTCTGGTGTGATAAGGATTTGATTATAACCAAAGAAACCATCGCAAGAGAAAAATTGTGTGGCCCGATGTTAGGTGGACAAGATAGTCAATGTTAGGTAAGGGGAAATCATATTTTGGACAAGCGAGGTTAAGGTCTCGAAATTCTATGTAGATAGGTACAATGTTAGAAACCCATTGTGGATAATCGATGGGTAGGATGAAATTGGATGAGAGAATACATTGAATTTATTCACAATAATGGTACATGAGAATGCATTTTAATAAGCTTATGCTTGGCTGGTCTAGCATCATGGATGGTGAAATATTATGGACAACGATGTTAGGGTCAATACTAGGCATGTCGCTATAAGACCATGCAAAGGATTGAATATGATCGGATAAAAGGTAATGAACTCATGGATATCTTAAGAGTCTAAAGTGTGACCAACTTTACTATTCACAGGCCTTTGTTATCCCAATATTAATTTTGATGGTGGATTCGTTGAGAAGTGTGGTTATATTGGGAGGTAGGCTTTTTAGAGATGATGATCTTCAAGACACCCATATATGTTAGGATGGCATTATCATCTTGACATTGGAGAACATGGATAGTGGGAGAATCCTCTTCTATCATATTAGGTAATATTAGCGAGAGGGTGTCATTTTTTCATTAGTTTGATTTTTAATGGTCTAAGTGTGATTGTATTGATTTAAAAAAGTTAGGAGTGAGAGATATAGTGTCATCATGCGCGAGGATCTTGAGCTTTTAGTTCTTTTGTACGAGGAGGCATAAGTTTCTTCATTTCTCCTTTGATAGGAATCATGGCATGAGACCAGTCCATTTGAATCTCACCACCCAAATCCCTACAAAATTTCCTGCTTAACAACATTCCATACGAGGCGGGGATATCAGCAACTAAAATAGTTACCTTAACTCACTTTTGAGGGAATTGGGCTAAAACCATTTGGGCATCCTTAATCTGCCCGATCAGAGGAACTTGCTTGGTTTCCATAGAGTAACACGATCCGAATGTTCTCGTACAAGTCAAACCAAGAGCATGTGCTACTTTTGCCGGCATCACATTATCCGAGGCTCCAGAGTCTATAATGCAATTACTTAACTTGCATCCGTTGATAAGAAAAGACACAAAGAAAGGTTCGATCTTTTCATTTGAAGGTGTAGTGGCCGCCACAATATTTTGAGTTTTCCCATCTTTGGGAGTTTTTAGAATTCCTTTAGAGGAATGAACAGTAGAGTCACCTTTGATAAACTGGACCAACTTCTCGAGCTGATCCTTGTTGGACTTCAAGTACTCTGCCTGTGACATGGAAATTTTTGTTTTATTGATATGATCAATGATATCAAATTTAGGCAAAGTAATTGCACTTGAAGTCTCAGATATGAGTTCTTTCGAACTTGATGATGGCACACTTTTGACCTTGGTCTCGGGCTTGGTTGATACGGATGTGGAAGAAGGAGTTTTCTTCGTAATTGGTTTACTAACTGATTGATCTAACAAAGGATCTCCTTTCTTTAAGATAGTCTTGACCTTTGAAACCTCAGTATCTCTGGACTCTTTAGGAGCCTCCTTTATCTTGGATCCTTTGAGAGTTTCCTTGGAAACCTCTCTATCTCCCGCCTTGGTGGTATCTTGGTCCTTTTTCTGAGAGCGTGTGAAGACAGCGAAGGATTGACTATTCATATCTTCTATAATTTCTTCATATTCATCTTCTTCATCAGAACGGTACTCAAAGAAATGATTATTGCTTTCTTCCTCAGGATCTTCAACTGTAGGTTCAGATGCCTCAGAATCGGGCTCTTCCTCATCAACCTCGACGACCTCAATCTCATCATCACTTTCTTCAATGACATCACATTTGGAATTAGTTGCGGGAGCTGCTTCAATAGCAAGCCTCGTTGGAGCACCTGCAATCCTGGCTTTGTTGGGAACGTATCCTTTTCGTGGGATATCTTTGTAAGGAGCAGGTTTACTACTTTGAGCAACTTGCTTCTTCAAAGCTAGCATATCATTAGCCAACTTAGTGAGTATAGTTTCTGAAACGTTGGGAGTTTCTTGACTCTTTCCTTTGAGGGAATTTTTCTTGAATTTTCCTGCCATGATTAAGTCATCTTCGATTTCTATGGCCAAAGATTGAGCAAGTTCCAAAGTAGCCACCCTGGCCCTTCTTAGCTGATAGCACACTTCTGGTTGTTGTGCGTTAATAAAGAAACATTTTTGTCCATCAAGGTTGGGACGAATCCCGGTAGGAACTTTGTTTACCATCTTGTTGAATTTGGCCACGAAATTCCTCATGGGTTCTGTAGGCTCTTTCTTTGCCTGAGATAGTTGGGCAAGAAGAGCATGTTCATCTTCCGCTGTTTTGAATCGATTTTCAAACTTGGTTTTCATATCATCCCAACTTGTAATACATCCATTGGGTAGATGATGAAACCAATCTGCAGCAATATCATGCAATGTCTCGATGAAGAGACGAATAGCAACATCTTCGTATTCTACTGACAAAACAAAGCACATGCAGCGAAGAAGGCAGAAATATGATCCTCTGGTGACGTCTTCCCATCTCCGTCGAACTTGGGAAGAATCTTTCTTGATCCTCGTGGGAGTTCATGTCGAGCAGGTAAGGCCAATGGGCCTATGGCATTTCCCCATGGTACATTGGCTGCCATTGGAGGAAAGGTGGTATGCGTAGGTAAAACAATGTGAGCAAGGACAAGTGCTTGACTGGTGGTGATTCCTTCCTTGCTTGCTCTTTCAGGACTTGATGCAAGGCTTGCAGATCTACGAGGTGTGTTCTTCTTAGGAGGAGATAACTTGAAACCGAATTTTCCTTGAAAATCAAAGGTAGGGTCAGATCGACCTTTAGCTTTTTCTCCTCGCGTAAACCTCTTTCCTTCCAGCTTGGAATATTTATGGTGAAGAGATCACTAGCGTGTTCCGACCAGCTCTAGCCTTTTCTCTTTGCTCTCTTTCTTGAGCTATTTGCGCCTGAATAACTCTAACAACTCTCGCAGCTTTCTCTTCTTCGTTATCTAGTACTGATGCGGCGAGATAAAAATGATGGTTACTTGTGCGCTTTTCCCAAATAGCTTGCCTCAAATCTGATGATATGTCTTCTTGAGTATCTGCAAAAACAAGATTTGGTTGCAAGATAGGTGGGTTACCTGTAATGGTCATACAACTTATTACCTGGGTGGAAGAGGGCCGCGTCGGTGAACAACTATCAACACGTGCCCAAGAGGTCTTCTGGCCACGAGTGCGGGTGCTCTTCTTCTAAGGTCTTCGATGTAGATTTCTCTGTCAATGGCTCTATCAACAGCCACAAATTGCTGCAAGCTTTCACGGTTTTCCCAAGCTACTATTCGAAGGTTGGCAGCAATATCTCCTTGGAAATCTTCGTCGGGCACAAGGTTCGGTTGAAGAACTGGAGCTTGTGCAGAGGGGATAGTCATAAAGATTTAACCAAGCACTGGTTAACGATTTCTGAATCCCCAGCAGAGTCGCCAAAAACTGTTAGCATATGGATTTGCACGCATGCAAATGACATGCAACAGTGTGGGAACGAAGTCCCTCCTCAATGAAGGTGAGGCTGCCTTTATTGAAAACCAAAACTGTATTTACATCTGTACATTCAAAATTGTATGTGGGGGGTGTTTTGGAACATCAATGGAAGAAAAGTGAATGAAGGAAATGGAATGAAATGAAAGAAAGGAGTGGAATGGAATGGACTGAAAGAACATGCAAGAGTTAGGTAAAAACAGAGCCTAATATTGCATGAAGAGAAAAGATGAATAACCAACACAAATAAAACGGAGTTTGAGTTAGCCAAACAAGAACATGCAAAAGGGAACACACATGAGCAAGTAGATAGTCAGAGCTTGATCATTGTGAACTAGAACAACTGATTACTAATGTTGACAATAAGATCAAAGATAATATTTGCATGCAAGATTTAAACACCTAACATCTAATGAACATAAGAACACCAAATGTTACCAGAGACAATGAATGAGACACAAAGTTCTTATTCCATTAACTCCAAAATGTTTTTCACAAAGAACACAAAGTTTCTTCTGAAAACAAAGCTTGCACAAAAGTATCTTCTTCTCCTCTCTCAAAGTCACCCTTACAAATGAGCCCCTCACTTCCTTTTATAACCCAAAAGTTGGTTACGAAGTAGTTAGGGTTTTAAATGCACATTAAATATGGCACTTAAGTGACTTTGACTTTTTCAACCAACTTTTAAAAAGTGACTAAAAATAGAAACCACTTAAGTTAAAAGGTCATTTAAGGAAAAATACATAAATTAAAGAAATGGGTACATGTGGACCCCACTTAAATGACTTGTATGCACACGTAGACATCCTAGTCAGCAATGTGCCACCTAGATCAAGACACCTAAGATCAGTGCCTTATCCATTGGGCCAAGAGTCCGCCTATCCCGATCGTACGGGAATGAACTCATTGACTGTGCTCTGCAATCCTCCAAATGACAAGAGTGCTGAGTTTGAAACTTGAGCAATTCATCCACCCCTCTATCTGAGCAATATCCTGGTGTGAGAAGATTTGTCTTCATTCGTATTCATATTCACAATTCTCCACATGCTCAGAGTACCTTTCCATGGTGAATTATTCATTTGTCACGAGACCGTAGTCGTTACGCCACCTTGGTTTATCAGAATCCAGCTTCTGGTCTTTCGCCATTGAGAAGATCTCCAAGAGCCAAAATTGCAATTCACTGCCTGGAGTTATGTCCTTTGTCTTTGTCACCATCCCAAAGTGTTGATCTCCCGAGCAGAATTCGTGAGACTTCAGAGTCTTAGAAATCCATCTCCTTTGCCCCATTGTGAACAAGTGGTGTTGAAAAATCATCGAAGTGATTTATGAATTCGTTGACACACACCTTAGCGTAGTATTTGGTCTTTTTGGAGTGATGGATTCTAACATTTACGCAATCGCTTCCAAGTTTATCACTATTGGCTTGATGACCCTCTTTCAATTCTTCAGGTATCATGTAGCCAAGTGGGAACCTCTCCAAGTACCTCATTGTACATGGTTCTCGTGTTCGTTGGGAATTGATCTTCATCACGCTGAAGGGGATCACCTTCGGGTGTTGCTGAAATTGGATCTTCTTGTTGTGAGAAAGATGTTGTCGCCATTTTCTCCATTTGTGATGATTCTTCAAATGTAGGCGGGGAAAGAACCGGATCATCAACTTTTGGTTGAGAAGTTGTGACTACTTCCACAAGTTGGGCTGGTATATTTTGAGGTACTTCATCAACGAGTTCCACCTCTAGAAATTGTGTGATATAGATTACAGGTGCTTGCGCATGAACCAATGCTTTGAATTATAGTGTTGTGTTGTTGATTAGGCCTGAAGAATTAGGGCAATCATGCAAAGACGAATGATGACTGGAATGAGAAATTCTCAAGATGTGCTCCTTCTTCACTTAGGTGTTTAGACGACTCAACTCACAAATGAGCCTTCAATCATATCACTCCTAGCTTGATTACGAGCTCATGCATTGAAAAGAATGGTTTTACCACAATGCTCATGGTTCTTCCTTATTATATAACACTTGTAGTAAGAATGTTTTGGCTTTGCCATAATAAGCACAATTGTCCCTTTCAAACGATGAGAAAATGCCATTACCAATAAAGACCTAATGCTGCCATGATGATGACCCAGGTTCAAGACCTCGGCATGTCGAGAGACACCCTTAAGACTGATTCTTGCTTTGCTGTCCCTCGGTATTTCGGCAGTGGATTCTGCAAACAAGTTTCTCTGAACCTGGTAAAAGAATACTTTTTATTGCCTGATTGGATGTACATAATGGACGGGTATAAATATTGCCTATTGCCCTTTAGAGTTTCTTAAAGAGATCATTTACAAGTAACAAGGATGTAGTACACGAAACGGCCAACCAGGTATTTTCAGAGTCGGCCTTCACATTCAATTCATTTCCAGGGGGAAAAATAAAAATAAAATGCTGAGCAATATGAATCGTTTCATTCTGCACCGTAATAACCTTCATCTCCTGATTCGGGGAATTTTTTATGAAGCCTTGAATAGCGTGACTCCAATCCATCGCAATATTACGCATTCTTTCTGAAGGCCGATGAAAATGCAGAATATAACAAGTCGCAAAAACAATTCATTTTTTCAAACATACTTGCCCACGGTTCAGTTGGGTCGCGTTTTTTTATTTTATTTGAAAAACTACAGGCAAACCAAAATAATGCAAACAGTAAAGACAGTATTGGCGCAGGATCAATCGATGATATTCTTCAGAGTATGGATCACGCACTGTCCCGTATGTTTCCGTTTCTGTCGCCGCGCACTGTTGTTCCGTCTGCTTTCCAAAACTTCGCGCCTCGCACCACACTGTTTGCATTATTGTAGGATTGCCTGTAGCTTTCAGGAGCAAGTTTCTTAAGCAGTGCGCCGTAATAGTGCTAATATTGAACAAGATGAATAACATTCAACATTTCCCAGACTGTGCGTGTCCTGTCCCTAGCGCGTGAAGTTTCTTGAAAGTATGGGTCGCGCACTGTTCTGTATGGTTCCTAAACTTCATGGGTCGCGCACTGTTCTGCATGGTTCCTAGACCCGCGCGCGCACTGTTCCGTGTGCTTCTTAAACTTTGCCTTAAACCACGAATGCTTGGCTGCGCACTGTTAGCGCTGCAACAGATGTATGACAAGAATATGTTTCTTTATTTTTTTTTAAACAATGCGCATATATTTGCCTTAATTCTTCTTTCTTTTGCTGTGACTAATTTCTTTTGCTCACAATGGCGTGGGTTTCTCTTACATAATGTCAAACAAAATATTTTCTCTTTCTGACTTTTTCCACCGGGTTTGATGGAGGAAGTTACGAGGATTAATTCGACTTCCTCTCATCCCGGGTAGTGGCTTAACTGCCAGGGGAAATGGGAAAAGTAACGGGCAATTGCCAACGGGAATGGCAAAATGGGTTGGCAATCCCCGTCCAATTTCCCCATGTGGGAAATTGGGGAATTTTATGCCCGTTTGCCAATCCATGATTTGGCAATTGGCAAAGGAAAACCCGCGTGCCGGGAAATTTGAAGGAAATTGCCAGGAAAGTGGAAATCCGGGTTTGGGATGCCAACCCGGCAGTTGGAAACAAAAGCTAACTTCCCCGGCACCAAAACTTGTCGGATGAATCTTAATTTATATTTATTTAATTAAATACTCCTTAAGTGATTAATTTAATCAAACAAGGAGCAATTAATTAATTAAATATTAATTATTTTAATGTATTTTAATGCGTTTTATAGCACGGCGGGAAGAGTTCTTGCGAAAATCACGAAACGAAGACCGAAACGATCACAAAAATAAGACGATCACAAGAGTCCAATGAACCATGCAAAGCAATACAATTAAAAATTTTCTCATTTTTAATTATTTAATTGTCTTTTTGACAATTTTGTGATCAAAATTGGCCGATAACAAAACCTTTCCCATATCTTCCCAATCCAAATCCCTTTCATACATAACAATGGAGGTAAGTTCACAAAAATTGAGGCTTGTACATAAATGAAAAATATGAGGTGAATGGTTTAGCATGTGGTTGATTGTTGAGGTGTGATGAGGGAGGTCAATGCCTCCATAAACAAGTTGTGTTTGAAGAAAGGGAGGACCGAAGGAGATGATATTTCAAATGTTAGGCTCATAGAGAGGCTACTTATTAGGTCTCCCATATGTTTTTGTGTAGGGAGTGAATTGAGAGGAGTCGATACTCCCCAACGATAGGCATTGTATCATATCTACTAATGATTTATTATCGGGTAATTTGGATGCGAGGATGGAGGAAATTATGGAAGCTTGATCTAAAGAAGTGGTGTCTTGTAAGTAAAGCAACATGCCTCATCGACCTATAGGTCATATGACATGCTTTGAAAAGGTTAGGATCAACATGAACCATAAAAATTTTACAACGCATACGCAGATCCAAGGGCATCTTGATAGTATATTATATTAAAATTCACCTTCTACAAGGTAGAAGAGTTCATAGAGGACTCTCACGCCTACTTTGATAGGTAGGATTATCATGCCCAAGGTGGGAGTGAGCGGTATCATTGAAAGCACGTAAGACGATGGGTGACTAAGCCATGATGATTTTAGGTAGCTAAAGTTGTTTGAAAGCATGGGATGAGATGATATTGACGTTGGTCCTATTATCAATCACGAGTCTTTT
Organism: Taxus wallichiana var. yunnanensis; assembly: GCA_018340775.1. NCBI lineage: Eukaryota > Viridiplantae > Streptophyta > Pinopsida > Cupressales > Taxaceae > Taxus > Taxus wallichiana. Next base: position 601,656,363 of record CM031241.1, on the reverse strand, counting down.
AATAAGGGTATCATTGATTTGAGCAATGATAAATAGGGGAAGATTATGGTCTTGAGGATGTAACAATGGTATCTCGTAGTCGCCAAATGCGATGGATAAAGAAAATTTAAAAAAACTGACAAAGATGGAAAATGATTGAGTTTTGTCTAATTGTATTGAGAAGGATTGAAGATCTTATATCATAGTTTGTTGATGTTGAGGGGAATTTTGGATGAGTTCATAGAGGGACATCTTTATGGGTGCTTGATGTAACTATTTAAGAACATTATTTTGTATGGATACTACATATTGAGTCGAGGGGATGAAAGGATGGACACCTTGTCTCTAGTATATGGCTGATTGAGCGATTTGGTGGGGGCTACATAGATAGAGATTTTAGGCCTTCCTTGAGTCCGGTATTTTGAGTATTGGGAAGAATCTCTCGTGGCTATTCGGATGACATCAATTTAGAAGAAAGGAGACTCATTGGAGGAGGCCATGCCTTTACTTGATGGGTTATCATGTGATGGTTTAAGAGTGTTAAGCTCAAGGGTTTTAGGGGCATGTTTGGAATGGTATTTTGATTTCATCATTTTATGATTGATAGGTGGACCAGGATGATCTCTATTTTTCAGGAGGACATACTTCTTGCAAATATTTTGGATTATGGCTTAGAGGGCCTTGTAGTTCTTATTGTGATGTCTTGGCACCATATGATAAGCACAAATTGCATCATATTTATACATGGTAGGTTTCCATCTATGGGGATTAGAGGATTTAATTGGGGGTAGTGATACGACTGATGATTGAACAAGCTTTTCAAGGATTGCGGTGTGGTATTATGAAGGATCTTGTTGGGATGACAATGAGGTCATGGGGATTTTGGTTTCATTAGATGGTTTAGGAATACAAAACATAGGAGGTACATCTTGAATAGCAAAATTAGGTGTGGTTTTAAATATGGGTTTGGATTATAATATGGTGACTGCAAATTTTGATGAAGAATGTGGTCCCAGAATAGAGGGTAGTGATGTGGAATCCTTAGGTATGCTCTTTTTTTTTTGTTTGTTTTATGAGAGTTAGAACTTATTACCGGTGGTGGATAATCGTTGTATAGGACTACCTAGATTTTTGATTTGGCATTAAGGGACCATATATTTGGGAGGATCCTCATGGTTTCCACAATGGGATTCTCTTCTTACAAACCCCAAGTTATAAGATCATGGATATTTATGGGAGTAGTTAATATAGAGATTGTTGACCGGGATGTTGTTTGATTTGGGGCATCATTAGTAAGGAGGTCAAAGAGGTATTCTTGTTTAAGCGGTGGAGATATGGGTTTTTTTAGATGGTGGAAGTTTGTTAGCGGTGTTGATAATGTGAGTGTAGGATTTTGGGGGCTGCGATATTAGTTTGGGCTACTGTATTGTTGGTCAATGTATGGTTTAGAAAGGGTTGTTTGAATACATTTATGGCTTGATTAGTAGGCTTATTATTATTATCTAGTTGTAGGTCACCTCGGTCAATAAGGTCTTGGAGGAAGTTTCTAAAGGAGTGACATCTATCAATGTCATGTCCATAAACTTGGTGCTATTTATAATAATCTTCTTTTGTATACCATGATGACTTATGACTATAGTCATTGATAGGTTAGATAGGAGGAAGGTTTTTCAAATGGGAATTCATGATCTTGTCAAAGATAGAACTATAAGACTCCCCTAGAGGTGTGTGTTTTCAAGGGGGTTAGGATTGCTCAGATCCGAGTGACCCTTAGATGTAGTTTTTAGGACAACCGCATTTACCAAGTCTTTAAACTTGTCATTGTTATAAATTTTTTAAAAGAGTCAAGTTAATGATTTTTAGATTGTAGGTTAATTTTACTATCTTTGAGGGCTCAAAGTTCTAATTTTTGGGCCATGGTAAAGGATTCGTCAAATGTATGAGATGATTGGATTTGGAGAGTGGAATACATGTGTTTTATGTAATACCAAACAAACAACTCAATCAATTCAATTTGTGGTAGAGATATAGATAATTTCTTGATGATTCTTTTACCACCTAACGCCACGAAGTCAACGATAGACTCATGAAGCAAGGTAACTGTTTAAGGGCAATAGGATTGTTGTTTAAAATTTCTTTGGAGGTAGGATCTCCACTAGCGAAAAATTGTGGGAGGGGTGGATCATGAATTTTTATGTGTCTAATCTAACACCGGGAGAGCGTGGCGATTCTTAGGTTGTTTCTATAGATAGTTATAGTGGGTCGACATATATCTGTAATATTTTGGATACGTGATTGTTGTCTATTCATAACCATTAGCTAACAAACAAAGAATAAATGAAAGATACTTGTTTAATGTAAATCACACAATTAACAAGAAAGTTTTGATTATCTTGATTAATTTTAGAAATGTGTGAAAAAATGGCTTGTAGAAGGTACTAAGAACAAGGCCTATTAAGGTTGGTTTTAGTTGTGTTTAAGTTAGATTCCCTGAGATACCTAAAGGTACATGAGGCCCAAATCTATGTTGATGTCGATATGAGGAGTGGTATTGAGGTCTACCCCTCACTTCACAATCCTGCAGCGATAAGGGTATCAGGTGCTTAGCCAATATATCACCCACCAATTATTTATACTTGGCCAGAACACCGAGTTGGGTTCCCCCTTAGTGATGAAATACAAGTAAGTAGACCTAGGATGGGATGTTTAGAATGCAAGTTTGATTTTAAGTGGATTTGGTAGTGTGTGAGGGGAAGTGGCTGAACGTAGATTTTAACCCCTATTTAGACTAGATGATCAAACAAGGATGAGAATGCAAATTTGTTTTAAGTCCCAAAGGAAAAATTTACTTTTGATGAGGACAACACACAAAATGCAATGTCGAAAAGAGACTAAAAGGAGAATAGAAATGAGAGAAAAGGGAAATACCTCTATTCACTAGTTTTTTTAATGTTTTACACCTTCTAGGAAATCATGAGAGAACTTGAGCTTAAAAGTTAGCTAACTTTAAAAATGGATTCTACTTAACGAAAAATGTAGAATTTAGTCAAAAGGGACTAAGGTCCCGCCATGTGTGTTCGATGTTTTACTAGATTTTAAGATTTGATTTTTACTATATGAAACAAATCACTAAAAATAAAAAATGCCAGGTTTAATGAAACCCACATGGATGATGAATGGAAATGTGGTGGATCCAAATAGGTGCATGAAGCTCCTCTCCCAAAGAAATAGAAACCTACACACATATAAACAACTTGATCAAAGAGATATTAGATAATTATGAGGCAAGTTACTTGGTAAAGGCCAAACCCAAGAACAAAAGGGATTCCTTTGACAAGTGTCACTCACTTTTAGAACATTGAGCTGGAAATAATGATAATATTATATATGATATAAAATGATACAAATGACAAATTATAGATATATGTAACGCCTAGATGTCGAGACTCAATCAATTTCCTTAATGATATCTCGGGAGGATTAAAAATGTTGTCCCAATAGAGATTGGCATCATCACTGTGTTGGAGGAGGATATCCAACTGCTCATGAATGTTGTATAGATGAGGTGTGAGGACCATGGTGCATATGCTTAGCTCATGCTCGATGTTGTATTACTCCCACACGAATGGTTGACGAACTATGGGTAGATCGTAAATGGTATCAGGCTCATAAGTTGCTCCTGGAATGGACATCTAACATAAATACAAGCTTATAAGAAATAGATTATCAACCATGATTACAAGATATTATGAAGATATATCAAAATATATTAAGATTGAGAATTTGAGTATTTTAATAGGGATCAAAGTCAATCAAACAAATCATTGTTTATCGATAGATCGATGTCTATTATTGTGTACAAAATTACAAATGTTTAACAGGATGATTCTCATAGGGAATGATAGGATGAGGATGTTCAAGACTTGCATACTTGAATGGGGGAGGGAATACTAAGATCTAATTTGAAAATAAGGGCTTTGAAAATTTAGATGGAATACATACCTTGGAAATAGAGGTGATTTGAATGACCAGTTGATGAAAAGATTGCTCCAAAGGGAAAATAAGGTCACATGATTTTCGCTACTTTAAGTCTATAGAATACTCATTACATAAGTCCAAAAGCTTTGACCTATCACCTATACATTTTTGATTCTTGGGAAGTGACTTGAGCCACCTTTTATAGGATTAATGTCATTTTAACTGAATCCACACCAATCGGCGAGGATTCGTGAATTAGCACCAATTTTTGTTTTTCGAGGAGAATGGTGAATTTAGTTTCCACGATTTCCTTTTACCATATTTTCAAGGTCTATAATGGTATTAGGTTTTTAGTCTAGTGGGGAGTTTGTTTGAGGTTAGGATCATCTAGGTTTGTTTTTGTTTTTATTTATTTTTTTGTTTTGTGATTACATGTGGTAAAATGGTGAATGTAAGTTGGTGGAAGGATAAATTGACCATGTAGGATTACAAAGGGGTTTCCTAGGGTGTATATGCACGTGTAGGAATTAGGGTAACCTAATTTTAGTGTCCACGGGTTAGATTGTCTAATGTAGAAAGTATAGAAAATTTATTTAAGTGAATATTCTAAAAATATATTTCCAAATAAGTCAAAATATATTGAAAAACATGGTGAATCAAATATCCTAGTAGAATAAAATTGGTTCAAAATTTATAATATATCTTCATGTAAAAAATTAGCATCATACAAATTTTATAAAAATGGTACAATTTTTTAAATCGCCAAAAGTATTGTATGGACGCCAATGCAAGTTTTAATACCATTTCATACTCTCTCCTCCATGGTTTCGCTTCTAGTTTAGATGTCATTTCTAATGCTTCCATGAATGTTATGAACTCTTTTCCATAAAATAATAATATTAGATAAGGTAACAATCTCAAAATAAACAACTCAATTCTCTTTTTCTCATTGGCAATCCATCTAGTTTATGCACTATACTCTTAGCTCTTTATCAAATTCCTTAACTTTCTCTCCTTCCTTTTAAACTAAATCCCTCATTTTTATAACACCTTCCAATGGCATGGGGATGAAATTTGGTCTAAGGGGTTCATTTCCTCAACAATCTCTTATGGTTGGGGGAGAATAATCACTTCCTAATTCACTATTATTCCTATAACTAAGTAATAACTAACTTCCTTTTCCTTTCCTTCTCCAATCTCTACTTTTCCATCTTTTTCTTCCCTGTATCTCTTCTCCTAATCTATATTTTCTCCTAATTTATTTCCTTATTTATTCCCAAAACCACTATACCTATTGATTTATTTTAAATTTTCATTCCTTTTGATCCCCCTTTTTTTCGCCCACCATCCCCAGTGCTAAACCCTCTAAAAGAGGGCAAGACAAATCTTCATGTTAATATTTTTCCCACAAACATATGCATGTTTCTTTTTCTTTTATTTTTCTCTTTTTTATAATTATATCATTTCTCCCACTACCCTCTCAGTAGATATTAGTTAGCCGATACTTGGGCTCATACACCGAATATTAGCATAAGAACCGATGTAGTTGTGGGTCTTATAAGTTTGTATATCCCAGCTTAGAGATAACATCACCAAGAAACGTATTCTCTCTAGTCTAAAATAAGTATTTATCCTTTATTAAACATGAATAAACATAATACTTGACTCATGAATGGTTCAAAACACAAATATCACATATATATTGATCATAATTACATAAAATTCAGAAATGTATATTTAAATAAATTATATTCATATCTCTCATTTTTTACATTGATTCATCTCTTTCATATTCGTGATTATATCAACTATTCTCATTCATTTTCATGATATTCTCTTCCCCCTCATTTTACATCATTATATAGCCTTTAAAAGGCAAAGGTTATGTCTTTTCACTCATAATGACTCTTGGTAACCATTGGTTAACACTTATTTACATTCTTAACTACTAATTAGTGGATATTTACATATATATCATGGTGTTTATGCATTTTCCTTGTGTAAACTATTATATATTCTTCATTATTATCATTTTAATATGTTTCTAGCTTCCACGGTATGCTACAATGCTCATATAAATCCTCCAACATCACAAAGAAGCTTCATAATATGAAGAGTCCTATCAACAACATCCTCAAACTTCAAACATTGTCTCGTTTTGGAGACAACCAAGTGATGAAGAACCCTATCGACAGATTGTATGTGCCTTGTGCTTTCTCTAGTTACATCACATGGATGATCAATTCATAAAATGGACATGAAGAGTGATTTTATTCAGTGTGATCTTCATGAGTCAATTTATATGGATCAGATTTAAATATTTATATAAGATTCTTCACTTGTATGTAGGTTTCATCATTCTCTCTATAGTCTTATACAAGTTCATAGAGCTTGGTATGAGAAGATGGATATTTTTTTGCTTGCTTCTAGTTTCACTCATTGTTATTTTAATCATACAGTATACATTCATAGGGATGGGGATAATATTTTGATACTTGTGCTCTATGTTGATGACTTGATCCTCACAGATAGTCCCCTTCTATGATATGGGATATACAACACAATTTGATGGAGTAGTTTGATATGAAAAACTTTGGACTTTTGCATCATTTTATTTGGTTATAGATCATTCAGTCTCAAATTTGTTCCCCATTTATCATCATAAGTATTCCCATGAATTTCTTCATCACTTTGGCATGCTTGATTTTAAGCCTACCCCACATTTTTTCAATCAGAGTTACATTGTTAGTATTTGCGCTTCATCCTAAGTTGATACGACTTTGTATTGGCATATGGTGGATAGTTTTTATATCCGATACATGATCGTCTCCGATATTTCATCTATAGTTAAGATTGTCTCCCGCTAATCCTAGGATCCATATGCGAGTGATGGAAAGCATCCAAGAGTATCTTGGGGTATATTCAAGGTACTTCACACTTTAAAATTCAAACACATTAGGGTCTTCTTCACATATTATGGGCTACATTAATTTAGAGTGGATTGGTGATGTTGATTCTCAAAATTTCACTGGATTTTTCTATCACCTTAGTTTTGGTCTTGTTTCTTGGTCTTGCAAAAGAAAAATAGTATTACAAAATCATCCACCGAGGTTGAGTATTGAGGTGCGTTCTAGCTATCCAAGAGACTTTATGGCTTCAATGTTGATTTTGTTTATATTTCTACATACCAATCCTACTATTCTTTGGTATGACAACCAATGTGCCATGTATATTGCACATAATATTTTGGAGCATTAGTTCACTAAACACATTAATATCTACATGCACTTCATTCGGAATCTCATCCAAGATGGTGTTCTTATCTTGGATTTTTTTACCTACAAAGGAGGGGGTTGTTGACATCTTCACCAATCCTTTGGCATCGCCTCATTATGTTAAGTTGTGATTGATTCTTGTGGTGAAGGAAGTTGTACTTAGTGGAAGTTATTAGTTTCTTCCTTCCTTCATTACTCAAATTTATATCTCTCTTTTAATGAGGAGTTTTTTCGATGGGTTTTCTCCATTTCTTTGCTTTATGAGGTTTTTTTTTACATGGGTACCTTATCATGCCTTTTTGTTGAGACCAATTTCTTTCTTACTCTTGACTTACCTAAGTATAACTTAATGGAGGGTGTTGGTGCAATATTTATATATGCACCTTTTATTTTAATTTTACATAGTTTATTTAGTTTTATTTAAGCTTTGTTGACTCGAGTCTACTTTGCATACTTTCTAGGCTTAGATAGGATAAGTGGCACTCATATCTTGACCGATCATCTCTTGTGTGCCTATTCATGTGGAGGTTTTTGCACACATGTCTATCATATAGTCAAAAGTAAAGTTAGACTATAACTCTTGCTTTTGATATATATGGACTTCTATTTACAAATAGTAAGCTAGTTGATAGAAAATTCATTCAGTTGATTTATTGGAAATATTATGTTTCTATTGTTTCTTATTATTTGCACTAGCTTCTATAATTTCTAGAGTGATTATAAATTGATAAGGTTAATTGGTTTTACATATTCTTTCACAAGTGGTTCATAATCAAACACCCAAGACAAGCAAAGGAGTAATAGCTCAAACCAAAGGTATGAAAAAAGTAATATCCAATGCTAATATTGTCATAAGTATGGACATTTTTCAAGTGAATGCAATAAAATATAACATGACCAATCAAGGTAGAGTGAAAATGTAGAAAATGAAAAGGCATCTCAATAAAAAAATCCAAATTTGTTTTGTGTGTAATATTGTTGAGTACGAAACATTGAAGTTTTGTATTTGGACAATGGTTGTAGAAGCCACATGAGTGGTAATGAAAATGTGTTTGCTTTAATTGATAAGAGTATTCAATCTAAGATTAAGATGGGGAACAATGAAAAGTTTCTAGTTGTGGGCAAAGGAAAAATAATCATTCACATCAAGCATGGTGATAAAAGAACTATTCATGACATCTAATGCGCCCATGCATAAAACATAATCTATTGAGTATTGGATAGTTTTATAAGAGGGATATAGAGTCCGATGGATAATGGAGAGTTCATAATATATGAAAAATATGAGTGTAAAAATAAGATTGTAGTTGTACAAATGACAAAAAATAGGATGTTTCCTCTTAGGATGATATGATTCTTACACATTCTCGAATAATGCATTTTGATGACCTTAAGCCTCGATGTTATCATCATGAGGGTTAAGTAGTTCATTCCTTTGTAAGGGATATACCAAATATCAAATATTTATATAAAACCACATAGATTATCATAATATAAGGACATATGAAGATGCAATATTGGAACAAATTACTTTCTTTATATTAACTTCTCAAATCATATTACAATACATAATTCAATTCTTCTTCTTATACACTCTTTTCTAATCCAAAGATCTAGTATATATTATTTTAGTATCTTTATTTATCTTTATATCCATATATTTCTACTTGTCTCTCTTATTATACCCTTCTTCTTCTCATTTATCTCATACTTCATATACATCATATGGTACTTTTCTTCCTATTATAATGAATTATAATAAGTACATGCTTTGTACAATTACCCAATAGTCACTTCCTTTGGTGGTGACTTTATGTCTTTAGTTTTAGTATTTGACATTTTTACGTGGATTTTCCTTCATTCCATAGATTCTTTTAGTTTCTAGAGGAGTCCTAGTGATATGTGGATTTCTCTAGTATTATGTGGCTTTGCCTTTCTCCATGGCTTCTTCTAGTGGTCGACATAATTTTTAATGTCTTGCATCTTTTTACTCATTTCCATAGTCCACGGTTCTTCACAAAATTTCCTCCATCTAGGCCTTAATGTACAATTTGGCGAAGAACCATATCAACATCATCCCTAGACTTCAAAATGTTTTCATATCCTCAATATAGCCAGGATGAAGAACACTATCCAAAAACAAATTTAACGCCTCTATCTTATGATTTATGATTTCCACATTGTTGTTGAATAATCATTCTTCCACAAAATTTGATCTACTACACATCAATTCTTCTTTTATTATCGTGGGAACACTAAAGCATCTACCTACCAAAACTTAGACATCTAACGTAAGGAAATGTTCCTTCGCTTGACTCACCCGATTTGGATTTATAGAACGTGATGGGTTCTAATGAGTACTTTTGTACAAATGTTAATACAATAGTACATTTTCCCATGGTATAATGGTAGGAAAATACTTAGCATATTTTGTAGTTATTTTCCCTTCAAATGTGTTCCATGTGAAAAAAATTTCTTAGATGGATTCTTGCTATATTGTTGAACTTTGTATTCTCCTTAATGATTTCATTGAGCTCAACTAGGGCTGGGGTATCCTCAATCTCTACATACTTTTTTTTTATCCTAGATAGCTTTTTTTATAACCAAGTGATGGCTCTATCCATGGTGGAGTTGCATTCCTCCATATAAGCAATTTTTGCTCTCTCTAGCTATTTAGTGTAGTATTTTCCACTAGATATGCCAACTTCTCGCCTATCCGAGCCATCTAGATCTTTGAGGATATCATATGTTGTAGACTCTTTATTAATATGTTTCTTCATCTGGTCCAACTCCACTTTCTCTTGATGTGTGACTCCTGAACACACTATAATATACATAATATGATGCCACATTAAATGTCTCTATTTCAAGGATGTGATATCTTTCTCCAGCTTTATTCCTTCATTTCTTGTTTTTAACAACCTACTTCCCAACCTCCATGGATTTATAATTATCCATGGCTACCTCATAGATTTGTTTCTCTTGGGCTTGATCTAAAATAGAGTGAGATAAGAAATCTCACAAAGTGTATTTTCCACTCTTTGTTCAATTGGAAATGTCAAATCCATCATATATTGAGGTCTAGTTGTTTGGATAGATGTGATCATACATTCCATTATCTCCTCAAGCTCGTACATCTCTCGCATCTAGTTAGTTTTTTGAATTTTCCACTAGTATAGTGTTAAACTTAGATTTATAGTGCTCATATAAATCCTGCTAACATTATAAAATAGCTTCATAATATGATGAACCCTATCAACACATTCCAATCACATGGATCATCCTAGAGCTACATCCTAGCAGAAGCATTCAATATTGCCATCAAGGATCCATCTAGACTTTAGAATTTAAGGTATGGACATTAAGTTTCTTTAGATTAATTCTTTTGTTCATGAAGGATATGGTTAAGGCGATACCGACTATTGTAGATTCGTATTAAAAATGTGAGGTTTGCATTTTAGGAAAACTCCATAGGCAACCCTTACAATCAAGTAATTTTAAGATAGAAAATACATCATTAAAGTGGGTACATTCATATTTATGTGGCCCAATTAAAACCCCCACTCTAGCCAAAATTTTATACATTATGACCTTCACATATGACTTCAAGAGAAAGATCCGGGTCTACTTTCAAGCACAAATCAAAATCCTTTAATAAGTTCAATTATTTAAAATACTTGGTAGATATAACACTTTATCAAGGTCCTTATAATAGACAGATGGGGAGAATATGTCTCCAAAGAACTTCTAAATTTTTGCAAGAATGAAGGAATTAAAAATAGTTTTAACTAGGTATACACCGCAACAAAATGGTGTAGCTAAGAGGAAGAATAGAACAATTCAAGAGATGGTGAGAATCATGTTGAAGGGCAAGGGACTTTCAAATGAATATTGGGGTGAAGTTATTGTAACAACGGTATATTTGTTGAATAAATATCCCACAAAGGTTGGGTGTGACAAGAATCCATAAGAAGCATGGAAAAAAATAAAATACAATGTGGAGTACCTAAGAATCTTTGGATGCATGGCATATGCATTTGTGTGAAAGGAGAAAAATGCATCTTCATTGGTTAGTGAAGATTCCAAATCATACAAATTGTATAACCATGTTACAAAGATGACTTTCATTAGCAGGGATGTTGAATTCATTAAGAATGATTCACAAGATGGATTTTTTGACATGTCCTATGGTATCTCAACCATGGTACCCATAATGATTTAACATGTGGAAATGAAGGAGTTTCTAGCAATGAAGTTGAACCTATTATAGAATAACAAGGAGAAATTTCAGTAACACTTACTTCTACAATAATATTAGAAAATGCCTTGTGTCAAACAACTCCAAAAGTACAAGGTATCCCTATAGAGGTGGTTCAAATCTAACACTAACCTTTAAAATGCCAAGGAAGACAAAGAGCTTGAGGGAAATTTATGAAAACTCAAGGTATGCTGATTTTGATGAAAATCTGAATTTTGCTTTATTTTCTCATAGTGATCCTACTCATTTTGAAGAAGCAGTAAAAGAAGAGAAATGGTGTAAGGCCATGGATGAGAAGATAGATGCCATAGAAAGGAAAAAAATAATGAGAGCTAGCTGATTTACCTATGGGTAAACAAGTTATTGGAGTTAAGTGGGTCTATAAGACCAAGAGAATAGCAAAAGGAAAAATAAAATGATGTAAAACAATTTGGTTGTTAAAGGGTATAAACAATATCCTATAAGAGACTATGATGAGACACATTCCCTATTACAAGAATGGATATAATGTGAATTTTCTTTGAAATAACATCCGAACATAAGTGGAAGGTACATTTTAAATGGAGTTCTTAAGAAAGAAGTTTACAATAAACAACCTCCTAGGTATAAAATTACAAGACAAGAATACAATGTGTACAAGCTGAAGAAAGAACTCTATGGGCTCAAATAAGAATAGAGGGCATGCTACAATTTCATAGACACATATTTACTAAACAATGTGATGCATAAATGTAATCTAACAGATATAACAATTATAAATCTTCTTAATAATGAGCTTACTATTACAAACATGGTCCTAAGAACTTTCCACGGTCACCTAGATTTGTTATTAACAAAGTATTGTAATTTCAAAACATTACTTATTCAAACATATTATAAAACCATTCTCTTACCATATATATATATATATATATATATATATATATATATATATATATATATATATATATATATATATATATATATATATATATATATAGAGAGAATGGAGAGAATAAGTAATGTCTTGAAATTACAATACTTTGTTATTATATATATATATATATATATATATATATATATATATATATATATATATACCTTTGTATAGTTTGTCTCAACTCCCAAGGTTTCCTTTTTTGACAGAATATCATAAGTATAATTTCAATTTTTCTTTACTCAATCATTCCTTCCCAAGTAATTAGTTTTTCAATATTTTATTTCTGGATCATGTCAATAGAATTTTTAAAAGTTCTTTCTCCACTCCTTAATAGATCAAGTTCACAAAAATAATTTAGAAATCAATGCCTTTCCTCGATAATTATTGGTTAGGTATTTGACTGTCACTATTCTAAAACAGGGTACAAGTTCATAAGGTAAATTAACTCCTCGACATACCAACAAACTTATGTTAGTTTCTAGACTTCCTTTTCATGCTAAGACATGATTTATTCAATAACCTTTCAATTCTAAGATAGGGACTATATTTAAACAAACCTTTAGGATTGTCCACTGAAACTAAAATATTTATTCCTTTCTTCATCCACTCTTAATCCTATATGGTTATCTTCATGAGGTTATAATGACAATGAGAATGTTTAAATTAGGCATTGATGATTATGACATGGGTCATGTACTAGACAAGGTTTAGACTGAAATAGGGGTTTCAAAACTTACAAAACTAAGTAGTGTAGTCTCGGGGCTTTAAACTCACTAAATATGATCTTTGGCCTATAATATATACTCACTCAACTTTATAATGGTATTTTAGACAACAATATCCATAGTTATAATAGTGTTCCCTTTGAAAATGCTTAAACATGGTTCATACCTCAAATTGGGGTCTTCACCGAAATGCACATGGCGAGTAACTAGTATAATGAAGAGACTAAGTCTTTAAGACCCGTGTAGAGCTTACCTTCTTCCACCTTATCGGTTTTAACTTCCTAACTCCATCCAACCACACTTAGAAGCCAATGAAATAGTAAAATACAAGAAAAAATATTTACATAGTTTAATTTAGAATGTAATCGATATTTGGGCAATATCGTGGTCCTAAACAACCTTGGATTATCAAAACACTTAACTTGGACCTCAACTCATTCCACACACAAATACATGTTATCAAAACCCTCTTGGCATTCTTAAGAATTTATGAATAAAGAAAATATAAAAAGAAAGAACATAACTCTCGGACTTGTGTCATTTTATGACCATACAATAATAATCATTGGTCCTCTAATTTTTGTGTCAAGTACTCTACTAGATTGATCATAGTTTTTATTAGATTATTCCAATATCCTAACACTTAAATTAGATTCCATAACCATTCCTCGGTGAAAATAATTCCTCTTCATCATGCTTAGATTTATGTATAGCAGAAACCACACTTGAAATCATTGTTGATGTAGGGGCATCCTAAGACTTATACAAACTTGACCTTTGAAGAGGGAATGTGTATGCACAAAAGTAGGAGCACATGAGAAGGAAAGGAGAGTGCATGAAGGAGGCACAAAACAATAAGGAGGAGATGTTAAAATAAGATGGAAGGTCGCGAGAGAAAGCAATGAGGTTATTATTTATTCCTCCACTTTTGGGCTCTATCTTTGTCATTGGACTATTTTATCATCAAAATTTATTAGAAACATCAATACGTTCACATGCATGATTGTTTCCAACTCTTCCCATTATTTAAAATATTATCTAGTTTCCTTTCCCTTTCAAGTGGATAATTTACCATTATAAAAAAGTAAACTTTTAACTCTTCATATAAACAACCTTGGATTATCAAAAATACTTAGCTTGGACCTCAACTCATTCCACACACAAATACATGTTATCAAAACCCTCTTGCATGCTTAAGAATTTATGAATAAAGAAAATGTAAAAAAGAAAGAACATAACTCTTGGACCTAGGTTAGTTTATGACCATAATAATAATCATTAGTCCTCCAAGTTTGTGTCAAGTATTCTACAGATTGATAATAGTTTTTATTAAATTATTTCAATCTCCTAACACTTAAATTAGATTCCATAACCATTCCTCCGTGAAAATAATTCCTTTACACCATGCTTAGATTTATGTATAGCAGAAACCACACGTGAAATCATCGTTGATGCGGGTCATCCTAAGACTTATACAAACTTACATCAAGAGGGAATGTGCATGCACAAGAAGTAGAAGGCACACAGGAGAAGGAAAGGAGAGTGCATGGAGGAGGCACAAAATAATAACGAGGAGATGTTAAAATAAGATGGAAGGTTGCAAGAGAAAGCAATGAGGAAAGAGGAGAATGGAAGAGTGGCACGAAGCCACCGGTGAGGAGGCATGTGTGGTACAAATGTGCATAAGATGAAAATTAATGCATGAGAAGGGGTACGTAAAATAAAAGTAAGTATTGAGAAGCAAAGGTTCAAGAAGAACAATGTGCACAAGGAGAAGTATAAAAGAGTGTGTAGGAGGAAGTCAAGGTATGCATAAAAAGGGAAATACCACAATGAGGAGAAGAAATGGAAAGTGAGAAAGTGGAAGGAGGATAGGGCACCAGTAGAAAGAGAGACATCAAAAGTAGAGGAAAGATGCACAAAATATGGATCGCAATCAACAACGAATGAGGATGAGCACAAGTAGAGGGTGTGGTAGAAGAGAAATTGGTGAGATGGCCACAATAGAAAGTAGAGTAAAATAAGGAAGTGAAATGAGATAGGAAGTTGCTTAAGGAAACCAAGAAAGACATGAAGGATCAAAATTATAGCATAATAAACAAGAATTACACTTGAAGAAATGGATAGGCGTGCGAGAAGAAGGTTGTAGTACATGAAAGGAAGGGTGCACAAATAAGTAATTATCTAAAGCAATAATCAAGGATGAAGAAATGTGGATAGGAGAAGGTGCGAGGAAATAAAGCAAGTGCATGAAATTTTTGAGAGGAAGTGAGGAAGCAATAAGGCATAGAGAAGATAAAGCCCAAGATGCAAATACACAAGTGACAACTAGTAGAAGAAGGATAAGGGACATGTTTACATGGTCACGTGGTTGATTGTGACCGGGTGATGGGAAGGTGGATTAGAGGATCCACCCATTAGATGACATTGTGTGAAGGGATTGGTCAAAATTAGATCGTATGGATAAGTACATTAAAGAGGCCAAATTCAAATTTGAAGTCCAAGTGAGAGACTAGGGGGATCCATCTCGGAGGAGAGATAATTTGAGCACGTGGCTTTATAAGGTGGAGGAGACCACCGAGTTTATTTTTGAAGGTGGGAGGAAGAGAAGGGCTATGGTGGTGGAGGTGGCTCGAAATCATGACCGAGAGAAGAGTTTAAGATCATCCATAGATCCAAAGGAGAGGGTTAGAGAGAAGATATTGGGTTAGCTCTAGGTGGCACCAACATACGTAGATCCCACAAGGGTTATTGTAGATGTCATATGGATTTTTTTGAGAAGTCTACACCTATTTTTCAAGTCGTTGCATGGCTTTATAGAAAAATCTTGAGGAGTACCTAGAAAAAATATTTTCCTTTTCCATCACTGCATAGGCCTATCTCCATGAGAAATTTAAAACCTTAAGAATTTTAAGGTTTAATCATAAAATCAAAAGGATTCTACCAGGACTAAAAACTCATCCTCATGTTCATGCAATAAATGTCACTCCTATTCATGCACAAAATCTTATAAATATAAGAAATGATTAATAAGAACCATGTTCTCTATTTATTCAAACTGTGTATATAGTTTTGAGGAAACTTTCCTCCTTTGGTCTTCAATGAATCCTTACAACCTTCCAAACTCTATTATCTCCTCATCCATAAATTTTTCCATGACACTAATAGTCTCCTCTTCCTTCTCACTTATTCCTCTTCTTTCTCACTTATTCCTCCCCCACTAACTCATTCATCACCTCGTGAATTCAAATAACTCCTCCCTTTTCTTGTATTTCTTTACAGTTGCAAACAAATGATTAAGGATACCATAATTAGGGTGACAAGTAACTTGACATGTGAAAACATCTTGGGAGGCTTATTTTCTCCTCATTATACCTTCACAAGCCCCTTTACAAAGTTTCATAACCCTTTTCTAATCTCTAAACACCTAAACCTAATTATGACATTCAAATTTTTAAATATGGCATTTTGGATAGAAATTCCTAAGTGAGAAATTTACAATCCATGGAGGAAAACTATGGGTTGGAACCTATTCCTTATGATTCTAAATGACCTCTAAAACTATGTAAACAAAAAAATCCTAAACACACCAAATTTTGTATATTCTCCGCATCACAATGACTTTGACAAAATTAAAGAAGTGAGCCCACACTTTACATCAAATAAAATAAAGGTAATATTTTAATTTTTGTTTTGTATTTAGATGACTTGATTTTCACAAGCAACAATGACATGTTAATTATTTATTTTAAAGATGCAATGAAAAGTGAGTTTGAAATGATGGACTTGGATTTTTTTAAATCTTAGCATTGAGGTAAGACAAATGGATCATGTCATATTCATTTCTCAAACCAAGTATGCTTCAAAATTTTTAAAGAGGTTTATAATGTTGAACAACAAGACTACACCAACACCAATAGCTATAGGCCTTAAATTATACAAGGAATAATATAAGAATGAGGTAAATCTAACCTTATATAAGAGCATGGTTGGAAGTTTAAAGTATTTAACAACAACTAGACTTTAATAATGCATGTAATAAGCCTAATTTTTGGATTTATAGAAACACCTAAGGAGACACGCTACAAGGAAGGAAGATAATCGTGAAATATTTTAATAGCAAAAAGGAGCCAAAATTAAAAAGGAGGAAGTTGTTAAATATTCTCTCTAAATAACATTAGAAGAAGAGTGTATTATGAAGGAATAATTATATGAAAACTTGCACAAAGCAGAAGTTGATAAGAAGGTAAAGGTGGAATCAAAAACAAAATAGGAGGAAGAATAAAGGTGCAAATAAGAGGATCAGTGGAAGGAAGAAGAAGAAAAATCTAAGAAGGCAGAGGAAGCATGAGCCAAGAAGTAAGAATAAGATAATAGAAAGACAAAAGGATGAACATGATAATAAGGTTGAGGATGCATAACACACTACTAAAGCCATTTTGGAAGTAGAAGAATAGGCCTAGATTATGAAAGATTAGGAACTCACACAATCAAAGGATAAAAGGAATAAAAGAAAACAAAAAAAGAATTGGGCAGTAAAAATATATTTTGTAGCCCATAATTACCCTCCAATACAATCAACCAATGTGTATATTCAGCTCTGCAACCAAAAGATACCACCGTGAGTATCAAAGCCTCTGGTTCATAAAAACCTCCATATAAGAAGTTACAAAAGGGGACATGCAAATGTTTTAATGGGAATCACAATCAACCTCACAAGCATGAAATCACAAGCTAATCCTTCCTTCTTCTCATGCACACATAGTAGTTCTATAAATCACCTAGACGAGTGCACAACCTATAACATCGCAAGCATTGTAAACTCAATGGAGGTTGATCTTGCAAAGCCACTGTTGAAAACACAAATTCAAGGGGTGCACACACTTCAAGCTAATATCGGGTACAACCACAATGCAATTGGTCTAGTAAAAATAAACCCATATCAAACATTGCCTTATCTAAAGTCTTAAATAGAATACAATTGCCCACAACTTATCACCGAACCAATAGATGAACAAGTAATGAGCAAGCAAATGCAATTGAGCACTCTAGTTGGTAAACTCATGGACAATTGGTAGTGAACCAGCTGGAGACAATGAATAAGGTCAAAATGCAAGTAGTTCAATCAAATAAGGAAGTTAAGTATGTAGTCTTAATTTTGTAATAATATGTCAAGTTGCTCCAACAAGTTGAAGTACAACCCAAACATGTTACATTTGAGCTCCTAGATTAGAACACGTAGTGAGGTTACCATGAGTGAGAACAATATGATACATATAATGAAAATGCAATGCAAGCTCAAATTCTAATAGAGACAAATGACGAGGATGTGAAAAAGGCAATATAAACATCATTACAAGCTCAAGACACAATCAATTATGATCTGTAAAAATGGGAGCGTAATATGTCACACAATATTTTTGCACAAATGCAAACACAACATAGGAGGGACCGATTGGAAGCTCTCATTTAATACATAAAAATTGATATAACTTTGTGTATGATCAAGATGTAGACAATGCCAAAGATGATGCTTTGTTTGAAGTCATGCAAGCATTATAATGGTTACCGATATATTTTTGGCAAGAGTGAATGAAGCCCTCACAGTTTGGAATATGTAAAAATAGACTTGAAAATATTCCTACCAATCGCAAAGGCAATGAAGAATAATTTAAAGTATGTCATCCCGCATATCATGTTCTACATAATCAAGATAGTGTAGGATTTACCACCTCCATCTTCCACTCCAATGATACAACCAACTGCAACCGAGTAATCCGAGAAACAAAAATAGGACAAGGAGTAAGACAATTTTTTGATGGGTAGTAATTTTTGAACTATCATTACACATTTTTTGTTAGACGTTTGTAAGCAAGCCCGCATAGATCGAAACTTGCAAGGAGGATCATGAGGGAGTTTCTATAGATTGAAAACTCAAAAGGGTGGTTAAATAGTGCACAAAGGATCTTAATGTGTAGTGTAATCAACATCTTGCAAGACCCATAAAATAGAGAAAAAAATCCTCCTAGATCATCAAAGCATCTTTTGTCTCGGGACGAGACAACTATTTAAGTCGAAAAGGGGTTTAAAAGATGACTTGAATATATTTTGTATATTGTGCAATCCCAATGTATGTGCCTAGTGCATAAAAGACAAACTATAGAATATGTAATGTTTTTAAGCATAGATAGAGAATGCGAAGAGCCTCTTTTTGTCAAGGAAAGGAAGAAGAAGGGACTGATAACTTAACAATCACCTCATATTGTATAAAATCATGTAAATACACTACACGAGGTTGATCTTGATTTGAATTGACCTTAAATCCATAGTTTCCATTTTGAGTTCATGTCTAAGTTTTAATCTAGTAATACAAATTTCAGCCCATTATTATGTATTCTTGTTTGATGAGACCAAAATATGTCTCATCTAATAACATTCTTTTCAATTCCATAGCTTGGTATTAAAGTGGACTTAGATGTAATTTTGAGAACTAGTAGCTTTTTTAAAAGTAAAATGTAGAGTATATATTTAGTATATTTCTTAGAAAGTATTACAATCTAATTATTCATGTTTCTTAATATTTATTTAGAAAAATATATCATATGTTGTTGTTGTTAGAATGAGCACCACACTTCATTTTGGGCATGTGGTTACCAATTCTTAACTTGAAGGCTTTTGATCACGATTTTATAGGTATTTTGGATACCCTCACGATTTTAAACTTGTTTAAGTTGCTTACACAAGGTATCTCTAGGTTCATATAGGTTTGATAATAAAAGAATACGTCAATTTAGCTTGTTTTTCCATTAGAATGGCTAGACACATCCATTTACCTTTATTACCCTGCCGAAAGGCTAGGATATTGTTTTCACATTAGCAATTACTTATTTGCATTACTTCCAATAACATTGTGCCATGTGTATTTAAATGACATTGAACTAAAGTTTTATGTTACAATATTGTTTTTAGACTCCACCTTATTGGTTGACCCCTTTATTTGTCACTCTTGGGGGAAATCCATTGTCCTGGCTTGCATTTATTGTGATCACTGTGTATGATGCAACTTGTAGGTCTGATTAATTTTGTGTGGCTCGAGGTAAGAAGTGCGTCAACTTTTTCAAAGGCTTCAAGTTGGGGAATCCTTCGAAGATATATTTGCAACCATTAAGCTTCAACAATGGTGCAGTCCAGGGTTTGATGTCTATGTCATGTAATCCGTAGAAAGTATCATCATTAGCCTTCAAATCGAAGTTTAGGATGAGTAAACAATTTCTTCGGGGATGAAACAAAAACAGCATGAATGGGACAGGGTTTTTTGTTGTGTCTTAGATGGGCAATATTCCAGTTTTTTTCAAACCGTCTAAATTAGTGTCAAGCGTGGGAGTATTTTGGCAGCAACGGAATTTCCATCTTTGTGCCCTCTTCAAGTGTGGAGTCTGGTTCGATAGAGGTCGATGCGGTAAGATAAATTGAGATGAAGGAAAATTGTTTCGTTGTACCAGGAAAACTAAGCTTGTGTATATTATTGGCCTCACTTCTTGTAAATTTCAGCAGCTTGAACCACTCGCAATGGGTGGGATGAATGTTTGTAGGATTAATGTGAATTGCAGCTATTTGATGGATACCGAAGGGAGTGAGATTTGTATGGGCGCTTCTGGAGGTGCTATTTTGGTCAAAGAAGAGGTTTTTTATTCAAGTCATGATTTTTTTCTCCTCTTTTGTTTCTTTCAGATAACAGAACGCATTTTTTATTTAATAGTCGTGGCCATGAATTCGAGAACAGGGGTGAGCACATCTTCCCATACTCATCTTCAGGTGACCTCATTTATATATTATACAGTTGTATCCTTACTAATTTAATATCGCCCCTATGCATGTTCGTTGAAATCCAACGGAGGTTGAGGTCTTGCAGATCCTAGTAGGTAAAAACATGACCAATTACAATGCAACACAGGGATTGTGCTTCCTTTGGAATAAGTTTGGCCGTTGATGATAGAAGATTGACAGTAGTAGTCAATTTTCTTGATGCAGGAGTTGTACTTCCCCAAGGCTTCCATTGCGTGGTGGATCGGGAGGAAATGGAGGGACGGTTGTTGCAAATAGTTGTGACATTGATTTATCCGCTTCTAATCCTCAATATTCTTCATCTTCTTCTGCAGACAACAAACAAAATAGCGGCAGAAGTACTTTCCCCTCGCAGACCATTGAACCCGCTCCAGATACAGATACAAAGCCATCTCAATCAATTTATATATAGTAAGACGAGGAGATATTAGGGTTACAAATTGATCTCGTTTTTGGCCCTGCGTTAATCCTTGACAGTAAAATATTTTGTTCCCCTATTTTAGGGTTATGCATTGTTTGCTGAAGAATATGATGCGCTGAATATCATGTCTTCAAATTCAAAATGTAAAATTCTAGGGTTTAAGATTAGCATGAGAAACATGTGAGCTGAGAATTGTTGAAGTAGGGTTCAAAACAAAATAAAAATGTGCTTTTTTGACGTGATCTGAGAAAAAATTGACTACATTGCAGACTGTTCAATATTTTTGCTTATTTAGTCTAGGATCTGGGAAGTGCTATATATATATAATAGCAATAAAAAACGGAGCTTTGAATTTTTATTTAGGCATACTTTTGGATCGGATCCGTTGTGTTTTGAATTTTGTTTGGTACATGAAATGCCCAATTTTTATTTTTATTTTTCTTTGTTGTGAACTTCATAGTCCAACTAGTAAATTTATCCACTATGTTAGCACCCGTAGCTTGATTCATTATGTCTGGATCTTTCACTTTGTTAACATTGTTATTTTCCGTGGACCAGCTAAGACTTGAACCTGTGGCCTAGAAAGGTAATGAAAATTTTTGCCTTGATAATGCTTTGTCTTTGCAATCTTTAAGCAAGGGTTCAAGTCAAGTCAAATGTGCATTGGATTTTGTTTTGTACTTAAAATGGACGAAACATTCAAAAAATGTTTTGATGTGAAGAGAATTGTCCAAATGTAGAGCTTTTGTTAAACTGAATCTTTTATCTGGTATGATATTAGATGGAGCTTACTTTTGTTAAATCTGGATCTTTCACTTTATTTAGGATTATTTTGCCTAGACTAGATAGAAATTGAAATTTGGAACTCCCATTAGTATGTCATGGCACTGTACTACTGATCTACAGGATGTTATGCACCAAAGTGTGGATTGTTCTAAACTTCCAATAAGGTTGAATTTATCAAGGAAATTGATTGTTTTTCTTTGTTTGATTTCACATCTGTTTAGGATGGATCTAGACTGCATGAAAACGCCCTAGACCCCCTCATACTAGGCTTGGTACGTACTAGGTACTGATACTAGTACTAGAGTGGTACGCTTATGGGTACTCAGGCATGCGCACTACTGCCCCCAGGCCCGGGGTACGTCCTGTGTATGGATTTCTATACCAGGATGTACCTGATCCTATGGGTACATACCCACAACGTACCCACGTGGTTTTTTTAATTTTTTAAGTGTAAAAATAAATAAAACTTGAGGGCTTTGACTGGAATTGAATCTTGGAAAGTTCGTGTGAGATTCAATATTGGCAATAGGCTCCGAAGGGTCAAGAGAGATGAAAAGGACTACATTTGGCTGACTTACTATTTGGGGGCTTTCTTGTTGCTCAGACTATCTTCTCTTTATTTGACATTGGGTGTCAAGCCTACAAATCGAGTTCATCAATCAGAAATATAATGACAAGATCCTTGCCTTGACAAGAGGTTGTTTTGCCCTCCTTTGGTTTGAGAAAAGAATTAAAATATTTCATGACTTGTACAGATTTGGGAAGTGGATGGAATGGACAGACCTTAAAGCTGTCTATAAGCTTCCTCAATCTCAGTTTAGAATGTATAAAATGCTTAGAAATTCTTTCACAACTCCTTCTAGAAGACTAATTATGGAGGACGAGACGTCTAACTCAAGCTTAAGGAATTAATAATGAATTATCAAATCTATAATACAGTCTATGTTATTAACTATTATGTTTTTGAACATTATGAATCAATACAAACTCAAGTCTCAATTGTCAAAGTATTGGAAATTTATTTTCATGTTCTATGAATGATTTTAAGTTGTATGAGTATTAAATTTCAATAAGTATGCAAATGCTTCTTTATATATATAACTTACCCAAAAGTGTACTGTACCCGAGGTTTTAAAAAAAAAAAATGATTCAGCATACCAAACCTGTACCCGTATCTATATCCGTATCCGTACCCGTACCGAAACAGTCTAGGGATGGAGCAATGAGCTGAAAAATGAAGATCCAGTGCAGATGACTGCCACTTCTTGCATCTCCAGAGATTAATAGTTTCAAAATGTCTGGACAGAGCATCAAGTAAATTTAGCAAAACTGGAATTTTGAGTCTATTGATGGTTCATATTTTTTATGCTTCAAGGTCTTCTATTTTTCACAGTTGGATCTTTCCATCATTAGGCATTTCAACCTCGTATGGTTCAGCTCTGGAAATTAGGATAGTCTTATTTTGTTACCATCGACAAAGGATAAGAAGTGCAGAAAAAATGTTAATCCTGGAACCACAAGGAGCCAAAGGATGATATGAATTCAAGGAGCAGTTGTACTACTTACTGCTTTCATTTCATTTACCTCTATTGAAGGTAACTACCATGATGCACTTATTCAAATCTGTAGATGCTCTGTTGTAGATACCATGATGCAGTTGCTCATACAAATGCCCTCTTGTGGGTGCATTGGTGGCTTTTCTTATTAAAGAACAGACATACTTTTTCTCCCTTCTCAAGTGATCTGCATTATTTGGTACAGAAAAATGTGTTTTAATATTAATCCTCTCTTCTATGTTATTTCTTCTTGAGTCAATCTTACCTCATTCATGATGTAGTCATATAATGGCTCAGATTGTTTCTCTAATTCCTCTCATATTATGTAGCTGTAGTCTTGTCTACTATATGCCGTAGAATAAATAAAGCATTGTGAGTGAAGTGAATAGGCTGCAACTTAATTCATTTTGATTATGACCTCATATAGAGAGCAGTGATCTTAACCTTTATGCTTTATTCGTTCAATTATGCAAACTCAGTTATAGGTGCATACATAAAGTAGACAGTTCTATTTTCAGCAACTGACTTTTCATGCCAAAATAGTTTCTTTGCAAACATCATACATTTTGTTCTCAACTATTGACATCTTCAACACCACATGAGTTTTGCATTCCCAATGAAACCTTTGTTTACATAACATTGTGGAGTACTTTAATTGATAAATTTCCTTCACATCCTACATTTCGCTATTTCTTCCTCCCCCAATGTCACAAAACAACACCTTCGGCAGGATTTGTCATATCATGACCTTGTTTTCTAGGAGGATTATGATGTAAAATTTATTGGAGCGAAACATTGCACGTGACAATATTTCATCTCTCGGAACTTGATCGCTTTTCAAGTTCTAAAGTCCCTTTGGTCATGGATTAATAACAAGTGGCGAGGGAAGGCACGTGATAGGGAATCAACACTTCGAGAGTTGAGATTACAAAACCTACGAACCGATACCTCGAGAATCCAAGAGCTCGAGATGAGATGGGAAAATATTTTTTTGAAGTCAAAGTCTCTAAAGTCTTTCTAAGGCTTGAGAACTCAAGAACATGAGGAGGAACCTAAGATCCCGAAACGGGAAACTCCACGTGGACCAATCCATGTGCCCTAGGTTCCCAAAGGCATAAATTGAGAGGCTACTTCAAACCTTGAGACCTCGAGATCTTGATATTCAAAGAGGATAATACATGGAATTAGGTTTATTAAATTTGAGTCATTAGAGGTTAAAGTGTGAATAACTTTTGGAAAATAAGTGAGTAGATGGAGCACATGTGGCAGATGTACATGTGGCATTAATTATCCTTAGGGGCTTTCTTAGTTTTAGCAAAAGGTTAATGTATCATTCCCAAGTCTAGAATGAGACTGATAATTAACACAAAGGCATATAAGGGACATGTAGCACTCACAAGTGCATCTTCGTGTCTCAAGGAGCCTTGCCTCTTCATGTCATCGATGAACAAAAAGTGCCGACAATTGGTTAATTGGGAATCTAAAACATTATAGCCTTATTCCTACCTTCCACACGCCCCGAGTTGCCAATGGAAGACATATTGCAGGATGTACATGTGATGAAAAATATGTGGATCTTGAGATCCATTGTGAGCTCCTCACTAGCCTAAAGTTGACAGGTTTGAGTCAATGAAAAGTTGAGCTCATAGATGTCATATGGAAACAAACAAGTGACTCGATTTTTGCCTCATAACTTTAGGCTTAGACCTCCTTTTCACTTGTCGCGTGGTACCATTAGAAAGGTCTCCAAAAGAGATACACTTAAAACATAGTTACAAAGAGGATGGTTAAGTTTTTAGAGGGATCTTTATGATAGAGTTTTGGGGTTGTTTCAACTTGTTTTCTCATTCTAATGACACCCAAATTGGTTATAAATGCCTTTGGGACGTATATTTTCTCCTTCTAAAGATGCTTGGGATATTATCACTTTATGGCACACCAAAATGCACAATAAGGAGTTGATTGATCTGTTTAACAAGTGGTTAACTAAGGATGAACTATTTTGGTGGTCCAAAGAACAACTATGGCCAATTGGGAAAATGACAACTTAAACTTCATTTTATCTCCCTGATTTCATGGGCTTGCGTTGATCCTTTCTCAAAGCTTATCCTTAAATGAAATATCTACTAGTTTCTTGTGCATGAAGGCACCTCTAAGGTTGTTCATCATCATGACTTGCATAAATCCCTTGGAATATGCTTTAAGAGTGGTTTTAAAGGAGATCACACTAGTTTGGAATCTCCTAGAGCATATTCATGTCTTCATGAACCTTTTAAAGAAAATAAGAATGGAATGAGATATTCTTTGTCATATTTTGTTCCCCTTATCTCATGTTTCCCAAAATTTTCTCTCTCTTTTAGGCTATAAGTAACTTACTTATTGTAATTATAATTGACCATTTCCTAAATGCAAAGCGTCTTACTATGCCCAATTGGGTGGCCAACATATTATGAGTTATAGACCTCTAATTCAATCTTCTATAATTCACTTTGTACCTTCCTAATAGTTTTAATAGACTATATATACTTATACGCATTAATATGATGTTCATTGTGGTTTTTTTCCTTCCCTTTAAATTTTGTTCTTATCATCTTGCCTCTTTGTTCTATCATTTCATGTTGTGTGTTGTTATACTTGCATATTTTTATCTCATGTGTCTAGAAAATGAAGAGTTTGAAAGTCTAATTTAATATATGGTCGAATGTGGCTTGTATCTTCCATCTTTGCATTATGTTTGTCCTCTTGTTCTTCATCTTGGGGAGAGAGATCCATTTAATTTCGGTGCATCACCACTTTATTTTGTTTCATTCTTTCTTCCTTCCTTTTTCCTTGTCAATTTATTAGATTAGTTAGATTAATGTTAACATAAAGTAGTTATGTTAGGATCCACCCTTCTCTAAAGGTATGTCCCAAGGAGTCGAGGTCCCACAACTTAGGGCATTCCTTGTTGTTTTTGAGATGGTCAATTTTGCCAACTTGGTGATCTAATACGAGTGCACACATTTCAGCGATAACAATTGCAAAACAAGTTATTTCAGTCATTTAAGAATAAATATAAAGTGTCACAATAAACATTCAATATAAAATATCAACTTCAAAAGCAATATGGGACACTTAAGCTAGCTTTGGACTATTCCAACTTCAAAGATATCATATGATGTTAGCTCTAAACTATTTTCACCTTTGAATGGTCAAACAAAGCTAGCTCCAAACTCATCAAAGCAAGAAAAAATATACAAAGTGAGCTTCACAAAATAAGAAAGAAATGCAGTTTTAGTAAAATTACAACATCTATCTCATTTGGTATTACAAATCATAAATTCAAAATGTTTTAGAAATCTTGAGAACAAGGTGCACAAAACCCAAATAGTAATTTTAGAGATTCATGAGACGTAAAAATTTGTTACGATAAAAAAGTGGTTGACATGAAATCATGCATTTGAAGAGAGATAAAAGGTGGCAAAGAAAAGTCAAGAGACCCAACCTTTTCTCCTAAAAGGTTGGGATGAGTTGTTGAAGATGTTGAATAGCCAAGATACCCAATCTTTTCTTCTAAAAGGTTGAGATGAGTCATTTATAATGAGAGAATAAATGAGGTTGTTCCTTTATCTTGGTAGTTGCATTTTGTTAGGAGTCTTCAATAAGACACTCTCCCACATTTTTCTCATAAACAATTGGGATGTGCAACAATAGTATTGTTTCATTAGGAGTCTCTTATAATCACTTTCTCATGTTTTTCTCTTAACAAGTGGGACATGTAGTAGAGTTTCATTTATATTTTAGTTGAGAATAAGTCTCTTTCCAAGAATAGTAAAGTAGCTATATATTCTTTGAAGGCTTGACCAAGTAAACTATGAGTGATTTATTATAAATGTAGCACTCAATGGTTTAAGAAGAAAGATAAGTTTTCTTATTGTAAATTGGAATATTATAATAATTTTGGAGAAGTAATACAATCTCAAGTTTCCAAGCAATTTTTGACTCTTTTGTGTTTGATCTTTGTCCTCTTTCAAGGGAGGGGTGGATACTCCTCCCGAGGAAGAGGAAACCATGGTATTTATATTTTTTCTATTTTAGTTTATGTTTTCATTATGTTTATTTTTATTCTATGTTTTCTTTCAATTTTTATTTATTTTAATGTGTGTGTTTAAATGTTAACCCGCACAAGTAATTGAATCCATATAATAACAATTGTAGGTTTATTTTATGTAATTTCAATTATCCAAGTTTAATCTTAGCATTTAGATTAAATTAAATTTAGATTCCAAGCATTAATAAAATTTTTTTTTCAACAAAGGAGATTAGATTTTGTTTTTAGTTTTCATTAGATTAGGAAATGTTAGTTAAATAATCTTTAGGTTTCTTTTTGAGATAGCCTTTATAAAGCAACCCCGGATTGAAAATTTATTAACTTAAATGAAGAGGATTACAATGACCATCGCCACTATTAATTATGTATATTTTCCTTGAATGGTTATAATTATATATCTATTTTGCACTATAGTTTATGTTTTGTTCTATATTTTGAGCACTATTTGAATGGATTAATGTGAAATTGTCTTAGACTACAACCTATTACATGTCCCGATGCCGTAATTTACCGACCTTTGCTAACAACCCACAAAGTCTTTATGGTTGTAAGATGCCAAGATCTTGTGAAAGTGTCAGTGGTGCATTGAATGTAGTTTTTTTGAAAAATGTGGGATCTATTCTTTATTTTTCCCATTTCTCAATATAAATGAATATGAGGGACTCATTTGGCCATGGCGACCAAAACCAAGTTTCTCTAAATGTGGAAACAAAGAGCTCACCGAGTCCTAGGTAAGTGATGATTACATGCATCTCAATCACATAAGGGGTCTTGAAGTCGTCATGCATAGTAAAGGTGAAACACCATGCATACTTTCAAGTGAGCACATCTTCCATGAGAGGGCATGTTTGAGTGTGAGTTTGTCTCCTTCAAAAGCTCTTTCTAATATATTTTGATTGTGATTTAGAGCCAGCTCACTTCTAATCAATGCACAAAGTTAGAATGATCACAAAACAAAATAATCCTTTAAGTCTTCAAACCTAGTTGTTTTCTCAAATCCTCACACACCTAAATCATGCGAATTCTTGATTTTTCACCTCATTGCATTTAATGAGCCATTTAATCATGTCATTTTAACTCATACTAGGCTAAAAAAACCATCAACAAGATTCAAATTAGTCAAAAGATCAATTTGTCTTACCTTTTTGCAAATTGTCCTTTAGTGCTTCTCAAGTAAAAAATCATTGGTGATTTCATAGTTGGAGCTATCTATAACTACGAGAACAATCCAAGAAAATTTTCCAATACCATTTTTCTTCCTTGAGGTGTGGGTTCAATTTTATTCCTTAACTCCTTTGTTAGACCCCTTTTCTTCACTCTCTCACTCCCTTAGGCCAAACTCATTCCTAAAAGTAACCCCATCAATGTTATTTTTCGATATAAATTTTGTCTTAGGCATTCAAGAAACAAATAAATTATCATTCCAAACACCCATTTGGGGCTTGTAATAGTGTACTAAATTTTAGGGCACCTTTCTTTATAAAAATCCTTCAAATCCTTTATTACAAACCGTTAATTAAGTCTCTGGACTATGGAAACACTAGTAATCACATGACTATCATGCACCGTGCAAAAACTAGGTATGATTAACAACCTTAAAACCACCAAAATCAGGGAATGGTAGATGTGAATATCATATGTTCCAAATTCTATCACCTAATTCCTTCATTAGAACCTCCAAATGTTAAACCCCGCCAAACCCTAGTTAGGTTTTCAATTTATCGGTAGGAGGTACTTTGGAATAAAATGAACAAAATTTAATTTAAAACTTTAAAAACTTTACGAGAGACTTTTCTAAACCTCCTCCTCATGTTTGCTTTACCCGGTGAGATTTGGGATTTCGCAATCTTTGATAATAAAGCTAAAATGCTTGCTCTACTCTTGGAACAAGGGTTTATGAAACTTTTCTTAGTATTTTTAATAATAATAAACTAATATCCCCCTTCAAAATCTTCTAGGGATTCCTCGAGGTTTGGGCCTCTAGTTCACACTCTTATTATTCACATGCATCATCCTTTTAGTCAAGTTTCACACTAGTTTACTAATTAGAATGCATTTCACTCACTTGAATGGACTACTACGGGTTGTGTTCAAGTTGCTTTACTTATATCATACTTACAACTGATGAATTATCACAAGATTATTATGAATAAGCACCAAAAACTCCTAACCACGATCAATACTCCTACCTTAACACTATTCTCAACCTTTTGGACAAGACACTCTCACCAATATGGACAAACTAAACTTAGATAACCTTCAAACTATTCTGTATAGTCTTGTATTGTTTCTTCAAGCTTGTAATCACACACAACCAATGGAATCATACAAGAATCAAAGAAAAACACATCAAAAGAGTCTTTACTATTCATACTCTTTGTCAATAATGCATGCACATGTTTCAATAATCAATACCATGCACAAGAATGCTTGAAAACTGTCACCCACAAGTGTATACACTAGAATAATTTTTGTTGGAGCTCTCCTTGATTCACATTCAAATGGAATGAGTAGAAATTAGTTACAAAACAATATAAATACTTTTCTATAAAAGTTTCAACCGAAGGAAGCCCCTTAAAACCTCAAGACACATGATTAGCTCTTAATACAACATTGAGATTTTGGGTTAGAACTCCAAAAACCTAACATCTAACACTCATTAAGCCTCTTAGACATCTATAGGTCTTATATCATGCTTGAAATTCCCTAAATGACCCATAAAATACCTTAAACCTCCTAATCCAAGTCAAAATGGTCTTCAAATTTTAAATTTGCACTTTTTGGAGGAAAAGTGTGTAATTCAAAATTTGAAAACGTAAGTTACAAATTAACAACACCTAATGACTTCAATGACCTCTAGAACCTACAGATACACTGACAAACTAAAATTGAATGATGCAAACCATATTTACATGTTTAGAGTGATGCTCCTACATCATACTCCTAGGAAAAGATAAAGTTTTCCCATAACTTGTCTTCTTCTTCTTCATTTGCTTCCAGCTGATAATGACCTTCTTGAGGTGGGCCTTGATTGAATGCCATGATTCCCATATCCTCATCAACTCATTCACATTTCTTGCAAGCTTCTTTGTCTCTAAAACAACTATGATCTTGAGTAAGATGATGCCTCTAGGAGTGTGTGTTGCCTTTTCCACCTTGGTCTTGTAAATATTTACCGATTCATGTTCACATGGAATGTATCTTCATCACACATTACTATTAAATTGTCCACATCATCCTTCTTCTATCCTTTCTGAGTTATCTCACTCTCAAGATTGCAAAATATTAGCTTTTGTTTGAAATGCTCATCTTTCCTTGATTTTTTCTACCTCCGTATTACCGCCCAAATTGTATGCATGATCTCATTTAAGGAAAGATTAGCTTGAAAACATGGATTTTCATCTATATCCTTGTACACCATTGCCATTTCATGGTTGCTTCCTTCATGACTTTGAACTTTCTTAGCTTATTGGGCCGTGTTTATGTACCTTTCAAGACTATTTTTACCATTTTCAAGATGTGACTATCTTCTTGCTTCATCATGCTCTATTTTTTTGTTAAGCCTTGCTTAAATTTTATGCTCCTAAAAGATCTTCTTGGTCTTCTCTCCCTTCGTGAAATGTAGATTCTTCTTTCCCATCTTCTTTGCTTTCTTCACTTTGCAAATTGACTTCAACTTGTCTTTCCCATTGTACCATCTTCACGGCTCATGTCAAATGATTCATACCTTCATTCAAGTTACTTGCACCTGCACAATAAAATCTCAAAATAATGTTAGATTCAAAATTAGGAGGCTTGAATGCCTCTTCCATATTTTCCATTTATGTCTTTCTTCATCTTCACTCATAGCTTCTTCACACAACATGCTCATTATATCCTTCACAACTTTGCTTTTCTCATCACTTCTACCAACCACAACTACTAATTCATCCTCTAATAGACCTTTCTTTTGGTCCATAAGTACCTTATCATGTGCTTCTTCACTCTTTTTCTCACCTCTTCCTTGTTTCACTATATCATCTTTCTCTCTTTTGACCTCTTCTTATCTTAAGGTCCTCTCATTTTCTTCACACATCTGATTTTCTTTTCCTTCTATTACTACATGCTTCTTCTCTCTCATCTCTTCCTTAGTCTTCTCTTCACTCTTCTTCTTAAGTGCCTCTATGTGCACCACTCTTTCCTTGTTGACATCAAGATGTAAAAACATATTCAAGACCTCTTCTAAGACCTCTTCATCCTCTTGTTCACTTTTTCTATACCTCTACCTTGTCACTTGTTGTTGCTCACTCTCATTGCTCTCATTAATCTCGCAAGATTATTTCTCTTCAATACATCTTGTTCTCCCACAAAACTGAAAATACTCTTTCTCCTCCCTACTTACACCATCATTTTAACAATCAGTTGTCAAGTTAGATACATAAGGCTTAACTACCCTTATAAGTGTTTCTTTGCATGCTTGTTTTTTCTTCATCAAGAACTTCTTTTGTTGACAATATCATAACCAACCCATCTGTGGCTCTTGTTCACTGTAATGGGCAAAAATGTATGTTTTTATCCATTTGACACAATAGTATATGTGTTATTCTTACCATCATGCACTAATTATCGTCCTACTACCATGGTCTACCCAACAATACATGACACACATCCATAGGTACCAAATCACATAATACCTTGTCCTTGTATCTTCCAATCTGAAATTCAACTTGACATTGTTCCCTAACCAAGACATGATGACCTTTCTATGCATCTAGGATACTTGATATGGGTTAGGGTGCATTGTAGTTTTCAAACCCAACTTCTCTACCATCTCAAAAGAAACCAAATTTTTAGTACTCCCACTATCTATGATCATATTACAACATTTTCCCATAGTTTTACACTTAGTTCTAAACAAACTTCTTCTTTGAGTCACATCAAGCACTACCTTGTTTGGTTTCAATAAAATCTTCTAAATAAAAGTGACTTACCTCTATTTTGAAGAACCTGATCAACACCTCTATCAACCTCTTTCATCCTTGCATCCATCTCATTGCACTCATAAGCTTTGTGTCTTGCATTATCCGACATATGTAACATTTTCCTACAAATTGAACTCCGCCTATTTGTTCCATTTCTACACAAGACTCATCTCCATCCTCATTCTTCTATGATTTTCCTCTATATCAATCAACCTACTCATCAAAATCTCCATCATCATATCCATCTTCTCTTCCAAAGATGGCCTTCTCTCTTCTCTCACTTGTACCATCTTATCTTCTTCTTGCAATCACTTCTCAAGACAATATTTTCCTCTTTCAAGAATCTATTTCATGCTTTGATACCAAATGATGTAGATCTAGTTCACTTCTAATCAATGCACAAAGTTAGAATGATCACAAAACTCTAAACCAATCCTTCAAGTCTTCAAAACTAGTTGTTTTCTCAAATCCTCACACCCCTAAATCATGCAAAATTCTCAATTTTTCACCTCATCGCATTTAACCAACCATTTCATCATGTCACTAGTCCTCAGACTAAGCTAAAACAATCATCAACAAGATTCAAATTAGTCAAAAGATCAATTTGTCTTATGTTCTTGCAAAATTGTCCTTTAATGCTTCTCAAGCAAACGCCACTAGTGATTTCATAGTTGGAGCTATCTATAACTACCCAAAACAAGCCAAACACATTTTACAATAGCCTTTTGTAGGCTTCTTTTAGGTGTTGGTTCAATTTTATCCCTTAACTCCTTTGCTAGACCCCTTTTTTCACTCTCTCACTCTCTTAGGCCAAACTCATTCCTAATAGCCCTATCAATGTTGTTTTTCTAATATAAATTTTGTCTTAGGCATTCAAGCAATAACTAAATTATCAATCTAGACACCCATTTGGGGCTTGTAATAGTGTACCAAATTTTAGGGAACCTTTCTTTATAAAAATTCCTTCAAATCCTTTTTTACGGATCGCTACTTAGGTCTTTAGACTATGGAAACACTAATAATCACAATTGTCATGCACTTTGTGAAAAAACTAGGAATGATTAAACCTTCAAACCACAAAAATCGGGAATGGGAGATGTAAAGATCATATGTTCTAAATTCTATCACCTAATTCCTTCATTAGGACCTCCAAATGTCAAACCCTCACCAAACCCTCGGTTGGGGTTTTCTATTTATCGATAGAAGGTATTTTGGAATAAAATGAACAAAATTTAATTTTAAAGCTTAAAAACTTACTAGAGACCTATCTAGACCTCCTCCTCGTATTTACTTTACAAATGAGATCCGGGATGTCTGCAATCTTTGAGAATAAAGCTAAAATGCCCCGCTCGCCCTTAACAAGGATTTATGAACCTTTTCTTAGTATTTTTAATAATCATAAACTAATATCCCCCTTCACAATCTTTTAGGGATTCCTTGAGGTCTCGGGTCTATAGTGTACACTCTTCTCATTCATGTATAATCCTTTTAGTCAAGTTTCACACTAATTTATTAATTAGAATGCATTTCACTCACTTTCATGGATTCTACATGGTGTGTTCAAGTTGCTTTGCCTATATCATACTTATAACTGATGAAATATCACAAGATTATTATGAATAAACAACAAAAACTCCTTGCCACAATCAATACTCTTACCTTGACACAATTCTCCAACCTTTTAGACAAGACACTCTCACCAATATGGACAAACTCAACTTAGATAACCTTTAAATTATACATTCAATCTTGTACTACTTGTTCAAGCTTGTAACCACACACAACAATGAAATCATATAAGAATCAAAGCAAACACACATCAAAAGAATCTTTACTATTCATACTCTTTGTCAATAATGCATGCACATATTTCAATAATCAACACCATGCACAAGAATGCTTCAAACCCATCACCCATAAGTGTATATACAGAATAAAACTTTTTTGGAGCTCTTCTTGATTCACATTCAAATGGGATGAGTAGAAATTAGTTACAAAACAATATAAATACTCTTCTAAAACACTTTCAACCGAAGGAAGCCCCTTAAAACCTCAAGATCACATGAGTAGCTCTTAATATAACATTGATATTTTGCATTAGAACTCCAAAAACCTAACATCTAACACTCATTAAGCCTCCTAGACCTCTATAGGTCTTATTCCATGCTTGAAATTCCCTAAATGACCTATATAATACCTTAAAAATCCTAATCCAAGCCAAAATGGCCTTCAAATTTCAAATTTGCACTTTTGGAGGGAAAGTGCACAATTCAAATTTTGAAAAGGCAAGCTACAAACTAACAACACCTAATGACTTTGAATGACCTCTAGAATCTACTGAGACACACTAATAAACCAAAATTGAATGATGTAAACCATATTTAAATGTTTGGAGTGATGCTTCTGCATCAGATTGGTAGTGGACTCAAGATTGTTAGACACGTGTGAGACACTGCATGTGTTTAAAGGTCCTTAAGACATTTTTTTTGTTTGACGACAACTAAACTTAGTCATGATACTTGATTCATAATTAATGTTGGTCTCGACAATCATGGGATGACAAAGACACTGTAATTCAAATAAGAATAGAGAGCTCAAGTGAAAGTGGAGATTTTCGATCATTAACAAACAGTGGGACACAAAGATAAGAGAAGTGGCTCACATAGCTCATGCAAAGCATAAGGAACACACAACACATAGTAGAGGCTGCTCACATAAGCGAAGAAACATCATGATACTAGGTTCATAATTGATCTTGGTCTCGACAATTATGGGATGACAAAGACATTGTAATTCAAATAAGAATAGGAGTATAAGTGAAAGCGAAGATTTTCAATCATTAACAAAGGTTGGGCCACAAAGATAAGTGAAGCAGTCGGATAGATCAAATAAAGCATAAGGAACACACAACACATAGTAGAGACTACTCACACAAGCGAAGAAGAGGTTCACATAATTTAGAGAGAGCATAGTGAATCATAGAGACTACAATAATGTATTATAAGACCCTTCGATGCTCAATTACCGTGTGTAGGAGACCATGGAGAGTCACAATGTTTGTAGATGCCATATGACATAAAATTAATATAGTTTAAATTTAGTTTGTTCCTCTTTTGGCTTTGAGTGACATTGTTGCACGCCCATAAGTGTATCTTAATTAGGACTCCCTATTGCGATTGTATCACCTTTTGGAATTCTCGAGTTTATGTTTGTAAGTTTCAATAAGATAAGTCAATTCATTGCGTAATATACTTTTTGTATTTTTATGGATTTAAGGTTTAAGATTTTTAAGCAATCCAAAATTCAAATTTTGATTTTAGACAATTCAAATTTAAGTTTTCAATTTCACATCTTAAAATAAATTTTCGTTGTTTTTGTAAACACTCACCTTAGAAAATATATTTGATATAAATTCCTTAATCGGAAAAATTAAAATAAAGCGACCAACCAATATTTTTGTTTTTTGGGGGCGTTTTTTGTTTTGGAGAGGGAAAAATACAAAAAAACACAACCATCAAAAACCCTGAAAAAAACCTCCTTTATCCATATAGAAAATAAATTCACTCCGTGGAATTTCCCGCTAATTGCGTAGTTGCGAAGGACTCTACAGCAACCCATGGAAAAATAAATATCCCTACAAAATACGCGTACATATACACCCACTAAATACTTCCCACAAAATCTAGAGATCACACCGAACATACAACTCCACTGTATTCGTATACGTATTATTTCGAATACGTGTGTTCTCTTTGAATTCTGTTCGAAGCCCTTGCCAGGGTTCTAGGTCGTTTTTCTGTAAATTTGCAACTCTCCAATATTTTTTCGCAGTCTTAATTGAAATCGAAATGGCGTCGTGTTCTTCAAGAATTTACGCTCCCCCTCACGGTCATATGCGCAGCATGGCCAGCATTGGGCCGAGCTGCGCATGGGCTTCTGGTAGGAGGTTTCACTCAGATTTTGGGGGTTTAATTGAAGCGAGAATAGGATCGAGGGTTGGGCTGCATAGGCCACGGTCGCACGAGAAGAAGAAGGGGCTTTCCTGTAGACAAGTGCAGACCGATGACCAGGATTTACAGACGGATGATGTAGAGAAGCCTAACTTTGCCATCCTCATCGAAGTGGAAGGGTATGTATTAAAATCTTGATTTTGCTTTTATTTGTTTGGAAATATTTTTTTTAAAGATAATCGGTTATGTTGTAGAAAATGGATTATTTTTGAAAACTGTTATGTGAATTGCTTTATTGAGTTATTAGAGATTTCAAGTTTCCACTGTCCATGAATATCGTACAAAGACTTCTAGAAGTTTCTGGTGTATAAGTGTGAAAGTACTTCGACATTTTGGATCAATATTTTTGTGCAGTATTAAAATTGGTTGTTCAAATTTAATTTAAGAGTTTAAATTTGTCCTTATTATATGAATTATACCTTTTTAAAATTGGAAATGGGTTCTATAATCACTATTGATCGAAAAAACTCCAAGATCAATTATATATACTTTGGATATCTCATATTCTTTTTGATTAATAACTAGCGTAGATATCTTAAATACAATTATCTAATATATCTATATTTTAGATAGTTATATTCAAGCTATCTATTTTAGTATAGTATGAGTATACTAGAAAATAATAAATAAATAAATAAATAAATAAACTATAGTAAATATCAAATATGTCTATCTAAAATATTCTGGTAGATATCAATTTCAAGGTTATTATCTTAGATTATTGATTAGTAACTTCATTATATATCTTGCCAATTTCTCACTAATTTTGGCAAATGGCATCAATTTAGCTGCACCACTTTGTCGGTCTCAGAAAAATCTATTCAGGAAAAAACAGCCTAAACATTACCTTATGGCTAAGCTATTATTATTTTTCAATTGACTTCTTGTCGACAAAAAAACGTTTAAGTGACAGTCAAATGGGCATCAAATTTAAGGATGAATTGTCACACAATGGTCAAATGGACATCACGTATAATATCGAGAGTAAAAGTGAATAACTCATGCCATTCCAGTACCTAAGTACTATTGTAGGAACGCCTCTAGGCATGAGTATATATCAAACATATGTTTTCTTTAATCAGAAATAGGCATCCTTATTCACTATTAGTCAAAACAATTATGAGTACATCAATTTTAAAAGAGACCACCATTAATATAGCACAGCCTGGAATCAAAGGTTCAAGGTCCGAGAAAGATACCACTAATTAATCGTTAAAGCTCAGCCTCAAACATAGCAAACCGTATCAATTTTTTTAAATTGTGCAAGGAATCTTATTTGGGAGAGGACAACCTAGTACCGATTTTCTTTGGTTGAGCTTTATTGCTTGTTTTGAAGTATTGTTTCTATGTGCTAGCGAATTCATTTTCTTTTTCTTCTTGTTGTTTATTGTTATATTTAAGTCAAATATTTTCTGGCCAGGGTAGACTGCTTTTATAGGGACAGTTAGTATAAAAATTATGATGTATTAAGTTCTAACAATTTGCCATCGTAAATATCTTTAATGTTCTTTCATTGATAATTTTTGTTGGGATTTCATCCATTTTGATAAATATATGTTGTTTTCTTGAAAACTAGATTTTATAGTTAATAGAGAGAGGGCTTTGTGTTGAATTTCTGTTGCTTTAAGTTTATTGAAACAAATGATTTTACCCATCTCATATTAAAAATGTATTGTTACAGAGTTTTCTTTTGGAAAGGAAAATCTACTAATGATTTTGCTGGCTGTGTTTTGTCAAATTTTGCATTTTAAAAAAGTATTGGTAGTGTATTTAGGTGTATTCAGCAAATAGTTTTATCTTTCTTAAACTGTTTGTGTACATAAGATAGAGTTTGCATTCACTGTACAGTGTTTTTATTGAGATTTTCACTTTAGCTGTTTTGTGCATGAATTATGATATATCAAATTTAAAAATCTATTGCTATAATTATCTTGATTATTTTCCCTTCGTGTGATGAATCGGTAAATCCAATGAGCAGTGCACTACGCTGAGATGATTTGCTACACAGTGAATGCTATGCTCATACACTACCTGACACCAATAACAGGGTCATCTGCTATGGTTGGGCACTTAAAGATTTAAGTTTGAAAGATGACTGTATTGTGTACACTCTCCAAGAGACCGGAAGTAGCACCCTTGGATTGATCATGGAAGATCAAATACTTCGGCTAACATGGGATTGTCTTCAAAGTGTGGGACTTTTCTCCTTGAGACAAACCTCCAGAGAAGGTTGGTTCCTTCTCTCCTAGCTCAACACAAACTAACCTAAACTACTCAAACTGCAACTAAATCTAAAGCTAAATCTAAAACTTACAGGATCTAAGGTTGAGAGGAAAGGGGAAAAGCTGCAAAATGAAAGAATGGTGATGCGCCAACACTAAGACATGGTTCAAATCTGACTAGAAAGACACAAAACAATTGCATATGCAGAGATTTAATGGAAACATAGAGTTCGAAAGAGTGAATGAATAAAACTTAATGAAAACAAGAGGGTAAACATCCACAACAAATACAAAGCATTTGAAGGGAAAACAACCACGAGATGGATTACATTCGAGATAGTGTTCATCACATTTATAGAGCAGAGGTTAGGAAATTCCTACGAAAATGCTAACTGCAGAGGTCTGAAGGAAAGAAAATGCGTTGCTCCAAGGCAGAGCATGCAAATTTGGCAGAAAGGAACCCTTACAATGTGCCTCTGCAATTACATTTATAGAATATGAGAATGGAAGAGAGAGAAATGAGAGGGAAATTCGAACTTGGATTTTCAATGAGTGAAGACAAATTTACCGCCCATGAGATCTTGTCGCCATTAATCTCCACGACAAATTGTCGTTTTCCTTTACAACACGCCATCAAGATTCATGGCAAATGAGAGCATGGGTGCCATTTAAGCTTTAAATTTGGGTAGGTGAGGTGGTTGAACACTTTAGAACTTCAAGAAGTTCAAAGTGGTTGTTGAGAATGAGATTGGTCGCAAAATCAGATCTCTCCGCTCAGATTGAGGGGGAATTCACTAGTAATGAGTTCAAAGCCTATCTGGAAGCTCGCCATATTTGTTGATAGATACCTCCGCACACACTGCAGCAAAATGGTGTTGTTGAGAGACAGAACAATATGATCATGGAGATGGTGCATTGTATGATCGATGATTTAGGACTAGTGAAGACATTCACGGTCGAAGCAACGAAGATTGTAGAGTATTTGTTGAACAGAGTGCCCATAGTTGCCCTTGGAGTAGCTCCACATGAGGCATGGTGAATCGGAAGCCATCCATTGCACACCTCAGAGTATTTGGGTGCAAAGCCAACATGCACATACCCAAGTAGAGGCGAAAGGAGTTGGACATGAAGTCGAGAAACTCATCTTCATTGGCTCAATGAAGAAGCTCTGGGTACTGGTGATGGATCCAAAGACTGAGAAAGTTTACACCAACAAAGATGTTGAGTTCTTTGAGAAGAAAGAAGTTGAGGCTCCTTCTACAGACTCACCTAATGTAGATAACACACTTGTTGTGAAAACAAAAGTAGATGTTCCCATTGATGATGACAGTGATGATGGGGATGATGGTGATGATCAGACATGACCACAACCCACGGGAACAACACAACGTATGCCCAAGTGGTATACAAACATGATTTGAGATGCGAAGTTGGATGCTCCTCCAGACACATCCACCACTGGACCACGGACTCGTAGTAAAGCTCATGAAGAGGTAAATTTTGCTTTGATGAGTAGAGTTGTTGAATCTATTGAGCCCTCTATTGTCCAAGAATTCCTACAGTCAAAATCTTGGAAAGATGCCATGGATGTTGAGTATTAGCCAAAGTGATAAAAAACAACACTGGCATTTGTCGATCTTCCCCAGGAAGAAGCCCATTAGTTGCTAAACAAAGTACAAATAGATGGGACTATTGACAAGTACAAAGCGAGACTCGTAGCAAAGGGGTATGCACAGAAGGAAGGCATAGACTATGAAGAGACATTTTCTCCCACAACTAAGATCAAAACAATCAGGATGATCTTTGTTTTAGTTGCACAATTTGGATGGAAAGTCCATTAGATGGACGTGAAAAGTGCCTTTCTAAACAAATATCTACAAGAAAAAGTCTACATGACTCAACATGAGGGTTTTGTCGTATGTGAAGAAGAAACAAAGGTATGTAGACTCGTCAAATCTTTGTATGGCCTTAAACAGGCACACCGGGATTAGTACATCAAAATAGATGCTCATCTCATTCAACATGGATTTGTGAGAAATTCATATGATCCCAATCTCTACTTCAA
This sequence comes from Taxus wallichiana var. yunnanensis, assembly GCA_018340775.1. NCBI lineage: Eukaryota > Viridiplantae > Streptophyta > Pinopsida > Cupressales > Taxaceae > Taxus > Taxus wallichiana. The sequence goes on along the minus strand of CM031241.1, from coordinate 601,615,273 downwards.
GAGGCAAGGAGGAGAGATTGTGATAGTTGTATATGTCGACGATCTAGCAGACAATGAAGACGATCGATGTAATGAAGAAAGATCTTAATTGATCATTCAACATGACAGATCTCGGGCTCATGCACTATTGTCTTGGATTGGAAGTATGGTAGAAGGAGAATCATATCTTTGTTTCTCAGTTGAAATATACCAAGACAACACTCGAGAAATTCAGGATGATGGATTTCACACCGATTGCTACACCCATAGAGATGAGACTTTAGTTATATCGTATAGATTAGTCTCATTTACTTGACATATACTAGACCAGATATCAACTTTGCAGTTAGCTATCTTTCATGGTTCATGTAGGAACCTAGAGTTTTTCATTGGAAAGTAGCAAGGTAGATCTTGAGGTATCTCAAGGGCATTATGGATCTTGGTCTAGAGTACAAGAAGAATGCTTAGTTCTTCTTGATTGGATATTCGGATTCAGATCATGTAGGTAGCATTGATGACAGGAAATCCACTTATGTATTTGTATTCTTTTTGGGATCTGGACCGATATCATGGGGAAGCAAGAAACAAAACTTTGTTTCTTGATATTCCACAGGACAAATATCATGTTGTAGGTGGAGTTGTTTGCGGCGATATGGCTACATCTTATACTCGAGGGTCTTAGAGTACCACAGGAGGAATCCACCACCTTGTATGTTGACAATGAGGGTGATCTCAAACTTTCGTAATCCAGTGTTTCATGAGAGAACCAAACACATTGAGGTTCAGGATTTTATTCATGGGCATGCTTTGAAACACAATAAACAACTTTAGTTTTGTCAACAACTAAACAACGAGTAGATGTTTTCACGAAGTCACTTGCACATGATAAATTCTAGTTGTTCAAAAGTTCCTCTCCTCTTCACTTGAAGCAATGCAAAATTAAGGGGGATTATTAGGTGAAACATATTAGGTAATTATGCATTGTATTTAGTATTTTACCTTAGTTACTTTTTACCATAGGTAACTTAGTTTTTAGTGTGGTAATTAGTGGCTAGATGGGGTAATTATTTGTTATATGGTTTTGGTTGTTTAAACCATATATTTAGCATTTTGCATATGTACGTAAAATATTGTTATGCTGCACAACTACTCGATTGTTTGCATTCAATCGGCCCAATGTATATAAGCATTGCAACTTGATTATTATGTAACTTGATTTTCTAGTTCAATAAGATTGTCAGCATCCTCCTTGTGTGCTTCTTGCACAATGATGATAGACTTGGATCGGTCCGAGCCTTGAGGAAAGACTTGATCCGAGTGAAGAAGGAACTCAAGGATGACACTAAGAACAAAGGTCACACCAAGGTGAATTTCCCAAATAAATGTTTTGTGAGATTTGTTAAGTTATAGGGCATGCAATCAAGGATCGACCATACAATTTGTGGAACAAGAGTGCCTAATTACTTTTGATACAAGGAGAGCAATTGAAATCACCCACCACACCACCAAATAATTTCCGATGCCAAAATAGTAGTGGCTTCAAGAGTCGAAGTCAGTATGATTCCTAAGGATGGTGATTGTATAGTGTCGGACGTGCAATGAGTGGGGCCATTTTGCAAGAGATTTCCTACTAATTAAAAAACAATGGACTTCTTTAGAAATGGTGCGAACACAAGGACCATAACAACGGCAATTGTTCTAAGCAAGTAAGCGACAATGTGCTTGATGTAGTTGAGGCAAGGAAATAATGGCAATTACCAAAGCCCAAGTGAATAAAGCTAATTACTCGACCCACATATGGAGAAAGGAAGGCTCAAGCTAAAGCAAGGCGGAAGTTGAGGGCAATGGTTGAAGAACGATGTCAATTGCATGGACACGCAAGTACAGTGACATACAAACTTGACTTTGACAAAGTTATTACAAGACAAGTCTTTTAGACCACTATCCTTGTGAAGATAACTAACTTACCGTAAAGTTCCAGAACTCAAGATTGCTATAATTGCTACTATACAAGACATTGGCCCAAACATGGAACATATGTTGCCTCTAATGACAAATGGTGTAACATTGAGTGACGGGAGAAGAAAAGGCAAAAGAATGAACCCATAGTTGAGCCCCCATTGTTAGGTGACCAAGTGATTGATCCTATGCTTTTGACAATGGATCTAGTCCAAGATAACGACACGAAGATTGATATCTCTCAGCGTTTTAGAGGGTACCCAAGTAACAAATGAAAAATTCTCGGCCTAGGGAATGTGGGGAGATGGAAACAATTGAGTTTGGCCTCTGAGGTGTTCTTGCAAAGTAGAGGTTACAAATCTTGTGATAGTTTTATGAAAAATGGAAACCGTATTTGATTTGGGTTCTTCGAGTAGATGAGGGATCCCATCTTCCAAATTAGAACAATTTATGTTGTAGGAGATTATTTATGCTTGAAAATTGGGCTAACATTTTGAAAAATTCCCTAAACCCGTTTTTCTTGATGTACATCTTGTATGAGGATCCAATTGAGTTGTTATATGCTATTTAATGAAGGTGTTGAAAATGGAGAACATTGGTGAATGATGATAGAACTTCATTAATGGAATTTGCCTTATTTTGAGTTCATGTGTATGACTTGAAGGAGAATAAACTGTCCTACGTGGTTTATAAAGCTAAAGCTACTTCATGTGGAGTTATATGGACAAAATAGGAGTGTTCATGTTTGTTTTCGGAGTTTTCATTGAATGTGGGCTAATTAGGATAACCTTCGTCTTTTTATCCGTTGTTTGGTGTGGATTTTATATTTATGAAATTGACATTGAATGTATGTGTGGTGGGAGTGAAGGATTGATCAATTTGCAAGATTGGACAGCCACTAATTTGTCCCTCCTAATATTAAAATATATTAGTTTACACTTAATGAACAATTTTATCTATTAACTAATGTTCGGTTATGAGCTTCCCCAGCTACAATGTAACTTTTTACAGCATAATAAAGTGATTAACATGCATGTATCTCAGTGTGCCATGTGCCTTCTAGTTTCTCTTGATTCTCTCTCATATTTTTTAACATTGGTATCAGAGCCTCTATTCAAGATAACCCTAGGAGAAGTGTATGAATAGCAAGGTGTAAAGTTGAGGAAGCCTTCAAAGAGGGTACAAACTGCAGGAGAAGATTTGAAGAAGGAAAAATTTGTAATCAGTCATTTGTCATGATATTAAGATCGTGATTTTTCAAGTTGTATTTTTGAAAAAATGATTTACTTTGAAGAGCGAAGGACATGAAGGGAAGTTGCAGTTTGTGAACATTGCAGTTTGACTCAACAGAGGCCATAGAGTATGCATGAAGACCAGCTCTTGATTTCCAAAAACGTCTGACAAAGAAGAAAATTGGCAGAACGAGAGATTGACAGTGTTTTGGGCTTATCTGGGCTTATATGTAGGGTGCACAATCAGAAGGATTGTCCAGAGTTCTATACGAACTGGGAGAAAATTGTTATATAAAAAAAGCTATTGCAGACTTTTGATGACAGTTTTGATTCCAGTTTTGCAATTTTCCAGTGAACACAAGGCACATAATTTGTAAGATGTTGAGGAGGGTTTCAAAGAGAATGAATTAGAAGACCACTTTTTTAGTTGATATGTGCTAGGAAAGAAACTATAGCAGCCTTGTGAGGGCACGGGGATTGTAGCATTCTCGTGAGGGCACGGGAGTGTCATTTCCTCCTGAAATCAAGGCGCATACATGATCTGCAGTAGAAATGACTTGCAAACCACAATTTTTACATACTTGACTGATAAAAGAAATAAGAGGCACGGAATTGCAGATTGAAAGGCATTTTTGCAATGAACAGTCATGCTAGGGCACGGAAAAGAGATGAAGACAAAACAAATGCAGAAAATTAGGGTACATAAAGTTTCCAAGTACTCAAATTTGTGTCCAGACAGCAGATATTTGTGAGTAATTTGACATAAATGAATCATATTAAAATTCAAATTCCACTGTAGACTTTGCAGAATGTGCATTTCCTTTTGCTTTAATTTGCAGGTCACAAGGTAAAAAATAATGGCCAATATTCAAAACCTGGTTATGTCAGAAGGGCATAAGTTGATTGGTCAAAATTATAATATCTGGAGCAACAAGATTTTGACAATCATAGAGTATCAGGATTGTGATAAAATCGTTCTTGGCATTGAAGTAAGACTTATGGTGGATTTTGTGGGTCATGACAAATGCCTTAAGGAGGCCTTGTTGTTGTTGAAATTGTCCATGTTAGATGATTTCATACCTGAGGCCCGTAATGCCACTGAGACAAGTGTGCTTTGGACTAGGCTGAAGAACAAGTATCAAACTTTGGAGAAAGCCGGGTCTTATACCTGAAGAAATTGCTGCTTTCTGCAAGGATGATGATAGGTCCCTGTTAGAACATAATCTTCAGATAAAATATCTCCAAAACCAGCTTTCTGGCATCAACAAAAGTGTGGGTGTGGATGATCTGGTTGCACTTGTTTTGAATAGTTTGCTCCCTCCTATTAAACATTTGTGGAGGGTCTACATTTGATGGTGGAAAGCTACATCCCAATGTTTGATTAGGTTAGTTCCTCTTTGTTACAAAAGGAACGGAGGCAAACACAATCTATTTTGATCAGTTGTGGATAGATAGAGAGTGTTTTGATTGCTCAGTCAAAGGAGATGGAAACTTTACCCTAGGGAATCTTCTAGATACAAGGTGAAGTGCCATCTCCGCCATAAGGTTGGGCATATAAAAAAGGATTGTCAGAAGTGAAAGTATGATTCAATACGATAAAAAGTCACGGATGAGGCAAATGTTGCTGGTTCATTGATTTGGCGCATCCAAACATTTTTTTCGTGTTGTAGGGACTGGTATGTAACATTTATTGCAATTTATAGTTTAGTTATATTTGTTGATGGAGAGTCGATTGCAATAGAGGGGATAGGTGATATTCGTATGGTCATGAATAATGTAAACTTTAGTGGAAGGAGTGTTAAGTATGTTCTCGGCATGTATAAGAATATCCTATCTATTAGTTAGGTGTTAGAAAATCCCAACAATGCTGTAATTTTGTTGGGAAGTAGTGTATTTTGTCGAATGTGGAACAAGAAAAGGTAATTGCCCATGCATTAAGCAAGGTTGCTAGCTAAGTCTCAAGGTTCAAGTTTGAGTTTGAGTTTTCCGAGGATAAAATTTGTTTCAAGTTCGCCCAATGAATAAAGTTCGGAAAAAATTTGCCATTAAATTCGAATAATAGAAAATATGAATAAATATACACTTCAAAATTAAAAATAAAAAAAAATACATTCTTTTATAAAAACAAACTTAAAAAAATAAATTTAAATAAAATAAATATAAATATATAAATAAAAATAAACAAATAAAAAACATTAAAATCACTAAAATAAACATTAAAACTTAAAACACATTGATAAGTTATAATGATTCACTTAATTAAAATCTTAAATTAAAAAACATTAAAAAAATTAAACACAAAAACATAAACATAAAAGCAGAAATATAACTTAACAAAAAAACATAAAAATAAAATAACCTTCTACGGTTCAACAAGTCGGGCATGAGCGGAAGGCATGAAGGGCAATGCAGGGTCGTATCCTCAAATAGAACATGACAACAAACCACCGTCTCTACGTAGGACATGGGAACCAAAGGCGGGCACCACCGATAAAGCATTGTTGCCTCTAACGACACCAACCAAGTGATATCAAACCCTAAAAACGACCTCAAGATTATTGATATTTATGCTTGGGTCTCTTGTTCAAAGCTGTTGGTGAGTGAACAAGCACGTTGAAATGTGAAGAGTCCTTTTTCTTGCGATTTTCTTGATGAATTTTGGCGAATTTAGACGATTTTTTATTGGAGTCGCAAATACAACAAATTTTGACTTGAAGCAAAATATTCGCCGAACCCCGTGACTTAGGTTGCTAGTATAGGCTTGTTGATTCTGCTATAGTCAAAAGCACACGTGGAAGGAGACTACTCTATAGGGTGTGCGGAAGGTGCATGGCGAGTTGGCAAGAAAAGCCACCTAAAGAATTGGGAGGGTGACTCTGCAATCTAAGATGCACAAGCAGTGCATGCTGAGTTTGCAAGAAAAACAACTCAAAGAATTGTGGCGGGTGACTCCACTATTTAGGATGTGCGGGAGGTGCATGGCAAGATGGAAAGAAAAACTACTCATGGCGAGACAATATGAAATGCCATTCAATCAAAGGCAATGACTCAAAGGTCAGTAGAGCATGGTCAATTTTCTCTTCTTGTTGCGAAAGGCTTATCCTAACATGAGGGAATAGATGAGGAGATGGTTGTTTCTCCTACTATGTACTTGGTTTTTAGTCCCATTGCCAAGATGGTCACATTTTGCTTGCTTCTCTCCATAGAAGCTCAATTTGGTTTCTTGAATGAAGATTTGGATGAAGTGTACATGGTGCTGCCTAAAGGTTTTTGGGTACTTGAATGTGATCATCTAGGTTGGAGATTGATTGAGTCCTTGCATGGACTTTAGGCTCCACGAGCTTTGTATATTCATAATGAGTAGCATCTCCCATATTCTGATTTCAGCACTATGGAGGTCGGGTTGAAGTTATCAACCAATGATATCACTGTACTGAGAACTGGTGGACAACTTGAATATTTTATGTCTACGCGATTGGATCTTTTTTTGTAAGCTATCGTTTTGGTTTTTGTCTACACTAAAGCTCATACATTTGACAACAATAAAACTTCATAGGACTACTACAGATTTCAGAATAATATCTAAGGAGGAGCTGACAGATTTACTGATCAAACTTCTTGGTTTTATTATATTTGGAAAATTTCGGGGCAAACATGTTATCTCGGTTTAGTCATTAAAGGGGGTATTAAAATATATCTAAGATACCGATACGACAGGGGGAGGGGGCAGAAACTGATATGAAACATATCGAGAGTGGGTGCGAGGAGATACGGCGGTGGTAGCGGGTAGGGTAAGGGTCGGCCTTGCCTTGCCACTCTGCAACCTCCACATCAACTCTGCCTGTCGTATTTTTGCCTATCGTCATCTCGTCATGAAATAGGGTTTCGTATGCTTTCGTATTTTTGCTTGAGATTCGAAGATGGCCTTTGGCCAGGAACGATCTGTGGAGGTCCCGATCTGCTTTGGTTCGTGGAGGTCCCGAAGATGTGTCGAATATGTTCTTATTCCCCTTATTGGCGCAAGCTTAGGTTATACGTTGTTTTAAATTGATTTTTTAATATTATTTATTCATTAAGATTTTCTTTTGTTTGTATAACTTTTGATTTTTTTTATTACGTTTTTAATAGATTATAAAATATCATTTGAATAATATTTGTGTGGGATTTCAGTTCGTATAATTTAGATATTATAGTTTTTTAATAACTTATAGAATATAACTCATTTCTTATAATTTTATGTTATTTTTTTAGTTTTTATTATATAAATTTAATTTAACATTTTTATTTTAATGTGGTTTTTATATTTTAAGTTATAGTTTTTGGTTTTTATTATATAAATGTAATTTAACGTTTTTATTTTAATGTGGTTTGTATAGGTTTACAAATTATTTATATGAAATGTATATAATGTTAATTTTTTAAGAAATATATAATGTTAATTTTTTAAGAAATGTATATAATGTTAATTTTTTAAGAAATGTATATAATGTATTTAGAAGGCTGAAATTTATATATTTTTAATTTTTTATATATTGTTTGTACTGCCGTATCCAACGCCGTATCCGGGGCCAATTTTTTTTTTTGCCGTATTCGCATATTGGATACCCTGTACCCGCTCCCGTATCCAAAACGTATCGACTACTTAGAAATATATTAGTTAACACTTAATAACTATTAGTTATCTATCTAATATTCAGTTATGAACTTCCCCAACTACAATGTAACTTCTTCTAGCATAATAAAATGGTGAACATGCTCATATCTCAGTGTACCGTGTGCCTTCCAATTTATCTTTATTCTCTTTCTAATATTTTCTGACACCTAACTTGAGTGCATCATATGGTATCAAAACTGGTTGCAAATTTGGGGAAAGGAAGAGTTGAAGAAGGAAGAAGCTGCTGGCAATGAGAAGTTCTGATTGGCGTGTGTAGATAGAATACCAAATGTGAGGCAGACCACACATAAGAGAAGAGGAATTTGTTCTCCATCATATGTAGAGGGTTAGAGAACTAAGAATTGAAGAAATGGCGCAGAGAATAGCCAGAGAGAGAGGTGACCTAGAGCCACAATTATCAGCAGTAGAGAAAGTGTTAGCAGATACCGTGTTCAGATTGGATGCCTTGTGGAGAAGACCAACAAGAAAAGAAAAGAAAGCTTTTGAGAAGAAGACTGTGGAGTCGAGAAGAGAAGAGCCCATAAAAGAAAATAGACTAAAAATGGTTGTGGTGAAAGGAGAACCCAAATCTGAAGACCTTTGTTTTATAGGAAGAGAGAACCCATAAGGTTTGATGAGGTGGTTTGTGGAGTTGGAAGTTTATTTCAAGAAGAGATAAATATTGAAGACCCCAAGATAGAAAATGCTGCAAGTTCGAGATTTTGTGGTGGTGCAACTATATGCTGGAGAGATCTCCAAAAAAAGAGACTAGAAAAAGGTAAATATGAGGCAAAGATGGAAACACATGATTTCCAAGTTGATGGACCAAGTTGTGCACTCAAGAGGCGAGTCTGAATGGTTGAGAAAGCTTCATGTTTTGAGGCTTAAGAGTGGAGAGAAGAAGATTGGCTTCAAATGCAACGAGAGAGGGACGTTGCCATGTTAACAACACAAATCTGTTTTGAGGTAAAATGAAGGATGAGTTTTGGAGGTTATGACAAAACTAAGATTGGTGATGAGGAGGCAATAAAGATTTTGTTTCTAGCAGCCTCGATGAGAGACAAAGTGGGAGTCATGCCGTGAGAAGTTGTTGCAGAAGTATGTGTTTTAGAGGACATGAAGGTGGAGGTAAATGAAGTGAAAGTGAATGCACGTGAGTAGAATTTTTAGGGAGCATTGAGTGGAGAAGAGAGTGGTGTTGTAGCAGAGGAAGTGCCGTTCGAAGAGATGCAGATGGGAATGTTTGATTCTCATAATATCTTGTATGCTAAGTTTTTGCAGATAATGAAAAAAGTGCAGGAGCTGAGAAAGAGAAATAGGCTGGGAAGATCAAAGTAGAAGAGGCTCTTACACGTCCTATGAAGTTGAAAGAGCATGGGACACAAGATGTGGACAGTGGATAGATTTCACTGTTTCAGTAGTAGAGGATTGTCCTCAAGTTTGCCTGAAGGCAATAGGGAGTGGGCAACTGATGCTTTCAGCCCAAGGATTCCCTCAAGAAGATTTGCAAATGGGAATTCAATTACAGCTACAGTGAGAGGTGGGTGATAGGACTCTCACAAAGGAAATTGATAGGGATTGACAATGATGATATGTCCTGCATCCAAGGCGACGGGAGAGAATGTTGTACATTCATTCTCCATCTTGAGAGATGGCAGAAAGAGAGAGAAGAGAAGACCCTTCAAAAGGTCAACCACATTCTTTGTTAAAGGAATGAGTAGAGAATAGTGGAATTATTCTCCATTTGAGAGACGAGAAGAGGGTGAAGTTGAAGAAGGCCAAGCCCAAATATTGTTGGTAGAGGTTGATCCGAACAAAGAAAGAAATTATATTAATTTCTATGGATGACAAAATAGGTCATTCGGACTTGAGAATACCACTTGCAATAGAAAGTGCTAGGGTAAATGAACCCTAGGAACAACCTATCAGCTACACAAAAGAACAGGAACAAAAACATAGAAAGTGAACAAGGGGTAATCCCAGTACTGTAAAGACCCAACCCATGTGGTTAGGGTATCAAAATAAATAATCTTGTGGAGGTAGCAAGAACTAGAAGAACAAGAACCCCTCAAAGAACTTGGGCTGATGAAAGTTGGAGAAACTGGATGGTAGCCTCATCAAATATCTAAGACCATGCCAGGGATAGAGGAAGAACCCTTGGACAACAAGGAAAGATGAAGAATGTCATCCTTTTGACATAGAGGCAAAGGAGGAAGAGATGATGGACATGTTTCTAAAATGGACAATGGTGAATCTACAAGTTGTTGCACTTGTGGGAGCAACCTAATTGGAATCGAGAAGATTTTCAAGGTTGCAGATGAATGACAATCTGAAGCAAAATAGGTGCAAGCTTCTTTGCACATAGTAGGCACATAATGCCAAGGGAGATGTAAAGAAGATGAAGTGGCAATCAACTTGAAGCTGATGAAAGAAAGAAAAGGAGAGAAGAAATGAAAGAGGTGTTGAACTAAGGCAAAGGCGGTTGGTTCAAAACCAATAAAGGCTGGAAAAACAATGCAGAGAAGAGGAGGAATAGGACTTTGTGGAGCTGGATGGTTATAAGTGGGAAAAAACCCACAAGAGGATGGAAAGGAGGAGTATCGAGCTAGGTGGAGAGGATGGAAAGGGAGAAAGAGGAAGAAACTAAATGATTTTTTTAAAGGTTCCTATGCATGGGAAGGGCATGCCATAGCCTCACTTGTTGGGTTAGAAGGGTGTATGACTCAATTTTATTTGTGAGCACTAAGCTCACAATCCAGGTCGGCTGATGAAGGAGCATTTGTGTGTGATATGTAATCTTGCGCCATCCAAAAATTATGTAGCAAGTGGTGTCAAGCTCATTGTTTTATGTCATTTTATTGTAGTTCTTCAATAATTCATTGTCTCTAGAACATCATGTTGCCATCAATTACAGAGGAATCTGATTTGGAGTGTGATCATTGGTCCAAAGAACATTTAAAAAAATCCATCAAGAGAACTTTAAAAAAGCAAAGTTGGAATTTCGTTCGAATGTTTGGCATAGCCAAATAAAGGTTGAAAAGGACTTTCAAACTTTTGTGAAAGCATATTCCAAGTGGGTGGAGCATGAAGAACTTGAGTCAATCAACTAAAGCTTGAAATATTCATTCCATGTTCTATCGGTTTAGAGTGATTTTGGTCAAGAATTCAGATTTGTAGCCATGTGCAAGATGGGTCTTGAGTGGAGGTTGCAGAAGGATGGGAGGTATCACTTATGATGCTTTGGAGGCATACAACATGTCAAATTGGACAAAGCAAGTCTTGTTAAACGAAAGCATTGTAAAAATAATTTATTAGTGTGCGAGGGACATTTTGAGCATTTTTAGGTCTGTGGAAATGCGAAGAGTCATGGAAACGATGGGAAATGCCCCCATACTTTAACAATGATGTGGAGAATTGAAAAATGCAGCCAACACTTGAACAACGAGAAGGAAAATGTTTTTATGGAAGAGGAAAAAGCGTTTTTTTTTCTTGGAAGAGGAAGGGCATTGAGGTTGGGAAGATTGGGAACATTTTAGAGGGTGCCCAATTAAAAGATAAAAAGCTCTCGGCATGGGGAACACATGGAGATATAAAAATTGAAGTTTTGCCTCTCCACCTATGTATACAAACTGTTAATAACACAAATGATAGAAAATTGGGCTAAAATGCCTAAACTAGTTTTCTGTGATGTATATCTTGTATGAGGATCTAGTTAAGTTTTTGTAGGCTGTTTAATGATATATGCATGGATAACATTGGTGAATGATATTAGAACTTGATCAATTGAATTTTTCTTATTTTGCTTGGAAGAGGAAGGGGCATTAAGGTTGGGGAGATTAGGACTGTTTTAGAGGGTGCCCAGTTAAATGATAAAAAGCTCTTGGCATGGGGTACACATGGAGATCTAAAAATTTAAGTTTGGCCTCCCTGCCTATGTATACAATCTGTTTATAGTAAAAATGTCTGAAAATTGGGCTAATTGTTTGACAAATTGCTTGAATTAGTTTTTTGTGATGTATATGTTGTATGAGGATCCAATTGAGTTTTTGTAGGTTGTTTAATGAAGCCTTATGCATAGATAACATTGGTGGATGATATTAGAACCTGATCAATAGAATTTTTCTTATTGAGTTTATGTGTATGCTTTGATAGAGAAGAAACAAACCTAAGTTGTCAATAAAGCTAAAACTACTTCACATGAAGTTATATTATATGGACAAAAGAAGAGTGTTCATGTTTGTTTTGCGATTTTCCATTGACTGTGGGCTGATTTGGATAACCTTCATCTTCTTATCCTATTGTTTGGTGTGGGGATGTTTTAGTTAATGAGATGGTCATTGAATGTTTGCGTGGTGGGAGCGAAGGATTGATCAAGCTACATGCGTTGTCAATCTTTAATTTGACTCTCCTAACTTGAGTGGATTTGTTTGTCCATAAAAACCCAAGAAATGTTGAAACAACTCGGTGAAGCTTGCCATCATGTATGCGAGAACGAACAATCTATAACGAGGTGATTAATCTCTTTTTCATTACCGAGATGTAGCACACGTCTATAAGGACCTAAGTAATCTCTTTTTTTGAGCCTTGCCTTTATAAAAATCTTTCCCTTAGCAGCTATGAACTGAAACACCCTAACTTTATGTTGAGCCTTTGACCTCCAAAATTGCTTTCATATTTCTGTCTGAAAACACTAGGAAAAGCCTTTCCAAGTACTTGTAACCATTTTGCACCACCTAATTTGCGGATCCATCAAAGTTTTAGTGAAGTTTTTCATGCTTGTTACTCGGGATTTTGAAAATCGATAAAGTATTCTAAAGCTTTATGATCATAGCCCCACTTCTTCCCCATTAAAAAAGTTCACTAGGTCCTTCCAAACTCTTTTTCTCATCCAAACCGTTTCTTGAATCAATAATAATCCTCGACTTTAACCCTTTAGCTTTGGTGACAATCTTTTTGTACCGAACTATTGTGTTTGGTTATTGGGTACTCATTTGACTAGTAGTCCCAAAATTTTGCCGTATCCCCAATTTATATTTTCCATAAATGAGCCCTTTGTATAAGGTTTCGAGTGTAGCAAATATTGTTCCAAATGACCATTCCTTTTGGCGTGTTTGAGGTAGTGAAAATTCTTTTAGGTTCCTCACTATCCAAGTACTTTTTATGAAGAAGGCGACTTTAGCATGCTTTCGGGTTCTACTTTCATTCACCAAATTAATTTCACACCAAGGACAAGATTCATCTCTTTATAGTTTTAAATCGTATGAAGTCAAACCTTTTGTCGAGAAAATTAGAGGAAATTTCTTTTGGTCCTTAGTTCCTTCAAAAAGAAGAGGTGCACGATCCTATCAAGTCTTTTAGAATATTTAGGGCTTAAACACTTTGAATGGGAAATGATTGTTGGACTTATTGCCAAAGGGTCAAGTCAGTATGCTACAAAGATCCATTTACCCATCCAACCATACAAATTATAATGCTTGCTCACCAGTTCCACCCATCGATTTTCTTTGTCCTTCCCTTAAACATGGGAAACTTGATGTATGTGTTAGGTAGGATATCTTGTTCACACCCTAATATTCTAAAGCAGTTAGCCAAATAAATTTGATCATTGCTTGCCACCTTTATAATGAAAACCTTAGATTTCTTCCGATTAATTTCTTGTTGAGTCCACTTCATACTTTAGAGAGTTTATTTGATGCTATTAACTCTGGACGGTTTGCTCGATTGAAGGCATTGTGACATATACAAACTGCATAGAGTGATAGCTTACCCATTAGTAGAAAGTTTGAACACTTGTATATTTTGTTTCCTATTTTCTTCATTAGTGTCTTTTTAGCTAGATTCCACGAGGATGATATAGAGAACGGGAATAGAGGATCCAAGTCGAAGATCTCAAGAGGGTTTAAAACACGCTCAAGGAGAGCCATTGACCAATGCTGAAAACATAGGAGTTGCATACCATTCCTTCACTCAATCATGTCAGTCCTTAGAGAACACAAAGTGATCATGAATTTGATCGAAGAAGTGCCAACTCAACCTATTATATACCCTGTGGATACCCAATTTTAACAACATTCCTCACCTCCCCACCAAAACCCAATGAATGTCATGTACAATAGTTGCCCCTTCTAGAATTCATCTTCCTTTCATGAATCCTCCTTGTTTTGGAGAGAGAATGCAAGGCAAGAGATGTTTCAATTTTGTTAGCCATAACCATAGATATAATCTTGTAAATTTTGTTCAGAGAATTGTCTAAAATTGTTCAAATTCCTTGCATCTTGGATTTTGGGATGAGCACAAAGAAGGTAGTGTTCAAAGCTTTCAAAATATTTTGAGATTGCTTAGATTTATCAACAAATGTTACCTTTTACTAGAGGTCTCAAAAGTGATGAAAGAATAGAGTACAAGAGTTGTTAGGGCCTTGGGCTCTATGTCCATGTATATCAAAGAGAACGTTTTTATCTATTCCTTTGTTGCCATTGTCGTTAGAATTTGGTTCTGACTATTGGAGACAAGATTCAGGGTATTACAAAGTAAGAAGTTTGAGCTTCTTTTGTATCCTCTACCTCTTCTAAAAAAGTCTTCAAAATGGTTCACCTTTGTTTCCATATTGTAATGTCCCCTTTTTCAAGCAATAATTAATTGAGGAAGGTTGATATCCTTTAATCCACTCCCTTGGATTAAAGGGATTTTATTTAGGGAAATCGACTTTCCTTGTGCATTTAAAAATTAATATTAATTATCTTGGGCAAGTCACATTTTTGGGAAGCAAATCGATTTATTCCTTGGGCCAATTAATTATTATTTGGGATAAATTGATTTAATTAGGCAAGTCGATTCCTATGGTGCTTTTAATTGTTATTTAATTCCTCTCTTGTATTTAATTTAAATATATTTTTAGAGGGAATTAATAATTGGACTTGGAGTTTGACTTTTATAGGCCAAGAAGAATATTTTTAAATGTATCTCTCCTTTCAAGAGTTGGGCACCAAAGTTGGAGGGAAACATTGGAGATTTAAATTGCCAAAGCTATAAAAGAAGATGAGGCGTCCCTTTTTTGGCATGTTGACGGTTTATCAAACTTATCTTCATGCTTGAAGAGGGATGTATGCCCACTTGTGATCCAAAAATAAAAGGTGTTCTTCAACACCACCATTGTGTGAAGTGTGTGACCTTTCAAACTTTGAATTGATAAGTTCTTGCATGATATTATTAATTTATATAAGGCGCCTTGTTTGGGAGTGTTTATGCATGCTTGTGGAGAGTTAATGAAGGATTTATGGTGATTATATGTTGCTGGTTTATTCTGGTGCAAATCGACTTGCTTTGGGAGTGTGTTTTGCATATTTTGGAGGTGTTTTAAGTGCTTGAAGGTCTGCTGCTATTTCCATATTTTTATCATGCCCAAATCGACTTGTTGAAGGACATTTTGGTATTATTCATGGTGATTTGATAAGGGTTTAAATCTGATTTATTTCTGCATGATATTCCAAGTGTATTGTGTTTATTTTGATGATATTTTGGGCCATATTCACTGCTGGAATTAACTAATGTCAAATCGACTTGCTTGAGGATAAAAAATATTATTTTGAGGTGATTTTTGGCAAGTTTACAAGCTGTTGTGTTCAAATATTTATTGCAGATTTGTGGGTCACTTTTGAAGGGTTTTGGAAGCATCTACAAGGCTGAAATTATTTATTTAATTTTCCTAACCCTAGGCGACTTGTATTCAGATTTTCAGGGCAGATTTGAAGTGGTTTTTGTTATCAAAAAATCAGTTTGATAGTTGGTTGGAAAGATTATATTTTTAGCTTTCATTTGCACTTTGTTTCATGAGAAAATATTGAGTTGGGAAGAAGTTATTAATTTTCAAAGTTCAATTGGTTTTCTGTGCATTTTATTATTTTCCACTGCTGCAAATTAAATTTGGTTTAGTGAAGTTTAAATTCCAACTAGCTAGCCCATCTAACCCATCACCTTGGCTCACTCCAACCCCATTTGGGTTGAATTGAAGCTAACATTGGGTTATTTGAGGTGAATCTAGAAGGGTTTGCTCTTCTAAGTTCATCTAAAAGTAATTTATTTACAAATTTAATTAGCTATCCTGAGGGATATTACACATACTTGTTTAAATTTGATTAAATATCCTGAGGATATTACACATACTTGTGTACATTTGATTTTCAGTATTTCCCTTGAGCTGGACATAAGTCTCGAGGATCTTATCTCCATGCCATCTCATAATGGTTGACCGATGAAAGAATTCCATGTTATGATCATCCTCTTGCAGCCATTGCATTGAGATTTTTGTTTCCAACAAACCTTCTCTTTCCTATTGATATTAACAAGCCATCTTGTTGTTAGGGCCATGCCTTTGAATGCCATTTTACATTACTTGTATGCAGTGAGCCTTAGCCACACATATATTGTTGAAAATCTCTTTATTTCAAGTTTCTTCTAGACTTTGAAAAAGGAAGCTAGACAAATACATAAAAACTTCCTAGTTAATCTTTAGAGGAAAGAAATGCAAAACAGATCGAGATGTCTCAAATTTAGTACGAAAAAACACATGTAACCTACATCAACATGTAATCACATTTAACTCACGTAAGGCACTGACTTATACCCTAGGAAACCCTTTCGAGAAAAACCGAACAACTAAGGAGCACTCAATTGTATTATTTAGTAATCAATGATTTTAAGAAATTTAAATCTTTATCGCAGGACTGAGATCAAAGGAATATAACAGTTTTAAGCAAGATCTATCATGCAAGAAACAAGCAAGTGTGTACAATAGGGAAATAAGAGTGACTTAGGTTGTATCAACATATACCGAATTGATTCTAGGTTGGGAAACAATTTGAGAAGGTTAATCTTGTAATGTACCCCCTTTTTATTAAAAATTAAAAAGAAGAGAAAATCGATTTGCACAAGTAAATTAAAATAAAATATATTTTTAATGTGCAAATCAAAAATAAAAGAGAAAATCGATTTCACCTTGGGATAATAAATTCATATTTTAAAGGTGAATTGAATGACTAAACAAGTTGCATTTTTCTAGGGATTATTTAAATATTGGATATTTAAAATAAAATGATTTCTTCCAGGGTATGGGTCGATCCATATGGGCCCCTTTTTGATTTAAATCTCTTTGCATTTAATATTTGTTATTGAGTGTGACTTTCGGGTATATTTTAAATAATATTTCCTCTTAGATTATGGCACAAAGATGGGAAAGAACTTTGGAGGATGTGCGAGTAAAAATATAAAAGAAGATATGGATACTCCTTTTCGCATGTTGACGGTTTATGAAATCTTATCTTTATGCTTGAAGAAGGATGTATTCCCACTTATGATAAAAAATAAAAGGTGTTCTTCAACACCACCCATTTGTGAAGTGTGTGTGCCCATTTGAGCTTGAATTAATATGAAGTATCCCTTATTGGGATCTTACCACAAAAAAACAAACACAGAAAATTGCAGCAATATACTAAATCTGATTTTTGCAGATTTTACGAGAAAAAGTACAGCTAGGGCAGTGAACAGAAAAATGTGAATAACTCTTAAAATACCCGTCCAAAATACTTGAAATTTTAATTGGAACAAGATAATAATATGTAGAACACAAGGAAATATTTTTGGAATTTTTCAGGATAACGAGAATCTGCGAAATTTACAGCATGCCTAGAATGGCAGGAAAAGAAAATTAATATCTTTTCGAATCAAATGCAATAAAGATGAAACTTTGGAAATAATATATATAAAAATAGTAGATAACTCTCCGACCTTGGATACGAAAAGATGTGAAACCCCGAAATTTTAGGCATGAATTCCCAAACAAGTCGCCCCCTTGGAAAACAGCCAAAACCCTTGTGAAACCCTTTGTAGATGATGCGAATCCTTCTTACATGGCTGTAGGTCGATCCGAAAACCAGTGAAAATCTCCACAAAAACTCTCAAAACCCTTCAAACCCTAATTTGCCAAATCCTGAAAATACCTCTGTAAAACAGCCACGAAATCCACTCAAATGACAAGCTAGGGTAGATCTTTCACTACAGAAGAAGAATGCCTGCTTATTTAGGGTTGGATCTTTCACCACCGAAGCTAGGGTTCCCGTGGGATCTTACTCCACAAGCTAAAAGTTGCAAACAGAGTTGCACCATGAAAAGAAATATAAGTGTATGTATGAATGACTATCCTTTCACCCCTCTTCTCCTTTTATAACCTTTTCATGTCAAAGAAACCCTAAAACCCCCCAAGGCGCACTTTCCCATGGAGAGGGCCCATTTAATAAATATTTTAAAGTTACTTTTTCCCCCTAGGCGCCTTGGCCCAAAAAGGCGCCCCCAACAAAGAAATATAACATTAAATGCAATACATATCCCTCAAGTCGCCAAAAAGGTACTTTAAGTGGCCCCAACGAAGAAACATAACATTAAATGCCAGAAGTGTCCACTTAAGTGATCCCAACGACAAAATAGAATACAAAGGGCCCATTAGACCCTCCCAACGCCCAAAATATAACAAAACCCTAGTAGGAACTAGACAACCATCCCTAATAACCTCCAAAGTCGTTAGTCCCTTGGGAATGACCAGGGCTAAGACCAAAATAGGGCCGTTAGGCTAACCCATTAAGTGGGGACATTACATAATAAATTTTGCAATCATTTCTCTATATGTGTAAGTCGCCATTTTTGGGAGAGGATATAAACTTGCTTTGAGAGTTTGGAGTGTGATTTATGGTGAATATCATTTATTATATGCTGCTGGTTTTCCCTTGATGAAATCAACTTGTCTAGGGCAATTTTAGAGCTGGTTTGGAGGTGATTTTATGCCCAAATACTTGTTGTTCATTTTCAAAATTTTGTAGGCTCAAATCGACTTGGTATGAAGCATTTTTGTATGGTTTTATGAGGTTGCATATGGAGGTTACAATCTGATTTATTTTATGCTTCTAATTGGGGCATTTTGTGGCCATTTTCATGTTAGTTTGGTTTACTTACACTGTTGGAATTTATTTAATACAAGTCGACTTACCTGGGCATGTATTAACAGTGTTTTGGAGGGATTTGAAGTGTTATTAAATATGCTGTTATAGATCTATTGATTGCAGATCTGGAAACTACATTTATTGACTTTTAGAGTGAAGGAAAAGTGTTGGAATTATTTTGCATATTTTACCCTAACCCCAATGACTTGAACTGCAGATTCGGGGGCTGTTTTGAGTGGGTTTCAGTGGGTGGAAAATTTTGATGTTGGTTGCATTTAAAAGCTCATAATTTTATCTTTCTACTGCACTTTGTTTCAAGCTAAAAGAGTTAATATTGTGGGAGTTATTAATTTCCAAAGTTTTCAGTCAATTTCAGTCAGTTATAATTTATTATTTTACTTCTGCAAAGTTTATTGGATAAAGGAGTGTAAATTCCAACTAGATAGCCCATTTGAACCCTTACCTTGGCTCACTCCAACCCTATTTGGGTTGTATTGAAGCCGACACTAGGTTAGTTGAGGTGAACCTAGAAGGGTTTCTCTTCTAAGTTTGCTTCTTTTGCAAGTAGATTAATAATAATTAATTAATATCTCACAAGGGGATATTACAGTGGTATCAGAGCTTCTTTCCTCTTTTCGTGTGGGTGATTTGTGTATGCAGGGTGATAAGAAGTTTTAGTGTTATAAAAAGAGAGATAAGGGAAACATGGATGAAGGAGCATTCACACCGGATCAAGTAAAAGTCTTGCACGAATTGATGCAAGGATGTGGGCAAGAACTACAAAAATCCATGAGTGAGCAAATGTCCAAACTCATCAAGGATGTTATGGGTAAAGATAAATCTGCAAGCTCCCATGGGGAGAGCTCACATAAGGGAGGTGATGGCTCTACACCTAAGTTTTTCAAAGATATCTTCTTGCCTAAGGAGACCATTAGAGAAAGAGAAGAAGAGGAAGAACCCACTTTAGTGAGCTAATAGATGCTCAAAGGTTGGAGTCTTGTTCTTTGAGCAAGCTACAAGAGACATGTTGAGGTTTGAGGAGTTTTGTGCACTCAAGATGGTCAAAAAGTCAAAAAGATTCCATAAGCAACCACATAAGAATCTTCAACAACGGTTAGGAAAGGTTTCACTCCCCAACTTTGATGGTTCTAACACAGTTACGGTGAGAGCTTGGTTGCAAAAGATGGAGACTTCTCCCTCAATCCCATGCAAGAAGAAGAGGCCCTCAAATTTGTCACCCTCCATTTGGAAGGCATGACACATGAGTGGTGGTTCCATGGTATGCACACCCAAGGCCATGATTTGATTGACACAATGGAAGAGTTTAGTCGAAGGATCATGGAGAGGTTTGATAGGAAGGACCCGGAACTTCATTTTAGGGAATTGGCTCAACTCAGACAAGTGGGTAATGTTGATGAGTATGTTGCAGACTTCCAAAAAATTGCAGTCATGGTTTCCGATGTTAGCGAAAAGAGGTTGGTTGTCCTCTTTACGGAAGGTTTGGTAGAACCTATAAAGGGTTTGGTAAGAGCTTTTAACCCTATGACTTTGCAAGATTGTATTACTAAGGCTCTAGACTTAGAATGTGCAGCTTATAGAGGGACTTATGGGCCTAAAGGACTGCATTCTAATGCCTCACAAACGCTGTCCAAAAGTGGATTTAGAGGGCAGCCAAGGTCTGATTTACAGCAGCCCCTTAAAGTGCAAGGAGGGCAGCCCCTTGGGTCATCAAAAGAGGCCCCAAAGAGGTTCAATCAGTCCCATATGCCACCTTACAAAAATCAGCCCCAAAACAGCTCACAAAAAGATGAAAGGGACAAACTAAGAAGAAAGGGATTGTGTTTTGACTGCAAAACTCCATGGGTAAGAGGTCACAATTGTAAAGGTAAAGGTCAAATCCATTACATTGAAATTATTGAGACTTTGAATTTGACATTGATTTGAACGATGCTAACCATGATACTAATGAAGAAGTGGATGAGCATGTGCAAGGAAATGAAGAAATGGAAAGCACCCTTGCTTCTCTTTCCGGTGTGCCTAAGTATCATGCATTGAGGGTGAAGGGCACCATTCAAGGGCAACGAGTTATTACCTTGGTTGACAGTGGGGCCACCCACAATTTCATTGATGAAGGTTTAGTGAGGAAAATGGGTTTGGAAACCACCAATTGTAAGGCTTTCAAAGTAACCAAAGTGGATGGGACTTCCCTTCCATGTTCTACATTTAAGATTGCACAACTACCTCTCATGCTTGGGAAGCACAAGGTAATTGATGATTTTTATGTTGTTGATATTGGGGATATTGATCTTGTGTTGGGTGTTCAATGGTTGCATTCTTTAGGTGATTTCACACAAAACTACAAAACCATGGAGTTGAAGTTCACTAAAGATGACAAGGAAATCATCCTAAAGGCATGGCAAATGGTGCACCACAAGAAGTGTCCATGAAGAGGATGGAAAGGGCTTTTAGAAGGGGTCAAATTGAGTGGGCAGCTGGCTGTTATATCACAGTAAAATCAGAAAAATCAGAATAGTCATTAGAAGGTGAGTTACAAGCTCTTTTAGAAAAGCATGTTCATGTTTTTGTGATTTTACCACATGGATCCCATGTGACTCGACTAAAAGATATAAATCCAAGAAGTATAAGACAATGTCACAATCAAAATCAATCAAAAGCAATCAAAAGCAATAGAAGAACTAGGAAAAGTTGTCACCAATGCCTTATCTTCGTACTTAGAAATCATGTAAACAACAATATACTAGAGGCGTGATGTGTTAGTAATAAGTGCATAATTTTGTGTCTACAATCAGCAATCTGTGGTTACAATACAATGACAGAGTAGCCACTCCTATAGTTCCAATCAGCACAGCTGGAAATTCCACAGGCCACTTATCCTTTTCTTGCAAATGCCATGGTTACTGTCTCATTAATAGTATATTTATCTCTACCACCACATGCCTGATTTATAGACTTTTTCAGCGCTTAGAGTACAAGAGAATTAACAGGACTTATTTCTAATAATTGACAGTCTATAATCAGACTTCTCAACCACCCAGTATGTATGATAAATTAACAGCAGTTTCACTAAATTTAGACAGCTCTTATCTAGTGCCTACATTGCATGGTGAGTTAACAACACTTAACCACCAAAATTAGCTGTCCTTGTGCATGCTGATTGATCATTCACTTATGCTCCAGAATTAGTGCTTTATTTTTCCTAGTTCACCTTTTATTCTCCCTCTGTGCATGCTCTTAATACATATACTACACGTGACAAAAAGATAGCCACATCAAGTGGGAAGCATGTGTACCCATAATTAATACAAAATAATTAAATTCCAGCATTAGGATTTGCAAGGTGTATGATACCTAATCCCAACATCCTAACACTTGTCATATACCTTGCAAGCGGAAAAGGAAACATCGACAAAAAGTGAACTAACTGCTAAGGGCAGAAATGCCCATAGCCTTGTTGCACCATCTGAACTTTTCTGTGCTCACAGGCTTTGTCAAAGCATCTACAACATTTACCAAAGTATCCACCTTCTCAAGTATAACCTTTCCATCCTCCATATCAGGAACAAAATGGTACTGCACATCAATGTGCTTTGTTTGCACGTGAAATGTAGGGTTCTTTGCCAAGCCGATGGCACTTTGACTGTAACAGCTAATTTTCATTACCCCTGACTCAGCCCAATATCTGATTACAATCTTTGAATCCAGACTGCCTCCCTTTAGGTATGTGTAGCTGCCATATACTCTGTCTTTGTAAGGGATAAAGCGACTATACCTTCCCGCTTACTCATCCAAATAATGGCACCATTAAACAGGCTAAACACATAGCCACTGGTAGACCTCCTGCTGTCAACATCTCCTGCCCAATCTAAGTCTACAAATCCCTGTATATCCACTGGCATATTATGAAACTTCCCAGCTGCCAAGATCCATGATAAAAAACAGAGTGGTCTAAGGTACCACGAAGATATCTGAAAACTCTCTTGATTGCCACCCAGTGATCCTTTCCTGGATTAGCCATAAACTGGCTCAAGACTCCCACTACTTGGGCAATGTCTGGTCTGGTGCATACCATAGCATACATGATGCTCCCAATAGCACTTTCATAAGGTGCATGACTCATGTTGTCCATCTCAGCAAGTGTCGAATGACACTGCTCAACTGAAAGTTTTGTTCCCATAAAAATAGGAACACTCACTGGTTCACAATCCTTTATGTTAAACCGGTTCAACATAGAGTTAACATACTGCTTCTGACTTAGCTAGAATTTTCTGTTAGCTCTATCTTGTAATCTCCAGCCCTAAGATAAACTTAGCATCTCCTAAATCTTTCATTTCAAACTATAATGAAAGCTGAGATTTTAAAACCCTTATCATATCCTTATTGTTACCAATCAGCAGCATGTCATCCACATACAAAGTGATAACAATAAAATGATCACCATCCTGCTTATAATAAACACATTGATCTGATTTGGATCTAACAAATCCCAATCTCAAAACATAAGAATCAAACTTCTTGTACCACATTCTAGGAGATTGTTTGAGACCATAACGAGATTTCTTTAACTTGCAAACCAATTCTTCTTTACCCTTTACCACATAGTGCTGCGACTGTGTCATGTAGATCTCTTCTTCCAAGTCTCCATGCAGGAAGGTACAGCAACAACAATAGATAACAAAATATCTGATGGATGTAACTTTAAGCTTTGCAACTGGAGAAACGTTCTCACCAAAATGTATTCCCTCCGCTTAGGAATAGCAACCATTTGCAGCCAACGAGTTTTCTTCTTTAAGGCATTTAAAATAGGTCCCTTATGTCGTTTTTCTTCAAAAATGGCATCTCCTCATCCATGGCCATCTTCTATGACTCACTATCATTCATCTCCTTTGCCTCTCTCACAATTCTAGACTCATCATAATGAGTAGACAAAGCAAATGTACATCTAAAATCAGGTGGGCTACACGTTTCTGGTTGCTTTGTTTGCTGAGTGGACCTTCTCACCCTGTCAGGTTGAGGTTGTTCCTCCTCTAAACTGTCTGAGTTGTCTGGAACTTGCTCCTTATTAGGTCCATTCTCAACTTCTACTTCAGCCTTCAGGTGCAGCCTCCTCGCTCTTTGGCTCAAGTTGCACT
This sequence comes from Taxus wallichiana var. yunnanensis, assembly GCA_018340775.1. NCBI lineage: Eukaryota > Viridiplantae > Streptophyta > Pinopsida > Cupressales > Taxaceae > Taxus > Taxus wallichiana. Next base: position 601,591,311 of record CM031241.1, on the reverse strand, counting down.
TTTGTTTTTGCATTATCACTTTGTCACTCAACTTTAAAAGATCTGATCTCTCTGTAGGTCACATTTTGACCATACACGTCTTCTGTGGCACAAAATTCCAAAGTTTGCATCACCCCTCTTGCCATCACCATATTTGATGAAGTCACATTTTTTTGCGTTGAAATCCAACTTGGATCTCTTCTTTTTAGGCACAGACACATATGCCTCTCAATCAAAAATTATGATATGCTGTAGTGAGAGCTTCTTGCTTGTCCAAACCTCCCGTGGGGTTTTGTCAAATAGCATGAGAAGATCTATTAATCAAATATCATGCTGTACTAACCGCTTCTGCCCATAATTTCTGATTCAAACCAGCTCCACTGAGCATACTTATAGCCCTCTCCATCAACATCCTTGTTGTCATGCTTTTTTGCAAGCCCAAAAATTCAAAACTTGAGCCATGACAACTAAGTAAGCCAAATGTGAAAATCTGCTTCAAAAACTCATTGAATCCCTCCTTGGCCAATTTGTTTTCCGTGTGGTGATCATATCAACCTTCTAGGTACTCCCAATATATCAAATAAGAATGTTCAAATGTTCAAAGTGATGTTTCAAGGGCAACACTTCCATTAAGTGAAGAGCAACAAAAGACTAGCTCTCGACATGCTCAAAAAGGCCAATTTTGGCCATTTCAAGGCAGTGTGCATCCTCCGGGAAGGTTCCAAAAGCTCATAATCATCCGGAGGTGGTATTGGAGAGCCAAGAATGTGTTGGAAGTGGTTTAGGAAGATTTATGGAAGATTTGGTGGTTTAGGGACAATCTGTGCAAAAACAGGTTTTTAGGTGTAAGGAATGAATGGTCAAATCATGAACCTGAACTTCTTCGGATGATTTTGGGAGCTCCGTAAGGAGTTAAAAGGCAATCAAATAGGCACTTTGTAAAGCTTAGAGAATCCTCTTCATGGTGGAATAATACATTTGTTCCAAGACCTAAACGCTTCTTGAGGCGAGTTCAACCTTTGCGAGCACACCTAGTTGTCTCGAAGAAAAATAAGGCATTTTTGGAGTTGCAGGAAGAATTGGGTTCTGAAACCTATGCCATTGATCTTAGAATGTTCCTTAGAGTCAAAATCATATAAAAATTTCATCTCAAAAGACCTTTTCAAGCTTCGAGAATCTTGTTTTCAAATTCCTCTAGTGCAAGGTATGCAAATCCCATACTTAGTCATATTTTCAAGTGCCACATGTCAAATTTTTGCTGCTTTCGTGTATTTTTGCACATCTTGCCCCTTTCCCAAAGGGACGAGAGGGACAAAAATGGTGCCCCCTTACAAGCACCTATCCCAGTTCCTCATATGACCCCCCGACTCCGTAGGGGCTTTATTTGGTTATCTCCCACTCTTGTGCGCTGACCTTGATCTCACCAAGTGGCACCACCCTACCAAGGCGCCCATTTTTGCACATTTGTCCCTCTTGCCAAGGGGACAGAGGGGACAAAAATGGCGCCTCCTTGCAAAGCCCCTTTGTGGTTCTCCATACAACCAAATTTCTAGCTCGTGGGGCTTACTTGGCTCACCCCTCCATCTGCACATTGCTCAGATCTTCGCCAAGTGTCATCATCTCTCCAAGATGCCATTTTTACACCTCTTGTCCCTTTTGCCAAGGGGATAGAAGGGACAAAAATGGGCGCCCATGAGCAAGCCCCTTTCTAAGGTTCATGTGATCCGGTTTCAGCTCCTAGGTGCTTGCAAGCCTTTCCACCCTCATGTGCACTGCTCTAGATTGTGACACTTTTCACCATCTCTCCAAAGTGCCATTTTTGCACCTCTTGTCCCTTTTGCCAAGGCGGACAAAAGGGACAAAAATGCCCATATGCAAACCCATCTTTAACTCAACTTCATTCACCCAAGGTTAAAACTGCATTTAGCATGAAATCACAAAACTCACTTTTAAATTAACTCCTTTGCACAAGTCTGCACAACCACCATCGCTGCAACTTTTAAAACCTTCAAATGACATCAAAATATGATAGAGGTGCTGCCCAACACGTTCCAGAACAACCATGGCTTCCGAAATGAAATTTTATCAAAACTTGCTAACCAAAATCTGATTGCACTAAGATTTTCCCTTTTTGCACCTCTTGTTCCTTTTGCCAAGGGGACAAAAGGGACAGAAATGGGCGCCCATGTGCAAACCCATCTTTAACTCAGCTTCATTCACCCAAGGTTAAAACTACAGTTAGCATGAAATCAAAGTAAACTCACTTCTAAATTAACTCCTTTGCACAAGTCTGCATATCCACCATTGCTGCAACTTTAAAACCTTTAAATAACATCAAAATATGATAGAGGTGTTGCCTAACACGTTCCGAATAGCCATGGCTTCCGAAATGAAGATTTTTTCATAACTTGCTAACCAAAAATCTGATTGCACTAAGATTTTCACAGATTTTCTCATTCCTAGGTGCCACTTTGTGATCACTAAAGCTTTGATTCTAGGTGATGCCCTAGTTCTCTACAACTACAAATTCTGAAACCCTACCTCGAAATTCGCCTTTTGATTTGTAAGAGTTCTAAGCGGAAGAAACACAACAAAAATAGAGCACGAGATCATAGTGTAGAGTTGAATCCAATAATGTTTTTTCATTGCAAACCGAGACCAGTATGACCAATTTCTAAAAATAGAACATGCTATGTATAGTGACTTACTAAAAATAGTAAGTCTCTCAAAATAACAATCTCCCATCACTTAGAGCATCAAGAAGCCAAGACAACAAATAGGGTAAAACAAACAATTTTTCCAAAATAGTAGTTTCCAAAAAAGCAACTTGTTAAAAATAGAAACTTTCTAAAAATAGTAAAGCATCATCAGTGGGGGTATTGTAAGTGTGCTAGGAGCTTCGAAAAATAGAGTTTGTGCAAAAAGAAAGATTTCCCAAAATAATAGCTCATGGTCCCACCTGCCCAAAATAAAAGTTTTAGTTTTTAGTGCAGAAAGTTGCTTTATTGACTCGTTTTCACTCATCTCGCTGCTTTTTGCCATCCTCGCTTGATTGTAAAGTTGTTGCAGATAGCTCAAATGAGGAAAATAAATTTCCGCAAGGATCTTAGATCATCATTCGATCACAATTGTGTTAAGAAACAAGACAACATATCGAGGCGTAACAAGAGAAAATCAAGTACATTATGAGATGGAAAAGGATTTGAAAAGAGTCAAGAGCCTCATTGGAATTTAGATTCATTAAAGGATTTCATCGTGATCATTAGCGAAATGAGAAACTCATCGGGAAGTTGAGAAACATCGTACTTGAATCCATTGTCCTCCCTCTGAGAAGCAAGTTGAAGTGAGCTAGTCAAGTCATCTAAGTATTCAAGTCATCTTGTGTAACATACTAGCACGAAGGTATATAAGCAACCTAGGTCTAATTTCATTCAAGTACTTTGGAGTAACAAAGGCTAAATAGGCGATCTTCATGTGTGGCATCATGAATGTAAGAACGAGAAACCATCCAGGCTTCATTTGATGACATTTGCATAACAATGTTCTTAAACACTCAATCAAACTCCTGGTAGTGTGGTCAATCCTCAAAGGATGAAACATTGCAAGTGCAACTAAGAGCCATTGAACATGAACCTTCAACAAGAAGGAAGATAATGAAAAGAGAGTGCACAGTGGTTCCATATTCTAGGAGGATTCATAAGAAGGTAAAGCTCATCGTAGATCCCATAGAGCCTCTTGAGTCAAGCAAGAGTGATCCATCACATCCTCCTTTTAAGAGCATCTAAGTATGTCTTTCTCGGTGGCGGAAACCTTCCCATGAGAAACATGTGAACAAGAGGTGTATAAACAGATTTTGGAGCTAGGAAAGACAATAAGGTAATGATCTTCATTCAGAGCATTGTGCGTACAAGAATGGGCAATCATCTTTGTTTCAATTGCTATCATCCACATGGTAGTGTTCTTAAACACTCACCTAAAGCATTGTAGTGTGAGCATATCTCAAGAAGGAAAGACATTGCCATCATTTCATTCCATTCCAACTAGTGGCTACTTCTCAAGAATCTCATTTGGGAAGCAATTCTCTATTTGCAAAATAAAGACTCATTTCGATGAATGAAGGATAAACATCAAGAGGTTTGAGCATCATGGAGTTGTCTCTCATGATCATTAGAGCCATTTGTGAAAGCCTAAGGAGTAAGAAAGTGATCCTCACTCTCATTATGAGATCAAGAAGGAACCATCATGAGTGATGCCCGTAGTCATCTCAAGCTCACATTGGAATGCTTCACAATAGTGTTTCTAAACACTCATTCAGCAGTTTGGAGTATTCGTGCATCTTGCAAAAGGAGGAAATTGTGATTATCATGCTTCAAATCAACAAGTTCTTCATCAACAAAGCTTTTATTCATCAGATCAGTCAACCCTTTTCTCTTCCTTCTTCTCTCTCTAGATTCTAATTTCTCATTAAGAATGTACTTTTTGCTATTTCATCCTATTCACTTAAGTGACCCTCAATTAAACATTGTAAGTCCTTTTTCCAATAATAAGAAAAAGACTCACTTCCTAGGAATATGAAAGGTCACAAGTGATGAGGATATGTGAAAAGTCATGTGGGGGGTAGATGAAAGGACAGTTTGTAATGTTATAAATTGGAATGGCTTCTCCATTCCAAAGGGTTGACAATTGTTGATTGAATGTATGTTGTTGAGATTACCACTTCTACATCAAGCAATAAAAGCTGCAATTCTTCTATTTCTTGTCTTATGTTCCTCTACTCTCTCTTTCCAACTTTGCATATATGATAATCTTGTAAAACCAAGAAAGGTGTTTGCGCCTTTGATAAATGAATCAATGGAAGTCTCGTGTCTATGATTTGTTATGTCTTATCATTGTTTGCATTGTTGTGTTCTTCTAATTGGATGTGGACTTACTTTGGTTATTATATGTGAACTCTGTTAGTGCTTACTCACAACAATAACCCTTATCTCCTTATTTCTCCAACTCCCCTTTACCCCTCATCGTTGCGAATTCCTCCCTTGTACCCCATACAAGCACTTTGTTCGGAGTTCAATGGAGTGTTCTGTGTGATCCTAACTTATTGGCACATAATTATTACACCGAGAGGTGTTTTTCGGTGTAACCTATAGTGGCGAGGCAAGGAGTGTAATGGCGTGCTTTGATAGAAAAACTATTTATTTACCCACTAATACGTAATGGTTAAAATAATTGATTTTTTAATGTTGACTCCATGTTTAATAACTAAAATAACTATATGATTATGTTTTATACATGGAAATGTAAGTTATTTTAAAAGTGTGAAAGATAATCACTAAATAATGCGGGGATATTACTACCGAAGTAAATTCAAGATAATAAGTGTGGGGATATTAATTTTTAGTGGAAGATAATTACTGCGCAGAGTAAATAATAAGTGTGAATAGGTAAGTAACTATAATATTGATCTATATTATTTTTAGTTTTTACTCTACTCTTATAACTATTTTTTAGTTAAATGTAGTTTTACATTTAGATGTTAAATGTAATTTTATTTTTAGATTAGTTTTAACTTTTAGATGTGTTTTATAAATGAAACATATAAATAAATATTTTTTATTTATAATTAAAGTTTAATTAGCATAGATATCTTAAATACATCTATCTAAAAGACACCCAAAGATATCAATCTTGAGGTTCCTATTTAAGTGAGATAGGCACCTCACACACGTTAGATAGGCACCTCGAGATTGATATCTCTTGGTGTCTTTCAGATAGATGTATATAAGATATCTATGCTAGTATTAGTTTACATTCAATAATGGAGCCTCCCCATACACAAGAAGGAGGGGCTTAGCCCCGCACTGTTGGTGAAAACTCAATAATTTGCAACATGACATATTATTTTGCCAACAATCATATTCATCCTTTTTGCAACTCCATTTTGCTGATGGGTATATGGAGCTGTCTTATGTCGCGCAATACCATTATCCTTTCAAAATTTATCGAACTTTGCCGAACATAATTCTCCACCATTATCCGTTTTCAACGCCTTGATCTTTCTTTCAATTCGATTCTCCACAAGACCCTTAAACTCTTTGAACTAACCAAAGACCCCAAATTTTATGTTTGAGAATGTAGATCCATGTCTTCCTAGAGTAGTCATCGATAAAAGAAACATTATACAAGGATTTTAGTAGTGAACGTACTTTAACAGAACCATATAAATCCCCATGATTCAAATCTAAAGTTCTTGATGATCTAGTAGAGCCCGAGTAAAATTGAACATGATTTTGCTTTTTATATATACGACGATTGCAAAAGTCAAAATCTAAAGAACAATCATGTATCCCCTCTACCATATTTTTGCATTTCCGTTGAGGCCTTTCTCGCCAATATGGCACATGTGCTCATGGCACAACAATCTTTTTAGCAAGAAGTTTTAGGTTCTCATCAGCAAGAACCTTAGTGCCGCCTCAAGACGAAATAGAGTTTTGTTCCGAAGTCCCCTAGCCAAGACCATGGCTTCACGCACCATCTTGCAACCCTCCTTGCTAAAGACCACCTGCACTCCAAGATCATTCAATCTACTTACAAAAATTAGGTTCCTCGCCAAACTAGGAATGTGCAGTACATTGGAGAGGGATTTGGTCCGTCCATCTCCAAGTGTGAGCATGACTCTTTTGCAACCAACTACTTTGAGAGATGAGTTGTCTCCCAAATACACCATCCCACCATTAAAATCAGCATACTTGGAAAACCACTCCCAATTGGGAGTCATGTGGTAGGAAGCTCCAAAGTCAATCAACCATGCATCCTCACATGCATGTGTGGCAAGGGCTGCAACAAACATGTTACCTACGTCCTCTTGGGAAGCCTTTGAGTTTGAATTGGCATCTGATTCCTCATTCCTCTTCTTCTTCTCCTTGTAGTCCTTCTTGATGTGGCCTTGCTTGCCACAATTCTAGCACTTCACCTTAAAATTTCCGGGAGACTGGGATCTCCCTCTAGATTTTGATTTGCTATGTCTTTTCTTGTTCTTGCTTTAAACAACCAATGCATCCTTGATAGATTCAGAAGTCTTCTGTCTCAACTCTTCTGAGAGTAAAGCACCCACCACTTCTTCAAGCTTTAGCTTAGTGGTGGTGCTGCTGATTGCCATCACAAGGTTGTCCCACAAATCTGGCAAAGAACACAAGAATGTGATGCAATGGTCCTTATAATCCATTTGCATGCCTATGGACTGTAGCTGGCTCACAATGATGTTGAACACATTCAAATGCTCCACAACCAAGTCGCCATCACCCATCCTCAAGGAGTAGAGCTTCTTTCATAGAAAAGCTTATTTACTAGGGATTTAGCCTGGTAAAGATTCCCCAACTTCTTCCAGAGGCTCTCCGTGGTGGTCTCTCCAGATATATTCAAAAGCACCAAATCAGCCAAAAAAGCCCAACCAACCACCTTGCTTTCTGATTGATCACTGCTTAGTGTTCATCCTTCATAGATGCTGGTTTGCTACCTGAAACAACAGCCCACAGATCTCTGTCTATGGGCAGGTCCTCTGTCTTCAGCTTCCAAAGCTCATATTTGTGCTGTTGAATTTACCTATCTCGAATCATGATGCACTTGCCTTGCTGAGAATCCACTCAAACCAAGATTAAAACAAGAATTCTGTTTTCTAACTTAGGATTTCAAATGCTGGCCAGGCTTCTGATACCAAATGAAAGGAAGCTAGACAAATGCGGTTCAACTTCCTACTTAATGTTTAGAGGAAAGAAGTGCGAAACAGACCTCGATCTCTCAACTTCAGCAAGAATAATGAACATGTAACTTACACCAACATGCAATCACAGATAACTCATATAAGACACAACATATACCTTGGGAAAACCCAGCAACCAAGAAGTGCTCAATTGTATTATTCAGTAATCTGCGATCTGTGGTTACAATACAATGACAGAGTATCCACTCCTACAGTTCGAATTAACACAGCTGGAAATTATGCTGGCTGCTTATCCTTTTCTTGCAAATACCAGGAATGCTGTCTCATTAATTATATATTTATCTCCAACCCCAAGCACCGGAAATATAGACTTTTCCAGCGCGTAGAATAGAAGAGAATGAAGAGCACTTATTTCCAAAAATAGGTGGTCTATAATTAGACTTCTCAGTCATCTGGTATGCATGATAAATTAACAACAGTTTCACTAAATATAGACAGCTCTTATCCAACATCTACATTGCTTGGCGAGTTAACAGCACCTAACCACCAAAATTAGCTTCTCTTGTGCATGCTGATTTGGTCCTTGCTTATGGTCCAGATGTAGTGTTTTTATTTTCCCTACTTCACCTTTTATTCTCCCTCTATGCATGCTCTTAATACATGATACATGTGACAAAAAGATTTCCACATCAAGTGGGAAGCATGTGTACCCATAATTAAAACATAGTAATTTAACTCCAGGGTTAGGATTTGCAACGTGTATGACATCTAATCACATCGGACTTGATGAATTTTAGTTTTACTGCGAGCACCTACATCTTACAACCATGTCCTGTTGGTCCTTTCTGACCCAGATCTTGAATGAGTTCCCCAAACCTGCGATGTTCCAGCCAAATTTTTTCAAACATAAACGGTTTTTTTTGGAGGCAAGTCTTAATTAATCCATAAGCTAATTGGCTAACAGTGCAATCCCCTTTCTGCACTTCAGATTTTGGGACAAAGTTCTGATCAAGTCAATCCTTTTCCCAAAAACTGATCCAATCTTTTTGCAATGTGCTCTTTCCTTTCTTCTGATTATTCCAGGGGAAAAAGTCGTAGGTTGCTTCTATGTCCCATAAGTTCATCTCTGTAACAAATTCTTGGAATAAACACAGTCCCTGCTTCTAACGGGAATACTTCCTTTCTTTTCATGCCCCCAAGCGTATTAAATTCCCCATCCACAAGCCATTTATTTGCTCCTTTCATTTAGAATTTGCAATCGATGTTTTGAATCCTTCTCTTCTAGGGATGAGCATACTTTTTAACAGACAAAAATCAAAATCAGTTATATATTTTTGGACTTGGCAAGAAATCCAATCTTTGGATGATTCTACGATTTGGCATGTGATTGCACTTTGGTTCTACCAAAGTTCATTCCCCCATCTCGTGCTTGCTTCTTTTTGCCCTATGGTTCTTCTTAGGTTTTGGAAGCCATCTTTATCTGTCTTTTCTTGATCCTCTGAGAATTTATGGGGCTTTGACTTCATCGTCAATGAGCATTATCCATGTCAGACAGCCATATACTTGACACACCATAGACCTAATTGGGATAGATTCATAATCAATAGGCTGAACCCACTTTAAATCACCCGCTTTCAACATCACATTTGTAAAAATAGGTTGATCAAGTTACAACTTGAAAGTTGACACAGATTTTCGCATAGTTCGAGGCTCTTTTTACAGGTAACATTGGAGGTGCAGATGTAACAACACATCGACTCTTCTATCGTTTGAAATATGTGCTCGGTCTAGAGTTCATATGGAAGGGCGTATAATATATTTTAAATTGGGTCTTGGATGGCACCTCCTTAGTGGGCTTGGATACAATGTGCTAATACTTGATGAAGAGGCCTACATTCTGGTAGAACCTTGCCCCCTGTGAAATAGCCATTTTGTTGGTGAAGATAACTATGAAATACCCTCTTAATTAGGATCTTATTTCATGGTTTACAGAGTTCACCAATTCTTTTTGGCTCACTCATACAGTTTATGCACAAAGTTATGCATGCAAGGAAGTGTTAGATCATCCGCTCGACAAGCATTTTCTGAATATTGGCTTGTAGTTGCTTCATATCTGACTCTAAACGAGACTATCCTCTCTTGCTCCCAAGTATACATTTCAAAGCTTCTAGAGTGGTAATAATTTTTGCTTTCTTGGTGCACCTATGGCTGCCATTGTCTCTTTGCAATTCGAACTCAACCCCCACCAATTACCACTTGGTGAAAGGATAGGCTGGGGCTTGTTGCCCCCACTTTCCTTTTCACATTGACCCCATTCCCTAAGAGAGGATGGAAAATCTTCAATCTATTAGGAAAATTGAAAAAAATCCACCTAGATAACTTCACGGGTTTTCAATAAACCCTAATGAGACTTCTCCTGACCTTGATAGGCCTTTGTGACCTCCATCCAAATGTTAGGGTAGACATTAGGGTAAAGCTTGAAGTTAACATGGATGTGGGATTGGGTCTATAATATAAAAGTGTCTCATGTGGTTTACGGTACTAAGTTTGACCTCTACCTTGAATTGACCCCAAAGCCACACGAGGTGTCCAAGGTTATGTAGGTAATAATAATAATAATAACTGGTTTTATGGTCCACAATGCCGAGTGGCCTTGTTTTGGGTTTGTAGGTGGCTTATAGCATATGAGACTATCTCACACTCCCGGTTTAACTTTGGGTCAAACATAAAGGCGCACTTACCCTACTCCTTGTAGGATTCGAACTTGTGACCTCTCTTTCAAGAGCACAAGTTCTTCACTATTAGGCCAATGCGAGTGGAACCCTTGACAACGTCTTGAAACTCATTGTTCTCCACCACTTGCCCCAAACCCATTGGGCTTGAATAGGAAAATTTACTCTAAATCTTGATTGTTTATTTGTTTAGATGGTGATCTTAATATAAGATTTATGCGTACATAGAAGAGGCTTTAACTAAAGAGAGTCATGAATGAGAGGTAACTATTACAAATATCTTAAATATATCTATTTGAAAAATGCCTATAGATATCAATCTCAAAGAACTTATCTTGGATTTTGTGTATATGTCGAGCACTTGCGCCATCTGATTCCCATCCCCACATATACGGTTTGGATGACTATATAGTATAGGTTGGGCGCTTCCACTGGATCGAGGGGGTAGGCTGTCAGCGGTGCAATCCCTATCGCCCCATCTCATCTATATATGGATTGGACTGACTACCCATCAATTGAAGAACTATCCTACATTTATTAACGATTTCAGTTGTATCCTCTTCATATTCCCCATTGGCTGGTGATAAAATGTTTAGGGGGAAATGTGGCACCAAACTCTGTTGTATAGTCAAGATATTCCCTTTTTTATTGACTTGTGAGAGTCGAATGGATGTCAAATTTAATATATTAAATGAAAATGTACATGGTCACACGATTAGATTCCATCCTTCTAGCATTGTAGAATGCATATTGGCATAATTTTATTGATGTAGTAATGTTATATTTATACATGATTTGATTTAAGGTTTGTTGCCAATGGGCGGTTGTACCTAATTTAGATTTTAAATTTTACTTAACAAATAACATCCTTTATTTATAACCTCATTTATTGTAAACTACATCTATAATAAACCTAGTATAAGCCATCACAACAAAAACATTTTGAATCGGGGACAAAAGAAGCTGTCTTTTATGTCCTCAAAGAGAACTTATGTCTTCTATAATCTTCTTCTAACTCCGCCTCATTCCCTGTCTGAGAGTCTAGAAATAATGGTTTCTTGTGTTTTGACTTTACGGGATATGGAGCCTTGCAAAATTTTGCATTATGAACTAGTTTACCACAATGATAACATGTAAAATGTGGTTTACGAGCATCGTCTCCATTCACATTTGGATTGGTTTTGGTTTCTTTTTCCCTACGATACAAGATCCTTCTCTTCTTGATAACTTTGAAATGTGCTCAAAATCCAATGCTTTATAATTCAATATCTTTTTTTATTAAAGAGAATTAGTCAACCATTATATTAATTTAAAACTTGAATTACATACTCTACCATGCCAAGCATGGAAACTATTAGCCATATCTCTAGCCTTATAAACAAAAATAGCAAGATGAACATTCATTGAAAAGATTCAAGGTTTATGATTTTCCTGATTTCTTCTTGGATCTTAGTTGACCACCATAGAGGAGGTAACCCGTAGCAAAGGATATCATGGTTGTCAAGAGCCCAATTTGCCAATCCGTCTGCAACCTTGTTCTTCTGTTTGGGGATATAGGTAAACTGGATTTCTTGTATCTTCTGCTGTAGATTTCGTATTTCACAAACCTCCTTAGCAATTCTCCATTGAGGAGGATATCCACTATTAGAATTACTCAATAAGTTCATCATGATTTTGGAATCCGATTGGATCTTGATCTTCTGCCAACCTATTTTAATAGCTTCTTGTATTCCTCTACGAATGGCTTTGATTTCTGCCACATTATTGGTAGAAATTCCCAAATTTTCAGCAAAGAGGAAATGGATTTCTCCTTCTCTATTATGGCCAATCCCTCCCATAGTTGTTCTTCCAGGATTACCCCTGGAAGCACCATCTGTATTTATCAGCCCATCATAAATCTTCCCATCTTCCACTTGAGTTTCAGTCCCTACTCTCTTTCTCGTGTGAAAGTGAGGCATGGTGGCTTCCTTAGGATTCAAAGAAAGTTGTTTGTAGATATGCTCCCATTCTTGAGAGGGTTGATCTGGTAGTGAAACCTTATGTTTGAGGCTCTCTGTCAAGTTACTTTTTATTTTTTCCCAAACATATATAACTTCTCTACTAGTTTGTCAAAATATTCTATAATTTCGCTCTTTCCACGTATTCCAGAGAAGTAGTGAGATACCACTCCAAACAACTGGGAGCAAATTTTGTCCTGTAGGCATTGCATTCTTCCAAGTATCATTAATCTATGCAAGGGATCCCAAACTATTCCATTGAAGTTTAAACAACCCGACCAATTGTGTCCACAATGTAGAAACCCATGGGCATTGAAAGAAAAGATGATCCAATGTTTCCTCATCCTGAGTGAAAAGTTCACATCTAAAAGGTCCTCTAAAACCGCTTTTTTGGAGTCTATCTCCAGTTAAAAGCCTTTTATGAATAATAAGCCACAAGAAGAAACTTACCTTAGGCCATATCGCTGGCTGCCATATATGCTGAAACAAGGCTTTTTGAGGATGAGTGCAACTTGTAATGAGGGATGTATATCCCGAAGCTACTTCATGTTCCCCTGACGAGCTACCTCCCCATCCTAGTTCATCAGGATCAGATGAAGACAAAAGAGTTCGTCCTGCCAGAATATTGTTCAATGCATTCTGATCTTCATGCTCCATCCTCGTGGGCCAATCCATAAGAGGTCTCCACCGTGTCTCAGTACCCCAAGGCTGAATGTTTGTCTGAATGTAATGGCTAATCTTGATCCATCCCTTAGCTTGCAGTTGCTCCTTAATAGAATGAAGGTGAGGGAAGATTGTTATAATTGGGGGCTGACCCTCCCATGAATCTGTCCAAAAATTAGCCGATTGACTATTGTGAACTATCCAAAAAAGATGTTTTTTAATTAGATTTTCTCCACGTTTAATGAACATTAATGCTGGAGATTCATTATTAGGAAGAGCTATCCTGATTATCCTCTTTGGTCGACTACTTTATGCATATTTATCTCTGAAATTGACAGCCCATAGATCATCATACAAACTATGAGCCGCCAATATAGTTTGGCTGCCAAAGCTATATTTTGTTGAGTGGATAATCGAAAGCCCAACCCTACGTGTTGTTTTGGTTTGCAGAGAGATGTCCATTTAACCAGAGCGCACTTTTTTCTTTTCCCGAGTCCCACTCCATAGAAATTTTTGACATATGGAATCCATATGAAATATCCCTTGTGGGATACCACTTAAAAATGCACCAAAAAAATAAGAAATTGCAGCAAACCCAAATTCTGATTTTTGCAGATTTTTAACAGTTAGGGCAGTGAACTGAAGAAAATTGATATCTCTCAAAATACTCACTCAAATCACTTGAAATTTTTAGGAGAGCTTGCTAATATTATAAAGAACATAAGAAAATTATTTTTGGAATTTTTGGAATGATATAATGCAGCCAGAAAATTACAGAAAGCCCTAAAAACTTCAAAAATTCATATCTTCTCAAGTAGGCATGATAAAATTATGAAATTTTGGAAATAACATCTACTAATAGTGAGAATGAAAACCCAACCTCCAGATCTGAAAATGGACACCTGGGAAGCCCTAAAAAACACTGCTGCAAATCTGGAACTGAGTAGATAAAACCCTAGAAAATAGATAAAAATCTGAATTTCTGGAAATAATATCTACCACTGATATAGAAGAGATCCCATCCTCCAGATTTGGAAACGGCACACTGAAACCCTTCCAAAAATTGTTGCAAAATCCCAAAGTGGGTCACTCCCCTTGGGAAGAGGCCAAAAACCCTCAAAGTGTCTCTAAATATGGCGCCAAAATCTGCTCTAATCGCTGCCACAAATCAGATCTGAAAACCCTTGGATTATCTCCACAAAATGTCACCGAAACCCTCAAACCCTTCCTCTGAAACCTCTGAAAATACCTCTGTAAAACAGCCCTGAAAACAACTCCAAAATGACAAGCTAGGGTAGATCTCTCACTACCGAAGAATGCCTTGCTAGCTAGGGATAGATCTCTCACCACCGAAGCTAGGGTCCCTGTGGGATTTCACTCCACAAGCTGTAAATTTGCAAGCAACAGTTGCACATGAAGGAAAATAATTATGTATGCAAGAATGTTCTCCATCACTCCCCCAAACCTCCTTTTATAACATCTCATTACCTTTTTCCAAGTTGGGCGCTCCATGTGGGACTAAAAATGACTTAAGTGACCCCAACGAAGAAATAGAATAATAAAGTGTTATGGGGTCCCCCTAACGACAAAACATAACATCTAGTCCCTCCAAATCACTTTATGCTCATGTCAACGAAAAATTATAACAAATGAACTAGATATTCACACCCAATAGCTCCCAGCGTCCCTAGCCCCTTGGGTATGACCAAGGCTGGGACTCGAATTGGCCCTTAGGCCTTTGGCATAGGAAAGGGGACATTACACCATATTTTTAAAATAATACCTAAAATATTCAACACGACGCCACATAAATCGACATCGCTTGGAAAACCGCCTTAATAAGAGTCATCCTTCTTCTTGTGAACAACCATTTGTTTGTCCATTTTTGGATTTTTTGTTCAAATCTGTCAATTAACCATTTCTAATCTTTGGACTTTTTGGGAGTAAAGGAATACCCAAATATTTCACTGGTAGTATTCCTTTATGGAATTGTAGAATTAGTGGAATCTATTCTTCTTGTCGTTGAGAACAATGGATTTTGCATTATTTATACTTTGACTTGTAGCGGATGAAAAAGTTTGAAGAGTCTTTTGAATTTTCTTGGCCTCTGTTGTACTATCTCGACCCATCATAGAAGAGTCATCCACAAACTGAAGAATTCATAAAGGTTGGACATTTCTGGTCAATTTCACTCCATTGATATTCTTTTCTTGACATGCTTTTGGCTCAATCTTCGTGAACATTTAGCAAGAATGATAAAAAGAAAAGGGAACAAAGGATCACCTTGCCTTATACCCCTTGATGCTCCAAAAAATTCCGACGGTGATCCATTGACTAAAACAACGAAGGAAACAAAAGAAAAGCATGTTGTGACCCATTGTATCCAGTCTGGTGAGAAGCCAAAGTGTTCCAAAACTTTACTGAGGAAAGTCCAATCCACCCGGTCATAAGCTTTAGATAAATCCAACCTGATGAACATTGACGACATTTTCTGAATTTCCATTGAATGTAAAATTTCCTGAGCAAGCACAATTTCATCATGAATATGTCTACCTGGCACAAATCCACCTTGTTCAGGTGATATAATTTTTGTAAGAAAAGGTTTCAATCTCTCTGCTATAAGTTTTGTTATTATCTTGTACACCACATTGCATAGAGCTATAGGGCGGAATCCAAATATATCTTCAACCTCTCTGGCTTTAGGTATGAGAGCTATAAAAGTTTTATTCATCTCTTTAAGAATGGTCTTGGCTGTCTTGCTTCTTCCACCACTTGTAGTAGATCAAATTTACTTATTTCCAAAAAGGCTCAAAAGAATTCAATCGGAAATCCATCTTGCCTTGGGGTTTTGCCTTTACGCATTGTAAAACCTATCTTCAGCCAGGACTAAAAAGCTACAAAGGAACATAAGTCATTATGAGCTCTTCTAGCTAATAATGAGTTATGAAAGAAGGATGAGTTTTTATTGCCTTCTTTAAGCCACTGAATTCTAGACTTTTGTTTGCACATAATTTCTTCGCGGATTTCCCATTCATTGAGCTTTGCCTTTGTTGCATTCCTTCTTAAAGAGGTCCATAGGAATACCTGATGTACGGTGTACCTCATTAATCTTTTCCAACTCTTTTCGGATTTTCTCTTTTTCTTTTGCTATATCCCCAAAACCTGTCCAATTCCATTTCTTAAGTTGGACCTTGAGGTATTTCAGCTTTTTGACAAACTTAAACATATTTGTTCCATACCGAGGACTTCCTTCCATCCACCATTTCCGAACAAGATCATGGATATCAGCAGGGCTTTAGGAGTATCTCCATTTGCCACCATTCTTCCAAAATCAGAAATCGGTCCAGCCTTTTGAGAAGCCACATTAACTGAAATCTGAAGCACATTTACTAGATTATGAGAAAGGTGTTTTGACATGAAGAGTTTTGCCTATTTGCAAACATACCGGCCAATGGTCAGATCCGCTATTATCAAGAATCCATGCTTTAGGAGCATCTCCATTTAGCCACCATTCTTCCAGAAATTGACCTTGGAAATCAGAAATCAGTCCAGCCTGCCTTTTGAGAATACAATGGTGTCCCTGTCTTCTGTTGGACCATGTCATTATCCCATTTTCAGTAGGCACATCTACTAGATTATGAGACTGTATGAACTGGTTTAACTCATTTGAGCTAGCATCTCAATTGAGGCTTGAACATCCTCCTTGCATTTTTTTGTAGATTCTTTTTTTTGTAGATCTTAAGCTCAACCTTTGATCTCAATCACCTACCATGATCCCATAATCCATTATGGCTCTTATATCATATCAAATTTATGCATGTTAACATATTAGAAGAGACATCATTTAAAAAGAGGCACAAATGAGAGGCAAGTTTATTGATGAGAGGAAAAAACATGCTTTGTTATTTGAGTACGTACCAATTGGTGGTTGTACCTTATGCAACTTTCACTTAACTAACATCCTGTAATCTCATGGTTTTTGACTGCAACTATTATAAACCTACCATATCCCGTATAGCTAAATAGGTTTTAATATTCTATTACTTAGTTTTGAGAGTCCTCTCCCTTGCCTCTGAATATTTTTGTTGGTGGTTTTTGTTAAATTATTTTACTCTCTGGGTTCTATTCTCATGTTATCTGTAATGGAGTTTTGGTCTTGAAATATGTTTCTTCCATTCTTTAACTCAGGTAATTTTAAAGGGTGAAATTTTATCCATGCAGGCCATCTATAACACTTATTTAGTAATATGGCAGCTGAACTCAAAAACACATCTAAGTCCTTACTTGCCTCAATTTCACATCAATAGTATAATAAATTATGCACTTTGTCTAAAAATTCCTTCACAATGTCTCTTTTATCTTTGTACCCTAGTTTGCAAATTTATGTAGAAAAACATGATACTTTTGATTGGTTTCTAATTTTTTGACATGCATACATATGTAATACTTTTATTAAGTTGCTTGTTTTTCTTGTTATCCTTGCATGGGATAGAGCGCTTGTTCATTGTCTTTGCATTTCCTATTGAAATGTCAACAAGCTATTTTGACCCAAAAGTTGGTATTGATTACATTATCCTCTTCTAGGCAGTTTTCATTTTTCCCATTCTGGAAGAGGATGTTTGTGAATGTGCTGCATGCTTCTTTGCTAGGTTTCCTTTTCCAAGAAAATATCACCAACACTGTTAGTTTTTACATGTGTTGTTCTCTGTGTTCTTCAGTTCTATTCACTTGCAAAGTTATGTAGGAAAAAATGGTACTTTTGATGACGTGTGCACATGCAAAGTTTATAGTATTCAAGTTGCTGGGAATTGTTTCTGATATTCTAGAAAGGCAAGGGGCACTTGTTCATTGTCTTTGATTTTCCTTTTGAAATATTAACATCCTAGCTGGATCCAAATTTATGATATGGATGATTGAATTCTCTTTCTAGTCAATATTTATTTTTTCCCCAGTCTGAAAGAAAGAAGCTTTTGCAATACATATTATCCAGGTTTCCTCTTCTAAAAGAAGACCATCAGTTTTGTGAGTTTATACTTGTGTATCTCTCTGTTCCTTGGTCCTATTGCCCTTATCTGTTCATGGAGAATTCTAAATTCCTATCAGTTGCATGGGCATCTAGAACATGCACTTTCAGCTACCGGGCTTCCTTAGAATAGATATGAAAAAAATTCAAGAATGCTTGTAATGGTATTCAAATATTAAGAATTATTAACTTGAACCTTAAATGTTAATAATTTGAACCCCAAATTACATCATTGAGTTGCATTTATAATGTCCCAGACAGTTTATCTGTACATGGTGAATTGCAGGTTTTGTAAAAGATTTTCTTGACACAGGCGTAATTTTTTCATATCAGGCCTTTCATGCATATTGTGATAAATCTCTTCATGATAAAAATACCAACTATTTGGCAATCCTTTTGACTTGTTACAAAAGAGATTTTCATTATAGCTTGATCTTTTTGGCTTTCTAAATGTTGAGTGAGGTTAATGACTACCTTTAATGTGGTGTGGGAGTACGTATGGAGCGCTTCCCTATTTAATAAACATTGTTCATGCTTGAATGCACCCCATAATTGTTACACCAAAACCTCACCATATATTTGCTGGAGTTATGGACTGCCTTTCTGAGGTGTTGGGATTTGAAAATGGATTGTCATTGTGCTCTTACGAGTGTCCCGTGTTCCCAGTACCCCACAATCTCTCTCTTGATCTTTGGACTTGATCCCTGCATTTTTTTATTGTTTGCTTATTAAAACTTACCAGATACTCTCTCCTCCCAGACAGCTGTTTGCTTGTTCCAGTACAGATTGTCTCCAACATGGATGGGGTGTGTATCCAGTTAAATATAGAGCCCAGTGCAAGAACATAGTAGATATAGTCAGTAAGGAATCTGAGTTGTAATCCGTGGAAATTGAAAAACATAAAAATAAAAATGAACTTGAGAAACTAAAGCGAATAAAATTAAAAATATATTTACGTAGTATTAATAGTATAAAGACAGTCAAGGCACATCGGCATATCACACATCTTTGAGTTCATTTTTGCAAGGGTTTTTGATTGAGAATTTTTATTAAAATTATTTGTTTCATTGTAATTTTTTGTATATATATTTTAAATTTAGATATTCCATATACTGTATTCCAGTTGTATTGTATTCAGAGGTTGTATCATACTATCAAATACTGTATATTTATTCTACATCCATGCAATGTAGACGTAGGGCAAAGCAGACTGAAGAACTGCACAAACTGCTGGGAAACATCCAGGAAAACTGACACCAAATCACTTAGGTTACTGTAAAGAACTTTTCTATGTTCATAACTGGTTAATTTTTGGAATGATACATTATTTTTAACCCTATGTACTTAATGGATGATGATTCAATTCATGCATAGATGTTGTAAAGACTAAATTATTTTTTTCATTTCACGACTCGTAAAGGTAAAGTAGTGATTATTTTTATCTTGACATGCGGAAATATGAGCCATGATTATTTCAGGTTTTAGTTCAATCACTAACATGACTGTTGTTTCAGATTGAACACATTCTCAAAATATCTGGTACTTCTAGGTTTGGAAACTACATTTGATAGAGATAATATTCCTGTTTTCACTTTTCAGGGTCATTGCTGATGTCAGCCGCTCAGTCAATCGCCACGCCTTCAATGCAGGTAGGCCTAACATCAATTTTTAATTCAAGTCATAGCTCCAGGTGTTTCTCGTGATTTTTTTTAGTACAGAAAAATGATTAAAAGAATGGAAAGGAAAGGAAAATAATAGAAATATATAAAAAGAAAAAGAAAAGTAAAGGCTCTATCTAGTGTGAATGGATATTGAAAAATAGAACAGAGGCATGTCATTCGGAATTAAATAACCTATACAGTTGATACCAGAAGACCCTTGCAAAAAGAGATTAGAATTCTTGGAATGAGTAAGTTGCTTGTGTGGATTAGAGACTAAGTATCGAATAATCTCTTTGGCTCTATCTCAGTGTGAATGGATATTGAAAAATCTGAATGAACAGAGGTTATATGTCATTCTGGGATGATCTTAATTAAAATAACCTATAACAGTTGATGAAAGTCAAATTCAGAAGGGACATCTTTCTGTTAGAATTTGCAAATAAATGTGTAAAGAAGATTTAGTACAAATTGTGTGTTGGATTATGCAAAGATGGTTACAAAATGCGTTGCGGTTTGTAACCATACAAAACAATTATAAAAGAAGTCTTATTCATTTATTCCTACCCCCTCTTAAGACTTTTATCAAAAACAAACTCTAACAAAACAGAACTACGCTATCTTCAAACACTTTTTGATGATAGTATAGGGCTCCAGCAAGTTTTCAGAAAGCTAGGATTGGACTCCCGAACTCCCGCAAATTGGACACATCCAATATATGTGGATCTAATAAGGTCTGCCATCTGAATGTTTTTTCATTCATTTGATATGAACATGTTTCTTTAATCTCTGTCTGTCTTTTGGAGATTATTATATGTTTATCGTATTTGGTTTGCTGGGATGATCTTAATTAAAACATGTTTATGAATTTTTAGTCTTCAGTAATTCTAACTGCTCAATTGTATGTGAAAGTCAAATTCAATGTGTGCTCTTTAAGGGACAAGATTCACAGGTCTCCCGAACCTCCGACGGCAACCATCCATACTGGAGCTTCATCTACTGCATCCTTTTCTTGCCTTCAAAGTTTAGAGCATCTTTATAGTGCGTTCAAGAGGCTATCATATCATCAGGAGATTGAGATTGAATTTGACCGAGGGTAAAAACTACATTGCTATATTTTTCATCTTTCTACGCTGTTAGTTGTCGATCAAGGACCTTAGATTATTGATGTGGCTTGACATAGGACTCCGTCATCCATTTTGGCTGAAGTTTCGGGAAAATTTGGCATTTTATTGCTTTCTCCAAATAATTTTTTAGATGGAAATCATAGCTTTCGCTCTATCAAATTGCCCCACAAATTTTTATTTTTATTGTTTTCAAACTGTCAATGCATTTCCATTTTAATAAAATGACAGATTTCTGTTCAATGCTAAGAATGTGGAATCCATTTGACTGTAATAATGATAGCTATCAGGTTGCTATTAAAAAAGTGTCATGCTGTTATTTTCAGCGTGCCATTGGAAGTTCTCTTAATTTCTTGAAAAAGCGTGCCATTTTTGTATTTTCATGAGGAAAGCAGGTGGAGATTTTCGTGACTGTATTCTTTTGATGAAAGGATGCTAGATACCACTATTTTTGAATAAACCAAATAAATGTTTTTGAGACTGGTATGCTTTATTTGTCTTTTATCATGTTCCATTGTCTCCATATTGTGAACTTTCCCGTGATGCATTTAGTAGCTGTTCAAAGGTCATGTCGTTCAAAGTTTTTATTTTGATTTGTCTTTTATCACATTTAGCTATTCAAAGTTTTTATTTAGATTACATTTACTTCAGGGTTTATTGGCTTAAATCAATTTACCCTGGCAAAAGAAGAGATGGTTATATATACTATAGATAATGTTATCGAGTAGCTAACATTATAATCTGATCCCCTGGAATTATGTTTTGAGCCCATAAAATATTGGCTTTTTATTTTAAAGTTATTTTGTATCTCAGCACAAAAGGTTTTTAAAAACAATATTTTATTTTTTTGACATCAGTACCAGAATATCAAAAACTGTCTATAATGGTTACCCATACATCCTATAGCTAACAAGCATAAACAATTACTTGTTTTCTCAAAACAGATCAAATACACAAATTATTGCCATAATGGTGCTGAAGTTAAATAGAAGCCAGATAACCATTCCAAATATTAGCAAGAACTACCCTGCTGAACATCCCACAGCAAGCTGAGCAAATGCTAGAGGTATTTTCCAACTTGCACGGTGAATCACAAAATAGGCTCCTATGAAAGGAAGGTTATTGTCCATCATGTGCTCATCCTCCGTTTCAACTAGTCGCAGCTAGCAAAACTTCTCGTTATCTCTTCCACAATGATCATTGGCTCTATTAACCACATCTACTTCATACCTTGGATGCATACCTGCTTTGGCATCCACAGATTCATAACTTGGGCTCGAGGCACTCTAAACTCAAGTGTTTGGGATGTTTTTAGATCTTTATTGTGTACCACCAAAATCTCCTTATTAATTACTGAATTCACTTGGAATCTGTCATGGTGATATTGCGACCCCTCTATACCTTCCCGTTAATACACATTACCATCATATCTTTTTCTAGGTGACGGATTACATTGTGCAAGTGAAAATCATGTGAATATGAAATGCCTAATGTTAATATAGCTTTGCTTTTGTTCTGCATATTGAGGCGACCAATCCAACATCTTGATGTGGTTTGCACCCTAGTGCATTTACTGACCTCTTCAAGTCTTGCAGTCACATCACCCTTGATTGTCTGCCACTTTTTGACTCTTCGTGCCATGCAAAGGCCTCTTCTGCAATCTGCCATCTGCCAATGTGTGGGAGCCATGACTTGCCACTTGCCACACTGAATTGCCTTCTGTAAGAAAATTGGCAAGCATTCACGAGTAAGGTCCAGTTGATAGGATTTGAAGTCTGCAAAAATATTTAAATATGCTGTAGACAACAACATTTTGGATTTTAAAATTCCGCTTCTTTCTCAATTATGAAATGTTTTCTCCTGCATAATATCACCCATCAGACATTTAGAAATTTTGATGGAAAAAGTGTATTCAAGTGAGATAACCTTTCCATGGTTCTCGCTATTCTGTAGAAATGCCAGACATAGATTTTCTCGAAGGAAAAACTGTGTTATGCTTAGCGATTTTAGTCATCTTCTCGTGTTTTATCACTGTACATATTACCAGGGTTGTTCCAAGAATTGACTCAATAATGGTAGAAGGTAACGAGATAGGGTTTGTTAACGTTAATAGCAAAGCCTTTCTTGTGATTCCAATGCCTTTTACTGTGATTTGTTGCCCTCGCGTTCTGAATAGTTGGAAAACTGTGAAGCATAAAAACTTGAGATGATTTCCATGATGCTATCTTAGTTTTCTGATCTCTTTTATTGGCTTTGCCCTTTCCAAAATGGCCCTAGAGCTGTTTGTGACAATCAGATTATAATGCATTTGGTTCTGTAGTACCCCGCTCTATGGTGACCAATAACTTTCTACCATTGTCAGGGTTCTAAGTTTTAACAGTTGCTTGTAGGGATTCAAAATCACCTTTGAACCAACACATTTTGTGAAGACAACTTTTCAGCTTGATCTCCACATTTGCGAGAAGGTGAAACAATGACCAAACATAATGGCGTTAAATGTCTGGGATATAATTTCTACTTCCTCTCTCAAAGCATGAAGAAGTTGGTTGCTGCACCATCCTCTAGAGATAGTATTGATAGTTAAAATTGAATCTCCCACAAAATAAATCTTTTCTTGGTTTAGTTGTCTAACTAATTTGAGGCTTTGAAAATATTTGTTTTCTTTTGCAGAAATAAAGCAGAGGAAAATATTTTTATTTTTTATTTTCGTCATTGTCTCTGCAGACTCCCTCCCAACCCACTGGACTCAGGTTTCATTTCAAAACACAATCAATATTAACCTCAAGGGAACCACATGGTGGAGAAATCTGCTTGAGTGTTCTTCTCAACTCGATGTAAGGTAGTAACCTTTGAGTATCATGCTTTAAATGGTTCCTCAGTATGGACTTGAGTCATATTCCTTAATTTAGACCAAGTCATCATCATGCCCTTGAATCTTGTTGTTCCTCTCCTTACACATCTGCCATAAAATTGCAGTCGCTGGATCCTACATTTGTACTGCATCTCTTGGTTTCCTCTAGGCATCTGCTAAATGTCAACAAATTCCTATAATTTAATTGTGACAGGGCCTGCTTGGGTTGAAGCGCAGACCAAATCTTCCATGAGTAGGAACTCTCAGGAGTAATGGTTTTTGTTTTCTTCCACCTGTTCACACAACATGCACATTGGAGGGTCCATGGAGTCCTCTCTTCTTGAGTGGGTTGGATGTGAAGATCTTTTCTTGAGCCATAGGTCATCCCTCTATGGTCTGTATAGATTGCCAATTATTATTTATTAGTTTGTTCCACTCTTTCCTTTGGCTATCAGCTTGTCAAAGTCTTTCTTGACTGTGTAGGGTACATGTTGACAGTCCATTCTAAATCAGTTCAGCTACTTGATTTTCTTTATCTTGGGTATGAGTAAAATAAAAGCAGTGTTCATTTCCTTGAGTATCATTCTTCATTGCCTTACCTCGTCCATTGCTTGACAGGCGTGTTTTACTAGGTCCCAAAAGAAACCTGCTGGAAATCCATTCAGTCCCTGGGCTTTATTTCTTTTCTTTTTGAAATCTGTAGCTGGTTATCTCATCCTGTCTCTAACCAAGATTTAATATATATACACATGGGTAGAATAGTGGGAAGGTGGCATAAGCTTGATTACAGTCATGTTGAAACCTTTACTATGGTTTCTCTTGAGAAATATGGAAATATAGGCGATGATTGTATCACTCATCGACTTGCCCATGACAAAGTAAATTTGTGGGTACATATTCATCTGAATGATTGTCTCTAGCAACTTCTGTTTGCAACATTCCTAAAGAATTCTCGCAAGAGTTCTGAGTTGAAGTGCTACATTCTAAATTTGGAAAATGAGAGCTTTTTCCTTTCAAGGCTACTGAGGAAGCTATCCAAAAACTTCACAGTGGAAATGCAAATTAGTTTTTGACTTTTGACTACTGTTTGTAAATACATTTTAAAAAGTTATTCATGTTCAAACAAGCATTTTGCAGTCTTACTTGCTTCCACAAGAGTTAAGAACCTGGTAATCATGACACAAAAAATGCCAGAAGTCCAGTCAAACAAAATAAATTAAGATTTCTGTGAAATGAGGCACAATGAAATACCTAGGGGCAACAACAGTGAAATTAACAACTTGGACATGGATTCACCAAAAGTATCCTTAGTAGCATTAGTTGGTCATTCACATCCAAGTATACTAATAGTCAAAGGAAAAATTGAAGCCACAATTAACTGTTTTTGTGAACACAGAAAGTACACAAAATTTTATTGATATAATAGTATCTCAGTGACTGAAATTATGTATGTATCCAAAATTGAACTTCAAAGTTAGTGTTGGTATTGACTATTCAAATGATACTGAGGACAATGTGATACTTGGAATACAGGATTATACGCTTCTAAGTTCTAGTGTACGCATTGCTGCTGAATATTTTCCCGCCTTCTTGGGAGCACAATTATTTGAATTTTTTGATGTCTTAACTTTGAGTTTAGCTATTTATCAGTTTCAATTGGGAAGGCCATGACTTCCAAATCTCAAGTTCTATCCCTTATTGTGTCTGAACACGCTCAAAGCTTCGAGATTGCCCAATAACAGTGTTGAACTATCAATAGTTATATTCAAGATAAAAGGTGCACATAATTCAGACTCTCCGTTGGCAGAACCATAAACCATTTTTTTGCAATAATGACTTGTTACACACCTATTATATAAACAAGATATATATATATATATATATTTTCTCATTAATATAAATGATATTTACATATGCAATACATATGAGTATGTTCATCTGCCACTTTGGAGTGTGTAAATATTGCAACCAGCATTCATCACTACTCATATATATTTTACACAGATGTTCAAACTTCAAAGTGGATTCCTGTGAGACAAAAACATCTCATTTTTATGTTCACAAACATGTTTTTGAGATGCGAAGTCTGTCCATATGGGATGAAATATGGTGCTCAAGATTCTTTCATAAATTCTGTATATCGTATTCACACAATTGATATTGTATTGTTTTATAGTAATAATAGCTATTCAATATAAAATTCGCATAAAAGTCCATTTGCCTATATTTCAATGGAAATATTTTTTTTGCACAAATATGGTATAATTGCTTACGGAAGTACAAAATGATTGCCCAGTTTCATGTGTTGAGTACTTTGTGTTAATCAGTATAGCACACCATTCTTTGTACTGTATAAGTTTTGGGTGCATCCTATATTTTGAAAATATCCCAAGTTATGAGATCAGAATGAAAATGGATTGGTTTACAAAGTATGATTGTTAAGATTACTTCCCCAGTAATGCCTTTAGGCATGATAAGCTGGGATGACATTGAAAATTTTGATGGTAGTTTAGTATTTTAGGAATTGTAAATAATTTTGATTTTCCATACTTGCATATTCAATTCATTTAATATGAATATTTTCTCTGTTTATTGTGTATCGGTACTGGACCAGCATAGATGCTTAAGTGTCCTCTATATAACACATGGTATTTTAGTTGATTTCCCAAGTATCAATGAACTTGGGTATCATGATTTTGTGCCTTCTTTTATAACAAGTAGTGATACATTGTGTTGAAGCTTTTTGTTGGACACTTGTTCCACAAAGTGTAGCTCCTTGCAAATAATGTGCTTTTGGGGCAACTTTAGAAAGTGACAACAAAACAGAAGGGACATAAGATCAGTTGAAGAATGCGTTGGAGGCCATTTTTTCTCATTTCCATGCAATTGGCGAAAGGTTGACCATGATAAGTAGACTTTATTGGGTTTCACTATATAGGTAGGTGCGTACCAACAGAGGGTCTAAGAGTGAAAACAAGGGTGCAGTGGCTGACTTGTAGGGAGTGGGATATGTAGCAAACATTTTAAAACTGCCCGGACTGTCCGACAGCTAATGCCAAAAGATTTCAGATGGTTCGACTAACAAGTCGATAAATAAAACAATTGTCCAATAAGTTCCAAAATGCATGTGCAGGCAGGATGGTGAGGTTGAAGTGGTGGTAGGCGGAAGTTGAAACTTAGGTAAAGTAAGTAAATTTTGTTTTTGTCCACAGTCAATGACCATTGGCAGCTGTTGGGCGCAGATTGGGTGCTGCACAGGCCCCAGTTGACCTGAGAATGTAGTTGTTGCCAAAAACACAGGTAAAGAGGTAGCAGTTGCTTTCTTTTGGCAGGATCCAATATTCATCAGGCTCAAATTTGGTTTTTATGCAGGGAGAGTGAGGGAAGGAGGGAATTGAGAGAGAGGGAGTGAAGTAGGGAGTATTGACGCCATTTTATGTTTGCTTTTGTAGTCTTCCTGTTATAATGAAATACTTATGACTAGTTCTCATAAAATAAATAAATATAATGCCTTTCTTGAAATGTCATGATTGGTTCCAGTTTTCATTTCATTGAATGCCAACTTTTTAGTAGTTGGAAAAGTTGGTTCTTATTGGATCTGTATCTTTTGTCTTGAATCAGATTGGATGGCCAACATCATTGCCGACAGATGAGAAAGAATCATTTTTGAAAAATGTTTTGCGGGAAAAGGTATTAGAAGTTTGAAAACTCTTCCAAACACACCACAATTGAGCACCACTGAAAATATTTGAAGTTACTTTCTCTATGAATTTAGCTATCCAAGCATTCATTTTCCTTTTGGACCTTTTCAATGTTTATTTTTGTCATGAATATAGATTCCATTGTGCTAAATGAAGTGCATTTTTCTGATATACTCTTAGCAAGCATTACTAAATGAGATACAACAGCATTTCGTTCTCAAATGTTTATGCTTGTAGACTGCAGGCTGGTATGGTGGATTCAAACATGGTTTCATACCTAGCATGGAGAGAATATAGCCATTGATTGAATAATTAAATTAAAACAATGCATCTCTGTTTGAATAAATGTTCACACAGACTGTAGCTTGGATATGTTCTTGGCAAATTTCCATTTTGCTGAACAAGTGAAAAGTCCTTGGAAATTTGCAAGATAATAATGAAACTACATCTTCTACAATGCTGCGTCTTGCTGTTTTTGTGGTGGTAGACTTCTGTCTAGGTGGTTGTAGTTTGTATTGCATTGACACAATTGTTGGAAAATGTGTTTGAAATGCTGCAAATAGAATTATTTTTCTTCTTTGTAGCATTTAATGGAAGACATCTTGAACCTGGCCTTGCATCTAATTGGAATGTCTGAAGGTTAGAAATTGGTTTGGTTTTTGAACAGGAGTTTAGGATCAAGCTTATGCTCTTACAAGATACTTTCCTTCCATTGCTTTTCTATATATCAACGAAATAACTAGTATATTAATATTATGGTCAACTAACGGAATCTTGATGGATGCCAGCGTCTTGCATTGGAAGATTATGTTACAACTGGCACCTTATCTTTGCGACCTGGAATTGAAAGTAAGTGTGACTCAATTTGCTTTTAATTTAGTCTGCATATGCAATCTGAAATTTTACTTTTATCAGTTCTTATTCTCTTGTGTTTCTTCTAATTGGTCAGTGCGATGCTTTAATTTTTTTATATGAATGTTTGGATGCCAAAAATACTGTTTACTGCATCATCTTTCCTTTAATGAATACTCATTTTTGAAATTCATGTAAATGGCTACTAGAATGCTATTTTCAAAATCCATGTGCATCAGGTTTTGGATATGTGCACATGTATACAAATTTCAAATGTGTGTCTGTGTGGTTGTGCATGCATATATAAAATTTCAAATGTGCACGTTGTGCATGCATGCAAATTTCAAACTTAAAAATGAACATAAATTATTAAAACTTCATGAACTGAATTAAGTTAAATTGTCATTGTTAACAGACTTCAATATCTGCTTGAGAGTAATTTTAGAACAAGAGATGTAACCAAATACATATTCATGCTTTTTAAAAATTAAGCATTTACATACAGCTATTCTCAAATCATTTGGCTCTCAAAAGATGTTTAGAGTTACATATAAGAATCAACAATAATTTCTCCTGCTAAAGGCCAACTCTTACCCCCAAAAGCACACTCTTTCCTTCTCCTCTATTGCCACTCTTTTTCTTCAACAAAGATAAAGGAAAAGCTTACATAACTTCTTTTACCAACCTACAAATCTCCTTCCAAACCAAGAAAAATGGCCTGCTGTCTTTTTATGTTTTATGATTGTTTTGGATTTTTTGATGCTTGTAAGTTTTTTGATGGTCATTTATAGGTTTTATATTTTTAATTGTTAAGCCTTATTTTTGTTTTGTAAGAGGGTTTGTGTATCTCCACGTGGGGGTGCCTAAAAGAAAGAAAGAAATTACATCAATGGCATTGAATGGCCAAAGTGGATCAACGAGATTCATGAGTTGCAATAGTAAAATATTAGGATAACGAAGAACTACAATTAAAAAAGCAACTATCAAAAACAATGTAAACACGATAAGAGAAAGGAAACTCAAAACATCTTTAAGGTTTTGGATGGTTCTAGAGATTTTTAATTATTAAGCCTATTTTTTCGTTTTGTAAGAGGCTTTGTGAATCTGCGCATGGGGGTGCCTCAAAGAAAGAATGAAATTACATCAATGTCCTTGAATGACCAAAGTGGGCCAACAAGACTCATGAGTTAAATAGTAGTAAAATATTGGGATAAAGAAGAAATTCCTAGAGTTGAAAAAAGTAACTAACACAAACAATTTAAACACAATAAGAGAAGGCAAACTCAAAACAAGGAACTGTTGCCGTATGATAGAAGTAAAAATACAAATAGTTGTGAGGCAAAGATATCTTAAGGCAATTAAGAGTCGATGAGAGCAAATGCTGAAGACAATGGTTGAAGACTTGTGTTGACATGCGTGTATCAAAGGTTGGGGTATAAGAACCGACCTCATGACCATCCACCACCAAATATAGTCAATTTCAGATTCAATAATATTTGTAGGTGAATGACCAGGTCTAAGGGGGCTAGGTTGGACAATACTAGGAGGGAGCAGTGTACTCTTTGAACTTTTCCTAAAAACCAAGGTTAACAAGCCCCTAGAGGAAGAGATAAATTGGTTGTAAAAATCCCTGTGGCCCGACTGTGAAAAAGGAGAAATAGATGGCCTCAAGAATTCATATGAGAGTGACAATGTTGATGTACCTAGTAGCAACTTACAAAGATGAATGCAATGTCACTACTTAGTGTCCATCTATTTATGAATCCAAAGTAACCAAGGGCACTTAACATGTCCAAAATTTTAGATGGAATTGAAGGAGGATGTCAATGGATGCTAAGAAATGCAGGAAGGTGGACCCTTGCACTGCTTACCCCTTGATGAATGGGAGAACACCCAATGGTTTGATAGACCTAGATATGGCTTTTGGGCATATTAGGCCTTCGTGTCTATAATGAGTTGTTTTGTCATGTTGAGAACATTGGACCACCTAAGGATGCATGGGAGATTTTTTGAGAGACTTTTAATAAGATAAATATGGTCATCCATCGTTGTAGTCATGAGGTTGTGTCATTATATAAGTACATATAGTGGTGTAGAAGAAAAACCTTTCTGTGTGCGTTATTGGATACTCCACAGACAACTTCTTGCCAAATTACTAAAACAATATGGAGAAGCATGCATACATCCAAGAAGTAAAACGCCAGGTTGTAACATATGACAGAAGCATACATACATCCCCAATTTCTTTCCGCATACAAAAGGAATCCAGGTATCCAAAATTTTCCTAGATGAAAGCTCATTTTGATTTAAGCAGACAAAATAGACACCCACGTTTTAAAATTTAGCTTCCTCTTTCCTAATAACATCTACCATTTCACCATTCGGGGCAAGAGTAAAAATATCACGAATTTCTCTGGCTGTTTGAATTAAATAGAGGGTAATTCGTGCTCATATAATGGGGATGATGTAGCAGGTGTATGGTCCTGGAGTCAATTACGGGAGCTCAGTGTTTTTGTTAGTGACAGATGAATACAACAGGATGTTGACATTAATGTTGCATTACACAGTGCATGAGGTCAACACTATTATTTGGGTGGAATTGTGCTTCGCTTCTTTCTGTGTTGGCTGTGCAAGTGAGTCATGCAAGTTGGTGGCTTGAGAGATTACACGACAGTCTGCTTGAAATGCTTATTTTTGTCTCTTCGCACTTTTTCTAATAGTTGCAAGGAGAGGTGATGGTGCCCTGATTTAGGGACATCACAGGTGCTGGTTCAAGCACTTGTTGTGGATATTAGTTCTCTAGATTGTCAGGATATGGTCGGCCAATATTTGAACCTCTTTTGCCTCTGATTTTGGGCCGGGACATCAGACGTGAAGTTGCAAATTTAGGAAGTTGAGATCAGCAATTACATGTGGTGCAAGAAGGATTTGGAGTTCATTAATCCTTTGCAGTGAGAAGTACTTATAGTGATTATGCTATTCCATCGGAGGGGGAGCTTGTTCCTAATCCACCTTCTCTTCCCCATGTGAAAGCAAGTGCCATAACCTTTGCAGCATTGATGGCATAGTAAGCTTCAAAAAACATTACCTGAATAAGTTCAGGACAAAGGCTACTTGTAATAGGCACATGGTGTGCAGGCAGTAAGATTTCTTTGCTGCGCATATATGATAGGCTAAGAATTTGGAATGATAAAATGGGTGCACATGGCATATTTTGAAGGTGCATGATATTAGCTGTATTTGCTCATAAAATTTATATTAAGTTACTGTGTATTTTGAAGGTGCATGATATTAGCTTTATTTGCTCATAAATTTATATTGAGTTGCTGATGGTAGCATGATTATATATTGCACAAGAGAGTATAACATGTTTGAAGTTGGAAGATAGATTTTGTGCAATTTGATGCTGTAGAATATTAATTGAGATTGTTCTAAATTCTGTTGGATTTGTATGTCTGAAATACTTCAAGGAGGATTTAGTGTACAAGACATTGTGGTGGCAAGACACTCCTTGTGAAGATATCACTTGTAATCTATATGATGCATTTGATTATTTTGACATAAGAGAGCAAGGTGGAAAGGTATTTGACCATCGCTACCAAGGTATATCTTGGTTATTGTCCATCTCTTTTGGTGTAGAAATCAATGCTTGAAGATGCCATTTAGTATGTCACAGATGCACGGGACATTGCAAATCCAACTATGGGCTTTACATGCCAGTTGTTGCAATGTCAAAATGAGGATGCATGCACACTCAATAATTGACGGGGTTATTGCAAGGTTGCACATATAATGAGTCTATGAAAATTTGGTTAGGATGCATCAAGATAGAATATTGTGGTTGCTACGTGTGTAGAATATTAAGTAATTCTCAAATGGTAATACATGCATGGTACTATTGTTATATGGTGGTATTTAGCTAGGAAGTATCTCTTGCGGAGGTTACTTTTGCATTTCGTACATTATAGTATATACTTATGCCTCCAAGTCAACTCAATTATGATGAATGTAACTTTTAGTGGGGACCCATACACAATTGAAGGAATGGGTTGAAGATATTTTTCTGGGGATTGGAAATCAGATATATGTTTATTGGCTATAGTGAGCAGTCAAAAACATACAAGTTGCTAGATGTCTCTACGAACAAAATTGTTGTGAGTGGAGATGTGTTGTAGATGATAAGATAAGAGATAAGATAATGTTATTAATGTCCAACACATGACCACAAAAGTAGGTCAATGGGACTGCAGAGTACAAAGCAAACAAATCCAGCAAGAGGACCCAAACGGGTCACCCAAAATACAATGAGAGAAGGAGAGGAGGAGAAGGAAACAACAGAGGCCGAGAGACCAGAAACGAAGAAGAGAGTAGAAATCCCTTTTCTTGTATAATTGTAAATCTACAGATGGTATTTTTGGGTAAATGCTGCTGCTAATTCTGGAATACATTTTTGTGTTGAAATCAAGCAAGGCTCAAAGCTGGGACATTAGAAGAGTAAAATTCCTGGGAATCTGACGATGAACAGAGTGACACCCAATTTTACAACCAAATCATGGGAGCCAGCAACAAAGACCGAAAGTGGTATTATATCACGGCGAAGGATGTTTGAGCTGATGAATTGCTACAGGCAATGGAAAGGTGATCTACATGATTAGGGAAACAAATGGTGCAAGGTGGTGAGCAAATAAAATTTGCTCTTACTTCTGCTGTTTCACAAGTATTTGATCCTAGCACATTCGAAGAAGCAGAAGGAAATCCTGAATGGAAAGCTGCCAAGTTAAGGGAAATAGGGCTTTTCAAGAGAAAGTCAAGGAACATGCATAATTTTCTGCAAACAAGGAGGCAACAAAAAGAACAAGCACGTGAATATGGGTGATGTTGGAGAATTTGGTTGTTTGTAGATCCATGTTTTAGAGATTTTGTGGCAAAATGTAATTCATCTTAAGTTTTACGTGATCGCAACTTATTGTAGATCTTTGAAGTAGCATACCAACATCAAGTTCTCTATATAATAAACAATTGTGATTGATGGATATATTTTCTTGAGAAATAATGTTATGCGCCTGCAAGCATGTACCGATTACTTGGAAAATGGTGTATTGATGTCGGGTAGCGGAAGGAGGGAAAGTATCTCATCCATCGAGATGGATAGTATTGGGTCAAGGTCGGGAGCCGGGAGAATACTCAAAGGTTAAGTTACATTAGATGGAGTGTTTAATAGCCAAGGTATTTGATCTTGAAGCACTCTACAATGAGTGGACGGAGGCTAGTGACATCCAATAATGGACATGGACCTAAGGTTAAGGTGCATTAGGCGAAGTGTTGAAGTGATTAGGTGTTTTGATGTGGAAGCACTTACCAAAAAAAGGTACTTATAATAAGGTCATTAGTGATCAATGATGGGACATCCATCATTGAATTTTTTTGAAGGCTAAGGGAATGATCATGCTGCAAAAGGAATGGTAGAACCATTGGGAATGGATAATCCTATCTAGGGTAGAGTGGTCGTTAGAGGTGTATCTCTAGGCATTTAATAGGCCACCTTAGTTATGTAGTAGGGGCATTTAAATAGATCACCATATTTATGGTTTATGGTAGATGTCCCAGGAGACTTCAATTGGCCACCATAATTATGGTGTGCAGTAAAGTCCCATGAGTCTTCAAGGTTGGAGAGCATCAGGTGTTGAATGTTTAGGAGATTGACACAAGCATACTCTTGGAGGGTATATCATGGCACTATATTGTTGCATAGTCTTGAAATTACAATCAATCAATTATATTGAGATCAACTACCTCGATATGATAATATTGTTTGTGTTAGAATTGAACACTCTTAACAACAAACATGTGAAGAATGAAATATTTAAGATTGATGAACACATATTGAACATGAAGTCACAACTAAGTGAACCTAGTATTCAACACCACTTCCTAATTACTCCGTGATTGCAGCAGCTAGTTACCCATGCACTCTAGTGAGATGGAATGATGACCATAGGTACACTTGGTGATGTTTGTTGCATGAGTGCTACATTGCTGCCTAGACTTAAAATTACAATCAATTAATTATATTGGGATTAGCTACCTCAATATGATGATATTTTGTGTTAGATTTGAAAACTCTTAACAACATGTGAAGAATGAAACATTCCGGAGACGTAAACATATATTGCACTTGATATGAAAACTAAGCGAACCCAGTATGCAGCACCACTTCCTATTCTACTCAGCAGTTGCAGTGGTTAGTTACCCACACACTCTTGTGGGATGGAATGGCAACTGGAGGGACACTTGGCGATGTTTTTGGCATTGGCAGCAGGGTTACACATTGATTAACTTCATGTCTGGCATTAATAATATTACCAACCTAAGGACTAAATTATTTAGATCGTATTTGATTTAGTGATCAAAGGAGTATTAGACATATTAGTAGATATTGTTCAATATTGTTAGTATGTTGTTAGGTGGTTGCACTAATTTGCAGCACCCATGTTAATTTAGGAGTTTGTTCATTTTCGTAATATTAGAAGGATCTCATGGTTTTCTATTTTCTTGATTATAAATACAGGCTATATGCAATGTAATATTTTATTGGTGTGGATGGAGGGTGTGAACACAGGAAAATAATGATAGAGTTTGAGGTGTAAACACATAGAATAATGAGTTTGCTATTTGGTGAAAGTGAGAAAAATTGGCAGAGGAAGTGGTCGCTATTTCTTAAACAGCAAATGGGTAAAGAAACATGTAGAATACAAGTGTAGGAAGGTACAGAAATGTTGTTGTTGTCTTTGCACGTAAATTGACAATATTTTGGGAAATATTTGGGTAATGTTCGAGTACAAACTACTAACTGTTGCAGGGATTCTATTATTGACCCCAACTAGGGATTTAGTCAAAAGTTGGAGTGTTAGTGATAATGTTTTCTCAATATGGGAGGATTTAAGTGTAGAAAGAGTGCCCAAAGGGAGGTGGAAGATGTTGTAAAAGAAGTCAAGGAGGTTAAGGATACCCGAAGTAAGAACTGAACACTAGTGAAAGTAAGAATGAAATCATATTAATGTCCATGATGATGAATGCCAATCAGTGGGATTGTAAAGTGAAACCAGTTAAGATACTACCAGCACAGGGAAGTCAAGGGCAAAAGAACTATAAATAAATAGAAAAGAAGCAGATATATGACAAAATTAGCTGAATGTTCAAAAAGAAAGTTAACGATCAAACTCCTAAACATTAACGGTAGAAAAGAATGCTATAATGAAACCAAGTTGGAAAATGCAGATATTTAATTACAAAAGGAGAAAGACTATAACCAAGGTGCAAAAAGCAGATATGAATCACAACAAGAGAAAAAATATATGTTATAGGCCAGCAGACTCATGTGTGGAGATCATTAGAAGTTGAGAAGATTACGAGATAACGTGACACGCACCTTCTCCAACAACTCAAGTACAACTTCAACTTCACCCTCAGAAACGCTTGAGGTAATTTTTGTACTGATTGGTCCAAAAAGACAGTTCACACAGTAAGTTCCAGGAAGCGTTTGGGAAACAGAGTTCACTTTTCAGTGCGTGAGTGGGACTCTCAAGTCAAGTTCTGTCTTAGCATTGTGTTGCTGAAAAATTTATGGTAATGGATGAAGTTTGACTTGTAACTGGGCCTTGACAGCTGGTTACACCAAACTACTATACATGTATCTGAACCTTCAAAGACTATATTGAGGCCTCGTTAAGCTCTTAACTTCTTGGAGTTTATAATCACAGTGGTATCTTTTTGTACCTTTGCTGTTTGATCACCCTCAATTTCATGCATTTGTATTGCTTTGTTATATGAAGACAGTTCCATTCTATATATTCATAAATTCTTTGTTGAATGTGCTTGTCCATGCTTTTTGTACTTTGATTATATGGTTAATCAATTAAACCCATATTTTAGTTGCATATTGGTACATATCGCTGCCAAGGTTAGCTAATCAGAATCTATTGGATGCATATGTGAAAACTTTTGCAGGTTTATTGATGATGCATATGAGGAACAAATACCTGTTATAATATTGTCTGCATATGGTAGAAATGGAGAAGAAGCTGCGAGGTCTGTCATATCAAACAAAACAGTCAAATCTAGTTTTCATTATCCAAATGCAAAATATGTAATAACTAAGAATTGCCATTAGCCATAATTACAGATAAATGAATTGCTGAATGTTCTGGATAACTTTATGATTTATCATGAAATCTTGACTGAAGTTAGTTATTATTTTTTGAGAGTACATGGTCAGTAAGCATGGAAATGATTTTGTTTTCCTATTCCATTCTTTTGCATTTTCAGTTATTTTGAGGTTTTCCATGATGGTATTTTGGATGTTTACTACGTAAATCAATGTGCAACAGTTATGTAAACACTTTTCACCTTATAGTGCTCATTTGATCTGCATTTTAAATCATTCTGGGAGGAATATATTTGTCAATGGCATCTGTTTTCTTCTTCTTGTTTTCCCTCCACCTCTCATGACATCAAAGGAATGCATAAAAACTTTAAAGGGAAGTTATGGTATTACATAGACAAAAATTTAATCGCTAAACAATATAAACAAATTAAAAAACTGTCAAAGAATTATTATAACAATATGTGTTTTAAAATTAACTTCAAAGTTTAATTCCTAAACCTATGGATAATTGCTACATATTGACCACCCTTCCATACCTACACTCAACACTAAAAACTTATGGAGAAATATCTATTGGAGTTTTTATTGGAGATAAGAAAACTGACATGGATTAGAATGGATCCAAACCTATTCATAGGCATTTATGGCCTTCCATAGTGATCCTCACACTTCTATATGAATTCTTGATTCACAAATTTGGGACTTCAAACAAATTGTCATATTTTGAAAGCATGAGAGAGAATGAAGAGAAATGAAAGACACACGGAAGGCACACTAACATACTTGTGTGTCTATATTTTATTAATCAAATAAGAAGTCACATCTTTAGATGAGAAAGTTATTAAGTAAGTAATATGCACTAACCAATAGTCAATTAGTTAAGGTTTAATTAATATTTTTAATACCCCCTTATTGACTAAGCCAAAGACTACTTCAAGTTAATTCCGAAAGTTTACAAAAAAATAAGACCAAGGGGTTTAGTCATTAGATCTCGAAGTTGTTCCTGAGAGGCATAGCAGCGAGGAGAAATATCTCACAATCGGTCAATTGTCTTATTTAGTGATGATGAATCTCAATGTGTTTGGTGCGAGCATGATATACCAAATTCTTCACCAACTTCAATACACCCTGATTTTCACAGAAAATGGAAAGTGGAGTAGGTGTAGTCTGAGGAAGTTGAAGATCAATCAAAATCCAATGTAGCCAAACTGCTTCACAACTGGCATTGAGTGTTGCCTACTCGCTTCGATGGAAGTTATAGCCACAATGTACTAAAGCTTGCTTTGCCATGAAACAACTCTTGAACCAAATGAAAAAGTACACCAAGTGATGGTCCTATAAGTATAGTATCTATTGATCCTTTGTGTATCCTATCTATATGAATTTTGCTGCCCTTTGATATAGGATGCCAAAATAAAGAATTCCTTTTACATATCGCAAAATGTATTTTGTTGCTGTCCAATGTATGAGCTTCGGTTGAGACAAAAAATGAGAAAGATAGCTAACGACAAAACATAGATCCGGTTGTGTGGACGTAAGATATATTAGGCTGCCCACCAATCTGTCAACTGGTGATGAATCATCATTAGCTGACAACTTCAGCCCAACCTCCATAGCTGTAGAGAGGGATTGCAATCTGTCATCCCAAACTTCTTCAAGAGACTCGTGGCATACTTGACCTAAGCTATGAAAATGAGATGGTCATGTTGCCAAAATTCTACACCTAAGAAATAGTGTAGGAGGCGTAGATTGCTCATGTCAAAAGCAACACATAAATCTGATTTC
Source organism: Taxus wallichiana var. yunnanensis (assembly GCA_018340775.1). Classification (NCBI taxonomy): domain Eukaryota; kingdom Viridiplantae; phylum Streptophyta; class Pinopsida; order Cupressales; family Taxaceae; genus Taxus; species Taxus wallichiana. The sequence continues at coordinate 601,553,065 of CM031241.1, read as the reverse complement.
ACTTGTTGAATTGTAGTGGCCCCACTACTTGTGATGGCAAGATCGTCAACATAGACAATAAGAATCACAATGTCATCACCATTGCTTTTGACATAAAGATTGAGATAAAAAGATTCCTTTTGAATCCAAAATCTTGAAGATATTAATCAATTTTAATATACTAGGATCGTGGAGCCTGCTGAAGTTCATACAAAGACTTAATCAACTTGCAAATCAGGACGATCACGATTAGCTACTGAAAACCTTCATGTTGCACCATGTAAACCTCCCGTCAATTCACCATTTTGAAAGGTGCCCTTTACATCCATTTGACACACCTTCCATCCCTACTAAGCTGTTATGGAGAGAAGCAAGTGAAATATGACCATCTTTGTTGTGGGAAAAAAGTATCTTCATAGTTCATTTCCTCATGTGAAAAAAGCTTTTTGCGACAAGACAAGCCTTGTACTTGTCCAAAGTACCATTGACCTTGAACACACTTTTGCATCGATTCCCTTATAATGGTCCAAATCCTTGTATGGTTTGTTTACATAGTTACCTAAGGCTTTGGGCCGGGTTTTGAGATGGTGAAAAGTTTCTACATTTTGGGGATAGTGGGGGACGTCTAATTAAAATAATGTATAATTATTTAAAATATAAAAATAAATTGACTAAACTATAAAAATAACTTGGAAGAGACTTAAATAAGCTGAAATAAAACCATTTCAGACTTAAATAAGTTGAAATATCAAATGACTTATGAATTAAGTTACCTAAGACTATGGGACAACTCAAGAAAAAAATTTCAAAATTTGGGACGACTATTAAAATAATATACAAAATTATAAATATTAAAAATATATCAATAAATTTAAAAAACATATGGTGACATGATCCAACATCTACATTTGTGCTTTAGAAAATTTTCGTATTCATATATCACTCTTGATTCTTATTATGACTTGGTAATACTGATAAAAGCGGGTTATGTTTAACCGGTAAACATTTTGATCTATGCCTTACTACTTTTATCATCTACACAACCTTTCTCTTCATATAGAATTATACATATACGCTTTGTAAGTTAAGTGATTGGAGCTTCCAAAGAGTCTTTTAATTCGATTTGTAATTTTATAGAGACAAACTTCTTTTCCAAATAGATATGAGTGACTTCCAAGAACAATCTATTACTACTGAGAGTGCTGATAAATCCTCATCCTTACTAGATTTATTTCTTGAAAACTAGATTTATTTCATTTTCAAGTTTATTCAAGCCCAATGCAATGGTGCAACTAGATTGAGGCCATCCATGACTAAACATCGGGAAATTTGCGAGAGAAGGTGATCAAGTCATGTGAAACCCTTCAATGGGAAAAACTATGTGACAAATTCAAGATAAGTGCCTTGAAACATCCCAAAAATCAGAATCATCATCTGAAATAACAATATTAGCTTTATTTTATTTTTTTATTTTAAAAAGTCAGCTTTTGAAAGTAAAACAAAAAAAAAGAAGAAAAGACACTAGGGATGTCCCAATGCCCTTGGGAAGTCGGGATGTCCTCAAAAATAGAAACAAACAAGGGGATGTTTTGAAACTTCCTTGGTATTTAGGTATGTTCGCTTGAAAACTATTGCATAGGAAACATGGGAGTGTTCCCCCATCTGCCGTCCACTAGAGCGTTCGAGCGTCTATTTTTTTGAGGGGCACGATCCCCATGTAACACTATTAATTGTAAAACCATTTGAGAGTTAAAAAGTTAAATAAGATGATATAAAACTATTGTGATTGATTAATTGACAATATCTAATATTCATATCAATAATATGAAATTTAGATATACAAAAATTGTCAATATTACAAAAAGAAGAGTACACAACTCAAAAATCAAAGTCATCTTCGGAAACACCATTCATGAAATCCTCACTGGAACTATATCCTCATCCTAACGGAGAGCTTTGATTAATCCCGTTGCACAATATTGTCCTCTTCTACCTACCTCGATTCCATGGGATCTACATCCCCTTATAATATTGAGGCTGCATGCATACTCAATTGTCTTGCGATCGATGAGACACAAATAATTGTGTCAACTACAAGCTTCTCCCTTCTGTTAGAGGTACGTCCATTCCTCTTAACAAGGTGGATCCAACCATATGTTGACCAATTCCTCTTAGAAGCGAGAACTAGAATCTTGGGAAAGGAGGTGAATTGCAAATGTTTGCAGTGGTCTTGGATGTTGATACACTCACCTGACTCATTGGCTTCTCTTGTGCTAATGTTACCCTATCCATCTTTGTTGAAATTTTGTAGCCATCAAGTTTAGTGAAATTGAGCCACTCCAATTTGACCTGTGAAGCCTTCTCTTCGCTATACATTTTTAAGGGCCTTCATAAGGCCCTTCTTCACATCCTCGTCATCAAAGAGATAATTCTACCTGGTCTCTCCACATACCATTTTGGATTAATTGCATATGCGGCCATATGAAGTGGGGTTTCAACTTCTCCCATTTATGTTGAATGATAGGTTGAATATGTTAATGGTAGAACTCCAGAGTGGGGTCCCTCACCCGAATAGTTGTCTTCATTTGTCCAAGCATGTTGTCGATGCACTCATATGTCTCACGAAGATTGGGGCTATCAGAATCCCCATATTTGATGGCCTTCTGAGCCGGAGATATAATTTGTGTTGTATTTCACATCAACCCAAAATGTCTCCTTCACCATCACTTCCTTTAGTCTCTTCCCTTGCTCTATCTTGGACTCATTCCTCGGGTCCAATCCTATGTCATGATCATAACTTGTAGGGGCTCCTACTGACTCAAACATCCTTTCAACAAAATAAAATAGAATGCAAAGTGGGCATCATTTGGTTTAAGGAATTCCTTCCTTGAATAACTTAGAAAGAGTGCCTGATGATGTGTGTTGATTCCATATGATCATTTGCACCTTTGTAGCCTCGGTCACTAACTTTTTGACCCATTGAATCTTTCCCATGTCTTTTAGAGCATTGTACATGGCATGCACACAACATGGGGTCAATAAATATGATTGTAGGCCCCTACCATTAGTTTTCTTGCTTGCACAACATTTGAAGAACTGACCTCCGCAATGGCTTCCTTCAAAATCTGAAGGCGAAAGTCAACATCTTTCTACTTCTCAGAACAATCAATTGCTCTCAAGAAAAACAATCTATCTTTGTAGGAGACAATGATATTGATGAGTAGATCGGTGTCTAAAATCCCTCCCTCCATCCATGACAATATTGCATCAATGAGACACCTAGGTGACCTTGATCTCCTCCGATAATAAATTAAACTTGGAATAGTTTCTAGTCAAGATTATCCTAAGTTGGTGTCTCTAGGGGGCACATGAATTTAACCTGCTTTTGCTACCTTGGCCATAGCCTCCCTTGTAATAAGGAGATTGAGCGACATGAAATGGGATCTTAGTAGCATAGAAAAATTTCTTGTAATGTCCCTTTTTGGGGGACTTAGGAAATGACCAAAAGCTGAGTTGTGGCTCACAAATCAGATTTTGGAACTGCTGTTATAACCCTGCAAACTTGCAAATTAAACCCTTCCTAGGGCAGCAACCTGTTTTGGGGTTTCAAACCCACCTTTGGGCCTTTAAAACCCTTCAATCAGCTCCACTTAAGTCTCTAAAATTATGATATATCACCAACAATCATATCATGCAAGAAAACTGATTTTTAATGCCCTAGATTTGGAGATATGAATTTCTATAAACCCTTGTCTGCAGAGTTTCCTTAAAAATTCATAATTTAGGAATCTCCAAAATTCATGAAACTCAAGATAGTACTTTTAGATAGTAATTGGCCTTATAAATTATGGAGAACAAGATAGTAATTTTAGATTTGCCAAATGAACATCACACATACCAAATATTCATCTCCAAGTGGGTCGCTCCAATCCAAACAATTATATTATTGCACCAAAGAGACCAAACATGCAAGAAAAAGATACTTTATTGCTTTTTAAATCAGCTTGCACACACAAAACCTCATGAAGGATTTTTGTCACTCACAAGTTCCCGACCAAGGGTTTTCGTCCTTGGATGAGGTCCTCAACCCAAGGGGTTTCGTTCTTGAGAGAGAGAGTAAAGGGCTACACTAGCCAACACTTACCAAGATATGAATAACCACCATAAACATGAATCAATAATGCCCAAACGACCTCCTTAAATAGCCACAAGGAGTGCTTTACAACATAAAGATGATGGCCTGATCAAAAAATGGATTTGAAATTACCCAATTCTATGTATTCTCCTTATTTGATGCTTGCAGTGCATATTCTCAGCATATTCTTTATTTTGGAGATAGTCTAATCAGGCGGATGGTAATTTGGACACATTTAAATGACATCAAAAGGCCATTATTGTTACGTTTTGGAGATTTCTAGGAGATGGTTACGCAACCGCCCAGGTGGTTATGCTGACCGCTTGATTCGAGGGACCGGTGGGGCACTTGTGCAAATGCCACTCTGTGGACAGTGGTGGTCTGTCCCCGATAGCGCCAACATAAGGAAACTCAACAGTTGCAAAAGTTTGGGCTTCCCAAACGGTTTGTTTCACATTTCCCTCCTTCGTTGGACTTGAGATCCACTAGATAAACACAGAGAGTTCATCCCTCTTCCGGGCATCGACATTCTAGACCTTCGCGACCTCAAATACCGGACTTCAGCACATTACTAGCTTCTTCCAGTCAAGCTTGGGTGTTAGTTGAGGGTGCCTCTTGCTTCCTCTTCATTCCTTCCCCTTGCGCATGGTGGATTTGGCTGGTTTCAATAGGCTTCCTAGAGTTTTCCCCTGCCCGTTCTTTTCTTCCTTCTATTTTTGGTTATTTTTGGGACCGTTTGGTCCTTTGGTTGGATTCTTTTCCGCCTTCCATGTATGTTTGCAGTCCCATTGACCTACTTTTGTGGTCACTTGTTGGACATTTAATATATTTATCTTATCTTATCTTCATTCTAGCGGGTGATTTTGAGTGAATTCAATTGTGAGCAAAGAGGAGTTGGAGTTCTTTCTTGTGTTGTTCATTGAGAGTGAATTCTTCATTGTTAAATATTGTAAGCAAAAAAATACAATTGGAAGGAGTGTTGAATCCTTCTTGAAGGCCCAACTTTGGCAGTTACTTTGTATTTTGGAAAATTACATAGTGAAAGGGAAGCAATTTGCTTACCCACTAGAGTTTTTCCCACCTTGGGTTTCTCCAGGATAAATCTCGTGTCTCCTTTGTCTTCCATTTTCTCAATTTGCAACATAGTTGTGAATATTTATACACATTATATTGGTTAAAAGGAACTTAGTCATTTTCCATTCAATTATCACTAGAACAAGATCTGCTTATTGTTAAAAAGGCTGTTTACGGATCATGGCCGACCCCTTAAGGTAAGTGCTTTTAAATATTCAAATGGTATTTGGAGCTTACATGCTCATAATACCTTTATTACCTAACTACTTAAGTTCCTCTATTGGAGTGCTAGGATTTCCAAGAGGGTACATGATAATAAATAAAACAACTACCTAAACAACAATAAAAATATAATTCAGATCTTCCTCTTGCTTTCCTCCTTAGACCCACGAGGAGAGAATGAGTTAAGGTCTTCAAAATTCAGCCTCCAAAAAGGGACATGATATTTCCCAATAGCATCATCGACCTTTGGATCAAACATATCTACAAGTATATTGCGGGCAACCCCCACGACCTTTCCCTTATGTTTTTCTTTAAGCAAAAAAAAATTGTGACGTAGGGGACATCTAGACATCCCGGGATATCCCTCGACCGTCACTGAGTACGCATTGATGTCCCGAATGTCTCAAAATAAGGGGGACGTCCCAAAGACATCCCTTGATAGTCGGGTATGTCGTTGCAAGCACGTCCCTTGGCTTTTCGCTATTGTAGGAACCATGGGGGACATTTCCCCCGACTCGGGACATCCTAAACATGTTGGATGTCCTAGTTTTGTGTAATGTCCCCAATGAGACAATTTATGCCCCCAAACGGAACAACAATAAATCCGATCCAAAATAGCAATTTATAGACGATGTACTTGAAATAAATAGTGCAGATCTGAATTATTACTGAAAAGTGCGACTTGCCTTGGTGATGGAAAACATTCACAACTGAAGCAAAATCACCCAAATATTATGCAAAACAGATCAACAATATTTATAAGGACAAAAACATTAGAAAAATACCAGATTTGGATCAACTAAAGGCTGGAATTTATTTATTAAAATCTGCAGATGAACAACTCTTAGACAAGACTGAAAACAAAATTTCTTGGACCCCAAAAAATATGCAACTTAGCTGATTTTGGCCTCTAAAAATATGACAGATGTTGGTGATGAGATCCAGGACATCCGTGCCCTAGAATGTATCAACTCCACAAGATAACCCTAGATCTAGCTGAATCTAAAGGTAGAAATCTGCCCCAACACTTGTGTCTTCAAACCCTAGCTGGAAACAATATAAATCTGCACTTTTCTCCTCAAATATCGCTGCAATTCTGAAGTAGAACCTTGAAAATCAGTAGAAACCCCTGAGTAGGGCTTCCTCTCAAAAGAAAGAAGAGTTTTCGTTCTTCTTTCTAAGCTTAAAGAGGGTTTTAGTCCTTTGGAGTTTTTATGGAAAACATACAAGCTTACACCATAAATCAAAAATTATCATATACAAAAAAAGATATCCTCTCCTATGCATGACGTCCTCCTTTTATAAGTTGTGTTGGCCTTTTTGCCACCCAAAACAACCAATCAGATTTCTTTTCCAACATTTAATATTTTCCTTCATCTCCTTTCCTTCTCCACATGGGTTGCATTTTTCCTCTAGGGACAAATAAAACATAAAGTTACTTTTTTCTTTTTCTTTTTCTATTTTGTCATTAATAAATTAACTTAAGTGCTTATAATAATATTTTATGATGCACTTTATAATTAATTTACTATGACTTAGTTTTCCCTTTTCTCATCCCTTAGCCATGGGAAACAATGAATGGGCTAAGGGTCTTCGACCGAAAAGGGGATATTACATTTTGGGGGACGCGTCCCCGTGTGATATTGGCTATTTATCTGGAGGTAATTCCACCAACTCCCATGTATGATTCTTCATCAAGGCATTATATTTCTTTTATGGCGAGTCTCCCATTAAGGTTTTCCTCTTATTGTTTTAAGGACTATAAAAATATTGGAAGAGAGCAAAATGAACATGCTCGGCTGAACCAACAATCTTTTCTCGGTCATCCGAGCTCGTGCATCTGATCGAGGAATTGTAGACTCCCGCACATCATGTATAGTGGATTAAAATCACTTGGGTTTCTATGGGACCTAAGAACCATGTGATGGTGGAACTTGAACCATAATGTTGTTTAACATAAGTTGGTGTTGTTGATAGACTAGTTGTGAATTAGATATATTGACCATGGGCTGCTGTACTAGTGTCAACACAAAGAATTAGATGAATTAGATTCCTCATTTTTCAAAGGAACCACAACACTTGAATTAGGTACTTAAGTGATTGCTTGCTAGTTACAAACAAAGAAGAATTTAGTCTCATTCACATGTACATATCGAGTAACAATTATCTTGTTAGTGGAAATATCAATAAGTCTATAGGCCTTAGATTGGTCACTATAGCCAACAAAGAAATATCTTTTACTCTTGGAATCTAGTTTACTCATTTTATTATTTGGAACTAAAGCATATTCAACTGAACCAAAAACACGAAAAGTTGTTACCTCGGGTTTGATTCTAGACCAAGCTTCATCAAGTGTGACATCCTGCAAGGCTTTGTAGGGGCTCCCTTTAAGATATAAATTGTCATGTTCATTGCTTCTCTTAGTATTTGTATGGCATGCCTTTACTGTACATTATGAACGGAGCCATCTCCATGAGAGTTTTATCACTCCTCTCAACCACTTCATTTTGTTGTGCATTGCTGACAACTATCATACAAAGCTTCCTTGTTGCAGTAGTCCTCTAATTGCTTGGAAGTGAATTCACCCCCCTTGTCAGATATTAGTTTTTTGATCCGTTTGCCTATCTGGTTTTCCAACAATGCTTTGACGATTCCAAATGATGCAAAGCGTTTAGACTTCTTTTTCATGAAGGATTGTTGGTGATTTCCAAGATGGCTCACAAAGATCTGCACGACCAAGATCTAAGAGCCCCTTTGCATGCCAAGGACCTTTAGTTGGAAATGGCTTTTGCTTATGTTTGCCAACCAACACCCAACACACATTCTGGATTGTTGGCAAACCAAGAACTTCTCTGTTAAGATTGGCAGAGTATAGAAGGTTGAGATGTCTTTATCTCTCATGCTACAAAACAATAGTATTACTCTCCACAACTAATGCATGTAAGTTGACTATAGTAGGGTCAACAAGTTTATACAATCCACCTTTCTTAATGCCTTGGGATACTACCATGTTTTGGTTTACATCAGACATGTTACACTTCTTCCTGGAGAAATTGACTGAAATGTTGGGATTTTCAGTTAGCTGAGTAACAAATAAGAGACATGCATACAATTATTTTCTATGAATTTTGCAGCATTATTCTATATATTGCGGAGATCTCCTATTCCTTCTTTTGCATGCGATCTTCCATCGCCTTATGAAACTAAATAAAAAAACTTGTGTTTACAGTAAATTTGACGTACTAGTCTTACACCATGTGAAATGTATTGATGCGCAGGATTAAAAGACGCAACAATTGGTAGCACTATCATTCGAGCATAATGTTACGAGGGCATACTCCTCAGAATCTCGTTCAGCTTCAACTGCTATGACATTTACTTGACTTTGCAGCTTTTTGTTGTGGGAAAGAGCATATTGTCATTTCCAACAATCCTTTATGACATTCTCAACCTTATGGCAATAATAGTACTTCACTTGGTATTTGGAAGATGATTCACTACGGCTATGCTTCCATTTCCCCTTTGATTGAGAAGCAAATGAACTCTTTGTTTGTCCAGAACTAAACTTAGTTCTCTCTGTCTCCTGCATTCCTCCATCAACATATAGGAACTAACTTGACCAAATGTTAGGGTATGGATTTCTGCCATTAAGTGTAAAGCCTCCACAAATGATTCATTAGAAGGGCAGTAAAATATTCAAAACAAAAGTAACCGGGTCGTCATCATCCACCTGTTTGTTGATGGAAACAATTGGTCTTGTAGATCTTTCATGCAAATATGTTTTGATAGGGATCCACCTTCATTCATCTTTGCTGTAAATACTATATTCTTTAGGTATAGGTCTTGAATATTCTTTGAAGTTTGATATTTATTTTGAAGACCTGTCCAAAGTTCACTTGCCACAATGCTGTTCGAACACCAGGAGTTAAATGATCTGAAATAGACAATTTCAACAATGAAAGAGCCTTTTTACAATGCTTATCCCAGTCAACAAGATTTGTACTAGGTCTCAATTCCTTTTTGAGAATGATTTTATTACAGACCTGATACTTAGCAATTGTGAGTGTCTTGTGACTCCAGACTTTATTATTTTGACCAATTAATTTCTACGCTTCTGGCAGAACTAGGTTCTTGATATTGGCCATGATACACACGTGTGTTAGCATTTGACCTGTAAATCTATGCTAAAGGAAATGCGAAGTCGATAAAGCAACTTGCCTGATGCTATACTAGAATCTGATTTTTAATTAGCTGCAGTAAAATCAGAAGTTCTTACAATTCTTTATGTCAAATTACTTACAATCTCAGATGAGAAATTTCCACATGTACCACGTTTTGGTCTTCTTAAAACTACAAAAATGTCAAAATATCTTCTTGTAATTGCAAAAAGGTCTTCCTTCCGCATCTGTTTTGGAACTCATGACCTCAATGCAAATTGTGTTTTGTTTTGCATGGCCCTCCTAGAAATCGCGATTCCTTTAAATCATGTCCATGCTTTGCAAATTGTTCTCAAATTGTGTTTTTGTGTGTATATTCACCTTCATGTGTTCTTTTTGTCGTTTTGTGGTGTGCGAATTGTGAATTGGTCTCACTTACCATAAAAAATTGTGGTAAAATAACTCACAGAATTTGTTCCTTCTTTTGTCGTGCTCTAGCACGTTTTGGTCTAAACACAAAACCTTCTAGTAGCTTGTATTTTTCTGCACTGATGTCCTCCCTCAAACCACGATTTTGTTTTCTTCAAATTGCGTGCCCAAGCACGATTCTATTGGTTTCTATTGTATACACAAATGAATGCCTTTGTTTTAATTATTTACCTCTTCTTCCTCGCTGTTCATACCGTTCTCCTAGGGTTTTCCCGAATTACTACTTTGATACCAATGTTAGTATGAAAGAGAATGAAGAGAAATGGAGGGCACACTAAGTGGTTGTCTTTTATAAATCAAATAAAAAGTTACATGTTGAGGTGAGGAAGAATATGTGAATGGCTAATTTACATTAACTAATAGTTAATTAGTTAATGTTTAGTTAATGTATTGACCATTCTTTCAAAATAATATTATTCATATTTCAAAGTAAGTTTGGAAGACAATGTTATGAGGTGACTGGGAAACACACTTGGATTGTTGCCTATTTATTAGGATCTACCCTTTGTAGTTCTTGTGATGTTTTCCACGTTGGGTCCCCATTCTTGATGTTTCAAGTTTGTTTTTGTTGGGGATGGTTTAGCATCCTTGGACGGCCATCCATCCCAAACACGGTATGTATATATATCCCCTCACTCTCTCATTGTACATATAATTTTGTCTCCAAAAGTGGGGAAAAATTCTTATTCAAAATCCATGTAACATAGCAAAGATCTTACTTTGGATAAACTTGGCACACAATTATCTAGTGGCTAGGGATGAATCACTTTGCAATTATGCTACAATGGGTCATGCTACTTAAGTGTTCTTAAATGTTAGCTCCATCTCTCAAATCATATTCTTCATTGTATGGAATGATGCCGGTTTGGTGGGGGTGTGAATCCCTTAAGTGTTTATTGTTGACCTTCCACATTAAAATTGATGAAATGACTTTTTATATTAATCAAAAATGTTTTCAATTCTTGTAATCAATGAACAACCAAAACTATTTCTACTCCTATTCAAGCAAGGCATAAAGAGTCTTTTGAAATGTAATACAATGTTAGAAGATGTGAATAGAGATATAATAAAAATGAATCAAATGCACACTTCGTAGTTTGTGTGTCCGTCATTTTATCATGCAAGAGATAATTACAAAATGGTTGAGGCGGTTACAACCAAATATTAGTTAATACATAACTAAATATTGACTTAATCACAAAGGTAAGCCTTATACTTTAATACCCCTTTAAAAGGCTTACAATAGAAAAAGCAAAAACAAACACATCAATAGAAAATTAAAACAAAATCAAACAAAACCACACATTCTTGAAGTATTTTCTTTGAAAACATTTCTTGGATGAGGAAAAACTCCATCAAGCTGCCTCCTATCCCTTGTAAAGATATAGTTCCTAAGCTGAATACTCGAGTTATTGCCCAAACTTTTGAATTATGAACTTTCCAAATTATTTGAAAACAATCCATGTCGAGTTACATCCACAATGCTCCACCAAGTTGTTTCATGACCCTCGTAAGGGTAAAATTCCTAAAATTCACAAACCCTCGAAGCGAAGGCTGGGCAACTTTATCTACATGAGATCCCTTCTTGTCTTCAAAGTGTAGGCTTCTTAAAAAATTTCTTCATTGAAAAATTCGTTGCCCTTTGTTAGCATCCGGTGGATCTACAACAATGGCTATATTAACTTCATTTGGTTTGTCTTTGAGTTTTCCCTTGAGAACATCATTGGCTTGATTTCTACAGTTCCATGCTGTGTGACCTCTTTTCTTGCAGTTATAAAATTCAATAAAATTCAATCTCTCCTTTGTTTTATTTGATCTTCTACATTAGTTTGTTCAGTATAATGCACTCTCGTGTTGATGATCACCTTCTATATCTCTTGCAATTGTTCTCTTTTCTTTAGCTAAGAGAGATGAAATCATATCTTCTAGAGTTTGAGAATGTATCTAATTGAGAGTAAAAATGACATTGTTGTATTTAGAAGGCACACTATTAAAAAAATAGCTTTGGCATCCTCTTCATCTACCGTAGCTTTGACTTGTTAGCTATCCGATAAGAGACCTCATACTCATGTGGCTAGACATAGTGACTTCGTTGTCCTTCATATTGTAGGTGGTTTCTCGCTCCCATTTACTACTCCCCACAAATTTTTGTTCATCAGTTGCATTAGGAATTTTACTTTTCAAGTGTGAAAGTTGAGGCCAAAATATTTGTTTAATGGAATTTTCATTCTTAGAAAAAATACCTCAAAAATCTATGCAACATTTCTGATCCGAAAAGCAATGCAGAAAAACAAAAGAATTGCATGTAGATTTACACAGTAATCATTGTAAATAATTGTCTAAATTCTGGCTATTAAAATCAACTATATTTTTGTGCCCTAGCACTCCTAAATACCCTTAAATTTGTGTGAAAATACAACAAAAATTGTGCCCTAGTAGTGTAGAAGTACCTAAATCACGTTTTCATCACAAAATAAAGGAATCACGACCTTTAAAAAGACTGACTCATGCTTGTTTCTGCTCGTGCGATTGTAAATATTAGAGTCCTTAAAAAATGTGAATGGATTCTCTTGTTTCTCTTTTAATAGTAGAAAATGTGACTATATGTTCTTTAATTTGACCTGAAAACAACATGTTTTCTTGCGATTTGCAAAAACTAACTGTATTTGTGCCCTTGAATGGCATTTTTATGGATTTTTGTGCCCTATTCATCCCTAGCCACAATTTTATCTTAGCAAGAATCTTTTGAGTTTGATTTGAACTCGAGACTCTCACGCCTCAAAGATTTCTCCCACCACTGTTGTGTCCTCAAAATTTGACTGTTTTTGCACCTTTGCAATGGTGTTGATTGTATTTTTGTTCATGAAGCCTCATGCCCTATGTATCAATAGTGAATGTTGATTGTAACTCTTGTTTGGGATTTTTTAGGCTCCGATGAAAAACGACTGCATTTTTGCATGAATCCCATGGCCTAACAGCCTCACGTTCTCCTCTTTCTCCTCGATTTGTAAATCTACTTGACCTCTACTAGCCTCTTCTTTAAGAGATTTCTCAAACTTTGACCCCTTCGAGCACCAATGGCTTTAATGTTAGAAGATGTGAATGGAGACATAATAAAAATGGAATTAGAATGCACAATTCGTAGATTGTGTTTCCATCAGTTTATTATGGAAGAGATAGTTACAAAATGGTTGAGGAGGTTACAACTGAACATTAGTTAATACATAACTAATAGCGACTTAATAAAAAAATGTAAGCCTTATATTCTAATTTCCTACATAGTCAACTTAAATTTGTAACCAATCTCTTGACAATTTTGGGTAGCACCATCAATGACCATACCATCATAGTCCTTCATAGGATAAACGAAGAAACCCATTGTTTTAGCTGATGACGTGTCAATAAAATTATGTCTATTAGAATTCATAAGGACCATAGATTTCTCCTTAATTTAATCTTGAATTTTCAAATTTGGAGATGCACAATTTCAGTTACAACTTCTCGAGATGGTCTTGGTCGAATTTCTTGTTGAGCAGGCTGATGTCTATCAAACTCATTTTTGAAGTCAGATTACGAGTTCTGTTTGTATCATTAAAAATTCTATCTGGTTTTTAAATTATCAAGTATAGTCTCTTACAAATTTTCAATTGTTTTATATGCCAAAACTTGTTTGATGAAATTGTTATTAAAATATTTGGCATAGTTATTAGTGATAGTTTAATATTAGTTAAATATTAACTAATAAACGGTTGAAACTACTTCAACCATTTTGTAACCATCTTTCACATAATAAAATGACAGACACACAATGACAATGTGTGCATTCCGCTTTCTCTTCATTTCTTCCTTGTGCACATTTTCCAACATTGGTTTTAAAGCGAAGCATACTCAAAGGGGTTGCAAATTGAGTGCATTCACATCTACATTTTAGTCATGATTTTTGAAGCACTAGTTGCCATTATTATTTCCATTACGATCGCCGATTCGAGTTTGTTGTCATTAGAGTTGCAATTTCAAGGGAAAAACAAGGAATAAATACACGTCGTCACAAATATCGATTCAAAAGGGCACAAAATTCAAAAACGAAAATTCCAGTCATAAATCTCAGCTAGAGCACAAATTTTAAGTAAAATAAATTCTCATTTCTCTGAAATTTTCTGCAAGAAAAAGCAAAACCCTAGTTTTTTATTTTATTTTTAAAAATGAAGTTTTCGTTACCAACAGAAAAATAGTTTGGTTTCAATTTCCACACTTGGAAAGTTAAAATCCAGATGCAATTAATGAACAAAAATTTGCGCTGTATAGTTAATGGAAAGGAAAAACCACCCATTGATGCTGCTAAATTGTCGAGTGGGAAAGCCATGATGATAAAGCAAAAGCTATAATTGGGCTTGCTTTTTCTGGCTCTAAGCTCCATGATATAGGTTCAGATAAATCGTCCAAAGAAATCAGGGATAACTTGAATAAGTTGTTTGGGGCAAAAGCAATGAATGCCAAATTTTCTTTAAAGCTTCAACTATTTTGATTCAAGATGGCCAATGATGTTACTATGTCCAATCATATAAACAATCTGAGATCTCTTCTTAGACAATTAGTAGAGGTTAAAGCTCCAGTAGATGACGAAGACTCTAAAGCCATTATGTTAAATAGTTTGCCCTCTTCATATAGCAATGTCATTTTTACTCTCAATCAGATGCCTTCACAAACCTTGGAAGATATGATTTCAGCTCTCTTGGCTGAAGAAAAAGAAAACTGCGGACAATACAAAAGGCAATTCTTCACATGAAGGCTGGGATTAGTGTATGATTCTTAAATCTGCACAATTTCACCATACAATATTGTCTCTGTTTTCCATAGATTAGTTGTAAAAATTATTGAGGTGCTTCTGTAGCTATGTGTTGGTGAACTTCACACCCCACTCCAGTTCGTATCTTTCTATATATCTCTTCCTATTATATTCCTCTTCTTATAGATTCATATTTCAAAATGCTCTTAACAATAATTTTCTGCTTGTCTTTTCAAAAAATTAACTCTGTTGTTGTAACTTGCCTTTTCTCCCTCTTAAGTATAAACTCACTTATCAACTTCTTAAAAATTATTTCATTCAACATTTCTCAAGAATTTTGTAGAATTTCTCCTCACTTTTGTTGCATGTCCCTGTATTTTTGCTGTGGTTATATCATTTTTTCAGAGCGCTTCTGCATTTTGGTGAGTTTTGTTTTCACATTTTCAGTGTTTTTCGCATTTTTTATTGAGTTTGTCATATTTCAGCATATTTTTAGTTGAGTCTTTCATCAGGAGAAATCAGTTCTCAACATTTTGGTTGAGTTCCTCAGCCTCCTCGATCTTCTTTGTTGATTGAGAACATAAATGCCCTTGTCATCTGCATCCTATGGGACATGTGGTGCCTCCTCAACTGATTATTACTAATTCAAATTCAAAATAATCTGTTTTAATTTTTAAAACATTATTTCTTAATTTAATTCAAAATTGCTTTTAATTCTAGTATCTGTTCTAAACCTATATATATATTATATCTTATCAAATTTGAGTAAACTTTGAATATATAACCCTATATTAGGGTCAGTCTCTGAAACCCCACACCGGGCATAGCTTTTAGTATCTAAATATCTGACATTGGCATATAGGCAAACCGCATGCAGGTTCAAACAGCTGTGCACATTTCCACAAAGCAGACTTCAAATTCACACACGGCAGCACGTTCTCCACAAACATTTTCTGGAGTTCACTCACCCTGTTTGCAGTCTCCCAAATGTCCTTCACTGCTGGCAGGGTTTTTAAATCAAGTTTGAAAGTAGCTGTTGCAAAACTGAATCAGCTCTCATATTTGTTTCAAGACTGTATCGGCTGTCATATGTCTCAAAACTACTTTCTTTGGTGGGTTTTTTTAGATGGGTGCTCGAATTGTAAGAATCTCTGTTGCACTGAAATGATCCCCCCCCCATTTCTTCCCTAAAACATTTCGGAAACGAAAAGCAGTCGGAAACGGCCAGGTATGTGTCGGGAACGGATGGAAATGTATCATATGTTTCCATCCGGGGTGTATGGTGGCACAAGTCTTTTAAAAAGTAAAAAATGAAGAATGGCTAAAACATTTGAATCAGCCAGATGTACAAAAATTTACTTTTATGTATATATTAGTAATCACAAGCACCCTGGATGTTGATCAGATTTCTAGTTTGATCATACTAGTATCAGTGTGATTGCACAACATGGGATCCTTTTTCCAGTGCGGGACTTGCAAAAATGAGAAAGGCAGAGAAGGCTGGTTCCTCTTCTAAATATCTGCCACAAGCTGTTTGTGCAATAATCTAAACCTAATCTAACCTGCAGGAGACAGCCTACACTAAAACGGTGATACACCAGAAAATGTTGAACATCTATCAAAAGCCATGGACAAGGAGGGGTGAGCAATGGGAAGGAACGGATGCATCACAGGCCCAAGGATAGATGAAAATGTCCCAAAACTCCAGAACACAAACTGTAATGAGTATTAAAACATGCACAAATACTTCAGGCTCAAAGCCCTGTAAGCATCTCCCAAATGCATCACTGCTGGCACGTTTTTGTTCAAGTTTGCAGAACATCATTTTAATGGTTGCAAAACGCTGAATCAGTAGGGGAGGAGGTTCGAACTCCATTTTGTTTGGAGAAGAAAAGACTGTGAAAAGATGAACCACCTTTCTTAGAAAAAGCCCCTACTTTCAATTTATGAAGAATGAGAGAGGGAAGAGAGAGGAAATCCATATCTACCCCAACCACTTCTAGATTGCATTTAACTCATCTCATTATGGCGGTGGGTGAGAACCCTAGCAAAGCGGTCTCTGTATTTTGCATGAAATGGTTGTTGAAACGTCCCCCATTACCCAGAGGCCCTTGATTTTCTCTTCCCTAAAACAAGATTGACCATGGAATCGTGAGAGAAACTTTCCATTGATATCGGAAATCCGAACCGGATCAAAGAAAGTTATGTGCAATCGAAGATTTAGGGAGCCAAAACGGATCGGCGGGAAAATATTTGAATTTTTCGCCCGTGCTATGGATGACATGTTTCGTCCGCGGGTCCATCCTCCGAAAATTCCTTTGGGCCCTTCCTTAATTTTGGTGGCGGACACGTGGCACTATTTTAAAGCTCGGGCACGAGGGGCCTTGTCCTTGAAAATTTGGTATTTTTCACTTCGGGAAAATTTTCCCATGGCTAAAACATTAATTTCATTGATGCGGAACCAGCCAGAAAATTTTTCAAAATTTTCCCGGGCCGATGAGGTGAAGACACGTGGCGAGATTTGATATGTACTCTTTCGGCTTTTCGCGCCCCACGCGTCCCTCGTGTATGTTTGATGAATGGTTTCAGACATCCCGTTTGAGGTGAAGACATAGATTCCATTCGTTGGCGGCTCTTTAGGTTTTGAACTTTTGGGATGTCCTAGGCGAAAGTTTCAGATCGCGTCCTTAGTTTGGTGGATGTCCCAGGGTTCTCAGACTTAGCCGAAATGGATTTCATGGCTTCTGGATTTCAGATGTCCCAAAGAAATAAAAGACTTGGGCAATTTTTCCCTCCTTCGGCCGAGGTATGAAGGCGCCCCATGAAGCTCATGAGACCGCTGGACTGCCATAAAACTTCGATTTTCTTATTTTTTGTAAATCTCTCTACAACGAAAACCGAACCATGAACCGAAATGCCTTAACATATCCCCCCTTATTTTTGTACATTTCCTTCCATTAATATCAACTTGAGATTCCTTCGATGGGAGAGTTAGATGCGAGGGGACCTCGAAAAACATGATTTTGGGCCTTGAATCAATCTACTTGGGGAGAGAGATGCATGTTATCAAAATTACCTTGGGGGTGAATTTTCCAACAACAGGATGTTTGAGAATGGTTTACATCTAGGAAGAATAATGCAAATTCTAGGTTTTGGAGGGTCCTATTACAGATTTAGTTAGGTTTGGGGTTTGACTTAGCCATATTTCATGGCGGATTGAAAGACATCATCGGAGGTATGAAGGTAGCATGAAGGAACATAAAATCATATGTAAATCTCAAAAATAAATGAGAAGACCAATAATTCTTATAATTTGACTTAGGGAGATTGATGCAAGATTTTAAGATCACCAAATCATATTATGAAATACATATTCTTGAAGCGAAAGCTATTGGAGCTTGAGCATCATGGAAGAAATAATCATAGAATCAAGATTAAGAATATACAGGATATCCTTGCTTGTGGGACCACCATCTAGAGCCCAGATTAGTAGCTAGTCCATCAACAACTTTGTTCCTTTCACGAGGAATGTGATTGAATTGGACCTCTTGACATTTTCCCCTTAGTTGTTTTATCTTCCAAACCTCTTTGGCAATATGCCAATTGGGAGGAGAGTCCAGTATGTTATCAGAAAGCAGGTGAATAATGATTTGGGAATCCCACTCAACCTGGATCTTATGCCATCCAATTTTCAAGGCCTCCTACATGTCTTTATAGACAGCTTTAACCTCAGCAAGATTTTTAGTAGTTGATCCAAGATTCTCAGCAAAAAGAGTTGGACCCCACATTCAACATCCCTACCAATGCCTCGCATAGCAGCTTTCCCAGGATTTCCTCTGGAAGCCCCATCTGTATTTAATTTACCATATCCTGGGGAGATTATTCCAATGACCATCCCTTAGAGCTTTCTTCTTATTTGGCAACCAATAATTGAAAATATGTGTAAACCTATGCAATGCAAAAACACATACTCATTTATGTCGCATGATTCATGAACATGTGAAATTCTAAGCATGTTGAATGTTTTGAACTTTCATGAATACTATATTTTTAAGTGCTTTATCTTTTATGGGCTCCAAATGGGTACTATGCATGCGCCGCACACACATGTCTTTACTAATATATTGTATAGACATTTCTCTGCCGTTTCGTACCAAAGGGTTTTTGAAAATGAGCATTTATGTGTTTTGGACACGTACCCGTTTCCGTTTCCTGGAAACATAGGTAAGAACATATTCTGTAATTGTTGAATTTGCAGCAGAAGCTTCAAGGTCCAAGATTTATGCTTTGGTACGACTTTGATAGAGAGAAAACGAGATATGTGAAATAATTGTGTATATTTATATTGATCAATGAATGAATGTAAGGTAGAGGATGAATAATATAGACTCGAAAGGTGTATATGTCAAGGGAAGCATCTCTACAACAGTTATAGTTAAGTTCATAACATTATCCCCTCTAATTATGGTTGCATATATACATCCTTATTTTTAGTATTGTGTGTAGTTGTTTTTTGAACAACCTAGTATTCTTTCAACCCTAGCACTTACCTATTGCAACTGCAGGTACTTTTAAGTTAAATTAATCTTATTTGGCCATTTGTGGACATTACTATCATATAATATCATTTCATTTCTCCCTTTTGTATTCTTTTGAAATTACAACATATGATATTCATTCATTTTGACAAGATATAAATAAAGGCTGCCATACTTTAATCTTGTAGTGAGTAGAATAGATGTATTCCATAACAAAGCATTCTAGGAAAAGAGAATTCTGCACAATTTTATAAAACAGGTTTTACATGGTTGGTCCAAATAATCTATTCTTTCCCATTTCCTCTGAAATATATGCTATTCAGTTCTTCACTGAAACGATTAAGTACGTGGATGAGAAATAGAGGGATACTTATCATGTAATGGCCCCTCTTAGGTGTTTGACCTTTTCTTATTTTTAATTGAAGGAAAAAAACCTTATAAACCAGTTATTGCATATAGCACGTGTTCATTAGTTTGAAGGATCTAAGCATATCCAGTTGATTGATGCAATTCGTTGAAAAGACTGCATTTATTATGCATTCAAGTGTGCAGTGTTGATAGAAAGTTACTGTCTAACAAAGAGTCTGAACTTTATGCTTTGGTGAGTTGCAGATACATTGTCGAGAAGTTGGGACCAGAAAGAACTTGTAAAACTAGAATAGTGGGCCAATCAGAGGTTGAGAAAAGCTGTTATGGACAATTAACACTGGGAAAAGGAGTCTCTACTGGTATAGATGAGCTTTTGGCAAACGAGGCAGTAAAAGCTGGTATTGTCTTTGTTCTTCAAACTGATGCTTTAAAATGCAAAAACCCAGTCTCAATATGCTCAACTGATTTTTTTTTGTGCAACCAATGGACAATGTGATGACCCAAAAGTGAGGCTTAAGACTCTTGGCATCGATATTGGCAGTTGCTGCTGAGAAGCAAAGAGTAGCCAAAGTGGTAGCTTCCATGTTGAACCTGAGTGTGGCAATTGATACAACTCCAAATGAAATGTATGTATGTTGTGTAATTCATGCTTATTTGCCTTTGAATGGCATATTTTGATAGTGTTTATGTGGTCCTTGTATATGTTTATAGAAGTTTCATATGCGATACCTTATGACCCACTTAAGATGAGCATTGCAGACTATTTGATTATGATAAACAAATAAACTAACTCATCAAGCCACACATCCCATATAGACCAATGATATATGCATATGAACAATTACTCTCTATTGTATTATGTGGAAATCTATAATAGAATATATCATATGCACGCTCAAACCAACCCTTATGGACGAACCTCCCACTATGATGCAAGGCACAGGAAGTTGCATGGATGTTAAATCATCTCTGGATTGGGTTAATTGTATTCTAGGCAAAATAAGCCTTCGAGAGCAAAGCGTGTTATTACACAAGAAATGGACACAAGGTCCGTATGTAAGATTGCGACTAAAATGAGCTAACACATAATAGGATGCATTATATTCAAGCTCAAAGTGACCATAGTAGATAAACCTCCTACTATGTTTCAAGGCACTGGCAATTCAATTCATGAATGTTAAATCGTCTCTGGATTGGATTGATGTTATTCTTGGCAAAATAAGCTTTGGAGAGCAAAGTGCGTTATTACTCTCAAGCAATGGACACAATGTCTGTATGTAAGATTGTCAGTAAAACGAGCTAACTATATGTATTGACATCTTAGGAGTTTCCAAAACCCATGATCTATAATTCTTGTGTAGCTATTCATAGTAAAGTAGTTGCATTCAAATCCAATGGGCTGAGAGGAATTTGAATCCTTCATGTATAAATGTTCTTGTCAAGTAACTGTAATAGATGCATAAAACTGAGAAGCTGGTAATATTGTTAGAAATTAGATGAGGTTCCTTTTGTGGAGTTACCAGTTCCAAAAAAATCAACACCTATGATTGGAAATTCAAGGAATACGGATGGATATGCAGGTTCATGGAATTGTTATATGCATCCATCAAAATGACTCTGCAGAGGGAAGGATAATGAAGATGGATGTTAAAGGAAAATGGAGATCATGATAGGCCCCGAAGACTATTTCAAGTACCTTGTTCATAAATAGAGAAGGCCTTATGAAATGCTAGTTAATAGGAATCATCCCAACGGAAGAATTACTTAATAGTATTCCAGTATGGATTAAAATCTTTGATTTGCCAATTGTATATTAGAACAACTCATCATCCAGGGACCAAAACAATTAAAAATAAAATTGAAGAATGCATCTGTGCTCCAGATTGTATAGTGGATTGTGCCCTAACTATGCATTTAAAAGTATGTGTTAATGCTAATTAATAGGAATCATCCCAATGGAAGACTTACTTATAGTATTCCGAGTATGGATTAGAATCTTTGATCTACCAATTGTATATTAGAACAACTCATCATCCAGGGACCAAAACAATTAAAAATAAAATTGGAGAATGCATCTGTGCTCCAGATTGTATAGTGGATTGTACCTTAACTACACATTTAAAAGTATGTGTTAATGCTATTCTTGAGAAGTGACTGTCAAATTATCTAATTTCAAAAATGTGGGATATGCATGGGGATAACCAGTTGATTGTTAAAGAGAATTTCTTTCACATCTGACATTGCCATGAGTTCAATATAGTCCAATCGATTTGAAATATGTGCAATAGAAGAACAAAAGGAAGTTTCTGATGTCGCAATACAGAAGCTAGTGCATAAAATTTGCTGGAGCAAGAGGTACAACAATAAGTAACGATCGACTCATAACTCAGGCCACTGGTGCAGACAGAGACAATACCAGAGGTAAGAGAGTTTCCTCTATTTCGCTATCAAGATTCTTTTGTTCCAAGGAAAATATGAAGTTGAAAGATAACTAATCATGGAAGAAATAGATAGTTTCAATGAAGAAACAATTGTAGATGCAACCTGGCATATACCAAATATCAGTGTTATGCGGGGGTGTGCATCCTCTAGATTTTGGTGATGTCATGCATGTTTTGGCAACACATCCTATTTTTAATATTTTTCTTTAATATTTAAAATTTTGGATGTTTTTACTTTAAAACAGAAATCTGCACCCCTTCCCCCACTTCCATCCTGCTGTCCCTAAAATCTGGTTTTTTTGTTGTCTCAGAAACCATGTCCCCCATGTCCCCATCCCCAAGCTTTGGTAACCATGCCAAAAAGTAAGAGAATTTGAATAAGAAGAGAAAGGCTGGTGTATGGAAAATTGCGATGATGAAACAAGCCTTTGAATGGGCTGAGGTATAATGTACTCAATCAAGTAAATGTTGGATATCTTAGCATTGGCATAGAAGATATAAACATTTAGACTGATTTCATGAAACATTAGATGGCTAAAGTCATTCTGTAAACAGAAAGCCTGCTGCATACCTGTCAGCTTACATGGGAGATTGGATTGAGCGAAATACTCAATGTATTACTGTTCCAGAATTGGTGGAGGATTGATAGGTTGTGTATAAGCTTTGATTTTTAAACCATCCATTTTGTCGGCCAAACATGCCTTCTGGATACCTGTTACTAAATGGAAGAATATTGATCATGGAAGCAACTTCAACATGATGATGTTTTTGCAGGAAGACTTCAGAATACGCAGCAGAATTGTTCTTTAACTTCATTTAGAAGAATATGCTCGTTGGAGATCTTTTAGCAAAGGAAAAGTTTCATCCACAAACATACTAGTTATCTCCTGCTGCTCTAATTTCTAATTTAATTATTTTATTTATTCTCATTTTACAAAAGGCCCAAGGAGGATGAAATTTAGTAGAAAATTCCACATAGCTCTTAATTTTCTCAGCTACCCATTGCAATATCTAGTTTGAGCTATTGTATTTACTGATTGCATTGATAATAAATTTAAAGTCTGCTTCCACTACCAATTTAATATGTTTAGGTCAAATTGTACATTGGGGTCAAATGGATTCGGCAAAAGAATTGGCTTCCCTTGATAATCTATAATCATTATTCATATTTAAACTTCACGAGGGTTGCCTTTGAAGAATCAATCTAAAATTATCTTTCATGAACATTTTAGATGGTGTCAAATTATCACGTAGTTACCTAAGTCTTGGGGATGGTGGGATGGGGGAACGGAGAGACATGGTTTCCACGACAGCAAAAAATTTCCCAAATTTTGGGGATGGCAAGGGGACAGTTAGTTCAAATAATATATAAAATTTAATATTTGAATATTTTAACTTTTTTCAATGAAATTTAGGGATTTAAACTGTATTTAATGTATTTTAGGTACTTTCAAGATTATAATTTAATGTTTTTGGTAAAAATAACTGCTTTTAATGTAAAAACATCAGAAAACTTTTGAAAGATTTTTAAAGAGTTAGGGAAGTCCCCTCCAAGTCCCCAAGTCCTTGAAACATTCGGGACGTTTGGGAGGTCACCAAAATCTAGGGGTTGCGCCCCGTGTAACACTGAATTATCATCTGCTCCATCTCTGTGCCCTTTTCACTTGCCATCATGTTGGGATTTAGCTGAAGGAATATCAGACACTTCCAAATTCAATTTTTTTAAAATTACATCATCAAATGATAGGAACTGGTATCATCCTTAATCTTGCAATTGTGCCATCTCAGTGCCCTCTCTACATACCATCACGTAGGGATTTAGCTGAAGGAAAATCAGACACTTTCAAATTCCATAATTTCAAAATTACGTTATCAAAGCATATGAATCATTACCATCCTTAATCTTGCAATCAACTCTCATGATTTGTCATATCAATGCTCTGATGTACATTTTTTTGATTGAGGGATAAGTATCTTGATTCTGGTGTATGAATAATTGACCTGCTTCGGTTTACTTCCAAGTACTGGGAGGTATCCTTTCTGCCAAATTCAAATGGGACTCAAACCCAACATCATCCCTTTTATTTCAGTTATCGCTGGGGATTTGTAACTTTATGGATGGCATAACAATTGTGACACACCATCATCAATGCCCTGATTTGAATCTCCACCCTCTCAACAAGTCTTATATTTTTTTGTTCCTATCTAGACAAATTGCACGACATATTGTGGCAAAAGTAATATGCTACATGGCTTACAAGGTGGTGCAAATTTTAATGCAGGTTTGTGATCAAACTTTTAATAAGCCAATGTGGTTTTCTTTCATTACTTTATTGTTCCATGATTGCAATGCAGAAGGACAATGGAGTGGCATGTGAATGGCATCTTTTCCAAATTTTTATATAGTGTACACATAAAGGCCAAGAAAGCTTCCTCCTAGATTATCATGAATCAGAATATCATGCTTGTCATAGGAAAAAAATGGATTTTGGCATGGCAGTTAAGTCCTTGCACTTTTTCAAGAGCCATCGTGAGGATTAATTTGGTTCATAGTTTGGAATCTGTATCCTTTGTTTATAGAACATCCGTCTTATTTTGAGCCTCTCCCATTGACACCGCCGCCTTGTTCTCTTCCATGGTATTCTTATAGTGCTTACAATATATTATAACATTAGTGATTTGTCATAGGCTGTTCTATGAATAAGTATTTTCACATATCAAATCATTTAATAAAGAGGGTAAATGATTTTAGAATTCTGAATTCCTAAATTTAAGTATGTAATAAAACAACTACAAAATATCTTTAAATGAAATAAGAGAATATAAATATTCATGCATATGGAAGACAACTATTTAATGTGGAGAAAATGTCTTCAAGGTTGAAAAAACCATAGAGAAAATTTGAATTATCTTTATTCCTTTTGAAATACTTGGCTGCAAAGTTATAGAGATATTTGTTCACTGTTGGAGTCTAGTAGCTAACACTTATTTAGTCGGGGTGCTGGCACTTCACTGACAATTGCCCAAGTGCTCACCTGAAGCACGCGTAACCAACTAGGTCCCCTCTTTGTCGACTTCTCAAGATGTGGGTTGTGCTTAACCATTCATAACATAAGGTAGAGGATATATAATCCAAACCATAGTTTTAAAAATTGCGATTAATCGCCCGATAATCGTGATTAATCGTTTCAGCCATGCAAAACGATAAATCGTTCTAAAAATCGCAATTCCTATTTGCCCGATAAACCAGCGATTTTTGGCGATTAAAACAATGAAAAATCGTGGAAAATCGCAGTTTTAATCGTGGAAAATCATTGAGGAAATTGTGGGTTAGGTTTTAATGAGAAAAAACCAAATCGATTTGTTTTTTCTCTTGTTTTCTCTTCTTTCGACGCATTTTTGCTCCAGTGACTCCTATTTCCTCCATTCGCAAGCATTTGAAGTGATTTCATGGGCATTCAACCTGGAATCGTGGCCTTCGACGTGATTGCGTGGGCATTCTAGGTGGTTTCGAGTTCTACCAAAGTGGTTTCGAGTTCAGCGAAGGTGGTTTTGAGTCTTTCCAGCCCTATTTTCCAAGCTCGTGGCCGCTAACAGGTAATCCGCAATACTACAGTTACACAGTAATTTTTTTCCTTTTTTTAAAATACGTATTACATAATAGTTAATAACTTAATACTACAGTATTACATAATAATTATATAATATATTACATATACGTATTATATGTAATATAGTTAATACGTATTTATATATTATATATTAGTTAATAATAGGGTTTTTTAAAATACGTATTACATAATAGTTAATAACTTATAATAATATATAAATAACTTAATTATAATAATAGTTAATAATTTAATAAATTTATAACTATAAGTTTAATAATTATATAATATATTACATAACTATATTTATAAGTTTAATAATTAATTATTATATTACATAATAGTAATACAATATGTAAAGTCACTTCTATAGAGTCACTTCTCGCATCATTTAACATTGTTTTTACATTTAATTTAAGTATATTTTATGAATTTAAATGTTTTTAAAAGTAGCGATAAAGTTGCCGATTAATGCCGATTTTTTGTTGATTCCCGATTTTCGATTCAAAATTTGGCCGGCGCATTAATCCCGATTTACGATTTTTGAACTATGATCCAAACAATACATCATAACAAAGAAAATATGCAACAATATATCTTATCATTCATTCATTAACATAAACAATTAACAGCAAAATATGAAGTCCAATTATACCATGTTCATCTCTACTCATACAATCAATTCTATTATAGACTCCTTGCACAATACATACTCATAAGCTGATTACAACCCATGTGCGCATCATAAGCTATGCATGACTCATACTATCACACACTATTTACCTGCACTATCATCTACTACTCTTTACAAAGGAATGCAACATATATATAGGGTGGGAACTTGTCCTTCACCGTTATATGCTTTAATCCTAAGAATAGACACTCCTAATTATAGGCTGCATGCTCCTCCGAACTCTTGCTTTAACTCCCAATCCATGGCTATCCTTAGGTGGCTCGATCAATTCATCCTAAAAATAGCTTTGCTCTCATCCATGTCTGCGTCCTATAATTAGATCCGTTCATACACAATCCTTGTCCATCTTGCATGTGCTTCATCGTTTGTCGATCCCTTATCCTCGCTGAGCCTATTTCTAGACTTATCTTGCCGGTCACGCCAACTCTGCTTTTCTCTATTTTTAGGCCATTTTGAACTCTGGCTATCTCCTTTACTCTATTTCCGTGCACGGACCTTCGCATACTCGTTGTCTTTCTCGCTCCCGCGCACACCTTTGCGCATTGACTTATACTTGTATCTTTTTTTGTCCTCGCACGTAATCTTATGCATATCTTCATGGCTCTTTGACTCTTCTTCATGGTTCACGCACGCTCTTCTGTGTGCGGTCTTCAACCTCCACATGTGGCTTGTACTTAACTGCTTTCTCAACATTACCCCACACTAGGAGTATTGTCCGCCCTCGGCAATATAAGGAATCAATGAATATTCTTGAAAGAATATTTGAAAGAATTTTTAAAAGAATAAGGGCAATACCCCCTAATGAACATCAAAAAAATAAATAAAGAATGTTGGTCTTCTCGTACGTGTTCAAAAATCAAGATCAAGGTGATGGTAGAAGTTTCGGGAACTCTAGGCCAGTGTTTTAAAAATTGGTCAAATCGGAACCAGGAAATTTGGTTTGACCGGTTTAACCTTTTTTTGCACGAACCGCTAGTAAAACCGGTCGCCGGTCCGGTTCCAACCCAAATTGGCTGGTTTTTGTCAAAACACCCTTATACAATGATCAATAAAAAAATTGACTTTTTAAATTAAAATTCTATTTTTAATTGCTCTAAACCCTAATTTGGTGTTATAAATACACCCCCTCTATTCACTTCACACCTCTCTCATTGAGCATTTGTGAGCAAAAATATTTGTGAGCATAAGATTGAAGAGTTTATTTTTTGTAGTGAGCTTGGAAGTTGGAGGCTTGGAGCTTGTTTGACATTGCTTGTGGGCTCTTTGTGGTGATATTGGCATCCATTTGTGAGCACCTCACCTCTATTTGTGAGCACCTCTCTTATTTGCAAGGATTTGGAGGATTGGGGCAGCATTGAATAGTGTTCATTTGGAGTGAGTTTGGGCGTTGTTTGGCATCAAGTGTGGTGGCATTTACATCTACATTTTGTGGCGCTTTGTGGTCCCACATACAAGCTTGGAGCATTTCTTCACCTCATTTGTGTGCACATTGAAAGGTATGTTACATTTTAAACTTGCCCCTTATTTGTAAATTTTATTAAATAAGAAATATGAAATTTATTTTGTTTTTATTTGCATTTTCAGATTTGTTTGCATTTGCAATGGCCCCCAAAACAAAAGACCCTACATGGACCCATGCAAGATGTAATTGATAATCAAGTTTTTTGTAAATATTGTAAGAAACACATCAAGGGGGATTCATAGGTTGAAACAACACTTGGTTGGTCAAAGAGGCCAAGTTACCCCATGTGATGCACCTGATATTGATGCCATTAGGTTGGAAATGAAAAACATGCTTGAAAAACATAGAGAAGAGAAGGCTAGGCAAAAAGAGATGGAAGCTGAAATAGGGAGGAGGGAACATGCCTTGAGTGTTGAAGGATCTTGCTTTGACCCTTCTGTGACTGTTAGAGACCCCTTTCGGTATATGCCTCCCCCATCCACTCATAGTCAAGAAAACCGGCCTCAAAAAAGAAAGACCATTCAAAGTTTTTTTCCATCTTCCACACCTGCTAATGTCACTGCCTCCATGCCAATAGAAAATCAGCCCACCTTGGATAACTATTGGAAGAAGCAATACAAAGAAGTAACTTTTGAGTACATTGCTAGATGGTGGTATGATGTAGATATCCCTTTCAATGCTACCCGCTCACCTTATTACCAGCCGATGTTTGATTCCATTGTTGTTCTTTGGTAAGGGCTTCAAAGGCCCTAGTATGCATGACTTGAGAGGATCACTTTTGAAGAAAGAAGTTGTATCCATAGATGAATATTTGAAAGGTTGCAAAGCTTCATGGGCCAAAACATGATGCACTATCATGTCAGATGGGTGGAGTGATGGCAATAAACGCACAATAATAAATTTTCTTGCCTTTTGTCCACAAGGTACAATGTTTTTGAAATCGGTAGATGCATTTGATAGGTGTTAAAGATGCAAATTTATTGTTTGAGTTTTTGAATGAGATTGTTTTAGAGGTGGGGGTGGAAAATGTTGTACAAATCATAATAGATAATGCCTCTAATTATGTTCTTGCTAGTAAGATGTTAGAGGCTAAACACAAAACAATATTTTGGACTCCATGTGCTACACATTGCATAGACCTCATGCTTGAGGATATAGGAAAAAAAGATTGGATCAAGAACACTGTAGAGCATGGCAAAAGCATCACCAAATACATCTACAATCACTCATGGGTATTGAACCTAATGAGGAAGAACACTGAGGGCAAAGAACTTGTTAGGCTAGCCATCACGAGATTTGCAACAAACTTCCTCACGTTGCAATCTCTTCTTTCCCAACAACAAAACTTGAAAAAGATGTTTTCAAGTGATGAATGGAATGCATCAAAGTGGAGCCGGAAACAAGATGGGAAAGACACAAAGAAGAAATTTTTTGATAATTTATTTTGGAAAAAACAATAGAGATTGTGAAAGTTGCCGAGCCTCTTGTTAAGGTGTTGCGGTTGGTGGATGGGGAAAATTGGCAATGGGCTATATTTATGAGGCTATGGATCAGGCAAAGGAGCAAATAAGGGCAACATACAAAGACAAGGTAACTAAGTATGGACCTATATGGGAGATCATAGATAATAGATAGAACAATCAACTCCATCGGCCTATACATGCAGCTGGGTATTTCTTGAACCCGAAATATCATTACAGAGCTCAGCTTGGAGAAGATCAAACAAGAGAAGTAAAAGATGGTTTGTACGAGTGCCTAGAGCGCATGGTCCCTAATGAGATGCAATAACTTGAGGTTCACCGACAGATCAACTTCTTCACAGAACCACAAGTACCTTTGGGAAAAACTTTGCAAAGATCGAGGGATGTGGACCAACCAGGGTAAGAAATTCTAAGTTTTTGAAGTTCATTTGATTAAAATTTATAATGAATAATCATGAATTTTTAGCATAACACAATTTTATCTAATTTGTTGAATTACGTTTTAGTCTTTAAGTTATAAGTTTTCGTTTTACTTTTAATTTTTAACTTTTTATCGTCATTGTTTACTAATTAAACATTTACACTTTTTATCACAACACATTGGTGGGATTCGTTTGTAGTAAATAAGTGTCCTCGATTGCGCGCAAGTTTGCAATTAGGATCCTGAGCCAAACTTGCAGTGCTTTGGGTGTGAGCGCAACTGGTCTGTCTTTGAGCGGATTCACACGAAGAAGAGAAACCATTTGGAACACCAACGATTGAATGATCTTGTCTTTGTGTAATACAACCTTCGGTTAAGGTGCAACCAGTTGTTGAACCGAAGACCTGATACTGATCCCATTGTCTTGGATGATATAGATCCAACCTCAGAATGGGTAGAGGAGAGTCAGCCATAGAGTTTGATCCCGATGACTTGGGGTGGATGGGTTTGGATCAGGAATTTGATGAGCCATTAGCAACACCGCCGCCACCGTCACGAGACACAACAGGCACTAGTCGCACTCGTGCTACTTACTCCTCGGCCCGTGCCAATACAGTTGTTGCAGATGTACCTGAGGATTTGGATGAGTCTGAGTCAGAGCCAGAGGCCAGTGATGATATTGATGAGGATGACCTTGAGGATCCCATTTTCAGCAGCGGTGCAGAGTTTGATGATTGATCATTGATGTCATCTAGTTTATTCTAGAGTTTTGTAACTTGTAGTATTTGTAATGTATCAATGATCATACTCATAGTCATAACATGTTTTTTTGGAGTCTCGGACTATGGAGGAGGCCATTTTGTTTCGGAATTTCATATATATATAAACACCATTTTCTATAAACACCTTTCTTACATATATATAAGAACAAACTTTGCATATTTTGTGTGTAATTGTTGGAATCATGGTTTTTAACCTTTCAAATATATTATTTTCATTAAAAATATAAAATTTTATGTATTTTTTGTAAACATGTTCATTAAGTTTCAACCGGTTCTGGTTCTAGTCCGGACCTCGGCCGGTTCGAGTCCGGTTCCGATTTTTAAAACATTGCTCTAGGCTAATCCCCTTCTCCGATTGCTTCCATCCTTCAAGCTCACATGTCACCTTGTCAGAAAGTGTCTCAACAATATGTGGAATCTTCCTCGTGAGTCGGTTCATCCATCATCTCTTATAGCTCCTTCATTACTATATTCCATTCTCGTAGTAGCGTCCTCCAAACTATTAACCTTCCGTATCACCATTTTTGTACTTCACGCAACCTTTCTTTAATTCTGTCGCGCTTAGCCTTTATTATTTCATTCTTTTCATTGATTTCTTCCAAAACTTTCTTGTGCTTAGGCCCCTGTTTGTCCATAATGAAGCATGTAGTTTCTTCAATGCTGCCTCATCCTCTGCCATGCGTGCATTTAGGATTTACGAAGTGTCTGAAAGTTTGAAAACTCCTTTTAGCCTTTTGCGAGGCTTCCTTATGTTCAGTGTCAAGTTTGTATATTCTTTTAGTTTTTGTTCTACCTTGAACTTATTTACACTTTGGCCGACTTTTTGTTGTAGGCCCTTGCCCATTATTCACCTTTATCAGCGGTAGTTATGACAAGTTCATCTTAGGGGACTTCAATGCCCGTACCAAAAACATGCAGATTCCGAGGCATGACGGGACCGACGATGTACTTTGCACCTCTGAGGTGGATCCAGAGTTGGTTGGTTTCCAGCGTGATTTTGAGGACACGACAGGGCCCCTGACTTCCTATGGCCGACATTTTCTCCAATTAGGGGAATCTCATGACCTACTGATCCTGAATGGCATTCCTCGCTTTCTGAATCCCGGTTCTTCACCTGCAGACCATTTTGTGGTGGGGCCAGTGTGGTTGATTACGTCATGACTACCCCCGACTTGATTCCTTACATACACCACTTTTGTGTCTCCCCCATCCCTCTTGCTGACCATGCGACCCTCTCCTTTTCCCTCCAGGCTATCCCCCCAGACCCCACCCCCTCCCCTTGCATATCACGTACTATTTGGAAATTTGACACAGGGGATCCCGACACCTTTTCCTCCTGCCTTCGTCTGCTTCTCCCCCCCATTCCCCACTTCACCTCACTCACCTCGGATCAGATGTTTAATACCCTCTCCTGCGCTATTCTTGAGGCGGCCACGAGTTCCTTCCCCCACGTCACCCACTCCACCCCACGCCATGGTACATGCCCTATGAACAAATGGTACGACGAGGAATGCAAAGCCTTCCATTGGAAACTCCGCTTTGCTTTCCTGCATGCCCTTCCCTCCTTCCCCTCCCTAAAGTCAGCCTATCATCGCCTCCTTCGACATAAGAAATGCACATTTATCTCTCATAGGCGTCGTGAGCTTCGTCTGTCACTTATCCACTCTCCTAAACATTTTTGGCGCACCATTCTTCCCGCTGTTCGCCTTTACCCCTAGACCTTGATCCCAATTCCATGTTCACCCACACCTCCACTCTTTATGACTTCCCGGGCCAGCCCCACATCCAAGTTCATTCCCCTCCCTCCCTTTGCCATATTTTCACCCACACCAATGTGAGGAATGCCATTCTTGCTATGAGTTGTAGTAAAGCAGGGGATGAGGAAGGGTTCCATGCGGAATTCTTCAAGTATGGTCGGCAGACGCTCCTCAATTATCTTGTGGACCTCTTCAATCAGGTGGTTTGTACAAGTTTTCCAGTCTCTTGGTCCCACCACATCATCCACCCCATACACAAGTCGGGGCCCACTTCCGACCCCAACAATTACAGGACTATCATGGTGGGTCACACATTCTCCAAGCTCTATGCTACTGTTCTTCACTTGCAGCTTTCTGAGTTCCTCGATCAGTACCATTGTAGAGCTAAGGGGCAGGCGGGCTTCCGACCGACTTACCAGACTACCGACCACATCCTCACTCTTCGGGCTATCATCGAAGAGGCTCGCCACCGCTCTTCCAGAGTTTTCTGTTGTTTTGTGGATTTTCGGAAAGCCTTTGATTTTGTTCCACGGGAAGCCCTTTTCTACAGGCTCAGAGATATAGGCATTTCGAGACTTTTCTTACAGCCATCATGCGCCTTTATGAGGAGGTCCTTGGCCGCCTTCGCACTTCTGCTGGCATGTCCGACTTCATCAGGAGTACCATTGGTGTCAAACAGGGCTGCCCCCTCTCTCCTACCTTATTTGGGATCTATATCGATGAGCTTGAGGACTTTCTCAGGGATCACATACAGGAAGGTGATGGGTGCCTTCTGCACCAGGTTTTGATTTACATCCTCCTCTTTGCAGATGACGTAGTTCTCCTTGCTTCTTCTGTTGAGGGTCTCCAGAGGCAGCTAGATGCCTTAGCCCTTTTTTGTGATCATCGACAACTGACTGTGAATCTTGGGAAAACCAAAGTTATGGTTTTCAATTGTCTGAAGACTTCAGACCTCCACTTCTTCTTTAAGGGTGTGGAGATTGAGATCACTTGCTCTTATACCTACCTGGGGATTCTTTTCTCTGGGCCTCGTTTTAGCCTTCGTCCTGCTCTCCAACCCCGGGTTAATAAGGGCTATGGTTCTTTGGCGATTCTTGAGAGACAGTGTTTCTGCCACCACTTTCAGGACATTCCTTCCAAGATGTCCCTCTCCGATTCCCTGGTTAGGCCCACGGTTCTGTATGGTTCGGAAGTTTGGGGTCCCTCTCTTTTGGACTCAGATTGGGCCACTATCGAGCGCGTTCAGATCCTCATGCTCAGACGTATTATCAGGTGCAAAGAATTTGTTCCTCACAACATTATCCTTGTTGAGTTTGGGGCTCACCCCTTTCGTTTGGAGACCATCTTCAGCCTTGTGTTGTTGCACCGTATTCGGGGGTATTCTAGTTCTTGTTGACAAGGACAGGTACACTTATCTTGCCTACTGCTCCTCTGAAGCTATTGCATCCTCGGATCACAGTAGACGATCTCATGATGGTATGCCTACGTTTCACACCTCTTCGAGTCCATTGGCATCCAGATGGACCGTCTCCCACCCTTCAGCTATTCTCTGGATGCCCCTGCCCATCTGCTACCCAACCAACAGGATCTTCATAGGATAATCAGAGAGGATATCTACAGACAGTTCATCCAGCACACATGGACCAACCCCCCGGGGGGGTTGCGTCCGAAGATGTCACTCTATGCGGCACACTTTCTCGAGATCCGTGATGGGGTCATTTTTAGACCCATGTACATTTCCCGGCATTGGTTGCAGCCCTTCGTATCTCTCTGGGTCAGTTTTGAGTGGGCTCACATCGACTCTGTATTGAGATTGATCATCACTTAGACCGCTCGGAGCGGACTTGCCTGCTTTGCTCTCTCCAGGAGGTTGAAACCGAAGAACACTTCATTTTCAGATGTCCTGTTTACTATGAGATTCGTGGGCGATTCCATTGCTGTTTCGCGAGCTTCCTTCACAACTTTCTTCAGATACTATGATCAGAGATGTCTTGCTCTCTACCTTCAGGAGGCCATTAGGCCTTGGGACAGGCTCTCCATCCTCCCCCCGACGGATGGCTACTAGATTGATCACTTCCTTCTTCTCGTTGCTCTCCCGGTGAGGGGTGCTAAGCGACATTTGGTCACGTGTCTGGACCCCAGTCCAGGTCCGTCAGGTCTCGTGACTCCGTTCCTTCCACCCGAGGCTCCCTATCTCAGGCACGTCCCAGGGCCCCTCCACATAGACAGCGATCCACCGGGCCTACTTTGAGGCACTGCCTTCCTCCCGGACGTCGGCTCCCCAGGCATTCCACAGTCTCTGCTTCTTGTCGTCGGCGCACTGCAAGTTACTCCCATCCGGCCTTGAGTGTTAGGTGATGTTGTTGGGGATGTTGCTCCTTCTTCCGCTCCCTCCCCACACTGTCATCTCTCTCTTCTTCATTTTGGTCTCTCGGCCTCTGTTGTTTCCTTCTCCTCTCCTTCTCTCATTGTATTTTGGGTGACCCGTTTGGGTCCTCTTGCTGGGTTTTGTTTGCTTTGTACTCTGCAGTCCCATTGACCTACTTTTGTGGTCATGTGTTGGACATTAATAACATTATGTTATCTAGGTACTCCATCTCAAAGTGTTATGGCTGTTTGACTTGTGCTACTATATCCGGACATGCGTGCAACAAGGTCGGTTGCTTTATTATGCACAACTTCCACTTTCTTCTTTGCATCACTTAGCTCCTCTATGTGCTGATTCTTCTAGTCCTTCCTCTCTATGTCCTTTTGCATTCTTCTCATTTTGACACCATTGTCAATGTTTCTCCTTCCTACCTTAGCGGCCATTTTATTTAAGGCATTACATGCTTGCTCATCTGATAACCGAGTTGAGTCTACCACTTTATAGACCTTAGTTGGTTCCTTCTTGATGCATAAGTCAAAGATTGACTCCTTCACTTCAAACTCAGTCTCCTCCATATGTGTCTCAGTAATGCCTAGGAAAGCATCTTTCGTGTAAGCGGGTGTGCTTCACCTTATTAAACATTCCAACATAATAGATCTTCGGTGGACACCGAACTTTGAAATCTGGCCCTTATAAGCTTTGGATCATCAATGTACGACACTTGAGGTGCCGTGGAGGGTGACTTGTCCTCCTTGCGTGTTGCCTTCGCGGTGTCTCTTGGCAACTTCATATTACGTGTGGCATGTTTCTCGCCGAGTGCCTTCGTCCCCTAAGTCTTTGTTCCTCTTTATGCGTATATCTTCTTTCTCTTCTTCGCGCTCCTCATGCGTGTGCTCTTCATCTTCATGTTGCTCTTCTTCTTGTTTAGGCTATTTGCCTCTTTTTCTTCTTGCACAAGTTGTTCTTCTTCTTCATCCAGATCATGGATAATATGGGCTGCTCCTCCTATGTTGGATCGGGCACGTGTGCGCTCCCTATTGGAACAATTGGCAAAACTCGGGAAGATTGTGATGTACTTGCTTTTGGCGCCGCCTCTACATCTTCTTCCTTTTGCTATGGTCCAGTGTGAACTCCGTATCATCCTCTTCTTCTTCTTCTTCTTCTTTGGAGGAGTTTTACTCGTGCTCGCGCTTGG
The DNA here is from genome assembly GCA_018340775.1 of Taxus wallichiana var. yunnanensis. Taxonomy (NCBI): domain Eukaryota; kingdom Viridiplantae; phylum Streptophyta; class Pinopsida; order Cupressales; family Taxaceae; genus Taxus; species Taxus wallichiana. The sequence goes on along the minus strand of CM031241.1, from coordinate 601,517,107 downwards.
GTATCCTCACAGTTGTCTTCCTCAGAGGTTGTGGAAGCTTGTGGTCACGCATGTCAACCACTTTCCCATCCTTGAGCTTTAGCCGTAGATAAATATAGACTCTACAAGTCTCGTGCCAATTCGCTAGTGGTCACAATGGGTTTTAGGTCCATGCTTTATCTCGACTCCATTGTTTCAACATAGGGTGCCTTTGTTTTGTAGCCATACATTTTGTGTAATGTATGGTAGTCGAGAATATACTCTTTTGCGTTGAATCTCGATTCACTTTATGCATCCTTTATCCCATTCACCGCACTTTGTTGAAATACTTCCGGTGAATGTAAAGAGAAGTTTGCACTAGGGCCCCATCTCTCCATTGTTTAATAAGAACTTGCCAAGATCAAGTGTTGTATCATACGCAAACTCGCTCTCCCATTCATGACTATGGGTAGTTCCCTGGGTATGCGCCATTCATTTTCAAACGTGTCGTGCAACCTCCTATACCATTTCTCGAGGCGCGCCTTGTATGGATTGAAGATGCACCCTCATATGTGACGAACCTCTGCGTTGGAGACTTCTTCTCAATCGATACTCCCATATGTTGTCTTTTTGGACCGTCTGGAACCCCTATCTCCCAAAACACTATTAGCAGCAAAATCGACCCCTATGTGATTTTCTCTCCTTTCTCAGTTTGGGTCTTTGCTTCATCTATGATTCCCTTAGCTACGAACAGGCGATATTATATTGGGTCTTTTGTGTGCACCTTGTGCGCAATATGCAAAACTTATGATTAATCTTTGTCCACCTTTCAAAGGCGCCCAATTTACAACTCACCGTGGTTATGAACCGCTTTGGTTCTTGGGTCGATAATATTTATGAGTTAAAGGCGCGACTTCCCCTTTAATAATTCAACTTCGTGGCATTGTTGCCTCTATTGCTGCCTCGTCGCGCAGTCAAGTGTTATCTCCTTGCCATTATCCTGCGCAGACCTAATTACTCGATGATCAATTTTGTAGTTAAGCGCATCCTTCTACCTCGCCAAGTAGAAGTAGTCTTCGTGGGACGCGCGACATTTGCCCTGGCACAACCATATGGGTTTACCAAAGAAGGGTAATTCATATAAGTGTAGTACTCCAACCCCTTCTAAGGTCTTGTGCACCTTGTCATAAAAAATTATCTAACTTTTTGCTGTCCTCTCGGCTCTTCTCTCGTCAAAAACATCATTTTTGATGTGTGTCTCGTGTCCTTGCGTGCGGTGGTTGTATTCACTAATTTTGCATTTCCATAGCTGCGATACCTGTGGTTTTCCCACAATCACTTCTTGTGGATATTGCATTTTAGAAAACCATTATTAGGAGATTGGTCCTTGGTACTTTCATTGGCACCATTTGATTGCTTTGGCTCAAATTTCTTGTAACATTTTGCCTTGTAATTTGTGCCCTAGTTTGGAAAATCCTGGTTTTGCTTGCTCAACTTGTGTTCTCACTTCTATGCTTCAACCCCGTGCCCTAGCTCAATCCAACTTCTTGCCCTACTCAATAGTGTAAATAATTTGTGCCCTAACCCTGTAAAGTTTGCCCTTGTCACCGTCAAACCCTAGTTTCACTACTCAACTTCACAACACTTCCCCAATTCCTTCCACAATCACATCCTTCCACTTCACATGAGGAGCTTTCTCTGTTTTGGAGTTTCTATTGTCGATCTCTTTCGTCGCTCTCTCTGGTTCTCTTTGGTTTGCACTTTGTACTTCACACTTGTTCATAGATTCACAAGAGCTCTTTCGTGCACTAGTTCTCAATAGCAAGGTAAGAATGATTGCACTTCGTTGTCCTTTTATAGGTATTTAATTTCTGACCGCATTAATTGCACTCACCTAGCACTATTTTTTAACTTTCCCCTTTTTCCTGCATTTTCTCACCTTTTTCTAGCATGGGAAACTTCTTTCACGCGTGGCAGTCCATAACCTTCTAGCGCGCAACTACTTTTGAGGCTTCAAACCACTTTGCAAGCACCTTTCTGCGCCACACCTATTCTTCCTTTCGCACCACTTACCAAGTATTTCTCCCGCTGCCTCCTCGTGTTATACTGCGCATTACTACATACATTAAGTTTGCCCTTGTCATTCTGCACAAACCCTAGTTTCACTACACTCAACTCCACTACTTAATGTATGTAGTAATTCCACCAATCCAAGCACACTTGTGCCTTATCAAGCCAACCACAAGAACCTTTCCTCGCACGCCTTCAAATTTTCCCAACGTACACCTTGACATGCTTACCCCACACTAAAAGCATGTGTGGTCCTCTGTGCATTAGTCTAAAACAAATTGATAAGCTCCTATGTGTGAACGCGCTTATTATAACGAAACAAAACAAAACAAAACAAAACTAAAAGGGAAACCTAATCGAATGACAATACGCTTATTACAAACATAAGGGAAGCCTATTTATAGTAGGGCTTCATCCTACTCCCATTGAAGTAACTAGGCAACATATTACCATCCAATGCCTGCAACTGACAAACATCAAATTCCAAAATCTTGGTTACTTTAAATGGTCCCAACCAATGCACTTTGAGTTTTCCTGGTGGCGCACAAATTTTGAATCATATAAAAGCACCATCCCATTAACCACAAAAGACTTGTTCTTAATATGCCTGCATCATGCTAGGTCTTCCATCTCGCTTTTTTGTCTTCTGACTCCATCGCAATTGTGCGCCGTTGTTCATCCAATTGTATTAATTTGTCAATGCGCTCCTCTACTGCTTTCTCATCATCAAGTCCTCTGCACGCACGCAATATGTAGGGAGGGTAATATGAATTCTATAGGCAAAAATGCCTCTCTACAAACACTAATTGAAATGGTGTGGCCTTATTCAACCTCTTGTAAGTAGTTTTATATGCCCATAAAACAACTGATACTTTGTCATCCCAATCCTTTCATCCTACATCACAAATTTTTGTCAATGTATGTCCCAAGATCTTATTGAAGGCTCTGTAGTACCATTGGCTTGTGGGTGATAGGGGGTAGTCTTATGGTGAGCTACCATAAACTCTACTAACAATATTCGAATTGTTTCATTTAGAAAATGAGTTCCCTATCATTGGTAAGGCTCAATGGACAACCATACCTACTAATAATGTTTTCCCATAAGAATCTTTGTTGTTGTAGTTGTAGTGCAATCCTTTGTGGGTGCTTCTTCTTCCCACCTTGTCAAATAATTGTGCATGTGATGATGTAATACGTTTGTCCTCCATGCATGATTGGTGTTATTGGGCCAACAAATTCAATTTCCACTTCTCAAAAGGTTCTGCACTTGTTATGGGTCGCAATGCATCTCATCATGCTATCTTGGTTTTCCTATTCTCTGGAAAATGATCACATGTTTTTACAAAGGCCTTAATATCCTTGTAGAGTGTCTCCCACCATAATCCTACAAGTAATACCTTGCGCGCTGTAGCCTCGCCTGCATAATGTCCGCCAACAATCCCACCATGTGCCTCTTCCATGATGGCTTTGCGCTCATACTCCTAAACACACTTGCGTAAAACTTCATCTCTACCCATCTTATATAGGTCTCCTCCGACTAGCTAGTAGGGTGCGTGCGAATGGCGAACCGCTTCTTCTCTAATGTCTTCATTCCCTTAAGCTCAACTCTTGTGCGCAAGAATACTGCAATGTCTTCCAAGTTAGATGGTGCGCGTTGTAATTGAATAGATGGGCATCTTGGCATAGTGTCCTCTATGCTTTGCGTCCTTGTCAGAGTTGATCTGAGACAAATGATCTAGTCTCAAATTGCTTTTTCCAGGTTTAACTATGACGGAAAACTTAAACTCCTGGAATAAGAGGATCCAATGACAAATGCGCCCTTGCAATACTGACTTGTTAACTAGATACTTAAGTGCCATATTATGATCGAGTGTAAAATATAAATGGTGTTGCCAATAAATATTGTGTGAACTTATGAAGTGCATACACCATGAAAAAGCCTCATGCTTTGTAGTTGTGTAATTTTTTATTCAATTGGTGTTAACTTCCTATTCGCAAAACAGATAGGGTGATGTATATTTCCTTCCCCGGTGGGCAATACCGCTCCAATTGCTTCCAAAGGCATCAACATGGACATGAAACGATAAATTCCAAGAGGGGAAACCTAAGATGGGCATAGTGGTTAGCCTTTCCTTCTAGGTTTCAAAGGCCAACTGCAACACATCTCCCCTAATAAATTTTCATTTGGTTGGCCTTCAACAACTCTTGCATTGCACAACGATCTTGACATATCCCTTGATAAATTTCATGTAGTATCTGTATGCCCAAGAAATTGTGCACTTCGCTTTGATTGGTTGGACTCCTCCAATCCCAAGATGATGCAATCTTGGCTTAATCCACCAAGCCTTCTTTATAGATGATATGTCCAAGCAAAGTACCAAATGGTGTCGCAAAAATACACTTCTTAATATTAAGGATATGTTAATATGTCTGCATCTTTCAAACATCAACCTTAAACAATCACAATGATCTTTAATTAAACCCATAGACGGTCCAATCATCCAAATACACTTGAAGGAACTTATGTATGAGGTCCTGAAATGCCTGTACAATAATGTGTGAGAACATTATTGGTGCATTCTTTAGTCCAAAGGGCATAACTGTGTAGGCAAAACATCCCCATTCAATTGCAGATGTTATTTTCTCTTGATCTTCACGCGCGATCCTAACCTGATGGTACCTTGAAAATCCATCCGTGAAGGAATAGATCTCGCGCCCTGCAACACCCTCTAGGATGTCTTTAGTGAATGTTGTGGGAAAAGTATCAATAACACATGAAGCATTTAAAACTCTATAGTTAACACAAATCCTTATCCTCCCATCCTTTTTAATGTCGATGACCATAAGACTTATCCATTCTGATTCCTCAATAGGTTCAATAATGCTTGCCTTCAACATTTTGTCAATTTCATCTTTTACCTTGACGTGCAAGTTAAGATTCATTTGGTAGGCCTCTTGGACTGGTCGCACGCCATCTTTGAGCTTTATCTTCATCTCACCTAGTGACGGATGGACTCCCTTTAACTCATGGTACCCCCATGGGAAATAGATCTTGGAAGTCGTGCAACAATTCAATTATTTTTGCAACCTTTGCCTTAGACCAATAGTCACCAATTATCACCTCCTTTGGCGTGTCCTTTGTTTCGATATTGACTTTTTTTGTCTTTAATGGCGCATGGTATGCGTGTGCTTGTTCATCTGCGACGTCAAACCTTCATGCTCACACTCCTCTACATGTATGCCCGATATTGTGATCTTCAACATCTCTTCATCATAAGATAGAGATAGTGCTTCCCTTTTCCTTTTCTTTCCAAGCTCGCTCTAACAAAGTTTCATCGGATTCAACCCACGCAAGCATTCTTCGTGCATCCCAAATATAGTCTCATCATACAACTGGGTCATAAATTCTTCAACCTTCGCACTATCACCCAATGTGATGTGTCTCATGATCTGTAGAGCTTCACGAACAGGAGGTTTAGTAGAAAAATAATCAAAGGTGTGCACGATACCTGAGGTTAAGTTGCATCAACTCGTTGTCTCTTGCCTTAACTCCACATGTATATACCATGCACGCACGCATCCGTGCAAAGTGTAGAATAGAACTTATGAACCCACAATGATGGTGAAAACGTGTCTTGGCCTTATATCCAATTCCTTTCACAATTTTGAATGTGTGCCATGGGAGAGGTCTTCCCATCATATTCTGGTATCTATGAAGGAAGATTATTCTGACAAACCTTGTCAAGAAAAGAACTCTTATCTCGCGCCAACCTAGCAAGACTATCTCTATGTGTGGCCCACAGTGCACATTGTTATTCCTCTCGGGAGTAAACCAACATATTCCTTCTATCCCCTTCGTTTTGTACTATGCGCTTCCATTGCATGTAAGAAAGATTCATGTTTCTCTTCATCGGCATACCTCACAAACCGGTCTTTCCCAACCTTCTAACTGGGCATGATCTTATCACTCTGGTTACTTTTCCCTGAAACTCTCAACCAACTATCTCATAAGTTCCATGAGCCAATTATCACAAGCAACACTATTAGTAGTGTCGCTGATGGACTGCACGTCTCCCCACTAAAGCACGCCCTCCTTTGATGGCTCAACATTTTCTAGGTCACACAAGTATGTGCGTAGATCTGGTTAAGGTCTTCCTCACTTATTGGCTCTATGTTTCTTCGTCTTTCTTCCATTGGGATCACAACACGCTCTTTATTGTTCTCGAAACTTACACAATGCTTGTTAAAGCACAAGTCTACGTTATTAGCATAACATCAAGGATGACCTAGTAGTGCACAGGAAGTTATTTGCTATAACTAACTCTAGAACTTCAAAGTCACCTTTGAATTTTACTCCCTAAATGGTGATGTAGCATTCTTCAATACTCCAATGGGCATTGCCCTTTTCTTATTTGCCATATACAACACACTGAAGATGGCTGTAATGTGGCCTTCCCATTCGGTTCCAAGCATCCAATGTTAAAACATTGACTTTTGCGCCCATATCAATAAGGATAATACTTACAACCATCATCGATCACAACATCCAACGTGATCTCCTTATCATATTCATGGTCCTAGGGTGGAAAATTAGCATGAAGAATTTGCCTATCCCTCTCTTTGTTTGTGTGTGACACTTTCTCCCGCAACCATTCTCCTAACATGGGGTGATATTTTCTTGTCTAAGCATTTTGCACACTTCCTTGAGGTCATCCATATCCTTGTCAAGGTACCTCAGTTTGTTTGGACGCGCTCTCTTGTCCCATGTGCTTTTCCTTTAGGAATTGTATTCCCCCTGTAGTTCTCTAATCAATCCCATGGTTTCTGGAAAACTTCTTTTTATTTGGCTTGTAGATCGAGTATTTGTTTGGTTGAACATTCTCATCCCATTTGATGAGTGGCATTCTTTCTCCGTTGTTCGTGCGCACAAGGCTTTTTTGTGCGTTGTAACAATAATGGTTGTTGTCCTACTACAACCAAAGTTTTAGGCTACCATTGTCCCCTGCTTAGAGCGCTCAACTTGTATAATGGTTGTTCCCCTATCCTTCTTACTTTTGCACATATGGGCATACAATTCAGGACAATCCTCCACCTTATGCACCTTCCCATAGTATGTGCAAGACTGCTTTTTGGGATACTCATGCCGGTAATGGTCTAGTGATCCGCATGTATAACATGTACCTTAAGTGAACGTCCTCTACCACCACGGCCTTTTCCATGGTATCCTCCTCTAAAGTCTCCATTGTCATTATTTGCACCCATCATTTCTATCCATCATGTGCCATACGAGGTGCTGCTTTTGTGCTAGTTTGGTGCACCCTGTCTCACAAGCCTCATGGATCTGATCAATCAAGCAACAATTGGCTGTCATGTGTGTGCGTGTCACAAATCTTGCAATACAAGAAAACATTCTTTTGTGTTAGCGTTGTAAAAGTGGATAGATTATGGACATCATGATTCTTGTGGCATATTTCACAAGTTATTAGTAAAGACGCACACATTCCTGCGTGAAAACTATTCTTTGTATGCCCTCTACATCATGCAAGTCCGTACACTTGAGTCCACTGCAAGTTTCATGTGCGGAATTGGTAGATAACTTTTCCGGTTGAGTTGCCATTGCTATAATCTGGGCCTCAAGGAATGAGCTCACTCTAGTGTCTACACTTCCAACCGCCTCTGCGTGTAGTGTTGCCTCCAAAGCCTCACGTGGGTTTGTGAATGTCTTATGTGACAATGCCCTTTGAAATGGTGTCAATAAACCTCCCACAAACCATTGTGCATGTTGGCTCTGATGGATGTCATAAGAGAGTTTAGATAATAAAGTCTTAAACCTCACATCATATTCTCTAACACTTTCGGATAAACCTTGTTTTATGTCCTTGAGCGCACTGATGCTCGCTCAAACTTTGGGATGTGAAACTCGCCGAGAAGGCAGTGTGCACAATGCATTATAGTCTACTACATCTCGATGGGGTCATACTTTTCTGTATCAATTGTGCGCGTGAACCTGCAATGTGGTTGTTAAGTGACTTGCCCTCATATTTGAGGTGGTGATGCCCTTCGCTCTCCATAACAGTTCACACGTATGCATGTGCTCCATGACATCTTTACACCCCTATACTCGGGTAAATGGGTGACATCTTGTAATATATTATATTTGCTTGAGGTTGTTGTGGTGTAGGTCCTTGTCTTCGTGTAGGGCAGATCTAGATCTTGAACCTCTACTAGGTTTCCTCCACTTGGGGAAGACCAAAGCCTACCAAGAGCCTCCTCGCTTACTACTGAGGACTGTAAAAGTGCTACTTTGCGTCCCCCAGTAGTAGTGCTAAACTCCACCCCAACCGTTTGTCATGCTATTCCACCTATGGGAGTACTTCCAATGGGTAGTGCACCATTGCTCTGTCTCGATGTCGCACCTCTATTGAATATTACTCCTAAATAAAGTTTGTCCAACTACGCGACCTGTTGTGCGGCCATGTGTGCGCAACCTTAATTTGTTGTGCTTCTTACGTTGATACTAACACGTACCTACCTGTATCTCCTTCCCACCATGGAGATCCCCTATTACTTTCTTTTCCACGTCACTATGATGATCTTCTATGTGAACTTCTTGAATTCCAAGTACCAAATGCAAGGGCTAAGGGTCTGGGGTGGGTTAGATGCGTGCCAACGGTTATTAATACTTCCTCAGACTCGCTCTCATCCGATGCCGGGGGGTCTTCTCGCTATGCTTTCCCAATATCGGGAGGGACATGGCCCTACGGTCCCTCTCTCTTGCGCAGGTTCTCATCATCTTTCCGCTTGGCCCTACTCCTCTTTGTCTCACGCCTCTTCAATCGCCTCTTTTAGTGCATCATTATATCTACACAGTCTCTCTTCTCTATTTGTATCTTCCATTTGGCCTAGAGCAATCCTTCCCAATCCCTTTCCTTACCCCTCGCGCAACAAGCGTTTAGTTATCCATGGGTAAGTTTTTCATCCTAGCTCAATCATCAATCTTCTGGCTAAAGGTAGAGTGCCTAGATATAATCCTCTGACTCGTGCAAGAAATGGAACTTTGCTTCCTCTGGGCACAAGTACGTTGAAATCGCGTATTCTAAGGTATAATTACATAACACTCCTTCCCACCAACTATCTATAATATGCGTTCACGTTTCATCCAAATCAAAGAGTGTTTGGTACTTGTCTTGACTCCATACCTGCTTCTTTCCCAAACGGCTCCCTCGATTCTATGCGTAAGCTGTTAGCTAATCGTATAACTCTACTGGGAAGAAACTGAAGAATGTCTCATACAATGAATCGTACAAGTTTTCCTCTACCCATTTCCGTGGGTCAAAGCTGCTACCTATATTATACCTCTGCGTGAACTCGTCCGGCCGCCGTGTGTACCCAACGCTCAATATTCTCCAAAGACAACCGGAACACCATGCACACACATCTTGAAGGTCAAAATAAAATAAGGTCGACAATGAAACCAAAATGTTGGAGTCTAAAGCAAGCAAACACTTATTTAGTCGGCGCGCCTTTGGGACTTCACTGTGCAATTGCCCAAGTGCTCTCCTAAAGCGTGTGCAACCTACCAAGTCCCCTCTCGTGTGACTTGTCAAGATGTGGGTTATGTGCTTAACCATTCATAACATAAGGTAGAGGATATATAATCCAAACAATACATCATAACAAAGACAATATGCAACAATATATCTGATCATTCATTCATTAACATAGACAATTAACAACAGAATCTGAAGTCCAATTATACCATGTTTGTCTTTTCTAACCTGTAGTCCATGACAAAGCATCCATTACACTCGGACAATCAATTCTATTATAGACTCCATGCACAATACATACTCATAGGCTGATTACAAACCATGCACGCATCATAAGCTGCAAGACTCACACTATCACACAAGATTTACCCGCACTATCATCTACCACTCTTTACCAAGGAATGCGACACATAAATCGGGTGGGAACTTTTCCTTCACCACTAAATGCTTTAATTCTAACAATAGACACTCCTAATTATAAGTCGCATGCTCTTGAACTCTAGCTTTTACTCCCAATCCATGGCTATCCCAGGCGGCTCGATCCCTTCGCACTATCAATAGCTCTATTCTCATCCATGCCTACGTCCTATAATAGATCTGTTCACGCACAATCCTTGTCCATCTTGCATGTGCTTCATCCTTTGTCGGTGCTTATCCTCACCGAGTCTATTTTTGGACTTACATTGCCACTCACGCCAACTCGCTTTTCTCTATTTTTAGGCCATTCTCGAACTTTGGCCATCTCCTTTACTCTGTCTCCATGCACGGACTTTCACGCCCGTTGTCTTTCCTCCTAATGTGCGCACCTTCGTGCACTGACTTATACTTGTATCTTTTCTTGTTCTCGCGTGTACTCTCGTGCGCATCTTCGCTCTTTGACACTTCTTCATTGTTCACGTGTACCCTTTTGCGTGTGGTCTTCACCTCGCGTGTGGCTTGTACTTCAGCCGCTTTCTCACCCAACATTCACTTTGTACATGACATTACAACTTTTGTTATTGTGCCCTTGTACTTCTACCCACACTCGTTACAAACCAAATACTTATTTTGGGTGGGTATGTCCTAAGCAAACACGAGGTCCTCGCCAATGGTGAACATGGTGTGTATATGAGTAGGTTCAACGTACTCGTGATGCTTTCGCACTTGGGGCATTTTGGTGCCATTTTTGTTTATAAAACAACGGAGCTAAAAATAAAAAAGCTATCATTTTATTAAATATATATATATATATATATATATATATATATCATTGTTTTAAAAATCGAACCGGTCAAGTGTTGGATCGGACCAAAACCGGACTTTGAATTGGACCGATTCAAACTTTATGAACCGGTTTACTAAAAACACATAAAAAATATATTTTTAATGAAAACAATATATTTGAAAGATTAGAAACCATGATTCCAACAATTACACACAAAATATGCAAAGTTTGCTCATGTATATACTATATAACATGTAAGAAAGGTGTTTATAGCAAAATGACACGAAATTAGGGTTTAGGTTTTATTAAAAGCAGAAATTTTAATTAAAAATTGAATTTTTATACTTAGCGCCGTATAAATGCGACTTGCTTTATGACTTGGCCGGTTCATGTCGGAACCCTTCGGTACCAAACCGGTCGAATGGTTCGGTTTATTCACCTGGTTCGTGCCTAAAGATGTTGAATAGGTCGAACCAGCCGGTTCCGCTTCCGGTTCGGCCGGTTTTTAAAACATTGATATATATAGACACACATACACACAACTCCACATAGTCTTGGAACAGGGGATATGTCTTGAGGATGGGGAGGCCAAGGTCCTAGTTTTGGGGATGGTGGGGGATGTCCATGCAAATATATATAGTACTTGGAAAATTAGTTATATAAAATGTACAAGGAATAACAAATGAAACTTTGAAATACTAAACACATTGCATTAAACAATGCAAATGCTGAACATTTATATTATAGTTTTTTTAAAAAATGATGATCAATACAATTAGCCAATAGCCCAATGCCTCGAATCATCCCTTAACTATGTGCCAAACTCTTGAATTGTTGGTCTTCTTGAGGTCAAGCTCCCCTAAACAAATACCAACCAACCCTGTTTGTGCCATATCATCATCAATCTATGCTGGCTCCTCTTGCTCTACATCCCATTGGGCTCTTGGACTCTCTTTGTACATAAGCATGTTATAGTCAATGAGATGCAAGGTGCTATGTACAGCTAAAGGCTTCTCCCCTTCCTAGAGTAAGCCTAATCCTCTTAATAGATTGAATGAAGTTATAAGTAGACTAGTTCCTCTTAGAAGGAAGAATTAGAAAGTTGGAACGACAAACAAATGGCTAGTGTGGTTGTCAAAGAAGTAGGCCCATGCATAGTCCACCACATAATTGGGTCCTCTCATGCCATAGTCTCCCTATCTAGCTTGGCCTCTTCTGGATATCCCCTAAGAGTGGCAAATTTTGACCACTTAGTACAAATGATGCCAGCATCTATAGAATTGTACATATTTTGCATAGCCTTCATGAACTCTACTTTACCCTCAACATTTGTATAGGGGTAACTTTTCCAGCCTTTGCACATACCACTTCAGGTTCAATGCACAAGAAACCATGTGCAAGGGAATGTTGAGATTCTCCCATCTTTGATGAATGATTGGCTAAATATGTTCATTGTAGAACTGCAATGTGGGATCTTTCTTTGTACAATGGCCTTCATTTGGCCAAGCATACTGTCAATGCACTCATACACCTCTCCAAGGCTAGGTGCATTAGTGTCCCCATATCTAATGACTTTGAAGACTGGAGCAATGATGGAGACATATTTCACATCAGCCCAAAAGTATCACACTTCACCACCTCCTTCATCTTCTTCCCTTATTTTGACTTAGAATCGGGCCACCGATTCCACTGTTGTCATGACCATTAGTTGCAATGCCTTTTGCAACTCAAGCATCATCTCCAAGAGAATGAAATACGATGCATATCTAGTCATTATTGGTTTCAAAATTCCTTCTTGGAGGAGGTTTTGAAGAGTGCATGTGAATTGTGGTGGTTGGAGATAAACATCGCACATCGTTGCATCATTAACAACCTCTTTGATCCAACTGATTTTTTCTAGGTTCTCGTACATTATTCATGGCATGTACAAAAGGAGTCCACCAAATATGTTTATAGGCTGCCTCAATCAACTTCCTTGTGGCTCTGCACACATGGGCTACATCTGTCACAACTTGCACCACATTCTTTGGTCCAACCTCCTCAATAGCATCTTTAAGGATTTGGAATTGAGAATCGACATCATTCGGTGCTCTAAACAATCAACAACGATAAGAAAGTAAGGGCCCTCTGTACATGTAACCACTATATGTTGATGAGTGGACGGTGCTAATGTCCGTCCACCCATCTATGATTATGCTTTGCATCCACTAGTGACACATGTGGACTTCATTGTCTCGAGTTAGAATATCAATTTTTGAATAGGTCTTATCCAAAATTGTTGTCCTCAATTTTGTCTCCTCTAGTGGCACATATGATGGTCTTGTTCTTATTATCTTTGCCACAACCTCCTTATAATAAGGAGAGTGAGCCACGAAATTGAAATTGGCAAAGAGGACTTTGTGAATGAGATCATCTACCTTATCCTTATTTTACACATTTAATAACTTCTGCCATTGTGTTAGTAGCATAATTATTACTTGTGGCTCTGTTTTTCACCTTTGGTTTTAACACCTTTAAACTAGATGGAAAAGCAAGAAGTTGTGCCTCTAGTAAATTTCTACTACCAGTAGGAGTAGGACCTCTTTGTGGCATAATAACTCTTGTAATGCTGCCTTGAAATTTAAGTGACAAAATGGCACTTCTTCACCACATTACCCCAACATATTTGTTTATTTTCTTAAAGACTTTTATTAGAGGGAGTGGCAAAATGATACATAACCTGGAAGGGAAATTAAAATTGCACTCGTAGTGTACTTACCTCCTCCCGACATTTGTGGCAGTGTGCATTAACTCATAGGTCCTTATCATAGCTCGGGATTAATCTAGGGAAATTTTGAAGAAAATCGGGAATCGCAAAAATCGAAACTTTATGCTACTTTTAAAAACATTTAAATTCATAAAATATACTTAAATTAAATGTAAAAACAATGTTAAATGATGCAAGAAGTGACTCTATACCTTAAATATACTTAAATTAATATAAGTTTATACATATAGTTAATATGTATTGCACATTTTCTTAAAGGGGACTTACAATATTTACTATTTAATATTTATAATATAATATCCAAGTGTAAGTTTTGGAAGGGAATATTAAAATGCATTAATAATAAATATTAAATATACACAATGCACATACCTGCCCGAACAGGTGAAAAACCCCACATTAAAAATGTACTTGGAGTCTTAAATATAAACCGCCACCGTATAAAGGCCCTAAGGAGCACAAACCGGTAAAATCCTCCGAATCGGTAAGAAATGCACACGAACCGATAAAAATACGCGCTGTATTTTAGTGTTGCCGTGAACTCATGAAAGAGAAAACAACATAAAAAACAAATCGAAAGTTTTGCGTTATAAGCCGCGTTTTTTCCCCGATTTTCGCCGATTTTACAATTTTCAGCGAAGGGTTTTGAAGCATTATGCGATCGATTTCAAAATCGCGATTTTTTGTAAGTTTAAAGACACATTTAGCAATTTTGGCGATTTTTTTAGAGGTCCTTATTGATCCTCTTCACACTCATGTTGTGAGAACTCATAGTGACAGGATACAAGAAATGAAAGTTATTTTTTTCTTTTTTCAACATGAATGTCATTATGCAAGGGCTCAAACACAAGATTTTCTTTTTCACTTTGCAAAAGCAGAGGATACACAAATAGGAATTTTTGTTCTTCAACTTTCACAAACAAGGATTTCACTTTCATACAAGGATTTCACTTTTTTTTTTTTACTTTAGATCGCATGAAGTGTAGAAGAAGAGGATATACAAATGATGAAATCCTAATTTGACAAGTATTAATCAGCTATTTAATAGTTATTCAAATTTGTATAAGAATATACGGCTTATAGTTTATTTTAAAGTAATTATTGGCTATGTATTAACTAATAAACGGATGGTAACCACTTATACCATTGTGTAACTATCTTTTGATCTCATGTATAATAAAATGATGGATACACAACTTACAACATACAAATAAATAAAGGTGGTCAATAGAAGATTGGGTAATTTGTTGAGATGTTTGATAAAAGATAAGCCATGAACATGGGATAACATCTTGATGCAAGTTGAGTTTTCTTATAACAATTTATTTGATTGGAGTACATGAAAGTTACTATTTCAAATTGTCTATGGATCAAATGTAAGAGGCATTGCGGAATTGCATGGAATCCAAAATGAGCAAAGGAAAAGTGCAGTTGCAAAAGATTTTGCAGAACATATGGAGATGTGCATGAGCAAGTACACAAACAATTGGAAAAGAGTACAACATAGTATAAGCAACACACAAACATGAAGAAAAGGGAAGTTGAATATCAAGTTAGAGATATGGTCTAGCACTTTTGAGAAAGGAGAGATTTCCAAAGGGTGCTTATAACAAGTTGAACTTGAAGATCAAACAATGCAGATGTTGTGGAAATTAGCAAAGAATGCATATGAGATTGTGTTACCTGAAGGAGTAGACATTTGCCTATTTTCAATGTGGCACACTTGTATTCTTATCATGAAGCACAAGATGGAGAAGGAAGCACGAGCATAGATTCCTATTCGGATTATGAAGTTGATTGGAGAGTGTAGATGCCAGAGAAGGAATGTGAAGAGGTGGAAAACGAATTGACACAAGGGTCGGTAAGAGGATATGTGGTAAGGAATATAAAGAATATTTCTTCAAGTGGGATGGTGGAGGGACCGAAGATGAGACATGGATAAGTGTATTTGAAGTTGCAAAACATGGAATAACGTGAGTAGGATCCACATAAGCAGGAGCATATGTTTTCTCTCTTACCCAAGGTGTATGAGTCAAATTCAGATCATGGAGAAGTTGATTGAAGAGTGCAGATGCTAGAGAAGGAATGCAAAGAGGTGGAAAGAGTAACTGACACAAGGTTGGTACGAGGGACGTGTGATAAGGAGTATAAGGAATATTTTGGGGCAGAGAGAATGAAGATAAGCATGGATCAGTGCATTCAAAGTTTTGAATCATGGAATACCATCAACACGATCCACATATGCAGGAGCTTATTATTTCTTTATTACTCAAGGTGTATGATGCAAGAGCATCCGGTTTTACTTGCATATATTAGGAAATAAACTAATCCTAAATGTGTGTAAGTTTTTAATTGCTCCTAGTCTTTGTTTGTAAGTTTGTTTTGTGCAAGTCTTGGTTTGTACCAATGCTTTGTTTAGTTTTGCGTAGCCTATGAGCACGCATGTATGAATTTTTTTTTGCACCGAATTTTGTAGCATGTGTGTGTGTGTGTGTTTGTAATATTCCGCTGAAGTGTTTTTAGTGCGGTTGTGCACACCTTTGAGCATCATGTTGTTTTGTTGTGCCTACTATATTTGTGCACCTATGTTGTGTTGTTTTGTGGAAGTTTGTTAACACATGCAAATGTTGTTAGTTTGGTTAAGTTTGTGGAGTGTTGTGCAAGAGTCCTATGTCAGATCTTTGATCAATGCCATCGCAATGATATGAAGGTAATTGCTAAAGGAGTTTTTTTGCACCTAGTCTTGTTCGCAAAAGATGCACTATTCACATAATCTTTAGAGTTTCAAATATAACATTGTTGTCAAGTAGGAGGCAACATAGATTTAAAAGATTTATCAATAAAAACATAGATTGTTTCGGCACGGATACATGTATGGGTACGACACGGTGAAACAATTTTTTTTTAGAACCTGGGTACGGTATGTTGTGGGTATGTTCGCATACAATATATTTTTAAAAAGTAAAATTTAAAGAAAATAACAAGCTTATAGTCTCAACAACCTATAAAATATTAGAAGTCAACAACAAGCTTATTATGAATGGAAGCCATCTAAAGCAAGATTTCTTTGATCGAATACAAGAAGACCACAAAACATTAAATCAATGAGTCCATCTACTAATGGGTTCACAAACATTCCACTTATTGTTAAGGCCCAGGGAAAGGTTTGGGGAGAAGACAATCTTTTCATATAGTTGTTTGGAGGTAGCCTCTTGGAGAAGTGGCCCTTTGAGCCACCTTATGGTATCCCAAAAGTCATTCTTATCCTCCATAATTAATTCAATAGAGGGAGTTGTGAAAGCATTTCTAAACATTGTATACTTTCGAATTGAGATCGAGGAAGGTTATAAAAAGCTTTAATGCCTGTCCATTCCGAAGATGTCACTCTATGCGGAACACTTTCTTGAGATTCGTGATGGGGTCATTTTTCAGACCCATGTACATTTTTCGGCATTGGTTACAAGCCCTTTGTATCTCTCTGGGTCAGTTTAGAGTGGGCTCACATCGACTTCGTGTTGAGACTGATCATCACTTAGACCGCTCGGAGCGGACTTGCTTGCGTTGCTCTCTCCAAGAGGTTACTATGCATTTTCAGGTGTCTGTTTACTATGAGATTCGTGGGCGATTCCATTGCCTGTTCCGTGAGCTTCCTTCCTTCACAACTTTCTTTAGATACTATGATCAGAGATGTCTTGCTCTCTACCTTCAGGAGGCCCTCAGGCTTCGGGACAAGCTCCTCCATCCTCCCCCCAGATGGATGGCTACTAGACTGATCACTTCTTTCTTCCCGGTGCTCTCCCCGGTGAGGGGGCCAAGCGGCACTTGGTCACGTGTCTGGACCCCGGCCTAGATCCGTCAGGTCTCGAAACTCCGTTTCTTCCACCAGAGGCTCCCTATCTCAGGCATATCCAGTTCCTCTCCGCATAGACAACGACCCACCAGGCTTACTAAGAGGCACCGCCTTCCTCCCGGACGCCGGCTCCCCAGGCATTCTGATTTCAGCTTCACGGGTCATCGGTGCATCGCAAGTTACTTCCATCCGACCTTGAACGTTAGGTGATGTTGTTGGGGGTGTTGCTCCCTCTTCCGCTCCCCCCACACCGTCATCTCTTTCTTTTTCGTTTCTGGTTTCTCGGCCTCTGTTGTTTCCTTCTCTTCATCTCCTTCTTTCATTGTATTTCGGGTGACCCATTTGGGTCCTCTTGCTGGGTTTGTATGCTTTGTACTTTGCTGTCCCATTGACCTACTTTTGTGGTCATTTGTTGGTCATTAATAATATTATCTTATCTTATCTTATTCCGTCCACTTCCCAAATCTGTACAAGTCATGAGACATTTTAATTCCTTTCTCAAACCAAAGGTGGGCAGAGCAGCCTCTTGTCAAGACAAGGATCTTGTCATTAAATTTCAGATTTGACAAAATCAATTTGTAGGCTTGACACCTAGTGTCAAAGGAAAAGAAGATGGGCTGCCCAACCACCAAGTGCTTCACTTGTTCCCATGCCTTCCAAATTGATCAAGAATAAAGGACCCATGAGGAGCAACAAGAAAGCACCCAAATAGTAAGTCAACCAAATGAAATCATTTTCATCTCTCTTGACCCTTTGGAGCCTATTGACAATATTGAATCTCACACAAACTTTCCAAGGTTCAATTCAAATCAAAGCGCTCAAGTTTTATTTATTTATTTCGCACGTAAAAAATTAAAAAAACCATGTGGGTACGCAGGTAGTGCGTACCCATCGCCATGGGTACGTCCCTGCACGGACCACATAGTACCCATACGTGACCGATACTAGTACCGATGCAAGATTTGGTATGTATCGGGCTTGGTATGGGGGTACTTGGTGTTCCCATGCAAAGTGTAGATAAAAACAAGGTATATTGATAATGATATAAGGTATTAGAATCAATATTAAATTGATATGCATCTCCTTATAAAGGATGAGAAATAAGTTATCGCCTAATAACTACCCAACCACCTAATAATTAACTAAGACTATTAAGTCACAAAAGTGACTTTATTTAATACAATATTAAAGTAAGCCTTATATTCTAACACCCCCTCTTAAGGCTTACACCATTAAAAAGAGGATAGAATAGAAGAACTACAAATTACAATCTTTAGAAGCTTTTGTTTTGAACAATGGTTTTTAGATAAGGTAGAACTCTATCAAGTTGCCTCTTGTAAAGGTGTAGTTCCCGAAATAAATTCCCAAGTTCTCGGATTCCACCTCCCCGAACTCCCTAATTATAGAATCTCCTAAATCGTTGGACAATACTCCATGTTGAGCTACTCCGTAGCGCTCCATCAAGTTGTCTCATGATCCTTGTAAGGGTAAATTCCCAAGATCCACAGACTCTCTAACTATATGGGCAGCGATCCATGTCGAGTTTCACTTACACTGGATTCCTTCTTGGCTTCAAACACTAACTTCTTAGAGTACATACAAATCTTCTTCATCAATAAAATCTTCAGTGAATTCAACATTTGGTGGATTGTTAATGAAGACTACATTTTCTTCTTTTCGATTGTCTTTGAGTTTTGTTTGATAAAATCATTAACTCAAATGCGACAATTCTCGATGTATGACCTCTTTTCTTGCAATAATAACCCTTAACTTGCCTGGTGTCTTTATCTGATTTTTTGTGATTATTTTTCGTGTTGGAGTATAATGCACTTTTATGTTAAGAATTATCTTTTGTACATCATCACAATTCTCTTTTTCTCTTTTCTCTAGCTACGATAGCTGAAATCATATCTTCCAGGCTTTGCGAAGGCATCTGACTAAGAGTAAAAATGACATTACTATACGAAGATGGAAAACTATTTAACAAAATGGGTTTGGAATTTTCGTCATCTATTGGAGCTTTAACGCATGATAACTATTTAAGAAGAGATCTCAAATTATTTATTTCACTGGACATAGTAACACCATCAACCATCTTGAATCGAAAGAGTTGAAGTTTTAAAGAAAATTTAGTGTTCATTGCTTTTGCCCCAAACAACCTATTCAAGTTATCCCAGATATTTTTGGATAATTTCTCTAAATCTATATGTGGAGTTCAGAATCAGAAAGAGCAAGCCCGATTATAGCTTTAGCTTTATCATCACGGCTTTCCCACTCTAACAATTTGGCAGCATCAGTGGGTTGTGTTTCTTTTCCATTAACAATACCCCACATTTTTGTTCATTAATTGCATCTGATTTTAACTTTCCAAGTGTGGAAATTGAAACTAGAATATTTGTCTATTGGTAAACAAGGCTCTTATCTTCAAAATAATTAAAGATCTAGGGTTTGTAATTATTTTATCAAAAAAGCAATTTTCCAAAGGATAATACTAGGATTTCTAAGACTCAGAAAAATATTGCACATATAGAGAGTTACACAAATAACAAATGGTAGAGATATTAATGAACTCACTGATTCACAAAGTTGTCTATACTGCGGTGGCAGTTTTAAAAACAGAACAAAATACCAACCTGAACTGGAATGTTAAAATCGTGTGTATAAAATAGCAAACAAAACTCGTGCGGCATCAAAATCTATGTATTGAACATGTGTTAAAAACATGCCTTGGCATGTCCGTAAACTTCTCTAATATGTCTTCTCACATGACGAGCAAAGCCACAAAACACGGATTGGGCGTAAGGATGAATTGGCAAAACTTGTTAACTTCAACTTTAACTTTCCACGGAGTGTGCTCTTCACCTTAAAAAAATGCCTCAAATGTTTTCTTCTCTAGGACAAATTGCTTTTCTGATACCATTAAAGATTTGCCAATAAAAACAAGGTATACTGATAATGGTATAAGGTATTAAAATCGATATTACATTGATATGCATCTCATTATAAAGGATGAGAAATAAGTTATCGCCTAATAATTACCCAACCACTAAATAATTAACTAAGAGTATTAAGTCATAAAAGTGACCCTTTTAATACAATATTAAAGTAAGCCTTATATTCTAACAAGATTCACCTAACCCGTAATTGTAACTGCTGGGCCAACTCAAATGCATCAAGTTGTGTTATCATTTGGGTCCTATTTTACATAGAGGATCGAAACACATCAAATACTATATGTGTTACTTGTAGCTTCGAGGCATATTGTAAGTAGGTGGGTCTCTATATAAGCACGCTACGCTTGTGCTAGGGAGGATTCCCACACATTGGCCGCATGAGCTAGAATCTGAACTAGTAAGTTCAAAGAGTTGGGATTCTAAGAGAGAGCTATACTTGTAAAGACCACGAGTTAGCAAGCAGAGATCTGCAGATCTAACTTGTTGTCAAGCATCTCAGTTTGTGAGATTGCTGTGTGTGCACCTTGTATTTTATGTTGTTGAATCAAATAAAGATCTCATTGTTTTGTTTTATATTCTGTGTTAGTGCATTTTAATGCATTCTCCATTGTGTATTCTGAGGGCTGCATGGTCTAAGGCATCTCTTAATTGAGACCCTAACCATGTCTGCATCACTTTAGCAATACTATTTCTGATAGTGAAGATCTTAATAAAATCTCTTAATAGATAAGATCTTGATAAAATTGTTCTCCGAAGCTCCTTTTTCCCTAGGATATGGAAGTTAGTATGGCCATTTTCACTGGTCCACAATTTCTTCTACGTATTGTACGAATGCAGTTTGATCTACAAACATTCATCCATGCTATTAAATGAATCTTGTTTGTTATAACCAAATCCTTGCTACAAAACAATTTTGACTTCTTTTAATGTTTTAATTATTTTCTCAAGGATTTTGAAGACTGTGAAAATATAAATTAGGATTAAGACCAATTTGACAAGCTGAATACTACTAATGCAATCCATATTTTTTTCTAGGTACTAAGTTTCTGTTGTACTTCATCCACTAAACCAATCCAAAGCTTCTCACCTGCCCTCAAAGATGAATGTCCTCATATAAAAATTAGTTAAGGAAGCACATTGAAATTTTAGCATTTTTACTAAAGATATTGCTGAAATTGAATGTGAAAAACATGAGATTTTATTCATTGATTCGTTACTTTCAAGACCACTCATAATTCATCTAGAGTTCTGAACTTCTGTTTTCGAGCTTGTTAATGTTGTATCATCAAGAAGTTATAAGTGGGTTACCTCAATAAAAGATGCTAAAGCAATAACACAAAAAAAGTTTTCAGATTTGACTTCTTTAATTGATCTTTTCAAACTCTCACCCAAGAGGATGTAGAGGGGCAACGAACCTCTTAAAGAAATCCACTGATGAATTGTTGATCAATGTAGAATGCTTCACTATGTAGTAGCTGGCCAACCATTTTGTTCATCCATTCAAGTATCCACATTTCTTCAGCCCATTTCTGAAACATAAGTAATTAGTTGTCATAGGATTTTTCAATACATAGCTTCATTATCATTTGGTTTTTTTTCTTTGATTGAAGGAATGCATTAATTCATGGGAAGTTACAATTTCATCGAGAATTTTCTTTTCTTGAATGAGGACTCGTTATTCACTAATTGAGAATAGTAGTTTGAACCCAATAAAGACTAGGTAAGTGCATACTTTGAAATTTGATTACTTAGCTAACCTTACACATAATTGGATCTTGACCCTGAAGAAGAAAACACTAGACTTCTCTTTATAAAGTCTTTGTTTTAAATGAAGCTCATAAATGGAAGCAAATCGCTTGAGCTAAAAATGCTTTTGACTGTTGGAGTGCTTGTGCAATCTATATTCCCTGGAAAATACAAAGAAACTTGAACCTGTTGGCAGTCATCTTTGATGTTGTCTTTTTAATCATATTGTATACAGAGATGGGTTTGGATCCTTTAAAGTTTAAATCTTTGCTCTTCTCCAGGACCAAAATCAAAAACATGATCTGAATGGATCTTACAACTGTTCCCCTCAACAGCTAGGAATTATTTTAGATCTTTCCACCCTTCCCTCACTCCTGCCTCCTTGCCCCCACCCTAACTATCGGTGTTCTCAAGGCAGTAATACTCATCCAAAGACTCCATTCTGATTTTTTATCCTGCTGTTGAGTTACTCAAACAAAGGCTTGTTCATCTCATAGCTTTTGTTTTTTATTTGCACCCAATATTTGATGTTGCAACCCAAAATTTACCTGCTCCATCCACCTATTTCACACCAGGATGTTGATTTGTCATAACTTTACTCATTATCCGCAAGACAGGAATCAGATGAATGCAACTGCTGTTTCCAGATTGTTGTGAGCATGTCTGTACAGGTTATTTATGATGATTTGTAGGATTTCTTTCTGTATGAGATGCTATTGCAGGAAGCTTTTTCCCCGTGACCTTTTCCACAAGTGCCAAGTGGAATGTGGTGCATATACAACCTTTAGATTAATTATTATAGCCCGATTACCAGATTTGTTGCTAACAGTGACATGCACTTTCTGTATTCTAGGTAAAAGAGGAAATGTAACTGCTTTGTTGATCTTCCCAAAAGTTTTACAAACATAAGTCTGCTGACAGTGTTCTTATCTCAAATGATGCTGCCAGGTCAAAGAAGGTAATAGCATCCTTACGTGCAGGAGCAGAGTATGCTAGTATGCCTGTTCAAAATTGCATCCTTCTGTCGGGATGCCAAACAGGATTATGTGCAGCTGATCGCATAGGTATGCCTTGCATCGTCATTCGGAGCAGGTAATGAGTGTGGCTATGCAGTAAATGGTTATATGTGTGTATGATGCAGTTTATTCCATGTCAGCACAGTGTTAAATGCTTATGCAATAGATCTTAAATGTATACAATAATTTGCATTTTACTGCACTTTGATCTGTAAACTGACTGCAGACTGCTATAGCAGATCCTATAAATAGTGATAATGAATGTCCTTTCCTTTAGAGAGTTCAAGTTTTAATATGAAAGTGCGATTTGAATACACAATCAGCTGGAAATCAGCAAAGAAGAGAACAAAGAGACAAGGAATTATCCTGGAGAAACCCAAATGGGAAAAACTCCAGTGGGTGAGCAATTGCTCCCCTTCCACTATGCAACTCTAAAAAAATACAAGCTTACTGCCACTGTGTGGCCTTCATGAAAGAATCAGACCTTTCTTACTTGCATTTACTTGTTTACAACCCTCAGACTTGGATTCACCTAAAACTTATTTTCCTCTTCTCCCCTGCCATGGACATGATTCCCCACTTGTATTTAATGTTGCTCTATGGAGAAAGTGAATCGAACTGATTAGGGAAGGGTAAACCTTTGCAACCTTTCATCTTCATGTTTTTTTTAACTGCCACAAAATTGCCACTTAGTTGCTGCATAATTGCTGCTGAACTTCCTCTTAGAACCGAACTCTCTGGCCTTGTCATTCGAAGTTGTCGGGATTGGCTTCAAACTGAATCAACCATTTTTATGTTACAATTTACATGAGAGAGAGAGAGAGAGAGTATATTACAAGTTAAGATAAAGAATTACATAAATTGGGCACTTCCAGATCCATTTTTGGATCATGCCTCCCCAATTTGAGGCTTTTAAGTCCCTAAAAGCTTCAAGAATTGATGAGGTGAGGAAATTTCTTCCCCACATCTTCTTTGGAATACCACTTGGCCTTGTTCGGCAATTGACCTTTTAACCCAATCAACCACCGGTCTTGCACTCCTTGTTGTGTTGTCCTCTCTTTTTGCTGCAATACCACATCTTCCTCTAATTCCAGCTGACTGTCCGGAGCAAGATCCTCAATGGATGGCAACAACAACCCTTCCTCTTCATGATCTAGCATAGAGGGCTCAAAGAGACATAAGTTTTCAACATTAACAACTGAATATATTCTCATATAAGGAGGCAAATCCAGCCTAAATGCATTCTTGCCCACTTGTTCCAGAATTTCAAATGGGCCATATCTAAGAGGTTTGAGTTTCTTAGCTTTACCTTGGAGTCTCTCTCTACTCAAGTATAACCATACCTTGTCACCAACAAGGAAAGAATGCTTAGTTCTATGTTGATCATGCCTTGCTTTGTACTTGGCCTGTGACTCTTTCAACCTCTCGTGTACCTGGAGGTGTATCTGTTGAATCTTCTCAATGAGCCTCTCAACTTTGTGGACCTTTGGATCCACTCTCCCATTGTCTCTGCATGGTAGTCTCAAACAACATCAAATGCACTCTTAGGAAAATAACCAAAACAAGTCTCAAAAGGAGTCTTACTAGTAGAAGCATGAACTGCCATGTTATAAGAATGCTGAATATACACCAAATTCTCATCCCAAGTCTTAGGATGTTTCTTGTTATAACCCCACAAGAGCTGAACCAATGTCCGGTTTACTACTTCAGCTTTGCCCATCGGTTTGTGGGTGAAAAGCTATAGACCTCTTTAGCTTGGTATCCATCTTCTCCCACAAAGTAAACCAAAACTTCCCAATGAACCTGAGTCCCTATTTGAAACAATAGAGTTGGGAAAACCAAAATGAACCCACACATTAGCAAAAAATAACTCAGTTGCATCATTGGCTTTGAGAGTTTTCTTGCAAGGAGTAAGAATACACATTTTATTGAACCGGTCCACAACCACAAAAATATAATCATATCCTTTTTTTGGAAAAGGAAAACCACCCACAAAATCCATGGAGATGCTTTCCCATGGCCTGGATGGAACCGGTAATGGCATGTATAAACCCAACTTTCTATTACTAGGCTTGTTTGTACTACATAAAACACATCCTTTGATAAACTTAGCAACATTTGCTTGCATATTTGGCCAATAAACATACCTCTGTAAGTGTGCAATAGTCTTTGTAACACCAAAGTGACCAACAACCTTAGAAGTGTGTGCTTCTCTCATCAATTGTACTCCCCCTTAGGCACACAAAGTTTCTCATTCTTGTAGAGCAGCCCATCCGGAAGTAATATTCTCCTTTAAGCTCAAAGCCCTCACTTGGAGGATTCGCTGGAACACCTCTCCAAAATTCAGATCACTCTCATAACCTTCCTTATATGCTTTCTTATATTTTATGATAAAATGGAACTATTGCAAGAAACCCATCCATTTATAATGTCTAGCTTGTAAAATTTAATTTTGAGCTTGCAAATATTGAAGCAATTGATGATCTGTGTGTATGATAGTTTCCTTACCCATCGATAGTGCTTCCATTTCTTGACCGCTTGAACAAGAGCATACAGTTCCTTATCGTACGTACAATAATTCAAAATTGCACCATGAAACAATTCAAAATGGTAACATATGGGCCTACCTCCTTGAAGTAGGACAACCCCATAACATAATCACTAGCATTTGTTTCTACTTCAAAAGGAAGCTGCAAGTTAGGCAAAGCTAAAACTGGAGCATGACTAATCTTGTGTTTAAATGTCTCAAATGCATCTTGTTGCTTCTTACCCCAAACAAAAACCTTACCACCTGTTGTCATAGAATGTAGAGGTGTTGTTATGGAAGAGAAGTTCTTGATGAACTTCCTCAAATATTGAACTGCACCAATAAAACTCCTTGTCTCGGTCAAACTAGAAGGTATAGGCCAATTCAAAATGGCCTCTATCTTAGCCGGATCAATTCTCAATTCTCCATCTCCAACCATGTGCCCCAAGAAGACAAGTGATTATTGAGCAAACTCACACTTCTTCTCATTCAACACTAATCGGTTCTCCTTCAAAACTTGCAAAACTTGATGCAAATGGTTAATATGCTCATCAAAAGTTTTGTTAAAAACTAGAATGTCATCCAAATACACAATGACAAAGGAATCAATAAATGGCCTCATTACCTCATTCATCAACCTCATGAAGGTAGTTGGTGCATTGCATAGCCCGAACGTAAGACCAACCATTCATACAACCCTTGCCTTGTCTTGAATGTTATTTTCCAAATGTCCTCTTCCTTAATTCATACTTGGTGATGCCTGGATTTCAAATCAAACTTAGCAAATTATTTAGCATGTTGTAATCAATCTAACAAATCATCAATCCGAGGAAGAGGGTACCTATTCTTGATTTTTATTTTGTTTAATGCTCTATAATCAACACACATCCTTCATGAACCATCTTTTTTGGTCTCCAAAACAATCGAAGAAGCACACAGAGAAGTGCTAGGACGGATTATGCCTTTCTTAATCAAACACTATAATTGTTGTTTTACCTCGTTGGCATCCTTCAAGGACTGCTTGTACAAACCAAGGTTTGGAAGCAAACTATTGGGTAGTAAATGTATCTCATGCTCAATAGGCTTTGGAAGACTTCCTTGAACTGTTATACCAACTCTCTCATTTGCTTTTGCTCTTTGTTAGTAAACATGCTACAAGTGGTTTTAGATGCAACAACTTTCTCTTCTTGAATATCTCTCAAAAGGAGCAAGGAAAATTTCCCACTAGCATTAATAAGCTTCTTAGCTTCAAAGGCACTTACCAAAGAGATCTTCGAATCTCCCTTGTAGGATGAAATGATGTAGCTCTTACCATCCTTCACCAAATGGTATTGGTTGGCTCTCCTTGTGAAGATGGCATCCCTGATATACAAGTATGGGCTGCCAAACACTACACCACACACATCAAGAGGAACAACATCCACGGTAACTTCATCAATGAAATGTTTATTAATACCAAACATGATTTTGCATTGCTTGGTAACCTTGATGTCTATGCCCTTCTTTACCCAACCCAAGGAATAAGGGCTTGGATGATTGTAAGTCTCTATTTTCAGCTTATCAACTAACTCTTTACTTATCAAATTCGCTTGCGAACAAGTATAAAAAAGAGCATCCACTTTGGTTTTCTTCAACTGAATTTTAATATGAAAGAGCTTAGAAAGCTCATTTTCTTGAACACCATTACTACTACCCAAACATACCTCTCTATTGACAGAGGTACAACACATTGTCTCATCTATCTCATCGCTGCAATCTACTCTCTCCCTTTGGAAGGCAGCCATTGCCTTCTTTTTGTTGTTCTTAAAGGGGTGTAATTCCGGTGGAGCTTCCAACATTTATCCTCGGAATGAGTGCCAATTTCACAATGAATACCATGAACTTTAGTATCCTTTTTAGAAATGGAAGTAGCATTCTGCTTACCTTTCCCTTTCCCTTTTTCCTTTTGCTTAGTGTCACTTTGATTGTTTGAAGCACTTTGAGAGGTAGATGAATTCTTCTTTGTTTGTCTGAAGCACTTTGGTAGTGGGCTTGTGAACAAGCCTCATCTATGTTCATCGGCTTGGCTAAGAGAACTGGTCTTCTCAAGTGGCTATGGAGTCCACCAATGTATTTCATCAAGATATCCCAGTCTGCTACATCTTTGCCCATTTGGACAGCCTTATTTTAGAACTCACTGTGTACTTTTGCATATTTTGGCCTTTGCTTTTGCTTGAGATACTGCCAATACATGGACCTCTCTTCCTCATAGCAAATATGATAGAATTGCTTCTTGATTAGCATCTTAAATTCATCCCACTTAGAAATAGGAGGAAGCTTCTTAACAACCAAAGTGTGAACATAACTTTCAAACCAAGTTAGAGCATGATTGGTTAATTTTAACCTTGCAAAAGAAATCTGCCTGACTCTCATTAATCTGATGCAAACTGAAATATACCTCTAATTGGGCTAGCCAATGGTCTAGCTTCTTGGCATTTACATCTTCGTCATATGGCTGAATCTCTATCTTCGCCTCAGCTTTGAATGGAGGAGCAGGGTTGGCACGAGGCTGTTCTTCCTCATATTCAGGAGCGTCCTCCCTATGATCTCCTAGTGCCTCCTTGGGGACACCAAACTTCTCCATGAGTAATCCCATGATAGACTCCAACTTTCCCATAGACAAGGAAATGCTGCCTATATTTTTGATAGACTTGCCACATCCGCCTCCAGCTTGTAGAAACATTCCTCTTCAGTTCCACATGCATCTTCATCACCACTTCAAGCCATGCTTTGAATTCCTTGCTTCCACTTTCTTGTGGAAATCTTTGCTTCAAAAGGTATAAGGATACCTTCACCACTTTCAATACCTCTCCGGGTAAGGGGCATATAATTGCAATGTCAACACAAGTTAACCACACAAAGACAATTTGATTCTAACTGCTCTGATACCAATCTGATCCATAAATTGACTGTAGACAACTATAACAGATCCTATAAATAGTGATAGTGAATGTCATTTCCTTTAGAGAGTTCAAGTTTTAATATGAAAGTGCGATTTGAGTACACAATCAGCTGGAAATGAGCAAACAAGAGAATAGAGAGACAAGGAATTATCTTGGAGAAAACCTAAATGGGAAAAACTCCAGTGGGTGAGCAATTGCTTCCCTTCCACTATGCAACACTGATAAAAATACAACCTTACTGCCACTGTGTGGCCTTCATGAAAGAACCAGACCTTTCTTACTTGTATGTACTTGTTTACAACCCCAGACTTGGATTCACCTAAAAACACTTATTTTGCTCTTCTCCCCTACCATGGACATGTTTCCTCACTTGTATTTAATGTTGCTCTGCTAAGGAGGAAGTGAAACGAACTAATTAGGGAAGGGTAAACGTTTGCAACCGTTCACCTTCACATTTTTTTAAGGAGGAAGTCACCTTCCCGCTCACCTTCACATTTTTTTAACTGCCACAAAATTGCCATTTAACTGACACAACTGCTATGTAGCTACCGTGTAACTGCTGCCAAACTTCCTTCTTAGAATAGAACTCTCTGGCCTTGTCATTCAAAGCTGTCTGGATCACCTTCAAACTCATGCAACCATTTTTATGTTACAATTTACATGAGAGAGAGAGTATATTACAAGTTAAGATAGAGAATTATATAAATTGGGCACTTTCAGATCCATTTTTGGATCAACCTTAAAATTATATAAAACTTTAAATGTGTCTATTCTTGAACCAATATTATATTACAAGGAAAGAACAATGCACGTAAGTGCACAAAAGGGAATACAACTCGTCTCCACATTTAATGCTTTGCTTTTACTGGCTTTTACTGGCATGCCTTTTTAGAATGCTTGTGACTTTTACTTGCATACCTTCTTAGTTTTCGTGCTTAGTTCTTATGTTGTTATATTCATGTGTATATTCTATCTTGATCTTTGATTTACTTCTGAATGTGATAAACTAAAAGGTTCTATTTATGAACATATGGTTATCTTTAGTTAACATTTGGTCATCTTTAGTTTTGTCGCATACAAACTGCTGATATATCTTACAAACAGGAAGTTATACCATTTACAATACATAAGCTTGTTTTTCTGTTAAACATGAAATACCAGTGCACTCTGTATTCTATTCAATTATTGTGATAATTTTTCATTTCAAAGTTTACCATTATTTTAAAATCCAAGCATTACAAGAGGCATAGATCTGTCCTGAATTTGGATGCAAAACATGTTAATTTTGTATTTCACATGCCACATGCTAAATCTTCATGCCCTTGCAAATGCAATAAACAATGTACAAGTATTCGGCTCAATATAATTTTGCTTTGATGTAGTATTTAGAGTTCTCTTTCATCATTGCATTTAAGGTTGTTTGAATGTATGCCATCTTTAGCAAGACCCTGGAAAAAACTGATTTAAAGTTGTTTCAAAGCCATGATTTGCAAGAGCATATTTTTTCTTTCAAAGACTTGTCAGTTACAAAGAACTTGAGTTCTTTGAAGCACTTTTCATGATTTAAAAAACTAACATGGAAGTGTATTCTTTCATAAAGTGTAGCATGTTTATCAGTAATCTGGATTGTGTAGATGAAATTGAGTTTATATGAGAATAATCAAATGGGAAAAATATCTATTAAAAAGGAGGGACACAAATGGTTTTGACATTTATAAAACATTGCAAGTCTAAATAGTTGTACAGGTTAAATCATTTAAAACTTGAACCTTTTTTAAGCTCCAGTAGCAAAATCCTTAGCTTCAATTTCACTTCAAAATTTCAAGGATACTAAGAATGGTTAAACCATGTTTCTTGTGCAGTTCCACATCCAGGGCAGAATTTCCCTCTGCAAAGGCTGTTATGGAAGGATTTGGAGTTGGAGAATTGACTGTTTCTAAAATATATCGAATGATTAAGTAGCTATACATTGGTTTACGAGGTTACCTGTTCTTGACCTGCCTGTAACACTAAAAGTAGCCCTTGGAGTTTTTGGATGATCGCAAAGAAGTATTATATAATCACACTAAAAGCTAATGTGTAAATGCATTCGGTTAGAATCTTCATTCAGGGTGGAACAGTATGTTAGGGCACTTAGCACCATAGTTACGTGCAGATCTGGCCAGACCTGGGTTTTCCAGCTGGCCTGTGTAGGTTCAGTCTGGGTCAGTCCTATTATTTTCCAAAGTAAATAAATATATTTTTAGTTTTTGTTTGCAATAAAACACCCAACACCCTTATCTATTATTCAATATTAAATATATTAACATATTCTAGCAATATGTCAATTTTTGCATATTTATAAATTACACTCATATAATATGTATAGATTTTGTACCAATTTTTAAGATAAATATTTCACATCAACTTTTCCAAACTTTTTCAAGGATTCCAGATTTTTCAATGGATCCGGATTCCCAGATTAGGTAACTATGCTTAGCACCACAATGATCCAGGTTCAAATCCACAGGCATGCTTCCCATAATTCTACAGTTATGTCCTCAGAATCTGAATGTATGACACGCGTCCATGTTTGAGATATGTATCCTCCTCAGTGTTCAGAAGGGGTTTCTGCCAGAGAAAAGGAAAAAGAATGCATTCAATCAGAAAGAAACTCACTTTCATTACTGCAGTTACGTTCCAAGTCCTCTTAGGTTTTGTAGCATACAATTTATTACAATGGCTTTGTAAAAGATATATCACACATATCGTGAATTTCAACCCTATATCCATGTAGATGATAATTGATAAGGCCATCTTAATATACATGGTATTCTGTTGTTGTAAGAAATCATTGGAGGCGGCTTTAGGTCAATATGTTTCAGACATATGGCGTCTAACATGGCATATCCCTTTAATAAGTAATGTAAATCATGAAATAAATGGTAAGGTTGTTTTAATATAGCAATAAAATACTCCTATAGAATTAGGCAGAGGAGTCTTAACCAGCTATATGGTTTCATTCACATCTTTCCTTTTGTTTTGTTCTTTCAAGTGCTTGTTGATTATTGAGAGATTTTTACATTCTTTCCAACCTCTTTAATAAACACAGCCACCTATTTGTTGTGAATGGAAATGGCACCGAAAATTTCAATTTCTTTGTTAAGGTAATTCATTTATTTTATGTATATCCATGACCTTGACAATTTAGCGCTATACTTTCTGATCGTGTTATAAATATAGGAATACCTAATTAGTTGTAGTTAGCTCTTTCTTATCAGTTTATAAGAAGTGGTTAGAGTATGGATGTTTACTACATTGGACATACCAAACTTGTAATTTTAATATACACCTTTTTGGCTTGCAAATATATCACTTGATCACTACAATTTGTATCTATTTTTTACATACCCATCATTTGGAATCGTAGCAAAGCCAGGAGCTTGGAGCACCAAATTGTGGCTCAATGGTGAGTGCTGCAAAAAATCAACCACACCCAAACCTAATTTGCCAATATGTTTTGGATACAGATACAGAAATTGTGTCTTGGATACAACTAATTTTTTTGTGTGGATGTGGTTGCATGAAAAATATATAAATTCTAGCGTAATAAATAAGAATTAACCACATGTTATGCATATAAAAACAAAATAAGCTAAATAACCAAAAACACTACTCATACTTAGTATAAAGCCGCAACCAAAATGTCAAATGACAAGTCACAAATCACGATAAATAATAAATTTAACTATGACATCAAACTTGTGTTCAATATTCATTATATTGCTTTTCATCTAGAGCATCAACATCATCATTTTGATGCGGTTTGTTAAGCCACATGGACTCGAAAACACTCCCACTACTACAAACACCTCAAAGTGCATGTAGGCCATGCGGCGTCAAAGAAGTCTTCATGTCGTTTAATGACAAGTGGGCAGTGGAAACATCCATGTCAATATTCCAATGTTTGTTTGTCCCTTGTACTAAAACTACTCGTGGGATATAGAAGACACAAGTTGGAGGGTATATACACCAACTCCTTGCCTTTTTTGGCCCCTAACTAGTTGCATTTTTGTGAGTGGATGAGTTTGTATGTATTTTAATTGCACTCAAAGGGAGGTGAAATTGCATTGAGGTAAATTCAATGCAAAATTAAAATGTATGAATCTTAAAAAGTAAAAATGCAGGTTTAAATTTTGAAAAATTAAAATTAAAATAAAAATAATTTAAAAATAAAAATTACATGTGAGAAGCTTTAATTGTAAAAGATTGCAGGTACATGGATCTTTGACCATGGAGGTACCACCTTTTATAAGAATCCTTGCATTTGCCCCGACCAATGTGAAGGCTATGACTTGTGGAGGGTATTAAATTTACAAACTTGGTTATAACCATGTCTTCGACCTCAAGATTAGGGAAGATCCTAGAGCATGCCAACATATGCTTAGTCATTTTGTTCCATTGCTAAATGAGGCATGATTTTACTTCTTTAAAAAAACATTTCTACATGATCTTGCTCGTTTGCATTTATGGTGGTCTTCATCTTTTGAATTATTCAGTCAATACCATCATATCTCTTGTAGTTATGACTATTTCATGTCGGTAAAATGGATTATGCTCGTAAGGGGTTAAGTGAAACTCAATTGTATAAGAATACTCCTTGTATTTGCCTCGACGAGTGTGAAGGCTACGATTTGTGGAGGGTATTAAATTTACAAACTTGTTTATAACCATGTCTTCGACCTCAAGATTAGGAAAGATCTTAGAGCATGCCAACATACGCTCAACCATTTTGTTCCATTGCTAAATGAGGTATGAATTTACTTTTTAAAAAAATATTTTATGTGATTTTGCTTGTTTGAATTTATGGCCGTCTTCATCTTTTGAATCATTGAGTCAATGCCATCATATCTTTTCTAGGTATGACTATTTCATGTCAATAAAATGGATTATGCTCGTAAGGGGTTAAGTGAAACTCAATAAGTATTCTACACGATCCCACCTAGTCGTCATCTAAGATCAACGATGTTTGATTGCCTCTATACAACCCATAGGTCGCAAGTGAACATTATGTTGAGTGTATCACAACTTTCCAAGTCATTTTAAGATGATCATGTCTCGATGCAAATCAAGTTTTAGCAATCCAATAAGAAATAAAGAACAAGAATTAAAAACCTTACGAAAATTTTAAAATTACAGGTATATTTTTAAAAACTTACACCATGTAAATAAAAGAAAGATAACTTCCCTTATCTTCAATGGATCTAAATGTGAGTAGGATCTAAAATGCCTTGCGATTGGTGATGGTTGTTACAAACATCTAGATCTCTTCGCTTTCAATGTATATTTGTTTAATCCACCTAATTTTATTATCCAATTTATTTTCATTAAATTGAGTGAGTGGACAACACATGGTGTTAAAAATGTTTATATTTCACTCCCACTAAAATCCCAATGGCCTTGCAAATTTTAACATTGTCCTTATGTCTTGAAGAACACTTTGAAGCCCCCTAGCCTCAATGACTTCAATGAGGATGTTGACAATGAAGTGAGCATTTGTCATATGCCATTCACAATCAACTATTTTAAAAAACTATTGCCCATTTAGGGCATACAACAACCACAATGATAAAAAACCAATTTATTGTATTTTTCCATCCATTAGAAACGACTTACACTCACATTTTAGCCACAAATTAGCTATCACGAGAATTCTACGTGTTTTTTCTTTGCAAATAGGGTGGTGTGGAGTTTTTATAATCGACCATTTGTACCCTTTTGAGGCCTCGATCCTCTCATTGTATTTCTCCAATATAGTGAGCTAACAACATTGAATGACAAACCATTTGCATACATTTCGTGGGATGTGCTTGTTTTCTTGTTCTCATTTTGAAAAGACTTTTCTCCCGGTCTTTGTCCTTTGTGAAAGAAATGAAACCTTGTCTTGTATGGAGGGTGTTGCCACAAATGGATGTATCAAGGACAATTGGGGAGTCAATATGATAACGGGAAACTAGTGGCCTCATTGATTGAGATGAAGATCATTTCTCCGATAATGGATGACATGCTTTCATGGCATCGATTATTTTTCGCGTCTTCTTACTCCTTCAAGTATTCCAATTCTTTTTTATTGGCATATCTACATTATTCCTCCCTTTGTGAGTTCAAATGCTTTGATATGGTATTACATACAAGTGGGCTTTCACCTAACTATATAAGCTTTTGAATTCGTCATTGCAAAAAAGAAAACACCCACAAACTAGAAAATGTTCTAGCCTGCGACATGCCTCCATAACAATGAGTGCAATTTGAATTTGATTTGAGATTGGTCGAGGAGGAAGAATTGTTGCCATTATAGTAATAACCTCTTTAGTTGCGTTGACAAGGTTGGAAACCAATGCCTATAAGGCAAACAATAACAAACCTTAGGGACTAGGGCACGACATGTGTGTAGTGGACAACTTGTTAAATAAATGACAAAAACATTTAAATTTTTTTAAAATGAAAACAATAAACATCAAAATAAGAATAAAGAAAATATGTGAAGATAGGTAAAAAAAAAAAGCAAACTTAAAAGTTAAAACCCTTAGTTTCAATGAATAATCTAAGAATCCATCTTTCAAGTTCCTCAATCACCTCGGCAACAAATGGGTACTCATTATAGTGTAGGAAAATGATAACAAAGACTATTGTTGAGGTAAGTATGCAATCAGGGAATGAGAGGTAAGTGGTTTTCTTTCGTTTTTAGAACATTCTTTCAAATTTTTAGGTTTCTTGTGTTATTTATGTTTTTTTGGCATCGTGTTTAATGTTGAAAAAAACATTTTTTTAATGTGGATATGGCTTGGAAATGACTAGGGTATTGGTGTGATAGATTGAATATATATGTTTGCATACATATCTAAACGAAGTTGACTTTTCACTCATGTACCTTTGTTGTTTTTGCAAATGTTTTTGGTATGCATTGTATCCATTCTGGTCCCCCGAGCAAGCTTTTTTAGTATCCTAAACCCAAACCATAAAACAAGCTTGATAAC
The DNA here is from genome assembly GCA_018340775.1 of Taxus wallichiana var. yunnanensis. Classification (NCBI taxonomy): domain Eukaryota; kingdom Viridiplantae; phylum Streptophyta; class Pinopsida; order Cupressales; family Taxaceae; genus Taxus; species Taxus wallichiana. The sequence goes on along the minus strand of CM031241.1, from coordinate 601,481,507 downwards.
GACCCAACCACAAAGTGGCCAATATATTAAAATTGTAGGGCACCCAAGCATGAAGAGAGGTCCTAGGTTCAAGTTCAAGCTAGTCCTAGTAAATGACATAGTATCAAAACCATACCGGAAGTTCATAGTACCGAGTGTGGCTCAACGAGGGTGTAGGGAAAATGAGTCACCTATAGACTATAACAAGGAGCCTACCAACAATCAATGATATTAGATATTTGTTTTGTTATTGTTTGAAGCAATATAATTTTAGATTTGGAGGTGGCAAGTCAAGTTAGGGAAGGTTGCTATTGACTTAGTTCACAAGGATGTAAGCAAACGTTGTTCAAATATTATCAATGGCATTTGCTAATTCTTGTTCATTGATTATTACTCTTGAAAAATATGGGTATTCTTGAAGAATAAGTAATTTTGGAATTCTCAAGATCACAAAGCTATTGTGAAGAAAGAGATTGGTTGCTACATTAAGAGCATCAACATAGATCATGAGTGGGAACACATATCAAAGGAGTAGGTGAATTTTCACCATTGACAAAACATACATCAACAACTCATTGGTGCATACACTTAACAACATGGAGTCATTAAAAGAAGAATCATACTATCTTGGGGACGATGACATGGATGCTAAAAGACATGAAAATAAATAGATGGCATTGGGTCAAGCAATAAATACACATTTAAAACAAAAGCATTGAATGACATGCCACTTAAAGAAGCATAATTATGAAGGAATCCTACACTGAAGCACATTGAAGTCTTTGGGAGCACATCCTATGTTTACATTCGAAAAAGAAGCGAAATAAGCTTGATGAAAAGAATGTGAAGTGTATCTTTATTGGTATGGTAGTAAATCTAAATCATATGACAAAGTTGATCCTTCAACCCAACAGATAAACATTAGCATAAATGTGGTCTTTGATGAATGCACACATATCGAGCTATTGATAATTCCGTTTGATGAAGACATCAAACAAAATAACAAACAAGACATCAAAGAAGTCAAGGAAGAAATTATTGTAGAGGTAGCTAATTCAATCCTCGAGATTGACCTTCAAGAATGGCTACTCTAAAATACAACAATATGAAAGGATAAATGTTCAAAATAAAAACAACTTGTTGAAACCCCGATATTTGTCAATCAATAAGTGTGGAATGGAAAGTTTGAGAAAAAAATTGAGCAAATAATCACTAACGAAAAAAATCACCCCAAGAAGAGGTGAATTAGTATTGAAGAATTGAGTTGTTAATATATTAGAGCCAACCTATGCCGAGGAGGATTTGTAAGAGAAGAAATGGACTCAAACAAGCAAGGCTTCTAGAATATGTTGCTCTCATGTGTAATCAAACTTGAGAACTTGTTGATCTACCAATTGGGAAGAAACCTATTGGATCCCAATAAATGTTTCAAAGAAATATAAGGTATGTGGCACCATCGACAAACAAAAATATTGTTTGGTCAGAAGGTTATGGTCATAAAGTAGTTGACTATCGAAGGGCCATTTACCAACATTAAAGTTGGAAACCATAAATCTTGTGTTCTCGTTTGGTTCACAATATTGATGGCCCATCCACTAGATGGATGTGAAGAGTGCATTTCTTATTGGGAATCTCCATGATGTAATTTACATGAAACAACCAAAAGATTAAAAGTTCAAGGAAAATGACATAAGGTGTGTCTATTGCTAAAAATCATGGTATGAGTTGAAAGAAGCACCTCGTGCATGGTACATCAAGATTGATAAACAATTTCTCACACATGGATTTCATCAAGGATGTCGAATTATAACTTGTATATTTAAAGGGAACATGGAGATTATCACTATGATTGTGCATGTTGATTTTGTGATTGTTGGGAGTAGTGAAGAGTTGATTTTAGAGAGAAAGCAAGATTTGACTAAGTAGTTTGAGATGAATGATCTCGGATTAGTGCACTATTGCATTGACTTGGAAGTATGACAAAGAATAATATTTTTATTTCTTAGATGCAAAGGAGTTTAATGAATGATTATAAACTAATTCCAACACACATGGAATCCTCAATTGTAAATTTCAACATAAGATACTATTGTCAAAATGAGCACTCTACTTCATTTTTGACAATTGATTTTCACCTCCTAGGACTTGAGGCTTTGGTCACTATTAAATAAGTGTTTTGGGCACCCTAATGGCTTCAAAAAATTGACAAAATTGTTTCGCTAGCTAGCTCTAGATTTACATAGTTGATAACATGTGACTTCTTAGCTATTTTGGCTTGTTTTGACCTCAAGATGACCGAAGACATCCATTTGCCTTAGTTCTCTTTGGGATCTTGCCGTCAAATTTTATTTAATTAGAAGGGTGCATGTGGCATCTAATATTTATTTGGGACTTATTTATTATCATAACTTCATCACCCTCACCAATGAGCGACTACGAATGAGAGAAAACAAAGAGTTCTACATGTCTATAAAGGCATTCAAGGCAAGGGAGCTCCTTTTCCCATCCATTTAGGTGCATAAGGTATCTAGGAAGCTTCAGTATGGCAGAGTGAATGTTGGTTCCGAGTGTATAATGGCATGTGGAGCAAGTCTTATGACCAAGATGGGTGAAAATGCATGCAAAGAAGGTTGAAAACATCAAGGAATTGTTATCCAAAAGAAGTGCACCCTCGTGAGGATTGACAACTTCTAGTCTTCTTTCTCCTCACTTCTATAGATATACAATGGAAACACCTCATGGGTGAGGTATCTCAATGATTAAGGTGAATCTCCAGTATTTGAAGGGCTAGTTCCCTTTAGAGTATCCCTAACTAAATTTGACTGGGGCAAGGGTTGAAATAAAAACTAAAAAAAGGGGGTGATACACCATAGATTTTGGAAACTCATTGAAAACAAGAGTGTGCACAAATTGACAAAGGCGTTAATTTTGCACGAACAAAAGGAATTTGAGTGAATTTTCAAGGAAAAATGACAGAAATCTGTGAAGGGATGGCTCACAATACACAATTTTCAATTTGCATGCACACTAAAAAGACACACAAAACACTATTTCTTGTAATAAGGGCAGATAACATAAGTAATTAACTTAACAAATTCAAGGATAAATCATGGGAATAAAATTTTTAAGTGCACAAGATTGTAAAGAAATTTGGGAAAGGGAGAGCACTTTATTACCTGTAGGGCACTTGTTGAAAAATTTCGCAACAATTCTTTACATTAGCGCTCTCCTTTAGCGCCCGAAAAGAACTACTATATATAGAAAAATGTGAGAAGAGATGAGAAGAATTAGAGTTGAAGTGCCCGAACACTTTTAGTTACAACATCAATTTAGGCCACTTGTATGACTAATTTTCAGTTACAACATCAGTTGAACTAGTTCGAACCACTAGTTGGATTCGTGGTCAAACTCAGCTTGTTTGCTCTTATGTGCATGCAACATGCCGATGATTACTTAAGATGCTATTGACTCTCTTCATGTAGCTCGCCACACATTTATTTTATCTCTGCGTTGTATCATCGTGGCCATGATTTTGTTGGTCGTCTTCGCTTCTTCTTGTTAGCCAATGGCAACCTTCTTAGTGCCGACTGAACAACTATTCTTGGTGTCACCGGTGCAAAGAACCATACTTGGTGTTGGTCGGTAAAGAATCAGTACTTGGTGACGAACGGCAGTAGTAACCATTCTTTTTTAGTTAAATTCATCAACTTAACCCTCCAATATGAGAAAAAGTTTCAAGTTGACTCTCTGCACATTATGGTTGATGTGAGAAATGTCAATAGGAGTGTTTTAGTGGATTGTGATAAAATGCTTAACCATCTACAAGGCATCCATACAAGGTAAAAGCTTAAATTGTGTACTTTCTATTAGAGAAGGTTGGTATAAGTCCAAGGGGAGCTATAAGGGATTGGTTCATGTTGTGATTGGGATCCTATAACAACACAAAGTTGGTTCAAAATGCATTAAAGGTATGTTTTAGAAATCTTATCTCTAAAGGAGGTCTCAGTAACCAAGATATGGAAGAGACAAGCTAGTTGATGTGCATGATTAGTTGAGATGGATCAAGGAAGAGGTAAATATTATGTTTTTAGCCCTCAAGTCATGATTGCTTGCGTGCATGTGGATTAGTTATGTACATCTTTTCAAGGATCAAGCTACAATGGTTTCAAGTTATGAAGAAGGTTAAAAACATAAGTTCAAAAGAAAAAATGTGTTTTTAATGCTAAAATGATGAATTTGGTGATGTTTTCATGCAAGGATTTCCAAAAGATGTTGAGGAATATGAAGAATACATATAAAAGTGTGCTTTGTCATTAATGTAAAAAGGGGGAAAGAACTAGGTGGTTTTCCATCAATGACAAAGTAGGAGATTGTTGGCATGTTGAATATATGTTGTCATTGATGTAAAAGATCATTAATGACAAAGAGGATGATGGAGAAGTGAAAGAAGGTTCTTGACATGATAACGACATGGCGATTCAGGTGGTTTCATGATTGCATGAGTTGATTTAGTGAGATTTGCTTGGCCTAATTAGCCTAATCAAGTGACCTAACTAGCCTAGGTGATGTAGCTTGGCAAGTTGAGTTGCATGGTGATTTGAGGAGCATGATAGAAGCATGGAGAGCATGTTAGGAGAGCGTGGAGACACTCACATGAGTTTGAGCACAAGAACAAGTGGAAGACTCAACATTGAAAGTGCACATTTAGACCTAGTCTAGGTGCTTAGAGACAAAATGAGGCATGAGGACGAGGTATAGAGCTATGAGAGATCATGGAGGAATGTAGGTGAGTGATATGTGATGTATCAAATTTTTCAAGGCCTTTTGGATTGATTTCATGATGAGGTATGAGGTTCTTCTACTATGACCTAGCTTAAACCATGCAAAACCCTAAGGGCTAGTCATGCAAATGAGATGGGATATGAATATAGAGAACTATTTGAGATAACTTGATTATTGGAGATAGGGGTGTTCATAGAGGTGTGAGAAAAATTTCAAGTCATTATGAAGAGAAATTTGCAAGTTATGATGTTTTAGGTAAAACAAGGTCCAAGAAAGGGTGATTTCCAAGTCGAGTCAGCAACTTTTAATGCTTGTTATGGATTGTGTGATTTGCATGGGACCTTGTGTATTTTAGGGATGTTTTTCCAATGATATAAGAGAATTTCAAAAACATAATAAGGCCATTTCATCGTCAGTTTTTATGAACGAATGTTAAGAAGTCAAACTATTTTTTATGAGTTTAAAACCCTAGCTCAAAAGTGACAAGAGATATCTCCATGGTAAGTGCCCATAATTGATTTTTCTTGCTAGTATGATGATTGGAGGTTGTAAAGGACTCCTTCAAAATTCCAGGAAAAGTATGGTAGAGCATGTGAAAGTTTGTGGATCCCACTCAAACATGGAATTTTTAAAGATGTTTTGTTTGAGGCAAAGTTGTCCAAAGAAGGTATGAAATAAATTGACAATATTTTTATCATGGGATTTATACTAGATGTACATGATATTTTCATATCATGTTTGAGGTCCTAAAGGGAAAAGTGTTCCCTATTTATGAAGACTAGTTTTTGGGCTTGTAAAGGACAATTTTGAGCAGTTTTAGAGATTGACTTGGTTAAGGCCTTCCACTTAGAGTTGGAAGGAAATGTAAGATGTTATGAAAAGTAGATTTATATGGATTTCCAATGGTATATGTTTTGTCTCTTGATGATGAGTTTTGATAGGTGAACCAACTCAATTTGTGAAGAACAAGTTTGATTGTTTTTCAGACAAGATTTCTCTAGCTAGAAGATGGAGGCAACAGACTAATGTTTTAGATTTTTGATGTTTCTATTCATTAGAGAGTGACTAGGGATGAATTTTTTTCCCTAGTTAAGGCATTTAGAGGTCTTGAAAGTGACATCAAGGGTGAAAACCAATTGAGTTTCCAAAACTACTTTCTAGGAGATCATTTTGGTAAGAGGAAACTAAGTGTGGTTTGCATTATCGATGTTTCATGAGCTCTAACAAGCATGAATGTGTTCTACATGTTAGTGTATTTATAATAAGTGGTTACATGGAATAGTTGATGTGCTATGGTGTGATTTGAAGCATGATAGGTGAAGACTAGTTCATGGAAACAACTATTTTGTTGTTAACATGCCCTTCTTGATAGAGTTATGAAGAATTTGATTGGTGCAAGTTAATGTGTGATTATGGATGATGTTGATATGTCATATTTGACATGTGTGAGGCCTTTCAAGGCATGAATAATCACGATAATGAGTTTGAGAGGTCTTTGGTGAACCAAATGATGGGGTTTTGAGCTATTTTTGAGCTTGTTTGTGTAGACACCCTAAAAATACAAATATATTTCTAGTTCGATTTTATGAAATTAGAATTAATTAAATTAGTTTTATCTTGCCGCAATACACCCCTTTGGAATTAATTAACTTAATTCTATTACCTAAGCTATATTCTTACCTTTGGAATTAATTAATTTAAGTCTAACATGCTTTTGGAATTAATTAAATTAATTCCTACACCCTCCTAGCTAGTATAATTAAACATTTATTTATTTAAATGGTTAATTATCTCCTTACTGCTTAAATTAATTTAATTATACCATGCTCTTGGAATTAATTAAGTTAATTCCTAACACATTCTAGGTAATATAATCAAACATTTATTTATTTAAATGGTTGATTATCTCCTCACAATTAAATACTAATTAAATTTATTTATTTAATTCCACCTATTCCAGTCAACTACAGTTCCCTATCCCATTTGGACTCCACTTTAGATTGTTAGGAGTGTGGGGGAATTAAATTGTATGCATAATTTAATTGCCGAATGTAACTTTTGCTATTCTAAATGCCCATTCCCCCCGCAAAGTCAGAATCGCCATCGCAAGTCTACTTGCTAACTCGGTGACTCAACCATTAACCTAGAGCTTAGTCAATGTCAAATCCACCTTTCATGGCTCTACCCTTAGCTATAAAAGCAAGCCATTTCCTTTGTAAATCCATCCCTAGAGCTTTGAGCAAATTGCATCCAACTTCTACCAATTTGACATCCACATCCTTGTGAAAACTGCTCATAACATCTACAAACACATTTGGAGAACATTATAAAGAGCATCCACAATCCAAACTATAACAAGATCAAACAAGCTTCAAGCTTCTACGGTCTTATCTTGAGGTTTGCAAGAGATCTACAGTGAAGGTATAATATGTATTTATTTATTTATCTTCTTCCATTTGTGATTTTTCTTGTTCACATTCTGGCACGCCCGGTGGGAATCCCATGTTCTTTCTCTCATTGTAGTTTATCATTTCATGATTTAACTTTGTTTGTGTGTTTTTGTCTTCATTTAACCTTGCTATCAAAATTTTAGGTTCTCAAGTGAAGTACAAAAGCCAAAAAACAAAAAACCAATTGCTTGGCCGCTTTTCTCACGCTCAAATTTTTTTTGAGACCGCTAGCGTAACCCATCTTCCGGAAGCCATAACTTTTGCTCCCAAACTTGAAACGACTTCAATTTTTTTTTACGGAAAGGTCTTGAGAAGATATATGCAATGGAAAAATAATTTTTTGATTTGAACTTACAAAAAATTTATGGTTTCATTTCTCCTAACACTTGTCATTTAAAAAAATTGTAGTAATTTTTCAATTTTTTATTTTTTTAAAAATGTAACAACCTCACGCATATGCTCTTTCCTCGCACTTTCAAAGTGATCTTGGAAATCATAAACATGATTGTTTCTATTTTGTTTTGGGAATTAACATTTCTTTTCTTTTTTTAATCAAATCTTGTTTTACGTGTATGCTCTTTCCTCGTGCTTTTAAGTGATCTTGGAAATCAAAAGCATGAACTTGCTTTATATTGTCTTGGTGTTTATCTATGTGAGGATAACATTATAATATTTTCTTACATGACCCGATCTTAAGAAGGTGGATAAAACACTTAAAACTACTAACTACAGGTTGCCTTTGATCGTGAGCTTCAAACTACTCATTCTTGTGTGCAGGGAATTGTTGTTAAACAAGATAAAATTAACATTTTTACACATTGTATTCTGTGTTCGGATAAGAGTTAAAACCCATCCGCATAAATGTGGGAAGTATCTTGGCATAAGACATAAAACTCATTTTAGGATTACCACAGGAACCCCAAAGTAGTTAGCACATTGAGGGAACTGGCTGATGAAACGGGAACCTTTATCCTACCTGGCGACTAGTAAAACCTGTGAGTTTAGAGTCATGGATATCCTTAGTGGCGACCCCAGTGTGATTCATTTTGAGTAAGATCTTTGCTTAGGGTTTCAAAGGGGGTAAAGTAAATCTAACATCTAACAATAACACCGCGCTCACTCGGGTATACTACGACACCTAGTTGAGAGAGCCACCCAGAAGCCAAACACTATCCAAGCCAAACTAAGGTAGAGAGGCCAAAACAAACCATCAAACAAACTTTTTTTTTGTTTTCTTTCTTTTCATAGTAGTGTTCCACACTCATACCTACATTTTCACTTTCATGTCTTTCCACATTTTCTAAACACTCCTTATTTGGATTCATCTTTCACATTCGTACCTCTTCGTAGTTTCCAAATACTCCTTATTTGGATCCACTTTTGTCTCATTTTCACCTCTACACACGAGTCTAAGTCTTAAGTCTCGGACACCCATATCCGAACTTGAGTACTTTCATCCTTATTCATCTAAGTCTTGATGTCGTGATACTCACTTTATCACAATCAAACACCTTTGTGATCACTTTGGTCCTTCATATTTCTAAGTCTTAAGTTTGACATCACATTGTTGAGCTTTAAGCATTTCATCCATCTTGCATCGTCACAATTTAACATTCACTTTGTTGAATTGTTGACATCTTCATCATTTCTTTGCACTCTTCTCTTTTAGAGCATTCACTTTTCTCTACCTTGAGATCCTTAACCAATCATTTTCCCCTCGTCTCTCACATTCACTTTGTCGAGATTCGAGCTTTCCATCATCATCTTTTTACCTCTCTATTTCGACATTCACTTTTTCGTTATTTGAGTATCATCCTTTCATTATTTAGTCTCCTCTCTTAGCACTCATCATGTTAAGAGTCGAGCACTTTCATCATCTTTCTAGGTCTCCTCTCTTAGCACACTTCTTGTTAAGAGTTGAGCACTCTCGCCATCTTTCTAGTCCCCTCTTAACACCCATTTTGTTAAGAGTTGAGCACACTAACCTTGTCAAAGTATCATCCCCTTTGTACATTCACTTTGTTAAAGGTTCGAGAACATCACTTAACTCATACAATCATCCTCCCATCTTAGCATTTCTTTTGCTAAGAGTTCCATAATTGGACTTTCACTTTCCAAGCTTCTTCTCTTCGTCCACCTTGACATTCACATTGTTAAGGATCAAATCTAACAAAACCTTTCCTCTTCGTCCATCTTAGCATTCACGTTGTTAAGGGTGAACCAACCAAATCTTTTCAATCTCGCTTCCATCTTAGCATTCACGTTGCTAAGGGTCGCATTATTCAATCATTTCTTCCCTCTTCCATTCTAGCATTCACTTTGCTAGAGGATGAGTTCATCAATCTTTCCCCTCTTCCATCTTAGCATTCACTTTGTTAAGAGTTGAGTTATTCATCGCACCATTCTTCACTCTCCCCCATTTTTCATTACAATGGTGGATTCACACAATTCATCATTTTCTCAGAATGGAAAATGATGAAGGACACCATTTAGGTATGCAAAAACAACACAAACAATTCAAATTTGATGAATTGTGTCCTTACCTTTTGTATGGACATCTTATGCACACCCTTTCCAAAATATTTTGAGATGCCCCAATTTTCTAAATACAAGGGAAAAACTAATCCTAGAAAGCATATCAAAGAATTTTACATAGCATGCCATGAAGTGGCATATAATGAAAAATTTCTCTTGTGCCTTTTCCCTAGAAGTCTAGAGGAAAATATTTGGACTGGTTCTTACACCTTCCAAAGGGATCTATCACCACCTTTGTGGACCTATCAGAGAAGTTTTTTCAATATTTTTCTCTTCCAACCTTGACTCCGAAGTTACCATGACTCAAAGAGAAAAATCCCTCATTTCTAAAAGCATGATCAAGCCTCATTCTCATAACCATGTGTATAATGACAATCCTAACAATCACAACCACACTGGTACTCATCACGATAAATCTTGGTATGTCAATCGCAACCACAATGTTGTCAATTTTGGTGTCACAGATAATCGAAATGTGTACAACACACATGAAAAAGCAATAAAAAAGCCAATCATACAACCTAGTAAAGACACTACTCCATGCCCAAGCCTTGACCTAAAATTTGTGAACCCTAAAAATTTAGCTCTGCGCAAGGATTCAACAAAAATCATCATTGCAAGAGAGGGAGAGGAAAGCGAAAAGGCTTCAGAGATTTTTTCTAAGGATTCTCCTTGGTCCTGGATTGATCTCGCCTTCAATAATAATGTAGGGAGCTCCACTCAAACTTTTTTTCAGGTGGCAACACAAACCCTAGCTGTGGATCTTTAAGTATGGACGGGAATGATAGATCGACTCCACCTTTGATGCTGGATGGTTTTGCTCTAGGTAGACTTGAACAGGGAGACACAGACATGGAAATACCCTATTTTTCCACCACTGGATACGAGGGAGGCTAGACGCGGCCCTTTTGGGACCTCCTTCAAAGACGTCTTAAATGACAAGGAGTCTTCCATGAAACCTGCAGACATTACCCCATGTATTTTATTTGGGGAAGAGGTCATTACAGCTGAGATTTACTACAAAGAACATGCATTGATTTGTAGATTTGGGGGACTTTGGCCCAACCTTCCTATCCTTCACGCGTGGATCTCTAAACACTGGACTCCAATTCTAACTGGAAGGATAGACTTGTACCCATGTGCTAAAGGTATTTTCATTGTGACTTTCTCTTCAATAGCTGATAAAAACATCATTGCTTCCAAGATTTGAACCTACCAATCTAAATATTTGGTCATTAAACCTGGTTCCCCTCCTTTAACCTGCTCATGGAATCATTCTCATTGAAACCTGTTTGGATCAGGTTGCCCCATTTACCCCTCCAATTTTGGAGTCATGACTATTTGACATCCATTGGCAACACCTGGGAACTACACTCTTTATAGATTCTCAAACCACTAATTACACCCATACTACCTATGCCCGGATCTTGGTGGAAATTGATTCTGATAAAAACCTTCCAAAGAACCATAGATCTTAGAGTGCAAAATAGAACTTGGTCACAACCTCTAGATTATGAAGGTCTTCCTTTCCGGTGTAGAAGGTGTTTTTGCTTAGGACATACCTCTACTGTTTGTAGGATGGCAAAACGTCAACATGAGAAACGCAACTGGTGGAAAGATGCCCTCCCAGAACACCTAATTTTCGGTGCAAAAGAGGATCTAGACTCAAATACTGATACAAAAATTGAATCTGTTTCTACCCCAAAACCCCTTTATCCGAAACTCAAATTGTGAGCAACATGAAAAATGCACAAGTAGTAGGTGACAACAAGGAAAATGATAAAGATCTCTTTCAGATAACAACATGGCCGTCCCAACTGGTATAAATGCGACTAAGGAAAATACTCCTCCTTTCACCGAGGCTTCATCAAAGTTGGGTAACGGTCAACAAAAAGAAAAAAATTATCTCTAAGAAGGACACCTCTATGCCTTGATGATGTTCGGCTGGGTTTTTGCCGGATAACAACTTGTTTTTTTACAATGGTGTTGTTGTGCCATTGCTGTTTGGTCGCTACACATCAGTTGTTTCTTTGTTGATGCGTTGTTGGTTGTTGGTTTTTTTCTTTGCAGACAATTTTCTGTAGTTGGGCTTTATTGCTCTATCTAGATTTTGATCTCTTTTCTTATGCTTTAATTTTCAAATTTGGCTTCTGAGCCTTGTTGTACAAGGGTATAGTCCCTTTCAAAAAACTATTTACCAATAATAAAAAAAGACACTACTCCATGCAAAGTTAAAAGTCAATTTACACGCCTCAAAGACACTTCTCTCTAGTGTCTTTCATCAAATAAAAGAGGCTAGGATGATAAAATATCCAATCACAATGCCCTTTCCTCAAAGAGAACCTAAACCATATTGGTACAAACCTCATAAATATTGTGATTTTCATCTCATTGATGGCCACTCAACTGATAAATGCGTGTGATTTAAGAATTACGTCCAAGACTTACTTGACGACGAAGTCATTTTTGTAGAGACCAGACAAAGCCATCAGAGACTAACAAAGCCATCTCAAATGACGATATGTCATTACCATACCTTCTCATGAAGATTTGAATGTTGCCCAAACATCTATACATATTGACACTCAACGAGATCACGATGACAAAAGTCAAATATCTCTCAATCAAAACCAATCCATTTCTTCTTCAGACTTTCTTCCGTCATCTCAAATAAACATTGAACTCCGTTTTCACACAACAATCTTCTAACATCAAACAATAGCTTGACCTTGCTTTAAGACTCCCTTTCAACCCTTGATACAATTGTAGAATCTATAGAAGAGGGTCCATTATCAAGCACCATTGAGCTTGATTCTATTCTTCCATTATCGGCTCCTATGCCTAACATCCCTAGTCTTGTTGTAGAAACACAACCGCAATAATATTAGACACTTGCAACAACATAGCCTTCTTCGTGTCCATTATGCCTCTAACAATGAATCTTGCAGCATCTCATCACTCTGAATGATTCCTATGTCTTAAGACACCTTTTTTGTGTTGTATTCTACAAGGTACTTATACCCATGAATATCCTTATACAACCTTTTCACGATTTAATTGCCAATCTTTCATCAAATCAATCAATCCACAACCTCGATGGAGAAACATTGAATATTTTCTCTCTACGACCTATAAGGAGCCTCGGGTGTTCATCTAGGGATCAATCCTTCTTTCCTCGCATTATTCCACTCACGAATAAATGTGAATCTCAACATATTCCCCATATCGACAATCTTATTCTAACATCACATGGGTCTTTTGATCTCATCAAAGATCTATCCAATCACACATCATTTGACTTGGACCTTATCCGATTAAGTCTCGTATATCAGGACTTCTCAAATCTTAGGATTTTCTCCTTTGATTTGGACCTTGTCCGCCCAAGTCTTGTAAATCAAAACTCCTCGAATCTTGAGATTCTCTCCTTTGAATTGGATATCATCCTCCCAAGTCTCGAACAACATGGACTCCTCAAATCTTCGGATCCCTCCTTTGACTTGGACCTTTTCCACCCAAGTCTCGTAAATTTGGACTACTTCCATCTATCAGCTAACGAAACTATTTCGATCCTCTCCTTTGACTTAGACCCCATCCGCCGAAGTCTCGTAAGCCATGACCATCAATTTTCATACACATGGATCTCTTTCTTGATGATTCCATTCCCAATCCTCACCTGTCAAAATTCAAAAAAATTCAAAAGAATAATAAGAAAATAAAACTCCATATTAAGCCTTTGTTTACAACATCGCTTGAAAATAAAAAGTAGAAAATCAAGTGCAAATAACGTTAAACATTCCATCTATTGGCAGATATCTTAATCATACCATTATCATATCTTCTCATTCTTCACCTATTAGACACATGTTAAACTTGTTCCTCTTGGGCATTGTGTGTCTCATCCCTATTATGGTTTCTACCATTTTAGATATTTTTTTACCTATAGTTTTTCTTGAATCTTACTGATGGAAAATCCTTTTAAAAAATCTCTCTTTAAGAAAGTGCTAAACTTCTTTACATGGACCTTTTGATCGTCCATCTCAATCTATGGTGTTGAACCCTTATGTCCTACTAGTCACATGAGGTTGAGACTTGGGGGCAAAATGTTCCTTCCCAACAAGCACATTATCGAAAAACAAGGCCAAATCAATCTAAAAATGCAAAAATAAAAATCAATCATTACACCTTTCATCCTTCACAGTCTTTGGTGATGAGCCCATACTTCTCACTAGTAGTATGAGATTGGGAATGGAGGAAGGTGCCCTTACTCGCCTACATTTTGTCTTGGTGTTGAGCCCTTGTCTCTTCCTAGTGGCATGGGGAAACATGTAGGGGGTCCTTCACAAAAACAAATCAACCAATAAATAAAGCCTTTAGAATAAAAAGTGCTTAATCAAAAACATCCCAAGAAGTAATTTAGCTACTCATGTTAAAGAGAGACAACAATTCCTTCAACCGGATTTTGCCAATCAGTAGGCCATCTACGGATCTAAGTCGAGTCAAAACCTATAAATTGGAATCATCTTGGAATCGGTTAGATAATATTGACTAAAGATGAGTTACATTTTTCTCACATGGATCATTGTTACACCTTGTGTCTTAGCATCCAATATCTTCACCTTCATATCATTATTCACCTCATTTTCATGTCCTTCTTGGCTCTCGGTGATGAGCCCTCACATCTTCCTAGTTGCGTGGAGTCACGAGTGGAGTGATACATCCTATCATTACATCATCTACATTTCGATAATGGAATGAAATGATTCTAATTGTTTTCACTTGCGTTTAAGCTATGCAACCCCTTTTACCGAGTCAAAAATACAAAAACATTTTAAAAATGTTCAAAAACTCAAAAACATTCAAATATGTTTTCAAAATCCAAAAAAATTAAATATGTTTCACAAAAATCCAAAAAAATTAAAATATGTTTCACAAAATTAAAAAAACATTCAAATATGTTTCACAAAATTAAAAAAAATTCAAATATATTTTCATAAAACTACAAAAAAACATTCAAATGTGTTTCGTAAAAACACAAAACAATATAAAATTATTCCAAACTCTAAAAAATATAAAGATTGTTCCAAAAATAGTATAAAATCACACAAACAAAACATTCGTAAAATGTTTAACCAACTTTTAGTGATATGATAACATAGTTCAACAATTTTTCCATTTGACGATGCTCCTCATGATCGTTCCAGATCATCTTTTGCTAATCAATTTTCTTTCTCGTGGTGTATATCTATGCTCGAGGCAATCAATCACTCTTCGCAATATAACTTTGCTTGGGGCACACTTAGATTTCACATTTAATCCAACATAGATCAAACTTCAATGGGATCCAACAAGAGTTTTTGGAGTATCTAAGCATCACTCCACTCTTCGGCCCGATCCAATCCT
Source organism: Taxus wallichiana var. yunnanensis (assembly GCA_018340775.1). Classification (NCBI taxonomy): domain Eukaryota; kingdom Viridiplantae; phylum Streptophyta; class Pinopsida; order Cupressales; family Taxaceae; genus Taxus; species Taxus wallichiana. The sequence goes on along the minus strand of CM031241.1, from coordinate 601,466,361 downwards.
CTCGCATTCTAAGCTATTGCTCGGGGCATTCATATCTATCTAGTTCTTCAATGTGGAACACATTCAGAGTGTCATTAGACATCATTATTGCAAATTGTGTTGTATTGTTGTGGTTTGTCAACATTGTGACAATGTTTTTTCTTCTTTCAATTTGTTATTTTGTTGTACTTTGTTTACCTTTATTTATAGACCAATTACAGGAAAATTCTTGGCATCTTAGTTCACATATAACTTTGGTGTTATTCATTCTTGTTCATATTGGGTTTGTTTGCAATGCTTGTTTTGTGTCTTTTTGACCACTTGCAATGTTTTGTTTTCTCCTGGCTTATTAAATAAGCCATGGTGTGTTTTAATTTTGATGTGTATTCAAATTTGTTTACATTTCTTTGCATTTGTATTTCAAGTTTTTCAAAAAAAAATTAAAACCATAAAAAAATCAAATATTCAAAAATTTAAACAAAATAAAAAATTAAAAAAATCATAAAAATTACAAAATTTTCAAACAAACATTCACTTATCATATAAATCCTACAATTGGAAAACCCTTGAAGTGAATCTTTCAACCTTTCAACACAATCTTGATAAAGTCATACCTTTATCTACTACCCTAGTGATCATTTCGATCTTATGGATATCACAAACAAATTATTTTTCCTTCACGATACAACTTCACTTGGGGCAATTTCTCTCACCTCATTTACACAATAGATCCAACAATATTTTCTTGAGGAGTTTCTAAGTATACTCCGCTCTTCCAGCTTTGATCCTATTCCCACCTGGGAGCATTTGCATCTATTTAATCATCATTGTGGCACACATTAGGGGCATAGATGATTGTCTTCTTTTTCAAAGTTGTGTTGCATTATTAATGTTTACTTCTTGGACTAATTGCAAGTAGTGTGATAACATCTTGGTTCCTTTATAACCCCGATGACCTACTGTTCATATTGGGCTTGTTTTCTTTTTTATCTTTTCTTTGTTGTTGTGTGTGTTTTTTATGCACATATGGGTTAACCATCTTGATTCTTCCATGATCTTGGTGCCAATCCTATTGTGCAAAACAAAAAAAATAGTTGCTCTTATATATTCACACTCTCCAAATGGCGCTCATGCTATGAGCACAATTCCTCCCATCCTCATTGTTCAAATTCCTTGTCTCTTTCCTATCAAGTGGTCATCCACCACCTTGTTGCGTCATCCACCCACTTGAGGGGCATTCCTCTACCATTCTATTAGATGGGGCATCCGAATTATTCACAACTTCTTCCTCTTTGCATGCAGTCTACTATCTTTAAAGCACTATTACTTCACAATAACACTTTAAAGAGGGGAAAATGTAGACACCCTAAAAATACATACATATTTCTAGTTCACTTTTATCAAATTAGAATGAATTAAATTAATTATATCCTTCCGCAAAGACATGCATTTGAAATTAATTAAATTAATTCCGCCATTTAAATACACCCTTTTAGAATTAATTAAATTAATTATATTACCTAAGCTATATTCCTACCCTTTGGAATTAAATAATTTAATTCTAACATGCTTTTAGAATTAATTAAATTAATTCCTACACCCTCCTAGCTAATATAATTAAACATTTATTTATTTAAATGGTTAATTATCTCCTCACTAATTAAATTAATTTAATTATATACCATGCTCTTGGAATTAATTAAATTAATTCCTAACACTTTCTAGCTAATATAATTAAATATTTATTTATTTAAATGGTTAATTATCTCCTCACAATTAAATACTAATTAAATTTAGTTATTTAATTCCACCTATTCCAGTCAACTACACTTGAACTACACTTCCCTATCCCACTTGGACTCCACTTCTAGATTCCTAGAAGTGTGGGGGAAATGGATTGTACACACAATTCAATTGTTGGATGTAACTTCTTCTATTCCAAATGTTCATTGCCCCGTAAAGTCAGCAACTACCATTCGCAAGGTCTACTTGCTAACCTGAGTGACTCAACCATTAACTTGGAGTTTAGTCAATATCAAAACAACCTTCCATGGATCTACCCTCATCTATAAAAGCAAGACATTTCCTTTGTAAATCAATCCCTGAAGCTTTGAGAAAGTTGCACCCAACTTCTACTAATTTGACATCCGCATCCTTGTGAAAACTGCTCATAGCATTTGCAAACACATTTGAAGAACATTAGAAAGAGCATCCACAATCCAAACAATAACAAGATCAAAAAAGCTTGAAGCTTCTACGATCTTATCTTGAGGTTTGCAAGAGATCTATATGAAGGTATAATATGTATTTATTTATTTATCTTCTTTGTCTGTGATTTTCCTTGTTCACGGTTTGATGTCTTGGAGCTTGTCTAACCTACATGGGTCCATATTAAGTGTTATTGTGAATGTAATGTTATGTTTGCATGTTGTATTGGTCAAGTTATTGGGTTAGGACCAACTTGTCTTATGTTTTTGAGTTGAGAAGGGTATAAAGCAAGTGTTTTACGCTCAAAATTGAACTAGTGAATTAAGAAGAAAAAGTGCAACCCAAGTGAGAGTGTGAAATAGGTATGAAGGCATCAAATCAGAGCCAAGAGAGTGTGAAATAGTATAAATGAAGTTAGAGAGCATGTGTGAAAAGGTTTGAATCCAAAATCAGGTCACGAAAAGAGGGAGATCAAATGAGCTAGGTGAAAGAGGGTTTAAAGGCGCACGAGGCTGAAATTATGATCTCCATTAGTTATGACAACAACAAAATATCATATGTCTTCATCTAAATATGGTTGAGTGCATTATCGATTATCTTAGGGGGTTGTAGCCTCCTTGTGGAGTTGGTGTTTCATTAAACGAGGGGTTGATGCTCCTTGTATGGTTGGCGCCTACTAAACTAGGGGTTGGTGCTCCTTGTTAAGATGATGCTTCACTAAATACTTTTTATTTGAGAAATATAATATGAATTTTTAGTAGGTTATATTTCCTTCATGATTTCTTACTTATATCTTGTGTTCTTATGTCTCTTTCATGGTTATGCTCTTTTAAGTGAATGTTAAGAACACATTAATGTATGGTTTATGATTCAAGCAAGTAAATCTAAATTGATTAAAGTTTTTTAAATGAATGATTCACCTCCCTCTCATTACATCGTGCTTTCAACAAAGGAAAGTATAAGAAAATAAAATGGAAGAAATTAAGCTCTTATTTCTTGTGTAGTGGTGATAAAAATCTCAACAACATACAACGATCGACAATTGCTACCCAAAAATAACTTCAAAACTCTCTTGGAATGGAGAAGCCATTCCAATTTATAGCATTACAAATTGTCTTCTCATCTACCTCCACATGACCTTTCAAGTTCTTATTCCACTTGTGACTTTTCATATTCCTTAGAAGTGAGGAAATAAGTTCCCTTTTATAAATCAAAAGTGACTTTTACAATGCAACATTAGAGAGTCACTTAAGTGAGTAAGAAAAATACCATGATCATACACATTGCAGGATTATAGAGGGGCGAGAAGAGGAGAAAGGATGAAGAGAGGGGAGAAAAGATTCTCCAAAGCATGGATGAAGGTGATTATGCCATTTATGGGATCATCTTAAATTATGATGAAGATAAAATATTCATCTATGATGACCCTCCTCTATGATGCTCCGTTGATGAAGATTGATTCTTTGAAAACTTTCTCGTTCGAGACCTCACTAGAATAAAACACCTCTCAGTAGCACATTTATAGTCATTCAAAGAGAGGTGATGAACATTTGACCACTAAAGACAATGAAGGATTGTCTACCTCACTTGAAGAAGTCTAAAACACTAGCATGCCTCCAAACTACCAAGTTCTTGATGCAACTTGAGACCATTGCCTACACAATTCAACATGATGATCCTCGACCCTGGGAAATGGAGCAACCAATGAGATGAGGTGAAGAAAATTATGACCATGAGATGAATGAAGGTGGGAGATTGGATGGAATATTATTCTAACCTTTGATCAACCCATCCGATGAAGTGAGAAGCACACCGAGACCAAAATGCACCATCGTGACCAAAATTGGGAATCGAGAGGGCTCCTCTTCTGCTTGAGACACAATGCCACTGTCCACCCCTTTACAAGTACGAGTTTGTCTACATGAAGGTCATGATTAATGAGGCATGCTGAGGATTAACAACCATACCATTTTGAGCATTTTTTGAACACTTACTATTTTTAGTAAGTTCTTCCTGGGTGACTAGTTTTGGCAATTTTGTCGAATTATCACTTTTGAGTACTTTCCTCTTGGGGAATGAAATGAGTGAAGGGAATTCATTAAATATTCAAAATTAGTATTCTTATCAAGTGGATTGAATAGGAACTTACTAAACATAAATTATCCATGGAGTGTCGGATCAGAGTGAAAATGGTTTTCAAAAATTATACTTCACATCGGGATGCTTTGCTCTAATTTTGGGGTTTCTCTCGTTTGGATCTTCATGAAAATGAAAAGTAAACTTACAGGTCTATAATTTATTCTTTGGACATGGAATAATGAAAAAATAATAGTTATCCATATATTCAAATACACTCAATTTCATGTGGAAAGAAAATGCTCAAAATAAAGTTGATTTTTTTGTAGATCATCGACTCGATTTTGAGGTAATTTGGATTGCTTCAACTTCATAGTTCTGAGGAGACATTATCTGTGGCTGAAAAATTCAAGATACTGTAAAAATGGATGAGAGCATTAATTAGGGCATGTAAACACTCTTCTTAAAGGCATTCTCATGGGGAAGCCACAATCCAAGTTTCAAGGCCATCGGAGGTGGGATTTGCAAGCAATGAGAAAAAATGTGTTTTGGCTTGGATGGATGCCTAATTTTTCTTCGATAGTGTGACAGTCATAACAAAAAAATGAATATGGTTAAAAATTAAATCATGGAGGAAAATTACTAAGTGTTGAGCCATGTTGGTTTCTTAACATACTTTCCCCATTTTTCTTGTTTTTGAATTTGAATGTTGACCATAGTTGACTAACCATGGTTGGGATGGGGTTACAAATTTCTAAATGGGTATCATACCCCCTCATGTCCCTTACAAAATTTATTAAGGGACAAAGGGACATCATCTCTTTAAAATTTTTTGATGGGTAAGCTCATCATGAGAAGGGGGCATGAGGATTTAAGTTGTGAGGTTGAAAACATCTTCCTAGTACACAAGTCATGAGTTTTAAGTGATGGAGGAGGATCTATTCATGTGGTGGTGAAATTTTTGTCCCCCATCTCAATTTAAAAAAGGTAAAAATTGACACCAATTCCTTATAAGTGTGCACATGGTCCTCATGTCATGAGGAAGGGGGTAGGTGGGGTTAGGTGAGAGGAAGACTTTTCCTAACCACCCAAGTTATCACTTAAGTGACACAACTTCTATTCCTCATGTGGGGGTGAAATTTTGTGTCAAAATTTTCCTTTTGAATTTATTCAAAGGTAAAAAGGGCCATTAGGGGTCACCAAGTGTGCATTTGTAAGTTTTAGAACCTAGTCTCACTGCTGCAGACTAATAATAATATATGTCGTAGTGTTTTCTTGTCCGAAAGCTTCCTTGGTGTTTCTTAGGTAAACCTTATATAATTTTGAGTGGAAAATAAAAAATGAATTCAATTCCACAATTTTTAGCAGTTTATTATTCTTTCTCTTTGTAATTTAAACTCTTTTTCAATTTTGGTCTGGGTGGTTCCTAGAATGTCAAATGCCATGAAGAAAAATATACATTTTTGTGCAAATCAACCTATGGAGTATGCAGAGAGTCAAATTTTATACACTTTTGAGTTTTAATCATATTATAACTCTCATTGGAACTCCCATAATCCTTAGTTGAATCTCCACCAAGATCAAAGGTCTTTATCTGCACTGTTGGGCCAATATCTACAAATATGATCCTCATAATCCCTTGTTTCACAATGAATTAGAATCTATTATATTTTCTATGCCTATATTATGAGATAAAAATATCTCCCGAGCTCCCCTAACCATCCGAAACTTGAAAGATGTTTTTTTAGGAAAAGGCAATCCCCATCACTAGCTAAAAATAGCCCAGTTTTGGAGAATATTTTCCCAAGGTTCCAAATCTTCCCTAAATTTTCTAAATAAATTTAGTGTATCCTATAGCTCCTTTTCACAACTCCTAGGTTCTTTGTGCCTCAATAGTTAGCTTCCAGGGGTATCCACTAGTGTGAAAAATCTTGAAAATAGGCCTTTTGGGCCTCGAGAGCAATTTCTTATGAATGGTTATGAATGAATCTATGAATCACCTTCCTACATATTAAAAACACTTGAAAATAACATTAGCACATTCATCTTTACCATTATGAGGGTAACACAATAGTTGAGTTAGGGTGAGGACATGTTTACATTGACTAGGAGAGGGATTTTCAAATGTGGGCTTGGTTGTCATGGCCAAAATTTTAAATTTTAATGCTAGACATTTTGCATGACAACATGTTACAATCATGAAAATGTGTTAAAGGGTATTTTTGGAGTTTTTTGTGTTATGCTTTGGGCCTTGTGTGACTTGTGATGTCATGTATTATTGAGCAACCTGTTGGATATATAAATTTCAATTGTTAAACAAAGAAAATATTACGAGAACCGAATAAAGGAAATAATATAAAGGAAAACAAGTAAATGCATAGTAAATAAAATAACTACCAATTATCCGAGAAAATGAATAATGGAATAGATATTTCAAATTCTTCTTTTCCTTTGTGGTTGTATTTCAAAGTGACAAGATCCTTTTTCGATGTTGAATAGATTCAATGTTCATTTCCCCCTTTCTCATGAGTACCCATTTGTACCTTGGTGTTGTGTTACATCGAGGATGATTATATTATAAGGGGAGGAGATGTAGTGCCCTTTATATTTTTCTTCGTCATCCCCTATTGTGAATCATTTTGGTCGATGTAGTTGTTGTGGCCAACTATTTCAAGGTAACTAACTCTAATTCTTTCCCTCATAAAAATTAAATGTGTTATTCACCCTTCATGATTGAATAAATTTTAACTACTTTCAGGACACATTAGTGACTAGGGTTTTATATTTGTATAAACAATTCCAAGATGCGCCAAAGATTCATATTCGACTTTATGGTGGAATAAAAGATGATTTAAAAGTTTTAGTGAAGCATGGGGTCATGTATGTTTATACCCTTATTTTGGATTATTTTATTTTTCCCTAATTTGATTTGTCTTCATTTCCTTGGAGGCAATTCACCACTTCAACATTTGTTTCTAGAGAATCAAAAGAAAATAGATAAAATAAAATAAAATAATTTTTATATGGTGTTTAGAAACAAGATAAATATAATATATGGCCTCATTAAAATATTAAAGTTGTTATCCTTATACCATGTAAAGGGAGAGTAATACTTATTTTTTGAAATGTGTTTAGGGTTTTACCATCATTTACATGTTTGTGAGTTTTTTTGGTGAATCTTTGCTAGGTAGACACCACGTGAAGATGAGAGGCATGGAAGGAGGATTGGAACCCAAATTTTCCCACCAAATGCTACCCGGCATGAGTCTAACTTGATATTTTCACCTTTGATAACCTTCTACTTCCGTTTGTGCCCAAATGAGAGCTTGATTTGTAGGGTTTTAGATGTCTTTTATTGTTTTAGAGGCATACACTTGGAAAATGGATTATATGGTTGTACACCTTAATAAAAATGTCTAAGATTTGATAGAACTAACAAAAAGTTGAGTAGGGATATACCTAGTAGAGTTTTTATATGCAATAAAAGACTTAAAAGAATGTTTCGGTGATATAGATCCACCAAAAGAGTAATATGAAATAGGATACTAGATGAAAATTTAAGAGATAAATATCCAAAAGAATAATCTTACGAAATATAATACATGGCAAGAAACCTAGGAGATAATGAGTTACTAGTAGAATTATTTGCAGATGTGTTAGACATATAAGTAGTAACCATATATTTTTACTAAGAAACTTAGGTATATGATCCTCATATGGTATACATTTTATTGTAACAAGTTGTTGATTGTGAAATTATTTGACATAATTGTGCATGATAGATTATATATCTTTGTAAATGCACACTTAAGGGAAAATTTAATTCATAACACATGAGTCAAGATAAGAAGTTACTAAAAATGGAGTAACCATAGTAGTAGAACCAATGTAAAAGGTATAACATAAAGTGCAAGATTATTATTATATCAAAAGTTATATTATTTTAAGTATATCCATAGTATAAAAAATTAAAGTTGCACATATTATTCTTATCGATCAAGAAACTATGTATAAAATGGTACCCAATGAAATAATGAATGTATAATACATTAGAAACAAGATCATGAGCCATATTAGTATCATAAAAATTAATACGAGCTAATTAGGTGGCATAATAGTAATAGTACAATGTATAACATCAAGGGATGGTCATAAGAAAAATGGGGAGATAAAACATGTTTAACATAGTGGAATTCTATTTTAGAACTAGGAGCATTGAGATAATAAAGTGGTTCATTGAATATATTTTTAGCTTTGTGTTTTACTTAGTAGATTTATATTGTTTAGTGGGAATGTCCCAATTGATGGAATTAGACCAAACAATATCTATTATAAGATGAAATTTTCTAACATGTGAATTAGGAGAATGGCCAACACATCTATGACAACCAAAATATGCCTTAGCATCAGATTTTCTTGTACTAACCTCGAGTGGTGAAGGGAGAGACACGAGGTTGCACTAAAGTAATTGTTTAAGCACTAAGTGAGGAGCACATGAAAATTGTGTAAATTATCATCAAGGATCTTATAAGCAAATATTTGTATGTCAAGATATAGTGTTGAGAATATAATTAACATCAATATTTTTTTGGTTAAGTTTTCCTTTGAAATGAGGTTTTCCTTGAAAATTAAAAATGGATGTGCTAGGAGTTTTGGTAACATATTTGATCTTGTTCAAGATAAGGACCATGAATTCACACTCCTTTAATATATGACATAAATGGTAAAATGAGTGGAATTTTCCAATTATAACTAAATATTGCAAATGGGAAATAAAGACATGTATGAATAAATATTGAAGCTCACTATCGGTGATAATATATTCCTTTTTGTAAGCATGGTCTTGTAAAGGAGAACACAATAAAAATGTGCTTGTTTGAACTCGGTCACATTTTATACATTTGAGCATAATAATTTTCCCCAATATTATAATATAATTATGTGAGGATTTGATTAGAAAAAGGGGCAAAATCCCCAACTCGATGAATGAGAATATCGTAAAAGCATTGTAATACAAAATCCTTGAGTCTTGTAGGAAATATCTTGGTAGGTAATGTGTCATTGTAAGTAAATCCAAGAAATAAACATGAAAGGAAGGAAATTTATATTTGGGGTCACCCTTACCATAAAAAATAGTAAGCTTGGGAGAAAATAAAACCATAGGAAAGGGATAAGAAGCCACTTCACATACAAGTTGGTTGTGAAGTAATTGAGTAGAGTTGATGCTACAAATTGATGGAGAGTAACCTTGTTGTAATTGAAAGTATTTATCTTGTAAACTATTAATGAGGGATACAAGATATTGTGTGTTAGAAGATGAATCGTCTAAACCAATATTGGTGTATAGAGGAGATGAGGAATAAAAGTTGACATAGGTATATACATATTAATAATGTGAGGTGAACATTATTTCCCCAAAATATATACATGTTTTCAATGTGTGAATAAAATATGTATAAATAGTATAAGATGTATGATGAAACTAATTAAATTAGGACACAACAATATGCTTTAGTTGGTCCCAATAAATATATAAATTATAATCCATGTGATGTGGAATTTTTGTAAGAAATGTTTGAAATAGAATTCATCATCTTTAGGGAGGCCCTAGGATTGAGTATCGGAGTCATGATGGGAGCCCTTACCTTGAGGACTACTAGTAATGATAGTAAATATAGCATGAGAAAAAAATTCATAAATATAATAAGTATGATCTTGACTAGTCATGTATGGTTCTAAATTATTTTGTAGAGTCTTGGACTTGTGTATAGTGTCTAGTTCTGAAACTTCACTTTCCCTTTTGTTTCCTAGAATTAATTTTCATTTTCTATCTCTAGGGATACACAACTTTGACTCAAAAATATTAAAACCTTAAACAAGTAGAAACCCTAGGTACCTATAACAATCTTCGTGAAATCATTAGATAGCCAAAATGATAATTTAGTGTGTGAGTAATTTTGAAACACCTTTGGTGTTCAACCCTCATTTAATAATTCAAAGTGTTTTACTATGTCCCCTCAAGTGGGAGAAAGCCTCATGTAGTTATCTTAGTGTACATGAAAGTGTGCATGCATATTTAACCCAACCCCTATGGGTACCCTCATATATCTCAAAATAAAAATAGTGGGATAACTATAGAGTAGATAATGTACCCAATGTAGTAGTAGTGTGATGTTTTGTGATTCAAATGCTTAGAATATCTCTTTTGACCTTTCAAATCATTTGGAAATTCTTGGGGTTATTTAGAGATGGTTCTAGGGAATTTGAATGTTTGGAAAAGGAGGAAACTAAAATTTTGAACCGGTTTGAGTTCTTTAAATTTGTTTAAAGGTTTCTCTAACTACTATGCAACTATTTTAGGGATAATTTATACATCCTCGAGTGTTTTAGTGCTGATATTTGCAATAGGTTCTCATGGTAATTCCAAGTGAGTTATAATGTGCATTTGAATTTCTTATATAGTCTTCAGAGGTTAAACATTCACATTAAGGATGACATAGGAAGATGAAATGACATATATAATATATTCAAATTGTAAAATGACACATTAAATGGAAGGGTACAAGACCGAAAAATTCATCCAATTAACATACACCAATATAGGATTGAGTTATAAGTTTTTTTCTAGGTAGACAATGATCTATTCAAAAGATAAAGTTTAATAATGATACATGGGGTTGACTTAATACTTTAATTAATCAATATTCTTTGGATGAATTAAATATTACTATGTAAAGATGATCAAGTTAAACAAATAAAGAGAAACATATTGATTGAGATTAGAATGCTTCCTACTATAGGAACAACGCTAAACTTTCCATTATCAAAGGATAAGTTAACAAACTTTAGTATCTAGATGCGTGCATTGATAGTGGTAACATATCATTTTTTTTTCATTTCTATAAACTTCACTTCTCAATCCTGTAAGGTATGAGACTGTTCATCAAAATTTTAATAATTTTAAAAACGTTGAACTCTTATAAAGGAAAAAGTTAAATATGTGTGGATAGATATTGAAGCTCACTTTCTAAAATGGAATGTTTCATCTTGATTGTATCATATTAATATAAAAACTAATCACTAAGAGTCTCACTAGAATCCTATTTAAGCTTTCAAATTTGGAAATATGAGACTTTATATCACTAATATTGATTAAGAATTATGATAAAAGGTTATTGGTCGATAAATTAAAGGTTGTTAAATATTAAGTCAAAATTGCATAGAAAAATTTCAAGCCATAATATTTTATGATCAATGGGAAAAAATTAGTACTTAAAGATAATCATTGTAGGAATAATCAAGACATGCTATGTGAATAGAGAAGAGATGTTTATTTGGATATCATTTACCTTCATAGATAGAAATATTATGAGTGAAAAACCCATAGGTAAGAGGTAATAACCCCCTCAGGTGATAATGGAATATAAATTAGGGAATGTGAGGTTATGGTGGAAGAGTTACTAGACCTAATTTGTTGTAATTACAACACTTTATCCTATAACTCATGAGTTTCATATGAGAGATTATACATAAGTGGAAGTATTTAAATATCCATGCACATGCAGAAAAGGCTATGTAAAATTATTAGAAGTAGGTGGAATATCCATAATTATTTGTTAAATGGATAAATGTTCCCTCATACTAAGGGTAGATTTAGGAATAGTATATGTAAGCACTTCCACATGAGATGTGGATGGAGTAGATGTAGATGTTTTCTTAAACTAATCTCTAAATATGTATAACAAGGAGACAACTTCATCAAGATTTGTAGACACAAAATCACACACTTTGAGCCATTTTTAGTCCCGGTCTCATACTACTACTCATATGGTTCTTAAGTGAAAAGAGTAATAATTAACCCATGTCTTTGGCCATTTTTACATTGCTTGCTATCATATTTTTGATCTTACACCTGCACTTTCCCAATATGTATTGTCATTCTATGTTTTTCCTATTTCTGACTGGGGCACCTAGCCTAGGATTGGGGCACCCTGATCCTCTTTGCACTTTACTCTCACCTTTTGGGAACTTTCTAGCCGTTTGAGATTTCTATCTTTTTGGTGATCATCCTTTTCAGGGTTAATTATGGAATTAAAACAAGATAACCATATAAATATAAAGTTATGTGATAATGAGGGACCAAGCACGAGCATATACTATCACCATCTAGAGTTTCATCCATCAAAGGAATCTAAAGCTACATTTACATCCATCTAGCTCCACCAAAAGGAACACAAGGATGGTTCATCTATATTACACTTCATAGGAGGGTAGTCTATTGTTTCCATGTACACATTTACTACATTCTACATCTAGTTATTTTCTCGCTACTTCAAAAAGTGCGAATGGAACAAGAGTAACCTAGGGCACAATTGCACACACATACCTAGAACTACATTGGGTCTGAGATGTAGTGCAACACTCAGTGATAAGTCCATCAATTTGGCAGCTAAAGACAATCCGACCCCTTTAAATGCATCTTTAATTTTTCAAGGTTGTGATGTTTTGTCTCGGGGTTTACAGTGAGGTGATTCTTCCATCTCCTATTCACAATGACATCGGATGCAGTTCAATGACATTAGTGTGATAGGAAGTGAACATAGGAAAACATCCAATGACACCTTAGAGGAGGTTTTTAGCGGCTATTTCCTCATATTAGTGTGCCAAGATATTAGACCAAGGTTCCCATGGGAAACCCTTGTCCATTTCAAGCACCCCCATCAAATAGCTTAGATATGTGCTTTCTCAGGCTTTTGTGTGGTCATTTTCCTCCTCTTATTCACCTGGTCTACACCTGTGACACAATATCGTGACATCTCGCAAATCATCTAAGGCTTTTCGTAACCCTCTTTACACATTATGGTTTCACATTTCATTTCTTAGATTTCTTGGGTATTATTTCAATATTTTATTACTTCATTTATTCAGTTATTTTACTGCTCCTATAGCATTAGATTACACTAGAATATATTTCTATTTTAGTTAATCATTTTGGTGAACCATGTTTGAATACTCTTGGATGTTTATTTTTCTTCTATCATGGCTTCTAAGGTTTGTCAAGTCTCTTTGCTTTAATTGATTCAAATGCACTTATCTTGTAAAGACGCTCTTAAAAACCCTAGAGACTATGTATCTTCCTATCAACATGTTTCTTGATCAAGTCAATGTTATTTTTGATTGTCTTTCCGAGCATTATTTTTATTCCAAATCCAATCAATCTATTTAATATTGACAAATCCATTCAATCCCTTCATTATTTATTTCAAGGAAAATTTTAGATAATGGAATCCACGACTACATCTCTAAAATATGAAATATAACATCTTAAGGACGCTTCTCAAAATCATGTTTTTTCTCCTTCTACATCTCATCTTCATTTTATGTCTACTACATGTTCTCATATCAATGAGCCTCAAGTCATACCATTACCAAAGCCTCTCACATTTGATCACAATATTAAGAAACATGACATTCTTACTAAGCTCTTAGTCATCAATGGATCACTTTACTTCCTACTCATTACTATCCTCCTTATCGGCTAGAAAAATATCAAGGTCATCCATATTGAAATTATCATCGAATCAATAGACATAATGACAATGATTTCTATGTTTTACAATGAAGAATCAAAAATCTTGAGCGGTAGGGATTTATCTCATTCATTGCACAACATTTTGTTGCATGTCCATCTGCATTTGTTACATCCCAATGGGTTCCTAAATATGACTCGGTTCCAATTATCACTTCTAATGTTTCTTATTATGTCACTCAAGTGCTACCTATGCAATCTAATCAAAATAAGAAACCTCCTCTCAAAATTAGTCTCACTCTACTTCCTCTCAAGTTATTTGCGGAACCACCAAGTCAACCTAAAACACCTCTTTTAAAAATCAACTCACCCTTTTCCCTATCAAGGCTTCGCAAAGTGTCATCAATCCCACATAAGCTCAACCAATCAATTTTGTCAAAGCAACTACTCCTACTGATGGACAAGACACATCTCAAATTCCACCACCATCGCATGGTCCTACTATTGCTTCGACCTACCATTATGTTGGCCCTCTCTCTTATCATGACATAGAAAACACTCTCCCACAATGGCATGGTACCTCTCATGTCGCTGCATAGATCTCCATCATCATAGTACACTTGGGGGCATCACACTTATTCTCCCCTCTCTAGCATTCACACGTGTATCATATTCACATCACATCACACTTAGATCTTTACGCACAACTCATACACCAGTATCATCATTACCCTATGACACACTCTTGTGCTTTAGTTCACACTATACTGTTGAGGGAATTCTCTACACATGAACCTCACACATGGAACAATAGTCATTACACCTTAGGCACCTCATATCATCATAGGATCCTACATCATCTACACATTGTACACCACATTATAGGCTATAGAAATTGCACATCTTCATACATTCTACATCTTGTTCTACATACATCACCCCATAACTATCACATATTGTGTGTTTTTACACCTCATACATGACATCTACACATCTTAGGTCATCTACACATACCGTGCATTTCATATTATTCATCTTATCACACATTGTATGTATTTTACATAGTCACTTCTATGTGATGCACTCACTACCCGATGACACACTCTAGTCTCGCGGTCCTTACCTGGATTATTGAGGGTATAAATCACAAGTGGACCTCATCATGCTTACATGTTCATCATTCAATATCTCTATCATATGACATTCCTAGGATTAATGATATACACTTTAGGATATAGGGTTACTTCTTATAGCATCATCTTGTGATAGGCTACATCATCACTTTCGCTTACATTTTTTAATGGTATATGCTTTAGGCTAAATCACCACTCCTTTATAATCATCTTGTTGTGATATACACTTAGGCTACAATGACACGCACACACCATTTCTATGTCGTAATACTCATCACAACACGCTACACACAACACATAGTTTGACCATTTCCCGATGACGCACTCTCGTTTATGGTTCATTATTGATTGCTGAGGGGGTATACTAAATTAACCTCACTGCACAACTCCATTCACTCAGGGAGCACGTGGCTCCTATCATCCACACTAAATTCCATTCCATCCATCCACATCATACTGCATTTTATGGTTGCATTTACTCTTTCTTGTATTTACTTGTACATGTTCGCTTTACTACACATGCTAGATAGATCTCTTATATGTCATTATCTTTACCATACACACATGCTTCACATCCTTTTCTAGTTGTGATCGCATATAGAATTATTCTACACACAACATCGATGCTTGATACACTACCTAATGGGGGCATCCACATATGCTACAAGTGCTATTGTTTCATTTTTATTCATAGCACACTACTTTTGTTTATACACGCTTTGACATACTTGTTATTTTTTTGACATGCTAACAGGTGATTCATGTGAAGCATTTCTTATGCAGAAATATTTTATTCCATACTTATTTGTTACATTATCTACTATTGTTTTCTCTTATTTGCGGGCTTTTCCTTTGTCTTATGTGCACACTTATTTGTTTACGACCATTGCGTTCTTGAGTGTCTTGCGACATCGTGAGTGGTGTCCCATGTTTTAGCTTACACATTGTTTGTCTAGATTACACTTGTTTTCTAGCCACTTATTTGTGTGTTCCTTGGTATTTACCAAGAAAATTCCCTTCCTCATGCATGGCAAAGTTTAAATTTAAATGGTCGGTCCTCTTTTGGGGCCGCATTCTCCTATCTATGACATCCAATGTGCCCCCAAAGAGGGGGGCATACGTTGGGTTTACACACTACACAACAAAGTACCAATATAATTTAGTTTTCAGTTTTTGTCCATGACAATGGGTTATATAGCAAGTGAGTTCAGACCAGTCTACAAAACTCCATACACAATAGATTTTATAGGGCAAATTGTCCTTAACATTATGGGGAGCAGTTATAGGTTAGAGGATACAATGGAATTTCCTCCCTACACTACTTTAGCCACCGACGCGATCACCAAAAAAATAGGCACTATAGAGATCTCTTCATATTCTTAGGGAAACAATTACAGGTTAGAGAATAACACAACTTTCTCCCTACAATTCTTCGGCCACAATGGCATGAGATCACCCAAAAAATTACACTTCATCGATAGTTACATGATATCCTTTCTACACCCTTTTGTCTCATCACGGAGTGGTACACGTGCTCTTTTTTCATTGTCATTTTCATACTATTTTTACATGTTTCTTTACATATATACATGCATTTTTATACATATACATGTGTAGTTGACTACTTGATCGTCTTTTATTTTATAGGTCCATTTGTATGGGAAAAAAGAAGTCAACAAAAACATACACATGGTGGGTACATCACACACACAATAGTAACCATGTCGATACACTACACACATTGACATTTACACACGCACTTTTGCCCTAGGTTCACTTTCATCACTTTTTACACTTTTACATCTTTAGTCTCCACGCTCCATATTTTTTTCACTCCACACTTTTTCTAGTTCTTGACACATTTTCTACATCACTCTGCATGGATTATCCGTACGCGTCTCTATATACTTTATGTTACCGAGCTTTCCACTCACCAACATAAATTGGGGGTAAATATAGATACAAAATCACACGCTTTGAGTCATTATTTTGGGTTGATTATGAAATTAAAACAAGAGAACCATATAAATATAAAGTTATGTGACCATAATGAGGGAACAAACATGAAGCATCTACTATCACCATCTAGAGTTGTATACATCAAAGGAATTTAAAGCTACATTTACATCCATCTAGCTCCATCACAAGGAACACACGTCTGGTTCATTTTCTTCACACTTCTTAGGAGGGAAGTCTATTGTTTCCATGCACACATTTACTACATTCTACATCTAGTTATTTTCTCATTACTTCACAAAGTGTGACTGGCACAAGAGTAACCTAGGGCATAATTACACACAGAAACCTAGAACTACATTGGGTCTGAGATGTAGTGCATCGCTCAGTGATAAGTCCTTTAATTTGGCAATTGAGGACAATCCGACCCCTTGGTATGAATCTTTATTTATTAGGATTTTGGTGTTTTGTATGGGATTTTACAGTGATTCTTCCATCTTTTATTCATAACGACATCCGACATAGTTCAACACCATTAATGCGACAAGAAGCAAACAAAGATGAACATCCAACGAAACCTAGAGGAGGTTTCTTGGATATTTCCGCAGACTAGGCACCCAGATCTCGGACCAAGCGCCCACGGGTGCCCTTGTCCCTTTCTGTGCACCCCCAACCTAGTCAAATAGCTCGGATCTCTGCTTTCTCGGCTTCGTGTGTGGTTGTTTCCTCCTCCCGTTCACCTTTATACCGCAACACACGCCCCATGACATCTCGTTAATCAAATAAGGCTTTTGTGACCCTCTTTACACATTAGGGTTTCATATTTCATTTCTTAGATTGCTTGGGTATCATTTCAATATTTTATTACTTCATTTATTTAGTTAGTTTGCTTCTCCTATAACATTAGCTTACACTAGAATATATTTATATTTTAGTTAATCAAGATTATTATTAATAAATTATGTAAATACAATCTCATATTATTCATGAAAGACATGAGGGTTATGACCACCATTGATGTTATTATTTTAATTAAATTCTTGAAAATAGACTAGCGGTGATTTCCTTGACTAATTCATCAAGAGAGTGATTTAATTTAGGAATTCCATATTTTGGTTTTCCTCAAAATAGATATTTTTCAGCCACACGCTTGAAATATAGAGTTACTTTATGACATCTAGTGCATAGATAGGCTCCTTAACATTTTAAATACATGAGATTAAGAATTATTTCCAATATTATCTTTGTTATCCTTCTAAATAAGAGGATCGATGTTGATGACCATGATAGATGTGTCAATAAGGTGTTTATGTATGAAGTGTCCATGAAATTATTGCATCATAAACAAACAATATGTATAAGGCTCATCATCAGCTAGGATAGTGTATTCATGTCCAACATGGATAAATTTTACACGTTTATGTAAAGTAGATGGTACAACTATCATATCATGAACCCATGGTTTAGGAATCAAAATATTTTAATGTAAAGGGGTGTCATAAATGTGAATGTAGTAGCCATGAATTTAGGTCCAAATACTATATCTGATACAATTGTGTATATTATATTTCGATGATTATTATTTTAAATATTCTACCAATAATAGTTGCTTTATAAATATAACGCAAAGAAATTTTCATTTTTTTGAGAAAAGAGTGGGAACATATATTTATAGTTGAATTAGAATCCACTAAAACCCTCTTGATTGTGAAATTGTAAATATACATCATAATAAAGAATGGTTGATATAGGTCCCTACTAGCTTTAGAGGGTAAATTAATTTGGTGAAAGATGAACACCATTGGTCCATGTATTATAGCAGATAATTGAGTGAAATGTAAAAGCTAAGAGAAAAATAAAATCCTAATGGTATATTGTTGTAGATTTAAAAAATAAAATCTATAGTAGTAGAACCCTAGGTAATAATTGATCGCATATGAAGTGAAAAACCTACAAAAAATTTAAATATGAAATCCTAAAATTCAAAGAAGGTTGTGAGTAAGTGCGTGGAAATGGGGGCCAAAAGGGGGTCGAAAAATAACAAATTTCAACTTGTACGATTTGTTTGAGATAGTTACACTCAAAATTTAAAGATGTTATAAGAACATGTATTGTAGCATTTCAAGTCTACTTTCTAAACTACTATTTTTTTTTTAAAATGGCTAAGTGTAAGTGGGTTAAATATATAAAATGTCAATAGGTGCTCTTGTTTTTGCAAAAAAATATAGTAGACAATCGGTCGTGCCCCCGTCATTTTTGAGCACTATTCAAAGTATTTTTCGCCGAAGGTGTTTACTTTGAAGAAGGCATTGCTGGAAAGTGTCAAATTCCGGTGGCTTAACTTTACAGGGTGCCGGATTTTAGATATTTTTGTAATTCCTAGATATTTACTATTTTAGATATTCATCTTTGACTCCACATCCTGTTCCTATCTGTTTCAACGGCACTAATTACTCTGGACTTGCCATCCAATGATATAGGTTTATTTTTTTCGTTTCCATGAATTCAAAATTTCTGTCAACAATTTTTCACAGTTCTAAATCTGACTGCACATTCTGAGGAGTTGCCAAATCAGTTCTTGTTGTAATTCAGACGGTCTGAGCCTTACTGATATTCTGATAATTTATCAATGGTTGCAGTCTTATTAGTTCTTTACATGCATCTATAAAAATTCTCAACGTGCACATTTAAATCTGGAAATACATTAGCTTCACTTCCTGTCATTCCATCGACTTGTAACTCTTGTTTTTAATTTATTTATTGGTTCACGTGTTATGTAAGTTTTAATTGTCTTGTTTTAACTTTTTAGTGTGTTGTGTCAATAAGTTTTTTTATTTAGTATTTAAATACGTGTGCCTGGAAAATAAATAGTTTGTTCTTATAAAGAGTCAAATTATCTTTTGGAGTCTTTGTTAAAGTTTGTTTTTTAAATGTTAAGTCTTACGTAATTATAATTTTTTTTTAGGAATTTGGTTTAATTTTGAGGTCCTTTAAAAGTGAAATGCGTGGGGATAATTCTTTTGTTTAGTTTTAGTTTTATATTTGTTTAATACGTTTTAGTATTTATTTTTAATTTTGTTTTTATGTGTTTATTTTAAAATAAAGTCATTGTATTAGTCTTATGGTGCATTTTCTCTGGAAGTCAATTAAAGAATCCGATGCAGTTCTAAATGAGTTGCAATTTACGTCAGAGAGGATAACAATGTTTAGTTTATTGGAGTTGTAATTTTTCTATTTTAAGTTTGTGTGATGGGGAGAGGACAATATAGTAACTTCCAACAAAAAAACATTGCCTACTATGCCTTGATGGATGTTCGTACGTTGCTATAAAGCTCGTATTTTGTTATGGGCCACACGTATGTTGGTATAGGTGAGTTGATCGGGGTGAATATACAGTTGTTTTATTTGATGAAACAATCACAATGTCTCTTGACGATGACCATGTCTTCTGTAAGATACAACTATGATATTCATTTAAAAGATAACATGTTGTATCATTTGGTTGAACACTTGGCGTTTATTTACAAAAGTTCATATTTTGGCATTTAAATGTTCCCAAAGCGTAGACAACAATCCCATTTTGTTAGTATCCTTCAATCACTTCATTCCATGAGATGACATATCTCTAGGGAATTTTATGTTTGGTGGGTAGATGAGCTTAAGAAACCTGCCAATGATACCCAAGATGTCAGAAAGAAGAGCATCTCCACGCTTCTTATAAACGAGGCTTCCATATTTGTGTTCTTATCCATCCGATTCTACTCCCGTTGTACATATTCATCAGCTTTTGCAACCGCTCGCACCACTCAGGCACAGAGAGTGGTTTCTGTTTACATTTGCCAGCATACTCCTCACCTTGTTTCACCATATGCAACAAACAGGCTCCAACCCAATTAGTTTAAATTTTCCAAAGTACTCCCAACTTGTGCCAAAATATAGAGGAATTTTGTTAGATATAGTTGCAAATGTTTTGATAGACATGTATGCAGAATGTGGAACCTTACATAAAGACATGTGAACTGTTTAGCAAAATGTAACTTATGTTCTTCGCTCAAACATCTATCATAGATCATAGAATATATTTTACATCCAAACCATATTATACACATAAAATTCAAGCCCTCTCCAGCGTAACTTGCAACTCATTTGCAATTCTAGTGTAAAACCCTTTGGTAGAAAGATAGGTAGGAACATCTAGTTTAGGATAGAGTTTTTAGTGAGTATTTAATTTTTAATGATTTTCAAGTACATATATTTTTAAAATTAAAAATTAATGGATAACCGAATGTGCCCTCCTCACTACCTCAAAAAAATAAAAAATTAGTTTGTTTTAATGTGTATAGAATTAGTCCTAGTTTGGGACTGTATATATTTTTTTCAATTTGGAGAAGTGAAAAAAATACATGACAAAAGATAAACATTTACAATCACTAAAAATAGAGGTATAAAATACATAGCTTGAAATAAATATAAATGGAAACCTTAGAATAGGAAAAAATAAATAAAAAGTATATATTTAGAAAGAGGATAGTTTTCTTGACGTTGTAGGTAATTTTTAAGAAAGATAATAATCTTTTTTGTAGGATTTATCATGGTGAAAGGTGATATTTTTCATATTGTGTAAAAACATGTAGGTTGTTGTGTTGTTACAGGTCTAAAGCGTAGGTTTGGGAAACCAAAGAAATACTAAGCCCGTTATATCTTGTGTTGGGTGCATAATTAAGGGAACGCGAACACGTTATAACGTGTGCGTGATTCGTATAATATAGACACTATATGTGTTTGTGTGGGGCTTATAGTTATAAAAATAAATGTTTAAGATTTTCATTTATTATTATTTATACTTTATTATTTATTATACTTTAAATTTATTTTGGTAAATATAAGAAATTAGGGTCACTATGCACCTTATGGAACTAGTCTTATAGCTCCATGAGTCATGGTTTAGGAGATATTTTTTATAATCTAATGCAGTCGAGTAGATATGTAATTTTCAGAATTTCAACATTTAACCTAAAAAATTTAGCATATAAATTCTATAATCAATGTCTATTTTGGGAAAGAATATAGTCATTGTTTAGGTTTTGGGGCCTTTTGGATTTTTTGGACATTGTGTCTTGTTATTGTCATTGATGTCAAGTGTCATTGATGGAAAAGGGTGTCAAGGTGGAAAAGAGTCAGTATGAGGTGTAATTCATAATCAATCTTGAAGGTTGATTGGTAGTGTCCAATTTTATTGTCATGATATGTTGTTTTGGTGTCATGTCATGGTGTCTTAGTTTGCATGCATGGTTGAGTGCATGGGTCTAGCATGAAGGTTATTGTAGGTGTGTCAGAGGGTTTTGATGTATCTAAGGTGTCAAACATGTTCAGTAAGGTATGCTAAAGTTTGTTGAGTGTCTGCATGGTGAAGGAAAGATCCGTTTGTGTGAAGCATGGGTTTAAATTAGCCATTCTAGGCATAGTCTTAGACCTAGTTCATAGTAGGTGATATGGTGGCATGAAGTATGATGCATGGAAGGCTTATGTGAGTATGTGATATGTGTTTTGAGATTACATGGCATGTTTAGAAGTTTTCAAAGGACATTTTGTAGGAGTTTAGTATATGTTCTAGGTCCTTTGGAGGCATGTTCTTAAGGAAAAGTCAAGAATACATGGGAAAATGAGATGGCATGGTAAGTTGTAGAAGTATCCAAGCATGTATGAGCATTGGAGATCATTGAGGAGGTCATTGGAGTGTTGTGTGCCAAGTTTCAGGACATGAGGATGAATAAAAACTAAGATAAGTCAATTTTAGCTCTATGAACTCTCGAATGCTCATTTACACGTGAATTATTTGCATGGAGACCTGATCCATTCACCATAATTGAGGCATGGAACTAAGAAAGTTTTACAGTTGGAATGAAGTCAAATGATGCCATATCATTTATGAATGATTGTTAAGAAGTAGAGTTGGTCTAAACCCTCCTCCAGAACCCTAGTTTATAACAATAGAGAAGAAATGATTTGTATGGTATCCAAATGGCATGAGAAAGAAAATGTGAAGCTTCAGGGTTGTAGATAATTTTTCTGAGCTCCTTTTGGTGGTGGTTTCATGCTCAAGGTGTTTTGGTAAGTTGAAGAAAAACCTCTGTTTTGAAGAGATTTACTGGTACAAATGTGTGTTGTAAGTGTCATGATTAAAGACCTTATGTGGGGTATTTCTTGGGATGTTTTCCAAGAGATCATGAAGATATATGGGAAGATTCTATGGAGAAAATGGGTGCAACATGTCCTCTAATGTTCCCTACCGCTAATGGGCTTGTGAGTGCAGAACCAGTCATGATGATATGAGAGAGTGTGTGTCATTTTGCATGATGTAATAGGGTTGTTTGGACATGAATAGCTTGGTATGGTCTGACATGATGTGTTTGAAGTCTTGGTTTGATCTGAAGAGGTGATTTATTTCTTAATCCATAATGGCCTAATAAGCCCTATTAGGATTGTCAAGAAGCTAGTTAGAACAAGTATGCTTATGAGGTTTTCTCCATGTGACTTATGGTTGTGAGTACTTGAGCATGTTGGTAGGGATTCCTTGAAGTGTTCCATGTGGTGGAAGATATTAGAAGTGAAGTTTGAGGTGTTATTTCATGTTGGTCTCAAATTCCACTCACTTTCCTGACCATGATTGGAAAGATCATAATATCAATGGAACAAAACATTCTAAGATCAATGGAACAAATTTCAAGACTTGATTCTGCATTAACCTGAAAATTTAGGTCCATTTTTGTCTGGAACCAAAAGGGGCAGCCGCACTGTTTTGAAATTATTCATGAAACCTTCAAGCCTTAGAGAAAAATGGATGTCTCCAACATGTAGAGGATTCACATAGCTTTCCAATGCCTATTTTTTCTCCTCATAAATCCTTATAGATCTCCTGGAATATTTTGGAGAAGTTAGATTTCACATTAAAGTGTTTGTTCCCTACACCTAGAAAACCCGTTGTTAAGAAAATAACTCTTGAATGAGAAAACATTTCCTAAATCTTACTAAATTACCACTAACACTTCTAGGATTCCCGAAATCACCTATGAATGCTTAATATATTTCCTAAACTCTCCCAGAGGGTGCTTGATTAGCTCTAGAATTTCCAAAATAACTAACATGAAAATTGAAAATTTTGAAGCATGAAAACTAAGCCCTTAATTGAAAATAAGGATTCTCAGTCATTGTGCATCCTTCCTATGGCTAGCCTATCATCAGTTCAAAATTTACCTTGGCTCAAAGGAAAGTCCTAATAATATCATTCAATGTGTTTCAGTGTGTAGGGAATAGTGTTTAAGGTGATTGATCAACTCATTTAGTATTGATGAGAGACTACTTTCGTCGAAGGCCTAAAAAGGCCATTTTTGGCCATTCTGTAGCTAATTGAACACCCTCTGGAAGTGTTTAGAGAAAATATAAATAATATGAGGGTGATTTTAGAAAATTGAATATGTTTAAGTAAATTTAGGAAATTTTAGGAAATAAAATCTCATTCAGGAGCAATCTATTTAAGACTAGGTTTTTAGATGTAGGGAATGAAAGCTAAAACAGTGAAAGTTGACTTCTTTGGATGATTCCAAGAGTTCTAGGAAGTGTTGTGATAAAAATGCATTGGAAAGCTATTAAAATACTCTAAAAGGTATAATAATAAATATTTGTTTAAGGCTCAAATAATTCTTGTGGTACATTAAAACTCTGTAGCTGCCCCTCCTAGTTTAAAATGAAATATGACCCAAAATTTGAGTTGTAAGTAGAATCAAATATTTAGAATAGTTTCATCTATGGTAAAATTTGATTTTAGTGTTTCAATGAAGTATGGAGGTCAATAAAATGTAACTCATACTCAAATTTCATTCAAGTATTCATCCCCTATCTAGAAGGAGGAAACCCATTTCCATGAAGAGCAACTTGAGAAAAAAGGTGTCTAAGTACCTTGTGCATGCTTCCACCCAGGTGTCATCTTGGTCAAGAAATTGAATTTTTAAGGATTCTCCATGTTCAAAGGTGAAATTTGGAGCTCAATAAGTGACTTGATGATCATCATATCCCAATAGTGTCATTGTACCCAAATCTCTCCAAAGAACAAGCTAAAATGAGCTAGTCATGCCACCGAGGTATCCAGGACCATCATGTGTGAAGTATTAAGAAATAATATATCTCCATGAGATACATATGAGAAAATATGTGTATGAGAATCATGAATATGATTCCGATGGCCATGAAAGGTGAGGGGATGATCTTCATATGGAGCACCCTATTTCCATGAATGACCAATCATCTCAGTTCACTTGATACAATTCACTTGGTGTACTTTGTTAGTAAAAACTCATTCAACACCTATTAGTGTGATCACACCTTAAGGAGAAGACACATTACAATCACCTCATTTTTGTCATAGGATAGGAATCCCATTTAGGGAGAAATACTCTACCTGACAAAGTGAGGATCTCATTTCAAGTAAGAAGTAGACAAACATCATAGAGTTGAGTGGCCTAAAATCCAATCTAGAAATTTATAAAGTAGTACAAACATCATAGAAGGGCCAAAATCCAATCTAGAAGGCAAAAAAACCTACAAAATTACTATATGTTTTCCTGAAAAAAAGATTGACTACAATATATATGCCCTGAAAGCTTTAGGTCCTTGTTGAAATCCTGAAAATGACTAAATCGACCATATTGGATTTTGAAAAACTATCTTTTAGATTATAATTGTTGGAGCCACGAGAGAAATTCCATCGGTGCGAGTGATCCTAATTTCTTATATTTACTAAAATAATTCTAAAGTATTATACTTAACATTTATTTTAGTAAATATGCCCCCTTCCCCTTCCAAAATCGTAAAACTAGAAACACATACGCATTTTGAATAAAATAAAACACGTACAAGTTATAACGCGTACACATTTTAGGCTTGGTAATTACTAAACATACCAAAACACACGGTGTGCATGTGTTATTTCAAAACACGTACGTGTTTTGGCTATTTTGGGATTTTGTTTGCTTTTTAGCCCCCCATTTTGGTGCACTTACCCTTGTATAAGATCAATAAGTGGGTTCACTAAATTTTATACTCATACACACACATATATTTGTGTGTGTGTGCGTGCATGTGCGTGCGCAAGTGTGTGCGTTTTACTACATAATTAATTTATATTGAAATAATATTTTGTATATCAATTCTCTAAGAGTACGTGTAAATGTTATACAAGAAAGATATTTAATTCTAAGGCACATACCAAAATATATTAAAATATAAGAGGATGGTTTTTCTTATCTTTTATGATGTTTCGTAAAGTGTTATGGATATAGACCAATGGAAAAATTATGTGGTAGGGAAGAATGTGATTCGTCTCTAATTTCATGTAGTTCTCTTAGTGTATGTGCAAGTGCATATGAAAATCTAGATATCTATATATCCCTAAGTTTTCCCTATATCCTCAATAATAGTAGGATAATCAAGTGTAGAATGTAGCCTTCATGAATGTTGAATAAATCTCTATAATTGATTACAACATTAACATTCTTCTATATAGATAAACTATAGAGACAGAACCCTCAAGTGCCCCTTTGATAAGTAGATACTTCAAAATGTTGTATTTGACTTTAGGATGATCTTGAAATGGCTTGATCTTATCCTAACCTAGTTTGAAGGGGATAAAACTTAAATATGGAATTCTCTTAATTTATACTCTTGACTTAGGGAATTGTATGTAATATTTACATAAGACCGATAGATATTTGTTAGGGGACCTAGTAATAATGCAAGTTCAATAAATTAATAGTGTTGGACTTGATTTCATACCATTCCAAGGGATATGATTTCACATTAAAGATGACCTAGGAAATGTACGTTGTTAGTGTATGTTTTTATTCCATCACATGGTGTTTGGTCCATTGCATGGATTTTCCTACACGTGTGTTTATCTTGATTATATGTTAGTGGGATAGATGCGAGTTACACTTCTCCACCATTTTAGGCGGTGGTTAAAATTCCACACTTCTTATTTATACACCTCTTGTAAACTTATGCATTGAATATAAAAATTAGCTTTTAGAACATCACTCTCTTTGTGCATTCATACTTTATTAGTGCTTGATCTTTGCCCACATTCTCACACGGTATCATAGCTAATTCTAATAATCAAAGGCCATTTCTTTATTGTGTTTATTTTTTTGGAATATTGAGTCTTTCAATATTGTTATTGAAATTCATTTGATATGTTAGTATGATCTTCTTTTTTGTCTTTGGATAATTTGTAGAGTCATAAAAGAGTGAAGGAAATATGTGGTTTATAAAGGCAATTTTCATTATATACATTATATGGAGAAGCAGACTATGCCATTGAGTCTTAATCATTCCAAAACCCTATGATCAACAAATAAACTTGAATATTATTTGCAGTAGGCCATATATGGTATTTTTGGGTTGTTTATAGTCATCTCGAGTTATTTGATGGAACTCCGCACCTTGTAAAAAAATCAATTTTATTGGGTTTTTCTAGAAAATCAATGGGTGGTTTTTAGTTTGAAAGAACTAGTAGCTTCACATTCATCATCGAGGCTGGTTATACCCATGTTATAGATATAGGTTTTGTACTTGTCTATTTTATTTGAATGGTTGTTCTATTATACAAGTTTAGTTGCTTTATTTTTTGAAGGTGGTGAAATATGTGGTCTAACATTGTTGGACATTACTATACTTATGTATTTGTAGTGTTTCTTGGAAATTTTTATATCTTGGTGGAAGGTCATTATTTTATGTGGGAAAGAAAACCCTAACCCTAGATGTAACGATAAACAAGGGATTTAAGTTATTGAAAAATGTGAAAATGAGGTGCATACTCCTCACAAAGGGTGACATCGTATATACAAAAATTGAATCAAGAAGGGCCCCAACCACTTGTCATATCCTTAGCCCCTAGTCATATGTGTTTAGTCCTGGTCATGAACAACCCAAGTGGGCTTAACTCATGGAAGATAAACCATTTTCTCTAAGGAATAGTATGAAGTGCAAAATATTTGTAAGAGTAATGAACTCATAAAAGGAAAACCTATTTTATGAAAACTCTATTTGAGGTGTCATTTTTTAAAATGTGTTTTTTTTTTTAACTCTTTGCATTGGTACCACATTTATTTTCTTGTTTGGCCTCATGAGACACTTTGAATCCTTGGAAAATTATATTTTACTACATTATAAAGTTTCATATCTTGGAGTAATGTAATATCGAACTCAAGTTCCATTTTGGGTGTTTCATCATAAGTTTTGGTATAAAATTTCATTATTCTATTGTCAACTAAATTTGAAGAAATTTTTTCGTAGAAATAAGGGATACAATATCACTTCATATTATGTGATAATTCCCTATCTTCTTGGACTCATTCCTGAGATTAATGAATATATGTAGAAGAAGAAGTGGTTGAACAAAAATGTCATAGTCTACAAATGAATATGTCTCACTCTTCCTAAGGACATTAAACATCAATTTAAGTTGAGTTCCCTTTCACTACTCGAAATTCATCGACATTTGTATACGAGACTATGATTCTTCATCTAAAAATGACGATTCCTCAAAACCATTCATGTTTGGATGATATTGAGACTACTAATAATCCTCCTCCTTTTGACACCCTATTTATAGTCGAGGATAGTTTTGTTACTACTTTAGGATCAAGAGATGATTCTTAAAGATTCTAGTGATTCTTTGTAGAAGGATCATGGAATTCCTTTTGTACTTATTTTTACTTAAAATTCAAGAGTTTCTTGGAGAGAGATTATGGTGCTTATTTACAATAGGATCATGAAATCCCCTATAATTTTTGCTACTTTAGAGTCGAGAGTCACTTATTTGGTAGTTCTTGTGAGTCTTCGCAGAAGAATCATATATATCTTTTGGATTCACCTCATTGGGAATCATACTTATTATACATTGCT
This sequence comes from Taxus wallichiana var. yunnanensis, assembly GCA_018340775.1. Classification (NCBI taxonomy): domain Eukaryota; kingdom Viridiplantae; phylum Streptophyta; class Pinopsida; order Cupressales; family Taxaceae; genus Taxus; species Taxus wallichiana. The sequence continues at coordinate 601,437,522 of CM031241.1, read as the reverse complement.
TCTTATTTTGTAGAGTGCCACATATCAGATCAAGATGACACCATTGATTACATTTCTCTCCTATTTTAGGACATTCCTCAATCACCTGTTATTTCATTAGAGTTTAAATTTACTTCCTTGAATCTCAATAACAGGAGATTACTCCATCACCTGTTGTTATATCAAAGTTCAAAGTTTCTTCCTTGAGGACTTCCAATGATTATCTACACTAGGGCTCTTTATGTCCACACGATTGAATTCTTTGGGAGGTATACTTGCTAGACATTTCATACTTATTTGTGGACTCTCACCTTTCATATATTGATGACACTATTGGGGATATTTTCTCCCTCCTTAATGCCAAATCTAATAGAGTTTCTTTTACACCTATCTATATGTATTTTCTCCACTATTGCATGCTTATATGGTGACACCACCTTCACTTCCTAAATCCTAGATTCATCTGTCATCACGATTCATGTTAATAGATTTTCCAAGAGAACTTGGATCTTGGTTAAGTAATCATATCCATGATTTTAGACACAAAAATCACACACTTTAGGCATTATTTAGCCCCAGTCTTATACTACTATTCATATGGTTTGTGAGTGAATAAATTACTAATCAACCCATGTCCTTTGGCCATTTTACTTTTCTTTCTATCGTCACTTCCAACCTCCAGCACATACTTTCCTAGTCTATTTTTGTCATTTTGCATCATTCTACCTTTGATTGGGGTGCCCAGGCGCCTGGTCCTATTTGGCATGCCTTGAGCCTTTTCCCACTTTACCTCCATCTTTTGGGCACTTTCTAGCCATTTGAGCTTTCCATATTTTTAGTGGTTGGCATTTTCGAGGTTAATTACAAAATTAGAACAAGAGAACCATATAAATATAAAGTTATGAGACCATAATGAGGGACCAAACACTAAGCACTACTATCATCACCTAAGGTTACATCCATCAAAGGCTCCATTTGCATCCATCTAGCTCCATCACAAGGCACAAGGCTAGTTCATCTACATCACACTACATAAGAGGGAATTTTATTTTATTCCATCCACCATTCTATTACATTCTACATCTAGTAATTACTCACTACTTCACAAAGTGCGACTGACACAAGAGCAACCTAGGGCATGATTGCACACACACACATAGAAATACATCAGATATGAGATGTAGTACAATAATCAATTAGTAAGTCCACCACTGTGGCTACTAAGGACAATCCAACCCCTTCATATGCATATTTTTTAGGGATTTTATGTTTATCTTGGGGATTTTCAGGTGATTCCTTATTGCAGGTATTGCAGCGACACCTTACGTAGTTCAACAAAGTTAGTGTGACAAGAAAAGAACACAGGTGAACATCTAATGACACCTCAGAGGAGGGTTACTGGTTATTTCTGCATACCAAGGTGCCCATATATCAGACTAGGGCACCCACGAGATCCTTTGTCCCTCTCAAGACGCCCCAGTCTAGCCAGGGAGCTCGGATTTGTGCTTTCTCAGGCTTATGTGTGATCATTTCCTCCTCATGTTTTCCTGGTTCACACTGCAACACAGTCTAACACCTTCGTCACAAATAAGGTAAGATCTTCACAACCCTCTTTTATCATTAGGGTTTCACATTTATACTTGCTTAGTGGTTTGGGTTACTTTATTTTACTTAGCTTTTATTTACTATTGTTCTTGATATTTGATTAACATAACATATTCCACATTTTAGTTAATCATTTTGGTGAACCCAAACTCGATCTTCATGCTTAGGATCCTCATTTCATCTTATAGTGATATACGCTTTAGGCTAAATCATCAATATTTCTATCATCTTGTTGTCATATACACTTCAGCTATAGGGTCATGCCCACATCATCTCTAGGTCACATATTATCAACATTACACAAACATACTAATCACAACGTGCTACACACAACAAACACTTCAACCATTTCCCAATGACGCACTCTCATTTTTGGTTCATTCTTGACTACTGAGGGGGCATACTAAATGAACCTCATTGCATACACTTCCATTCACTCAAGGGGCACATGGATCCTGTCATCCATCTTGCATGTCATTCCATCCATCCACAACATAGTGCATATCTTGGTTGCTTTTACTCTTGCTTATATTTACTTGTTCATGTTCACTTATTACACATGCTAGCTAGATTTCTTGTATGTCATTATTTTTACCATACACACATGTGCATTCACGTTCTTTTCTAGTTGTGATTGTAGATACAAGTCTCTTACACACAACATGGATGCTCACCTCCTACCACTCCTATAACGGTTGTTGGGGGCATCCACATTTGTATCTTATAGGTGCTATTGTTTCATTTTGTACTTAGCACTCTACATTACTTGTTTATACATGCTTTTGACATATGGGTTATATTTCTAACATGCTAATGGGTGCTTCATGTGCAACATTTTTTTGCAAGATTATTTGCTTCCATGGCTATCTTTTTTTCTTCCTACTATTGTTTATCTCTTGTTTTCTATTGTATGCGGGCCTCACCCGATGTTTGGTGTGCACACTTATTTTTTGTATGCGGCCATTGCGGCCTTGCGTGTCTTGCGACATCGTGAGTGATGTCCCATGTTTGTAACCTAATTTGGTGGTCTATGGTTGTCTTCTTGCGTGTTTACTTGCATTTTAGCTTATACATTGTTTGCGTAGCATACACTTGTTTTTTACATGCATGTTTGTTTGTACTAACACTTATTTCTAGCCACTTGTTTACATGTGCCTTGGTTTCTACCAAGAGCACTCCCTCTCCCCCTATATGCATGGTTTACGTGGTTGTTCCTATTTTGGGGCCGCATCCTCCTATCTCGTAGCGTTACATGTGCCCCCAAAGAGGGGGGGCATCATTTTGAGTTTTTCACACTACACAACGCTCCCTACCGATACAATTCGGGATTCGGTTTTTCTGTCCTTGACATTGTCGGTTATACAACGAGTGGGTTCATACTAGTCTACGAACCCCGTACATAGTGGCTTTTATAGGACAAGTTGTCGTTAGAATTACGGGGCATAGTTACGAGGTTAAAGGATACAATGGATTTCCTCCCTACACTACTTTGGCAGCGGCGTCGGATCACCCAAAAAACTAGGAAGTATAGAGATATTTTCATACTATTCTCAAGGAATCAGTTATAGGTTGGAGAATAATGCAACTTTCTCCCTATACACTTATTCGGCCAAAGTGGTGTGAGATTTCCCAAAAACTCACAATTACAGGATATCCTTTTTACACCCTTTCTCTCATCATGGATTAGGTGCACATGTTCCTTTTAATTTTCATACTTCCATTTACATTATTTTTACTATATACATGTGATTTTTACATATACATGCATATTTGACTACTTGATCGTCTTCTCCTTTGCAGGTCCATCTATATGAGAAGCAAGTAGTCAAAAACAACAAGTAACTACAACAAAGACATCAAAAAACAACAACAACATCATTTGAAAATTCATACCTCATACTAACATGCAGGTACCTCACATACATTGGCATATACACATGCATTTCCACCCTAGGTTCACTCTCACCACTTTTTGCACTTTTACATCTTTAGTCTCCATGCTCCACTATTTTCTCATTCCACGCTTTGTCTAGTCCATCGACATGATTTCTACATCACTCTACATGGACATCAGGTACGCATATCTATTTACTTTATGTTACCGAGCATTACACTCACCAACATAAAGTGGGGCGAATGTAGACACAAAATCACACACTTTAGGCATTATTTAGTCTGGTCTCATACTACTATTCATATGGTTTTTGAGTGAAGAAAGTACTAATTAACCCATGTCCTTTGGCCATTTTAATTTGCTTTTTGTCATCATTGCTGACCTTCAACACATACTTGCCCAGTCTATTTTTTTTTTTATTTTACATCATTCTACCTCGACTAGGGTGCCTCGGGCACCCCTGGTCCCATTCGGGGTTCTCTGGGCCTTTTCCCACTTTACCTCCATCTTTTGGGCCCTTTCTAGTCGTTTGAGCTTTCCTTATTTTTAGTGGTTGTCCTTTTTGGGGTTAATTACGAAATTAGAACAAAAGAACCACATAAATATAAAGTTATGAGACCATAATGAGGGACCAAGCACCGCTGTCATCACCTAAGTTTACATCCATCAAAGGCTCCATTTGCATCCATTTATCTCCATCATAAGGCACAAGGTGGTTCATTTGCATCACTGCTTTGCTTAGGAGGGAAGTTTATTCTATTCCATCCACCATGAACTATTACATTCTACATCTAGTTATTACTCACTACTTCATAAAGTGCGACCGAGAAAAGAGTAACCTAGGGCATGATTGCACACACACACACATAACTACATCAAGTTTGAGATGTAGTGCAATGCTCAATTAGTAAGTCCACCATTGTGGTTGAGGATAGTCCGATCCCTTCATATGCATCTTTCTTTTTAGGGATTTGATGCTCATCTTAAGGTTTTGTAGGTGATTCCTTATTGCAGGTATTACAACGACATATGACATAATTAAGTGAAGTTAGTGCGACAAGAAGAGAACACATGAGAACATCCAATGACACCTCAGAGGATGGTTTTAGGTTATTTCTATAGACCAGGGCACCCATGGGCACCCCCGCCCTATCTAGATGCTCCAATCCAAATGAGCGAGCTCAAATACATGATTTCTTAGGCTTCTATGTGATCGTTTCCTCCTCTTGTTTACATGGTTCACACCACAACACAGTCCAACACCTTTTTCAAATCAGCTAAGCTCTTCCTAACTCTCATTGCCCATTAGGGTTTCACATTTCTACTTGCTTAGTGGCTTGGGTTACTTTCTTTTTCTTAGCTTTTATTTATTGTTGTTCTTAATATTAGGTTAACATCGAATATTCCATATTTTAGTTAACCAATGATGATAACTATTCTCAGTCCTATTTGGTACCTGATTTGATTCATCGTCACTTTTCGAGTTGATAATTATTAGTTTTTAGTAGAATTTGGAGATATTCTTCATTTACTCTACCATCGATTCATAGTATTGTAGTGCACTATCAAGCATTTCTGATTGGGATTCAATATTTAATGATTTCCTTACTAAAAACATGATTCTTCACCTATAAGATCTATTGTGAGTTTATAAGGATTCATCTTCGGGGCCCTTGTTAGTCCTATCTTCTTCTCTTCTTTCTCTCTCTATTTTTAAGGGCTTCTCTATGTGCTTCTAAGAGGTTTATCTACCGAGAGATATTTTCTATGCACTTCTCTTTTCTCTCTTTTGGGGAAGATATTTTCCTATGGGTTTTCTATTTTTTATCCACTTTATAAGGGATTTTATATGTTTTTAGGTACCTCATCGGGCCTTGTTTCTAGGAATATTTTCTTCTATCCTCCTAAGTTACGCTTAAGGGGGTGTTAGTGTACATTTTTTTATTCCATTGCATGGTTTTTCCTACACATGTATTTAACTTTCTTAGGTGTCATCAGGATAGATAGGAGTTACACTTATCCACCTTTTTAGGTGGTGGTTACACTTCCTACTTCCTATTTATAAACCTCTTGTAAATATATTTTCTTATGCATTGAATATACAAGCTATCTTTTGGATCATATTTGGTTCCTCTCTCACACAACATTACTCTCTTTTTTGTTCATATTTTATCAGTGGTTGATCTTCGCCTACATTCTCATAGTTGTACGATAAGTAAAATAAATCACATGTTTTGGGAAATGTTGACACTACCATCAAATATTGGAAAAATAAGTGAATTTGCTATTTGAAACTAGACAGTTATGTCTAGGAGGATTGATCAATAGAAATAAAGGTTTAGAAGTTCTTAGTAGAAGATTTAAGATATTAAAGAGTACTTAGATCATTATTGTAGTTATTCGCAGAGAAGAGTGCTATATTATGAAGTGTTTACAAACCCTAGATAGTGAATATAAGCTTTGTTCTTGCAAGAAGGAGTCATTACTAAGGGATATAAGACAAATCATTAATGTCAAGTATCTAAATACCAAAGTTAGGTTCTCTAAATCTTAGGTGTAGAGAAGAGATTACTATAAGATGAACTGGATCAGTTAAAACAATTCAATTTGATAAATAATTCAAGAAAAGTTAGTAATTATTGAAGTGATTTATAGTATTCAATCATCTTTAAAATAAATTATTACTAGAACAAGTTGTATAAATTTCACTATCTCATAGTTACAAGAAATTACTCAAGAATATAATTATAATATGGTTGAATGAACATTTTTAATCTTGTACAAATGACTACTAACTACATAAGGAGGAATAGAGGCACTATTATCCATATTTCGCCCCCTGGGCAAAATATTGGATCAGCCACGACCCCGCATAGAAAGAACCTAAGAAATATCGTTTAGATCTTGTAAACAGGTCGTAGAAGGACTCAACAATGGAGTGGCAGGGGCTGAAAAAGATTAAACGGCCCTACGTAAGAAGAAATGACTTTATCAAGCCATTTCCATGTCTTAAATCCATTTTGCAAGTTACAAGTTACAAAAAGACTCAACAATGGAATTACAGGGTCAGAAAAGAAGGGGCAATGCCGCAGAAGAACCAGGAGCAAGAAGGGAAAAATGGTGAATATATGAAGTTTTTCGAGCTCGAAACAGTTCAAGAAAGAGTCCAAAATCAATCAAGTATGGAGGAGGCAAGTGGAAAGAACCACGTGTTTACACGACGCTTCTCCAAAGTTGAATTCAAAAAGGGAAGCTCAAACTTGCACTAGCCCTCCACATAGTAAATGGTCAAACAAAGTCAAAAGGCAAACAAGGCGGGTCTAAAAAATTGGCTCAATATAAAATGCAAGTGGAGATCGCTAAGTGTCAGCTTGGCACATCTCCAAGAGTTAGTCCAAAAGCGGAGACCCAAATGAGCGCGAGCTCGCCACGTAGCCCAGAGTCCAAAAGGATAAGAAGGAACATTGAAAAGTCCAAAGGCCGACAGAGCGCCAAGTGTCAACCTCGATGCTCCTTGGAAGAAGAAAAATCCTATGTGGGTTTTTAAGTGAGCGCATAGCCTCCACGTGTCTAGTCTAAAAAGAAAGGCAAGGTCAGGTTGAATAGTCAAACACGAGAGACAGGCCGGTGGAAGCTGCCAAGTGTCCAAAGGGCACTCACTCAAGGATTGAATAAGGAGAGAGTTTCCAAATGAGTTCCGAAGCTTCTGCGTGTCCCCTGGTTAAGAAATATGCCACCACCCAAAGGGAAAAAGTCAGCGTTTGAACCCGAGTCGAGGTCAAAGTGGGGAGTCGGAGGAAAAAGTGAAATTTTTCCTTTTGTCAAAAGGCACAGAGGTAAAAATTGAAGCACATCTCCCCAGCCAACCAAAGGGTGCCACGGGTCAAAGCGAAGCGGCAGGGCCACGAGAGTTTTCTAAAATTTGCATTTTTTGTGGAAAAGGGGGAAAAGATAAATCACATACCCGCAAACCTGATTTTTCCCTAATCTGGCCGCCACGTGTCCAACAGAAACAAAGGGGCCCATTTTTCAAATTGGTTTTCCTGCTCCCTTGTACGGACTCGATATAATTTTCAAAGGGGCATATCTTTCGACTCAGGGCTCAAAAAATAGCAAATATGACACCATTGGAAAGATAACGGCCTCGCACACACCATGTAGTTATGAAACTTTAAGTTTGGGGAGGTTAGATAAGAGGAAAATGGAAAAAATCTTTAGGTATTTAATGCGGGATCTATTTACCCCAACAACCAGATCAGATTTGATGCCGCCTTCGCCATTCCTCCTCCTTCAAGGTGCCAAACCGGTGGTTGATGCGGTCAAGACAGATTTTGGGGCAGATTTTCTAGGAGGCATTAATAGCAATGGTTAAACTTTGACCTATTTTTCCCGTCTCTCTCTCTTTCTCCTTTTTGTGTTGAATCTATAAAAGCTGGGTCAAAACTCATTGTAAAGGGTTGGACATTCTTTTATCTATTGCAGGCTCCCCTTCCCTTTTGGCAAGTAACTCATGGAGTTCAAACCTTCCATTAAAACGTAATACACTTCTCACCTCCTGGCCCTTTTTAATGTATTGTATCAATCTGCAGAGCAATAAAACACATTTTGTGATCGATTCTAGATCCTCTCTTGTCTTCTTTTCTCTCATCTGGTCTTTCATTACAAATCCGGTTATCTGTGCTTGATTATTGTATGCATTTTATTTGGTTTGTGTCTATCAACAAAATAAATGTTCATCATTCCTTTGGTGCATCACCTCGTAGCTTAGTTTTTTTATTTCTTGTATTTCCTTCTATCCCTGTCTCCTTGGTAAATTTTAGATTAGGTATAGAGATAAATCCTCTGCAAGTTCTCACGTATGCACCTAAACAGAGGAATAGGAGCCAACCTTTAACGGAGAGTTTTCCTATTTTAAAGTCCCATAATTTGGGGAAAACTCAATGTTGTGCAATCATACCAAATGACTCTACCCTAGAAAAGTAGACTCGACTACTCATTTGGGGGTGTTGTGATTTTGCACTAATAGTTTTGGCATGCTGTGGGACCAAGAAGTCTCCATCTTATTACAGTAAGATTGATGTGCACTTGTTGTGATTCTAACTTTTAAGAAGTTTTAAAATTGTGCATCTAGCGACTCCAAAAGAAACAAATCCATTGGTTTCAGTAGTCCAAGCAAGTTTATGAGAAGAATACGAACAAGGTCAAGAACCAGAGAGGAGGGACAATTTGTACACATACACTTGTCTCCAGACAAAAGGAGAAGAGGGAGAAGAGTCCAGAGGTCTCTATCTCCACCAAACAGAGCCTTATCAACACCTCCTCCCAGTAGGCCATTCTTTCAACCAAGAAGGGTGCTCAGGCCGATCAGGATGGCATAACCAAATCCATATGTCAATTTCACTGGCAGCATCCCACTTGCTTTGAATGCACAAAATCCAATCCCAATGGCAGCATTAAAGAGCATCCCATATTTCACTGGAGAAAACCAGACTTCTCCTGGTGACCATGTTTAAGACATTGCAAATGTCTGTACAATCCATGAGATCACTAAGATGGACATTGTAGTCAAGTTGCTAGCCTCTTCACTCAAGGGAAAAGCTTCACAATGGTTCAGAGCTTAGAAGTAGGATCTATTCGATCTTGGGACCATCTATGCACAACTCTTCATAACCAGTTTGGAGAGAAGGGGGATAACCTGTCCTTGTTGGAACAATTGACAACAATCAAAAGAGCTCCTAATGAGCAATTGAAAGATTTCAACCTTAGGTTTCAAAGGACACGGGACAAGATTCGATGTGATAAAGCCCACTAATAAAGGTGCCTTTTTATACTTTCTTAGAGCTTTAAATTCTGATATTGCTTTAATGATTTAGTCAATGGGGGGCACAACCTTACCTGTAGCCTATAGCCTATCCATAGGAGCTGAAATTGTTTAATCCAGGATAGCAAAATTGCTCCCAGGCCATCCATGCCTCTATACCCCAAATTAGGGAACCCAAGTACTAGCCAAACACCCACATTAGCCCCTGTACCTACTCCCAGGAGTCAAATCTCAGTTGAAGCCTCCACCTCATCATCTAACACTTCAAAAGAACTCCAGGAAGTCATGAAACAACTTCAGAACCTGGGGAATGAGTTAGTAACCATCAAAAGGTAGCAAGCTCAGAGTTCTAGGCCATATCAGCCTCAAGCTTAGTATCAGGCTAGACCCCAGTATCAACAAAATAGACCACCATCTTAGACTGTAAATCAGAGTCAAAACCAAAGACAACCTTAAGCTGCTAGACCTTTCAGGTCATATGATCCAAACACAACTTCAATATCAAGGGCATTGGTCCTAGCATAGAACAACATGGCACAAGAATATGATTGGTGTTTCCCATGCAATCATCCACACAACCAATCAATGTGCTTTAATGGTGTGCTAAATCAGGTGTTGATGGTGCAAACCAGTATGGTGCCATAAGTACCTAGCCAAGAAAGAGATCAACAAAAAGGAGTTCAGCAGGAGGGACCTCTAAGTGAAACTATGCTTGTTAATTGGCAAGCTGAGGACTTCTGTGGAGTGAATCGGTCCCCTTCTCAAAGTGTAGCTGCCAATACATGGTCCAAAAGGAGAAATATTGGAGAAGGTCAACCATTGAACTCAGGTAACCCTCAACCTTCCATCACTCCACAAGGTTTTGGTGCTCCAAATACAACTCCCAACATGCAGAACCAATCCAAGCCACCTTCCAAATCCACTCAAGCACCGGTTGTAACAACCCATGTGCAAGAAAAAAATGTGCCAGGGAAGGGGCAACAAAAGGATAGCTCATTCAATATCATTGAGCAAATGAAGAGGACAAGTGTGAACATTTCACTATGGGAGTCACTGGCCATTCCAGGGTAGAGGGATCTATTGCAGACTGCCATACAAAATTGGTCAAGCTCAAATCAACCCCTGAACTAACAAGAGAAAGTGCTTGCTAATGCACCTTAACCTGAGAGGAATCATGGAGAACAACAAGGTAAGAACCTAAGACCTCCTCCATTCTATGTTTCATTAATTATTGGGGACAAATTGGTGCACAATTGTATGATTGATTCTGGGGCAAGTAGTTCTATAATGCCCAAGCAAATAGCCTACCAACTGGGTCTCCAATATGAAGTCATCTCTAGAGGGGTAGTGCAATTAGATGGGACAACAGTGACAACTATCAAAATATCAAGGATCTCGAGCCTCACTCTGCGTGCCTTCCCAATGTGACCGTATTGCAAAACATGGCAGTCATAGAATTGCCACCACATTTTTCTTTGTGTTTGTCCAGGGACTTCACTGCCAAAATTGGAGGCTATTTGTCTGCTGATTGGTCACATATGCTCTTTAGAACAAGGTATGGGGTGAAGGCCACAATTAGATCTGATCCCATTGCTGATTATCATATTGAATCTTATGTGCCTAGCCCAATCAATGCCAACTACTCAGCTTTTGATCAAGAAGACCTCCTAAGCACTTGTGAAGTAGATACCAAGGTGGGTTGTATCCTAGACTTGACTCTCGAGGAGTGGGCTAAAGAAATACATGCTTTTGACCCCTATAAGGAGATGGAAGAATCTGAGCTAGGTGTCTACTGTATACATGAAGAGAATCATCCTCTTCCTGAACTAATTAAGCCATAATATAAAGATGACAATGAGGTATGGCAATTGTTCTTTGATGGCTTAAGAAGTAGACAAGGAGCTGGAGGAGGAGCTATGATTGTGTCTTCCAAAGGTATGAAATATTATTCGCCCTTGATTCTAGTTTTCTGCTCAAATAACACTTGCCAAATATGAGGCTTTAGTCCATGGTATTCATTGGGAAAGGAAGCTAGGAATCAAGAACTTCGCAAGTGTTTGGTGACAATGGCTGGTTGCCAATCAAGTCGAGAGGACTTAATGTTGTCAAGAATGACTTGCTCAAGAACTACAAGAGTAGGGTATGGGATCTCATTGAGGATTTCGAGGCCTTCAACATTGTATCCATACCCGGGAAAGAGAATGAAGCTGGCTGATAGGCTTGCGTGATTGGGGCAACACTTGATGTGGTTGAAAAAATCAAAGAGACAAAGAACAACCACATATTTATGTGATTGTGAGGCGGTAGTGCGGATAACAATACATCTTTGGCAGTGTTCGAAAATGATCAGTAGATCATTGATTTTTGCAAGAAGAAGATGAATTCTTAGCTAGAAATCAAAGTAGATTAGAGCAACAATATGGGAATCAAATAGTTCAACTACATACAAAAAAGCTTCCCAAAGGCTTGGTGACACGGAGTCTATCTTCAATCCTAATGATCGAGTTTCAAAAAGAAAAGGCTAACATACGAGATCAAAGGATAAGATTCGAGTTAATCCTAGTTGGTGAAGGCAAAACACTTCAAATTAACAAAGTAGACACCGAGTAAGAGAGGTATGAATTCATACAACTTTGCTAAGAATTTCCAGATGTATTTACTTGGACCTATGAAGACCTAAGAGGGTTCAACCCAAAGCTAGCACAACACACAATCAAACTATATCCACCGCTAAGCCCATCAAGCAAAAGTAGAGACCGGTCAATCCACACATTGAACCTCTGATGAAGAAAGAGCTAAATAAGTTGATAGAGGCAAGTATCATATTTCCAATCAAACATTCAAGTTGTGTTGTAAATTTGGTCCCAGTCAGGAAGAAGAATGGAGAGATTAGGTTGTGTGTAGATTTTCGAGACTTGAACAGAGCTTCTCTCAAAGATCATTACCCACTCCCTTCAATGGAGCAGATCTTGCAAGTGGTGTCTGGATCAGAGAGATTCTCCCTCCTAGATGGCTACTTAGGGTATAACCAGATCATGGTGAAAGAAGATGATCAGTTCAAAACAAATTTCACCACCAAATGGGGCACCTATGCCTACAAAAAAATGTCATTTGGATTGTCTAATGTTGGTGCCACTTTCCAAAGGGCTATGGATATGGCATTCAAAGGGCTAATCAACAAAATAGTGTTGATCTATCTAGATGACATTACCGTGTTCTCCAAAAATGTAGCAGACCACCTTTTTCACCTAAGGCAGGTGTTTTGAAGATGAAGGAGATTTGGGGTATCATTAAACCCTAAAAAATGCATATTCTTGGCCCATGAGGGCAGAATTATAGGCCATATTGTGTCTAAGGAAAGTCTGGAAATCGACCCAGAGAGAGTTGAAGCAATAAGAGTATTACCATTGCCAAGCCACAAGAAAGCTCTTCAAAGCTTCTTAGGAAAAATTGATTTTGTTCGAAGGTTTGTACCAAACTTTGCTTCCCTTGTTAAGCCAATAACGTTGATGTTGAAGAAGAGATTAAAATTGGTGGCGGTACTAAAGGAAAGGCAAGCTTTGAGGCCATCAAAGAAGCTATATCACAAGCCCGAACTCTTGTGAATCCATATTTCTCTCGAGGACTTCATACTTGTATGCCTTTGGTGGCAAAGTGAAACCATTTTTACAATCTTAGTTCAACAGAACAAAGAAGGTGCGAAACAACCAATTGCTTTCTTGATCAAGGCTTGGAAGATTATGAAGTGAGATATTCCTTCGTCGAATAGCAAGTCTTGGTAGTGATCAGAGGATTAAATAATTTTAAGCATTTGGTTTCAAACAATAAAATCCAATTGTTAGTCTCTGATGCAGGAGTTAAAGACTTCCTTCTCAGCAAGAATCTGAATGAAAAACATGCAGGGTGGATCACTCGTGTCATGGAGTATGCCATTGAGATCAAGGTCAATAAGCTGGTCCGTGGGAAGGGGTTGTGTGAAGAATTAGTCTTAGGTCAAAAGATGAAGCCCCAGATCAAAACAATTTTCTACTCTCAGAAACCTTCGTTTCGAGATTTCTTATGAAAATTGAGAGTGTAGACAGTCGGGCTCGTGAATCGAGGCAAGATCGGTATTAGATTGACGTTCTCAACTCCATGCCCAATGGATATGACTAAGCAATCGGTCTTTTCATCTAGCAGGCAGATACCCTTGTGAGTCACCAAATTGTTATCCATATTTCGCCCCGGGAAAAATATTGGATCAGCCACGATCCCGCATAGAAAGAACCTGAGAAATCTCATTTAGATCTTGTAAACAGTCGCAAAAGGACTCAACAATGGAGTGGCGAGGTCTGAGAAAGATTAAACAACCCTATGCAAGAAGAAACAACTCTATCAAGCCGTTTCCATGTCTTAAATCCATTTTGCAAGTTACAAGTAGACTCAACAATGGAATTGCAGGGTCAGAAAAGAAGGGGCAGTGCTGCAGAGGAACCAGGAGCAAGAAGGGGAAAAATGGTGAAGATTTGAAGTTTTCGGGCTCAAAACACTTCAAGAAAGAGTCCAAAATCGACTAAGTATGGAGGAGGCAACGGAAAGAACCACGTGTCTACACGACGCTTCTCCAAAGTTGGATCCATAAAGGGAGGCTCAAACTTGTGCCAACCCTCCATGTAGCAAATGGTCAAATAGAGTCAAAAGGTGGACAAGGTAGGTCTAAAAACTTGGCTAAGTATAAAATGCAAGCGGAGGTCGCCAAGTGTCAGCTTGGCGCATCTCCAAGAGTTAGTCCAAAGGCGGAGACCCAAATGAGCGTGAGCTCGCCATGTAGCCCAGAGTCCAAAAGGATAAGAGGGACCATTGAAAATTCCAAAGGATGGCGGAAGCTGCAAGTGTCAATCGGACGCTCCTTCGAAGAAAAATCCTAAGCGGGTTTCTAAGTGATCGTAGAGCCTCCACGTGTCCGGTCTCAAAAGAAAGGTAGGGTCGGAGTTGAATAGTCAAACATAAAGACAGGCCATCGGAAGTGGCAAGTGTCCAAAGGGCGCTCACTCAAGGATTGAATAGGGAGAGAGTTTCTAAACGAGTGCTAGAGGCGCCGCGTGTCCCGGTTAAGAAATATGCCCTCGCCCAAAGGGAAAAGTCGGCGTTTGAACCGAGTCAAGGTCAAAGCGGGAGTCGGAGGAAAAGGTGAAATTTTTCCTTTTGTCAAAAGGCACAGAGGTAAAAATTGAAGCGCATCTCCCCAACCAACCAAAGGGTGCCACATGTCCAAGCGGAGCGGCGGGCCATGGGAGTTTATGAATTTTGCATTTTTTGTGGAAAAGGGGGAAAAGATAAATCACGAGACCCATGAGCCTGATTTTCCCTAATCAACCCGCCACGTGTCCCACGAAATGAAGGGGCACATTTTTCAAATTGGTTTTCCCGCTCCCTTGTACGAACCCGATATAAATTTTAAAGGGGCATATCTTTCGACTCAAGGCTCAAAACATAGCAAATCTGACACCGTTGGAAATATCTCGGCCTCGCCCACACCATGGAGATATGAAACTTTAAGTTTGGGGAGGTTAGATGAGAGGAAAATGGAGAAACATCTTTGGGTCTTTAATGCAAGATCTATTTACCCCAACAACCATATCAGATTCGATCTTCTCTGTCGTTTCCTCCTCCTTCAAGGCGCCAAACCAGTGGTTGATGCGGTCATGATAGTTTTGGGGTAGATTTCGTAGGAGGCATTAATAGCAAGTGGCTGAATTTCGACTTGTTTTTCCCCTCTCTCTCTCTTTCTCCTTTATGTATTGAATCTATAAAAGTTGGGTGAAACTCATTGTAAAGGGTTGGACATTATTTTGTCTTTTACAGGCCCCCCTTCCCTTCTGGCAAGGAACTCGTGGAGTTAAGACCTTCCATTAAAAATGTAATACACTTCTCGCCTCCTAGCCATTTTTAATATATTGTATCAATCTGCAGAGTAATAAAACACGTTTTGTGATCGATTCTAGATCCTCTCTTGTCTTCTTTGCTCTCATCTAGTCTTTCATTACAAATCCGGTTATCTATGCTTGATTATTGTATGCATTTTATTTGGTTTGTGTCTATCAGCAAAACACATTTTCATCATTCCTTTGGTGCATCACCTCGTAGCTTAGTTTTTTTATTTCTTGTATTTCCTTCTATCCCTGTCTCCTTGGTAAGTTTTAGATTAGGTATAGAGATAAATCCTCTACAAGTTCTCATGTTTGCACCTAAATAGAGGAATAGGAACTAACCTTTAATCTAGAGAGTTTTCCCATTTTCTAAGTCCCACACTTTGGGGAAAACTCAATGTTCTCAAATCATACCAAATGACTCGCCTAGAAAAGCAGACCTAACTACTCATTTGGGGAGTCTTTGTGATTTTGCACTAACAGGCACTTTGAGATGGAATAGGTACTCATTAATATAATCTTCCAAAATAAAATAAAATGTCATCACTAGTCAAATATCATTAGCGATGGCAATTGTTTTAGATGGTGTTGGTTGAGGTGAAGGAAATTATGGCCCACACAAACCAAAAAAACATTACAATTCATACAATTGTCTAAGTGTTCCATTAATATTATGTTAGTTAGTTACTCACTAATGATCAAGATTAGGAGCTATTCAACTAAGACGTTCTTTTGGATCATATCCTAAGATAATGAAATTTCATAATAAATATTTCTCCATATAAGAAGAGACTCATTTAACAACAGATGATGAAATATAATTATTTTGCAGGGAACCGATAAATTTTGAACCTAATATGAGGATGATTATATAGATAGAATAATAAATTATCGTAGGATGACCTTTGAACAACTTTCTTGTCTAAATACGAAATTCCCTCATGTAGGAGTAGAGTTTCAAATGTAATAAGTACTTGTTATGTTTTATGTTTCTTCGGAGGTTCCATTCAAGGCCTCGTATTAGAATCTTGAGAAGATTCTTTGAGACTTTGTATGAACCATTTTTGAAAATGGAAATGGCTGAACCATTATCTGGATTTGGAGTACTATTTCTTGTTGAGAGATGATGGTGGTACAGAATGTTCATCGTAAAGGATAACCTAGAAGATGTTTTTTTCTAATGTATTATATTTAATTGGTAGTTCTTAGGTTGTTCAATTAATTAGGTCTTCATACCCTACTTATCTTTTGCGACTATATTAAAGTTGTAGGGTATTTTATTCATAAAAGAATATTAAAAGCATAGGAATACATCAACCTCGTCTCTTTTCGAATGGCAATGGATTTAGGAATATGAAAATTTCAATCATAAAATAATTCTTATGTTGGTTGCCTATTCTAAAATTTTATAATGCTCCTTACATTGAGGTATCATGGGTGTATCTCTCAATTTATATAATGGATAGATTTGTGATATTTAATATTTATTTTGTAGAGTAATTAGATCATGGATTTGTTTACCCAAAGCAAAAGTTAAATATAATGATTGTAAATTTTTTCAATCATTTTTATTCTTGAAAATATTTTGCATAAAATTATTATCAATTCTTGCCACCTATGTTCAAATTACTAAAGGAGGTTTTTGAAATCCCTTCTCAAATATAACCCAATAAAGGGTTATGAATAAGGGATAGGAGTCAATAGTTGTGCACCCAAATTGAGGGGTGTATAACACACATATAAATACATCAAATTTTGAAAAAAAAAAACCCTTTAATAGATTTTTTTCCTTAATTTAAATACTTTTTTGAGCATTTTTTATTTTATGGAAAGTGGTTTTAAATGGATTTAAATCAAGTAGTTTTCCATACAAAGGAAAAAAGGGTGGACCATTAGTAGGGCATTATGTCATGCATTTTTTTCCACTTATGTGGCATCATGTGATTGGGTGATTCTTTGATGTGATTTGATGTGACACATTTTATTAGCTACTTTTTTCAAATGTTGAATGACAAATGTACATGTACTAGTCACTCACTTCACAAATACCCTCACCATTATTGGTCCATGCTCCACTATTGGCTCCTCTCCCTTAACCTCCTCATTTATACATGTTTTAGAATCTTAACCACATATGGTTTCTTTATTATTTTATACACACTTGAAGTAGGAGGTATCATATATTATGGAGTCTTGTTCTTGATAAAAAAATCTCATTTTCCCAATATTTTGTTTATCAAGTTTTATCCTTCAATTTCGGACATGGAAAGATGGTTTTTTCGAAACCCTATATAAAAGATCCTTTCACATGACATGTAGTTTTCCTCAAGGATTCTTCATTGTTATCTACAAAATGTACATAGATTTGGCATATTTTATGAGGGGAAATTCACTTTTTATTTGTGGAGAATTAAACTCAATTGTTGTTCTAAACAAATAGTTGCCATACAATTTCCATATATAAAAAGGTTGTGGTGAATAAATTGTGTAAATGCAATTCAATTTGAAGACAAAAAAGGAGTTCTTAAGGTGGCACATCTCCAAATTTGTATGATCATTGAGAAATGCTTCTTCCACTATGCTCCATATCATCGCTGCATGATCGTTCTTAGCAAGCGACATGGCCATTATCGTAGTTGTTCTTGTTGTCACTCTACCACCTAAATGGTTTCCTCCTCCATCATACCATAACATGGTTGGGTTGTGCCAACCAATCATGATAATTTTCTTATGTTGGATTTAGTCATTTCTTCATGTGGAATAGATTTTTACTAGGCTAATGCCCAAGTGAATGAAATTACTATATAGGCATAAAAAATGTTGCAAACATATGGCGAGATTCCTTAACTAAAGTTGATGACCTTCTTAGCTTTTGGTGGGGTGACACATTGGAAGATCATGATTCGTTTGTGTCTAGGTTTTTAATTCTCATGTTTAGTTTGATGATCCTTTTACAATCTTTGTTCAAGTATGTGAAACCACTTTCATAATGCTTAATTAATGTTTAACCTCCTTGGTTAAATCATCCAATTTAATGCTTTTGAAAATTTGATATCTTTCTACTCGCTTTAATAAGTTGTAACATTTATTTTATGTAATATAATTAAGTCAAAATATTGGTGGTAACAAAGTTTCTTGGGTTCTAATACGCCTACCACATGTTAATGATACAAATAAGATACCAAAAAAATCTATAAGATTTTTTTTTTTTTAAACATATCGATTAAAATACTCCTATCTAGATTAAAAGTAAAATAAGTAGAAACATTAAACCTAATTTCCAAAAAGACAAACAATACCCGACCTTTGGCTTGTCTATAAAACGATAAATACCGAAAAATTCTCAAAAAAATAAAACAAACAAATATCTTTAAAATAGAAAAATTAACGTTTGTCAAACGCGTTTTGTCAAATTTATGCTTAATAGGTTACATGGGTGAGCTCCCGGCCTCAACCAACTGTAAGGCACGTGCGAGGATGACAATTTTGTATGAAAAAATCAACCATTAGGAAATAAACATTATAAGGGCGTGGTCCCATGGAGCGTCTCCATAAAACCACGCTCCAAGTCTAGTAGGCGAGAATATAACTATTATGAAAATAGTGACTCGTCATACCTAAATTAGCCATACTTATATTAGATAGCAGTTTCGACAAACTAGAGGCGTTTCTCAGCATTTTTAGCCTCACGTTTTTAAAAAGCCATTGAAGAGGACAGCTGGATTACAGGTGGACTAGCCGTTTGAGAATAGAAGCATATAAGCTGCTGTGAGAGATTCTTTTCAAGGCTTTGTGGTGTCACAACTCGCACAGAAGATTGTTTTCTCTGGTCTGAATTATTTCCCTTGTTTGAGGTTTTGTTCCTGGTCTCTTCTTCTTTATCTGTGTTTGCCTTTTGAAAATTTGAGTTTTCCTTTCCATGTATTTTCTGTGTGTGTGTGTGTGTGTTCTTTGATTTTCTGCGCCCATTTTTCCTGTGTGCATTTTTGTTTTAAATTTCTATGTGGTATTTTCTGTGGACGCCTTTAGCCTTTGTATTAGATTCTCAAATAACTTTGTTGTTCTATCGAAGTTTTTATGGAGCAGACCATGTCCGAATAAAACAGGGCATGGAGGAGATGAAGGAAGCTCTTCTACCTCAATAATCCTTGTTAAGTTTGGTAAGTACTGTACAGTTTTTATATTTGTTACAGTTTCTTCTTAAATTTTTCAAAATCAGAGGTTTTAAATTCTTTTTTAAAGATTCTATAATTGTTTACATTAGTTGCTTGTCTTGCGTATTTCATTTCTTTTAATATATGGTTGGTTATTGATTCGTTATGTAACATGTAATTAAATGGTTAAACATAGTTAGTGCGATATAGTGAAATGATTTTAAAGAAGAGAAAGCACTAGTCCTCTCCAGTGGATGAAATTCGCAATGATAAATATGATCTGATTTCTGTTACTCCCTGTGACATGTTCGTCTTTAGGGCTGCCCTTTTCTCATCAAATTATTTTTCCAACCGACTGTGAGGAAGGGGATTTGTTCCTTACAAGAGGGTTCAATGTCTATTTTCATTCATGTACTAAGGAAACAAGTTGTGTGCAAACATTCCTTCAAAATATCTTCAAAACAGAGTTAATTTTTTTCCGCATGTCTGCATTCAATAAGCCTCTTCTTACTGTTTTTGGTGTCCTACCATTTTGAATTAATTGTCTAATCAATCATGTATAAATGCATTCTCATTTATGATCCATCCATCTGCAATGGTTTTAATCTTCCCCTGCTTTGAATCTGTACTCTCAAATTTCTCCTAAATAAGACAAGTTTTATGTTTATAAAGCAGATGACATCTAATATGAGTTCCTCCTGCTTTATAAAATTTTGCCCCTGTTCTTCAGCTGCACAGATTCAGCGGCCTATCACTACTCATATATAAACATAGATGCTTCGGACTTTAAGGGCATTATTCTTTTTTGCCCTCAAATTTCTCCATTGTTTATCTACACATTCTGCAGACTGGAAGAAGAGATCCAATGTATTTCTCATATTTACGATTGATTTTCCTTTTGTCACACCTTGGTTTCTTTCTGGATTTATTCTCATAGAACCATCTGCTCTAATTTTTGTGTCCCTCCCTGCTCAGCACCTCAAGTTTGAATACCTCTCGAGTGTTTCCATGATTTGATTTTAGGGATTTAGCGATTATATATGGAGCACCCTATATTTTTCTGATGTTAGTCATTGCATAATTGTATGGAAAACACCAAGGTCCCATTCTGTTGAGCTTGTTCAGCCTACTGGGATAGAGTGTTTTTCCTATCACTTTGTTTGATGTAGTAAACATGGCATGTTTTTAGTAGTAAAACAGAGGTGTTGGGGTGTAAGTATTACTGGGAATCCACATTATAATTTGTTTTAACCATTGAATACTTATGATGCACTTAGCCTACTCTGCCTTATTGTCTTCGGTTTTCATTTTTCTATCTTTTGGTCTTCGCCGGGATTGCACAATTATTCATTTTATTTGATAATCTGGTTATACCATGAAAAACATAGTTTCAGTTCTTTTAGTTTTTGACCCTCTATTTGGAATAATCATAATAAATAAAAGGAGATATATTAATTAAGGTTACTCCATCCAAAACTAAAAACAACATAAAATGAAAAGGTTAGCTAAATTGACAAGTTTTATAAAATTAAAAGGGGACAGTGTAACCTTCATTTCTTTCTATTTTATTGAAAGAGAGTAATTTTAGGAATCCAGCTTATTTTTTTTTTTTAGGCATTGAATTGTATTTAGTTTAGTTCATAGTTTCTCTTTTTTTTTTTTTTTAATGAGTAGTGCGCACTCATTGGGCACTAGATTATATAGATTGTCGGCATCTCTGCTCATATTTTGGAGGAAGTATATAGTGGATTTACAATTACGAGTAAGCGTACAACTAAACTAGTGATCACCTTCAGCCTAAACAACTACGAGTAAGGGGCATCCACACCGTCAAAGTCTCCGTATCGGGTATCTCCAGGCCTTGCACTCAGCAAGATTTGATCCTTGGTGGGCTTTATCAAAGCCAATCAACTTCACCAATGAACCAAGGGGCCTTCAATTTCTCGGTACTTTTTAATGATTTTCCAAGACATAAAAATGGCCAGAAATGGCCAACTTAAACGTACATGTCAAATAAAAATAATGTTAAACTGAACCAATTTTTCTTTCTTTGTATTTTCGAAATCTGAAAATATAGGGCATGCTAGTATATCACATTTGCATCAAAATCAGAAGCAAACCACAAAGTAACTTGATAAACTAAACCTTGAAGACAGTCTCAAGATGTAATAAACCGATGCTTTAAAACATTCCTAGAAATTGACAGTCACCTATGCTTGTATCGTATTTTATCAAAATGAAACATCTTTGTTTTAAATTATACTTAGAAGGCAAATTTGGATGGATAAAACAATTATCCACCATCAAAATCAATTAGGTAACAATTAGAAGTTTTTTCATTGTCTTTTATGTCTATTTTTTTCAAAAATGTATTTTTCTTTTGGATTTATTCCTTTAAACTGAACACAAAGCTCTAATATCTTAATAACTGAAGCTTATTTCATATTTAAGAAGCTACGATTAAGAAACATGAAAGCCTGGTTCTATCTATTTGGAGACCCGGTTTCAATATTTAACTCTCCATATCCAATATCTATATCAGATATCCTTTAGATACACGGTATATTTTTCCTGATACATGATATTTTTTGTGCCCCTCCTCCACACTACACTGATTATTGTTGTGTTTGATTTTCTGGAGTTTTATATGGTATTTGTTCCCCCTCCTCCACACTACACATTGATTTTTGTTGCATTTGTTTTTCTGGAGTTTTATATATCTTGAGAGAAAATGAGTAAAGGAGAGTGGCCTGCTGTGGGAATTGATCTCGGGACCACATATACTTGCATGGGGTGTGGCAAGGAATTGAAACCTAACAAATGCAAAGAGGCTAATTCGAAGGAGAGTATCAAACCGAACAGTGCAGAGTGACATGAAACTACAGCCGTTCAAGGTTGTTTCTGGACCTGGGAAAAGCCAATGATTTGTGATTCCTAGTACCTACAAAGGAGAAGACAAGCTATTTTCTGGAGAAGAAATTTCCTTTAAAGATGAAGGAGATCGCTGAGGCGTATCATGGAAGCACAATGAGAATGCTGTCGTTGCCATTCCTGCATATTTCAATGATTGTCAGAGGCAGGCAAGGCGTCATTGCTGTGCTGAATGTAATGAGAATAATTAATGAACCTGCCAATGGTCTTGACAAGAACGGCACATCTGTTGAGGTGGAACATTTGATATGTCTGTTTTTGACTATTGAAGACGACATTTTCGAAGTTAAAGGCCAGGGACACGATTTTAAATCATTTCAGTCAAGAGTTTAAGAGGAAATAGAAGAAGGATTGATAACTTCTTTTGAGAGAGCAAGGTCTTTTGAGAGGAGTATTGACTGTTATAATTACATGGTCTTTTTCAAGTATCCGGACAATCAAACAGGGGTGTTGATTCAAGTTATTAAAGGGTGTTCCTCAGATCACTGTCTGCTAATGGTATCCTTAATGTCTCTAGTGCTATTGGTATCCTCAATGTTGATGCTAATGGTATCCTGAATGTCTCTGCTGAGAAGAAGATTGACAAGGGTATGACAGATTAGAAAAGAAATACAAGGCAGAGGATGAAGGATCGAAGATAAATGTTGAAGCTAAGAACTCCCTCGAGATCTATGCATAAAATATTAGAAATACTATCAGAGATAAAAAGATTGCAAGAAAATTGGATCGAGCTGACAAGAAAAAGATTGAGGACAAAGAGTTTTGTAGGCAAACTGAAAGAACTGGAGGCCATATATGCTAAAATATATCAGGGCAGAGACGATGCTAGATTTCTTGGAGATTCGGCAAACGCTGACACTGGTGAAGGCGGTCCTGACCCCAAGATTGAGGAGGCAAGTACTGATTCTATTATTCAGAAACACCTAGATCGATATATTTTATGTGGAATTTTCTGAAAGACTCAGCGGCATAGGAAGGTTACAGGTTTGAATTATTTCTCATGTTTTTAATTACGGTAAGTTCTGGGGTTTGTTTGTGGTGATGTTTATTCTTTTTGTGTGCGTCTGACTTTCTTCCACTCTCTTTTTCTGTGTGTGAGATTTTCCAAGAACTTTTTTCCGTTGTATTTTTCTCATTTGTGATTTTGGTAAACACTTTTAGTTTTTGTTGTGTATTTTCAAATAATTTCACGTCTTTTATGCTTGAGTTTTGGGGAGAAGCCCATGTGTGGAGGTGATAAAAAACAAAAACCAGAGCTAACTTAAATGTAAAAGGTAATTAAATGTTTAAATATAATTATTTAAAATAATTATTAAGATAATATGAAAAAATGTCAAAAGAAAATTTGTATCTTTTTTTTGTTGAATGGTGGGTTCTTTAAGAGCCAAACATCTTTCACCATTCAGTCAAACACCATTTGATGAAAATTTATATCTTTGAGTTTTGATGGGTGAAAAAAAAATTAAAACAAAATAGAGATCAAATGTTCAAACATAAATTATTGTCTAGTTTACTAAATTTGTGTATGTTTTTATTTTTGTTTTGGATTGTTATTTTTCTTCACATTTTCTTCAATCCATGTAAAAGAAGGGATTTGTTTCTTAAAAAGGGTTTAACGTTAATTATTTTGTATGACCTTGAAATAAACTAGCATACCTATCTTAGAAAATCTGTGTAAAAGACATTGAGAGGTATCATTCTCAAGGCGTATTTTGGTGTATTTTGCATAGAAGTCTTGAGAATGATACCTCTTGGTGTATTTTGCATAGATATTCTAAGATAGGTATGCTAGTATTTAATTTATCAACTATCTTACTATATATATAACCATCAAATTTTGAATATACATGTCATTTTCATGTTTAAATTAAATATTTACTCATCAATCATGATACCTCTTGGCGTATTTTGCATAGATATTCTAAGATAGGTATGCTAGCATTTAATTTATCAACTATTTTGCTATATATATAAACATCAAATTTTGAATGTACATGTCATTTTCATGTTTAAATTATATATTTACATGTTAATCATGACGGTCATATTTTAAAAATGATTGTATTTTGACATCTAAAATGATTGAAAATGTTTGAAAGCCTTGCAAAATCCAACACTACGAGTTGATTGGAAGGGATTACTTATATAGAAAGGATAAAAATAGAACAACAAATAAAAATAGTAGAGTGACAAATACATATTAAAAAAAAAACGTTGGTGGAGGGAGAAATAATCATTGAGATCAAAGAAATGTGTGTAGGTGAAGTTGTGAATAAATAGAGCGGGGTTTATGAGAAATCACTTGGAATCCATGGCAAAAGCATACGAATAAGCGAGTATCCAAGACTCTGTGAGCAAGAAGAAGAGGAAAAGGCAAAACGAGACCAATGAAGACGGGTTGAAAATGGAGGTGTTTTAACATTCATTTTTCAAGTTGGGCAATAGATATGAAGGTCCATTTAGGTCCAATATTCTTCTGTTTCTTAATAATATGCGGACAACGCTTCAAAGGTTGAGATATACCTGTTGTTTTTGCTAAAAATTGGCGCCTTCAATTTTCAACCGAGGGCTCAAATGATATTGATAATTCGATCACAATGAATGTGTTAGAGGTTAATGTGGTAGAAGATATTTCAGAATCTTTTAACTTGGAGTTCTATGATCTCGCATGGAAAGAAAATCTAATATGTAGAAAATGATATCACTTCATCATAGCAAGAGTTAGAGAGATGAGTAATCTTGTAAGCCTTTCAAAAGATCCAAATCACCTACTACACGACCTCATCCATTCCAATGGATATGGTCACTTGCTTAGACTAAATGGTCGGGAAGGCGGTTCACAGTTCTTTTCAGGGTTTGCCATCATGATTTTTTGGGACAGGATATGCATCATAGTCTGTGCCAGAAAAATTAGTGTAATGGATGTTTCTAAGAAGTATGGAGTGGATTATCAATTGTTGCATATATTATAGAAAGAGAACACATGGTATGACAATTGGGGTTAATTATTATTTTTTATGTTGACCCAAAATATGAACTACTCATGCCATTACAAACATGGTTCACATAGTAGGAATGTCTCTCGACCTAATAATTCATATGTACATTAAAATTTTAACTGCCGCAGTAGATTAGTCCTTTTATCAACGAGTTTGATGTAATAAAGGGGTGTAAGTTTACTTAAAATCTAAATTCTTTTATATTTATTTTATTCATTAAATTATTATAATGAATTATTTGAGACAATAATAAAGTAGGGGTATGAGTTTAGTCTCAACCTACATATCCTTTAATTTGTACATTAAATTTTTAACTGCTAGGAGTAGATTAGTCCTTTTATCAACGAGTTTGATGTAATAAAGGGGTGTAAGTTTACTTAAAATCTAAATTCTTTTATATTTATTTTATTCATTAAATTATTATAACGAATTATTTGAGACAATAATAAAGTAGGGGTGTGAGTTTAGTCTCAACCTACATATCCTTTAATTTGTTTGAACTATTGTTTTCAACTTTTTATCTCTTACTTTATTCAAAATATCATTTTCATATTTCTTCTTCTAAGTGTGGATTGTAGAATTAGTTATTTTATTTAGAAAATTCTACTCTTTTAGTCATATCTTTGTGGTGCCAATAACTTTAACCCGATTTTTACGCGAGAGGCGTTCCTACGATGGCATCCGGGACTACAATGGCGTGAGTGGTTAATTTTTGGACCGACATCAAAAAAAGAATAAACCCCAATTGCCATACCATGTGTGTCCTTTCTATAATGTATGCAACAATCGATAATCCACTCCATACTTCTTAGAAACATCCATTAGAATGATTTTTCCGACACAAAGCATGATGCCTATCTTGTCCCACAAACTCATGATTTCAAACCACGAAAGGAAATGCGAACCACCTTCCTAATCGTTTAGTCTCGAGTAAGTGACCATATCGATTGGAATGGATGAGGCCGCACTAGGTGATTTGGATCTTCTAAAAGGCTTGCAAGATTACCCATCTCTTTGTCTTATGCTATGATGAAGTGATATTGTTTTCTACAAACCTGAATTTTCTTTCCATTCCCAGGTGGTCGAGAACTTCAAGTCGAGAAGATTCTAGAAGCTCTTACGCCACATTCTTCTCTAGCACATTCACATTCACCATGATCGAATTATCATTATCATCTCGAGCCCTCGGTTGAAAATTGAAGGCCCCAAATTTAATTAAGAACATGAGGGAATATATCAACTTTTGAAGCGCTATTTGCATATTATTGAAGAAACAAAAGAATTTTGGACCTAAAAGGACCTTCATATATATTGCCCAACTTGAAAAATGAATGTCAAGACACCTCTATTTTCGGCCCATCTTCATTGATCTCACTCTGCCTTTTCATCTTCATCTGTCTCACAATCTTAGATACTTTATTTATTCTTATGCTTCTGCCATGGATTCCAAGTGATTTCTCATAAACCATGCTCTGTTTATTCACAACTTCACTTGCGCGCATTTCTTTGGTCTCCATGATATGTATTTACTACTATGCTATTTTTATCTGTTGTTCTATTTTTATCCTTTCTATAAATAATCCTTTCCAATCGACTCGTAGTGTTGGATTTTGCAAGGTATTTAGATGTTTTTAGTCATTTTAGATGTCAAAATACACTCATTTTTAAAATATGACCGCCATGTTTAAAAGGTAAATATATAATTTAAAAGTCAATATACATTCAAAATTTGATCGTATATATATATATAGATATATATATATAGAGAGAGAGAGAGAGAGAGAGAGAGAGAGAGAGAGAGAGAGAGAGAATAAATTAAATACTAGCATACCTATCTTAGAAAATCTATGTAAAATACGCGGAGAGGGATCATTCTCAAGGCTCCTATTCCACTTATTTGTGGAATCAAATATAGACGCCTTGAAAAATATACCTATCGACGTATTTTACATAGATTATCTCGAATAGATATGCTAGTATTATATCCAAAAGTTTTGAATAATTGTTTTTCTATTTTATTTAAAATGTTATAAAATTGTATTTTCTATAAAAATAAAATTAAGAGAAAGAATATAACAAATTCAACTAATTTTTATGTTAAAATTTGATATGCACAAAAAAGAAACTACAAAATAATATATAATTATAAAATGTAGTGAATAAGTTAACTATAATGTTTATTTATTCACACATTATAAAAATATTAATATTATATGTAATTTGTTATTTTGATTGAATTTGTAATATTTAATAACGAGTTTAGAGGAATATACTCTAAATCATTAGGGGAACAACCTTCGGGAATTATTTGTGCAGGGTTGACAACGGTGCGGAATTAGTTAATATTAATCTATAATATAACCTATAAACATTTATGAATGGTGGACAATACATGAAGAGGTTGTTGTAGAGAATATGCATAATATGGAATTGTTGATATGATTTTTTTATATAAAATTTATTAATGTATTTTGTATTTTTATTTTTGTGCATTGTTTATAATTTATTTAGATTGTAATTTATGTAAGAAAGGTGGATGGAATGGATTATGTCAATATTGGGCTATTTTATTGTGTAAGTTTTAAAAATGTATTTTCAATTTTTATTTGTGAAGATTAGTTTTTGTAAATTTTATATTTATAATTTTTAAAAATCCATTTCACGATTTTATAATATGGAATATGTTTTATAACAAATAATTTGATTAAAAAATTAATCTACTTGATACTGAGCTTTTTCATTTTTCTAGTAATATTCACCTATTTCTGTTTTTAATTTTATCTATTGTGTAATAAAAGAAATAACAAACAATAGCACATAGTTATATGCATCAAAACTAACCGGTGCACTTAAATGAACTTTAATATTCCATCTTCCATTTAGTTTATGATTTTATGAGAAGGTAATGAGACAAAAATTCATATACTTGATACACTTTTTCATTTTTCTAGTAATATTCACCCATTTCTATTTTTAATTTTATCTATTGTGTTATAAAAGAAAAAGTAAGCCGATAGGACATAGTTAAATGCATTAAAACTAACCACACTTAAATGAACTTTAATATTCTATCTTCCATTTAGAAGGTAAAGAGACAAAAATAGATCTTAAAAAGGTGGAATAAATTGCGTAGTTGACATATTTTATTGTGTAAATTCTAATAGTTTATTTAAAGTTGAATTTGATTTGATTGTTTTTCTTTATAATCAATTGATTTTTTAATCTATAATTTTGTATTTAGAGACAATAGATGGTGACATTTTGATTGTATCGCATTAGTAGTTTGATATGTTTTTATATTTTCCTAAATTATTTTCACCGATTCGACTTTCTTATTTTTTTAAGCTCTAAAAAAAAGAGCATAGTATTTGAAAAAAATAATTTAAAAAAATTAGTGTATTTGATATGATCTACTCTTTTATTTTCTTAATAAGTTTCAGCAATTTAAGAGATTCAAAATTTACCATGTTAAGCGAAATAATTGGCATATTTTCATTTATTTTATGATTTTATGATTGGGTTGGTGTAGATATGTGGTATAATTTATCATTAGTTGAATATATATATTTTTAGATTAAGAGAAGAAATTAAAAATCACAATTCAAAAGATAATTAAAATAATTTATTCATTTTTAATCATAGTTTTTAGTTTTTAGTTGTAGGAAATTTATTTTTATGATTGGAAGATTGATTGGTAAATTTATCTATATATATTTATATAAGTGGTGTCTTATTGGAAAAGTTACTAAAGGGTGAAGTGGTAATGCAAAGGTTGGAATTAGGTTGTATTTATAGAGTAGAGTAACAAAGGATGTGGATTATCTGGAAACGATGAGAGAGAGGAGTAGTAGAGGTGTGTGTAGTGGTAGAGGTATGGTGGTGATAGTGTGGGCATCAAAGTGAAGGGATGAAGTGGGAGGAGCCGAGAGATAGAGGAGTAGTAGAGGTGTGTGTAGTGGTAGAGGTATGATTGGTGATATGAAGGGGTGAGTGAGAGGAGTGGAGGTTGGATTTGGGTGACAATTGAAGTAAAGGGGAGATGATGGAAATAATGAGAGAGGAAGGAGGAAACTCGAAGTGTGGGGGTTTCAGTGTAGGGATTAAGAGGAAATTGGAAGTGTGGATGTGGGATTTGGGTAATGTTGGAATTCAATAAGAGATGATGGAAATGGTGAGAGGATTAGTGCGAAGGTTTCAATTGTGGATTGAGAGGAAGGAGGAGAGTGGAAGTGTGGAGGTTGGAGTTAGGTGAAAATGGAAATGTAAAGGAGACAATAATGATGAGAGAGGAGTCAATGATGTTAGTGTGGACATTGGAATGCAATCATGAAGAGGGAGTAGGGTGGCCATAGTGAAGAATGGAGTTGGTCAAAATGAGAAATGCAAGATAGATGGAAATTATGAGAGATTCTTGTTAGAGATATGTATGATGATGGTGTGGAGATTGGAAGTGAAAACTAGATGATGGAAATAATGGGAGGATTAGTGTGAAGGTTTCAATGGGATTGATAGTAAGGATGAGAGTGGAAGTGTGTAGAGGTTGGAGTTAGGTGAAGAGGGAGTAGGGATTAAGAGGAAATTGGAAGTGTGGATGTGGGATTTGGGTAATGTTGGAATTCAATAAGAGATGATGGAAATGGTGAGAGGATTAGTGCGAAGGTTTCAATTTAGGGATTGAGAGGAAGGAGGAGAGTGGAAGTGTGGAGGTTGGAGTTAGGTGAAAATGGAAATGTAAAGGAGACAATAATGATGAGAGAGGAGTCAATGATGTTAGTGTGGACATTGGAATGCAATCATGAAGAGGGAGTAGGGTGGCCATAGTGAAGAATGGAGTTGGTCAAAATGAGAAATGCAAGATAGATGGAAATTATGAGGGATTACTTGTTAGAGATATGTATGATGATGGTGTGGAGATTGGAAGTGAAAACTAGATGATGGAAATAATGGGAGGATTAGTGTGAAGGTTTTAATGCGAGGATTGATAGTAAGGATGAGAGTGGAAGTGTGTAGAGGTTGGAGTTAGGTGAAAATGGAAATGAAAGGAGACAATAATGATGAGAGAGGAGTGAATGATGGTAGTGTGGACATTAGAATGTAGTCATGAAGAGGGAGAGGGTAGCCACAATGAAGAATAGAGTTGGTCAAACCGAGAAGTGCAAGGTAGATGGAAATTATGAGAGATTAGTGTTAGACATATGTAGGATGATAGTGTGGAGATTGGATTTGGGAGAAGATGAAAATGAAGTGAGATAGAGTGAGAAAGAGTAGAGAATTCAAGAATGAAATGTTAGAGGTATGTGAAAAAGGAAATGAAATGGATATCATGGAAATGATGAGAGAGGAGTGGTAGAGAGCTATGTGAAGGTATTAATGTAAGGATAAAAAAGGAGGATAACAAAGGTGTGGAGGTTAGAGTTAGTTGAAGATAGAAATGAAAGACAATAATGATGAGAGGGGAGTGAATGATGGAAGTGTGTTCGGATGTAGTGATGAAGAGGGAGTAGGAAATTATGAGAGATGAATATTAGAGATATGTGAATATGGATTTATGAAAGACAATAATGATGATAGGCGTGAATGATGGCGGTGTAGACATTGGGATGTAGTGATGAAGAGGGAGTAAGTTAGCTATAGTGAAGAATTTGGAAGGAAATGGAAATTACGATAGATGAGTGTTAGATATATGTCCGATGATAGTGTGGAAATTGGATTTGGGAGAAGATGGAAAAAATGAGAGAAGGGGAGAGGGAGGGGAAGGGGAGGAGTAGGGAGAGTGACGAAGGAGTGAGAGGGGGGAGAGGAGGGACAAGAAAGAGAGAGATTAGTGTTAGAGATATGTATAGATGGAGGTAGGTGTTGGCCCAGAATGCAGAATATTGGCTAAGGACGAGAAGGTGCGTGGGCGTGCGGGACCTAGTTAAAGAAGCATGCGTGAGGTTGAAGGCGTGTAAGGAAGGGTTATAACAAGGTTTTATATAACACATGGCATGCACGCAAGTAAAGACAAGTTTTGGACTTAGCCATATTCGATGTTCCTGGAAACACATGAGAAAAATGTGACCTTTGTGGATAAGGTGCCAGCCTAACGACTGTAGTATCTAAAAGGGAATATTCTAGGAATGCGATGGAAGGTTCTAGAAGACATCATTGCAAAGAGTGGAGAGCTTGGATCTGAGAAGGCATGCTCCCATGGAGGACCACTTTGACACTTGGCAACCGATCTATAACTTCATAAAGGCATGGTGGTGGTTTTTAAGGTTATAAATACAAGCGCTCGATAGAGGAAAATATATATAGAGAGAGGTAAAGCTCTAAAAAAATATAATGGAGGGTTCTAGGGGTTAGGGATTAGGAGAACTCTAGGAGTGATGGCACATTTAGAGGGATGGGTCTGCAATCATTTTTGTAATGTGATGAACATAGTGTAGTTCTGATGCATGACTTAGCTCTGTATGGTTATATGAGGGTCTTATTATGACCTCAAGGGATGTAATGTGGTTATTGAATATGTTAATATGAATATAAGGCTCTATTATGAATCATATGTGTGTTCAGGAATATAATCCTTATGCATTTCCTTTATGTATGAACCATTTCCATATGTTGTTTGTTATTTCTCTTTTCTAGATGCAATGAGATGACAACTCATTCTAGGTTCTTATAATGTTGTATAGTTCTTTTATGTCCTTCTACATTTGATTATCTGTCATAAGATGATGCATTCTCACAAGACTCACATAAAGGAGAGACTTGGTGCCCGCGTGTGCCTCGGGTGAGTGCCCAATGCCTACTAGGTGATAGGCCAACGCGCATGGGATTAGACTATTTGTCTAAGGGTATAAAATATGACTACAACAGAGAGAGAGATAAGGGGTAGGGGACGAAGAGTGAGGTAAGAAGAAAGAGTGAGATGGATAAGGGGAGAGAGAGAAGGGGTGGGAGAGGGTGGAAGAGGAGAAAAAGAGAGGTTAGTGAAGAATGGAATTTGGTGAACTCGAGAAGTGGAAGGCAGATGGAAATAAGGAGAGATTGGTGAGAGATATGTATGAAAATAGTGTGGAGATCGATTTGGGAGAATATGGAAATGAAATGAGAAACGAGGGGATATAGAGGTGAGAGAAATTATAAGAGATGAGTGTTAGAGGTATGTGAAAATGGAAATGAGATGAAGATGATAATGCTAAGAGTGAATGGTGATAGTGTGGAGATTTGATTTGGGAGATTACAAGAGATGAGTGTTAGAGGTTTGTGTAGAGGGAGGGTGGAGAGGGTGAAGGTGGAGGAGAAGGAGAGGAAGAGGAAGGGAAGGGGAGAGAGCGATAAATAAATGGGGAGGGAAGGGGCGAGGGAGAGAGAGTGAGAGAGGGGGATAAGGAGAGAGGGTGGGGGATGGGGGAGACAGGTGGGGAGGAACTTGGAGAAGAGGGTAGAGACAGAGGACAAGATTGAAAAGGTTGAAGTGGAGAGGGGAAGGGATACATAGGGAGAGAAGGGATAGAGAAGGAGAGGAGTATGGGGGAGGGAAGAGAAGGGTGATATAGAAGGAGGTAGAGGTGAGAGAGGGGGAGGGAGAAAGGGGAAAGTGGGGTGGGTGTGGAATGGGGAAGAAGAGGGTGGGAATGGGGAAAAGAGGGGGTAGAGAGGAAAGGGTAGAGGAGGTGGAGGTGGAAGGGGAGGGAGATGGAGGCGGGAGAGAAGAAACAAGAGGACGTGGGAGGGAAGAGGAGGGTCATAGAGGAGGTAGAGGTGAGAGAGAGGGGAGGGAGAGAGGGAGAAAATAGAAAGTGAGGTAGATGTGGAATGGTGAAGAGGGTGGGAATGGGGAAAAGAGGGGGAGAGAGGAAAGGGTAGAGGAGGTGGAGGTAGAAGGGGAGGGAGATGGAGGGAGGGAGAGAAGAGATAGGAGGATGGGGGAGGGAAAAGGAGGATGATAGAGAAGGAGGTAGAGGTGAGAGAGAGGGGGAGTGAGAGAGGGAGAAAAGGGAAAGGGGTCGGTTTGGAATGGGGAAGAGGAGGGTGGGAATGGGGAAAATAGGGGGAGAGAGGAAGGGGTAGAGGAGGTGGAGGTGGAAGGGGAGGGAGATAAGGGAGAGGAGCAGGGGTGAAAGAGAGGGGGAGGGAGAGAGGGAGATAAGGGAGAGTGGGTGGGTAGGGGATGGGGAGAGAGGGGGTTAGGAATGAGAGAAAAGAATTGAGAGAGAGGAAAGGGTAGAGAAGGTGGAAGTGGAAGGCGAGGAATATGGAGGGAGGGAGATAAGAGAGAAGGAGATGAGGAAGAGGGAGAGAGGAGAGGTGGTGGTGAAGGAAGGAAAGAAAGTGAGAGAAATGGAGGTAGGGGTGAGAAAAGGGGGACCGAGAGATGGAGAGAGGGGGAGGAAGTGAGGGAGAGAGGGTGGGTGGGGGATGGTGAGAGAGGGGGTAGGAATAAAGAAAAGATGGGGGAGAGAGGGTAGAGGAGGTTGA
Organism: Taxus wallichiana var. yunnanensis; assembly: GCA_018340775.1. NCBI lineage: Eukaryota > Viridiplantae > Streptophyta > Pinopsida > Cupressales > Taxaceae > Taxus > Taxus wallichiana. Next base: position 601,403,767 of record CM031241.1, on the reverse strand, counting down.
GGTGGAAGGAGAAGGAGATGAAGGGAGAGAGATAAGAGAGAGGAAGAGAGAAGGGAGAGGGGAAGAGGGGAGGGGGTGGTGGAGGAAGGGAGAGAAAGTGAGATAGAGGGAAGGATTGGAGAGAAGGAGAGGAGGGTGGTAGAGGAAAGAGGAGGGAGAGGGGGAGAGGGGAGGGGTGTTGGAGGAAGGGAGAGAGAGTGAGAGAGAGGGAAGGATTGGAGAGAGAAGGAGAGGAGGTGGGGGAGGAAAGAGGAGGGTGATAGAGGAAGGGGAGGGATGGAGAGGTGTGTATAGAGGGAGGGTGGAGAGAGTGAAAGGGGAGGGAGAGGGAAGATAAGGGGAGGGAGAGAGGGGGTAGATAGATGGGGAGAGACAATGGGAGGAATGGGGAGAAGAGTAGGGAGATAGAGGAGAGGGTGGGAGAGGTGGAAATGGAGAGGGGGAGGGATACAAAGGAGAGAAGGATAGGAGGGATGGGGAGAGAGATGGAGAGAGGGGAGGAAGAGAGGGAGATAAGGGAGAGTTGGTGGGTGGGGGATGGTGAGAGAGGGGTTACGCATAGAGAAAAGAGGGGGAAAGAGGAAAGGGTAGAGGAGGTTGAGGTTGAAGGAGATGGAGATGGAGGGAGAGAGATAAGAAAGAGGAGGAGAGAGGGGGAGGGGGAGAGGAGGGGTGGTGGAAGAAGGGAGAGAAAGTGATAGAGAGGGAAGGATTGGAGAGAAGGAGAGGAGTGTGGGGAGGAAAGAGGAGAGTGATAGAGGAAGGGGAGGGATGGAGAGGCGTGTATAGAGAGGAGGATGGAGAGATTGAAAGGGGGGAGAGAGGGAATTGGATGGGGCCTAGGGAGAGAATTAGAGGGGGAGAGAGAGAGAGCTAGAGATATGGGGGGAGAGACAACATGGAGGAACATGGATAAGAGTAAGGAGAGAGAGGAGAGGGTGGGAGAGGTGGAAGTTGAGAGGGGGAGGGAGACACGAGAGGGGAGGGATACGGAGAGGGAGAGAAGGAGAGGAGGGTGGGGGAGGGAAGAGGAGGGTGATAGAGAGGAGGATATGAAATGAGTGTGTATAGAGAAAGGGTGGAGGGAGTGAAGGTGGAGGGGATGAAGAGGAAGAGAGAGGTAAAAGAAGAGGGAGGATGATAGAGTGAGGGGAGGGAATCAAAGGTGGAAGGAGAGGGAGATGGAGGGAGGGAGAGAAGAGATGGAGAAGGGGAGGAGGAAGATTGAGAGAGAAAGTGGAGAGTGAGGGAGGAAGGTTAAAAGGGGGAGAGAAGAGGGAGGGGAGGGGGAGAGAGAGATAAATAGAGGGGGAGGGAAATGGGTGAGGGGAGAATGAGAGAGTGGGAGGGAGAGAAGGGAGAGTTGGTGGGTTGGGGATGGGAGAGAGGGGATTAGGAATAGAGAAAAGAGGGAGGAGAGGAAATAGTAGAGGAGGTGGAGGTGGAAGGAGAGGGAGGAGGGGGTGATGGAGCAAGGAGAGAAATTGAGAGAGAGAGGAGTGGAGAGAAGGAGAGGAGTATGGGGGAGGAAAGAGGAGGTTGATAGAGGGAGGGGAGGGAAGGAGAGTGGAAAGAGTGAAAGGGGGAGGGAGAGAGATAAGGGGAGAGGGAAGGAGAGGACGAGGTATGGGAGGGGAGAGAGTGATAGAGAAAGGGGATAGGTGGTAGAGAGAGAGAGAGTGGGAGGGGAGGGAGGTGGGGATAGGGAGAAACAACGGGTAGGAATGGGGATAATAGTGTTGAGAGAGGGAGGGTGGGAGAGTTGGAAGTAGAGAGGGGAGGGATACATAGGGAGAGAAGGAGATGAGGGAGAGGGAGGGAAGAGGAGGGTGGGGAGGGAATGAAAGTTGGGAGGAACTTGGAGAAGAGGAGGGAGAGAGAGAGAGGGTGGGAAAGGTGGAAGTGGATAAGGGGATGGATACAAATGGAGAGATTGGAGAGAAGGAGAGGATGGTGGGGGAGATAAGGAGAGGAGGGTGGGAGAGAGAGAAGTGGAGGAGGTTGGGGGAGGGAAGATGAGGGTGATAGAGGGAGGGAGGAGGGAAGGAGAGGGGGAGAGAGGAGGCAGGTGTGAAAGAGAGGGGGAGGGAGAGAAGGGAAAGTGGGTGGGTGGGGGATGGGGAGCGAGGGGTGAGAATGGGGAAAAGAGGGGGAGAGGAAAGGGTAGAGGAGGTGGAAGTGGAAGGGGAGGGAGATGGATGGAGGGAGAGAAGAGAGAGGAGGAAAGGGTGAGTGAGGGGGAGGGAGAGAGTGCGAAAGCGGGAGAGAAGGGAGAGTGGGTGGGTGGGGGATGGGGAGAGAGGTGGTGTGAATGAAGAAGAGATGGGGATAAAGGAAAGGGTGGAGGAGAGGGAGGGAGGGAGGGAGGTTATGCACTTGCGCCTATGCATGTAGAAGGGAGTCTACATGCAATTGAAATTTATTAGGCGTGGCCGTGCATGCGCCTATGCTCTTAGGAATGTGCCTATGCAACACTAAGTGCATAACCTATCTTTTGGAGGCCATAAATTTTTCTCTCGACCTAAAAATGACTCCTTTTTTTTTTGGAAAGGTATTGAAGAGAAACATGCAATGGTAAGATAAATTTTGGTTTTTGAATTATTTTATTTAATTTGTTTGGGTTTTTGATGTTTATTTGGATGTTTTGACTTTTTCGACTAACATATTTGAATGTTTTGGGAGTTTTTGAAACATATTTAAATATTTTTGACTTTTTAGAAGTTTTTCGAGGTTATGTACAGGAAGACGTAGAAACATGGATTCCCCAGTGACATATGGGATGTACAAGGGAAGAATGCCACATGTATACGCAAGAAAGTGAAGATGTAAAATTGCCCCTAGCATTGGATGGGAATATTCAAAGGAAAAATTTTCATGCGCAGAAGTTAGATCATGGCCAATATAGATAGGTTCAACATGATGATGAACATAATCCAATGATGTGCTAGGAAGGAGCAAGGAATTCCCCTAGTGTAAGATGGCCAAGAAGCACATGATAGAAAGAAGTGGAAGATTTTTTTGTGAAGGGGACAAAGGTGCCTGAAAACATGGACAAAAGAAAATCTTATACACATGGTTTTTCTGAATGAAGTAGAAAAACAATGTGAATGTATCTTAGAAGCCTCGCGATGAAAAAGTGATTAGCCAAAGGCACGAATCATGAGACAAGATACGAACTAGAGTAAGAGTATGAACAAGGTCCAAAAAAAGACACTTGGTAACATACTAATCCTATTTTCTCATAGAGAGCCAGTGTGTACACGTGGAAATTTATTACCTCTTGGAGGGAAGATTTGATAGGCGACAAGTGAAAACATTCTAGCCAATGTGTATGAATGTTTTTTTTAAAGTTGATTTTTTTAAATGGATTACGGAAGGAGAGTCATACATTGCTCCACTTCCAGCCATCATTCCATAGCCTCGAAAGAGATGTATTTGATTCTAATTACAACATTTCTCTACTTCTAGTCGAGACTTCCATAGCTTGAGTAGAGATTATTGGAAATACACCAAGAGAGAGTTATATATTAATTTGCTTTTGCTTTTGATTTAATTGAGTTTTTTACTTTCGAAAACTTATTTCAGCTCTCTTGTTTGACAATGGGTTAAGAACCACCGATGGCTTGATGGAAGGAGGCGAAGTGATTGTGACAATGAAATTGGCTAGTGTCAACAAATATATCCAAAATTTCTTTACATCAAGTTTTTTAGATGTTGATTGTGATAGGATCTCTAAGAGGTCAGTCATTCTTTAATTTACCAGGGTGATGAAAGACCAATGCCAAACAGATACCATGGAGATAAATGTTGCAAAATGCGTGTGAATAGGTTAACTAAAATATCACCGAAGGGATGAAAATGGTAGGTGATTTGTAGAAGAAGAGAAAGAAATGGAAGAAAGAACATCCATGTGTATTCAATACCGGATTTCAATGTTTGATCTTTACCTTTGATATATTTCTTTTTTGTATTTTTGTATATTTTGAAAAGCGGGACCGACAAGGTCACTCAAGATTCAACAATAATGTTAGTGATTTCATTGATAAGGAAGACTAGGCATGTTTGATTATCAAGAGTCATATTATCCTTGATCTCAATGATCGCGGTGATCTCATACTCAATAGATGATTGTGTTTTATTGTGAAACATGGAATTTGTGTGTGGGAGCTTGAGCTCCTATCCATAGGTTTATGCACTTTACGCCATACTTGATGGGTGCGTTGATGTGCATTTTTAAGTCACATTTGATTTTAAACTTCAAGATCATTTGAATTGTTGGGATCTTTGGAGCTTTTGGAATTTTTAATCATTTGAAGGAACCGCTTGGGTTTCTTGTAAGATATTACATGAATTTTTCCGATCCCAGAAGTAGGAGAAGAAGTGGATGAATAAAATTGATGTGAGAAATGACGGTGGGTTTGCCAGAATAATTGATAGAAGAGCAATATGATGAACGCGAAGGGTATGGTCCAAGAAGTGAAGAGTATGGGCTACCAAGAGGTGTCCCATAGACTAAAGATAAAGGACTACAAGGATGTGGCCCTAAGATTGAAGATGAAGGACTATCTTGTGGCATTCCATATATAGAAGATGATGGACTACTAGGATGTGGCCCAAGAATCAAAGACGAGGGACCTCTAGGACGTGCCCCCAATATAGATGAAGAGGATGGGCTACCAAGAGGTGAACCCTATAGAGAAGAAGATGGGCTACGAGAAGGTGAGCCATACATAAATGATGAAGGGATACCTAGAGGTGCCCCACATATAGAAGCAAACAATGGGCTACTAGGTGGCGACCCAAAGTGAGATTGCGATTGAGGAATCATGCTATGCAAAGAAGGATGTGAAGAAAAGATATGATCTTCCTCAATAGCCTTAGGACATTCTTTAATATTCCAACAAAAGGAATCAATTTATTCTTCCCAATACACAAGCGTATCGAAGTCAAGATTAAATCCTTGATTTTAGTCCTCTAGGGAAATGCAATCGTGTGACCCTAGGAATTCTGTGATCCTTTCCTCATCTTTAGATAAATCGACTAGTAGGGGTATTTGTTATTCAACCATAGGAGGTTGATTAGAAGAAATGGGTCTAACTGGTGTGGAAGATTGAGAAGATGATGAATCAAGAGACGAAGTAGATTTAGACCTAGATGTCTAGTAAGTAGAAGAAGACATGGCTTTGAAATAATCGATTGTTATTGACTTTCCTAAAAGATAACATATTTCCAAGAAATAATGAGGATCACATAGAAAATCAACATATGATTATGACATAGGATTCATCTGAGGTGTTTGCGACGTATGCGTCGACTTAGATGATTGTGACATGGGAGTCGAATTAGAAGATTGCGACATGGGATTCGACTTAGAAGAATTTGGATTTGCCAAGGTCTTCAACGAAGGAAGAGGTTGTCGAGGTAGTGAATAAGGGAGGTCCTATAAAGAAAGGGAGGACCGTGGCTCAAGAACCAAATTAGATGTTTGAGTAGCGAGACTTGGGGCCGCATGAGATCTTCAAAGGAGGAAGATTCCATTTAGGTGACTAATAAGGGGAGTCCTGTGAAGAAGGGAGGACTGCGACTTAAGAGTTGAATGAGGTGAATATCTTTGATGAGAATTTTTAGAAGATCGAGGTGAATTTGAAGAATCAGAATAATAGTTTGGATTAGAGTCAAAAGAAGAGTGGGAGGAACCCGAATAATAATTTGGATCAGAAGTGTCCAAACCATACCACCGACTATGAGATGAAGGTGGGGAACATGGTACTCGAGCATGTTCTCTAGCGTGAAGAACCAAATGAGGCTTAGTCATGATAGGCATCCTTTGACGGGAATGTAGAAACCTAGGTTCCCTATTTTCATACGTACAAGGAGTCATGCGATAATTAGTCATTCTTTGGCATTGATGGGATATAAATTCCTAGGCTTAGATAGAGTGATTGAACTCTTTTAATTGGATGAAACTTTCATGTTGATTTGGGAAGCACAACGGAAACCAACTAGACATTTGGAAAACGTGGGCCCTAGGATAAACCAAGTGGCATAACAATGCTAAGATGTCACAAAAAAGGTGACTATAAAATAGCCACAAATCCAATAGGTCAATATGAACCTAAGGAAGCCAAAGAACAAATAATGATCGACTCTAGCAAGATAGTATATGACACGAGATTTCTAATACAATATAATTACGTCAAATGCTTAAATTTAGTCACACCAAAATTTTACTCCCTATGCTTTCTTGGAGATAGGTTTGAAAAAAAATAGTGAGGACACAACATCACCCATTATGTCAAGTTTGAAACAAACAAGGCCTAAATGATAAGAGAATGTTGACGTGATCTTCTAACAAGATATACTAAAAACCAATTTCTAAACACTAACAAAGTATAAGTCTTGTAAAATGGACAATACAAATGTGAGCAACATAACAACACTATTTGGACACATAATCAAACTTTGTGAGAAAACAAGATTTTAGTATTAAAATGGTGTTATAGTGATGCTAACAAAGTAACCTCAACACTCAAAAAAATCAAGACAAAGCTAGGGTGTAAAAATATGTCTAAGTATAACAAGAAATTACTATGCATGCGAGAAGCGTAACACTACAATACGTAGATTTAGGCCTAGTTTCACAATGCAAATAAGATGTAAATATCCCAATTGTATGACTATAATGCGGGAAGCGTAACAACTCAAAAGAAGATAAAGATGAAATCACCTAATTATGATGATAATAAGTCTCAAATATGGGTCTTTGAGACAAGGGTCTTGATTGTTTATTAAATGAAAAAACTCTTAAACTAAAAGATCAAACATATCAATGAATGACATTTTTTCTTACTTACTCTAAAATAGTAAAAAGTGGTTTAGAAGTGATTTTGATTCCCAAGATCACACTAAGTGCAAGGGAAGAGCATACACACCCTATTCCAAACTCAAATAAAGCATGAAAAATCACTTATCAAACCCTACGCCAATTTTAACAAAGATTACTTATCAAGCCCTAAGTGAATTTTGTTAGGAACATTGCTCTAAAATCAGTAAATTGACAAAAACAACTAAAATCCTCTAAAAATGACAGAGATCCTAAAAACTAGAAATAAAAATCATGAACTTTGAAGGAAATTTACTTGAGTACATAGGCATGACTTTTAGTGCACAAGAACAGGTTTTGAAGCATGGGCATGCCCTTTGAAGTACATGTGCAAGCTTGAAAGCATATGTGCACCTCTGTCAAACTTTCACAGCCAATAGTGCACAGGTGGGACTAGAGAGGCATGGGTGTAGACCTTAATGCATAGGCACAAAGAGACTCAGAGACCAAAAGTGCAATGCTACATATGTGCATCTAGAGAGGCACATACATGCTTCTTGATGCACATGCACAAGTTTTAATGCATAGGCACACTTCTTGATGCACATGCACACTCTTTAATGCACAGGCGTGAACTTTCCTATAGGTGACCAAAATATGAGTTTTGAGAAGAATTTCTTCAAAAAGATCAAATATTTGGTATTTTGAGGCAATTTTGACAGGGCTTCACCTCCTTATATCCTACAAAGAACATGAAAACACAACTTCTACCACTAATCTAGTTGAAACAACTACCTAGCTACAAAATTGATCTACAAAACTTTGAAAACTACTCTAAAAAGCTTGAAAACTTTGAATTTAATCTAAGAACTTTGAAAGTAAGCTAGAAAGCTTTGAAGTTAATCTAGAAAAACTTGAATCTAATCTAAGAATTGGAAGTTAATCTAAGAAAACTTGAAATCTAAAACTTTTAAAACTATGTTAAAAAGCTTGAGAATGAATGCAAATGATGACACCCTAAACTTTACTCGCACACTTCTTGATGCACATGCACACTCTTTAATGCACAAAGCGTGAACTTTCCTATAGGTGAAAAAATACGAGTTTTGAGATGAATTTATTCAAAACAATCAAATATTTGGTATTTTGAGGCAATTTTTACAGGTCTTCACCTCTTTATATCCTACAAAGAACATGAAAACACAACTTCTACCACTAATCTAGTTGAAACAACTACCTAGCTACAAAATTGATCTACAAAACTTTGAAAAGTACTCTAAAAATCTTGAAAAATTTGAGTTTAATCTAAGAACTTTGAAAGTAGGCCAGAAAGCTTGGAAGTTAATCTAGAAAAACTTGAATGTAATCTAAAAATTGGAAGTTTATCTAAGAAAACTTGAAATCTAAAACTTTTACAAATATGTTAAAAAGCTTGAGAATGAATGTAAATGATGACACCCTAAACTTTACCGCACACTTCTTGATGCACATGCACACTCTTTAATGCACAGGCGTGAACTTTCCTATAGGTGAAAAAAAAATACGAGTTTTGAGATGAATTTATTCAAAACAATCAAATATTTGGTATTTTGAGGCAATTTTGACAGGTCTTCACCTCCTTATATCCTACAAAGAACATGAAAACACAACTTCTACCACTAATCTAGTTGAAACAACTACCTAGCTACAAAATTGATCTACAAAACTTTGAAAACTACTCTAAAAATCTTGAAAACTTTGAATTTAATCTAAGAACTTTGAAAGTAAGCTAGAAAGCTTTGAAGTTAATCTAGAAAAACTTGAATCTAATCTAAGAATTGGAAGTTAATCTAAGAAAACTTGAAATCTAAAACTTTTAAAACTATGTTAAAAAGCTTGAGAATGAATGTAAATGATGACACCCTAAACTTTACAAAGCAAATAACAAAGCTAATTGAGGAAGGCTAACACCATTGCCACCTAATAGCTAAGGTTCTAAGTCTAGGAATGTAACATTAAGATAGAAGCTAAAAGGAATGCTTAACTAGTATGAAAACAATACAATATCTAACTAAGCATGCCTACTAATATGCTTTAATTACCTAAGATAAGCCTAAATAGACCTAAATGGACAATAATAGGGATATGGTTGCTACTCCAAACAATGGTAAATGACCTCTCTAAATGACTTGTTAAGTCACTCCAAATATTCATCTACTAACCTTGTTGAAGGTTTTAGGCAATGCTTGAAGTTGGCTATGAATCATATGTATTATATGAGATGCAAATCAAAGCATAGTGTGTATTTTTATGGTGAATAATTAGTCTTTTTATAGTTTTACCTTTGAGTAAAACTTACATTTTGATGCATGTGGGACTAAAAGTACAAATTAGATTAAGAAGGCTAATCATGCTTAAGGATTTGCTAATCATAATTAGTGAATTAACAAGTGATTAAGATGTGGGAGCCTTAATGAACCACTTAGGGTCAACTAGGAGGCTAAGATAAGCTTGTGAAGCTTTTTTGAGATGTTACAGAGGGAAATGAGGTGATTTTGAGTGGTCATAAGAGGGGTTTGAGCCAATATTAGGTATTGACCAAATCAAGGGCAAAAAGGTTTAATTAGCCTATAATCGCTAATTGTCTATTTTGAAGAGGATTTTTACTTACGATTCACTGTAAATGTTAGGAAATAAGGGATAAAATATGTGAAATAATCCCTCATAGAATCGCAACAGTAGAAACTAATATGCAGAAAATATTACAAATCTCAAATAAAATTGCAGAATAAAATAACACAACACAAAGAGACAATATTTAACGTGGTTCACCCAATTTAGGCTACGTCCACTAAGAATCACTTGCTCAGATTTTATTACAAGCCACCGCTCTCTCAATACAATACCCATATCTATTTGGAGCTATGCTAAAAAAAATCTACATAATTCACACCCGAATTCAAAACACATCTGCAATGTTACATCATACCTACCATATGCATAAAACCATATAAGTAGACAATTGCTTAAGCAGTTTTACAAAAGCTGTAGAGGTATCAAAACCATGGTCCAAAACCATCCCATAAATAAACCTATGAGTCAAAATCCCACCCATATGAGAAAAGCACGTTTCCGGTATATGGGCACATTTTTAGGCAAAAAGCAATCCGTGGAAAGTGTACAGTCTTCAACACTTTCTCACATGAAAACAAGATCCACAACCTAACAGAAAGTGGCATATGAATGCAAAAGGGGTTACATAATCAACAGAGTGCCGTTAATTGGTTAAAGTGGTAAAAATGTTAGTTAATTAGTGAAAGCCATTAATTATATAACGGAATTGGCAAGAATGAGAGTGATTTGTGTGCAATTGGCAACAAGATTGCAAAAGTGGAATTTAGGTGTCTACAAATTTCATAGATCAAGTTAATATGCCCCACCCGAGACAAATCATGACATTCGAATTACCTCCTCTCATTGTTCAATACACAAGATAGACAATTCAATGTTACTTTTCCTAATGGACACACATTCAAAGTTCATGTTGTTGATCCAACCAAGATCCATCGATCGGATGTGACCTTCCTTTTAAAGATTCCCCACGTTACAACCAAAGCAACTCGATTGAAGATGATAAAATTTTTCTCGAATCTTATTACAATTTCCATGTTGATGGTACGTGTAAAGTTCTTTTATTTGCAAGATTTTAATATTGATATAAATGTGGTTAATTCAACATCCAATGATTTTTTTGCAGCTAATGTCAACAAATAAAGACGAGGAGTAAATACCAATGAACTGGACACCAATTCATTAATGCCATGATATCTTTTTAATCCGTAATTGTTTTGCAGGTCGAGAAAATAGATATTCCAAATTGGGCTATCAGATATATTCTCATAACGATCCAAAAGAAAAGATTTGATTAGTGCACATTCTTGTCTAATAAGATAAAAGTTGATATTACAAATGTTGGAGTTGCTGAAAAACTAGTTGTTCATACCACTATCTCCTTGGTCTTTATTATGAGGCATATTATAATTTAAAAGGTGAACCAACTCCCACTTGCATGAGTGACACAATGAAGCAATTTTCAATTCCAATTGAAGAACAACATGTTAATAGTTTATGTTTCAATGTTAGTAAGGTTATTGTTTTGATTTTTCACTTCTGTTACAAATTACATATGGATGTTACTAACATTATGTACTTTTGTTTGCATCTTTACCATATGCAGAATTTTTTTTAGAGGCCCTTCCATGAAAAAAGCAACAGCAAGAGGAAGAGGCCAACAAAATGCTAAGGTGTTAGGATATTCCCAATCTGAAATGGAAGCTCACTCTTCACGTAACCCTCAAGCATTTTCATTAGTTAAACGACCGAGACGTAATACCCTTAACATTCAATATAGTTTTTTTACATTTTACGTTTTAGTATTTACCATTTACCATTTTGATTTAACATGTAGATTTTACAGGGACTTTGGACTATCAGCTAGTTTTACAAAATTACCACCCACTCACGTATTCCAAATCGCGTGCATTTGTTGATGTTAAATCAGTAGGAAATACAATACCTTGCTCCACCATTACTATCACCCATAGGTCCAACACAATTATTTAAAACTCGGATGCAGCTTGGTTATGTAACCATAGGTTTCCACTCTACAAGGTATAACTTGTTGCTTGTATAATTTGTAACAATTTTTTTTATCTAAGTTAGTAATGATTTTGTTCTTGTACTTGACAATGCATTCTTGTTCATCACTTTCTATTCAAACAATGCCACTGCCATGTCCTCCACCAACAACATCATTACGGTTTAAATTTGTAATAAGAGGTTCAGATAAAAATACCACTAGTAAACACATGATGCCACTTCTTGCCCCTAGTGGGAAATTGATCATTCCTTCTAATTTTCTCGAACCTCTCTTTCAAGGTGGCTTTCCCAAAGATAACAGAAAATCCGTTTTAAATAAAATAAATTTAGATGAATATTTTTTGGGCATTGATAACAATGACCCAATAGGTTTTTTAACACATGCGATATGATTCAAGGCCCGTAGGTATATTTCCATTTTAATGTACTTTATTTAACATTGATACATATTAATTTCTCGTCTCTTTTTAATTTTTATCACATACAATTTTAATATGAATTTATTTTATCACAAATAGGATCAGGGCACACAGAGGCAAAAAGAGGAAGCATAGATTCCTCAACCCAAAAATGCCCCATACCTCTCCATCGGCAACATCCTCTTCAGATATGGATAGTGACCAATTGACATCATTTTCTTTGGATAGCTTGATTGGTTATGATTGTGAAGCCCATGTCAAAGAGTTTATTATGCCTCATATAAGTCAGCTCATAGAATGAGAGAGAAGGGATAAAGTATTAATCAAAGAGATAAAAATAGTTACGATAACCATTTCTAAAGGTACAATTTATATGCTACAATGCATAATCAACTCCTGCCAAGATAGATGTCTTACTCAACCAAGAACAAGGTGGGACTATCACATATAACAACAGTTATAATGACAATGTTTTAAATAAAGTTTTGAATAAATTAGAAAATATTAATGTTGAAGCCCAAACCTATTTCAACAAATGGTCAAAGGACGATTTCGTGGTAATTGCAAATGCAGAAAGAGATAGAGATGTCATAAGTATTATCAATGTGTAACCATATTTTTATTACTTTCTTATTTTAGTAATATGTTTTAATTGAGCTCAATGTTTTTGTTGTAGTTGAAATATGAAAACTTAAAAATTCAAGCAAAGGTGCTCCAAGTTCACTTGGAAACCGCTAAGAAAAGTTTATCCTTAGCAATGCAGCTTAAGAAAACTATTGTTTTGGTTAACAAACAAAACAATACTCTTAAGTGGATTATTAAAGAGAATGGCATAGACACGGAGATGTTTTTCAAGGTAAAGGCAACTACAGATCCTTATTTGGTATCCCATGGAGATGCTTCAAAGGAAGATGAAGCAATCATAAAGAATTTAAACATTGTTGCGGAGGATCTTGTTAGTTCTGGAATTCTTGAAGCAAGAGAATAGAGGAGCGCCAACCATTGGGAAAAGTGGTACAAAAGTCACTACAAAAGTGAAAAGGAAAGTTCTAGTGGGTGTGGGGAAGTTGTTAAGGTTTGAGAAAATAGTTCAAGTGTAAATGTATTTGTTGAAAACTTGAAAAGAGTTTATAGAACTTGAAAAGTTGAAAATTTGGAAGTTTGAATCATGAAACTTGAATATTTTTTTAATTTGAAGAATGTTTAAAGTTGAATATACGTTGCAATGGTTTTACTTTTCATGGAATCTCATTTTTTTACACGTATTATGTTGCAATCTAGAATTTATATGTTGTTATATTATATATATAGAAATTCTAGATTGTATATATGGTGATTTTGATTTTGATTTGCTATGTGTCACATGTTTTGATTTATGACTTTGATGGTGTTTATGTTTGATATGGATGTGATGGTTATGAATATAATAATGATAGATTTAGATATGGATTATGACATTAGAGTAGATATGGATGATGATGAATTGTTTTTGGACATAGATGAAACATGATCATGATTCATGGATGATGATAATGAATTTAAACATTATAACTTATTAATTTTCTTTTACTTAATATGGTAAATCTTCTTCTCTCTACTTGTAATGATGATAGATTTAGATGTGGATGATGACATTAGAGTAGATATGGATGATAATGAATTATTTTTGGACATAGATGTAGCACGATCATGGATGATGATAATGGATTTAAACGATTATGTTTTAAGAAAATTTAGAATGTGGTATGATTGTGACGAGATGTGATAGATTGCTTTAGACATTATTGATTCTCTTCCACTTAATACAACAAAATATTCTTCTCTCTACTTGTAATGATGATAGATTTAGATGTGGATGATGACATTAGAGTAGATATGGATGATGATGAATTGTTTTTAGACATAGATGTAGCATGATAATGGATGATGATAATGGATTTAAACAATTATGTTTTTAGAAAATTTAGAATGTGGTATGACTGTGACGAGATGTGATAGATTGCTTTAGACATTATTGATTCTCTTCCACTTAATACAGTAAAATATTCTTCTCTCTACTTGTAAAATTCAAACTCTGTAACATGTTTCTTCACATTACCTCTGTAAACCTTCTGAAAATCCTTAGGAAGAATCACATTACAATTTTTGTTATGTGCTGATATCAAAATATGTCTGGAATGCATTTTCTTTAATGAAGAAAGTTTAGTTATTTACAATGCAATGTTTTAGATGGAATATCAATTTTTACACGTAATTTAATTGACTACCTCATTTCACATGACTTGAGTACATTCAATATTTCATGTAATGATTCTCTTCCACTTAATACAACAAAATCTTCATCTCTCTACTTGTAAAATTCAAACTCTGTAACAAGTTTCTTCACATTACCTCTAATTACATGTTTCTTCTCATGGAATGCATTTGATTTAATGTTGAAAGTTTAGTTATTTACATCTAATTATGATATTTAAAAAATAGTATTCTAAAAATGCATGCCACAAACACTACATCAAAGCATTTTAAAAATACCAAAATAAGTAAAAAAAGATTATTAAAATTCTAGGTATGATACGATTTAAGGTACCTCTAGTCTTTTAGATGGGTGAAAATGCATAAGGAAGCAAAATGAGAAATACTCCTTTGCAAATGAGCTATATGACCTTCAAATCTAGAGAAATCAACATGAAAATTGGATTAGTATATAGATGGGGGTGTTTCGACAATGTTAGTCCCGAGAAGTGAGAGATTCCTAGGATGGATGTCAAACCACATTTTCGATAAATAAAATATGAAATATTATTTGAGTGGATGAAGGAAGAAATAGAAAAATCGATGCAATGAAGATAAATGAAAATGAAAATATGATCTAAGCAAGTTAAAGCAACCCAAAACCTATGCATGTCAATGGTGACACAAGTTTCAAGAATGCAATTTTAGTGCCATGTTGACGGTGATTGGAGAAAATCAAATGGAATTACGGAAGAGTGGAAGAATATGTAGATATGAAATTTAAAGGCCTTACAAATCAAGATTCAAAAATTCATTTCACAAACACAACATCAAAGCGGTTTGAAAATTACAAAATACCAACTATACAAAATAGATTTATTATAAATAATTATATTTAAATAAATGTAAATATATAGTCGTGACATATTCAATGATAACTAGAGTTGAAACAAAGATTTTTCAAAAGCCTCCTCATAGTCAATATTTGCATCTATAGAGCCAAAATTACAATTGTATTACGTCTAACTATAAAAAAATATATTTGAGTCTATTACTATGAAATTGAATAAATAAAAACATTTAAAATGTCAGGTGACAAATAATAAAAGCAATCTTAAGGTGATACCTATTGACGATAAGTTTTGAAATCATATTTAAATCTGAAACAATCCATTTTCAATAGCTTCTTCATAGTCGATATTCACATCTGCAGAGTTTGACGACTCATCAATTCCAGTCTCATCGTTGAGAACATTTGTACTTGTAGTTGTATTATTTACACCTCTTCTTTCAAAGCAAATTAATTCCAATCTGCAATTTCTCTATTGAAAGGAAATGTGTCCAAGGTTTAATAACTTCTTCATAGTCGATATTCACATCTCTGAGAGTTTGATGACTCACCAATTCTAGTCTCATCGTTGAGAATATTTGTACTTGTAGCTATATTATTTACACTTGTTCTTTTAGAAAAGTAATTCCAATATGTAATTTCTTTGTTGAAAGTAAATGAGTCCAAGGAATAACGCTTGAAACATACAACCTCATGCAACTTTCTAGATTTTTATCTAACCTATTTCTTAGTTTTGATTTAATAAAAGATAAAGTAATGAAAACCCTTTCATCCTCCATAGATCCCAAAATAATTGTTTGGCATAACTCATATAATAAAAAATATTCACTGATGTATTACTATAACACCCTACTTTGGTAGATTTTTCACCAGAGCCTTGTAATAACACCACTCTCAGAAGGTTCGTCTAAAAAATGATATTGGTTAATCATTGCCATTGTTAAATTTGATGATTGAGACTTTATTAAGTCAATATTCAGTATTCCTTTAATTTTGATACCATTGACCTTTGACGTCTTGGTGAAATGATCCATTATTGTACCCATGGATGTGTGAAAATACTTACTTACAAAATCTGCACGACCACCTTCAGTATTCCAAAAATTTGGATTCATCACACCCATAGCTTCAATAATTTTATCTTTGTTGAAACATTCTATTATTTCAGATGATAATGACTATATAATTTTTTAAGTTTTATTCTTGTATCAACTGTAACAGAATCAAATAGAACATGTGTCACATGAACTTCTTCTCTTTCTGATCCTGTAATATCTTGACATTTTTGCAAAATGTGCAGTGGTATCTCCCTCCCATTAACATTGATACAAAGGTGATCATGGATATTAAATCTCAAATAATTACTGGGATTCTTAAGATCCAATAAAACTTTATAGTTATCAAAAATAGGTGTATCAAAACTTTCTTGTGACAAGTACAAGACATCAAGATTTTGACATACCCACTTTCTCAGCCGTATAAAATCAACAATATAGATTGATATCTCTTGTGCATGCTTCATAAATTTATTTATCTCCTTCAACATGGAAACAATGCCAAAAAATGTAAGCAATGTTTCTAAATCCGTTAAATAGAATAGAAAATCCTTAGCATTGTCAACATCATGAAAATATTTGTACATGAAACCAACCAACATTGGATTCACCTCACGAAATCTACATTTAGGATCATAAAAATAAATCCACCTTGTCTCAACATCCTTCAGAAGATTTTTTCCATATGTAATTCTAATTGCAAAATTTTGAAACTCAAGAGATTGGTTTAGACTACTTGACATATAGGCATGCCATTCTCTCGATAATGTCTTCTAATTTTTCAACATTTTCAAAGTTGCTAACTATTTTATATGCTAGATTCATTTTGTGAGCCATAAAATGAATTGCAAGCATATAAGGGGCTATTGTTGTTTGCAATCAAACACACAACCCATTTGATGACCCTGCATGACTGATGCACCATTTGCACCAATGCATACCAACTTCGTAGCAATTTCATAATCAGTCATGCTAGAAATATCTTTCAAATGAGAAACAACTATTTTATATAGGTTTTCGACATTGCAATTTTCAACCATTTTTGTACACCCGAAGATGCAGTGTCCTTATATGATTTTCTAAAGTATAAACATAGATACATACCCATGCGGTGTTGTCAATTGTTGTCACTTCATCAATTGATAGAGAGATAAACTTTGCATTTTTACACTCTCTTTCAAATCTTCCTTCTCAATCATTGCAAGGAATTTAACCATTTTCCATGCACTTATGTTTGATCATTGAGACTGAGGAATGTTTTGCATTCTATTATATTGATACAAAACTTTGAAATCAAGGAAATATGAAATTTTTCTTCCCTTCTTAAGAATGTGGAATATAGTAGAGAACTATATGGTTTTAACATGCAAATTTGATTGATTCATCTTACCAATTTACGTTGTGATCGTTCGCCCTTTCCACTAGATGTCCGCATCTTTTCAACTCAACTTCATACTCTGTTGGGTATTTAACATGTATAGATTATTTTTTCAGTTTTCCATCTGTGTGTTTTTGTTTTTCTGTCCATCCTCCCTCATTACAAATGTGACATTGTTTTCCACAATGTTTTTCAGCTGTGTCCAACTCCGTTGGATTTTTTGTTTCTTTCCCAATTTCCATGTACATTCGAGATGGGATATCTTCTAAATTAGCTGGCTAAATAGGTTCGATAAAAGGAAATTTGGCAGCCCACTCGAACTTATATGTCCTCCCAAGTGTCCATATATTCTTGTTTGTTTTCAAAGTTTTACTTTTACGAGAAGAATTTTGAGGAATATCACAATCATTTGGTTTCCTCTTTTGTGAACTAGAATTTGCATTTGATTTTTGTGTTACATTTTTCTGAGTATTTGTATTTGAGATATCTTGATGCACTCCTGGTTACACCTCAATAGGAATATCTTCAAGCTCTAAAGATCTCAACAGGAATATCTTTAAGCTTTGGCATCTCGACAGAATATCTTCAAGCTATGACATGATATCAACATAGGTATCATTTGGTTAATACTATGTGAAGCCATGCCGACTTTAATAACACCTTCTATATAGTTTGTACTCTGATTGATTCTAGTGGCAATTGTATGGGTGTTGGTGGTAGTTGTATCGGTAGCAACAGAGTTTCCAAAATACTTGAACATGGACTTTTGATATTTTTTTGTTACCTTTTGGGTCTTCTGAGAACCAGTAGCTTCCATTTCTCTAAACAATAAATACTTGTCATGCATTAATCAAACCTTTTCACATATCAATAATCCTCCCTTTTTGCATGTTAGCACCCCTCTTGTCACCTATTTGTAAACATCTTTTTCACATGACAAGAACCTCTCTTGACGATCCGTATGCAAATATCTCTTTTCACATGCCAAAACCTCTTTTTCACCAATCTTCAACCTCTCTTGTCGCGCATCAAGTAATCCCCTTTTGTCACGTGTCGCAACCCTCGTTGACAAGCATCAACAATACCCTCTTGTCACACATCAACAACCGTCCTTGATACATGTCAACAACACTATTTTCTCTCTCGTCTACACCATCCTTTTGTCACACATCAACACCTTTTATCGTCATGCATTAGCAACACAATATTCTCACATATCAACAACTTTTCTTGTTTTGTGTTAGCAACACAAGCTTATCACCCATATGCAAATCTTCCTTTTCACGCCGTAACCTTATGCTTGTCACCGACCGCAAATCTTCCTTCGACGCATGTCACAATGTATAGGATTGTCACCCGAATACAAAACTTCTTTGTTGCGCACCACCGACACTCTCTTCTCGCAACTACAATAACCAGTTTGTTGTTTAATCTACACTTCATGTGTTGGTACTTCACAAGTTCATGGTACTTGATTATTATTTAGATGGTACCTCAAATAAGTTGGTAGTAAGTTACTAGTATAGTACTTGACTTAATTACCTAGGTTTATATAGGATTAGTTTTCAACGGTAGGTGGAGTCGACCCTAAAAAATTTATATTGGAAATTTTAGGTGAATAATACATTGACTTACTTTGAAAAATTTCCCTTTTCAAATTTTCCTAAAATGAAAATTTCACCAAATTATAAATATTTGTCACTAAAATAATTCCTAGAGGGAGGGGAGAATGAAAAATAGGGAGAATGGGAGAGGGAGGTAGGGAGGGACAAGGAAAGGAAGAAAATGGGATAGGAGAGGGGAGGGAGGGAAGGTGAGGGAGATGGGGAGGTGGGGAGGGAGAGATGGATAGAGTGGGTGTGGGAGTGGGAGAGGGAGAGAGAGAAGGGGAGAGGAGGGAGTGAGAGAGAAGGGGTTAAGGAAGAGGAGGTAGGGGAAGCGAGAGAGAGAGAGAGGAAGGGAGGACAAGGGATAGGAGGTATGGTGAGAGAGAGAAAGGAGGGTGAGAGGAGAGAGAGGAGGGGGTGGCGAGAGGGAGAGGGAGATGATAGGGATGTAGGATATAGAAGAGAGGGAATTGGAAAGGGGGCGAGAAGGGATAGATGGGGGAGAGACAGGGGTTTTGGGGGAGAGGGAGATAAATATAGTGCATGGAGATAACAGGGGGAGAGAGATGGAGGGGGAGGAAGAGGGGTGAGAGAGAGAGGCGGGGAAGGGGCATGTGAGGGGGAAGAGAGAGAGAGAGGGAGCAGGAGAGATGTAGAGGGAGAGGATGACGAGGGGAGAGAAGATGTGGGAGGGAGATATAGAGGGAGACAAGGATGAAGGGTATAATGCCCATAACATTTCGATCTAGGACAACCCATCAATAAACCAAATATCCTCTAAATATTAGAGGCAATATTTATTTATTTTTGTTAAGGTAAAGGTGGTGATGATAATCCAGTTAAATTAAATGTCAAATAACCCATTGATAATAACTTTTTGACATGTCTTTGTAAATCATGAGATTATTAATTTTTATATAAGGTGTGGGCCCCATTTAAGCTTATGTATTATTCCATGGGTTTCACCATGTCTTCCACATAATGATATTTGTCTTGAATTGACCACATAGTCTTAATTTTAATGTGAGACTTAGTTATATGAGGATAATGAATTAGCCATCAATAATGTTTATGGTCTTAGACTTATAACTCAGTTCCATAGGGAGTTACAATTATTTTTTATATAGAAATAGAGTTTTACTCTATTCAAAACAAGTAGTTTTATTTTAATAATAGTCTAAATAACTTACCTAGAATAATTTAATCATCGAGGCTAGAAGTAAATTATTGACTAGCTATTTTCCTAGACGAGTTAGGGGGAAGAGGGAGAGGGGGTAAGAGTGGATGTGGTAGTGAGAGAGAGAGAGAGAAGTGGGAGAGGAGGAAGGGAGAGAGATAAAGGGGAGAGGAGAGAGGGGAGGGAGGGGTGGTGAGGGAGATAACAGAGAGGGGAGATAGGAAAAGGGAGGGGGAGGGGAAGGAAAGGGGGACAAAGTGGGAGAGAGAGAAGGGGGTGAGGAGGGAGGGAGAGAGAGGGGGTTAAGGAAGAGGAGGGAGGGGGAAGAGAGAGAGGAAGGGATGATAAGGGAGAGGAGATATGGTGTGTGTGAGAGAGAGGAGGGGGTGGGAGAGGAAGAAAGAGGTGGGGGTGGTAGAGGGAGAGGGAGATGATATGGATGTAGAATATAGAAGAGAGGGAATTGGAGAGGGGACAAGGAGGGATATATGGGGGGAGAGAGAGGAGGTGTTGGGGGAGAGGGGAGGGGAGAGGATAGAGAAAGGTAGTGCATGGGAATAATAGGAGGGGAGAGAGATGGAGCGCAGAGGGAAAGGGGTGAGAGAGAGGGAGAGGGAGAGGTAGGGGAGGGGGAAGAGAGAGGAGCAAGATAGATGGAGAGGGAGGGGATGGTGAGGGGAGAGGCAACATGGGAGGGAGATATAGAGGAGACACACATGAAGGGTGTAATTCCCATAAAATTTTTACCCAAGACAACTCATCATTGAAACCAATATCCTATAAAAATTACACGCAATATCTATTTAGTTTTTGCTAAGCTAAAGGTGGTGATGAGAATCTAGTTAAACTAATCGTGAAATAACCCATGATAGTAACTTTGTGGCATGTTTGGTAAATCACGAGTTTATTAATGTTCTATTTAAGGTGCGGGCCTAATTTTAGCTTATGTATTATTCCATGGGTTTCACCATGTCTTCCACATAATGAATGACCACATGGTCCTAATTTTAATCTGGGACTTAGTTATATGAGGAAAATGAATTAGCCATCAATAATGTTTGTGGTCTTAGAATTATAACTTGGTTCCACAGGAGTTATGGGTGTTTTTAATATAGAAAAGGAGTTACAATATTCAAACAGAGGAGTAGTTTTATTTTAATAATATTCTAAATAGCTTATCTAGAAAAAATTAATCATCGAGGCTAGAAGTAATATTGTTGACTAGATATTTGCCTAGACGAGCCTTGACCCCAAAACTAGATTATTGATTATGGTATAATTACGTACAATTATCCAAATAGTGAGGACTATTTTAAATCTCTAAGGGTAATTTGTTATACTCTAAGAAAAAAATCTCATTAATTAAAAACTATCTTAAGAGATTTAACCAAACATATAAGGCCAAGTGAGATAACATTAAGCTCCTCTTTCCAAATTAAAAATCTAATTCAATTTAAAAATAATAACTAAAAATCCCTTTCCTAATAAAGGAAAACCTCTTATCAATACTCAAATTAAATATAAAGTCAATTTGGATCCCATTGAGTAAGTGCGGATTTAAGTTTTCTACACCCTTGATCTTAGGGAAAACAAGGTAAATGCTAAATTCCTTATTAAGTTCTCTTCTTTATTTTCTTCTATATTTTTCTTCTCTCATTTTACTTCTGTTTTGAGAGCTCTCATCAGAGGAAAACTAGAGTTTCTATGGATTCTCCACAATTTTCAACCAAAAATCTAATTTAGTTTTTGTTGTTTTGGAAGGATATACTTGTTTACTTCTCTTATATTCATGGTTTTTTTAAAGTTTTCAAGGAAAGTATATTGGATATGAAACCCAATTTCTGTGAATCTTTGTTTACTTCTATGAATGATGCATTTTTAGGTACTCAAGAAGGAATCATTTATTTTAAATTTAGAGCCCAAATGTGGGCGACAGCGTTTGTTCAAGCATGTATCCAAATATACATGTGTGTATGTGGTTGGCTTATAACTAACATTTCATTAAATTTAGACATATTCTAGTCTAGATTAAAAATTAAAATTGTTTATATTGGTTTTATTTGTATCAAATATTGGAATTCGATTATACTATTATTGGATTCTAAAATAGATATGTTTAGAACTATATATCATTTTTGTTGTATTTCAATTTTAGGGTTTACCATTTTTAGTTTGAAAAAATAGTAAATACTTATTGCTATATTATGACATTAGTTTAATGTTATTTATTTACAGGTCTGCCTACATATATGAAAATTTTTATGCATGACAAAAAAATTAATATAAAGGAAAAATAAAATGGGAAGATGCGCATTCCAGTATAGACAATGTTGTCAAGATGGAAAAATTCTCGTTCTCATATAAAATGCATAATACTTTTAATTAGTTGTTAGAAAAATTTGGATGTAATGGAAGAGAATGGTTTGGAAATGGAAGTATAAATGGTCCGGAGTTGGAAGTATAAATGGTCCATATCTAGAAATATGAATGGTCCAGAGATGGAAGTATGAATGGTTCAGAGCTGGACGTATAAATGGTCTAGAGTTGGAAGTATGAATGGTCCAGAGAGTAGGAAGTATGAATGGTCCATTTGTAAGTATGAATGGTTCGGATTTGAGTGTGAATGACATGGACCTAGAAGTTTGAATGGTTCGAGCTAGAAGTCTAAATGGTCTAGAGCTAAAAGTGTGAATGGTTTTGAGATGGAAGTATAAATGGTATTGAGTTGGATGTATGATTTTTTTAGATTTGGAAATATGAATGGTTAATTGATGGATATATAAATGGTCCAGAGATAAAAGGGTGAATGGTTAGGAGCTAGGAATATAAATGGTTTTCTAAGTCTATATCTAACAATAAGAAAAAATATACACATTCAGGGGATCAATCTAGAGCTTATTCCGAGCTTCTTATAAGGATGTCATAATATTGTCGGTTCAAAGCTACCTTTAAGGAATAATGTACATAGTTTGAAGATCAAGATTTGAGCCCAAGAATAGTTCTAAAGTAACATAATCAACTTTTCAGTCAAAAATAAAAGATGAATCCTCGTCATAAATTGTGATTTTTTTACATATGTAATTTCAATTGTCTATTCAAATAATTCAATTGAATATTCAAATAATTAACTTCTAACTAAAAATGGAAAGTTATATTGAATTCCAAATGAGTATAAACTTAAAAAATTTAATTGTATTTATTAAACAATGTAACGGTATCGAGTAAACTCAATCAAGCTCACTAATTGTTTTTTTGTATGTTTCCAAAGAATGACACATATTTTGGTGTGGCCCACATGATTTAACCATGTACATAAGTGTGTGAATATGTTTATATAGGAATGCATTTTTGTTAAATTTCTTCTTTGGAAGGCAATCCAAAGAAAAGGGATTCTTTTGTCATGAACAAAGCATGTTTTTTCACCTATGAACAATATGTTATCTACTCCATACATCTGAATGTACTTGTATAAAACCTTTTTCATGTTTTTAATGTAAATTGGCACAATGTTCCCCTTCTTTGATCTTAAAAATTATTGTTGATTTCACATTGCATTATGCCCCAAAAAAAATGAATTCTATATTTCATAGCTAGTCAAATTTTTGAATGAAGACACGTTGTTCTCTTGAGTGCAAGTATGTAAACCACAATCCAATATCAAAATATTGTTGTATTATCTTTAATAATACAAGGTTAGATGTTTTGAAGTATGAGTAACATGAATATATAAAATATAGTTGTATGTTTGGTGATCTAAATTTAGTAATCATTGGAACTCCAAATAATAGTCCTTCTACCCCAAAAACAATAACTTCCATGTGGAATGAGATTTGAAAAATCAACTAATACACAACAATTCATTTTCTAAAACAGTCAGGTGGCATCAAGAAGGTTATAGGTTTGAATTATTTCTCATTTTTCATTATAGTACATTCGGGGTTTGTTTTTGGTGTTCATGCATGGCCACACTTTATTCTTTTTATGTGTGTCTAACTTTCTTCCACTCTCTTTTTTATGTTTGTGATTTTCTTGTCCTTTTTTCTGCGTATTTTCATTTGAATTTCTATTTGTGATTTTTGGTTAACATTATTAGTTTTTGTTATGTATTTTTAAATAATTTCACGTGATTTATGCTTGAGTTTTGGTGGAGAACCCCATGTGTGAAGGAGGGATAAAAATAAAGCCAACTAAAAATTGATAATTTAACAAGTAATTAAATGTTTAAATATAATTATTTAAGATAATATGAAAAAAATATTAAAAATAAAATTTAGATATTTGAGTTTTGATGGGATGATGATGCGCAGTAAAAGAAGAAAATAAATAAAAACAAAAATAAATTAGAAACATAAGAATATAGTAGATCAAATATAACATAAATTATCATGTACTTTTTTATTTCCATGTTTGGCTTTATCTTTGTTTTGGATCGTTCTTTTTCTTCTTTTCTTTAATCCATATAAAAGAAGGGATTTGTTCCTTAAAAGGAGTTTAAAGTTAATTATTTTTGTATGTCCTTGGAATAAATAATTCATATGTACATTAAAGTTTCCAACCTGCTAGGTAGAGTAGTCATTTTATCAATGAGTTTGATGTAAGAAAGGTGTGTAAGTTTATATAAAATCCACATTGTCTTATATATATTTTTACCCTTAAATTATTATAATGAGTTACTTGAGACAATAATAAAGTAGGGGTGTGATTTTAGTCTCAACCTACTTATCATTTCATTTGTTCGAACTATCGTTTTCAAATTTTCTCTCTTAATTTGTTCAAACTATCATTTTCATATTTCTAATTCTAAGTGTGGATTGTATAATTAGTCATTTTATTTGAAAAATTCTACTCTTTTAGTCGTATATTTTTGGTCTTACCAATTTTTAATCGAGAGGTAAAAGAGGGTTAAGGGGACCCTACCTGTACCAAATCAAGCTAACTTACAAAGCATATAAACGTTTAATTCTAATATATCATGTTAGGAAAAACATTAACCAAGTCCAATAATATCAAAAAACCTTACACACAACATACTAATAGTAACATTAATAAATTAGAAAACTAGCACCAAGTAACAATAGTCCAAAAGAGATCCATAGGAAGGTGGTCCATAGTCATGCAACATCCTTTTCCATATCCTTTGAGTAGAGTTTCCCATTCTTTGGCAGATTCTCAATAGATGTTCTAAGGTTAGCCAAATTAGAATCAGTGAATCCTCTCTTCCTCTTATTGGGTTCCTCTTCATTGTCATTATGTCTGTAGGAATTAATGAGTTATGCAAGCAAATGGAGGTGTTGGATTGTATATTTTATATGCAACATGCTCCACTAAGAAACTTGTTTCAAAACTCTTTAAGATGGTCCACTTCCTTCTCTAGAGAATTACATTTATCATGAAACATTTCCACTCTATCAGGTTTAAAGGTTTGATCCATACTCTCCACCTTGTTCCTCATGTCATGCCAGTCATTAAATATGAATTACATCATGTTCTTGGTTAGGTTGGTATCGTCTAAGGCTCACTAGGATTTCATGATCTTTGGCTAACTCACTTTGGGTTCCCTATATTTGACTAATTCATTCGGAGTCGTTAGATTGGCTTTCCATGTTATTTTTCAACAATTCCCACATCCAGGACTTGTTGTTCCTAGTTTTTAAGATCCTAGAGACCCTTCTCAACATCCACATCCTCCTTGGGGTATCACTTCCATACTTGCATGAAGATTCATCGCTTGAGTCTTCCTCATCCTCCGTATCAAATAAATTCTCATTGTCATACCTGCTTAGCACTTGAGCTAATGGCCCTAAATAATCAACAATCTTAGTGACTTGTGTGGAACCAAGTTTGACCATTGCTAAAATTATACCTTGATGCAAGGGTACAAAAATTATACCCTTCTTATATTGTTCGAGTGTAACACTTAAAGCCCCGAGCATATAATAAAGGAAACTATAGTTGTGGCCATGCCGTAATAAATTGAGCATGGGAAGGTGATAGGAAAATATTTTCTTATGGTGTCTCACTAGGGTTATAAATTGAATCAGATTTAAGGCTCTCTCATTATTGTTGAGCACAAGATAATACCGAGAGGGGGTGAATCAAGATTATGATATTATTTCAAACTTCAATACTTAAACTTAGATCTATAATCACGAGCAATGTGAATATATCAAATCAATCAAAGAACACAAAACTTAATGCAAGTAGACACGAGATATATGTGGAAATCCTTTTGGGAGAAAACCACGGAGAAACTTATTTCTTTATATATATTTATCAAAAATTTGTAGGCACCAACCTACCTGGAGACACCAATCCCCAAATTACAATTTTGTAGGCACCAACCTACAGGAGCACCCAACCCTTTTGCTAAGCACCAACTCAACAAGAGACACCGATCTCTTCAAATATGAAGGCACCGACCTTCCTTACAAAATTTTCTTTCCACTTTTGAACTTGTTGCTTCCTCAACGAATAATGGAAAATTCTTCTTGTTACTTTCTGATTTGTTGTTCTAAAATTTTGCCCTTACACTTCCTCTTCTTCTTCTTTCTCCTTAAGATATTCAACCTGAATCCATGCTTAATAAGTCTCATATGAATCTTCTTATATAGCCTTTCGTACCTTTTGAAAAGACACATCGTTCTAACTGACACAACCTTTCCATTAACACAACTTAATTAAGTGCATTAGTCGGCTAAAACCAAAGAATAATTAATGCAGCCCATAATTATTAAATGCACATTAATAAATGCAATTAACCACTTGATAGAGCACCGCCCTCCTTAGAAAAATCACTTTGTTATCATTAAATTGCTGCCACCATCATTAAATCTTCTTTTTCACCATAAAACATTGCATATGAACACCTTAAAATGCAGATATCTCTCTCTTATGTATAGCTGTGTATATCTCGCTTATACCATGATAATCCTCATGCAAAAATGCTTCTTTTCATGTATTTAAAATTTCATTTTCTACCCTTCTATACTATTAGTTATTTCCGTTACTTTCTACCATTTCCACAATCGATAATTCCGTTACTTTTCTGATGATTTCCATTTACCATTTCAGCACCTCTTTTGACATCAATGACAATATTTCCAACAATCTCCCCCTTTGTCATTGATGGAAACCCCAAAAATAATCTCCTCTTCTGCAGCTTCCTCTTACCGTAGCTCCCCCTTACTACCATTCTCCCCCTTTGACATCAATGGCAAAGGGTCATCTAGAGCTGAATTTTTTTCAAAGTTTTAGCTCCCCTTAACCAGTGCTACCCTTGACTCTTCAATGTAAAGATGTAAAAGAAATTACTCCCAGCTTATGCCGTAGATATTCAAATGTCTCCTTTGGAAGTGGCTTAGTGAAAATATCTACTATCTATTCGGATGTAGCGACATACTCCAACTTTACCTGTTTCTCTGCCACCTGCTCTCTTAAGAAGTGATATCTTATGGGAATGTGCTTTGTTTTGGAATGCATAACTGGATTCTTTGAAATACTTATTGCACTGGTATTATCACATAATATGGAGATGGGATGATCATACTCTACTTTGATATCCTTCAAGGTCTGCTTCATCCATAAAATTTGCGTGCAACATAGTACCGCTGCTATATACTCTGCTTCTGCTGTGGATAGGGATACAAAATTTTGCTTCTTACTTAGCCAAGATACCAGGCTGTTTCCAAGAAAAAATGCTCCTCCGCTTGTACTTTTTTTGTCATCTACACATCCTACCCAATCTGAATCTGTATAAGCTATCAATGTGAAATATTTTCCTTTTGGATACCACAACCCGTATTCCATAGTTCCCTTTAGATATTTGAATATGCATTTTACAACTTGCACATGTGTTTCTTTTCCCTGCTTGAAAACATGCCACCATACCCACTGCTTGCATGATATCTAGTCTAGATGTTGTCACATATAATAAACTCCCAATCATTGATCTATAGAGAGATTGATCAACATTTGGAGATTCGTCATCTTTGCTTAACTTGGTTCCGGTGATCATTGGTGTGCTGATAGGTGCACACTCCTCCATACCAAAATTTTTCAACATTTCCTTCACATACTTGGTTTGGGATATAAATATTCCTTTATTAGATTGAGAAATTTGCAATCCAAGGAAAAAGGATAACTCACCCAACATAGACATTTCAAATTCCTTTTGCATGTCTTCGAAAATTTTCTAGACATTTCTTCATTGTCTCCTCCAAAGATTATGTCATCCACATATGCAACCACAATTAACTGGTGTTCATCTCGTAGTTTTGATGTAAAGATTACTGTCAGCATGTCCTCTCTTGAATCCTTGGTCCTGTAGATGTTGATCAAGCCTTGAGTACCATGCTCTAGGGGCTTGTTTTAATCCATGCAATGCCTTTTTCAACCTACACACATAATCTTCATTTTCTGATAATAGGAACCCTTCAGGCTGTTCAATGTAAACCTCCTCTTCTAAATTCCCATTTAAAAATGCTGATTTGACATCCATTTGGTAGACTTTGAAATTTTTAAACACTGCGAAAGAAAGGAACATTCTGATTGCTTCTAGTCTGGTAACCTTAGGAGCAAAAGTCTTTTCAAAATCAATACCTTCCACTTGAGCATACCCTTTGCATACCAATCTTTCCTTATTTTGAGTGACTTGAGCATCTTCATTTAGTTTGTTCTGAAATACCCACTTAGTGCCAATCACATTCTAACTCTTTGAGTCCTGGGAACCAATTTGAAGTTTCATTTTTCTCAATTTGATCTAATTCTTCTTCCATCGCCTTCAACCAATGTTTATCATGTCTTGCTTCTAAAAAGTTCTTAGGTTCTACCTAAAATAATAAGAGAAAATACCCTTGTTCGAAGCATTTGTAATTCTTCTTCTGGTTTGAACCCTGGTATCAAGTTCTCCAATAATCTGACTTTCATCATGATTTTTCTGAACGAAGCGAGATGGTGTCTTAGTATCCTGCCTTTCTAATTTACTCCACTCTTCAATATCTTCTTCTTCCTCTTGTTCTTCTTTCACAAGACTTGGTATTTCTAAAGACTCTTCTAAATTTTCTTTTGTCTTTAGATCTAGACCCTCATCCACTCTGACACTTGCACTTTCTATGATAGTCCGTAACCTCTTGTTATAACATCTGAAGGCTTTACTTTTAGTGGAGTACCCAAGAAAAATCCCTTCATCAGATCTTGAATCAAATTTGCCTAAGTCCTCTTCGGTTCTTTTAATGAAACATCTGCTCCCAAATACCTTAAAATATTTGACCGAGGCTGGTCTTCCTTTCCATAATTCATATGGAGTTTTGTCATGGTTAACTCTGATTTGCACTCTATCCAAAATATAAATGGCAGTACTTACCGCTTCTTTCCAGAATCTATCTGATAGCTTAGATTCATTCAACATTGTTCGGGCCATCTCTTGAACGGTTATGTTCTTCCTTTCTACTACTCCATTTTGTTGTGGAGTTCTTGCAGCTGAGTATTGTCTTTTAATTCCATGGTCTTCACAATATTCAATAAATTCATTTGACATGAATTCACCTCCACGATCTGACCTTAGAAATTTTATCTTCAGCCTGTTTCATTTTCTACTAATGCCTTGAAAGCTTTGAACTTTCCAAATGCTTCAGATTTTTCTTTCAAAAATGCTACCCATATAATTTTAGTGTAGTCATCAATGAGTAACATAAAATAACTCTCACCTTGAATAATTTTCGTTCTAGTAGGTCCACACAAATCCGTGTGAATTAGCTCCAATGGTTTGGTGGATGAATACTCCTTTGTTTTGAATCTTGTTCTGGTCTGCTTCCCAAGCTGGCACTACTTGCATAGAGTACTCGAAGGCTTTGTTATTTTAGGCATGTCCCGTACGGCCTGCTTATTGCTTATCTTCACAAGATTATCAAAATTTATATGTCCCATCCTTCTATGCCATAGCCAACTCTCCTCAACTTGACTTAGGCAACATTTTTCTTCTTTTATTTCTCTCGAGCATATATAGATTATTTGCAGTTCGGTGGCAATCTGCAATTAGTTCTCCTGTATCTGCTTTCCTTATTTCACATCCTTCGGCATAGAACTTAAGAGTGTGTCCCTGATCACACATTTGACTCACACTCAAGAGGTTATGTTTTAATCCTTCAACATACAAAACATTCTTTGTTTTTCTTTTTCCATTATCTAGACTCAGCGTACCTTTGCCAACAATCTTCGCTGTAGCATTATCACCAAATTTTACTGTACCTTCATTTACTTTCTTTAAGGAGAGAAACTTACTTTTATCACCAGTCATATGTCTTGAACATTCGCTATCAATGTACCACTGTTATCCTTCATCTCGAGCATGGAAAGCTATTTGAACGAGCATGGATTTTTCTTTGTCTAGCCCATCTTTCTCCTGCTTCCTTGTCCAGGATTTCGTAGCCTCCCTTTTCTTTGTATCTAAAGGCTTTGTCTTTTGATCTTGTCTCAAGTCAAACACACTTCTACAAAAGCGTGCTATATGTCCATAATTATTGCACTTGTAGCAGATAATGGCTTCCTCGTTATAATAGGATAGTGGAGAAAATGAATTATAGTTCATATTCAACACTCTATGAGCATATTTTGGTTTGTTCCAAGCTTCATTATCTCTCATTCACTTTTTACACTCTATCTTTTTATGCCCATATATATTGCAATAAAAACAATAACCATGAAAGGAACTTTTGAACCTGTTCATATTCCTATGTCATGGAGTAAATGGTCTTTTGATGTCATTCTCTTTAACACCTTCCTTGTGGATGGAACTGGTCTTCGTAGTTTCCTCTTCCTTTCTGCTTTTATTCTTCATAGGTGCATTTAGAATTTCTGCATAACTTTTTACCTTTTCTAAACCTTTCTTCTCTGGAATCTCAATGGAATTTGAAGCTTTCTCTAGTTTTTCTTCATATCCGAGTCCTAATTTGTTGGATGGTGATCTTTGATTTTCTAGAATCTCATCTAGAACCTTAGTACTTTTTTCAAATTTCAAGTTGTTCATTAGTTTGGTATTTACCTTTTCTAAGTCTTTTCTCATCGCAACAATCTCTGACTCACGCTTTTCACATTCTTCTTGTTTCACCTTGAGTTGACTTCTCAACCCTTCCTCAATTCTCTTTGCTTCTTCAATCTAGGTCTTTAGGTCAATGATTAGATTCTTTGATTCTTCAAGACTCTATGATAACTTAGCTTCGAAAGATTGATTTTATTCTTCATATTTCGGAGTGAAGTCTTTGCTTCGATTCCTTTTTGAGTGCTTTTATTTCACCCAACGCATAAATGAGTTTCTTCGAGGTTTACCTCACCCTCTTATTCTATGTCCTCTATTCCTTCCAAATCAACTTTGCTAGTTGATGAACCTTCTTCTATAGCCATAAACAATGTTTCTTCATCATCACTGTCTGAATCACTTATTCCACTTTCTTTGGATGAGCTGCTACCTCTTTTTGAATATAGACTCTTCTTTTGCTTTTCAAATCTTTTCTTGTCTCTGCTTTGATTGAATTCTCTTTTGAAATTGGGCCTGCTTTCTTCATCTTCACTATCTTCCTTCTCTGGGCATTTAGCTGCAAAATGACCAATTTTACCACAGTTAAAACATTTAAATGGTAACTTACCTTTGTATCTCCCGGATCCTTTCTTTAGCTTTCGAATGAATAAAGCTTCCTTTTCATCTTCTTCGCTGTTTGATTCATCATTCGCTTCAGATTCCTTGATTGCCTTTTTATTCGAGACTTTGAATGTGGCTTCCTTCTTTGTTGGTTTATTAGACTCGGTCCTCATTTCATAAGCCATCAGTATTCCATGTAGTTTGTCCATGCTTAGCTTGTCAAGATCCTTCATTTCTTCGATGGCAAACACCTTAGCATCAAATCTTAATGGTAAAGATCTTAAGACCTTCTGGACTATCACAGGTTCCTCAATCTTTTCTCCAAGCCCTCTTATGGCGTTGACAACTTCATCCACCCATAGAAGATAAGCTGCAACATCTTCCTCATCCTTCATTTTTAGGCTCTCAAATTTTCTCCTATGGGTTTGAAGCTTAGATTTTCTGACCTTATCATCACCTTCATATATTGTTCAAAGTTTATCCCATATTTCCTTTGCTTTGTGTCACATTGCATTACCTTGATAAATTCAAACTCTGACAGACCACACAAGATTGCATTCATCGCCTTGGCATTTTTTTCAAAAGCCTTCTTACCGGCTTGGTCTATTGGCAGAGTTGATGGAATGATATATCTAACCGCTACTGATTGCCAAATATCAAACCCTAGTGCCATCAGATAGGTTCTCATTCTTATGCTCCAAAATGCATAGTTTGTTTCGTCAAACAACGGAGCTTTGTTCGAGGAAAAACCTTCTTGTACTTGACTAGCCATATGTGCTCCCGAGATCTACCTTCCAACTGTTAGATTGTTCCTGAAGGAACCTGCTTTGATACCAATTGTTGAGCACAAGATAATACTGAGAGGGGGGTGAATCAGTATTATGATATTATTTCAAACTTCAATACTTAAACTTAGATCTATAATCACGAGCAATGTGAATATATCAAATCAATCAAAGAACACAAAACTTAATGCAAGTCTACACAGATATACGTGGAAACCCTTTCGGGAGAAAACCACGGAGAAACTTCTTTCTTTATATATATTTCTCAAAAATTTATAGGCACCAACCTACTAGAGACACCAATCTCCAAATTACAGTTTTGTAGGCACCAACCTATAGGAGCACCCACCCCTTTTGCTAAGCACCAACTCAGCAAGAGACACCGATCTCTTCGAATATGAAGGCACCAACCTTCCTTACAAAATTTGCTTTCCACTTTTGAACTTGTTGCTTCCTTAACGAATAATGGAAAATTCTTCTTCTTACTTTCAAATTTGCTGTTCTAAAATTCTACCCTTACACTTCCTCTTCTTCTTCTTTCTTCTTAAGATATTCAACTTGAATCCATGCTTAATAAGTCTCATATGAATCTTCTTATATAGCCTTTCGTACCTTTTCAAAAAGACACATCATTCCAACCAACACAACCTTTCCATTAACACAACTTAATTAAGTGCATTAGTCGGCTAAAACCAAAGAATAATTAATGCAGCCCATAATTATTAAATGAACATTAATAAATGCAATTAACCACTTGATAGGAGCATTGCCCTCCTTAAACAAATCACGTTATCATTAAATCGCTGCCACCATCATTAAATCTTCTTTTTCACCATAAAACATTACATATGAACACCTTAAAATGCAGATATCTCTCTCTTATGTATAGTCTGTGTATATCTCGCTTATACCATGATAATCCTCATGCAAAAATGCTTCTTTTCATGTATTTAAACTTTTTTTCTACCCTTCTATACTGCTGGTTATTTCCATTACTTTCTACCATTTCGTCAATAATTTCGTTACTTTGATAGATTTCCATTTACTGATTCAACACCTCTTTTGACATCAATGACAATATTTCCAACAATTATACGAGTTTAGGAATATACTCCCTCAAAAACCCAACAAAATGAGAAGAAAGACTTTTGTTACCTTTCAAGATTATTTTCACCTTCTCTAAACTCTCCTTTGGCTTGTAGATTGCCTTGCCATATTTTTCCATTCCCATGAGCACCGTCATTGTGTCAAGGGTTATCCGTAGCTTCACACCTCTAATAACCACAATTCCCTTAGACAATACCATAGACATTTTCTAAGAATCACCAAAGTCTTTCTTTGAGGGTTTCATCAAAGCCTTCAAAGATCTTGAAAAAATCAGCCATACCTCTCTTTTCAAATATGGCCCACGCTTTGGGTTTAATTCATTTGATATCCATAGGATATATTTTCACTAGGTCCCCTCCCCTTCCTCCTTTCTATGTATGTGAGATATCCAAGCCAAGTTTCCTCCCAATTTCACGATTTTCATCCATAGACTTACGCTTACCCTGCTTTTTTCAAATACCAATTGAACCACCGAGAAGCCCTTTGACCTCTCACCTAATAAATATTAATTTCATCACGGGTTTTTTTTTATCATTATATGATTAGCCTAGATGGATATTTGAAGCCAATTGAAATCATCGCTACTTGTACTACGCCCAAATTTGTGTCGATTCAAAATATTCCTTCTATAATCATCCTCCTTACCATTCAACGTCACCCTCAAAAAAATAAGACAATTTCTTGACATTGTTGTGGTCATTTGAATCCTTAGCAAGTTGGGACTTCATGGGGGTTTCTAACTCCTCAAAGTTAGTGAAATTTGTCTCATCCGCATGGACCCTTTTATTAGTAAATAGGTCAGCCATACCATTGGCTTCCCTATATATATGTTTAAAGGAAATTCCTTCAAATTTTATTACCATTTCCTTTATACCTTCAATGTAATCTTCTATAGACATAAAATTAGTATCAATATTGAGGATGCTATTTATGATGTTCACATAGTCACCTTCAACTTCAATTTTCCATAAATTCCTTTTAACAACAATGCTTAACCCCCAAAAGACCGATGCAATTTCAACAATATGATTAAAATGTATTCCCAAATTATAGTATTACCCTAGTATGAATGTCCCATCATGATCCCTAAAAAATCCTCCAATTCCGGCTTTACCTAGGTTTCCTTTTGAGGCACCATTGAAATTCAGCTTGATCCAGTCAATGACAAGATTTTTCCATCCATCTAACCTAGGGTTAAGCTTAGGAATTATCTTTTGGCCACTGATAATATCCCAATTTGAATATATTTTACTTTCTTGATCATTTATACTCTTTTTCTTATCTTGAAGAATGGAAAAGTTAGCTTTTATGACATTATAACATCTAATAACAATTTTTTTCTCGGGTTCCTTCTTACCCTTGAAGATTCTCCTATTTCTTTCCTTCCATATTTCCTAACTAAGATGCATGATGGTAAAAATACATAAAAACTTAAGACCTTGGCTCTTAAAAGGGAATCTCCATTGGGTCCAGATCATCTTCAAAGTGGGAGGGAAAATCCAATTAATATCAAAGAGAGAAAGAAGGGAGTTCCTTACCTTAACCAAAAAGGGGAAATCAAGGAAAAGGTGAGAGGTGTTTTCTAGATCTTCTTCACATAACACACACCTATTGACCATATTAAATCCCCTTTTGTTTAGGTTTACCATTGTGAGAATTTTTTCATGTAGAACAAGCCACCAAAAGATATTAACTTTAGGAGTAACTTCTTTGAACCAAACACTATCCCATTTGAAGCTATCCACTAAAGGCACATCTTCAAAATGAGCATTGTAGGCACTCTTCACGAAGAAGTAGCTATTATCCTCTCTTGAACAAATAATGTTGTCCTACTCTTGTTTTGGTAACAACCATACCACACAATACGTAATTAAGTGTGCCTACCTTAGTTCTATTTTGACCCTCCATAAAATTGACTTTCCAAATTTTGTAGGGTTCCTCCCAATTGAAATAATTCTCCACTTTTGAACCATAATTTATAATGACAACATGTTGTAATTTTGGGAAAGAATATTTGAGAGGTCTGTCCAATAGCCATTTGTCTTCCCAAACTTTGTTGTTTTACCATTCATGATTTTCCATTTACAACCTTTTGAGAGTAAATCATTTTCCCAATTGATGGCCTTCCATAAAATGGACCCCTAAAAATTAGGTGTATTGAAACACCATTCAACTCGTATTAGATTAGTCAAATATTTATTTTGAATTACTTTGGTGCATACACTTTCCTCTTTTATCAACCTCCATGCCATTTTGAATAGAAGAGCTTTGTTCATTTTCTCCTAATCTCTAATACCTATCCCGCCCCATTTTTAGGCATACATATCTTGTCCCATGCAAGAAGAGGCAACATATTATTATTTTCACTCCCACTCCATAGAAATATTTTTTGGATACTTTCAAGTTTGTTTGCAATAGTGACCTAAGTCCGAAAAATTGACATTGTGTAAACTAGAAGGTTTTGAATAGAGCACTTAAGAAGGATAGCCTTACCTACATGTGAAAGGAGAGATCCTTTCCATCCTTCGAGCTTCTTTACAAAAATTTCAGTCAAGAAGTTCCAATCATCATTCTTGAGTCTCTCATTCCCTATAAGCATCCCTAGATATTTGGTTGGAAAGGATTTCCTCTCACAATCCAAAATTTTAGAGATTTTATGGCATCTTTTTTATGGGGTGTTGACAACAAACACCGAACTCTTCCGAAATTTATTAATTGATATGAGACATCTTCATAGTCCTTCAAGATCATTTTGAATTCTCTATCTTCTAGGACTATGGCTTCACCAACCAAAATTTTGTCATCAACAAAATGTTGATGGACCACAAGTTCACATTTTTCGGGTGTAACAATCCCTAATTCTTCCATCAACATTGCCCTTATTTAGGGCTCTGCTTAAAGTTTCTACCATGAGTATGAAAAGGAATAGAGATATTGGATCTCCTTATCTTAGTCCTCTGGAGCTAGTGAGGAAAGCACAAGGAGTACCATTGGAAAGGATATAGAATTTGGCCGTAGATATACATATGTGAATCATGCTACAAAATTCAAAATTGAAGCCATATTTTTCCAAAACTTTGTGTATGAAATTCCAGGAAAATCTATCATAGGAGTTCTCCATATCAAGTTTTATCACCATAGTATCTTTCTTATTTAGCTTCACGGAATAGAGGGTCTTATGTATAGTCACAATGTTGTCTTGGATTTACCTTCTCAACAAAAACCCCTTGTGATTAGGAATCAAAGTAGGGAGAAGTAACTGTAACCTCATTGCTAAGATCTTAGAACACATCTTTTGGATGAAAGTGCACAAATTGATCGGTCTGAAGTTTTTAGAATATTCAACATTATGGTTCTTTGGGATGCAAGTAAGAAATGTGAAGTTCAAATCTTTGAGCAGCTTCTTAACTTTTAAGAATTCCTTAATAGCAAACAAAACATATTTTTTGACCACATCCCAAAATAATTAGAAAAATGGAAGGGAAGCCATCCATGCCAAGAGATTTGTTTGGGCTCATAGTTTTCAACATAAATTCAATTTATTCATTTGAGGGAACCTTGATTAGTATATGGTTGTCTTCTTCTATACCCAACCGGGAATACCATCCAAGGATTGCCTCTTTTTGTCAATATTACAACCATGATGGGAAGAAAGGAGATTGTTATAGAATGCAACATCAAATTTTTGTATTTCATTAGAGTCGATCAAGGGAACATTTCCTTCCCCTTTAATACAAGTGATATTGTTGGAACATATTTTTTTGAGGGTAAAAATATGGAAGAACTTAGTGTTCTTATCCCCTTCATTTAGCCATTGGATCCTCAATTTCTTCCTCCAAAGGGTTTCTTCCTTGGCCAAAATATTGTGATATTATGAAAGAATCTTTTTCTCTTTGATTTGATTAGTAACATTCCTCATTATCCTCTTCTATAGAGTTTTGAAGAGGAGATCATTCATGTTCTAATGAGCTTTTGGATTCAAAAATGTTCCGAAAACTAGATTTATTCCATCCCTTGAGTTGATTATTAACATTTGCAAGTTTTTGTGACTCTAAACATAGTTGTTCCTTGAATCTTTATGCCCCAAAATTCCTTAACAAGTTCTTTAATATTCTCATGCTGAAGCCACATATTTTCAAATCTAAAAGGTGTTATTTTTCTCTCTTTATCTTTAACGATAAATAAGGTGAGATTATGGTCTGAACCTATTCTAGGAAGGGAGAAAAGGAAAACCTATTGTTTCAGTTATCCCCAAGTAGTTAAATATATATCCAAATTAACTTGAATTAGTTGATCACTAAGTATACGGTTAGACCATGTATATTTTCCCCCTTTCAATTTAGTGTCCACGAGGCTATTAGAAGTGATGAAGTATTGCAAGGCATCCATAATTTCATTTAATTCAATATTGTCACCCTTAGTTTCACCAGACATAAGAGGGGTATTGTAATCCCTAATGATAATCCACTTAGTTTCGAGATGATTTTGTGAAATTTAGACAACTCATTCCAAAAACCTTTTCTCCCTTTATGATTTGGTGCATAGATATTAGACAACACCCAAAAGCTTTAGATTTGAGATCTTTGAAAAGAATAACAATGTGGTTATCCTTTCAAAGAAGATTCATACCTTGAGAATTTTCGGGCTCCCATATAAAAAAATCCCTATAGAAGCACCCGAAGAACTAAGAGCCACAACCTCCTCCCCGCACCACAAACTTTCCTTTATCAACACAAACTACTCTTCTTTCATTTTGGTTTCTGAAGAATTAAGATAACATCCTTGTGTTTTAATTTGATTTATTTTATAAGTCTAGATTTATTGGGATTGTTTAGACCCCTTATATTCCATGAGATGACATTCATTTGGAAACATTTTGTTTTGGTATTATAAAACTCCTCGAGATCCAACTTCAATTAGGTACCATCATCTATTTCCTTTTGAATATTATTTTTCTTGGACACTTGCTTAGTAGGCCTCTCGGATCTAGTTTTATTGTCCCGTGAGTTAGGTGTAAATTTTCTCAATTCACCACCCTTATCAGTGTGCACATTCTATCTATTGTGATGTTTTATTTTCCTCTCTATGTTTCATATCCCCCAACACCCACTTTTTCTAAGATTTTTTGATTAGGTTATATCACATTTTGAATGATAATATTGATTCTATTGACTTCCTCATCCTCCCGTTTGCCATCTCCCTTAATCACTATAACTTCTTCATAACCGAGAAGTTTATCCACAATGTTGGTGATCGGTCCTAGCTCTGCTTCTAAGTCATTCTCTTCCAGATTTCCTTCTTTCAGATTGTTATGTACCTTTACCTTTGCTATCTCTTTTCCTAATAATGGTTTCAATTTTTTTGAGACCTTAAATCTTTCAATCTGAGAATGATCCTTGGCGATTGAAAATGTTGTTCAAATAAAGCCTTTTTTCTATTTTTCATGGAAATAAATTTCATGAATCCATCAACTTTAATAGGTGGAGATCGATAGTATGATTTTATCCTTCCTTTCTACCACTACTAGGATGGGCACAAGGTTTCTACATTCCTCAATTTTCTACGTTATCATAATCCCCTTGTTTGGTAAGAGGTTTCTAACAAGTATTAGACTTTACATCTTTGGAATCAATACCATTTAATTTATCTATAATTTTGTTAGATTTCAGAATTTCTCTATAAGCTATTGAGACCTTCAGTTTACATTGTTGTTTGGTATGACCCCAAGCTAGGCATTTATCACACTTCTGTGTGCAACTTTCAAACTCAATGTTTTGTTTCCATTGTCCAAGCTTGGATTTAAGAACAATAGTTTTGGGTATTGTTGTTCCCATGAGATAATAAATATATAATCTAGCATAAACCATTTTGGTTATGTTTAAGGTAACATTGTCCACCGAAAAAAGGTATCCAAGGTTCTAGAAATCCATTTAATCACATCAATATCCCACAACTCCATGGGTAACCATGAGAGGTGTACCAAAACAAGGAACCTGGTTGATGTTTTCTTTATCGGGGTTGAACAAAGAAAACCAATTCTTCAAAAATAGACCCATTTGTCCCAAAACCATGGTCATTCATTCAAGAACCTTTGAGGATATTTAGAGTTATTAAAGTTGAAAAGAAAGAATGCATTTGAAAGAGAAGACACTTTTAGGTCCCCTCTCGACTTCCATATCTAAAGTGACCATTCCCGATTGAGTCAAAATTTGGGTGTCCTCCAACAAGTTTTCCAATCAGGGGCATTCTCCATCAACTCCACGATTATATCCACACTACTATATGGGATATATAGAAACACACCTAATCATCCTTCTTAGTTTGGGGGATGACTCAAGTTCTAAGCTCATTCCCAACTTTCAAAATCTTCACCCACGTGAATTGATTCTTGGGGCCCCATTTTGTTTGAATTTTATAGTAAGGGGCCGTCAACACTGCCACTAGAGTGGACTGTGTGTCCATTGTTTCCACATGCGAATTTATCTCCCATCAACTTCACGCCCATTCTCATTTAAATCTCCAACAAATGTAACCCGATTTTATTATATCTAAAAGTTTTAAATATTTATTCTCTTTTATCTAAAATTTTAAAAAAATGTATTTTCTATAAAAATAAAATTAGGAGAAAGAATATAAGAAATCCAATTAATTTTTATGTTTTTAAAATTGAATTGCACAAATAGAGAAACCACAAAATAGTACACAATTATAAAATGTAGTGAATTATTTAACTATAAATATTTATTTATGCATAGATTATGAAAATATTACTTTTATATATATATATTTTGATTGAATTTTTAATATTTAATTTAAGGGATTAGTATAACGAGTGAAAAGGAATATACTCCTAAATAATTACACGTACAACCTTCTAGAATCATCTCTATCATGTTGCATATGTGCATAGTGGGGGTAAAATATGTGAGCATGGTTGAAAACAAGGCAACATTAGTGGGGGTAAAAGATGGGGATTAATAAAAGACAAATAATATGTAATATGTTTTTTAAAAATAATTTCATTAAATTTTTTATGTAATTTTATAAACTTTTTCATAAATTTCTAATAATATTCACCCATTTCAGTTTTTAATTTTGTCTATTGTGTTGTAAAAGAAATAGAAAACAACGGGGCATAGTTAAATGCATTAAAACTAACCATGTTTATATGAATTTTAATATTCTCTCTTTTATTTATTTTATGGTTTTATGAGGAGGTAAAGAGACAAAAATAGATCTTAAAAAGTGGAATACATTGTATAATTGACATATTTTATTGTGTAAATTCTAATAGTTTATTTGGAAGTTCAATTTGACTTGATTGTTTTTCATTACAATGGATCCATTTTTTATCTATAATTTTGTATTTGGAGACAAATTTATATGGTAATTTTTAATTATATGATGTTAATAATTTGATATGTTTTTAAATTTTCCTAAATATTTTTCACTAATTTGAATTTCTTATTTTTCTAGGCTATAAAAAAAAAAAAGAGCATAGGATTTACAAAAATAATTTAAATAAAAATTAGTGTACTTGATATGATCTACATTTGTATTTTCTTAATAAGTTTTCAGCAATTTAACTTTCTATTTTATTCTTTACATATATAAAACAATTGACATAGTTAAGAGATTCAAAATTTACCATGTTAAGTTTACAATTGACATATTTTTATTAAGTTTATGATTTTATGATGGGATTGGTGTAGATATGTGGTATAATTTAACATTTATATATATTTTAAATAATTATCATTAGTTGAATATATATTATTAGATTAAGAGAATAAATTAAAAAATCACATTTCAAAGGTTGTTTAAAATAATTTATCTATTATTTATTCATTTTTAATCATAGTTATTAGTTTATATAGTTGTAGGAAAATTTATTTTTTTGATTGGAAGATTGATTGTATATATATATATATATATATATATATATATATATATATATATATATATATATATATATATATATATATATATATATATATATATATATATATATAAGTGGTGTGTGAGTGGAAAAGGTACCAAAGGGTGAAGTGGTAATGTGGATGTTGGAATTGGGTTATATTTATAGAGCATGCCTAAAAAATAAGGTGGATGGTCTAGAAATGATGAGAGATATGAGTCGTAGAGGTGCGTGTAGTGGAAGAGGCATGACTAGTGA
Source organism: Taxus wallichiana var. yunnanensis (assembly GCA_018340775.1). Classification (NCBI taxonomy): domain Eukaryota; kingdom Viridiplantae; phylum Streptophyta; class Pinopsida; order Cupressales; family Taxaceae; genus Taxus; species Taxus wallichiana. The sequence continues at coordinate 601,361,888 of CM031241.1, read as the reverse complement.
TAGTGTGGGCGTTGGACTAAAGGGATGAAGTGGGAGGAGTGGAGGTTGGATTTGAGTGACAATTGAAGTGAAAGAGAGATGATGGAAATGATGAGAGAGGAAGGAGGAAAATTGAAGTTTGGAGGTTTCGGTGTAGGGATTAAGAGGAAGGAGGAAATTGGAAGTGTGGATGTGGGATTTTGGTAATGATGGAAGTGAAAAAGAGATGATGGAAATGATGAGAAGATTAGTGTGGAGGCTTAAAATGTAGGGATTGAGAGGAAGGAGAAGAGTGGAAAAGTAAAGGTTGGAGTTAGGTGAAAATGGAAATGAAATGGAGAAAATAATGATGAAAGAGGAGTGAATTATGGTGGTGTGGACATTTGAATGTAGTCATGAAGAGGGAGTAGGGTAGCCATAGTAAATAATGGATTTGGGTGAACTGATAAGTGCAAAGTAGAAGGAAATTATTAGAGATTAGTGTTAGAGATATGTGTTATGATAGTGTGGAGATTGGATTTGGGAGAAGATGGAAATGAATTGAGATAGAGTGAAGGAATTATGAGAATGAAATGGACATCATGGAAATTATGAGAGAGGAGTGGTTGATAGCAGTGTGAAGGTATTAATTTAGGGATGAAGAAAGAGGATAGTGGAGGTGTGGAGGTTAGAGTTAGGTGAAGATAGAAATGGAAAAAAATAATAATGAGAGGGGATTGAATGATGGAAGTGTGTTGGGATGTAATGATGAAGAGGGAGTAGGTTTTCCATAGTGAAGAATTTTACGGAAAATGGAAATTAAGAGATACGAGTGATAGAGATGTGTGAATATGGAAATCAAAGACAACAATGATGAGAGTGGAGTTAATGATGGTAGTTTGGACATTTGGATGTAGTCATGAAGAGGGAGTAGGTTTTCCATAGTGAAGAATTGGAAGGAAAATGGAAGTTATGAGAGATGAGTGTTAGAGATATGTATGATGATAGTGCTAATATTAGATTTGGGAAATATGGAAATAAAAATAGTGAGGGGGAGAGGGAGGGGAAGGGGAGAGTTAGAGAGAGTGGTGAACGAGTGTGAGAGAGAGAGAGAGGAGGGGACAAGAAAGAGAGATTAATTTTAGAGGTATGTATAGATGGAGGGGGAGATAAGTGCGAGGGTAGGGAGAGTGGGGTAAGGATAAAGAGTGTGATGGGAGGAGAGAGAGAGTGGGGTGGAGAAGGGTAATAAAGAGAATGGGGTGTGAGAGAGGGGGCGCTAATTGATAGTGAGAGAGAGAATAGTTAAGAATGAAATTGGTTGAATTGAGAGAAGACAGTAGATGAAAATTAGAAGAAATTAGTGAGAGATATGTATGATAATAGTATGGAGATTAGATTTGAGAGAAGATGGAAATGAAATGAGGAAGAGAGAGGGGAGAGAGAGAGAGAAATTATGAGAGATGAGTGCTATAGGTATGTGAAAATGGAAATGATAATTAGATAATAATGATGAGAGGAGTGAATGATGGAAACAAAATGAGAGAGGGGAGAGGGATATTATGAGAGATGAGTGTTATAGGTGTGTATAGAAGGAGGGTGGAGAAAGTGAAGAGGGAGGGGGAGAGGGAGAGAGAGATAGATAGAGGGGTAGGGAAGGGGGCGAGGGGGAGAGAGTGAGGGAGGAGGGAGGAGAGATGGGGTGGCGAATGGGTATAGATAACAAGGAGGAATAGGGAGAAATAGGGGGAGAGAGAGGAGAGGGTCGGGGTGGTGGAAGTGGAAAGGGGGAGGGATACAAAGGGATATAAGTGAGAGAGATGGAGAGGAGGGAGGGGGATAGGGAAGGAGAGGAGGGTTGACGAGGGAATATGGGGGTGATAAAGGGAGGAGAGGGGAGGAGAGAGGGGAGGGAGATAGGGATAGTGGGTGGGAATGAGGAAAATAGGGGATAGAGAGGAATGGGTAAAGGAAGTGGAAGTAGAATGGGAGGGATACAAATGACGGGGGAGATGGCGAAGAGAGAGAAGAGAGAGAAGGAGAGGAGGGAAAGGGAGAGAGAAGAGGGAGTGGAAGAGGGACGAAGAGAAAGTGATAGAGGGAAGGAGTGGCGAGGAGGGTGGGGAGAAAATTGGGGTGGTGGTTGAGGATATTGGGATTGAGGTGGGGTGAGTTAAAGAGAGTTTTAAGAAAGAGAGAAGAGATTTAAAGAGTGAAAATAGAGTGGAAAAGGGGGAATCATGAGAAGAAGATGAGGGAGGGTGAGATAGAGGAAGGGTTGGGGGAGGAGAGGAGAGAGGGGGAGAAGAGAGGAGAAAATAAAGGATTGCAAAGGAGACGTGACAAGATAAAAAAGAGGGAGTGCGGAAGGAGAATTGAGAGGAGATAACGAGGATTCTAAAGAGATATGAGAGGATAGAGTGGAAGAGGGAGGGAAATGGAGAGAGTAAGGGACATGGAGAGAGAAATAGGGGGATAGAGATACATAGGGAGAAGTGGGAGTGGGTGGGGAAGGGGGAGAGAGAGGAGGGATATAATAGGGGAGGAAAGAGAGGAGGGAAGGAGATAAGGGTTTGAGGGAGAGGAGGGAGAGAGAGAGAAGAGGTGTGGAAGGGAGAGGGGTGAGGGAGGGAGGGAAGGGGAAAGAGGGGAAGCTGAGGGAAAATATAAGGAGTTGGAGGAAGAAGGCCGAGAGAGGAGGAAATCGAGGGGAGAGAGTGATGGATGGAAGGAGGGAGTGGAGAGGGTGGAAGGGAGAGAGTACGGGGTAGTTAGGGAGAGTGGGATCAAGGTAGAGGGAGTGGGAGAGAGATTGAAGGAGAGGAGAGAGCATGGGAGTAGAGGAAGGGGAAGGAGGTTAAGTAGAGGAGGGAGGAGGAGAGAGGGGAGGGGAGGAGGAGGGGATGAGAGAGGGGTATTGATGGAGGGAGAGGGGTTATGGGAAGGAGGGAAAAGGAGAGGTGAAGAGAGAGGGAGAAGAAGGTAGATGTGAAGGGTATAGTGGGGAGGGGAAGTTAGGTTGAGGGAGGGAAGAAGGAAGAAGAGAGGAGGGCAGGAGATGTAGGGGTGGTGGTCGGGGATATTTGGATGGAGGTCGAGGGGAATGGGAGAAATATTGGAGAAGGAGAGGAAAGAGCGAGGGAGTGAAGGAAGGGGGAATGCAGAGAGATAGAGGAGGTAGGGGGAGAGATAGGATAGGGATGGGGGTAAGAGGAGAGAGGGGGAAGAGAAGGAAGGGAGGTGAGGGAGGGAGAGGTAATGTGGAAGGTAGGGATAGGGAGAGGGATAGTAAGAGAGGAAGGTATAAATAGAATAAGGCATTGGTGAGGGGGATAAAGGGGAGTGGAATTGAGGCAGAGAGAGGGAAGAAGTGAGTGTATAGGAGGGGGAGATAGAGAGTAGGGGTGGTGGTTGGGGATATTAGGATGGAGGTAGAGGGGAGTGACAGAGAGTGGATAGGGAGAGGATAGAGTGAGGGCATGTCTTCGGGAGAGGGGAGAAGGAGATAGGGAGATGAAGATGAGGGTAAGTGGGAGAGGAGGGGATGTGGGAGAGAGTGAGAGAAGGATAAAGAGGGAGGGAGGGAGAGGGAGAGGGAGGGGGAGGAGGGAGAGGGAGAGCGGGGAAGAGTGTAGAGGGAGAGATTGGGAGAAGGAGTGAGGTAGAGGAAGATGAGGGTGAGGGGTGAGGAGGGGATGTGGGTGGGAGGGAGAGGAGGATAGGGAGGGAGGAAGGAGAGAGAGGGGTAAAGGGAGAGGGAAAGTGTATGTGTGATGGAAGAGGGAGAGAGGGGAGTGAAGTGAGAGGGAGAGGTTGAAAGAAGGAGAGGGAGATAGGGGAGAGGATGTGAGTGGGATAGAGTAAGGGAGGGAGGGAAGGAGGGAATGGAGATGATGGGGTGGTGGTGGGGGAGACCGGGATGGAGGCGAAGAGGATTGGTAGAGAGAGTGGAGTGGGAGAGGAGAGAGGGAAGAGGTAGTGGATGAGGGGGAAGGGGGAGAAGATGATGAGGGAAGGGGAGAGAGAGGAGGGTGTGGTGAGGAGAATGGAGGGAGAGGGAGTGCACAGGGTGAGAGAGAGGAGGGAAGAGAGTGTGAACGGGGAATAGAAAGAGGCATATAAAGGGGTTAGAGAGGGGAGTGGGAGTAGGAGAGAAGGGAGAGTGGGAGGGAGGGAGAGAAGGGAGAGGGAAAGGTAAATCGAGTGTGAGAGGATGAGGGGATGGCGGAGGAGGTTGAGGTGGATAGGATGAGGGAGAGGTTTGGGGAAGACGATGGAGATGGAGGGGAGGGTAAGAGGGAGAAATAAAAAAGAGATGAGAGTGGGAGGAGAGTGGAAAAGAGAGGAGGAGAGAAGGTAAAGGGTGAGTTATGAGGGAAGGGAGGAGGATATAGTAGGGTTAGAAAATGATAGAGATATGGGAGAGGTGGGGGAGAGTAGAGGGGAGGGGGAGGGAGAGTGATAACAAGCAAGAGAGGAAGAGGGGAGCGGTAGTGAGGTATCGAGAGAAAAGTTGGAGAGGAGAGGGGGAGGAGGAGGAGAGAGGGAGTGTAGGGGGAGAGATGGAGGGGAAAGGTAGGGGTGAGAGAGGGAGAGAAATAGGAGAGGATGGGGAAGGTGTAGGGGAGGGAGGGATAGGAGGAGATGGGGAAGAGAGATGGAGAGGAAGGGAAGAGGGAAAGAGGTGGGAAAGATATAAGGTGAGGGGAGAGTGATAGATAAGGAGAGGGAGGGAGAGGGGAGGGAGGGGAGGAGAGGGAGATAGGTATGAGGATGAAGGGATAAAGGGGAGGGGCAGGGGAGGGAGAGGGGGATAGAGCGGTTGTGTTAGTGGGAGAAAGAGAAGGTGGAGATGAGGGAGGGAGAGGAGGGATATGAGGGATGGAGGGGGTAAAGAGATATGAAGGGAGGATAAGGAAGAGGAGGTATTATGAGAGAGAGACAGGATGGGGTGGGGAGGAAGAGAGGTGTGGGTGGTGGAGGGAGAGGGAGATGGCATGGAAATGTAAGATACATAATAGAGGGAATTGGAGTGGGGGACAAGGAGGGATAGAGAGGGATAGATAGAGGGGGAGAGGGAGTGAAGAGGGGAGAGAAAGGATGTCCAAGGGGATAACAAGAGGGGAGAAAGATGGAGGGGGAGGTAGAGGGGTGAGAGAGAGGGAGGGGGATTGGGAGTTTGAGGGGAAAGAGAGAGAGAGAGTAATGTGAGAGATGGAGAGGGAGAGGATGGCAAGGGAGAGGGGATGTGGGAGGGATATTGTAATGTATCCAAATGGAAAATTTTCAACCCCAAACAGATTTGAGGAAAATCCCACTCCCAAAGATAGATTATAGAAGATATGCCAAATATTTTAAATGCAGATTTGATTTTTATACATGAATGATGACTTGGCTAGTTGATGAAACTTATCCAAAACACAAGATAAATCACTATATTTTTACCATAAACTGATCAAATAAATTTATTATGCCAAAACACAAGAACAATACCATATTTATAACCCAATTAGAGGATGAAATATTTTATTAAAAAATTTGTAAATACTTGCCTTCAAAAACATCTAGAAATATGATATTTTAGAGCCAAAATCTACTCCAAAAAGGCTAACTTGAATGATTAAAAATCTGAAAATAGAATAATAGCCTAGATCTGATTTTTAGCAGCCCAAAATACCTCCAAATAGTCCTTTATGAAAGTTGCACCACCTAGAAAAAGATGGAAGGAAAGAAGAGATACAAAAATTTTCCTCCTTCAAACACTTGTTCAAATATGCAACTTTCAACCCTCTATAGTTTTGGAAAATTACTTGGTAAACATAGATAACTCCTTCAACCAAAATGGAACCCCTGAATGGAGAATCCTTACAACTTAGAAGAAGAGTTTTTGTTCTTCTTTAGATCTCTAGATGGTTTTCATCCTCAAGATATAATCTCTAAGGGTTTTTGTCCTTAGAAATTATTTTGTAAATCTCTCAAGCTCGAAAAAAATTATAATTTTATAAAAATGAAAGAGATACTTCTCTAAGTCAAGTCAACTTGCTTTTATAGAAAAATTTGGCTTAGTAGCCAACCAAAACCACAAGAAAAAGTCTTTTACTACATTAAATTATTTTTTGGCATTTATTTAATCCTCAACGTGGGTCACCTTTTTCCCTAGGGGAAATCAAAACATAAAGTGGATTTTTCCTTTTATTTTATAATTTTAATTTATCTTTTCTATTTTATTTTTATCAAGTCAATAATACATAAATTTATAAGTTCTTTTTATAAAGTTTTTATGCACTTTATAATAATTTATTAAGACTATAGTTTCCCTTTTTATCACCCCTTAGCCATCAGGAAACAAAATTGGGCTAAGGGTCTTCGACTGGGAAGGGGATATTACAATCCTCCCTTCCCCAAATCACTTTCCCTCAAGCAATTGTAAATCTTACACCTAAGTTACATATGCAACAGATAGAACATGTTTTAGTCCTCCACAAGTCTTGAGCATGTAGGTCTATTAAATGAGAGATATATTACAAAAATATATAGCTCTCCTGATGCTCATATACATGAACTTGGATTAATGGTTCAACATACTCCATATAGTAAACTTCATCCTTTATCTTATCATGCTTCTCCAACACATGCTTATTAGTTGAATCAAGAACAATATGAAGGAAGAATCAGTTGTCCCAATAACATGTTGTTGGAACTAAAAATTTCACCCTACCCTGAACCATAAACAACCCAAGATTTTGAGTAAACATGGGACTCTCTCTCTCTCCAAGTTTTGGGAATTTCATTGTGAGACATACCTCTAGAGATGGTTGGTTCCTCTACCTAATTCTAATTCTAAACTACTCCTAGGAATTGAAAATCAACTATCCAACTCTACTCTAAAATTCCAAGGGACCAGGGTGAGAAGGAGATGCTTAAAATAGAAATCCTAAACTATAGAGGTGATAGCACCAAGAAGAGGGATGGAGATATTCTAATTAGTGGAAATGGGGAGAAAATGGAGGAGAGGGTAGATATGAGAGACATAGTCCACAAAAACATTTAAACCACCATTTCCCTAGAGTACAACAGATCCAAAACCTGTAAAAAGAACAAAAGATGCATAAAATACCTACAAATGCAATAGAAGACAAAAAAATTAATAGAACACGTATAAGGTAGAAGATAACAAAAAATAATAATTTTATTGCTTCAAGTACGCACAATCCATTACATTAGAGGATAAGAGGAAAGGATCACCATGCAAGATGACCAAATCTAAGGATCGCAACTCACAATTGCTCTGGAACAATTTTGATAGAGATCCATTACATGAACATCCCCCCTTTCTCATATGAGAGGTTTTACAATATATAGAAGAAGATGAGGAAGAGAGAAAGAAGAGAATCTCGAAATCTTGCATTAACCCACCAAAAAAATTCATTAATGATCTGAAAAGAGGCATGGGAAGGTAAAATTTTTAGGAGCCTTCTTGAAAAAAACATATATGAATCATGACGAATATGGTCGTAACAAGATTCACTGGGTTGGTGAATTATCTAAAATCAAAATTATTTGCATTGGAAAATATGATATATTTTTTGAAGGAGATTTTTATGGGGTGGCAAATGAATGATACCTTAAAATATTATGGACTTAGCCATTATTTTCAAGTAGAGGAACACTTTACATTTGAAAGTCTCACAAATTTAAAAGACTCACTAGTTATAGAGACTCCACCAAACATCTAAAATCCCACCAAATACATGAAACATGTTACCATTCTAGTGATCTCTAAACCAAAGGCTTCTAGAGGGCTTGAATCACATGAATAATACATAAGTAATATAAAATTTGAGTCCAGAGTTTAGGTTAGATCTTGGGTCATTGATCTATGGAGGACACATGATGGACAAGGAAGGAGATACATGGTGCAGATCAAGAGATTCAACATGGTACATGTTTCGACATTCGCCCTCTTCAAAGTGATTGGGTTCCACTTAGTGATTATTTTCTACAATCTAGATCTATGTATATATATATATTTATGTATGTATGTATGTATGTATGTATGTATATGGAAAATTTAATTAAATTTCAAAAAACACTCCCAAAAATGTCGGAGAATGAGACCAAATGACCAAGAAGGTTCCATAGATTTCTTAGTGATCCAAGAATATTTTAAAATCTCGATCTATCGATCATGGGGTGATTCAATAAAAAAATATACGTTGGGATTGGAGATCCGTTGGCTATTCACATGGGAAAACTTAATGTTTTTGGAAAATTTGGCAAAACATAGGAACTAATATGGTCATAAAATAGCCAAATTCATATTCCATATTTCCTACTTTTAGCCAAATTACAATTACTCACCACTAAATTTTCCATGGGCATGGGTAACCTTGCAATACCATTCCCCATTGTACATTTCTTGGAGGAGAAAGAAAGAGGACCATACTTCATTACTTATGGCGTTCAACTTCTTGGAACTATATCTTTTAATGTTGGACTATATTTTGTTTTTTCCTCCTACCAACCCCCACCAAAATCAATATTTTTGATTCCACAAGTGTAGATAATGAAAATACCTTTCGAGTGACATAAATTTTATCAAATTTGGAGCATCTGGTCAAAATATATGCCCATGCGGATTTCTAAGGGTTCGGGAGGAATGTGTTCCCATATTCATTAGTCACAATCCACGTTAACTATTCATTTTTCCTTTTACTCCTTGGTGCGGATAAATTGAGCATTCGGGTACCGAGGAACTATGTCATTTAGGCCTTAAATATCCAAATTCCCGTAATATACTATCTCCTCCACTTGCGCTTTCTCCTATTGACTTCGGGTTGGTCGGGTTTTCGGGAACGAGTGGTACTAAGGGATTAGGTATTGATTACTTTTTCTCCCGCTTTCTTCCATCTCGCACCAAACCTCCCTTTATAGCCTATTGGTGGATCAAGTTTTTGGGTATTTCAGATCTATGGGGAACCTACGTCACCACGGAACTTATTCCTCTTCGACCTTAGTTATCTAGAGCTCCTCACATAATGCACTTTGCTTTTCCTCGATGCCTTTGTGCATTGTGCCTCAATGCTTATGCGAAGAACATTTGGTTCCAGAGAATCGATTCCACACCGCATTGTTCCATCTCGACATCTCCTCGCCTATAATATATTAACCTCACCATCTCCTATGTTGATATGTGACTCCCAAGCCATTGTGGGGAACTAACTCTCTAGTGGAACTAGTTCTACCAATCACCACGGTTCCCGTAAGTCTTTAATGCTCTGTACTTAACTTTCCTAGCCACTTCCTTCAACTTGCAACCTTTTTAAGGATGTGGGGAACTTGTGCCTTATATTCCTCAAATATCCAATTCATCCGCATTAATCTATATCCTTTGCAATTCAAGCTCAAACCAAATGCGGGGAACTTGTATTCCCAAGGAATTAGTTCCATCTCGCAGCCCCAGACTCCATAATACATTATAAAGTTCAATTTTCTCATCATTTCCAAATATTTCTAACTATTTTGGGTTTCTATGAACTAAGGAGTTAGGTAAAAATGGAGAAATTTCCACAAATAATTCCAAGTTCCTAGAATATGAAAAATAACTGAAGTTTGAAGATTCTTCACCAAGATCCCATGAAAGTGCTCAAGTCCAAATATCAAGTTGTCTAATTTTTGGAAGAGGTAAAAAATGGGTAAAACCTACCTTGGCACTTAATTAGGGAATACTAATTTTCAGAAATCCAAACATGTACATGTTTTCCAATTAGATATAAATATAGCAATGATATAGGAAACATAAAAACTCAAAATATGGTGACCACTCTCATACATTAGGATGTCAAAGTCATTACTTCTCCTTGAATTCAAATCATCTTCATTAACAACATATTATACCTTTTTCATTTGAAAACTTTGAGGACCAAGTGCCTTCACTAACCCTTCCAAAGTTTCCCCATGTTTCTGATATAAAAATCAGTCATGGAATCTATTAATAAAGCCTTTTCTCCACTCTTTTTGATCTGTTATTTTACGAACATATCCAAAAGCTGAAAATAATCAAAATATGTTCTATAACTATTTATGGTTGTCATAAAATCAACATTAGTACCTTGAGAGGTACTCCCCTTCGCACCCAAGTCTCCAACAAAGAAATCATGATTTCCTACACTTGTAATCCCACAAAACAATTTTTAATTCCTTCTTTCCCTTATGAAATCAGTCACAAGGATTTCAAAATCAGAATTGGTAACTTTAGACAAATACAACATATTACCTAGATCCCATACCTTATAATGCTCATGGACACTTATATCATGAGAGGTCTTCAAATTTTACTTCTTTCCATTGCTATCTTGCTACGCATTAGTCAAAGAATGTACCCAATTCAAGAGTGGAATATTGTACCTCAAAATTATAAAAGTAGGATCAATAGATGATTTCTCTTGTTTTCATGCACATCTATCATCCTTGGACTCTTTTTTGTTGATAGATTATACCTTAGAATGTTTCCCATCTATAAGTGTCATATAATGAAGCATAAAACACTTGTTAAAAACATAAAATGACTCACCACTATTTGTTATGTGTGGATGAGCAAGTTTCTTGTTATATCCTTTCTTTTCATCATCTTGCTTCTCATGTACCTCTGTATGTACTACTATTTGTGACAAGATAGCCAACTGAATACTAACATCCTTATTCATAATTTGAGATTTAGCCACAAAAATATCTTCCCCAACTTGTAGATTTGAATTTTATTCCTCCTTGGGGGTATACTCCATGATTTAATTTCATGTTACTTCACCACCATGCATGCAATCATTACAAGGAAAAGAAACGTTTTCAGTTAGTGAGGAATTTTTACCTTTTTCATCCTTACAATATTGCACATTAAACCTTTCTAAGAACCTTTGGGTGAAATCTTAGAGGGAGGAAATCGATTTGACCCCATGGGATTTCAACAAATGATTCCACCACTTATGTTCTATTCCGTCCAAGTATCTCAGAGATGAGTAATGTGGGCATCATCTTGACACATAGGATTCCATCGCAAATATGTCTCAAATTCCTTCAACCAATATCTCTAAGAAATTTCATTAGTACCATATAAAAACGAACTTAGGTCCACTTCATATTGAATATTTATAACCTCTAGCTTCCAGATTTGATAATTTCTCTTCTTTCTTTCACAGGTTGGGAGAATACATTGCTCTGATACCACTGTAATGTCCCTAAATGGAAAATTTTCAACCCCAAATGAATTTGAGGCAAATCCCACTCCCAAAGATAGATTATAGAAGATATGCACAATATTTTAAATGTAAATCTATTTTTATACATAAATGATAACTTGGATAGATGATGAAACTTATAAAAAAAAAGATAAATCACTATATTTTTACCATAAACAGATCAACTGAATTTACTATGCCAAAAGACAAGAACAATGCTAAATTTGGAACCTAATTGGAGGCTGAAATATTTTATTAAAAAAAATGCAAATAATTACCTTTAGAAAAATATATAAATATGATATATTAGAGCCAAAATACACTCCAAGAAGGTAGATTTGGATGAATAAAAATATGCAAATAGAACATTAACCCACATCTTGTTTTTAGCAGCTCAAAACATCTCTAAAAATTCATCTATGCAAGTTGCACCACCTAGAACAAGATGGAAAAAAAAAGAAATACAACAACAATTTCCCTCCTTCAAACCATTGTTAAAATATACAACTTTCAACCCTTTATACTATTGGAAAATTCTTTGGAAAACATAGCTAACTCTGGAACAACAATGGAAACCCCGAATGGATAATCCTAACAACTTAGAAGAAGCATTTTCATTCTTCTTATAGATCTCTAGATTGTTTTCATCCTCAAGATATAATATCGAAGAGTTTTCCTCCTAAGAAATTATTTTGTAAAGCTCTCAAGCTCAGACAAAATTAAACATTTTATAAAAATGAAAGGGATATTACCCCAAGCCAAGTCAACTTGATTTTATAGGAAAAATTGGCTTAGTATCCACCCACAACTACCAATCAAATGTATTTCCCCATATTTAATTCTTTCTTGACATTTATTTAATTCCCAACATGGGTTGCATTTTCCCCTAAGGAAAATAAAAACATAAAGTGATATTTCCTTTTCTTTTTCAAATTTCACTTTATCTTATCTTTTTGTTTCTATCAAGTCAATAATAAATTAATATAAGTGCCTTTTATAAAGTTTCTTTTTATGGAGTTTATAATAATTTATTAATACTATAGTTTCCTTTTTATCACATTTTAGCCATTGGGAAACAAATTGAGCTAAGGATCTTTGAATGGGAAGGGGATATTACGAGAGATATAGAGGGAGACAAGGATGAAGGGTGTAATGCCTAAATGTTTTTGACCTGAGATAATCCATTAATAAACCCAATATCCCGTACATAAATTAGAGGCAATATTTATTTATTCATTTCTTAAGCGAAAGGTGGTGATGAGAATCCGGTTAACCTAACTTTCAAATAATACATTGATAGTAACTTTAAGAAATTTGTGGTAAATCGCGAGATTATTAATGTTCTCTATAAGTCATGGGCCTCATTTTAATCTTATGTATTATTCCATGGGTTTCACCATGTCATCTGCATAACAAGATTTTTCATGAATTGACCACATGTCTTATTTTTAATTTGGGACGTAGTTATACGAGGATAATGAATTATCTATCAATAATGTTTATGGTCTTATACTTATAACTTGGTTCTAAGGGGAATTACAATTGTTTTTAATATAAAAAAGGAGTTACTATAGTCAAATAGAGGAGTAGTTTTATTTTAATAAGAGTCTATAAATCTTATCTAGAATAATTTAATCATCGAGGCTATAAGTAATATTATTGACTAGCTATTTTTCTAGATAATCCTTGACCCCAAAATAACATTTTTGATTTTATTATGATTACTTACAATTATCCAGATAGGGAGGGTTATTTTAAATCTCTAAGGGTCCTTTGTTATACCCTAAGCACATATTCTAATTAATCATAAATTATCACAAGAGAGTTAACCAAGCATATAAGGCCACATGAGATAACATTAAGCTCCTCTTTCCAAATTAAAAAAATATATTCAAATTTAAAAATAATAATTAAAAATCCATTTCCTAATAAAGGTAAAGCTCTTATCAATACTAAAATAAGATATAAAGTTAATTTGGAGCCCATTAAGCAAGTTGGATAAGATAGGAACAATCTAGACCGTAGGATTTAAGTTTTCTACATCATTGATCTTAGGAAAACAAAGTAAAACCTAAATTCCTTACTAAGTTCTCTTATTTTGTATTTTTTATATCCTTTTCTCCTCTCATTTTCCTTCACTTTTTCTTATAGGTTCTAGGAGCTCTCATGACGGAGAAATAGAGATGTGGATTATGTTGGCATATGTGAGTTAGATAGTTGTAATTGATCTAAAAGCTCATTAATGAAAGAGAGGATGATATATGAGTGATATAAGATTTTTGACATGATGATGATATGGAAAAAATAGTACGACATAATGGTAAGAGTGTAGACGAAGTGAGAATGACTTTGTGTAGTAGGCCTAATTAGGTGACTAAGTTATCTTAGGTAATAGAGAATGATGGTTGAAGTTTCATGCTTCGAGGATAATGGTAGAGGCATGGAGATCATGATTGGAGAGTGTTAAGACACTCATGTGAGTCTCAGAGTGCAGGTATAGGTTGAAGACATGGTTGCAGGTGCTTGGAGACCTAATGAGGCATGATCATTAGTTGGAGAGGTATATGAGCTCATAGAAGAATCTAGAAGTGTGAGACATGTATCAAGTGTGTTAGGACCTTTTAGAGTGCTTTGAAGTAGAGGTAGGGTGTTTATCTACTTGGCCTAGGTATAAACAAGACCTAATATTAGTGTTTGGAGGCCTATTATAACATGTTATTCACATACAAAAGTGTTTGAGCCCTTGGAAACATTCAAGAAGGTATGTCATATCATATTCATCATGTATAAGTAGTTAGTAGTGGTTTCATGTATGGATATTATATTAGTTCACTGGTTATGACCTAAAACATATAAAACCCCAAGGCCTAGTCATACAAGTCCTAGTGGTGGTGAATATTTAGATCTATTTATGACTAAGTGAGAACTAGATATGCTATAATAGGTTTTCATGAGTTGTGGGAAAAATTTAAGGTTGTCATGATGAATATTTTGTAGGATAATGTGTTTAGACCAAAACAAGGTGTAAGAGAGCATGTTTTCCAGCTTGATATGAGAGAAATTTACTTGGGTGGCATGTGTAAAATTTGAATCAAACCCTTATTCTTTAAGGGATGTTTAAGCATGGATCTAGGAAGGTGTTAGAGTTTGAATGAGGTTAAATGAGGGTATATTATGAACAATTGTTAAGAAGGTCAAAACCCTCCAAAAACCCTAGTTTTCTAGCGATGGAAGAAATATTGTTGGTTTTGGCCTAGAATGGATTTGATAATAAAATTTTATGATTGGATGTTTGAGAGGACTCTTTTATATTTCAGATGGTTGTAGTTAGAATTCATGAAAGTGAGTGGAGCCCACCTAGATTTCCTTGTTTTCAAGAAAGAATTTTTTTTCTCTTAGGTTATCTATTTGATCCTATGTATAAATTGGTGTTTTGAGACATTTTGGATATATGATACATGTTTTAAGACATTTTAGAGATTTTGAGTCCATTTTATGACCTACACAGGTCAAAAGACGTTAACTAGTTTTTGGGCCAAAAGGGTAGTTTTAATGAGTCTTGGTGAATGGAAGTGCTTGAGAAATTTTGGGAAATATGGTGAAGATTAATGGAATTGGATGTGTTTTAGACATATCATGTGAAATTTTAATGTTTTGGTTAATATTTTAATGTTTCATGAGGTGGCATGAAGAAGGTCACAAGTTGACCTAGTTTGACTAGTTCAGACAACACTACTTTGGTGAGAAGATTGATGTAGAAGACATATGTTTTGGATTAGTTTATGATGGATATCCATTGGAGAGTGAAGAGGGATTAATTTTTTCCTATTTAATGAATTTATATGTATTTATTTTTTTAGCAAGGGTGTTAACAATTTGAGTTTCCAAATCTGGTTCTTGGACAATTGAGTTTGTTGAAGAGGAGAAGTGGTTTCATTTGATTTTTTGAATGTTTTATGAAGTATAACATAATTGGATGTGTTATACATGTCCTTGTATTTTGGTCATATGGAATATTTGATTTTTGGTGTGATATCGGGATTCATTGTTGGTAATCGGTTCCTAGGTGCAAGCTCTTGTTTTCATAGGAAACAATCCTACAAGGTGGTAAAGTGAGTGAAATGGATGGTGCAGAGTATTGTGAGTTGATGAATGATTTTTTAATGGTATGATGGAATTTTTTTAAGCCTTTAGAGGCATAAAAAATATTAATTAAGTGTTTCAAGGTTGTGATGAGCTCGGTGGAGAAGGATTTAGGCTTCATGGCCTAATTGTGCAAGTTTGGTTCTTGGTGCATTACCGACCTATATGGGTCAATGTTGTGAATTTATATGATATTGTATTTTTTTTTTTGTATTTTTGTGACTGAAATTAAGTGGTCATGGCTGACCTATGGTGTTTTATTCATGAGTCATGTATTTAAGTGCATATATGAGTTCATTTTGAACTAGTGTTGAGAAAGGGAAAATGTGCAAGCTAGCTAAGAGAGTGAATGTGATATGGGGGAATCAAGACAAAGATGAAAGAGTGAGTTAATGTTTGAAGAGTGATGAGGAGGTAGTGTGATAGAGTATTTGTCCAAATTAATCTATGTTTGAGAAATTTTGATCGAAGTAGGGAAAGGTGTGTTACAAGAGGGTTTGAAGGTGTATGAGATAAATTTTGTGATCACTATCAGTTGTGTGTTTTGGAAAAATTTAATCTATGGTATTATAATAAAAATTATATGATGAGTTATATTCATACAATTCCTTTGTTATGAGTAATATCAATAAGGGTTTCTAGGGGTTGGTGCTCCTTGTGGGGTTGGTGCCTCACTAAACAAATCTTATGTGATGAGTCATATTCATGCAAGTATTTTGTTTTGAGTAATATAATAAAAAGTTTCAGTGGGTTTTCTTCACCTTGAGGGTTTCCTACTTACACATTTTCTCTTGTGTACTATTTCATAGCTATGATCTTGTGAATGGTTGATATATGTTTTTAATCTCACAACAATGCATGGTTGAATGATAAACATGTTATACAAGTTAATTTGAATTGGTTAATGGTTTTGAAGGAATGATTTAACCCCCTCTCGTACATTTTACTTCCAAAAATTGGTATCATATATGGTCCTTTTGGATAAGTTTAATCACTTGAAATGAGATCCTTTGAAGCACTAAAATGGAAATTCAATAAAGTGGCACATCTTCCAGAAGGAAACTTTGTTTGATGCGATAAAATATGATTTTGGAGTCTTAGGATGAGGACTCACATCATGTAATTAGGGTTTGACATTTGGAAATATATGTTAGAGGGTTATATAGGTCTTACAACTCCCACATCAACTCCAAAGCTATGAATTCAATCATACGTGGTCTAGCTAAACTTGAACTTGTGAAGGTCATGCATTGCACATTAGAAAAAGCAATGTGGGAGAAACTTCAAGTCATTTATGAAGGATATTCCAAGGTAAGAATAGCTAAGATCCAAAATTTTAGAAATCAGTTTGAAGGATTAAATATGAGTGAAGAAGAGTCCATTACTACATATTTTCTTAGATTTGATAATGTTGAGAACACCATGAAAGGTATAGGTGAAGAAGTGAAGGAAGAAGTTGTGGTAAAAAAGGTATTAAGGTCTCTAACTCCTAAATTTGATTCTAAAGTGTCCGCCATTGAAGAAGCTAAGGATTTTACTCTCTTAACAATGGATGAGTTACACAAAACCTTAAGTTCATATGAAATGATATGAAATGATATTGACTCTAAACTAGTCAAGAAGGAGATTACTTTCAAGGTTGATATGAAGGAAAAAGATAAAAAGACAAAGAATGATGGTGTTTCACATGAGATTGATGATGAAGAACGTTTTGTAACGATTGAAATGCTTTAATGCTTTAATTGTGATAAAATAGGTCATTTTCTATCAAATTCCCTCACAAGCATAAGAGTGAAGATGATGATGAGAATGAACATGATGAAGACAAGAAGAATCACAGGTTTGACAAAGATAAGAAGAATTTCAAAAGGTTTGATAACAAGAAGAAGTTCAAGAAGAGTTTCTACTCAAAGGAATAATCTTGTTCATTTGAAGCAAGTAGTGATAGTGGTGTCTCTGATTTTGATTCTGAATATGAGAATGGTGATGTTGGTGATGAGGTCTTATTCATGACCAAGGATGCCATGAGGTCTATAAGTGATGGCTCCACATTATTGGGTGACTTCATATCTAAATCTTGTAGGGACTTTGAATAAGAATAAGATGATGATTTTGAGGCTGAATTAGTGGGTGTTCATAATGAGTTAAATATTGCTGATAAAAACTACAGGAAGTTGAGATATCAAGTCAAGGAATATGAGGAAAACATTCAGGACCTAGAGGAGAAATAATGGGTTATGAAAGAGAAAAATTATGATACATTCAAAAGGCTAGAGATAAGATGAGTTACATGACTCTAAGCTTACAATCCAAGGAAGAAGAAGTGATCTTTCTTAAGATAAAGTTATCTAATTCAATTATCAGGGATAAATCATTCCAAAATTTGATAAAATCACCAAGACTCTTGATGAAATTGTGAGCAATTAGAAATATGAAGGATATGAGACAGATTGGGATTCAAGGATGACACTAAGGAAAATGGAGTTATGTAAGAAGACACTATTTTTAACAAGGAGATTAAAGGTTCAAGTAGTAAAGATGAGAAAAAGGAGATAAGTGTTAGAGATAATGAGAAGAAAAAAATAAATTAGATATCCTAATGCTTCAAGGTATGAGAGATCATTTAATGGTTATTGTTTCACTTGTAATGGATTTAGACATAGAGATAAGGAGTGTAGGAATTTTTTCAAAGATGAGCATCCATGGAGAGATATTAGGAATGAGCTATCAAATAATGTAATGTGCTACACTTTTCATGAGAGAGGTCATACTATTAGGTATTTTCTAAATATGAAACTTTGAGTCAGAATTAGGGTAATGAAGGTTATAGGGGAAGGAGTGGAGTTGTGTGCTTCAATTGCAATATAATTGGACATGTTACTAGAGACTTATATTGCCCATTAAGGTAATACAAGAAGTTTGAGAACTCTAGAATGCAAGAAATAAGACAAGGCACGATATGGGAGCCAAGCAACAATAGTGTGGTTACACCAAAATAAAAGATGGAAGCAAAAGGAATTACTCATGGTACAAATAAGGAGTAAAAAGGAAGAGGTGAGTTTTAGGTGTCAAAAAGGGATTGGGACCTCTTCAATATGTTTTTCTAGATCTATTATGAAGGTGGATGTCTCTCATCGGCTTCTTAGAGACATATTCGACCATATAAATCATTTTAAGAAGAGGGGGCTGATTAGTTTGGACTATGTTGTTGTAGGAGTGTTTTCATGGTGTCAAGGTATATATTTTATGATCTTTAAGGATTTCAATTATTATTAAAGGTGTTTAAGGTATTTCCATGATTCAAGGATGCTCAATTCATAGTTTTCAAGTCAATCGTTTGTATGATGATTTGATTAGACCATCATAGATAAGGAGATTTGATGCTTTCTAAGTATGTGAGTTAGTTGACATGGTTCATCTTTGAGTTGTCTATTTTTGAGATGTGTTTGATATGTCTCCAAGAGTGTTCATGCATCATGGATTCTACATGGAAGATGATTAATCATAGTGATGTATGATAATCTCAATGGATAAAATTATTAGTTGATGAATGAAGTTCCAAGATTGTGTAAAAGTTTCATACAGATTAGGAGTGGTGTCCTCTATATGTTTTTAAAGGAAAAATTATCTAATAGATAGGTATGGGAAAAACATGAAGAATTCAAGGTGTTATGGTCGGGTATTTTGTCTATTCCAAGTGTGAGCATACATCAAAAGGTTGTTTTCATGGTATGAGATTGTAAAGGGATATTTTTATGGTCTCAGAAGTGATATGTAGGTTGAGGAATGAAATTCTAGTTGTGAGATCATGAATACAAATTGTGTTATTCATGTGTTTGAAGGGTTTCCACATGATTTGAATATGGTTTAGATATTGAGGTGAGAAAGTAAATAGGTCTCATGAAGAAGAAATTATCCATCCAACATG
Source organism: Taxus wallichiana var. yunnanensis (assembly GCA_018340775.1). NCBI lineage: Eukaryota > Viridiplantae > Streptophyta > Pinopsida > Cupressales > Taxaceae > Taxus > Taxus wallichiana. The sequence continues at coordinate 601,342,625 of CM031241.1, read as the reverse complement.
ATGACTTGATCAGACCAATTGTAGTAGGTGTAATGGTGTTACCTAGCCATTTCGTGAGTTGACTTAGCTCAAATGTTTTGTATCATCACTTAAGTAATGATTTGGATGTGTCAAAATCTATTTGTACATCATAAAAGTTATACTGAGAGAGATATGAAGCATTGAAAAGACTATCAAGACTAAAAAGTGAGCTCTTTATTGATATACATTGTGTCAAGCCTATGGATGGTTGATTAATGTTTGTAATGGTTGCTTGACCAATATTATGGAAATATAGTGTGGTTTTCAAGGTTATTTTCCTCTTGGAGATGGTCCACATAGTTGGTGCAGTGGTAAGATTCATCCAAATCATGAGGTTTGCTTCTTAATTCCATTAAAGGGTTCGATAGTATCAGGTGAAGAATCACATGACGTTAACCGAGTGGATGATGGTCATGGTGTTTTATATGATAATATATGCTTTGAGAGGTAGCTTGAGTGACTACTAATCTTGAGATATGAAGACAAGTATGTTATAGGACTAAGTATGGTTAACCTCTTGCATCATGATAAAGCACTAAAGACTGTGAAGTCGAAATGGAAATCTACAAAACTACGAGAGGTTTGTCAAAGTAGGGGATCTATCCTTGAACATTAAGCAAGTGTATGTTTATGTGAGGTGTATTTCCACCTCAACGGGTGAGCCATCTGGATTAGATGGGAGCATAGATCATAGGTTTCATATTTGTTATGACATATTCCGTCATAGAATCTATGAGATGTAAGTGTCTACATCACAGAGTTACATTCCCTTTTGTAAAGTAACTCCTCTTATCCATCATGGAGGCATCATTATTTATACATGGTGTACACACCTAAAATATTCTTATACTTAGCATTTCATCCAATTCAACCGATTGACGACACTTCATTAATTCCCTATTATTCGCTCCATTCTCGGATGCCCATGCACGACACATTATCATTTGTATTCCTCCTATAATCAACTTATTTGGATAATATCTCTCTTATTAGCTAAACATTCCTCCTTTCGACCATTCGGGGAACCTCTATAGTTCTCTCTGCAGACCACTTCTATTGGCCGTAAGTTATCTATCACCACAATTGGTTATCCAGACCCCTCCCAACTCTCAACGAGTCTCTAATCACTTGCTAATCAAGTTTAACTAGCCTAAACCAAGCTTAACTAAGCCTAAAGCATGTTTATCCTAATCTAATCTAAAAGTGCTTTTTGAGCTTTAGTCCCACATGCACCCAAATTCCAAACTCTCCCAAGTGAAAAACTATAAATAGAAGGGTCACCCCTCCCTCTCAACCTTACACCTTGTTTTCATAACAAATCTCTCTCACATTTGGAGATATTGGCATTAGACCTCATTTGCATTAGCTAAGCTAATAGGCATTTGATCTTGGCTATCCTCCATTAAAAGAGCTTCATCTTGCACCCATGATAGGTTAGTAATGGAATAGCTAAACTTGGCCATGTAGCCATTTAGTGAGATTCATTCACCCTCATGAAGTAAACAACAAAAATTATTTCTTAGATCTTTAGTAGGCATATTTTGTTAAGCTTTCAAGAATAGACGTTAATGCTATTTTTTGGATTTCTTTTTTATTTCAAGTTTTAATACATGCAAATAGGATTCCTTGCTCATTTCTTATCATATGGTCCATTGAGGGATTTTGCACAAAGCTTTGGGGTTTTGCCCCATATCCATAGCTCTTTGCAAAATATTTCATTGAACACATTTGGCACGCCTAGTGGGACACTTATGTCCATCCTCCATTAATGGAGGTCTTTTAGGTTTTTCAAAGTTCATTTTCAAGTTTTTGGGTCAAATCACTTGTTATTTCCTCATTTTTGTTTCTAACACTAGATAAATGACCTTCATTTACATGTATTTTGTGGGTTTGATATAGAAATATGACAATTTGACTAACTAACCTGTTTGCTTTTGAGAATTTGAAAATCCGTGAGTTTTACAGGTTTTTCATAGGGTGCGCGTAGGTGTTAACAAGGGGCACGTACACATTGAAACCCCAACGCCCCGTTAGAACAAGCGCGTACATGTCTGGCGATGGTCCTCATAACTTACAAATTTTGTCTCTACAGGGACGCACACACGCGTCTCTATCATCGGGCCGCATATCCACCTCTCTGGCCGCGTACACGTAAATGGCTTGACTGTGTGAAAATTTGAAAATTGTCCGTTTTATGATTGGGTGCACATCATGTTGGATGGGGCGCGTATGCATCACTCGGGCGTGCAGTGTCATGTTCCACTATGTTGAGTTTGCATTTTTTCCTTAACCACATACCCGTCTACTTGGGTGCGTATCCGTTGGCTGGGGGGGTGCGTATGCGTCACTGCAGGCGCGCATCTGTCTTGTTCCACTCTGTTGAGTTTGCATTTTTGCCTTTCCTGCGTACCTATCTACTTGGGTGTGTATCTATTGGATGGGGTGCATATATGTCATTTTGGGCGCGTAGGTGTCTCTTTGTAGTCCAGATTCATCCATTTTATTTTTAGTGCTCCTTGTTTTGATCATATATTTTGACTCGTTAACCCGTTTTCAGAGTTTGAATAGGTGTCAGAAAGATAATGAAGCATAATTTGCGAGGTAACTTCTAAAAGTAAGATACCTTTGGTATACTAACTTCTATCACAAAACTCCCAAAGTTCCCCGGAGACCTCCAAAAATGCAAATTACTAAAAACTGTTAAAAAAGTGCAAAAATTGGATTTCTAGAATTTTTCGATTTTCTTGGTTTTCTAACTCTTGCAGGGTTCTAACAGTGGTTTAGAGGTTTCCTTTGCATTAATTTATTTTATACTAACTTGTTTAAAAAACATTTGCATCTTCATTTATGAAAGTTTGAAACGTGTATGCTCTTCTCTCATGCCTTTCTAGGTGATCTTGGGAATCAGAAACGTTTCACCACTTTCTTCATACTTGCAAAATGGTTTATTTAGCTTTCAAAGTTAGTTAAAAGGAACTCCTTTTCACATTGTACGTAGGAATTTTCCATTTATTACAAATTTGAGTGAGATACCTTGTTGCGTATGCTCTTTCCATGCATCTTAAGATGATCTAGGAAATCAAAAACAACATCTTATCTCCTTTGGATGACATTTTGGAAAATTACTAACCTTGGTATGTAGGACCCCAATGCTTGTAGAAGAAAGACGTCCAAAACACAAAACTTATAATACACATGTTTCTTGCAGGTTGCCAAATGGTGTGCCACTTTCAAACCACACTAAGATAAAAAGATAAAAAAACACAACATATTCAAAACATTGTATTGCAGGTTTCGGAAAAGGGTATATCCCTATCCACTCAACTGGAACATAACCCCTTTGGCATAACACCTTAATCTATAACAATGGGGGTGGTACCAAGAACCCTAAAGTAGTCCACCATTGTGTAACCTCGTAGATGAAACAGGAAGTGCCTCGCTTACCCACTTGACTAGTTTTCCTTGTAAGTTAGCGTTACAAAGTTTTCAATATCGCGACCTTGGCAAGAGTAAATGATGGATGCAATTAGTGCCCATTGTACTTGAAGGGGCAAAGCCGATATACTCCCAAATTAGTCATTGCGAATTTTTGGGTAAATCGTGCCCGCTCTAAGATGGCTTTGTAACACCTAGTTGAGAGAGATTTTTAAGGAGACCATTTTGTCTTGAGGCCCACTTTACTAGTCCTTTGTCGTGTCTTGGCCATCATGAAGTGATAACTTGTTTGGATTCAGAACCTTGTTTTTCGAACAAGGCAAATAATCCACTTAAGTTGGATCTAAGTTCCTTTCATCACGGAAATTAGATGATGTTTCACTTAGCTTAGCTTCTTTCTCGCCTTCGAACGAGGTGAAACTCTACCCAAGTGACGCATAGTTTATTTTCGCATATTTTGATCTACACCTTTGCATTCTTGTTTCCCATCTGGAACAACAGAAGGCATCTTTCAGGAGTGTTGTTATAGATAGTGTTCACCACTTTTTTTTCTGTTTATGCTCATCCATGTTTGTGGCTGAGTTGTTAAACATCTAAAGTGCATGGATGCGTCCTCATATCTTTGATGGCCACTTGATCTTGATTTCAAGATCATCATCATAGTTCAAATTGATTCATCATTTGATCTCCCTTTGACGTGTTACTTTGTTCACATTGTCTCGACACAATTAAGATACTTATGTCGCGTTTCTCATAAATGTGATCTAAGTTATGCGCATTGGGTTTACTCGCCCACATTTAAGTTGCTCCTTCCCAACACTTATAGGATTTTTCCTTGTGATGATTCATCCGGAAAAATTGTTTTCTAGACAATCATTTTCGATCTCGTCGCGATTGCATCATCACAATGTCTATTTTCCTTAGACCTTCTTTGGAAAATCACGCACGCATCTCCATACTTATGAAATGTCTAGTTGATTGTCATTATGCTTCCTGAATCGACATGTCACTTCCTTCCGTTTGAAGGAGTTCTATCACACTATCTAGGTCTCGACATTTGTGCTTAAATGATGCCAACAATGATTGACTATCGTGTAGTTTCTCACACTTACTATAATACGGAACCTAGGTTTAGGAATTCAAATCAAAAGATTCCCATTACAACTAAACCTTGTTTGGTTCTTTGTGCTAGAGGGCCCACTCAGGTACCCTGTTCCCCACCTTCATCTCATAGTCAGTGGTATGGTTTGGACGCTTTGAATCCAAATTATTATTCAAGTTCCCCTCACTCTTCTTCTTTTGATTCAGATCCAAACTACCATTCGGACTCCCACTCTTCTTCTGAAGATTCGGATCCCAACTATTGTTTGGATACCCCGAGATCAAATTCAAAATCACAGTCCTCCCTTCCTTCATAGGACCTTTATTCCAAATCACCTCAATGACATTTTCCTCCTTTGAAGACTCGTGTGACTCCAAGTTTCATCAATCAAACATCTGATTCGGTTCTTGAGTCACGGTCCTCCCTTTCTTCACAGGACCTCCTTCATCTGTCATCTCTTGAGAACCTCTTCCTCCGTCAAAGAGTTCCACAACTTGGATTCCCTCTAGTCAATCATCTAATTTGACTCCTAAGTCGTAACTTAACGGATGGCTATATGATCCTATTTTCTCTCCTAAATTGCATCATCTTCTAGAAAAGTAATCTAGGTCTAGAACCAAATCTTCCATTCATGAGACACCTACCACCAATCCTACTTCCTCTCTTGAGTCATCTTCTTTTGTCAATCAATATTCCCCGCTTATCAGACTTGTTTCTTCTATTTAACCTTCTATGACTAAATAAAAACAACCTCTACTAATTGATTTCTCTCAGAATGAAGAAACAATCAAAGTACATGATGATATCCCTTTAGAGGATTGTAAACAAGGATTATTTCTAGAACTTGATACGCTCGCGTATGGGGAGGAAGAATTTTATTCCTTTTATCAAAACATAGAGGAAAAGCCTAAGGTCATGGAACTTGATTCTTCTTTTGTTATTCCATCTTCACCTTCCTCTGAGCATGATGAGATACTGGGTCTAGCATTGAGCCATGGCCTATCTTCTCATTACCAAATCATTCATTATCTATCATCATTCCTCAATCAAAATATCACCTTGGGTCACCCTGAGTAGCCCATCGTCTTCTTCTATACTTGGGCCACCCTCGGGTAGTCCTCCATTTTCTACTTGTGGGTCACCTCTTGGTAGCCCATTACCTTCTATTCTTGGGCCACATCCTAGTAGCCCTTCATCCTCTTCTATCTATGGGATACCTCCGAGTATTCCCTCCTTGTCTATACTTGGGCCACGCCCTAGTAGCCCTTCATCATATTCTTCTATTCTCGGGCCATGTCCTCCTAGATTAACTTCTTCTATCTTAGGGCCATATTATAGCAGCCCTTCATCATCTTCTATTAGTGGCTCACCTCCTCGTAGCCCATCCTCTTCAATTCTTGGACCGTATCCTCATCATCCTTCTACCAATGACCGGGGCAAGCCCACCATCATTTCTCTCATTCCTATCATCAATCATAAACGTTCACTTTCTTCTCATTCTTGGGATCGGACAAGTCACATGTCACCTTATACGAAACCCAAACGGGTTCATTATCAAGCTCAAGTAAAAATCCTAAGAGCTCTAAATATCCTAAAGAACTCAATTCAAGAATGCACATCAACAAAACCATCAAATTTGGTGTAAAGTACAGAATCCTCTGGATAGGGAACTCAAGATCTCGCATATGAAATCCATGTTTTAGGATAGATCACAATCATGTGTTGAGTATGAGCTCACCTCTATCATTGAGATTGGGGATAACATGACACTTGATAAAAAAACACGCTTAGTCTCCCTTATCAAGGAAGTCACATGGACATTGTTGTTGGATATTACCACGTAGAGTGACTTTGTTAGTCCCACCTTTCCAAAAACCATCAAAAATCTAAAAATAAAAAATAATTCAAAAATACAAAAACATGAGAAAACACATCAAAAATCAAAGGTACAAGATCAAACATTGCAATCGGGTATTACGTATGCATGGATGTTTCTTTCTTCCCTTTCTTTCTCTTCTTTTGCAAGTCTTCCTTCCATTTTCATCCCTTCGATGTTATTTTGGTTAGCTTATTCACACGCATTTTAAGACATTTATCTCTATGGTATCCGTTTGACCCTAGGCTTTTATCACCTTAGTAAATTAAAGAATGACTGACCTCTTAAAGATCCTATCACATTCAACAAATAATAAACTTTTTGCAAAAAAATTTTGGACATATTTGTTGATAGCCAATTCGTCATCACAATCACTTCCACCTCCTTCCATCAAGCCATCGGTGATTCTTAACCCTTGTCAAACAAGAGAGCTGAAATAAGTTTTTAAAGAAAAAGAATCAAAACTAATCAATCAAAAGATAAAGGCTACAAAGTAAAAGCAAATTGATATATTACTCTCTCTTAGGGTATTTCCAATAATCTTTATCGGGGCTATGGATGCCTGATTGGTAGTAGAGCAATGTTGTGATTAGAATCAAATGCATATCTTTCGGGGCTATGGATGTCTGGCTGGCAGCGGAGCAATGTACGGTTATCCTTCCACCCTTCATTCACAAATCACCTATCACCTATCAAAATCAATCATTCCTACACATTGGCTAGGGTGTCTTCACTTCAAGAGGTAATTAAACTCCACGTGCACACACTAGATATCTATGAGTAAGTAGGATTAGTATGTTACCAAGTGTTTGTTTTGGACCTTGTTCAAAATATTACTCTAGTCCATATCTTGTCTCACAATTTGTGCATTTGGCTAATCACTTCTTCATGCGAGGCTTCTACGCTACATTCATATCATTCACATCGCTCTACTACTTCGTTCGTAACATCCATGTGTATAAGATTAATTTTTACCATGTTTTCGGACACCTTTTTCCCCTTTCACAAAAAAATCTCCTCACTTCCTTTCTATCATCTTCTTTTAGGCCAACTTACGGTGGGGGCATCTTTGCTTCTTCCTAGCACTTCATTGGTTTATGTTCATCATCTTGTTGAACCTATCCATAATGGCCTTGGGTCCCGCTTCTACCCGTGAAGACTTTTCTTTTGAATACCCTCACCTAATCACTAGGGAATTTTTACATCTTCACCTTTCTTGTACGCACATAGCCTTATGCCCTTGTACATCCCATCTATCACTAAGGGCATCCACGCTTCCTTGTCTTCCTATACATAGTTTCAAAAACTTTCAAAATCACAAAAACATTCAAATATGTTTAAGAAAACTTCTAAAAATTGAAAATCATCCTACAAAACGTTGTTCTTTAGTTCTCACTTGTTCATGTGTGCGACTCTCAGATCATCTTGATCTACCTCCATCAACAAACATTGGGCTACTTACTATGTCTCAGACTCTAGGGCACAACAAGTTGCCTAGTACTATTTCATAGTGCACACTGCTTTTTCATAGGACCGAAGTGTCCTCTGTTATTCCCCTTGCATGTATCCTTGCTTGGGAACCATCATAACCCTTATCGTGAATTCACACAGATCGGAACTGAATCTTGATAACAAAAACATTGCATCTTGTTTCTCTGTTAGTTTAACTTGTTTACTTTCTCGTATTGCATTGCATTATGTATGTTGCATGGAGTTAGGCATCTTTTACTTTTTCGTATTGCATTGCATTTTGTATGTTGCATGGAGTTAGTGTTTTTAGCAATGAAAATTTGTTCTATATAGCTTTCAATGTCATACTACACTTTTTCATTCTCCTTAATAAGGACCGATGATGAAGATCCTTAGCAAGATGATGAAAATAAAGTTTTTTAAAAGGCACTGGATGGATGTTAGCTCATTCTCTCTTCCTCATATTCCTTTTTTCTTCTATATCCCCTTTCTTCTTCACACTATTCTTTCTTTTGTTCTCTTCTTGTCATCTTTTCGATCATCAATTGAGTTCTTCTATCACCCCATCAACAATCGAGTGGGCATCCTCCATTCTACTCTTTTTTCTTCTATCCCTTCAAAATTTCTACTTGTTAATGCTTATCTACTTTCTTTGAAGTGACGTTGCTTACGCCACCCCAAAGAGGGGAAAATGTAGACACCTAAAATATGCTTACACTTAGCATTTCATCCAATTCAACCAATTGACGACACTTCGTTAATTCCCTATTATTCACTCAATTCTCGATGCCCATGCACGACACCTTCTTGGTCGTATTCCTTCTATAATTAACTTGTTTGAATAATATCTCTCTTATTAGCAAAACATTCCTCCTTTCGACCATTCGAACCTCCCTAGTTCTCTCTAGACCACTTCTATTGGCTTCGTAAGTTATCTATCACCACAATTGGTTATCCAGACTCCTCTCTCAACTCTCAATGAGTCTCTAATCACTTGCTAATCAATTTTAACTAGCCTAAACCCTAGTCAACTAGCCTAAACCAAGCTTAACTAAGCTTAAAGCATGTTTATCCTAATCTAATCTAAAAGTGCTTTTGAGATTTAGTCCAACATGCACCCAAATTCCAAACTCTCCCAAGTGAAAAACTATAAATAGAGGGTCACCCCTCTCTCTCAACCTTACACCTTATTTTCATAACAAATCTCTCTCACATTTGGAAATATTGGTATTAGACCTCATTTTGCATTAGCTAAGCTAATAGGAATTTGATCTTGGCTATCCTCCATTAAAAGAGCTTCATCTTGCACCTATGATAGGTTAGTAATGGAATAGCTAAACTTGGCCATGTAGCCATTTAGTGAGATTCATTCACCCTCATGAAGTAAACAACAAAACTAATTGCTTAAGTCTTTAGTAGGCATATTTTGTTAAGCTTTCAAGAATAGAGGTTAATGTTATTTGTTATATTTCTTGTTTATTTCAAGTTTAATACATGCAAATAGGATTCCTTGCTCATTTCTTATCATATGGTCCATTGAGGTACTTTGCACAAATCTTTAGGGTTTTACCCCATATCCATAGCTCTTTGCAAAATCTTTCATTGAACACACATGGAAGTTACTCATTATTCCCCTATATGTACATCTACCTTCTTGATCTTTTATTAATGGGGATTGAGTCTTGTTTCCCTTAATGCATGCAAATGGTTTCCATGGTTGAGTTCTTGCTTGTTGAATCTTGAAGCTACTCCATTCCACGGTTCGAGTGTAACTCTTGATGCACATAGATTGCCTCCAAGTCTTCATCCTTCCTCCATATATAAGTGTGTTGAGTGACAAGAATATGTTGTAAAACACAACGATATTGGTGTGTGTGCAAATATATTGAAAAATCTTGTGAAAATATAAGGTATGTTTATATGTTCATTCATTGAAGTTTTTATAGTGTTTAAGGACCAAAATTTACCATCTCAATTAGTACATGAAGGATCATGATGTTTATGTAGACACCTGTAGTTTTCTCAATACGCTATTATTTCTAATGGTGCACTAACACTCCTTCCTTTTGCAAATTGATGGCACACCGCCAGTTAGGCCTATCTAACTCCCTTCCTACGACACCCTTTTGGTCATTTTTCCTCTTATAAACCATTTAAACAGGTAGTTATCACCTCGTTCTAACTACATTAGCTTCTTATTCTCTTCTAGCTTGCTTCTATTAGCTCCGAAGATCAATCCACTTCATTGGATTGAGTAAGCCCTTCATAACCCTTCCAAAACCCTAATACCTAGGTTAACTACCCTCTAACATAGTCAAATCACACTTTGACTTGCTAAAGTGCTTTTGGACTTTAGCCTTTGTCCCACATGCACCCAAATCTCCTTTTCTTCCAAACCAAAAACTATAAATAGGGTTATACCCCTCCCTCATTTCCTAAGAATCATCTCTTCTTCCTAAAGACAAATTATAGCAATTTGATTAGGCTTTAGTTTGTATTTCATCTTCTTTCATTTGAGCTAAAAGCATTTAATCTTGTATTTCATGGTATTACCATAGAGTAAAAGGGAAGATCGATTGGCCTTGAAGCCATTAATGGGGAGATCTCTTTCTTTTAACACATAAACCGAATGCTTAGATCCGTTAAGTTCACTATTTCAAGCTTTCAAAGAATAGAGATTAACTTCATTTGCTTAGTTTGCATGTTTATTTCAAATTAATGTATGCAAAGAAGGAAACCTTGCTCATTTCTTATCACATGGTCCATTGATCAAATTGCTAAAAGCCTTTGGGGTTTCTTTAGAGATTCTTACCCCAAATCCATGGCTTTTACAACTTTTCATTGAACACATTTGGCACGCTCGGTGGGACACTTATGTCCACCCTCCATTAATGGAGGTCTTTTAGGTTTTTCAAAGCTTATTTTCAAGTTTTTCTTTTGAATCACTTGTTATTTCCTCATTTTTATTTCTAACCCTAGGTAAATGAACATCATTTATATACATTTTGTGGGTTTGATCTAGAAATAGGACACTTTGACTAACAACTAACCTGTTTTCTCTTGAAAATTTGAAAATGTGTTTTTGTAGGTTTTTCATAGGGTGTGCGTAGGTGTCCAGAAAGGGGCGCATACACGTCGGAACCCCAACGTACCCATCATATCAGGCATGTACCTGTTGGAAGGTCCCATCATTTGCAAACTATGACTCTACATAGACATGCATACATATCTATCATATGGGGCGCGTACACGTCTCTCTGGACGCATAGGTGTAAAAGCCCTGACTATGTAAAGAAATCAGAAATAACCCGTACTCAGACGCGCACGCATCTCCATCATATGGGGTGCGTATCCATCTCTCTGGATGCGCAGGTGTAAAAGATCTGACTATGTAAAATTTTTACAGTTCTCTATTTAGGCTTAGGTGCGTACATGTCATAACCTAAGCGTCCATGTCAATATAGGCACATCTCCATCATATTGTAAGTGTCTGTGTTTACTTCTTTGAATTTTATTAACTTTTTGACTGCAGGCATACCCATCAGGTGGGGTGTGTATCTCGGTTGGAGAGTGCTTGTGGTGTCAGTATAGGCGCGTAGGTGTCTGTGTTAAAAAAATTGAAAATTTTACAGACTACAAGAACTTTTTCTAGTCCCTCACTGCAAGTTTTTAAGACTAACAATTGAAAACAGGGTTCTTTCTTAAATATTTCAGTTTGTATAAACTAAAATTGTTTTTGTTTTTGACTTAGAAGTAGTTTTTGTAGAAGTGTGTATGCTCTCTCCTCGCATCTTCCAAAGTGATCTTAGAGATCAAAACACCAATATGAAACTCATATAAATTGTGTAAAAAACACATGTTTTATAAGGTTAAAGTAAAAATTTCATGTGAGTTTAGTAGGATTTCCACTTTGCGTATGCTCTTCCTTCACGCCTTTTGGCGATCTTAGGAATCAAAAGAAAGTGTAAGTTCTCTTTTTACATTAATCTAGGATTCAAAAAATTACTTAAACTTGTTGTCTACAAGACCTATCGCTTCTCAAAGAAAAGGCGTCAAAACAAGACAAAAACCTTGTAATACAAGTGTTCTTGTAGGTTGCCAAATGGTGTGCTACTTAAAAACCACATTAAAGCTAAACAAGATAAAAAACACAACATACTCAAAACATTGTATTGTAGGTTTTGGAAAAGGGTACGTCCCTATTCACTCAATTGAAACATAACCCCTTTGGCATAACACCTTAATCTATCACAATGGGGGTGGTACCAGGAACCCTAAAGTAGTCCACCGCTGTGTAACCTCGTGGATGAAACAGGAAGCACTCCGCTTACCCACTTGACTAGTACACCTTGTGAGTTAGAGTTACAAGTTGTTTGTATCACAACCTTAGTAGAAGTACATGATGGATGCATTCATTGCCCACTATACTTGAAAGGGATAAAGTTGAGATACTCCCAAACTATTCATTGTGACTTTTTGGGTAAATCGTGCCTCGCTCTTAGACAATATTGTAACACCTAGTTGAGAGAACTTGTTAGGGAAACCTTTTTTTCAAGGAGCCCACTTTACTAGTCCTTGTTGCGTCTAGCCATCACAAAGTGATGGCTCATCTAGAATCTAAACCTTGTTTTTGAAACAAGGCAAAGAACCCTTGTGAGTTCAAACTGAGTGTCTTTTCATCATAGACCTAAGCTACGTCCCACTCTTGCTTAGTTTTGTTCTTGTCTTCAGACGAGGTGAAGCTCTGCCTAAGTGGTTGTTTAGCTTGTGTCCATCTTTTTATCAGTACCCTTGCATTCTCATCACCCACTATTCGGGGTGAGAAAGGTGCATACATCATGCGTTTTTATCAGAGATAGTGCTTGTCACTTTTTTGTTCTGTTTACGCCCATCCATGTTTTACTGGGTTGTTAAACGTCTAAAGTGTATGGGTGCACTTTTCACATCTTTGATAAAATTCCTTTCATCTTGATTTCAAGATCATCTTCACCACTGTGTGTTTGGTTCATCTTTTGTCTCTTCTTGAGTTAATAGTCTTGTTCACATCTTAGACATACAATTTCAGTACTTACATCATATTCTCATTTTTGTGAGGGAACGGTATAAGTCCCCTTATTGCGCGGTTATGCTGCTCACATGATTAAAAATCCTTGTTATACTTATTACTTGGTTTTACTCTCGACGTCATCTTAGTCTTCTTGAAGAGTGTTGATAACGCTTTACATATATCATAATAAAATCACCATGGTGCTAACACCTTGCTTGGTTAATGTATCACGGTGATGTTATTACGCTATATCTATTTGCATGACTTCCATTCTTTAGAAGGTTTGGCTTTCATCGGTAGTAAAACTAGTTTTTGAGTATACCTTGTCAAGGGACTATGAAAGCATCACGTCAGTGCTTAGACCTTGTTGGGGTTCTAACTTGGCTTACATATTGATAAATATTTGTCGCTATCTTAGGGTATAGGCTTGGCAATAACAATTTGAGTGTGTCGTAACATAAGGTGTGCATATGAATGTTTCTTGGTAAAAACGATTGCATAAAATTACATCTATGATACATTGTGATATAATTCCAACATCCCCTTAAAAACGGCTTGCAAAAAACCATACACTTAGGGGTTACACTAGCTACATAAAAGCATCTGCTAGTGATGCCTAAAAACATAAAAAAGGCAGCCAAATCAAATGAGCAACACGTGGGAGAAAACCATTTTCACACATTTCCATTCAGTGGTCATAACTTAGACTGCTCTTCTCTCAATTCAAAGATATGAAGATGTTAGTCGATCATAGTGGAGAAGAGTCGGACTCTTCAGGAGAACAACAAAGGTTAGACCTAAACAGATTTGACGAGCTCTTATATTATAACAAAGATCAAGTGCTCACAAGAGTCTTGGCATTAGGAGCTAAACTTCCGCACGAGTGTGAAGAAGAAGCAAAGTTTTTGACCCTAACTTAAGAGATCGAAGATTCATCTTAGACATAGATAATCCTTTCGATGTGGGATATGCATCCACTTTTGGGCAACATAAGGCCGTTGTCGAAGGTGAAACATCACGTAAACCTCACTTTAAGGCTTTACGTAATGTAAAAACTGAGCGGAAGGCCTCCCCTCCTCGAAATTTGATGAAAAAGAGGATCCCCTGGTTGAGGAGGAAATCCTCCAAAAATAGATCTTGAAGTTTAGTCAAAAATTAGCAAACCTAAGCACTTCAAAAAGAAACATAGGTAAAGAAAGGGACAAAAACAAACTTAACGAGTTTCAATTTGATCCACATACAGACTATACTTTTAAGGCAACTCAGGCTCAAAGGTCAATATCACCTACTAAGGAGCAACTCATTCAAGATGAATTGAAATCTATGAAAGATATGCTCACAACATTACAACAGGGAAATGTAGGCCAGAACAGAAAATACTCGTATGAAGAACTATGTCCTTACCCCTTTGATAAGGACATGCTACAATAGCCTTTCCCGAAACATTTCACTATCCCCAAGTTTGATAAGTATAAGTGTAAAAGTGATCCTCGCAATCATATAAAATACTTTTACATGGCTTGCCAAGAGGTCACGTATAGTGATAATTTCTTGATACGACTTTTTCCTCACAGCCTAGGAGCCGTGGGATTGGAATGGTTTTACATAGCATACCTAAGGGCTCCATTACAACATGGCCCACGCTAGCAGAGAAATTTGTAAGACATTACTCCTATAATATGGAGAGTGACATCACGATGAACGATCTATGTAACACAAAACAAAAACCCAATGAGACATTTGCGGGATTTTTACAACGATGGCGTGGGTTAGCTAGTTGCTTTCCCTGTGCCTTACCCAAAAAATAGCTAGTGAGTATATTCGTTCCTAACTTTAACCCGGAAATAGCCTTTTAATTACAAATGCATTGTGGCTCGAACTTTGAAGAATTCATAGAGAAAGGTAGTCAAATTGAGAAATTTCTTATTGTCAAGGGCATGCTTAAATTGGTTATTAATAAAAAACACAAAGCCAAATCCACAGACAAACCTAAATTCTTCAATAAGAATAAACATGTTGTTGGTGATGGCATTACAAACTCCAAGAGAGTCAAAGCCGTACAGATAGGTCCACTTTTGAACCTTTCACAAGGGCCTCGTCCCAAAGCACCTACAAAAATGCATTCACATCTTTGACAGAATCCTTATCTACCATCCTAAAGAAATTAGATGGTGCAAAGATGGTAGAGTATCCAACGACAACAATGCCCTACCCAAAAGACACTCCAAGCTGGTTAGGTTAAAAGACAATGAATATTGCAACTTCCACCATGTCAAAGGAAAAAAATGGATAGATGTTTGATATTACGCCATTATATCCAAGACCTCATAGAGGAAGGGAAGATTGTTGTAGAGTCTCACCCAAAGACCGGTAGCAGTTCAAATGAAAAAATGGGTATTTATAAGGAACCTTTTCCTGACCATGCGGATAAAAAGAAAAGAAAACAGATCAAGGGAAAACTTCTAACGACTATAGGATTGCTGCCTATGTGTACCCTACAAATGATAGTCCTTATGATTCCCTCATTGGATGTATTAACTCATCTAATGAACATATTAACACCATTCGGATCTTAGAGAAGAGTTACGTAGTCGGGACAAGACGTGCCGCTTAATCATACCAGATCTTGTACCTACCCCTGAGGAAAGTCAATATAACTTGATAGAGCAATTAGAAAAAATGTCTGCTAAGATATCTATCCTCGATCTCCTAAAGATCTCCAATGCTCATAAAAACATATTGTTCAAAACTTTACAAAATTCAGGGGTTTCCACAGAAATAGATCCCGCAAACCTTCAAGCCATGATTGCACGCTTAGACACCAACGATCAGATTACTTTTGATCATACTGCAATCCTACATAATAACCCAGAGCATAACTTACCATTATATCTTGAAGTGGTAGTGTTATCACCGAATCACAAACACTGGAGATGTACTTGAGCTCACAGTGTGATTGGATAACATGGGTACTATCTCTAAGTTTTGGGACTTGCTACTTGAGATAGACCTCCAGAGAAAGCTGGTTCTTGCTCCTAAACTACCTGCCACAATCTACTCTAATGCAGGAGAAGCTAACTGTTCTAATCTAAATTTCCAAGGGACTAAGGAGAGAGAATGCATAAAATGAAAGCCTACACTAAAGCGGTGATACACCAGAAAAGGAGGGTGTGAGAGTAGTCTCCAAATGTGTGAAATACAGAGGCAAAATGCACACTAGAAGAGGTGATGACAGTTCACCATAATCTAGCAAAATGCATTCACAATAATATTCCAAGCATACACAATGATAATGAATCCCTGCAAGAACATAATAAATAGACACAATATTCTTATAGAAAGATCAAAGGGGCAAGAAGAATGCAAGAAAACACAGCAGGGGAAGATACATCCACAAACTGGTATTTTATTGCTTCATGATATGCACAGTTCAATCTATTACAAGATAAGGGCCTGGATCACCATGCAAGGAGTCCACTACAAGGGCTTGCAACACACTGGCTTCACAAAGCAATTTTGGTAGAGCTTTGCTACCCAAAAACTCTCTCCTTTACAATGAGCCCAACACTCCAATTTATAGAAAAATGAGAAGGAAAAGAGAAGGGAAAATGGAAATCCCGAAATCTGTCCTTCAACCACCTATAAGAGGCATTAAATTGAGTGAAATGGTTATACATTACTTGCAAAAGGCTCCCCATACTGTCCCATGTGCTGCAGCAGAGAAAGAATGATGACCATGCCTCTTAATTGCACTCCCAGCTACCAAATAAAACACTGTTCTGAACCCGGCCACGTTTTTTTAAAAACTCAATCAATTTCTGATCAAATCTGGAATTTCTTGATTTTTGTGCATCGGTCTCGGAACCACGATTGCAACGGTACCAATTTTGTATGATTTCGTTGAGAAATGCAAAAGTTATGGCCTTCTGAGTGCAGGCAGCCATTTTGGGTCTGGAAGGCGTTTTCTGTCATTTGACGGGAATGAGCATTGACTGACTGGAGCCGAATATGTTTCTTTTATTTAAATATATCTACCCTCATTAAAAAAATAAATCCAGTTTTTTTGGCGTAGAGGACGTCGTGCTCGTTCCAGAAAGTCCAATTTTGTGAAAATCGGAGCTCGGAGTCAAAAGTTATGGCCGTTTGAAGTTTCACGGGCCAAACGTTGACTTTTCTTCTCTGCCTTCGGCCGCTTCGGCTTTTCGCGTCCCATGCGTCCCTCTGTCCCACTTGGCACAGTGCTGAAATTTCCCATTTCGGCCGAACCGGCCGGTTCGCGTACTCGCGGCCCAGATGTCCCATTTGCTTTCGGGCCGTTTGGGACAAATTTTCCCGATTCGCCCGGTTCGGCCGGTTCGCGTACTTTTGTCCCAACTGTCCGAAAGTTCTCATTTCGGCCGAACCAGCCGGTTCGCATACTTCACGTACCTTCGGCCCAACTGTTCTGGGCTGCCTTAAGTCTTTTCGGCCGACTTGCATCCTCCGCGTACTAACTGTCCAGATGTCCCAGACTGCCTGTTTCAACAGTTAGTCAAATTTTTCCATTTTTCGGCCAGTTCGGATTTCCGCGTCCCACGCGTCCCTTTGTTCCAAATGTCCCAAATGCTGCGTGACCGCCTGGCGGCCTTTCGGCTGGTTCGCGTCCTTTTGTCCCAACTGTCCCGACTGTTGCGAGGACTAGGACTTAGCCATTTTTCATGATTTTTTCTGGCCCGAGCCTGTTTTTTGCAATTTTCTTACCTTTCCTCAGAACTTGCTCTCTTCTACTTGGACAGGGGAGTTAGAAAAATATGAGGGGACCCTAGAAACATGAAATTTTTGCCCTGACTCAATCTATTTGCCTGGGACTTGAGAATTTGATGCATGTTATCAAATTTACCTTGAGGGGTGAATTTTGGATAACATGTAGTTACCCATGTAAGATCAAAAGAGTAATTATAGATGGGGGATCTTGTCTGAATATTTACACCTTGAAGCTGGTAAAGCAGATGGGCCGGTCAGAAATAGAGTTGGGTGCTAAAACTATCACAATCACGGCATATGACAATGAAGAAAGAGAGTCAGCAGGGACTATAGTGGTCCCCATGGAGGTAGGGCCAACATGTCACGATACAACGTTCCATGTCCTTGACTTGGACCTTCCGTACAACATGCTCTTGGGATGCCCATGGATCCATGCCATGTGAGCTATTCCATCAACGTTTCATCAGTGCATCAAGTTATATCATGAAGGGTAGGTAGTTACCATTTTGGGTGACCCATAACCTTTCACACATTGTAGGGCTCTGCATAGTTTTTCTCGTGCAGCTTATGAATGTCCTTTTGCAGATGTTGTAGTCCCTTTACAAATAGAAGCCATGAAGGACCAAGTGGATTCAGAATTTCTCACGCTTTTAATCAAGATTTCCCCTCGCTGGTCAATCCATTTGCTTCATGGGAGGCCACATCAACCAAATATGGCCCAAGTAGGCCATTCACTCTTAAGCAAGTTCAGTTGATATCAGACCTATCAGTATGCCCCAGGACAAGGGGGAAGCCTTACTTTCAGTTCAAGAGCACTCGTAAGCAATTTCCTAAACCTTTGGAAAAATTCATCCATAGTGGCCTCTTGTCTGAAGAGAAAATGTTAGAAGACCCTACCAGCAGAGTACCAGAAGGCACCATGGCTTCATGCAATCAAGTGCCTTAGTACGTCAAAGGTCCTCACATGATGTTAGTCATGGGCTATGATGGGTTTGGGTGTGGTGTTGTTGGCTCGAAAATCTACAGGTGGGTAGATCTATGGATGACAGCCAATAGTGTTGTGGCATAGCCCCTCTTTGAGACAAAAGAAAGTGAAACTAGTTTATTGCTATTTTACTAGCAAGAATCTGTGTAAGTCTTATAGTATTCTGCCTTCAGGGGGGTTTGGGATCTCATCCCAGTAGAGTTAGTTCTGACGAAGAACAGAAAGGAATGAAGGAAGGAATAGAAGAAAGATGGATTGAAGGGAGAAAAGAAATGAATTCCAAAATAGAAAGGTCAGAGGGTTTATGTTTTGGGCCGGTAGTAAATAGAGCCAAACTTACTCACATAAACAAACAAAGCAATACTGTTAAACAAATGACAAAATCATAGGTGAATCCAATAGAATAAGCATGCAGATATAACTTAAGAAAGATCTAACACATAACACAAGAATTCAAAGCACAAAGTCTCAATTTTTGTATTAATAAGTTGTTTTGTTACAAGAAAGCTCGTAGTCTTTCTCTTCTCACTTCTATTTTTCATACAAATTTGCTCATCCCTTTGAATACTACAAGTATCCAAGTATTTATAGAAGGAGAAGGAGAAATAAGACAAAAAGGAGCCAACAACTATTTACAAAATATCTAAAAGTCAAATGTTGACTTTAGGGCAATTTTGTGGATGACAACATCTCATGGTGCAACATGGATGATGTCATCATTTGTGCCAACATACTTTTAAATACTTTTACAAAAATGGGATTTATCCCAGGAGGAAGGAGCCTATTCGTTGTCATCCCTTGGCTTGAAAGGAGTGTCCTACTTCTGCTTAGGAGAGGTAATGTGAAATTGAGCTCGATACTCCATGAACTTGTTGACCATCACTTGAAGTTGATCCTGAGCGGGACCCTTGGTGTGATCCCCAATGACTTCACAAGTTTCTCATTCATCTTTGAGTCTTTCGGGAGTTTGAAGTATTCATTTCCTGCCTCCATTAGGTATCCAACGAAGTCGCGGTAGGCCAGAAGGTTGTTGATAGATTCTATATCAAAAGTGGCCTCTGATGCTAAACCTTGCGACGCGATTTCCTTGAAAAGCCGAATAGTATCATCTACCTTCCTCAAGGCGTACGTTGCACCGAGACATTCTTAAGACGATCTGCTCCATTTGATGCATGGCATCTAGGGCTTCCTCCTTGATTTTGTCTATCTTTTCCAAGACAAACTCCATTTGGTCAACCCAATAGTCTAAAGCAGCAAGGACTTTGTTGGGTGCTCGCGGGTGATCAAAGATGTCGAATTTCACCAAGTCATCGATTGGGCAGTTGAGCATCTTCTGGAATGTCTCGTGTTGCAACCTGGCATGGTCCAAATCTTTGGAGATAGGCCCTACTATTGCCTGGAGTTCCTTGTTAGCTTGATCTATATTTTGATAGAGCTCTGTGAACTTTGTAATCACTTCCTCACTATCTTTGAGGATCTGCTCTCTCTAGGCGGACACTGCTATACCTTGCTCGCCGATCTTGGCATACTCATTTATCTTCTCCTGACTAAGAAATTTGGGAGGATCGCGCGGTCATAGGAGGGGTATTGCCCATCTTTTGCGGGGCTTGGAGAAGATGCTTGTTTTTCTCTTTTAATATTCTTTAGTCTTGAATCTTCTTGCAAAGGGCATCCACTGTGGATAAGGCCTCTCCTTGCAGGCTCTCTGATGATGTTCCCATGGTGACCTGAGTCACTGTAAAATCTGTAGGAGACATATCTTCTTTCTTCTTTATGAGATCAGGGTACGTGATCTCCATAACCCTTTCACCTGAAGCGCTTTGAGAGAAGCGGGTTATAGCCTTTGCTTCTTAGGCCCTTTAGCCGAATAACGGAGAAGTCCATGGGTGCAATAGGGACTTTCCTCTTGTGCTAGCTCAGGTGTTCAGAGATCCATTCTGGACTTAGGGAGTGGGACCAGAGGAAGAGGAGGAAACGGGGGTGGAAGAAGGAGAAACTACAGTGGACATGGGGAAATGTGTCGAGACACTTGGTGGTGGCATTGAGAAAGAAGCCAACACTCCAATGCTCACGGGGTTAGGAGTGACTGTAGGAGAGGAAACCGTGGGGGCGGAAGGGATCTGTGAGATGAGGGAAGAAATGTTGGGGGACAGATCCACGAGGGAAGAGAAGATGGAGGAAGAGGGAGGGGGAATGGTAGAAGACGGGGGAGAAGACACAACCAAAGGAGCAGTTGGTTGAGCGACATGAGGGGAAGGAGGAGTGAGAGGGGGAACGGTTGAGACATCACTAGTTGTAGCAGTGACGACATCCTGAGTGGATGTGTCCGTTAGAGCACTGGCCGCTTCTTCTTTTCCTGGGGATACTAGGTTTACTACTTGCTCCTCGGTGGTGGAAGGAGGGCTCTCAGGAACTTCCTCTGAGTAGTGCTTGCCTCTCCTTCTTTACCTTTTCCTTTTCCTTTAGGCAAGTGTTTTGGCTTGGTGGGTGCATCACCCAAGGGAGACGTGGTAAAGTCTACCCCAAGGTAGATGATACCATTTTTCTTGCACCAATGCTCGGTGCACTACAGAGTGCCCTTGACCCTTTCCTCAATAGTCTGAGGGGCCTTGTTTTCTATCAATTTCGACAAACGGACAATTATCCCCATCTGTGTCTAGATAATCCTGATCAACTTCTTGATCAGTTGTTTAGAAACCCTTTGGGACGATAGCCACACCATATTGAATGATCTTCCAGGGCCAGGTGGGAGTGATCCTTTCATCTAAGCTCAACTTCATGATATAGATCGATGTAGATATCTTCGATCTGAGGGATGTGAATTGGATCGATCTTTTCCCTTGGAAGGCAATCACGAGGATCAAAGGTTGGCCTTGCCAGGAAATTATGCTTCAAATTGAGCAATTCAAGCTCTGCAAACATCTCCCAAGGCTTTGCTCTGTGAAGTGTAGGTGTACCTACCCACTGTGAGGGGGAATGGAGTTCCACCCTTCTTCCTTTTCAAACACTTCTCATGGTATGTGATGAGCTATCTAGATAGCTCCAATAGGATCAGTTTGGGTCCGCATACCTCGGCAATTTGGTGGGCTCTCCCAAGAAGTTAGCGGCTCTGAGATAGGTGAAAGTGGGGAATTGCGTGAATAATGCTCCCCACTTCTTTGTGGTGGTGACCACGCTTTTGGTCGTCCGACCATAAGTCATGTTGGGCCTCAAGAGGCAAATGACACCATAGAAGAAGACATCGTTGACTTTACTAAATTGGGCTATGTTGTTTTCCAGTCTTAACTTTGGATAGTACTCGTATATTTTGACCTGGGGCCATACCCCATACCGATTCAATGCTGGGTAGTCCCTCTTGAGGTAAAGAACATATACTACATAGGAGTTCATATAGAACCTCCCAGTTATTGAAAGTTGTTGAAGCTGCTCCGAGATTGTGTTGCTGATAATCTCTCCCCATTCAAAACACTGAGTCGGGAACATTTTTACTCATTGTTTCCAAATACTTGAGCATCCACTTGTGAAAGTAATGGGCATCGGAGAGCCCAAATACCCTACTCAAGAAGGTGATTGTGTCACTCAGCTCCTCTGAAAAGTCACTGTGATGAATGACTTATGGCCACCTGCTTGTCACCTTCTTGTTTTGAGGTACACCTCATTCATTAACTACATACATTTGTCTTCATTTTCAGTCCATGTCTTCATGTAGTCCTCCTTACTCACTGCTACAAAATGTCGGTGGTGAGGGATACCCAACATGATCTCAAAATGTTGGGCCGTGAGGTTGATTATCACCTCGCCCTTCTCATTTTCGACACATCTTGTGTCCTTATTGTAACAACGCCCACCAACATCATAAACTCGTTGTTGATTGCACTCACTGGGATCCCTACAACAAAGTGCAGACCACTGCCAACCAATTTATCCATCCATGGGCTACCTGTGACCTTCTTGGTTCTGGCCCAGAAGTCCTCCATGTCAATGTGCCCGAGTTCTAAATCTCTGATATCAAGATCACACTCTGCAAGAGATTCAGGCATCCTGACCCTTTGGTATTTATATTTCATTTCTTCTTCTGTTAGCTTGGCTTTACCCTTGGACTTGGTTGGCTTCTTACTCGATGAAGACATGTGTGAATCTGAGTTCAGTTGTTGATCTGCAAGAAGAATCAGGGAAGTCCATCACAGAAGAGCCATGTTAGCCGTTAAGTCATCCATCAAAGCTTACAGAATGAAAAGTTAGCAATTTATGAGCCTCTGGGCGCAAGGCGTAGCTTTACTGTAGGCTGCAGGGACTTAGAAAAGCAAGGTGCACTTTGGGAAAGTGTTGCATGGGAGAAAACAACGCCAAAAGGGGCATGGGGCGTGGAAAGACTACACACAACATTCAGATGTTGGTGTCAAGGGATGTGCACTCGCACCATTGGAAGTCTTTAAGTGGGGCACATATATGATTGGTGTAACAAGGTCCCAAGATGCGCCATTGGCACAGATGTGGTAGATGCTACATGAGAGTGAGGTGCGCCAAGTGGTTTAGTTTGCGTAGCATGGGAAAGGTTTGCACAACATTCAAATGTTGTTGTAGTTGCTTTGGTGCTAGCACTTGCGCCTAGGGAATTTTGCAATGTTTATAAGGTGCAGAGAAGGCTTATGCCGCATGCAGGGACAGTGCACCTGTGGCGTGACTGTGTTTGATGTAACAAGAATGAAGCTTGCACCGAAGGAAAAATAGTGGGTTGTTTTGCAAAAATTATGATTTTCACTCTTTTGGCTCGATTTTGATGTTTAGGAGGGAAAACTTAGCAAAGCAGGGAATAAGGGACAAATGAGTTTGAGTTGTTTTGTGGCAGAGTCTTCTAGATTTGTAGATCTGGAAGGAGAGTAAAAATGGTTTGAAGGTGGGTTTTGTAATATGTGTTGGGATTGTGTTATCTTCTTAGGTTCATTGTTTATTATTTTAACAATCCTAATCACCTAAACCAACATAAAAACCACAACAAATCCACAAGAAAGGCAAGGGCCACTTACCAGGAATATATAACGATAAAGGAGATGATGTGGGGTCCACGAATGTGACAAATGGCAACACATAGGGCTGACAGGAATGCTGACAAGTACAGAGGAATAACTTTTCACATTTTTTCAATTGTGAAAATGACAGTCGACGCACCTATATATAGCAAAAGGTGCAATAAATGCGCCACCAAATTTTTCTATGGCACACTTAAGTGGATGTCGACACGAAGATATTTACACCATGGTGTAGCTTTGGGAGTGTCGACACTACATTTTTAGCGCCACTTCACACTTTAGAGAGTGATAACAAGGTGGCGCTTATGCCTAGGCGTAGCTTTGAGAACAACAACATTTGGAGGCACAACATTGGGAAGCACAACATTTGTAGTGTTAATAGTCCCTAGAATGCACCAAAGGAAAGAGGGGCACAGTTTTGGTTGATGTAATGCGAATGAAAACTGCGCCCAACCCAAAAAGGTTGAAAATGACCAAGTTCTAAAAACTAGAATTTCTGGAAAGGGATTTTACGCCATTTTGAATGTTAAGAGACCTCAACGGGGACCAAAATGGAAATTTTGGTATGGTTACCTGTAAAATTTCCCTTGTCAATTTTATAGGATAACCGACATTAATTCACAAAGTTGGTTGGAGTCTATCCCTATACCACGTTTCAAAATCGATAAACATGGCCTTAGAATAAGGCCCCATGACGGTCTACCTTCTGAGAACAACACTACTTCTTCCGAAAGTGAGGACGTTTCACCTAATTACGATAGTGACGCCTTGATTCCCAATGTAGCCTTTACGAAAATCTTACCTCTACGAACCTATTCCCAGAGTCGTCAGTCCTTACCTTATCTGAATCCATCCCCCTAGATAAATATTCAATAGCCCTTATATATCTTGAGCTTATAGATTGGGATCAACAACTTCATGTGCCATTGGATTTCTTTAAAAATGATGAGGCATTCGCGGAGTTCATGGGACTCAGGGACTTTATTCCCGTTGGAGACCACAAGAAGGCTTTTAAGATTCAACTAGATGCTTGTGCGTATTTTGGGGAGGAAGTATAAATGTGTGGATGTTTGAATAAAAAGGTTGTAACTAAAGGTATACCTACCTCTGAGAAACCAAGCAAGAAGGCTCAATGGAAATCCCATAGTGACAAACTCTTTGGTGAGCTCATAGACAAACAAAATGAAGAGTCTAAAGATGAAGTGATTTATCCATTCAAATATGATCATGAACTACCACAAGAGGTCAATCTTACTCTTCCCCCTGATCCTACATGGATGGAAGACACTTCTAAAATGCTTATTGAGGAAACAATCAGTGTCAACATTGGTTTAGAGGAGCAACCTAGAATAGTCAAGTTGGGAGCTTCGCTCTCAAAGACAGGAACAAAAGACCTTTGTAGAACTCTTAAAAGAATACATGGACATATTCGCGTGGACATATGTAGATATGTCGGGGTTAGACCCTGAGCTAGTTGTGCACAACCTTGTTGTGCACCCAGAGGCCAAACCAATCAAACAAAAATTAAGAAAGATGCATCCTAAAGTGGCGCTCTTGGTCAAAGAAGAATTGGAGAAATTGTTAGTTGTTGATTTCATAAAACCTATTGACTATTCAGAATGGATCTCTAACATAGTCCTAGTATAGAAAAAACCTGTGGGGATAAGGATCTACATAGATTTCTGTGACATCAACAAAGCATGTCCAAAAGATGATTTTCCCCTACCTAACATCGACATGATAGTCGATTCAACAACTGGTTATGAAATGTTATCCTTGATGGATGGCTTTTCAGGTTATAACTAGATATGAATTGCGGAGGAAGATCAACATAAGATGACATTCATCACCCCTTGGGGAACATTCTTCTACAAAGTCATGCCCTTCGGGCTTAAAAATCTTGGGCTACTTATCAGTGGGCCATGACAGTTATCTTCCATGATATGATAAGTGACATCATGGAGGATTATGTCGATGATATCCTAGCAAAATCTAAGAGTAGAAAAGAACACCCTGAAGTGTTGAGGTGTATCTTTCAAGTGTCTAAGAGACTATAAGGTTCGCTTGAACCCTAAGAAATGTGTCTTCATGTCTTGTCAGGAAAACTCCTAGGGTTCATTGTCTCACAAAGAGGGATTGAAGTGGATCCTGCAAAGGTTACGGCTATCACAAAAATGCCACCACCTACCACTCTCAAGTAGCTAAGGAGTCTACAAGGAAAGATCTAGGCAATCCGTCGCTTTATCTCACAACTTGCGGATAAGTGCCACCCCTTTACTCATTTGCTCAAGAAAGATGTCACATTCAATTGGGGACCTGATTGTCAAAAATCCTTTCCGCTACTCAAATAGTACTTGTCTAACCCGCTTTGTGCTTGATGCCACTTACCACCAAGTAAACCTCTCCTCTTATACATCTTCCCTACCAGTTTGCCATTGGAGCATTACTTGCCCAATATGACTTAGCCCATAAAGAGAGAGCAATTTACTATCTTAGCCACACCTTGATCACATACAAACTGAATTATCCCCAAATAGAAAAAGCCTTGCTTAGCGGTTGTGTTCACATTTCAAAAGCTTTGCCATTATCTCCTGAATAATAAGACCAAGCTCATATCCAAATTTGACCCTCTCAAATACCTTTTATCCAAACCCGCCCTCACAGGCCAAATGGCTAATTGGATCATTCTCTTGAGTGAGTTTGACATTGAGTTTGTAAATCATAAGTCTTTAAAAGGAGCATGGCCGATTAGTTGGTCAGAATCTCCTCTCCTAGGAATGGAACCCTTGTGCTTAGATTTACCAGATGCATCCATCATGTATATTGAAGAGTCCGTAGAATGGTAAGTTCATTTTGATGGATCTTTTACCTTCCATGGATCTGGAGCAGGAGTGGTCCTCATCACTCCAAATGGCGATGTCATACCACGAGCATTCCGGTTGGGATTCCGTGTACAAATAACATTGCAGAGTATGAAGCACTCATCGCCGGACTCAGGCTAGCTATTACATGGAATATCAGACAACTACAAGTCATTGGGGACTCTCAACTTATCATAAAATAGGTTAATGATGAGTATAAGGTTAAAGATGAGAAGCTTATTCCATATAAGAAAATGGTTGAAACTTTGAAGGAGTATTTCACACAAGTCATCTTTGAACAAAAACCAAGATCGCATAATAGATCCGTAGATGCATGACTACTATTGGGTCTCTCTTGCGCATAGCGCCTGAAGAAACAAAGATGTCTTTCTTCGTAGAACATCTACATGTACTGCGCATATGATATGTCGAATCATGTTTGGAGTGTGAATTTGTTGGTCCTTTATCCCCTTGGTACGACCCTGTCTTCTAATACCTACAAGATGGCACCTTTCCCCCTGACATCACCCATTCTGAAAAGAAAGCCCTTATTCGCTGCATAGCCCATTATACCTTCCTAGGAGGCACCCTTTATCATCGTGGCTACGATGGTAATTTTCTTCATTGTTTGGATGTCGATTCTATCCACGCAATTAAGGAAGTACATAGTGGAATTTGTGGAGCACATACCAGTGGTATGGTCTTAGCTAAGAAGCTATTGAGAGTGGGTTATTATTGGCCCACCATGGAATTCGATTGTTTCAACTTTTTAAAGAAGTGTGAACTATGCCAAAAGTATGGGAATTTAATACATGTGTCGGCGCAAGCCTTACAACCTATTGCAATGCCTTGGCCATTCTCTAAATGGGGCCTAGATCTCATAGGGAAGCTCCATCCTTCTTCATTGGACGGTCATACTCATATCATCACCGCCACCAAATACTTTACCAAATGAGTAGAGGTTGTCCCTCTTACCTACGTCACCGGTGTGTAGATTTCAAAATTCATCATGAACCATCTTATATGTTGTTACAGGATCCCCTCACCATTATCACCAATAATGGTAAATCTTTCAAAAATAAAACGGTTAAAACATTGTGTCAACACTTCCATATCCAACTTAAGGGGTCTACCCCTTATTACCCTCAAGGTAATGGACAGGTGGAAGCCACCAATAAAACCTCTTGTAGAGATTATGGAGATGGATTATGGAGAAAATGGTCAGTAAAACCGGCCATAATTGGCATCTGCAGATACATCCCGCCCTCTGGGCCTATCGCACTTCCATCCACACTCCTACTGGTGCAACCCCTTATTCACTTGTCTATGGCACTGAATCCATCATACCCTTGGAAGTGGAGCTTCCCTCCCTAAGAATATCTCTTAGAGACTATCTTGATAAAGATGAAGACTACAGGGTTGCTCGCCTAGCAGAGTTAGAACTATTAGATGAAAGATGTATCAGAGTGTTCAATCACCTAAAAGTTTATCAGAAAAAAGTGTCCAGAGGATATAATAAACACATCATTCATCAAGAATTTGATGTAGGGGGTCTAGTTCTCGAAGAAAATCCGAAGAACACTATTAAGACAGAGAAAAGAAAGGAAAGTTCAAGGCTAACGTTTTGGGTCCTTATGTTGTAATTGCAAAATATGGGTCAGGGGCCTATAAACTTGCATATTCAGATGGTGAAGAGCTTCCAGAACCCATGAACGCCATGCACTTAAAGCGGTTCTACGCTTAGGCATGACAGAATATCAAATAAAAACTAAAAATTGGAAAACAAAGAAAAAACAAACATAAAAATAATAATAAAGAAAAAGCAGGTCGTCCTCGTGTGAAAACCACGCAATTGTGGCAGGGGGTAGGTCTTTGAGTGAAAACCAGTTTTGGTGCTCAAGGAGGATTCACCGGACACAAGTTACTCTTATGGAAGGATGGGTAATCAATACCACTTCTTTAGATACGGCTTTCCCTGCTAGGTCTAGGAACCCTGCTAGGATCACCTTTGCCTTGCCATGATCTGGTTTGTTTGCTCTTATATCTGCATGAAGGACATTACCTTTGTATATGCCTATCTAATGCTAAGCATGAAGACCCCGTTGCCATCTTCCTACACATACGCACATGGCATTCTGCCCTTTGTATATTCCCACATCACGCTGGGGGCATCCATGCTTCATCATTCTTGTACATTGCTTTCAAAATATGACCTTGGAAAATACAAAAACATGCGGAAAACAATACACGAAAAAACCTGAACATTTAGAAAACGCCCTTCTTGGTGATAAGGCTACTTTCATTTCACAACGTTATCTTTGGGAAACCTAGACAAAATAATGACAAACATAGCCGCGAAAACTTATCTTCTTAGATAAACCCAAAAACATTAGAAAATATGTCAATCACCAAAACAAAGTAGTGCTTTAATTACTTTTAGTTGTTGGTTTGTATAGTTTTGGTGTACTTAGTCCATGAATTGTTAGTTCTTTAAAATGGATCATTTGCTTATCAAAAATTGAATCTTGTTTGATTTAAGTTGAGCATTGTATTGCATACATTTGAAAACTATCATGCTTGTAAACAATTGTTGTAGGTTTCTTTGTTTATTAGTATGCTTCCTTTTAGGGTTTGTTCTTGCTTTCTTAGATTAGATCTCATTTTATCTCTTGTTAGAGGTTAGTGCATGTGTTTATTTAAGTAGTAGTATGTGTATATTTGTTTAGTTTTGTTAACTTTTTCTTGTGTGTTCTTGCACAGTTGTTTGTTATCACATCTACCATCTATCATCTCATCACATTTATAACATCATTCACTACATCATATATATACAAAAATGCTAAGTATTACATCATGCATGTGTGTTAAAGCTAATCATCAAATATTGTATCATCAATGGGGGCAAGAGGGGTTGCGCATAATCACTAATCTATCCCCTCGCACCAATATAATCTAGTATCATCCCAAGTGCTAGCATAAAAACTTAAAATTAAATCATAAAGCTAAAAACATGTGGTGTCATCTACAGATACATCATCACATATGAAAGCTAGAAAGTCTACACATTTATGAATCTAAGATATACCACATACATGCGAGTACAAGATCAGACAACACCATAACACATCCATAAATGCTGAATCAAAATAAGCAACATGTGATAAAATTCAACATAGAGTAATTTCGATAAAGGGTATTTTACATCATTGTACCCACTCATGTCATATACATCAGGAAACAAAACAATAAAGTACATCATCTCATAAACACGTGTATCTGAGCCCAAAAAGTAATCCTCTATATATATGTGTGTCATATACATCTATATCAATAGAAATGGATATACATCGGTACTCTATATCAAAAATGCCTTCAGCTGAGGCCTACAAAGATGGTACATCAAAAATGTCCACACACACACACACACACACACACACACACACACACACACATATATGCATGTATAACTGTCTAGTCAATGATCAAAATAATACATCATCGATACAATATGCCATCAAAAAAGGGCATGCATAAAAAAGAATCGGGCCTTCATCATGAGGCATCATCACAATGAATAAATATACAGAGCTATACAGCAAAATCAGCCTTCATCAGAGGCATGAATAAAGAATGTCTGTACAAAAGAAGAAGGTGGAGCTCAACCATAGCTATCGCCCTCACCGGGGCTCCCAGGTCTGTCATTTGGTCGACGAAACAATGGTGGCTGAGGAGGACCTGCACTAGATGGACCACCAGGCTGACTAGATGGTCTCTGTCCCACCTGGCTACTCTGGCATGGGCTGCCTAACTGATCTTAACGAGTGGCCTAATCTATGTGACCTAGAGCCTGTCGTGCTCGTCCTTGACTATCGAGGGAGTACCACTCGCTGCTCTGGAGGAACCACCCGAAATAGGCAGTCCTATAGAATAATGCCTCACCACCAAGCCTCGTGGCATCACGGATCAAGTCGGCATCTCCTGAAGTGAGGGCTGCCTGAAGGGCAACATCTTGCTCACTTATAACTCTACCCAAATCCACCTCGGCCTGTCTCGAATGGCGGCCTCTTGATCCCGGATTTTGATAATATGATCTGCACCTCTGCTTGGGCCTCATCCCTCTGTGCTAGGGAAAGCTTTGTGGACTGTCGATATTACATGGTCCCTCTAGGCCACAACCATCTGTACTTGAGTCTGGGACTAGTGTAGGAGGCTCAATATCTGAGCCCCCTGTGTGGTGATCTCTCACACCTGACTCTGCCATGCCATACTCTCGCCGCCCTGAGTGGCTTGTGCCCGGGCCTGATCTCTCTCTATTGTCAAAATTTATATCTGTGCCCGAGCCTGATCTCACTCTAATGTGAGGCCATGTACGTGGGTCCTCGTTTTATCTCTCTCGCCAGCCACTTGTAGCTAGATAGAGATGGTGCCTGAATCGCTTCTTTGTTGAAGAGCAGCTCGCTGCCCACCTACGCTGCTACTCTCCGGGGTATCAAAAGGCGGCCCCTGCATTGGTAATACCTGTTGAAGAGGGGTATAGATCCCTGTTGGAATGCCCACTAGGGGCAACTCTATGTCCACGGCCCTGTATATATATCTCGGCCTAGGCACAGGCGCGTCTCTGTCTCAGGTCTGTATGGAAGGGGACCTGTCCCCTACCTCTGACATGTTGGGGTGCATCGGGCCCACCCTCATCATCATCATCATCATTGTCATCTCCGCCCTCGCCACAGGAGGCCCCACTAGAGGAGGCCTCAAGCTAGCATCATATGCCACTCTAGGAATGCTCAAACGACGCGGGAGCACACCGTGGTACCATGGCCCGTACTCTAATGTAGTGCCCGGATCTCTGATCTGTCTAAGCGACACCCAAATAGTAGGTGCCACCTGTTGAAAGATAGCCAGTGCTCTGTCATGAGCAATCTGCGGACCCATATCAAAATGCTCTCGGCTCTACGAGCGCGTACCATCTATCGCCCGGGACATCCTAGGTAAGATCGAACTACATACCGACATCGATCCACTCTGTATAACTCTCGCATATAGGCATTGTGGCTGCACTGAGAATAAAATGCTCAACGATGGCAAGTGCTAATCTCTAGACCATCCTCAGCCCTTTGAAAAGGTGCAGTAAGGTCTCCAGTGATAGAAGCATGGAGCAACTCATCTAGCTCATGCCTATAATGATATGTAACCCCCATGAAGGGTTGCACATCGTCCCCTGTCGGGACCCAACCCATAGTAGAAGGCTCGTCGGGAGCCCGACCTCTCAGCACACCTAGGGGGTGACCAATAGCAATATGGTCCCATGCCCAAATCTGTAGTAAACGAGCAGGTCCTACCGTCTTCTGATGGTAGTAGGTGATCAGATGGAGATCCCAATACAAATGTGCTAAAATGCACTGACCCCAGCAATAAGTTTGTCCCTCCACCAAGCCCAGAATCACTCCTAGGAGTCCCAGCGGAAATGAAGCACCAGTCTTGTCAGGGAGTAACACTCCACTAACAAGAGCCATCATGTAGACCACTATGCGGTCTAGCTCTGGATCCTCTATGCATCTAGATAGTCTAATAGACATTCCGCACCGTGGTATGGTAGGAATACCGAACAAATGTATGATGTGACACTGAATGTCACTCCAGTGGCTTGTTGTCCAATAAGCTCTCCCTGGATCAGGACCCGCAGGATGCGCCATACATCCTCTAATGTAATAGTCATCTCCCGGTCGGGAGGCGAAAGCATTGGCTCTCGCTATGCCACCGCTCTGCTATGGCCGTCAAGAGGCTGTGATCTAAAGTGATCTGGGGCATCTCGGAAACATAGGATAGTCCCATCATGTGCAAAAGGCTCGCAAGGTCACTCTATCCTCATCATCGAATTGCGCCTCTATCACAGCCAAGCGGTGTAGCACTCGTGAGTTTGGAGAACAGGTAACATACGCTGCAAAATCAATGCAAGTGTTAGACGTCTAACATTTCTATAATATTTTTCTAAGGAAAAATAAAGCTATTTAACACATCTAATTCACTAACTATTCTTTTCTTCTATGTAAATCTCACCTATTTCTTCTATAAACTTGGCTATTTTCTAGCCAGTTGTCCTTTTCTCGAATGCTTCTAGTACATATGTGCCTCCTTTGGCTTTTTGTGCACCCTAACTAACATGTCTCGTCGACATTAAAATTTTCCTCCGTAATTTCTATTTCATTAATGTATGTATTAGGAATATGATGTTGTTAAGTATAATTAGTAGTAGCGTCGATAGAAGATAACGGCGCCGTCGATGCAGTGCCGCCAATAATGTGGAGTACGATAATGATCAAAGTACAATATGAATGTTGTAAAAAGTAAATATTTGTCGTAAGTGGTCGGTAATGTTAAAATGTCAAAGTTTGGGTAATTAGAGAAGTAGGGTCTACATGATTAGGAATTAGAAATATTATATTAGTAATAAGGACAAGGAGTGAGGTCATAAATATTTTGTGTATTTTATTTGTAAAAAGTCTAAAAATGTGGAACCCATGTAAAATGATAAGGTTTATCTTATCTTAAAAGATAAGCTTACATGTACAGATAAGAGTTAAGGTATGGAATATGATTCGTCAGAATGGATTTCTTATCCTATCTTAGAGATAAGATGGATAAGCCTGTAAGTTCTATAAATAGAGAGGCCACCCCCCTCATTTAGCATAGAAAGAAGTAGTGAGAAATATTGTAGGAAGTGTGCGAAGGAAGCCATCAGTTAAAGGTGTGTTGAAGAAGCCATTAAGAGGTGTAATTGTAAAGTTTCTCCCATAGTCTTGGTGAAAGGCAAGTGAAGTCAATAACACTCGAAGTGCCTCATGGGTGAGATTGTAACAATTTCATGTTAATATTATAATTTACTTTGGTATTTCAGATTTGTCATCATTTTGTCTTATCATAGTCGATGGTATTCTTGTGTTATGTTTGTTGTTGTGTTTCCAGATTACATCCACCAAACTAAAGGCTGTGCATTAGTAAATAATCATAGCACGAGGAGTTCGGTGAAGAATTATCATAGTGCGGATTGGTGATGACATTTTGGTTCCGTTGCGGACCATTCCTCGTTGGTGGATTTTACGGAGAGATATTCCCACTTAGTCAAAAATCAATTGGAGGGTAACCTTGTTTTTACTTTGTGCATAGTAGTTACCATGGTAAAGTCATTTTTTTGTGAATAGTAGTTACCATGGTAAAGTCATTTTTTTTGGGAATAGTATTTACCACGAGTAAAGTCACTTTTACCATGAATAGTATTTACCATGATAACTTCACTTTTTCAAAGTGAATAGTGTTTACCACAGTAAAAGTCAGTTTTTGCATGATAAGTCAAGTTTTACCATAGTTTACTGGTCATTTCTATTTTTTGTAGAAAGGTGTAAAGTCACTTTTCTATATAGTGATTCTAATTATTTGTGCACATAAGTCTTGTTGATTGTACTTGTGGGTTGGTATTTCACGGTGGTTACTTTTGAAAATGGGAAAGATTCTGTTTTTCAGCTCAATCTAATGAAGATGCTTCTTCTTTCATTGAAGTTTAAGCGATCTTGTATTTATAATGGCCTCATAAGAAGGAACAATGGACTGAATTTTTTTCCTACCTTTTTGGATGGTTCGACACTTAGGTGGTTTGAAACACTAGGTGATAATGTGAAAAATTCATGGGATTTATTAAGCTAAAAGTTTTCTTGAAGAATTTGGTGAACAACGAGGGATATGCGAGATCTCATGATCGATATCACAAAGCTAACCCAAGGAGAGAAGGAGAAGATAAGGGATTATCATGCTCGTGTTCTAGAGCTAAGGAGGAAGCTCGCGCCCGAGATCGAAAGGAAGGATTAGTGGATGGGTTGATGAATGGCGTGGATAATCTCTATGTAAGCACTTCATTCTTGGGATGAAGCCGGAGATCGAACAACGAGTGAAGTATGACCGCCCGGCTACCATTGAACAAGCAAAGGAGATTGCAAGAAGGCAAGAAGAAAGCATGGAAGAGGAGCCCAAAGAAATTGTTGCTAAAGTAGAGCCTACACCAGCACCTTTGGTCAGAATCCTGACCACTCCGGTGAGCACAAATATTTCTCCTAGTACATCTCTTGAGTATGAAGATCTGCTCAAAAAGATGGGTCGGTTAACTATTAATCTTCTTGAGAAAGGAATTTAGTTCTCGGGGAGGAGATAGAGGTCAAAAAGAAATATTTACGAAGTTGTTTGTTATGTTGTTATAAAAGGGTCATTATAAGTATAATTGTCGGATAGAGCTTCTACATTTGGTACGAAAGATAATGATAAAGGAAAAGCACTGTGAATTATTTTGATGTAGTAGATAAGAGCGAGAAATAATGAAGTAGATGTGTTTGTAACAAAAAGAAAGAAAGAAAAAGATAATCAAGATGAAATGACCTTAAGAAGATGAAAGGAGAAACTAGTAAGAAACATAGGAGAAGAAAGTTGGGTGTGCGGGATTTTACGATTTCACGGGGCGAGGACCATACTCCATCTTGGAAGATCTGTCCAAAGGCTGCAAATATTACATATGGTCAACTCTTGGCTATGTCTTCGAGAGAAGAGGCGGGAGTTGCGAAGTGGACTCAATGCTCGCGAAGAAAGGAGGTTGAGGTCCCTGTTTTGGAGGCGAGGCGAGATCCCTATGCTCCAAGTTTGAGGTATTATGTAATGGTATTTCAATTCATGATGTCTTAGTTGATGGAGGTGTTGCGATTAATGTAATGGCCAAGTCTGTAATGAATATGTTGAGTTTAAAAATTGATCGCCCTTGAAAACTTATGTTAAGGTCATTAAATAAAGGAAAAACTAAACCGAGAAGGTGTAGTTTCAAATGTGGCAATATTTGTTATGGGTGTTGTATGTGTGGTAGACTTTCGGGTGATGAAAAATGTAGTGCTTGTTGCGTACCAATCTTCTTTGGGAAGACCATGGCTAAGGAGAGTTCATACGCAAGAAACTCTTTGGAATGAAGGCTTCATGACACTTGGGCGTGGTAGAGAGAGGGTGAAAATAAATGTGATCCTCGGCATCATAAAAGAACTTGTTGATTCAAGTGATGGCGATGATTGGACATCTCACGATTACTCTAGTACCGGTGAAGTGGACCTTTGAAGATGAAGAAAGTGAGGTTGATGTTTGATCATGGATATCCTTCCAGTCACACCAACTCATGACCCCATAAAATTATCGAAGAAGAAGTTGATGATCGTCTCCAACAAATAAAGATTGGTGATCTTTGTGATGGAGAGTGAGAAGGAATCCTACCTCCGGCTCTTTGAGAAGGTACATACACCTATTCACTTTTGATTACAAGGAACTCCGTCAAGTAAGTTGGGTAGAACATTTTATTGGTGGTAGATGGTCTTAAGCCCATAAAGTAAATGCCGTATAGAATGAATCCTAATTTTTCCAAGGCGTAAAAGAAGAAATAGATAAGTTCTTGATGCGGGATTCATATTTCTTTATGGAGAATTCGAGAATGGGTTTCTCCCATTGTGATCTCAATAAAAAGAATGGGAAGCTACGCATTTGTGTTGATTACGAGGAAGCTCAATAAGGCAACAAAGAAGGATCATTACCCTCTTCCATTTGAGATTAGATCTTGGGAAGAAGTAGCTGGCAGAGTCTTATAGTTTTTTGATGGATATAGCGGCTCTGACCAAGTTCGTATAGCGAGAGAAAGATCAATTTGAAGACCACGTTCACCACTCCTTGGGAACGTTTGCTTATAGAGTTATGCCTTTTGGGTTGTGTAATGCTCAATGACATTCCAGCGTTTGATGAATAGGGTGTTCGAACCCTACATTGGGACCTTCATCGAGTATTTCTAGATGATTTTACATCTATGGGAGCAAGTTGGACCCACCCTGCACTGGGATGGAGACAACATTTCAAAGGTTAGATGAAGCACAAGCCTCACTAAACCCTCAAAGTGTGTCTTTGGATGTTAAAGGTGTTTTGTTAGGGCATGTTGTATCAGAGATGGTATTGAGTGCTTGATCACGATAAAGTTTCAAAAATCAAAGATTTACCATTTCTATGAATAGAAGTAAGTTGAGATCATTTTTAGGCCATGTGGGTTCTATAGAAGGTTCATCAAGAATTTCTCAAAGATTGCCTGACCACTAACTTGAGTTCTTGAAGAAGGATGTTACTTATGAACCTAGGAAATAAGGCTCATGAAGCTTTTGAACAATTGAAGGAAGCCACTGGTGTCTTCACTGTTTTGAAGAATCAGTTGGAGCAAGCCATTCATTGTGTACATTGATGCCTTAGATGTAGTACTTAGGAAGTACTTTGAGCCAAAATGATGAAAATGGGAATGAACATCTAATTTACTTTGGGAGCGAGACAAATGAGCGGTGTTGAGGTAAATTATCATGGCCGAAGCTGAAAAAGAGGCTTTGCTATCATCATTTTTTTTGTAAAGAAGTTTAGAAATTACTTGCTTTAGGGTAAAAATTTCTAGTTGTAGCAGATCATCATGCTCTAAAATATATTGTAAATAAGCCTAACCCATCGGGGAGGATAGCAAGATGGATAATTTTGCTACAAGAATTTGAATTTGATATTATAGATAGGCCGGGAAAGAAGCATGTCAATGCGGATGCACTCTCTCAAGCCTATGATGGTTTAGGATCATCTTGTGATGATGATGATTTCCCGATGAGCATTGTTATCCCTTGACACAATCCCTAGTGAATACATAGATATTTGGAATTATACGAATGAATTCAAGTTTCTGATGGTGCCAATCAAAGACTAAGAGAAAGATTACTCAACCCGATCGTCCATATTCTATTCTGCATGGAGTATTATTTCGAATAGGACACGATGGATGAGTACAAGAGGCGATTGGACGTGATCGAGGGAAGAAGCTGCTAGAAGAATTCCACAA
This sequence comes from Taxus wallichiana var. yunnanensis, assembly GCA_018340775.1. Classification (NCBI taxonomy): domain Eukaryota; kingdom Viridiplantae; phylum Streptophyta; class Pinopsida; order Cupressales; family Taxaceae; genus Taxus; species Taxus wallichiana. The sequence goes on along the minus strand of CM031241.1, from coordinate 601,305,131 downwards.
CGGTACATGTGGAGGGCACTTCTCTGGACAACTTACAACAAGAAGGATCTTGGATGCGAGGTTATCACTTTGGCCTACTCTTTTTAAAGATTGTTATAATTATTGTAAGGCATGTGATATTTGTCAAACACATGGTAACCGTAAGACTTCATCAGCTCCATTATGCCCTATTCTTCCACTTGGTCCCTTTGAAAAGTGGGAATAGACATTGTAGAGTCCACTTCAACTACCTCACGCTAAAATAAGTATATTGTAGTTGCCACAAATTATTTAACCAAGTGGGTTGAAGCTAGGCCATTGAAAACGACTTCCATGGATGAAGTGGCAAGGTTAATATATGAGCGCATTGTCACCAGATTTGGTTGTCCATTAGAAATTGTAACAGATCAAGGAAGCCACTTCATTAATGAGGTGGTAGAAGCCCTAGTCAATAAGTTTTCTATTAAGCACGGAAGGCAACAACATACAAGCCAAGCACAAATGGGAGGTGGAGCGAACAAATTTTGTGTTGTGTCAAATTCTAGCAAAAGATGCGCACCTTGCGGTGCATAAATGGGATAAAAGGATTCATGCAAGCATTGTGGGCATATAGGGCAACATCAAAGTCGGCAACAAGATACTCTCCATTTCGGTTGGCCTATGGCATTGATCCAGTTCTTCCTATTGAGTTTGATATTCCCCCTTTGTGAGAGTTATGAAAAATGAAAGGATGGAATGAAAGTGATTCAGTAAAAGAAAGGTTGGTACATCTTCATTTGTTAGAGGAAATGAGGGAAATAGCTAAGGATACAAGCTATAAGAAGAAAATGAAGCAGAAGGAATACTTTGATCAAAAGATCCGGTGGTCTCCATTTCATGTGAATGACTTAGTTCTAGTATATGATTCGGATACAAAAAAAAGAAAGGCAGAAAAATTTCTTCCAAAATGGATGGGGCCCTACAAAATAGCATTTGTGCATGAAAATGGTGCGTACCTAATTAGAGGAATTGGATGGCACTCCCATTACGAAATGGGTCAACCACGACAAGTTGAAGATTTTCCAAGCACGAGAATAGTCTACTCAGGGACGGAGTAGAAGCTAGGAAGGGGAAAATGTCGACATTAAAATTTTCCTCCGTAATTTCTATTTCATTAATGTATGTATTAGGAATATGATGTTGTTAAATATAATTAGTAATAGCGTCGATAGAAGATAACGGCGCCATCGATGCAGTGCCGCCAATAATGTGGAGTACGGTATGATCAAAGTACAATAGGAATGTTGTAAAAAGTAAATATTTGTCATAAGTGGTCCGGTAATGTTAAAATGTCAAAGTTTGGGTAATTAGAGAAGTAGGGTCTACATGATTAGGAATTAGAAATATTTTATTAGTAATAAGGACAAGGAGTGAGGTCATAAATATTTTGTGTATTTTATTTGTAAAAAGTCTAAAAATGTGGAACCCATGTAAAATGATAAGGTTTATCTTATCTTAAAAGATAAGCTTACATGTACAGATAAGAGTTAAGGTATGGAATATGATTCGTCGAGAATGGATTTCTTATCCTATCTTAGAGATAAGATGGATAAGCCTGTAAGTTCTATAAATAGAGGCCACCCCCTCATTTAGCATAGAAAGAAGTAGTGAGAAATATTGTAGGAAGTGTGCGAAGGAAGCCATCGAGTTAAAGGTGTGTTGAAGAAGCCATTAAGAGGTGTAATTGTAAAGTTTCTCCCATAGTCTTGGTGAAAGGCAAGTGAAGTCAATAACACTTGAAGTGCCTCATGGGTAAGATTGTAACAATTTCATGTTAATATTATAATTTACTTTGGTATTTCAGATTTGTTATCATTTTGTCTTATCATAGTCGATGGTATTCTTGTGTTATGTTTGTTGTTGTGTTTCCAGATTACATCCACCAAACTAAAGGAAATTTGTGCATTAGTAAATAATCATAGCACGAGGAGTTCCGGTGAAGAATTATCATAGTGCAGATTGATGATGACGATGCGTGCCCTAGGGATGCATGCACACACTAAATTTTTCCCTCCTTTTTGCATGGCCATACATGACGATACGCGCCCTTTATGATGCCTACGTGCTCGCTTCGATGCACACGCATGCACGTGTCCGTTCGACCCATCATCGATGCTTACGCGCCCCCTTTTGAATTTTTTTTACAGGTATGTGTGCATGCACCGATCTTTCCCAACATATACATGTACGCATATCTACCTCTATCGAGCGAGGTATGTATGCACGCGTCCTGTCCCCGCGCGACGGATGCAAGTGCGTCCGTGTTGGTTTTGACGCATGCGTGTGCACGTACTTGTCAATCGATGCATATGCTCATGCGCATGTGTCAAAATTTCTCCTACCTACTCTAGAAATCCCTAAAAATACATAAAATGTGTAATTAATGGAGGGGTTAGGGCACTCATGAATGGTCCATCCATCGGGTCCCACATGTACTCCCGAGATGTGATCTGCGTCGTCCTCCTCGGTATCCTCGCCATCTCACTCTAGGGCTCTCATTTTCACTCGCGGTAAAAATTCACAGAGGCTCCGGTCAAAATGAATTGGTCGTGATTGTTTTACCGAGCCCGGGTGACCATATTAACCTGTCGCGATGCCCCTGGGGCATGTTTTCTCCGCCGTGATCATTCCAACCTTCTTCTATCCATCATGATAATTATTTTTGTATTAAAATAATTATTTTTACTAATTTTCACATGTTGGGGCACTTCGTGCCGTCCAACGGTCCCTTCTTCATTGACATTGAGATGATTTATGAACCTTTCAGAACATTTTCCCCCTTTCTTTTTCCTCTTCTTTTCATCTATTTCTCCCCGTCGTGATGATTATTTACTAATTTATTTTAAATAATTTATTTTCAACTCATCTTTCTTCTTGTGGGTGCATATTCTAAGCTTTTTTGATAGCTCGGCCTTCCCCTTACCGCCTACGTGCTTGTTTTTGGAAGATATTTGATCTTTCAAAATTCTTGACAATCAAAAACCCGGAAAAAAAAAAGATATATTTCAAAAACCACAAAATATTGGAAAATGGCAAAATGGCTTAAAATTGATTAAACCGATCATCTACGGCTGAAATATGTGTCTATTGCATGACACTCATCCCAAAACTTGCTAACATTCTCAAAATCATTTGAAACAATGACTCGATCATCACCGAATATTCAATCACCTAAACAAGCTATGTTGCTAACTTCATCTCTGTACACTGGGGCACCACCAAGTGCCTAAGATTATTTTCATCGTGCACATTTGCTTTTTCATAGGGCCAGAATTGTCCTCCATCTTCCCCCTTGCATAATACACCTTGCTCGGGGCATCATTCTTCACCCTAGTTGTTTATCAGACCATTTGGAACTTCATCTCGATAACAAAATGTTTGTGCAACTATCTTAAACGTGGTGCAACATGGGAGTTACTCATTACTCCCCTATATGTACATCTACCTTCTTGATCTTTTATTAATGGGGATTGAGTCTTGTTTCCCTTAATGCATGCAAATGGTTTCCATGGTTGAGTTCTTGCTTGTTGAATCTTGTTACTCCATTCCACGGTTCGAGTGTAACTCTTTGATGCACATAGATTGCCTCCAAGTCTTCATCCTTCCTCCATATATAAGTGTGTTGAGTGACAAGAATACATTGTAAAACACAACGATATTGGTGTGTGCAAATATATTGAAAAATCTTGTGAAAATATAAGGTATGTTTATATGTTCATTCATTGAAGTTTTTATAGTGTTTAAGGACCAAAATTTACCATCTCAATTAGTACATGAAGGATCATGATGTTTATGTAGACACCTGTAGTTTGCTCAATACACTATTATTTCTAATGGTGCACTAACACTCCTTCCTTTTACAAATTGACGACACATCGCCAGTTAGGCCTATCTAACTCCCTTCCTACGACACCCTTTTGGTCATTTTTCTTCTTATAAACCATTTAAACGGGCAGTTATCGCCTCGTTCTAACTACATTAGCTTCTTATTCTCTTCTAGCTTGCTTCTATTAGCTCCCGAAAGATCAATCCACTTCGTTGGATTGAGTAAGCCCTTCAGAACCCTTCCAACCCTAATTACTCTCTAAGAGAGATTAATTAGTCTAACCTAGGTTAATTACCCTCTAACATAGTCAAATCACACTTTGGCTTGCTAAAGTGTGTTTTAGACTTTAGCCTTTGTCCCACATGCACCCAAATCTCCCTTTTCTTCCAAACCAAAAACTATAAATAGGGCTATACCCCCTCCCTCATTTCCTAAGAATCCTCTCTTCTTCCTAGCACAAATTATAGCAATTTGATTAGGCTTTAGTTTGTATTTCATCTTCTTTCATTTGAGCTAAAAGCATTTAATCTTGTATTTCATAGTATTAACATAGAGTAAAAGGGAAGATCCATTGGCCTTGAAGCCATTAATGGGGAGATCTCTTTCTCTTAACACATAAACTGAATGCTTAGATCCTCTTAGGTTCACTATTTCAAGCTTTCAAAGAATAGAGATTGACTTCATTTGCTTAGTTTGCATGTTTATTTCAAATTAATGTATGCAAAGAAGGAAACCTTGCTCATTTCTTATCACATGGTCTATTGATCAGATTGCTAAAAGCTTTTGGGGTTTCTTTAGAGATTCTTACCCCAAATCCATGGCTTTTACAACTTTTCACCGAACACAATTTATTATATGAGTACATGAGGAGAGAAGGATCTTGAATGCCCATTATTATAAGAAGGTGAAACTAGGAGAGCATTAGGGATTGAATTTTTTTAGTTACATGTTTGAAAGGGTATCGTAGGTTGTTTGATATTGTAATGTGATAAGCTATAGGTTTGATGAAGATCTTCGATGTAGGGGAGATATTTTTAATATTAAAATAGGTGTTCTAGGTGTCTAAAAGGCCTAATAAGGTAGATTTGAAGGTTGGTGCTTGTATTATTGAAAGGAGTGTTATCCTCATGAATCAATAAGTCACAATAGCATACAAAGATGTTAAAATGCTTTCAAGTGTTAATTTAGGATTGGGGTATTATTATTGTTTCATTTCCATGGCTTGTATACAATGTAAGATTTCTAATTTTTTTCTTAGGAAGCTAGAGGAGGATAATATGTTTCTAGGGAGATCCATAAAGAGTTATTTTATGTTGTTTGCGAGCTTCCATAACTAGTAGAATATTGACACTGGTTTAAAGGTGAGTTTTAGGGCACTAGGTCCTAATTGTTCTTCACACTAAGATAATGAAAAATACAAGATCTTGGGAGAGTGTTTTCGGTTGAGACAGTATGTAAGGAGATTAAAATTATGTTTTAGGATGTTTTAAGCTCATAATGATTTTTGGAATATGTGTGTTCCTCTTCCTGGGAGCTACAATGCTTCCATGATATGAATAAATAAAAACAAGGTCAAAGAAGGAAATGACATGTTTGTGAATTTAAATCATAAGTTTGGTTGATGTTTCCAACCAAGAAGGGTTCCAAGAGAAGATAAAGAATATTGAAATCCTTAGCTACAAGTATTGTATGTCATTAATGTAAAAAGGGGGATAAGAGCTAGGTTGTTTTCCATCAATGACAAAGGAGAAACTATTGACATGTATGAGTTAGATAGTTGTCACTGATGTAAAATCTCATTAATGAAAAAGAGGATGAAATAGGAGTACTATAAGATGCTTGACATGATTATTACATGGATAAATAGAGTGCAACATAATGGCAAAAGTGGACACAATGAGAATGACTTGGCCTAGTAGGCCTAATCAGGTGACCTAGTAAGCCTGGGTGATAGAGCATGATGGTTGAAGTTGCATGGTGGATATAGGAACATGGTAGAGGCATGGAGAGCATTATTGGAGAGTTTTCAGACACTCATGTGAGCCTCAAAGTGTAGGTATAAGTTTTATACATGGTTGCAGGTGCTCATCTAGACCTAGTATAAGTGCTTGGAGACTTAATAAGGCATGGTCATCGGTTGGAGAGATATATGAGATCATAGACGCATGCAAGGGTGTGAGACATGTTTTCACAAGTTTGTTAAGTCCTTTTGGAGTGCTTGGAAGAAGAGGTATGGTGTCTACCTACTTGGTCTAGGTCTAAACTAAACCTAATCTTAGTGTTTAGAGGCCTATTGGAGCATGTTAGTCACTTATAGAAGTGTGTGAGATCTTGGAAACACTCGAGAAGGTGAGTAATATCATATTAATCATGTAGAAGTAGTTAGTAGTGGTTTCATACATGGTTATTATGTTAGTTCTCTTGGTTGTGACCTAAAACATGTAAAATCCCAAGTCCTAGACGTGCAAGTCATAGTGGCGGTGAAGATGTAGAGCTATTTATTTAAACTAATTGAGAATTGGATATGTTAACACGGGGTGTCATAGTATTTTGGGAAAAAAGTTTAGGTTTCCATGATGAATATTTTGCAATATATTGTGTTTATACCATAATTGTAAGAAAGCATGTTTTTTCATTTCGACATGAGAGAAATTTTCTTTGTTAACATGTGTAACATTATCACAATCCCTTGAGCCTTTTAGGGATGTTGAAGCGTGGAACTAATAAGGTTGCATAATTGAATTGAGGTTAACTGAAGGTATGTTCTTTATGCATGATTGTTAAGAAGGTCAAAATCCTCCAAAAGCCCTAGTTGCTAGCGATGGAATACATATTTTTGGTTTGGGCCCAAAATGCATTGGATAATCAAATGTGATGATGTTGGAGAGGACTCTCCCATATTTCATATGGTGGTTGTTAGAGTTCGTGATAGTGAGTGGAGCCTACCTAAATTTTATTATATATGGGAAAGAAGGTTTTTATCTTAGGTTTTTCATTTGGCCCTATGTCTAAATTGGTGTTCGATCCATGTGTGGGAGTTATGCTATATTTTTAATATGTTTGAGATCTTGGTGAGGCCATTTGATGACCTACACAGGTCAAAATAGGTTGACGTTTTTGGTCCTTTTCAAACATGTTTTTAATTTTCTACTTAAATTAATGAAGTGAAACAATAAAAATAAAACTAACTTCGGAAGATGCGGGGTTTACAAATACCTGTGGGGATGAATGATGATGTTGATGTTAATAAAATTTTTGTCTCATCCAGATGAGTGTGTAAGTCCTCTTGTCTCGTAAAGTGACTCTTTGTAGACACCAAATTTGGGTCACACTCTCTTGTGTCCTCTTTCGAATAGTCATCCTGATGTGTTAACCTATCCATGACCCCTTTATTGCATATTCATATTAATTTAGTTACTTACAATTGAATTAATACCCATCCTCACATAATTTATTAATTTAATTACTTTAATTAAATTAATTTACACCTCACCATGGACTTGTTCTTAGCCTATTAATTAACTAAGACTCAGTCTCCACTTATCCTAACCACCGAGACTTAGTATAACCCTAACATTAAATTCCTATTATTTCTCCAACAGCATGCCCGCTTATCTAAGCGTTAACCACCACTTTAGACCTGGACCAACAAGTAGAGCTCGCCAAAAATAGCCAAGATCTACTATTTTTGGTAAACCTAGGATATCCCACCTTAACCGATGTCGGTTAATCCGCAACCGACATCGCTCACCTTGACCATCGTTGATCACCATATATAAAATTTGGCAACCTTTTACCTGGTTGGTCACTTCAAATTTTGGGAGAGAGATATTTGAATTCAAGCACGAACCAGATTTTTCTCAGCATCAAGACAATAGAATACATCCATCCATAGGTCCAAGCAAGTACCAGGACTGATTTGAAGGCATTGGCATTCATGGTGACACTCGAGAAGCACTACCACGATACTGACCACCAGGTTCACAGATTGACCATCACCTTCCTTCACTCACCAATATTATAGGAATAAGTAAGTGCATCTGATTTTGTATCGTTCATGTACTTATTCATTAAGTTCTTTATCCCTTTGTTATTGGAACTTGTTATTCCCTGTATTCTACCATCTCCATTTTCCATCCCATATCCTTATCCAACCACCATAACCTTAGATATTTATTCCTAACCTTTTACACACTTCGAGTTTTTATCACCTTATCACGAACCCAACCAGTTTCCCCTTTATTCTATGTGCAATCACAGAGAAGCCCAAAACCCCGTTAATCAACTTTCACCAAATTTCCCCTACCGATGCCAGTTACCTTAATCGATGTTGGTTTCCCCTTCACCGGCATCAGTCACTAGACCGACTTGATTCTTGTATCTCTGCCGAATTTTTCTAAATTAACCTTAACACCCCAAAGGCCTCAGAAAAATCTCACCCAATCCATATATCCTACCTGGAGCCTCTCCACAGACCTCCCCATCTCTCTATGTAGACACAGAGAGAACCTAAACACCTATTTCTGATACTTTACCATTCCCACATCAACCGAGATTGGTTATCCCTAATCACATTATCGGTCATAGCTAAATGGTCGTCGGCACACACTGCCGACATCAATCTCTATGTTTAACAAAGCGCCTCGAGACTGCAGAAAGTGCCCCAATCACCCAAATCAGCCCCAAATTATACCAAGCCTTACCCAAACCTTTTTCGTGACTTCCAGACCACCTGCCTAGCTTGTGACCTGACTTGTGACCTTCGACAATTTAATATCAAAGCATTTAAGTGGATTAAATTTGGTAAGTAATCTGAGATACCTAAATCAAACTATTAGCACTAGATTCATTTATCTACATGTTATATATATATATATATATATATATATATATATATATATATATATATATATATATTAGTGGATTGACAACCATCGAGGAAGTGTCGTACTTTCTCTATCTAGCTCGCGCTAGGCAATCCACTAACCTTTTTGTTATTAACTATATTTTGTGGTCTTGATTTGCATTTTAGGTAGTTCCTCCTAGACAAAAGGGAGTTCTTGTAGTTAACTTGGATCAAGAAATCAGAATGCATGCACAACCTTCAACCAACATCACAACAAGTATTCCTCCTTGGCCTATCACCCCTTATCTATTTCATTAATTTGCTAGGAAGTGAAACATTTTGGCACGCCTGGTGGGATCCATTTGAGGTTCCTTGCATTCATTCATTCTTAGGGAACTATTGTATGTTTGTTTCTTTTAAAAAGGAAGTTAACATTAAATTTTCTCCTGGGAATCTTCTCTTTCTTCTATTTGTCTAAGTGACATTTGTATTTTGGGACTAAAAAGAATCATTCTTTTTCTTCTTGCATCCACATTAGTGAAAGTCATTCTCTTTCCTATTCACTCTCTGTTTACATCAAATATCACATTTTGATTTGGGTTCTAAAATACTTGCATTTCATACTTTTATGCTTGCATTTTTAGCTCACATTAAAACTAAGGGAAACCTATACGCTAGAAGTCATGCCCAACTGATGGTTGACATAATTGAATCATAGAGCACTTTCTCTTCTCTCTCTCTTTGCCAAACTACACAAATATAAATTCACACATCTTCTTAAACAACACCTTACCTGGAAGAAGTTTTCAATGATCACACGATCAAAGGATTGACAGTGGGTGCCTAGCTAGTTTCTCTGTCCAATCATTAACTCAGAGAAAGGACCACCCCCTGCCAAAACATAACTTGAAACCACCCTTAGATCTTACCTCTTCATAGGAAACCTTCCCAACCAAAATTTTTGTTCGATTAAAAAGTCAGTCTTAAATAACATAAGCTAAAACATAAAATTCACTTATAGGATTGCGTGTTTTTCTTATCTTTTTCTTGAGTTGTGTTTTGAGTTGTGAGGTTATGTTTTTCATTTTCTTCTTCCTTTCACACTCCGCCATCATAGTTGGTGTATTCTAATTGTTTCTAAGTGTGTTAGGATCCATTACTATCATACTCAATTTTCTGGGTTGATATTTCATCTGACTTAATTCACAAAAATCAAATTTTATTCACTTTTTCAAATTTCACAGTGATCGACATCGGTCTAGCGACCGTCATCGGTTTACATCTAACCATCATCGGTTTACCTAACCATTTTCATCTTCCAGCTCTTTTTGGTCATTCTGCCAAAAAAAAAATCACATCTTCTATTCATTTTTAAGTTCTCAGGACATCATCATACCCCTAGAATTTTAAAATCATAGTCAAATACAACTTCTTTATTTCATTTTCATCAGTTTTTGCCTCATTTGCAAAAATGTTGATTTCCCACAAATATCTGGTATCATTTACCCTAACCCTCATCGGTCACCAGAATTATCATCGGTTAACCTAACCGCCATTGGTTCCTTTTTTTTAATTTTTAATTAAAACACACCAATTTCACCTCCAAGAATCTATTATCCTCCATTTTTACTATTTTTCTGAGTCATTTACAGAGCAGGTTTATCAAGTCTACGCTAATTCACATGGTTTTGAATCATAACCAAGCCAACGCCCTTGTATTTCACGCTAGCCTTTAGCCACTCCCACCTAGCCCATCATCGTCTTCCATCCTGTCGCCTATGGATCCAACTCAGCCCATCACCATTAGTACCAACGATAAGGAGTTTGCAAGACTCCTTGACCAGAATCTCACTGCCCTACAATATTATCTCACCCACTCATCTACCCGAGACTCCTCGGGAAAGTTGGTATACGGCATGCCCGTGTCTATCCCTCCTGCCCTCACCCCCACTTCGTGTCAGCTACCACTAGCTTGACATTACTTTCATCCACCTTACCACATGTGGTGTCTCAATTGGACCCCACATCCTCTATAACTTCGCACCTACGACATCTGTCACACCCGTGGTGTCAACTATTCCTTCATCAGTCACCTTGAGCATAGCCCCATCTGTACCCTTTACCTCATATGTACTAGTTGCATCATAACCACCCATGGTGTCGGAAACCCATACCCCATTCTAAAACCTTGTCCTTTTCATCTCGTAGTCTCTACCCCCAATTACCACAAGAGTTGTTACGACTACCCCACCTACTTATACATATCACCACCCCAATCTCATCTATCACCTATTCGGGATACCTTCCTCCTACATATATTCCCCCTTCACAGTTCTCATGCTTGACACCACCATATACCGGGATGTTGTGCACATCATACTTCAATCATCAACCTCCTTATATCGGGGGTGCCCAATCATCACACCCCACTAACGATCTTATTAAGATGATGATGGGAAAATGCAAACATTAGAAGCATCATTATCTCGGCTCTCGCAACTCCTTAACCTATTATGAAATATACAATGAGCCCATCCACCCATCTATTCCCATTCGCCCATACCCGTGCATTAGTAAATGCCCAAATTTAACCGATTCAATAGTAAAGAAGACCCACAACAACACTTGCGGTCTTTCAAACATGGGTGTTATCTAATCACCCATGATGATGCTTTACTCCTACGAACATTCCCCATGTCCTTAATAGGACCCGCATTAGACTGGTATAGTGGTTTTCCTTGACATTCCATTTACTCATTTAATCAAGTGGCTTAATCCTTCCTAGACCATTTTTCAATCAATATCGTCAAGAAGGTCACTATGACCGACTTGTACTCAACTCGACAATATGACGACGAGTCTATTGCTGATTTTATCACTTGTTGGTGGAGACTTATAAACTGGCTAATGTTCCAGTTTCTCAACCGAGCTTATAGAGTTGTTCACTAGAGCTTGTGTCAGGCACATCTCACCAACTCTGCAAGTAAAAACCTTTCGTACCTTCGACAAAGCATTTACCATGGCGTGAAAACTAGAAATTCATGCCATTGAAGAGAAGAAAATTCAATTACGTAACAAAAACACCGTGTTTAAATCAAATGATGCCTCTTCGTCTTCAAAACCCCAAAACAATTATTCAAAAGCCAAAGGATCTACCAATGCGGTAGTTCTCAAAGCTGGCCCATCTCACCCATCTAACCAAGCAAAACCTTCCTCTAATATTTCTCCCGTTCAAAATTTTCAGTTAAGATGGGAGAAACAAAAGTACACTCCAATTGGAGAGCCCTATTATTTAGTCTTAGAAAATATTCTTAAGGCGAGCCATTGCACTTCCACCTATAAAACCACATACTGGTTTCAACCCCGCTCGTCCTATGCCTGCATGGTATAAGGAACATGATTATTGTAACTATCATCGTGTCAAAGGCCATAGCGATGGTAATTGCATAACCTTCAAAAACATTTTCCAGAAATGTTAGATAATGGAGATCTCATCCTGGACAACCCAAACCACTGGAAAATCAAAACTTACATATCTTTAAGAAGTCATTCCCTAACCATACACCATCATCTAATCAAAATGGTGAACATCTAATCAAAATGGTGAACCTTCAACCAATGACAACAATGTCCGTGAAGTTCACGTTGTTTTTGAAGTCGTACCAACCATTCCTCAATTTCCTCCTATCCCCTTTATCAAGGAGATTTTAGCACGAGATCATCTACCTATAGTGGAGCCTACCTCATCTACTCCTTCACTCACATATGAGTCCCCTTCATCTCTCCATCACCCATGGAAGAGTCCACAATTTCTACGATGCCATTTTACCATCTACATTGCGACCTAACGCAAAAAAATAAACGGTATTAACTCTCCTACCCATGGGAGAATCATCCTCGCTTTATTATCCACCAAAAGAAGAATGTACCTAACCCCACTGCCATCTCTCTTACCCATGGGGGATCCTTTAGACATGCCAATGCCTATTGGCGACAATTCCCCATTAGCATTCCAGGATCCTATTGATCCGCTCGGATCTTTTACCCACAGTAGTTTGAGGCTAACCAATTCCCTATCTCATAGACATATTTTACAGGATTTCCACTAAACCAACGACATCTCCTCTTACAAAGCAGTACCATTTTCACACCTGGCCGACCACTTGGATTACGTTGATAATTCCATGCTTTGGGGACGCCTTCAGTTACCCTTTTCAACCCAAATGCAAATGTTGCTTACTGATACCTCCACGATCTATCCAAAGGTATTTCAAGAACCAAATCAACCATGACCATGCCTGTTGAAACAAATTCTTCTTCGTCACCCTTTCCTACATCCAAACCTTTACCCATAACCAAACCCATTCCTATGCCTAAGAACCTACCTGCACCTAAATATTCTCCCATATCTAGACCTATCACTACCTTGGGTGTCATGCCAACATCAAGCCTTGTCCATCCACCCGTCAAATTGGACTTAGCCACATCTTCCCAAGCCCACACAAAAATCATTCCTCTACCTAAAAAGAAGACCCAACCTTCTAGGCCACACACCCTAGTTTCACCCACCACGCCTTTGTCACCTTCGCCCCTTTTGTCTATCCTAGGGCCTCACTCGTTGACCTTGGCCAAGCAACCACCTATCCAAGGAAAATCAAAAGCGTCACATCCCGCCTCTTCATCACAATCCTTTATTACAACCAACCTATCAACGCAACATACACCTTCGTTTATTACCCACATATTTCTTACCACCTATACCCCACCAGACTACAATAACCTCATCACTACCTATGAGACTTCCTTCTCTTCAACTTGTACCTTCCACCTTTCCTCCACTAGCAACCTTTACTACACCTCCATTATCACCATGGCTAACCCGTCCTCTTCCGCCATCCGCTTTCCCTTTTGCATCACGTACTCCTCCTTCACCTTTACCCAAGAAGGTGCAACCAAAATTGAAAAACCCACTACCCTCCAAAGAGGTAGTCAAGCCTACAACGCCTTCCATCGCTAGTTCATCTACCACGCCCTTACCCAAGAAGGTATAACCCAAGCCTAAAATAGTACCACCTACCAAATCGGTGGTCAAACCTATCCCATCTCTAATTCCACCTCTGTAGTACCTCACACATCACAATCACCTACACTTCAATCCAGACCCACACTCACCTCACATTGCGATCCATTGGCAAGGTCTTACACCAACATTCTAGCCAACCTTTTAGAGACTGTTGTCATCACATTACCCCCCTTAGACCTTACGACCCACTCAAGCCCAAACCAAAAGGGTTTGATGATACTAAAATTTGCGCCTACCATCATGTGTCAGGACATGATGTAGAAAATTGTAAGGCTCTAAAAACTGTTCTTCTCCAACTTTGTCCTCTGAACAAAACTTTGATGACAATGATCTTCTAGATGAGGACCCAGTTCCACCTCCACCTATCACTACACATCCTCACCCACTACCTATTTAACAACCTGCACCACCACCTCCACAACCATTTTATCCACCTCCAAAATTTGAGATCAATATGGTCCATATAGGAGAACTAGCCAAAACCCCACCAAAATGCCAATGCGCCCTACTCATTTCGTAAGGTTCTTACCCCGCACTAGGTTTTTGTCCATCATGTTATTATACTTTTCTTGACACACCTTCTCCATCCACCTCTCTTCCTTAGATTAACATGATTCAAGTTGCCACTCACGCCCAAAAAGACAAAGGAAAGGAGAAAGAAACTATCCCGTTCACCAATCTTGTGCCCAACATACCATCTGCACCTTCACCAAAAATCACCATTCGGGGACCCACATATCCTATTTCGATGGTGTCTCCCATTGTACAATGATAAAATAATTGCACCAATCCCCTCTAAAAATGTCCTTGTATGACCTCATTCAAACTTCTAAATCCCATCGATAGGCCCTCATGGAGGTTCTTCAATCCATCGAGGTTTTACCTAACGACCCGACACCGTGGCCTCCATTCTCACCCCTCACCATGTAGCTTCTCTCACCAATTCATCCCCTTCCTCTACACCTGCCACTACTCACCAAGTAGCTACCCTTAGTTTCTCTAACGACGAGATTACACCTCTAATCACATGATCCTAATCCCACACTTTTTATTTCTGTTTATTTTGATAATATTCGTGTTTGACACATTATGATTGATGGCGATCCTAGAATCAACATCATCTCCTCCCACACATACAATCAAATGTGCATCCATTAAAATTTCATGCATAATAACCTAGTTATGTTGCATTCATTCAATGACGCCATCACTTCCACTCTCGGCACCATCATCCTCCATGTTCGTGTGGGCCTCCGTACTGCTTCGGAACTATTCTATGTCTTAGAGGGGGAGTTCCAGTACAACTTGTTGCTTGGCCACCTTGGATCCGCGTCATGGGTTGTGTTCCTTCAACCTTACATTGCTATATAAAATTTGAACATGAAGGACATAACTATACCATCCTCGCTGACCCTTCACCATTCAAAACCTATAACATGTTATACCGACCTAATGATGTCCTTATACTAGTTAAGGCATCTACCACTATCACCACTTCTTCTTCACCCATAGCCCCATCCATTGATGTTGTTGCTACCTTTTCCACACCTACCTCCTCCATTCCCCTGCTGCCATAGCTTCTGTAGTTGACCCATCCGCTAATCCTTCTACTTCTCAACTGACCAATGCTTCTTCCTCCCAATCGCCTAGTGATTCATCTATTCCCACCACCCATATACCAACTACCGATCCCTTAGCAAGTGTTTTTCAACGTCTCACTCTAGGGGAGTACTACATGTATAGCATCAACACATTCCTTACTCCTCAAGAGTATGGTAACCTTCGCCAACATCCTCACTATGATCACCACGTAGGTGAGGTTTTATCTTATGGTCCTCCTCACCTTCGTACAAACTTAACCTATGGGGGACTTGATACTTCTACATACTCACCCGAGCCACCTTCTCAAACGTGACCATTTTCTTCTGACCTTCAATCCCTCACCAACCACCGCTTCGCCCACAATTTCCTCCACCGTTGTGCATGGAAAGGTTTTGGCTTTGGGTTCTACGAACATGGCCGCCATACTATCATCTCGTGTACCACACGTAAACACAACAACCATAGTGGTATTGGCTTTACCGAACCATCTTTCAAGAAATCCCGTGTTGAACTCATTGAGGATGACAAACCTTCTTCACCCCATCTACTAACTTCCCCACCTTCACCCATGGAGTCTATGGATCTAGAATCCATTCCTCCTAATTTTTTTTTGTAAACACCATTTCCTAGGACCTCTAACTTATCAACGCGATGGCAAGGCTCCCTCTTCCCTTCCCTTCCTGTATCCTGACATGATCAATGACGATACACCTTCTATTAACATCGTTCAATGTCAAGACAATGAGTCTATTCTCACCTACCTTGGTGCGGAAGATTCTTATATTCACCGGTTGTTGGCTTATGAGATGCAAACCATGTTAAATGAATCAACCATCGAAATCAATATTAATACTCAGGATGACCCGCACATTCGAAGATAGGACAATCTTTTATTTTTACCGAACAAGAAGCTTTTACCTCATTCCTCCAAGCTCATAGAAATGTTTTTCTTGGTCCTACATTGATATGCACGGTATTGACCCAAACATTGTGGTCCACAATATTGTAACTATTCCTGAAGCCAAACCCATAAAACAAAAGCTGCAAAAATGCATCCTCGCATTGCCCTTCTTATCAAAGAAGAACTTCAGTGCCTTCTCTCGGTTTCCTTCATCCTACCCATTGATTATCCCCAATGGATCTCTAACATCGTTCTTGTCACAAAAGCAACAGGAGGACTCCACATATGCACGGATTTTCACGACCTTAATTTAGCCTTCCCTAAAGATGACTTCCCTCTACCTAGTATAGACCAACTAGTTGATCTCACTACCGGCCATGAGATGTTATCACTCATGGATGGATTCTTGGGTTATAACCAAATATTACTCGCCTCAAAAGATCAACACAAAACCACCTTCATCACTCCTTGGGGACCTTTTACTATCAAGTCATGCCCTTTGGCCTTAAAATCACATGGTGCTACATATCAACGAGCTATGACTTATATCTTTCATGACATCATGCATCGCATATGGAAGATTATATAGATGACCTTATTGCAAATCAAACATCGGCCGAACACCATACGAGTCCTTTAGGTCATTTTAATTGTCTCATCAAGTATTGTGTTCACCTTCAACATAAGAAGTGTGTCGTCGTTTGTCCTTGTAGGAAAACTCCTTGGTTTTATTGTTTCTTTGTGTAGCATAGAAGTCGATCCCACTAAAATCAAGGCTATTCTTGAAATTCCTCCACCTACTAACCTTCGCCAACTACGTAGTTTGCAAGGCAAGTTGTAGTCTATTCATCGTTTTATTTTACAGCTTTCCAACCACTGCCACCCCTTTCATCATCTCCTAAAAAAGGACGTCTCCTTCAAATGGGATGATGAATGCCATAAAGCCTTTGAGGCCTTAAAACAAGTACCTCCTCCAACCACCGTACTCATTCCTCCTAAGGATGACCAACCATTTTACCTTTACATTTCTGCTATGGATCATTCCTTGGGAGCCATGCTCGCTCATCGCGATGAGCAACACAGGGAGCAAGTAGTTTATTATATAAGTCATACGCTTTTGGATTATGAAACTTGATACACCCACGCAAAAAACTCGCCTAGCCTTACTTTCAACTCAATTTTTCTTCACTCTACTACCCTCAAACAAATGGTCAAGTGGATCCACCAACAAAACCTTAAACAAAATTCTTATGAAAGTTGTGGATGATATTGGAAAGGATTGGCACACGCACATTCCTTTTTCCTTATGGGCTTATCGTACTAGTATTTGTACCTCAACTGCGGCTACACCTTTCTCTCTAGTCTATGGTACAAAGGTTTTCTTGCCTCTTGAAGTCCAGATTCCATCTCTTCGTATCTCACTCAAAGAGATGCTCAATGATGATGACTTTCACTAAGACTGTTTGGCATAACTCGAGTTATTAGATGAACGTCATCTTAATGCTCTTGATCACCTTCAAATCTACCAAAAATGTATCAAACATGCCTATGAAAAACACGTCCATGAATGAACCTTCCAAGTTGACGACCTTGTCCTAAAAGAAAATCAACATGTAACAAAAGAGGAAAAAAGTAAACGGGGAAAATTTGCTCCTAATTGGCTTGGACCTTATATCGTTACTCATACCTATGGATCAAGTGCTTATTGTTTGTATTCACTCAAAGGTAAACCCGAACATGAGCCCTCAATACCTTACATCTTCAACCATTCTACTTTTGAATTAAGTCCTATATCACCTCTTGTCTATTCAACGCCCATCCCTTGAGCATTGTTCACCTTCCATTCTACCTATTTTAAGGATCAACGACTAAACCAGGATCATGTGATTACCCGTTACCTCTCAACCTTGTCTTCAATATGAGTACCATAGATATACTCATGGCATGATTCTCATGGACACTTTTCATCCTTTTTAGGATGGAATCCCATGGTAGTTCATCACTTAAAACCTTTCCATCAAAGTTAACCTCTATGTGCTATAGTTTTTTCTTCAAACACAAGAGCCTATTTTTATCTATAGACTTGTCCATGACTCAAAATTCCAAAATCAAATCAATTTCACAAGTAAAATGGGATTTCACTCATTGATTCAAACTTCCACTAAAAGATGACTCTCTAAAAAAGGACATCTATGCTTTCTATCTCGTGGATATAAATAGACTTCTCCCTCAAAAGACAACTATATGAAGCCAACTGTATTGTACTTAGTATATCATCACAAGAAGACTATTCTTGCAAAAACTAAAATAAAAATATTTTGAAGCTTCCTGCATCGATCAACTTCACGAAGACCTCAAGGAGATAATATACTCATCCCACATAGACTTCCCGCATTGATTAGTATATAAAAAAATAAAAAAGCAAAATATTAACTTATTCATCATGGACTTGCCTATTATGATCTTAGGTCTTTTGCCAAGTCGGCATATTGTCTCACACTAGGTTACACTAGGTTACGCTAAAACCAACCTGTTGACCCTAATTTCCCACCCACTCAAGGGATGTGCCGCAAATGCGACATTTCGTAATCATGAGACTTTCTTCACCCTTAGAATAGTCAATCATGTAAACGCCTTTAGGGTCTTATGTTCATAAGCCCATCTTTGGTATGGTAGATTTGTTTTGGTTCTTACCAATTAGGTGGCTCTTTTGTCACCTCTTACCACTCACCTTCTTCATTACTTGTTGGTTATCTTATATAGGACCAAGACCAAGCACCTCAAATTAACCACACCTCAATGACCTCAATTCACCCTTGCCTTCATGACTTAGACTCAATCATGCCTAAGTGACCTAAACTCAATCATACCCAAATAACCTAGACTCAACCAAGCCTAAAACCTACTAACCCATTTCTCTACCTCATCATATTCTTCCCTAGCTTATGGGAGAACTACATCGGCTTGAGGCCCCTTTTTGGCTTGGGCTATGTAGGCAGCACTTTGAGGGCATGGGGCCCTTGGAGGTTAGCTCAACCACTCTTTACCCTAACCCCCCATGTTTTCAATTAACATTTCACCTTACTTAGTTTCCATTTTTCACAACACTTGGAAATTAAACAATTAACAAACATAAATACCTACCATTTTATTACAACATCATATCATACATCCATCATTTCACATTTCCATGATATCAAATATTTTGGAAATATACACCATAACATACATATACATCATCATTTATTTCCCATGTTACTAATAACTTGGAAATTAAATCAAAACCAACAAACCTTAACTCCACCATGCCTAACTGACTTGACTCCACCATGCCTAACTCACCTAGACTCAATCATGCCTATACTTGACTCAACCATGCCTAACTGACCTAAAATCAACCATGCCTAACTAACCTAACTCAACCATGCCTACATGACCTCGACTCAAACATGCCTAATTCACCTAGTTTCCATCACATACATAATAACAATGGAAATTAAAACCAAGTACATCATTAATACATACACATCACCATCTATATCAATGAAAAGGTCTGTGTATCAATACATATGTACACAACTACAAATAAATACAAGTATCTCAAGATGCTCAGATACAGATCTCACTATCTTTGGCACGCAGGCCAGTATAATAATCAAAATCACAAAACTCTCATGTACATCCTCACTATCATCGGCACACAGGCTGGTATATACAAAAATTGATACACTAATCATATTAGGTGACTAATCATCACTCCACCTGATATCCATGCCTATCTCATATGTCTCCTCCTCCTCACCTCTATCCTAACGACTTGCCTGCACCTCTCCACCTAACATGGGTCTCAACCTAATCTCTTCCTGCCCCTCACCTGAGACCGGCCTCTATGAACTTGTAGCCTTGCCCCCGAACCTTCCTCTAAGCTCACCGACCCCTATGCTGTCGAACTATGAGTGTAGGATCTAGTCCTCTCACTCACTACTGTTGTGCCCTGTACTCAACATAGGAAGGGACATCTATCTCGGCAGTAGTTAGATGATCCTAGTAATATTGTGCCTCGCTCAAGGCATCCTGAACCTTGCCATCGACACCATCTGAGGTGTTATCATAGGTCTCAAAGCAACCTGTGAGCTTAGACCTGTTAATGATGGACTCGGACCATGTACTTGTGAGCCGTGTCCTCCTCCCTATACCATGGGACCATGTCCCACCGCAATTGTCTCGTAGTGTGGGACCCTTTCCCGAGTCCTTGGAGGAGAATGCATTGCAACTGGGCTTGTAAGGGCCACAAATTGAGCATGTACAGTGGCAATCGGCCTCAGAACCGCTACTGCGCTGTAATGCAAATACATGTCCGTCATCTCCATCTCCACCCTTTTTCAGCGCCTTTCCTTATGCTACATAGGCCTGTAAGGCCACTACCGTGCCGTAAAATGACAACTTGTGCCTCTCGACCCGCTAAGATACCCCTATAAAGTTGTAATCTCTGCATGAATGGTAGCCACCTAACCCTACAAGGTATCCCTCTGTATTGTGATGGTAGCTAAGTCTAGCTGCCCTAGCCTTGGTGGTGCCACTCATAGCTATGCCACCCACCACCGCTATATCTATCTATCGGTGACCCCAACATCATTGATCTGCCTATCCACCACCTTCTCCTCCTTCCCTATAAGCACACTCGGTCGTGGTGGAGACATAGGTCTCTCCACGTCATCTCTCTGTACTGTGGGAAGGGTGGAGGCACGTCTGTGGCAACCCAAAATGTTGTCTCACCCTGTCTACAAGTATCATCTCGTGCTCGCCGGCATGATGCCCCTAAATCCACCTCAGCAGTCTGTAACTCCTCTAACTCCTCTGTCATGTCCTTGTATGAGGGATAGCCAACATATGGCCTCCAAACAATATCCACACCAGACAATCCCTCCAACAACTACTTGTAATATGAAACATCATGTGTGGCCCTAGCCACCCTGTGTTGCCCACCAACTGGTACCCACCGTCTATATCGACTCTGACCAAGCCACCCCCAAACCAATCAAGTCGGGCAAACCAACTAGACATTTCATATGCCCAACAATGCAGAAGAAAAGTGTAACACAAACTAAACCGCCACAATCTCCCATAGGCCCACAAATCCCTATACAAGTTTGCACTAGGAATGTCAGTGCCCATGCAAAACAGATCCCCTCCTCCACCATATCTTAGAGCACTCCCATCAATGCTCACAAGAATCTCCCACCTCAACATCGGTAAGGCGAAGCAAAGATATCGCCTCCATCATCAAAACAACCAACCTCATCTCCTGAGGATGGGTTGCATACATCTCTCGTAGCTAAGGCTCGCATTATGGTACCTCATCACCCATTGCCTCCCAAACACAACCACTATAGGCTCCACTGATGCCTCTAAAGAAATAGAATACACTCGCTCACCCACAATCGGTAGCCACAAGATCCTGTATACATCCTCTAGGGTGACAATAATCTCACCCATTGGTAAATGAAAAGTGTTGGTCGTTGAATCCCATCTATCGATGAGTACGACCATCAAACTAGGATCTCGAGCTACACACCTATAGCGTCGAATCCCAATCAATCCAACATCAGTCATATGCTCCCACTCCTCTGTAGTCACACTCAACCGCATCTCTACCAATAGAGGTGGTACTGTCTCGCATACGTAGCTAGTCCCTAGCCTACATCCAACAAAACACAACATTGTTAAAGACATGACTACCTCCAATTACCTATTAACCCCAACACCATACCCAATCACACCAATCATGATTACCCCATTTACCTAATTCACATACAAACCTCCTACCCTTTACAATCATGACTCATCACCTTAACATTATTTCACATACTCACCTATCCTATATCACCAAATATTATATTTTTACCCTTATCTCTCTACAAGCACTCTTCATTTACCCCTTCCCACCTATTTTCTTTTCATACCTAGCCCTTCTTACCCCTATTCCTCCTTCACCCTAATCGGTGCTAGTTTCCTTGAATGTCACCAATTTTTCTTGACCTACATCGGTTCCATTTAATTTACGCCGATCACCTCGGCCCCGACCGATGTTAGCCAAAACCGACCAACATTGGTCTTTGTCGCGACAACCAAAATCGAAAACCCCCTCCCCATTTCTTAAAAATTGGCAAAAACAACTTACAAACCTACTTAATCCCACCCACATCTACCCCACATTTATTTCTCACCCTACTTAGCCTATATTGGACCTTTCCCCTGATTTTGTTAATTTTTCACCCACAAATTCAAAATTAAAAACCCACCCAAATTTGTAACCAAAATAATTTCACCAATACCATCTTTAATCAAATAACGGGTTTGGATCGCTCCTACCTCATCTCAATGGTGTCTACGTGGTGGCACGTCTGGTTTTTGCATTGGTGGTCCATTCAACCCCTCTCATGCCTCTATCATGCTGAAATCTACCTCAAATCTCTCCACCAATCACACGTCTCCAACTGCTCTCGTGGACCCATCTACCTGGCTCCTCTCACCACTTAGTCACCTCCACCTCAACCTAGTACAATGCCTTGTCTTTTCCTCCCGACAAATGCACAAGTCACTCAACTCTGTTTTCTCAAAGTCAAAAGACAACAATGATTTTGTAAAATACGACATTTCAACCTTATAACCCTAACCCGACATGACCGACATCGGTCACCCAAAACTAACGTCGGTTACCTTATAACCGACATTGGTCACCTACCAGTACCATTTCCTCTACATTTTTCCTATTTTGACCTAAACTCATTACTTGTCACATACCTTTTGGCCTTACCAACACTTATTAGACCCTACCCACAAGCCTAAATTACCCATACATTTCCTTAATTGCATTTAGGGACCTATTATTTTACCTATACCTCGGCCTTACCCGTGCCATGACCTATATATCTTGACTGAACCACCTTTTGTGACCTTTGAACTTGTGTCCTCATTATAGCTTGTGATACTATTACCTATGTTGTTTTATCCTAACAACCATACCTTGCCTATTTCTATGTCGTTTATCCCAACCAAACCCGTGGTGTACTGGATCATACCTAAACGTTCCTGCACCTAACCTACATTGTGTTTCTGGACCATATCCTATACCCTGGATACCTGAATCACTTCAACCTTGTTTGGATAAACCTATCGACCTTGGACGATGTACAATTTTCAAGCTCTTCAACCTAGTCTTGTGTTGCGATCTAAACGTGTGTGTGCGTCAATTGCCATTACCTATAACCCAATTTGACTTTGGCCCATTACCTATTACCCGATTTGACCATTACCCTTTACCCAAAGTACCCATACCCTTCCCCACCTACCTTAACTTTCACCAACTACACATTTATCAAACCACTCACTGACTCGTATAACACCTCATCAGTTCCTAGTTTGAGGGGGATCACCTTCACCCACACTTGGGGCAACCTCACCTTTAGCCTTACTTGGGGTAATCCCACTCTCACTTATATTTGGGGCAACCACTTCCTATTTTTGTCAGCGTCACTTATCAATACAAACTATGTGACAAAAAGGGGAAAATGTAGACACCAAATTTGGGTCACACTCCCTTGTATCCTCTTTCGAATAGTCAGCCTGACGTGTTAACCTAACCATGACCCCTTTACCGCATATTCATATTAATTTAGTTACAATTAAATTAATACCCATCCTCACATAATTTATTAATTTAATTAAATTAATTTACACCTCACCTAGCCACATCACCCAACCACATCACCTAGACACCTCACCATGGACTTGTTCTTAGCCTATTAATTAACTAAGACTCAATCTCCACTTATCCTAACCACCTGAGACTTAGTCTAACCCTAACATTAAATTCCTATTATTTCTCCAATAGCATGCTCGCTTATCTAAGCGTTAACCACCACTTTAGACCTAGACCAACAAGAAGAGCATGCTAAAAATAGCCAAAATCTGTTATTTTTGGTAATCCTAGGATATCCCACCTTAACCGACACTGGCTAATCCACAACCGACGCCGGTCACCTTGACCGTCGTTTACCATATATACAATTTGGAAACCTTTTACCTAGGTTGGACACTTTGAGTTTTGGGAGAGAGATATTTGAATTCAAGCACAAACCGAGTTTCTCAAAGATTAAGACGACATAATACATCCAGCCAGAGGTCTAAGCAAGTATCGGGACTTATTTGAAGGCATTGGCATTCACGGTGATACTCTAGGAAGCACTTCCACGACACTTGACCGCCAGGTTCACAGATCGACCATCACCTTCCTTCACTCACCATTCTTATAAGAAAAAGTAAGTACATCTAATTTTATAGCATTCATTAAGTTCTTTGTCCCTTGGTTATTAGAACTTGTTATTCCTTGTATTTCGCCATCTCCATTTTCCATCCCATATACTTATCCAACCCCCATAACCTTCCGAATCTTTATTCCTAACCTTTACACACTTCTAAGTTTTCATCACCTTATCACAAACCCAACCAGTTTCCCCTTTATTCTCTGTGCAATCACAGAGAATCCCAAAACCACATGTTAATCAACTTTCACCAAATTTCCCCTACCGACATCGGTTACCTTAACCGTCGTTGGTTTCCCCTTCACCGGCATCAGTCACTAGACCGACATCGGTTATTGTATCTCATGCCAAAATTTTTCTAAATTGACCTTAACACCACAAAGGCCTCACAAAAATCTCACCCAAGCCAAATACCCTACCTAAAGCCTCTCCACATACCTCCCCATCTCTCTGTGCAGACACAGAGAGAACCTAGACACCTATTTATGATACTTCACGATTCCCACGAAACCGAGATCGGTTATCCCTAACCGATATTGGTCATAGCTAAACCGTTGTCGATCACACTCGATCGACATCAATCTCTATGTATGGAAAACTCGCTCACACCAAGTACCCCAATCACCCAAATCAGCCCCAAATTGTACCAAGCCTTACCTAGACCCTGTTTGTGACTTCCAGACCACCTACCCAGCCTGTGACCTAACCCGTGACCTTTGACAATTTAATATCAAAGCATTTAAGTGGATTAAAGTTGATAAGTAATCTGAGATACCTAAATCGGACTACTAGCACTAGATTCATTTATCTGCATGTTCATTTGTTTTATATATATATATATATATATATATATATATATATATATATATATATATATATATATAAGTGGATTAATAACCATCGAGGAAGTGTCATACTTCCTTTATCTAACTTGCGTTAGGCAATCCACTATCCTTTTGTTATTAACTATATTTTGTGGTCTTGCTTTGCATTTCAGGTAGTTCCTCCTAGACAAAAGGGAGTTCTTGCAATCAACTTGGATCAGAAATCAGAACGCGCGCATAACCTTCAACTGACATCACAACATGTATTCCTCCTTGGCCTATCACCCCTTATATGTTTCATTAATTTGCTAAGAATATGGTGAAACACCCGCACTCAAAGACACTAAATAGAAAGTATTAGATAAATAGATGAATGTGTTTCTCGACAAAATGCTAATTCTAGGAATCCAAATGGACTTCCTTGGAGGATGTCAACTCATTTTGTAACAATTAAGTCGATTAAAACTAATAAAATATATATGAAAAATAGATATGTAAGGATAGTAGATAGAAAATGCTTAGAATTCCATATCAAAGGGAAGGTCTTAAGCACTTTGAAGGTAACCTAGAGAGGGTGGATGTGATGTGGACACATTCAAAGTAGTCATACCGGAAGTTTTAAACTTCTTATCAAATCTCATGGACGAATTCAATTTGGTCTTTGAGTTTGTATTCGTTAGTGAAAAATCGGATAACACCGAGTGCCAACTCATGGATGAGGTCATACCTTGCTCCTAAGAAGGGATGTTTGATTATTGGAAGAGAGTGGATGCTTTTGATTTCACGCGAATGACCAGAACCGCCATCTAATAGAGGGCCATTCTCGAACACATGTTAAATGCAAGAGATTTGATAAAAGTTGATGAAAAATATGATAAATTGAGAAAATGACAATTTTAATAAGAATCGCCGGTGATTTAGGCTAATCACTAACGATTAGGGAAAATCGTTGGCTTTATGATATTTTTGACAGATTTTATAAAAACAAGAGATGAAGCACATAAATGATTTTTATGACTAATTTTAATACTATATATGATTGGAAAATGATAACCAAAGATAAAGGAATACCTATGAGTGAATTTGGAGTGAATGATGCCTCAAACCTTTAATGGGAGAGATCTCGATTAGATAGTTTGTCTTTGTGATGTTGATTGCAACTGAGTGATGAAAATGATCAAGAAACTTTAAAATGATTGATGGGAATTTCGATGATGCTTGATAATGTTCTAGGTGTTGCAATGTCAAAAAAATAAGTACAAGAGGCTTATATTTGAGATTGAAGATCGGAGTTCCAAAGTTGAAGATCCTGAAGGAAGAGTTGAAAGGTGTTATTTATAATCGTTGGTGATTCAACGAGAATCGCCAAGAATCCAAGTTTTTCGGGAAATATTATCGAAGTGGTTAAAACCACTTCTATTCAAGGATGTTTGATTTTGGGTTTGGGTAAATGACCAAGGAAATGTTGAAAATTGAGGTGGAGAGGTTGAAATGGTTATGAGGTTGTTGTAATTTGGTTGTCTTATTTGTTTTTAGTTTTTGATTGGTTTTAGGTTTTTGAAGGGGATAAGGGTGGATTTTACAACCGTAGAAGATTATTGACATGGAGTAAATATGATGGGTGTTTAGGACTTAGGATAAGAGTATGTATGATTTAAATAGTGGATTTGATTAATATATTGTGAAGATAATGTAAATGATGAGGGAAAATAAGTGGTGGCAAATTTTGAGTGTTTACATTTGCCCCCTTTTGTCAAGTAGTTTGGTGTAGGAAAAGTGTGAGACAAACACGATGATAGAGTAATTTTTATGGGTGATCCCCCTTAAAATGTGGTAACTAAAGTGCAATGTAAGGAACACCATTTTAACGAGTTGGTTGGATAGGTTTGACATGCATTTCGTTAAGCGTTGCCTCAGGATGGGGTATTGAAATGATAAATGCTACCATAGAATCAAGTGATAAGGAGAAGCAAAGCGTTCATTTCTTATGGACATATGATTTGCAAAGATAGGTTTTAAGGATGGGGGGAAGGGCTCGCATCTCATGACGTGTGACATATCCCGAGATGTTTTTATTGTTTTAGTTGTTCGAGGTGGGGTCCTTTAAATGAGACAATGTGTTGAAAAATGAGATAAAGTGATGTGATTTTGAAAAAATGATGAATATTAAAAATAATGTGAATCTCTAGCGATTGAAAATAATCACTCGCGATTGGGATGAATCGTTGATGATTTAATGAATCATCGGCGATTCACGCGAAAGTTTGGGGAGGCTATAAAAGCCTCGAGGTTGGTGGTGAATATTTCATTTGTGTGATTTTGGAGAGATTAAGATAAAAAGATAGTGATTTGGAGCAATGACATCATCAAGCATACATGGGGTCCACAAAGGAAGAGGTGAGTACCCAATTTTGTTGTTTTGGTGAATTTTATAGATAGTTTTTATTATTTGTCATTTTCATGTGTACGGAGGTTTTGATTTGAAATATCCGAGAATCGCTAGCAATTCAAGTGAATTGTTGATGATTTGTTTAAGTAGGTGCGACTAGGGTTTTTCATTAGAAACCCATATTTTTTATGAATTTTTAATGATTTTCGTAGTAAAAATGGGTTCTAATGCGTGTTTTTGGGTTTTTGTGTTTACAAGTGGATACTGAAGTCGACCATCCGAGACAAGATTCCAGTGATCCTAGAGGAGGTATGGAAGGATATGACAGATGATTATTAGACCCATGTATAAGTAGTGGGGTATTAGGGATGCGAGATTACGATTTAATTCATTGATGTCGAGGGTTGTTGTTGCACCGATGGAGAGGTGGAATCCATCCACCTATACATTTTGGTATTCGATCGGGAGATCATGATTAATTTGGAGGATATCCATAGGATCATGAGGTTTCCATCTCATAGAGAGGGTATTTATATTATTGAGTTAGAGAGGGAACATGTAATGAGGATATTATATGGAGATGAGGCGGATGATGTGAACTATGCATTAGGGGAACTTTCTTATCAGTCTCTATATTTTCCATCGAGAGAGGGGTGTACACGAATGACCATGATGATTATGGGTATTTCATGTTTTTCTTTTCTTGATTTTGGGGTAGGTAGGTTTCCATGGATGATGATAGGATTTGTTGTAGAGATGATGGAGCGTCGATCTGTCTTTGAGTGCGTGCCGACATTAACACAAACATATAAGGAGTGTGGGCTTGGAAAGTCCAAAAGAGAATTGGGATTGATGTGGTGTTCTTATTCTATAATGTTGGGCATACGAGCATATTTCCATAGCTCATCTCGCATGATTTTCCATGGGGTGGAGTTAATTTTATGGATAGATCTACCGGTTTTATGAGATGGTGAGGGGACATAGGTCGATCTCGGGGAAGTGGAAGGTGACTCATTATAGAGATCTTACTATAGAGTGCAGGTAGGTAATGTGGTATGGAGGCCATATCTTGATTTTCCAGCGTGGTCGGGATATGAGCATGAGATTTCTACGATACAACAAAAATTGTGGGTGTAAGCGATACAAGGAGAAGAGTATGAGATTGGTTAGACGAAAATTTAGTTTGATACAAGATGTTCTGATGATTCGATCCCTTATAGAAAGGAGGAGGGAGATACGAGATACTCTCAAGGCAGTTATAGATCATACTTTTGTGATAATAGAGGAGCAGGAAGCCATGGGTCTAGATGAGCATGGTGACCTAGTACCTATTAATGATGTTGGAGTGATTTCCGGTTATAGGTAGTGGTGGACAAGAGCTAAAGCCTAGTTTGAGAGAGTTCGATTGATTTTGAGGAGGACGGTGCATGCTCGAGTAGAAGGAGAACAGGAGGTTGTTGATGTAAGTGATAATGAGGATGATGATAGTGATGAGGGGGCCTAGTAGCACAAGCATTACACACGGTTGATGGCCGAGAAGGCCACAGTGGAGGTTGGGAGGGATAATTTGAGGAGGGAGAGGGATGATCTCGGTTGGGGTGAGGGATACTTTGACTCGTGAGAGAGATGGTGCTATAGATGGGCGAGATGGGCTCGGAGTATAGTTGGAACATACGATGGTTGATCGAGATCAAGTCTGGCTTGAGAGTGGGATACCCCGAGGAAGGCCGTAGGTACAATGAGGTCTTTAATATTAGGCGCGGATTTGACGCTCTTGTGCCCAAGATAATAGTCGATGAGCTTACCAAGAATGATTAGTGCTGCTCATTATCAGTCCTTATGGGAAGAGTTGGCCTATTATGAGGATATGGTTATACACGAGTCGCCCAATGTTGTCTTGTACGTGAATCACTTAGCACAACGAGGGGAAATTCCTAGTGCGATTGTAGGGAGTGTAGGTTAGTCACCTTAAGGGCCAAATGGAGGAGATGGTGGTGCTCAGGGAGGTGATAAGAGTGTTATTCATGTCAGTAAGTTTCTCGGGGTGTCCATTTTACTAGCTAGTTGCTTATGTGTATATGGGTGTAGATTTGATATGTATGCGGCTCTTTTTGAAGCCTTTGTGTATATGATTTTGTGATATATGGAGACTCTTTTATGATGTATTTGGGACTTTGATTAAATTTATATACCATGATGTGATTGTGATTTGGCATTTTGATTCATATGTGTTGATTATGATGTATGTGTTGGTACATATGCTTAAAATTTTATGATGTGTACTAATTGATATTTTAGATGTGACTTAGAGATGGAAAGTTATGATCTATATGTTTGAATGTTTATCATTATTTAGATGATGATGATGTGTAATGTGACTCAAAATGTGAGATTTAAAATTTTATTCAAAATGTGACAAAAATATAGGAGTAAAAATGGAATGATTTCTTTGATATGGATTTGATACATACGTGATGGGTACAAAAGTGTGAAAGCACTTGCACTTTTAGCCTTAATAATAAATGTTAAATGAGACTGACATCATTGGTTAGTTACACACGGGATCTTAGATATAAAGATGAAATAATAGGATTCACCTTTCGAGAACATGAAAGGGGTTTGTATATGCGTAAATAAATGTGGGGAAAATGGTTCTCCTTTTCAACAATTTCATAAAGAAATGCCCTAGCTATATATATATATATATATATATATATATATATATATATATATATATATATATATTGATGCAAGCTAATTGATGCAGAAGATTTATTCGATGGGAAAGTGGATTGATGTTGGAAGCCTTCCTAGGATGATTTGATATTTTTGAATTTTTGAAGGATGATCGATGCGGGAAGCCTTTTTACATAGGTAGCCATCCTTCGAGGGAGTGGTCTACAATTTTGACTTTTGATTTTTATAGATAATCGTCCTTTGAGGGATCGCTCTATGATTTTTCTCTGGTAGGTATCCTCGAGGGATCACCATGATTTTGACTGGCAGCTATCCTTAGAGGGATCAATCTACTTTTTTTTTTTTTTGACAATATGATTTTGATATTTTGAAATAGTTGTCCTTCATGGGATTATTCTATTATTTTTTACTTTTGATAGGAAGCATCTACAAATATTTTGAATTTATTTTAAGTTGAGGGCAAGACCCTAATCAACTATTTCAAGAAGGGGAAAAAGATGTGTATGTGACCTACACACATGTACCCCATGTCATGTTTTTAATTGGTATGAGGTAAGAGGATCTAGTGATTGTGGATTTCATGCTAGGGAGGAACTTGTCCATGGTGAAAGATGCGATGAACAAAGTCGTGGTGCTCACCTTTAAGGTGTTTGAGCACAGTAACAGAAAACAAAATACTTTCAAATAATTACGATGATAGAATGGTTGGATGATGATGAGATAAGATCTTAGACACAACTATTATCATGACGGTAAATCGATTAAAGTAGAAAGGTCACAAGTGCAAGACATTCAAAGGTTCCTTTTTAGGTTTACCATCAAGGGAGGCAAAACGATATGCTCTCGACCCATACTTGTGAGTAATTATGGACCGATCCAATCAGGGACAAACCTTGCATGATTACTCCATTATAGGGTAGTGACGTCTTGATTCTCTTTGAGAAACAAGATCTCCAATTTTAAGTTACGTTCCTTTACATGCTTATTGCATGCACATTTGACACGTTTTTGATAGACTTGATGATGTTCAAGGGTAGTTAAATGTTTTTCATTTAGTAATTATAGTTTTTCTAAATGATCTTATCGATATTCTTCATCAGAATAAAATCCTTTATAGATACACAAAGTGATGGGATTTGGACTTCTATAAGTAGGACAACCTCGAACCATAGACTAGTGAAAAGGGCGTAGTACCAAAGGTAGGTGTTGGCATGTGATCCTATGTAATGCCCCATTCATCATTGCTCTATTATTCTATGACGACCGTGCTTCTAAGGGTTGAACGCCATTGTGTTTCCTTTGAAACGTTGGTGTCTTCGTCTTGTTGAGCTTACTCGTCTTTGCGTCGGTGTCGATGTTTTGGTTGCTGGCCCGCAGCGTCCCTCGCGATTATCCTATTAAAGGAAAACCTTGTTCTTGCTATATCAAACCTCATGTTGATTGTTGTTTATTGCTTGCAAGATATTTTGCCGTAGTATTGATCACTCTCGTGCTCGACCCCTCGATTAAATTATTATTATTATTATTATTATTATTATTATTATTATTTGTTGTCACTATCGTGTTAAGTCCTAAACGATTTTTGAACCCTGTTAGGTGTCGCGACATTTTTAAAACATAATAAAACAAATAAATAATAAAGGAATGGATATCAGTTACATTCTTATGCGTATATAGATAATAAAATTTCATTTTTTTGAATTAATTAAGCCTTTTCAGGCCGTATGCACGCCTTATTGCGAGTTATTGTTTATTTGATGTTTCTCGTCCACCAGCTGGTAAATTGCTATCATCAACACTTGGCATGGAGACATGGATTGCTTTAAAAGATGTTTTGTTCAAGTAAATGTATTTGTATATTGTCAGATAAATAGGCTGACCAATAGGATTGCACACCTTCAATTACTAAGAATTTTTATTAACCAAAATATGTGAGTTTTGTCGGTCCCCTGGACTTCGCAGTTGTTTACTGCCGTCAGGTTGTCGAACTAACGGAATTTTTAAAATGAATTGTGATTAATTTAATTTATTTCATTTTGAGGTTATGTAGTTTTGGTTAGCAAAGGCGTATGGGGTTGTAAGCTATAGTGTAGGTTCTTTTGTCAAGCAATTTATTTATTTATTTATTTTGTATAGTTCTCACTCTTGCTCATACGCCTTGGAGACCCCTTGTTTTGTTCCATGTTTTAAAATTTTTATGCCATGCTTGGCGTGGAGGAATTCCTTGTCCTTGTCCTTTCTTTTGTTTCCCTCCTTGTTGTTAATGCCTGACAAGTTGGTGGAGAAAGTGGGAGATTATTATTGGGCCGCCTGTTTTCTTCCCTAGTCGGCTGTAATTAAATGATGAATTGACCTTTGCTGGATTGGAGCGCCTTTTTCCTCCATGCTGGCCGCTTACCCTACAAATGGAATTTATTATTATATCTTCCATGTTTTTATTTTGTCTTTTACCTGCACTGCATTGTTGCTGGCCGCGTGAGATTGGAGGGGGGAGGTTTTTGTTGAGTTTTGTTTCTGATTGGTGTGTAAGCTCTGGTTGGGCACAGTCCCTAGTGTTTTGGGACAGCCGCATGTATCCTGGCCGTGCCTTCTTGGGGTAGTCTACGTGTGGAGTCGTGGAAAACGTGAGAAAAGTTTGTCTCTCTTGCTGCGCGCCTGTTCCCTTTTTGCTTTTGTTTTTATTCACCTTCTTTGGCCTCGTAGGAACCTGCTCACGCCTAGTGCTGGTTGGTCGATTGGAAAATGTGGTGGGAGGTTTTCTCAGTGCACAGAACTTTGGACACCCTTCTACCTGCTAACCGCGTGGAGATTTCGAAGTGTGGAGCCCTGAGTGGTCCGGTGGGTTGCAGATCATCTTGATTTGCAGGAAGACAAAGAACCTTGGCATTAGTGAAACCAGATGGGAGGATGGGCAGTCACAACAAAGAAATCAACAAGGTTATATTAGCAAAGGGATTTGTCAAAGTATCACGCAGACTTCTCCAGCTTGACCAATTTGCTGCCAGAAATCTCTATGCAGAACTTTCTCAAAGTGACTTCTTTCTTAGTCTTATGAAATTTTGTCCAGCGGTCCAGTTCTTGTAATGATGCTGGGGAAAGAGGATGTTGTTTCTCAATGGCGTGCATTGATTGGCCCCGCAGATGCAAGGACAAAAATATTTCACACCCTCAAAGCATTAGAGCATTATGCGGGTTAGATTTAAAAATAAAAATAAAATTGCACCCATGGTTCTGATTCATGCGAATCAGCTACTAGGGAGATTTCCTTTTTCTTTGGTGATGATAAATCAGATTGTAAGAAGAGGAGTCCAGGGGAGTTCGGGATTTAGAGGAATGTTGGCACCTTGCATGCTGCGGATGAAGATTCAATTAGAGGGTTGTTGTTGCTGGATCTTGGGGAGCTTGGATGCCTCGTCGAAGCTGGAGGAGAAGGCAAGATAACTCTACACTTTTCTACTGTTGCTATATTTATTTTATCGTGAAACCGAACCACCTTTTTCCTTGTATAAATTTGTCAGTTGGACGTCTTACTAGGAGACCTCTCCTTTCTGCTTGTCCTATTCTTGTTTTCGCTTTTATCGCTATCAGTGTGTTAGTGAGAAACACGTATGTACCGTCGTCTCTGGGTGTTATGTTTTCTTGCTTGATTGTTCGACCTTCATCCTTTCGTTTTACGTATATCTTCTTCTCTACGATTGAGTTTTATATTATTATGTTGTTACCAGTATTATGTTGTTACCTTCGATAATCTTCTTGACATCAGAAAGACAGTTGTAGAATTGGAGTGATCACCGCTTGGGCTATCCGGTTGGGTCGTCGGTATTAAAACTTTTAAAATGAAAGGTTTGCATGCAATTACGCATCAAATCTTGCGTGCTTAGACTCCCGTATTATCTTTCAACTTGTTCCTAGGCATTTAAGGCCATCCTCAGAAAGTACCTTAACCACCCCTATCCACTTGAACCATAATTAGCTTTTCGGATCTGCTAAGCTCGAGGTTTCTATCGTGTGAATCCAGTACCTCGTTCACACTAGGATAGTTATGGTCTAATCCCTCTCTCAGAATTATTGTTAATGGCGTTTCTTTCTATTTTTCCTAACTTGCATTCTTTCCCTTTTATAATTTTAATGTTATTAATTAATATTGGTCGTTTTCCATGCACGTAATTTACCTTAATGTTTTGTGATGGAAATTTGCCTTAAACGTTATTAATCTTCGGAAAATTCATTGTGCATTTGATAGTCTTATGGATTCCTAGCGGAAGGTTTTTTTTTATTAATGTCACTTAGATATTTATGTTTGTATCTATGTGTGACGATTGACTGTGTTACCAAGGGTTGCTTTAAAAATATTGTTGTTTTGGGAAATAGGAAAATTATCTTAAATTAACCGAACTTTAAAATTGATGTGGAGGTTTGTAAATCTTTAGGGTTATAAAATTTGTTGATGACATTTTCGTATACGCTTGTTTGACGGAACTCCCTTCTTCTCTCGCGTGTTTGCTACTAGCCTACAAGGCATTGGCCTTCTTGAATGATTGGGAAATCTCTTGGAGTTAGTGGCCAAACTAGTTTACTTTGCCTTTGCTTCGAAACTTATGTTGTGTGGATACTCTATGTGATTTCAGGTTTGAAACTCATTTATACATGGCTTTTTGTGTTAATTCTTGAAAACCGTGGTTTCCCTTTTCTTGGGCCGATCAACTCTTGTTCTTCTAGAAATATAATATTATAGCCTATGCATTTGGTACCTTTGATAAAATTCTAGATGGTTGGTACTATATATCAAATCGCAATCTTGTGATTGTTATTTAATTATTTACTTGATGGGAATCATGTTTTGTTAGATTGGTTATTTCTCCTTATAGGGCCAAGGGCCATTCTCTTTCGATTGTTATACTTTCGTTGTTTTTACTCCTAACTGAAGTACATGGTCTTCTTCCTTGATTGGCATGGTGGAAACTTATTATAACTTGAAGTGTTGATAGTGTTTAGAGGTTTGACCCAAATTCTTGCAATAAAGTGCTTCCTTTCATGGTATTGATAGATAACAGTTATGGTGGTTTTGTGTAGCCTTATCTTGCTCAGTTCTCGTGAACTGACTCTTGTAGAAAATTTGTTGCAGATGGATTTTGCGAGTAGATGAGGGATAGACTTGTAGATTTTTGTCATCAACCTCAGTTGAGAAGTTCTTTTGCTCGAAACCTTTTTACGTTGTTCAACTATTGATAACGTCCAGTGGAAAGTTTAGAAGAGGATCAATGTCTTAGTATAATGTATTGTGGACTTTGTCATCTGAACTTTGGAAACCTTGTATTGTTTGACTATCATTGAAATTATAAGAAAATTTGGTTACTTGTTGTTGAGTGACTTTGTTGGAGTATCAGTATTTTAAGAGTTGATGTAATCTTGTTTTGTTCTTGTAAATGAGTGTTGTGCTACAACTTTGCCCTTGAGAATAAATGTTGAGTTAAACCTTGCTATGACTTAGTAATAATGTGTCATAAGTAAACTAACATGGGATTGTTTAATACTTATGGAAGTTAAACTAAAAGTTGTATTCAAATAAAGTAACGTAGGGGTCACCAACTTGAGAGCAAGTAATTCTTTAAGTAATCAAAGGCGAGACTATCATTGCAAGTAAAATTATATAACATGATAACCCTAGCTCCTCTAGTGAACATTATCCCTTTTATGGTGAAATTTGTAAAATGATCCTAAGGTGAAATGAATTGTTAGTTGTTAGAAGATGATAAGATTTAATAAGCCAGAGAAAACAATTTGGAAATCACACAATCTATCTCACCGCCATTTGGAAGGTAAATTTTTCTCTTTGGTAATACTCATTCAGTGAAGCCTTTGTAAAATATTTGATAATTTTGGATAAATTCTCAAGCCTCAATTAAAGCCTGGTATTAACTTTGAGGTCCTATAGATGATTTCAACTCGACCTTCTCCCTCTAACCTTGTTCCAAGGCACTTTGTTTTTCTTCTCTTAAGTGTGTTGAACGCAAACCCATGTTGTCATATGGGTATGAACGAGTTCTAGTAGCGTTAGTGTGAATAAATGGCCTTGTGGAATTTAAATCACTCTTTTCTTCTAAATGAACGAATTAAGAAAATAAAGGTCATAATAGAGAAGACTTTAAGCAAATATTCTCCTTAGAGTAAAAATAAGAAACTTAGCATTGTATGAGGAATTGTGCGAATTATATCTAGAGTCCTAGAAAACTGAAGTTAAGGATCGAAAGAGGTTTCATAAAAATAAATAACCTTCAATAATTTTCTCATTGTGGCTTGCCCTATCTGTAGGTGTGTTATGTGGTGGTTTCTTATGTTGTCTTGTCAAATAGAAAAGTGAACCATCCTTGGTGGGTGTGAACATTTCCGTGCTACCTTTGTGGTCATCCTTGTATTGAGTTATCCGCGGAGTTAGTTGTGACCTTGGTGGTGGCATGTTGTGTCGTGTTATGTGTCAAAAAAAAAAGTTATCCTGTATTTTACTGTGTTGTTTGTGTGTGAAATTTTGGGTCGTTACATCTTATTAGGTGTTGTCATTGATGCCAAAACACATTAATGAAAAATTGAATGTTATATTAGGTCACTTTATGTCTTACATGATATTGAAATGATGTTTCAGATGTATTTGTGTTCATACAATGTGATTTGATGAGGATTGCTTGCTCTTGCAAGCCTTTTCAGTGCCTAGATGATGTAGCTTGTCGGTATGAGCTCAAGGGTCCTTGAGAAGCATTTTGACATGATGGATAGCATGTTTGGAGGGTGATTGGGCACTCACAGTAGTGTCATGGTGTAGATACAAGTGATTCACTATGTTATAGGTGTTCATTAGGAGCAGGTATTGTTGTTTACGGGTGTGTGACAATGTGGTTTGGAGCTACATGATCTCATATAAGCTTGAATTTAGGTATATCATGACATATCATGTATTTTTGGGTCATTTACAGAGGTTTTATGATCAATTATTGTACTCTTTTAGTTGACCCTATCTTTTACAAAGAGGAATAGACATGTAAACAAAGGTAAGTCTTAATGTTTGGAGAGATTTAGGTATGGTATTAAAATTATGATGATTTGGATATTTTAGTGTGATGTTTCATGGTGTTTTGAGAAAAATTTCAGGTTGTTAGGATGTGAATTTTGCAAGATTTGTCGGTTTATGTGAGACATGGTCAAAATCAAGTGAAATTCCAGCTTCAAGTTCAACTTCTGATGCTCGTTGTGAATTGTGTTATTTACATGGAACATTTTGGATTTTAGGTATGTTTCTATGGTGAGTTTATAATGTTTCACAAAAGTAATCAAGTGAACGAATGTTGAGATGATAAAGTGGTCGAAAAACCTAGTTAAACATTAGCTAGAGCAAGCTTGAGTTTACTGAGAAAGAGGGGTATAATGATGCAATTTTGATTGTTTCATAAAAATTGATGATTGTATGTTTCATAGGACCCTCTTATATTTCTATAAATGTATAGTTGAGGTCATGGTGATGTGTGGGAGAAACTCAAATAGGTTAGTTTTAGAAGAAGAAGAAGGCTTTGTACAAGGTTTCCCAAAGGAGTAGCATCCAAAATTGATGGTGCATGATGTATGTGAGATGATATTGATTTCCATGGAGGTTTCAGGACATTCTTATGCGCAGGTACATTGTAATTTTAGGTCCATACAAGTTAATTGGTCAAAGGGTAGTTTTGCGGTCTCAAAAATAGGGTTAAGTAAGATGGTTATATCTTGAGCTACATGTAAGGTTTGTAGATGATTCAAGTTTTTTTGAAAGAGGATTTAGGGATATTTCCAATTATATAATGTTTTCCTCATGATAAGGTTATTTGATATGATTTATAGTTCATTCTTTGGACAATAAGTTTTTTCTAGTGCACGCCATGATGTGTTTTGGTGCAAGTTTGCAATTGTTGAAGCATGAGATGGATTGGGTGATACTTGATATCACTTGGAATGTGAAGAGGGATGAATTTAGAATCTAATGAATCCCTTTGGAGGTATTCAATGTTTTTATAAATGATTTATTGATCTAACCTTTGGAAATAGTTTGTTTGGAAGGTTTATTTAGCAGAGACAAAAATAGCTATGATTTGAGCATGAGGTTGATTCAAGGATTCTAGCTTACTTATAAGTGTTATACAAGTTCTTAAATTTAAATAAAGTGGTTACATGACATGGTTTTATCATGTTTAAGTGATTTTGTGACCTAATGAAGTTTCCAGGGTGTTAAAAGGTGTATGAAACAATTGTTTGAGATTTTGCAAAGTGGACTGGGCCCATTAAATGAAATAATTTTATTGGTTGATAAAATTTACGACCATGTATGAATTTAAAATGATATTTTAATCATATGTAAAGGGTTATGGGTCATGAATATGTATTTATTTTATGTAAGGGCATTTTTATCTTTTTACCCATGGGATTTTGAGTCATTTTTGGCACATATAATGAGGGTTTTGGTTATGCCGACCTACTTGGGTTACTTATGACTATTGTAATTAAAAGTTTGGATGTTTCCTTTATGTATGGGTCAAGCCAAAGGAGGTAAAAATGGTGTGTTTTTGTTTGAAATCATGAGAAGCTTATAAAAGCATGTTTTTGGGTGCTTTTTGTAGCGAGTGAAGTGTGTGCAAGGTGAGTGACCTAGGTGAGAGTTTATTGCAGGTTTTGGAGCATGATTTGAGTCTAAAAAAGTGTGTTACAGGTTGAGAAAAATTAGAGAGCATGTGTGCAAGGGTTTGATGATTTTTAAGTGATTGAAGAGCTTGTTTTGTGAAGATTGGTCACCTAGGGTTTGATTGAAGAAGTGTGAGTTGTATATTGGATCTCCATCAGTTGTGGCAGAAAAAAAATAGAGATATAAACATAATAAGGTGGTTGAGTGTGTTCTTGATCATCTTATGGGTGTTATTCTCCTTGTAGAGTTGGTGCTTCACAAAATTAGGGGTTAATGCTTCTTATAGGGTTGGTGCTCTACTAAATTAGGGGTTGGTGCTCCTTGTGGGATTGGTGCCTCAATAAATTTAGAAACATATCAATATAAGATTGTGTTTGATTTGGTTTTATTCCCCTTGAGGGTTTCCCACTTACATCTTATGTCTTATGTTGATTCTTTGCTTGTAGTTCTTGCACATGTGATTATTTGTGATATGCACACATTAATGGTTGGTTGAATAATTATGAATTTTCAAATATTATGATCTAAAACATAAATTGAAATATTGTAAGGACTTATTCACCCCCCTCTCAGTCCATTTTACTTCTAATAATTGGTATCATAAAGCAAATCCTTTTGGAAAAGTTAAATCACTTGAAAGGAGACCCTCGAACCAAAGTCATGGAGTACTCTATAGGAAAGTTGATATGTTTCCATTGATCAACATGAGGGCTTAATTGAATCCATAAGGTCTGCTTTATTTGGTATGAAATCTATGGGACTTGTTCATCTTCTTTGCAACAAAATGAAGTATGTAATATTTCTCAAACTACCTTTCATAGTCAATATGAAAATATGATTTGGTATATTGACAGTGGTTGTTCAACTCATATGACAGGTGATAAGAGTAAGTTCATGTCCTCGCAAAAACATGCTTCAAGATCAGTAAGATTTGGAGACAATTATGCCATAAACATTCTAGGAAGAGGTACTTTGATTTTGGATAATGGGAAAACTATCACCAAGGATGTTCTATATGTTGAAGGCTTAAAACATAATCTACTCAGTGTAATTCAAATAGTTAAGCAAGGATATGTTCTTACTTTTGATGTGAAAGGTTATAAGATAAGGAAAGAAGAATTAGATAATCTATACAAGAAAAAGAACTAATGGTAACATGTTTGTTATTAAATAGATTAACAAATAAATATGTCTTATGGGTAAGATGGATGATTGTTAGTTATGCATAGGAGGTTAGGCCATGTGAACTTTGATAATCTTGTCAAAATCAGCTCTAACAATTGTGTGAGAAATATGCATAAACTTAGGAAATCAGAAGATACCTTATGTAATTCATGTTTGCATGGGAAAAAAACTAGAAGGAGATTCAAGACTAATAAATATGAGTCTCTGAAAGTCCACTTTAGTTGTTTCACACTAATCTATGTGGGATTATGAGGACTAAAAGTACTTCAAGTGATTACTACTTCATGCTTCTTATTGATGATTTTACTAGATACACTTGGGTTGCATGTTTGAGAAACAAATCTGATGCATTAGATGTCTTTATATATTTTAAGGATCTCATTAAGAATGAAAAGAATGGAAAAACAAAGTTAGTAAGATCGATAATGGAGGACAATTCTAGTATAATTCCTTTGATGAGTTTTTAGTGATCATGGTATTAAGAGATAGTTTTCATCTTCTAGAACTCCCTAAAAAAATGGAGTTGTTGAAAGAAAAAAATATGATTGTTCAAGAGATGGAAAGTACCATTCCTAATGATTCTAAATTATCTTATGGTTATTAGAAAGAAACAATTTGTACTTCTATTTATATTCTTAACAGTGTCGTGCAAAGGGTGAACAGTGACAAGACTCCTTATGAGCTATGGAAAGGAAGACCAACCAATGTGGAGCATTTTAGGGTTTTTGGGTGTAGATGCTTCATCAAAAGGATTGAAGACAACCTTTGTAAGTTTGAGTCTAGCTCGATGAAGGTATATTTTTGGGCTATTCCTAAAAAGAATAACTTACATTTGTTATAACAAGAGGTTGAAGTCTATTGTTGAAAGTGTTAGTGTTAGGTTTGATGAATCATATCCTATGAGATATTTTTCTAAGGATAATGAAACATCTTATGAGGATATTTATAAGGAAGAAGAGGATGAAGTTTTTCAAGAGAATCAAGAAGAGGATGATGAGGAAGAAAGACAAGATACAAAGGCTCCTTCTAGACAAGTTAAAAGAGATCATCCTGAAACTCAAATTTTGGGTAAGAAAGATGTTGGAGTCACTACAAGAAGGAAATTGGTAAGTCTTCAAAATCAAGAGAACCTAGATTTTCTTTCAAAAATTGAACCTAAGAATATAGTAGAAGCTAGCAAAGATGAGTATTGGGTTAAGGCTATGAATGAAGAGCTAGATCAGATTGAAAAGAACAAAACTTGGGAACTTGTACCTAGACCAAAAGGTAATAATGTAATTGGATCCAAATGGGTCCTTAGAAACAAAATAAATTAAAATGGAGAACTCATGAGTAAAAAATCAAGATTAGTTTGTAAGGGGTATGCTCAAGTTGAGGGAATTGACTTTGATGAGACATTTACAAATGTAGCTAGGATGGAAGCAATCAGATTATTCTTAGCATATGTTGGTTTCAAATGGTTTAAATTTTATCAAATGGATGTAAAATATTCCTTCTTGAATGGTTAAGCTTGACTGAATGAATAAGTTTATATGGAACATCCTGATAGTTTTTCATTGACTAATAAAGCCGATTATGTGTGTAAATTGAATACGGCCCTTTATGGCCAAAAACAAGATCCTAGAGCTTGGTATGAAAGACTTAATAAATAGTTGATTGAGAAAGGTTTCAAGAGGTGTAGCTGATAGTAACTTGTATAACAAGAATTAAGGAGATCATCTATTGATATTTTTAGTCTATGTGGATGATATTACTTTTGGTGGAGGTAGTGATCACATCACTCACAATTTTTCGAAGCTATGAAGAAAGAGTTTGAGATGTCTATGTTAGGATAACTTTACTTCTTTCTTGGAATTCAAGTAATTAAACATGAAAAATACATATTCATTTATAACTCTAAATATATCAAGGAAATGCTTAAGAAGTTTCAAATGGATGAATGCGGACCTATTGGTACTCTTATGGTTCTGAGAATGCAAATTTTTTAAGGAAGATGATACTCCTAAGGTAAATCAATATAAATATAGGTATATGATAGGAACCCTACGATATGATACTACTTCTCGATGTGATATTGTGCAAGTTGTTAGTTTAGTTGGAAGGTTTCAAGAATATCCTAGAGAATCACATCGATAACAAAGTGAAAAGAATTTTTAGATATCTTAAGGGCACTATTGAGTTTGGCTTATGGCATCCTAGAAGTGAAAACTTTGAAGTGAGGGATTATTCTGATGTTGATTGGGTAGGAAGCATGGATGATATGAATATTACTAGTGACATAAAGTGCATAATTTGTTGGAAAATGTCTAGTCTCATGGTCAAGTAAGAAACAATCTCTTGTAGCACTCTCAACATGTGAAGCTGAATATGTTGTTGTTGCTCATTGTTGTTCTCAAGTTGTGTGGATGAGACAAAACCTGGAGGATTACAAGATCAAGAATGATGGACCTACATCTATATTATGTGATAGAACTAGTGCAATCCTTGTATCAAAGAATCAAGTTCTACATCCTAAGACAAAAAAATCTTATAAAGTATCACTATCTAAGAGACATTGTGAGCAAAGGATACATAAAGTTGGAGCATGTGTCTAAAAAGGAGGAAGTGGTTGATATACTCATAAAACCTCTTAAAAC
The DNA here is from genome assembly GCA_018340775.1 of Taxus wallichiana var. yunnanensis. Classification (NCBI taxonomy): domain Eukaryota; kingdom Viridiplantae; phylum Streptophyta; class Pinopsida; order Cupressales; family Taxaceae; genus Taxus; species Taxus wallichiana. Next base: position 601,262,099 of record CM031241.1, on the reverse strand, counting down.
ACCTACATTTGAATACTTGAGAAGTATGTTGAGGGTGATCTCAGCTCCTGATAGACCTTAAATGATCTAAGAATGTGTTTTAGGGAACAAGAAAATGATATATCTGCTCTTAGTAAAGAGATAACTATTGTGGGTTTGTAATTTGTCTTAGTTTTCATGTAAGAGAAGGTATCACATCATATGTATAAGGTTCGTTGATTATTATTTGTGATATGCTATAATCAAAGTCTCTTATACATCTGTTCAAGATGTGTTAGTGTTCATATTGAATCTATATGAGATGTGACTCGATGTCTGCAGCAATCTTATATGTCTCGAACTATATTTTATGAATCATCATGTATTTTTAAAGCAAGATTTATGTACCGTTGTCAATGGAGTATGAAGGGTCCTTATCATTTATGCATCTTCTCAAATGTATAAGGTTGTGTCTTCTCATGGGACTATGTGATATCTAGAGTCAATTTTGAGTGGTTATTGATGTTATAAGAGTTGTCGCAAGTTGCATTAACATGTGTCAAAGAGTTTTTCAGGAGTTCATGAGGTGTATAAAGGTATGAAAGTGTATCAAGTAGTATATGTCATCATGTGTCTAAATTATAAAGATTAATCATTTCAAGGTGTAGGAGCACATGTCCGAGTATGTGAAGGTATTTAGTGCTATGTTATGAGTCCTACAGGATTCTACATCTCTCTTAAAATGTTGGAGAAGCTCGGGAAGTTGAATGGTGTGATCAAGTGACAACTTGATCAGCAAAATGGTTCAAGAGGATAAGCGTGGACAAGGTATGACAAAATTTGGCGTTCACTAGACCAAAGGATGCATTGTTATAGGTATATTCTAGTGTGATTATGCACCTTGGTCATTGAAATATGTTCCCAAATGATTTAAAGGATCATACTCGGCGTGTAAAGATACTTTTGAAGTTATGAAAGTTAAATTTGACAAGTTTGAAACTCTCTATGTTTCTAACTCGTGTCTTCATAGTGAATGTGAATGGTCTAAATGGAAAAAAATGGTGGGTTAAATGATGGAATTTTGGTCATAAATTTGTACATATCATCTTCATTATGAGGACCAACAGATTCAAGTGGTCTCAAGTCATTAGATTGCATACTTTCTCTTATTTTTCTAACAGAGTGTGAGTTAATAATGTTGGTACCAAAGAGACCTAAATGAGATGATGAAATTTTGTAATTTGGGCATGATATATTCTAGGTCCATCTTCAAGACTGAAGGAATGAATGTATATTCAAAATATATGTCTACATCATATGAGAAGTTTCTATAACTATGTTCACATCAAAAGTTGTAAGCGAATCGAGTCTAATGGATTGTGACAATATATTAAATGCTCCTACTCATACTAAGTGTTACATGAAGTTTTTGGTTAATTATTAGAGTTGCCTTGGAATTAAAAAGTGTATTGGTATCTTCATGTGGTTATTTGATGATGGTCCATGACATAATGATGAGTACCCATATCTCTTGTGAACTGTGTTAAAGTAAAAACATGCATCTACTGGCTATGAGCATATTTAGAGGTAGAGTACATTGGTTAACTAATGTATGAAAGTTGTTATGTATCGTCTTTGGTGGATCATTACCTTAATATTATTATTGGGATTATGTAAAGATCAATTTATACCTTGGAATTCAGTGAAAGATGATCTTAGAGATAATGAGTCTATAGAAGTTGTCTTATGGATCTCTGTGCAAAAGCATCCACCTATAGGTTTCAGTGTTGTTTGATGACTAGAGTACGCATTTTTTCTCATGTATGATGTGTGTTCAAGATATTATGTGATTCAAAAATGGTTATTTTGATGCTTGCATGAAGAATTCATAGTTACATATCTCATGAAAAATTTCTTGATATGATGACTATGCTTGTTTGTGAGATTGTTTCAGATTGAAACATGTTCCTACGAGTATGAACATGTTGTATAAAAGCCTACTAAAGTCGTGGGGAGCATAGCATTGACCTATGGTAAGTAAAAATGATGCCTTCTAGGATTATGAGGTGTAGTTATGCATGTTTATGTATTTCAAGGTGAAAGGTTGTCACATCTCAGTCAAGTATGATTGTCAAAGAATGAGAAAGTTGTTTGGGCGGTAAAAGTTGCTCAAGTTGATTTCTAGTCATGCTAGAAATGTAAGTTGCTTTTTCTTAAGTCTTTATACTAGAGATAGTGTTATTTAATCCAAGGGAGTGATAATTTTCTAAATAATGAACCGAGTGAAGATGGGGAGAGCTTCAAAGTTGGTTGAAATTTCACTAAAAACTTTGTTAGGGATCTAAGTCTCAAGGATGGTATGCTAAGTAAGAACTTGCTTAGTAGAGTTTAGTATAAGTCTAGACTAGTTGGAGTATGGTTAAGTAAGATTGAGTGACAATTAATATGATATTATCTAACATTGTTGGCATGATTTAAGGGATGTATGTCTCATATCACAGTAGCTATTGTGTTTCCATGAAGGCAAAAACAAAGGATAAGGTGAAAATAGTTGATTTTTCATACCTAGATGGTGGATCACGGTGTCTTGACTCCAAATAAGGTAAAAATATGTTTATTTAATGAGTATTGATGATCTTAAGATGTTTTAGATGCTTGGCCCGGGGGGAGCATGGTGGTTGCATGCTGAAAATGAAGGCAAAAATAAGATTTTGTGCAAAAATCAAGAAATGGAGCTAGTTTGAGACCTTTGGTTGATGTTTCCAACCAAAGCATGATGGTACGAAGTGGAGAAAGTGAAGAATATTCTATGACATGTATGCATTTTTCATTAACGTAGAAAGGGGAGAAGTTCGGGGTGTTTTCCATCAATGACATAGGGGAGATTGTTGGCATTGTAGACACCCAAAATTGGGTCGCAACCCTCTAAATCCCCTTTGACTAATTAATTCAATACTAACACCCCACCTAGCCCACTTGGAAACATTTTAATTAATTTAATTACAAAACTTAAGTTAATTATCCACCTCGCGTTTACACCTCACCCTAGACCCATTATAAGCCTATTAATTAACCTATACTAAGTCCCCACTTATCCTAACTAACTAAGACTCATTCTAACCCTAACCATTATGACCTATCATTCCTCCAACCAAATTCCAACTCTTGACCAGAATAAGATCTCAATCATGCCAAATTTAAGAAGGATCAATCTATTTTTAGCAAGTATGACCTTTTCTCCCTAATCGGTGTTAGTTTATCCTCGACTCCAAGCATCGGTCAACTAACCGTGTCGCTTACCTTAAATAGCATTTTCAAACTCTTTGTTTAAGTTCTAAATCTTCCTTATGTCGGATCTTGCGACCTTGCATCCTTACTCTCAAGATATCCGGTGATCCCGCAACATACCGAGAGACCCTTACAACATTTAGACACCACAACATTCATCAATAGATCATTCCAAAGCTCCAGTGCACTCACAGGGAAGCATCGTGCCCTCTTTTTTTGTTGCATTCATTCGGATCACCTCCTCCAACAACCATCACAACCACCGCTTTCTACTTCCAATCTACAAGAAATAACATATCTTATTTATTATTGGTTTTGATAGACTAGTTATTTCATTAACTATCTGCTTCATTCCATATTCTACCTTCCCCGGATCTTTCCCACAACACCTCCATTCAACCCCGCCCATAGAACCAATATACCTCGCCCAAACACCCACCTTAGTATCTCCGAGTCTTCTCATAAATCCCATGACCTCAACCAAGTCACCTTCACTCTCTGTGCAATCACAGAGAGCTCCCAAACCTCTCATTTTAATAGGTTTTACCCAATTTCCCCCTACCGACACCGATCACCCAACCGGCGTCGGTTCATTACCAATAGTGTATCGGTTGCTAACCGAGATATCGATTGCCTAACCGATATCGGTTTGTGTGACTAGTAAAATATTCAAAACCAACGAGCTCATAAATTTTTCCAAACCACCCAAAATATCACCAAACTTCACCCAGACCTCACCTATAACTTATGTCGGACCTGCAAACCCAAACCCACCTATCAACCCTCCGTCTAGGATCTAATCGTAACTTTTCTTGTTATATTAGATTTACTTATTCAGATTAGCACGCACACATAAATTGTACAACTACAATATGATTTCCTTATTTCATGTTATTTTTCGCATTAAATTGTATTTAAAAATGGATTGACATCCTTTTAGGAAGCACCCCACTTCTCGGATCTAGCCCTCGCCAGCAATGGTCCATCGACCTATATTGTTAATTTTATCTTGTGGTCTTGTTGTGTTTCTAACAAGTCGTTCCTCCTAGCCAAAGGAAGTTCTTCATAATCATCTTGGTCAACATTCTACGCACGCAAACCTTCTATTATCAAATGTCTCCCTCCTCATCCTTACCTATTATTTGTTTTATCTCTACATTTGTGGTGAAACATTTTGGCATGCCGGACAGGACCCATCTTATGGGTTCTTTTCATTGTTCATATAGGACGCATTTGTGTGTTTTTTCTTTCTAGAAAATTTCACACTAAATCTCTCCTAGGAATCTTCCTTTCTTTCTATTTGTCTAAAAGAAAATTTTCCTTTGGTTCTTAAAAGGAACATTTCTTCTTTTCTTCTCGTATTGCATTTAATGAAATAGCAAACCTCTTCCTATTCTCCATTTGTTACATCGTATGTCATTTTTGATTTGGGTTTAAATATGTGCATTTCATTCTTTGAGTGTTGCATTAGATCACATAGATTTAATTAGCAATCACACGGTGGAGGTCATGACCACTTGGTGATTGGATTTGGATTAAGAGTAGTTCACATTTGTGTACACAACGTCCCAAGTCAAACCACTTAAATAATTTACACATTTCTTGAACATTTCCCTTTCAGGAAGAAGTCGTCAAGGATTTAACAACCGGTGACAGATCGGTCTCGACCGATGTTACGACCGAGGTTGTCATATCGAGCATGGACCACACGACAAAGGTATATCAAGCATCTTTAACAAGAAAATCCTAAAACCAACCATAGCTTGCTTATAGGGAACCTTCGTTATCCAAAAACTCTATTATATTCATAGTCAGTTTAAAAGGCATAAGCCACTAAACATTAAAATTTGATACCTAGGATTTGTGTGTTTTGCTAGTTTTTGCTTGATTGAATTACATTTTGAGTTGTGAGAATGATTCTTCATTTTTATTCTCTTTCACACTCCACCATCATAACCGGTGTATTCTAGTTTTTCTGAGTGTGATAGGACATCATTTTTTCCATACACAGCTTCATGGGTTGCCTTTATTTTTACTTAATTCACTCCAAATTCAAAATTTTCTTCATCTTCTCAAAATCTTAGTAACCGACATCGGTCCAATGACCGCATCGGTTCATTCATCATACCAAGACCTTTGGTTAACTAACCGGTATTGGTCTCTATCTGCTTTTGGTTATTCTGTTAAAAATAGTACTTTATTCACATTTACACAATTCATATGTTCTATTTTCTTGATACACTTATTTCTAAGTCTTTGTCACCATTAGCGAGCCAGTTTCACTTTTGACACCTTTCTTTGCCAAATTTTTAAAATTCTTGATTTTTCACAAGTAACCAACATTGGTCCAATGATGATCCAGCATCGGTTCATTTTCCCAACCAAGACTAGCGATTACATAAACCGGCATCGGTCTCTATATTTTGATTATTAACGAGAAAACAACTTATCATCATCTTCCAAATTTTTCCCGTCTTCTGTTTATGTGTTTTGTAGCATTTTTAGAGCTCATACCACCTATTTGTCCATCATTCACATGGTTTTGACTCGCAGACAAGCCAACACCCTTGTGTTTCACGCTAGCCATCAACCAATATTGCCTAGTCCTTCACCACTTTCAATTTATTCACCCATGGACCCCACTTCATCTAGTACTATACCCGTAGGTGACAAGGAATTCATAAAATTCCTTGATCATAATACCACAAACCTTGCAATATTACCTTTCCCATTCTTCTACTCGCGACTTGTCAGATCAGCCTTTATTTGGGACACCTACCTCCATGTCTCCCGCTCTCGCTTCGACTTTTGTATCCGCCACCACCAATGTATCACGACTTGCTTCCACCTCACTTCCCGTTGTTTCTCATATTATCCCTACATCTTTGATATGTGTCACACCTATGGCATCTATCGCACCTTTGGCATCTATCACCCCTTTGACGTCCACCTCACCATCATCTATGACTCTTAGTGTAGGGATTCCCACATCATCGGTCCCTATTACTTGTGCAACCTTCGCCATTGCGTCGATACCTTTCGAGTTTGGTCATGTCTATACCCGCAACTTTGCCACCTATTGCTACAAGGGTCTCTACATAGGTTCTTCCCACCTATACCCTATCTTAACCACCACCCGTTACCTTCACCTCTTACTCGGGGTATATGCCAACATCATTTTGTCCGCCTATATCCCCTTCTCGGTTTTCTTACTCTGCACCTCCATATACTGGTGTTCCTTCTACATCCTACTCATCATATCCACCTCCTTATACCAAACAAGGTGTGCGTCAATCTAATCTAACCATGGATATGATAAAGATGGTGATGGACAAGATGCAGACCCTTGAAGCATATGTTTCCGGCTCTCACAATGCCTTGACTTACGATGAAATTTGTAATGAGCCTATTCATCCATCTATACCCATTCATCTTTATCCCCCACATTGGGAGATGCCTAAGTTCAATGAATTTAATAGCAAGGAATATCCGTAACAACATTTGTGATCATTTAAACACGTATGTTATCGATCGCCTATGAGGACTCCTTCCTTCTCAAGACTTCTCCGATGTCCTTGATTGGACTTGCTTTAGATTGGTACAGTGCTTTACCTAGGCACTCAATATTTTCTTTCAATTAGTTGGCCCAGGCCTTCCTTGACCATTTCTCCATCAATATCACTAAGAAGGTATCTATGACTGATTTGTATTTGATGTGCCAATACGAGGACGAATCTATTGCAGATTGTTTTGCACGTTGGCGGAGCCTTATTAATCAACTCACCTTTCAACTTCTACAAACTGAGATGATAGGGTTGTTCACTAGGGCTTGTGTCAGGCACATCTTACAAAATCTTCAGGTACATACATTCTAAATGTTTGATGAAGCATTCACTATGGCTCGGAAGCTAGAGATCTATGCCCTGGAAGAGAAGAAACTTTTTAGCTACACAAAGAAGACGCTCAATTTAAATCAAACGACCCCCTTCTTTTTATAAACTGAAAAGTAATTATTCTAAAATTTGGCCCTTCCCATCCGTCAAACCAACCAAAACCTCCTTCTAATTTGTCCCCTTGTTCAAAATTTCTAGTATAAGTATGAAAAAAATGTTATACTCCCATAGGAGAACTTCACTCTTATGTATTGGGAAGACTGTTAAAAGAAGGTGCTAATACCCTTCCGCCGATCAAACCACATACTAGTTTTGACCCATCCCGTCTTGACTGCGGCATCATTTCACGAGAATGACTACCTGCAACTATCACTATGTTAGGGGCCATATCCATGGCATCGTAAAACTTTTAAGAACATCATCCAAGAAATGTTAGATAATGGAGATCTCGTCTTGGATAACCCTAACGTGCCGAAAATCAAAACTGCATATGTTTAAGAAACCTTTTCCAAACAATACCCATTCATTAACCTGACAGGTGAAACCTCTTACACCAATGTTCACGAGATTCACGTCGTCTTCGATATCATACCTACTCCTACTAAGTTTCCTCTCATCCCATCTATTGACAATTTTCTTACGTGAGATCCTCCACCTACCGAGGAACCTATTTCACCTACTTTTCTTCTATACACGGAAGAGCCAACCCTACCCACTATTTTTGCTACCCACCCAACAGCCCACGTCACCTACTCCTTCATCTATGATGGAGATTATACCACTTATCCCTCCACCTATTAAGGAGCCTCCACTATCCACAGTTCTACCCATGGAAGAGCTTATTTTGTCATCTTCTCTACCTAAGGAAGAGTCTACACCACCTACCTTGCTCCCTCCTCAACCCATAAAGGAGCCACTTTTATAATCTCTTCTTGTCAGTGATGCGTCTCCCAAGGTCTTCCAGATCCTGTTAATCTTCTTGCATCACTTCTACCTATAGATTCAGAAGCCAAAAACTTCCATGTTTTAGAGACCTCATAATTTTTCATGGGATTACCACCAAGTTTTCATCATCTTCCTCTACCTCTACGCCATTCTCTCGTTTGGTTGATCGCTTAGAGTATGTTGACCACACCACACTCTAGGGGCACTTGTGGCTCCCAGTACCTACCCATATGAATATGTTGACCTCGGATACTTGCAGCATTTATCCAAAGGTATTCCAAACAATTAAGACCACGACATCCGAACCAATCATATTAGCATCTTCTTCATCAATCTCACCTTCACTTCAACCTTCACTGTGCACCCAGGACCTTCATCTCGAACCCAAACCGTCACGTGTACATAAAGTTCTTTGCTACATTAGGAGCCTTTCCAATACCTAGTCTAGTCCATCCTCACGTAAAGCTAGATTTGAACACCTATGCACTACCCATCATGAAGTCAACTCCCGCGCCTAAGAAGAAGACACAATCTCTTAGGCCTTATTCACCCTCGCCCCTTCCATCAATCTTAGGCCCACATCCATCTACCTTGGTCAAGTTACCACTTCACTAAGGTAAGTCCAAGGTACAAAACCCACATCCGTACCTTCACCACCTCATTTTCCCACACCTTTACCTCTTCACAAAAACAAATCCCAAGTGTGGCAGCCCACACCCACACCTCTACCTTCATCACCTCGTTTCAACGCCTCTACCTTCATCACCTCATTTTCCCACACCTTTACCTTCACCACCTCTTCAGCCCACACCCATGCCTATACCTTCATCACCTCCCTTGCCTACATATTCTCGTTACCTACCACCATATCACAGCCGACACCGCCACTTTCACCCTAGATTTTTAGATTACCCTCATCTTTTGCATCTCCTTCTACCTCACATACCCCACCTGCACCTTTACCCAAGAAGGTGCAACCTAAATCAAAAATAAAAACAAAACCTTCACTACCTACCAAAAAGGTAGCCCCACCTACGCCACCTCCAAAGAATACCTCTTCTAAAAAAATCACTCGTGCCTTCACCAAAACCCACTCGACTTCACATTGTGATCCGTTGGCGGGATCCTATTCCAATGTCCTTGCTAGGTTGTTAGAAATATATCTATGTTCCACAGGGACACGTCCCCTATGTTTTTTAGCTCATCCTCATACAAGGACGGGTAAAAGAAGCGTCCCCTTCCCGTCCCCAAACTCTTCGAAAAATGTGAAACGTCCCATGGACGTCAAAAATTGAACAAGGGACGACAAGGGACGGTTGGGCGTCCCTGGTACGGTTAGGGGACTTCTAGAAGTCCCTCGATCGCACGGGACGCCCGTCCTCCCCGCACATTTCAGCCTAAAAACATTTTTTTTTAAAACAAACTTTTAAATAAAAGTAAAGTAATTTGGGGGCCCATAAGGACCCTCACTTGCATTTCTAAGTGCCCTAAACCTAAAACAAACATCAAAACAAAAAAAACTCATTTGACTCATTTTTAATTTTGTGAAGGAGAAGACAAAGAAAGAAAAGAGCATAGAGAAGAATAGAGAGCAGCAGTGAGAAGAAGGCAAGAGAGCAATATTCTACTCCATTAGAGGTATGTTTATGATCCTTTGTTCATTTTACAAATTTGCACAAACTATTTCTTCATTGTTTCATTTTTTTATCATAGTTTCAAGCTTCACAAACTTAGCAAGTTTTTTTTTGTATTTTGTTTTCACTTGCAGTTGCAGGGTTGTTGCATTTCCAATACAAAACAATGAGCAACAGTGAGGGTAGTGAGGGTGAAGAGATTCAAATGGCAATGCAACATAGAGGTAGAGCCAGAACTAGGGTTTCTTCAGGGAGTGAGAGTGTTGCACCAACAATGGGTTCAAATAATCCGTTTGATTGCCCTTCACAACTCCTCAAAATCTATGCAAAGGGGCCATTCAATGCTAAAAAGCCTCTTTCACAATTTGTAACAGCCATTGACAAAGAAAAAAAAGAATTCAAGGGGAGTAGAGTGTGGTTATGCCATATGTGCAACAAAGAATTTAGGGGCAGCTACACGCGGGTTTATTCACATCTTTTGGGCATAACTGGACAAGGGGTAAAAGGTTGTGAAAGAATATCATTAGCGGAGAAGACCGAGGTGACTAGGTTGCACATGGAGGGTGAGACAATGAAAAAAGGGATGCCATTGGAGACTACACAAGTGCCTATCCAATGTGTGGATGTTGAAAGTCAAAGAGGAGGGGATTATGCCAAGGGAAAGAGAAAGACTTCTACTATTACAGGTATGTTTAATGTGCAATCAAGGGAAGTAGCTAACTCTTCTATTGCAAATTTGTCTTTTTCAATGTTATACCATTTCATGTGTCATGCTCCCCTTTCTTCAAACAAATGTTCAAAGATGTAATTGTTGTTGGTTCCTCATATGTCCCTCCTGAAGAACACAAACTACGAACTAGCCTCCTTGTTAAAGAATATTCTAAGGTGAGTGTGGTGATGGAGGAGATGAGACAAACTTGCATACGGGTGCTCTGCTCTATCATCATGGATGTGTGGACCGATATTAAACATCGGCCACTCATCAATATCATTGTCACATGTCCTGCTGGCTCTTATTTTCTTAGAGCTATTGATTGTACAGGGAAGAGGAAGGATGCAACCTTCCAATTTCAAATTTTGAAGGATCCTATAGAGGAGATTGGGCCCTCTCATGTTGTACAAGTAGTGACTGATTCAGCCCGCGTATGTAAGTTATTTGGCATGATGGTTGAGGGGTTTTACGAGCACATTTTCTGGACTCCATGTTGTGTTCATGCGTTGAACAATGCGTTGAACAATGCATTGAAAGACATTGGAAAGATAGATTGGGTGAAGGCAGTGGTGGCAGAGGCTAGACACATACAGATGTTCATTTGCAACCATCACACCTCACTTGCTCTATTCAGGTCTTTTTCGAGGAAGGAATTCCTCAAGCCCATGGACACTAGATATGCAAGTTATTTCATTTTGTTAGAGAGGATGCTTGAGGTGCAGGAGGCTTTGCAATTAATGATGGTTAATCAGGAGTGGGGTAGATGGCCAGAGGCAAACACTTCTGAAGGAAAAGGTGTGAAACAAAAGATCCTCAACGATGATTGGTGGACCACAGTCAGGTAAGCTATTGCTGATTTTATATATGTAAGTTTAGTTTTTAATTTTTAAATATTTTTATCCATGTTTATAACTTGTAAATTAGTTTAGTTTTTCATTCTTGAATCTTAATGTTTTCTATTTTTTTGTAAATTGTTTGCAAATATGTTTGCCTCATCTCACCTGTAGTGGGGGTCATAAGATATGTTGATACAGACTCTCCTAGTCTTGGAGAGATTTATGAGACATTTGATAGCATGCTTGGACAGATGAAGCAAGCCATTCATAGCAGGGATCCTACTTTGGGATTTTATGAGGAGCATATTAGGCCCATTGTGACACGGCGGTGGAACACAATGAACACCCCGCTTCATATGGCAGCCTATGCTCTAAATCCCAAATTGTATGCAACACGACCTGGGAGAGTGCCTTCATCTAATGATGAAGAGGTGAAAGAAGGGCTCATGAAGACCTTTCGAAAGATGTACATTGATGAGGAGTCCACTTTATTGCGGACCCAATGGCTATTCTTTGTCAATCTTCGTGGACCAACATTTAGCAAGCCAGAGGCGATGACAGATAGAGCTACATTAGCTCAACTAGACCCTATTGGATGGTGGACATGGCATGGCAAGGATGCACTAGACTTGAGGATTCTTGCCACTCACCTCCTTTTACTGAGTTCTAGTTCTTCTGCTGCAGAGAGGAATTGGTCCACATATGACCTCATCCACACAGTTAAGAGGAACCATCTTACCACTCGACGAGCAGAGAAATTAGTAGTCATGCATAGTGCCTTGAGACTTCAGGATCGACAAACTCCTGAGTATCGTCAGACTCTAGCCACACGTTGGGATGTTGATCCCGAAGATGCTTCACAGATTGATGAGGAGGATGCACAGGTGGGATTGGTTGGGGTTCCATTAGATGAGGCAGCCCCTCATAGTTCCAGTGACTCAGACTCAGAGTATGATTTTGATGCCACTTTAGCGGAGTTTGATTAGGGGCAGCTATATATTTTCATTTTGATTTTCTATGTTTCACTGTTTCAGACATTTTGTTGCCCTTGGGCATTTCATTGTAATTGAAACTTGAATCTTATGTGCAATCTCAATTCAGCTCCAGTTTTATGTATTAAAGTTTTATGATGTGTGTGATGAATGCTTTATTAAGTTTATCAATGTGTTACAGTTATACTTATCATTATTCATATGAATATTTGAAATTTGAAATTTCCAATATTTTAAAGGTTAAATCTTATGTGAAATCTCAATTCAACTCTAATTTTATTTATTAAGGTTCTATAATGTGTGTGATGAATGCTTTAGCAATGTTATCATATGAATATTTGAAATTTCCTATATTTTTTAAATTTTCCTTATTTTTAATAGTCGTCCCTGCCATCCCCTAAAAAAAGGCCTAAAAAAATCCGTCCGGAAATGCATTCCCACGTCCCCTACCGTCCCTATCCAGAAACTTGGTGGAACATAGAAATATATGCTATCACATTACCGCCCATTAAACCTTACTACTTGCTCAAACCTAAACCAGCAGGGTTTGACGATACTAAAATTTGTGCATATCATTGCTCCCTATGGCACAATTTCAAGGATTATAAGGCCCTTAGAAATGTTCTCCTTCACTTTGTAATTCGGAAAGCCCCTTGGAAGAAGATGACCAATTGGAGGAGAATTTCATTCCCCCTTTACCCACTACCACACGACCTAATCCTATATCTATTCAGCAGTTGTTACCTCCATCTCCACAACCATATTTTCCACCTCTCGGTCTTGAAATCAATATGGTTCGAGTAGCCACTTGATCAAAAAAAGACAAAGGAAAAGAGAAAGTTGGCAACCCATCTAGTGCACTTGCACCTACCATTCCATCTGCACCTACCCCCAAGGTAACCATATGTGGGCCGGCCTATCCAATTTCGATGGAGTCACACATCGTACCATGATCAAATAACTTCATCAATCTCCTCTAAAAATGTCTTTGTATGACCTCATCCAAACCTCTGAGTCTCATCGCCAGGCCCTCCTTGAGATCCTACAAACTATTGAGGTTCTACCAAATGACCCTACGCCCGTTGCCGCCATATTCACCCCTCATCATGTGGTCACTCTCACCACTTCGCCTAAAACTTATATTACCACTACTACTCACAAATTTTATTCCATCAATTTTCTCGACCTAAAGATTTCTCCTCACCATTCAGAGGATCTTGATCCTGCCCTCTTCATCTCCGTCTACATTGAGGATACTCGCATCGACATGTTATGATTGATGGAGGTGCGAGCATTAATATTATTTCTTCCGTGCGTACAAACAAATGTGCATACCTGCCAATTGCATGCATAATAACCTAGTTATGTTGTGTTCTTTCAACGATGCTTTGACTTCTACTCTTGACACCGTCATCCTCCACATCTGTGTGGGTCCCCACACCATTCTTGAATTGTTCTATGTTCTTGAAGGGGAGTTCCAATACAACATGCACGCTTTGCTTGGTCGACCCTAGATTCGTGCCATGGGGTGTGTACCTTCGACCCTTCACTGTTGCATCAAGTTAAAGTATGAAGGACACCCTTACACTATTCAAGAAGATCCTTCACCTTTCAAAACTTGCAACATACTATATCGACCCAATGATGTCCTTATTCCTGTTAAGGCATCTACTACCACAACCGCTTCATCTACTACCATTTTCGCTTCATCTTCTTTTGTTGCTTCATCTACCATTCGCTACTACATCCTCCTTGACCAACCCATCTATCCCCACTGTTTCCACAACTTCCAAAGTTATCCCATCTACAAACCCTTCTTCTCAAACTTTGGATAGGTCATCCATTCCTACCACCCAAGTACCAACTTCCGACCCTTTGTGGTGTTTTTCAACGCTTTACTCGGGGAGAGTATCACTGTAAAACATTGACACTTTCCAAACTCCTCAAGAATACGGAAGCCTTCATCAACACCCACATTACAACCGTCATGTAGGTGAGGTTTTTCCATATGGTCCTCCCGACCTTCGCACCAACCTCCGACATTCGGGGACTCGATACTTCTTCATATTCTCCCAAACCACCTAATCAAACATGACCTTTTTCATCTGACTTCCATTACCTCACCAACCACCACTTCGCCCACACCTTTCTTCATTGTTGTGCTTGGAAGGGATTTGGCTTTGGTCTTTACAAACAAGGTCATCACACAGTTATTCCTTGCACTACCCACAAACATAAGGACCGAGCGTGGTATTGGATTTACCAAACCACCTACTCTTAAGAAGGAAAGAATTGACCTCATAGAGGAAGATCAACATGTTATCCATATTTTGCCCTCGGCAAAATTGATCAGCCACAACCCCACACAAGAAGAAGCGGAGAATACACGTTCAAATCATATAATCGGGAACAAAGGAACTCTCAATGGGGTGGCAAGCCCTGCGAAAGATCAAACAACCCCGTGCAAGAAGAAATTCAAGAAACAGCTCTGTCAAGCGAACCCGTGCTTCAAATCCAAAGCAACCAGATTACAGGGGGCTCGAAATGAAAAATTGGTCAAGGTAGGAGGTCGAGCAGTGTCAAAAGAACCAGAGGCTCAAAGGAAAAGAAACGACAAAGATTCGAAGTCTTCGGGATTCACAAATGGTTCAGAACGGGCCCAAAAATGACTAAGTATGGAGGAGACAATGGAGGGAGCCAAGTGTCCAAACGACGCACCTCCAAAGATTAAATCCAAAGGGGCAGACCCAAACGAGCGCCAAGCTTCCACGCGTCCAGAGCCCCAAAAAGTTGCATCGGCGTTGAAAAGTCTTCGACTTAGCGAAGGGTGCCAAGTGTCTTAACGACACACATTCAAAAGCGGGATCCGGGCGGAGACTCAAACTTGTGCCAACCCTCCACGTAGCAAATGGTCAACAGAGGTCAAAAAGGAGAGCGGGCCCAAAACGACTAAGTATAGAGTGCAGGCGGAAGGCGCCAAGTGTCAACACGACGCTCCTTCAAAGGTAAAATCCTGAGCGGGTTTTCAAATGAGCGTGGGCCTTCCACGTGTCTTAGAGTCCAAAAAGGGACAGAGTCGGGGTTGAATAGTCAAGGCAGAGGCAGGCCAGTGGAGGGAGCCAAGTGTCAACACGACGCTATTTCATAGGTAAAATTTGGGGTGGGTTTCCAAACAAGTGCTAGGACGCCACGTGTCCAAGGTCAGACTTTTGGCCCCACCAAGCAAAGAGACTCAGGAAAAATACAAAGAATCTGTTATGAATAGTTTAGTTATTGTGAACATTAGATAAATATGTGTGTGTGCAGAATGAGTTGTCATATACAACTCATAGATAAGGATTGAGAGATACTAGGAATTGTTAGAAAGATTTGTGTGAGATAGACAGACTCTACGAGATCATGATTGACTCCTCCTTTGTAGGAGACTATCAATCTATATATTGTAATCTTCTATATTGAAATAATATGTTGGATGAATAAAATTTGAGTGTTGTATAATTTTTGGTGTTATTTGATTAGATTTGTGTGCATGCAAACTGAACCAAATTAATATTTGGTATCAAAACAAAATCAATGTGAGTAATGCATATGTTTTGAAAGCAATAGATCTACGGTGTTGTTCCTAGCTCTTGATATTCTTGTCATTCATACATGTGTGTTGGAGTAGTTAAAGAGTGGAATTTTGAGGTACAAATCTGTGCAATTAACGTTCAGGCTTGATTTCAATAACCAAACAAGGATATCATATACACATTTGATCCGATTCGATCAATTCATTTTTGTGTGTCGGTGTTTATTGATTTGTGCCACCTATCTCGCATAATAGTGGAGCGCCTGTAGAAAATATCTCATCAATTGCGGGCTTCTAAGATTACTCCAGATTTCACTCTAAGTTCTGCAGATCAGTATGCATAAGAATTCACGTGGCAATAACACGTTTACACACGTGGATTTAATAGATATTTACACCTATTTTTTCTTCAACGTCCCCTCCAAGCTCACAGTCAAATAGAGGTCTACGTTTTAATTTATTGTCAATGCACATTAGTTTAATTGTTTGTTCTTTAATCTGGAGTCGTGTTCTAGTTGTGTTGGTAAACCTAAAATATTTGTAATTTGTTAGTCTCATATTTATTAAAAGTCTAAAGTCAAAATTGTGGTGTTCCAAATATTGGGTATATGTTAGTTTTTGAGAGTCGTGTTATATCTTAAAATTTATTTGTTTCATTGTCTTCAAGGGAGAATCCATGTCAATAAATTAAGTCGAAAAGTTGTTACTAAAAAAAGGGGGGACAAATGAGTGCATTTTTGGTGTAATTCGACACTCAATTTTTAAGGGAAAATGCAAATGAAAACCGTTCCTGGATTCGGGGGCTCCGCCCCTCGACCCCGCCCTGTATCGCGACAAGGAACGCATATCATCATTGACTATACTTTATGCTAAGTTAGCAAGGACATTATTGGAGGATGGAGGCAACGGACACAAGAGGGCAATTGGCGACCACTCGTCAGGCACCATCAATGAGGCCGCGACACAGATTTGGTGGCCGTGTTTTTTCATTGTGTGATGAGTGTTTGCTTTCAGTGTGCAATTGTGAAAATAAGAACAAATTATTGTTCAATTGTAATGTATAAAATTCCTAAATGTAACTCCTGATGTAATGAAATAGGTGAACAAAAGCACCACAGTAAGACAGTTCATGGATCTTGAAAAGGTTTGTGGGAGATCCAGAAAACCACACGAGGTGGACAGGCGATGGATCTATTACACGTCAAGGTTTGTGGTAAACCTGTAAAACCATAGAAGGTTGAGCATTGCTCCCTTCATTAGTATCAAGGTCATGAGTCACAAAGTTTGACATGCTCCATAGAGGAGAGCATACTGCAGATAAGAGTGTGTATGTTTTTCCCATGTTCACACTAAGGGGGTGAATGTTAGGAATAGTTTAGTTATTGTGAACATTAGATAAATCTATGTGTGTGCAATAATGAGTTGTCATATACAACTCATAGATAAGGTTGAGAGATACTAGGAATTGTTAGAGAGATTTGTGTGAGATAGAGAGACTCTAGGAGATCATGATTGACTCCTCCTTTGTAGGAGACTATCAATCTATATATTGTAATCTTCTATATTGAAATAATCTTTGGATGAATAAAATTTGAGTCTTTGTATAATTTCCGGTGTTATTTGATTAGATTTGTGTGCATGCAAACCGAATCAAATTAATAAATCCCAAGGAGCACGCGGAGCCCGCCACGTGGACCCTGTATGGACAAACTCTTTAAAATATTGCGCACCGTGATCCAAATATTCAAATGGCCATATCTTTTGACTGGAGACTCAGATTTGGGCGGAGAAGACTTTTTGGAAACATCTCGACACCCTCTACGCCATGGAAACATAAAATATCATTCTTAACTAGGCTTTGGTGGGTGAAAATGGGAAAACGTCTTCCAGGCCATTAATACAAAGCCTGATTTCTCCAACTACCAGATCTGATTCGATTTGATCGCCAAGGAACCAGACATGACAGATTTGGGGTGGATTTGAGAAAGGCATTGATTGATAGTGGTTGAGCTTTCAAAGCAGGATTCAATGTGTATCTCTAGGTGGTTGAAGCAGGATTCTAATTCTTCCCTCTTCTCTCTCTTATTCTTCCTATATATTGTAATGAAGGGGCATATTCAAAGGGTTGGTTGTTGATCTTCCCTCTTCTGCCCCCTCTCTCTTTCTTCCTTAGGGTAGAACGCAGAGTCTAAGCCTCCTTTCATGGCTTTGTAATGGCATTCTCTTGCCTCTTGCCCACTAACGATGTATTGTGTGAAATTTTGGAGCAATAAAATCTATTTTGTGATGCATATGTCCATCCTTTGCTTATTTTATAGTCTCTCATCGCCTCTCGTCGTTGCACGGTATATTGTGCATATTCTGATGTTTGTTGCACGTCTTGGGAGCTGTGTTTAATGGGTTTTGAAGTGGTGTTCTGTGTGAAATCTATCTCTGGTCTGTGGTGCATCTTTTCCACCCTCTCCTCTGCTCACCTCTCTCCACTTTAGGCGGTCAGGTCTGTGATTCAACCACTTCCTTTTCTGGTGTATCACCGCTTAGTGTAGGCTCTCTCTCTCTCTCTCTCTCTCTCTCTCTCTCTCTCTCCCCTGGAATGGTTAGATTATGATAGGATAGGTTCTGCCTGCACTAGAGTAGCTTGTGGCAGGTAGATTAGGAGGCAAGAACCGGCTTTCTCCGGAGGTCCATCTCAAGTTTTACAAGTCCCATAGCTTGAGAGATGGTCCCATGTTGTGCAATCACACCGGATGCCCCACTCCACACCCGGGCCATTCGAGGGTGTTGTGATTTTGTGCTAATAGTTTTAGCACGCCTGTGGAACATTGAGGTTAGATCTTCCATCTTTCCAAGGTGTCTCATTACAAACAACAAATCATAAGCCATCGTGCGACCACACTAACAGTTTTGGCACGCGGTGGGGACAGTCCGAGGTACCTTACCACTTCATTTCATCAAGTAGATGTATTCCTGGTGGGATTCAGCTTTTTGAGGCACATGCAAGCACATCTGGCGACTCCATCTAATCAAAAACCTATTCTCTGAGTTGCAGACATTTTCCATCCATTTCCACTCATTTTCATCTATTTTCTTCTTCCATCTCTTTTATTTTCTCCCATTCCATGAGGTTGTGCAATCATGACTTCATTCCCTTCATGGAACTCACACTTACAGCAATGCAATCCACCTCCAATGCATTTCCCAACTCCTCCATATCAGCATTATAATCAGATACAAGACCATTATGCTTACCCATATGAGCAGGGTCAAAGTCAATTTGGCCATGGAGCTTATCAAAAACAAGAGAACACATACAATGGTGACAACTATGTGAAGAATGCTGGTTTATCGGAGAAAATTCAAAAAATGGAGGTTGACATGGTTCAATCAAGGGGCATAAGCACAAATGAAGGCATTCAAGATTGGTTGCAGGGCACATTGTCCATGGGAAGGCCCTTTTACAAGACATTACTGACCCTCTTGAGAAGCTTGGCTTCATGGTTGAAATGTTGCCTCAACTTACATAGTAGATTGAGGACATTGAGGCTTATGAGCAAAGTGCAAGACAACCTTGTCAATGGGTAAGTGCACCACCTCTTGGCTCTTCATTTTCTCTTCCTCAGTCTTTATCATTTCAAAGATGATCAAGAGTCAAGCCCCTCAGTTGTTGCCCCAAGTATTAGTTTCTCTTCTCCATCCCTTGATCTTCCACCTCATCTCAATTCTTCTGCCCTTTTCCCGCCAAAGCATCGTCCCCTCCAACCAAACAAGAAGTTCCACCTCCTCCCACCACAAACAATTACAAAAGTGGTTAAACCCCACCCCGCCACTCCTCTTGCTTTCCCAAGTCCATGTTGGAAAGATACTCAAGAATCCAATCAAAGACAACAAGAAGAGGAGCCCAACAGAAAGAAATAACAGACAATCGATGAGTTGGGTTGCTAAATTTGGGTTTACAAAGATCCCCTTGATGGTCAAGCCAATAGAGGAGGTCAAGGTTGAAGAGCCAGTGGTGGCTGAGGTTGAATTTGCAGCAGAGGAGGAGGACCATATAGTTTCAGAGGCCCCAAGTGTGGAGCAGGCTATAGAAGAACCTTCAGTTCTTCCTCCCACTTCATCCCCTTCGAGCTCTGATGTTGAAGAAGAGTTTGATCTTTCAAACTTCATGTTTGAGGAAGAGGGAAACCATGGTGAGCAAGTTTTAGATCAGGAGGACACCATGGAGGAGGTTGAGCACATGCAACAAGAAAACAACGAGGCAGATTATTTGTCTGACTTGGAGGATTGCTTTGATGGAGAAAAGCCCATGGAGATCACATCATTTTCTCTTCCATCATCCATTTTCCAAGCATATGAGTCTGTAGCCATGAAGGAGGGCATTCAAGAGCAGCAACGTATGTCTCACAACATATCATTGGAACCTAGGTTGGAAGATATGAGTATTCCATGTTCTTCACGAGAGAAGGAAGAAGAAACGGCCCGACTTTAAGCCCGATTAAAAAGGAGCATATGGAGGTGACCAAGACAAATTCAAAGGCACTGAATCGTGAGCCGATTGCACAAGAAAATACAGCCCCCTCTCCCATTCAACCTCCCCAAAAGTCTGATCTTTTGGAGGAGCCTGAACTCATTAGCTTCATGTTTGAAGATAACAAAGATTTTAAGATCACCATGTAAAAGGAGAGACCTTGTTACAACAGGACAATAAAGAGTTTGATTTCCTACCAAACTCAAAAGAATGTTTTGATAAGAGGGAGCCAGTTGAAATTACAATCTTTTCTCCCCATCATTCATTCTTCAATCACAAGAGCCTATTGCCATGGAAGAGAGCGTGCAAGCACAACCTACAGTTTGCAACATGCCTCCTGAATCAAAGTTGGAAGATTTTGATCTTCCAAAAGTCACACCTGCTATAGAGGAAGAGAAAGAGTATGAGGCTATCATTCCTCCCACACCATCCATCCATGAGGGTCAGCAAGAAGGCTCCATTCTTGGAGTTAGATTTCAGAACCATGGGCAGATTCAAAGGACCATACCTTGCCCAATTAGATATTTGGCTTCATTGGAGCCAAGGGAGAAGCCAAAACCAGTCATGCCTACTTCAGGGCATGAGGATGAGTATCAAAGCACCAAGGGTCACCATCAACACCTCCAAGAGTCCAATGCAAATCAACTTGAGGAGGTATTTTCCATTAATGTTGATACTTTCTTTGATATGGGTGGAGGATCGGCTTAAAGTCAATTTTTCACTCATACAGGAAGCCATATTTAGTGTCAAATCATTTGCATGGTTGTCTCTCTTGAGAAAGGGAAGCTACTTCTCCCTGCCTATAACAAGCTTTGTTTAGCCCCTTTTCTCTCTGGTTAGTTTAGGAGTAGGAGTAGACTTTGTTTCCAACAAAAGAAGTGCTTGTGCACACTCTACATGTCTCATTTGAGGCATGTATGATTTTTTCTTTGTACATAAGTTTTGTTCGTATTGCTCCAGAGCTACTGAGGCAGGCCCTTCACTATTCATGGCAAAAGACTCATAGTTGCTTATAACAGTTACAAATTTCAAAATAAAACAAATGCAGAGAAACTAAAGAACATTTTCAAGACAACCCATTCAGGGACAGACGAAAGCCCCAGGTCAAAACAATTTTCTACTCTCAGAAGCCTTGTTTCAAGATCTCTTATGAAAATTGAGAGTGCGAGACGCGCGAGCGAGTGTCTGTGGTCGGGCAAAAGTGAAAAGCGGATAATCGGAGAGTCCATTTTGAAAGAAAGGTCGGTACCAGGTCATTAATTGTGACTCCATGCCTAATGGATGCTTCAAGGCAACTGGTCCTCTCATCTAGCAGGGCAGATACCCTTGCGAGTCGCTAAATTGTTATCCATATTTTGCCCCCGACAAAATTGATCAGCCACGACCCGCACAGAAGAAGCCAGAGAATTCATGTTCAAATCCTACAATCAAGCAATAGAGGAACTCTACAATGGAGTGGCAAGACTGTGAAAGATCAAACGACCCTGTGCAAGAAGAAATTCAAGAAACGGCTCTGTCGAGTGAACTCGTGCTTCAAATCCAGCAAACAGATTACAGGCAGGCTCGGAAATGGAATAATAAGGTCGGGGTAGGAGGCCAAGCAGTGTCAAAAGAACTAGAGGCTCAAAGGAAAAGAAACGGCGAAGATTCGAAGTCTTCGGGCTTCGCAAATGGTTCAGAACGGGCCCAAAAATGACTAAGTATGGAGGAGACAATGAGAGGGAGCCAAGTGTCCAAACAACACACCTCCAAAGATTAAATCCAAAGGGGTAGACCTAAACAAGCGCCAAGCTTCCACACGTCCAGAGCCCCAAAAAGTTGCACCGGTCGTTGAAAAGTCTTCAACTTAGCGGAGGGTGCCAAGTGTCTTAACGGCGCACATTCAAAAGCGGGATCCAGCCGAAGACTCAAACTTGCGCTAGCCCTCCACGTAGCAAATGGTCAACAGAGGTCAAAAAGGAGAGCGGGCCCAAAACGACTAAGTATAGAGTGCAGGCGGAAGGCGCCAAGTGTCAACACGACGCTCCTTCAAAGGTAAAATCCTGAGCGAGGTTTTCAAATGAGCGTAGGCCTTCCATGTGTCTCAGAGTCCAAAAAGGGACAGAGTTAAGGGTTGAATAGTCAAGGCAGAGGTAGGCTAGCAGAGGGAGCCAAGTGTCAACATGGCACTATTTCATAGGTAAAATTTGGGGCGGGTTTCCAAACAAGCGTCAAAGCCGCCACGTGTCCAGGGTCAGACTTTTGGCCCCGCCAAGCAAAGAGACTCAGGAAAAATACAAAGAAGCCCAAGGAGCACGCAGAGGCCGCCACGTGGACCCTGTATGGACAAACTCTTTAAAATATTGCGCGCCCACGATCCAAATATTCAAATGGCCATATATTTTGACTGGAGACTCAGATTTGGGCGGGAGAAGACTTTTTGGAAATGTCTCGACACCCTCTACACCATGGAAACATAAAATATCATTCTTAACAGGATTTGGTGGGTGAAAAATGGGAAAACGTCTTCAGGCCATTAATACAAAGCCCGATTTCTCCAACTACTAGATTTGATTCGATTTGATCCACTCCGGGGAACCAGACATGACAGATTTGGGGCAGATTTGAGAAAGGCATTAATTGATAGTGGTTGAGCTTTCAAAGCAGGATTCAATGTATCTCTAGGTGGTTGAAGCAGGATTCTAATTCTTCCCTCTTCTCTCTCTTATTCTTCCTATATATTGTAATGAAGGGGCATATTCAAAGGGTTGGTTGTTGATCTTCCCTCTTCGCCCCCCTCTCTTTCTTCCTTAGGGTAGAAGGCGAGTCTAAGCCTCCTTTCACGGCTCTGTAATGGCATTCTCTTGCCTCTTGTCCACTAACATATGTACTGTGTGAACTTTTGGAGCAATAAAATATGTTTTGTGATGCATTTGTCCATCCTTTGCTTATTTTATTGCTTCTCTCACCTCTCATCATTGCATGGTATATTGTGCATATTCTGATGTTTATTGCAGGTCTGGGAGCTGTGTTTAATGGGTTTTGAAGTGGTGTTCTATGTGAAATCTATCTCTGGTTTGTGGTGCATCTTGTCCACCCTCTCCTCTGCTCACCTCTCTCCACTTTAGGCGGTCGGGTCTGTGATTCAACCACTTCCTTTTCTGGTGTATCACCGCTTAGTGTAGGCTCTTTTACCCTCTCTCTCTCTATCCCTTGGAATGGTTAGATTAGGATAGGATAGGTTCTACCTGCCTTTGGAGTAGCTTGTGGCGGGTAGATTAGGAGAGGTAAAACCGGCTTTCTTCGGAGATCTGTCTCAAGTTTTGCAAGTCCCACAACTTCGAGAGATGGTACCATGTTGTGCAATCACAGGATGCCCCACTCTACACCGGGCCATTCGGGAGTCTTGTGATTTTGCGCTAACACAACCTTCTTCACCTTTTTCACCTATCACACCGCCTTCACCCACATAGTCCATGGATCCAAAATCCATCCCTCTTCACGTTTTTTCGTGAACACCATTTCTTTGGGACCTCTGACCTATCATCATGATGGTGAGGCATCATCTTCCCTTCCTTTTCTTTATCTTGACATGTTGGAGGAAGACACACCTTCTATCAACGTCATTCAATGTCAAGATGATGATTCCATTCTCACCTATTTAGGTGCGAGAAGATTCTTACATTCACCGGTCGTTACCTTATGAGACACAAACCATGTTGAATGAATCGACCATAGAGATCAACATTCACACTCAGGACGACCCCCAAATTCTAAAGATAGGCCAATCTTTAGATTCTTCCAAAACAGTAAGCCTTCACTTCTTTCCTCCGAGATCATAGTAACTATTTTCCTTAGTTGTATGCCGATATGCCTGGTATTGTCCCTAATATCATGGTCCACAATATCACGACTATTCCTAATGCCAAACATGTAAAATAGAAGCTACAAAAATGCATCCACGCATTACCCTTCTTGTTAAAGAAGAAATCATGTGCCTTCTTTCTATTTCTTTCATTCTACCCATTGATTATCCACAATGGATCTCTAACATTGTTTCTGTCACCAAGGCGACAGGGGGACTCTGCATCTGCATGGACTTCCGCAACCTTAACCTCACCTACCCTAAGGATGAATTTCATGTGCCTAGCATTGAACAACTTATTGATCGTATAGCCAGCCATGAGATGTTATCTCTTATGGAAGGATTCTTGGGTTATAACCAAATCTTACACACGTTGGAAGATCAACACAAAACCGCCTTAATCACCCCTTGGGGGATTTTCTGTTATCACATCACGCCCTTTGTCTTAAAAAATGTTGGTGCCACTTATCAACGCGCTTTATGACCTATATCTTCCATGACATATTAGAAGACTACGTCTATGACCTTCTTAGTAAGTCAAAAGTCATGCCGAAAACCTCCCGGTTCTCAAACTCATCTTTGACCATCTCATACAATATTGTGTTTGCCTTGACCAAAGAATTACGTCTTCGCCATTCTCTCTGGAAAACTCCTTGGTTTTATTGTATCTTTATGGGGCATTAAAGTCAATCACACCAAAATCAAGGCTATTCTCGAGATGCCTTCACCTACTAACCTTCGACAACTTTGTAGTTTTCTAGGAAAATTGCAATCCATTCGATGCTTTATTTCCCAACTTTCGATCGATGTCACCTCTTTCATCATCTTCTAAAAAAGGATGTTTCCTTTAATTGGAATGACGAGTGCCACAAACCCTTTGAAGCACTAAAGAAATACCTTCTTCAACCACTCGTGCTCATCCCAACTAAATATGAAAAACATTTTCACCTCTACATTTTTTCCACTGACCATTGCTTGGGTGTCATGGTTGCTCATCGTGATAAGTAACATAGGGAGCAAGCGAGTTTATTACATAATCCGTGACGCTTTTAGACTATGAGACAAAATATACCCACGTTGAAAATCTTTGCCTAGCCTTAGTCTTCATGGCCACAAAACTTTTCCACTACCTACTTAACCATAAAACCTTCATCATCACTAACACCGACCCTTTGCATTACATGTATGAAAAACCTTACCAACATCAACGCACCTCACGTTGGCTCATGCTCCTCGAGACCTAGACCTAGAATTTATTCATCAAAAGTCTATCAAGGACAAACCATTGTAGATCAACTTACAAATGCTCCACTTCCTAGACATTAATATTCTAACTTCGATTTCTTGGATGAATCTATCACTACCATTTCCCTTGATGATTTTCTCGATGAATCTACCATTTACCAAATGACCTTATTCTTGACGGTTCTAAATGTCAACGTGGGGGTGGTGCAGGGGTCATCCTCATTCCTCTTGATGGCGAGCCTATGCCTTTATCCTTCAAATTGGACTTCGACTACACCAACAACATTGCCGACAGAATGGTGTATAGGTCTTAAGACTAACTATTGAGGGATCAACCTAGAAGACAATGAAGGATACAAAGGAGAATACAAGAAGTGTCAAGTGAGTCAAGTATATTGATACACAAGTGTGTGTGTGTGTGTGTGTGTGTGTGTGTGTGTGTGTTTTAGTACAAGAAACTTAATAGAGCGCTCTCTTGGCGAAAATCCTAACCCTAAACAACCGATTAATGGCGTCAAGTAGTGGATGGGTAGGTATTTTTGGGGTTAGTGGAGGGCCTCCTATAGGTATTTTTAATCCATAGGTGCTTTTTCCTCTTTCTCTCGCTAACGGCTACACCGGAGAGGCCTTTCCCATAGGGGGAACGCCTTCGGCGTAATTAACTTTACATATTATTTTAATAGATGGCCCCTTGCTGTCCCCAAAATTTGGGATATTTTTGTTGTCTCGGAAACCCTATCCCCGAGACATTGGCAACTATTCCAAAAACACACATTCATTCTTGTCATAATTGTGGTTAGTGAGCATTGAAGCAGCAAGTATGATGTTCATAGATACTAGAAACTATGCTCACAAATGGTAAATTCATCTTTGTGGGTATTGGAAATTAAAATCTATATCCATAGCATCACTCCCCGAGAATGGAGCATGCTCAATTTGGTGAATTTGAACTGGTATTGCCATGAAAGATTTCAAGTTCAAAAGGAACTGGAATTTATTTTTCTAGATAATAAAAAAGGCTCAATTCAAGTTGAAGTTTCATAGATAAAGGGTTCTTTTCCAAATGGGCATATGGATAATTCCATCCTCATCGATGCAGGATTTTAAATTCACACATTCACTAGTACGGTCCATATGAATGTTCCATGATGTTGACCTTCAGTTCTGAAAATATAAAGAAAACTTTGATGTAAAATTGTTAATAAAGTGATATAGCTGATAAATTGATATGTTGCACAAAATACTTAGCTAAATTTCATCTTCATAAACGTGGGATCCTAATAGTCACACAGCTAAATTTCATCTTCATAAATGTGGGATCCTAATAGTCACACCCAGGCATGAACTATGAACTATGATCTTTACTACATGGATGATAAAGAAGTTTGTTCCATATAAGACTATACAAATCTGTTTCCTCCTATTACTTCAAAGTTCGGATTTTACACCCTGAAGCATAATTTACAAATGATCACAACAGAACAGTTGCCCCAGCAGACTTGCAGCTAATGATTTTACACATAGGCCCAAATGGCTACAACGATTTCCTGACACAAACAAAAGATATAAATAACTATCAATTCAAAAGTCAGACCATAACATGAAAGAAAAATACTATACCTCTTCTTGAATTTAAGGGAATTGAAACTAATACTACAATTGAATATTTGCAAAAAAAAAAAAGAAACGATAATGAAATACAGATCAAACCCCTTTTTTGTAAGCTTGCGAAGCTCTCCTATATTGAAGAAATAAAGAGTTTAAGTTAAACAATGATCAAGTACAATTAAGACTCATAAATCTTTGGGTTTTGAGAGTTCCCTAAATTGAAAAAATTACATAATTAAGTGAAACAATAATAAAATACAATTAAAAATCATAATTGAACAAAGTATAGAACTGATTTAGAAAAATAAACAAAAACAAATATAAGGAAAGCTCCTGATTATTACAGTCTAAAGGAGATTCCAAAATTTAAAAAACACATAAATAAGTTTAAGAATAAACAATGATAGAATTATAACAAGAAATCCACAATATTTGGGTTTCGAGGGTTCCCAGAATTCATTCAAACAAACAAATAAGCTAATAAATAATACAATGCAATTTAAACCCATGATTATTAGAGTTTCACAGGTTTCCTAAATTGAAAAAATGAAATATTAAGTTTAAATTTAAAAAGAAACAATAATAAAATGTGCTTAAAGTTCATTACTCCTCGAGTTTCCTAACTTAAAAAAAAAATTAAGCTAAATATGACAAAACATAACACATACCCCCAAGTTTTGACAATGAGGTCTTTGTAGCTGCCCGGAGCAATGCAAAAAAATCTTTATTCATTTCAAGTTCTATGGGAAGTAGCAATTAAGGTTGAATATGCTCAAATGGTACTTACTATTTAATCGTTGAGATATTTAAGAAAACTCATATGACAAATGTAAACCCAGGCTTACTGTCCTTTACCAGCTTTGCCAATCTTTGAGCTCGAGAACTAATCAGAAGGGTTTCATGGACTGCAGATTTTTGCTGGATATGCGAACAACTTGCTTGCTAACAATGCCTTGGAGATTGTAAGTAATTGCACATATTGTTTGACAATACTATCATTTTATCAACTGCAATCATTTCTAGATAAGCAGAAATTGCTTTTTGATAATGCCTTGGAGATTTTTAGAAATTGCAATTAATCGGTTCAATCTAGACTCATTATCTGCAGTCCATGACCTCCTTGCCCATGTCAAACATGGAGCTTTGTAGCGGGGATAATCCATGCTTAAGGCAAGTGTTGTGGTAGTTAGTTTTGGGGAAGTCTTAAGTAGGTTTCCATATAAAATAATCTCTATTAGCTTCCCCAGATTTTGACGATGATGACCTCTTTAAAGCTGCCTGCTCTAATACAAGAAAAACTGATTCATTTACGCTGTGGAAAACTCAGGTTGTTGTTCTTGGCATGTCAGGGAATACTCTATTATTATCTTTAGTGGGTTGGGACCGGTAATCAACCCTCAATTGGTCTACCAAAAAACTACACCCCATAAATTTAATCACCTTCCTTCTGCTGCATCGAAGTAAGGAAAACTAGAGGAAAGGAATGAGCTCAAGTGATAAAGTCATCAAATGTTTGTTAGCATAGCCCTGTGTTCAAATCTACAGAAAACATGATAAAGTGATGAAAATGGATAGAATACAGCATCAAGGCTGCGAAAACATACAGGTGAAAATCAATAAAAAAGTAAAGAAATACTATAATACTGAATTCACTCAGAACTTGGATTTTTGAGGGTTTCACAAGAAGAATAAAAACAACATAACTATAATTCCAGATTCATCTTTCCATGATTCTCCAAGAGTTCAAACAACAGAATGCCTAAATAAAGAAAAAATGCATATACAAAAAGAAAAACTATAACTCTGAATTTACCTTTAGCATTTCAAAGGTATCCACAAGGAGAATTTAAATAACATATAACCAATAAAAAGAATATATATATATTGGAGCAATCAAAATTCCAAATTCACTCAAAACTCAGGGCTTTGAGAGGTTTCCCCAAGGATAGCTTAAACAACATAAATCAGGAAGTACGGAGCAAATGGAGGCAGCTTCAAAACACCATTATCATCGATTGATTCAATATCGTTGTCAACTGAAATCAAAAACATGTAAATTCTGATACCGACCAGTGACCAAATTGATTTATGAGATTGACTTGGGGTAGTTATGGATAGTTGTGGGGTAGCTGAAACTCCATAAACTACAGAAACTGTTTTTTTAATCTTCAAAGACTCGTCGATAAAGCTATACAGAAAACTTGTAAAGTAGCTTCGTTTTGCTTGATTCTTGCTTATGTTGAGAATAATTAGATGGAATGAAACATTAATTTGATAGTCTTTTCTATTCTCGAGACTAAAGAATGGAAATAGATTATGGAATGGAACGGCTAAAACACACCCTGCTTATGGACCAATTTTGAATTGCCCCTGATTTATAATTGTGTGGCTGCATGCTCCTGAAATTTTGGACTTATTGCTCTAACTTCTGTCGGTAAAATTGGAAACAATCGGTGAGGGCCTGAGAAATTTGCCACGAGCAGTATGATTGATGGGAGCGATTGCTTTATATTGAACAAGAAAGGTTGAGTCTTTTTGCTTGCACATAAAGGGACTCAATTTTTCTCAAAGACATCTTTACTAATTTGGTTGGCTCATTATCCTTTGTGAGTAAGGAATCAAAAGGAGTGTAGAAATAATGTGCAATCTTGTCTGCCATTGAAATTCTGCTCTGTTTTTCTATCTTCTAGTTAATTACTAATGCGGAAGAGAGAATATCATGCATTCTGAAAAGGCTTGAATTTTCCTATTTTTCTGCCCTCTACCAAGATGCCATATTCAAATGAGAGTGAGAAAGGAAAGAGAGGCACCGGAGGCTTTTCAGGTAGCAGAGAGAAGGAATTCATTACATTCTATGATACATTGTCTATTTCCTCCCTGCCCTTTTTGTAACTCAGTAAATGGAAAAAACGTGAAAAAAGTGAATATATGTCTGCTTCTTCTAGAAGTTGCATGGTGGTTTAGAACTCTAATTCCTTCAAGTTTTGCATGACATTCTGATTAGTCCTATCCTTGCTCAGGTATTTCATTCAAAAAATTGCTGAGGAGACGAGAATAGTTAAATGGGTGAGATATTTTTGCACAAGCTGCATCTACTTTCTGTTTGGGTTAGATTTTACACTTCTGGAGCATTCTTCTGTTGGGCAGTTGTGTTTTCTTGATCTACGAGACAGTGAGCTGAACTCTAATAAAAATGTAACTTCCTGCATTTGCATCTGCATGAGTCCTCCCAGGCACTCTTACTAGCACTGTATGAAGGGAAAGCATTAAGGTAAGGAGTGCTAGAGTGTAGAAGCGATGAAGAGGAGGTTATTCTGTGCCATAATTGTCAATACAGATGGTTAGTCCTGCATTGCTGGGGAATATTTTTTTCATTTTCTTCAATCAATTTAAAGATGCATATGAGAATTCATAAGGGAAAAAGCAAGAATAAGAACAAGGCTGTGATCATGATATGAAGATGCTATTTCGATACCTCTGGTTAAAACTTAGTATCAGTTACCTGGTTAAGGGGTGAAAATTGCTAGGTTAGATTTTTACTGCGCACCTTTCATTTTTGTCCTGTTTCTGCACACATATGACTGATTGTGATACAGAGCAATAGGAGAGATTAGATTGATGGTTGCTTGGCTGAGTGAATATGCACTACATTTGTAGATTTTGAATCTAGTTGAGGAAGAATGAGCAGAGTAAATGGGCCTGTTGATATGTGTGGGCTATTGACTTCTTGATTGATTATAATTCTGCTCCGTATTTGTGCTCCTGGTCTGAGGAAGTTGATTGAGTAGCGGTATTCAGTGGTTTGGGATTGTTAATAGTTTGTTACCATCCTAGGATGTTGTTGGGTGATACCGGATTTGTTTGATCCGACTCTATGCTGCTCGAGTCTTATTCTTACAGGATAATATGCACTCTTAATATGAGGTCCCAGTGAGCTTAATGCTATTCGTGACTATCTTTCGTTCTATTCTTTTTGCAGGTATAAGGTCCTTAGGGTACGTATTGTAAAAATAAAAATTTAAAGAGAAACAAAAAATCTGCGTAAAGAATTTAAACAACTCTGTTTTGGGTGAAATTGGAATTATACTTTTGGCGTAAGTTTTCCTTGCAGAAACCTTCAAAACGCTTAGTTTGCAGGTTGAGTTGCTCTGAAGTTAAGTTCTCCTGACAGAAACTTGCATAATATATTTTCACCCAAAACAGAGCTTTTTGAGGGTATGTGCAAGAACTTAAATAAAAAGTATAAATTCCATATTCACACAAGACAGAGCAACATAACCCTTCTATATACCAAATGCACCCACAAATTAGGGTTTTGAGGGTTTCCTTAATCGAGCAAATAAATTAAATTAAGATCAAGACTAAAAAATCATAAGGAGGAAATCCAATTACCTTTGGCGCATCACATTACAGTAAGAAAAAAGAATTATGTAGAACGGCGGGATTGGTTGATGTAGGCTTCTAAAGCTGCCATTTCTTCCTTGGAGGGCGGCTTCTCATTGTATTTGATTGATCTATGCACATCATATGAGGTTGAACCGATTACCAGCAGACTGTTTAAAAAGAGAATTTATAATATCAATTTTTTTATAGAAATGGTACAGAGGGGGAAATGAAGTTAAATTTTAATGCATACCCGGCGGCGGTGAGTATGATTTGTCGGGCATGAATGGATTTGCCAAACAGCTTCATGAGGAATTGCTCGAGGCAGTATGGCCGTTCTGTGTAAGCAAAACTGCATAGATGGCCTAAGATTTCATTTGATATTTGACATTGTTAAGTTACGCCTACTTAACAGAGGAGAATTCTCAGCCATGAATTGAAAGGTTATTAATTATAACCACAGAAAGCACAAAAAGGTGCTTGGGCAATGGGAATGATCAATAAGGGCTTGGTCCCATGGAGGGGTTTGGGCTCCTATTTTCTTGGAGGAGAAGGTCCCATGCGTATTTTTAAAGCTAGCTATGGGAATAATAGAATCTAGGCCTAAAAAATAGGAGCTCCACTTTTTTAGCCCCCTAAACTTAAGAGTTAGTAGGAGAAGGGGGCGTTGGAGTTTCCTCTACTGGTTTAGGGTTGAGAGAATCTAATATGCATTCCTGCCATTATTTTTTGGTGATTTTAGAGAGAAATATGATTTTATTTTCCTACAAATAACCATAAATATCCAATGGGATCCTATAATATCTCAGCGGGTATTGTTGAGGAAACTAATAAAAAATCATGGGACCTTAAAACTACTAAAATGCTCCTAAATTTTCTCAGCAGCACCCGCTGAGATATTTAAGGAGCCCCCTTCCATGGGACCATGCCCTAAGACGCGTGTATTTATAGGCTCGTTGGCATGACCACATATAGAATTGTTTACAACAAACAAGGGATTAGTTTTTGTTTTTGGAAGAAAATTTAATTGAACACCAATAAAAGGATATATTTGAGTAGAAAATAATTTGATTAAATTGAATGAATAAATGATTTTAATACGTTCGTAAGATTAAGCGATTTATAGCACCCAAACCTGTAATTGAAGTGTGCAAAGCCACCACATGAGTTGTCACATGTAGAATCAATTGTCTTTTTATGGTAGATTCCCTTATGTAGATCTTGACCAAAAGATTTGTTGTTTTGACAAGTCTTTCCTCCTCAAACAAGGATGTTAGGTTGTCTACTTTTAAACTATCATCATACTTGATACAAATGTTGTTATATGTTGTGTATTTCATGATGTGGTGTCATTATGTTTCTTCTATCCCTTTGTTGCAAAACATGTATGTTATATTTTCCCACTCTTCCTTAGGATACGCCCCCTATAAAATTCATATGTAAGATGGTGTGAGTTTGTCCTTAACCGGGCAATCAACATTTTTCTTTCCATTTGATTTATGCCCTTTAGTAGGCCATTTTTTCATGGTCACGAGTTGGATTAAATTATTTGATTTAATTATGTCGATAGGCATTCCCTTTTACAGCCAAGCCCCTGACTTCTAGAACTGGAACGGTAACAGAAAATCGACGGTTCGTTTTGGTTAATGGGCATATGCGACGAAGCACGGATTTAATCTGCCCATCAGTTTCTTATGCAAGGAAAATGACAGGTCCGTAAGACTAGTATGACAGGTCTGTATCAGAAGTCAAACGTGCCCGCTCGTTAAAGGCCTAATCTCTGTCATACATAACTAAATTGCGTCGTAGAATTTGGCAAATGGCGGCAAAGAATGACAGGTTCGTAACCACTTTCGTGACCTTGATACGATTTATTTTAATAAATACTAATGTACCAAATCCTCAATAACTAGCGGGCCTGGCTTGTATTATGATTTTTTCTAATTCTTTTTAAATATACATTAGTAAATTACCAATTTTATTATTGAAGGAAAAAAAAACAAATTTGGGTATATTGTTAAAATGTTATATACGGAACTCGAAGTTATTTTGAGTATTTTTATTAATAATGTTATTTTTTACATTCTTAATAAAATACATTTAAAATATTCTATATATACTTAATTATTTTGAATATCTATTAGTGTAGTTTATATATAAATGTATAGGAAAAATGATGGTCATACATAAAATATGCAAGTCGCATGTGACGGTTATTTCAAATATTTGCAAGTATTTTATGGTTAAAATCATGAAAAACATCTAAACGACCATCAAATTTAACCCTTGGGCCACAAATTTATCTTTATGTGTAGGGTCGGTTTAACCCATAATGGCATTGGTTTTGGGACAACTATTAGCGAGAGCTCCATTTAGCACAATTCCCATAACATCTTGTTTATTTAATTATGTGAGGGCAGAACTTTGAACTCACTGCAACTATCCAATTATTGCTAAATTTACACATTAACTTGTTTTCTAGCGTTAATCTTCCAGGGGATGCAAGACAAATGGGCACAGAAAGAGGATGCCAAAGGGGCGATTACTAAATAAGTTCACATCACCGAGTAGATGACATTGAATATATTTTTATTGCACCCAAATCCTTTGAATCCCATGGATCACAATCTTCCACACCCATGTTTTCTTCATGGCCCTCAGCTTTGTTGGCTACCATTAAGATCTTTCGCATACTCGGTTGCATCTTGGCATCTTTCATTATCTTCTTAATGGCTTCCCGAGCCATATTATCATTCGCTACACAATCGGATGAATCGGGTAAATTGTTTAGAGAATCAAGAACTTGCTTGTGCAGTTTTACGAGCCTTTTGAAATCATTGTAAGCAACCATACATATTATATCAACGTCAATGTTGATAACATTAAGTAGATTAATGGTTTTCAAATGTTGAGAATCACAATTTTGAACAAAATTCATCAGATCCAAAGCTTGCCGACAAGATTCAATAGCTTTTGTCAAGGCGATCGACCCCCTATAAAAAGGCAAGAGTATTATGATTGTATTTAGCAAGGAGAGTGATGTCACCCTCATGCAATTTTCATCTAAAACTAGGAAATGTTCTGCAACATCCTGCAACCGTTCAAGATGACCTATAAAATTTCCGCCACCATCAAAATCTTGATAATGAGATCTAATCATCTGATTACATCATTGCCGTTGCAACCTTTCTTTTTATTTTTATGAAGTGAATCTTTGCTTACTTCATAGATTCCTCATTGGCAACCCACTGATTTTCCAGATTTCCTCATTGGTGACTATTGACATTGGAAATGTTGAACACTAGGGCCTTACATTCATAATTATTTCAATACTACGATGCCTACAGAACCTTCGTATCTACCCAACATTTTCTTTTAACAGGTGCTCCATGTTAACTCCTGCCACATATGTGTCGATGCGAGAAAATTACATGAAAAATGTCTAAACAACTATCACATTTAACCCCTGGGCCACAGATATATCTTCATGTGCAAGGTCGGTTTAACCCATAATGTCATTGGCTTTGGGGACGGTTATTAGAGAGAACTCCATTTAGCACAGTTCCGTAACATCATGTTTATTTAATTATGTCAAGGAAAAACTTTGAATTCACCGCATCTATCCAATTATTGCTATATTTACATGTTAACTTCTTTTCTAGAGCGATCGACATGGAGCGCATGAGGATGGGCACGAAAGAACACGCCAAAGGGGCAATTGCCAAATAAGTTCATGACACTGAGTAGACGACGTTGAATAGATTGTTATTGCACCCAAATCCTTTGAATCTCGGGATCACAATCTTCCACACCCACATTTTCTTCATGACCCTCAACTTTGTTGGCTACCATTAAGAGCTTCTCGCACATTTAGTTGTGTCTCAGCATCTTTTAGTATCTTCTCAATGGCTTCACGAGCCATATTATTGACCGCTACATAGTAGTTTGATGAATTGGGTGAATTGTTTTAGAGAATCAAGAACTTACTTGTGCGCTAATTTTAGGAGCTTTTTGAAAGCATTGTAAGCAACCATACATCTTATATCATCGTCAATGTCGATAACATTAAGTAGATTAATGGTTTTAGATGTTGAAAATCACAGTTTTGAATAAAATTTATCGGATCCAAAGCATGCCAACAAGATTCATAATAGCTTTTCCGGTGATCGACCCCTTTGTAAAAAGGCAAGAGTATTGTGATTGTATTCAGAAAGGAGAGTGTTGTCACCCTCATGCATTTTTCATCTAAAACCAGGAAATGTTCTACAACATCTTGCAACCATTCGAGATGACCTATCAACTTTCTGCCGCCATCAAAATCCCGATAATGAGATCTAATCAGTTTGATTAGATCATTAGAGTTGCACCCTTTCTTTTTATTTTTATTGAAGTGAATCTTTGCTCACTTCATATATTCCTCATGGCAACCCACTGATTTTCCGTATTTCCTCATTGATGACTATTGACATTGGAGATTTGTTGAACGTCAGGGCCTTGCATTCATAATTATTTCAATACTAAGAATCCTATGGAACCTTCGTATCTACCCAACATTTTCTTTCTACAAGTTCTCCATGTTAGCTCTTGCCACATATGTAAGCACAAGCAAATTATAAGAACTAAGATTGTTTCATCTGCAAAGCTCCTTACAAATTTCAAGCCATAACTTCTCCCTCCATAGACATTCTTCCTCCCTCCTCTTCTCGTCTCATGTTCTTCCCCTTTTCTATTTGTCATCTTCTTCTTCACACTTCCTCTTCCTTCTCTCCACGTACTTTATTGTTTCGGACAATCGTTGCCTCCCCTATCGGCATGTCCATTGCACCTTTGCGGTGTGATTGCTAGTATTCTTTCTTCCACATAAGTTGTTGTGTTCACATGCTTATGTTGAATCTTTCTTTCACGCACTCTTTTAATTTCCTCATTAGTGTTTGGGCACTCTTTCATGTTAATATTTCATTTGTTCATTGTTGGGCTCATGATTTATTGTATTCTTTATTTGTTAAGTCATTTAGGACTTGATATTCTTTATTCATTACCCATTATTCTTTGGAGGACGTGTGGGAATTTTACAAGGAATGTGTAGGATATGAGCAGGGAAGCACACAAAGGTAACCATGCAAGGAAAAATATATGAAGTATACATGTGAGAAGGACACAAGAAGTGCATAGGATAAGTGACAATAACCACAAAGATGATCATACAAAC
This sequence comes from Taxus wallichiana var. yunnanensis, assembly GCA_018340775.1. Classification (NCBI taxonomy): domain Eukaryota; kingdom Viridiplantae; phylum Streptophyta; class Pinopsida; order Cupressales; family Taxaceae; genus Taxus; species Taxus wallichiana. The sequence goes on along the minus strand of CM031241.1, from coordinate 601,225,456 downwards.
ATGTTAAGATGGGGAAAGGGCATGTAGAGAATCAAAGGATAAGGATAAACATGAGTTAAAAAATAGACTAAAGCTTCATTTATGGACACTTGCATGAAGGCGACACAAGGTTGGATAAGGCTAAAATAAGCGTATTCTATGAGGAAGATCGACATGCAACACATGATTGATTTAACAAAAATAGATTTAATGTTAAACCATAATTGCAGAGTAATTGATAGAAAACATTGAAGCACAACTATTAGTTACAATATATCACAAATAATAAGTAGGTAAATACGAAACGCTAAGTGCAAGAGAGGGAGGAAAGGACTTAGCTGATTTACGCTTGATCCAAGCCGATATGGTGGAAAAGCGATGAACATGAAGATAACGGTGTCGAAACCACTCGGGATAAATTTTGGAGCGCCAGACAAAGTTAGAATAGAGCACTGGATTGGAGCAAGGCGCATGGGCACCGAGAGACCTCTACTAGGTGCCTATGACTTCCCAAGTGGTCGAAATATGGTTTTTCTTATGTTGCACAAGTGTTGTTGATAGTCACTATTAGTGGCATGTGTGTCACAATATGATCACTGAAGTACATGTAACTGTAAGACAAATATTCACATGTAAAACCCAAAATACCACATCAAATCCAAAAATGAAAGATGTAATATGGGGAGTATGGTGATCTCAATGGTCACCCAACTTAGTGAACTTATGACCGAGCATTGCACTACATCTCAGACTCCATATAGTTCTTCTGAGTCTGTGAAAGAATCATGCCCTAGGAAATCCCTTGTGTAAGTGCACTTGATAAAGGTGATAGCTAGATGTATCAATGTAAACATATGTTTGGATGGAATAATAAACTTCCCCTTCTTATGTAGTGTATGCAAAAAATGCAGTACCTTATCCCTTGAATAAACACTAGATGGATGCATTTAGTTCTCTTAGATGCCTTTGGATTCAAGCTTATGTGATGATAATATATGCTTAGAGCTTGGTCCCTTATTTTGATCACATAACTTTGTATTTATATGATTCCCTTAGTTGAATTTCATAATTGACAACTAGAAGGCTAACCCATAAGAAAATAAGATGCCCAAAAGATAAAAGAGACCCAAAATAAGCGAGTAAGATAGAAAAGGGTCAGGGGCACCTTGTTGGTGTCCTGGCTGGGTCCTGATGTTTGAAGTCATAAGAGATAAACAAGTAAAGTTTTGAATGAGCTATAGGGTGTGTAAGACCAAATAGAAAAAAAGAAACACAGAAAAAGACTAAAGATAGCTATCAATTACTAGTTTTCTCACTATGAATCATATGAATACTAGTATGTTTTTAGAAGCTAGAAATGTACCCAAGTGCATGATTTTGTATCTATATTTTCCCCCACTTTATGGTGTTTAGTGAATATTCAATAACATAAAATAGTTAGAAGATGTGTACCTTTTGTTTCTATAGAGAGTGATGGTGATGGCGTGTCGAAGAGACAAGTGAAAGCATGAAGTGGTAAAAATGAAGCGTGAAAGTTAAGAAAGAGGATGTGATCCTAGGGGTGAAATGTATTGTGTTGTACATGTTGTTGTGTTTGATGTAGGGTTGTTTCTTGTTGTGTATTAAGGACAAACCTGCAAAATAAGAGTGAAAGAGTAATCAAAGTCATGTATTATGAAAACTCTGTAAAAGTATGTAAATGTGTGTAAAGTTAGTAAAAGGAAAGTGTGCACCTAATGATCATGAGTGTAAAAGGATAGAAAGATGTCTTGAAACTACTATGTAGAGTGATTTTTGGGTGATATCACGCCAAGAGCGAGTTTTTGGGTGATCTCACACTAAGAATGAGTTTTTGGGTGATCTCACGCCAAGTATGAATTTTTTGGGTGATCTCATGCCATGATAGAAGAGTGTTGGGGAGAGAGGTCTAGTGTTACTCTCCTTCCATGACTGCTTCCCGATAACCACTATTGCATAGATGGTGTTGCCTTGTTTTGTTTCAAGTTGTCTTGAATTATTTCTAAATTGTTCCAATTGTACTATTTGTACGATTGAGAGGATATAGAATGCATTATGTTGTTGGAGGATTGTGCTTATACGGTAAAAAGTGCTCTATGAATTGTTATGGATTGTGTTGATATGATAAAGTAACTGTATCTTCCCCTAGAACATAGTCGTCCATGGGATTTCAAGAGCGCCTGACGCTAGTGTCTCAAACCCGGGCGTTGGTTTCTATGTTGAACTGAGGATCCAAGTCATATTCAGTCGTTTTATGAATCGTAGTCGGTTATGTTCTGTACTATGCAGGCATGTAATGTATATTTGAGTTATTGTATGGGTTGAATGATTCACCCAATGTATGCCCCCTCATTTGGGGCGTATGCGACGCTAATAGGAGCATCTTTGTCTAATGGAGAGGACCAAAACTGATCTAAAGTGCATACCCTGCAAGGGGGAATGTGCATGGTAGAGACTAAGGCACATGCAGGAAATAAGGCTAGTAACATGTGTTAGTGTAATAACATATAGTATGCAAGTAGAAGACAATGTGCAATCAAGCAAGCAAGAAGACAAGATATACCATGAAAATTAGGTTTTAGAAATGGCACAATGTCACAAGACAATCAAGGTCAAAGCGGCCAAAAGCATACAAAGTGTGCATACAAGACAAAGGGCATAGCTCACAAACAATAGCATATAATGGAAAACAATAGCATATAATTGGTAAACAATGTTAAACAAAGTGTAACAGATAACCCTAGTGGAAAAATAGTCCTACAAGGTAAATGTTGCACATGAAGCACTTGTTAGCATGTTAGAAAGATAAGAATTATGTCAAAGCATGTATGTACCAATAGAAAGTAGTGTGCTAGGAAGTAGAAGTAGTAAATAATGAAACAATAACACCTATAATGTGTGAGAAAGTATATGCCCCCAGGAGCCTCGGTGGGACTGTTAAGAGGTAAAGTGCCAAACATCATTACAATGTGTAATAATTTGTAAGAAGTCTGCATTCATAGATAAAGAACAAGTGAACATGCATGTGCATATAAAAAAATATTTACATACTAAGTATCCATCTAACACGGAAACAAAGATTACATGTAAGTATAAGAAATCAAGAATAAGTGTAACCAAGATATGCAGTATGTTGTGTATGAGTGAGATGGAATGGTATGCAATGTGAATGTGATAAGAGCAACATGCCCCCAACGGATATGTATGAGTATGAGATGAGGTTCATTTATAAAATACCCCTCAATAATCAAGAATGAATCATAGAACAAGAGTGTGTCATCAGGAAATGGTTTGAAATAGATGTTAGAAAGATAGATCACGAAGCACTTGAAGTAGAAAGTGTAGAAGAGTGAATGAGGTGAGGTTCATTCCATATTTAGACCTTCAAGAGTCAAGTATGAACCGTGAAACTAGAGTGTGTGATAGGGTAGTATAGAATGATAGAAAAATGTGTCGTGAAGCGCAGAGTGTGAAATTTGTAGTGTGTGAGGTTCATAGATGTAGTATTCCCTCAATAATCAAGTGTGAAACTTAACACAAGAGTGTGTCATATGACATTGGCGGTACAATGCATGTATCGAAGGGTTTGAAAGTGCTAAGAAAGATGAATAATGAAGCATGGAGCGTTAAGTATGATAGTATATCCTAGACACAAGTGATAGTGCTAGGAGGGGGAAATGCAATGCCCCCAAGTGTGTGAGAGATGAAGATCTAGGGCAGTGTTTGAAATGTGTCTTGGCCATCAATATAAGGAATAGTTTGTTTGAAAAAATGAATTGGTGGTAGCTTATGTGGGATTGAGAATGTTGTATAATACTTAAGAGGAGGAGGTGTTGGACCGATTTTGAGAGGTGGTTTCTTAGTTTGACTTGGTAATGTTGTAGAATACTTGAGAGGAGGAGATGTTGGACCAATTTTGAGAGGCGGTTTCTTAGTTTGACTTAGTAATGTTGTAGAAGACTTGAGAGGAGGAGGGGTTGGACTGATTTTGAGAGGAAGTTGATTAGGTGGCTCTTAACTTACTGTAGAAGGAATGCAAGTAACGATGGTATGATGCTCATTAGACATAGATGAATTAGATTTAGGAACCTAGTGGGATGTAGCAATCAGAGATGAACATGTAGCATCATTTTGTGTAAAAATGAAATGAGACCATAATGCTTAAGGTGGCCAATTTTTGTTTTAGAACATAGAAATCATTGTCATTATGTCCATTAATTCAATGATAATTGCAATATGGATGACCTTGATATTGTGTAATCTGATAAGGAGGATAGTAATGAGTAGATGACAAGTTGATAAATTGATGAGTGAGGAGTTGAGGAAGAATATATTGTTGTTTAACATTTTGATCAAATTTGAGAGGAAGTCTTGGGAGCGGTAAGGCTTGAGGTTCACTAATATGAGCACATGTGGAAGTCATAGAAGTAGAATGAGATGTAGAAGAAGAACTAGCATGGGCTTGAGAAGCATCCTTGAGATGTTGGATTTCATATTTAAGAGATGTAATCATTGTTTCCATAGCTTGAATTTTGTCTTGAAATAAATAATGCAAAGCTTGAATTGATTTACAAATGGATTGATTGACATTAGGACTAATAGAGTCATCAGAAAGATGATCAAAGATGGCACTTACTTGTGAAGGCAACATATCACTAGGGAGATACACAATGTCTAGGGTTTTTTGAATAACAACTTTGCAAGGTGGATGCATTTGAAGTAAGTCATGCAAAGAGATTTGAGAAATCTTAGGAGCCATGAAGAAAAGAAAATGTACCAAATAAGGATCTGAAAGATCGATCACGAGTGGGGTTCAACAAATGATTTAAAAAAATAGATGTAATGCTAAACCATAATCGTAGAGTAACTTTTAGAAAATAATGAAGTACAATTGTTAGATACACTATGACACAAGAACTAAGAAAGTAAACATAAAACCTTGAATGCAAGAGAGGGAGGAAAGAACTTAATTGATTTGCACTTGATCCGGGGACTGATCTAGTCTGGAAAACTAATGGACAAGAAGATAATAGTGTTGAAACCACTCAAGATAATTTCGGGTATTGTTTGATAGAGCTAGACTAGGGACGCTGGATCGGGGCGAGGCGCTGAGCGCTAGAGACCTCTAATGGTCGCTTGTGACTACACAGTGGTCGAATCTAGTTTTTCTTATGTCGTACAAATGTCATTGATAGTCGCTATTAATCATTTGTGTGTCATAATATGATCACCGAAGTACTGTAACTTTGTAAGATAAAGATTCACTGCAAAACCTAGAATACCACATCAAATCCAAAATAAGAAAGATGTAATATGGATAATCGATGACCTCAATGGTCACTCAATTGAGTGAACTTACAACCGAGCACTACACTACATCTCAGACTCCTTGTAGTTCTCGTGAGTGTGTGAAAGAATCATGCCCTATGAAGCCCTTGTACAAGTTCACTTGATAATAAATGACAACTATATGTATCAATGTAAATAGATGTGTGGATGGAATAATGAACTTCCCCTTCCTATGCATTGTATGTAGAAAATGCAATCTTTTGTCCCTTGAATGGATGCTAGATGGATGCCTTTAGTGCTCTTAGATGCATTTGGATGCAAGCTTAGGTGATGATAATAGATGCTTAGAGCTTGGTCCCTTATTTTGATCACATAGATTTATATTTATATGATTCCCTTGGTTAAATTTCGTAATTAACAATTAGAATGTCAACTTATAATAAAATAAGATGCCTACAAGATAAAAGAGACCCAAAATAAGTGAGTAAGATAGAAAAAGTTCGGGGGCTCCTAGTGGGGACGAAGGTACCACAGGCGCTTGCATCCTGGCTAGGCTCTGGTGTCCGAAGTCATAAACAATAAACAAGTAAAGTCTTGACTGGGTTTTAGGGTGTGTAAGACCAAATAGAAAATAAGAAACACAGACAAAAAGCCAAAGATAGTTGTCAATTACTAGTTTTCTTGCTTAGGAATCATATGAATACTAGTATGCTTTTAGGACCTTGAAATGTACCCAAGTGCATGATTTTGTGTCTAAAAGGATTAAGGAGATGAGTGGCTAATTTTTTTTATCATCCGAATGTATTATTTAATTGTAATTGTAAACTCAAGTGCTATTATTAGCTCTTGTAAGACTAGTGAAGGGAAAGATCCCATTAGTAAAAATACCTATGTATACGTCTAGAATATGTATGCATCTTTTATGGGATAGAACAAGGAGAGTTATAAGAGTGATGGATGAATTTTACTCATATTTTACTAGAACTTGTAACTATGCAACAATTAATATATGAGCATTGTGTTTGGTTTATACATGGTTGTGCTACATATTAATGAACTAGGAATACAAGTCTATCCAAGAACATAACAATTCACTTCACCTTTTCTAACTTGAGAGGGACCCAAAAGCTCTCGTACTTTTGGTGAATGTGCCTTAGTTAATCTAAAGTGTGATATGCGAGTGTGATGGTGGGGAAACTTGTGTGCAACCCATATAGAGCTAAAGCACTCATAAAGGAAGCATATTACTAAACTCCAACCGTAACACCCATGTTATGATTAATCCAAACTAAGGGAAATTTTAAAAAATAATACCCTTATAAGAAGAGAACTAAGAGTCTCATTGGTTAGGATGGATGGAAATGAGAAATACATTGAGCTTGAAAACAATTTTCAAAATCCTGATGCAGATCTGGGGAAAGCACATGGATCGGGCCGACTCCTTCTCCAAGCATTGATTCCTCAAAAGGGAAAGGGTAGAAAGCTCGAATGGATTTGGGCTGATTTCGAATAGGTTAGTGGATTAGAAGACATGGGGGTGAGTGTGTTTTAGGTCATGCTAAGAATGCTTCCCCTCTCCGTCCCTCGAATCGGGTTTGGAATCGAACAAGCCAACTATATTTGTGCTAGAGGAATCTGTTGAATAAAGAAATTCAAAGCTATTGACATTCTCTCATTGGAAGCTTTGTAGGGATTAGGCCTAACATTGACATGGTCAAGGCCTAGGATAAAATAAAATGGGCTTCTCAAGGGGGAATTTAGGTGGTTTCTAATTCAAATAAATATTTCATATTTCAGTTCATCGGGAAGGAGGATTACCTCATAGGCATCAATGGTGGTCCCTAGTTTTATGGGAAGACAATGTTCTACCTTGCCAAATGGCAACCTTGTTTGGACATGAAAAAAATTGAACCATGTGCCTTTCCAAGATAGGTTAAGCTCCCTGGTTTGGCTCACAAATTTTGGGAGACCGAGGTGTTAAAGGGGGTAGCCAAAGCCCTAGGGCTTCGTTAGTTATAGATCCAATGAATATTGTTAAGACAAGGATGGTCTCAACTAGAATGTGACTATTGACAAACAATTACCTACTTATATTCATATTTGTTTGGTACATGGTGAAGTAGAACAAGAGATAGAGTACGAACACTACTCACTGTTTCTTGTGGAAATGCAGGTAAATTGGTCATGGGGCTAGCTTTTATAAGGAAATTTCCTAGAGTGGAGTTGAAGCCACATGTGCAAGATCTTGGTGCGTATACGTTGCTTTGCAGAATCTATCATTGACCCACTAAAAACCGTCTCCACTCAAACTAAGGGCGATTTGGGAAATGATTTTTTGGACAGGTTGTGAGTGGATTTGTGGAAAATCTTCTTGATGTAGTGGGGTGGAGCCTAACATGGTCACTCCTTTGACATCTACCCCCCGCGTCCATGGCTTTGGACCGAGGATTGGATCCCAACTCCCAAGATATTGAAGGTGATCCTAAAATTGATGAAAATAATCCCAATGAGTCGAATATGAGGATTTTGTTTCTAGCTATGAATCGAAAGCACAAACAAATAACCAACACCGAAATCCCCTTTGTAATGGAAAGACTGATTGAGACGAGGGATTCTTTTAAAGAGGAGAGATGGAAATACTAGGAGGAGAAAAATAGGTCATTGGAAATCTAGTGTAGATCTGAAACCACAACACTAAAAAAAAAAGTGCTCAAATCAAGTTGTGGTTGAAAAATGATCCCCAGGAGTAAATTGTAGGTGGTTTTGGGTAATAACTCGAGGGAAAGAAGAATATATCACCTAGGAAACTCTACCACTAGATTGATCCTAACTCTATCAAGGTTCTTGACTTCTAAGATGGTGAGAGATACAAAGAATACATCAATGAGGCATTTGGGGGTGGAATTTTTGAAGCTTCATATGATAGTTGGAACACAAGACAATCCCAAAGAGATTTACACAAGCATTTTATTCTACATTGCGGAAGAATCACAAGGAGTACATACAAAATTTATCTAGATCTAGTGCCCCCTCCGATTCTCACCTGTACTTGGTCTCTGCATTACTCAGGTGGTGTATTGATTTACTGCTACTTTTCACTGCAGTTTTATTGTTTTGTTGTTATTGGTTTCCTGACTTTTTAGCTTGTTCTAGTTGGTTTCATGTTTGGTCTTTTAATTTCCTTATCCGGGGTGGTTAGACCCTCTTTGGATATACCACGGTAGGATCCTTGCCAAAAAAACATTAGTATTTAGCTTCATTGCTAAATAATACAACATTATTAAATTATTCATAATCCACTTAATAACATACAATAACCATGTGTAGTTGTAAGGGTCTATTTAGATCACCCCGATCTCCTTGAGTCACTCTATATGAGTGTGTATACTATGTATACTTGGTTAAACCTTTTATAGGTTATGAGAACATGTGCATCTCCTTAGTGCCTACCTAGAATATATTTATGCAACTTCCATCCGGTATCTAACACTGTTGATTTAGGGGATTGGTGAACAGATAATGTAGTCAAAAATTACATTACTTTGGCCAAAGTTTTCAAGCATTGATTTGCAAGCTTAGTTTCGAGATTGCACACTAGCCTACGAAACTTGTCTTGTCACCACACAACCATCTCAATATAGTTATCTGGATTCATTGTTATTTAAGAAGGTGAATTAGTTTAGCAAAGGAAGAGTCAATACTAAATTATTCCCTAAACAAAGAGAAACCCATCTATATCATATTAGGATTCCTATGGAAATATAGGGACCACATAATGATTACCATAATTACATCATCAATATTCTTCACGTAGCCATCCTATGTTGGCACGAAGCAAGATACTAGCGAGAAGACAAAGGGACATTACACCCACGCTTCTTATATTCATAGGTTACCTTAGATAAAGTAACTAAGTATTTCTTTACGACATATTAAAAAGTATTGATTCATTATAATTAATTTTGTTTTGTGTAAAATTAATCAAATTATAACTTTTAAGTTATGAATTATGTACAAAATCAATTATCTCTCTAAATTAACTAATTTATTTTATAATTTTTAATTTTTTTCCATACCTTAATAATCCATTCCATGAGATTTTGACATTTATTAAGATGGAATGCATATTTAAATATTTTAAATGATATTTAAATGTATTTGTTTAAAAATATCTAATAAGATAAAAATTAAAAAAGGTAGAATTTAATTATTGTTATTTTTAGTGAGAATCTTTTGATTCAATTTAATTTACCTCTAACATATAAAGCAAGGTATTTGCATGTTGTTCTAGTGATTAATTGTTGAGGTCGCCTTATACTCTTAGAGACACCTATATATCCTTATATTTAAAAATTATAACAATAAAAAAATAAACAAATTATTTTCCCATTTTAATATATTGAGTATATTTACTTTCATAAATTGTTATTTTATATCAAATTAGTGTTTAAAACCAAAATAACTCACTACTCACTCTTACTTGTCACTCTTATTTAGGATAGTAAAGTAACTATATAAGTGGCTACATGTTAGAGAGAGATCCACATTTAGAACTTTATAATATTTAACATTTCTATGCACACAATTTCAAAATATTTAGGCATTTCTAATAGATCGAGTCTTGGGATTTTGTGAAGGAAACTTGTTGAACATCGCCCAACTTCCAATTGGGCATGTTCTAGCCATAAATTCACCAATAGTTCGACATCGTTTCCTTCAATGGTTGAATTTGGCTACAATGATGTACATAATAATAAATTACTAAAATGTATAAGTAGAAAGAGCATTAAATTTATTTAAAATGTAGGGGTAAATTTCCAATTATAGACATTACAATACAACTATTACCATTCGGACCCATAAAATACACCGTGGGGGCATGAGGCATCATTCCATTTTGATTTTGTACAAGTTTTCAAGATTGGGACCTATATGGACATCTATAATATTTTGATCTTTTAAATGTAAGAAATTAGTTGGGAGAAGCTAGAAATCACCGTGATAAGCTTCTTTGGTGCTAGGACATCTAATTCCCACATGTCTCTAAGTCACTTATTGGGAACTAGTCACCCTTAGTTTTCCATGAACAAAAATAGAATCTTCATATCTCCACTCGTAGGTTTTAACTTTGTAACATATTGTTACACCTACAACACATTTTCCCTATCTCTCGTGTGAGTCAAACAATAAATCAAATGGTTTGCAATGATTTATTTACTCCATCGACATACTTGCAATTTTATCTACTTCATCATTGATCCTTTTTTCCTTGAAAGTAGTAAAATTACTCACTATGTTAAAGGGGAGAAAATGCAAACACCAAATTTGGCACAAAATATTTATTACATCAGATTTTAGAAAATGATGTGTGTGGGTCTTGAATAATGAAACTAGAACATACCGGCGTAATTCCATATTGTTTTTGTTTCATATTGCTTGATTGATTGTCATATGTTGACTTCCTTAGGTCTTTAGTATTTTCTTATATCATGACATAGAGATATTTGCTTGTTTCTTTTTCTGTTTGAGTATTTTTTGATTTGGTATGGGACCATACAAATTAGTCCAAACTATCATATGATCTACACCCAAGTGAAACGATCCGATGCTACTTTGTTTTGGGTCATTTATACCCATTTGTCTTGTTTGTTAGTCTTTTTCATTTCACGTGTTATGTTTTGGATCTACATTGTGTATTACTAGATTTGTATTTCAAATGGATTATTATATATACAAGTTTACTATAAGCATTTATCATATATAAATTGCCCATCTACTATCCATGTAAGATGGAATCGGAGGAATAGTATACCATATCTCATGAGCACATCAAATGGGACAAATTATTGATTTTAATTTTTTTCTCATCTCCATACAAGGATTTAAATTGGGACATTTAGCCCACTATCGACATTGAGGAACTAGGAAAATCTAGGTTAAGGGAGATAGTTATATACACATATCTATGCACAATAGAGAAATATATGGAATTTGAAATGCAAGACAATGCTTAGTCTAAATGAAACAATGTGACTATTGATGTCATTATAACTCAAGAACCTAACCTTATTTTTATTATCTAATGTGTGAGCTTGAAGTAATTTTGATGAAGCTAGGGTTTCTCATAGGTATATGTGAATATGTGAGGGTTATAGGAACATAGGTTGAATATATCAAGATACGAGATCAGAGAAGGTGAAGTGACACAAGAAAATAAGAAGAACACGAATAACAAGTTCAAAACTATATGATATGGGATCAAGCTATGATATTGTCTAGTATGGAGCTCTACGGTTTGGTCTACGGTTTGGTATTTTCACACACATGAAGGAAGTGAGCTATTTAGAATATTCTATATAATATACCTCCCATATCCTCTAATGACATAATTAAAACACCTTATGAAGGTCAACATAGTCATCTATGTAACCCTTATTATATTATTATTCTATCAATTGATCGTGATTACAATGCTCTAGTTTACAAGGTTATGATTTGATGTATATTATCTAATTTTCTTTCTTATTTCCTATTACATTCTCAATTCTATTTTAGATAAATAAAACATGTACTTATTTATTTAGGGTTGAAACATCAAAACTATACGATGATATGGACATACAACTATTACATCATGACATCTACATGACTATTACATCATCACATGTTTACATAGATTTTCTTAGTATGCAAAATCGGTGTAGAAGGTTACACACATATTAAGTCAACAATCCTAGTTATTGTAGATGGTTTACATGTTTCACTCAAAGCAAGAACAATTTCTAATATGGTTTATATGTTTTCCTCAACAAGCCTAATTGTTATAGATGGTTTACAAAATTCACATAACATGCCCAATTTATAATGTATGATTTATATTCGAGTTACTCTTCCATCAAATATAGCACCATTGGAGAAAAAGTGTAAAATTTTCATAAAATATTAAATTTTCATTTCATTTTTCCTCGCATAAAACCCAGAGGAAACCATTTGTACATTATTCGTGTTTTTAATTTTTAATTTAGTTTATTTACTAATTTTCTATTAGTATTTTGATTGTGGAATTTAATACACATTTTCCACATTTTCCACATGGTACACATTTTCACATATAACAATATACATAGTTGAATGAGAAGGGAACACATAAATTCTAGTTTGGTGCATGCTTTGTCCTCATGGGAGGTTGATGTTTCGTTAATATTTTATTTAAGATTTTTAAAATTACTAGATTAAAAGGGGGAAAATGTAGATACCTAAATATATAGAGAAAGAGGAACATATTATAGAAGCAATATTCACTCATAATTAATAAATGATGAATCCAACAAAGGAGGGAAAAGGCACCCAAAAATCTTTTTCAGATAGGAAAAAATTTCTTACTTACAAAATTACACTCCTATATTTTTTAGGATAGATTAATGATAGCTTACAAATTGTTCCTACACATTTATATATTGATGTCATTTCTTCTTAGTCTAAATAATGTGAAATTCACTTTAACCATAGTTTTTACATTTGTATTTACCTCAACTATACTAGTGTAATTTACAATATTTTACCTAAATATGATTTAACATCCGAATGTTTGATGTTTTCATTGTGTTGCGATCTTATATCATAAAATAAAATTGTTTTATATCTTACTTATATTTGTTATGGTGAAATAACAACAACACCGATCGCTTGTAAGTGAATGGTTGAGGCAGTCAGTGTGATTCATCAAACATGGAGTTATCCCAAAGTGTGGGACTTTGCAATCGGGATAACCCTTCAGAGAAGGTCAACTTCCTATCCTATCCTAGTGTCAACTATTCCAAAGTGCAGAGATTTTAAGATCCAACCCTAATCTAATTTTTCCAAGGAGACAAAGATAGAGAAAATGCGTGAAAATTAAAACCTACTCTAAGGGAAGGTGATGCACCAAGAAGGATGTTGAACAACCTGCACAATAAACACAATACTACTAGAATATTGTAATGAAAATGACAACAATACACAATAATTTACATGTGATGAAGGACCAGAAAAGATGCAAAAAAACATGAAAGGGTGTTTAGAACATCCACAAACATGTTTATATTACTCCCAAAATTGATACAATACACCACACTCAAGCTCAAAGGCACATATTTTGCATTACAATGTCCAGTAAGGAGGTTTGGAATCTCCACAAAATCTCTTACAGATAAGAAGAAGAAGGGAGGGGCATATACAAGGTGTTTAACCTTTTAAAATAAGCCCCTCTTTACAATATATAGGAAGAATGAGAAAATGGAGAGAGAAGAACTCAAAATATTTCTTCAACCACCCAAAAATGTATTAAAATCACCTACAACAATGATGGGTGCCACTGCAAAATCCATACCTCCATGTATTTTTCATTGTTGGGAAGAAATGAAGCCCATACCTTCATCATTTTGATAGGTGAGAAATTTGGAAACATTCCTATAAAATGACAGACTTTATTTCTTCATTTTAAAGTACTTAGTCTCACTAAAATTAAGAAAACTAGTAGATGTTGTGTAGAAGACATTGAGAGATTTCCAAAAATTCCTATTTTGTGCAAATCGAACTCCTAGTCAAAAGTTATGGCCATATGAAGATGAGGGTGCCATACTGCAATAAATGTGAGTGGTTGATTTTGTTTCTTCAGACTCCGACAATGCATAACAACCTCCAAAATCAAAAATTTTAGATTTTTGGGATTTAGAGCTTCAGGAGTTTATGCTTGGAGGTCACATTCTGTTCATCTTCCGAGCTCACGAAACCTCCAAAATGTTGAAACCCCAAGTCTGAAATTCAGACTTCGGGTTTTAGACCTTTGTGTTTTTGGGGGTTCGGGTTTTAGGATTTTGGGTTTCAGGATTTCAGGGGCTTTTTCATTTATTTGGTGAAGCATTTCTTGAAACCACTGAAAGCCCGATGTCCGAATTTCGAGACTTCGGGTTTTGGAATTTTTTCTTTTCCCTCCCCATGTGGCACTATTCATCATGAGCTCATGAAACCTCAGAAACTCTAAAAACCCAAAGTCTAAAAATTGGACTTCGGGTTTCAAACTTCTTTCTCCTTTTTCTGCACTTCTTTCTACCGAGTCCCCGAATTTGACCTTAGCCTACCTTCGAATGACCCCACCTCTGAAGTCCACAATTCGGACTTCAGAGCTTCTTCATTTCCCAAAATCCCCCCGCAATGTGTTCATCCTGTTTCATTGACTTGCTTGGCTTGAGCCTAAAATGTGAGATCCATGGCCAAATCGATCCTCCTATTTTCTCTGTGTGAGGTCATGTTTGTTTAATTTTGCTTGAGGGGTAAAATTGGATAGCAATATTATCAATAATTTTTGCATTATGTAATGTTTGCTATGTTTTGAAGAAGATATAAAAACAATGAAAAAGGAGTAAGATATTTTCAACCACCACACCCACAATTTGAATTAGGTCAAAGATCACCTCCATGTAAATAAGTCTATTTTTAGAAAAATAAAGGGAAAAAATAAAACATAAAATGAAGATGATCTTTTCAAACCCATCAAATCAAATATATAGATTAAATTCCAAGGAATTCCCATGTAGTTGAGACACGTTTATATTTTCTAATATCGCCTAGAAGGGATTCAAAATTCATGTTGACGAAGATATACAAGAGTGAATTCATTATAATAACAAAATTTCTATAGAGAACTTCATTAATTTATTTAACTATGGATTCTTAAGGTGATTTATTTCATTGTTATACGCTTCCTAGATATTAACATAATAATTTGCAAACAAGGAATTCCAATCATACATCATGACTTGTGGCAAAAGAAGCAATAGTTATATATTAATACTTAACACATTAAAGACTTTCTAAATTATGATTTTTTCATTTGTGCCGGTTAGAGTAGGTATTTACCTTAGCTCATGTTCACCTAGGTACATTATTGTTTTTATCCTCACCCACTTATGTGTGTGGATATTTCTTTTCATTTATTTAGATACTAGGAGATATTATCTAGTTGTTATGTATAGTTCTTTCCTTGATCTATGGTATTGACTAGTTCTTTCCTAGATCTATGGTATTAACTAGATCCTTGATGTCTAGTTCTCTCATAAATCTATGGACTTGACTAGTTATTTGATGACTAGTTCTTTCCATGATTTATGGCTTGATCTACGACCTTGACTAGTTCTTAGATTGTTATTCCTTGCCTATATAAGCAAGGCCCATTCTCATTATATTTCATTGAGTTCCATAATAATATATGATATTGCTGCTCATTTGTTTGCAAAGGTTTATGTAAAGTTATTCTGGTGAATTACTTTCATCTTATTGATCGTGATGTTTGATTAGCATCTGTGTTCTTGGCTTGGCATGATCTGGTTATCGTTCCTTTTAGTGCCTTGCATTGTATTTTTCTAGATAGTAAGAATTAGTATTATTCAAAATTATAGATAGAAATGAAAATTTGTAATAAATATTAACATATAACAATTAAACAATTATTGGAAGACAATAAGTCATCGATCTCGTGGATATCTTGTGAATTGGTAACCCCTGACATTAGCACCTCATACAAACCGCCTAGTTTTCCTTGGGCTTATTATTGCATTGTCTACATAGGGTGTTTATGTATACTATATTTAAATAATGGTTATTAATAAAATTTAGGAACTTTCAATTAAAAATTAAGAAGTCGAAGAACATTTAGGAATAGGTTAGTTGGAGTTTAAATTTATAAATATTCTTCTTAAACAATTTTTTACTCCTCTTTCTTATTTTTAGGCTATTACGATATCTACTTATCAATCAAGTGTAACACCTCATTGTTTAAAGGATGCAAAGTGGAATATGAAGGTTCAGTAACAATATCAAGCATAAATGTTTGTTTTATTTCCTTTTGTACTAAACAAAGTTTAGATGTGAGATTACAACCACAACTTAGTATAGTACAATATTTTATTTAGTTTTATTTTTCTAGGGAAGGTTTTTCTCTCACTCATATGTTCTCCCAATTTTAATATTGTATATTGAGGTTGGATTCCTTCCCATATTAAAAATTTAAAATATGTATACCATATATGTGATATAGTATTCTTATATTCAATTTTAACTTTTGTTATCACTCTATATTTTTCAATTTTTTTAAATTTATCATCACAATTTTTCTAACAAATATGTATTAATGTTATAATACACCACTCTATTAAGTGTTAATTTCAATTCTATTAATGATTGATATTATAATGTGTCAATTCTATTAAACATATTGTTGATGGGTCTGGGTGGAGTGGTAAAGTCGAATGGTTGTCAGATCCAACTCCACCCAAAGTTCAAATCCCATTTAGGCATGATCCCCGTTTGGGGTGGAAATTTCTGAGATGGCATGAATGGCAGGATAATTTAACAGAGGTGGATTTTGGTTTGAGATTTCTGTGCTAGAAGTGTGTTCATATGCAAAGTGGATCTAGTTCGTTAATTGTTGAGATTAAATGTTATATCTTGGTGAATGTACTTGTTATCCAATTTTTCCCCTCAGAAAAATTGGACAAACAAGAGCTTTCATGCACAGAAAATAGAGGAGTTGTTTCAGTCATGGAGGCTTGCATTTTAGATTTGGGAAAATGTGGTTAAAACAAGTCAAGCATATAACAAAGAAGCTTAGAGCTCGGGCTATTTTGAAGAATCAAGAAGAAGTCTGAAGTCTGAAATTTTGGGCTTCGAAGGTGGAGATTTTCGGAGATCTCAGCGAACAAAAATGTCTAAACTCTGAAAGTCCAAAATTTTGGACTTTCAGGTTTTGGTTTGGAGATCTTAGAGCGTGAAGTTGAAAAAATGAAAGGAAAAGTTCGAAACCTGAACTCTAAAAGTCCAAAATTTTGGACTTTCGGGTTTTTCGAGGATATCGAGAGAAAAATCTTGAAATCTGAAATTCCAAAATTCCAAAATTTCAAACTTTTGGGTTTTGGAGTTTCAAGGTGCGAGATTCAGTGGTTTTGGATGTCTCGTGATGAAATCGGAAAAATGAATGGAAATGTCTGAAATCATGAAAATCTGAATCTCGAAGGGTTTAGATTTCGGAAGTCAACACAAGTTTTGAGGTCAACGCGGTGGCAACTTTGGGTTTCAAAGTTTCGTAACTTCAGTGTTTGTGGTTTGGAAAAGGTCCGAAAAGGAAAAATATTTGAAAGTTTGAATTTTCAGACTTTCGGAGGTTCAGGTTCGAGTTTCGAACTCTCAGCCTCAAAATGCAAAAAAATCAACTCAATGTCTGAAATCCCAAATTCCAAAAGCTCGAATTTTCAGACTTACAGACTTTCAGGTTTCAGAGTTTGAAACTCTCACCCGCCATTTTACATAATGACACCTCGACCTTCAGATGGCTATAAACTTTGACTGGGAGCTCGAATTTGCACAAGAAATGACTTTTTGGAAACCTCTTGGTGTCTGCTACACAACTACCTATGGATATATTTAAATTAGTGAGACTAAGTTAGTCAAAATGAAAATACTAGTTCGCCATTTTTTGAGGTGTCCTAGGTTTCTCACCTACCACCATAATGAGGTATGGGCTTCCTTTCTTGCCCAACAAGAAAGAATATGTGGAGGCATGGTTTTTTTCATGGAACCCATCATTTTTTTAGAAGAATTCAATGTAATTTTTGGTGGTTCAAGCGAGAGTTTGAATTCTTCTCTTCCCCCTTCTCTTTCATTCTTCCTATATATTGTAAGGAGGGGCATTTTCTAAAAGGTTGGACATTTTGGTTTTGCACCCTCCCTTCTTCTCTTTCTAAAAGTGGATTTGTGGAGTTCAAAACCCACCTTAAAACTGTAATGTAAATTTTGCCTCTCGACCATCAGAGGTAATCGTATCAAATTCGTGGAGCAATAATACATGTCTATGGATGATTTTCAACCCTCTCTTGTGTTCATTGTTTTCATCTGATCTCTCATTACAGTATTGGTTATCGTGCATGGTAGTTGTATTACATTTTAATGGTTTGTGTTTAATGGAAAATAAGGTGTTCAACATTCCTTTGGTGCATCACCTTTGTTAGTTTAGACTTATTTTCTTGCATCTTCTTAACCTTGTCTCCTTGGACAAGTTAGAGTAGGTTTTAGAGTAGATCCTCTACAAATTGTATGTGTGCACCTGAATAGAGGAATAGGAATCGACCTTCATCCGAGAACTTTTCCGATTTCAAAGTCCCACACTTTGGGAAAAGCTCCATGTTATTCAATCACACTGAGAGTCTCAACCCATGAGTTGAAGACATTTAGGGGTGCTATGATTACTCATCAACAATACTTTGGTTCATAGCTCCGGTAGTAAAAAAATTTAACTATCTAAAAAAATAATTAAAAAAATCTATTAAACATATTTAATGGTAAGAAATTAAATTCCTTTATGGAATCATCTACATTACATAAATTTCCTAAATAAAAATGGGGATAAAAATTTATAGCTTAATTATAACGATTAAAATTAATGACTATTGATGGAACTTTGATGTAAACGCTACGAGTAAATCTACTCACTACTCATCAAAAATAGAAAACATATCAAATATTACATTAATTATTCTAAAAGTATTTGGAGCTAAGTAAATAAATAATGATAAAGTTTGGAAAACTTTAGATGAGGATAAGTGGTGCGATGATGATTGAAAGTGGCCCAAATAGAAAAATCATGACACATGTTATAGATTCTACACATTTCTTTGATGTATATTATCAATTTTTTTTTCTTATTTCCTATTTAGGCCTAGAAATTGACCGGTTGTAGGCCATTTTTGTGATATTAGCCATACATTATTGGTAAAAATAATTGGTAATCGTAGAGAATGATAGGGAGAAAATTTATAAAACAATCAATTTTTAAATAATCCTCTATAAATATAGAAATCTATAAGAAGAAATCATAAAAATACATAGAAAAATTTGGAATTTACAAATAAGAGTAAGAACTAGACCGCCAACAAAATTTGAATTCACAAGAAGTGATAATTTGAAATTCCATACATGTTTCCAATTACATTCTCATCCAATTTTAGATAAATAAAACACATTTAATTATTTATTTAGTGTTGAAACATCAACACTATATGATGATATGGATATAGTTATTACATCATGATGTTTACATGACTATTACATCACATGTTTACATGGATTTTATTATTAGGCAAAATTAGTGGATGGTTACATAAATTTAGTCAACAATATTAATTATTGTAGATGGTTTACAAGTTTCAGTCAGCAAGACCAATTTCTAGTATGGTTCACATGCTTCACTCAACAAGCCCAACTTTTGTAGATGGCTTATAGGTTTCACATAACATGCCCAATTTATAATGTTTTTTTATATTCAGTTACTCTTCCCTCACATATAGTGCTATTAAAGAAAAAGTGCAACCATTTCATGCATATTAACTATTCATTTAATTTTTACCTTGCATACAACATTAGAGGAAATCATGGGTACAATTTTCATGTTTTTACTTTTTAGTTTATGTTGTTTTCTAATTTTATATTAGCATCATCGATATCATCTTTAGTACCACTGTGGATCGCTCAAGACTAATCTCTGCAAGATTTTATGTGAATGTATCCCAAGAAAAACATATCCTCATTTCCTTAAGATTCGGAGCCTGGGAAAAAGCATTGGAGTATGAATCCTCCCTTGTTTTTTTGACAAGTGTAAGAATATAGGTCACAGTGCAGAAGATTGCAGGGACCCTTTTTCAATAATGGGAAATGAGAATTGAGGATATCGGCTCTATTGGTCTGGAGCCTCTTCCCAAAACGGAACCAGTTTTTCAGTCCTGTGCGGGATCCGCATTTTGCTGTGTGACTACTGTTGTCAGATCTTTCATTCTCAGGCACACTTTCTCCCATGTTGGCGGTGGTCACTACTCCCGCATTGGTTCGTTTAGGAAGTTTGGGTGTTGTGGAAGAGGTAGCTGGGTTGGTGTTGGCAGAGGAAGCTCGAAGTATGGATCATACATGACTGGTGAGTAAAAAGGAGTGTTGGTGCTAGATGGCACACCTATTCTAGGCGTCCGTCACACAACCCAACAGTCTAAAATCTCAGACTCGGACCAGGTGGTGACCCACAACAGATTAAGAAAGATTATTGAAATTAATGATCAATCGAACACAAATTTGTTTATGACAAAGGATGGAGAATCATGGGGAACCCCTCAAGGAGTTCTGGAAGTTGTGCTAAATATAGGAAAAAAATTGGGGCCAAAACCCAAAAACCAGCTCCTAGCAATTCTGAGGGTCTTAAAATGATCGAGTTCTCGGAGGGATCTAGCTATAACGAGTTTGTCGAAAGACTTATGGACCCATCAAATTTATTGGTAATTTCTTTGGAGGAGGAAGATGATTAGACCCATGTCACGACAAGGAAATATAAATGTATCGGTTCTCATCTTTCTGGTGGACCTTCTTGGCACTTTTAGTTTGGTGTTAATGCCTCGGTGGAAAGTCGTGTAATTATAATTTCATTCCATGAAATCCACTTTCCTTCTCTTTTTCTTCTTAGTGCTACTAGGCAAAGGCCTCCTTATCTCTCTTTATGTTCATGGTTTTATCGGGGATTTCGGTCTTCTATTTCGGGTAGGGTCCAGGAAAAAATCCTATGTTTATCCTTTATTTAAAAAAATATTGGACTTTAATATACATTTTCCATGTGGTACACATGTTCACATATACCAATATACATTTTGAAGGACAAGGGAACTCACAAATTCCAAAGATAGTGCATGATTTATCCTCATGAGAGGTTGATGTTTCATTAATATTTTAACCAAGAAAATTTCAATTACTAGATTAAATGGTGGGAAATATAGATACCCAATTCTATAGAAAAAGAGGAACATAATATATAAGAAAGATTCGTTGATAGTTTTTTAGCTAAAATAGATCATCTTCTAGTGTAATCTAATTCTATAGGAGCAATAAAATGACCGAATAAATGAACAAATAAAATATAACAAATATACCCAAGCAAAGTAATTTAGAGAATGTGAAACCCTAGTTTGCAAGCATAAGGGTGAGAAAAGCCTTAGGTGATTCGATGTTATCGCCGATTGTGTCGCAAGTGGAGATCAGATGAACATGAGGAGGAAACGATCACACTGAGGCATGATAAAGTACAAACCGAGCTATCCGACCGGGACTAAGGCACCTAGAAAGGGATAGGGGCACTCATGGCCCATGGGCACCTCGGTCCGATATTGGATGCCATGGATCGTGGAAATGACTAGAAAACCTCTTCCGGAGTGTCTCTGGATGTTCTCTTCTGTTGCACTAATGTCGCTAAACTGAACCTGATGTTGCTTTGTGAATAGGAGATGGAAGAATCACCCGCAAAACCCGAGATAAAGCATGAAAACCCTAAAAAAAAAAATGCATACGAAGGAGTCGAATGTCCTCAACTTCCAAATTGATGGACTTAAGATCGAGCGCTGAACTACATCTCAAACCCAATGTAGTTATAGGTGTGTGTGTGTGTGTGTGTGTGTGTGTGTGTGTAAATTGTGCCCTAGGTTGCTCTTGTGCTAGTCGCACTTTGTGAAGTAGCAAGAAATAAACTATATGTAGAATGTAGTAAATGTGTGCATGGAAACAATAGACTCCCCTCCTATGAAGTGTGATGCAAATGAACCATCCTTGTGTGCCTTGTGATGGAGCTAGATGGATGCAAATATAGCTTTAGATTCCTTTGATGGATGTAACTCTAGATGGTGATAGTAGATGCTTAGTGTTTGGTCCCTCATTATGGTCACATAACTTTATATTTATATGGTTATCTTGTTCTAATTTCGTAATTAAACAAAAAATGCCGACCACCAAAAATAAGAAGCTCAAATGGCTAGAAAGTGCCCAAAAAGTGAGAGGAAAGTGTAAAAGGATCGGGGTGTCCCACAGGAACTAGGCGCATAGGGTGCCCCAATCTGGTTGGACGCCTTAGTCGAAATAAGAAAAATACAAAATGATAATATAGACTGGGCAAGTGTAGGTGCAAGATAAAAAATAAGACAACAAATAATGTAAAAATGGCCAAAGACATGGGTTAATTATTACTTTTTTCACTCAAGAACGATATGAATAATAGTATGAGACCGGGAATAAATAATGACTCAAAGTGCATTATTTTGTGTCTACATTTGCCCCCATATTTTTGGTGAGCGGAAAGCTTGGCAACATAAAGTAGATAGAGATCCGCACACTGATATCCATGTATATGATGTAGAATGCATGTTGAAGTACTAGACAAAATGTATAATGAAAAATATGGAGCATGGAGACTAAAGATGAAAAAGTGTAAAAAAGTGATGAGAGTGAACCTAGGGCAGAAGTGCATGTGTAAATGCCAATGTGTGTAGTGTACCTGCATGGTTAGTACCGTGTGTGATGTACCCGCCATGTGTGTGTTGTTGTTGATTGTTTTCTTCCCATATGGATGGAATTGCAAAAGAGAAGATGATCAAGTAGTCAAATACGCATGTATATGTGTAAAAAACATGTATATATGTAAAGAAACATGTGAAAATAGTATGAAAATGACAATGAAAAAGGAACATGTGCACCTGATCCGTGATGAGACAAAAGGGTGTAGAAAATATATCTTGTAACTATCGGTGAAGTGCGATTTTTGGGAGATCTCATGCCACTGTGGCTAAAGAAGTGTAGGGAGAAAGTTGTGTTATTCTCTAACATGTAATTGCTTCCTTAAGAATATATAAAGAGATTTCTATACTACCTCGGGTTTTTTGAGTGATTTGACGCCACTAGATGAGGAAGTGTAGGGAGGAAAGTATGATGTTCCTCCAACATGTAATTTCTCCCTAGAATGCTAAGGACAATATTCCTTGTAAAATCCATTGTGTATGGGGTTCGTAGACTGGTCTAAACCCACTCATTATATAACCCACTGTGTCTTGGATGAAAAATGTAAAATGAACTATACCAGTACTATGTTATGTAGTGTGTAAACCCAAATGATGCCCCCCTCTTTGGGGCACATGAGACGTCACAGATAGGAGTATGTAGCCCCAAATTTAGGATCGACTGTAAATTGTAACTTTTCCCTATAGGGGGAAGGGAATGCGCTTGTTAGAAACCAAGACACACGAAAACAAGTGGTAAAAGACAAACAAACATGCATGTAGAAGATAAGTATAATCTAGAAAGATAATGTGTTTAAGCTAGAATGTAAGTAAACACGTAATAATCCAATCATAGACCACAAAAATTGGGTTCAGAACATGGGACACCACTCACGGTGTTGTAAAAATTCAAGGCCATAGTGGATGTATACAAACAAATAAGTGTGCACACCAAAAAAGGGTAAAGCCCATAAACAAGAGAAAATAATAGCAATCAATGTAACAAACAAGTATGGAAGTAAATATCACTGCATAACAAAAGATGCACATGAAGCACCCATTAGCATGTTAAAAAAATAACAAGTATGTCAAATCATATATAACCTGATAATGGAAAGTGCTAAGTACAAAATGAAACAATAACACCTATAGGGGATGAATGTGGATTCCCCCAGAAGATAGTGCAAAAAACATTGATGATGCATGTAGAAGATTTGTATCTTCGATCGTAACTAGAAAATGAAGTGAACATGCATGTTTGTATGGTATAGGTAATGACATACATGAGATTTATATCTAACATGTGTAGTAAAATGAACATGTAAGAGAAGTGCAAAAAGAGTAAATGCAACCATAAAATGTAGTATGTTGTGGATGGATGGAATGAAATGCACTTTGGATGATAGAAGCCACGTGCCCCGAGTAAATGGAGTTGAATGTAGTGATGTTCATTTAGTATGCCCCTCAAAATTTAAAATGAACCAAAACAAGAGTGTTTCATTAGGAAATGGTCAAACTATGTTTTGTGTCTATTGTGATGAGTATGTGGTGATGAAATGCGACATAGAGATGAAATGTACATGAATCTTGTAGCCTAAGCATGTATCACGACAAGATGAATAAAATGAGTGGTGATTTATCCTAAATCGTATACCACTAAACAATGGAAGTGAATGTGATGATGTATCATAGGATGAGGTGATAGAAGAAGTGACCCTATAGCCTTAAACGATATCACTAATCCTAGGAATGACGTATGAGAAAAAGAAGATTGAATGATGAACGTGTGAGCATGATGTGGACCATTTGTGTTTTATACCCTCAATAGTCTAGTATGGACTAAGAGACTAGAGTGCGTCATTGGGTAGCGAGTGTAACGTGTAGAAGTGATTATGTAAAATTCATACTATTTGTGGTAGGATGAACAATATGTAATGCAATATGTGTAGATGACCTAAAATGTGTAGATTATGTAAGACCATGTGATAATATGATATGCCTAAGGTGTAATGATTACTACATCGTGTGTGAGGTTCATGTGTAGAGAATGCCCTCAATAGTCAAGTGAACCAAGCACAAGAGTGTGTCATCGGGTAATGACTATATTAATATGTAGATGAATATGTGTATGCTAAGATTTTAGTGTATGGCGACGTGGGTGTTAGACATGGGTCACTAGGGGGTGTGAATGTAATGCCCCCTAAGTGTGTGATGAGGAATATGATCATGTGACATTGTTGAGGACATCATCATTATCGTGATTAAATCCTATGGAGAAACAATGAATATGTGATAAGTAAGAGAATGAGGTGGGTCATACGAGAGAACCATTGCACATGGCGTAGGGTGTAGATTCTCATTACATATTCCTCATCAATAAAGGGTACTGGTGGATAGTCGTGTGTGTACCAACGAGAAAGATTCATAGCATAAGTAGGAGATGCATCATTAGTGATGGAGACATTTCCAAATAACATAGAAAATATAAGAGAAGTGTGGTTCATATCTATGGTAACACCAATATAGTCAATCCAAGATTTCCCAAGTGTCAATGGAGAAGTGCGAGGGGCACATGAAGTGAAGATCGTAAAATGAAACACACGAAAGCCATAGGCAGCCGTAATGTGACAATAACCATGATACAAATGAGGTGAGTGAATTAGTGGTAAGATGTCATTAAACGTTAAGCCAATCCTAGTTAAGCCCTCATGTGTGAAAATAGTATCTAAATAAGTATGATCGACTAGGATGTTATTCTTAAAGGATTTTTTGATTAATACGTGTATGTGAAAGGGGGGGGGGAATGCAGATTATGTAGGAAGAAATGAAACAATGTCTAAAGTGTTGAAAAACCCCTGATAAAGTATCAAAACATTAGTAGAGGGAGCTATTTTAAATTTTTATTCTCCCTGAGCCATTATCCACAAATGTTTCCTCGAAATAGGATTCATCGACATGTATAGGAGTAAAACTAATTTGGCCTAATGCTTCATTAGTAAGTTCGACAACATCAACTTCGTCATCAAAATCCTCATAATCATCTATGTTATGTTGTATAGCTTTCTTGAGTATGTTGGTAGGCATTGTACTAGGTGGAGGAATGGAAGGTACCTCGGTAGGTGGAGAAGAAGTGCTGATAGGAGCTGATACAAGAGGTGAAATAATTGTCGTAGTGTGAGTAGAAATAGTTGGAGTATTTGGAGTGCAGATGAAGATGGTGGGGTGCTAGATTGACCAATGTCATATGTGTCAATACTACCATATGGAATGGGTTCAGGTGGAGGAATATGCATACCAATAAAAGGATTTATGCGACAAAACTTGAATGGTTCAAGATCAACAATAATAGTATGTTCATAACCATCATGCAAAAAATTGACACATTGGTGAATAGTAGATGAAACTACTTGCATTACATGAATCCATGATCTACCTAGAAATAGATTGAATTGAAATGAGGCATATATAACATAGAAGTTAGTGAGAATAGTCTTAGGCCCAACCTGGATGTGTAATGAAATAGTCCCTAAACATGTGTGAGTGGTAGAGTCATAACCTCATATGATAGTAGAATTCTTAGAAATGAGATTATCGCTAATACCCAATTGTTTTAAAAGAGAATAAACACATAGGTTGACAACTAATCCATTATCAATAAGTACTCATTTAATGCAAGTGGTGCTAATGATGACAATAATGAGAAAGGGTGCACATGGATTACTTTTAGCAAAAGGTGATAGATCCTCATCAGTGAAGGATATAACATGTGGTAGATTTCGAAGAGACTGTATGAGGTGTGTAAAGGATACCACAGAGTTATCACTTTCTATATGAATGACACACAAAGGGTTACTTATAATGTTTCAAAAAATTTAGGTGCATTACATAACAAGTCATAAAGAGAAATCTTAGTGGGTGTATTCTTAAGTTGTTCGATGATGTCATAGCCCTTAGGAGCAACAAGAGAAGCCACCGAAGTGATGAGTTGAGTAATAGAAATGGGTGGATCCGTAGGAGGATGAGTATGATGAGTAATTACTACATTGATGGAAGGATCAACCGTAGCTGTAATAAACCGAGGGGATGTTGAGTACACACTTGCATAAAATCAATAGCAGTAGTGACTATACCAGAGATATTAGTAGGTGCAAAAGTAGGATAAGATGATTGAGCCATGAATTGATAGGTGAAGCCATAATCGTAAGAAAGCGTGGGATCATTCAAGTTCACCAAAATGATTAAATAAAATAATAATATTCTAGTGTAATCTAATTTTATAGAGCATAGAAATGACCAAATAAAATATGATAAATATACACAAGAAAACTAAACTAGAGAATATGAAACCCTAGTGTGCAAGAAGGGTTAAGAAAATCCTTAGCTGATTGTGCGAGTAGTGGATACCAGATGAACATAAGGAGGAAATGAACACACCAAGGTCCGAGAAATTACAGATCCGAGCTATTGATCGAATAGGGCACACGGAAGGGATAGGGTTTTCTCGTGGGTTCCTTGGTTTGAGATCTAGGCGCCTTGGTATGTGGAAATGACCGAATATATCCTCTAGAGTGTCTCTGGATGTTTACCTCGTGTTCACTTCATGTTGCACTAATGTCACCGAACTACAATGGATGATGCCGTTGTGAATAGGAGATTGAAGAATCACTTGTAAAACCCCGCACAAATCATCAAAAATATAAAAATAAAGATGCATATGAAGGGTTTAGATCTGTCCTCGCCTACCAAATTGATGGACTTATCATGAGTGTTCGCACTACATCTCAGACTCCAATGTAGTTCTAGGTGTGTGTGTGCACATCTTACCCTAAGTTTCTCTTGTGCCAGTCACACTTTGTGAAGTAGCAAGAAAATAAGTAGATGAAGAATATAGTAAATGTGTTCATGGTTTTGTGTTCTTGGTTGAAGAATATAGATGAAGAATGAAGAATAGATGAAGAAGTAGTGAGAAAATAAAGAGAAAATAAATAGATGAAGAATATACTTACAATAGACTCCTCCCATGAAGTGTGATGCAGATGAACTAGCCTTATGTGCCTTGTGATGGAGCTAGATGGATGCAAATGTAGATTTATATGCCTTTTATGGATGCAACTCTAGATGGTGATAAGCAGATGCCTTTTTGCTTGGTCCCTTATAATGGTCACATAACTTCATATTTATATGGTTCTCTTGTTCTAATTTCATAATTAACCCCGAAAAGGCCGACCTCTAAAAATATAAGAAGCTCAAACGACTAGAAATTGCCCAAAAAGTGAGAGAAAAGTGTAAAGAGGATCAGATCTCTCTAGAGGGGACTAGGCACCTCACGGTGCCTGGGTCATGGCTACTGGGTGCCCCTGGTTATAAATAGGAAAAACACAAAACTACAATACATACTTGAGCAAGTGCAGAAAGTGCAAGATTGAAAATACGACAACAAGAAATGTAAAAATGGCCAAAGACATGGGTTAATTATTACTCTTTTCACCGAATAAATATGAAAAGTAAGATGAGACCAGAATAAATAATTACTAAAAGTGCATGATTTTGTGTCTAAAATAATGAATAATGATGAATCCAACCAAGAAGGGAAAATTTACCCTAGAAACATTTTCTAGGATAGGATTTTTTTATAACAAAATTACACTCCTATATTTTTACAATAGTTTAATAATAGATTGAACATTGTTCGACACATTTACATATGGACATCGTTTCTTCTCAATCTAAATCATGTGTAATTCACTTTAACATTTTTTTATAAAATTTCTATTTAGCTCATTTATGCTAGTGTGATTTACCATCTTTTATTTGAATATGATTTTAAGATACAAATGTTTGATGTTTTCATTGTGTTATGATCTTATTTCATAAAAACAAAATTGTTTAATATCTTACTTATATTATCCCTAATTTTAGCATTATATAATGTTTCATATGTTTTGAAGAATATATACAAAGAATAAAAAGGAGGAAAATATTTTCAACCACCACACCCACAATTTGAATCAAAGTGGAAATATCACCTCCATGTAATTAAGTCTATTTTTAGAAAAATAAAGGAAAAAGATAAAACATAAAATGAAGATGATCTTTCTAAATCCATCAAATCAAATATTTAGATTAAAATCCAAGGAATTCCCACCGATTGAGATAATTTTCTAATTTTCCAATATCATCTAGAAAGGATTCAAAAATTCATGTTGATGAAGATATACAAGAGTGAATTCATTCTAATAACAACATTTCTATAAAGAACTTCAATGTTTTTTTCGACTCTAGATTCTTAATGTCTTTTCTTTCATTGATATATGATCCCGCAAATTAAAATAATAATTTGCAAAGAAGGAATATTAATCATTTATCATGAATTATGACAAAGGAATGAATAATTATGTAATAATATTTAACACATTAGCTACCCCAACCCTAACCCTATTTGCTATGGTGATGACGCCCTGGTTTGGGCAGAGGATGCGATGGAAGGGTCTTACGTGGTATCGGAGTGGTTGGTTTTGGGGTCCTCTTAACCTTGGAAAAAGGAAAGGAGAAGGAGAAACCCGGGCCGATGATGGCTCTACACACCCAAACACAACGGTGTCGTGGCTTGTTCATCCCACAGTGTCCATGCTCAACCGCCACGAATGGATTTTTCCAAGATTGTTGGTCTTCTCGTGGGTGGCACAGACTTAGGGGAAATGGATTAGACCCTTCCCCATCCCCTGCTTGGGATTTCATGCAGGTAACCCCGACGACTCTACTAGAATGATTGGTGGTGGGTTTGGCGTCGGATATGTTTTAGTTCAACCTCGGACTAGACCCTCGTACAAGTTGTGCATGGTGGAGATCCCCCTTTTGGCGATACTACTAGTTATTTTCATAGGGATTTGAGTCAAAAGGATGTGACCTCTATGGGTGTTTCCCTATTTTAGTCAATCATGCCGAAACCAAATCCTTTAGACAAGTTCTATAAGGTAAAGTCGATGCAGACACAAGGAAATGCCAAGCAGACTTCTAAGCCTATGGATTTAGCCAAATATACCCCCTCCATTAGTTTTGGAGAAGAGGTTGGGCAATCTGAACCTTTTTTCATGAAAAACGATCTGATATGCAGATTCAACAATTTTTTCTAGGTCTTCCCTCTCTTCATGACTGGATGTCAAGCCATTAGAGACCTATCACTGGAAGGTAGGTTACATATTTACCCTACCTCACGTGGATTTTTCATTGTTGTTTTTGGTTAAACCTTAGATAGGGATTTTATTTTTGGAAAATTTTGAGACTTCTAATCCCATTTGATACTTATGAAACTATGGTTCCCTTTGTTCAACCCAGTTTCTGATTCTTTCCAAGTCAAGCCGATTTGGATTCGTTTGCCTTATCTACCCCTCCAATTTTGGTAGGAGAGTTGCTTAACCTCTATAGGTAACACATTAGGAAAATGTTTGGCTATTGACCCAAATAATGAGGATTTTGAGCACACTACATATGCCCAAATATTGGTTGATATGGATGGTTCTCAGTATAGTTTCCACCGCCATCGATCTCAAGGTTGAACATAGAATTTGGACCCAAAACTTGGAATACAAAGGGTTTCCTTTAGTTTTCAAACATTTTTTTCTCTTTGTCATGTTGATTTTTAATGTCATAAGGATAGAAAATATGTTAAAAGTAGAAGCTCTTGGTGGAAGAACTTTAATCCTAGCCTCTTGGTTGTGAAGAAGTCTGTTAGATAGTGATTCAGATGTTGAGTTAGAAAAAAAAGAGGGGATTCCTTCTAGCCAGAATGAAACATTGCAAAAATATCCTAAGATTTCTTTGGTTTTGATGGAATTAAAAAAGGGAACATGTTCCCTTCCCCTTGATTCATCAAAGAATCAAAACCCCAAGGAGAATATAGAAGTTATGATTCTAATCCATAGTGAAAATGTTAATCTGAATATTGAAAAGGTTTGGACAGTTGTGGCTTGAAAAAATAAAGCCCCCCCTTAAGATACAATTAAGATTCAATACAAAGGGTCTCAAAGATGTGATCTTCTTGTGCTACTAGTTTGAATGTGCTTTGTTGGTTTGAAAGGGTTCTAGTTTTTGTTTGTTTCTCGCCGCTAAGAGAGGATGCCTCATTTCTTAATTGATACATCTTTTTATCAATTCCATGTATGGGGTAAGGTCCCCTTAACCCTTATTTACCTATAATTAAAAAAATATTTAACACATTAAAAGCTTGTTGAACTAGGATTTTTTCATTTATAACTTGCATTGTATTTCTATGGATAATAAGAATTAGTACTATTCAAAATTATAGATAGAAATGATAATTTGTAATAAATATTAATATATAACAACTAAAAAAATATTGGTAGATAATAAGTCATCGATATCATGGATATCTTGCAAATTGGTAACCCCTCAGACATTGACATCCTAAAAACCACCTAGTTTCTCGAGGGCCTAATATGAGATTGTCTACATAGGGTGTTTATGTATACTATCTTTAAATAATAGTTATTAAAAACAATTATGAACTTTCAATTAAAATTAAGAAGGAAGGTGATGATTATTTTGGAATATATTAGTTGGAGTTGAAATTTCGAAACTTCTTCTTAAACAATTTCTCACTCCTCTTCCTTATTTTTGGGCTATTACGATCTCTACTTATTAATCAACCTGTGACACCACATTGTTTAAAATACGTAGTGGAATATGAAATTTGGGGTAACAACATCATCTATAAAGGTTTGTTTTGTTGTCTTTTTGTGTTAAATATAGGTTATATGTGAGAATACAACCACATGTTAGTATCGTATAATATTTTCTTTAGTTTTAATTTTCTAGAAAGGTTTTTATCTCACTCATAGTTTCTCCCGATTTTGATATTTTATGTTGACATTGAATTCCTTCCCAACTTCAAAATTTAGTATGTATACCATATATGTGATATATTATTCTTATATTTATTTTTATTTTTTTATCATCAATTTATATTTTTACATTTTATTTTTATTATTTAATTCATCATCACAATTTTTCTAACAAATACATTAATATTATTACGCCAAGAGGCATTCCTATAGGACAACCAAGACTCAGAATGGCATGAATGGTTCATTTTTTTGGGCGACATAAAAATTAAATTATGAACCAACACAATGTTTAATAAAAAAATTTATGAATCGAGACAATTGTTGGATTGTTTAGAAAATCTATAAATAACACAAATCAATATTCGAAAAATCAAAATTTGAAATAACATATCAATCCTTGGAATAAATAGGTGAAAGAGGAGAAAGTAAAAATTGATCAATCCTGGAGCAAATAAGAGAGAGAGAAACAAAATAACAAATTGATTCTTTGGAGTAAATAACAGAACAAAAAAGTAGAACAAATCTCCCACGAACCTTTATTATATATATTAAAAAACAAAAATAAAAAACATAAAAAACACCGCTATTACCTCCATTTTCCTCTCGTGGATCGTATTTCCTTGGTGGTTATTTTACACCACTAATTTTAAGACAATTGTTTGCGAGAGTTCCGTTTAACATTTTCCCCTACCTGTCCTGTGATGCGGGAACATAACTTGTAGAGACCATAACTTTTGGTTCGACCATTGGATCGTCTTAAAATTTTACAGGGATGGTAGATATAAATTAGTATTATCATACGATCAACTTTTCTTGTAAGGTTGTGGCCATTTCGACACATTTTTAGGCCCATATTCCTTCATTGAATGGCCTGAAATTGTCTATGAACATTTTTTTTCTTTTGACTGGGTCTTGAAACTTTAATAAATTTTGTTGTGCTTGCTAGAATAAGTCCAAATTTCATATTAGCCTTAATTTATGAATCGACACTTATTACATTTTGATTTTGATTACTGTTGGTTATATACATGGATATTATTATATCATTTTGGTTTAGCATGATGATTAGATTTATTGATGGATTTCGATTCATAGTATGATCGTGTGGATTTCTTAGAGAGACATTTTATATTGATGATGATGTGTTGTTGACATATTTATATCTATTTCTGACATTTGACATTTTGTCATATTGAGTAGGATTTAGTAGTGAACTAATCTTGTGATCTTATTGGTATTGATGAAATATAGAATTGAGATGTTGTTGGAATTTTAAAATAGTAACATTATTTTCCTAGATGATGATTTAATTTATGTATGGATGATTGTTGATTTATATGCATATATTTTACCTTGGATGTTTTGATGCCATGAGGCCGAAGGAGGTATTGTGTGTTTTGCAGGCATTTATATCACAACAATCAAAGGGGGATTGGAGACCAACCACATCGGAATGCTAGATGGATTCAACAATGGTCACCATGGAAATGTGTGTTATGTTGTGTGTGTTTATTTGTTGTTAGGGGGTCCCCATGGGGGGGATTACCTCCAATTGTGACCAAGGGTTTATGTTTAGTCCTTTTTTTTTTTATTTATTTAATTTTTGGTATATGTGATTTAAATTGTGAAGTAATTTCCCTTTTATCATTATTGGGTTATGTGTCTTAATTAAGTGAACTAATAACATTATTAAGCTAAATTTTAGATGGGAAAAAATAATTCATTTATTAGATTAGATGGTTCTTTGGTTTATGTGTTGTAAGTGGAGTGTATGTGATCTTGAGTGTTGTACACTCTACCCCTTCTTGGAAATTCGGATTTGGCCTTAAGGGCCAATTTTGGAGGCTTGTGGGACAAGTTAAACTTGTCCCACACCTCTTAATTTATTATACCAACCCTACCTATGGGTTGGGGGTCAAAAATAGACCCCATGATGTGTTTTGGAAGGAAAAAGGTGAGTTTTAATTGCACTTTCTTACTTATATTTATTTCTTTGTCCTAAAGGGTATGGGTTGGAGTGGTGTGTGTAAGAGGTTTGTCATACCTCTCAACCACCCATTTATTTTCCTTGGAGTATGGGTTTGACTTGGGTGATGTGGAGTGGAGAAGAAATGATGTGGCATCCTACATGGAGCCACATCATCTCCTCCTCCTCTTTTCTATTTATTGAAATTTTTGGGAAGTAAATGGGGTTACTTACTTAGCTTTGGATCTTGGATTTTGGGAGTGCTTTCTTGTTGGAGTAGAAGGGAGCTTGGAGTTTTTTTAATTTTAAGGATTTTTGGACTTGCTTGAAAGGTGGAGCTTTACCATGGAAAGGTAGGATCTTGCACTCTTATTTTTTTTTTCTTTCTTGTATGTTATGTGTTGTATGGATTTTGTGTTCTTGCTTGAAGTGTTGGGTAGTAAATTGACCTTAGGTTGTGGTGAGATTTGGAAATGGGGATGAAATATGTTGGGAGGCATAAGAGCTTATTTGTGTGTTTAGGAGGGAGTGGGTTTTGGATGCCCCACCTTATTCTATTTTGTTATTTTGTATTTTTGTGGGAGCCATAAGAGAGAGGGAGGCATAAGAGAGAGGGAGGCATAAGAGACATAGATATGTTGTTTTGGGGAGGCATAAGAGATTTTGGGATTGATTGTGTTGTGGAGGATTTTAGAGGTGGGCATCCAAACCCTTGGGAGGCACAAGGGCACCCCATGTTCCTATCTCTACTTGGCTTATTTTAGAGCCATTGTTTGGGAAGTTGTTGTGTTTAAAATGAGTATTTTTGTGTGGTTATCTTTCTTGTGTGTTTGTTGCTTGAAAGTAAATGTGGAAGCATTGTAGAGTTTCCATGTGTTGGATCCATCCCTTATTGCCTTGTGGTTGGGGCTTGGGGGCCAATGAGAAGAATTGCTTCTTCTTCTCATTGGAGTTTTGGTTGGGTGGAGAGTGTTGCCTCTCCCCATTTTTGGTTGTTGTGATCAAGTGAAGAGAAGATGGAGCTTGGTTGGAGATTTGATTCTTGGAGCAATAATAGAAGACAAAATGTATTTCATTATAGTTTCCTTCTTGTAAAAATTCCCACTTCAAGTGGAAGATTATTGTATTGTTCTTTTAAAAGAAAAGTTGTATTGATTATTAGTTATTAAGATTGTATTGTATGTTGTGAAGGAAAGAAAAAACATTTTAGTAAAGCTAGTTTTGTTATAATGAAAAATGTTGAAAGGAAAAAACAACTTGTTATTGAGTTAAAGTTTTATTTACCTAAAACTTATTAAGGAATTTTAGATATTGGAAATTATTGTTGAAGTAGTTTCTTATTTTAAAAATATTGGAAATATTGTAAAAATCTTTGGAATGATTGTAAATTTGTAGTTTGTAAAAGAAAAGAGTTCATTCAATTTTATTGTATTACATGAAATGCATATGAGTAGTAAATAAGTTATATTTATTCATTTCTTGCATTGTTGAAAAAAGTCAAAACTTCATATGTATACTTAGATGGAAAGAACTTAAAATTTCCTTTTTCATTTTCTTGGTTGATAAAAAAATAGATTAATTTCCTAATACTAAGTGGAGAAAAGAATTAATTACTTATTTACAACTTAGACCTAGTATCCTTATTGAATGTGTAAATTATTATTAAGTTATTATAAAATTACTTATAAATCAAGTAAAATCAATATAATAATAAGTGAAATTTAGTTGGTTCCTTATAATCTTATATCAAATACTATCAAGAAATTTTAAAAGAAATTAAGTGTAAATTAAATTAATAAAATATATATTACTACCTTAGTATATTATTATTAATATTAAATATATTATTAATATTAATATTATATATTTAATATTAAGTTATTAATATATATATTAATAAATATATATATATATATATATATATATATATATATATATATATATATATATATATATATATATATATATATATATATATAATATGTATATAATAATATAAAAAAACTAAAAAATGTATTAAATTTAAAAAAAAGAAATTAAAATGTCAAACCCATGACTATGGTATTGTTTTTTGTGTAAGGGAATAGGGGGGGGGGGAGGGTCACGGACCCCACCCCCACCCCATTATCAAATGGGATGGGGGGTGGGGTTGAACCTCTACCCCCCCAACCCCAAAACATTCATTAAATAAAAAATCAAATGCCCTGTGGGCAAATAAGGAAATTCTTTCTCTCTATCCATATTTCTTTTTTCATATACTTTTCATAATTTGTCATAAACTTCAATTTTTATCATACATATATTATATATATATATATATATATATATATATATATATATATATATATATATATATATATATATATATATATAATATATATATATATATATATATATATATATATATATATATAATATATATCATATATATATATATATAATATAAATATGTAAATATATATATATATATATATATATATATATATATATATATATATATATACACACATACATATTCAAATGAAAACATATATCAAATTTAACTATATCACTAAAATGGGGCAAAACCCATAAGCCCATTTGGGAAAATCAAAGAAATATGAGCTAAATAAAATAAATAAATACTTTGAAACCCTAAATGAGGGTGTAAAAAAATAAGAAAATAAATGAGACATGTATGTCTCTCCAAAATCTTGAGATGGCCTCTAATGGCTTCCTCCTTCTCCTCCACCAATCTGCAAAAAAAAAGAGAAATAATAAGTCAAAAGAAAGAGAAAGAATCCTTTCATAAGAAAACTTAGGGTTAGTGAAATCCTTTGATCTTGTGGCCCCAAATGAATCCATCCAATGGATGGGATTCATCCCTACAAAAAGTAGGTGGGGAGTGGTTGAGTAAAATTTAAATTTTAAATTTTAAATGCATGGGTTGACTTTTTAAAGGGGTCACTTTATTTGTGTAAGGGGTGGGTTTATTCTTCTAACCCTTGTGCTAAATTAGGGACCTTGTTATTTATTTTTAAACCTAGTCACCTTGTGGGATTAAAATAACTTTAGTATTTAATTAAATAGACCCCTTTACCCATGGGATTATTTTGTTCTAGTTTGACTATAGTGGAAATCAAATTTTATCAAAATGAAATTTAGGGGAAACTAAACCAAGCCTTAGACTAACTTGGTTTATTCATAAGTATTGAGGGCATTATTATTTTATTATAATGGGATTAAATAAGGAAATTTATATTATTAATTTAAAGTAACTTAGAAACATGAATGTGACAACTGTTATTTTGAAACTTTGTGGGCATGTTTCCAAAAAAAAATTATTCCATAATTTTTCTAGCTTGCCCTAGGTTGTTCTTGGGTTTCATGGGAAAATTTTAGTGGGCGTTACACTTGGTATCAGAGCATGGGTTCAAAGCTTGGACCCTTGGGCACACTAGAAAACACGAGACATGAACATTTAACCTAGCACAAAATATTTTTTTTAAAACCTAGAAAACAACATTGTCGATAATTGTATAATATAGTAAACTTAGAAAACTTAAACAAAAACCTAGAATGATGAACTAACTCTCACCTTGGTCTATGTAGAGGGTGGACTAGATGAGGGGTTCTTACACGTAGATCTAGACTTACCACCTCTAGATCAGGTCAAGTAGTAGCCATTCTACCTCATATTTTATAGACACTTCAGGACGTCAATGCCGCATTATATGTGGAGGGTCCTTAGGAGGATGACTACTAGATAGGATAGGGAGCCATTAGTTGAGGCTGTGCATCTCCTCGACATAGTGAGGAGCATAGGGTAGAGAACTCCTACGTGTGGAGTTGGCTAGGGAAGAGTCACCAGAGGGGACATGGAGATAGATTTCAGGACACAGGGACAAGATCTTGGAGCCCTAGGTAGAGGGAGGAGCATGCAGAGAGACCTAGGGGGTCATTAGTCATCAGCGTGTAGACTATATCAGGGAGATCCTAAAGCTACCCATCTCACTATTCTAGAGATACATGTGGTTTTCAGGAAGAGGTCTGGTTAGTGAGCTTGAGCGGGTGCTTCAAGCTTTCCCATGTACTAGCAACATGAAAAGCTCGTGTTGTGATCCATCTTCTGAGGGATGGAGTAGTGTGTTGGTGGAGGAGAGAGGAGAAGAAGCTCCATGTTGACTTAGATATGGTTACCTGGGAGCTCTTTGAGGAGTGGTTCAAGAGTAGGTATTTATCTAGGAGGTTCATTCAATAGAGGATAGATGAGTTCCATGACCTCGTTAGGCATCTATGATTGTAGTTGAGTATGAGAGTCGATTTTGGACCTACTCCAGTATGTCGACTATATGCAGGATGAGCAGGTCAGATTCATAGGTTCATCAGGGGCCTGAATTTGGATTTGGGAGGTTTGGTGTGCATTCATTTCCCACATAACCTTAGTAGAGGTCATGGAGAAGGCCTATATTTTAGAGGAGACACGGGGGAAGACTTCAACAGGAGGGACAGAGTGCGGAGCCACATCAAGAGTAGATGTAGGATAATAGGTGAGGGGGTCATCTCCTCCTCCTGTGGTGGACATGGTTCTACATAATCTTCATTCAAGCCACCACAACAGCCACCTAGCAAGCAACAAAAAAGACTCGTCCACCATTCAGACCTACTCAGAGATTCGACGCTCAGAGGGGATGAAGTATGGGGCCTCCTCCTAGGGGTCCCATTAGGACACAGGTGCATCGAGAGAGCTTAGTCAGTAGGAGCTCATCAGTAGAGACCTCAGCAGTCCATAGCCGGATCATTAGGATCCATGGCAAAAACCTCTAGAGTACCGATTGGCTAGAGATGCATCTCACTGGAGAGGACCAAAAGTTGTTATGGTTGTGGTGTTGTTGGACATCATTGGAGAGAGTTCCCAAAACCCTAGTAACAAGGGTAAGGGCAGATTTTAGAGCCTATAGTTTGGTGACATGGGATGTAGCCATCGAGATCTACATGCAGTGGTCGAGAACCACCAAGATGAGCACTAGAGTACCGTGATAGAGACTACATGTAGCATTGGTGGTATTCCTACCTCTATATTGTTTGATTTTGGTTCGTCTGATTCATTTATTGCACCATCTTTAGTAGAGCATGTTGCAGGATGGTGGTAGTTAGGAAGGGTCTTAGTTGGGACATGTTGAGATGGCTTCTAGAGCCAAAAATTTCTATAGACTCCTTAGTTAAGGAGTGTGTAGTGGATTTGGGACCCTTCACCACTACCTCGGATCTTCGTATCCTTCATTGGGTTCATATGGAGTCATCTTGGGCATGGACTGG
The DNA here is from genome assembly GCA_018340775.1 of Taxus wallichiana var. yunnanensis. NCBI lineage: Eukaryota > Viridiplantae > Streptophyta > Pinopsida > Cupressales > Taxaceae > Taxus > Taxus wallichiana. Next base: position 601,186,661 of record CM031241.1, on the reverse strand, counting down.
TTGTCTACACATAGAGCTAGAGTGGATTATTACCATAAGACTATTTCATGTACAGATGATCTAGGAGTTGAGTCAGTGATAGCAGGAGTTAGGAGGCCCATTTTCCATCCACACCATCTCGCTATGCAGCTTAAGTGGTGTGTGATGAGGTTTCTAGATGTATGTTGTTATGGTTAGTGATAGATCTGAGGATGAGTCTAGTGGCCATCTCTTGATGACCATCACATCTTGAGAGAGTTTTTGATGTTTTCTAGGGAGCTACTACGGGGTTACCTCCCCCACGTGAGATAGATTTTCACATAGATTTGGTTTTGGAGCAGAGCCTATCTCACGAGCACCTTATCGATGACTACCCCGAGCTCTATGAGCTCAAGTTTAGCACTTGAGGGCCTTCTAGAGAAAGGCCTAATCCATCCTAGTGTATCCCTTTGGGTGCACCGGTGATTTTTGTGAAGAAGAAGGATGGATCTCTGCATTTGTGTATTGATTATCACCAACTGAACAAAGTAATGATCAAGAATCGTTACCCCCTTCCATGCATTGATGATTTATTTGATCAAGATGAAGGGGGATATAATATTCTCAAGATAGATCTTAAGTTAGGTTATCATCAAGCTGAGGATCACAGAGGTAGACATTCATAAGACAACCTTCTATATGAGATATGGCCACTACGAGTTCACAATTGTGCCTTTTGGTTTGACAAATGCCCCCAGCAAGTGTTCATGAGCTTGATGAATGGGGTATTTTAGGAAATTTTTGGATCACTTCATGCTCATTTTCCTTGATGACATTCTGATATACTCACATATGTGAGGAGCATGAGGGGCACCTTCGCTAGGTTCTTTAAGTGTCTTCGTGAGAAGCAACTTTATGGGAACCTAGAGAAGTGCATTCTTTCAGAAAGAGGTGCAATATTTGGGCCACATCATTTCTGGGGAAGGTATCATAGTCGATCCTTCCAAGATTCAAGCTATTATGGATTGGAGCAACACCCACTAGTGTGACCGAGGTGTGCAGTTTCATGGGTTTGGCAGGATACTACAAGAGATTTGTATAGGAATTTTCTCAAGTTGCACTCCCATCACTTCCCTTCAGTGGAAAGGGAAGAAGTTTGTATGGTTAGATAGATGTGAGAAGGCCTTCAAGACACTAAAGGAATGCCTCATGAAACACCTATTCTTGTAGTACTCAGACCCTCAGGGTGAGTTCTTCATTTGCACATATGCTTCTTTGGTAGGACTTGGAGGTGTGTTGATGCAGGAGGGTAGAGTAGTTTCTTTTGAGTCTCTTGCAAACTCAAGGATTATGAGCTCAATTATCCGACTCATGACCTTGAGCTTTGCAGTAGTTTGTGCATGCCTTGGTGGTGGAGACACTTCCTTCTTGGGGAGATTTACACTCAAGACTGATCACTTGAGTCTTCACCACCTCTTCACGCAACCCAATCTCAATGCTCTCGTCAGTGGCATTGGATGGAGTTACTTTGTGAGTATGACATGGAGATAGAGCATGTGAAGGGGAAGGAGAACATGGTTAGAGCCCTAAGTAGATGGAGACATGTGGCTATGGCTACTTTAGTGGGTACAAATTTATGGAGTAGGATTTTGCAACAACTTCCTCATGACAACTTCTACCTTGCAGCCAAGAGCAAGAGATTGAGTCTCAGAGACCCCTTGAGGGGAGATTTGATGGATTTTCATTAGAGACAGATGGTCTTCTCAGACACAGAGGTCGGATATATGTTCCTAGAGATGGAGGCTTGAGACAAGAAATTTTGATAGAGGCTCATCATGCACCTTATTCAGCCCATCCCGGGGTGAAGAAGATGCATGCCACCTTGAGATAGTTGTACCATTGGAGGGGACTATGGAGAGATGTGGCTTAGTTCATGTCACATGTTGTTTAGAGTGTTAGAAGGTGAAGGTTGAGCATCAACATCCAGCTGGCCTTCTCTTCCCTCATGCTATACTAGAGTGGAAATGGGACACCATTTCCATGGACTTCATAGTTTGGGTTACCGATCGAGATACCACCATGATGCCATCATGGTCACGGTGGATAAATTGATGAAAGTGGCTCATTTTTTCTCTCGGTGAAGACCACCTACATAGCTAGTGCAAGTGGCATGGGTATACCTTGATGAGATTTTTTAGATTACATGGGATTCCATGAAAGATCATTTGTGACCTATGATCCCTTGTACACTTCTCACTTCTGGACTATGATGCAAGTATGCTCTCTGGGATGAAGATCAATTTCAGCACAACTTATCACCCTGAGATAGATGGACAGATTGAGTGGGTGAATCAGATCTTGGAGGACATGCTTAGGATGTACGTCATGGACCATCAATCGAGGTGGGAGGAGTACTTGTATATCTGGTGGAGTTTTCCTACAATAATAGTTTTTAGAGTTTGATAGGCATGGCTCCTTTTCAGGAACTATATGGTAGAGAGTGCATGACACCTCTTAGTTGGGACAGGAAGTTGGAGGATAGGGTTTCTCTTGGGCCAGATTTATTATAGGATATGGAGCAGCAGGTTGTTATGATCAGGAAAAGATTCAGAGAGGCGCAAGATAGGTAGAAGAAGTATGGATCAACATAGGAAAGATCATAGTTTTGAGGTGGGCACGAAGGTGTTTCTTCATGTCAGGCCCACATAAGAGCCCTATCCATTATGGAAAAGGCTCTAAGCTTGCTCCTAGATTTTGGGTCCCTTTGAGATCTTGGAGCGTATCGGTCCTTTGGCCTATCATCTAGCATTTGCCACCTAGCTTGTCTCACGTCCACGATGTGTTTCATGTTTTTGTACTTAGGAGATACATTGCTGATCCTTCTCATGTATTAGATTGGACCTCATTGCAGGTGTAGGATCAGGGGCAGGTGATGGTGGAGCCCATCATATTTTAGAGCAGTGCAAGACCTGGGCCTTTGAGGTAGAGAGATTGACCAGGTTCGAGTCCAGTGGGACATGTATGATGAGACTGCTGCTACATGGGAGGATGCTACATTGCTATGAGTCTATTTCCACACCTATTTCAAGTGACTTCTAGGAGGAATTCGAGTCTAAGGGGGGGGGATGTAGTGCCCACTTCCCTTGACACTTATTACATTTTGATTTTGATTATTGTTGGTTATATACATGGATATTATTGTATCATTTTGGCTTAGCATGATGATTAGATGATAGAGATACTTTGATTATTGATGGATTTTGATTCATAGTATGATGTGTGGATTTCTTAGAGAGACATTTTATATTGATGATGATGTGTTGTTGACATATTTATATCTATTCTGACATTCAACATTTTTTCATATTGAGTAGGATTTAGTAGTGAACTAATCTTGTGATCTTATTGGTATTGATGAAATATAGAATTGAGATGTTGTTGGAATTTTAAAATAGTAACATTATTTTCCTAGATGATGATTTAATTTATGTATGGATGATTGTTGATTTATATGCATATATTTTACCTTGGATGTTTTGATGTGGCCATGAGGCCGAAGGAGGTATTGTGTGTTTTGCAGGTGCATTTATATCACAACAATCAAAGGGGGATTGGAGACCAACCACATCGAATGCTAGATGGATTCAACAATGGTCACCATGGCAACATGTGTTATGTTGTGTGTGTTTTATTTGTTGTTAGGGGGTCCCCATGGGGGATTACCTCAATTGTGACCAAGGGTTTATGTTTAGTCCTTTCTTTTCTTTTATTTAATTTTTGGTATATGTGATTTAAATTGTGAAGTAATTCCCTTTTATCATTATTAATTATGTGTCTTAATTAGTAAATTAATAACATTATTAAGCTAAATTTTGGATGGGACAAAAATAATTCATTTATTAGATTATATGGTTCTTGGTTTATGTGTTGTAAGTGAGTGTATGTGATCTTGAGTGTTGTACACTCTACCCTTCTTGGAATTTCGGATTTGGCCTTAAGGGCCAATTTTGGAGGCTTGTGGGACAAGTTAAACTTGTCCCACACCTCTTAATTTATTATACCAACCCTACCTATGGGTTGGGGGTCAAAAATAGACCCCATTATGTGTTTTGGAAGGAAAAGGTGAGTTTTAATTGCACTTTCTTACATGTGTTTATTTCTTTGTCCTAAAGGGTATGGGTTGGAGTGGTGTGTGTAAGAGGTTTTTCATACCTCTCAACCACCCATTTATTTTTCCTTGGAGTATGGGTTTGACTTGGGTGATGTGGAGTGGAGAAGAAATGATGTGGCATCCTACATGGAGCCACATCATCTCCTCCTCCTCTTTTCTATTTATTGAAATTTTTGGGAAGTAAATGGGGTTACTTGCTTAGCTTTGGATCTTGGATTTTTGGGAGTGCTTTCTTGTTGGAGTATTAGAAGGGAGCTTGAGTTTCTTGAATTTTGAAATATTTTTGTCTTTCTTGAAAGGTGGAGCTTTACCATGGCAAGGTAGGATCTTGCACTCTTATTTTTCTTCTTGTTTTCTTGTATGTTATGTGTTGTATGGATTTGTGTTCTTTCTTGAAGTGTTGGGTAGTAAATTGACCTTAGGTTGTGTTGAGATTTGGAAATGGGGATGAAATATGTTGGGAGGCATAAGAGATTCTTTGTGTGTTTAGGAGGGAGTGGGTTTTGGATGCCCCACCTTATTCTATTTTGTTATTTTGTGTTTTGTGGGAGCCATAAGAGAGAGGGAGGCATAGAGAGAGGAGGCATAAGAGACATAGATATGTTGTTGTGGGGAGGCATAAGAGATTTTTGGGATTGATTGTGTTGTGGAGGATTTTAGAGGTGGGCATCCAAACCCTTGGGAGGCACAAGGGCACCCCCATGTTCCTATCTCTACTTGGCTTATTTTAGAGCCATTGTTTGGGAAATTTGTTGTGTTTAAAATGAGTGTTTTTGTGTGGTTATATTTCTTTTGTGTGTTTGTTTCTTGAAGTAAATGTGGAAGCATTGTAGAGTTTCCATGTGTTGGATCCATCCCTTATTGCCTTGTGGTTGGGGCTCGGGGGCCAATGAGAAGAATTGCTTCTTCTTCTCATTGGAGTTTTGGTTGGGTGGAGAGTGTTGCCTCTCCCCATTTTTGGTTGTTGTGATCAAGTGAAGAGAAGATGGAGCTTGGTTGGAGAATTTGATTCTTGGAGAAATAATAGAAGACAAAATGTATTTCATTATAGTTACCTTCTTGTAAAAAATTCCCACTTCAAGTGGAAGATTATTGTATTGTTTTTTAAAGAAAAGTTTCATTGAATATTAGTTATTAAGAAAAATTGTATGTTGTGGAAAAGAAAGACATTTTAGTAAAGCAAGTCTTGTTATAATATAGAAGTGATTATGAAAGGAAGAGAAACAACTTGTTCATATTTTAGTGAAACTTATTATCTCATATAAGTGTGTAGATCTTATTGGAAAGTTAGTAGTTCTTATTTTAAAACTATTGGAAATCTTGTAAAGTTTGGTTGTGAGAATGGTTGCAAATTTGTAGTTTGTAAAAGAAAATAAAGAGTTACTCCCATTGTATTACATGAAATTTATAGAGTAGTGAAATAAGTTATATTTGTTCATTTCCTTGCATTGTTGAAAGAAAGTCAAACTTTGTATACTTAGATGGAAAGAACTTAAATCTTCCTTGTCATTTTCTTGGTTAATAAAAATAGATATCTAATTTCCTAATACTAAGGGAAAAAAGAGATTACTTAATTGCAACTTAGGCCCTAGCTTCATTGGAATGTGTAAATTCATTATTAAGTTATTGTAAAATTACTTATAACCCAAAGTAAATCAATATAATAACAAGTGAAATTTGGTTTGATTTTTCTTTATACCTCTTATAAAATATTATCAAATTTTAAAAGAAAACTTAAGTGTAAGATTAAGTTAGTTAAAAATATAATATATTACTCTTTATAACAATAGTACTAATATTAAAAATATTAAATATATTATAATAATAATAATAATATATATTTATATATATATATAGTATATATATATATATATAAAAAAAGTGTTATAATAATCATATATATAAATATATATATATTTATAAAAAAGAAGGTTGAAATTTGTAATAAGTAAAAAAAATGAAACCTAAATTGGTCAATTCTAGGGCCAGTGGCTGGCACATATTTTTTTGTAGGATAAGTTGGGGGTGTCACGGCCGCTCATGCCCAGGACCCCATTATCAAATGGGATGGGGGTGGGGTTGGGCGACCTCTCCCCAAACAACCTTAATACATACAAACCCCAAATAAAGGGGTACCCACGTGCTTACCTAATGGAATGCAGATTTCTTATTAAATGGCCATAGATTCTTTTTTAAACTTGCTTCCATTTGCGAGCCGAACTCCGTCTCAACCCAAATCTATATATATATGTATATGTATGTATATATATGTATATGTATATATATGTATATATATATATATATATATATATATATATATATATATTATATATATATTTATATATATATATATTTATATATATATATATATATATATATATATATATATATATATATATATAATATATAAATATAATATATATGTATACATTGTATATGGGTTTATAATGTATTATAAAATATGTATATATATATATATATACAATTCCCATACCCAAATGAAAATATATATCAAATTTAACTATATCACTAAAATGGGGCAAAACCCATAATCCCATTTGGGAAAAAATCAAAGAAATATGAAAGCTAAATAAAATAAATAAATACATTGAAACCCTAAATAAGGGTGTAAATAAAACAAGAAAATAAATGAGCATGTATGTCTCTCCAAAAGCTTGAGATGGCCTCTAATGGCTTCCTCCTTCTCCTCCACCAATCTGCAAAACAAAAGAGAAATAATAAGTCAAAGAAAAGAGAAAGAATAATCTTTTCATAAGAAAACTTAGGGTTAGTGAAATCCTTTGATCTTGTGGCCCCAAATGAATCCATCCAATGGATGAGATTCATCCCTACAAAAAGTAGGTGGGGAGTGGTTGAGTAAAAATTCAAATTTTAAAATTTAAATGCATGGGTTGACTTTTAAAGGGGCCACTTTATTTGTGTAAGGGGTGGGTTTATTCTTCTAACCCTTGTGCTAAATTAGGGACCTTGTTAATTTTTTTTAAACCTAGTCACCTTGTGGGATTAATATGACTTTAGTAATTATTTAAATAGACTCTTTTATCCATGGGATTAATTTGTTCTAGTTGACTATAGTGGAAATCAAATATTTATCAAAATGAAATTTAGGGGAAACTAAACCAAGCCTAGACTAACCTAGTTTATTCATAGGTATTGAGGGCATTATTATTTTATTATAATGGGGATTAAATAAGGAAATTTATATTATTAATTTAATAATTTTTATAGCTTGCCCAAGGTTGTTCTTGGGTCTCCATGGAAATTTTAAGGGTGTTACATAAAAGTTAAGCCTAGATGAATAGGAATATGCAGGAGCTACATAGACAAGTTCCTAAGCTCACGGTAGAAGTTACCCGCCTTAGAAGGAGACATGCAAATGGGGATGCAAATCCAAATAGTGATACTGAAGAAGTACCTCCATTAATGAATGAAGGAGGAGATGAAGAATAAAATGAGAAAGATGAAGAAAAATTGAATGAGAGACCATTTGAGGAGAGATTGATCTAGGATTTAGAGGGAAATAATGATGACATCAAGATTAATGTTCCTGATTATGGTGGAGGGTTATGACCAGAGGAGTTGATTGACTGGTTGAATCGCATGGAAAAATTATTTGAGTGGAAAACCCTTTCAAAGGAGAAGAAGGTTAAGTTTGAATGCACTAAGTTGGCGGACATGCATTGATCTGGTGGGATCACCTACAAAATGAAAGATAAAGGAATGGAAAGGAAAGATCGAAACTAGAATAAAATGGTAAAGAAGTTGAAAGAAAAGTTTCTTCCAAGTAGACTATGCTTTGAGATACTCTTATGAAGGTTCCAAAACATAAGACAAAAGGATCTCAACATTGAGGAGTATACCAATGAATTTTACAAGTTGTCAATCAGGGTGGAACATGGAGAGTTTGAAGAATAAAAGGCTACATGATATATAAATGGGTTGAGTTACACCATACAAGATGAGCTGAGTATGCTCCGGATGCATAACCTAGATAATTGTTATCAACTCAGATTAAAGGAAGAAGAAAATATCAAGAGGAATAATTTTAGAAGAGGTGTGAATAGAGGGCCATCATCATCTCCAATGAGGGGCAGAGGTAGATTTGAATCTAAAAAAGGTGAATCCTCTAATGCAAAAGGGTATGAAGATTCTGGTCAAAGCGTGGTAACTACTAAAGAGGTAGGGGGTTTCAGAGGGGAAGATATTATAATGGAGGATGGGGCTGGAATATCCCCAAAGGAAATATACATGTTACAGATGTGGTGAAGAGGGGCATATAGATTTTGAGTGTCCACATTATCCTACACAAAATAGATGGCAAGGAGAACAACCACAAGTAAATATGGTTGAAGCTAAAGAGGAAGAAGAAATGGAGGTTGCTATAAACTTTGGTAAAACCCTCATGATAAGGAGGATGATGATTGCCTCAAGGAAGGAGAAGTAATAGGATGTTGCTGGAGTTGATTCATGGCTGCAAAAAAATATATTTCGAACAAGATGCACCTTCGGAGGAAAGGTATATAAAATTATTATTGATGGTGGTAGTTGTGAAAATATGGTTTCAACTATGATGGTTGATTAAATCAATCTAAAATTTGAGAAACATCCATATCCATATTTTATATCATGGTTCAAGAAAGGGAATGAGGTAACCATATATAAAAGATGGCTTATAAAGTTTTTGATTGGGAATACCTACAAGAATGAGGTGTGATGTGATGTTATCCTAATGGATGCATGCCATATATTACTAGGGAGGCCTTGACAATATGATAGAAAGGTTACACATGATGGAGGGAAAATACATATACCTTTTGGAAGGATGGTGTAAAGGTGGCCTTATTACCCTTCAAGGAAGAAGAGAAGAGTGAGGGCTTATTGGCTATAAAAGAGTTTGTTACAAAAATGGAAGAAGTTGGTTGGTGTTATGCACTGATGTCAAAGAAGGTTGAAATAGAGGACTTTAATATACATGTTGTTGCGGAAAAGTTACTAAAAGAATACAAATATGTCATACCAGATGAACTACCAGATGGGTTACCTCTGAATCGAGATATTCAACACCATATTGATTAGATCTCAGGATCAACCCTTCCAAACCAGGTAACCTATCGGATGAGTTTGACACAAAGTGAAGAGTTGAACAAACAAGTGACATATATAATACAAAAAGGGTTAGTGAGAGACTAGAGAGTTTGTGTGTAGACAGTAGAGCCATAAATAATATCACAATTAAGTATCAATTCCCAATTCCAAGATTGGATGATATGATGGATGTGCTAGTGGGAGACCGATATTTTAGCAAGATTGACGCGGTACTACCAGATCCGGATCCGTGAAGGGGATGAATGGAAAATGACTTTTAAAACAAAAGAAGGATTGTACGAGTGGATGGTGATGCCATTTGGGCTATCTAATGCACCCAATACATTCATGAGGCTAATGAATAGAGTCCTCTGATAATACAATGGTAAGTTTTTGTTGTTTATTTTGATGATATTCTGATATTCAGTAAGACAATGGAAGAACACTTGTTACATATGAAATTGGTGTTAGACTTGTTACGTAAAGAGAGTCTATATGAAAAATTAAAGAAGTGTAGATTTCTTCAAAAGAGTCTTGTTTTTGGGGTTTGTCATACCAAAGGATGTAGTGAGGATGGATGAGGAAAAGTAAAGGAAATTTTGAAATGGCCTATTCAAAGGAATGTGAGAGGTCCGTAGTTTTCATGGATTAGAATTTTTTATAGGAAGTTCATCAAGAATTTTAGTAGCATTGCTGCACCCATAAAAGAGTGTAAAAAAGGGAGGGAGTTTGTATGGACCAAGGAAGAAACAAATAGTTTAAAGTTGTTGAAGAAGAAAGTGTCAGAAGCACCTATTTTTGTATTTCTAGATTTTAGCAAGGTCTTTGAGGTTGACTGTGATGCCTCACATGTCGGGATTGGAGTTGTACCGAGTCAAGAAGGATGACTGTGGCATTCTTCGGTGAAAAGCTAAATAAAGTCAAGAGGAAATATTGTATGTATGATGTGGTATTTTATGGTTTTGTTAAGGCATTAAGGCACTAGAGACATTACTTGGTAGAAAAGGAATTTTTACTCTTCACTGACCATGAAGCCTTGAGGTATATAAACACGCAGAAGAAACTAAATAATTGGCATGAAAAATAGGTTTCATTTTTGCAAGAATATACTTTTGTCTTAAAGCATAATTTGGGTAAGAAGAATCAATTTTTTTATGCCTTGAGTAGGCGTATAACACTTTTGACAACAATGGAAAATGAAGTATTAGGGTTTGGGCAGTTAAGGAATTGTATAAAGGTGATCCATATTTTGGTGATGTTGTGAGACAACTTAAGGACCCTAAAATAGGTAGTGGTTCTTCTAATTATTTGATGCAGGATCGTTATTTGTTCATGGGGAAACAATTGTGCATCCCTGCTAGTTCAATGTGAGAAAATATTATAAGAGAATTGTTTAGTGGGGGTTGGATGGACACTTTGGTATAAGTAAGACATTTTCTCTTGTTGTAGAAAAGTATTATTGGCCAAAGGTAAAGAGGGACATAAGTAGGATTGTAGCAATATGTAGAGTGTACTAAATGGCTAAGGTCCATGCCTAGAATCTTGTGTTGTATATGCCATTTCTGTCCCTACAAGGCCATGGGTTGATTTGAGTATGAATTTCATGTTAGGACTTCCTAACACACAATGAGGGAATGATTCTATCTTTGTTGTCGTGGATAGATTCTCTAAGATGGCACATTTCATTTCTTGTAAAACAACTAATGATGCTTCCAAAGTCACAATTGTTTTTTTCCGAAGTGGTTAGATTGCATGGAGTTCCAAGAATGATCACTTCAGATCGGACACAAAGTTTTTGAGTCACTTTTGGAAGAATATATGGAGGAAAATGGGGACACAAATATAGTTCAGAAGTTCATATCACCCCTACACTAATGTGCACGTGAAAGTCTTGAACAAAAGCTTGGGAAATTTCCTATGTTGCATAGTTTGAGAATATCCAAAACAATGGGACTTAGCTTTACCACAAGCTGATTTTAACTATAATAGCTCGTAAATGATCAACAGGAGGTCTCCTTTAAAAATTTTATATGGTAGGAATCCCAAGGGATTCCTAGATCTAATATTTCTACCCGGTGAAGATAAAACTAGTGATGATGCGAAACATTTGTAAACACATTCTACAAATTTGTAGGATGAAGTGAGGAAAAGATGAAGGTGAGTAATGCACAGTATAAAGTAGCTGCAAATGACAATAGGAGAGTAAGTGTATTCAAAGAATGAGATATGGTGATGGTTCATCTTATAAAGGAGAGGTTTCCAAAAAGGGACATATAATAAACACAAATATAAGAAGATTGGGCAACGTAGGATTCTGAAGAAGAAAATGAGTGATAATACCTACTAGGTGGAACTACATGAAAGCTTTGCTATCTCGCTAGTTTTTAATGTTTCGAATTATATAAGTTTCTAGGACATGATGAAAATGTTGCAAAGGAATAAGAAATAAACTAGGAGTATCATATGCCAAAAAAGAAAAAGGAAAGGATAATGTGTGTCTTGGACTAAAAGACAATCACTACTAGACATGGGAGCTACAACAGATATTTAGTACAAAGGGAAGGTTTGCAACAAGAAGAAAATACTTGGATTCCTAAGTGGGAGTTGAATAATATTGACATTGCAAAATTAGATGAATTCCATCAATTGAATTCACAAGAGCTGAATTCTTTTCAACCAGGGGAGAATGATGCGGGAGCATAACTTGCAGAGACCATAACTTTTTGATCCGATCGTTGGATCATCTTGAAATTTTACAGGGTGGTAGATACACATTATTAATATTCTAGGGTTAACTTTACTTGCAAGTTTGTGGCCATTTCGGCATATTTTTGGCCCAGATTCCTTCATCTAATGGCCTAAAATTGGCTTCGAATGTTTTTTTGCTTTTGACTAGATGTTGGAACTTAATAAAAAAATTGTGCTTGTTAGAATAAGTCCAAATTTTGTGTGAGCCTTAATTTATGAAGGCATATTTGGTACACAAATTTTGGGGCCCATCCGAGTTGTTTTGCTAGTAGGTAATTTTTGGCATTTTAGGGTTTTTAGAGTAGACGTGAAATAAAAGGAGGATTGTAATGATGTAAAAGATTAGTGTGGATTCCAGAATGAGAATAATTATATTTTGAGACTCCTAGTTTTTATTTGCAAAGTTGTTTATGTGCGTTTTGGAGGTATTTCAACCTCTTGCAGTTGGATTCACATCGTCCTCCTCCCTTTTCCCTCCTTCCCCATCCGTTGTTTCTGCACTACAAAAAAACAATATTTTTTTAGAAAGAGTAAAAACTAAAGATAGAAAATAATAGATATCAATGCGTGGCTTTTAGGGTTTGTTTTAGCTTTTAGATTAGAATTTTACTTTATATAATAAATTTAAAATCAATGCGTAGATTTTAAGGTTAGGTTTACTTGAAATATTACTTAGATTAAAATCAATGTGTTACTTAGATTAGAATATTATTTTATCTAATTTTTTAATATATATAATTTTTGTATATATGTTCTCAGAGAGTATGCATATTAATAGATAACATATTAATTGATTTTTAGGTGTATATAAGATATATGTAAATATTTATGGGTAAAACATTACGGGTGAAAAGCTATTAATTTATTTTAGGTGGAATTAGGTGGGTAATATTTAGGGTATTTATGTATTATACTTACGTAGTTATGTTTAGCCTTTATATTTATATATATTTTTAATCTATATGTTTTTTCTTAAATGTTTTACCGTATCGTATGGTTTTATTTTTTAAATTTTAAATAATTTTTTTATCACAATTAATAAATATTTTCTTTTAATCTACATGTTTGTAAAATTATGTATGGTTAAATGCGGGTTTGCCTTTTCAAATTGAAGAACAAAAAAGAGAATATAGAAGAGAATACATTTGATGATATTGAAGACAACAACGTGAACAAATGACAAAGGAAAAAAGACAACAATGAAATCAAAGTGAAAGAGAAAGACGTGCTAAACAAAGGGCTGAAATACCAATTGAAGAAATACAAACACAAATGAGGGAACACACAAATGAAATGGTAGCACACTGTGCTTTAACATCACAAGATGATCAACGCAGATTAAGAAGATGTTTGCAAAGGAAAATATATTTAAATACTTTTACAGATAAAGAATGAAAAAGACTACAAGAGAAAAATCGTTTAGCAGTCTAAAGGCATCATCAAACTAATTCTAATGTTGAGGTTAGCTAAGAAGGAATGAATTCATTTATGATAAATCATGTGTTACGATAATAGAAAATATAGACTTGGAAGTGAATGTTGTAAATAATATACAACATAAAAATGATCAACAAGAATATGTGACATCTCAACATAGGAGAATAAGACAACAAAATAATCATGAGATAGATTTCAAGACTATACATTTGTTGTTTTGACATCAATTAGATAAAATTGAATCTCCACACATGTGTTACATTTGTCAAGAGAGTTATGGTGGAATGAATATACGACGATCTCCTGAAGGACCTGTTTGTAGTAGATGCCGACAAGAAAAAGGCATCCATCAATTTTCTGAAGCTAATAACATGGATCCGTCTGCAACCACCTGAGTTGATGAACTTGACTCAAGTGGAGTAGATGTTGATTTCACGTGTCAATCCAATTCTTCAAGTTACCCATGCAACAAGAGGTCAATACAAATACAAAGGACATACCATTTGTTTTCCACAAGAAGTCAAAGAAATTGCAAAAGTTTTACCACATCGTATTTTAGATCTTCCAATTATCATTGTGTAGAGAAAGAAACAACGTGGAATGACATACAAATTCATAGTGAATAGAGACCGAGTTTATAAAGAACTTAAATATAAAATTGATCATGAAAAGTTCTATAGAGACATGGAGATTGATGAAATGGCTTTACAGGATCTACCACACAATATAACATCTAATGTATTTGAAAAATTAAACTCCATCCACATGGAGTTCGATACAAATTTAAATGAATTTGTTTTTATAGGTCCAAAAGTGGAGAAAGATGAAAAAAATGTTATAAATCACACCTCTTCTATGGCCACAAAATCACCTAATTCCCTAAGAGAGATGGAATTCATTCGTGCTTGGGTAAATAATCCAAACATAGAACCTGGTGAAATAATAGCTTGGCCACAAATTGGAACATCTCCACTCAATGAATATGTGACAAAAGGTTTACTAGACATGGCTTTTTCAACCCTATTCCCTGATGGAAGGTGCGATTGGCTACAAATGTGATTAAAACATATAATTTTTCATGAATATGTGAAACATTTAATACGATACAGAGATAATCATTTTGGAAAACATCCAAGGTTTAGATATCTTGCATTGAATAGGATAATGCGAAATCGAGCACAAAATTCATCCACGAGTTTTTGTAAAGAAAAGTCTTCAAGAATTAAAAGGAACGATAACTAGATCGTGCCAAGCCAAGAACACAGATGCTAATCAAACATCACGATCAATAAGATGAAAGCAATTTTCCATAATAACTTTACATAAACCTTTGCAAACAAATGAGCAGCAATATCATATATTATTATGGAACTCAATGAAATACAATGAGAATGAACCTTGCTTATATAGGCAAGGAATAACAATCTAAGAACCAATCAAGGTCGTAGATCAAGCCATAAATCATGGAAAGAACTAGTCATCAAAGAACTAGTCAAGTCCATAGATTTATGAGAGAACTAGACATCAAGGATCTAGTCAATACCATAGATCTAGGAAAGAATTAGTCAATACCATAGATCAAGGAAAGAACTATACCTAACAACTAGATAATATCTCCTAATATTTAAATAAATAAAAAGAAATATCCACACACATAAGTGGGTGAGAATAAATACAATAAAGGTAAATAATGTACCTAGGTGAACATGAGTTAAGGTAAATACCTACTCTAACACCCCCCTCAAGTGAAGCTAGGGGCCAAAATAGAAGTGGCATGTCCATAGTATGAGTCCCGAAAAATAGGCCTAATGAGGTACTCATGTATAATATATCCATGAAGAAATCTCGAACCAAAAGAAGGAAAGAATCTTGTTATAAGGAAAGAGAAATAAGAAGAAGAAGGAAGATGTTCTCATGAACACCCCAAGAAAAACTTCCAAAACCCTAAGCATTCCACACAACTCAAGGTAGTGAGGTGATGCAAAAGGCTTTGTAAAGATAATCGTAACCTCTTCGCCGAGTTAGAAGGTACTCCAAGAAAAGAAATCCATCTGAATGTGTGCCGAATGAAGTGCATGTATATCTTGATATGCTTGGTCGCATTGGTGCTCAATCGGGTTGAGAAATATGAATTGTACTTTGGTTGTCACACCAAAGTACAATCGATGAATCTTGTGGGAATCAAACTCATCAATAATTGGTGAAGCCAAATAACTGTTGACTTGCATGAATCGCTGCGCCCGTACTCGCCTCACGAAGATGAAAGTGCAATAGCATGTTGCTTTTTGCATGCCCAAGCAACTAGAGAAGAACCAAGACAAAAATATAGCTAGAATTAGAACGCCTGTCATCAATAGAACTTGCCCAATCTGAATCTATATACCCAACCAAGTAAAACCCCTAGTGTAGTGTAGGCCAAAGTGGGAAGTGCCCTGTAAATAGCACAAAATCCTTTTAACAGCCTGCCAATGACTACTATGAGGAGAATGTGCAAACCGAGATACAAGCCCTACTACAAATGAAATATCAGGGTGAGTATGGGTCAAGTACATGAGACTCCCAACCAACTGCCTATACAACGTAGGATCACAAAGTGGTGTGGTACATGTGGATGTAAGAGTAACCCCAGATTGAAAAGGAGATGGACTTGGCTTGCAATCAACCATATCAAAGGGCGAAGAAGATCATGGGTGTATTTTTGCTGACTCAAATGAATCCCTGAATTTTCTAAGAAATATGCAAACCAAGGAAATAATGCAATAACCCAAGATCTGTCATGTCAAACTATGTAGAAAGAGCCCTTTGAATACTCTAAATGTGGGAAGAAGAGCTGCCAGTAAGTAACAAATCATCAACATACAAGAAAAGTATCACAATATCCTCACCAACATGCTAGAGATACATTGTATGATCGGAGTGGCAACGAACAAAACTAGTAGATAGAAGAAAATAATCCATCTTCTCATACCAAGCCCAAGGGGCTTGTTTGAGACCGTAGAGAGACCTTTGGAGCCTACAAACAAGAGAAGAATCTGAACAAATCCAACTGGCTGCTCCATGTATATTTCCTCTTGTAGATCTCCATGTAAGAAGGCCCTCTTCACATCCATCGGTATACTGAGCCACCCCGTGATGTGTAAAGAAGAGGAAGTACAAGGCGTATAGAATCCATCTTGGTAACGGGTGCAAAAGTCTCAAAGTAATCAATACCTTCAACTTGTGAAAAACCCTTTGCAACAAGACGAGCCTTATACTTGTCAATGGACCCATCTGCTGTGTATTTGGTTCGGTATACCCACTTACACCTAACCATCTTTCTTCCTTTAGGAAGAGATACCAAATCCCAAGTATGATTCTTCATCAAAGAAGAATACTCAGCTGTCATCGCATCATCCCACTCTTGTATCCCATGAGCCTTTGAAAAGGACTGTGGATCCTCAGAAACTTCCTGGCACAAAATTCCAGAACCTGTAGAATGTGCGTGATGATGCCTAGTGGGTGGAAGATCCTCTATGAAAGGTGTTGCCTCAAAAACTGTAGTACGATCCCACTTAGGCATAATGACTACATTAGTGGGAATAAGATCCTCAATGACATCTATATCCTCCTCATCAATCTCCTCAAAGAAAGAATCCTCAAGATGAGATGAAGAAGAAGAAGGAAGCATGGAAGAAGAAGAAGAATCATGAGGAGTGAAGCACTCATCAAACTGAACATGTGTTCAAAAAAAACATCATGTGTATTAAGATCTAAAAGATGATAAGCTCTCATGTCCTCACAATACCCTACAAAGATCAAGGGTTTACTCTTCTTATCCAAAGCTTTCCTTTTCTTCTTTGGCACAAATTCCCAAGCATGGCTCCCAAAGACTCGAAAAAATGAGACATCGACTTAGTGTTGGACCAAGCTTCCTCTAGAGTCAAATGCTTAAGTGCTTTGTGTGGTGTGTGATTTTGAATGTAGTTAGCACAATTAACTGCTTCTTCCCAATAGATAGGAGGTATATCTCTAGAATGCATCATACAGTTAGCCATTTCCTTCAAAGTTCTATTCTTATTTTCTGCTAATCTATTCATTTGTGGAGTATGAGGAACAAAATGTTGGTGAATAATGCCTTGAGTTGCCAAAAATTCAAAAACTCATTGTTGAAGTACTCCCCCATTATCAGTACAAAGGTTCTTTATGCAACTAGAAGATTGTTTCTCGACCAAAGCCTTGAAGACTTTGAAGTGTGAAAAAACATCACTTTTTTACTTGAGAAAATAAACCCAAGTACACCTCGAGAAATTATCAATAAACGTAAGTGCATACTTAGCTCCATTGAAAGATGGGGTAGGAAAACCATCAAGTCACTATGCATAAGCTCAAGTGGTGAAGAAGCTCTCTTAGAAAAATTCTTAGGAAAAGGATCTTGATGTTGTTTCCCTAATGCACAACCATGAAAAATTCCTCAAGACAAGAAACTCTAGGAAGACCATCTACCATACCATGAGTGCTCAACTCCTTCAAATATATGTAATTGAGATGTCCAAATATTTCATGCCAAAGCTTACTCATTGAATCAGCATGAGAAACCAATCCTAACCCTATAGAAGAAGTGTCATCAAAACCCTCAAAGTGATATAGTCTAAAACTATGATCAACAATACCTTGAGAAACCAATGAATGAGGCTCCAACAAAGTTCATACTTTTGCTCCATGTGGTGTAAAAGTCACTATTTTTCCTTTACCAGAATGACAAATTTGATATACAGAAAGCAAATTTGTAGTGATGTTAGGAACATATAGTGCATCTTGGATACTACCACCATCAAGTTGTATATCACCTTTTCCTCAACAAAAAGAAATGAAGAATCTCCAAACTCAATTTTGGAAGTAGAACTCAAACCTAGAGAAACAAAAGACTCCTTGGAAGAAGTCATGTGATGAGAGGCACCAGAATCTATAACCCAATTGTTTGCAAGTGGTGACTGAGATCTTCCAACAAAATTAAGTGCTTTTCCATGCTGATTAGAAGGAGGTGGGGTAGAGATAGAAATTTTGTGTTTCTTGACTGCATCCTCTAAGGCTTGCATTCACTTATAACACCTATGTTCTTCATGATTACTACCCCCACAAAAAGAGCATGAACGACTAGACTTATTCTTGGATTTAGAAGACTCCTTGGGTTTTGAGTTGGTTTCTTTGGGTTTAGGAACATTTTGAGATGGAGAAGGTGTGGATTTGGTTTTACTGTTTGGTTTTCCCTTGCCCTTAGGATTAGATGCAACTAATGCCTTTTGAGATTTGGAAGACTCAAGGTGAGACAATTTGGATTCTTCCCTAGTAAGTCTTTCACAAAATGTTTCTAAGTTAGGCATTTTGAATGTGTCACCTAAGGCATCCATGCTAGAGAAAAATGTAGAAGCAAAAATTTGGAATGGTCCTCTCAACTTGGATAGAATCAAGTAAACACACTCTTCATCTTTCTTATCTCTTCCACTCCCCTTCAATTGTGTCAACAAATGCTTGAACTTGGTAAGATAGTCTATAATTGTTGGAAAATCTTCAGGATTAAGAGAGGTGATCTCAATTTCAAGTTGCATGGCTCTCATATGATCCACCTTACCAAATAAATCCTCCAATTTCTCTCATATTTTGAAAGGAGAGTTACACTTTTCCAAATGAAACAAAAGACTGTCACTTACATAAGTTCCTATCAAACCCATACACTCATCCAATTTTCATTGGTACTAAAATTTCTCATATTCTTTAGTGAACACAGGTTGTTCTGAAGAAGTTAAAGCCCATAATCCTTTCCGCTTAATTATTGTTTCCATTCTCAGTTTCCATGTGTGGTAATTATGTGTTAATGGCTCAACATGATCTAATGCTGAAGTAGATAAAGATGCCATCCTCAAAAATCACCAAAAGAAATGCAAGAACCAAACAATGCAATAAAAAGAATAAACTGCTCTTGCCTTCACCACACAAATAAAATGAAAAGGGGCTAGAGTTCCACACACATAAGTGGGTGAGTATAAATACAATAAAGGTAAATAATGTACCTAGGTGAACATGAGCTAAGGTAAATACCTACTCTAATAGTTTTTGTAAAGAAAAGTCTTCAAAAATTAACAATTACAATTGATGAGTTACATGAACACATGGAGAATATGCTAGAATCTCAACTTGCTGATCATTTAATGCGATACTGAGAACTACATTACGAGGAACTAAATTTCAAGAAGAAATGTGACATGTTAAGTATATTTTAATTGATGAGATGAGCTTCATAGGTCAAAAGATGCTTCAACATATAGATTCTCGACTACACCAAACATTTCTAGAAAATGCAGATATGTGTTTTGGTGGAAGGTCTATGATTTTAGTTGGAGATTTGGGATAGTTTCCTCTGGTGTGTGATATTCCTCCATATGCAAGTACAACACAAGAAAAATTACTATGGAAATTTTTTAAAACTGTTGTTACGCTAGATATGGTATTCAGACAACAAGGCCAAACTAAAGAACAACAACGATTTCGTCAACTTCTAACAAATCTAAGAGATGCCAATCGACATTTGAATATTGGAGGTTTTTAATGACTAGAACAAATGCTTCACTACAAACTATTGAAAAGGAGGATTTTGATGAACATATGCATTTATTTTCATAAATGATGTTGTGGATGAACATAATAAGAGGAAATTATATGCATTAAATCAACCTATTGCTCGATGCATTGCCACTAAAGGACAAAATAATATTGCTACTGGATTAGATGATGAAAAATTTCAAGTTGAGTTATTTATTTCTGTTGGTGCAAGAGTGATGCTCACTACAAATTTATGGATTGAAGTAGGTCTTGTCAATGGTGCACTTGGATTTATTCGAAGCATTGTCTACAAACCAGGATTGGGACCCCCTGAACCACCAACATATGTAATGGTTCAATTTGATAACTACACAAGCATTCCTTTTAAACTATAATTCCAATAACACCTATAGAAAGGGGTCATGTGTGTTAACTACCTTTGAAATTGGCATGGGGTTGACTATCCACAAATCACAAGGCTTAAGTCTTAACAAAGCCACAATTGATATATGACATAAAGAAAGACAAGGTTTGGCATTTGTTGTTATTTCACGTGTCAAATCATTGGATGGATTAAGAATCTCATTGCCATTCACATATGAACGGTTTTAGAATTTGAAGAATGCAAAAGGAGTTGATAAGAAAAAAAAGAAGAAAAAAGACTCCAATTTTGGAGAAGAAAATGTAGAATATTTGAGAATCAAAAACTTAATGTTATTCTTCACACACACACACACACACACACACACACACGTGTGTGTGTGTGTGTGTGTGTGTGTGTGTGTGTGTGTGTGTGTGTGTGTGTACATATTTCCTTTTTTAATTATTAATATGTCATTTTTACCATTTTTAACTTAATATTAGATTACATATAATTAACATGAATGTTACAATAAGATGGACATACATATGATTTAATGAATAAATACTTCATTTTACTCTACGTGGTCGGATGCTATTAGCATATATATCTTAGAAAATCTATGTAAAACACGCGAGAGGTATCATTCTCAAGGTTCCTATATTTGATTCCATAAATAAGTGGAATAGGGCCATAGGCGCCTCGATAATGATACCTCTCAGCATATTTTACATAGATTTTCCAAAATAGGTATGCTAGTAATATATCAATTATCTTAAATATTAATATCAATTCTATCAAGGATTGATATTATAATGTGTCAATTCTATTAAACATATTTAATGAACAATAAATATATTAAATGATATAAAATTAAATTTCATTATGGAATCATCTACATTACCTAATTTTCCTAAATGGAAAAGGGGATAAAAACTTATAGTGTAATTATAAGATAAAAATGCATGACTATCGATGGAACTTTATGCAAACAACTTGAGTAAAGCTACTCACTACTCATACAACACCCTTATGTTTACACAAGTGCATATACTTGAACTCACGGTGTGATTGGATAACATGGGTACTATCTCCAAGTTGTGGGACTTGCTACTTGAGATAGACCTCAGAGAAAGCTGGTTCTTGCTCCTAAACTACCTGCCACAATCTACTCTAATGCAGGGTAAACTAACTGTTCTAATCTAACTTTCCAAGGGACCAAGGAGAGAGAATGCATAAAAATGAAATCCTACACTAAAGTGGTGATACACTAGAAAAGGAGGGTGTGAGAGTAGTCTTCCAATGTGTGAAAACTAGGAGTAAAGTGCATACTAGAAGGGGTGATAATAGTTCTCCACAATCTAAAAATGCATTCACAACAATGTTTCATACATGCACAATAATAATAGATCCTTGAAAGAGCATAAATATAGACACAATACACTTGTAATCAAGGTTGAAGGGGTAAGAAGAATGCAAGAAAACACAGCAGGGGAAGATGCATCCACAAACTTATATTTTATTGCTTCATGATATGCATTTCAATCTGTTACAAGATAAGGGCTGGATCACCATGCAAGGAGTCCACAACAAGGGCCTACAACACATTGGCTTCACAAAATAAATTTTGTAGAGCTTTGCTTTGCTACAAAACTACCTCCCTTACAATGAGCCCAACACTCCAATTTATAGGAAAATGAGAAGAGAGAGAGAGGGGAAAATGGAAATCCCAAAATCTATCCTTCAACCACTTGTAAGAGGCATTAAATGGAGTGAAATGATTGTATGTTACTTGAAAAAGGCTCCCCATACTGTCCCAGTGCTATGCCAGAGAAAGAATGATGACCATGCCTCTTAATTGCACTCCCAACTACCAAATAAAACACTGTCATGAACCTGGCCACGTTTTATGAAAAAATCCCCAATTTCTCATCAAATATATAGAATTTCTTGATTTTTGTACATGGGCTCAGAGCCATGATTCCAACGGTACCAATTTTGTGTGATTTCGTTGAGAAATGCAAAAGTTATGGCCTTCTGAGTGTGAGCAGCTATTTTGGGTCTGCAGGCGTTTTTGTCATTTGATGGGAATGAGCATTAACTGACTGGAGCTGAATATGTTTATTTTATTTAAATATATCTACCCTCATTAAAATTAATAAATCCAATTTTTTTTGAGGTAGAGGACGTCGTGCTTGTTCCATAAAGTCAAATTTGTGAAAATCGGAGCTCGGAGTCAAAAGTTATGGCCGTTTGAAGTTTGGGAGGTCAAACTTTGACTTTTCCTTTGAATTGCGGGTATTGCGGCAAAATCGGGTCCGCGTGTCCGGATGTCCTAGACACATTCTTCGCCGCATCAGCTGATTTGGGCTTCCTTGGCCCCTTTTGTGGCCTTTTCACCTTTGCTTTCCGCGTACTTTTGTCCCTTTGTCCCCGCACAAAAAATCTCTCGCACCTGCGAAATCTGACTTGCGAAAATTGGCGATTCGTCACATCGCATACTTTTTCATGTCAGGCCATGGAACAAAAAAACTTCACTTTTGCCGATCTTACTGCGGCCATTTCCTTTGCGTGCATCCCATGTCTGTCCCTGTCCGTGATTCCCTGGGAAAAAGTTCCGACTTTTTTGATTCCTTTGTATTTCGGCCGTGAACTTGGTATGATGAACCTTAGTATGATCCACACTAGTACGACCCGCAGCCTTCAGACCCGCAATGCATTAAAACAAGCTGCGACTTCATTTTTTGCATTTTTCAATTTTTCTAACTCGTTGGGATTTTTCCTTGGATGGGAGAGTTAGAGAGAAGCCAAAGGGGCCCCAAAAACATGATTTTGGGCATTGAATCAATCTACTTGCTTGGGACTCAAGAATCTGATGCATGTTATCAAAATTTACCTTGAGGGTGAATTTTGGATAACAATTTTGGTGACTCAGCGGGGTTATCTACCTACTCAGATGAAGAATGGCTAGCTACTGTAGTAATCCATTGGGCATGGAGTCTATCTGATAATCTTTCTCCTGATCTGAAATTTGAAAACCTGTATCCTTGAGCCATTGAAACATTTGTTGATTTGATTCTCTGTGGCTGCAAATTCTTTTTCGGGAGGCTCGATGAACTGTAAACATGCACACACTAGAAGCAATAGGACATGTGCGCAAGACTTAGGGAAATGAAAACTATTCTAACAACAGTACAATGTGCATAAGCACTTGGAGGAATGGAAATTCTAAATTAATATTTACAAGGGTGAGAAACTCTCCTTTCTAGTAGCAACGTTTGAGATAGATTCCATTGACCGGAATCTGCAACTCTTCACCATCAACTTAGCCAGCTAGAAGGCATTGCTACCTTTGCATTCAATGATCATATATGGACCACTCCATATGGCATCGAACTTGGAATGCTTTCCTGGCTTTGCATGATCAACATCCCACTTCAGTACCAAATCTCCAGCTTGCAATATCCTGGCCTTGGCTTTCTTGTCAAAACTCTTCTTGATCAATGATTGATCCTTTTCCATGGTCTGCATTGCATGTTCTCTTATTTCTTCTAATTCCATCAGCTCTGCATACCTGATTTCCATAGGCTCAAACTCAGCTAGTTCCAATTGTTTCATGAGTTCAATGTTGGAAACTCGAGTGATATAGGTAGAACTACTTCTTTCCCGTATACAAGCTTGTATGGAGAGCTTCTGTAGACCTCTTGGGTGTGATCCTATCAGCCCATAGAGCTGATTTGAGCTTTGTGTGCCAAGTTCTCTGATTCTCATCAAGAGTTCTCCTTATGATTCTTAGTAGGTTCTTGTTCGTAGACTCGGCTTGACCATTACCCTGAGGGTAATAATTTGATGAAGTGCGTTGAGATACACACAATTCTTGACAGCCCATTTAGTGATCTTTGTGCCAAGGAATGCCAATGCATTGTCTGATATGATAGTGGCAGGGACACCAAACCTTGTGACTATCCCTTCATAGAAATCTAAGATGTTGGATTCATTTGCCTCCTTGAGTGCCACTGCTTCAGTCCACTTGGTGAAATAGTCTATTGCCGTAAGTATCCACTTGTGGCCTTGACTTGAATTGGGATTGATAACCCCAATGAAGTCCAATCCCCATTGCATGAATGGCTGATTTACTGAAATTGGATGAAGGGGCAGTGCATTGCTAACCTTTCTTCCCTGTGAAGAATGCACATCTCTTGCATTTCTTGACCCATGAGTAGCAATCATTGAACACCGTAGGCCAATAGTAACCAACTTTCATGATTTTGAGAGTTGTTACTCATGGAGCAAAGTGGCCTCCTGCTTCCCCATCATGGAACTCGTGTAATATCTTCTCAACTTGACTGTTCAATGCATCTCAATAGAACACCATTGATGTCCTTCTTGAACAAGATGCCATTAATGAGTACATACGGGATAGCTTGTAATCTAAAGTATCTCCTCTTGCTTCTCATTTCTAGAGGGCACAAGCCTATTTGGAGATAATGCACCAAGTCTTGAGTCCAACATGGAATGGGTGCATCATCAGTTGGTTGTTCTTGATCATTTTGTAGTAACAGGACAACATCTTCTTCACCTTTTGACCCATCAGGTTGTTTGGAAGTGAGTTGCTCACACAAACCTTTGCCATGAACCAGCTTGGTCACTTTGATTTCAATATCATATTCCATCACCCGAGTGATCCAACCTGCTCTCTTCTCGTTTCAAATCCTTGTTTAGGAGAAAGTCCTTGACACCAACATGAGACACCAATAGTTGAATCTTATTGTTCGAGACCAAGTGTTTGAACTTCTTCAAACTCCTGATGACAACAAGGACATGCTTTTCAATGAAAGAATACTTTACTTGTAATCTTCCAAGATTTGATTGAAGAATGCTATGGGCTGTTATGAACCTTCTCTATTCAAGTTGTGTCAAGATAGTTGAGATTGTATCGATCCTCCAAAAGCATACAACATGAAGTCCTTTGAAAATTTGGGTTGATAAGAGTTGGAGCTTGTGATATTGCATGCTTGATGTTCTCAAAACTCTCTTTGCCTTCTGTTGTCCATTTGAATGCAAGACTCTTCTTCAACATCATTGTTAAAGGCTTCACAAGAGTGGAAAAATTAGGCACAAATCTGTGGACAAAGTTTATCCTTCCCAAGAAGCTTTGGAGAGATTTCTTGTGGTGTGGCAATGGAAGTGTTCGGATGGCTTCAACCCTTTCAGGATCAATTGTTAACCCTTCCCTTGAGACAATGTGGCCCAACATTTTCCCTCATGTGCCAAGAATACACACTTCTTCGGATTCAATGACACTCGAACCTTCTACACCTCTGAAACACTTGTCTGAGGTGAAAGAGATGGTCTGTTGCATTCTTTGAGAAGACAAGTGATATCATCTAGGTATACCAGCACTATCTTGTTGATTAAGCCTTTGAACGCCATATCCATAGCTCAGTTGAAATGTTGCTCCGGCATTTGACAAGTCCAAATGGCATCTTCTTGTAAGCATATGTGCCCCATTTTGTAGTGAAGGCTGTCTTGAATTGATCTTCTTCCTTCACCATTATCTGATTATAGCTTGAGTATCCATCTAGCAATGAAAACCTTTTTGAACAGCTACAACCTACAAGATTTGTTCCATTGATGGAAGTGGATAATGATCCTTGAGTGATGCTCTATTTAGATCATGAAAGTCCACACACAATCTTATTTCTCCATTTCTCTTTCTTACTGGCACCAAGTTTGCAACCCAACTTGAAGTGTTTGATAGGGAAGATGATACTAGCCTCAATAAGCTTGTTCAACTCTTTTCTCATGAGAGGTTCAATATGGGGATTCATTGGCCTTTTACTTTTGCCTGATAGGCTTGGATTCGGATCCAGCTCAATAGTATGTTGTGCCAACTTTGGGTTGAAACCTCTTAAATCCTTGTAAGTCCAAGAAAAGACATCTGGGAACTCTTGACAAAGTTGAACAAAATCAGATTTCTCTTGTGGGGTACTTACTTTGCCAATTTGCAATGTCTTGCCTTCATTTACTAAAATAGGCTCTGAATCTTCACCCTTTACTTGAATGTTTCTTTCTCCCGGAACGATCATTCGGGTTGAAGATTGACTCCAAGGTTATAAGGCCTTTTGGTAATTTGTTAGTTCTCAGCTGCACCACTTGGTCACCATATTGCTGCTCCAACTTGTCTTGATTTTTGGTGGAGAACTCAACTTCTTCTTGTAGAAAATTGACAATTTGTTGATCATTCTCAAAGACTTGCCAACTTGTATTGTTATCGGAACAGCTGGTCTCACAACCACTTTGATATGAGGCTGAGATTTCTCACTTTTGATACTTTCTACAACATCAAACGCAGCCCCAATTGCTGCAGTCTATGTCTGCTGCTTCATTCTTCTTCCTTGGGATGGAATTGATGCTAAAAGCTTCAAAATCTTCAATAAGATCCCATACCCGATTTTTGTAGTTCTTCAATAGATCATTCTTGGTAGCATTTTGTCCTCTGACTTGGTTCACGATCAGCTCACTATCACCAAATACTTGTAAATTCTTGATGCCTTTCTTCCTTGCCCAAGTGCAATCCTGTGAATTAAGGCTTCATACTCAGTTGTGTTGTTTGAGCAAGAAAACTGGAAATGGAAGGTTGAGTAATACTTTGTACCTTGTGGTGAAATGAGCATAGCTCCTCCTCCTGCACCTTGTCTACTCCTTGATCCATCAAAGAACAATTGCCATACTTCATTCTCGTCCTTGTGATCTGGCTTGGTGATGTTGGGGAGAGGTTGATTCTCTTCATGCAAACAATAAACTCCTAGCTCAGATTCCTCCATTTCTTTGTATGGATCAAATGCATGTCTTTTGTTTTCCCATTCATCAAGAGTCAAGTCGGAATGCATCCGACCTTGGTGTCAGCTTCATGAGTGCTTGGATAATCCTCTTGATCGAATGTTGAACAATTTGCATTGATTGGACTTGGCGTATGGGGCTCTATGTGAAAATATGCAATAGGCTCAGATCTGATTGTAGCCTTAGTTCCATACCTTGTTCTAAATAACATGTGTGACCAATCAGCGAAAGATAGCCTCCAATTTTAGTAGTGAAGTCTCTTGACAAACACAATGCAAAGAGTGGTGGCAAGTCTATGACTGACACATCTTGTAACACCATTACATTGGGACACGCGTGTAATGTGAGGCTCAAATCTTTGATTACTCCAACCATTGTCACTATTGTCCCATCCAATTGCACTACACCCTTAGAGATGACTTCATATTGAAGACCTAACTGATCAGCTATTTGTTTTGGCATGACTGAGCTACTTGCTCCCGAGTCAATCATGTAATTATGTACCAACTTATCTCCTATGATCAATGAGACATAGAATGGAGGGGGCTTCAAATTTTTACCTTGTTTTCCTCCATGATTTCCTTTAGGATGAGTTGCATTGGTAAGAATTTTTCTTGTTGATTGGGTGGCTGATTTGATGCTGACCAATTTTCCATAGCAACTCTGCAATAGGTCTCTTTGTCTGGGATAGCCAATGACTCCCACATTGAGATGTTTACATTCATTTTCTTCATCTACTCAATGATGTTGAATGGAGAGCTATCTCTTTGCTGCCCCTTGCCTTGCACATTCTTCTCTAGCACTTGAGTTGTTGCAACCGACGCTTGAGATGGTTTAGAAGGTGGTTTGGGCTGACCCTTGCACATTTGGAACTGCACTTTGATTGCCAACACCTTGTGGAATAATAGAGGGTTGTGGACCATTTGAGTTGGATGATTGTCCTTCCCCAATGTTTCTCTTCTTGGAGCAGTGTATTGGCTGCTACACTTTGAGAAGGTATTTGATTTATACCACAGAAATCTTTCTTGCCGCCAATTGACAAGTGTAGTTTCATTCGGAGATGTCCCTTGCTGAGGTGCTTCCTACTATTGATCTTCTTCGTGGCTAGATTCTTGTGACCCACCAATGGTTTGCACCATCAAAGCCTGATTTAATGCACCATTAAAGCACATTGATTGGTTATGTGGTTGACTACATGGGAAACACCAATCATATTCTGGGCCATGTTATTTTGCACCGGTACCAAAGCTCTAGATGTGGATGCAACATTGGGATTGTAAGGTTGGAATGGCCTATTAGTAGAATTTTTGACTTGATTCTGATTTGTAGTTTGAATGGGTGGCCTATTGGGCTGATATGGAGGTCTATTGGGTTGAGTTTGAGGCTGGTATGATCTAACATTTTGAGCTTGTTGCCTCTTTATTGTCACCAACTCGTTACCCAAGTTTTGTAATTGCTTCATGACCTCTTGGAGTTCCTTGGAGTTGTTAGATGATGAGGTAGAGGCTTCAGTTGAACTTTGATTTCTTGGAGTAGGGATGGGAGCTAATGTAGGTGCTTGACTAGTGTTTGGACTTTCTAATTCTGGGTATACAGAGGCATGGGTGGCCTAGGTGTGATTTTTCCAGCTGAATCAAATGGTTCTCAGCCCCTATGGAAAGGCTATAGGCTGCAGGAAAGGTTGTGCCCCCATTGATTGAATCATCAAAGAAATATCAGAATTTAAAGCCCTAAGAAAGTATAAGAAGGCACCTTCATTAGTGGGCTTTACTGTTGTTGGAATCCTATCCCAGGTCCATTGAAATCTGAGGTTGAAGTCTATTAATTACTCGTTTGGGGCTCTCTTGATTGTTGTTAGTTGCTCCAACAAAGATAAGTTGTCACCTTTCTCCCAAACTGGTTGTGAAGAGCTATGCATAGCTGATTCCAATTCTGGATAGAGCTTGTCGGGAGACTCCTAAACCATTGTGAAGCTTTCCCTTTGAATGAAGAGGCAAGCAACTTGACTGCAATGTCCATCTCATGGATTTCATGGATTATATAGACATTCACAATATCTTGGACATGATCACTAGGGGAAGTCTGGTTCTCTCCTAGTGAAGTATGGGATGCTCTTTAATGCTGCAACCGGAATTGGGTTTTGTGCATTCAAGGTGAGTGGATTGCTGCTAGTGAAGTTGACATATGGATTTGGTTGTGCCATCTGATTGGTCGAAGAACTCTTGTTGATTGGATGAAAGGCCTACCAGGTGGAGGTGTTGACAAGGTCCTATTCGGTGGAGATGGAGACCTTTGAGCTCTTCTTCCCCTTCTTTCTCTACCTGGAGATAGGTGTAGATAAACAAACAATCCTTCCTCCCTAGTTCTTGATCTAGTCTGTATTCTTCTCATAAATCTGCCAGGCTTGGACTACTGAAAACTAGTGGATTATGTCTCTTTTGGAGTCGCTAGATGTGTAATTTCAAAGCTCCTTCAAAGATGGAAACTTACAACAAGTGCACATCAATCTTGTCGTAATTAAGTGAAGACCTCTAAGGTCCCCAGGCATGCCAGAACTATTATCACCGAATCACAACACCCTTATGTTTACACAAGTGCATATACTTGAACTCATGGTGTGATTGGATAACATGGGTACTATCTCCAAGTTGTGGGACTTGCTACTTGAGATAGACCTCCAGAGAAAGTTGGTTCTTGCTCCTAAACTACCTGCCACAATCTACTCTAATGCAGGGTAAACTAACTATTCTAATCTAAATTTCCAAGGGACCAAGGAGAGAGAATGCATAAAATGAAATCCTACACTAAAGTGGTGATACACCAGAAAAGGAGGGTGTGAGAGTAGTCTTCCAATGTGTGAAAACTAGGAGTAAAGTGCATACTAGAAGGGGTGATAACAGTTCTCCACAATCTAAAAATGCATTCACAACAATGTTTCATACATGCACAATAATAATAGATCCTTGCAAGAGCATAAATATAGACACAATACACTTGTAATCAAGGTTGAAGGGGAAAGAAGAATGCAAGAAAACACAGCAGGGGAAGATGCATCCACAAACTTATATTTTATTGCTTCATGATATGCACAGTTCAATCTATTACAAGATAAGGGCCTGGATCACCATGCAAGGAGTCCACAACAAGGGCCTACAACACATTGGCTTCACAAAGCAATTTTGTAGAGCTTTGCTACAAAAACTACCCTTTACAATGAGCCCAACACTCCAATTTATAGGAAAATGAGAAGAGAGAGAGAAGGGGAAAATGGAAATCCCAAAATCTATCCTTCAACCACTTGTAAGAGGCATTAAATGGAGTGAAATGATTGTATGTTACTTGCAAAAGGCTCCCCATATTGTCCCAGTGTTGTAGGCAGAGAAAGAATGATGACCATGCCTCTTAATTGCACTCCCAACTACCAAATAAAACACTGTCATGAACCCGGCCACGTTTTATGAAAAATACCCATCGATTTCTCATAAAATATAGAATTTCTTGATTTTTGTGCATCAGACTGGAGCCACGATTCCAACGGTACCAATTTTGTGTGATTTCGTTGAGAAATGCAAAATTTATGGCCTTCTGAGTGTGAGCAGCTATTTTAGGTCTGCGCAGGCATTTTCTGTCATTTGACGGGAATGAGCATTAACTAATTGGAGCCGAATATGTTTATTTTATTTAAATTATCTAACATTAAAATTAATAAAGCATTTTTTAACTAGAGGACGTCGTGCTCATTCCAGAAAGTCCAATTTTGTGAAAATCGGAGCTCAGAGTCAAAAGTTATGGCCATTTGAAGTTCGGGAGGTCAAATTTTGACTTTTCTCTTTGTTGCGGCTATTTTGGCAAAATCGAGTCTGTGTGTCTTGGCTGTCCTGGACACATTCTTCCACATCGGCTAATTCATGCTTCCTTGGCTCCTTTTCTTGCCTTTTCACTTTCCACGTCCCTGCGCGTACATTTTTCCCATTTTCTTTTGCCCTGACTTGCGGAAAATCTCCGCGCACTCGCGTAAATTGACTGACTTGTGGAAAATCAGCCGATTCACTTTCGCGCGCATTCGTCGCCAAGCGTCCTGCCAACTATCCCGGACCACTTGGGACAAAAAGTTCGAATTTTCTGATTCCTTTGTATTTTGGCCGTGAACTTGGTACGACGAACCTTACGATACGATCCGCGAGACCTTCGAGACCCGTAATGCATTAAAACAAAGCACTGTGACTTCATTTTTGCATTTTTCAATTTTTTCTAACTCATTGGGATTTTTCCTTGGATGGGAGAGTTAGAGAGAAGCCAAAGGGGCCCCAAAAACACTGATTTTGGGCATTGAATCAATCTACTTGCTCGGGACTCAAGAATTTGATGCATGTTATCAAAATTTACCTAATGGTTGAACTAAAGTTTCATGCTCTAATTTTTTTATGTTGGCAACATTCTATTGGTGAACCCTTTTATTTGCAACTGTTGCTGGAAAAGGGGATGTCCTTCCATGCATTT
Source organism: Taxus wallichiana var. yunnanensis (assembly GCA_018340775.1). Taxonomy (NCBI): domain Eukaryota; kingdom Viridiplantae; phylum Streptophyta; class Pinopsida; order Cupressales; family Taxaceae; genus Taxus; species Taxus wallichiana. The sequence continues at coordinate 601,154,961 of CM031241.1, read as the reverse complement.
AATGGATTTACTATGTATGATGCAAGATTGCTCCATTTTGTGTGGCTCGAGGCGTGGCTCTGTTTTTGGTTTATGAACATGAAATTTCTTTGCCATTTTCATTGAGTTGGAGGAAAATACACCAATCTAAGAGTAACATGTGTGAATTTGTGGCTGAAACTTCTGCACAAAGGGTTTTTGCAACAAATTTCTTTTGATCCAATTTTTTTTCACTGTCATTTGATTGTTTGTAATGGATTTCGTTTATTTGTACCTTTTTCGTAGTCCCTGAATAGAGATCGAGGTTTCTCTTCTTGTTATTCCTTTGGTTAAAAAAAAGAATGGTGGATTAAACATACATGAAGTTAAATTTGTAAGTAGTGTTTATTTCTCTTGTATGTTTCTATGATTTTCCTACTTTATTGCCAAAATATGTACTCTGTAAAATGTGACAAAAGCTAAGTAATCAATAGAAAGTATTTGATACAACTGAAACTCGATATCATTGTTAGGTGTCATTTTTTCTATTTTTCCTACACTAGTATCCCCTGAGGACACTCCCGCTTGAATATTGCACCTGCAGGTAGTCTCGTGGAAAAGGGAAATCACAGAGAAAAGTTAAGAATGCAATCTGCCATGCCCAAGGGATTGAAGTATAATGGTGATGGGGGGCATTCATACCGAATAAGGTGGCCCGTAACTTGAGCACACACTATATGTTTTTTCTCTGTTTCATCCTTAACGGCATAAATTTTTTCTAGGGATTCTTCTCTGTTTAACACACCACATTAGAGGTAATGTACAAAAGTATCTCAGAGACCAATTTGGCTTATACCTCCCGGAAACACTATAAAATTTCCAATGTCCATAGTGTAAGACAAAGGCTTTCTTCTTGGATTTTGTTTATGAGCTTTCAACATTTTGCTCGAATTTCTCTTCCATGTAAACTAAAAGTAAGAAAAATAACATAGCTAGGCATAAAGCAATAACATGGTTGTTTACTATTTATAGAGGGTGTCCTTTATAGTGCACATAAAATATTAGATGGACATTTTCATGTTAACTTGTTCTCGTTATCCTGGTCTGCCATAGTAGCTAGTGTCCCATTATGGGTGTTTTCTCTCTAAATTTTTTTATGCTATCGATACTTAAAAATTATGCAAAATTATGCAATTTTTTTCAACCTTCATATTACTAAAAAAATCCCTCTTTTGGCAAAACAAATTTGTCAAATGCATAATGCACAGTTCTAGAATTGCAATATATAAGAGCCAAAAATTATACTAGTTCTCTTATACATACTTTATAAGCCTTAAAAAACTACACCTTTTTCTTATTTCAAACTTTCTTAACATTTTCAAGTTTACTTCTTCTCGTCATTTGACCTGACATAGTAGCTAGTGTCCATTATGGGTGTTTTTTCTCTATGAATTTTTATATTACTGCTACTTCGATAGTGTAATGCCCAAAAATTTGACGATAAAACCACACCAAGTTCTAATAATTTAATGGGAAAAAATTTTGCAGATTTTTTTTTGTTTTAATTTTTTTTTGTTAAACATTACTTGTGGTCGATTAAATTCTCATAATTGATTTCCACATCTTCGTAATGTAATTGAGTTCAAATTAATAATTAAATATTATTAATTTATCTTCCCAAAATATTTTATAGTTTAGAAGCCTTCCATTACATTCCCTTACGTTATTAGCATATTTACAAACATTTAATAACCTTGGTCCATTTAATTTATTTAACTATACCTTTGTTACTAAATCATCTAAAAACCCCCTTTTAATTTGTTAACAAATACCATGTACATTTACTTAAATTAATTCCCACCCCAAGAAGTCACCACTTGACCTAACCACTAAGTGGCCCCATTCAACCAATTACCCATATCATTTTTATTTAATCCCATTCCCACAAAATCCCCATCACTTAAGTGATGTAGGGTTTATTTTCAACCATTAGATTGGATCTATTTGGGCCATTGGATCTAGATTTCCCTAAATTTCCTTATGAGCTTCTTTTATTTCCATTTTCCCTAATTTTATCTCATTTTTGTTTTACATAGTTTGGGGAAAAGGAAGGATGGAGGCCATGGAAGAATGTGGAGAAAATCTATGGAGATCCATTTCCTTTGCATTTGGGTTTGATAACATCACAGCTATGGGTATATTCATTTATTCAAAATATATACCCCTTTTATATATTAATATTATTATTAATATTTTTTTTGATGTGTTATACTCACAAATCATGAATGTAAATGCGTTATATATATATATATATATATATATATATATATATATATATATATATATATAATATATATATTTATATTTGTGTGTGTGTGTGTGTGTGTACATACATACATATATATTATATTTTAGTTCACTATTTTTTTCTCCGCGTAGGATTAAATCAATAGCCAAAAGAAAGTATAATGGGGTTTCATATTTGTGGGGGCATTACCCCCTTTACCGCTGTATTAATATTGTAATCCTCCGCTCCCATCCCCTCCATTTTATATTATTAACTTTTAAATGTGGCGGAGTTTGGCCCCCATTTTTATTCTCTTTATATATATATATATATATATATATATATATATATATATATTATAATTTTTTAATAGATATATTTACAATTTATAAATATATATATTTAAATATTTTCTTTTCGAATTTGTTTTCTTATAATTATTTTGTAAACTAAGGTCCATTGAATGACTAAAAATATAAGGAAACCTAAATGTCTACATCTTGTACAACAATCTATATATTTAAATATGGTGGAATTGTTGGGTCTATTGTCATGGTATTTTAAGTAAGGAAGAATAGTATTTTTTACTTAAACAAAATATATCTGCTCACATTGTTTAATTAGAAAGGTTGTACACTTATAACCATAATACTAAAATTTCACTAAATTTCCATTCATTGAAAGATATTATAAAATATAGATACAATTTAAATGCAAGATCATACTTCCTTTTTCAACCAAGATTGCCAAACATTTACAAGAAGAAGCAAGCATGTAAACTTATGTATTTTCCCATGCAAGATAACTACTTTCAATATGGAAACAAATGCAACTTTAAGTTCCTTCTTTCAACTATAACAATACAAGGTTGATAAATATATTTACAAGAAACTACTCCATTAAAATGCAAGAGTTATAAGCCTTCCACTTTAAGTGGAAACAACATGGCCAAATTTACAACATAGGAATTCTTCCATAGGCTCAATACAAAATTCTTCACTTCAAGATCATCTCCCAACTTCATAGCTTCAACTTTTCACTCCTTCACCTCTTCAAATCTTGAATCACGATACAAAGAAGGGGAGTAGGTGACGCTCTCTGCCAAACCTTTAATCCAATAGGAGGAGAAGCCATCCTCCCTATTGGCCCCCGAGCCCCAACCAAAGAATAATGAGGGGTATAATGAAACTTTTACAACTTTCACAAAAGGCTTCCACAACATGCATTCCACAAAATAACACATTCAAACAATATACTCAAACAATATTACAACTTTCCCAACAAGCACAAAGGCTTGACAACAACAAGACAACAAGGAGCAATGGAATATGGGCACCACCTCCTTTTATCTCCCAAGTGATGTAGGAGTTCCACCCAAAGCCACCATGTGCACAACTCAAAACATAATCAAATCCTTATTTCTACACTTGCAAGTATGTAAAATATATCCATGTTATCATTTTCACTCCCCATAGGTGGAACTCAAACTCACACTCCCTCCACAATGCATGCCTCACATCTCCCTTTTCCCTCCCCAATGGTCCCATAAATCCATCTCCCACACCCAACTTAAGGAAAACTACCCAACTACAAAAAAATCACAACACTCATGTAATATGCAAACAAACACAATTTCTACATCAAATACATTAATACAAAAATGACAACAAAAGGAGAGCCTACCTCTCCATCAAGCTTCCAATTTCTTTACTCTACAAGCTTTGAATCCTTCACACCAATCTCAATCCAAGAGGCAACTCCAAAATAACTCTAAGTATGAAAACCAAGACCAATTTTCAAAAATGCAAGAGAAGAAAATAATGCAAGTAACCCAAAATCCATCAAATTCATCCAATAAATAAAAAAAGATGTGAGGATGATGAGGTGGCTCCATGTAGGATGCCACTTCATCATCCCTCCATTCTAACACACAAGTCAAACACCAAACCCAAAGTAATTAAATGCACATGTAAGACTTATGACATGCCTTCCCTACACTCAAACAAGCACTCCATGCTTATCAAGGACAAACTTAAATGTGGTAAGTAAACAAGTGCAATTATTTACCCTTTTACACTTAATAATGCATTAAAATGGTCAAAATATGCCCATACTTCATAAGTAGGGTTGGTGTGAGGGACAAGAAGACTTGTCCTCAAGTCTATAAAAGTGGCCAACAAGGCCAAATTCGAATTTGGGAAGGATGGTGGAGTACACACCACCTAAATGCATTTAATTCAATTTACATCATGCACCAAAATAAGGAATATCTACCCAATTTATTTCCCACATGTCATATCTTCCCTTTTGTTTTAAATTTAAGTTAAATTAGTTAATTAAGATACATTAGCAAGTGTTAATAAAGTAACAATATTTCCCTAAACACATGCACAACAAATTAAAACAAACAAAATTAAAAGAAAGGAAACACATTACACCCATGGCCACATAAATGAGGTTACCCCCTATGGGAACCTCCTAACAAGCATGCAACAACACAACATAACATTATACACAAGTTGTCAAATTTGGCCATGTTGCACAACACCCGACATCCTTTCGTGGTTGGTCCCTATCCCCTTTCGGTGTATAATGATGTAATTTTTTTCCTGCAACCACAACAATAATACCTTTCTGGCCTCAAGGTTGTATCAATATGTCATGGGAATCAATGCATATAAAACATCCATCATAAAACCCTCATCATACATCAAGTAAAACACACACACACACACACACACACACACACACACACACACACACACACACACACAAACACATCCTCATCAAATTTACAATTTTTTTATCAATTATTTGAAACCAGTTAACATTTCAATTTTACTCCAATTCACATTCTACAATAATCATGAAATTCTCTATATCTACCTGTAATTAGTAACTACTAGATATACTAAGAACATACTACCGATCCCTAATACCATCATATTGTTAGAAATTCACAAAATCAATGAGACCACATGGTTAGTCCAATACTCCGAATATACTTAATACGTCAAGAATCTAAATGTTAGTATATAACAAAGTAACCATTCTAGATCATCATCATATCCTTAAATGTCTATCAAGGTCCATAATACATCCATACAGTCCAAAGTAACAATCAAAACAAAATAGTAATCATGATGTCCCTCATATCTTAACAACATGCTAACTAAGATATAACAATAAGGTCCATGTCTCTAATCAACCGAAATTAAAATCATAGTATAATCAGTGTTGAATAGAGTAGGCATATTGAAAGTGTGCAGACTTATGCAATTTTCTTCAATCTTTGAATTATTTTAAAAAGTTCCCTATTTTATGTAAGAAAATTTTTCAAATGCATAATGCACACTTCCACATTTGTAATATACAAGAGCAGAAGATGTACACCACTTACTCTTCTATTGTCAGTTGTCAAAATTTGCAGTTGAATGTCAATTGCTTTTTCTTTCACTATGAAACACTTCACAACATAATGACCATGATGTACTCTTTTCCATCCCGACTTACATTAGTTCCCTTTCGTGCCAATGGATTCCATAACTACCGTTATTGTGCAGGAATAAGTGGATCAACCACTAGGGATATCAACCACTAGGGATATCTTTAAACCTCTCCACCACAAGACATTTATTTCAAGGATTGAAACTACTATTGTCAAAACAACGATGCTATAAACTCCCAAAGATGGTGGTATTGAGAAAACAACCAAATTAGTGCAGATTTCAACTAGCATACTTAGGATCATAAAAACAAATGGCTTGGTTGAAAAGTCCTCTTCATCTAAAAGACAATGTGGTCTCCTTCGGAGAAGAGATGGTTGTAACCCAGTTTTCATTGAGCTACCACATGTAATTCCAAATCTCCACAAAGGCACAAACTAATTATAGATGGAAATGCTATTTCTCTACTCTTTTTTGCAACGACTTACGTGCCAAGGAACATGTTTCAAGGTAAATCTTTTCATACAAGTCTTGGTTTTGTAAGGGCAACAACAATTTCACTATTCAAAGACATTCACTGATTATAATCAATGAATGTTTCCAAATCCTTAAGCCTAACTTCACAAATAAACATAGTTATCCAAGTCAATAGATCCCTTACATTTTTGTGCACCGACATTAAAAACATGGATACCAGTCTTCTACTGTGTATGAACCTTCTCACAATACAAAATTTCACAATGTTCATCCAAAAAACTCAAATGTCATAATGTTCAAGATCACTGGTTTTCTTTAAAGACTTTAACATTTAATGTGAAAACGGATCCAAAGTTCTGTCCTCTGTTTCCCTTGCATTCTCCCATACAAACCACACATACCGTCTACATCTCCGTATCTGCATTGTTGTTCCATTAATTTTGTTCTTCTTGCATGACTAATGAGAGGGACCAATATAAATAATGAAAGCCCTTTCTCTTTTGTCTAATGAAAGCTAACAAAAATTTCTCTTAGCTTAATATATTTGCTCATATTAGAAGATTTAACAAATTCAATGATACAGACCTAACATAAATCATGATCACTACAAACGTCATTCTATGACTGCGTAGGGAAAATTAGACCAAAAAAATTTGCATGGTCCTGGGTCATTCCATGGAACCATATTTCTTTCACACAAATTTCCAAGAAACTCGTGTTCGTCATCCCACACTCTAGCACACCGGGGAAAATTGGGCATTGACTCAAAATTTGTTTTGCCACATTCATGAAGCATCCACACCGAATAACCAAATTAAAAAATGAACCCCACCCATGAGATAATTTTCAGATACATGCCAATGCCATACACATGTATTCTATCACAAATGACACTCTCCAATGTTTTTTGCACCTGGATATACACTTGTCAGCCAAACAAAAACTAATTGGATTTTTGTTCCTCTTTGAAAAACTATAAAACATTTATGCCTTCCTCGAAATTAAAGTATGATTCCTCTACGCAAATTACATGGTTCTAGTAATCGTCCCATCATATCCACATTACAAATGGAAATACACAAAAATATAAGAAAAAAATAACACTTAATTTAAAATATTGTGATACAAAATTTAACAATTACATAAATAACAAATATTTTATTCCTTATATTGTCCTTCTAGATAAATATTTTTTCAAAATATCCACTATAACAGACTAAAATAAACTATAGTGGTTCAACCTCTTAAAAATAAGAATTCACTTCAACAAAATTTAAATAATGTTTCTTTCTATTTACGCATCTTCTCAAATATCTAATGTGCTTCTACACCTCGGCTTTAATCGAGTATTCCTTCTACAAAATAAAAACATTGTTTTTTTCTATTCACGTGTCCTCTCAAATAACTAATAAAATTCCACATCTCTCGCTTCAATCAATTATAAGAGGTTAGTGGGCATGCCTTTAACTCATGCGAATTCTAATTGCAATTTTAAAAGATGTTTGAATGTTCGTTCCATCAAGTAAGCAACCATTACAATGTCGAATTCCACACAACACATATATATTTAACACAACAATATCTCTTTTTATTTCTATTCATAGCTCCGTAATAAAGTCATCCTCCACACCACAAAACTTCATCTTCTGCAGGATTCACCATATCACGGCCTTGTTTCCTATTACATTTGCATTTTGATTTTAGATAATAAATACATATTTATTTATTTAGGGTTCAAACATTAACATATATGATGATATGGATATATTTATTACATCACGCCATATATATGACTATTACATCACATGTTTATATGGTTTTTCTTAGTAGGAAAAATTGATGTGGATGGTTACATACATATTTAGTTAACAATCTTAATTTTTGTAGATTGTTTACATGTTTCACTCAAGCAAGATCAATTTCTTGTATGGTTTACACACTTTACTCAACAAGTTCAATTGTTGTAGATGGTTTCATGTGTTTCACATAACATGCCTAATTTTTAATGTCTTACTTATATTTAGTTACTCTTCCCTCACATATAGTACCATTGGAGAACAAGTATAAATATTTCATGTGTATTAATGTTTCATTTTATTTTTACCTCAAGCATAAAACATTAGAGGAAGTAAGGTGTATGTTTTTCATCTTTTAATTATTTAGTTTATGTTATTTACTAATTTTAGTTAGTATCATTAATAGACTTTAATACACATTTTCCATGTGGTACATGTTCACATATACCAATATATATTTTTGAAGGAGAAGGGAACACACAAATTCTAGTTTGGTGCATGCTTTTCCCTTATGAGAGGTTGATGTTTCGTTAATATTTTAATCAAGAAAATTTTAATTACTATATTAAAAAGGAGAAAATGTAGATACCTAATTCTATAGACCAAGAGAAATATAATATAGAGGCAAGATTCACTCATAGTCAATAAAGGATGAATCCAATGAAGGAGGAAAAGTCACCCTAGAAACATTTTCTAGGATAGGTAAATTTGTCTTTCTTAAAAATTACACTCCTATATATTTAGGATAGATTATGTAGTGCCCACCCTATTTTTTAAAAAGGGTAATAATAATAGAAAATTTGGGGTGAGTTGTTTTGAGTGGTATTAGGTAAGGGGTGAATTTATTTTATGGAGACGGGAATGGAGTAGGTGACCCCCATGTGAAGGCACATGGGCATAATCAATAGCTATTAGACCTGTCCTTCCCAATAATAATATAATCACTTTACTTGATGCCCAAGGCAAAAATACATGCTAAAATATAAAAAAGAAAAGACAAGTAAATTTGAAAATTCAGCAGTATTGGGATAATTACGATGCATTATGAGACATGGATTCCTCACGTGTCAGTCACAAAATTTCAAATATGCAACAAATAGGTCTCGAACTGATCAGACCGCCTATGTGTTATTTTACGTATGCAAGAGAAAACAAAAGGGGCACTTCATTCGGCATGACGACTAGTTGAATTTTATTTTGTTTTTCTACTTCTAAGAAACCCCTTCTACATATAGCTACCGTGCAACACCATTCTTTTGTTTCATGTTCTTCATCTTTGATTTTTAGTGGATGTTGAATTATTTGAGATATTAAAATTTTGTTTCATGTTATCCCACTTATGTCTCTTCCCAGATTTATCTCTTTCACTCTACCCTACGTGTGCCCCTTTACTAGCATCCTCCCAACTTGTGCTTTGAAATGGGAGCCATTACCCATATTTTGCCCCGGGTAAAATTGGTCACCGTGACCCCGCACGAAGAAACCAGAGAAATCACATTCAAATCCTACAATCAGGCAACATAGGGACTCTAAAATGGAGTGACGGGGCTGCGAAAGATCAAACGACCCCGTGCAAGAATAAATTCAAGAAACGACTTTGTCGAGTGAACCTATGCTTTAAATCTAGTAAACAGATTACAAGCGGGCTCTAAAATGGAATAGCAGGGTCGGGAAGGAGAAGACAGTGTCAAAGAAGCTAGAGGCTCAAAGGAGAAGGAACGGCGAAGGTTTAAAGTCTTCGGGCTCTAAAATAGTTTAGAACGAGCCCAAAAAATGACTAAGTATGGAGGAGATAGTGGACACTGCCAAGTGTCCAAACAAAGGCACCTCTAAAGATTGAATCCAAAAGGGAGACTTGAACAAGTGCCAAGCCCCCACGTGTCCCATGCCCAAAGAGGGGCAAAGCCAACAACTAAAAGTCAAAAAGCGGACGGGGCGGGTCTAAAATGACTAAGTATAAATGGTGTTAGCGGAAGCTACCACGCGTCATCTCGGCGCATCTCCAAAGGTAAATCCAAAAGTGGAGACCCAAATGAGCACGAGCTCGCCACATAGTCCAAGTTGAAAAATAGGATAGAGCGGGCCCAAAATCGACTAAGTATGGAGAACGAGTGCCAACTCACCATGTTTTCAGGGTCTAAAAAGGTAAGAGAGGCCGTTGAAAAGTCCAAGAGCTTGCGGAGGCTTCCACATGTCAACCCGACACTCCTTCAAAGGTAAAATCCCACGGAGTTCCCAAATGAGCATGGACCTTCCATGTGTCCCAGGTCTGAAAAATGAGACAGGTTCGAGGTTGAATAGTCAAAGCAGAGACAAGCCAGTGGAGGGAGCCAAGTGTCAGCACAATGCTAATTCAAGAGTAAAATTGGGGGAAGGTTTCCAAACAAGCATTAGGCCTCCGCGTGTCCCCGGTCAGATATATGACCCCGCCGAGAAAAAGACTTAGCCAAAACATGAAGAAATTGAGCGAGCCGTGGAAGAAGCCACGTGTCAACCTCGACTCAACTTAAAAAAAAAAAAATACAAAGGCAGCCCCAAGACATGCGCCAACCCTCCATGTGTCCAATTTCAAAAGGCCCGTTTTGGTAGTTGGTTCTGCCATTTTGTACAGACCGATTCAAATTTCAAATGGGCATATCTTTTGACTCAGTGCTTGAAATCGACAAATCTGGCACCGTTGGAAATATCTTGGCCTCGTCTACGCCATGGAGATTTGAAACTTTAATTTTGGAGAGGTTAGGTGGGGAAAATGAAGAAACATCTTTGGGCCATTAATATAGGATCTATTTTCCCCAACAACCAGATCAGATTTGATCTGATCCATCGTTCCTCCTCCTTCGAGGTGCCGAACAAGTAATTGATGTAGGCATGATAGATTTGGGGAGGATTTGCAGAGAGGCATTAATGATAGTGGTTGAGTTTCAAACTAGTTTTCCGCTTCTCTCTCCTTCTTCCCTCTGTGTTGAATCTATAAAGGAAGGGTCATGGCTCATTGTAAAAGGTTGGAAATTTCTATTTTGTGCCCTCCCTTCTTCTTTTGTTCACAGAAGGATTTGTGGAGCTTTTCTAACCTCTCCTTCAAGTTTTAATTAAAGTTTTACTTCTTTGCCACTGCAATATACTGTATCGACTCTTGAGAAATAAAATATATGTATGTGGATGATTCTCAACCATCTCATGTATTCGTTGTTGTCTTTCCGATCTCTTATTGCGGTCTGGTTATTTGTGCATGTTGTTTGTATTACATTCCCGTGGTCTGTGTTAAACTGCAAAATGAGTGTCTAACATTCCTTTGGTGTATCACCTCGTTAGCTTAGGTTTATTTTCTTGCATCTCTCTAACCCTGTCTCCTTGGTAGATAGAATAGACTTAGAATAGATCCTCTGTAATTTGTTTTTGTACACACGAATGAAGGATAAGAACCGACTTCAATCGGGAGCTCTCCTAACTCATAAGGTCCCACACTTTGAGAGATGCTCCATGTTGTGTAATCACACTGAGAGTCTCAACCCATCTAGTTGCAAACATTCAAGGGTGTTGTGATTATGCACTAACAAGAGCTCTAGAGCAGTTATCGATATAATTCAAGAATAAAAGTTAGACGAATATTTTCATATGTTGCGAGTTGAAAATACTTTGGTAGATGGGTATGCACATTTTGGAAGCTTGGGAAGGCATAAGAACTACTTGGTAGAATGTCTTAAAAAGATGTGGTTTTGGGGATAACACTTCCTTCAGGATATGCACATAATGAGTTTGTAGAAAAGGATTTAGAAACTTCTAAGCTAATGAAATCGCATGTGTAAAGATAAATTCCACAACCGAAGCCATCATCCTCCTAGCCATGCCTAAATGTGAGCTTCAAAATAGGGAAAAACCCATCAGGTTTTGGTCCATGTTTAAAACTTCACATTTTACTTGCTTAGCTTTGTAAAAAGAAAAGAGAAACTTCTCTAGGTCTGTGTGGTTTGAATGTAACTATTTTTGTGTATATATGAGGTTCCTTAAGGTATATGACTTGGATTTCAGTTCCGTAGTGGATTAATCCATCCCAAATTATCAAAAAGTGAGTGTAGTTACATAGTATTAATCAAGAAATAAATGGATTGAGGAATTGGTTTGAAAGGGAAGTTGGAAGGTTTAAGAAAAACAACTTAAATACATTTTAATACCATGCAATATTTGGATTTTGAAATGTCTACATTAAATGGTAGGTTTGGAACAAGGTATGGACACCCATCAAAGCATGGCGATTAGAGGAAGTTTTTTGGATGTTGTAGTTGCGACTACCTTGGAAGAAAAGTATGCAAAAGCACAAGATGTGTGGAAATGTTGAAAAAATTCCTTAAAGAAATATGATGTCATAGAATTTAGTGATTGTAGAGTAAATGGTTTTCTTGTCAATTCTTGAGGAATTTCAAATAAGTGCATTTTCCATGTCTTTCTGTGAATTTCCATTTTTGCACGAAATGCACAAAATGGTTGATGGAAGAGCCTTGTGAACAATTTTATGCCAACATGGGAGCTTGATCTAATGTATGTACAAGGCATCCACTCTTGGAATATCAAATTTCATCTTTCATGGACATGGGGTTTCTCAGTAGACAATGTTGTTGTTTCTCCAAATGCAGCGAAGAGGTGTCCAACTTGACCTTTTCGCCCTTGCTAACATACTTCCAACCTATGCAAAAATAAGATCTTTGAAATGAGGAATGGATTCCAAATGGAGGAGTTGATGATGCACGCAAAATGTTTGACTGATTACCAAAAGAGAGTTGGAGCCTTGTAGAATGCGGGTAAACCCACCTGGAGCACCACTTGCACTACAAATGCTAGTATTTCTAGGCATGGTCTCCTTACCTTCATATTTTATAATTTTCGTATAATTTGGTTTTTTTAGTTGCAATATAATAGAAATGTTGAACCATTAGATGCTTAAACATTTGGTTATTTTAAACAGAATTGTTTTCAAAACAATAAAACGTCATATCATAACTTGCGCAATCCAAATAATCCCTTGGTAGTCAACCATGGACTTAAACCCTCATTTTGAGATGATCTAACAAACTTCATAACCAAACTAGATTACTACAACACCCTTTTATTGACAAGTTGAGGTTGAGTTCCTTGTAAAGATGTCGATCATTTCCTTGTAAAAACTAGTAAACCATGATTTTTGGAGACACACAAAACTACCTTTGGAACCCCGGAAAAGAGGTGTCAAGTGTCATATGTGCTCCTTGTTATGAGGAGAATCACATAAAGCTTTAGATTGACCCCAATCGACCATTTTTATTCTCTCTAGCACTCCTCTAGGAGCCTTGTTACCTCATTTTGTACTTTTAGGAAGTTGTTAAAAATTGAAAAGTCGGGTTTTATATCGGCTCATTGTGTGGGCCTTGAACAATGAAATGTTTTTCCGCCTTCACAAACCCCTAGTATTTTTATTAGACAATTTCCTAGAACCTTTGGTTTAGGAAAATAAAATTCTTGGTTAGTTTGGAAAAGGGGTTTCGTAGGCCTCCGGTCACTATTTGATTAGGTCAAACTTGGCCGATTACGACCGGTGGCTTCGGAAAACCATTTGCCAATGTACACCATTCACACATTTCGAATTTCTCAGTCCTTGTGGATTCTTGGTATATAGGTGGACATGTAGGAATTCTACCATCATGAATTTTCTTATCGGAAGACATTTTTGAATGTTTTATCTTAAATCAAGCCAAAATTGGGTGTTTTTGCAACTAGTAGGAAAATGTAAAAAGAAAGTTGTAGGACCCTAGTCAAGTTAGAAAACCATTATGGAAACTTATTAACACTTGTAAATAACTATTTGAAACTCTATCTTGTGACTTGTGTGAAATTTTGAATTTTGGGAAAATAGTGTGTCTCTCTCTTCCTAATCTCTTTCTCTCTCCTCCCTTAGTTAAGAAATGAAGCGAAATGAAATGAATGTATGTCTCTAACCCTCCCCTTTCGAATGAAAATTATTACTATTATGTAAATGGGAAATTAAAAACATTAATTATGCTAGATCTAGGTGGATGCCATGCCAATGATTTATCGTTGATTTCATGCTCACATGGTTTTACAAGGATGCAAGTAAGATGGCAAAACAACATGGGTGTGATTCATTGTATATTGTTAGAGTTTATGTATGTTAATGGAAATAAATTATTATGTATTGTTATGTTATAGTAAATTTATTTATTGAAATTTGGATATATGAATGAGATGCTAGTTTTAGGGTGCTTTGGGAAACATGCATTTAACTATAGGTGTACTTTTGATTCAAATTGACATATGGTAAAAAAGGGAGTTGGATATACATGTTAAGTAAAATAATAGAGGATAGTTCTACATTTTGTGAAGTATTGAAAAGTTTATTAGTGAAGTTTGTAAAAAATTTAAGATACTAGTGTTTTAAGGAAATGTTCATTTATATATGGGTGTTATTTTAATTCCAAAATTTGTACTGTAAAAAGTTAGATAAATGTGTTAAAAAAATTGAAATTAATAGATTATAGTGCAATTCCACTATGCGATTGATGATCAAATAATTATTGTGTTTTGTTTCTTACCTCAAATTGTAATAAAGAGATCTAAACAAAATAGTCCACCCTAGTATAAAATTCGTGTATAACTACCCTTCTGTGTGACTCTTTGTAGCATAGAAAACTAAAAACCCTAGAATAAAATTAAATATTTACTCTTGATGACTCCTTATAGCCAAGCAAAAGAGCACAAGTTGGATTTTATCATCATAGTCTATAGGCTTAGCGACATCATCGTGAACCGTTAGTTAGGAACGACATGGTCAAACCTTATTTGGAGTAAGTAGAACTAACACTTTCTTAGTATCTAAAGTGGACTACTAAGTCTTACGAAGTTAGATCTAGATATTAACTTCATCATCAAATGATTTCTTTGTGGGATCCAGATGACATAAATGGAGCTAGTGAAATAGTTGTACTATGAATTAAACTCTTCTTAATGATCTCTTTAGTTCCTCACAACTAAATGTGTTGCCTTGGCTAGTGGCAATATAACACCTTGGTCCTTTTCGGAGGATCTATAAGGTAAATATGTTTTCACACCTTAATTTGATCTATACTAGGGCGTAGATCCCTGAGTGCATATTGGGATTAAACTAAACCTTAGTTGATTAGGAGGTTAACTTGTGGGTAGAAAATTTTAAGTAACTCTTTGCAAACGAAATTGATTTGAAAGATGTTGATTTAAGAGAAATTAGGAAACTAAAAATTGGTCCCGTAATCCCTTGTTATGACCTTTATGACATTAAGAATAAAATAAATCTCACATGCGAGAATCGTGAAATGCGGAAACATGGGATATTACCTTGAAAACAAATCACTTTTGGTTCGTGTGTAATTATAATGCTTATAATCATGTACTTATTCAAGATGTTAGACAAGTAATATCGTAACTCTTTTTGTTATAAAGTGATGCCAATAAGAGACCTAAGAAACAATGTAAATGAGATGAAAAAAGAGTATATGTGATAATGGTTTAGGAACAAAATTTCACTTGAAGTCCTTATGGTTTATTTAAGCATTGAATTTTGTTAAGAATGGATATAAATTGTTCTTGGTAGGACTAGGAATTTGAACTAATATAGAGTACAATTAAAAAAATAAAATTATGACGTGTAAATGCTAAATTGACTCAAACTAAATTTGGAACTAAAACAACCATAGCATGAGAAACAAACATTTAACGTAAGAACAAGTTATTGGGAGACTCATAGTTGCTTAAATTTGACTTTAATTAACAAACTATCTATGGCTAATAATAGGATTTGAGAAAGGAATCAATTATGTGTTCTCTTTTAAAGACTATCTCACTGCTAAAGTAAAGTAATTGAAGATTGTAAAATAGGAAATTTTATACCTTATATGTTTAATTCTCTTTAAACCTATAAATTCAGACAATGGAAACCTAAATTTAATGAATATGTAATCTATAAAAGGCCATGTCATGGAGTATGCCTACCGACATTTTACTGTAATTGGGTCATTGTCCTAGTTTATGTTGTTTGAGTATGACATTGATGGGTACCCTATGTTATCCTATTGTATGAGTGGGTTCATGTTTATGTAAGTGTATTATGCATTGTTGAGTTTCTCTACTTGGAGCCCTTGTGGTGTTGTGTAGTGAGCAATGTAACTCTATAAAAAATATTCGGTATTTTATTGTTGTATTTGTGTGTGTAAAATGTGGGTGTTACAGATTAATGATAGCATGCACACTATTCCTACACATTTACACACTCATGTCATTTCTTATTAATCTAGATCCCATGCATTTCACTTTCACCCTAGTTTTTACATTTCTATTTAGCTCATTTATGCAAGTGTAGTTTTCATGTATTTTACCTAAATATGATTTTAAGATCTAAATGTTTCATGTTTTCATTGTTCTATGATCTAATATCATATTTTTTTAATATATTACTTATATTATCCCTAATTTTATAATTATATAATGTTTCATATGTTTTTAATAATATATACAAACAATTAAAAAGGAGGAATATATTTTCAACCAACACACCACAATTTGAATTAGGTGAAAGATAACCTCCATGTAAATAAGTCTATTTTTAGAAAAATAAAGGGAAAAAATAAAACATAAAATGAAGACGATCTTTTCAAACCCATGAAATCAAATATATAGATTAAACTCTAAGGAATTCCCATGTAGTTGAGATACGTTTATAATTTTCTAATATCATCTGGAAGGGATTAAAAATTCTTATTGACGAAGATATACAAGAGTGAATTCATTCTAATAACAACATTTTTATAGAGAAATTTAATATTTGTTCAACTATAGGTTCTTAAGGTCTTTTATTTCATTGATATATGGTTCCTAGAGATTAACATAATAAGCTACAATAAAGGGATTTCAATCATCTATCATAATTTTTTTTGAAAAGAACCAACAATTATGTAATAATATTTAACACATTAAAGGCTTGTTGAGCTAGGATTTTTCATTTCTACCTTGTATTGTATTTGTATGGAGAATTACAATTAGTACTATTCAAAATTATAGATAGAAATGAAAATTTGTAATAAATATTAATATATAAAAATTAAACAATTATTGACAAGATGATGCTCGACTTGAACCAGTCCTGAGGCGGAGAAATGTATTTGATATGGTGCAAAGATTGAGCACAAAAACTTTCTATCTAACTCCTCGAGTCAATTCATCTTGCATTGAGCATGAGAAATTGGAAGATTATACAGTCGAGTCTTGATTTTATGTCCATGCCTTGATGTAGAGAATGCATGTGATTGTGCGCGAGGTCTAGAGGTGTTTGCGGAAAATGAGGATATAAAGCTTCCGCCTGGTACGAAGGTGAATTTTCCGAGAATGTTGTGTGGATTCTTCTTCATCATCCTAGCAGAGAAAATGGGACTTGAATGTCGAGATCTTAGGAGAGGTGGAGTCGAGCGGCTGAAAGACCTAATTCATCTTTGAAGTTTACGTGCCCTAGGTATGTTGTTCTGTGTGGTTTTTGTCTAAAGTTTTTATTTCGAGCTGGTTTGTCCGTATGTATTACGGATTGTATAGATATAGGAAGTATTAATGGGTGAATTATAGCTGATTATAGCTCTTCCTCATGCTTTTGGATTGTGTGTGGCGTGATAAAGTGCTTGTAAGCTTCATGCGAGTCCACTAATGAAAGACATATCGAGGGACTGGTTTCTCATGTATTATTTTTTTTTTGCAGGCTATGACCTTCTCCCTAGGTACCAATAGCAAAAATAAATCAAACAATTATTCGTAGACAATAATTCATTGATCTTGTGAATATCTTATCAATTGGTATCCCCCTATACATTTGCACCCTAGAAACTATATAATTTTCCTAGAACTTAATCTAACATTGTCTACATAGGGTGTTTATGTATACTATCTTTAAATAATGGTTATTAAAAACATTTAGGAACTTTCAATTAAAATTATGAAGGAAAGGGGTGAAAATTTAGGAATAGATTAGTTAGAGTTCAACTTTCTAAATCTTCTCCTTAAATAATCTATCACTCCCCTTGCTTATTTTTAGGCTATTAAGATCTCTACTTATCTATTATCAATCAATTATGGCACCACATTGTTTAAAGGATGTAGTGGAATATGAAGGTTGGGGTAGTAATAGCATGTATAAACGTTTGTTTTGTTGCCTTTTGTGTTAAATAGAGGTTAGATGTGAGATTACAACCAAGACTTGGTATAGTACAAATTTTTCTTTAGTTTATTTTTTTAGGAAGGTATTTCTCTCACTCATAGTTTCTCCCAATTTTATTATTTTATGTTGAGGTAGGATTCCTTCAAATACCCAACTTCAAAATTTAAAAGTATATATATGATATAATATTCTTATATTATTTATTTTTTTGTCATCGTTTTAAATTTTTAATTTAATTTAATTATTTAATTCATCATCACAAATTTTCTAACAAATACATTAATGAAAAAATTATATAATTCTTTTAAATATAAATGTCAATTCTATTAAACATATTCAATAAACAATAAATATATTAAATGAAATAAAATTAAATTTCACCATGGAACCATCTACATTACCTAGATTTCCTTAATGGAAATGGGGATAAAATCTTATAGTCTATCGTTATAGTGATAAAACTTAACAACTATTGATAGAACTTTGATGTAAACACCTTCTAGTAAAGCTACTCACTACTCCTCGAGAATAGAAAATATATCAAATCTTACATTTATTATTCCAAAAGTAAAAATAATGATGAAGTTTGGAAAATAATGATAAGTGGTGCGACGATGATTGAAAGTGATCCAAATAGCAAATTGCGACACACGTTTTAGATTCTACACATTTCTTTGAATTATAAATAGTGCCTTTTACTCTCTATTTTAGGTGATAAAATTCACTTGATTTTATAAATACTAAAACAAGAGAGACATTACATAGCTTTACATTTACTAAGAGAAATATAATTGAATGGTAAAAAGTTAGAACATAGGCCCCAAAACATTATCAATCATTAATTCTTTGAGAAATTCAAAATTCATGTATGTTATAATATTTTCCTTTTCAACTTCATTCATCATGTTTAGGAAAATCAGAATCCTTTCGTTGCTTCATTCAATTGTTTTTAAAAATGGCAGTTGATTGGTTGTAGCGTGATATGAAGGATCCAATAAAAGTGGGGACATGTTCTCCTTGGTCTATTTTGGTTTTTTTTCTTGAATACAGATTTCATATTAACAATTTTATTAATTAATTATATACGTAAACACCTAACTTTGGTTTTGGCACTTTGTAAACATTATCTTTTCAATAATTTAACATACTTTAGTCACATTTGGACAAATCACATATATATGAAACTTAAGCACAATTTCCCCATCCATTTTCTTAGCCATATCTATATATTAGTCATACTATATACATCCAAAGTTAGCATAGTCTATGCATGAACACCTTCATAATCCTATATACAGATCTATAAGAAATACCTTTAGAATCTTCTAGACATACATTTTCCATACTCATATCCACTTTAAAGACTACCAATAAATATGGATAATATCTAAATACAAAGCCTATGAATTTATTAAATCTCCATTAGAAAGATGTTAAGGAAGGTGTGATGAAATATCTTGAGTTTTGAGTCTTAACTTCCCATGTAATCTCACCTCATATGAGTGGCGCGCGCGCGCACACACACACACACACACACACACACACACACACACACACACACAAACAAAGAGGGAATCCGGATGAAATTTTAATACCATTTGGAGATTAGGAAGTGAATATTTTCTCTAATAACATTGATTGAGTGCTTATACAAGACCTCATGGTGAACATGGAAAATGAAGATTAAGAGGTTATAATAAATGATAAGAATGAAAATATATTAATGTGCTCATGTGAAAAAAAAAAAACAAGAAAAAAATGTAACGCCCACAATTTACACACAAACACAAAACTAAAAATACTAGAACAATTTTTTTGTTTGAATTACATTATTATTTACATGACACCACATGACAACAAAGGTATCTCTTAGGACAATGCATAACACATGAGATGCTTGCACAAACCTTATCCCATATATATAACATGAATAGTACATGATGCACATCAAGGCCACCTTTTCCCAAATGACAAGACACAACACAATGATTCAACTACATTATGATTCCCATATAGGAACCATCCATGAAAACACTTTCCTGGTTTGCATATTTATTACATTCATATTTCAATATTGACCTTATTTTCTTGGAAGTCACTTATCAATTATTTTATAACTAGACTGCATTATCTTTACTTTATTTAACATTTCACTTGTAGTTATCCCACCTAATTTTCTTGTTTCCCTCATCACACAAGAATGATGTATCTTGGTTGTTGGTATGAACATATGTACATACATGATCCTTTTAGTGTTTGTTCCAAGGATTCATTTTCTAAGTTGCATGTTTGATTGGATTTTCCATTTATCTTAGTTGCAAGAAGGGAGGTTCTCATGAAGCAAAGGAAGTTTATTGATTCAAGAGTAGATAGATTACACGTTCTTTCATATTAGCATTTAAGTTCTAAGGTTAGTCTATTTATTTTTACATTATTACAACTAACCATGTATCCCATCTACTTCACTTAATTTTTTAGTCATCAAGGTACTAATGAGTATGATTTCACACTCCACCAGGTTTGGATTTCTGGACAATTAAGTATTAGATGTGTGTTATGAGGAGAAATTCAATTATAAATTTACACACCTTACTAAGGTTACAACTAGGGTGATTGAACACCCTTATCTCCAAAAATCAGCTTGTAACTCTAGGTACAATTGATACTTCTTGTCAAGATGACACTTTGGTTTGAGAGGGGTTTAAAGGGATTCACACTCAGTATTCTCATGCGTAAGTAACTAAAACATCAGATCCACTCACATCATTTTCATTCATCTTAAAATAGTTTCATTCAATTTGATTTAATTACCTTTTTAAAATTTGTTGTGTAACCCATTTATTAATAGGGCCATTGGTATGCTCATGAGACTACTAGTCCTTTCCCTAGGGGTTCATGTCAAGAACATGATTACATGATTTCAAACCATACATTCAATACAAAATAGGAAAAGGGGGATAGTAAGAGGGAGTAGTTATTCATTTAAAAGGTTAAGATTCACATTAAAGTCTACACAAAGTGGATTACGTTCCCACCACAAGATGGTATGAATGTGTTATAAGAACGATGCACATTTCACCTTTATCCAAGCACATCATCTTAAGGTTACCTATTCACAGATTATAATTTGGTTAAGTTTCACATTATAACTCTTAGTATTGCACCACAGAAGCGAAACAATAATAGAAATTGGGTATCGAGTTCATTATGATCCCAACTCATACAGGTGACTTACAAGGTTAGTTAGCAATCTTTGCCACTTACACTCTTCACTTTACATGTGTGCATGACCAAGAGTATCTTACATTATGTTTTGGGTTTGGTTACCTATAGAGTAATACCTAAAGGTAATCACACCCTTCTTACTACACACACACAACTATCATTCCCATAAGGGGCCACATACCCAAGAAAAGCGTTTTACCATGTGGTTCCTAATTATCAGTTCACAATGATGTCGCTAAGGATAAAGGCTAAAATTATCAACTCAAACTTGGACTCTTAGTTACTAAAGCTATAAAGTGTTATCAATGTATAGATTTAAGTTCACTATGAAGTTTTAGTTTCTTCTATGTTAAGAAGGATCATGTGAGAAGGGTAGATATGCACAAGTTTTAAACTAAGGTTAACTGTTATATTTAGGTTTTATTTCTATATTTTCTAGTTAAATAACACAACACTCTAGAGATTCCATCATAAATTTCACAACGAGAATGCAATATAAGAGGTTAAATTCAATTTCACTTAACACAATATCCAACTTTTACAATACAAAACTTGGAATCAAAATAACACCCATATTTAGATGAACATTTCCCTTAAACACTAACATCTTAAAAATGTTACAAAACTTCACTAATAAACCCTTTAATACTCACTAATAAACCTTGATATATATATATATATATATATATATATATACTTATATATATAAATGTATATATATATATATATATATACCATTATATATATATATATATATATATATATATATATATATATATATATATATATCCAACCCCCTTTTTTTACCATATGTAAATCGACTCAAAAGAACACCTATAGTTAAATGCACATTTCCCAAAGCACCCCTAAATCTAGCATCTCATTCATATTACCAAATTTCAATAATAAATATTTCTTTGTAACATAACAATACATAAAAATTTCTTTCCATTAACATACATAAATTACAATAATATACAATGAATCACAACCACGTCATTTCACCATCTTACTTGCATCCTGCAAAACCATGTGAGCATGAAATCAATGATAAATCGCTGGCATGACATCCACCTAAATCTAGCATAATTAACATTATTGGTTTTCCATTTACATGATCATAAAAATACACATGCAAACAAGAGAGGGTTAGGGGCATATAATCATTTCATTTCATTTCATTCCTTAACTAAGGGAGGAGAGAGAAAGAGATAGGGAAGAGAGAGAAACATTATTTTTCCAAAAGTCAAAATTTCACACAAGTCACAAGATAGAGTTTCAAATAGTTATTTACAAGTGTTAATAATTTTCCACGATGGTTTGCTAACTTGACTAGGGTCCTACAACTTTCTTTTTACATTTTCCTGCTAGTTGCAAAAACATCTCATTTTGGCTCAGAGGCTAAGAAAGTGCATTCAAAAACTGTCTTCCGATAAAAAAATTCACGACAAGAGAATTCCTACGTGTCCACCTATATACCAAGAATCCACAGGGACTAACTGGGTCCAGAACTAACGAATGGTGAAAAATTGGCGAATGGTTTTCCAGAGCCACCGGTCGTAATTGATCAAGTTTGACCTAGTCAAACAACAATTGGAGGCCTACTGAAACCCCTTTGAAAAACTACCCAAGGAAGTTATTTTACCAAATCGAAGGTTCTAAGAAATTATCTAGTAAAAATATTAGGGGTTTGTGAAGGTGGACAAGCATTTTTATTTAGGGCCCACACGGCGAGATGATTTGAAACCCAAATTTTTAAATTTTTAACAACTTCCTAAAAGTGCAAAACGAGGTAACATGGCTCCTAGAGGAGTGAGAAGAGAACGAAAATATTAAAACAAGGTTGAGCTAATGCTTGACACGACTCTCTACATAACAGGGAACACATATGATGCTTGACATCTCTTTTATGGGGCTCGGAGTGTTTTTTTAAGTATTTGGAAATAATGTTTTTACTATATTTGCAATGAAGATAAAATGATTGTTTTTGTTGATTCATCTAGCTCTCACCCAAAACCAATAGACACGAGCACCTAATTTTGATACCGTGAGTCTAACAACTTTGTAACAGAAAAAATTACCTGCAAGAAACCCAAGGCAAACCTAGGTCAACTAGAAAAATTATGGAATAATTTTTTTTTGTTAAACACACTCGTAATATAAGATTCGAATTTACGGTCGTCACATTCTCATGTCTAAAATTACATTAAATTAACATTATTAATTTTCCTTTAGATCCCCCTTTAAAATAAAATAATAAAATCTCTCAATAACTTATAATAAAATTAGTTAGTCTAAATCAAGACTTAGGCTTCCCTATAATTACTTTAATACAATTTAATTTCACCTTAATTAAATTTGGTTAGTTAATCTCAAGGGTATTGTGGTCTATTTAATTAAATAATAAAGTTCTATAATACCCACAAAGGGGTCAAAGTTGCATTAAGTAAAAATGTCTCTAAAAGACACTTGGGTTAGGAAATAATAACACCCCTACACATACTAGAGTGGCCCCAAAATAATGTCTACCCATGCAAATTAAATTTGAATTTCTCTCACCCACTTCCCACCTACTTTTTGTAGGGATGAATCTCATCCATTGGATGGATTCATTTGGGGCCCTTAGATTTAGGGATTCAACTAACCCTAAGCATGCTTATGAAAAACTCTTTTCTCTTTTTGTTTTGCAGATTTGTGGAGGAGGAGGTGGAAGACTCTTTTATCTCCTTATTTTAGCATTTTCCCAAATGGGCATATGAGTATTTACCCTAATTTAGTGAAATGGGTGGGAGAATGTATATATCACCAATTTATAGGGTGCACACACACACACACACGTGTGTGTGTGTATAATAGTATTTATAAGTATTTTTATTCACATTATTTATTAATCCTAAAAAAATATGGGTATATATGTTTGTGTTTGAGAAATTTGTTTGTCCCGCATTTAAGTACGAAAACTATGGCACACACATAAAAGAAATCGCGATCACCAAAGTGTAATGTGGATACCCCTATTGGGGTTTATAAGTATTAAAAACTATTGGGGGGGGTGCACCCCACCCCCATCCCATAGTAAAGGGGTGGGGGATGGGATCGGCGACCTCCCCCACCATTTCCTTTAAAAAATATGCGAGATCCGTGGCCTATCTCCATAAACTTTTAATTGGTTTTCTTTTTTTATTAACTTTTGTTTTGTTGTTTAAGATACATTTTTAAATTTATATATATATATATAAATATAAATATATATATATATATATATATATATATATATATATATATATTATTAATATCACATTTAATAATATTTTAATATTAATACTATTATAAATAACTAATAATATTCATAGTATTAATAGTATTAACCAAGCTTAATTTTATACTTAAAATTTCTCTTAAAATCGGTAGAAATATTACCAAGTGTTGATTAATAACTTGTTTCATCCATCATTACCATTTTCCTTGATATTTGATTAAAAATGAAATTGATTTAACTTAACAACACATTTATATAATCAATTAGATCTATAGACTACTTTGCAACTATGTAGTTCCTTTGTTCAACTAGATTTTAAGAATCAATATATATATTTGACAAGATGAATAACAACCAAGGATTTAAAGTATTTTCCATTTACTTATATAAAATTTAAAATTTCTTTCAACCAATACAAGGAGATGAACAAATATAGTTTCTTTTGCTATTATATGTCTTTCAACTAATACAATAGAAATTAATATTTCTTTCCTTTACAACATACAAGTTTCAAACATTCCCACAAGAACTTTCAACAAGGTTTTCCAATAGTTTTGAAATAAGAACAACACACCTAAAGAAGAACAATAAACCAACTAAAATGAGAACAAAGTTGTTTTCTCTTCAATCACATTTCAATAAACTTGATTAAATTTAACAATCCATAGTCTTACTTCCCAACAAGTAATGGAAGGATTTTCAACTTGTGCCTTCCTTTACAATATCAACTAAGATTACATTTTGAGAATGAAACAACTAAAACTTCACTTTAAACAAATACAAGTCTACAAGCCCTCCATATACAATGGAGACAACATGATCAAATATAACAAGAGAGTCCATTATTCTTTTCTCTAAATGCACAAGAATCCTTCATCATCTAAACTCCACCTTCTTCCAAGATCAAACACACAACCAAAAATGGGGAGTTGACAACACTCTCCACCCAACCATTACTCCAATGAGGAAGGGAAGCCTACTTCCTCATTGGCCCTCGAGCCCCAACAATGAGACAATAAGGAATATTTGAAAACCATGGCAAAAAAATACAAGGCTTCCACATTTACTACCAAGCAACATTCATACAAGAAAATAACCACAAAATACTCATTTTTAAACACAACTTCCCAAAAACAATGGCTCTAAAACAAGACAAGTAGAGAAAGGAATATGGGGATACCCTTGTGCCTCCCAAGGGTTTGTATGCCCACCTCAAAAACCTCCAAAACACAATCAAACCCAAAGTCTCTTATTCCTCCCTCACTCTTATGTCTTCCACAATGAATAAAATAACAAGATGAGAACAAGGTGGGGAATCCAACCCACTCCCTCCTAATTACCCAAAATAAGATCTTATGCCTCCCAACATATTTCATCCCCATTTCACTATCTCATACACATACTAAGGCCATTTCACTACCCAACAAAATCAAGCAAGAAAAAACATTCATTTAGCACATAAACATACAAGAAAAAAGAAGAAACCAAGGGTGCAAGACCCTACCTTGCCATAGAAAGAATCCAATTCACAAGCAAGTCCCAAAATCCTCCAAGCTCAAGAAATTCCAAGCAATCTTCAACTCCAACAAGCACTCCAAAAGAAAAACATTCCAAAATGAGAGAGCCAAAACAAAGCAAGTAACCCCCAAAACTTCACAAAAATTCTAATAAATAGAAAAGAGGAAGAGGAAGATGATGTGGCTCCATGTAGGATGCCACATCATTTCTTCTCCATCCCACATCACCAAAGTCAAACCCATACCCCAAATCATAATAAATTAGTGGTTGGGAAAAGACCACCCTCTTACACACTCAACCCAACCCACACCCCTTAAGGACACAATTAATTACCCATGTAAGAAAAGTGCACTTGATTGCCCTTTTCCTTCATAAAAACACAAAATAGGACCTAAAATAAGTCCCTCACATCATATGATAGGTGGGTGGGTGACTTTAAAGGGTGTGGGACAAGCTTAGCTTGTCCCACAAGTCTCCAAAATAGCCTAGAAGGTCAAAATCCGAATTTCACAAGGAAGATTGAGTACACACAACCCAAAACACATTAAACTCATCCCAAACCAACACACATAAAAGATACCAACTCACATTTATTTCCCTTCTTTTAGTCACATCCTAATTAGCACTAGATAAACACTTTTAAATTAACTTAAGAGGGGTGCAAAACATAATTAATAAAAGTGACTCCACATGCACATAAAAATACATAACTCACAATTAAATAAAAATCAACAAGACAAAATTAAAACATTCCAAGGTCACTTTTGAGGTCACCCCCAGGGGACCTCCTAACAACTACAACAAAAAATAACATACGAAAAAACACGTGTTGCCATGGTGACTGTTGCCCAATACTCCATATTCTCTCACTGTTGGTCTCTATCCCACTTTGGTTTATTGTGTTGCGAAACACCTACCAAAGTCAAGACAATAACTCTCTAGCCTCATGGCCATATTAACAACATCAAAATAATAAAATACATGCATATACATATAATTAATTATCACAACTTAAACCAAGACAAGTAATTTGCCATTGTTCACAATTCCAATTATTTGAATTTCATTACTATATCAACTAGCAATAAGATCACGACATCAATTACACCATCAAACATCATATAATTAGCAAAGTAAATGCATTATTCCAATATAAGCTCAAAATCAACAATTAGATATATCCAAATATGCATATAATCCATCATGTAATCATGTCATAAGTCTAACATCCATACTATCTATAAATTAACTAATCAAAATAACAATGTCCATCTGTCAATATCTAAACTGTGATAGAAAAGTCCATAACTCTAGTCTATGCTAAGAAACATCATAATCATATAAATGTCGAAGAGGAGTGGGCACTACAAGCGCGTCAAGGTTATAATAACAACATGGTTGTGAGTCAAATTGTAAACCAATAGAGTAGATGACAGGTAGAGTTTTATTGTTTCACACTAACATTATAATAAAAAACACTCAATTGTACACTTATCAAATGGTTTATTATTTCTATTACATTGTAATGAAGAACCAAATTATATAAAAATTATAAAAGACAAGGTAAGGAGACCATGCCCGGAGGAATGAAGCCGGTCGGACTTGTGGGATTTGGTTCAACATCTCTAATAGGCATTTCGTCAAGCGTTTTGCACCCATCCACCATTCCAACAACTACATTTTCTTAAAAGGTTCAATACTCATTCCACTAAATGATTTTAGCATTCACCTCGATGATCATAGTACGGAAGACCACGTTGGCCATAAAACCCCTCATATATAAGAGCCTAAAGAGCCTAAAAGCTTCCTCCAACTTCTCCATTTTACAATACCCATACAAAAGGGTATTATATGTCACAATATCAGCGTCAAAACCTGATTCCTTCATTAGATCCATAAAATCGTATGCTATTTCTAGATTACCATCTCTATAAAGAACATGAATCATAATGTTGAAGGTAAATGTGTTGGAAGGGATTTGTTCATACCCATTTCAGTATTGTTGTCCCAATATAGATTGATCCTTTTGGACTTAACAACACATTGAGAAAGAAATTGCAGGCACTGATATGAGGCACCAATTCATCTTCCTCTATGAGCTTGAGTACTTGAAAAACCTCCCCAACACTTCCTTTAAAAACATAGGCCTTGATCAGCATGTTAAACACCACAGGATTCCAATTGCATCCACTAGAGGTGACTTCTAGAAGGTCATCAAAGATTTGATTACTGGTCTCAAGGCCAACAATAGGATAATGCAACAATAGACCCATTGCAACTATGAAATTTGACAAAATTCCACTATCTTTTATGATTTGATGGACGTCCATCCCCTGTTCCAAAGCTCGTATTTGGCACAGGCTGGGAGTGTGTAAGTAAATGTAAACTGATCCTGTTAGAGACCTGTTGTTGCCTAGGTGGAACAATGTGATTGTCACGTGAGGAAACCCAAGTATTTTGAACATTGTTGAACCATATTCTAGGGAATATCTCTCATTCTTTCATTTGGTTAAACCTTGTAGCAACATCATTGTTCTCTAAGATGCTCAAATGGAGGCCCTCCCAATCCTTAATATTCTTCTTCTTTTCCAACACACAACAAACAATACAATAGTAGACAGTTGCTTCCTTTTCTCTAAGGGACAATGAACCCAATTTGATATGGATAGAGATCTAGATAAATAAAAGAGAGAAGATATTCAAGTTACATAATTATCTCCATGCGCAGGTTAACTAACTCACAATGAAAATGATTTTAAAATGGCTAGGGGTGAGAGCTTGTTTAGCAAAACTACACACAATATTATTTTTATTAAATATCGTTGCAAATATCCATTTTTTTCTACTAAATTTACAAGGTTTCCTTGGGTTTTGTGTGGTTACATCCTCTAGATCTGAACTAAAGTGCAGTATTAATTTACAAGGAATGACGGGCTGAAAAGTCCTTTCGGTGGCCCATGCCATGTTTAATCTCCTGCCACACACCTTCATTACATCTCCATCTAATAATTCCACCTGCCATTTCTTTGAACCACTCCACCATTCTCAATAAATGTTCTTTTGTAATGCCTTCCCAACAACCCACTTGAGACCCAAGAACAACCTAGGATTAGTCAAAAAAATTATGGGATAATTTATTTTTGATTAAAAGTGTCTGCTACTAGGTTACAAAACAACAGTTGCCACAAGTAAGGTTTATATGCCAAATAAAAATCTTAGCTCATAATTTTCCCATTACAACAATTATTAAATTTATAGGGTCAAAACTAAGGGTTATAATAATCATTAAGATTAAGAGGGAAATTTCTCACTCTCCCACCCCCGACAGGCTTAAGAGATTCAAACTGATTTTTCTCATATTTTACACACTCAAAAACTCCTAAAAATCATTCCATTAGATAGGGAATATTCTCCTCTTTCCAGTGATATAAGGAAGTCCTTCTAACTCCCTATAAAACTCAAGTTATGGGCCAGCGGACCTTGGGAAGAAAATTTTCCCAAGGGTGGGCTCGGGCTTGGGAAGAAATTTTGCCCTTAGCACCCTTGGGGGAAAAGCACATTTCAATTACGCGTGCCCAGGGTGGGGCGGGAAAGTAAATTTTTCCCATGTGCGGGATGACGGGGTAGGGAAGAATTTTAGCGCTGCCCTCGCGCGCCCGTGAGCCCATAAGGGACACGTGTCAGCATTTCCAAGCCTCGGTGGGAAGTCGGGCCACCAGAAAGACTTAAGAAATTAAGTCTTTTTCTAAAAGAGTTAAGGGATCAAAATTATCGCACTTCTACCGTCGCCCAAGATGTCATGTGTCAAGCCTTGATTCGTGCGGAGAAACACAGACTTGGGAAACTTAAGAATTTAATACTTTTGTGATACAAAAGCGCAAAGGCTAAAATTAACCCGCACCTCTGCCGACGCTAGATGATGCCATGTGTCAGGCTCTCATTGGCTACGGGTGGTGGAGCGGCGAATAAACTTTTAGAAATTTTCCCGAATTTTTTAAAAGTTAAGTTTTAGAACGCGGACCCACGCGCTCATGGAAGTGATTTTCCAAGGCAAGGGCGAGGATGTGGGGCCGCGGAGAAAAGTAGGAATTTTTGCAAAATTTTTGAAAGGTTAAGATAAAAGTCACGGGCCCGTGTGCCCATTGGAAATGTTTCAAAAGTGAAGGGTGGGGCCACAGGGGAAAATTTTCCAAATTTTCCTTTTTGAACTTAGATTAATTTTAGTCAACATGAAGGCTTGCAGGTTAGCGGAGTGGCGGGAAACTTCATGACTTTGCGATTTTTGGGAAAAAAATCGAAAAAGGAAAGTTTTAGCCCGTGGGTCCACCCAAGAATATTTTATTCACTTAAATTTGATAGTTAGATTTTTTTGAAGCCAAACGAAGTAAAACTTTAGAAGGCCATAAATTTTGACTGGGGACTTGGTTGGGAAAAAGATAAATTTTGGAAAGATCTCAAAGCCCTCTTTGCTCAGGAAGCATAAAATTTTAATTTTGATAAAGTTTGAAGGGTCAATTTTGAGAAAACGTTCTACAAGCTTCTAAAATGTGAACTGGTATTTTTAACTTATAAACTTTTGTTCAATTTTGACATTCTTTCTTTCTCAACATGTCAATCAGACATGGAGGATTGCACTTGGAGGAATTTAGGTTGGATTGTGAGGGTTAACTTGTTTGATTGATTTGCAATTCCAAATTACCAGTTTTTATATAGCAAGATGTCTACAATTTTGCCTTTGCCCAATTTGAAAGATTCTATAATAATTTCTTAAGTGTTAAGGTCTAATTGAGATCGTTTGATCATATTAGGTTCAATTTTTCATTTCATTTGTCTTCTATAGTTTGCAGAGTCGTCCTGTACATTTTCTGATTAATATTTTGTAGTTTTGAAAACATCTAATAGAGATCAAATTCGGAAAGATCTATTTTCCATTTATCATCTTCTAAGTATTAGAATTCATTCCAGATCTAATCTAACACATTAAGTTGATTCAAATAAAGGTATTCAAATTCCAAATTACAATTCTAATTTCTAAAACATTCATTTCTAAAGAACAGAGCATTATGACATTTCTCCATACGTATTCACTTTTTCATCTTTCCAATCAAGAATTTCAAAATACATTCAACAATCAGATTTCAATACCTAATAATATCATTTGAGAAAATTAATACAATATTTTATTGATTTGAAAAAAAAGATACCTTTACTACTTCTTCTTTCATTCCTCGAATACAACAACCAGAATTACAATTTCTTTCACATTCTTTCAAAACCGAAAACAGAGTACATCTCTTTCACATCTTGAATTTCAAATTTCATAGCCAATACAAAACATCTTTCCATCACAAATAATGTACATGGTCCTCTACTTCAAAATTGAAAAAGGTTACAATATGAAATATTCTCAACAAGGACTCTCAAACTTATCCCTTTTTTTTTTCTTCTACTCCATAACAACAACATGAATACCCTCCATTTTTATTTCCATTTTATCATAACAAAAAAGCGGGGAAAGCAATGCTACTCCACCCAACCAAGAAATCCAATGAAAAGGAGAAGCCATCCTTCGTCATTAGCCCCTGAGCCCCAACCACAATGCAATAAGAAATGTGTTTCAACTCATGGAAACAATAGGATTCCACAACACACATGTAATTTCACATTTAAAACACAGTCCAAAACAAAACTGCAGTTTGCAACCATAGAAACAAAACAACAACAATACTCAGGCTTCATCATGCAAGCCAAAGGAGCAAGAAACTATGGGGGATGCTACTTATGCCCCCAAGGGGAAATGGGTATCACCATCTGAGAACAACCACCAAAAATACATATCTCATTTTGAATCCACGACATGCCCTTATGCCTCCCCAAGTACCCCCTTCTTCCTCACATTTCCTTATACCTCCCCAAGCTCTTATGGCACCCATAACGAGTAAAGAAATGCAAGCTATTTCTTTGTAAGGTGAAACCCAAATCCCAACTCCCTCCACACTTATACCTCCCTCAAAATACTTATGCCTCCCAAGAAATACCCCATAGTCTTCTCCTACACCATCCCTAGGCCATCTACCCAAATAACCCACACACATGCCAAAACATTCACAACAATAATATTTACAAAAATAAAAGAAGAGTATTTCAAGAACCAAGCTCTTACCTCTCCATAATGGAGTTTGTTACAAGTTCCAAACGCAAACTTTCCAATCCAAAACAACCCAAGATCAACAAAACACATGCACGTATAAAAAGTATACAAATTTCTCCAAAATCAATAGCTCAAACATCAAAATAATTCACCCTAATTGAAGTATGCAAAGGTGAAGCAAAAAACCTAAAACAAGCTAAGGAATTCTAATATATAGAGAGGGAAGAGAGGAGGATGAGGTGGATCCAAGTGGGATGCCACCTCACACATCCTCAACTCCAACTCATAAGTCAACTTCAATTTCAAAGGCACAATAAATAGGTGGGTGAATAATATGACAACTTACTTACACACTCAAGACAATCCCACACCCCATAAGGACTAAAATTAAAAATATATGCGAAAGTGCAATTAATACATTCACCTTGACTTACAAAAATGCACAAAGAAGGTCTAAATTTAACACTCCAACCATAGGAAAGGTTGGTAAATAAATTTAAAAGTAATGAGGCAAGTTTAACTTGTCCCACAAGACTCAAAATTAGTTTCCAAGGACAAATTTGAATTTCCACCATCCCTAGGCCATCTACCAAAACAACCCACACACATTGCGAACATTCACATCAATAAAACTTACAAAAATAAAAGAAAGTATTTCAAGAACCAAGCTCTTACCTCTCCATAATGGAGTTTGTTACAAGTTCCAAACACAAGCTTTCCAATAAAAAACAACCCAAGATCAAGCGAAACACACAAAATAAACACATACAAACATTTCTCCAAAAAAAGAAAAGAAAATAACAAAATAATTCACCCAATTGAAGTATGCAAGGTGAAGTAACCCCAAAACAAGCTAAGAAATTCCAATATATAGAGAGGGAAGAGAGGAGGATGAGGTGGATCCAAGTGGGATGCCACCTCACACATCCTCAACTCCAACTCATAAGTCAACTTCAATCTCCAAGGCACAATAAATAGGTGGGTGAATAATATGACAACTTACTTACACACTCCAAGACAAGCCCACACCCCATAAGGACTAAAATTAAAAATATGTAAGAAAGTGCAATTAAAACATTTAGATTGACTTACAAAAATGCAAAAAGAAGGTCTAAATTTAATCCTCCAACCATAGGCAAGGTTGGTAAATAAATTTAAGAGGTATGGGACAAGTTTAACTTGTCCCACATGCCTCCAAAATTAGTTTCAAGGACAAATTCGAATTTCCAAGAAGGTGGAGTGTTTCATACTCTAAAATCAACTTACATATCCCTTACACATTTCTTACACATTTCTTACAACACTTTAATTCAAGGCCATCAACTCTATTAATTACTTTCTTATGACATATTTTAATTAATTAACTTAACAAAAAGATTACTCACAATATTACACACCATTTAATAAATAATGAAAGGGGTCAAAGCACCACAAAATAAACACATGCAAACATTAACAAAGGAACCAAATAAAAGGAAATACATAAAACCCCTTGGTCACATTTAAAAGTAATCCCCCCATGGGAATCCCTAACACAATCTAAAACGCACAAAAACAATACATTCTTGCCATGGTGACCTTGTTGAATTCATATAGAATTCCAAAGTGGTTGGTCTCCAATCCCCGATGTTTGTTGTGATATTTTAAACCTGAAAAATACAAATACCTCCTTCAGCCTCGTGGCCATATTAGAACATCCAAATGAATATAAATATAATTTTAAGATCATTGACATATATGTGAATCATAACAATCATCAAGACAATTAGCAGTATCACTTACAATTTATCAACAACTATCTCATCATCAACTTTAATTCAATTCTCATTTTCTAGGTCTACTCAAAATATCCAAATATCACAATTATGGTCAACATCTATAATATAACCAAGTCAAACAATATATCCACATCAATATGTAAAATGTCTCTAATAGTGATCATGCACCATATTTGAATCAAAGTCCACAATAAACCATGATCTAACATCTAACATTTTACTAGATTAAACTATAACAATGTCCATAATATATTCAGTAGTATCAGGATCAATATCACATGGTGTCGAAGGGAAGCGGGCACTACATCCCCCTCCCCTTAAACTCGAATTCCTCCTAAAAGTCACTGGAACAGATGTGGGAACTAAACTTGTAAAAAGGTAGCATCCTCCCATGTAGTTGCGAGTATCATAATATTGTCCCACTTTTGAACCCCGGACACTGATCAATCTCTCTTCATCAAAGGCCTAGCGTCTTACGATCTATAATGTGAGCAGGCTCCACCATCACCTACCCTTGATCCTGCGCACCTGATGATGTCCAATATAGCACACGAGAAGGATCTACGACATATCTCGAAGAACTAAAAGATGGAACACATCATGAATGCAAGACATGCTAGGTGGCAATTTTTAGGCGGTAGGCCTAAAGGGCCGATACGCTCCAAGATCTCAAAAGGACCAATGAATCTAAGAGATGACTTAGAACCTTTTCCATAATGGATGGGGCTCTTGTGTGGCATGACACGAAGGAAACCTTCATGCCCACATCAAAACTACGGTCGGTCCTATGCTGATCCATGTACTTTTTTTCCTGTCCGTGCCTCTTGTAGCCTTTGTCTGATCATAACCACCTGCCGCTCCATGTCCTACAATAAAGCTGGTCCTAGAGAAACCCTGTCCTCTAACTTGTCCCAACTAAGGGGTTTCTGCACTCTCTACCATACAAAGCTTGAAAAGGAGCCATGCCTATAGAACTCAAAACTATTATTGTAGGAAAACTCCACCAAGTATAGGTACTCCTCCCATTTGGATTGCTAGTCCATAACGTACATCCTAAGCATGTCCTCCAAGATCTGATTCACCGGTTAGTCTTTCCATCAGTCTCAGGGTGATATGTTGTGTTGAAGTTGATCCTTGTACTAAGGGCAAATTACATGGTGGTCCAAAAATGGGAGGTATACAAAGGATCACGGTCACAAATGATCTTCGCATGAGAATCCCGTGTAACCTGACAATCTCATCAAGATATACTCGTGCCACTACACTAGCTATATAAGTGGTCTTTACCGGAGAGAAATGAGCCACTTTTTTCAATTTATCCACCGTGACCATGATGGTGTTGTGGTGGTATCTCGACATCGGTAGCCCAACAATGAAGTCCATGGAAATGGTATCCCACTTCCATTCCAGTATAACATGAGGATAGAGAAGGCTAGCTGGATACGATGCTCGGCCTTCACTTTTGGAACTCTAAACAGTGTGACACAAACTGAGCCATGTCTCTATGAAGTCCCTCTAGATAAACAATTGTCTCAAGGTGGTGTGCATCTTCTTCACCCAGGATGGGCTGAATAGGGTGCACGATGTGCCTCTGCCAAGATGTCTTGCCTCAAGCCTCCATCTCTAGAACATAAATATGACCTCTATGCCTAAGAAGGCCATCTGCCTCTAAAGAAAAACCATCAAACTTCCCTCAAGGGGTCTCTGAGACTCGATCTCTTGCTTTGGCTACAATGTAGAAGTTTTTGTGAGGAAGCTATTGTAGAATCCTGCTCCGCAAATCTATGCTCACTGAGGTGGCCATAGCCACATGTCTCCATCTGCTAAGAGTGTCTGCAACCACATTCTCCTTCCCTTTCACATGCTCTATCTCCATATCATACTCACAAAGAAACTCCATCCAACATCGTTGGTGAGCATTGAGATTGGGCTACGTGAAGAGGTGGTGAAGACTCAAGTGATATGTCATGAGTGTGAATCTCAACCAAGAAGAAAGTGCCTCCATCGAACCAAATAATGTACAACTTCCACAAGCTCAAGATCATGAGTTAGATAATTAAGCTCATAATATTTGAGTTTGTGAGACTCAAAAGCCACCACTCTGCCCTCCTGCATCAATACACCTCCAAGTCCTACCAAAGAAGCATCCGTGCATATGAAAAACTCACCTGTGGATGGCACTACAAGAATAGGTGTTGTAGTGAGACATTCCTTTAGTGTCCTAAAGGCCTGCTTGCACTTTTTTGACCAAACAAACTTCTTCCCTTTCTGTTGAAGGGAAGTGATGGGGTGTACAATCCGAGAGAAGTCTGAAAAAATCTCTGTAGTAACCTCCTAATCCCATGAAGCTATGCACCTCAGTCATAATAGTGGGTGTTGGCCAATCCATAATAGCTCTAATCTTGGAAGGATCGATGGTGATACCTTCCCAGAAATGATATGACCCAAATACTGCACCTCTGTCTGAAAGAATGCACACTTCTCAAGTTCCCATAAAGCTACTGCTCCTAAAGACATTGAAGAACCTGGAGAAGGTGCCCTCATGCTCCTCATGTGTACGTGAGTAAATCAAAATGTCATCAAGGAAGATGAGCATGAAGTGATCTAAGAAGGTCCTAAATACCCCATTCATCAAACTCATAAACATTGTAGGGGCATTCGTTAAACCAAAAGGTACCACTATGAACTCATAGTGGCCATATCTTGTATAGAAGGTGGTCTTATGAATATCTACCTCTAAAATCCTTACTGATAGTAGCTTGACTTAAGCATCTATCTTAGAGAAATATTTTCCTCCCTTCATCTGATCAAACAAATCATCAATGTGCGGAAGGGATAATGATTCTTGATTGTTACTTTGTTCTAGTTAGCGGTAATCAATACACAACCGCAAGGATCCGTCCTTCTTATTTACAAAGATCACCGGTGCACCCCAAGGGGATACACTAGGATGAATTAGGCCTTTCTCCATAAGGCCCTCAAGCTACAACTTGAGCTCGTAGAGCTTAGGGGTAGTCATCCGATAAGGTGCTCGTGAGATAGGCTCTGCTCCCGGAACCAGATCTATATGAAAATATATCTCACGTGGGGGTGGTAACCCAGTAGCTCCCCTGGAAA
Source organism: Taxus wallichiana var. yunnanensis (assembly GCA_018340775.1). Taxonomy (NCBI): domain Eukaryota; kingdom Viridiplantae; phylum Streptophyta; class Pinopsida; order Cupressales; family Taxaceae; genus Taxus; species Taxus wallichiana. The sequence goes on along the minus strand of CM031241.1, from coordinate 601,117,730 downwards.
GACATCTGAAAACTCTCTCAAAATGGGATGGTCATCTAGCGATGGTCCACTAGACCCATCCTCTGATCGGTCACTAACTATGACAACAAACATCTGACAACCCGTCGCACACACCGCTTAAGCTACATAGCGAGAGATGGTGTGAATAGAAATGGGTCTCCTAACCCCCTATCATTGCCTCAACTCCTAGATCATATGTACAAGATATGATCTTGTGGTAACAATCCACTTTGGCTCTATGTGTAGAGATAACAGTCCATGCCCAAGATGACTCCATAAGAGCCCAACGGAAGGATACGAAGATCCGAGGTAGTGGTGAAAGGTCCCAAATCCACTACACACTCCTTAACTAAGGAGTCTATAGAGATCTTGGCTCCAGAAGCCATCTCAACATCCCAACTATGACCCTACCTAACTGCCACCAGCCCTGCATCGCTCTACTAAAGATGGTGTAATAAAGGAATAAGAAGAACCATAATCAAACAAAATGGAGGTAGGAATACCACCAATGCTACTGTAGTCTCAATAATTATACTCTGATGCTCTTCCTGGTGGTTCTTGACCGCTGCGTACATCCTATGACTACACCCCATGTCACCAACATTAGGCTCTGAGATCTATGTCTTACCCTTGTTATTAGGGTTATGTGGGTAGTCTCTCCAAAAATGTCCAAGTAATACCACACCCAAAACAACCACCCGATCCTCTCCCATGAGTAATATCCATTCGGTGCCCTAGAGGGGTGTGTTGTGGATCTTGATGACCCTGCTATGGACTGCTGAGGTCTCTGGTGAGATCTCCTACTGACTGAGCTCTAGGTGCTCCCTGTGTCCTAATGGGACCCCTAGGAGGAGGCCCCATACTCGACCCCTCTATGCATCAAATCTCTGTGGAGGTCTATATGGTGGGTGAGAGCTTATTTCTTTGTTGTTGGTCTAAAAGATTTTGTGTTGAACCCTGTCCACCATGAGGAGGAGGTACTAACCCCCTCGATCTGTTGTCCTACATCTACTATATACGGCTCCGGACTCGGTCTCTAGCCTGTTGGGTCTTTCCTCGAGTCTCCTCTGCTATATAGGCCTTCTCAATGGCCTCAACTAATGTCTGTGGACAATGGATCCGCATTGCACCTCCAATGTCTAGATTTAGGCCCCGGATGAACCTGTGGATCACACCCGCTCATCCTGCATGTAATCAACATACTGGAGTAGATCCAAAATCTACTCTCATACTCAGCCACTGTAAGAGATGCCTGTCGGAGGTCATGAAACTCATTAATCCTCTATTGTATGAACCTCCGAGATAAATATCTGCTCCTAAACTACTCCTCAAAGAGCTCCTAGGTAACTATCTCAGAATCAACATGGAGCTTCTGCTCCTCTATCCTCCACCATACCTGCTCCATCCCTCAGTAGATGGATCGCAACATGAGCTTTTGTGTTGGTAGAACAAGGGTAGAGCTTGAAGCATCCGCTCAAGCTCACCAACTAGGCCTCTACCTAAAATCCACCTATGTCACTAGAATAATGAGTTGGCCATAGCTTAGGATCTCCCACGATATGATATGTAGTTGTGGTCTTGCGACCCCTAGGCCTCTCTGCATGCCTCATCTCTAAGCCTAGGGCTCGAGACCTATCTCTGTGTCCTGAAACTTAGTCTCCCTGTCCCCTCTGCGGTGACTCTGCTCTGACTGAATCCTCATGGGAGTTCTCTCCTCTATGCTCCATTATGTCAAGGAGATGCATGAGCCTCAATGGATGTCACCCTATCATGTCTGACTAAATGTGCTCCTATGGTCCCTCCGTGTAGAGCGACATTAACATCCTGAAGTGTCTGTAAAATTATGTGGTAGGATAGATGCTACAACATGATCTGGTGGTGGTAAGTCTAGGTCTATGTGAAAATACCCCTCATCCCACTTGTCACCTCCTACATAGACCAAGGTGAGAGTTAGTTCATCTTTCTAAGTTTTATTTAGTTTCCATGTTTACTAAAATATGTAATTTCTAAATAAAGTTGTTTTCTAGGTTTAAAAGTGTACTAGGTTTAAAGTTCATGTCTCAAGTTTTCTAGTGTGCCCAAGGGTCCAAGATTTTGAACCCATGCTCTGATACCAAGTGTAATGCCTGCCTAAAACAACCCACTTGAGACCCAAGAACAACCTAGGATTAGTCAGAAAAATTATGGGATAATTTTTTTTTTTAAAAGTGTCTGCTACCAGGTTACAAAACAACAGTTGCCACAAGAAAGGTTTAGAGGCCAAATAAAAATCTTAGCTCATAGTTTTCCCATTACAACAATTATTAAATTTACAGGGTCAAAACTTAGGGTTAGAATAATCATTAAGATTAAGAGGGAAATTTCTCACTCTCCACCCCCTTGTCAGGCTTAAGAGATTCAAAGTGATTTTTCTCAATTTAACACACTTCAAAAAATCCTAAAAACCATTCCATTAGATAGGAAATTTTCTCCTCTTTCTAGTGATATAAGGAAGTCCTTCTAACTCCCTATAAAACTCAAGTTATGGCTCAGTGGACCTTGGGAAGAAAATTTTCCCAAGGGTGGGCCTGCGGGCCTGGGGAAGAAATTTTTCCCTTAGCGCCCTTGGGCGAAAAGTGCATTTCTATTCCGCGTCGGTGGGGCGGGGAAGAAAATTTTTCCCATGTGCAGGCCGGCGGGGTGGGGAAGAATTTTAGCGCTACCCCCGCATGCCCGTGAGCCCATAAGGGACACGTGTCAGCATTTCCAAGCCTCGGCAGAAGTTGAGCTAGCCAATGGAAAGATTGAAGACATTAAGTCTTTTTTCCGAAAGCATTAAGGGATCAAAATGATCCGTGCCTCTCGTCACCTAAGACACCACGTGTCAAGCCCCGATTCAAATGTGGAGAAAGCAGACTTGGGGGAAACTTAAAAATTTAATACTTTTTTTCTAAAGCGCAAAGGCTTAAAATTGACTCGTGCCTCGCCGACGTTGGATGACACCACATGTCGTGGTCTCATTGGGGTGGGAAGTCGATGGTGCATGGAGAAATTTTAGAAATTTTCCTGAAAATTTTTAAAAGTTAAGTTTAAACGCGGACCCGCGTGCCAAACCAAGTTCTTTTCAAGGAAAGGGGGGGGATGGTGGGGCATGAGAGAAAATTTAGGAATTTTAGCCAAAATTTTGAATGGTTGAGATAAGAGTTGAAGGTGCCATGCAGTGCAGTGGTGGGAAATGTTTCCAAAACTTTGCGAATTTTTGGGAAAATTTTCCAAATTTTCCTTTTTCTAACTTAGATTAATTTTAGTCACTTAAATTTGAAGGCTTGCGGAGTTAGATTATTTTGAAGCCAAGTGGTGGGAAACTTCACAAATTTGCACTTTTTGGGAACTTATTTTTGGAAAAAGGAGTTTTGGAAAGCTCTCGAAGGTCCTCTTTCAAGAAGCTCAAGGTTTAAATTTTGAAGAATTTTTTTGAAGCCAAACGAAGTAAGTTTTTGAAAATACGTTCGCATGTTACGGGAAAACAAGTGACTTTTTGGAATAATTTTAACTTATAAACTTTTGTTCAATTTCGACATTCTTTCTTTCTCAACATGTCAAATAGACATGGAGGATTACACTTGGAGGAATTTAGGTTGGATTGTGAGGGTTAACTTGTTTGATTGATTTACAATTCCAAATTACAATGTGAAAGTTTTTATTGTAAGAAGATGTGGAAATTTTGTAATTTTTCCTTTGCCCAATTTGAAAGATTCTATAATAATTTCTTAAGTGTTAAGGTCTAATTGAGATTGTTTTGATCATATTAGGTTCATTTTTAATTTCATTTGTCTTCTATAGTTTGCAGAGTCGTCCTGTACATTTTTTGATTAATATTTTGTAGTTTTGAAAACATCTAACAAAGATCAAATTCAGAAAAGATCTATTTTCCATTTATCATCTTCTAAGTATTAGAATTCATTCCAGATCTAATCTAACACATTAAGTTGATTCAAATCAAAGTATTCAAATGCCAAATTATGATTTTGATTTCTAAAACATTCATTTCTAAAGAACAGAGCATTATGACATTTCTCCATACGTATTCACCTTTTTCATCTTTCCAATTAGAATTTCAAAATACATTCAACAATCTGATTTCAATACCTAATAATGTCATTTGAGAAAAGTAATACAATCTTTTATTGATTAAAAAAATAGGAGTAACTTCTTATTTCATTCCTCAAATACAACAACTGAGAATACAATTTCTTTCACATTCTTTCAAAAGCACAAACTAGAGTACATTTCTTTCACATTCGAATTTCAACTTTCATAGCCACAATACAAAACATCTTTCCATCACAAATAATGTACAAGGTCATCCACTTCAAAGTGGAAAAAGGTTACAATACGAAATAATCTCAACAAGGACTATCAAACTTGTCTTTTTTCCTCTGCTCAGAACAACAACATGAATATCCTCCATTTTCTTTATTTCCATTTTATCACAAAAATGGGGGAAAGTTAATACTCTCCACCCAACCAAGACATCCAATGAAAGGGGAAGCCATCCTTCTTCATTGGCCTCGAGCCCAACCACAACACAATAAGAAATGTGTTTCAACTAGGGCAACAATAGGCTTCCACAACACACATGCAATTTCAAATTTAAAGCACGAGTTTCCAAAAAAAAGCTGCAGTTTGCAACCACAAAACAAAACAACAACAATATTGAGGATTGACAAAGAAGCAAGAAACTATGGGGGATGCTGCTTATGCCTCCCAAGGAGAAATGGGTATCACCACTTGAGAACAACCACCAAAAATACATATATCATTTCAAATCCCTGACATGCCCTTATGCCTCCCAAGTACCCCTTATTCCTCACATTTCTTTATGCCTCCCCAACCTCTTATGGCACCCCATAATGAGTAAAGAAATGCAAGCTATTTATTTGTAAGGTGGAACCCAAATCCCAACTCCCTCCACACTTATACCTCCCCAAAACACTTATGCCTCCCACAGAAATACCCCATAGTCTTCTCCTACACCATCCCTAGGCCATCTACCCAAACAACCCACACACATGCCAAAACATTCACAACAATAAACATTTGCAAAAATAAAAGAAGAGTATTTCAAGAACCAAGCTCTTACCTCTCCATAATGGAGTTTGTTCCAAATTCCAAACCGTAAGCTTTCCAATGCAAAACAACCCAAGATCAACGAAACATGGCCTGCAAAAAGTCTCAAACTTTCTCCAAAAGAAAGAGCTCCAAATAACAAAAGAATTCACCCAAAAATGAAGTATGCAAAAGTGAAGTAACCCCAAAACAAGCTAAGAATTCCAATATATAGAGAGGGAAGAGAAGAGGATGAGGTGGATCCAAGTGGGATGCCACATCACACATCCTCAACTCCAACTCATAAGTCAACTTCAATCTCCAAGGCACAATAAATAGGTGGGTGAATAATATGACAACTTACTTACACACTCCAAGACAAGCCCACACCCCATAAGGACTGAAATTAAAAATATGTAAGAAAGTGCAATTAAAACATTAATTGACTTACAAAAATGCATAAAGAAGGTCTAAATTTAACCCTCCAACCATAGGCAAGGTTGGTAAATAAATTTAAGAGGTATGGGACAAGTTTAACTTGTCCCACAAGCCTCAAAATCAGCCTCCAAGGACAAATTGAATTTCAAGAAGGTGGAGTGTTTCATACTCTAAAATCAACTTACATATCCCTTACACATTTCTTACACATTTCTTATAACACTTTAATTCAAGGCCAACAACTCTATTAATTACTTTCTTATGACATATTTTAATTAATTAACTTAACAACAAGATTACTCACAATATTACACACCATTTAATAAATAATGAAAGGGGTCAAAGCACCACAAAATAAACACATGCAAACATTAACAAAGGAACCAAATAAAAGAAAATACATAAAACCCCTTGGTCACATTTAAAGGTGATCCCCCATGGGAATCCCTAACACAATCAAACACACAAAAACAATACAATTGCCATGGTGACCTTGTTGAATTCATCTAGAATTCCAAAGTGGTTGGTCTCAATCCCCCGATGTTTGTTGTGATATTTTAAACCTAAAAATACAAATACCTCCTTTGGCCTCGTGGCCATATTAGAACATCCAAATGAATATAAATATAATTTTAAGATCATCGACATATATGTGAATCATAACAATCATCAAGACAATCAGCAATATCACTTACAATTTCATCCACAACTATCTCATCATCAATTTTAATTCAATTCTCATTTTCTAGGTCTACTCAAAATATCCAAATATCACAAGTCCGGTCAACATCTATAATATAACCATGTCAAACAATATATCCACATCAATATCTAAAATGTCTCTAATAGTCATCATGCACCATATTTGAATCAAAGTCCACAATAAACCATGATCTAACATCTAACATCATACTAAATTAAACTATAACAATGTCCATAATATAGTCAGCAATATCATGATCAATATCGGAAGGTTCGAAGGAAGCGAGCACTACATTTTTTTATATTTTTTCATTCAACCCCTTTTTATAATGACATTAGATCAACATGAACTGTCAGTAATGGAAGGGGAAAGAAAAGTTGGCCACTAAAAACAACACTTAACAAGACATAAAAATTGTATTTGCAAAACTATATTATGAAAAATCATAAAAACAAATAAGTATAAGATCCAAGGGATAAAAAGGATGAGGCGTTGGTTGGACATCACAATTACTAATAATAATTTGTTCCTATCTAAGCATAAGTACATCATCTATACCTATGGAGACATGGTTGAAACTTACAACCAAGACTCGATTAAAATGTAGTACACGAATCATTCTACATGACAATTCTTGGCATTTTGAATTTATATTCACTTAGGCCTAGAATTGGAAATTATCTTTGCTTTTCAAATTAAAATTTGTTGATGTCTTAGCTCTTTTAGAGGATTATAAATTCAATTTTTTGAATATCTATTTTAATAGTTTTTCCCAATAAATTTATATATTTTCATATATATATAACGTCTTTCGTTTAAAAAACAATATGGTTTTATAAATTTTCATCTTGTCATTCTCTATGATTATTAATATTTTTAACCGACAATACACAACTAAAAACACAAAAAAATGGCCCACGGCCTATCAATTTCAAGCCTTCATCCGCTACGCCTCATTCGACATATATGTAGTCAACTACATCTCTAATCTATTAATGACATCTCAAAAGAAAAACATTGGAAAACACTAAAGAGAGCGCTAATTCATCTAAATAGCATATGATAGTCTGACATTCTATATATATTAAAAGTAAGGACATTTATTTATGTGGATATTTAAATTCAGATTGGGTTGGGTTTGTGAGTGAGAAGAAGTCTACCGCACGGTAAGTGAATATGAATCTTGGAACATGAGTACTTTCTTCAATCAGTGAGAAACAACACGCATTTCTTATTTCCTACACAATTGAATGGAATAAATAACGTAAGTTATAGGGGGCATGTGAAGCGGTTTGGATTATAATATTGATTAACCTGAAAATCTATGAATTTATCTACTTGAGCTTAAGTAATGCTTTTAAATAGTAAAGAATCATTTATTTTTAATGATAAAACAAAACATGGTTGGTGATGTATATTGTCACTTCATTTGACATCTTGGCGAAGTTGATTTGTAATATTTTCCAATGCAAGACCGTATTGTAGATATCTCACCAAATTTCTTGGCGAAGGTAAATTTGTGTAAAACATTAATTCGATAAAATTGGTTAAGTTTATGAAATTATCATTAAAAATGGATGTAAGAGTTTATAAAGGTTATTATTTCAATCTATGCATTCTACAGTAAGAACAATAATGGCATGAGTTGTTCAAAATTATGATAAATCTTAAATTTGATATCTAAGGTAATAACATCCTTAAATTTAACATCTGTTTAGCCTTCTATTAAGTTTTCTTTAGGCTAGGAGAATTCCTTTGAAAATTGTAATATCATTCCATATGTGGAATTTAAAGACCACTTTCGTCCTCTCAAATATTTTTGATCTCAACATAATGGTGTAACTAAATTTCAATGTTATATCACCATATATGATAATAGAATTATTAATCAATAGGGTAATCTAACAATTGAGACTAATCTCTATGTATGTTTCACATAGACATAATTAAAATATCTACACTAATAAAATTACTTTCATGCTTCTATTTTATTCTTTTGATAATGCAAACATAAAATAATTTTCACTTGTACACCATTTCTAGATAAAATATTTCTGTCATGCCTTTCTAATAGGATTTTTATTTTTCACTTTTGTTTTAGAGTTTTTTTGTTTCATATGAAGAATTCTAGTCATTTTAAATATAGGGTTTGTGTCATGCTTGTATTATGTTTTTCTATTGTTTATGTGAGGTTTGTATTAGATTTTTCAATAATATTTATATGATTTTCTTTCTTTCACATGAATTTGAGTTTGTTTATTATTTTTACTACTGTTTTGGTAAAATTAACTAAATAATAATTTTTAACTTAAAAATTATGTACAAACTCAATAATCTTTCACAAATTTAAATAATTTTTCTAATAATTCTTAGATTTTTTTTTCTATATATAATAATCCACACAAACCTTATATTAAATTAAAGACACTCATATATCCTTATATACTAAAAATTATAATAATATAAATATAAAAAAAATTCTCATTTTAATATATCGAGTATATTTATTTTCATAAAATGCTAGTTAATATAAAAATAGTCTTATAACACACAACTCACACTCTTATTTAAAGTAGTAAAGTAGCTATAAAAGTAGTTACATGCTACATAGTGATCCACACTCATTATATTTCTATTTTGATATGTTAAGTATATTTACTTTTTCCAACTTGTAATTTGACAAATTATTTTCCAATTTTAATATAATAAGTATTGATTGATTCCGTCAGACCCTGGGTGAGGAGAAAATGATCACCGCTTGTTGAGGTGGTCACCATTTCAAATGGTTGTTTACTGTTCTAGTTTAGAGTTGTGGAGGAATTCCACAGAGCACTTAGCAAAGTGGACCCTAGTTTTTTGGTAAAACCATTCTTCACCTCTCCAAATGGCATCTAGGTATTGATTTGAAGAAAATAGTGCCATGTGCCATTACTATTTAAGTCAATTTACCTGCCTTGACACTTGAGTTTTGTGATAAAGACGTTCTTATAGGGATCACCAAAGCACTGGGTGAGCCTCTTGATTTTGATCCCACTACAATAGCTAGGACTTGTTTGGTGGCGGCCAAGATTTGTGTTAATGTGGCTTCAAACACTTCTCTTCCTAAGTTTATTCACTTGACATATCCCCATGGGGTTTTTTGATAAACCATTGGAATAGGAGCTCTCCTTATTTTTGTGTAAATGTAGAACAATTGGTCATGGCGTGGGTATTTGTGTGGGGTGCATGCAAGAATGGAAACAAAATAATGTATCTCCCAACCCCGCCTGCCCGGCTATCTTGTTTGGGTGGATTGTTCTGCTTTTGGTTGTTTTGCCTTGTGTTGATCGGGGTGAGCCTTTCGACACATATTGGACATCTTTGAACACCTTTGGATTAGCACTGATTGGTGAGTAGTCGGGGTGTTGGGGCTCCACATTAGAATAAGCTTTAACGCAGGTGAATGAATAACTATTAGAAAGTATTATGGGTAATTCGTAGGATGTGGATTCCCCCATGGTTTGGTGATGGCTTCCCCTGTTCATGAAGATATGGATGACATTTTGGTTGATTCGAGCCTTAACTCTACATTGACTCTTGTTCTTGTGTACTTGATCCAAATTTTGCTAGTAGTGCATGTCGGGATGAGGGGTTAGCGTGTCATGGAAGGGTTTTTTCCAATTCATTTCTTAGCTCTAAAGATGAGCTTGATGATTGTTTGGTATCGAAGGATGAATTTGTCATTGACACCGAGGTTCAATCTAATGAGGACAATGGGGATTTGATTGTTTCCCAACCCTTGGAATTTCGGAAGTGGTGATTAACATAGAAAATATTGGGTGTTTGGAATAGAAGGAAGTGGTGGAGCTGTTAGCTCAAAAAAGAAGGACCTCTCTCCGACTCGACAAGCTCAAAATTTTAGATTTTTGGGAAGGATCATGTTATCAAGAGTATGTCTCTAATACTTTGACATCAAGACTAATGATATTGAAAACATGAATGAGGAAGAGGGTTGACATAGAGAGTAATGAAAGAAATCTAGAAAGCTTTCTTCCTCTCTTATCCGGTGTGTATGTTTCATTCACTTGGAAAGTGGTTCATTTTAGATGTAAAATGATTGTCATACCACTATTCCTTTTTTTTGCTTCATTTTTGTTGTTGTTGTTGGGTTATGGGTTGGTGAATGCTTGTTTCAGTCTTGTTTTAGTCTCTTTTATGTCTTATTGTATATCCGAGATATGGTCTTGTAATGCCCCCTTCCTAATCTTTAATCAACGTCTGGTGAAATATTAAAAATAATTTATTAATATGTGATTTGAAAGCCATGTGCTTTGGCAGGAAGCAAGGTAGGGTTTTTGGCTCAAGGAATGTTATGGAAGTGATGTATCCTCACATCCTTTTTTAGACCCATCATTTCCTTAGAATAATACATGAACTTTATTTTGAGATCTTGAGGCCTTAACCACTAGGAAACCCAAGTTAATGTTCTTAATTTAGCACTAATTAGTTGGTTCAAAAAGAAGAAACTTGGTAAGGGAGTTGTTCCAAAGGGAGCTATGCTAAAATCTTTCCTTAAATAAACCCCTAATCCGAGTCAAATTAGCTTGCAAGTAGGAAATAAATATTAATCCATAAGGGCCCCTCAATTTAATTTACAAAAATTTACTGATCTGGATATGTATATGCGTTTGAAGCAGGGTGATTATTCTTTCAAAAGAGGATATTTCCCTTGTTGTCATTTTGTTTTTTGTTTGGAGAAGATTGAGGATCTAAGAGGCACTTTAGGCAAGCGTAGTTTCTAGCTATGTTGAATCTCCTTCTTGTGCTTATGTGCACATATGTTGCGTGTACTATGACCCTTGCAACACCATTTTTAGTGTAAATTATGGTTACTACGTTTTTTACCCCGATGCTTACCGTTTATCTCAAGTAGTTGTTGTTTTGATTAAATATTAAAAGTTACCTTCTTGCTATTCAACTTACATCTCTATAAGAATTGTCTCTTTCATTCTTCCTATACGTTAGGCATGTGCAATGATGATAAAATTCTTGTAAGACGGTGGTTCAGGTCAGAAATGAATGCATGGTATATATAAAATGGGTTTGTTCAAGAAGGCTACAAAAAGTTTCAAGAAAATGCAGATTGTAGGCATCTAGTCTAAACTATTTCCCCTATTGTGAAAACATCCATACTTTGAACCATATGGGTTGCACGTGAACCATTTGACAAAATGCTCATAGCTATGTGACTGTTCTTTTCTAGGCGTGTAGATTATTTGACTAAAATCCTCTCAGAAATGTGGCCTCCAAGGCATGGATTCATCCCTCCCATATCTTTCCTTAGGATATGTTGGTCAAATGCAATTTTTTTTATCAGGGTTGAATGGTGAATGGAAAATGTTTCTATTGCAGGAGTTTAGGCATAGCAAGATTTGTTGGAGAAATGGGATGTATTGTCTTCTATACTTCCATCATGTGTGCATTCTTATTTTGTTGCAGACATGTAGTTTTATGGAAGCCATTGTTGAGGGTAGGCAGGTCAACCCCACATTTATATGAGAAATTATGATTGGCCACTCAAAACCTTTGCAAAATACTCTTCCATGGTTGTGTGAAAACGTAGAAAATTAGTGGATGCTTGTGCAATGTGTAAACTGGTTGAAAATATTCTAGGGAGTTCAATATCATGGAATGTGGTGGTTGCATCATGTTCACACAACGAGTTTGGCGGAAAAGATGTTGTAGTTGTAAATGCGTTGTTTTTCTGTGTAAAGTGAGGAAGTATGAGCAAGTCCACAAATTGTTGTCGAGAATGCCTAAAGTTGATGCGGTCTTGTCCAATGTGGGGATCGTGGGATTAGTGTAAAAGGTATGGATCACTCTTCCTCTCGCTTCAAACTAAACATTTCATCATTTATTTATTTTAGTGTTGGATTTTAGTATGTTATTTATTTTTAAAAAATGCAAATTGGAATAAATGATATGGTTTTTACCTTTCCTGAAAATATTTTTCTTTAAAATTTTAAGAAAAAAATAAAAATAAAATTAGGCCTTTGAACCATGCGTTAATGGAGCTCCTGTCGATCCATGTTAATGGAAACATTCTTAACCAAGATGACTAACTCGATTAGATTCCTTAATAAGGTGAGATTTGATACCCTTTTAACACTTCAATCACTTTTGGTGACGTTCCCACTTTATGAAATTGTGATCGGTTTTGGCTTACAAATGTCGTATTGATTTGGTGTAACTAGAAAACACCTTCACTACCTCTAAAGCACTCCTATACAAGAATTGAAACCAACTCTCAGGTTTATAAAAATAATTTTTTAAGTTAGAGTTTCAAGTGGATGATGGAGCCACCGGTTTTCATACAACAAAAGTGTTCGACGTGTTTACGATAATTGGTCTCAAGTCACCTTCTTAAATTGAACCTTGTTTGATGTAATCAAATTCCATCAATCGGTGAGTTATTTGTTTATGGGTGAGTAGGTAAGATTTGATGAATTTTTGTTTGATCATAAAACGAGTGGTTTTGGAAACCATAGTGTGAGCACTTTAGTTGATTTGGTCAATTTTTGCACACTCACAACTTAAGCTAGAAAATATTTCTTAGGATCCCATTGGTTTTGTAAATTAATTATGAACCCTTTTTATAGCGTTATAGTGTGTGTAGAGTATTATTTAATCAATTACTTTGTATGAAAGGATTTTGTAATTTATAGTGTTCTTTCTCTCTCCTCTCTCTCTCTTTTAATATAAATATGAAATTGTGGTTGGTCTTGGAAACGTGAATGGATTAAAAATTCAGACGAGTTTGAAATAAAATGAAAATGGGTATAAATTGAGAAATGGTCAAATTATTGTGAATAGAAAAGAAAATGTTTTATAGTTTCTCTCTTCCCTACTCTCTCTCTCTTGAAAAAAAAAGTAAATAAATGTGTGAGGAAATTATCTATCCTCTCTCTCCTTATCTCTACCTCTCTCTATAATTTGTTTGAAATTACTTGAAATGATGAATGTCTTGTTTGTACTTGAGTGTAAGGGTTTTCCATACTCAGTCCTAGGACTGACACAATGTTGGTTGCAGGTACCTGAGCAAAAAGGAGTAGTAAAAATGACACTTGTGTCTTTTATTAGTATGTTATTTGAAGGAAATGTAATTGTTTAGAATATTTCAATGATATTTTTATGAATAGAATGTATTATTTTCATTATTTCCATGATGAAAATGATAGTGTTGTGTATTGGGAAAATGTACTTTTTTGTACATAGTTGTACTTTTGCCTATTTAACGAATGTTACTCTTGGTGGTAATGGTGTATATTCTATTAAGTAAATGAAGTTGATTGTATCATGTTGATTTGGAAAACGATGTCAAAGAACCCTTCTTTTAGTGTCAAAATAAATATAGGAGGATGAAACTGGAACCTTGTCATTTAAAATGTTTAGTGTCATCGTAATTGTGATATGATTGTGTCAGTAAAATTGTTAGCAAGTAATTTAAAATGACATGTTTTTACCTATCTGCTAGTGTTGCAATGACCTAGGAAATCACTTAATATTCAAATAAAAATATCAACTTACATTTGTGTGTGTTTTTCATATTGAGCAGAAAGCAACCAAACAAACATATAGCTCAAAATATTTACCCGTGTTGAATGTAATGACCCTCTCTAGTAAGCTCCAAGTTAGGATAGCTCCAAACATCCTTCATATTCTTAGAGACTTAGAGGTATTGTATGTGTTTGTGTATTCATCCCTAGAAACCTAGTTGAGAACATTCACATAGGTATGAAAGTGTGTAAGATTCCTTAGTGCGAGGCATAACATTGTTTTAATGGCATACAAGATGACTGTTGAGCTTGAAATATCATGGTTGTTTTTAGAGACTAAATAATGTTAGAAGTGGAATGTAATGAATAGTGGGTGGGACCACAAAGATAGTTAGGTTGTGCATTAATTCACTATTAAGTTTTTAATTATAAAGGAAAATTTGTAACTTTCCCTCATTTGGGAACATACCCTTGGGATGTCGATCTAATCATTTCAAGGGTCATGGAGATTGCTTGCAACATATTAAATATTTCTTATGATGTGAAGGTGGATGTGAATTGATCCACGCGAGAACAAGTGAATAAGAAAACATAGTTTCCCATTTAAGAATCAAACCTAAAATGTGTATATGATAGGATATTTGAAATTAACTATCGAGTGATATATTTTATTGGTAGTTAAATAAATGAACCAAAGCTAATGGAACCCTTTATAAGATAAATGTTAAACAAAAGTGAGAAAATGTATTCTTGGGATACCTCGAGTGGCACGAATGCCTTGCAAGACATGGACACTTGATTACTCTTAATTTGACTTGTGGTAGGGTGTAGAAACCCTCAAGTAGAAATGAATGTAATACATTGAGTGACCTCTTATGATGCTAATGAACAAAGGAACTATGATGTGTTGTCACCAATGATTATAAATATTACCTTAGAAGGATTTTGAAACACATAAAATTTTATAACTTTTGTATTCGAACTCCCTTTGTCCCTCTTAGATAATTTTTACCCTTAGTAGCAGATTACCATGTGCTTTCTCGTAGGGTGTAGTTTCCCCATCCATGATGCATTTGAAGTTAGGAGATCATAGAGCCTCTCTTAAGGGTATTGGTGAAAGAAATGTTGATGCATTTTACACAACGATTTAATTTGTTCCTTGGAAGGCATTTTAGAATCATATAGTTGTTGGGTTGTCTTTTTATATGTGTTTAATTCTTGATGGTCTAAGAGAAATGAAATAAGTAGATAGGTGCAATGTCACAACTCCTTATAGTCATGAATCCCTAAGTGTAAATTACGTATCATTTGAATTTTAATTGTAAAAAAACAATAGTGAGGCCAAAGTACGACGTAAGTGTAAAGAGTTAACAAGATTTTGGGATTAGGAATAACGTCATGCTTGAAGTCCTTATAACTCAACTAGACATTTTCATGTTGTTAAAAATAAATATGAATTTCCCTTGGTGAGATCAAACTTTCGAGAAAACAAAAGATATATATAAATATATATAATTTCTTGATGTGAAAGAGTTAAATGGATTCAAACAAGTTATTGAACTATATCGGAAAAATAGGGTACTATGATGGAAGGATGTTTATGGGAAGAGATATATTGAATCTAAATCACCCTTTAAACTCTAATATATCTTCCTTGACCTCACGATAGTTCCCCTTGTCTAGCAAAGGTAAAATTTAAACATCGAATATACGTCTCAAAAAGTAGAACCTTAGCATCTTGTTAGTTCCTTTTTGTAGCGAGGATAAAATTTAACATCAATTAAACATATTTTGAGAAACAAACCTTTAACGTAAGAATGAATATTAGGAGGCGCGTAGGTATATAAAATGAATTTGATTAACAAATGATATGTGGATAATTAATGGTAATTGAGAAAGGAACCAACAATGCATCCTCTTTTAAAGGCTAATGCTACATGAAAATAAAGTATTTGAAGTTTTAGAAAAAAAGAGAAAATTTTACACCCTTACCAGTTTAATTCACTAGAAACCTATAAGGTTATATAATGGAGAACTAAATGTAATAAATATGTAAACCATAAAAAGGCTATGTTGTGGAGTATGCCTATCTTGTGTGCCTTACCATCGTTGGGTCATTGTCTTGGTTTACGTCATTTGAGTAAGACATTGATGTGTACCCTATGTTATCATGTTGTCTATGTGGGTCCATGCTTATGTAAGTGTCTTATGTGATGTTGACTTTTTCTATTTGAGCCCATGTGGTGTCGTGTTATGAGCAATGAAAAAAATAAAAAATTATTCAGATAATTTTACTGTTGTATTTGTGTGTCAAATTTGTGGGCATTACAGGCTCCTTGTTTTTAAATAGAGTCCCAAACAAAAACCATTATCCTTAATTAAAAAAATATAATAAATATATTTACTTTTTCCAAACTTTAATTTTACATCGAGATAGTCTTTTATAGATCATGACACACAAATCACACTCTTATGGCCAAAATAGTCAATAGAAGTCACAAGTCATAATAAATATATTTACTTTTTCCAAACTTTAATTTTACATCGAGATAGTCTTTATAGCTCATGACACACAAATCACACTGTTATGGCCAAAATAGTCAATAGAAGTCACAAGTCATAATAAATATATTTACTTTTTCCAAACTTTAATTTTACATCGAAATAGTCTTTATAACTCATGACACACAAATCACACTCTTATGGCCAAAATAGTCAATAAAAGTCGCAAGTCATAATAAATATATTTACTTTTTCCAAACTTTAATTTTACATGGAGATAGTCTTTATAGCTCATGACACACAAATCACACTCTTATGACCAAAATATTCAATAGAAGTCACAAGTCACTCTTATTTCTCACTCTTATTTAGGGTAATAAAGTAGAGACATAAGTGAGGCGTAACTACATAAATCGCTACATGCGAGAGAGTGAGCCACACTCAGAAGTTTACAATATTCAACATTTATGTGCACACAACTTCAAAACACTTAGGCGTCTGTAACGGATCGGATCTTGGGATTTAGTGAGGGCAACTGCATGAACATCTCCCCAACTGCAGAACGGGCATGCTCTGGCCATAACTTCACTACCAGTTCGACATCGTTTCCTTCATACGACCCTCCAGCATAGTTAGTTATCGATCTCAGTGCTACGAATGGCCTCCTCTCGCTCTGGCACGCCTGCACATTCATTCATTCATTCAGATAAACTACAATAACTTCATTTGGGGTTGTTGGGTATTTTATACAAAGACTTATAACCTCCTAATAATATTAATACCATCGCAATTGCTGCGCTCTCTGTGTCGATGGAGTTGATGTTCAAGCGGTTACGGAGGAAATCTCTGTAGGCCTCGTTATTCACGTAAATGTTGGCGCTGCCTCCTCTTTCAACTCTCTTCACTTTTGGCTGCTGTTCGAGACATACTGATCGCGACTTCCCCACGCACTGGTTTAGCTCTACATTCTGTGTTTTAATTCAATACAACACATTTATATTAACATTTGATCACAATAGATCCGAGTTGAAGCTGGAAATCACGAGATAACTTAGTGAATATATACCTCAATCTTCTGTGCCGTGGAATACAAATCATTATCCACATCAATCCAAAATCTTTCTTTTCCGACCTCGGGCTTTTCGGCGGAGTAAATAACTTCCGGTTGGAAATACACACTCTGAAGTTTATTCGCAACTTCCTTTTCCCCGACATTGTATTTGGAAAATGTGAGGTTGGCTAAGTTGCGATCGTAACTTTCATCGTCGCCTCCATATTTCTGATTTCATCCCATATAACAGCACTTATAATGTACAGCATGAAAGAAAAAACAAGGGAAGAATCAAGCTGAAGACTGAGATATACCTCCCAGTAGAAAATTCCAGCGTGCGCGAATTGGCGGGGAATAGCGACGTCACCGATGTTGAGTTTATTAGGGTTTGCACTTGCCGCTCTTCCATAGTGAAGTACTGCCCTCACACGAAACAGACTTACCAGCAACTGTGTTGTCTGTGCTGCATTCACCTGTCTCATACATCACACCATGATTGTTAGCATTATCATTACTACACTGTGTGTTCTTCCTTTGAGTACTACAAGAAATGAATTTACCATTCCACTCCCGCACATGACCACAATCGCCCTATGCTTTCCCATCCTCCCAACATGGAATCTCCGAGCTGTAACAGTACAAACACCAACACTATTAACAGACAACAATATACAAATCTGATGTAATTTTAAATCTAAAAACCAATCTGGTGTAATTTCAAATGTAACACTAATTAGTCTTGACTGAAGATTATGAGTTATGTAAACAGTACCAGAGGCATCTACACTTGGCAACTCCTGGTCCGGTTGGAACATTCCACGGCCCTCAGCCAGAACTGCGTGGAGTTCATCTTGGCCAGAAACTATGAGACCATAATACTCTCCCTTCGCATTGATGCTTTTAATCTGCTGAGCTACCTCTTTTGGAATATCAGCACGGGAGGGAAATGGAAAGGCCATCAAGAACATCACAAAAAGAAGAAGAGCAGAGGGAATGACTGTCACAATATTAATGGAGCGCCTGTGGAAAGCCATGATGATGCTGATGATGAGAGACTAACTCACTCAAGTTACTACTTTGGGTTGGTTTGAAATGGCGAAGGGTTTTCACTCCTATTTATAGGGAGGAAAGCTTAGATTTTCCACATCCTAAGAGCAATTAGGACCTTAAAATAAGATTACTGTTCAAGCAAGCAAACCTTATCTTGTACTTGTGAAGAAAATATTGGAACCCTGTTTTAACAATGGCTGTGCAAAGATTACAATAAATGGCGTTCAATGATGCGGCGCCACCATGATTTACATATCGTTATCATCTATGGATCTGTCGTATTTGTGACTTAAAAACGAATATGATTTTGAACTTTTTAATGGAGTCGGGCCTCGCGTTTGTAGAAAATTCAGGGTTATTTATAACAATTAAAGTTTATATTTTTATTAAATTTTCTTAATAATGTATGTTAATTTTTTTAAATCTCTTTACTAATAAAATAATATATATATTTTCTTAAAATCACTAAAATTGATGGTGGAAATCTATATTATGTTTAGGGTGAATTAAAAAACATTAAATTGTAGTTGGAAACTATTACTCCATCTTAAAGTATAGTTGGAAACCTTCATCCTTGATTCTCACAACTTTTTTTTTACTTAATGTGCAAAACAATAAGAATCTATTTTTAGGCAATATCTTGTATTTCTTACTCAAATTTTTCTACGAGACCTTGTGTTGCAGTAAAATAGGATCAAAAATTCCTATATTGGGAAACACTCTTACACTGCGGTCTCATGTAGGGGCTAGTCCTTCTATATATTTGAGAAATGCACTCTCACAAAAATATAATTGGATCTATCCTACTTAACTAAAATATCATCATAAAATTTCTAAGTAGTTGTTTAGGAAATGACATTCTAGATGAGGCAAGCAATGGGGGCACAAAAAAGTTGACCTACTTATAACAATCTTAATTTTTTTGCCATATAAAATATCGTCCCTCACAATCTTTTCTAGTGAAAACTTCTTTTTTTTTTGTAGAGAAAATAAAGTAATCAACGAGACCATATTACCATCAAAATATCTTAATTTCTTTGTGGAACTCCTATTGAAAGAATTTAGTTTTGTTGTTGCATAAAACCACAATGTTAGTGTTTATGACTCGTCAATTATTACGTGGGAGATCACATATCATCCAAGTTATCATATTATGCTACATATGTGACTTATGAATAATGTTTCCAAAAAGACATTCACACGTCAACAACAAAAAGGTCGGCAGTAGGAAGGTCCCAATCATTAAGATTATTCTATCCACTATTTGTAAGGTCCTACCCATCATCAATGTGGTCTTTGTTACAGGGAGTATTTTCGATTTATAAATGCATAGTATCTTGCATTGAAGACATAACTAAACTTAGTTAGAAAACCTCGTCAAAAGAAAATTAAATATATCTAAGCATCATAACAAGAAGGTAGAGAGACATTAATCCAAAAACTCAACCCAACCCAACCTTAACAATGGTAGCACAAACCACACCCCACACCCTCCCAACCCTATGAAAGTGTTTTCATAATGTAGCGTTTGAACTTTCCAACGGTACCTTCTATTAAAACCCAAATATGTGTTGACAACAAATTTTATATCGAAACAACTATTACTTAACTTTAATTTTAAACTAAATTGCAGATATTTTATTTATGAAACTCGTACGAATTATTTTATTCCTCTCACTCCACAAATAACAGAAATGTGCATTTAAAGTTCTCAAACCTTTAGAATATATTAAATACGTAAATTTGTATTTATTACATTTAAGTGTCATCACTTCCAAATTTACAAATTGAAACGTGTCAATCTTTTAACGAAGAACCTTCCACGGCATATTCCTTAATAAAACATTAATGCCATTAATGAAAATTGTGGAATGTTGGAATAACTTGGATAAGGATGAGTTGCAGTCGCAGGATAGTGATCTTTGGGCTGAGCTTTCATTTCCACTGGCCCACGTTTTCATTTCAAGATCTGCATCAATATTTGTTAAACACTGTTAACTGTCTTATAATCTACAATGAAAGTTTTTTCGCTTTTTCTTTTAAAATAAGGGCCGTATAATAGCACGAGTAGGTACTAAACAGTAAAGATTTTAAATCATGGTGGCACCCCATGACTGAACACCACTGACTACAATCTTGTACGGCCATGGTTAACCAGAGTACGTATGATTTTCTTCTAAGGTTTTCTTACTTAGACAATGATATAGCTTAAGAACGCAATTGTTCTTAGATGTGGAAAACCGTGGGCGTTCCTCCCTATAAATAGGAGTGAAGATGCTTCGTCCATTTCAAACCAGTAGTTGTGCATTTCCTTAGATGTTGTAATAATATTAAAAACATGGGCCAGTGTACGGCGGGCAGTGGCCAAATATCACCGTCCTGCAACTTGTACCTCATCCTTATCCTAGTTAACAATTTTCATTAATGACTTTAATATTTATGATGTGAAAGGTTCACACTTCATTTAATTTAATAACAAGTTGACTTTTACCTTATTGAAAAAAATTGGGGCAATTAGAGGCAGAGGTAACTTCATTCAATTTAGGGCTTGATTGGGACTCGGGAGTAAAGGCGGCCACAAATCCATTCAAACCCCTTACAAATCTCACAATAGGTTTGAGATTTCAAGCCTTTGCACCATGGCCGCCTCCAAAGTCATCGGTGCGGGACTCGCCTCCCTCTCGCGCCGCTGCCGCCTCCTTCCCCTTCCTCCCGTGGTAGAGTCCAAGGTGAACATGCATCTGTTTCGATAAATGGCAGATCTGGGAGAGTCCAAGGAAAGAGAAGGGCTTGTTGTTAAGGCTTTGTGTGTTTTTCGCCTAGTGCAATGGACAGAATCGAACCCAATGATTTCACATTTGCTTCTTGTGCTAGATTGGGATTATTTGGAGCATGGGGAGGAGATACACAAAAAATTGTTTTGACATAAACAAGGGTTTTATGAGCATCAATCTTTTGTGGGTTTTGGCTGAAAAAGGGGGTTTGGCTCCTATTTTCAATGGGCGTGCAAGAAAGGATGTTTGCATGATTTGATACCCACTGCAAGCTCTCTAATCTGCTCGGTGGAGAGACAACGAATAGACCCAAAGAAACAAACACAACTGATCTTTTATCTCAGCGATTAAGAAATTCCACAGTTGCCCCTGTGTGTTCTTGGTCAGATTTGTCAAGAGGGAAAGAGCTGGCCAATGGGATGTATGGGCGGCAGTGCCTTCTTAGAACAAAGAGCATCTATTTGTGCCCACTCCAGGTGATGCCAATAATGTATAATAACTCGATGAGCCACAAGCAGAGTAGAGGTGCACGGGATTTGTTCAGCACGAAATTGATCAGGAAGAAGAGGTACGGGTAGTTAGTGGGATGAATGGAGGAAAGTCTCATTATCCTTTACACTCTCACGCCCTAGTGTAGTTTCTCCTTGAGAGGTATGAGGTAGAGGCAAGAGGCGGAGTGGTGGAAGAAAATGTATGTGTGGATCCCCCCGCAAGCCTTGTTCCCTTCTCCACTCCACTTGGAGTGTATGCAACCCAAGCCAGTTTCTACCGACCATTGTTTCTCCTTAGAGTGTTGGTGGTTTTGCTTCGAGGGTTAGTGTGTTGGTGGTTTTGCTTTAGGGGTGACAACTACATTTGGTTCGTCCTACCTGAGTGGTGGTCTGGTGTTAGACTATGAGGAGGTGACCGAGGTTCCAACCCTTTCTGCTTGCTCTATTTTGATATGTCAAAGGCTATAGACATGGCCGTCTCCTCAGCAGGGTGTGGGTTTTGCACCTGAGGTAGTTGTTGAGCTAGATCACATTGTGGCAGGCCAATTGTTTGCAGGGTGCGTTAGTGAAGGGGATGCCCCCAAATAATTTGATGCCCCAATTTGACGCATATAGCCTGGGAAACTCCAAAATGCAACCAAAAACACCCATGTTATCGATTTTACCGGAGAAGCATTGGAGGAAGTGCTCATTAATGAGGAATTTTTTTCTCCCTGATGGCTCATATATCACTTCAACACCTACTGGCTGAGCCTCCTGGAGCTCAACACTGGATAGTTGATCAATGCCGGCAACCTTGTATAACTGGTAAAGTCAAAATATTCCTCTTTGCAAATGGTATTTTTATTTTTATAGTATTTTATATTTCATTTAATTGTATGAGCTGTATATTTCTCTGCAATTATAGGTTGTGTTTTATTTTATAAGTTTTATGATTTGAAAATATTTTGGTATCAATTTTTAGATCCAAGTGCATATATATAGAGAGGCCATCCATTCATTTCTAAGGGGAAAATCATATAACCTGTGTGTCTAATATTAAAAGCTTTGTATCCTGCCCTGATGATTTATAATAGAGCTCATTAATGTCCCATTTGATTATCTTGATATATAGTCTCAGATTTTATGGTTTTAATTTCATCATTGATTTAAGAAACATCAAAAAGAAAATTGATAGGTATTGTGATATGATTTAGTTGTCATATTTGGAGATTTTATAATGTAAGGAATTATTTAGATAACATTCTTATCCATTTATAATTGTTTATCGTGGAAGGATTGTCCTACTTATTACTGCTCCATTTTGCTCTATTTTGTTACTGCTTTGTTCTCTATATGCTGCTGCTGTATAAACTCTGATCTGTGCTCTCTTTTAAGTTGTTGCTTTGTTTTCTTGCTGCTGCAAATTCATTCTATATCATGCTATATTTTCTTTTGTGCATCATTCCTTTTCTCCTCTATTCTGCTGTATTTTTCAACTCTGCCTACTGCTCTGTTCTCTGCTGCTACAAACTGTTGTGCATACTATTAAGCTGTTGCTCTGTTTTCACACTCACACTCTTCTGCTTTGCTGCTGCGCACCTCCACAAGTGAGTATAGCATGTACAAAATCTGTTTTGCATCTACAAAAACTATTAGTAATTACTATATGATATTATGTAATCCTTTTAATATATGCATCCTCAATATAGGCTTCAAATTTGACAGAAAAGTTATCAAGAAAAGAGAACTTCAGCTTCGTAACTTTCTTATATATAAGTATTGTTACAAACAGTACAAAATACATAGTGTGTAAGGTCTTTGTTCTTATGCTAAAGTAACAAAACTAGAATAATATTCAAAACCTGACAAGAGTATGCTTCTTTTTTAACAATCTTTATACATTGCAAAAATGGTCTGGTAGATAAGGCGAAAATGCTATCACAGGTTACTATTTTTTTTAAATTTTGGTTTCTTTTAAAGCAAATGGAGTATGAGATCCACTAACAAAAAATTGAAAGGTCATTCTTGTAGATCCTAAAATTCCAATTTTTCATTGGGTTATGTTTGGGTATACCCAACAATGATATATATTATTAGATGCCTTTATCAAAGCATAACATCATGTGCATTGTATATGTTTCCAAATTTTCTTGTGCAATACATAGTCGAAAGCCAATAAATTTAAAGAATGTATGAAGATGAGATGTCTATATAGACCCTCTCTCTAAAAACACCATCTGTATTTTCCACAACATACTTCTTCCACACCTGGACAAGGTTTGGAGCATTGAACAATTCATCGAATATAATAGAGCTTCTCTCTTTCGAATCTTATCAAATATTTTTGGTAGGAGGATAATAATCTAGGTCCTCCAAAACCTATTCAATGTCTTGTATTTTTTTTTGTCAATGTTCATGAGAAATCCTCTCTAATCATTGCCCTTAGTAGGGGCACGTTATGAGCATCAGGAAACATTGTATAAGCAGGAAGAGTCCATTCATGTTTTTGTGGATCTGAAGAGACTTGGTACTCAAACATATTTGTTCATATTTAAATGAAAAGAAAACCATGTAAACACTTAAATTTTTGCAAATGATTTTTAATTTTCTTGTGTAATTGAGTTTTAAAACAAGAATTCTTGCATTTGTAAGAGAAGTCATGATGATTTTATTATGTCCTTGCAGGTAAATCGTTTGCATGCATTTTGGTATTGGATGACAAAAACAAGCTATCATAGTTACATTTTAAAAGTTACCTGAAATTCAAGTTGCATTTGTTGGTAATATCATACTTCAAAATATCATAACCAAAAATTACTTTTCTTGGCAGCCCAAAATTTTGACTCAAGACTTGAGAGTTTCTCGACATTTTAAGGAAACTTTAGTGCTTGAAAATTTAGTTTGTGTGGAGTAATTACCGATATTACTCAGCAGAACTCGGTGATTAAGTCTTATTCTTCTTATCTCGATTTTCCATTCAATTAATCATTTTGTTGGAATGAATCTATATTAATGTTCATTTTTAAATTGGTTCCAAATCAAGGGACTATAATAGTCTACTCAAGGTGGTTACTGTATATCTATCATACAATTTCAAAGTCTCTATGCATAGGAATCTTCTTAGTTTTCAGGTTTTGATATCTCTATTGCATATTTTTTCATTCTTTTATATGTAATTTTTTTTTTTCCTAATATATATACAACTCTTTTCTAATAAAAGATGAGCTGCTGAGAATTTTACAATATATTATACAAATTGATGGTTTTTCTTTATCTTAAATTAAACTCATTTCTTGCATGTCAATAATTATTGATATTATAGGACAACATTTGTCAGAGAGTTGAAAGATCAATAGTTTTGGAACTATTGTCCTAGACAACCTAAATGTGATGGATAATATGGTTCTATAAACTCTATACTATATGAATGTTTCAAAGAGACATCTAGATCTATCTTCGTAGTTGCATAATCAAACACTTACTTTAGAAGAGCACATTTTCTTTAAATCTTAGAGGATTATTTATAAGCCTCATGAGGAGTTCATTGTTTATGCATTGGATGGTGTTCTATAAGTTGATATATATTTGAAGGAAAAATTAAAGGTTCTCTTACATCAGATGTTAACATTAAGCTTTGTTAAATGTAATGGTTTCAGCAGAAGATGTTATCTTATCTTGTCAAGAACTAATTTACTATGGTTTCTAAATATTCTTCTACCAATGTTTTTGGTTTTACAGGTATATCTATGTTCTTAAACCTAGAGAATAAACTCCATCAACACACTCATTCCTACAATCAAGTTGCCATCACAGAATATGAGTACCATCACTTTCTCATAAGGGTATGAAATCTGAGATCCTTTAAAATGTTATATTACTGTCACACATTTAATTTATTTTCTTTGAAACTTTCAAATGTACAGAGAGTATGAGAATACAAAACATTGTTAAAACCTTAATCACCTGAATAGGGATGTATCCATTTAATAATATAATGACTTAACCTAAAATAAAATAAAATAAATCACAATATCTTGTAGAGTGAGCTCCTTGAGCCCTAAAGGTACCTCGCATTGTCTGTAAATGAGTTTTTCTTACCAAACATGTTTCAAATTTATTCTATCAGTCTAGTATCTTTGGAGGCTTCCTCTCAATTTTACTAATTGATCCTTGCTAGGTTGGTACTTGGTAGTATTAGTCTCCTATTCTAGGAAGACAAGCCCTCAGTTAGGGACCTCAGAGTTACATGGTTTGGGGACATTACCAAATTTACCAATGGAATCATTGTTTGTAGTCATTACCTCTATTCTCTCTACCCACACTTTTATATTTTGTTTTAAACAGAAAATTATTTTCAATGTAGGCTTTAGTCTCTTATCCTCTCTAATATTTTAGACAAAGGTAATAAATTTGACAGACCTAAGTTTCTTCTCTTTTCTCGTTATTTTCTGCCAAAGGAAAGGAGAAGAGATAAATATTTATGTCTATATTTTCAATTATGTACTTTTCTTTTAAACACAAAAGACATGCACTACGTGCTTTGGTCCACAAGGTCTCTTTAGAAACCCTATTTCTTTAACCTCTTCTCTCCTCAAATTTTCTCTCCTAAACCATTCCTTTCTTCTCTTTTCAATCTTTACCGTCCTTTTTCCTGCTGTAGGAAATATTAGTTATATTTTCTTGTAGTTCTATAGGCGAGATAAGAAAGCTCAAAACCAGTTGTGGCAACTATCCCGAACACCATTTAATCCTGATTATGCTGGAATCTATCTTTTATTTTGTTTTGTAAACTTTAGATAACAATAATAAGGGTATTCTTTAGCATTTCTAAAGAGATTCTTCTTTTTCAAACATTGAAATGAAGTCAAGTTTTTAATTCTTCTTTTCCAATATTCTTAATATTTGTAAATCATTTTGAAGTCTCTGTCTAAAATCCAATGAATACCAGCTTGAAGGTTATAAGATTGAAAGCCTTTATTTATCTCTATAAAGTATGGGGGATTGCATTTCAAGCTCTAAAGTCTTCTATATGGATACCTTTTAATTAGATATAGTAAACACATGAAGAATTTCTACATACAGTTCATAAAAACGAATTAGTTTGTAAGAATATCTTAGGTAATTTTTTCCCCAAGCTACATATTTGTAACTTTATGCAACTGAAATATTAAATTTCTTGATTGGGGATATCGTGTCTAAAATATGCAGATGCTAAGAGGAGGCCTAGGATTTCTTTGAATGTTTGATAGAATGCCTCAAAAATTAGCAGACCACAATACCAGTATAAACATTAGTAGGGATTTCTTTGAATGTTTGACAGAATGCCTCAAAAATTAATACCAGTATAGACAACAGCACTGAGTCCAGAATTGCTTGTGGTATTAGTATTAGCAGGGACATCTAACAATTTTTAAGGAGATAGAAATTGTATTTGGAACTTGAAATTTAGATGAAGTCATTTGAAATAAAAAGATAAATGTTAGTAGTAACTTCAAAAGCCAAAACAGAGTAATACCTGAACCATCAAACTGGATTGTCCCTTTCCCCAAGCTGGATTGCTCCTCATGGGTCCTTTGGTCTTCAGTCAATTTGGAAGGCATGGGAACAAGTGAAGCACTTGGTGGTTGGGCAGCCTATCTTCTCTTCCTTTGACACTAGGTGTGAAGCCTACAAAGCGATTTCATCGAATCTGAAATATAATGACAAGATCCTTGCCTTGACAAGAGGATGCTCTGGCCCTCCTTTGGTTTGAGAAAGGAATTAAAATATTTCATGACTTGTACAGATTTGGGCCCACAGTTCACAATTAAAGTCCCTCGGAACTGTTTTCCTTTCAAAACAAGTTTTAGAAGATTCTCACCCACTCCAAAGGCTCTCATTTAATGCTTTGAGCCCTCCAATGAATCACAATGCCTTTGCAGATGTAAAAGATGTTGTTTCAGATCCCAATGAGCCCAAATTCAGATTTGATATTTCTCTTACGCAGCTCCCATTGAATGTTTTATTTGTCCCAAGGCTCTGCAGTGTCTCTTGAGTGCATATGGAGACTTTTGGGCACTTAAGTGACTGTTTGTTCCTTGAGACCACATCATTGAAGATCTAGTTGTATTAGGATGGAGATTTGATACAGACATGGGTCACTTCTACTTAAAAGGAAGATTATATTATTTGTTGTAGAGCATGAGCGAAGGGACTATGAAGTTAATATTTTGAGCATTTTAATTCCTTCTCAATTATATAAGTAGAGGGAGTCTCTGTACATTTTGGGATTTCTGGCACACTTCCTTGGACCTGCGTGAGCCACATTTTGTTTCATGTTATCTCAGCTTTTTATTTGCTGAATATGAGTGTCTGACCTTGTGATCTGTATGCAAACAGTGTATATTTCCTGCACTAATGAATATTATTGTGATTCATTTTTTGTCTGTCCTCTAATTTCATTTTGCTTCTTACCTCTTGCATGTCCGTATATTGTGTTTCCTAAATTTTCAGGTAGGGGAAGGAGTCAAAGAGCCCCAAACTCATTCTTGGTGCATCGCCAACCTTTTTATTTTATTTTTGTCTTCCCTTTTCTCCCTGCAAGATTTTAGTTTAGCATTAGATTAGTTACTGATAGCACTAGTGTAAGTTTTAGACGAGAACCAAATTTCTCTAAGGTTCTCTTGCATTGCAGTCACACAACTGGCAATAGATCTCATTGTTGTGCTTGAATTCGGTGTGCAATCCAAACAGGACATAAGCAGACATCAATTTTAACAGCCTTGTGATTTGTCTTATCACTTTGATGAAGCTTTCCTTCCATTGCTGCATTTTCTGCAAGGACTTTGAATAGCTGGGATTCTTTGTATACACAATGGATTTCTGCATCTCCATGGCATCTTCCATGAATTGAATACATTTGTCCCTTTTCCTATCAATAAGAGCTTGAAAGGATCTTCTTGAGGAAGCTTCTGGGATCTATCACACGGGGATTCTATCACTGGGATCTATCACGACATATGATTCTGTCTAAATAATCACAGGCCTGCACAACTAAATCTCTGCTCCTCTCAGCAAATGAATAAACATGAGTCTGAAGAAGGTTTAGGAAAACACAAAGAGGTAAGAAGTTGGGAAGACTAACTCCCTACGCCTCTTCCAGAAAACTTATTTCTTCAACAAGAAACTTATCCATGGAGAGTACATCTGTTGCAGCAAGGAGGTCATGCCAGTAAGCCTTGAACATTCTAGTGAGACAAGCAATACAATGCATGTCGGGCTCATCAGGAAACAACTCGATGTCTCCCTGTATAATGAGCTTGTGTAGCATTCCCTTGATGGAATTCATCAATCTTTTGAATTCAATCATAGCCTCCACTGAGTTAGAAAAATTCCTAGGCAATGCATTGAGCTCTGACTGCCTCCTAGACAACATTGAGTCTATTTTTTTCACAATTTGAGGAAAGCATTTGCTTATACCTATTGCTTGGATCTGCATTAGCCTCTCGGCCAATACAAGGTATTCCAACCATGGATTTGTCGATCTTTGAAAGATTTGGGTCTCTTTGAAATAGTTCCTTCTCCAAGCTGCCTTGCCTAGGCATTTGATTCATTCCCAATTTTATTTCTGACACAGACGTATCCAAGGCCGATATTCACACTCACAACATCCACTGTAACTTTCTCAAACAAACCTTAAAGAAGCTTTTGTCGACTTTCGTAACCACCACCAAATTTTTTTCACCCTTTTCATCAACTAATTGTGACATTCTTATAGATTCACAAGTTGGGAAATCGACAGAGGCAGACAACACATTCATAATTATACTCTCTTTAGGAGTTATATACTGTTTGATAACCCGAGAAATTTGGTCATAAATGTCCTGCGGCTGGCCATGTACAGCACCCTGGTGATGCCTGGAAAATCCACCATTGTGAGATCTGGAATGTTGGATTTGCTTACGTTCAGTGTAATTGGGGTGTCACTGATACCCTTCCCGGCTCCTGCAATTTCATCTGTAGCATTTAGAGCTTCTATAATTTCATACTCAAAAATGTTGTTCTTCACTCCATTGTATTATATGGTAATCTAGTCTCTTGGCTTTTAGAACTCTGCAACCTCATGATGAGGGGAACTCGAGTACAAATCCCCTGGCCTTTAGGTAGGTTAATACTGCCAGAGATTCAAGCACGCTGGATTTACCAGATGACTGGTCTCCCACAACAACAATACTAAGCAATTGAATGCCTTCATCACTCCCAGATTTCGAAGTGTATCAATAGCATCCAAGAGCAGTCGAATACGCTCGTTATAACTCTTATCCAGGTGGAGATTTTCCATCATGCTCAAAATCTCCCTGCTCTGTGCAGACATTGCTAATTTGTCACCTTCATAGAAACAGTCAGATCGTGACAATAATATTCAACAAGCTAGCAATGTATTACAGTAATAAATCAATAAAAATAAGGATTAAACCAAACATTTTATAGGAGTTTTGATGTTTCCACCATCCATGAAATTAATAAAATATTTCTGCCATCAACTCTGTGTGATTTTTGATTCACTGTCCATTATTTATCATCTTACAAATACATAAAGTGATTCGAAATACATACATCCAATAAATCATCTCCTTGTTTATAATCATCTCGGTGGAAGCATTCCAATTTCTTTGAGCAAATCGCACATGATCTTGAATTGAGCATCCAAAATTGATAATTTCACTGATACAATCCCCCTGTTTTGAGCTTGATTAAGAATTTGTCCTATCTTTACCTTGAAGGCAACATGCTTACTGGTTCTATCCCTCCTTCTCTCATAGAAGAATGATCAAGAATGTTTCAATTATATTACATTGCATTTTCTCACAATTTACCGTAGCTCTCAAATATCCATGTTAGAATGTAATTATTTTTCACTCAGAGAGATTGTTTTTAGGGGGTAACTCCCTGTTTGGCAATTTACCAGCTGAACTTGGAAATTTGAAAAAGCTTGGTAACCACACAACATTCCTGCAACATTGGGTAACCACACAGCATTGAGGAGGCTAAAGCTGTCCGGAAACTCATTCTTCGGGGATCTAGATATTAAATTTTCCTCTTCTACAGAGGTTCTATCTACTCATTCAAATAAATTCTCAGGGACCCTGCCTACATCCTTGGCCAATTGTACACAGCTTAAGCTTCTAGATTTCAGCAAGAATAGATTGACATGTGTGATTCCATCAAACCTCATTGCAAATTGTCAAGATTTGAGGGTTGTAAGTCTTGGCTCTAATCGGCTCGAAGGTGGTATTCCTTTATGGATTACAAACTTGTCTAAGCTGTAGGTGTTGGATTTATCCAATAATAAATTTGGGGAAAATTTCCCCTACCCGGAGGGCCAGGAGGGATTTAGAAACCTTGAATCTTCAGAAGTGAGTGGTAATACACTGTATGAGGATAGTGATGAAAGGAAATGAGTATACCCTCACCTATGTGCTGGAAGCAAACACAATCCTAGACTTTTCAAACAACAATCTTGCAGGGGAAATACCAACAAGCATCGGGAAGGTAGGATGCTAGCAAAGGTTGTTGAATTTAGCTTTAAAGCTGACAATTACATTTTCTTGAAAGTTTCTAAAGCCTTTTCAATGAATCCCTATTATGCATAGCCTGTAATAAATTCTATCTATGAGAACACATCTCTTTGAGGCATTTTGTCAAATGGTTCATGTGCTTTGTCTTTGCTTCCACATTTTACATACATGTCTACTAGGGAAGTTGCTACTACAACATTTGGTGAAATTCCTCTATCCTTTATGCTTTTATGGATGTCCATACCTTGTTTCAAATCTCCCATTTTGGCATAAGGTGGGAGTACATTGGAAAATGTAAACTGGGGTTAGAACTTTTTGTTGCATATAGTGAAAGCATAGAAAAGAGAGGAATTTGCTATTTTCCAATATCAATAATTTGTATATCATCACCTATTTGGAAATTGCAACTTGGCATTATTGACTTATAAGTCTAGAGTGTATGCAACAATGTTGTAATCATTATGCAATATGTAATGATGTATGTTAAAAAAACAGATGTATTGAATGTGATAAATTGGGAGGTTTAGAGTAATGTTTGGTATATTTGAGAAAGTTGTTGCTTACACTAGAGACTGATATGTCAATTGTTTAATGTTATAGTTCCATTTAGTTCATGGTATGAAAAATATCGATATTGAGTATACTAGTGTATATTTTATGTTTTGGTGCAGTTATCAGAGTTGGATTAAAAAGCACATTATCGAAGAGTTGTCAATCACTATTACCTTTACATTGACAATTACATGACCAAATTGACATAGTTTTGAAGGTTAGTGTTCTCATATTTATTTAAATTTGATTTCCATTTTCTCTATAAGTGAATATTTTTCCTCTTCGTACTTTCATTTCAGCCTGAAATCATTTGTTTCTATGGACTAATGGTATTATAGGCTTCTCAGGTTTGCTGGCGTATGTGTTTTCATAGTCTATTTCAAACATATTTTCTCTATTGTAAATATGACTTCACATTAAGCTTAACAATGTTCTTGTACTGTTGAAGCAATGGACATTAAATTATTGTAATTGTTATCATGAAATCTGAGACATAGATGGACAAGTAGGTATGAGGCTCACTTGTGGGACAACAGTTGCAGGAGGGAGGGCCAGACTAGAAAGGGTCGACAAGGTGAGACATAATAACTCCCTTACTTGTTGTACATATTATATATTAATTTTTCTTGCTAGATGATTTAGATAAACTGTTATTTAGGAACTTATTTGATGCAGCAAAGAATCACACATTCACATAAATACATCAACAATCAAGAATTTATAGCATTTTCAACTCAACTTAGCTCTGGAATTTGAGTATCCTTTATAATCCTATATAGCCAAACTGTTCTTCTTGCTCAAATATTTCCTCACCTGATAGAGTTCACCTTCAATGGCCTATAATATCTTCTCCCTGATTCTTAAGCATCACATCCTTTTCAAGGTCAGTATGCTCTTAAGTTTGCGAATCAAGTAATGTTCACTTTTCCCCTTGGTTACTCAACCTAGTCCTTTTGCACTTTTTCTATTTCCTTGGTGATTCAACAAGTGTCTTATGGTTTTAGCCATTCTTAAACTTCTTGAGGTTGATCCCTTGTTTCACTATTCACACAAATGTTAGATTCATCATAAGAATGCATTCAAAACAATCTCAAAGCCCACCTTTTTTTCCTTTTTCCAAACTGTCATGTTCTTCTTTGTTAGTTCTTCTTGTTGATAATCAATGTTAAACAGATAATATACTTTGTGTCTTATTCCTCTAATTTCCTATATGCATTACTATTGTATCATTAATTAGGTTCATGAAGAATATCTTAAAGCTATCAATTCTTAATAACAACATCGTACCAAGTCTGTGCTTATGATATGCATTATTCATACATTCTTATATGTTTGTTCACTTTTTTCCTTCATCTTGGCACCTCTTCATTCATGTGATATTTATGGGGATTTGATTGTTTACAGGAAACAATTCATGGTAGCTAACAAGTCACTTGACAAAGCATAAAAATGAAACATTAGTTGGACCTATCTTATACACAGTGCCAAATATGTCTAATTCCTTATATAATAACACCCCATTTGGCTTGTCTCCATGATGAAGCACATTTTCTGTGTTTATCAATATGTATATATTGCTTGGCAGGTGCCAATGACAACAGTAGGTGCATTGCTGATGGACAAAATCTGGTAGATGACCACTTCTTATGGTATGAACTTAGGCTCTGATAAAAGGCTATTATAAGGATTTTCATTGCTTATTTACATGAATATTAAGAGAAAATTTTCTTTAGATTGCTACTGGAGGAATGAGCGTCAGTTTCTTTGTGGTTGGATTGTCCTTTTACATACTGGTAATTACACTTATCACATCTTTATATCCACCCATCTTTATTGTTGGGATTTATTTTCATTTAATTAAATTGTTCACTACAATTAGGATACTGGTATGCAGATGCAAATGAAGTAGTAATTCTCTTTTTAATCATTCGTAATACTGGTATGGAGATGCCATTTTTATTCAAGATGGATATGGGATACAAAATGTCATGATAATATATATTGACTTTAGGAAAATCCAACAAAAAACTAACATGCAAAGAAACTAATCTAAAGACAAAACAAAAATGTAGTTGAATATAATATAATTTTATTGACAATGGAGCTTTGATGTTCCATACGTCCACAAGGAGAGAATCAATCACTTAAGAAAATTACCAAGTACATAAAAGTATAAATTGCAAAATGGAAATTAGAGCAAAGATCACAATTATTCATGTTTATTGTGGATTATCTTGACTCATTTTCTGTTATACAGGGGCATTCTCATCAATCTGCTTTGAAATTGCTTTGAAGCAAGGTAGCTTTAATTGGTTTATTGGTGAGTGTTGTGCCTCAATGGTTTCATTGGGCATTGTTTGTATATAATGCTTCGTACGTTTTTACTCAATTTTCATGCATGTAGTGTAGAATATCCACTAAAGAAAAAATAGATGAATAATGGCTTCTTTTTTGTTTTTCTGTACAGGCTTATATCGGAACATTTTCACTAGGCATGTGTGGAATTCTAGGGATTATAATGTCTGAGGTTAGTCCTTGATATAAGTTATGAAAATGGATTGACAGTAATGAGTTAGTGATAACTAATTTTTTAGAACAAAATGTAAAGATCGAGTCGATTTAGTAAAAACTAATTATTGTCCTAATTTAAATGTAATTTGTGAATACTTTTGGTAGAATTGGAGTAAAATATGTGATCATAATTTCTTAGAATCCAATGCACCTTCATTGCTAATGATAGTAGAGAATTGCATCAAAGTTGAGACAATCAAAGCGAAGAACATGAAGATGACTACTGCCGATGGAGAGGCAATTGCTCAAAAAGGAAGTTGCTCAAAATTAAAGTTAAGAAAAATAACCTCAAAGTAGCACTAGGGAATCATATGGATCACTTGAAGTTGGTGGTGGAGAGAAGGTGTTAATATTGTATATCAAGGGTTAATGGAATTCAAACACCCTTTTGTATTTTATCATTGTATTTCAAGGGTTAATGGAATTCAGACACCCTTTTGTATTTTATCTTATTTGATATTAATAAAATATTTGTGGACCCATTTATTGGGCACAATATTTAAATCAAATTGTTGTTAATTTATAATATTAATTACCAGACCACTCCGACATCATAGATGATATGTAACTTCGTTGATTGCACTATATGATATTTGGTTATTATGTAGTTTTAAAATTCATATTTTTCATTCTTTAAATTTGTATCATCTCTAGAGAGACAATAAAAATTGAAATTAGTATTGTCTCCAGAGAGACAAAATGTTAGTATTTGGTATTGTCTCTAAGGAGACAATAATGATATTGTCTCTAGAGAGACGAAAATGATATTGTCTCTAGAGAGGCAAAAATTATATTGTCTCTCAAGACACAAAATATGTATCAATCATTATTGTCTCTTGAGAGGCAATAATTAGAGACAATATTAGAGACACCCGCTTTGAGACAATAATAGAGACGATATAAAAAAAATTATTGTCTTTATTTGGGACAATTTAGTGAAATTTTGTCTCTATTAATGTCTCAAATGTTTGTCAATCATTTGAAAGAAAAAGGGGGTAATGTGTATGTCATCGATTTTGAGAGTACTTTGGATGATGAATACTTTCAAGGGAAACTTACATAAATTTTGAATCTCAAACTCTAAATATGCTAGATATGGAAACTCATTCCTTAAATGTCACTCATTTCATCCACATTTATGATTCTTGTTTCTATTTAGCAATCAAGGTAGAAATGAGGGTTGCTTGGATTTTAACATCTATATAAAAGGTTTCTCTTTAGCTTTATCACCTTGGTAATGGTTTTCCTTTAGCACTTATCTAGGTGACACCATATGTCAATGACAATTGACACAAAATCTTGACTTCTGATTTCCCTTGATGCATGTCAGAACATCCATCGAGGCTCATATCTAGAAACACATATGAGTGTAAGTAATGTTTGATCCATTCGAAAAAAAAAGAAAAAAATTGTGTCTCTCGCTCGGGATCTCCTTCAACTTTGTAGTATCCTGGGTTATAAATAGGGAATGAAGAATATAATTTGGTTTACGAATTTTAGAATTTCCTTGTATTGGTCTAAATTGGAAAAAAAAAAAAACTTATTTCCAATGGAAGAACCGCTAAATTTTTTTATATTCCAACTTTTACGGGTTGGTTTACTTTTATAATTTATTTATTTTTGAAAAGTAAAAAAATTGAAATATATTTTGACATCGATGAGAAAACAAGGAGAGAAGTTTTCTAGGGTGGTGTACAAATATGATAAAAAAATTATTGAGTAACATGAGTTAAATTTATCAAAAATATTATCGAGATTATAAATATTATATGGAGGGGTTGCTTAGTCAACACCATTAACTTGTCTGTCATTTCTAGAGCGCCAACAATTGGGCCTTGTAAAAATAACAATTTTTTTTTTTGCAAGATATGTAAAAATAGCCTTTGCAAAAAATTTTTTATTTTATTTTTTATGGAGTCAAGATTTTTGATTGGATGAATTTATAATTTTTTAGATAAGATGAAGACATGAATGGAAAATTTGAAAGAAAAAGGTCATAACTAAATACCTATATGTCTCACCCTATTCCATGAATCAAATTGTTTCTACCCAAATATATTTGCTATATGTGCTACAATATATCATCCGGATCTCACTTACGTTATCTCATGTGACTGAAATTTGTGACAAAATGGACTAGAATAAAAAAGGGAAAATATAATAGTTCCACATTCAAAACCCAACCATAAATCTTGTGTATTGTAGCACTTTGTAGCCCCCTTTTTTTTAATTTTAAGCTCAAGTACTTGTAGGAAAACAAGGAATGCACAAGCAATGGTGGATAGTATAGCCCCTCTAACTATTGTCATTTGAGAGAAATGTAGATTAGTAGAAACATGTTGCATATAAATGAACCCCCATTGAAAGGTAACAAAGACATGAATTTATGGATGTATGAATATATTGAAATTCCTCCAAAACACACACACACACACACACACACACACACACACACACACACACACACACACACACACACACACACACACACACACACACACACACACACACACACACACACACAGACACGCACACAGAGACAGACAGACGCACAGAGAGACAGAGACAGAGAGAGAGAGACGAGAGAGCAGAGAGCAGAGAGAGAGAGAGAGAGAGAGAGAGAGAGAGCAGAGAGCACGCACAGAGAGAGAGCAGAGAGAGACAGAGACACAGAGAGAGAGAGAGAGAGAGAGAGAGAGAGAGAGAGAGAGAGAGAGAGAGAGAGAGAGAGAGAGAGAGAGAGAGAGAGAGAGAGAGAGAGAGAGAGAGAGAGAGAGAGAGAGAGAGAGAGAGAGAGAGAGAGAGAGAGAGAGAGAGAGAGAGAGAGAGAGAGAGAGAGAGAGAGAGAGAGAGAGAGAGAGAGAGAGAGAGAGAGAGAGAGAGAGAGAGAGAGAGAGAGAGAGAGAGAGAGAGAGAGAGAGAGAGAGAGAGAGAGAGAGAGAGAGAGAGAGAGAGAGAGAGAGAGAGAGAGAGAGAGAGAGAGAGAGAGAGAGAGAGAGAGAGAGAGAGAGAGAGAGAGAGAGAGAGAGAGAGAGAGAGAGAGAGAGAGAGAGAGAGAGAGAGAGAGAGAGAGAGAGAGAGAGAGAGAGAGAGAGAGAGAGAGAGAGAGAGAGAGAGAGAGAGAGAGAGAGAGAGAGAGAGAGAGAGAGAGAGAGAGAGAGAGAGAGAGAGAGAGAGAGAGAGAGATTTCTAAAACTCAAGAAACTTGAAAACATCTTCCTTTTCATTATTGAATCGACACTAATCTATTAGAACATTACAATATTCCTTTTATTTCCAATATCTCTAACAAACATGTTAGAAAACACAAGGATGAAGGGGGTGAATAAGTCTTTTCAACTATTTGACCCTTTTTATCAATCATACATCATTCATCATTGAACACCATTAAACTTGTGATAGAAATAACCATCAAGTGAAAAAATAAGGGGAGATAGATTCAAACACATGTGAACACAACATGTAATGTGGGAAACCCTTAAAGGGAGAAAAATCCACCGAAACCAAGGCTTTATTAGGAACACTAATCTGAAACCTACACTTATTTCACTTTGTTTAGAAAGCACCCACTTGCAATAAAACACCCTTTCCCTTAGTATCTAACCACCCACTTAGATTATTTAGTAAGCACGTTTTGCATGGAAGCACCCACTCCCTAGAAACACTAAGCACCCACTTAGTTGATATACACAATAATTTTGATCACTTTGAAACACTATGTGCTTACTACAACAGATGTGATCACCTTTCTTTATCAGATATATCTCTCCCACATACCCTCTATCTCTATGAAATTCTCATTCTTTACAAATATCTTACAAAAGGAGTACATATCGGATCATACACATACAAATATAATCTCATCTCACCATGAATAGAATTATCCTACTATTTTATGCACCTTTTTCTACATATTTTCATGTTGCTGCACTTGTGTCTTTAATGGTTGACTCTCCCTTCAACCCACTTGGTCTCAGACTTCCTTGGATTCACCTTCAACAAAACCATCATCCTCTTTCTTCAACCACAACATACTTCTAAAAAATGAGCTTATATAACTGAATATGACTCCTAGACATGACCTTTGACCTTTGACCTTTCATCAACCATGACTCTTTAAGTCATTTAGTTTTTGTCTTCAAGCTCTCAAACTTGTCCAAAAGGATTCCATATTTTTATTCACTTGGTATATGGTCCCAAAAAACCAAATAATGCTATTGTATTCT
Source organism: Taxus wallichiana var. yunnanensis (assembly GCA_018340775.1). Lineage (NCBI taxonomy): Eukaryota > Viridiplantae > Streptophyta > Pinopsida > Cupressales > Taxaceae > Taxus > Taxus wallichiana. The sequence continues at coordinate 601,079,210 of CM031241.1, read as the reverse complement.
TATAAAATCACCACATTAGCCAAGACATTCATTTAGGCTCTTAGGTGTGCTTAAATCAGCTTCTACAAAAACAGTCCTAAGAAACTATCTAAGTAGAAAACTTCCACTCATCTTCACGACCTAAGTAATATATTAAAAATAATATTAGAATGTATAATTTCATTAATCTTTACCATAAAGATCCAACTCAAGACTTAACACATTAGGAAACATCACTTTGTAAGACTTACTTGGTTGGTATTAGATCTTTGAATTTGGTATTCAAGAATTGAGCTGATACATACCTCAAATGTCTTCATCATGAGGAAATTAACCTATAAATATAAATATAATGAATTATACTATATCATCTGATTCTCATACTTCTCCTATTCATGGCATAAGGCTTCTAAAATCTTGAATGTGTCCGCACCTGGTCTTAAAGACACAAAAACTAGTATTCCATACAATGTGGTAAAAAAAACTCCAAAGAAATTTTTAGAGCACCTATAACACTTCAATTATGATGTATAAAACATGATAAATAATTCATAGCCATAGGTAAAATGAATAAATTCTCATATGTATCCTCATTCGACATAAGCTTCTCAATAAGTTTAATATGGTAGATTTGGCTCATTTATCTTCAAGCAATAAGACACCTTTCCTAGGTGAAAAATGTTCAAAAAATGTCACAATATACCTGTAGAGGGTGTTCACATACTTCTTATTATCCCAAAATGAGTAATTTCATCATTAAGCCTTCAAATCATCAAAACTAGTCACACAAGCTTGCTAGTTTGAACAAGAGGGTCAAAACGAGTCAGATCTCAAAATTTCTCAAAGGAGTGATCAATATAGATTCATATACATAAATATAACATCATAAGAATCATCCATAATCAATTTGATGATTTTTTCCTTTGTAATATTTTTCTTTTCACTGAAATATTCATTAAACACATGTTTTCTAGTGGGGCCCACCAAGCACCTTGAACTTAAAATATCATGTAAGTGTAAGTGCATGAATTTAGGAGGCCAAAAAGTGGACAAAAACCTAAAAATAGACGAAACACGTATGCATTTTGCTAAAACGCGCTCACATTTTAATTTTTTTGGCTCGCAATCACCGAACATATAATGCGCATACGTGTTATAACGAATACATGTTTTGAGTAGTATGGACCATGTATATGTGTTTTGGTGTTTTATACTTACAAAAATAAATGTTAAGAAAAATCTTATACTTTAAATTTATTTTAGTAAATATAAGAAATTAGGGTCACTCTACACCTTATGGAAGTGGTCTCGTAGCTCCAATAGTTATAATCTAGAAGATAGTTTTTCAAAATCTAATCTAGTTAGTACTTACTCATTTTCAGGATTTCAGCAAATGACCTAAAACTTTTAGGGCATATATATTGTAGTCGGTCTTTGTTTTGGGAAAGCATATAGTCATTTTTAGGTTTTTTGACCTTCTAAAATGGATTTTGGCCCTACCACTACTCGATTTGGTACTAATTTTTAAAGTTGGTCCATAATTCACTTTAGTGACCATGAATTAACTTTATGATGTTTTCTACTTCTTACTAAAAAGATATCATGACTTTGTAGATAGAGGATTGTTCCCTGAATGGGATTCCGTCCTATGGCCAAAATGAGGTGATTTTAATGTGCCTCCTCCTTAAGGTTTGATAACACTAATAGGTGTTGAATGAGTTATTATGAATATTACCAAGTGAATTGCATCAAGTGAACTCAGATGATTTCTCATTCTTAGAAACATGGTGCTCTATATAAAGATCATACCCTCACCTTTCCTAGCTCTAAAAACATCCTTTCATGGAATCAAATACTTGATTCTCATACATGTTTTTGCTCATATGTCTCTTATGAGACAAACAATGCCTTAATACTTCACAAATAATGGTCCTTGATAACTCGATGACATGACTAACTCATTTTAGCTTGTTCTTAAGGGTGTTTAATTAACTATAAATGGCCAAAAATGCCTTTTTAGGCCTTCAAAGGACGTAGTCTATCATCAAAACTAAATGAGTTGATCAATCACCTTAAAAACTATTCCCTACACAATGAAACATGCTGAATGATATTTTTAGGACTTTCCTTTGGGTGAGGGTTTATGATTTAGGTTTAGGTTTAGGCCTGGGTTAAGGGTATAGGGCTCTGGACTTAGGTTCATGGTTTAGGGTTTATGGTTTACAGCTTAGAGTTTAGGGTTTATGGTTCAGTGGTTAATGGTTGAGGGTTTAGGGTTTAGGGCTCAAGGTTCAAGGTTTTGAGTTTAGGGATCAAGGTTGAGGGTTTAGGGTTTATGGCTCAAGGTTTAGGGTTTAGGGTTTAAGGATCAAGGTTTAGGGTTTAGGGCCGAGGGTTGAGGGTTTATGTTTGATGGTTCAAGGTTTAGGGTTTTGGCTTAGGGCTTATGGCTTAGGGCCTATGGTTCAGACTTAGGGTTTAGGGTTTAGGGCTCAAGGTTTAGGGTTTAGGGGTCGGATTTAAATTATAAGGTTTAGGGTTTAGGGTTTAAGAGTTAGGGTTTAAGGTTTAAAATTCGTGGTTCGTGGTTTAGGAAAAGGGTTTAGGGTTTAGGGTTTAAGGCTCGAGGTTTAAGGTTTAGGGTTTAGGTTTTAGGGTTTAGGTTTCAGGATTTAAGGCTCATGGAATTGGTGACCCATTCAATCACAATAATGTTCTATGTCTTACCCATTCTTATAAGCATTGACAAAGATTATTCAACTAAAAGGTTAATCTACTTCAGAGGCAGAGCATTCAAGGATTCATCACAATTGATGCATTTCATCTACCGATATTTTAAAGGAGGGAAATGCCCATCGCATGTGAACTATTTCACCATCGTAACGTTTTGCGTCTTACCCATTCTTATTAGTATTGATAGAAAGTATTCAATTGAAAAAGGGTTCATCGATTGTGGTAGGAACAAAAATCAAAGAGATTCATCAAAATTTGATGTCTTTCATTTGTTGATATTTTGAAGGAGGGAAATTCCCACCGAGCTCATAAACAAGGAAGTTGTAAAAGTAGACTTAATGATGGTTCTAGGAACAAGACTAGGAAATATGGTCCTAAGATATTCAAAAAATGAACTCACTCATGAGACTACTGGAAATATATGAGGTTTAGGGGTTAGAGCTTAGGGTTCTAGATTTAGTGTTTAGGGTTTATGACTTAGGGATCAGGGATCAAGGTTCAAGGCTTAGGGTTTAGGGTTTAGGGTTCAGGTTTTAGTGTTTAGATTTTAAGGTTTATTATTTTTGTTTTAGGGTTTAGGGTTTATAATTTAGGGTTTAGGTCTCAAGGTTAAGGGTTGAGGGTTTAGGTCACAAAGTTTAGGGTTTAGGGTTTAGTTTTTAGTGTTTAGGTTTAGATTTTAGGGTTTAGGGCTTAGGGTTTAGGGTTTAGGGTTTAGGATTTAGTGCTTGGAGTTTAGAGTTTAGGGTTTAGGGATCAGGGTTTAGGGTTTATGATTTAGTTTATAGGGTTTAGGGTTTAGGGACGTTTAGGATTTAACATTTAGGCCTTAAGGTTTAGGGTTTATGGTTTAGGGCTCAAAGCTTAGGGTTTAGGGTTTAGGGGTTAGGGTACATGGTTTAGGGTTTACGACTCTGTGGTTCGGGGTTCGAGTTATGAGTTTAATGTTTAGGGATTAGTTACTGGGTTTAAGGTTTAGGGGTAAGAGCTCAGTGGCTCTAAATTTAGGGTTTAGGGCTTAGGGTTTAAGGTTTAGGGTTTAGGGATCAAAGATTAGGGTGTAGGGTTCAAGGCTTAAGTTTTGTGGTTTAGGTTTAGAGATTAGGGTTTAGGGTTCATGGTTCATGGTTTATGGCTTAAGGTTTGGGGTTCGAGTTACTTGGTTTAAGGTTTAGGGTTAGATCTTGGGGCTTTAGATTTAGTATTTAGGGTTTAGGGTTTAGGGTCTAGGGTCAAGGGTTTAGGGTTATGGGTTTAGGGTTTAGGTTTTAGGGTTTACTATTTAGTGTTTAGGGTTTATAGTTTAGGGTTTATGTCTCATGGTTGAGGGTTAAGGGTTTAGGTCATAGAGTTCATGGTTCATCAACTTTGTAGGTAGAACATTTAAAGATATTCATCATAATTTGATGTCTTTCATCTGTTAATATTTTGAATGAAGGAAATGTCATATTCCTAACTGTCCAATCCTTCCAAAGACCCCAGTAGTCCTCAATCCTTGGATGTAAAGGGATACACTGTTACTTGGCTTCCATTTATAATGATAGAGATATTTGTAAATTTGTGTTATGACCTCTAAATCTAAATGAATTTCAAGTTGCTTGGAAATCACATTACACCCTTCACTAGGATTGATGACTACCCCTATCTTTCTATTTAGGGGATTTTGAAAACATCCATGGGTTTATCATATAAAGAATTATCAATGACTGGAAGGTCACTAAGTCATATACCTGTAACTCCCATTTAGAACTAAACAAGAAAGATTTACTAGGTGATTGATAACCCCTTAGTGTTCTTAGCCATTCCCTGTTTCTATGCTTATTTTGAACACTTCAGAAGTTCTCACAAATTTACCATCCATTCCGGTAGAACACTTGAACTTTATATTTCTCCGCAGGAGAGGATACTGCAAGAAATTCAATAATGATCCTACACCTCTACATTGATATATTCTCTATGTTTCTTTGTTTCCTTTAAGATTAATTGTTTTTTTGTGATGGTTATGTTTTCCACTTCAAATGGGTCATCCGGATGCATAATACTATACATGGAAATATGAGAAATATGAAATTTGTTTCAGAGTGAATAAATTTACATTCAAGAGCGCAAGTATATGTGGGGAGAAACAAGTTTGGAAGAGATGTGTAATAGATTCATTATAAGGCACAAGGTAAATGTCATATCCATTTAGTTACTTGTCCTACCTCTTATAAACAAGGTAGTTCTATAAGCAAACTCAATGATGGTTCTAGGCATGAGACTAGGACATATTGATGAAATATGGTTTGGGGTTTAGGGTTTAGGGCTCATGGTTAAGGGTTTAAGGTTTAGGGTTTAGGGTTTTGGGTTAAGGATTTAATGTTTAGGGATAAGGGTTTATGGTTTACGGTTTAGGTTTTAGGTTTATGGTTCGGTGGTTTAGGGTTTAGGATTTAATGTTTAGGGCTTAAAGTTTAGAGTTTATGGTTTAGGGCTCAAGGTTTAGTTTAGGGTTTATGGTTTAAGGTCTGTGGTTTAGGGTTTATGGTTTAGGTTTTAGGGCTTAGGGATTAGGGTATATGGTCTAGTGGTTTAGGGTTTAGATTTTAGGCTCAAGGGTAAGTGTGTAGGGTTCAAGGCTTAGGGTTTAGGGTTTAGGATTTAGTGTTTAAGGTTTAGGGTTTAGGGGTTAGGGTTTAGGGTTTATGATTTAATTTTTCCTGCTCGGGGTTTAGGGTTTAACATTTAGGGCTCATGGTTCATGGTTTAGGTTTAAGGCTTATGGCTTAGGGTTTAGGGCTTAAGGCTCAAGATTTATGGCTCATGAGTAAGGGAAGAATGTTTAAGATTTAGGGTTTAGGTTTTAGGGCTCAATGTTTACATTTTAGTGTTTAGGTTTATGGCCTATGGTTTATGGTTTCGATTGTAGAAGTTAAATGCTAAAAGCTTTATGATGAATGCTGAAATCTTGAACAATTACCTATGTACTAACCAGATTATACTTTAAAAACTATCTCCTAAACTATGACTCATGGAGTTGTGAGACTAATTCCATAAGGTGCAGAGTGACCCTAATTTCTTATATTTACATAAATAAATTTAATGAAAAACTTATACTTAAACATTTATTTATGTAAATAGAAGCATGTCAAAAGCATACATAATGTTTATACTACACGAAATGCATACACGTTTTATATTTTCTCTTTTTCCAAGCCATGCCTCAAGGCTTGGGATCCGGTTTTGATCCCCAAGCTTGAGGCATGGACTCGTACAAACACAACAAACAACGTGTTTTTATAAGCAAATGTAAAACTGCCACTTCTTCTTTGATAAATCAAAATAAAATAATCGATCCATTTAAAAAAAATTATACCATGACGTAGAGCAGAGTTTCTTCTTTCTAAAAATATAATTTTTCAAATTTTCTGACTAATATAAGGTTTCCATATTATTTATTTTCTAATTATGCCTTTTTATAGCTATTTTTTGAAGTGTAAATATGTCTATCTTTCATGGTGTATCTTTTTTTTTGGGTGATCAAAATTTAAAACAAATTATACTAGCCCAAACTAGGCATAATTCTATACATATTCAAAAAAAATTCTAATTTTCGATATTTTTGAGGTAGTTAGGGGGTGGGGGCACAATGAGTCTGCTATTTTTCAAAAAATTAAAAATTTGTACTATAAAAATCATAAATAAAAAATATTCGCTATAAAAATCTAAAAAAATGGAGCCCAAACTAGATGCTCCTAGCTATATTTTTACCAAAGGGTTTTCAAAAATACTAAATGGTGCTCAAAAAATGGTGGGGGGCACGAAAGTCACTCTGTTATGTTTTTTAAAAAAAATAGGAGCATCTGTTGGTATTTTATTTGTTTGAACTAGTTAAACTTATCTGTTTTCAATAAAATTTAGTAGCTTAGAAACTAGACTCAAAATTCTACAATTCATATTTCTACAACATCTTCCAATTTTGTGTGTAACTATTTCAAAAACTCGTACAAGTCAAGTTTTTTTTTTTTTTCAGAAAAATGTGTCCACTTAAGACCCCCTTTTGGCCCCCCAACTTGGTGCACTTACCCTTAAATGTACCCTGAGGAGTCCTCTACATGTTAAAATATATTTCCAAGATGAAAATTGAGTTTACACACCTACTCAACTCAATTTTTCAAAACTGGTCCAAATTGGGGTTTGGAGGGTTACAAACATGCTCACAAAAATGGATAGAACTTCTAAAATACTCAACCAATCACCGAAATAATTTTTGCACCATAATTTTATCCCAATTTAATCCATTTTTATCTTTTATGATTTATTCAAAGGAGGCTCCACAATTTTTCTTGACTGCTAAGAATTTTGGTGCTCAATTTGCATACTTTAAAAACCCAGTTTTGAAAAAAATTCCACAACATGCAAATATCCATCCTCACTTTTGAAATTTTTCTCACATATCAAGGGAACATCCCTATAAAACCTCTAGGTGATATTTTTCTCTGGTTAATTCCGAATCTTTCCATCCCATCTCATCTAGGTTCCCTTTGGTATTTGATTCTCCGCAGCTTATACTATGTTGATCTATAGAGGTTCCTAAATCACCTCAAAAATAAAATTTTGAGCCTTGTAAACATCATATGTCATCATACCATTCTCTTAACACACTTATTTTTCATCATCATACCTTGTTTCCATCTATCATGCTTTGTTTACTTGTGAGATGACTTGAACTTGTTCCATATGACCTCCATCTTGTCTCAAATGTATTAATATAGGATTGTAGTAGCCAATGTGATCTATTCTATGTAATTTTATGTTCCATGCTTGGGTAATCCCTTGTTTTTTCTTTTTATTTCATCACATCCTGAGCCATGCTTGAAATTTTCCTTTGAGCTAGTCCTAAATGAGTCGAAATCCAACATTAGCTTCTATTTTGGCTTGGGTTTCACCGTGATACCATTCACATACCTTGACCATTATAACCACTTATGGATTCCATGATAGTCACCAATGTGATTTTCCAAGTGCTAGCTTCTTGAGAATATGAAAAGATTCCTTAGGACACCACCATCATGCTTTATGAAAATACAAAGGACTGACCTTAAAGATACAAATTAGACCATGTGGACATGTTGCAGACTCATTACCACCTTCTAAACACCTCTTGGACCATGTTTTACCTTCATACTACCATGGAGACTCACCATGCACCCTAGAGCCATCACCTACATGCTAGGACCATGCATTCCTTTGACCATTGACCAAGATAACATGATGAATGCACCTATATCACCTAGACAGCTGGAGATGAATTTGAAATCAATGAACACTTGACATCAATGAAAACACAAGTGACAACACCAAATCCAACAAACTCCCCCTTTGTCATTGATGACAACCATCCTAGAAACATTGATGGCAACCATGACTATTCACACACTTAGATGACCTCATTTACATGTTTCTTGACACACTTCTCCCCCTTTCAAATATATGAAAAGCCATGAATTTCCTTGAAATGATTTATAATGACAAACAAGACCAAATAAAAGTAACAAAGTATGACCATTCAACTTATTTGAGCAACCATCTCCCCCTTGGATAGTGATTTCTTCATTGTTGGTTCAAGTTTGAATGAGATGAAAGTGAAAACCTAGTTCTAGACCTAATGAGAGCCACCAGAAGGCTCCCCTCAATTTTTACACTCTTCTTGGCCTTCATTCATGTTTCTCAACCTACTCCTGGTCTATAAAATCTTAAACTCAATAAATTTTCCTTCAAAGTCAGCATTTTAACTCTTTAGGACTATGATCCTCGAATGACAAAATCGGTACATCCGAGAAAAAAATTTCAAGTCTATGAAATCAATCCAAGCATACAGAAAATATCCAATTTCTCCTCCTAGGTTTGTAGTAACATGCATTAGCCATAAATTCAAAACAAGATCTCCTACCTTGTATTCATGAAATAGAGAAAGAGAAAACATTTCATTATGGTCTTCAAGATTTCTGTTAGTGTTGGCAACCATAATTGGTGAAAGTTTGCATTTTTATTCATAACTAGTTTGGATTTTTAGAAAATGAGCATACCATACCTCACACACCTTACAGACATCTTAAGCATTTTCATGAAATATGAATCATGTGCCCCTTTCCTAAAAGTACTCCTACAGACCTATTAAGTTTTTACAAGGATCCAACACATAAGAATCACCTTCACAAAATTTGTTTTGATCCTATCATAGATTAATATGCTATCTTGAGCATTATTGGGCTTAAAGGCACATCCTTAAACAATAAAATATAGCTCATACATGACACAACTCCATATATTGACTGCTTGGCCTATATCTCTCGCTAACCGAGTCTAGCTTTTCCCTTGAGATCATGAAAAAAAAAACATATAGATCACATAATCGGAGCTTCAATAGACGTTAAACATCATGTATAGTCTTGATTCAATGTGTATTGACTGATAATCTCACCTTTGTGATGACATTCACTTCCCTTCTTTGGTATTTATTTGATACACTTCCTTTGGAGTACTTGAAATAATAATTAAAATATATAAACATAGTGACACACTTGGGTTACATTATTACCGACCATGATATTGTAGCATCATAATAGACATCTCCTTCTCTATGGGTTAGAAATATTTGCATTCACCATCCTTTATCTCACTTGTTGAGAGATCTAACCTTTAAGATACTTCAATATCATCTTAGTCAACAAGAATCTTTAAAATACTTCTTTTCAAATTTAGCTTCAAGGAAAATTTGCATACTTTTCACTTTATCACTCGACCTTATAATGTTAAACACAGCTTAAAAATATATGTGTAGTGTTAAAAATCTTCATACTTGTGAACTAATTCCATTTACCACCCAATATCATACGCATACAAATGTCCTTTATTGATCCAAAAATGCAAGTTATAATATTTCACTTTTAATTGTTTATAAGGATTTTGGAACTCAACATCAATTTTTAGATTTGAACACTCCAAAACTCGATTAATTCTCTGCTCATATATGTAGGTCTATCCAACTGAAAATCACCTCATGACCTTCAGTGTACTCAACCTCCTAAGGTCGTGCCAAGACAACCGATGTAGAATATTCAGAGGTGTTGATGGGAAACTATATGAGAATCAGGAACTAATATCTAGTAGTGTGAATTCCTAGTAGTTGAATTGGCCAAAGGAGAATTAGAGGCTAATTACAGTAGCATAAGTTCCCTATTGTTTGTTTGATTTATCCACTTGAAAAAAATTAATTAAATAACATAAATAATTAAATAAAAGAAAACTAACTAATCTAATCTAATTTAAACTAATCTTTTTGTATTTTATGGCTTTCTGGAAAATAATAGATGCAACAAAAGAAATGAAGAAATTGCTTCTACAATTTAATTAACAAATCCTAAACAAATAAATAGTTGGATGTAACTATTTATTTGCGCAACAGTATATCTAATGTATCATAATTAATTCAAATATTTTTCTAAACTATAAATGTGAATTAAATCCTTAGACACACCGCAGAGTCATAGAAAAACTAGAAGCTTCTCGTAATATTTTCTTCCCGAAATTTCCTGGTTGAATTTAAGAGGGATTTAATAGAGACTAATTTGAACCAAATTTTGAATGCTTAAAACTATGCAAAAGCTTCTTCCAAAATCACTTCCCTTGCAAATCTATATATATAGGCAAGAAAACTATTTATTCAAGAAATATTTGTAGAAGGAAATGATCTATCAGTAACTCTAACAATCGCAACAATGGAAATATGAGTGAATTTTCTTCTCAGTAGTAAATAATTTGCATATAGATTTGTAAATAAAGAAACGAAGAAATAAAGAAACTCAATAACAATCACAACCCTAAAATTGTAATGTTGAGGAAATGCTAGTTGTCATATCACTTTGTGTCCCGTTAGTTATCTTTTCCAATATTTAGTGTCCATGTGAGTCCAGGAAGTTGGGAATACAACAAAAGCAAGGAAGATGGTGTTGGAGCAATAAAGTGGCTTTAAAAAGTCGTCTAGTAGAAATACAGTAGAGGAAGAACAAAATAAGAGTATTTTTCTTGTTTGTGTAGTCTCTAGAAATATCCGAGAAGCATGAAAATGCAAATCAAAATAAAATTCTCCAACTATCTCGCTTTAGAAGAAGTGATGATTTTAAAGGAAGTTGGATGGGCGCTTTTCAAAGACACTTGTCACAACCATGGGGTGCCATATCACAATGTGGAGGGGAAGTTAAACAATCAATAAAAAATTAGAAGTAGAAGAGGATGTTGAAACGAATCAATCAAGATTAAAATCATCTCAATCAACCCAAAAATGTGTGCTAAAAGTGAACTAGAGTGAGCTAACATGCATCCAATTCACACATGGAAAGTTTTGGAGAATTCACATGAAACCGCTGCTCTGGATAGGGTGGCGGTTGCGTAACTGTCACCTAGGCAAGGTGGAGGTTGTGCAACCTCCACCTGCATGGTGGCATTTTTGTAACTAAAGGCCAAAACTAAAAGAAAAATATGCAGAAAGTTGCAGTAAAGTAGGAAATGACTAAGTAAGAAAATCTAAGCTATAAATATATACTACAAAGAGATAAAGGGACTCGAACACCTTTGGAAAAGACATGAATCATCATTGAGGACCTTTGAACTATTTCCGACAATGTAGCACATGTAAATTTGGGTGCGTACATATTTCCCCCTTAGAGAAGCGTTTTAGCCATAAAGAGGCGTAAAATGTTGAGAATGAGTATGACATTCCAAAAAGGGGAGTTATAAGTTATACCGACATCTAAGCTCTTGCTACTTGTAAAATGCAAAGAAGACTCAAGTGCATATATATATATATATATATATATATATATATATATATATATATATATATATATATATATATATATATATATATATATATATATATATATATATATATATATATATATATATATATATATATATATATATATATATATATATATATATATATATATATATACATATATAAATATAACAATATATATATATATAAATAATTCATTTTCAAATTCATATATATATATATATCCTCATAGTGATTTTGGATCTATACTACTTATGAGTGTTATATGAGGATATAGTCAAATGAAGAGCGTGATGTCGTGATCATACATATAGCAAGAGATCCAACGGTTAATAAAAATGATGATATTTTACATTTTTTATTTTGGTTTTAAAATATTTTCCAACTCTTTGTTGTTTACTTTGTTTTGCATCCACTATTGATGCTTGGTGAGATATTATTCATAAGATCTTGTTTATCTATTTCTCATCCCAACTAGGAAGACTTGAGAGGAGATTTTGACAAATGTGGGACAACATGAGGATTAAAACAATACGACATATATATCTGAAGGCCACTAAGGTCCTATCTTCAAAGATGAATGAGATTTCCACACATCATAGTGAGAGGATGGTGACTCATATACTCCTATAGGGAGGCCATTGCAAGTGGTAGATCACATGGTCAATTGTCAAAGCGTGAATGCTTCATTCACATCATGAGCCACCATGAGTCAAGCTATGCACCTTCTCGGATTAAGAGGGATGATGCCATAGGCCCTTATTATTTTTGGTTTTAATGTATTTTCAAACACATGTATGATTATTTTATTTTTATTTCATGCTCATTTGAGCATCACCACACTAGCGTGATGACATTATATATGGACTTGAATTATATGGATATATATAAGATCTTCATTTTGTTCTATTTCTCATCTTGTGTAAGAGAAGACTGAGATGGTTTATTTCACAAATGTGGACCCTTAGATACTCTGAATTTCCAATGTTTTTATATGACATTTTCATACTGATATAGATGATATGCTTAACATAATGATTTATTTTAGTGTTTTGTTTTATATGATGCTTTGCAAACACAATGTAATGTCGAAACTTTGGTTTCTAATAGTATTTAATACTTCTTACTTTATAGCAAAATGTGATGAATGTAATAAAATAAGGAAATGAAAACACTACACACTCAACCCCACATAAGTATTCACAGATGCGAGGGCCAACACCAAGAGTGATGAGGGATGTGCTATGCACCTTCTCGAATGGGATCCTGTAGAGAAAGACAAGATTTGACAAAAATCCAATTAGGAACATACAACCTAACTATACACATAGTTTACCACATAGCTTAGAATGTGTTTTACTTGAAATTTCATGCTCAGACTTAGATATGTAGATGGCCAGCGTGATGACAAATATATGGTTTTTAAGGCTTTAATATGAACATACACATCTAATTCACATTTTTTTTGGGGATTTTAAGATTTCAAAGACTCTTTATTAAATGAATTTATTTCACTTTACTATTTTATTTGAAGAAACCCTATACCTTGGCCCATGCTACTAGTAAGAAGCATAGGCTCATCACCGAAGATGAGGCATAGGCTAGTAAGGGCACTTCCTCCTTTCCCAATATCACGGGGATTCACTTAGTAAAAGTATGGTATAGCACGATTTAAGGGTATTAAAGAATACCCTTAATTCTAGTTTCTACTCTAATTATTAAATGTGATAATACCCCCTCCCGTTATATTATTAATGAAAATACCCCTACTTTTTTCTAATTACTTACCCATTTTCAATTACAATTTTATTTACCCTTTTTATTTCTACCCCAATATATTAGACAAAAATAGGGCATTATATTTCTACCAAGATTTTTTTAATATGGATTTCCTTTAGAAAGATAGTTTGAAGCCATGAATACATATTACGAGTCACCTTATATATGTTAAGCTTTATTTTTATCAATAGTTCTTCAAATAATTAAGATGGTGAAATAATATCACTAGTGTTAAAAGCATACTCAATCCTAGATTTCTACCATCTTATTATTTCTTGGTTAAGAATCTAGATTTATTTATTAAAAAGAGATTATAATTTAATTTATGACCACACTCCTTTTCCAATTTTAAGGTATTTACTTTTAAAAAAATATTTTGGTTTTATATTAAAAATAAACCTCTATTTCCTTTGGCCCATCTCTAACCTAACCCCCAATACCGATTCAAAACATTAATAAATTAAACCCTTTCACTCATGTTACCGGTATATTGAATTTTTAATTTTATTAATTTTAATTACCTCAATATAACTTGGCCCACGTGCTAGGATAGCATAGCTAATGAACCCTCCTTGCCCAATATTACCTCACCAAGAAGAAATGTGGGCTCATCATCAAGACCTGGTGGGGAAAGGAAGTGTGGTTTTATTTACAAATGAAATATTTTTGCATTTATTTGATTTGGATTATATCATATTTTATTAAATTTGATTTGTACTTTTGGGAAGGAGAACTTTCCTCAAGCCGCAACCCCACGTAACTATTAAAATCCGAGGGCTCAATATCAAAGGCTATGATAGGCGAACAAGCTATCTAGGTAAAAAAATTAGAATGATTTTTCTACTAAAGAGGTTTTTTTGGGAGATATGTGACACAAAGAAGATTCTCAAATAGACTATGGGAAAATACACCTAAGCTGGAAGAAAACTATGAGTAGAACCAAGTATGCAGCCTCGGTAGGATTAGTGTCAAAATTCTATCTTAACTCGTTGAAATGAAGAAGTGATTAGAAATGATGATAATATTTTGGATATTTGAAGAAATGTGATGAATGTTTTTCCAACACTTTTCAGAAGTTTTTGAAAGTTTTTGAAAGATAACATCTTTGATTACAATTTCATAAAATGATTTGGTAGATGAAAATTCGTTGTAGATGCAATAATGTACATGTAGAAATGTAGATGGATCATGCATAGATTTATAAGGTAAAGAGAGTTGAAGTATTTCAAACTCCTCACCCCCACGAATACACAGTGAAGAAACATGACCTTTGAAATTTTTGTTCTCTTGACAAGGATTTACTATTCGAGGTTTAAACTTACAATCCCTACCCATGATTATGTATGTATGTTTATCCAATTTTTCTATTTGAAGGAGGTATTCGAGAACCTCTCTATCATGTTCTTGACATATAGATGTTTAGGTGAGCATGACTGTGCTGCTCAACTTTGTCTTTTGTGTGAAGCATAGTGATTTCATGTAACCTTTTTGTGCTATGGGATCACATCCCGTGGAGATGACATACTTGATTTCTGACACGTTCGTATATAAACCAAGGTTTGGAATAGAACAAGCCTTTAGGATGGATTTAATGGGCACCTATTGATTTAGTCTCCCTCTTCTTCCTTTGTTAATTATATCATGTTTACACTCAACACAAGATCATCAAGGGAATAGAGGTCATACCAAGAAGGCTACCCATTCCTAGCGGTTCAAACAGAGGAAGATGAACTCATCATTCTATAAGAGCTTAATGATTCTCACTGTCATTTTAGTGGAAATAGCTTCCAAAGATATTGATTTACCCTTATTAGTTTTGGCAACCTCAAATATTTTTGAGTCATCGACCTCAAATTTTGGAATGTTTGGGATGGTTGTGATTGATTGGTTTGATTAAGGTGTCTTGTTTAACTGGTTCGCACGTAGCTCATACTACGAATGAACAACTAGTTTATTTTTTATATTCTCCAACTGAATATTGAAATGTTTAGGATCCCCCTGAGTAAAAAAGACCTTCCCCAAATGGAGAAATCTAACCTCTTGAAACAAAGTCAAGGGGATGGCCTTCATCCAGATGAATCCATGGTCTACCAAGGATCATGTTGTAACTCATTTCCCTATCAATGATGTAGAACTCTGTTAAGATCATTTTTGGCCCAAGGGTGACAGGAAGAACTATGGTTCCAATTGAAGTTTCCTTTAAATTGTCATACCCTCACAACATTTTTTTGTAGAGGAACAATTAGTCTCCCCGTACCCCAAATTCTATAAGAAAGAGAAAGGAACCACATTCACTGCAGCCCTGTCATCAATCATGGCTCTCTTAATGTAATTGTTATAAACCTAAACTTGTAGATATAAAGTAGGATCTCCTCTTTGGGCTATTTCAGCATCAATAGGCATCTTGCTTATGTCAAAGAAAACCCAAAGATCCTTAACACCCCGCCCTGAGCATGAACATCAAAATCAATATGATTTATTTGAGCTCCAAGAGGAGGTGAAATATGAATTGGATGACCATGACCTAGTGTGTCTAATAACAAAACATGATGTGAAGGAGAATTCTTTAATAAATCTAAAAATGATATGTGTGAGAAGGTCTTGTTCAAATATGAAATCAAATCATAAGATCCTAAAGGTTTTGAAACTATAGGAGTGTCATCCTATGAGAGAGAATGAGAGAGAGGATATTTTAAAACATATTCCATTGTTTAGGTTTTGCGTTAACTTATGGATCAACCTCTACCTCGAGAGTTTTTTGAAGTTGAGGCTTGATGATCATTGTTCGTAATAGGAATTACCTTGTTTATGCTTTGAGGATTTACCTTGAAATTTTTAGGATGCATAGGGAATGGATCTTGCAATATGCTTAAGTTTTTTTCGAGGAGCTACGATTCTGTTTAATTTGGCTGCAAGTTTGTTTTAGGATTTAATAAAAACATGTCCACAAAAAGCTACCTTTGATTCTTGGGGACTATTTTTAGGAACTTGTTACAATCTCTACAAGTCCTAGTGTCATGACTGATGAAGCAATGGAATCTGCAATATAGTTTTGGATAATAATTTATTAGTCTTTGATAAGCATCTTAATCCTATTGATTACAACCTTGATTCTAGTTTTGCAATTGATTATCAGTAACTATGATTTGTTGCCCTTGGCCGAGTTTTAGTACCGGTTTGGCTCTTGGGTTTGATTTTTCCGAGGAGGGGGATGGTTCACATCAATGGTTTTGACTCGAGAGAATGGTTTTAGGGCCTCTTTGATTTCCCATGGTATTTTTGTTGTATTTATGGTTGTTAGTGTTATTGTTGTTCGTAAAACTAGCATTCTTTTTTGGTCAAGCAACACCATTAGTGGGAGCAACATGATGATCATTCAAAGTCTTAGATCCTTAGTTGTTGGCTCTTTGGTTTTGATGATTTGCGTTGTTTTGGTTAAAGGATACCAATTTCCCATTGAGACCCTAAGTCTTATCCCCACTATCAATAATGCTTGGTCAATTTGAAGTGCACCTTCCAATACTTCTTCATAACTACTTAAAAGGAAAATTTTGGACTTATTCCTTAGTGTCTCGATTGAGTGAGTGAAGGAAAATATCACAAAGTTAAATCTGGTCCAATATGGGTGCAATGCATACAGAGTAAAGAACTTAACGCCATCTTTAGATGAAACGGGCGGAAATTTTGTTTTTCCCTTGTCTATATACGGAAACTCCCTAATCCCTATTCGAAGAAACTTGGTCATGTCAAAAGATCTAATGAACTCAAACAAGTTATTTAAAGGAATGTATAAAAGCTTATGAAATCCTATAATACCAATCTAAAGAGATTTCCTCAAGTGTTTTTTAAATATTTTAGCCACTGTAACATCCTAAGGAAGAAACTTCCTAATGGTAGTAACATAAGCATTTATATGAGTATTCGGTTTCTTTCTCCCTTAAATTTAGGAAGATCAAGAAATGGGCATGGAAGCATGACACCCGAATTGTAAAGTTAGGTTTTTTTTTAAAATACTCAATGTAAGTACCCATTTAATAATATTCTAGCATTGAATACCCTTGATGAGGAGGTGTAGGAGGATGAGTTGGATAAGATGCATTGTAGGCATTGAATGGGATAGATGAAGCTCCTTGATGCAATGTGTAAGGAGTAGGGAAAGTATATGGGTCCATTTTGGGAGAATTTTAATACATATGTAAGTAGGGTGAGATGATACCAGGATATGGACTAACAGGTGTTAAACTATAAAATTTCATATTGCCTGAAGGAAGAGATTTCAAGAACGCACTTCTGGTCAGCCCTTACATAGGATAATCTTGAGAAGGATAAGGACCCATCCCCAATGTGTCAAATCCTATGAGAATGTCACTCATAATCGATTGTTTGGATAACTTTGTTGTATAGGATGTTACATTAGTTGTTCATTGGTAGGGATGTATCCCTTGTTATCAACTAGATACCTCATGTTCTTCCCTACTACATGAATTGGTTGTGATGGTTCAACACTTTCTAGCTCTCTAATCCTTCCCATTAAGGTATAAATGACAAAAATTAAGATAAGATTGAGTTATATGAGTAATAATCATGTTATTTTCATTGGGATGAATGTATCGCATGTTCAAAGGTTGATCAACCTCCTCTATTCTCTCATAACTAATGGGGTTTGAGGCATATATGGGAAAGGTTTGTACCTTGTTAGCCCATCCGGAAAACGAAGGGGATTGTTGTGGCTCTAACATTGGTGTAATATTTTTCAAATCCAAATGGCCCACCCAACTCTCTACTGACATATTTTAGGAAGTATAAAATACCTACCAAAATAGGGGAGAGAATGGAAAGGTGAGGTAGTAGTAACGTAAAGAAAAATTTAACAAGGAATTATTACTTCACGTTGGGTTGAACAATTTGTAATACTAAAACTCACCACGTGACCTTCATGAACACTCAACCTCTCGAGGTCATTCCAAGACAGTTGATGTAGAATATTGTAGAGGTAATGATGGGAAACTATAGGATAATCAGGGACTAAGATTGGGTAGTGTGAATTCCTAGTAGTTGAATTAGCCAAAGGGGAATTAGAGGATAAGTATATGTAGCGTAAGTTCCCTATTGTTTATTTGATCTACTTGAAAAAACATTAATTAACTAATAGAAATAAAAATAAAATAAAAATAAATAATATAATTTAATTTAAACTAATCTTTTTGTATTTTATGGATTTCTAGAAAATAATAGATGTAACAAAAGAAATGAAGAAATTTCTTTTAGAATTTAATTAACAAATACTAAAATGATAAATTTTCAGATGTTACTATTTATATGTTCAAAAGTATATCTAATCTATCCTAATTAATTCACAACTTTTTCTAAACTATAAATGTGAATTAAATTCTCAGACACACCTTAGAGTCATGGGAAGAATTAGAAGCTTATCAAAATATTTTATTCCCCTTAAACTTTCCCAGTATAATTTAAGAGGGATTTAGCAGAGACTAATTTGAACCAAATTTTGAATGCTTAAAACTATGTAGAAGCTTCTCCTAGAATCACTTCCCTTGTAAATCTATAGAGATAGACGATGAAGCTATCTATCCTAAGGAATATTTGTAGAAGAAAATTACCTACTTTAACTACCTAACAAATGCAACAATTGAAATAAGAGTTACTTTTCTACTGTAGTAAATAATTTTCATACAAATTCACAAATAAATAAATGAAGAAATAAAAAAACTCAATAAAGCAACCCCAACCTGGAAATTGAAATGATGAGGGAATGCCAGTTGTGGTATCACTTTGTGTCCCCT
This sequence comes from Taxus wallichiana var. yunnanensis, assembly GCA_018340775.1. Lineage (NCBI taxonomy): Eukaryota > Viridiplantae > Streptophyta > Pinopsida > Cupressales > Taxaceae > Taxus > Taxus wallichiana. The sequence goes on along the minus strand of CM031241.1, from coordinate 601,060,076 downwards.
CGCTATCTTTCCCAATTTTCAAAGTGTCCACGTGAGTCTAGGAAGCTGGGAATGTAGAATAAGCATGGAAGAAGGTGCTGTAGAAATGGTGGCTTTAAAAAGTGGTCTCGTAGTAATGCAGGTAGAGGAAGAAAAATGTAAGAGTAATGTTATTTGTTTTGTAGTCTCTATAAATATTTTAGCAGCATGATAACACAAATCACAATAAAATTCTCCAGTCCTTTGCTTCAGAAGAATCGATGATTTTATAAGAAGTTGGCTAAGAAGTGCTCTAGCACACTTAACAACCATGGGGTTCCATATCATAATGTGGAGGATATTTTAAACACTCAATCAACAATTAGAAGTAGAAGAGAGGATGACACGAATTAATCAATCTTAAAATTAGCTTAATCAACTGAAAAATGTGCACTAAAACTGAATTGGAGTGGGTTAACATGCATCTAATTCACGTGTGGAAAGTTTCGACAATTCACATGAAATTGCCACTCGGATAGAGCGGAGGTCGCACAACCACCACCTGGTAGGGTGATGGTTGCACAACAACCACCTAGATAGGATGGTTTTTGCACAACTGCCATCGAGGTAGGGCAAAGGCTTTGTAACTAAAGGCCAAAAATAAAGGAAAAAAATGCAAAAATCTACGAAAAACAAGAAATGACTAAGTAATGCACTTTAAGATACAAATGTATACCGCAAATAGATAAAGGGGCTCGAACACCTTTAAAAGACAAAAATCATCATTGAGGACCTTTGAACCATTTCGACAATGTAGCACACACAAATTTGGGTGCGCATAATACCTCAATTTGATTTTTAATCATAACATTGAAATGTGCATTCACTTATCCCGCCATGTATTATGGATACATAAATTCTACTTAACTCCATTTTCTTGTTTTATGATGATTACTTAATAAAATTAATAAAAATCCATATAACTGTTTCATCCGATCAAAAGCTTCATCAAAACTAAAATAAACATCCACAAAGTATAAATTAATAATAGAGTTCACTCATAGGTTACGTCTCCGCATTCACGAAAAGTGAATCGATCTATTAAAATCCACTCAAGTACATTTATACCTTCAATAATGAAAAATTGATCATTGTCACCTACAAATGGGTTGATATTAGACCAAGAACTTTGTAATTTACCATAAAACATTCTCGGACCCATCTGTGGCCCCTACAATGTCTTTACATTGCAATATCCTTGTAACTATGCTATAAAATTACATATAAATGGAGATTTAAAGCACTCCATGTAATTACGTCATATTTATAATCCTCTCGAAATTCTTAGCAATTTAGGTTTTTACACCAAGTTCAAATTCAGAGCATAAGTGCCTCAAAATGACCTTTTCTTCAACTCGCCGCTATTCTTCCCCTCCTAACCGTCACCTAAAAATCATGTATTAATAACTAAGATCTCCTTTTGTAACCCAAAAACTATCTTAGAAAAGTGGCAATTTAGTTTGTCTTTGACTCGGGAGGTCACCGGTTTGACTCCCTTATCCCCCTTTTGTCAATGGTATATTTAATCCAAAGTGGGTAAAAATCCCACATCCGTAGTATGGAGGAAGTTTTGATGTTTAAAATGGGCATGCAAGCCGTATCCTCGTGTGGCTTATAACACATCGTGGCCTTTTGTTTGGCCACACATTACATTGGGATTATCTACCCAACCGATCAATGGTGGTTAGCTTGGATATATATGGTGGACAGGATATGTTTGTTCACCCAATAGTGTAGGCCGAGTCGTCAGATACTACATCCAATATGGTGAGTTGATCGGTTTGCTCTAACTGCCAGCTCTATGTGGATGCGCCAAGTAATATGTGAAGTGGCCAATCCATTCGACCGAGATATATGTAATCCACTGCACTGTGGATGGTGTTGAGATGTGATTTTCGCCAATATATTGGCCTAGTCACCCATGCAATATTGAACAGATCCATGTGCAATGATATCTCACCCCACCGAGTTGTAAGGGGATTAGCCTAAGTAATGATGAATTTTACCTAGCTAAATAGATAAGGTCCATCAATGTGGTAGTAATTTTGATCAACTCGGTGGGGATTTGATCACCCCACCATGCTAAATAATAGGTCTCCGAGCTGGATTCAATCCCCGCAATGCACAATTCAACTCTTCAAACATATATAGTCCCACATTGACAATGTTAGAGAGATATAATGCATATATAAGAAAAATAGCAATAATGGTAATATGAATAAAGGTGACAAAGGCACCCCTCCTTCAAAAGAGTGTGTCGAACCTGGCTAAGGGCCCCCAACCAGTAAATAGTGGGGCCCACCAATTTTTCATGTGTCAAAGACTCGGAGGTCGTGGATAATTTTAGTGGCGAATATTCATAATATGGCGAATATTCCATTTTTGAAAATTTTGAAAAGGTGGCTTTTTTCGGGTGTGGTCAAGTGACTGCTCACCTAGAAATTACAGTTTAATTTTTTTTAGGGGTCGGATTTGCCTACCCTTGAAACTATCCCCTATATAATGCTAGATTATTTGCCAGGTAGAACACTACTATCTCACTCATACCACCTAGGGGCATATGTATTATCAAGTACAGGAAATTCATAACAGGAGGGCGAAGGCTACAAATGCGTGACAGGAGGGTGGAGGTTGTAGATGCACAACAAAGAGTTTGTTGACGCATGACAGAGAGAGTTTGTTGATGCACGACAGGGAGATTTTATTGACGCGTGACACAGATATTTTGTTGTTGCATGACCAAATTGTGGAGGCTAAAGACGCAAGATAGGAGATTTACTGTTACATGTCAACATGTTTGTTGTTGTGCATCAACGAACCTCATCGACACGCGCCAACAACCTGTTGTTAACGTGCAACAACAACTTGTTGTCACACGCCAACAAGGTTATTAACGTGTGTCGAGAGGTTCGTTGACGCGTGACAACAACCTTATTGACATGTGACGATAAATATCCTATCTCGTGTCTATAGCCTTCTATCACACCACTTAAAAATTAGGTGAAAATTTTACTGTCAGACTCCCCAAAAATTCACCTTCCCGCAAAACTGGTTTTGAGGATATTCACAAGTATATTCCACCTCCGATTTCTAAGAGGTCTCTTAAAGTGAACCCTCGTTGGAGGTGCTTAAAAAATATTTTTAACCTTTTGCTAATTTTCCACGTGTTAACGCATGATTCACCTGCTGACCATTATTGACAAGTTTTCGAACCTAAGCTTTGATCGATGATTACTTTTACATTCGGCTCTGTTTCTGAAGTTATAGATACCGTCAAAAATGACTCAGAATCCTCTACAGTGTGGTCATGGTTTAAGGAGGTTTAGGGACCTTTTAGACACCAAAAAATCCTCTAGATCAAATCTCCAAACAAGGAATGCTTTTATCCACAAAATATGTTTATTAACCCAAAAACATTCTAACTCTTCCTACAATCGCACAATCATATACAAGAATAAAAATAGCACTATATGTTAATTAAATGCAAATAGTTGATTAATTAGTCACTTAAACCGATCAGATAATAACACCCAATTAAGCTAGTGTTCAACCGATATGTTGAACCCTATCAACTTCTGCAACAACTTTGAACCTCATCAATACCATTATAATGCCATCACAAATAACCAATAAGATAATAACACCCATCTTATAATAGAAAGCTAGTGTTAAACTGATTTTTGTGATACGATCGATTACATAGTTACAATTCCATAAAAATAGTTCATTATAACTCGACATCTAAAATTCCCTTAATTAGGCTAGTGTCCAATGTCTATCTCGAAACTATAAAACACTACAAATATTTACTATCCGTAATAATTACACCATCCATGCCCAAAAATAGCTATAGTCATAAAAATTGAATCCACATTAATCTTCTAAACCCCACCGTAATGCCATTACAAAACCACTTGATAATAACACCCATTCTATAATGGAAAGGTAGTGTTCAACCGATTCTTTGTGATATGGCTGGTTACAATGTTATAATTCCATGAAAATATCTCAAGATAATTAACATCTAAGATGCCCCTAATTAGCTTAATTTCCACAATCTATTTGAAACCGTTAAAATCAGTAAATATTCACTATCCAAAATAATTCAACCATCATTTCCTAAAATAGATATAGTAAAAATAAAATCCACTTGAACCGCCAATTATATCCATATGTATTAAACTACAAAAGGATAGATCAAACTTTATTTTTACCAAAATCGATGAACTTCTAACTGCTGTAAATGATCACCAAGAAACACCGCATGTCGGTTTGTTAGTGTAAATAATGTACACATTAATCAGTAACCACATAGGGTAGTTACACATACATGTCCTAAAAATAAGGGTCATCATGAATGTGCAATTACCCCATATAAACAACATATTTTTATATTACCTTGAATATCAAAAAGGTGTCACAAACTTGCACAATGACATTTAACAATAGTAACTTAACAATGCATTTCCAAAATAGATATTATCACCCATGCCCACCGAATCGCATACAAAGGTGCTAAAAAAATAGAAAATGGTAATTTTGTTATCCTTAAAACGTAAGAATTAAATATGAGTATTTAAAACCTATTCCCTAAATCTTATTTACAGTGACTCCATTTTCCAATTTCAAAGCAATAAAAACATGTGAATTTACCCTTCAACATACACCGGAAATCTACAAAACACTCTAATTTTTTTTTCATGCTTTCAACAAATACTATGCTATGTAAAAGCAAACCTACCAAACTTACATGATTTTACACTCTCTCGTATCAAAACAAAAGGACTCTTAAGTGGTTCAATTCATGGATATATTAGAGGTTGATTCATTCTCAACTAAAGGTTTTAAAACTTATTTTACCTTAAACTCCAACTTTTTCTTACCATTCTCCTGGATGGTTGGTTCGATGAAGTTTCTAATACTTTTCAATCTCATGTCCACTCACCCGACATTGAGTGCAATAATCCCCCTTGGTCTCCTACTTTTGAGGTGAGGGATCAAGTTACCATTTCTCACTATTGAAAGCTATGATTATTGGTTTTTTCAGCTCATATACAAAAATCTGCAACTCCACGTAGTGCACATGTACATGTTCATACCGAATTAACGCACCAACTCAAAAAATCACACTCGTTAATCATATTTACTGGAAGAGAAAAATATAAAGCTAAACCAAATTTGGTACAAAACATGATCCAAAAAATGCAAGTTATAATTTTTCCCTTTTAATCATTTATAAGGATCTTGGAACCCAACATCAATTTTATAGATTTGAACACTCCAAAACTAACTAATTCCCTGCTCATATATGCACCTTAATCTTATTTTAAATCAAAACATTGAAATGTACACTCACTTATCCTTTCATGGATTATGGATACTAAAATTTTACTTAAGTCCATTTTCCGATTTATGATGATTGCTTAATCAAATTAAAAAAATCCATATTAATGATTTTATCTGATCAAAAGCTTCATCAAAACTGAAATAAACATTAAAAAAAAAGAATTGATCTATTAAAATCCAATGAATTAAAATTATACCTTCAATAATGACAACTAGATCATTGTCACCTACAAATGGGTTGATATCGACCGAATAACTCTATAATTTACCGTAAAACATTCTCAAGTCCATCTCGTGGCCCCTACAATGTCTTTATAATACAATATCCCTGCAACTATGATATAAATACACCTACTAATGGAGATTTAAAGAATTATATGAAAAATTAATCATATATTTGGAATCCTCTTAGAATTTTGAGGACTTTGGTTTTTACATGAAGCTTAAATTCAAAGCACAAGTGCCTCAAAATGGCCTTTTCTCAGAATCGCCCTGCTCGGCCCTCCTCATAGTTTGCTAAAAACATGTATTAAAAGGTGTAAGATCGTTTTATAACTTGTCAAGCCGGTTTGGAAGAGTGGTGAGTTGGTTTGTCTTTGACCGGGAGGTCATTGATTTGACTCCCTTATCCCCCTTTTCCATTGGTCTATTTAATCCAAAGTGGGGAATTATCACATCCACTATATGGGGGCAGTTTTGATGTTTAAAATGGGCACGAAAGCCATATCCTCACATGGCTTAGGCCATGTCTTAGCCATGTTTTGGCTACACAATGTATCGGTCTTATTTTCCCAATCGAAGGTTTGGCTCTTAGCTCGAGATATACATGGTCTTTGGGATATGTTTATTTACCCAATAGTGTGGGCTAACTTGTTATATGCCACATCCAATATGGCGAGTTGATAAGTTGGTTATAACCACTACATCTATGTGGACCAATTGATTAATATGTGAAGTGGTAAATCCATTGGAATGAGATATATTTCATCTGTTGTGCCATGGATGGTCTTTGAATGTGAGTTTGATTTACGATATGTGGGCCGAGTCACCGTGTAATGTTGAACCAATCCATGTGAAATGTAATCTCACCTAGCTGAGTTGTAAGGGGATTATCTTGAGCATTGTGGAAGTTTAATTGGCCAAATAGATAATGCCCATCCAATGTGGTAATAATGTGATCAACTTGGTGGGGAGTTGATCACCCCATCGAGCTAGATAATAGCTCCCCGAGATGGATTCAATCCTACAATGAAAATCCAACTCTCCAAACATATATAGTCCCACATTGATAATGTTAGAGAGATATTATGCATATATAGGGAAAATGGTAATAATGGTAATATGAATAAAGGTGGCAAAGGATCACCTCCTTCAAAAGAGTGTGCCGAACTTGGCCGAGGTCCCCTACCAAAAAATAGAGGGCCTAACAATTTTTTGTGTGTTAAATACAATAGATTCTCAAAACAAAAATTATAATCTTTTTAACCTTTATCCAATTTTCCTTGTGTCAATGCGTGATTCACTTGTTGACTCTCATTGAATAGTTTTCAAACCCAAGATTTGAATGACGATAACTTCTGGATCCGGACTCAGTTTTTAGAGTTCTACACACCATCTAAAAGGTCTCAGAATGCTCTACAACGTGGTCACAATTCGGGGAGGTTTAGGGAACTTTAAAACACAAAAATCCTCTAGATCATTCATATCTTGTAGAGTATATAGTCCTAGAACAACTTTATGCCTACTTGATCACCATGACACAAATGTTTGGCATTTTCATTTGAACACAAAGCATACCTCGTATTACTCAGGCTTTATGAACTGAGATAAAAAATTAGACCTTCGATATTTGTGAAATATCGAATACATTTACCACATAACTTTAAATGTCTAACTCATCAAATTCTGGAGCTTCTCTCATACTTTTATGACCAATAACAAGGACTTTTGTACTTTTAGCAAGATTTTGACATATGATGAAGGCACACAAACCTATAGCATGCTTGGAATGGATGAACAAGTGGCACCGAGATGTCACATAGTAAATAGTTCTCAATCTTTTACTTTCCTAAGCTTCATCAAGCATTGAATAATTCACATGAGCCTCTCTAACACATGAGTAATTTTCACCGAACTCCTAGAGTGTCTTTGATCCAACTAACATACTTGAACTAACCTCACACTCTTGATGCATAACATATTGAACTCACGATAGAGTTTCAATACATTTATGAGTGGAATAACTTCTGGGATAGATTAGATCTTGACATACCTTCGTAGACACCTTGAGGCTTTATCAACACTAATAGTTAACCATTTGATGACAAAAATTCAACTTAAGATCCTCAATATTCAAGAAATGCAAAAATTAGATATCTTGAGGAACTGGAGGGTAGAACTTTCTTTAAAACCACTCATAAAACCATTTTGAGCATTCTTCCAACTTTGATAATATAGGGATCACTTATTATGCCTCCTCACAACCACGGGAATAACATCTTAAACATTGTGCTCAATATACTAGTTCAGACTCCTAGAGCATTTAAGATGGCACCACATAGTCTAATCATCTTACTATTTCCTTCCAATTACTTGTTGCAATTCATAGTTCTATCATTCATGACTTTTAGATACAATACCTACCTTTATGAACCATCTTCACATGGCCTCCTACAATTCCTTTCATATTATTCTCTCTCTAGCTCAAACAAGAAAATGAAAAACTTCCATTATGACTTTTCATCTATTTCATTCATTCATGATCTTCACATTTTATTCCTTATACATAACAAAATTTGATGCCTTAGCTTCCAATGATCATTTTCATTGTCATTTTGCAGCTTTAATTTTCTCTTCCCTTGACTCTTAATCTACAATCTCTTGAGATGCATCATGAAGTTATTTTAAAATTATGACACCTGAAAGCAACCCCTGAAGCTTCATTCAAACTTACAACTAGGATTTATAATAGTCAATACATTTGTTGACTTACCATTTAAAATCTTGTTCATCGACTGGAGTTTTAATCCTCTAGTGTTAAGCATGTCTTCAAGGAGTTACACTATTATCTCGGTTGTTCATATCTTATAATAGTCCATTTGAAGTCTTATTTCAAATCTTTAATTGTTTCCATATCTCTTTGTGTCCATCATTTCATGAGTGAACTGCTTCCATGGTTTTAGCTAGGATGTGTCTCTCCTTTTTTGATGAAGATTTAATCGCACTTGCACATGATGGAGATGAAGTTTACACAACCTTACCATACATCCCACATTTCCATTTGAACTTTAGGGGTGCAAAGAGAACTTTTCACAGTCATTACCATGAAGGAAACACGTGCATGATCTCATGTTAAGCTTGCAATATTACTATCAAGGAAATTATGATGTTTTCCCTTCATCTTCAATAACTTGGAGATCACTAGAGTAAGACTGTAGCTGTACATTTTGGGTCCATTGGCATATATTTCATTGTCACATCGAGATATGTACATGCTCATGATGTTGGAAGGAAACATTTCAAGTTTTTAAGACGCTCCTAGTGATCATGTTATCATGTCAAAGCATTTGTCACTTCATAGAGATGGTTATGATTTTAGAAGAGTCCATTACTTTTTGTGACAATAAGATACCACCGTTGAAGCTTTCACGCCTAGAATGATTTATAAAACTTGAGAAATTGATCAGGTCTTTGCAATTTTATGAAGAAACACATTTTAACCTTTTTTGAGAAAACCCATTCCAAGTCACTTGAACACATTATAGGCTTGTTTTTTCCTCCAAAGGTTATATTATTTCAAAAAAAATATAATCAATGTTCTTGAAATGAAACCCTAGCTCACTTACAAAGATGATTTGATGTTGCATCAAGCACTCTTGTGAAGACAGAGGCACTCACCCTTCATCATGAAAAATTTATGAGTGTATTTAATACTCCACCCTTTATGGAATGAGATGGCACATTTTAGTCTCTTCATGACAGTAGTCACAACCAAGAAAAATATTCAAAAGGAAGGGAGTAAAAAACTTTTTGATCACCCCCGTTTCAACCTTTCCAGGGAAAAATTCAAAGAAGGAACAATTTTGATCTCTTATTCATGCTTAAGACTCCATAAAAGGCTCAAATTATTGTAATGAAGAGCTGGAAAATCATAATAGAGATGACTATATCTTGTAATATGTCCTATAACATCCTCCATTATTGAGCCCGATAGACTTCAAGGACATTCATGACCAAAGAAGCTTGGAGACAATCTCACACACCTATATTTTTAATAAAATAATTTTTGCACATGAGTTCTAGGTGGATTCTATCTAAAAACTTATCTTATGATTTATCTGAATGATTTTTTTGTATTTTTGTTTTGACACCCAAGAAGTCCAGATGGTTCGTATGGACCTTTCTCAAAATCCGATCTTGTAAAAAAATTGAATATCATGCTCAAATGAACAACTTTAGACCTGAAATTTTGCACGGAGCTCAGGGAAACATGTATCCATCATCTCCAATGATTGGTTTTTCAAAATATTCCCTAAAATTTTCTATTCAATCTCATTTTTATACAATTATAGTTTAGGGTCGCAATGACAATTTTGTGTAAGGTTTTGCAATTTACTTCTAAGGCATGTTTCTTGACCTTACAAGCCTTGAAATGAGTCTTTTCACTTAAAAATAAAACATAAAACTATGCTCAGTACTCATACAACACTTCTAGGTAACTTTGTTGTATTGATGCTATGAACTTCATAATTTGAACTTGAAAAATATAAAACTCCTCATTCCGTGAAAGTTTAACATAGTGAGATATTAGGTGGTTTCCATAATTTTTTCATTTGCATGATGTTGTTGAATTTCGAGCCTCTTCTTGTGTGTGCTGAGATTAATAAAATCCCAAAAGAGATACAATAAATACCTTTTGTCTTACTTCCATGATAGACCTGAAGCCACTCCGTTCCTTCTTGTCATGTAGCAGATGTTAGTGCAAAATCACGTAACCCCCAAATGAGTTATGGATATGATTTTCTAAGGAAGAATCACTTGGTGTAATCCACATAACATTAAATTTTCCTTAGAGTGTGGGACTTTGTATAATAGGAAGACTCTCAGATTAAAGGTTGGTTCCTGTTCCTCTGTTTAGGTCACGCGTAGAAACTTGCAGAGGGTCCGTTTTTAAACATAATCTAAACGAAATACAAAAATTAAAACAAAGCTACACTATGAGGTGATGCACTAAAGGAATGATGGACACTTGTTTTGCTGATAGACACAAACCAAATAAAATGCATACAATAATCAAGCATAGATAACCAGATTAATGATGAAAGACTAGATGAGAGAAAAGAAGACAGAAGGATCTAGAATCGATCACAAAACATTTTATTGCTCTGCAGATTGATACAATACATTAATAGATGACCAAGAGGTGAGAAAGTGTATTATGTTTTATGGAAGGTCTGAACTCCATGAGTCCCTTGCTAGAAGGAAAGGGGAGCCTGCAAAAGACAAGAGAATGTCCAACCCTTTACAATGAGTCCCGAGCCTATATTTATAGATCAGATACAGATGGGAGAAAGAGAGAGAAGTGGGAAAATAGCTCCAAGCTCAACCACCACTATCTAATGACTCCCATGAAATTGTCTCAAATATGTCTTGACTGCACCAAACCATGATTCGACACCTTGAAAGAGGAGGAAATGGCGGAGTAGATCAAATCCGATCTGGTAGTTGGAAGAAAGAGATCCTACATTGAAGGCCCATGAAGTCATTTCTCCATTTTTCTCCCACCTAACCTCCCAAAAATTAAAGTTTCAGACCTCCATGGCGTAGAGAGGTCGAGATATTTCCAATGGTGTCAGATTTTCAATATTTCAAGCCCTGAGTCGAAAGATATGCCCCTTTGAAGTTTGCATCAAGTCCGTATAAATAGGTAGGAAAACTAGTTTGAAAAATGGGCCCCTTCTTTAATATGGGACATGTGGCAGCCAGATTAGGGAAAAATTGGGTTTGTGGGTTCAGAATTTATCTTTTCCCCTTTTTGTGAGAATCACAAAATCATAAAAATTTCGTGGCCCGCTGCTCCACTTGGACACGTGGCACCCTTTGGTTGGCTGGGGAGATGCGCTCCAACTTTTTCCTTTGTGCCCCTTTGTCAAAAGGAAAATTTTCACCTTTTCCTCCGACTCCCCGCTTTGGTTTGACTCGGGTTCAAAAACATTGACTTTTTCTTTGGTGGAGTCGTGGCCCATTTTGAAACTTTTACACTTTTTGGGGTAAGGGGCAAAAAAACCAACTTTCCCCCCCAATGGCCCACTTTAGCGCTGCTAGTTTAAGCTTTCCATGTGGCACTTTCTCTGTTGCTACTCAATTTCTATGTTTTTGGCTAAGTCTTTTGCTTGGTGGGGCATATTTCTAGACCTGGGGACATGCGGTAGCCTAACACTCATTTGAAAACTCTCTCTATTCAATCCTTGAATTAGCACCATTTAGACACTTGGCAGCCTCCGCCAGCCTACCCCATGCATTGACTATTCAACCGACTCTACCCCTTTTTGAGACTGGACACATGGAGGCACCGTGCTCGCTGAAAACCCGATTCAAAATTTTCCTTTGAAGGAGCATCGAGTTGACACTTGGTATCCTCCGCAAGTCTTTTGGACTTTTCAATTGTCTCTCTTATCCTTTTGGACTCGAGCTACGTGGCGAGCTCACGCTCATTTGGGTTTCCACCTTTGGACTAACTCTTGGAAATGCGCCAAGTCGACACTTGGCACTCTCTGCTTGCACTTTTATACTTAGCCAATTTTGAGGCCCGCCCTATCCTTTTGACTCTATTTGACCATTTGACCCTGTCTCCATTTCGGCCTGGGACACGTGGAGATGCGGCGCTTGTTTGAGCCTCCCTTTTGGATTCATCTTTGGAGAAGTGTCGTTAGGACACGTGGCTCTCTCCACTAGCTCCTCCATACTTAGTCAATTTTAGACCTTTTCCTAAACTATTTTGAGCCCAAAACTCGAAACTTCACCATTTTTCCCCTTCTTGCTCCTGGTTCCTTTGCGGCACCGCCCCTTCTTCTCTGACCTTGCAATTCCATTGTTGAGTCTACCTGTAACTTGTAGAATGAATTTAAGACATGAAATGGCTTGACAAAGTCATTTCTTCTTGCACATAGGGTCGTTTAATTTTTCTCAACCCCACCACTTCATCATTGAGTCCCTTTGTGACTTTTCACAAGATCTGAATGAGATTTCTTAGGTTCTTTCTATGTGGGGTCGTGGATGATCCAATATTTTTCCTGCGAGGGGTGAAATATGGATAACAATTTGGTGACTCACAAGGGTATCTTCCTGCTAGATGAAAAGACCAATTGCCTTGTCATATCCATTGGGCATGGAGTCGAGAACAAGGTTCTGATACTGATTTTGCCTCTGATTCACAAGCCCGACTTTTTTCTCTCTCAATTTTCATAAGAAATCTCAAAATGAAGGTTTCTAAGAGTAGAAAATTGTTTTGACTGGGCTTCATCTTTCTCTGAATGGACTACATAAGAGCAACAAAACAACACCACAACTATATACAAAATTTAAAATCATACATGCTCCAAGTAGAACATGCAGAGTGTGCAAAGCACTTAGGAGAAAAGCAACCTAAACTACAACAAGACAATGTGCACAAGCACTTAGAGGAAAAGAAACTAAGCTAATATGTACAAGGTGGGAGCCTTCCCTCTAATAGTAGTGTTTAAGATAGATTCCATTCACTGGAATCTGCAACTCCTCACCATCTAATGTAGATAATTGAAAAGCATTGCTACTTTTACATTTTGTGACCATATAAGGGCCACTCCAGATGGCATCGAACTTAGAATGTCTCCCTGGTTTTGCTCGGTCTGCATCCCATTTCAACACTAGGTCTCCTTCCTGAAAGGTCCTTGCTCTAGCCTTCTTGTCAAAGCATCTTTTAATTGAGGCTTGATCCTTCTCCATTGTTTGAAGTGCATGCTCTCTGGTTTCTTCTAATTCCATCAATCTATGCATACCTGGCCTCCATTGGTTCAAATTCAGACATCTCCAGCTATCTCATGAGTTCCAATGCTAGAAACTCTAGTGATATAGGCAACACTGCCTCTTTCCCATAGACAAGCTTGAATGGGGAGCTTCTGTAGATCTTTTGGGTGTTGTCCTATCAGCCCATAAGGCTGATTTGAGCTTTGTGTGCAGGTCCTCTGGTTTTCATCAAGAGTTCTTCTGATGATCCTTAATAGGTTCTTGTTTGTGGACTCAGCTTGACCATTACCTTGAGGGTAATAGTTTGATGAAGTGCTTAGGTAAATCCTGTTCTTGACAGCCCACTCTGTGACCTTGGAACCTATGAATGCCAATGCATTGTCTGATATAATGGTAGCTGGCACTCCAAACCTGGTCACTAACCCTTCATAGAAATCTAGTATGCTAGATTCATTTGCCTCTTTGAGTGCCACTACCTCGGTCCACTTGGTGAAATAATCTATTGCTACCAGAATCCATTTGTGGCCTTGGCTTGAATTTGGATTGATGACTCCAATGAAGTCCAATCCCCATTGCATGAAAGGTTGGTCAATTGAAATTGGGTGTAATGGAAGTGCTGCTAGCTTTTCTTTTCCTTTGAAGAATGCACAATTCTTGCATCTTTTGATCCATGTGTAGTAGTCACTAAACACTCTGGGCCAATAATATCTTGCCTTCATGATTTTGAGTGTTATCACCCTTGGAGCAAAATGGCCTCTAATCTGCTTAACATGGAATTCTTGTAACACTCTTTCAATCTGATTTGTCCCAATGCACCTTAGCAGAACACCATTGATGTCCCTTTTAAACAAGACACCATCAATGAAAACATATGGGATGGCCTGGAGTCTGAAATGCCTTACTTTTTTCTTTACTCATCCCATGAGGACACATGCCCATTTGAAGGAAGTGCACCATGTCTTGAGTCCAACAAGGAGCAGGTACATTAGCATCTTCTTCTTCTTGACTATTCTGTAGAACAAAAACAACCTCCTTTTCACTGTTTTGCTTCTTCTTGCTGCCCTTGAGGCTAGTTGTTCACACAACCCCTTACCATGGACCAGCTTAGTGACCTTGATCTCAATGTCATACTCCATGACATGAGTGATCCATCCTACTCTTTTTTCATTCAGATCCTTACTGAGAAGGAAATATTTAACTCCTACATGGGAGACTAACAATTGGATCTTATTGTTCGAAACCAGATGCTTGAAATTTTTAGTCCTCTGATCACTTTGCCAAAGACTTGCTTTTCAATGAAAGAATATCTTACTTCATAGTCTTCAGACCTTGACTAAAAAAGGCAATTGGTTGTTCTGTGTCTTCTTTGTTCTTGCTGAACTAAGATTGCAGAGATAGTGTCACTGCCACCAAAGGCATATAATATGAAGTCTTTGGAGAAATATGGATTCACAAGAGTTGGGGCTTGTGATATAGCTTCTTTGATGGCCTCAAATCTTGCCCTTCCTTCAGCTTTCCATCTGAATGTTAAGCTCTTCTTCAACATCAATGTTATTGGCTTAACAAGGGTAGCAAAGTTTGGGACAAACCTTTGAACAAAGTTGATCTTCCCTAAGAAGCTTTGAAGATATTTTTGTGACTTGGCAATGGCAATGCTCTTATTGCTTCAACTCTCTCTGGGTCAATTTCCAAACCCTCCTTAGACACAATATGGCCTAAAATCCTACCCTCATGGGCCAAGAATATGCATTTTTTAGGGTTCAATGATACCCCAAATCTCCTGCATCTTTGAAACACTTTCCTTAGGTGAAAAAGGTGGTCTCATCGCATTTTTGGAGAACACAAGTAATGTCATCTAGATAGATCAGCACTATTTTGTTGATTATCCCTTTGAATGCCATATCCATGGCCCTTTGAAAAGTGGCACCGGCATTAGACAATCCAAATGGCATTTTTTTGTAGGCATAGGTGCCCCATTTGGTGGTGAAAGTAGTTTTGAACTGATCATCTTCTTTCACCATGATTTGATTTATATCTATGAGTAGCCATCTAAGAGAGAGAATCTCTCTGATCTAGACACCACTTGCAAGATCTACTCCATTGAAGGGAGTGGGTAATGATCTTTGAGAGAAGCTCTGTTCAAATCTTGAAAGTCTACACACAATCTAATCTCTCCATTATTCTTTCTTGACTGGGACCAAGATTTGCAACCCAACTTGAATGTTTGATTGGGAATATTATACTTGCCTCTATCAGCTTATTTAGTTCTTTCTTCATCAGAGGCTCAATGTGTGGATTAACTGGTCTCTTCTTTTTCCTGATGGGCTTAACAACTGGATCTAGTTTAATTGTGTGTTGTGCTAGCTTTGGATTGAACCCTCTTAGGTCTTCATAGCTCCAAGAAAATACATCTAGAAATTATTTTGGCAAAGTTGTATGAATTCATACCTTTCTTGCTCAGTGGCCACTTTGCCAATTTGAAGTGTTTTGCCTTCTCCAATTGGGATTGACTTTGAATCTTCTCCTTTGATCCGTATGTTAGCCTTCTATTTTCTAAATTGATCATTAGGATTGAAGATAGAATCCAATGTCACTAAGCCTTTGGGAAGCTTGTTTGTATGTAGCTGCACTATTTGATTCCATATTGTTGTTCTAATCTACTTTGATTATTAGCTGAGAATTCAACTTCTTCTTGCATAAAATTAATGATTTACTGATCATTCTGAACACTTGCTAGCATGTGTTGTTATCTAGCATTGTTGGCCTCACAACCACATGGATATGTGGTTGTTCTTTGTCTCTCTTGATGTTGTCTACCATATCAAATGTTGCTCCAACTGCTGCAAGTCTATCAACAACTTCATTCTCTTTCCTGGGTATGGACACAATGTGAAGGCTTCAAAATACTCCATGAGATCCCATACTCTACTCTTATAGCTCTTGAGTAGGTCATTCTTGACAACATTAAGTCCTCTTGACTTGATTGGCAACCAGTTCACTGTCACCAAACACTTGTAAATTCTTGATTCCTAGCCTCCTTGCCCAATGAAGACCATGGACTAAAGCCTCATATTCAAGCAGTGTTATTTGAGAAAGAAAACTGAAATTGAAGGTTGAATAATACTTCATACCTTTGGGGGACACAATCATAGCTCCTCCTCCTAGCTCCTTGTCTACTCCTTGAGCCATCAAAGAACAATTGCCATACCTCATTGTCATCTTTATATTCTGGCTTAATTAGGGTAGGAAGAGGATGATTCTCTTCATGTAGATAGTAGACACCTAGCTCAGATTCTTCCATCTCCTTATAAGGGTCAAAAGCATGTCTTTTGTTGGCCCATTCATCTAGAGTCAAGTCTGGAATACATCCCACCTTGGTATCTACTTCACAAGTGTTTAGGAGGTCTTCTTGATCAAAAGCTGAGCAGTTGGCATTGATTGGGCTAGGCACATAAGATTCAATATGGTAATCAAGCAATGGGCTTAGATCTGATTGTGGCCTTCACCCCATACCTTGTTCTAAAGAGCATATGTGACCAATCAACAGAGATAGATAGCCTCCAATTTTGGCAGTGAAGTCCTAGACAAACACAAAGTAAAATGTGGTGGCAAGTCTATGACTGACACATTCTGCAATACAGTCACATTGGGGAAGGCATGTAGGGTGAGGCTTAGATCTTTGATGATTCCAATAGTTTCACTTGTTGTCCCATCTAATTGTACTACTCCCCTAGAGATGACTTCATATTGGAGACCCAGTTGATCAGCTATTTGCTTGGGCATTACAGAACTACTTGCCCCAGAATCAATCATACAATTGTGCACCAACTTGTCCCCAATAATCAATGAAACATAGAAAGGGGGAGGTCTCAGGTTCTTACCTTGTTGTTCTCCATGGTTCCTCCCAGGTTGAGCTGAATTGGTAAGCACCCTCTCTTGCTGATTAGGGGGTTGATTTGAGCTTGACCAATTTTGTATGGCAGTCTGTAATAGATCCTTTTTCCTGGAATGGCCTAGTGACTCCCATAGTGAAATGTTCACACTTGTCCTCTTCATCTACTCGATGATATTGAATGAGCTATCCTTTTTTGCCCCCTTCCTGACACATTATTTTCTTGCACATGGGTTGACACAACGTGCCTGAGTGGATTTGGGAGGTGGCTTGGATTGGCTCTGCATATTGGGAGTTGCATTTGGAGCACTAGAACCTTGTGGAGTGATGGAAGGTTGAGGGTTACCTGAGTTCAGTGGTTGGCCTTCTCCAATGTTTCTCCTTTTAGACCGTGTATTGGTAGCTACACTTTGAGAAGGGGACTGGTTCATCCCAGAAGTCCTCACTTGCCAATTGACAAGCATAGTCTCACCTAGAGATGTCTCTTGTTGAGCTCCTTGTTGCTGATCTCCTTCCTGGCTAGGTTCTTGTGGCACCATACTAGTCTGCACCATCAAGGCCTGATTGAGTGCACCATTAAAGCACATTGATTGGTTATGTGGCTGATTACATGGAAAGCACCAATCATATTCTTGTGCCATGTTATTCTGTGCTGGAACCAATGCCCTTGATGTTGAGGTTGTATTTGGATCATAAGACCTGAAAGGTCTAGTAGCTTGAGGCTATCCTTGGTTTTGACTTTGATTTATAGTCTGAGATGGTGGTCTATTTTGCTTGATATTGAGGTCTAGCCTGATACTGAGTCTGAGGCTGATATGGCCTAGAGCTCTGGGCTTGTTGTCTCTTGATGGTCACCAACTCATTCCCAGGTTCTAAAGTTGTTTCATGACTTCCTGAAGTTATTTTGAGGTATTAGATGATGAGGTGGAGGCTTCAGCTGAGCTTTGACTCCTGGGAGTAGGTATAAGGGCTAATGTGGGTGTTTGGCTAATATCTGGGCTTCCTAGCTCGGGGTATAGAGGCATGGATGGCCTAGGAGTGATTTTTCAGCCTGATCAAATGGTTCTCAGCCCCTATGGAAAGGCTATAGGCTGCAGGTAAGGTTGTACCCCCATTGACTGAATCATCAAAGAAATATCAGAATTTAAAGCCCTAAGAAAGTATAAGAAGGCACCTTCGTTAGTGGGCTTTACTATTGTTGGAATCCTATCCCAGGTCCTTTGAAACCTGAGGTTGAAATATATCAATTACTCATTAGGAGCTCTTTTGATTGTTGTCAGTTGTTCCAACAAGGACAAGTTATCACCTTTCTCTCCAAACTAGTTGTGAAGAGTTGTGCATAAATGGTTCCAATTTATGGATAGAGCCTACCTCAAGACTCCTAAACCATTGTGAAGCTTTCCCTTTGAGTGAAGAGGTGAGAACTTGACTACGTAATGTCCATCTCATGAATCTCATGGATTGTACAGACATTTGTAATATCTTGGACATGATCACCAGGAGAAGTTTGATTTTCCTAATGAAATATGGGATACTCTTTAATGTTGCAATAGGAACTAGATTTTGTGCATTCAAGGTGAGTGGACTACTGCTAGTGAAGTTAACATAAGGATTTGGCTGAGCCATCCTGATCGGTCTAAGCACCCTCTTGATTGAATGAACGGTTGACGAGAGGAGGTGTTGATAAAGCTCTACTTGGTGGAGATAGAGACCTTTGGGTTCTTCTTCCTCTACTCCCTCTGTTTGGGGATAAGTCTAGATAGAAAAATAGTCCCTCCTCTCTAGTTCTTGACCGTGTTTGTATTCTTCTCATGAACTTGCTTGGACTATGAAACTAGTAGATTTGTTTCTTTTGGAGTCGCAGATGTACAATTTTAAGGCTTCTTAAAAGCCATAATCACAACAAGTGTACATCAATTCCTACTGTAATAAGATGGAGACTTCTTAGTCCCACCGACATGCCAAAAATGTTAGTGCAAAATCACAAGCACCCCCAAATGAGTTATGGATATGATTTTCTAAGGCAAATCATTTGGTGTGATCCACATAACATTGAATCTTCCTCAAAGTGTGGGACTTTGTATAATAGGAAGACTCTCCAGATTAAAGGCTGGTTCCTATTCCTCTGTTTAGGTGCCTGTGTAGAAACTTACTAGAGGTTCTGTTCTTAAACCTAATCTAAACTTTACCAAGGAGGTAAGGATAGAAGAAATACAAAAATTAAAACAAAGCTACACTACGAGGTGATGCACTAAAGGAATGATGGACACTTGTTTTGTTGATAGACACAAACCAAATAAAATGCATACAATAATCAAGCACATATAACCAGTTAATGATGAAAGACTAGATGAGAGAAAAGAAGACAGAAAGGATCTAGAATCGATCACAAAACATGTTTTATTGCTCTGCAGATTGATACAATACATTAATAAATGACCAAGAGGCGAGAAAGCGTATTATATTTTTTATGGAAGCTCTGAACTCCACGAGTCCCTTGTTAGAAGGAAAGGGGAGCCTAAAAAGACAAGAGAATGTCCAACCCTTTACAATGAGTCTCAAGCTTGTATTTATAGATCAGATACAGATGAGAGAAAGAGAGAGAAGTGGGAAAATAGCTCCAAGCTCAACCACCACTATTTAATGACTCCCATGAAATCTATCTCAAATTTGTCTTGACTGCACCAAACCATGATTCGATGCCTTGAAAGAGGAGGAAAATGGAGCAGATCGAATCCGATCTGGTAGTTGGAAGAAAGAGATCCTGCATTAAAGGCCTAAAGTCATTTCTCCATTTTTCTCCCACCTAACCTCCCAAAAATTAAAGTTTTTAGACCTCCATGGTGTAGATGAGGTCGAGATCTTTCCAATGGTGTCAGATTTGCAATATTTGAGCCTTGAGTCAAAAGATATGCCCCTTCAAAGTTTGCATCGAGTTTGTACAAATAGGTGGGAAAACCAGTTTGAAAAATGGGCCCCTTCTTTAATATGGGACACATGGTAGCTAGATTAGGGAAAAATCAGGTTTACGGGTTTAGAATTTATCTTTTCCCCACCTTTCCCGTGAGAATGCAAAATCCAAAAATTCCCGTGGCCCCGTTGCTCTACTTGGACACGTGGCACCCTTTGGTTGGTTGAGGAGATGCGCTCAACTTTTCCTTTTGTGCCCTTTTGTCAAAAGGAAAATTTTCACCTTTTCCTCCAACTCCCTGCTTTGGTTTGACTTGGGTTCAAAGGACTGACTTTTTTGCTTTGGGAGTCGTGCCCATTTTGAAACTTTTACACTTTTTGGGGTAAGGGAAAAAAAAACCAACTTTCCCCGAATGCTTTAGCGCTGCTTAGTTTAAGCTTGCCACATGGCACTTTTTTGCCGCCTCTACTCAATTTCTATGTTTTTAGCTAAGCCTTTTTCTTTAGGGGCATATTTTTAGATTGGGGACATGCGGCAACTTGATGCTCATTTAAAAATTTTCTCTATTTAATCCTTGAATTAGCGCCATTTAGACACTTGACAACCTCCACCGGCCTGGCCCATGTGTTGAATATTCAACCGAATTGTCCCCTTTTTGAGACTAGACATGTAGAGGCACTATGCTCGCTTAAAAACCAATTCAAAATTTTCCTTTGAAGGAGTGTCAAGTTGACACTTGGTATCCTCCGCAGGTCTATGGACTTTTCAAGTGTCTCTCTTATCCTTTTGGACTATGAGCTACGTGGTGAGCTCGTGCTCATTTGGGTTTCCGCCTTTGGACTAACTCTTGGAAATGCGCTAGGTTGACACATGGCACTCTCTACTTGCACTTTTATACTTAGCCAATTTTGAGGCCCACCCTATTCCTTTGACTTTGTTTGACCATTTGACCCTATCTCCGTTTCGGCCTAGGACACGTGGAGATGTGGTGCTTGTTTGAGCCTCCCTTTTTGGATTCATCTTTGGAGAAGTGTCATTAGGACACGTGGCTCTCTCCATTGGCTCCTCCATACTTATTTGATTTCAGACCTTTTCCTAAACTGTTTAGAGCCCAAAAACTCAAAACTTCACCATTTTTTCCCCTTCTTGCTCCTGGTTCCTTTGTGGCACTACCCCTTCTTCTCTGACCCTGCAATTCCATTGTTGAGTCTACTTGTAACTGAAAAGAATGAATTTAAGACATGAAACAACTTGACAAAGTCATTTCTTCTTGCATAGGGTTGTTTAATTTTCTCAACCCCACCACTTCATCATTGAGTCCCGAGATTTCTCGGGTTCTTTTTATGTGGGGTCGTGGATGATCGAATATTTTTCCCGGGAGAGGGGGTGAAATATGGATAACAACATAGAGGATACAATTTTAGATGAACACTATTTCTCCATTCTTGAATCCACGAGTTTATATAGGTGAAGAGTGTAGAGTATTATTTTGTTCTCAAGTAAAACACCTTTCATAAGCAGAGTAAAGGAACTTCATACCAAATTTAGGGTTCCTTATTATGATTTCCAAGATCACTTCCCTTTCCATACAGCTCATGTGTATTAGCCATAATAGTAACACCTTTAAGATAAGATGTTACCATGTTTACATGTTTTGTTCCTGTTATCTTCTGATCCTCTTTTATAGCGCCAAGGCATAATAATTTCTATTTGTCTCGTGACACTCATACATACCTTACTTTCTATAGTGAGAGATATAACTTTCTGCAGGAATCCTCTTCAACATAGGAAATGGTCTTGACTATGTCATGTTTCTCTATGGCTATTGTTATGTTATGGATCCGGTTTTCATTTGTGGAAGTGTTGAAGATTGTACACTAAAATTATTTTACACTATCCACATTTTATCGCCAAGGTTTGGGGTTGGGCCGGCCTTGAGTGGGGGTATGAGGGTGTTGTTATGTTTGTGGATCCTATTTTCATGTTAGAGTGTGGTACACCTTCTATGTGTTACACTTGGGTATTTTTACGGTGGTCCCGCTCGCCGGTGAGCGGGTCAAGGGGGTTCGGGGCGAAGCCCCTGAAGCAAATTTTCATGGGTGGTTTATTAACCCATGGGTAATGGGTAACCGTTATGGGCTGTTTTTGGGCCCATGGTTTTTCGGTACCCATTGTTTTGATACCCACGGTTTTGTATCAAATTGCTTAAGCAATTGTCTATTTATATGGTCTTATGCATATGATAGAAAAAAACAAGAAAATGTATTGCAGATGTGCTTTGAATTCGGGTGTGAATTTTGTAGAGTTTGTTGAGCATAGCTCTAAATGGATCTGGGTATTGTATTGAGAGAGTGGAGGCTTGTAATAAAATCTGAGCAAGTGATTCTTGGTGGACGTAGCCCAAATTGGGTGAACCACATTAAATCTTGTCTCTCCGCACGTTGTGTTATTTATTTTACACTTTTATTTGAGATCGTAATATTTTCTCGCATATTAGTTTCTACTTTGTTGTGATCCTGTAAGGGATTATTCTCGCATATTTTATCTATTATTTCCTAACAATTGGTATTAGAGCTTGGTTTGGCTTGTTGAAGTGTTGAATCGCAGGAAAATTTTATTTTGAGTGGGAGCTATGGTAGATGATGGAAGATCTAGGGTTGATAAATTCAACGGGCAAAATTTGATCTTTGGAAGATGCAGATGGAAGATTACCTTTATCGAAGGATATTTATACTCCATTTGTCCGAGAAGGTGAAAAAACCTCGAGTATGATAGATGCGGAATGGGATTTGTTGGATCATAAGGCACTTGGAACGATCTGGTTGTGTCTTGCATATTCGGTATTATTTAATGTTTCAAAGGAAAAGACTACAAAAGAACCGATGGATGCATTAGGAAGTTGTATGAAGAACCCTCTCGCCTCTAATAAGATATTTTTAATGAAAAAGTTGTTTAATATGAATTTTTTTGAGAATAGTTTAGTAGCAGATAATTTAAATGATTTCAATATGGTTGTGAATATGCTAGCTTCGGTTATAATAGAATTTGATGAAGAAGTTAGGGCTTTATTAATTTTGTGCTCTTTACCTGAAAGTTGGAATAGCCTGGTAATGGCAGTAAACAACTTAGTTCCACTAACTCAAAGTTGAATTTTGAGGATGTTGTAGGGGTGATTCTAAGCGAGGAAATGCGAAGAAAAATCTCTAGGGAATATTCTACTTCAGGGAATGCTTTGACAGTGGAAACTAGAGGGAGACAAAAGAATAGAGGAAACCATGGAAAATCGAAAGATCGAGCAAGGTCAAAATCCAAGAGCAAGATTGTATGTTGGAACTGTGGAAAGTTTGGGCATGTAAAGAAGGATAGTTGGGAGCTTTAGGATAAGAAGAAACAACAGGAAGAAAACAAGGAGGAAAATGTGGCATCGGGTAATGTATGCCAGGATGCTTTGATTCTTTCTTTACATAATATTATTGAATCTTGGGTTTTAGATTCAAGGGCTTCTTTTCATGCTACTCCACATAGGCCTTATTTTGTTGATTATGTTCAAGGGGATTAATGACGTGTTTTTCTTGGTGATGATGAGCCTTGAAATATAGTTGGAAAAGGTTCTATTCAGTTAAGATGTAGAATGGGAATACATGGCTATTGAAGGATGTCGAAATGTGCCTACATTAAGGAAAAATTTGATATCGGTGGGGCAATGGGAAGTGATGGTTGTACTTATGATATTTACTGGTGACTCTTGGAAGGTTACCAAGGGTGCTCTTGTGGTGGCAAGAGGTAAAAAGGTTAGAACCTTGTATTTATCCACCGATAGTACTAATGATTGTAATCTTGTGGCTTCAGATGCAGATAGAACATTATGGCACTATAGGCTTGGTCATATGAGCCATAAGGGCATGGACATCATAAAGAAGAATTTTCTTGGATATACAGAAACATGTTTGGAGTTATGTGAGGACTACATATATGGGAAATAGAAGTGAGTAAGGTTTCTCAAGGTTGGACCTACAAAGAAAGAGAGTAAGTTAGAGTTGGTGCATTCTAATGTGTGGGGGCCGGCTCATGTATCATCTGTTGGGGTTCAAGTTATTATGTTACTTTCATTGATGATGCAATAAGGAAAGTTTGAGTTTATTGTATTAGAAACAAATCTAATGTATTTTACACTTTTGTTAAATGGAAATCCTTGGTAGAGAATGAAACAGCCTTAAGTTAAAATGTCTCAGTCGATAATGAAGGGGAGTATCAGCAAGCAATGAATTTGATGATTATTGTTCTAATAATGGAATTTGCAGGAAAAAGACGGTTCCAAGAACCCCGCAGCAAAATGGGGTGTCAGAAAGGATGAATAGAATAATAATGGAATGTGCTAGGAGCATGAGGATACATGCAGGACTACCTCTTTATTTTTGGGCAGAAGCGGTGAGCACAGTTGTGTACTTGATAAACAGAGGACCCTCAAGTGCCTTGGATGGAGGCATACCTGAGGAGGCCTGGTACGGTAAGAAATTCAATTACTTATTTCTTAGAGTCTTTGGATGTGAGGTGTTTGTTCATATTGACAAGGATGATAGGACCAAGCTAGAGGCTAAATCAGAAAAATGCACTTTTATTGGTTATGGTGGTGATGACTTTGGATTTAAATGTTGGAGTATTAAAGACAAGAAAATCATTCGGTCTAGGGATGTGGTCTTTAATGAGAAATTCATGTATAAGCAAATTGCGGGGAAAATAAGGAAGAATCCAAAAAGAATATGTAGTGGTAGAGGATCTTCGGATGGGAAAGTGACCCATGAATCAGTTTAGGAACCTACTCAATAGGAACCCCAAACTCCTACAGTGAGGAGGTCTTCTAGGGTAAGAAAAGAACCTAAACGTTTTTCTCCTTCTCTTTATTATTTATTACTCACTGATAGTGGAGAGCCAGAGAGCTTTGATGAAGCAATGCAGGTAGATGTCAGTAAGAAGTGGGAGCAAGCCATGGATGAGGAGCATAAGTCTCTCATGGAGAACCAGACTTGGGATTTGGTGAAGCTACTAGAAGGAAAAAGAGCATTGCAGAACAAGTGGGTGTATAGAGTTAAAGATGAAGGAGGAAAGAAAAGATATAAGGCTCGGTTGGTGGTCAAGGGGTTTGCACAGAAACAAGGTATAGATTTTGATGAGATTTTTTCTCCTGTAGTAAAAATGACTTCTATCAGAACTATTCTTGGAATAGTGGTAGTAGAAGACTTGCACTTAGAACAGCTTAGATGTAAAGACCGCATTTCTCCATGGTGATTTGGAAGAGGAGCTATATATATGCAGCAACGAGAAAGATATGAAGTCAAAAGTAAAGAGGAAATGGTGTGCAAAACCGAAGAAGAGCTTGTATGGCTGAAACAAGCTCCACGTCAATGGTATAAGAAGTTTGATAGCTTCATGATGGAGTAAGGTTATATTAGATGTCATTTCGACCATTGCATGTATACAAAGAAATTTGAGGATGGAAGTGATATTATCCTATGTTTGTATGTTGATGACATGTTGGTTGCGCAGTAAAAACACGCATGAAATAAAAGTACTCAAGAAACAACTAAGTGAATCCTTTGATATGAAGGATTTGGGGGCAGCTGACAAATCCTTGGTATGAGGATAACTCGGATAAGAAGGAATGGAAGCTGACTTTATCTTAGGAAGAGTAAATTAAGAAGGTATTGGATAGGTTTAACATGAAGGATGCTAAACAGGTTGGGACCCCCTTGGTAGGGCATTTTAAGTTATCAAAGGAGTAGTGTCCAGAGATAGAGCAAGAAAGAAACTAGATGTTCAAGGTACCTTACTCATCAGCACTTGGTAGTTTGATGTATGCTATGGTGTGCACTAGGCCTGATATTGCCCATGTAGTGGGAGATGTGAGTAGATTTATGAGTGATCTAGGTAAAGAGCATTGGTAAGCAGTAAAGTGGATCCTTCGGTATTTGAGAGGGACCATGGGGATAGTTTTGTGCTACAGTGGATCAGACACCACTTTACGTGGTTATGTAGATTTAGACATGGCTGGAGATGTTGACAACAGGAGGAGCACGACATGTTATATTTACACTATAGGTGGGACAACAGTGAGTTGGATTTCACGACTACAGAAGCTGGTGGCTTTATCAACCACGGAGGCTGAGTATGTTGCTTCCACAGAGGTAAACAAAGAGATGATTTGGTTACAAAAATTACTTGAGGATTTGGGGCATAAGTAGAAGGAATGTAAGCTGCATAGTGATAGTCAGAATGCTATACACCTAGCTAAGAACTCTACTTTCCACTCCAGGACGAAGCATATACAATTGAGATATCACTTTATTAGGACAGCTTTGGAAGAAGATAAGTTGAAGCTGGAGAAGATTCATACCAGTCAGAATCCTGCAGACATGATGACCAAGGTGGTTACAAGGGATAAACTAAATCTATGTTCAGCTTTGGTTGGCCTTCACGGATGACAGTGAAGGGTCGAGAAGCTTGCTCGGTGGAAATCGGTCTCAAGTGGGAGATTGTTATGTTTATGGAGTCTATTTTCATATTAGAGTGTGGTACACCTTCAATGTGTTACACTCAGGTATTTTTACGGTGGTCCCGCTCGCCGGTGAGTGGGTTAAGGGGGTGAAGCCCCCGAAGTAAATTTTCATGGGTGGTTTATTAACCCATGGGTAATGGGTAACCGTTATGGGCTGTTTTTGGGCCCATGGTTTTTCGATACCCATTGTTTTGATACCCATGGTTTTTGCCCATGGTTTTGATATCCACGGTTTTGTATCAAACTGCTTAAGCAATTGTCTATTTATATGGTCTTATGCATATGATAAAAAAAAAAACAAGCAAATGTATTCATAGATGTGCTTTGAATTCAGTGTGAATTTCAGAGAGTTTGTTGAGCATAGCTCCAAATGGATCTGGGTATTGTATTGAGAGAGTGGAGGCTTGTAAAAAATCGAGCAATCGATTCTTAGTGGACGTATCCCAAATTGGGTGAACCACGTTAAATCTTGTCTCTCTATGTTGTATTATTTATTTTGCACTTTTATTTGAGATCGTAATATTTTACGCATATTAGTTTCTCTTTTTGTTGCAATTATGTAAGGGATTATTCCGCATATTTTAGCTATTATTTCCTAATAGAGTGTAGCCCCTAGTAGCGAGGGTTTAGGGGCGCAGCCTTGAGAAAATTTTTAGCCTCGAAAAATGTGTCCAATATCTCGTGATACACGCTCTTATCATATGGGTGGTATTTTTGACCCATAGGTTTATGGGGCGTTTTGACCCATGGTTTTTGTACCGAAGTATTGTCAAAATGCTTAAGAAGTTCCCAATTTATGTTCTTTTTTATACATGGCAGGTTGATGTAACATTGTAGATGTGTGTGAATTCAAGTGTGAATTTATAGATTTTGTTGAGCATAGCTCCAAATAGATCTGAGTATTGTATTGAGAGAAGAGATGACTTGTAATAAAATCTGAGCAAGTGATTCTTTGTGGGCGTAGCCCAAATTAGGTGAACTTCATTAAATATTTTCTCTTTGTGTTGTGTTATTTTCATTCTGCACTTTTATTTTCATATCTGTAATATTTTCTGCATATTAATTTCTACTATTGTGATTATGTGTGGGATTGTTCCATGTATTTTATCCCTTATTTCCTAACAATTAGTATCAAATCCTGGTTTGGTTTGTTAAAGTGTTGAATCACAAGGAAAGTTTTAGCTTGAGTGGGAGCTATGGAAGATGGAAGATCAAGGGTTGATATATTCAACGGGAAAAATTTTAGTCTTTGGAAGATGCAGATGGAATATTACCTTTATCATATAGATATTTATATTCCGTTATCTAAGAAAGGGAACAAACCCTCGAGCATGATGAATGCGGAGTGGGATTTTATAGATAGGAAGGTGCTTGGAAAAATCCAGCTATGTCTTACATATTCGGTATTATTTAATGTTTTAAAGGAAAAGAATATAAAATAACTTATGGATGCATTAGGAAGTTGTGTGAAAAACCCTCTACCTTTAACAAGATATTTTTAATGAAGAATTTATTTAATAGGAAGATGTATGAAAATAGTTTAGTAGCGAGATCATTTGAATGATTTAAATATGGTTTTGAATATGCTAGCTTTGGTTACAATAGAATTTTATGAAGAAGTTAGGGCTTTATTAGTTTTTTTTTCTCTCTACCTGAGATTTGGAATAGCCTAGTAATGTTGGTGAGAAAATCAATTCCAGCTAACTCATTGTTGAAGTTTGAGGATGTTGTAGAGGTGACTCTAAGCGAGGAAATGTGAAGAAAAAGCTTTGGGAAGTCTTCTACTTCAAGAAATGCTTTGATAGTGGAAACTAGAGGGAGATACAAGGATAGAGGAGCGGTGGAAAATCAAAATATCAAACAAGACAAAAATACAAAAGCAATATGGTATGGTGACATTATAGAAAGTTCAAGCATGCAAAGATTGTTGGGAGCTTCAAGATAAGAAGGAATAACATGAAGAAAAAATGGAGGAAAATGTGGCAACAAGTAATGTATGCTAGGATGTTTTGATTCTTTCCTTGTATAATATTGTTGAATCTTGGGTTTTAGATTTGTGGAATTCTTTCCATGCTACTCCACATAGGCATTATTTTGTTGATTATGTTCAAGGGATTTTGGGCATGTTTTACTTGGTGATGATGAGCCTTGTAGCATGGTTGGAAAATGTTTTGTTCATGTTAATATGTAGAATGGGAATACATGGCTATTGAAATATGTCGAGACATGTGCCTACATTAAGATGAAATTTGATATTGGCGAGGTAGTTGAGAAGTGATGGTTGTCTTGTGATATTTACAACAAACTCTTGGAAGGTTACCAAGGGTGTTTTTATGGTGGAAAGATGTAAGAAGGTTGGAACCTTGTATTTAACAACCGATAGCATTAATTATTGTAATCTTGTGGCTTTATACACATATACAAAATTGTGGCACTATAGGCTCGGTCATATGAACCATAAGGGCATGGAAATCATAAAGAATCATTTTCTTGGATATATAGAAACATGTTTGGAGTTATGTGAAAACTGTGTATATGAGAAACAAAAGTGAGAAAGGTTTCTCAAGGTTGGACCTACGAAGAAAGAGAGTAAGTTACAACTGGTACATTCTAATGTGTGGGGGTTGACTAAGGTATCATCTCTTGGGTGTTCAAATTATTATGTTACTTTTATTGATGATGTAACAAGGAAATTTTGGTTATATTGTATTAGAAATAAGTTTGATGTATTTGACACTTTTGTGAAATGGAAATCCTTGGTAGAGAATGAAATAAGTCGTAAGGTAAATTGTCTCAGGTCAGATAATGGAGGGGACTATTGCAACAATGAGTTTGATGATTATTGTTCTAAGAATGGAATCCATAGGAAAAATATGGTTCCAGGAACTCCGTAGAAAAATGGGGTGTCAGAAAGGATGAATAGGACAATAATGGAATGAGCTAGGAGCATGGGGTTACATGTAGGACTGCCTCTTTATTTTTGGGCATAAGCGGTGAACATAATTGTGCACTTGATAAACAGAGGACCTTTAAGTTCCTTAGATGGAGGCATACGAGGAGACTTGGTATGGTAAGAAAGTTGATTACTCATTTCTTTGATTATTTCAATGTGAGGTATTTGCTCATATTGAAAAGGATGATAGGACCAAACTAGAGGATAAATAAGAAAAATACACTTTCATGATTTATGGTGGTGGTGAATTTGAATTTAAATGTTGGAGTATTAAGGGAAATAAAATCATTAGATATAGGGATGTGGTCTTTGATGAGAAATTTAAGTATAAGGAATAGTTATAGGAAAAAGGGAATAATCTAAGAAATAATATCCAGTGGTAGAGGATAATCTTTATGGGAAAGTGACACATGAATTAGTTCAGAACCCCAAAATCCTATATTGGTGAGGTATTCTAAGTTAAGAAGAGAACTCTGAACATTTTTCTCCTACTCTTTATTAATTATTACTCATTGATGACGGAGATCCAGAGAGCTTTGATGAAGCAATGTAGGTAGATGCCAAGAAGATGGTGGATCAATACATGAATGAGGAGCATCATTCTCTCATGGAGAACAAGAATTGGGATTTTGTGAAGCTACTAGAAGAAAAAGAGTATTGCAAAATAAGTGGGTGTATAGAGTTAAAGAGGAAGGAGGTAAGAAAAGATATAAGGTCAGGTTGGTGGTCAAGGGTTTGCATAGAAAAAAGGTATATATTTTGATGAGATTTTTATCATGTAGTAAAAATGACTTCTATTAGAACTGTTCTTAGAAGAGTGGCAACATAAGACTTGCACTTAGAATAGTTAGATGTAAAGACTACATTTCTCCATGGTGATTTGGAGGAGGATCTATATATGTAAAGAACTAGAGGGATGTGAGGTCAAAGGTAAAGAAGAGCTTGTATGACCTCAAATAAGCTCCACATCAATAGTATAATAAATTTAATAGCTTCGTGATGGATCCATGCTATATTATATGTCATTATGACCATTATGTGTATACAAATAAATTTTAGGATGGATGTTATATTATCATGTGTTTGTATGTGGATGACATGTTGGTTGTAGGAAATAAAAGTACTCAATAAGTAGTTAAGTGTCTCCTTTGATATGAAGGATTTCGGGATAGCCAAAGAAATCCTTGGTATGGGAATATCTCAAGATTATAAGGAATGTAAACCTGACTCTATCTAGGGACAACTACATTAAGAAGGTATTGGAGAGGTTTAATATGTAGGATACTAAATCGGTTCGGAATCCTTTTGTAGGGAATTTCAAGTTATCGAAGGAGTTGTGTCCAAAGACAAAGCATGTGAGAAAACAATTGTCCAACGTACCTTAATCATCTATGGTTGGTAGTTTTATGTATGCCATGGTCGTACTAGGCACGATATTACCCATGTACTTGGGAGAAGTGAGTATATTTATGAGTGATCCATGTAAAGATCACTAACAGTAGTAAAGTGGATCCTTCAATACTTGAGAGGCACCATGGGGAAAGTTTTTTGCTATAGTGGATTAGACACCACTTTACATGGCTATGTAGATTCGATATGGCTAGAGATGTAGACAATAGGAGGAGAAAAACATGTTATCTTTTCACTTTAGGTGGGACAACGGTGAGATGGATTTCAAGACTACAAAATCTTATGGATTTGTCAACCATAGAGGCTAAGAATGTTGATGCCACAGAGGTAAGAAAATAAATGATTTGGTTAGAACAATGTGTTGAGGAGTTGGGGTATAAGCGGGAGGAAGGAAACTACATAGTGATAGTCGTGAGTCTTGTATACCTAGCTAAGAACTCGTTTTCTACTCTAGGACAAAGCATTTATAGTTAAGGTACCATTTCATTAGGAAAAATTTGGAGGATGAGAAGTTGAAGTTGGAGAAGATTCATACTAGTCAAATTCTTGTAGAGATGATGACCAAGGTGTTCACAAGGGAGAAACGAAAGCTGGGTTCAGCTTTGGTTGGTCTTCACGGATGAAAGTGAAGGGGTTGAGAAGATTTCTCGAGAGAAAAATAGTCTCCAAGTGGGAGATTGTTAATTTATGGAGCTTGTTTTGACGTGTGGAATTGTTGAATACTATACACCAATCTTATTATACACTATACACAATTGTTTTTGGGGTTTGGGGTGCAACCCTCAAGAATTTTATTTTCCCTTGAAAAATGTGCTCGATATCTTGGGAGCTGCTTTTCTTATATCAGCAGAGGATTTTCGACCCATAGGTTTATGGGGTGGTTTTGCCCCATGGTTTTGGTACCCACATTATTGTAAAACTATTGAAGTAGTTGCCTATTTATGTTCTTTTGTGCATATTGTAGGGTTGACGTAACATTGAAGATGTGTGTAAATTCAAGTGTGCATTCTATAGTATTTGTTGAGCATAACTACAAATAAATATGAGTATTTTTTTAGAGAAGAGGTGGCTCGTAATAAAATTTGAGAAAGTGATTCTTGATGGATGTAGCCGAAATTGGGTGAACCACATTAAATATTGTCTATTTTTGTTGTGTTTATGTTATTCTCGCACTATTGTTTTTAGATCTATAATATTTTTGCATATTAGTTTCTACTATTCCGATTCCGAGTGGGATTGTTCTACTATGTATTTTTCCCTTATTTCCTAATATCTATCAACTCATTCTTTACACCATTTGATTCCTCTTGATCTCATTCATTTTCTTTGTTATCATTTTCAAGCATACCGGCATCATCTTGATTAGGGACACCATGATCACATACCTTCATAGGATAACAATCTTCATTTGGTGGAAGGCCGGTCTTATCTCTATAAGCTTCTTTATGGTGTAGTCTACATAGCTTGATTATGAATCAAATCTCTTCTAGAGAATCCTTATAAACCATCTTATGCTTCTTGGGATCTCCTGTAGCATTACGCTTTCTTCAAGTTTCTTCTATGATACTAATTATTGTAAAAGACAAGGAATGAGGGTGTGAAGTAGTATTTTCAACTATTTGACCTCTTTTATCCATCATAAATCATTCACCATTGAAAACCATTAAAATTGTGAGAGAACTAACCATCAAGTGTAAAAATAAGGGGAAAGAGATTCAAACACATGTGAACACATCATGTAATGTGTGAAAACTATAAAGGAAAAAAACCCACTAAACCAAGGATTTATTAGAAACCAATTCCCAAACCTACATTGATTTCACTTTGTTTAGAAATCACCCGATTCAAGGAAAAACCCATTCCCTTAATATCTAAGCACACACTTAGATTATTTAGCAAGCACCCACTTGCATTGAAGCACCCACTCCATAGAAATATTAAGCACCCACTTAGTTTATATACACACTAAGTTTGATCACTTAGAACACTATGTTGCTTACTACAACAGATGTGATCACCTTTCTTTATCACCTATCTCTCTCTCGCATACCCCTATCTTTATGAAATTCTCATTATTTACAAATATTTTCTGAAAGGAGTACATATCATATCATTACACATACAAATATACTCTCATCGACCATGAATAACATTCTCCTACTATTTTATGCACCTTTGTTCTTTATATCTTCATGTTTCTACACCTATGTCTTCAATGGCTGCCTCTCTCTTTAAGCCTTTTGGTCTCATACTTCATTGGACGTACCTTCATCAACAACAACATCCTCGCTAAAAAATGAGCTCATATAACCGAGTATGAGTCCTATACATGACCTTTTACCTTTCATCTACCATCACTATTAGAGTCATTTATTTTTTTGTCTTCTAGCTCTCAAACTTGTCCACAAGGATTCTATATTTTTATTCACGAGTACATGTTCCCACCAAACCAAATAATGCTCTCGTATGCTTTAAAACTCACTACATTAGCCAAAACATTGATTTAGGATCCTAGGTGTGCTTAAATCATCTTCTACAAACATAATCTTGAGAATCTATCTAACTACACTCTATCCACTCATCTTCATGACCCAAGTAATATATAAAAATGAATCTTAGGATGTCTAATTTCATTAAACTTTACTAGAAATATCTAACTCAAGACTTAACACATCAAGAAACACCACTTTGCAAGACTTTCCTAGCTAGTTTCAGCATCTCTGAATTTGGTCTTCAAGAATTGAGCTGATACATACCTCAAATATCTTCATCATGAGGAAAGTAACATATCAATGGAAATATCATGAAGTATACTATCTCATCCACTTCTCATCTTGGTTTGCCTGGTTTTGAAGACACAAAAACTAGTCTTCCATACAATGTGGTCAAACACCTCCAAATAAATTTTCAGAGCTCCATATCACCTCTAACACTTCAATTAGGATGTATAAAACATGATCAAGCATTCAGACCCATAGGTCAAATGGATAAATTCTCACCTTCATCCTCATTCAGACATGCTTCTCAATAAGCCTAATATGGCAGATTTGGCTCATTCATCTTCAAGCAAGAAGACACCTTTCCTAGCTGAACCAATGTTAAAAACATGTCACAATAGACCTTTAGATAGTTTTCAAATACTTATTACACTCCAAGAATGAGCAATTGCATCATTAAGCCTTCAAATCATCAAAACTGGTCACACAAGCTTGCTAGTTTGAACGGTAGGGCCAAAATTGAGTTATAGCTCAAAATTAATCAAAGGATTGATCAAAATAGCTTCATGGACCTCAAGAGGACCTCCTAGGAATCATATATAATCAATTTTAGTGTTTTTTCCTTTGCAATATTTTTTGTGCACTGAAATATTCATATAACACTTGTTTTCGAGTGAGGCCCACCAAGCACCATGAACTAAAAATATCATAGAAATGTACTCTGAGGATTCCTCTGCATGTTGAAATATATTTCAAAGAAAAAAATTGAGTTTATACACCTACCCAACTCAATTTTCCAAAACTGGTCCAAACTAGGGTTTGGAGGGTTACAAACATGCCCACAAAAATGGATAGAACTTCTAAATTACTCAACTAATCTTTGGAATAATTTTTGCACCATAATTTTATCCAAATTTAATAAAAAAATTATCCCATTATTTATTTGAAGGAGAATCCATAATTATTCTTTGTTGCTAAGGCGTTCGGTGCTCGATTTTCATACTTTAAAAACCCATTTTGGAAAAACTTGCATAACTTACAAAATATCCATCCTCAGCTTCTGAAAATTTTCTCACACCTCAAGGACAGATCCCTCTAAGAAATATTGGAGATATTTGTCTCTGGTTCATTATGAATATTTCATTCTCATCTCATTTAGTTCCCCTTTGGTATCCGATTCTTAGCAACATTTGTCTATCTTTGACTTGTAAAAGTGCGTAAATCACCTCAAAACTCACTTGTTGATCCTTGTAAACATCATATGTCATCATAAAATTCTCCCATCACACTTTCTTTGCATCATCATACCTTGTGTCCATCTATCATTCCTTGTTTGCTTGTGAGATGACTTGAACTTACTCCATATGACCTCCATCTTGTCTCAAATGTTTGAATAAAGGCTTGTATTACCCAATGTGATCTATTATATGTAATTTTATGTTCCATTCTTTGGGACTTCCCTGTATTTATTTTTAATTTCATCACATACTTAGCCATGCTTGAAATTTACCTTTGAGCTAGTCCTAAATGAGCTGAATTCCAACATTGGCTTCTATTCTAGCTTGGATTTCACCATGAGACCATTCACATACCTTGGATACATTCCTTGGAACATGAGAGCCACTTATGGAGTCCATGCTAGTCACCAATGTGCTTGTCCAAGTGCTATCTCCTTGAGAATATGACAAGATTCCTTAGGACACCACCATCATGCTTCATGAAAATGCAAAGGACTGACCTTGAAGACACAAAGAAGACCATGTGGACATGTTATAGACTCATTACCACCTTCCACACACCTATTAGACCATGTTTGACCTTGATACTACCATGGAGGCTTTACCATGCACCCCGAAGCCATCACCTACATGCTAGGACCATGCATTCCTTTAACCATTGACTAAAACAACATGATTAATGCACCTATATCACCTAGATAGCTGGAGAGGAATTTAATATTTATAAACAATTTACATCAATGACAACACAAGTGACAACTAGATCCAATAAAAATACCTAGAATGTTAAAAAGAAAACAAACATAAAAATCCGTAAAAATGAAAACACCTAAGATGGCCCCCAAATTGTACATTTAAAATATTCCTTCATAAATGAAGGCTCACACTAAATTTTGGCTTATTCCATAAAGTGGAGTAAAAGATATTAAAAATCTAAGTTATAGAAAATCCCAAAAAAAACTTGCGAGCCAATTTTTAACTACTAGTTGAAGGAATTGGCCCGAAAATATGCCAAAATGGAACCAACCCTTCATACGAAGCATTTCAATGCATAATACTAATAAATATCTAACTAATTTATTTTAATTTAAATTAATTAAATCTAAGTATTGTAGAGTCACATATGATAATAAATGTTAAAGTACAAATTTGACACAAGTAATCTAAGATATAATATTTGAAACCCTAAGCAAAGAGGAAGGTGAGAGAATTTATCTTATTAACTTGATCTCGAAGTGTTATGGATGGTAAAAATTTTGAGCAGGATGTGATATGTGTTGTCAATGCTTAGAATAAATCTTGTAGATCATGAACAAGGATGTGCATGGGTGCCATGGCTGGGTCAATGGCTCTTGGGCACCAAAGTGTGCTACTTGGGTAACCATGACCGAGAAAGTGGCCGAAACCTATTTTTTTACTCTATTGCACATGTGTCACAAATAGCTCTTATTGATTACCTTTATGTTGTACCTTAGTTGCTGAGGGTTCGTGTAACCTATAATTTAGATATCACATGCAAAACCCACAATACGACATCAAATCCAAAAAATAGATATGCAATATAAAGAGTCGACTAACCTTAGTGGTCACCCTACAAAGTGAACTTACAATCGAGTGTTACACTACATCTTAGACTCCATTTAGTTCATGTGAGTGTGTTTAAGAATCATGCCCTAGGATGGCCTTGTGAGAGTGCACCTGATAATGAGTTGTAGATAGATGTAGTAATGTAAATAGAATGTGTGGATGGAAAAATGAACTTCCCCTTCCTATGCAGTGTATGCATAAAATGTAGTCCCTTGTCCCTTGATTGAATTCCAAATGGATGCTTTGAAGTGCTTTAGGTTCCTTTTAAGTGCAAGCTTAGGTGATAGTAATAATGCTTAGAGCTTGGTCCTTCATTTTGAACACATAACTATGTATTTATATGATTCCCTTGTTTAAATTTCATAATTGACAACTAGAAGGCCAAACCATAAGAAAATAAGATGCCCAAAAGATAAAAGAGGCCCAAAAAGAGTGAGTAAGGTGGAAAGAGGTCAGAGGTGCCATGAGGGGATGAAGGCACCTATGCACTAAAGTCTCAAGCTAGGCGCTGGTGTCTGGAGCCATAAAAGATAAATAAGTGAAATATTGACTCAGCTATAGGGTGTAAAAGGCCAAATAGAAAATAAAAATAAAAGGAAAAATGTCAAAGACGGTCATCAATTACTAGTTTTTTTGCTTAGGAGCCATATGAATGCTAGTATGTATTTAGGACCTAGAATTGTACCCATGTGCATGATTTTGTTTCTACATTGTCCCCCACTTTATGTTCTGAGTGACTACTTGATAACATAAAGTAGATAGAATATGCGTACTTCATAACCATGTAGAGTGTGCTATGAAGATTGTGCCAAGTGGACAAGTGAAGCATGGAATAATGTAAGGAATGCAGTTTAGAAAAATAGGAAGAGAAAGTAACCCTAGGGGTGAAGTGTATATGTTGTATCGTATTGTACCTATTTTTAAGCTTGTTGTTGTGATTTTTGTTACTTCTTCTTGTAAGGATGGACCTACAAAAAGAAGATCAAGAATGTAGCCAAAATCCTATATACGATAAATCGGGAAAAAATGTGCATATGTAAAAGTGTGTAAAAGAAAAGTTTGTACTTTATATAGAAGATTGTAAAGGATAGAAAAGTGTTTGGAAAATGTTTTGTAGAACAAGTATTTTGGGCGATCTAATTCTAAAGAACAAGTGTCAAGGAGAGAGAGGTATAGTGTTACTTTCTTTCCATTAATCTACCTAATAAATGCCACCGCAGCGAGATGTTTTGTCCTTGTTTTGTTCTTGTTGGAATTGCAACAATTAAAGCGTATGTAGGAGATAAATTGTGTTTTGTTTACCGGAGGATTGTGCCTAATACAATCAAATTGCTTTGTATACTATAGTAAACCGTACTGATCGAGACACTAAATGTAAATTACTCTAGAACATTAGTGCCTAGGGTAGGACACATGCTCCTAGGTGCTCATGTCTCGAGTTCACCTGCTGGTATTTGTGTTGTGATAAGGACCCAAGTTAGATTCTAGGTTGTTCTATAACTGTAACACATGTCAATTTTGTATTGTCACGATCTTGTGTTGTAGACTGAGTTTATTTATGTGGTAATTTTTTCACCTAATGTATGCCCCCCTCATTTGGGGTGCATGTGGCGTTGATAGGTGTGTGTGGCCCAAAAGAAAGGCCTTGATTCTGATCTAAACTGTATCCCCGCAAGGGGAGGGGATGTGCATGTTAGAAACTAAGGCACATGCAAATAAAGTGGATAACAACATGCATTAGTAGAAAAAGTAGAAAGCATGTCATAGAAAAGTAATGTAACAAATGTGTATAGAATAGAGATCCGCAAAAATTAGGTTTCAAACATGGGACATCACTTACAATGTCATAAGATAATCAAGGCCAAAAAACAAGCCAAAAGAATACACGTAGTGATTAAACAAGACATAGGGCATAGCTCACAAACAATGTCATATAATATCAAACAATATCAGATAAGATGTAACATAAAACCATGGTCGCATATAGTCCCGCAAGGTAAATTCTACACATCAGACACCCATTAGCATGTTAGAAATATAAAAATCATGTCAAATCTCGTATGAACCGATAGAGAGTAGTGTCCTAGGAAGTATAAGTAGTAAATAATGAAATAATAGCACTTGTAAAGTGTGAGAAGGTAGATGCCCCTAGGAACTTTGGTTGGAATGGTAAATGATACAATGCCAAACATCATTATAGCGTGTAAAGTCATGTAAGAAGTTTTTATTCACAGCCAGAGAACAAGCAAACACACATGTGTATATAGTAAAAATATTGACATATTATGTATCCATATAGTATGGGAAACAAGGTATACATGTAAGTATAAGAAAGCAAGAATAAGTGCAACCAAGATATGCAATATGTTTTGTATGAGTGGGATGGAATGGTATGAAATATGAATGTGATAGGAGCAACATTCCCACTAGTGCATGTGGATGAGAAAGAGATAAGGTTCATTTATTAAATAGCCCACAATAATCAATAATGAACCATACAAAAAGAGTGCGTCATTGGGAAATGGTTTGAAAGTGTATGCTAGAAATATGTATTATGAATCATAGAGTGTGAAGAGTGAATTTGGGGTGAGGTTCATTTCAAATTTATACCCTCAAAGCAATCAGTATGAACCATGAAATTAGAGTGCATCGTAGGGTAATGAATGTATACATGGTGTGTATTAAGATGTGTAAGAGTGATGTGAAATACTATATTATGAAGTATGAAGCGTAAAATGTGTGCTTAGTTATTAGAAGGTATTGGTAATGACTCAAAGAGGGGAATAAATCATGATGCCCCCAAGTGTGTGATGTTGAAAATAATCAAGTAGAGTCCTATCAAAGATTGGCATTATTAGGATCATAACCAATTGGAGCTAGATCAGATATTTGGTGAGAAATAATGTATGGTTGATCATAGAAAGAGCCATTACATCGTAAATTGTACATGCCCGTTGCATATTCCTCATCAATGAAAGGTGGTTGTGGAAAATCATAGCCATATGATTGAGTGATATTTTGAGAATAACCCAAGGAGTCAATGTAAATAGTGATATGACCAAAAGGCATAGGAAATGTGCTATCAATATGATTTGGATTGAGTGTGCCACCAATTTAATCAAGCGAAGACTTCCCAAGTGTCGGTGGAGAAAGAATGAGGAGTTTGTGCATGGAAGACTTTTCATTGGAAGTCATGCGGAGGCCATAAGAATCAGTAATGAATAAACATTCACGGTATAAGTGAGAAGAATGAGGTGGAGGAATAAGATTAGTGATCATGAAACCTGGGCAATCTAAGCCATTGTGTGTGCAAATAATTTCATAAAAAGTAGGGTCAAATGGAACACGAGACCAATAAGATTTACGAACGAATATAGTGCATGTTAAGGGGTTCACGAAAGTGTAATAGAAGGAGCTTAAGGAAAGGGTGATATAATATCTAATGTATGTATAGTCACATGAAAAGGTATCATGACATTAGTACATGGAGGAATATTTTTGAATTGATATTCACTAGGGCCAATAGAAACAAAAGTATCATGGAAATAGGAGTCATCAACTTCAATAGGAGTAAAGTTAAGATTGTGCAATGTGTCATCATTAAGTTCTATGACATCAACCTCATCATTAGAATCATTAGTGCTAGGATTATCTTGTTGTATAACATTATCAAGAATATTGGTAGGAGTTGAGTTAGGAGTAGAACTAGGAGGAGTCGTGATAGGTGAAGAAATAACATCCATCGGGGTGGAGATAGTGCGTAATAGATTTTCAGTAGTATGAGAGAGAATATCTAGAGTGCATGGAGAAGGATCAAGAAGAAGTAGGGGTGCTAGATTGACCAAAATCATATGCACTAATTTTGTGTTATGGAATTGGCTGTGATGGAGGAATGGGCATGGTAGTGAAAATATAAATACGGAAGAACTTTAATGGTTTGGGGCACGCAAAAATAGTATGTTCATAACCATCATGTAACAATTGAATGCACAAATATAATGTAGAAGGAAAAACGTGTATGGCATGAATCCAGGGTCTAGCAAGTAAGCAATTGTATTGAAATGTGGCATCAATGACAAAGAAGACAATAGGAACCATTTTAAGCCCAACTTGTAAAGATACGGTGATGGTGCCCATTCATGTACAAGTGGTGGTATAATAGCTATGAATGTCTTTAGAATATTTATTAATTAGATTGTCAATAATGTATATTTGCATGAGAGAGAGAGAGAGAGCATAGGTTTATAGAAGAGCCATTATCAATGAGTATGTGCTTAATAAAAATGTTACAAATAGTGGTAGTGATAAGAAAATGTGCGAATGGGTCATCACTAGAAGGAGGGATATCCTCATCACTAAAATATATAACATGTGGTAAATTTTAAGAGATTGAATGAGGTGAGAACATGCAATGTGGTGAACTATTTATTTCAATGTGAATGGAATGAAGGGAAACATCTAATGTGTCACGATAATTAGGGGTAATGCATAATAAATCATAAAGAGATATTTTTGTTGGTGTATTATAAAGTTGATATATGATGTCATAACCATTAGAACTAGTGGGAGGAATTGCATAAGTGATAGGAGGTGGGACAAATATGGGATTAACAAAGCGAGGAGGGTTGTGAGTAAAAACTCATATAAAATCAGATGCAGTAGTAAGCATGCCAAAACCTTTGTTGGAATAAAAGAAGGATAAGAATTTTGA
This sequence comes from Taxus wallichiana var. yunnanensis, assembly GCA_018340775.1. Taxonomy (NCBI): domain Eukaryota; kingdom Viridiplantae; phylum Streptophyta; class Pinopsida; order Cupressales; family Taxaceae; genus Taxus; species Taxus wallichiana. The sequence continues at coordinate 601,018,736 of CM031241.1, read as the reverse complement.
TTCATGTATTTGGAAGAAGGAGATAAGTTTCGATAAATTCTCGGAAGGTTGGGTTTGAATGAGCGGGTTCACCAAATGATTTAATTTAATTTTAATTAATTAAATCTAAATATTGCAAAGTCACATATGATAATAAATTCTAAAATACGAATTTGACACAAGCAATATAATATGCAACAATTGAAAACCTAAGCAAAGAGGAAGGAGAGAGAACTTACATGACATGTGATTTATCTTGAAGTGTTTTGTACTTGTAAAACTATTGAGTAGGAGGTGATCTGTGTTGTCAATCATTAGAAAAAATCATGTCAATCACATACAAGGTTATACATGGGCGCTTGGATTGGGTCATGGACGTTTGGCCGCAAGAGTCTGCTAATGGGCACCTGTGACGAAGAAACTTGTTAGAACCTGGTTTTTATAATGTTACAAATAGCTTTTGTTTATCACCTATATTTCACACTTTTGTCTCCGAGAGTACATGTAACCTACAAAATATCACCTACAAAACCCACAATACCACATAAAATCCAAAATAAAAATATGCAATATGGGGAGACGGATTGACCCTAGCGGTCACCTGATAGAGTGAACTTACGAGAAAGTGTTGCACTCTATCATAGACCCCATGTAGTTCGGTGATTGTGTGTGAAAATTGTGCCCTAGGATGTCCTTGTGCAAGTGTACTTGATAACAAGATGTAGCTAGATGTAGTAATGTAAATAGAATATGAGGATGAAATAATGAACTTTCCTTTCCTATATAGTGTATACAGAACATATAGTCCCTTTTCGGGCTTGATTGAATGCCAAATAAATGCTTCGAAAAGAATTAGGCACCTTTTGATTGTAAGCTTAGGTGTTAGTAATAATGTTTAGAGCACGGTCCTTAATTTGAACACATAACTATGTATTCATATGATTCCCTTGTTTGAATTTCATACTTTACAGTTGGAAGGATAACCCATAACAAAATAAAATTCCTAAAAGATAAAAGAGGCCCAAAAAGAGTGAATAAGGTGGAAAGATATTAATGGTGCCTAAAGGGGATGACGTCTAGGTATTGGCATCCTAGATGGGCATTGGTGTCTGGAGCCATAAAATATAAATAAGTAAAATATCGAGTCGGTTGTGTGATGTAAAATTCCAAATAGAAAATTTTAGTATGATCCAACAGTCGGATCAAAAGTTATGGTCATCAAAAGTTATGTTCTCACATTATTCTCCCTATGTTGAAAATAATTATGCTTGTGTGAATTCATTTGATAGAATTCATCCAATTTTCCACTATAAATCTTCTTCAACTCTAACTTAGGAATCCAAGTATTTTTGTCTTGTTGTAAACCTTCCTATTATACCACATATCTATTGTGAAGGAAATTAGAATCTTACCATCAATTTGTAAATTAAAGCGTGGCAATTTTATGGTTTTGCAGCTTTTATGACACATTGGCGGTGCTAGAAATATTTAGGAGACTCTAAATTTTTCCATAGAGTATTATTTTAACTCGGGAGGCTATATTGAGATAATGGACATGTGTTTTTCTAAATTCATCAAGGAATGTGGAATATGATGCGTGATATGGGTAGGGTAAAAGGATTCCTTGATAAGTCGTAAAGCCTCCCAAAGAAAATTTTCTTTCAAATGTCATCTCATGAAATTTCATGGTTATTGGTGATGCACAAATTGGGTTTCTTTGAAATTCCTTAAAAATAGAGAATGTGTTTCAACAAGCTCACCGGAGGGGATTTTAGGAAGGTGTTGAAGTTGGTGTGCCAAGAAGAAAGCACACGTAATGAGGAAATGGGAGGCATAAGAAATGAAAATTTGTAATAAATATTCATATATAACAATTAAATAATTATTGTGACAATAATTCATTGATCTTGTGGATATCTCTTGAATTGGTAGCCCCCTAGACATTGGCACCCTATAAACTACATGGCTTTCCTAGGGCTTATTTTGGCATTGTCTACATAGGGTGTTTATGTATACTATATATTTTAACAACGGTTATTAAAAACATGTAGGAACTTTCAATTAAAATTAAGAAGGCGATGAAAATTTAAGAATAGATTAGTTGGAGTTCCATATTTCAATGTTCTCCTTAAATAGTATTATAGTTTATCAATCCACTTTATTATTTTTCGGCTACTAAGATCTCAACTTATCAATCAATGTGACACCACATTGTTAAAAGGATGTAATGGAATATGAAGGTGGGGTGGCAATATCATGTATAAATGTTTATTTTGTTGCCTTTTGTGTAAAATAGAGTTAGATTTGAGATTACAACCACATCTTAGTATAGTACAATATTTCTTTAGTTTTATTTTTCTAGGAAGGTATTTCTCGACTCATAGTTTCTCTTAATTTTATTATTTATGTTGAGGTTGAGTTTTCTTAGAATATCCGACTTCAAAATTTAAAAGTATTATACCATATATGTGATATAGTATGCTTATATTTGATTTGATTTTATTTTTTGCCTTGGCTTTATTTTTTTAATTTTAATTTTATTATTTAATTTATCATCACAAATTTTCTAACAAATATATTAATGTTATAATATATTACTTTTATTAAAAATTAATGTCAACTCTATCAAAACCTTGATATTAGAATATGTCAAATTCTATTAAAGATATTTAATGAACAATAAATATATTAAATGACATAAGATTAAATTTCTTTATGGAACCATCTACATCACCTATATTTCCTAAATGGAAATGGAGATAAAAACTTAGTCTATCATTATAGTGATAAAACTTAATGACTATTGAGGGAACTTTGGTGTAAACAACTTCGAGAAAAGATACTCACTACTCATCAAGAATAGAAAACGTATCAAATATTGCATTTATTATTCTAAAATTATTCGGAGCTAAGTAAATAAGTAATGATAAAGTTTGGATGAAGCAATGATAATTGAAATTGACCCAAATAGAAATCGCGACATACGTTGTAGATTCTACACATTTCTTTGAATTATAAAATTCCCTAGTTTTAAAAATAATAAATAAGAAAGACATAAGGTAGATTTATGTTTATCAAGAGAAATGTAATTGAATGGTATAAGTTAGAACGAATCCCCCAAAATATGTAAATCGTTAAGTCTTCGAGAAATTCAAAATGTTATATACAATATTTTCCTTTTCAACTTCATTCATCATTTTTTTTTGTCATTATTAGCCAAGACACATTGCATAGCTCTGACCATTTTTAGTTAGAAAACATATTGATACTCCTCAACATCCACACCATTAGTTGCAGTAGATTTTATCATTTCTATCAAGTAAATATGAATTTTTTTCATTCTTTGGTCTCCCTTTCTTCCTTAGAAGTACTCCGATTGATTCTTTTTTCTTTTACTTGAGAAAACTTCATCCCCACCTTTGTAGACATAGCTTCCTCATAATCAAATTCAAAAACTTCATTCATTGCAAACTCAAAATTGTTCTCATTAAAAAATATTAATAGGAATGTTACCCTACGACCTCATTTTCCCATAAAAATGATTTAGCATCTGAATCTTTGATGTTTTCATTGTGTTATGATCTTATATCATACCCAAATTTAATTAATTAATACAATATTTATATTATCCCTAATTTTAGAATTCTATAATGTTTCCAATGTTTTGAAGAATATATTCTAAGAATGAAAAAGGAGGAAGATATTCTCAACCACAATGTAGATACCTATAACTTAACTCGAGTAATTTAAACACTTAAATTGTATTAATTATACCCTTTCCGCAAATTGACGACATATCGTCAATATCACACATTTTCACACTTATCGTTGTTAATTAATTACATTACATTAGTTAATTAACTCTTTTATCCAACAACGATGCCAATTAACGACCTTCCGTTAATCATCTCCCATTTCTATCTAGATTAATTAATTAAGCTCCACTTTCTATCTAGATTAATACATTATTTCTAATTAATTAATACCAGGTGTCTATCTAGATTAATTAATTATTATTAATCAATTAATTATGTCTTCTATTTAATCAATAAATCATCATTTATTTGATTAAAATTCTCTCATAACATAAATCATACTAACTATTCCTCTAAAAAGCTTCTATAAGCTTGCACATCTATTTATTAATCACTTGGTTAATTAATAAACCCCTCAATCTCCATGAGTCACTAGAGGACAAATTAAACTCTCCTAAAGCAAACTCAACCTCTTCTAAACCATGCTTATCCATAACTAACCTAGCTTTTCTATTATCCCATATGGAATAGGATGCTACTTGTTTCTTCAAACCATTGGGTTATAAAAGGAACCCTCCAACCTTTCTACTTACATCTAAATGAGCATAGAGCCTATACTATTACCATTTTATAATCTTAGAGCATTCTTCCATTAGAGGAGCTAACTATCTTCATTTCTTTCATTCATCCATCCAAGTTTTGAATTCATATGGAGTTATGTCAAATGGTTCTTGTAGCCATGGATTTTCAAGACTCCATTCTTGAAAATGTTGGGATTCAAGCATACAATAAACCCTTTTGATTGCTAAGGATATAAATAGGTTCATTTCATTAGCATTACATTATAGATATAGGTTAATTTTTTTAGCATGTTAGTTTGAATCTTCATTTCATGTTCTAATGAAAATATGTTAATAGATTAGCTTTGCTTAAGCTCTAAGCATGATGGTATATTGATCTAGTTAGAATTTTATTGAAGCTATTAGGTGTTAGCTTTGATTTCCTTTGTATTTTACAGACGATATACCATCGTATAGGTAGGTCCACACCACCTTCTTCTACTCCCGAGACATCTAGCTCCATGTCTACTTCGTCCCCACGTCACCTTCTTCTATCAATCATCATCAAACATCTTCTCAATATTTCACACTAGTTTGGCCCTTTTTCGTCAATCAAACCCTTGTGGTCAATCGAAACCCATACCGATTGATTTCTTTCAGAATGAAGGAGTGATCATGGCCTTTATAGGGGCACACAAAGATATCCCTCTAACAAATTATGAGCAAGTATTCTCTTTAGAATTTGATGTGTCGTATGATTGCAGGAAGAAGTTCACTTAGTAAAATTATGGTATAGCACGTGCGTTCGAAGGGTATTAAATAATACCCTTAATTCTAGTTTCTACCTCTAATTACTCAATTGTTAATACCCCCTCCTGTTATATTATTAGAATGAAAATACCCCCTATTTTTTCCATGTACCTTACTTACCCATTTTTCGATTACAATTTTATTTACCCCTTTTTATTTCTACCCTAATATATTAGACAAAAAATATATTATATTTTTCACTCAATGTTTTTTAATATGCATTTCCTCTCGAAAGATAATTTGAAGCCATTGAAGACCTATTACAGATCACCTTATATATGTTAAGCTTTAATCATTTATCAATAGTTGTTCAAATAATTAAGATGGTGAAATAATATCACTTGTGTTGAAAAGCATACTCAATCCTAGTTTTCTACCATCTTATTATTCTTGGTTAAGAATCTAGATTTCTTTATTAATAAAGAGAGTATAATTTAATTTATGACCACACTACTTTTTCAATTTTAAGGTATTTAATTTTAAAAACTAGGGTTCAAATGTTTTAGTTTTATATTAAAATCAAACCTCCCTTTCCTTTGGCTCACCTCTCTAACCTACCCCCAATACCTGATTCAAAACATTAATAAATTAAACCCTTTCACCCCCTCATGTCTACCGGTATATTGACTTTAATTTTATTAATTTTAATTACCTCAATATGAACCCACGTGCTAGGATATTGCCTTGCTAATGAACCCCGTGGCGTATTGTGAGGAAAATGTTGATTCCTTTTATCAAGAAATGGAGGAAGAGCCTCAGATCATAACTTGATCCTCCTCCTATTCTTCCATCTTCACATTCTTCATTACATGATGAAACTCCGGGTCTTGCATTGATCCATGGCCTATCTTCATCACCCAATAATTCTTTGTTTATCACAATTCCTCGATCACAATCTCTTATAGGGTCAATGCCAAGTAGCCCTTCATCTACATCTAGGTGTGGATCACCTTCTAGTATCCCTCCCTCTGCTATTTGTGGGAAATTTTTGAGTAGTCCACTATCTTCTATTATTGAGGCACCTCTATCTAGTCCCTTTTCTTCTATGTATGGGTCACCCTCGGGTAGTCCATCATATTCTATTCTTGGGCCACATCCTAGTAGCCCATCATCTTCCACCTATGGGTTATGACCTAGAATTCCTTATCCTTCTATTCAGGGCCGTATCCTTGTATCCCTTCATCTTTTTCTATGGATCACCTCCCGATATCCCATCTTCTTCAGTTCTTGGACCATATCCTTTTCATCCATTACATTATTCTTCTACCAAATATGTGGCAAGCCCACCGTCATTTCTCACATCATTTCTAAATGTCCACATTCATCTCCAATTTCTCAGGATTAGACAAGTCACGCATTAGCTTATAAGAAACCTAGATAAGTTCTTTATCAAGTTAATATCAAAATGTTGAAGAACTCTAAAGATTCCAACAAATCAAAAGATCATAAAATCCAAAATCAAATGCGATTTTGAAATGCATATCAATGCACCCATCAAGTATGACACAAAGTGTAAAAATATATGGATAGGGAACTCAAGCTTCCACATATGAAACCCATGTTTCAAAATAAATCACAATCATTTGTTGAGTCTGAGCTCACCACAATCATCGATATTGGGGCTATTATTACACTTGATAAGAAAACACGCTTAGTCTCTCTTATCAAAGAAATCATGAATACCGTTGTTGGATCTTATCATGCAAAGTGACATGTTTCATTCCGATAACCATAAAAAAATCAATAAAATTTAATAAAAAAGACAAAACATTAAAACATTACAAAAACAAAATCAAAGGTACAAAGATCAAACATTGCAATCGTGTATTATGTATAGATGGATGTTCTTTCTTTCCTTTCTTTCATATTCCTATGCAATTCATCCACTATTTTCATCCCTTTGATGTTATTGTTGTTATCCTATTCACACGCATTTTATTACACTTATCTCTATGGTATCTGTTTGACTTTGATCTTTCATCACATTGGTAATTTAAAGAACGACTGACCTCTTACAGATCCTATCAAAATTCACATTTAATAAACTTATTGTGAAGAAATTTTGGATATATTTTTTGACACTAGTCAATTTCATCATCGCAATCACTTTCATATCCTTCCATCAAACCATCAATGGTTCTTAACCCCTTGTTAAACTAGAGATCTGAAATAAGTTATCGAAAGAAAAATAAGCAAAATCAATCAATCAAAAGAAAAATCTAAAAGACAAAGTAAATTTATATATAACTCTCTCTTGGTTTATTTCTAATAATCCCTACCACAGATATGGATACATGAATGGAAGTGGAGAAATGTTGTGATTAGAATGAAATGCATCTTCATTGGGGCTATGGATTCCTAGATTGCGCAGCGGAGCAATGTATGACTCTCCTTTAACAATCCATTCATAAATCACCTTTAAAACTAAATCATTCCTAGACATTGGCTAATGTCTTCACTTAATGTCTATGTACTCTTTCCTTCAAGAGGTAATTCATTTACACATGCAAACATGAGATCTTGATGAGTAAACAGGATTACTATGTTACCAAGTCTTTCTTTTTGGACCTTGTTCAATCTCTTTCTTTAGCACATGTTTGTCTCATGATTTGTGCCTTTGGATAATCAATTTTTTATCAACTACCTTCTAAATATTTTCATAGAATCCTCTTTTCTTCAAAATAATTTAGAACATCCATGTGTATCAGATGTCCTCTTTTCCATGTTTTCAAACAATTTTGTCCCCTTTTAATAAGACAATTTTCTACTTCCTTTCTCTCACGTGTTTATTTTCTAGCTTACACTGGGGACATCCTTGCTCCCTCATGATTGAACCTATTTTGTATTAGCCTCGATCCCTCTTTAGCATGTGAAGATTTTTCCTTTAAATACTTCCACCTAATCGCTAGGTCATTTTCACATCTTCCCTTTCTTGCGCATACGCGTGGTATTCTACCATTGTACATCCCATCTATCACTGGGAAATGCACACTTCTTTGTCTTTCTATACATAGTTTCATAAAACTTTCAAAATAAAAAAATTAAAATATGTTTTCTTAAAATAAAAAACAACAAAAATCATCCTACAAAATGTCTCTCTTTAGTTCTCGCTTGTTCTTATGCACGACATGGATCATATTGATCTACCTCTATTAACAAAGATGGTTTGCTTACTATGTATGTACTACGGGGCACAATGAGTTTCTTGACATCTTTGTTTCATAATGCACGATTTATTTTTATGGGACCCAAGTGTCTTTTGTTATTCCCCTTGCATATATTCTTCCTTGGGGCATCGCTTTTAGCCCTTATCGTAAATTCACAAAGGTTAGAATCAAATGTTGATAACAAAAACATTGCATTATGTTTCTCTGTTAAGTTATCTTATTTACTTTCTTGTATTACATTACATTATGTATGTTGTAGGGATTTATGAATCTTTTACTTTCTCGTGTTGCACTACATTTTGTATGTTGCATGGATTTGGTGTTTTCAACAAGGACAATTATTTTATTGTGACTTTTCATGTCGTTTTACACTTTTTTCATATCCATATATTTTTAATAAGGACTGATGATCTCGATCACTAGAAATATGATGAAACAAAAGTTGTTTTACTACACTAGATGAAAGTTGATTCTTTTTCTCCATCTTCATTTTCTTCTATATCATTCTCCTATCAAAGCATTATTCTTCTCATTCAATTTGGGAATCCCGCCCATCCCCATTCCTCTTTCCATTTCTTCCATCTTTTTGATGATTGATCAACCTCTTTCATCTCCTATCGACACTCAAGGGAGCATCTCTCACTTCCACTAATTTTTCTTCTACCTCTTCAAAATTTTACCGATCTAGTATCTTTAAAGTGGCATCACTTACGCCACCCCAAAGAGGGAAAATTTAGACACCTATAAATTAGCTCGAGTAATTTAAATACTTAAATTGTGCTAATTATACCCTTTTCCCACAAATTGACGACATATCGCCAATATCACACATTTTCTCTGTTATCGTCATTAATTAATTACATTACATTAGTTAATTAACTCTCATATCTAACAACGATGCTAATTAAAGACTTTCCATTAATCAAAGTGTCGCTTTTATCTAGATTAATTAATTAATTATAATTAATTAAGCTCTCCTTTCTATCTAGATTCATTAATTATTTCAAATTAATTAATACCCCTTTCTATCGAGATTAATTAATTAATTATTTTTCTCTTCTATTTAATCAATAAATAATTATTTATTTGATTAAAATCCTCTCATAACATAAATCATACTAACTATTCATCTAAAAATCTACTATAAGCTTGCACACCTATTAATTAATCACTTTGGTTAATTAATAAACCCCCTCAATCCCCATGAGTCACTAGAGGACAAATTAAACTCTCCTAAAGCAAACTCAACCTCTTCTAAACCATTCTTATCCATAACTAACCTATCTTTTCTATTATGCCATATGGAATAGGATGCAAAGCTTCTTCAAACCATTACGTTATAAAAGGAACCCTCTTCTAACCTTTCTACTTACACCTAAATGAGCATAGACCATATACTATAGCCATTTTATCATCTTAGAGAATTCTTCCATTAGAGGAGATATCTGTCTTCATTTCTTTCATTCATCCATCCAAGTTTTGAAGTCATATAGAGATATGTCAAATGGTCCTATATCCATGAATTGAAAAGAATCCATTCTTGAAAACATTTGGATTCAAGCATACAATCAACCCTTTTGATTGGTAAGGATCTAAATAGGTTCATTACATTAGCAATCAATTAGAGATGGAGGTTAATTTATTTATCATGTTAGTTTGAATATTTATTTCATGTTCTAATGCAAATATGTTAATAGATTAGCTTTGCTTAAGCTCTAAACATGATGGTATATTGATCTAGTTAGCATTGTATTGAAGCTATTAGGTGTTAGATTTGATTTCCTTTGCATTGTTAACTAATTCATATACACACACCACACCCACAATTTGAATCAATGGAAAGATTGCCTCCATGTAAATATGTCTATTTTTAGATTAATAAAGGAAAATGATAAAACATAAAATGAATATAATCTTTCAAAACTCGATCAAATAAAACATTTAGATTAAACTCAAAAAATTCCGACCTAGTTGAGATACTTTTTCAATTTTATAATATCATCTAGAAGGGATTACAAAATTCATGTTGACAAAGATATACAAGAGTGAATTCATTCTAATAACAACATTTCTATAGAGAACATAAATGTTTTATTTAACTTTGGATTCTTAAGGTCCTTTCTTTGATTGATATATGATCCTTATAGATTAACATAATAATTTTCAAAGAAGGAATTCCAATCATTTTCATTTATTGTGAAAAAGGAATTGATAGTAATGCAAAGTAATATTTAACACATTAATACCTTGATGAAATAGGATTTTTAATTTGTACCCTGCATTGTATTTGTATGGATAGTAAGAATTAGTACTATTCAAACTTATAGAAATATATGAAAATTTGTAATGAATATTAATATATAAAAATTATAAAATTATTTGAAGACAATAAGTCATCGATCTCATGGATATGTTGTGAATTGGTAACTCGCTAGACATTGACACCCTAGAATATTCCTAGTTTTCTAAGGGATTAATCTAGTATTATGTACATAGGGTGTTTATGTATACTATCTATAAATATTAGTTATTAAAAACATTTAGGAACTTTCAATATAAAATGTTTAACCCTAAACGATGGCTTGTGCTCATGATTTGAAAAACCTTAACAAGTGGCTCACAACTAGTATAAGGAAATAATAGCAATAATGGTTTTATGCTCCATAATCTTAGAGGAAGGAATAGAGAATGAATGGGTGGTTGTGAATATGTTCATATAGCCAATGGATTTGGTCTCTCTGCAACCTTGGAAGCATCCGGGTAGGGAGATGGTGATTGTGTGGTGGAGGTAGTTCCCCTAACAACTATAGGAATTTGTAGGGATAAATAGGAAGAATGGAGACATTTTTCTGTCTCCAATGACTGCGACTAGTGGGGAACATAGAATTTTCTCTTCTTTTGTCTCTACATTATTTTCTACCGATGTTGGGTTACACTTTCCACTGCGGATTTAGGTTTGGTTTGATCTAGGCATATTTTTACCTCTAGCTACTTCAAAACACATTCGAGTACTCTTGAGATTTGGAGAAAATCATTTAGGAGGCATTTGAAAGGCCCCGATTTTGTCCCCATGACCTCTTGCTCTTGCACCCCATGTGTGAGCTTTGGAGAAGAAGTGTAAAAATATGAATCCTACTTGCACGAGCACACACTAATCTGCAAGTTTAGTGTATGGTGGCCTACTTTATCGGACATACATATGTGGAATTCAAACTATTGGGTACCTTTTCTTATAGGCCTGGTTGAAATTTACCCTTGTGCTAAAGGAATTTTCATTGTTGTTTTCTTTCAACTCAAGGATATGAATTCTATCCTTGGTTCCCATCTTTCAACCCTCTTATTGAATATTTCTCAACCAAACCAATTTGGATTAGATTGCCTCATTTGGCCCTCCTATTTTTGCAGCCAAATTTACTTGTTTCCATAGAAATGCTTTGGGTAATATCATAAATATTGACACTGACACTACTTGTTATATCCATATAAGCTATGATTGAGATCCTTATCGAATTAGATACTTCTAAGGAATTTCTCATTAATATTGACACAGAAAGTAATGAAATAATTTTTATTCAACCCCTTGATTATGAAGGGTTTCCCTTTAGATGTAGAAGGTTTTTTTCTTTGGGACATATTGCTAATAACTATAATCTTGAGAGGTGTAAGCATATGAGATCAACTTGGTGGAAATATGTACTCCCATGTCATACTTGATGAGGCCATAAATTGGCCATAAATTACCATTATTTTGTCCTTCCAAGTTACCTTTGAAATTGAATTTAAATGGTATCTAGAACTTATAGTTTTCTTAAGATAGAATATAGGATATATATCTTGTTCATTCTTTAGAAATCTTTTGTTATCTATTTTGTTGACTAATCCTATTGATTATTTGGGAAAAGATGCAATGTCTTATGTATGCAGGCCATAAAGGAAAGATAATGCTAGTATTGAGAAAAATGGAATTGATCATGGATGGTATATCTAAACTCAAATCTAATTTCATATTCAGATTTCTCTCAAAAAATTATGCAAGTTAAAACAAAGAATCATCTCAATCTGAGATCGTATGCAAAAGTTATAGTTGTTTTAAGTTCACTCTAGAACTCGTAGTCTTAGTTCCGAATTCATAGGCTTAGTTCCATAATTCACGAGTTAGTTCCGAATTTGCAGCTTAGTTAGGAACTAAGTAGATTTTGATTGATTTTGAGGAATTGTGAAAGATCAGAGAATCCAATGGAAAATATGAGAGAGGTTTTTGTTCATAGAAATGTGATTAACAAAAAAATCATTCAGATTTTCTACAGGTATTACCAATAAAGAGAGATCTAACTTTTAGTGAGCTATAGGTGAGGAAAAATGTATGAAGATGGCGTGAAAAGTTCCATAAAAAGAAACAGAAAAGTAAAAAAAAAATGAGAGAGGTTTTTGTTTATAGCGATGTGTTTAACAAAAAATTTATTCAAATTTTGTCCAAGTTTTGCCAATGAAGAGAAATCTAACTTTTAGTGAGCTGCAGTCTAAGGAAAAGTGTATCAGACGAGCACTAAAAGTTCCATAAATAGAAACAGAAAAATCAAATAGAAAATCTGAGAGAGGTTTTTGTTCATAACAATGTGTTTAACAAAAATTTCATTCAAATTTGTAACAGGTTTTACCAATGAAGATAAATCTAACTTTTAGTGAACTACAGTCCAAGGAAAAAGCGTATCAGACAAGCGTCAAAATTTCCATAGTCAAAAACAACAAAGTCAAATAGAAAATCTAAGAAAGGTATTTGGTCAAAATCATATTTTGAGGAAAATCCTCCTTCCAATAATGTAAAAGAATAAAATCATTATGATTCTTGTTACCGAAAAACAAGGAGAAGATTTGGGAACAAATCTTCCTAAAAGAAGTACAATAAGACTTTGACTCCAATAATATGTCTCTCTCCATATTTTGTGGAGATGGAGATCTTAGTTGTTAGGATTATAATAAAGATAAGATCAGATTGTATCTCCCAAAATAAGGAGTTGGTTGGATGCATAAATTATAAATGCAACCTTCCACACTTAGATATGTAATTTCTTTCTCCCAAGAAATAAAGATCTGTTCTTTCTTTCCAATCTTTTAAAGTAAAGTTATTCTGCAAGTTCTGAATTAAAAGTATGAATTAAGTCCTCTTCCAAGGAATGAGCTAGCCACTCATTCCAAGGAAGATGGATCAATGTGTTAATTTTTGTTTCTTTATTTCTGCAGTTTTTTTCTTTTGTTGTAAACTTCTAATTTCATGTTATGTGATCCTTCTTCAGTACAATTTTTGTTGTGAACCTGTAGGTGTCTTTTTATCTTTCAGTTATTTTTAATTCAAAAATTTCATTTATGCAAGTTTCATTTCTTTCATGCAACCTTTATTTATGCAAGTGTGATTTCCTTTATGCAAGTGTGCCTTTATATTCCTACAAGTGTGATTTCCTTTATGCAAGTGTGTTTACATTTCTGCAAGTGTGCCTTTAAATTTCTGCATGTGTGATTTATTTTATGCAAGTTTGGTTTGTGTTTAAAGGATTTATTTTCCAAGATCTTCTTCTCTTAATGCATACAACCTTTAGACACCAACCTGGATTGACATTATTAATGGTGAGGATTGACGACCCTCATCATTTTGGTGTCATTTTCGGGGACACGGTGTTATTAGGAGATTCAGAGTTCTCTAAAAGAATATTCTAGTGACAGTAGAATACATTTTAGAAAATTTTGTGATAGGAAGCATTTGGTAAGTAGTTTCTTTAGACTTTTATTTCCTGCAAGTAGATTAAAATTTCATTTCTGCAATTAGGAATATTAGATTGTAAATATTTATCTCCCCACAAACTAACTCTGTGTATAAGAAAATGACTGTGATGTTTGATCAAGAAGGTACAATGGTATGAACAAAGAATTCAAATCTGGAAATGGTAGAATATGATATTGAATTTGGAATTAGATCCAGTTGATGAAATATCATATGTCATTCTTGATAACCACCACCATTTCCCCTTGTATAAACTAATAACTCAGTGATCTTATGACACATAACCTTAATAAAAAACTAGCTTATGCAGTTTGTAATAATGAAGTGGTAGCATTTCTAGTTAACTCCATCCATATTCAAATATTTCATTAGAGCCAAAATAAAAATCACTCATAATAAATCCACCCATCCAAATTAGTTTTCATCCCATAATAAAATTCAATCCTGAACCATATCCATTAGAAAAATTTGTTTTCATGTCTTTCAATTTCTTCATTTTTGTATATGCTTGTATAACATTAAAAAACAATTATGGTGAATATTAAGGAAATAAATTTTTACGTACTAACATCTGAGGATTAGATCTATAGGAATTTCTAGAGTTGTTCTTGATACAAACATGTAGATTTTGAAGCGCCAACAGTATAAACCAAGGAGCATGCAGATTTTGGAGGGACACACAGATACCTTCACTCTCTCTTTAACAACTATCCATCTCTTAAGATCACTAGTCCGGGCTTTGAAGATTACTATGGTGATTCTGATAATTCACAATTCAAGATGGGCTTTGAAGACCTAGAAATTGTCTACACAATTTTTGGAAATCTTCTTAGAGTTACCAAGTATGTAAAAGGTTTTTATGAGATCTCAGACATTGCTTCCTATTTTACATAAGTTATACTTTGATGAATATAGTCTGATGATGGATCAAATTTTTCTCTAATTTTTCTCATGTTATCATTTCAGCAAAAAAAAGAAGAAAAATAATAAAAAAGTTTTGATCGAGAATACTAGCTTTGTTGGCCAATTAAAAAAATTAAAAACTTTGATTGGAAAACCACCTTATTTGGATAATCAAAGGCAAAAAAATCAAAAAAATATTGATTGGAAAACCAGCTTGCTCGCCAATCAAAGGCAAAAAAAAACTTTGATTGGAAAACCAACTTGCTGATCAATTAAAGACAAAAAAGGGTAGCTCTTCTTCAAAAGAAATCAACTGTTACCTGGTGGTTTCTTTCTCGACACTATTTGACCATGTTAACAATAGGATGACAAGGAAAACTAGAGGTATGATCAAGTTATTTTGTTCTACTATTTTATTTTTAAGCTTTATTGTAAGTTTTTTTATTACAGCTAGATCCACTTTTAAAATCTCCAAGGAAGACAAGATAAAATTCATATCTCCCCTACTTATATAAAAAATATGTGCACCTCTTTGCAATCAAAATTTTAGAGTCTAATTTATGGGCAACCATGAATAAACAACATGCATGAGGACATGCATGAGCTTAAGTGCGGGAGAGAAGGAGAAGCACGAGGTATGCATTTTGATTTTAGATATGAGACACAACAGAAGGAGATCCATACAAGAACCTGTTGTACAAGAAAGGAAATCAAAAATAGCAGAAGGATCTCCACACAAGAACTTGTTGTACAAGAAAGGAAATCAAAAGCAGCAGAAGGATCTCCACACAAGAACTTGCTGCAAAAGAAAGAAAATAAAAAACAATAGAAGGAGATCCACATAAGAACTGTTGTACAAGAAAGAAAATAAAAAACAATGAAGGAGATCCACACAAGAATCCGTTGTATAAGAAAGAAAATAAAAACAACAGAAGAAGATCCACACAATAACTTGTTATACAAGAAAGAAAATTAAAAATAGTAGAAAGATATCCAGAAGAATCTATCTTTGAACTATATATGGAATGCATACATGCATAATCTCAATGTGGAGAAGACTCTAAGAAGAGGAGATAATAATATAATGCATGAGGACATGCATAAGATTAAGTGTGGGACAATGATGAGGCCATAAATTACCATTATTTTGTCCTTCCAAGTTACCTTTGAAAGTGAATTTAAATGTAATCTAGGAACTTATAGTTTTTTTAAATGTAATAGGATTAGTCAAAACAACAAAGTCAAATGGAAAATCTGAAAAAAAGTATTTGGTCAAAATCATATTTTGAGGAAAATCTCCCTTCCAATAATGTAGAGGAATAAAATCATTATGATTCTTGTTACCGAAAAGCAAGGGGAAGATTTGGAAAAAAATCTTCCTAAAATAAGTAAGATAATACTGGACTCCAATATATATCCCTCTCCATTTTTTTGGAGATGGAGATCTTAGTTGTTAGGATTATAATAAAGATAAGATCTGTTAGAATAGGTATTTACCTTAGCTCATGTTCACCTATATACTTTATTTACATTTATTGTATTTATTCTCACCCATTTATGTGTGTGGATATTTCTTTTATCTTATTTAGATATTAGGAGATATTATCTAGTTGTTAGGTATAGGTCTTTCTTTGATCCATGGTATTGACTCATTTCTTCCTTGATCTATGGTACTAACTAGATCCTTGATGTCTAGTTCTCTCCTAAATCTATGGTCTTGACTAGTTCTTTGATGACTAGTTATTTCCTTGATTTATGGCTTGATTTACGACCTTGACTGGTTCTTGGATAGTTATTCCTTGCCTATTTAAGCAAGACCCATTATCAATGTATGCATTGAGTTCCATAATAATGTATGATATTATTGCTCATTTGTTTACAAAGGTTTATGTAAAGTTATTCGGTGAATTGCTTTCATCTTATTGATCGTGATGTTTGATTAGCATCTTGTGTTCTTGGCTTGGCACGATTTGGTTATTGTTCCTTTCATGGTATCAAAGCAGAGATTGTTGTTGACATCCGTCTGTAAGTTTTATTTTACAAATAAATTCATTGTATATTCATATATTTAGGATTTGGTCATATGTTGTTGCTGCATGCATTTTTATGGAAAATAGAGGTTTCCATTGGATCCGGAAGGCATGAAAACCCTAAGATCAACTGTAAACTCGACCATTTCTTTTTTGGGTCTATTGGATTTCACGAGATCTACACGGGAAATTTCTATTTGCGGTATCCTTAGCCATTGGTCATATGGTATGGTCATATGAGGGCTTAAAGCTTATGATTCTTACTAGTAGGTGCTTAACTTCAGCCCCCTTTAATTTTATTTGTGTGGTGAAAGTAAAAACAATTTATTTTGTTTCAGTGGCAACTAAAATAAATAACAAAGCAAAATATTGAAAAGGCCGTATCTTTTGATCGGTAACTCGGTTTTGAGTGCCATTTTTTACAAAAGTGCTTGTTTTTTTGTGCTCTTTCCATTGGAGTTATTTATTTTGTGACTTACACTATAATTATAAAGTGTCAAATATGGAGGAGTGTTGTAATCAATTGTGGACACAATTTCGGCTGAGCCCGATGTCCTAATTTTTTTGGGAGTTGCAGTTTGTACCTATCATGGATTCTGAGAATGATATGCTTTTATCTGAAGTATGTGGACTTCAAGAGGATATTGTAAGATTTGTGGAAGAAAATAGATCACTTAAGAAGCGAAATTCTCTTCTACAATCACTCATTCACGATAAGGATACAATAATACACTTCCTGCAGAAAAAACTTGCTAGCCTACAACATCACCATCATATTGTGGACAACCATATCCATGATCCTAGTCCACTTGCAGCTGTTGCTCTTGTACCCACTGACATTTTTCTACCGGTCTTTACGCCTAAACCTTCTTTTGATGCTTCTAAACCTGTGAGGCTTATTACTACATGCTCTTCCACATTTGTGCCTATTACAATACCACATGTTGTGTATCCTACTTCTACTCAGCTACATGGATTTTTTAAGAAGCATACCACTGCATTCAGTTCTCGCATGCTCCATTCTATGGGTCTCACTATCGAGTCATTGGCAGACATTCACAGGGTATTGTTTCCTTGATTCCACATGTTAAGTGGAATTCTCGTCGTGACATTGGTTTTCGAGCAGATACTTCATTGGGATCACACATTGACAGAGCTCATTTTTTTGTTCACTCGACTCTTTTTAAGGATCATGAGCAACACATGAGTTCTGCACCTTCACTCAGGCTTAAGAAACCTAAGATTTTAGCTATCGGATATGATCAACCTAATACACATTTTGATGTTCTTTTGCATTCACCCATTGTGCATTTTACACCAAGTCATATGCAGACATCTTCTTCATCCATCCGTGTTGATTTGGGGTGGATATCGATTACTCGTGATGGCGACATAGGAATTCATTGAGAGGACTCTACAGACATGGCTCCTCAACCATTCAGCCTTTTGATCCACTTTATATACCTTGTGCATTGTGATGCTTCTTGTTTTGAGCATTTTTCTTTAGCAGGTGTAGTGTATCTCTCTTGTTTGTTGAGAGATTTTGTATACGTATTTTGACACTTTTGGCATGTCGACAGTATCTCTTATGGGGGATCTATTCTAGTGCATTCTAGTGTTAGTTTGTCAGTGTTTGAGTAGTTGTTTTGACAACTCATACAGATTTGTAGTGTCACTCCACCCATTCAGTAGTATGAGAGGGTGTGGTGTTGATCAAGCTTCTTCAGGTTTCGTGTCCTTACTTTTTTACCTTGGCTTTTCCGGGATCATGACACACTGTATTTTGTGTCCTTACCTTGTTGCTTTGGTTATTATTCTTGGATCGTGGCACACCTATTTGTAGTAGTTGATCGAATTGTGTTTGGTATTTTTTTACACTTTCGACATTACTCCATTTATAGTCTCCTTGTATGGAGTTATTCTAGTGAAACCCAATGTCAATTGTTTTTAGTTTTGTGATCGAGCGGTGGATTCAGACCATAGTGCACATCAAACTTCTCAACATTGTATGAGTTTTTGAGTGAGCTTCTTGGGATGCCTTAGAGTGGGTTTTTACTCTCTTTACTTTGTTGTTACTGGTTTTGGGTACCTTGCGGTGTCCCTTTTTCCTAGTTATTGTACATGAGTACCTCATTAGGCCTAGTTACTGGGACTCATACTGTGGACATGCCACTTCTATTTTGGCTCCTAGCTTCACTTAAGGGGGGTGTTAGAGTAGGTATTTACCTTAGCTCATATTCACCTAGGTACTTTATTTACCTTTATTGTATTTATCCTCACCCACTTATGTGTGTGGATATTTCTTTTATCTTATTTAGATATTAGGAGATATTATCTAGTTGTTAGGTATAGTTCTTTATTTGATCCATGGTATTGACTAGTTCTTTCCTTGATCTATGGTATTGACTAGATCCTTGATGTCTAGTTATCTCCTAAATCTATGGACTTAACTAGTTCTTTGATGACTAGTTATTTCCTTGATTTATGGATTGATCTACGACTTGATTGGTTCTTAGATTGTTATTTCTTTCCTATTTAAGAAAAACCCATTCTCAATGTATTGCATTGAGTTCCATAATAATATATGATATTGCTTTGCTCATTTGTTTGCAAAGATTTATGTAAAGTTATTCTAGCAAATTACTTTCATCTTATTGATCTTGATGTTTGATTAGCATCTGTGTTCTTGGCTTGACACGATCGGTTATCATTCCTTTAAAAATTCATGGTATCGTGAGCAAGAGATTATTGTTGACATCCGTCTCTAAGTTTTATGTATCGTGAGCAAGAAATTGTTGTTGACATCCGTCGCACGTTTTATTTTGCAAATAAATTCATTGTATCGAAAGCAGGATATTGTTGTTGACATCCATCTGTAAGTTTTATTTTATAAATAAATTCATGTTATATTCATATAGGATCAACACCACACCCTCCCATACTGCTGAATGGGTGGAGTGACACTACAAATCTGTATGAGTTGTCAAAACAACTACTCAAACACTAAAAACTAACACTGGGCTCCACCAGAATAGCTCCCCCACAAGAGAGATTGTCAACATGCCAAAAGTGTCGAAAATACAGATACAAAATCTCTCAACAAACAAGAGAGATACACTACACCTGCTAAAGAAAAATGCTCAAAACAAGAAGCATCACAATGCATAAGGTATAGAAAGTGGAGCAAGAGGTCGAATGGAGCTGGGTATACCACTAATCGAGATGGAGCTACATAGATTTTTTAAGAAGCATACCACTACATTCAGTTCTTGCATGCTCCGTTCTATGGGTCTCACTAATGAGTCATTTGGCAGACATTCACAGTGGTATTATTTCCTTGATTCCACATGTTAAGTGAAATTCTCATCGTGACATTGGTTTTGAGCAGATACTTCATTGGGATCACACATTGACAGAGCTCATTTTTTTTTTCACTCGACTCTTTCTGAGGATCATGAGCAACACATGAGTCTCGCACCTTCACTTAGGCTTAAGAAACCCGAGATTTCAGCTGTCGGACATGATCAACCCGATACACATTCGATGTTTTTTTACATTCATCCATTATGTATTTTACACCAAGTCATATGCAGCATCTTCTTCATCCATCCGTGTTGATTTGGGGTGGATATCTCGATCACACATGGCAATGACATAGGAATTCATTAAGAGGACTCTACAAGCATGGCTCCTCCACCATTCGGCCTCTTGTTCCACTTTCTATACCTTATGCATTGTGATGCTTCTTTTTTTGAGCATTTTTTTTATTTAGCGGGTGTAGTGTATCTCTCTTGTTTGTTGAGAGATTTTGATATCGTATTTTTGACACTTTTTCATGTTGTGATGTATCTCTTATGGAAGATTTATTCGGTGCATTCTAGTGTTAGTTTGTCAGTGTTTGAGTAGTTATTTTGACAACTCATGCAAATTTGTACGATCGCTCCACCCATTCAGTAGTATGGGAGGGTGTGGTGTTGATCCTGCTTCTTCGGGTTTCGTGTCCTTGCCTTGTTACCTTGGCTTTTCTTGGATCGTGACACTCTGGAGTTTATGTCCTTGCCTTGTTGCTTTGGTTTTTGTTCTTGGATCGTGGCACACCTATTTGCAGCAGTTGATTGAATTATGTTTGGTGTTTATTTTACACTTTTGACATCACTCCATTGACATTCTCCTTGTATGGAGCTATTCTGGGTGAAACCTTGTGTCTAGTTGTTTTTGAGTTTTGTGATCGAGCAGTGGATTTAGACCACAGTGCACACCAAACTTCTTCAGCATTATATGATTTTTTGAGCTGAGCTTCTTGGGATGCCTTGGAGCGGGTCTTTACTCTCTTTACTTTGTTGTTACTGGTTTTGGGTACCTTGCGGTGTCCCTTTTTCCCAGTTATTGTACATGAGTACCTCATCAGGCCTAGTTGCCGGGACTCATACTGTGGACATGCCACTTCTATTTTGGCCCTAGCTTCACTTGAGGGGGTGTTAGAGTAGGTATTTACCTTAGCTCATGTTCACCTAGGTAATTTATTTACCTTTATTGTATTTATCCTCACCCACTTATGTGTGTGGATATTTCTTTTATCTTATTTAGATATTAGGAGATATTATCTAATTGTTAGGTATAGTTCTTTCCTTGATCTATGGTATTGACTAGATCCTTGATGTTTAGTTCTCTCCTAAATCTATGGTCTTGAATAGTTCTTTGATGACTAGTTATTTCCTTGATTTATGGCTTGATCTACGACCTTGACTAGTTCTTAGATTGTTATTCCTTGCCTATTTAAACAAGTCATTCTATTGTAATGTATTTAGCATTATGGATTATGATAGATTTCCATATATGGTATTTTAGCTCTTTTGCTTTGCAAATCTAATGTGGTGTGCTATTATCATCCGAGATCATGGCTTCGAACAATATTATTATCATTCCTTTCATGGTATCGAGCTGAGCGAGTTAAGCGCGCCAGCCCCAGAGTAGTGTGGCGATGGGTGACCTCTTGGGAAATTCCCGGTGTCACTATCTCCTAATGTTGTTGGGCCGATTGGGTGTATACCCGACTCCATTGTGTGGGAGGGTGTTGGCGTAGTAGCTGATTAACATGATGAGATCCCTCTCCACCATAAGTTTGAGCTTTTGGTGTGACGGTAAATCGTTCGTACAAGAAGTACCTAGATCTTCCTTGATTAGTGGCTTGACACTAATCAAGGAAGATCTATGGTATAGGAAAGAACTATACCATAGATCTCTTCCTAAAATAAGTAAGATAAGACTTTGACTCCAATAATATATCTCTCTCCATATTTTGTGGAGATAAAGATCTTAGTTGTTAGGATTATAATAAAGATAAGATAAGATTATATCTCCCAAAATAAGGAGTTGGTTGGACACATAAATTATAAATGTAACCTTCCACACTTAGATATGTAATTCCTTTCTCCCAAGAAATAAAGATTTGTTATTTCTTTCCAATCTTTTAAAGTAAAATTATTCTGCAAGTTTTGAATTAAAAGTATGAATTAAGTCCTCTTTCAAGGAATGAGATGGCTACTCATTTCAAGCAAGATGGATCAATGTATTAATATTTGTTCCTTTATTTCGTAGTTTTTTTCTTTTGTTGTAAACTTTCGATTTCATGATAGTGATCCTTCTTCAAGTATAATTTTTGTTGTGAACCTGCAGGCGTCTTTTTATCTTTCAGTTATTTTTAATTCAACAATTTAATTTATGCAAGTTTCATTTCTTTCATGCAACCTTTATTTATGCAAGTGTGATTTCTTTTATGTAAGTGTGCCTTTATATTCCTGCAAGTGTGATTTCCTTTATGCAAGTGTGTTTACATTTCTACAAGTGTGCCTTTAAATTTTTGCATGTGTGATTTATTTTATGCAAGTTTGGTTTGTGTTTAAAGGAGTTATTTTCCAAGATCTTCTTCTCTTAATGGCGAGGATTGACGTTCCTCATCAATACTATGATTATTGAAAAAGCAGAGAAAGTTTACGTGATTCTAACTCGATTTAGAGGAAGGTATACCTAAAAATCCTATTAGGAATGGACCAATTGAAGAATATAATGATAATAAAAATATAGAAATCATCATACCGATTCACCTTGATGAAAATGTAAATCTAAAGTTTGATGTTGGATGGAATACAAGTGGGTAGAAAGAAGAGAAATTTGTACTGATTTCGTAAGATGCATTTAAGATCCCATGTGAAGGAGTCCAGGGGATAAGATGGTGGTTTGTTTACTTTTTTATTACTTTTATTGTTTGTTTGGTTGTGTTTTTATTTTTTCCTCTTTGTCATTGGTATAGGCAACTCTATTTTTTCCTCATTGATAAATCTTTGTCTCCATTGAAACGTGCTGTAATGTGGTAGGGTCCCCTTAACCCTCTTTTACCATTGATAAAAAAATAACAAGGGGATGAATATTTTAGAATAGATTAGTTAGAGTCCAAATTTATAAAACTTTTTCTTAAACAATTTCTCACTCCTCTTGCTTATTTTTAGTACGTTAAGATCTCTACTTATTAATCGATTCGACACCACATTGTTTAAAGGATGTAGTGGGATATAAATGTTGTGGTAGAAATATCATGTACAGAGGGTTTCTTTGTTGTATTTTATGTTAAATAAAGGTATGATGTGAGATTAAAACCATGGATTAGCATAAAACAATATTTTATTTAGTTTTATTTTTCTAGGGAAGGTTTTTCTCGATCACGATTTCTCACAATTTTAATATTTTATGTTGAGATTGGATTTTTTCGCAACTTGAAATTTTAAAAATATGTTTACCACATATGTTATACATTATTCTTATATTTAGTTTTTCTTTTTATTATTGAACTATATTTTATTTAGTTTTACTTTTTTAGGGAAGGGTTTTCATGTCACTCATAGTTTACGCCAATTTTAATATTTTATGTTGAGATTTGATTTGTTCCTACTTCAAAATTTAAAAATATCTACACCATATATGTTATATATTATTCTTATATTTAGTTTTTTCTTTTCATCATCACTTTATATTTTTACATTTTATATTTATTAAATTCATCATCTTAAATTTTCTAACAAATACATTAATATTATAATATATCACTACTATTAAATATTAATGTCAATTCTATGAAAAATTGATATTATAATGTGCCAATTCTATTAAACATATTTAGTAAATAATAAATATATTAAATGGTATAAAATTTAATTTCTTTATGGAATCATCTACATTACCTAAATTTGCTAAATGGAAATGGGGATAAAAACTTAGTCTAAATACAAAGTGACAAAAAAATGACTATTGATGGAACTTTTATGTAAACACCTTTGAATCTCGAGTAAAGCTACTTAGTAGTCATTAATAATAAAAAACATATCAAATTTTACAATTATTATTCCAAAAGTATTTGTAGCTAAGTAAATACATGATGATAAAGTTTTGAAATCTTTAGATGATGATAAGTGATGCGATGATGATTGAAAGTGAACCACCAAAAGTGACTCAAATAGTAAATAGCGACACACATTGTAGATTCTGCACATTTATTTGATTTATATTTTCTTAATTCATCTCTTATTTCCTATTACATTGATATGATTTAAATTTAAGATAAATAAAACACATAATTATTTGTATAGGGTTCAAACATCAACAATATATGATGATATTGATATAGTTATTACATCATGACATATATATGACTATTATGTCACATGTTTACATGTATTTGTGTAGAAAAAATTAGTGTGGATGAGTTACATAAAGATTTTGTCAAAAATCTTAATTATTGTAGCTGGTTTACATGTTTCACTAGTAAGATCAATTTCTAGCATGGTTTACACGCTTCACTCAACAAGCCCAATTATTTTTATTACACGTAAAAGATGGTTAAGGGGACCCTACTTTGTACAAAATTAGAGACAAATATGTAGCAATCGGGAACATATGAATCAACATTACTAGTGGCACAAAGGAAAAGAATAGCATATCCAAAACCAACAAGACTACCAAAACAACAACACAAAAATCATACACTAAGAGCTCATCCTTGGGATACCTTCCCATGGGATCTTAATTACATATTAAGGGAAGTATTGTTCTTTATTTTTCATGTTCACAACCATCTAGTCATTTTCAGTATTCAGATTTTCATTTTCATTATTATGGATTGTAATCATAAAAATGCTCCTTAGATTTTGGATCCCTGATGAAGCAAGAGGAAAGGAGAAAGTTCCATTTTGGAATCCACCAAATCTGTAAAACTCTCAAGATAATGTTACAATGGATTCTTTTGAATAAGAGGAAGCAATTCCTCATTCACAGATTCTAAATCAACATCTTTCTTAGACTCAAAATTTGAATCACTATCAAATGGGTCATTTACAACTAGGTGGCTAGGATTTGAATTCTTCCACCAAGAGATTATACTTTTAACATGTTTATTACCCATATGGAAATATAAATCTAATAAAACAATAGAAAAATAGGTTCTACACCGAAGGGAAATCCTTTGTAGTCCATATTTTGTGTATAAAATCTATCCTCAACATTGAGTTTAATAGTGGCTAGAAAATCTACAGAAGTATCCATATCAACCAATATTCTAGCATATGTAGTGTGCTCATAATATTCAATCTTTGGATCAATATCCAAAAATTTTCCTAATGTGTTACCTATAGAGGTTAAACAACTCTCCATCCAAAATTGGAGGGGCAAATAAGGCATGTGAATCCAAACTAGTTTAACAAGGAAAGTATCAGATATTAGGATAAATAAAGGGAAACAAAGTTTCATAAGTAGAAAATGGGATTGAAACTCCCAAAATATTCCAAAAATCAAACCTCTATCTAAGGTTTCAAAAAGAAAACTGTGAAAAACCCATGTGAAATAGGATAAATATTAAGCTTACCTTCCATGATGGGGCTCCAATTACTTGACATCCATTCATGAAGAGTGTGCAGACCTAGAAAAAATTGTTGAATCCATATATCAAGCCATTTTTCTCGAAGAAAGCTTCAAATTGCATAACCTCTACTCCAGAAATAATAGAGGGGGTGGAATTTACGTAATCCATAGGCTTAGTTATATGTTTCTTGTCCATTTTAGCCAATTGAAGAAAGATTTTCCCAATGCCTCTAGGGATAGGGGATGAATGTTTTTCCCTATGGCGCTATCAGATGGCTGCTACCATAGGGAAACACAACATGCTTTGTGGAATATTAGAACCGATAGTACCACCGACCTATGTTGTCTTTCGATTATCCTATGAAAATCAAGTTGAATGAGTCTTTGCACGTGATGGTGGACGTCAACCAAAAACCAATCCCTCGATAGTATTAGATCCATTATCGCCACACCACCCACATTATGCCGACACATTCGACGCCTCCATCTCCTTCATCCCTAGGGTTAGGGAATCTCTCGGTTATCAGAAATTTCTCCTTATATTCACAAACCCAATTCTTGTAGATGGTTTATAAATTTTAGATAAAATTACTAATTTATAATGTCATATTTATATTTAGTTACTCTTCCCTCACATATAGGACCATTGGACAAGAAGAGTAAAAATTTCATGCATATTAACGTTTCATTTTATTTTTCCATTGCATACAACATTAGAGGAAGTCATGTGTACATTGTTCAAGTTATAAATTTTTAGTTTATGTTATTTAATAATTTTCTATTAGTATCATTATTGGACTTTAATACGCATTTTTCATGTGGTATATGTTCACTTATACCAATATACATTGTTGAAGGAGAAGGAAATAGAAACATTCATTTTTAGTGCATGCTTTTCCCTCATGATAGGTTTCAATGTTTTGTTAATATTTTAACATGGAATTTTTAATTACTATATTGAAAAGGGGGAAAATGTAAATACCTTATTCTATAGAAAAAGAGGAACAAAATATAAAAGAAAGATTCAATCATAGTCAATAAAAGATGAATCCAACCAAAGAGGAAAAATCACCCTAAATGTTTTTTATCTAGGATAGGTAAATTTGTATTGGTAGCAAAATTACACTCCTATATTTTAAAGATAAATTAATGATATCTTATGTATTGTTCCTACACATTTACATACGCATGTTGTTTCTTCTCGATCTAGATCATGTGCAATTCAATTTAACCCTAGTTTTTACATTTTTATTTAGCTCATTTATGCTAGATACAGTTTACCATATTTTACCTACATAATAATTTAATATCTAAATGCTTGATGTAATCATTTTGATATGATCGTTTATTATTAGGTAAAAGTGGGTTAAGGGGACACAAACCCCATAACCAAATGTTAAAAATGGAGACAAAGATGGAACAATGAGGAACATGTGAATTTTCCTCTACTGAAAACAAAAAGAAACTATAATGAACCGGCCACAAAAAAGACTAAGATGAAACATAAATATTTTATTTTCAAACTCATCCACGAGGATCCTTCCCACAGGATCTTAAGTGAATTTAAAGGGGATCTTTTACCATTTTACCTTTTTTATTTTCCCCATAGTGATCAAACCGAATCATTATTCAAATTTACATTTTTCTTTGAATGAATTAGAATGATGATTTCAAGATTATACTTGTACTCGTGAGTTTGAGTGATGAGAGGAAGGGAATTGGTATCCTAAATAAAAATGTGAGGTGTAGACTCACTTGAAGGAGTAGGGGAAGGAATGGTCTTTGTTATGTCAAAATCATAACACCCCCGATTGTTCACAAGTAAATGGTTGAGGCAATCATCAGTGTGATTCTTCAAACATGGAGTTATCTAAAAGTGTGGGACGTGCAATCGAGATAACCCTACAAAGAAGGTCGAATTCCTATCCTATCCTAGTGTTAACTACTCCAAAGTGTAGAGAGGTTCAAATCTAACCATAATCTAATATTTCCAAGGAGACAAAGATAGAGAAAATGTATGAAAATTAAAACCTAATCTAAGGGAAGGTGATGCACAAAGAAGGAGTGTTGAAAAACTTGCACAATAAACACAACACTACCAAAACCTTGTTTTTAGAAAATAAGGGATAAAATATGTGAAATAATCCTCGCATGAGAATTGAAACAAGAGAAACTAATATGCATAAAATATTATAGATCTCAAATTAAAGTGTAGAATAAAATAACACAACACAAAGAGACAATATTTAACATGGTTCACCCAATTTGGGATATGTCCACTAAGAATCACTTGCTCAGATTTTATTACAAGCCACCACTCTCTTAATAAAATACCCAGATCTGTTTGGATCTATGCTCAACAAACTCTATAGAATTCACACCCGAATTCAAAACACATATGCAATGTTACATAATACCTACCATATGCATAAAACCATATAAATAGATAATTGCTTAAGTAGTTTTTACAAAACCATGAATATTAAAACCATGGGCTAAAAATGTCCCATAAACCTATGGATCAAAATCCCCCATATGAGAAAATCACATTTCCCGGTATATCGGGCACGTTTTAAGGCCAATTTTTTTGGGGGTGTGCCCCTAAACCCCTGTTATCGGGGTTGTCGCCTCGGAACCCTGGCTGGGGCTCGGCCTAGCCCTAAATCCTCGTGAGACAAGCGTGCAAAGTGTACAATACTCTTATTGTACAATCTTCAACACTTTCACACATGAAAATAGGCTCCACAACTTAACAATTGTAATGAAAACAACAACAATACATAATAACATTGCATGCAATGAAATATCATAAAGATGAAATATAACACGAGAGGGTTTGAAGCATCCACATGTCTAATTTTATTAATCTCAAAGTATATACAATACATCACATTTAGGGCCAAAGGCACATATTTTACATTATAATGTTCAATACAGAGGTTTGAAATCTCCACAAATATCTTATAGATAAGAAAGAAGGGAGGGGCATATACAAGTTTTCCAACCTTTTGAAATGAGCCCCTCCTTACAATATATAGGAAGAATGAGAGAAAGGGAGAGAGAAGGAATTCAAAATCTTGCTTCAACCACCCAAAAATGCATTAAAATATCCTACAACAATGATGGGTGTCACTGCAAAACCCATACCTCCATGTAATTTTCCTTGTTGGGGAAGAAAGGAAGCCCATACCTTCATCATTTTGGTAGGTGATAAATATGGAAACATTCCTCTAAAATGGTAGACTGTATTTCCTAAATTTTAAAACTAGTTGTTTTTGTGTAGAGGACACTAAGAGCTTTCCAAAAAGTCATATTTTGTGCAAATATGAGCTCCCAGTCAAAAGTTATGGTCATTTGAAGATGAGGGTGCCAATCGCATTATATACAAGTGGTTGATATGCCTATTTTGATTCCGACCATGCATCACGCCCTTTAAAATCTGAAATTTTAGACTTTTAGAATTGAGCTTCAAGTATTTTGACTTCGGAGGTCACAGTTACTATTCATCCGGGAATTTGGCTCGAGATTTCTAAAATTCGAACCTTTGAAATTTGAATTTCAGACTTGAGTCTGGAGACTCCAAGCACATTTTATGCGTAATCCATTCACTTGGTTAGCTTTGATTAAATATTCTAAAATGCCGAAGTTCAAATTTTGGAATTCATGTTTGAGACCTTTGTGTTATCGAGATTTTGTGAGTTTTGAGATTTCGGGGGTTTGGGTTTCAAGATTTCATGGATTTGGGTTTTGGGGTTATTCATCCATCTGGTCGTCACATATCTCTAAAATCCTGAAAGCCTGAAGTCAAAATTTCAAACTTCAGATTTCAGGATTTTCCCCTTATTGTTTCATGCTTCTTTCCACCAAGTCCCTCTCAACGATCCCACCTTTGAAGTTTGAATTTTAGACTTTGGAGCTTATTCATTTCCCAAACTCCTCTACAATTTCCTTTTCCCGCTTCACTGATTTCTTGGACTGATCTTGAAATGTGAGCTCCCATGATTGAATTGATCATCTTATTTTCTCTGCGCGAGGTCATGTTTGTCAAATTTTTCCTGAGGGATGAAATTGGATAATAATTTGATGATTTTCTAGGACATCTGTTTGTTATATGTTCATGTATCAAGAGCCTTAACATGTCCATTAGACATGGAGTCATTCTATACCGTAAACCGATCTCCGCCTCTTCTTGAATTCAAGTTGCGTAAAACCAACCGCAATCGTTGAACTTGAACCTGCTCTTCTTGCACTCTCAATTATCATAAGATAATCTTAAAGTTAATATTTGTGAGATTAGAACATTGTCTTGACATGGAATTTTAACTGTTCTTGAAATGGACTGTCCTAAAACCTGATTGTAGTTGCTCTACATTCATTTTACCATGAAATTAGCAACTATTCCATACAAGTATGAGCTTCTTCCTATTACAACATTCACCTTTGGAGGCACACTTGAATGCACAACGATACAACCTAAGAGAAA
Source organism: Taxus wallichiana var. yunnanensis (assembly GCA_018340775.1). NCBI lineage: Eukaryota > Viridiplantae > Streptophyta > Pinopsida > Cupressales > Taxaceae > Taxus > Taxus wallichiana. The sequence goes on along the minus strand of CM031241.1, from coordinate 600,988,366 downwards.
CAAAAATTGTGATGAAGGAACTTAGGAAATTGAAACGTAAAATAGAACAAGAAAATGTGCATACGCACTTAGATGAATTAAAAATCCTAAACTAATACGAGGGTGAGAATTTTATTTTTGGTAGCAATGTTTAAGGATGATCCCATTAACTTAATCAAAAGTTCCTCTCCACCCAAAGTAAATATTTGGAAGGCATTGTTGTTCTTACATACTGTGACCATGTAGGGGCCACTCCAAATTACATCAAGCTTAGAATGCCTTCCTGGTTTTTCTTGATCTACATCCAATTTCAGAACAATTCTCCTTCCGGAAGGTTCTTGCCTTTTCCTTATCATCAAATGTCTTCTTAATCATGGTCCGATCCTTTTCCATGGTTTTCACAACACGCCCCCTCCTCTCGCTCAAATTTCATCAATTCCACGGACAACTCCGGCTATTTCATGAGTTTCAATGCAAGCAATTCAAGTGAAATAGGCAACACCACCACTTTCTCATAGACTATCTTGTAAGGGGAATTTCTTGTTGACACATTTTGGTGTGATCCTGTTAGCCCACAGGATTAATTTATCTTGGTATGCCATGTCCTTTAATTCTCATCTAGAGTCCTCCTGATGATTCATAGAAAATTCTTGTTTGTCTACTCTACTTGTCCGTTACCTTGGGGGTAATAATTTGAAGAGGTTCTCAACGAGATCCCGTTCCTAGCAACCCATTTTGTGATCTTAAAACCTAGGAATTCCAATGCATTGTTTGATATGATCCGGTACTCCGAACCTTGTGACTATTCCTTCATATAATTCTAGTATGCTAGACTCATTTTCTTCCTTGAGTTCTATTGCCTAAACCCACTTGGTGAAATAGTATGTTGCTGTTAGAATCCACTTGTGACCTTGGCTCGAATTTAGATTGATGACCCCAATGAAGTCCAATCCCCATTGCATGAATGGTTGGTTAACTCGAAACCGGGTACAATGTAAAAGTTGCTAGTCTTTTCTTGCTGTGAAGAACACCCATTTTTACACTTTTTAATCCAAGTATAGCAGTCATTGAATACTATGGGTAAATAGTATCCGCCTTCATTATTTTGAGAGCTATTACCTATAGAGTAAAATGACCTCCGCATCCGCATTGTGAAAATCCTATAACACCCTTTCAATTTGATTCATTCAAATACACCTCAATAGGACGCCATTGATGTCTTTCTTGAACAAAACACCATCAACAAAAACATATGGAATGGCTTGTAATATAAAGTATCTCTGCTTGGATTTTATCATCTCTGGGGGGAATAAGCATGTGTTGTAGGAAGTGTATCATGTTATGAGTCTAACAAGGAATAGGCACATTATAATTTTATTACTCTTGACTATCCTGTAGAACCAAAAGCAGTCTCTTTTCCATCACTTGCTTCAATCTATTGAATCAATGCTAGTTGTTCACATAATCCTTTCCCATGGACTAGTTTAGTGACATTGATTTCAATTTCATACTCCAAAAACGATTGATCCACCCCGCACGTTTATCATTCAAATACTTATTTAGAAGGAAGTGCTTGACTCCGCATGGGACACCAATAGCGGGATCTTGTTATTTGAAACTAGGTGCTTGAACTTATTTAGACTTCTGATTACTACGAGAACATGATTCTTGGTGCAATACCTAACCTCATATTTTTCCAAACCTTGACTGGAGAAGGAAAGCGGCTTCGACCCCTCTTTGTTTTGCTACACTAGGATTGCAGTAAATCATGTCCAAACCACCAAAGAAGACAACATGAAGTCCTTAGAAAATTTTGGATTGACGAGAGTTGGAGCTTGAGATACAACCTCTTTTATTTCTTTGAAACTTACTTTTCCCTTAGTTGTCCACTTAAATGCTATGATATTTTTCAACATCAACGTTATTGGCTTCACAAGTGTGGTAAAGTTTGGTACAAATCTACTAACAAAATTGATCTTCCATAGGAAGCTTTGAAGAGCCTTCTTATGACTTGGCAAGGGAAATGCTTGAGTTGCTTCAACTCTTTCGGAACAATTTTGAGTCCCTCATTAGACAATATATGACCCAAAATTTTCCCTTCATGTGTTAGGAATATACACTTTTTTAGATTAAGAGAAACTCCAAATCTTCTTTACCTTTGGAAAACTTGTCTCGAGGTGAAAGAGATGACTTGCCACATTCTTAGAAAACATCGTGATGTCATCTAGGTATTCAAGGACTATTTTTTTGATCAATCCTTTGAATGCCATGTCCATTTCTCATTGAAATGTTACTCGAGAGTTTGATAACCTGAATGGAAACTTTTGATAGGCATACGCGCCCACTTGGTGGTGAAAGCTATTTTGAATTGATCATCTTCTTTTCACCATTATCTGGTTATATCTTGAATATCCATCGAGGAGGAAAAATATTTCCAAAGCTGGCTATCACATGCGGGATTTTCTCCATTGAAGGGAGTGGGTACTGGTCTTTGAGAGATGGCCTATTTAGGTCTCGATAGTTTGCGCATAATCTGATCTCTCCATTCATTTTTCTCTCGATTTAGAGCCAATTTTACAACCCAACTGAAGTACTTGATTAGAAATATAATGCTTTCCTCTATCATCTTGTTTAACTCTTTCTTCATTAGAGGCTTAATGTGCGGGTTAACTAGTCTTTTCTTTTTCTTGATGGGTTTTCCATCTCGATCCAACTCTATCATATGTCATGCCAACTTTGGATTGAATCCTCTCAGGTATTAATAGCTCTAGGAGAAGACATCCAAAACTCTTAGAAAATTTGTATGAACTCATATCTTTCTTGTTTAGTAGCCACTTTTCCAATTTGGAGTGTTTTACCTTCTCCAACCAAAATTGGTTTTGAATCCTCTCCTTTGACCTGTATGTTGGCTTTCTCTTTACGAAATTGATCATTCAGGTTGAAGATGGAATCCAACGTAACCAAGCCTTTGGGAAGATTATTGGTCCATAGTTGCACTACTTGATCCCCATACTACTTTGCTCTAGTCTCTCCTAGTTCCTTCTTTGAGAACTCGGTTTCTTCCAACTAGAAATTAACGATCTGTTGATCGTTTTCAAGCACCTTCCAACTTGTGTTGTTATCGAAATAGCTGACCTCAAACCTACCTTGATATGGGGCTGCATATTATCTCTTTTAATACTGTCCACTACATCGAATGTTTCCCAACTACTCCGAGCCTGTCTGCAACTTCATTTTTCTTCCTAGGTATGGACTCGATGTTACAAGATTCAAAATCCTCAATGATATCCCATACCATGTTTTTGTAGCTCTTTTGTAGGTCATTTTTATAGTATGTTGTCCCCTAACCTAATTAATAATGAGTTCACTATCCCCAAACACCTGCAAGTTATTTATGCCTCTTTTCTTGGCCCAATGAAGTCCATGAATCAAAGCCTCATATTTAGTTGTGTTGTTTGAACAGGAAAACTGGAAATGAAAAGCTAAATAATACTTGATGTTTTATGGTGAAACCAACATTGCACCTCCTCCAACACCTTGTTTTCTTCTTAAGCCATAAAAAAATAGTTTCCATACTTCATTGTCATCCTTATTCATCGACTTGAATATATTAGAAATGGGAGAATTTTCTTCATGTACATAGTATACACCCAATTCTTCCTCTTCCATTTCCTTATATGGATCAAATGCATGCCTTTTGTTTTCCCATTCATCTAGATTCAAATAAGGAATACCCTCAACCTTAGTACCTACTTCTAGATTATATGAATACTCCTCTTGATCGAAGGTCAATCAATTTTCACTGATTGGGCTTGGCACATGAGGTTTAATATGAAATTTTGTAACTAGCTCTAACTGATTTTAGCCTTAGCTCCATATCTTTTTCGAATAGCATGTGACTAGTCTGTAGATAGATATCCAATAATTTTTGCAGTGAAGTCCTTGATAGACATAACAAAAAGAGCAAATGAAGGTCAATCACAGACACATCTTACAAAATTATGACATTTGGGAAAACATGTAGTGTAAGAATTAAGCGTTTGACAATCCCAACCATTCATACCGTTGTTCCATCCACTTGCACCACTCCTTTCAAAGACTTTGGATCATACTTTAGACCCAATTGATTTGCTATTTGCTTAAGCATCATTGAGCTATTTACCCCAAAATCAATCATGCGCTTATGTACCAACTAGTTCCCGATAATCAATGACACATAGAATAAAGTGGAGGATTTACATTATTTCTTGGTTGCCCCCATCTTGTTGCACTTCCTTAGTGAGAACTTTCTCCTATCTCTGGTTGGATCCATTTGAGGTAGACCAGGTTGGCCATTACAACTTGTAACAAATCTCGTTGTCTCGGGAATGCGGTGACTCCCACATGGAAATGCTATCGTGCATTTTCTTCATCGATCGATGACATTGAAAGGGCATGGATTATCTTTTTGTTACCCTTTACTTGGCACATCCTTTTCGAACTCCTGAATAGGCACATGTGCTACTGCAATAGGTGCCTTAGGTTGATTTGATACATTTGGATCTGTAATTGGTCTACTAAATCCTTTTTGTGTAGGATTGGGCTAAGAAAAAATTGGATTAGATGGTTTCCCCTCCTCTATGTTCCTCTTCTTTGACCATTTATTAACAACCACATTGTGGAAAGGATTTTGATTAACTTTGCAAAAGTCTTTTGTTTTCCAATTGACCATTGTGGTTTATGTTAGAGGTCCCTCTTGTTGCTGATTTCCTTCCTCACTTAGTTCTTGGGACATGCCGACAATCTACACAATTAGAGCTTGATTCAAAGATTGCACCATTGAAAAAAATTGATTGATTGTGAGGTAGATTGTAGGTGTAGCATGACTCGTACTCTTGTGTCATATTGTTTTGAGTTGTAACCAAGGATTTTGATGTTAAAACTTCATTTGGATCATATGGTTAGAATTGCTTAGTAGCCTAAGGTTGTCCTTGGTTTGGATTTTGATTTGAATCTTGAGTCGGTGGTCTATTTTTCTGATATGGGGGCTTGGCTTGATACTTAGTTTGAGGCTCATATAGTCTAGAAATCTGATCTTTTTGTATCTTGATAGTCACTAGCTCATTTCCTAGGTTCTAGAGTTGATTTATAACCTCCTACAATTCTTTAGAAGTGTTTGCAAAAGTTGATGCCTCATTGTTGCTTTGATTTCTAGGGGCTGGAATGGGATTCAAATCAGGTGTTTGAATAGTTGTAGGAGTTCCCATGTCCTGGATAGAGAGGCATTGGTGGCCTTGGTGCAAGCTTACTAGCTTGAATCAAGCAATTTTCTGCCTTGATAGCTATGTCGTAGGCCCCTGGAAGCATTGTTCCTCCCATTAATTGGATCATCATAGAAATGTCAGAATTCATACCTTTAAAGAAGTAAAGGAATTATCCTTCGGTAGTTTGTCTGAAAACTATCATAATATTGTCCCATGTCCGTTGGAAATGGAAGTTAAAATATACCATTTTGCTCATTTGGAGCCCTTTTGATTGTTGTCAATTGTGCTAATAAAGATAGATTGTCTGATCTCTCTCTGAATTGTTTGTAAAGAGATGATCACAATTGATTCCAATTCTAAATAAACCCTATTGTTAGGATCCTAAACCATTGTAAGGCTTTACCCTTGAAAGATGAAGCTAACAACTTGACCGCAACATCAATTTCATTAATTTTGTGAATCACACAGACATTTGTAATGTCTTGGATGTGGTCAATAGGAGTAGTATGATTTTCTCATGTGAAATAGGGAATATTTTTAAATGCTGCAACTAGAATTTGATTTTGAGAATTTAGGGCAAGTGGACTGCTGCCCTTGAAATTGACAACGGGATTTGGTGTTCCCGAGGTGCTTGCGACGTGCCATTATGATTGGTCTAAGGACCCTAGTTGATTGGAGAAAAGGTCTACCAAGTGGAGGTGTAGAAAAATTCTTATTAGGTGGAGATGGTGATCTTTGTGGTCTTCTTCCTCTCCTTCCTCTTCCTGGTGATAATTATAGGTAGACAAATAGGCCCTCTTCTCTAGTATCAGACCTAGCTCAGATTCTTCTCATGTAATTGGGAAAACTGTGCTGCTACACCACTAAATTATATCCACTTGGAGTCTCCAGATGTGTTGAGGAATTATCCTCAAAAGGCCAGGGTTTTTCCAAGTCACACACCAAGCTTGAAAAAACTAGAGTGATAATTTGAAGGACCTATATATTTGATGTTTTGAAGGTTGGATTTTTTTTTGAAATGACATTCCCGAAAACCTAAAATGCAAGGCTTCCAAATTTCTAAAATGCAGAAATCCAAATTTTGGAGAACCCAGAAATCCTTAAACTCAAAATTCTAAAATCTTGAGATACCCAAAATCCTGAAATCCTGAAACCTGAAATTTAAAAAACTCTGAAATTTTGAAAATCAAAATTTAAAAAATTTAGAATTACCTTTTGAAATTTAGTGCCCGATTTATCCAATGGTGAAATTTGGACTTTTTGACTATGAAAAACTTCTGAAAATTGATTTCAAACTCTACCTATGAGGTGAAAGGTCCGAAATTGAAAATGTGAAGTTTTCTAAGTACAAATTTCTTGAAAATGACTTCAAATCTCATGGAATGACTTCCTTTTCCTACCAGTGTGCAAAAATTATTATGTGTGGTTGTACGGTGGCTAATGATTTGTTTGTTAATAATGAGACACCTCGAAAGAAGAAAAATCAAACTCTTGTGATGTCACATTGGGTGTGCCAAACTGTTATGTCAAAATCATAGCACCCTTCGATTGCTCACAAGTGAATGGTTGAGGTAATTAGTGTGATTCATCAAAAATGGAGTTATCCCAAAGCGTGGGACTTTGCAATCAGAACAACCCTCCAAAGAAGGCCTACTTCCTATCATATCCTAGTGCCAACTACTCCAAAGTGTAGAGAGTTGTAGTAATATAATATTTCCAAGGAAAAAAATATAAAGAAAATGCATGAAAATAAAAACCTACTCTAAGGGAAGGTTATGCACTAAGGAGTGTTTAACAACCTACACCATAATCTTAGGACTACAATAACCTTGTAATGAAAACAAAATAATACACAATAACCTTACATGTAATGAAAGATTAAAAAGTTACAATATAACACAGAAGAGGGTTTGAAGCATCCACAAATATGATTTTATTACTCTCAAAGTTGATACAATACATCACATTTAGGGCCAAAGGCACAGATTTTGCATTACAATGTTCAATAGGGAGGTTTGAAATCTCCACAAATATCTTACATACAAGAAAGAAGGGAGGGGCATATACAAGTTTTCCACCTTTTGAAATAAGCCCCTCCTTATAATATATAGGAAGAATGAGAGAAAGAGAGAGAGAATGAAATCAAATTATCTCTTCAACCACCCAAAAATGCATTAAAATCTCCTACAACAATGATGGGTGCCACTGCAAAACCCATACCTCCATGTATTTTTTTGTGTTGGGGAAGAAAGTAATCCCATAGCTTCATCATGTTGGTAGGTGAGAAATCTAGAAACATTCCTCTAAAATAGAAGACTCTATTTCCTCATTTTGAAAACTAGTTGTTGTTGTGTAGAGGACAATGAGAGATTTCAAAAAGTCCTATTTTGTGCAAATCTGAGATCCTAGTCAAAATTTATGGCCATCTGAAGATGAGGGTACAATACCGCATTAAATGTGAGTGGTTGATCTTCCTCTTTAGAATCCGACCATGCATCACACCCTCTGAAATCCAAAATTTCAGACTTTCAGGATTCAGAGCTTCGAGTATTTTGTCTTTGGAGGTTGCGATTCATTGTTCATCTAGCGAGTTGGATCAAGAGTTCTAAAATGTCAAACCTCTGAAGTATGAATTTCAAACTTCTGAGTTCCAAACCGAGCACATTTTATGTGGCACTGTTCACTTGGTTGGCCCAAATAAATGTTTGGAAATGCCAAACACTTTGAAGTTAAAAATTTAGACTTTGTGTTTGGACCTTTGTTTTGATTTTCGAGATTTCGGGGTTTCGAGATTTCGGGGTTCGAGGTTTTGGGGTAGTTCATCCATCCGATCATCATATATCTATGAAATCATGAAAGCCCAAATTCTGAATTTGGACATTAGGGTTTCAGGATTTTCCCCTCCTTTCTTCATGCTTCTTTACAAGAGTCCCCTGAATTTCACCTGGAATACCGCAACGACCCAACCTCCGAAGTTTGAATTGTGGACTTTGAGCTTCTTCATTTCCTAAATTTTTCTTCAATCTGTTAGGTCTACTTCACTTATTTTTTTGGCTCAATCCTAAAATGTGAGCTCCCATGGCCAAATCGATCCTCCTATTTTCTCTCTGTGAGGTCATGTTTGTTGAATTTCACTTGAGGGGTAAAATTAGATAACAGATCTACACAATCATCGTATCAAAATCAACTTCGTTCTCATAAACTTATTTTGAATCATTATCTAGTTAGCTATTAACAAAAAGGAAAACTTAGATTTGAATTATTCCACCAAGAAGATATAATTTTACCTTTTTTTCCCAAATTGAGTCCATAGCTAAGTGACCTAGAGAAAAACAAGTCCTACGTGCGAAAGGGAAACCTTCATAATGTAGAGTTTGAGTCCAAATTGGGTCCTCCACTATGAGATTTATAGTATCCGGAAAGTCAACAAAAGTATTCATATCTACCAATATACGAGCATATGTGGTAAAATAAAATAAATGTCTTTGAATCAATGGCTAGAAATATACCCAAAGAAACCCTATTAAAAGTAAGAAGTTTTTGCTCCAAAATTAGAGTGGTAAGTAAGGCAACCGCATCCAAACTAGTTTGACATGAAAGGTTTCAATTACCAAGTTGAACACTGAGAACGAAGGTTTCATAAAAAGAAAATGAGATTTTAAATCCTAAAATTTACAAAATATCAAATCTCTATTTGAAATTTTGTCAAACATTATAAGAAAAAATCCTCTAGATGTGGGGTAAATACACTGGGGATTTACTTAGTAATATTATGGTATAGCATGTGCATTCAAATGTTGTTAAAGAATACCCTTGATTCTAGTTTCTACCTCTAATTATTCAATTGATAATACCCTCTCATGTTATATTATTAAAATGAAAATACCCCCTTTTTTCCTTGTACCTTACTTACCCATTTCTCAATTACAATTTTATTTACCCTTTTTATTTCTACCCTAATATATTAAACAAAAATATATTATATTTCTCACTCTATTTTTTTAATATGCATTTCCTCTTAAAAGATAGTTTGAAGCCATCAAGACCTACTACAAATCACCTTATAAATTTCAAGCTTTAATCATTTATCAATAGTTATTCAAATAATCAATATGGTGAAATAATATCACTTGTGTTGAAAAGCATACTCAATCCTAGTTTTCTACCATCTTATTATTTCTTGGTTAAGAATATCTTAGTTGAGATTTATTTATCAAAAAGAGATTATAATTTAATTTATGACCACACTCCTTTTGCAATTTTAAGGTATTTACTTTTAAAAACTAGGGTTCAAATATTTTAGTTTTATATCAAAATTAAACCTCCCTTTCCTTTGGCTCACCTCTCTAACCTACCCCCAATACTTGATTCAAAACATTAATAAATTAAACCATTTCACCCCCTCATGTCTACCGATATATTGAATTTAATTTTATTAATTTTAATTACCTCAATATGAACCCACGTCTTTAGGATATTGACTAGCTAATGAACCCCCCGTCGGTAAATATCAAGTTTACTTTCCATAAGAGGCTTCCAATGAGATGAGATCTAATCATGAAGAGTTGGGAGGCCCGGAAATAGGTTATTAAACTTGAAAATGATCACATTAATCTTTAAATATTCTTGATTGTAGAACATTTGCACCAACAGATACGCACAAAATTTGTGGTTAAAGTCATAGGATTAAGAGTATGTCTACTATTGGATTTTCTTGCTTCCAGTAAAGCTCTTGCCCTAAATAAGGACATTAAAATGACTCGAGATATTTACGCCTATAACCTTAGACACTTTCGAAACCTATTCACCTCTGGGCGCCTCTTGCAAATGGAAGCCAACACATCTAGGGAAACATTGTCTTGCTTTGGAGAAATATGAAAGTTCCTTAGCCCGGAGGAGCCGCCACCAACCCCTCGAAGCACCGCCCCAAGGAACAAAACCAACCCCTTATGTGTCGCCCTAGGAACACACCCACCAATGACTACACATGTAATGTCATTAGAGGGAGGAAGAGATTGTAAAATTTTCCACACCACCAAACTCATCTAGGTGACCAAACCACGACATGTAACAATCGAGCATGAGTGCTTTCACCATCGCCATCACAAAAATCCCTAAGTTTAGGGTTTGTATATTAGTCGTGTGAGAGATCTCCATTTGTATGTTATGATCTTATATAATAGAAACAATTTTTTTAATATCTTACTTATATTATCCCTAATTTTAGCATCATATAATGTTTCCTACATTTTGAAGAATACATATAAAGACCGAAAAAGGAGGAAGATTTGTTAAACCACCAAACCCACAATTTGAATTAGGTGAAATATCACCTACATGTAAATAAGTCTATATTTTTAAAAAAATAAAGGTAAAAGATCAAACATAAAATGAATATGATCTTTTCAAACCAATCAAATAAAATGTTTAGATTAAACCCCAAGGAATTCTCACCTAGTTGAGATACTTTTCTAATTGTTTAGAGTATAATTTGGAAGGGATTCAATAATCCATTTTGACGAAGATATACAAGAGTGAATTCATTATAATAACATTTATATATAGAACTTTAATGTTTATTCAACTATAGATTATTAGATAAGGTAATAAGGATTTAGTATTCAAGGGTAAAAAAACCTGTAGAAGAAAACAAGCTTGGCTAAAGAAAAATGAAAATGAAACTAAAGGGATATTAAAGGGATCACAAAGGAGAAAAGATATAACAATATAGAGTTTAAAAGAAGACCTCTACTAGTGGTTAGAATAGAGAAGCATAGTCACAAAGAACCCAGGGTAAGAGAGAGCACCTTAAGAATCATCACCAACATGACGACTCCGAAGCTCTCGTTCCAAATGCACGACTTTGAATTTGTTGGGTAAGACCTTATTCAAAAAATCCCCATTGATCATGGCATCAAAGTAACCGCTAAAGGGGGCACACGAACCCATACTAGGCTCCACCAAAAGGATGCCATCATTATCCTCCCTATTCAGTGTCGACCTTTGATCTATCCAGCTTGACACAATACCGCATCCCTCTACCAACACACCATCGAACATCATGAATTCAAAATTTGTATTTGAGGTTGAGGCATCCCACCTAGTGAGTCTGAATGCCCCTTTATTACCAACCTTGTCCTTCCAAACCATCGCTTGACTCTCACTATTCAAACCACCCCCATTATGGAGCAAGCTTAGGAAAACGTTAAAGTTAGAATTTTAATTTGAAATCGCCTCCCCGACCATTACACATTATATCTACCTGGGACGTACCTCCTATCCTATGCCATGTTGGAACCACCACACCCCAATGCTATGATGCTCCCTACAACGCCCAATGTATTTGAAGGCCCTCCCAGTCAGCAAACCTTAGTTTCGTCATTCTCCTGCACTTCCTCTTTTCCTGTACTCGATTCCTCCTCCTCCAACATATCGTCAATCTGCGAGATAGGTCTCCAACAGACATCATTATTTGCATTCACATTGTGCATCGTCCAAGCACCCTAGAGACACGAGTTAGCTTCGAAACCCATCTTCTTACACTTATCATAGGTGATTCACGACTGCTCAAATTCAATCTTTTGTTCACATTTTCCTTCTGGAGTGTTCGATATAATTATTGTAGGTAGTTTTTCTCGAATAGAAATGTTAATAAAAATCCTTGCATAAACCAATATGGAGTGCGCCTTCGTAGCCGAGTCGACAACAATTAGAACACCCATAGATCTTGCAATGCTGAAGACTTCAGGCTCTCATAATTCTAGGGAAGATCTAAGAGAAAAATACAAACTTGGAGCTCCATAAAGGTGCAATCCTCTGTTAGATCAGGTCACCAGAAGCAGACGCTAAGAGTAGATTTCCCAAAACCGCAATGCACCCAAAAGCACCCTTTTTCAGGTCCAGCTCATCCTAGAAATAGAAAAGGAATTCTCCCCTGCTAGAGCCTAATGTCCACCTTTGAGGCCCACTTCCTCTTGCACCGTTCTCGTATGAAATCAATATCTCACTGATGAATGATCCAAAGAGATTAACAAAATAATTTGCAAACAAGGAATTTGAATAATCTATCATGAATTATGGAAAAAGAACCAATAATTATGTAATAATATTTAACACATCAAAGGCTTATTGAACTAGGATTTTTTCATTTGTACCTTCATTGTAATAATATTTAACACATTAAAGTCCTGTTGAACCAGGTTTTTTTCATTTGTACTTTGCATTCTATGTCTGCATAGTAAGAATTAGTACTATTCAATATTAATATATAACAATTAGACAATTATTGGCACACAATAATTCATTGATCTCGTGGATATTTTGTGAATTGGTATCACCCTATACGTTGACACCCTAGAAACTACATAGCTTTTGTAGGGCTTAATCTGGAATTGCTTACATAAGGTGTTTATGTATATTATATTTAAATAATGTTTATTAAAAACATTCAGAACTTTCAATTAAAATTTAGAAGGAAAGGGATGAACATTTAGGAATAGATTAGTTGGATTTTAACTTTCTAAATCTTCTCCTTAAAAACTTATCACACCTATTGCTTATTTTTAGGCTATTAAGATCACTACTTAGCAATCAATTATGGGGCCATATTGTTTAAAGGATGTAGTGGAATATGAAGGTTGGGGTAGGTATAAAGATTTTAATCTTACTAGCATAGATATCTTAAATACATCTAGATCTAAAAGACATCTAGAGATATCAATCTAGAGGGAATTCTCAAGTTAGATAGGCACCTCGAGATTCATATCTCTCGGTGCCTTTTAGATAGATGTATTTAATATCTCTATGCTAGTTATAAAAAAGTAAAGCATCATTTGAAAATGAAGAAAATATAAATTACATTTATTTTTAAATATAATTAACCAATTCTTTAAAATATTTGCTTTGAACAAATATATTTTATATTTATTTTTACATATAGAATTGTATTTTATTAAATTTTAATTTCTAATATAAAATTTACTTATATGTTTTATTTATAAAACACATCCAAAAGTAAAAACTAACATAAAATAAAATAAAAGTAATCTAAAAGCAAAATACATTTAAAAGTAAAAATTAAAATAAAACTAACCCCGATAAGTAAAAATACTTTTAAAAATAAAAACACATTTAAAACTAAATTAATATAGATTCATACTTATTTATTCGGCACTAATTATTCCACTAAAAATAAATATATAGTTACTTCCATGTGAAAGTAAACAATACATAATCATATATTTATTTTATTTAGTAAACATTCATTTGACATTAAAAATAAATTATTTTAACAATTTATTCAAAGAAGTAATTATCTTCCACTAAATATGAATATACTTACTTCCATGTAAGATTAAAAATACATTTAAAAGTGAAAAACTAAAAATCTACAAATAATTTAGATCAATATAATAATAGGATTTAATTATCTTGAATTTATTTCCTAGTAATATCGACATAGTTATTTACTGATTAACACTTGTTATCTTTCATACTTTTAAAATAACTTACATTTCCATGTATAAATACATAATCATATATTTATTTTATGTATTAAACATTGATTCTACATTAAAAATAAATTATTTTAACCATTAAATAGTAGTTGGTAAATAAAAAGTTTTTTGAATCAAAACACGCCATTACACTCCTTTCCTACCACTATAGAAAAACTTTAGATGAGGATAAGTGATGTAATGATGATTGAAAGTAACCCACCGAAAGTGACCCAAATAGAAAATAATGACACACATTGTAGATTCTACACATTTCTTTGATGTATATTATTAAATTTATTTCTTATTTCCTATTACATTCTCATTTAAATTTTAAATAAATAAAACACATAATTATTTATATAGGGTTCAAACATCACCACTATATGATGATATAGATATAGTTATTACATTATGACATATATATGACTATTATATCACATGTTTACATGGATTTGTTTAGGAAAAATTGGTGTGGACGGTTACATACAGATTTAGTCAAAAATATTAATTTTTCTAGATGGTTTACATGTTTCACATGACATGCCTAATTTATAATGTATTATTTATATTTAGTTACGTGTCCCTCCCATATAGTACCATTGGAGAACAAGTGTAAACATTTCATCCATATTAACGTTTCATTTTATTTTTCACTTGTATACAACATTAGAGGAAGTCATGTGTACATTTTTCATGTTTTAACTTTTTAGTATATGTTATTTACTAATTTTCTATTATTATCATTATTGGATTTTAATACACATTTTTCATGTGGTACATGTTCACATATACTAATAAACATTTTGAAGAATAAGGGTATAGAAAATTCTTGTTTGGTGCGTGCTTTGCCCTCATGAGAGGTTTCAATGTTTTGTTAATATTTTAACCAAGAAATTTTAAATTACTATATTAAAAAGGAGAAAATGTAAATACCTTTTTCTATAGAAAAATTGGAACATAATATAAAAACAAGATTCACTCATATTCAATAAAGGATGAATCCAACCAAGAAGGAAAATTCACCCTAGAAACTTTTTCTAGGATAGGTAAATTTGTATTTCTTACAAAATTACACTCTTATATTTTTAGGATAGATTAATGATAGCTTGCACATAGTTCCTAAAAATTGACATACGCATGGTATTTATTATAAATCTAGATCATTTGAAATTCACTTTAACCCTAGTTTTTACATTTTTATTGATCTCATTTATGCCAAGATAGTTTACCGTATTTTACCTAAATATGATTTTAAGATCCAAATGTTTGATGTTATCATTGTGTGGTGATATTTTCTTATTAGGTAAAAGGGGGTTGAGGGGACCCAAACCTTGTAACCAAATGTTAAAAATGGAGACAAAAATAGAACAATGAGGAACAAACGAAGTTGCCTCTACTAGTGGCATAAAGAAACCATAAGAACCCGCTACACAAACAACTAAGATGAAACATAAATACATTTTTTTCAAAGTCATCCATGACGCTCCTTATCACGGGATCTTAAGTGCATTTTAATGGGATCTTTCCTATTTTCACATTCTTCATTTTCCCCATAGTGATCAAACCTACATCACTATTCATATTAACATTTTCCCTAGAATGAATCCGAATGATGATTTTAATATTATCCTTGTACTCGTGAATCCGAGTCATGAGAGGAAGGGAATTGGTCTCCTAACCAACAAC
Organism: Taxus wallichiana var. yunnanensis; assembly: GCA_018340775.1. Lineage (NCBI taxonomy): Eukaryota > Viridiplantae > Streptophyta > Pinopsida > Cupressales > Taxaceae > Taxus > Taxus wallichiana. The sequence continues at coordinate 600,972,960 of CM031241.1, read as the reverse complement.
ATGAGGTGTAAACTCACCTACAAGAGTAGGGAAAGGAATGGTCTCCAAAATTATCATATCAAGATCAACTTCGTTCTTAGAGACTTCCTCTCGAATCACTATCCGATTGGCTATTAACAACCAGGTGACTAGGATCTGAATTCTTCCACCAAGGTCTACTTTTACCTTATTTTTCCCATCTTACCTTGTCCATAGCTAAGTGACCTAGAGAAAAAAGTGATGCATCTAAAAGGGAAACCTTCATAATCTAGAGTTTTAGTCCAAATTTAGTCCTCCACTATGAGATCAATAGTAGTTAGAAAATAACTAGAAGTATTCATATATACCAACATGTGAGGATATGTGGTAAAATAAAATAAATATGTCTTTGAATCAATGGCCAAACATTTACCCAAAACAAGGTCATATATAAAGTAAGGAGTTTTCACTCCAAAATTGGAGGGTAGCTATGGAAACCGGATCCAAACTGGTTGACATGAAAGGTTTCAGTTACTGGGTTGAACAATGGAACCATAGTTTCATAAAAAGGAAATGATATTTTAATTACCAAACTTTACCAAATATCAAATCTCTAAATGAAATTTTTTTGAAACACTATAACGAAAAATCCTCTAGATGTGGGGTAAATATCAAGTTTACCTTCCATAAGAGGCTTCCAATGAGTCAAGATCTAATCATGAAGAGTTAAGAGGTCCAAACATAGGTTATTAAATATACAAATGATCCCATTACTCTTGAAATATTCTTCAAATTGGAGAACCTTTGCACCAAAGGATACGAAAGAGATATTTTTCTCAATCCATTGGCTTAGGAGTTTTTCTATTAGTGGATTTACATTCTTCCAGAGTACTCTTTCCCTAAATAAGTCCTTAAAAATACCTAAGAGATTTACCCATGTAGCCTTAGATTCTTTTTGAACCCTATTTTCCTCTAGCGCCGCATGCAAGGGAAGCCAACACGAATAGGGAAACAATTGTCTTGTTGGAGAAATATGAAAGTCCCCTATCCTAGATGAGATTCCGCCAACCGATGAAGCACCACCCTAAGAATAGACCCAACCTCGAAGTGTCGCGCCGAGGAACATACCCACTAGCGAACACACATGCAACTCCATTAGAGGGAGGCGGGGATTTTAAAATTTTTCATGCCACTAGAATCTCGGGTGATAAAACTAGTGGCCCCAAAATCATCCTTGTTACCATTACTACCCTCGCTATCTCCTCTAGTGATTCCAGTGGGACCGCCGCCGCAATCGCCATCGCAAAAATACCTATGTTTAGGGATTCTAGAGTATTCGTGATAGCTCTCCAATTGTATGATATGATCTTATACCATAAAAACAAAAATGTTTAATATCTTACTTATATTATAGCTAATTTTGACATCATATAATGTTTCCTACGTTTTCAAGAATATATACATAGAATGAAAACGGAGTAAGATATTTTCAACCACCAAACCCATAATTTGAATCAAAGTCAACGATCACCTACATGTACATGAGTCCAATTTTTTAAAAAATAAAGGAAAAAGATAAAACATAAAAATTAAGATGATCTTTCCAAACCCATCAAATAAAATATTTACATTAAATTCCAAGGAATTCCCACCTAGTTGAGATACTTTTCTAATTTTATAGAATATCATCCGGAAGGAATTCAAAAATCTATGTTAACGAAGATAAACAATAGTGAATTCATTATAATAACATTTATATAGAGAAATTTAATTTTTATTTAACTATATATTCTTAAGGTATTTTATTTCATTGATGTATGATCCCTCGAGATTTACATAATAATTTGCAAATAAAGAATTTCAATAATCTATCATGAATTCTCGCAAAATAACTAATAGTTATGAAATAATATTTATCACATTAAAGGCTTATTGAACTAGTATTTTTTCATTTGTACCTTTAATTGTAATAATATTTAAAACATTAAAGGATTGTGGAACCAGGATTTTTATTTGTACCTTACATTGTATGTCTAGATAGTAAGAATTACTAATATTCAATATTAATATGTAACAATTAAATAATTATTGGAAGAAAATAATTCATCGATCTCATGGATATCTTGTGAATTGGTATCCCCTATGCAATGACACCCTAGAAACTATAAAGTTTTCCTATGGTTTAATCGACATTGTCTACATAAGGTGTTTATGTATACTATCTTTAAGTAATGGTTATTAGAAACATTTACGAGCTTTAATTAAAATTAAGAAGGAAAGAGATGAAAGTTTAGGATTAGATTAGTTGGATTTTAACTTTATAAATAATCTCCTTAAACAATTTATCACTTCTCTTGATTATTTTTACACTAGTAAGATCTCTACTTACTAATCAATTGTGGCACCACATTGTTTAAAGGATGTAGTGGAATATGAAGGTTGGGGTAGAAATATCATGTATAAAGGTTTGTTTTGTTTCCTATTGTGTTAAATATAGGTTAGATGTGGAAATACACCCACAACTTAGTATAGTAAAATATATTTTTAATTTTTTTAATTTTTCTAGGGAAGGTATTTACGTCATACATAGTTTCTCAAAATTTAATTACTTTATGTTGAGATTGGATTCCTCAAATACTCAACTTCAAAATTAAAAATTTTGTATACCATATATGTGATATAGTATTCTTATATTTGGTTTTTTTGTCATCACTTTACTTTTTTAATTTTAATTTCACTAGCATAGATATCTTAAACACGTCTATCTAAAGGACACCTAGAGATATCACTCTCGAGGGAATTCTCAAGTTAGATAGGCACTTCGAGATTGAATTGGTGTCTTTTAGATAGATGTACTTAATATATTTATGATAGCTATAAAAATACATTTAAAGCATCATTTGAAAATGAAGAAAATATAAATTAGATTTATTTTTAAATATAATTAATTAATTATTTTAAATTATTTGTTTTTTCTTACTATGTTTTATGAACTAAATATATTTTGTATTTATTTTTACATACTGAATTGTATTGATTAAATTATTTGTTTTATTTATAAAAGACATCTAATAGTAAAAAGTAACATAAAACTATTGAAGAATATTGCGATAAGTTCTCCCAATGAGTCATTTCACCCTAACCCTATTTGTTTTGGTCTTCTAGGGTTCAAGGGGATGCAAGTGGATAAAGAGGTGTTGGGGGAATGGGAGTCATGTCTTGTGCTTCGAATCCTATCTGGATATGGTTTTCTAAAGGTACCAACAGAGTTACACACACCCCTGTTTGAAAACTCTTTCTTAGACGGCGATGACTACATCCCTCCTTAGACCCGTGAAGGAAATAATATTGATTGGCTTTGTTAAAGGACTATATACATGTCTATTTTTATGCAAGTTCCATCACCGAGGATGGAAATGTTGTTTCCATGGAAATTTTGGTGGTTGTTCCAAGTGGATCTTGTGCTTTAGCCCTTTCAAGGGGGATAGGAACATTGCAAGTCTATAGTGGCAAAAATAATGACAAAATTATTATTTCTATATAGTGCTTTCAAGGAACTTTGGGGGGAGTGTTTTTTTCTTAGCTAAAACCCAAGAATGACTTTTTTCTTAGGCTTGAGGTCCCCCTACTCTCATATTTAAAATTGCATGGTTCACCTATTGATCTTTCTGGAGCACCTGTGCATGGAAGCTCGATTGTGCATGAGTTGTTACCTTCGAATGGACTTGTCTTGACCATGTCTCAGTCTTATCCAAGTCTATAGAGTGATCATCCTCTAATTAAAGTGTCCTTAAAGGATGCGGTGTGAGGGGTAGAAGATAGGAACAGGGGCTTACCAGTTTCTAAGAAAAATAAGCCAATGGCTTATCTCGAATATATCCCTTATGTTAGTTTTGGGGAGGAGGTGATCAATCAAGTCGAAGATGGTTTCAAGATGAATGGTTTAATTTGCAGATTCAACAACTTTTTCTGGGTTTTCCAGCACTTCATGCCTAGATTTCGCAGCAATGGGGACCTTTCTTGGAAGGTAGGTTGGATATATTTCCTAGTGCTTGTGGTTTATTTATTATGGCATTTGCTAGTTATTCAAATAGGGATATAATTTTTGGGAATTTGAATCCCATATGCTTTTGATGAAATCGTGGTTCCCTTTGTTTAATTCAATTTTTGGTTCTTTCCAAGTTAAGCTAGTCCGGATTCTTCTATTGTACTTTGCCCTCTAGTTTTGGTTGGATAGTTTCTTAAATGCTATTGGTAACACTTTAGGAAAATGTTTAGCTATTGATCCAAAAACTGAATATTTTGAGCATACAACATATGCTATAATCTTGGTTGATATGGATACTTATGTTGATTTCCTACCACTATTGAACTTAAATTTGAGGATAGAACTTGGACTCAAAATATTGATTACGAAGGATTCGCTTTAGATGAAGAACCTCATTTTATCTTGGTCATTTAGCATCAGATTGTCACTTGGTTAGAAAACATGCTAAAGGAAGAAGTTATTGGTGGAAGAAATCTAATCCTAGTCATCTGGTTGTGAATGATCCATAAGATTGTGAATCAAATTCTCAAAAATGGTAGACCCAAAAGAGGAGGAAGTGCAACAAGTTAGAAAGAATAATATGGATTTCTTGATCAGGATCCCATGACATTGCAAAACACATAGAAGTTTTGATTCCAATCCAAAAATTGAAAATGTAAATCCAAATATGGAAGAGGAATGGAAAATTGTGAGTTAGAAAAAGAAAGGAACTATCTCCCCCCTAAAAATGCAGCTAAGATCTAAAGGGAAGGGGCCACATGGGTGAGATAGTTTACTAGTTTTTTTTTGCTACTATTATTTTTTTAAATTTTTGTTGGTTTGGTGCCACCTTTGGTAGAGTATGGTTTGTTTGGATCCTCAATGTCTTATCATTTTTTCCATATTTTGTATGAGGCAGGGTCCCCTTAACCCTTCTTTACCGCTAGTAAAAAACATGAAACTAATATAAAATCAAAAATACATTTAAAAGTTAAAACTAAATAAAACTAATCTAAAAGCAAAAAACAAAAATTAAACTAACATAAAATGTAAACATACTTGTCAAAGAAAAATACATTTAAAAACTAAAATAATATATATTCACACTTATTTATTCAAGAGTAATTATCTTCCACTAAAAACAATAGAGTTACTTGAATGTAAGAGTTAAAAATACATAATCATATATTTAATTTATTTATTAAACATTAAGTTGTAATTAAATATAAATTGGTTTAACCATTTATTCAGCACTAATTATCTTCCACTAAATAAAAATATAGTTACTTCCATGTAAGAGTAAAAAATATATGTCAATATTCAATTAGGGCTCGATTATAGGTGCATCGTGGCTCAATTACAAGTGGATAAAGTCTAGACGCCAATATTAAAGGAGAATCTTTATCTCAGAGGAGAATGTGGTCCATGTACGGGTGGTAGCAAATGCGGTTCTTCACCTATGGGAACCTAAAGAGTTACCTCCTCTGTTTCCTCTCCTCATGGTGGGGGTGGAGGATCTTATCTCCCCTCTTGTAATGGTAAAAAGGATTTGGATGCAAATTTATTTATACATTGCTCGCCTTTGGTGCATCTATAGGATGGAGATCCTTTTGGGCCGCAAAGTGGAAATCTCGCTACCCTTTTAGGTAGGATTTTTAACATTTTTATAGCCCATAAATATATTAATGCCTCCTTCAAATCCATTGTGTAGGGATGCAACACCATGAATCCTCCCGCTACTATAACTCGCATCACATTCGGTGAAAAAGTTCTACAAAATAAATGCTTCTATCAGGAGCATGCATTGATTAACGGAGTTCAAAGTGGCTATGGCCTAGTCTACCACATCTTCATGAATGAATTAATAAATATTAGATCTTGATTATCAATGGAATGTTAGATCTATACCCATGTGAAAAAGGCATTTTTATTGCATTTTTTCTTCAAGATCGTATACAAATATCATAGTGGGTAAATTTTGGGTCAGTAAATCATGATATTTATCTTAAAACCCCGGTTCCCCTCTTTCAACCCAATCACATAATTTTTTTCTCACAAACCCATCTAGATTACAATGCCTCATCTTCCCCTATAATTTTTGAGCTACGGTTGTCTAGTCTCCATTAGTAATGTTTTGGGTGTTACTCTTTTCATTGATTCCCAAACAATCGATTATACCTACACAACCTATGTCAAGATCCTTGTTGAACTTGACACTTTGCAAAAACTTCCTATAAATATTACACTCCAAGTGAAAAATCATACATGGACGCAACCTATTGATTATGAAGTATTACCCTTTAGGTGCAAAAGGTGCTTCACCCTTGGTCATTCAACTTTTGAATGTGGAATGGTAAAGCCCAAAATTGAGAGGAACAATTGGTGGAAAAATTCCCTTTCGAGCATTTTTTCATAATAAGGATGATTTAAATTCAAATGTTGATTCGGATGTGGATTCCAATGTTGTACTATAAACTACCATCACAGATCATATTGGTGGGCTTGAGAAGAAATTTGTTCGAGAAAAAAAAATGAAAATGTCCCCCTCTTCCCATAAGAGAGAATAGCACATGTATTTTGATCAATGCTATTGAGTTGATTCTCCCTATAAAGGAAGTGGTTGATGGGTTGAAAACTTGATTGCACCACAGAAAAAATCCATCTTCAAGAATTTTATTTCCCCCTCTTCTTTAAAAATTCATTGACATATCCTAGTTGTTCCTCTTATGCATATCTTATTCTCGTCGTGCTTTTGTTTGGTTGTTGTTGTGTGGCGATTTGCTATTTTGCCACAATCTTTTTGTTATTTGGCTTCGTGTTGGCAGATCATCCTCTACCTTTGTGCTTATTTGTTGTATATGGCTTGTAGGCCTTTCTTGGGGATGTGGTCTCCTCTTGTCTTAAAAAAATGGGTTTCATGTTTCATTTGGATTTTGGGGCCTTTTGTAAATTGAGGTATGGTCCCATTCAAAACCATTTATCAATTTAATAAAAAAAAACATGTCAAAGTAATAAAATTAAAAATTAAAAATAATACTGATTAATAGAATTTACCAATTTAAACTAATTATTTACTCCAAAGTAATCATATTCAATAAAAATTAATATCCCCAAACTAATTATCTTGAATTACTATCCTTAGAATTAATCGAAGTATGATTTAGATATTCTCTTTATACTCATAATTTGCACTCACAAGATGAAGGAAATTGGTCTCCTCAACAACAACATGAGGTGGAAAATCACCTATAGGATTAGGGTAAGGAATGGTCTCAACAATCAATATACTAAGAACAACTTCATTCTCGAAACTTCCTCTAAATCACTATTGGTTGGCTATTAACAACCAGGTGACTAGGATATGAATTCTTCCACCAAGAATATTAAATTTTACCTTTTTTCCCATATTACAATCCAAATTTAGTCCTCCAAAGATGAGATCAATACTATCCAAAAAATTAATAGAAGTATTCATATATACCAATATGTGAGCATATGTGGTAAAATAAAATAAATACCTCTTTGAGCCAATGGCCATACATTTATCCAAAGCACCCCATATTGAAAGTAAGTAGTTTTCACTACAAAATTGGAGGGGTAAGTATGGAAACTGGATCTAAATTGGTTCGACATGAAAGGATTTAGTTATCATGTTGAAAAATTGGAGCCATAGTTCCATAAGAAGGAAATGAGATTTTAAATCCCAAAATTTACAAACTATAAAATATCTATCTAAAAATTTGTCAAACACTAACAACAATTCCTCTAGATGTGTACAGTAAATATCAAGTTTACCTTCTATAAGAGGTTTCCAATGAGTTGAGATCCAATCATAAAGAGCTAGGAGGCCTAGACTTAGGTTATTAACTTTGCAAATGAGATCATTACTCTTGAAATATTTTTCAAATTGGAGAACCTATGCACAAAAGAATATAAACAGAGAGATTTTTTTAAACCATAGGCTTAGGAGTATTTCTATTAATGGATTTACCCGCTTCTAGAAATATCTTTCCCGAAAGTTGCCTTATAAAAACCCGAGGGATTTAACCCTACATCCTTAGAATCTATCTCAATCCTTGTTTCTGAAGACTTTGCATGTAAAGGGAAGGAAACATGGTTAGGGAAACATTTTCTAAATTGAGAAATATGAAAGTACCCTAGCCTAGAAAAGCTACGTAAACCTCTTAAACATCACCCTAGGAACACACCCAACCCTTGAAGTGTCACCCGTAGGAATAGATCCACTAAAGCAACTACATAGAAAACACAACTAGAGGGAGGAAGGGATTGTAAACTCTGCCATGCCACTAGACTCATCTCATGACCAAACTAGTGGCTTGATATTCATCCTTGTTACCATTATTTTTGTCACAAGATCCTCTAACGATCCGAACAAGAGCGTTGATGTCATCACCATTGGAAAAATCCCAAATTTTAGAGTTTCTAGAGTAGTTAGGAGAGCTCTCCATTTGTATGTTATGGAGAATGTTTGGAGAGATTTCTTTGCGTTAGATTCATAGATTCTATTATTACATGTCGAAGATATACGGATATCTCATTAGCTTATCCATCATCACCACACATACACATCCATTTCTATTCTACACAATCTATCTCAAAGCACGACCTCAGGAAGTCAGGTGCGAAGAAGGTCACGTGTTGATTTTTTTCATACAATGTCATTTATCGATTTGAGATGAAATGGAATGTTAGCTAATTATCGGGAAAGCACTAATTATAGTTATAAACCCTAGATACTGTAGAATACTCAAATACACACTAGATGAATAAAAATATGAATATAATTTAGTTATATTGGCCTCATTAGTCACCCCAATGTGATTGTCACCTTGAGTACTACACTATTTTTCATACTTTATATAGTTCTTGTGTGTATGTGCAATTGAAATTGTGTCCCTCGAGATAGGATATATACCCTAGTACCAATTACAAAATATTTAGTGGGCTATAATTACTTTGTCCCAAATGTAAATGTGTTGTATGGAATTCAGAATAAGGCCTCTTATGCGGTGAAGTATGTAGTTCAAAATGTAGTCCTTGATGTAGTAGATAGAAGATATTAGCTCCTTGTAGATATATGTGCCTCTTGAATTCTCTCCTCGCTAATGAGGTTAAATAATACATGTATATATATGATTCCTTTTCTTAAGTTTCTCTGTTAGTAAAATAAAAGGTCAACCAAGGGTGAAAAAGTAAGACTGAAAGATAGGAAAAAGAGACAAAGAGGAAAACCATCGTAGAAGGGAAAATAGTTCTCGGGCACTCCGCACCTAAGGGTGATCCTATAGAGAGAGTCAAAATTATTTTAAAATGAACTCATAATTGATTAAAATATCGGTTAGTATGCAAAACTATAAGTTATTAATCAAAAACAATAAGCAATAAAAATGAAAAGGATAAATTCGGTGTTAAAGCAAAATAAAAGGGTTTCAATGAGTAATTCTCTTACTTAAGAATCATGCATTAAAATGAAATATTTAGAGGTTATGTGTAAAAAATAAATGTGTGATTTAATGATTACAATAAATCAACCTATAATAAGGTGAGGAAACAACATATGAATTAATTATCCCGATAGGAATTTTATTTATAGAGGATACAATCCACATGGTATAGTTGCATTTTTTCAACCATTCATCATCATTGTTCTAATAAATTAGATGATTTCCAGATGAATCTTTATTTAAAAACCTATATTAGGTGAACATCATCACATATGATGAAGTCAAGGTCTTGGGCTATTGGTTAGTTATAAGTAGTTTGTAATCATCAACCCAAATTCCATTCTCATTGAGTTCATTAGATGCTTTCAATAAGTGGCAATGGGGACACCTTGAGGTAGGGGTCAAACTTCTCCATATGGACCAAGCGAAGAACATAGTGGGGCACTCTAAATGCAGATCACTTGGTAGACATTAAGGACCCAAGCCCACCCCCATGTCTCACTTAGAGAAAGTTCTCCTCCACCACTCCAATTCATAGCTTCGGTTTAATAAAAGAGTTTACCATCTAAAGTTTTAGTAAATTTCAAGGGGATCAATATTGTCGGATGGGATGCGAAGATGCAATATTGTCCCACACTTGTGCCCTAACCCTAGTGAGTAGTGGATTGGTGACGGCATCGCATAGGGATTCTATGTTGGTGGCCAAGGTAGAGTAGGTACTATGCATTTGGGTGGCACCGTTGGTTTTTTCGGCCCGACCATGGGGTTCTAATCGGTGAGGGGCAACCCTCAAAACCTCGTGTCTACACTCGCATCCTTTGTAGCAGCGATAAAGGCTAGATAATTGGTGAGAATGCATCTAGATCCAGCTCATGCACCTCCTGTCCTTACGCTTCTAGAGGATATTTTGCTACAAGTGGTGAGCCATGAAGAAAAATATTGAAATTGGGTTCGATATATCATTGTAGAGATATTTGGCCTAATATTTCTCGATTATCTATTTGGGTCCGAGAAAATGGGGCCTATTATCAAGGGCAAGGTTGAGCTTTATCCTTGTTCAAAATCTTATTTTATTACTATTTTCAATTCCTTGTTTATAAATGGTTTTGGTTTTGGGATGACCATGGTCTCATGACAAAACCATGGTACCCATATTTTGATCCTTTGACTAAATATTTTGATATGATGCTAACATGGGTTAGATTATTGGATCTTTCGTTGCAAATTTGGTTGACTCTTGCTTTGAGGCCATTGGAGACACATTGAGGGAATTTATTAAAGTATATGCTTGAATCAAATTTCCATGCATACCTCTTATGCTCGGATCTTGGTGGACTTGGATGTATCTTAAGATGTCCATGAGAAGATTAATTTTCATATTGGTGATAGGGTTTGGTCTTAAAAATAGACTATGAAACACTTGTTTTTCGATGTTATAGGTGTTATGAAATAAGTCATTTGGTCAAGGATTGTCAGTGCTCCAAGATCAAAAGTGGTACTAAGCCAGGATGGTGGAAGGTTTCTCTTCCTAAGCATTACACAATGGAAGCCCCTCTTGATTTAGTTCCTGTTGGTTCTCCAAAACCATCCCCTCGAGGTTTGAATCTACCCATGTCATGAATGAGAATCCTTTCTAGGTTCCTCATTCTAAAATTACGAGCCTACCCTCTACAATCCTTCCTAGGTTGGATGAGGAAAAACTCTTGTTTCTGATTCTTTTGTTAGGCCTATTTCCTCTATTGATGTTGTTATTACATGTAGGCCAGATTCTAAAAAAATGATTTTAGAAAGGATGATTGGATGATAGTCCAAAATAAGAGAACATTTTCCTCTAAATGGAATTTAGAACCAATGCATATGAAGCTTATATCTCAGCCTTAGCTTTCGGTATTTTTTCTTCTTTTCTTTGTTTGGTGTTTGAGTCATGGTTTTCTGTGTCTCTTGTGAGATTAATTGTTATATCTTTCTTGTAGTGGTCCTTGGAGCCTTTCCAAACTTTATCAATAAAAAAAATCCATCATCACATATGATTTCCATGGTTAATGGGAACCCGATCACACTCATGCTCATGTGGCTCTATACAATCCCAAATCTAATTCCTTTGCCATTTTTGGTGTCTAATCATGGATTATTATAAGTTTTCCCCCAAAACAATTGTTGTGGGCATGGCCATGTACAACCATTACAAGGAACTACGAAGGGTGGGAATCAAATCCCAACTAATGGTGCAGCATACCCCACTATTAAGATGAATTTATCTCATACATTGTTATTGAAAAATTCATATGCCACAAAGGAGCCATGGAGGTTTATGACGGAACTACTCTTTCTTCTTCTTGTTATGTGGAATTATATTGGATTAGTTACAATAACCAAAAATGAGTCAAATTTGCGGGTTTCAAAGTGGTACTTGTGAAAACGAAGGATTGTCAGAAGGGTACTATTTTTGAAACATCATCAAAGATAACTATTAGGATCATTAGAGGAAAGGTAAATGCATCGGTTTTAATATAATTTTCATTTTAATGAATCATCATTAGTATTTGGTATTTGGTATTTGGTGTGGATTATTCCCCTACCATCCAACTACTTAAACCTTTAGAAAATGAAAAATTGTGATTTTTCTTCCTAGTGGATTCAATTCCACCAATTAATAATTTCATATTTTTATTTTTAAGTCTCTTATTGATTGGTGGTGGAATATTTAGACACGGTCATCCTCAAGAACCACAAAGACTATTTCACTAAATGCAACACATGGATATTCAACCGGATCGATAACCTTTATGGCACATTTGTAGGTCAAGAAAAAATAGGATCTTTGTATCGTGGTATGGACATCAAGCACAAATAAGTAATGTTTTTTTTTCCGGATGTTGTAGTTGTACTATGTTGTTTTCTCCTTTCCATCACACTTAGTAAAAGGTTAGATTTTGAACCAAAAACCTCTTGTATTTTCCATATTTAATATTTTTCCCCTTTAAGAAATAAAAATCTTGCATGAATAATGCGAACAAGAAAAATATGATAAATTGGAGTGAAAATAAAAATATTAATATTCGGGAACAAATAATATAAGCCATTGAGGAGGTGTGGGAAATGCATTATTAAATTCCCATGTTTTTATTTCCATCTTTCCATTCCTCCTTTTCAATAAATATAATATTTTAATAAGACCTAGATATATTCTCAAAATAATTCAAAAATTAATAAAAATTATAAAACTAAACCAACTCATCCAAGTTAGAATATTTCAAATTTTCTCGGTTTTAGTATATTGTAAATAACCATGAGGTGTTCACTTAGTATAATTACAGATAGCAATTTTTTGTAAGGGTATTAAAGAAAACCATTAATGCTAGTTTTTACCTCTAATTATTCAATTGATAATACCTCCTCTTGTATATTATTAGAATGAAAATACCCCTATTTTTTCCATGTACCTTACTTACCTATTTTTCATTACAATTTTATTTAAATTTTTGATACTCCATTCAGTTCTAGCGATTTCTGCACCTTTCAATCGACCCGGACAACAAATACGGATCCCCCCCACCCCTTTGGGCATGATTAATGGAATATCCCGAACTATTCGACCAAAAATGGAACGAAATGATCTTGTTCCCCCTTTTTTATACCATAATATATCAAATTAAAAAATATCATGTTTCTCACTCAATTATTATTTTATTAATATGTTTTTTCTCTCGAAATATAGTTTGAAGGCATTCATAGATTTCCCCGTCTAGTTTAAAACAATCATGCATAGTTATCACAAAATCGAGCCATTGTTCAAATATACCAACAAAAATAACCCAACAAATTTCCAAAATGAAATCATATGCATATAGATTGAAGATATTGTTACCTTCACAATTGTTAACAATTAATGGAGTTAAACGACGGTCCTATATTCAAATTATCAAAAATTGAAGCAACAATCAACTAAAATGTAAGTCTAGTTTACATTTTCCATAACCTTCCTCTTTTCAAGTTTTCAATCACCCAATAAAAATAGAGTAAAATAAACTCCAATACATCCATAAGGGAGAGGATCCCATGAAATAACATCATAGTCCTCAATTTTATTAAACCAACAAGGAGAAATGATAACAACAAGGATCAAACAAGGAGCTGTAGAAACTAAACAAGTTCGTTTTATACCATACTAACTCTTTATTTCATTTATATATTTCACACCAAAAACCCAAAACTAAAACATATTCAAAATAATATTAGCAATGGTCTAAGAAGGAGATGTAGAAACTAAACAAGTTCATTTCTATACCACACTAACTCTTTATTTCATTTCCATATTTCACACCAAAAAATCAAAACTAAAACGTATTCATGATAATATTATCAATGGTCTAAGAAGGATCCGAAACTAACTCCTTATTTTTGTAGATCATGCATAATAATCCAAAACCTAAGACCAAATGTATCCAGTAAAATAATAACAACAAAAAATATTCAAAATGATAACAATAATTCTCAAAGAAAGAGTTGTAAACCAAAACAAAATTTTATTTAATTTCATACAACATCCTTATCTCACTTTCCATATCTCATATCGACCAAAACCCAAAACATATTCAAATTTCAAATAATAAACCAGAGACAAAAATGCATTCAGATTTCTCATAATCATCCAAACCAAAATCGTATTTAGCTATATCATTAAAATAACAACAAAGAATAAGAGTAGAAAAATCATGCCTTCGTTTTTACCTTTAAACTTCTCTTCAATTTTTCCAAGTTGGAAGCTTCAAAACACCATTAAATCTCCCAACATCATATTTAAACAATTAAAATGCCATGATAACCATAGATAACAACAATGAAATTACCATGCAATAGTCATCAAAATAGATTTCCCCAAAAACTTCACACGCAAACCTACAACAAAGTTCTAAAACAACCAAATGAAAATGAACAAACATAATGCATGCATGACCTAGCTTCTCAAGGAAGATAATGGTTTCCAAGGTGTCCTACTCACATTAACTTCCACCAAAATTCCTTAATTTCATTTCCACATCATGGCTAATCAAACAACTGAACAAATAAAACAATAAACCTTGCTTAATATCCATCGGTATATATATAATGCAACTTAAGTTTAGAATTAAGTTTAATAAAATTTACAAAACACATAAATTGTATGGTGGGGTTGGGTTGAATCTCCCCTGGCCCAATATAATTTTCCAATCAAAAATGCCAACCAATCTAAACTAAGATCCATATACACATAGTTTAGGTGGTCTTAATGACCAATTAACATACCATATATATATATATATATATATATATATATATATATATATATATATATATATATATATATATATATATATATATATATATATATATAGCGGTAAAAGAGGGTTAAGGGGACCCTACCCTGTACAATAAGTGGAGACAAAAATATTACAATGAGGATCAAATGAAGCAACCTCTACTAGCAACACAAAGAAACAAGAAAAATAGAAATTCCAAACCAACAACCCAATCGAAAAAAAAACAGAACAAAAAGACCAAACCTAAACCCTTAGACCCCTTCCCTTGGGATCGTAAGTGCATCTTAAGGGGAGTATTTTTCATGTTCACAAACATCCAATCCTTTTCCTTATTTGGATTTTCATTTTCATTATTATGGATTGGAATCATAACTTCTAAATTCTCCTTAGAATTTTGAGTCCCTGAAGAAGCCATAGGAAGGGGACATGTTCCTTTTCCTCATCCATCAAATCCACATAACTCTGAAGAAATTTTTGTGGATCCATCTGAGTAGGAGGAAGCACTTCCTCATCCTCGAATCTAAATCAACATCTTTCTTAGACTCACGATCTGAATCACTATCTGATGGGTCATTTACAACTAGGTGGTTAGGATTTGAATTCTTCCACCAAGAGCTTCTACTTTTAACATGTTTTCTCCCCATATGAAATTCATAAGCTAAATGACCAAGATAAATGTAGGTTTGACACTTGAAGATAAACCCTTCATAGTCCAAATTTTATGTCTAAATTATATCTTCAACTTTGAATTTAATAGTTGCTAGAAATTCTATAGCGTATCCATATCAATAAAAATTATTACATATACAAGTGTGCTCAAATATTCAGTCTTTTTTCAATAGATTTTTTTTTCATAAGGTGTTACCTATAGAGGTTAAGAAGCTCCTTATCCAAATTTGGAGGGGAAAATAGGGCAAAGTGATGCGGGAGCATAACTTGTGAAGGCCATAACTTTTTAACCGATCGTTGGATCATCTTGAAATTTTACAGGGTGGTAGATATTCATTAGTATCATGCTAGGGACAAATTTTAATAAAATGTTGTGTCCAGTTTGGCATATGTTTGGGTCCAAATTCCTTCATTTAGTGGTCTAAAATTGGCTTCGATCGTTTTTTGCTCTTTTGACTAGGTCTTAAAGTTTTAATAACGTTTGTTGTTCTTTTTAGAATAACTCAAAATTTTATGTGACCCTTAATTTATAAAGGAATATTTAGAACGTAAATTTTTGACCCCATCCGAGGATTGTTTCTAGTAGTTGATTTTTGGCATTTTAGGGTTTTTGGCATTTTAGGACTTTTTGGCATTTTACGGTTTTTAGAGTAGATGTGGAATAAAAAGAAGATTTTAATGATGTAAAAGATTAGTGTGGATTATGGAATGAGAATAAATCTAGTTTTAATCTTATGGTTATTATTTGTAAATTATTTGTGTGTATTATGGAGGTATTTCAACCTCTTGCAGTTGGATCCACATCAATTGGTATCAAAGCAGGATTTTGATCTTGCGGGAATAGTTAAGGTAATATATTACATTTTTATGTGTATTTTTTTACTCTATTTTATATAAGCATGACTAGATGTAGGATGGGAGGTTATACCCAAATGAATAGGCATATGCAGGAGCTACAAAGACAAGTTGCTTTGAGATTACAAGAGAAGTTACCCTCTTTAGAAGAAGAGATGCAAATGGGAATGCAAACCAGGATAGTGATCTTGAAGAAGTAACTCCATTAATGAAAGGAGGAGGAGATGAATAAGATAATGAGAGAGATGAAGAAACCATGAATGAGAGACCATTTGAGGAGAGATTGATTCAAGCTTTAGAGGGAAAGAATGACGACATCAAGATTAATGTTCTTGATTATGGTGGAGGGTTACGACCAGAGGAGTTGATTGACTGGTTGAATCATATGGAAAATTTATTTGAGTGGAAAACCATTTTAGAGGAGAAGAAAATTAAGTTTACATGCACTAAGTTTGTCGGACATGTATTGATATCGTGGGATCACCTGCAAAATGAAAGACAAATGAATGGAAAGGGAAAAATGTGAAATTGGAATAAAATGGTAAAGAAGATGAAAGAAATGTTTCTTCCGTGGATTATGTCGAGAAAATAGTTCAAAGGTTTCAAAACCTAAGATAAAAGGATCTCAACATTGAATAGTATACCAATGAATTTTACAAGTTTTCAATCGGGGTGGAATAGGGAGAGTCTCGAAGAATAGAAGGATACAAAGTATATAAATGCGCTGAATTATACCATACAATATGATCTCGAGTATGCTCTAGATCCATAGCCTCGATGTTTTTATCAACTCTCGCACTAAAAGAAGAAGAAAAAAACAAGAGGAATAACTTTGGAAGAGGTGTGAAGTGAGGGCCATCATCATCTCTAATGAGAGGAAAAGGTACATTTGATTCTACTAAAGGTGAATCTTCTAATCCGAGAAGGGAATGGTGATTATAGTCAAATCCATGGTAATACCCAAAGAGGTAGGGGTTTCGAGGGGAAGATGTTATAATGGAGTACAGGTCTAGAATACCCTCGAAAGGAAATATACATGTTACCAATGTAGTGAAGAGGGGCAAAAAGCTTTTGATTGTTCACACCCTGTACATCGGATAGATGGCAAGGAGAACAACCACGAGTTAATTTGATTGAAGCTAAAGAGAAATAATAAATGGAGGTTCTTTGCATACTTGGTTGAAACCCTCATGATAAGGAGGACAATGCCTGTCCCAAAAAGAGAAATCACCGGATGGTGTTGGTGATGATTCTTGGCTATGAACAAATATCTTTCGAATAAGATGCACCTATGGAGGAAAGGTATGTAAAATTATAATTGATGGTGGTAGTTTTGAAAATATGGTTTAAACTGTGATGGTTGATAAAATCAATCTAAAATGTGAGAAGCACCCATATCCCTATCATATATCATGGTTCAAGAAAGGGAATGAGGTAAGCATAGATAAAAGGTGCCTTATAAAGTTATCAATTACGAATACCTACAAGGATGAGAAGTGGTGTGATGTTATCCCAATGGATGCATGCCATATATTCTTTGGGGAGGGATTTTTAAAATGATAGAAAGGTTACACATGATGGAGGGAAAAATACATATACTTTTTGGAAGGATGGTGTAAATGTGGTCTTGTTACCCTTCAAGGAAGAAGAGAAGAGTGAGGGCTTGTTGGCTACAAAATAGTTTGTTATAGAAATGGAAGAAGTTGGCTGGTGTTATGAAATTATGTCAAAGAAGGTGGAAGTAGAGGACTTTAATACAACCGTTGCTGCAGAAAAAGGTACTAAAAGAATACAAAGATGTCATATAAGATGAGCTATCAGATGGGTTACCTCCGAAGAGGGATATAAAACACCATATTGATGTGATCCCTAGATCGTCCTTTCCAAACCAAAATCCTATAGGATGATTTTGAGAAAGAGTGAGGAGTTGAACATAAAAGTGATAGATCTAATACAAAAAGGGTTAGTGAGAGAAAACATGTGTCCATGTGCAACTTTGGTGCTATTGACTCCCAAAAAGATGGAGACTAGAGAATGTGTGTGGACAGTAGGGCCATAAATAAAATCACAATTAAGTATCATTTCCCAATTCCAAGATTGGATGATATAATGGATGTGTGATAGCGGGAACCCAATATTTTAACAAGATTGACCTATAGAGTGGGTACTACTAGATTTGAATCTGTGAAGGGGATGAATGGAAAACAACTTTCAAAACAAAAGATGGATTGTACGAGTGGGTAGTGATGGAATTTTGGGTATCTAATGCCCCTAGGAAATTGATGAGGCTGATGAACAAAGTACTACGAGAATATAATGGGTTTTTATTGTCTATTTCGATGATATTATAATATTTAGTAAGACAATGGAAGAAAAATTCTTGCATATGAAATTGGTGTCAAACTTGTTACATAAATATAGTTTGTATGCAAACTTAAAGAAGTGTAGATTTCTTAAGTAGAGTCTTGTTTTTGGGGTTTTCATCTCATAGGATAGAGTGAGGATGGATGACGAAAAATTAAAAGTGATTTTTGAGTGGCCTATTCCAAGGAATGTGACAGAGGTTCATAGTTTTCATAGATTGGAAAATTTTTATAGGAAGTTCATCAGGAATTTTAGTAGCATTGTTGCACCCATAACAAAAGTGTAAAAGGGGAAGGAGTTTGTATGGACCAAGGTAGTAAAAGATAGTTTTGAATTATTGAAGAAGAAAGTGTCAGAGAAACCTATTTTGGTATTGCCGGATTTTAGCAAGGTATTTGAGGTTGAATTTGATGCCTCACATGTCGGGATTGGAGCTCTCTTG
Source organism: Taxus wallichiana var. yunnanensis (assembly GCA_018340775.1). Taxonomy (NCBI): domain Eukaryota; kingdom Viridiplantae; phylum Streptophyta; class Pinopsida; order Cupressales; family Taxaceae; genus Taxus; species Taxus wallichiana. The sequence continues at coordinate 600,953,880 of CM031241.1, read as the reverse complement.
AGTCAATAAGGAAAACTTGTGGAATTATTAAGTGAAAAACTAAATTAAGTCAGGAGGAAATATTCTACTTATGATGTGGAATTTTATGCTATTTTTCAGGCATTAAGGAATTGGAGACATTACTTAGTAGCTAAGGAATTTATACTATTTACTGACCATGAAGCATTGAGGTATGTAAACACACAAAAAAACTAAATAGTATGCATGAAAAATGGGTTTCATTTTTGTAAGAATATACTTTTGTCTTAAAGCATAATTCGAAAAGCGAGAATCAAGTTGTTGATGCCTTGAGTAGGTGTGTAGAAATTTTGACAAAAATGGAAAATGAAGTTGTAGGGTTTGAGACATTTAAGGAAATGTATGAAGGTGATCCAGATTTTGGTGATGTTGTGCAACAACTTAAGGATTCTACAGTAGGTAGTAGTTCTTCATATTATTTGATGTAGGCTGGTTATTTATTCAAGGGAAAATAATTATGCATCCATTATGGTTCAATGAGAAAATATTATCGAGAGAATTGCATAGTGGGGGTTGGATGGACACTTTGGTATAAGTAAGACAATTTATATTTTTGTAGAAAAGTATTATTAGCCAAAGGTAAAAAGGAAAATAAGTAGGATTGTAGACAGATGTAAAGTGTGTCAAATAGCTAAGGGCCATGCACAAAATATTGGATTGCATATGCCATTACATGTCCCTACAGAGCCAGTGGTTGATTTGAGTATGGATTTCGTGTTAGGACTTTCTAACACACAATGAGGGAATTATTCTTCCTTTGTTATGGTTAATATATTCTCTATGATGGCACATTTCATTGATTGTAAAACAACTAATGATTCTTCTAGAGTTATCGATTTTTTTTTTAGAAGTGGTTAGATTACATGGAGTTCAACAACAATCACTTTAGGTCAAGACACTAAGTTTTTGAGTCACTTTTGGAAGGCTGTATAGAGGAAAATGGGGACACGATTACATGATTCATTAGTGCATATCACCCCCAGACTTATGGGAAGACATAAGTAGTGAATAGAAGCTTGGGAAATATCCTACGTTGTATAGTTGGAGAAAATCCATAACAATGGAACTTAGCTTTACCACAAGATGTGTTTGCTTATAATAGGAGGTATCCTTTCCAAATTGTATATTGTAGGAATCCCAAGGGGTTCCTAGATCGATTGTGCTACTCGGTGAAGATAAAACTAGTGATGATGTAGAAGCATTTGCAAATCACATTCTACAGATTACACAATGAAGTTAGGGAAAAGATGAAATTTACTAATGCACAATATAAAGCAACTATAGATGTTAGTAGAAGAGTAAGTTTATTTTAAGAATGAGATATTTTGATTGTATCGCCCACAATTGTGACGTCCAAAACCACACCAAATTCTATTAATTTATTAGGGAAAAATTACGATAAAAATTATTTTTTTGTTAGAAGAGTTACAAGCATAGCATGCAATCCACACCTTCATAAAGTAATCAATTTAAAATTAATAATTAAATATTATTAATTTATTTCTCAAAATATTTTATGGTTTAAATAATTTCCATTACGTTCCTTCACTTTATTAGAGTATAGTCCAATCCTTCACTTTATTAGAGTATAGTCCAAATGCTTAAGAACCATGACCCATAAATTTATCAACTATGTCTTACTATTCATTATTTATAAATCCCCTTTTATTCATTATCAAAGCCATACACCATTGTTTTATTAATACCTACCAAAAAAGTGTACAACTTGGCCTAACCACTAAGTGGCCCCATTCAACCCATTACCCATACCTTTTAATTAAATTCCATTCCCATGAAAATACCATCACTTAAAGTTATGTAGGATATAATCTCAACCATTAGATCAATTCATTTTGGGCCCTTGGATGCTAGGTTTTCTAAAATTCCATAAAAATCCTTATGTTAGCTTCTTATTCTCTTTTTTTCCCTAATCCATTTCATTTTCACTTTTGTAGGTTTGGGAGCATGGAGGCCATGGAGGCCATGAGAGCTATGGAGGATTTGCTCTACTCCAATATTTTTTGTATTATTTTTGTGTTAAATGGGAGGTTTTCCCCATTTCTATTATGGGTATAGTTTTGCCCCAATTTATTTTTGTTAAAAAGAGGTATATACACATGTTTTGGGTTTCGATGTGTGTGTGTGTGTGTGTGTGTGTGTGTGTGTGTGTGTGTGTGTGTGTGTGTGTGTGTGTGTGTGTGTGTGTTATTTTAGTGTGGGTTTGACCCCCACCCCACCCCATATTATATAATATGGGTTGGGGTAAAGTGGCGCCCTCCTCCACAACCCTTTTGAAACCATTGATCAATTCATTTTGGGCTCTTGATGCTAGGTTTTCTAAAATTCCATAAAAATCCTTATGTTGCTTATTATTCTTTTTTTCCCTAATCCATTTCATTTTGAGAGCATGGAGGCCATGGAGACCATGAGAGCTATGGAGGATTTCTCTACTCTAATATTTTTGTTTTATTTTTGTGTTAAATGGGAGGTTTTCCCCATTTCATGTGGGTATAGTTTCACCCCAATTTATTTTTGTTATAAAAAGTATATTGATGTGTGTGTGTGTGTGTGTGTGTGTGTGTGTGTGTCTTGTTTTATTAAAAGGTTCGGTTGGATTTATATCATACACGGCCACTATATGTTATCCCGTAACTTTGTTATTTTATATGACCCCACCCCACCCCATATTATATAATATGGGTTGGGGTAGAGGCGGTGCCCTCCTCCACAACCCTTTTGTTTTATATACAACCACAATGGGTTGTTGCCATTCGGCCTCAAAACAAATTTAAAACAATTTCTTTTATATATATATATATATATTTATTTATTTATATATGATTATAATTGTATATTTTTATTTTACGTTATGTTAAATAATCCAATCAAGTTTATTATAAAATACAATATGAGGGTATATATTATTTCTTATAAATTACAAATATGTCACTAAGTGAGATAGATGAACTAATTCCCTTTTTCCATTTAACTAAGTGTAAGATAGGTAGAAAAACATTTTCTTCCTTGATTGAAAACTACTAAGATTTGACTACAACCACAACTCAATCTTTTTTTTTTTTTGTATATTCATTTGAATAGAAGGAAAGTATAATACACTTAAATGAAACTTATTTATTTTTTATTTTAAATCAAGTTTACCAATAATGAAGAAGGGAAACAACATATACTTTACATACATAAACATTACTTATTTAAAATGAATACACAAATCAACCTTCCAATATTTTCAACTTTTCAATATACTAACTCTTACAATAAAAATGAGAAAGTATCTCTTTTCTTTCCTTGCAATAGTATCATACTCTTACAATAATACAAATTTCAACAACACAACAATACACTTTTTTTCTCAATGATCATAGTTCATTTTCTTACAATACAAAAGCCCTTCTTTCAAAATAAATTAAAAGAATAATTTAAAAATTACAACTTCCACTTTTTCAACAATGGAGTAACATTACAAAAGGTGATCCTTTTAGCTCCAACATATCATAACTCCTCCAATCTTCAACTTCAAGCACAAAAACAAGAAAATGGGTGTAGGCAATGCTCTCCACCCAACCTATATTCTAATGAGAAGGAGAAACCATCATCCTCATTGGTCCCCGAGCCTTAAAAATGAAACATTAAGAGGTATCAAGGAGCCATGACAACTTGTACAAGGCTTCAACCACCACTATTCACACAAAAATTTCAACACAACAAGCAAAATACAATAATGACAATAAACATACAATTTTCGCAAGTAAAAAGGATTGCAATCCAAGCCAAGGGAGAGAAAAAAACATGTGGAATCACTTATGCCTCCCAATGGATTACGTTTCCACCTTAAAATCCTCCCAAAACTTCATTCACACAACCACAACCAAACTCTTATCCCTCCCTCAATTTATCGTATGTCTCCCTCCAACTCTTACCCCTCCCTCAATAAACATATCAATATAAATAAGAATTATTTCTTATTATCATAAGGTGAGACAACCAACCCAAAAATCCAATCCAAAATCAAAAGATACAATATTTTCCAAGTCCAATACAATAAAAAACAATCTCCCAAGCTCCCAAAAAGAACTCCTAAAACAAGCTTCTCCAAAAATGCATGAGTGAAAATCAAACATGTAGCTCCAAAAATTTCAACAAAACATCGTTAAATAAAAAGATGAGGAGAGAGTGGTGATGTGGCTCCATGTAGAATGCCATCATCTTTCCTCAATTCTACATCAAATGGTCAATCACCAAGCCCAAAGCTCATAAATTGGTGGGTGAGAATATGACAACTTTTTCTTCCACACAAAACCATTAACCATACTCCAAAAGGAAAAAATTAAAAGCTCATATAAGAAGGTGTAATAATTTCACCTTTTTACCTTCCAAATAACACAATAGGGCCTAAGTTTGAATAGTTATCCCATAGGTATATTAGTTACGTGAATGTAAGAGGAGTGTGAAAAACTTAACTTGTCCCAAAAGCCATCAAAAATGGCCCTTAAAGCCAAAATCTGAGTTTGACATGCAAGGTTGAGTACACAACACCAAAACCATTAAAATTCATTTCAAATCCATAGTAAAATCAAGGACAATCTACCAAAATTAAATAGCCCTTGGTCACATCCCAAATTACTTTAGTTCGCAAAATCAATCAACTTAAATAAGAGAACACTAACTAACAATAATAAAGAAGAAAATATTACAATAATAAATCACATACTCACAAAATAATTAAAATGAAAAGGAAAACAACACATTTACCCATGGTCACATTTTAGGCCACCCCAATGGGTACCTCCTAACAAAATATCAACAACATACAAAAACACAAGTTGCCAAGGTGACTAGTTTCTAATATCCAAAATTCTTTCATTATTGGTCTCGTATCCCCTTTAGTTTGTTGTGTTATAATTTCCTTCAAAAATCAAAACAATACCTTTTCGACCTCGTGGCCATATAAATGACATCAAAAAAATAAAACACACATATACATATCAATTCACATCATCAATTAACACAACTAAATCATCACTAAAATCAAGTAATTTCACCAATTTTTTACAATTTCAAGATATTTCAATTCTTTCATTTCATCGACAACAATGAGATCACAAGACTAGCTAGATCGTCTAACAAAATCTATGTATAAAAATCCAATGTGTCAGTATACATATAAAGTAGTAACTCTAGATCATCATCAATACTGAAATATCAATCCATGCATATAATTCACACTATGAGTCACCACATATCCATAATCAAAATATCTATAATGTCTATCAAAATACTAATAAAATATAATAATGTCCATCTATCAATGTCTACTGATCAAATATGATAACAAAGTTCATGCCTCAATCCAAAGTAAGAAAAAATCATAGTAAGATCAATGTCAAAGAGGAGTGGGCACTATAGTGATGGTTCAACTTAGAAAGGAGAGGTTTCCAAAAGGGACATATAATAAACTAAAGTATAAGAAGATTGGGTATTGTACGATTAAGAAGAAAATGAGTGATAATGCCTACTGGTGGAGCTACCCAAAAACTTTACTATCTCGCCATTTTTTAATGCTTCTAATTTACATAAGTTTCCATATTATGATAAAAACATCGTGGAGGAGGAAGAATTTTTTTGGGAGAAGCGAATCTTGAAGAAGAAAAAGGAAAGGGTAATGTGTGTCTTAAGCCGAGAAGAGAGTCATTACTAGACATGTGAGCTACAAGAGATATTTGGTGTAGTGGGAAGGTTTGTAGCAAGAAAAAAACACTTGGATTCGTGAGTGGGAGCTGAAAATTATTGAAAATGCAAAATTATATGAATTTCATCGATTTGAATTCGTAGGAGTTGAATTCTTTTTCAACTAAGGGAGAATGATGTGTCGGCGTAAGCTTATGAAGGCCATAACTTTTGATCTGACCATTGGATCGTCTTGAAATTTTCCGAAGTGGTAGATATTCATTATTATTATGATAGGACCAACCTTTTTGAAAGGTTGAATTTGTTTTGGCATATTTTCAAGGACAAATTCCTTCATCTGGTGGTCTGAAATTGGCTCCAAACATTTTTTTCTTTTGACTAGGTCTTAGAGTTTTCCTAACTCTTTTTTAGAATAAGTAAAAAAATCCCGAGCCTTAATTTAGGAAGGCATATTAGGCACACAATTTTGGGCCCATCCGAGGTGTTTTGCTAGTAGGTGATATTTGGCATTTTTCAGGGTTTTTGGCATTTTAGGACTTTTTTCCATTTTAGGGTTTTTAGAGTAGATGTGGAATAGAAAGAAGATTGTAATGATGTAATATTAGTGTGGATTCGGAATGAGAAGAAATATATTTTGAAGCTTCGGTTATTGTCTACAAATTGTTTGTGTCTTTTGTGTTAGTAAATAAGAGATAAAATATGTGGAATAATCCCTTACGAGTAATCACAACAATAGAAACTAATAAGCAAAAAATATTATAGATCTCAAATAAAAGTGCAGAATAAATAACACAACATGAGAGACAATATTTAATGTGGTTCACCCAATATGGGCTACGTCCACCAAGAATCACTTGCTCAGATTTTATTACAAGCCTCCACTCTCTCAATACAATACCTAGATCCGTTTGGAGCTATGCTCAACAAACTCTACATAATTCACACCTGAATTCAAAGCACATCTGTAATACATTTGCTTGTCTATCTATCATATGCATAAGACCATATAAATAGACAATTGCTTAAGTAGTTTGATACAAAACCGTGGGTATCAAAACCATGGGCAAAAAATTGTGGGTATCAAAACAATGGGTACCGAAAAACCATGGGCCCAAAAATAGCCCATAATGGTTACCCATTACCCATGGGTTAATAAACCACCCATGAAAATTTGCTTTGGGGCTTTGCCCCAAACCCCCCTGACTTGCTCACCGGCGAGCGGGACCGCCATAAAAATACCCGAGTGTAACACATAGAAGGTGTACCACACTCTAACATGAAAACAGGCTCCACAAAACATAACAATCTCCCACTTGGAGACTGATTTCCACTGAGCAAGCTTCTTAACCCTTCACTGTCATCCGTGAAGGCCAACCAAAGCTGAACATAGCTTTAATTTATCCCTTGTGACCACCTTGGTCATCATGTCTGCATGATTATGACTGGTATGAATCTTCTCCAACTTCAACTTATCTTCTTCCAAAGTTGTCCTGATGAAGTGATATCTCAACTGTATATGCTTCATCTTGGAGTGGAAAGTAGAGTTCTTAGCTAGGTGTATAGCACTCTGACTATCACTATGCAACTTACATTCCTTCTGCTTATGCCCCAACTCCTCAAGGAATTTTTAACCAAATCATCTCTTTGATTGCCTCTGTGGTAGCAACATACTCAGCCTCCGTGGTTGATAAAGCCACTAGCTTCTATAGTCGTGAAATCCATCTCTTTGTTGTCCCACCTACAAGTGTAAATATAACTCTGTCGTGCTTCTCCCTCATCAACATCTCCATCCATGTCTCGAATCTACATAACCAAGTGAAGTGGTGTCTCGATCCATTGTAGCATAAAATTTTCCCCATGGTCCCTCTCAAATACTGAAGGATCCACTTTATTACTTGTCAATGCTCTTTACCTAGATCACTCATAAATCTACTCACAGCTCCCACTACATGGGCAATATTAGGCCTAGTGCACACCATAGCATACATCAAACTGCCAACCACTGATGAGTAAGGTACCATGGACATCTGGTTTCTTTCCTGCTCTGTCTTGGGACATTGCTCCTTTGATAACTTAAAATGGCCTGCCAAAGGAGTCCCAACCGGTTTAGCATCCTGCATGTTAAACCTATCCAATACCTTCTTAATGTACTCTTCCTGAGATAAAGTCAACTTCCGTTCCTTCCTATCCCAAGTTATCCTCATACCAAGGATTTGTCTGGCTACCCCCAAATCCTTCATATCAAAGGATTCACTTAGTTGTTTCTTGAGTACTTTTATTTCCTGCATGTTTTTACCTACAACCAACATGTCATCAACATACAAACATAGGATAATATAACTTCCATCCTCAAATTTCTTTGTATACACGTAATGGTCAGAATGAAATCTAATATAACCTTGCTCCATCATGAAGCTATCAAACTTCTTATACCATTGACATGGAGCTTGTTTCAGGCCATACAAGCTCTTCTTCAGTTTGCACACCATCTCCTCTTTACCTTTGACTTCATATCCTTTTGGATGCTACAATATATAGCTCCTCCTCCAAATCACCATGGAGAAATGTAGTCTTTACATCTAACTTTTCTAAGTGCAAGTCTTATGCTGCCTCTATTCCAAGAACAGTTCTAATAGAAGTCATTTTTACTACAGGAGAAAAAATCTCATGAAAATCTATATTTTGTTTCTGTGCAAGCCCCTTGACCACCAACCGGGCCTTATATCTTTTCTTTCCTCCTTCTTCATCTTTAACTCCGTACACCCACTTGTTCTGCAATGCTCTTTTTCCTTCCGGTAGCTTCACCAAATCCCAAGTCTGGTTCTCCATGAGAGACTTATGCTCCTCATCCATGGCTTGCTCCCACTTCTTCCTAGCATCTACCTGCATTGCTTCATCAAAGCTCTTTGGCTCTCCACTATTAGTGAGTAATAAATAATAAAGAGAAGGAGAAAAATGTTCAGGTTCTCTTCTTACCCTAGAAGACCTCCTCAATATAGGAGTTTGGGGTTCTATTGAGGAGGTTCTGAACTGATTCATGTGTCACTTTCCCATCCGGAAGATCCTCTACCACTGCATATTCTTTCTTGGATTCTTCCCTATTTTCCTGCAACTACTACTTATACATGACTTTCTCATTAAAGACCACATCCCTAGATTGAATTATTTTCTTGTCCTTAATACTCCAACATTTATATCCAAAGTCATCACCACCATAATCAATGAAAGTACATTTTTCTCGATTTAGCATTTAGCTTGGTCCTATCATCCTTGTCTATATGAACAAACAATTCACATCAAAAGACTCTAAGAAATGAATAATCAACTTTCTTACCATACCAAGCCTCCTCAGGTATGCCTCCATCCAAGGCACTCGAGGGTCCTCTGTTTATCAAGTACATAGCTGTGCTCACCGCTTCTACCCAAAAAGAAATTTAAGGTGGTGCTGCATGTATCCTCATACTCCTAGCATTTTCCATTATTGTTCTGTTCATCCTTTCTGATACCCCATTCTGCTACGGAGTTCCTAGAACCGTATTTTGCCTACGGATTCCATTCTTAGAACAATAATCATCAAATTCATTGCTGCAATACTCCCCTCCATTATCTGACCTGAGACATTTTAACTTAAGACCTGTTTCATTCTCTACCAAGGATTTCCATTTAACAAAAGTATCAAATACATCATATTTGTTTCTAATACAATAAACCCAAACTTTCCTTGTTGCATCATCAATAAAAGTAACATAATAACTTGAACCCCAAGAGATGATACCTAAGCTGGCCCCCACACATCAGAATGTACCAGCTCTAACTTACTCTCTTTCTTTGTAGGTCCAACCTTGAAAAACCTTACTTGCTTCTGTTTCCCATATATGCGGTTCTCACGTAAATCCAAACCTATTTCTGTATATCCAGACAAATTCTTCTTTATGATGTCCATTCCCTTATGGATCATATGACCAAGCCTATAGTGCCATAATGTTGTATCTGCATCTGAAGCCACAAGATTACAATCATTAGTACTATCAGTGGATAAATACAAGGTTCCAACCTTCTTACCTCTTGCCACCACAAGAGCACCCTTGGTAACCTTCCAAGAGTCAGCTGTAAATATCACAGTACAACCATCACTTCCCAATTTCCCCACCGATATCAAATTTCTCCTTAATGTAGGCACATGTTTGACATCCTTCAATAGCCATGTATTCCCATTCTGCATCTTAACCTGAACAGAACCTTTTCCAACTATACTGCAAGGCTCATCATCACCAAGAAAAACATGCCCAAAATCCCCTTGAACATAATCAACAAAATAATGCCTATGTGGAGTAGCATGGAAAGAAGCCCCGAATCTAAAACCCAAGATTCAGTAATATTATGCAAAGAAAGAATCAAAGCATCCTGACATACATTACCCGATGCCACATTTTCCTCCTTGTTTTCTTCATGTTGTTTCTTCTTGTCTCAAAGCTCCCAATAATCCTTCTTTGCATGCCCAGACTTTCCACAGTTCCAACATACAATCTTGCTCTTGGATTTTGACCTTGCCCGATCTTTCGATTTTCCATGGTTTCCTCTATTCTTCTGTCTCCATCTAGTTTCCACTGTCAAAGCATTCCCTGAAGTAGAAGATTCCCTAGAGATTTTTATTTGCATTTCCTCGCTTAGAATCACCCCTACAACATCCTCAAACTTCAACTTCAAGTTAGCTGGAACCGAGTTGCTTACCACCATTACCAGGCTATTCCAACTTTTAGGTAAAGAGCACAGAATTAATAAAACCCTAACTTCTTCATAAAATTCTATTGTAACCAAAGCTAGCATATTCACAACGGTATTGAAATCATTTAAATGATCTACTATTGAACTATTCTCAGACATCTTCATATTAAACAACTTTTTCATTAAAAATATCTTGCTAGAGGCAGAGGGTTTTTCATACAACTTCCCTAATGCATCCATTAGATCTTTTGTCATCTTTTTCTTTGAAACATTAAATAATATCGAATATGTAAGACACACTGGATAAAATATGCGGAATAATCCCTTACAGATCGCAATAATAGAAACTAATAAGTAGAAAATATATTACAGATCTCAAATAAAAGTACGAATAAATAACACAACAAAGAGAGACAATATTTAATGTGGTTCACCCAATATGGGCTACGTCCACCAAGAATCACTTGCTCGATTTTATTACAAGCCTCCACTCTCTCAATACAATACCTGATCCGTTTGGAGCTATGCTCAACAAACTCTGAAATTCACACTTGAATTGAGCACATCCGCAATAAATTTGCTTATGTCTATCTATCATATGCATAAGACCATATAAATAGACAATTTCTTAAGTAGTTTGATACAAAACCGTGGGTATCAAAACCATGGGCAAAAAACCGTGGGTATCAAAACAATGGGTACCGAAAAACCATGGGCCCAAAAACAGCCCATAACGGTTACCCATTACCCATGGGTTAATAAACCACCCATGAAAATTTTCTTCGGGGGCTTTGCCCCCGAACCCCCTTGACCCACTCACCGGTGAGCGGGACCGCTGTAAAAATACCCGAGTGTAACACATAGAAGGTGTACCACACTCTAACATGAAAACAGGCTCCACAAAACATAACATTTTGGAGGTATTTCAACCTCTTACAATGGATCCACATCGTGCAGATGGATCCAAACCAGTTTCACTTGGAAGGTAATCAGTCATTGGGTTAAACAAGGGAAACCACAATTTCATAAAAAGAAAATTGGATTGGATATCCCAAACTCTTCCAAATATTAAATATCTATCTGAAATTTTAACAAAAGCTGTTATACAAAACCCACATGAAGTACGGAAAATATCAAGCTTACCTTCCATGATGGGGCTTGAATGGCTTGACATCCATTCATGAAGAGTGGGAATCCCTAGATAGAATTTGTTGAATCTACAAATAAAGCCATTTTTAATGAGAAAATATTTTGATTTCACTACCTCCACCCCAAAACTAATAGAGAGAGCCAAGTTAGCATAATATATAGATTTTCGGCTAGTTTTCTTAACCACATCTTAGAATCTTTGTATGTGTAACACCCACAAATTTGACGTTCTAAAACCACATTAACTTTAAACAATCATTTAGAAAGTTACAGCACAATTTTTGTTTGTTTAATATTACAAGGGTGTCAAACCCTATAATACGTTTAATTAATTCCTACCAATAATTTGCTACATTACAATGGATGGATCAGGTCTAGATTAATAATTAAATATTCTTAATCCATTTCTAATGTCAATTTAATTACAATCCACTAGAAAAGTGTCCATTAATTCTTTTACTTGATTAAATAGTTTTCCCCTTCTTAAGATAACATTCAAACCCACATTTATTAAACCCTTATCCTTAGTTACCTTAGTTCCCTTAAATTATTATCTTTAATTTCCATTGAATCATTTACTAAAACATACTAGGAGAGTTACATTTTTAACTTAATACACTAGGGCACTAAGTGGCCCCATTCACCCATTTTCACATACACTTAAATTATTTAAAATCCCATGATATATATATATATATATATATATATATATATATATATATATATTCTCACCTAACAATTGTAGGATTGATTCCTAACCCTTGGATTAAATCAATTGTGGCCACTAGATCTTAGGGTTCCATACTAACCCTAACTATCCTTATGAAATTTTATTAAACCTTTTTCTTTTCCCTAGCCTCCTCATTTGGTCTCTTTTCTTTTTTTTTTATTTACAGGTTGGAGGAGTGGAAGCCATGGGAGCAAGGAAGGAAGCCATGGAGGGATTCATTTGGATCTAGCTTAGTTTAGTTTAGTTTATAGATTTGATAAAGAAATGTCTTCTATTTGTTGATTGTAGAGGTTTCCACTCTAAATTTGGAGTATTTATTTAGTTATTTTCATTCTTGAGTTATTTATTTGGGAAAAACCATCTTTCCAATTAATCTATGAGATTTGATACATTTAAATGCCCATTCAAGGATTTGCATAAAAACAAAGAGTTTGTTCACATATAGTTTCTGGTAGTTTCCTTTTTACATTTTATATGCTTAGGTTTTAATAAAATCAAGTTTGAAATTGCATAGTCACGGATTTTAATTGTTTTACCAAAAGTGATGAAACTGCCGCCTTGAGTAGGCTGGCAGTCTTGGGACCACTGTCCTTCCTAGGTGATGATTCGCAAACCACCCTTTCATGGGTGGTGATTCATAGACAACCACTTTGATTATGGTGTCCATTCGAGACCGCATCTCTGCACAGGACATAGGTCATGTTCTTTAAAAACACAACCATCAATTCAAATTTTTTTCCAAAAACAAAGTTTACTAGGGTGATTTATAGTTTATCCTTAGCTTGAATTTATATGCCTAAATTCATTAGTTGCAAGATGAACAACACTTATTCATTCCATGTCTTAAATCACTAAATTAAAGGATTTTCTATTTCAATAGTAACCAAGAAAACAACTACAAGAACACTTTTCTAATAAAATTGCTTTCAAGTTCAAAAGTAGGAATGAAACTTAATCTATTTCTAGTATCATTATTTTCCTTTCCATAAAAGAATGTAATATTTCAACAAAGAAACTTATTATAATTTTGTGTTTGATTTCAACTACAATCATTTATTCAAGGAAAGCACAAGCAACTATTATACATTTAATATTTACTAAGAATACATTCTCAATGATTTACAACTTCCAAGTTTTCCTCTTCATTCTTACAACAATACAAATTTTACAAATAACAATGAACTTTATTTTTTTGTTTAAGCATATTACAACTTAATAAACAAAATGTACAACACAAATTTTCTTTTAAATGGAAGTATACTAGTCTTCCACCTTAAGTGGGAATTATAAGAAACACTTCTACAATGAAGGATTTCCTTTCTGTCTTCTACAAATGCTCCAAGTCCCAAATCTTCAATAAGAGCTCCACCATTTCTTTACTTCAATCAAAACAAAGAAAATGAAGGAGAGGAAACACTCTCCACCCAACCAATAATACAATGAGGAGAAGAAGCTATACTTCTCATTGGCCCCGAGCCCCAACGAAAATGTAATAAGGAATGAATAAAACTCATGGAAACTAACACAATGCTTCCTCATCACAATGAAAAATTCACAACCATTTGAAACAAATTCAAACACAAGATAATAATCAAAATAATGCAACCTTAAAAATACACAAGGCTTGAAATGCAAAATCCTATGCGCAGGATAATTTTAGCGGCGAATATTCGTAATATGGCGAAAATTTCATTTTAGGAAAATTTGAAAAGGCGAATTATTCGGAGTGGGTCGGTGTCCTGTTCGCCTAAAATATATAGTATATTTTTTTTGGGGGGTCGGCTTCACCTTCATTTGAAAACATCTCCTATAAAAACCTATGTGATTCACCGGGTAGTATACCTCAAGTAGCTTACCAAATTACCAATACTGTGAAATTTGAACTCGCATACCCTTGAGCACCAGAGATTCATATTACTGTTATCCTGTGATTGTTGACGCGCGACAAATGCAGTGTTGACGCGCGACAAGGGCAATATTGACGCGCGACAAGAGCTGTATTGACGCACGACAAGAGCTGTACTGACGCACGACAAGAGCTCGCATCGACGCACGACAAGAGTGATCGACGCGCGACAAGAGTATGGACGACGCGCGACTTGGGCTAAGAGTGACGCGCGCAGAGGAACGACGCGACTTGGCGGATAAGAGGAAGGCCTGACGCTTGCAGAGGAAGGGTTGACGCGCGACAGAGGAAGTGTTGACGCGCGACTTGGGCAGTGTTGACGCGCGACATCAGACAGTTCACGCGCGACAAGACCTCAGAGACTGGACAGAGTCGCTTCTTGGTTCTTTTGCTGACGCACGACTCTTTTCAGAATAATGGAAGGTGCCACCTCAAAGAATACGAATAACCTAAAAGTAAGTAAGAAATCTCAGAAATCACTCTTCAAGTATTTTGGAAACTCTGCGGATACAGATAATGTAAATACCAATCATATAGATGCCACCAAAAAGAATCAGAATACTGACTGTGTGGAAGGCATTATTGAGGTGGACATGCATTCTGCACAGTATCACAGTCAAACAAATGAAACCTACGATAATATGCCAGATCTTGAAGATATTGTTCCTGTTGGGGTGCAACCAGAAGTGCAGCTAGATATCACAGATACAAACACTCAGCAAAATGGAAGACAGAAATCAATATCAAACTCTGGTCCAAGAAAGAGGAAACCAGGTGATTGCGATATTGCTCAAAATTCTACTCAAAAAAGTAAAGCATTGAAAACGAACAAGAATATGTGGACCATGGCAGGACATACAAGTTTGATTGGGCAGCTAAATTTCCATTTATTGAACCTGTACAATCATCTAATTCTGAAGAAATCCCATGTGAATGTACATGTACAATATGTACGTGGAAATTGGGAAAGCAACAAAAAATGCAACTGAAGCTGGACACAATAGAAAAACATTGTGGAAAACAATATTTAACTGTAACAGGGGCGGATGGCCAGAAAATCAAAACACATAGGTGGAAAACTGAAAAGGAGTGCATGCATGTCAGATACGCAGTGGAATATGAGGCAGAGCAGAAAAAACACAGACATCTGTTGGAAAAGGGAGGAACGATCACATCGCATATTGGTAAGATGAAAGAAACAAATCTACATGCAAAATTCATACAATTCTCTACTCTTTTTCAAATACTTAAAAAAGGAAGGGCGATGTCAGATTTCCTTGATTTCAAAGTTTTGTATCAATTTAACGGAATGCTGAATGTACCTCAGTCTCATTGGTCTGAGAGTAGTGGATGGGAAATGGCAAAATGCCTCTCGATGATAGAGAAGGAAGATTTGAAAGAGAATGTAAAAAAAGCAAACTTTATCTCTCTTTCAATTGATGAAGTGACAGCAGTCGACAACACCGCATGGGTATGTATCCACATATATACTTTAGAAAATCATATAAGGACTCCTCATCTGTTGGGTGTTATGAAAATGGTTGAAAACTGCAATGCTGAAAACCTATATAAAATAGTTGTTTCTCATTTGAAAGATGTTGCTGGTATGACTGATTATGAAATTGCTATGAAGTTGGTATGCGTTGGAGCAGATGGTGCATCTATCATGCAGGGTCACCGAACAGGGCTGTGTGTTAGATTACAAACAACAGTGGCCCCATATATGCTACCAATTCACTGTATGGCTCACAGAATGAATTTAGCGTATAAAATGGTAAGCAACCACGAAAATGTTGCTAAATTAGAAGACCTCATAAGAGAACTTCATGCCTATATGTCAAGCAGCCCAAAGCGTTTTCTCGAGTTCCAAAAATTTGCAATTGGAATTACAGACGGCAAAAAACTTCTGAAGGATGTGGAGACTAGATGGATCTCTTTGTATGAACCAGCATGCAGAGTTCGTGAGGAGTATCCTTCATTGGTTGGTTTCATGCACAAATACCGTCATGAAGTTGATAGGGCAAGGGACCTGTTGTTCCGCTTAACTGATTTGGAGACATTGCTTACATTGGTTGGTATTCTTCCAATGTTAAAGGAGATCAATACACTGATGAAGCATGCACAGGGCAGATTAATCTATATTGTGGATTTTATACGGATGAGGAAAATGGTATGTCAAAGTCTTGATATATTGTACTGTTCCCAGGATAGTTTTGATGCACCTGTTTTTGAAAATTGGAGAGATTTATTAGATCTTAAAAATCCTAACACCTTTTTGAGATTTAATATCCACGATCACCTATGCATCTCTGTTAATGGGAGGGAAATACCAATGCACATTTTGCAAAGACGTCAAGATATTACAGGATCGGAACGAGAAGATGTTCCTGTGACACGTAATTTGTTTGAGTCTGTGATAGTTGAAACAAGAATAAAGCTTAAAAAAATTTCAGAAACCTTGTCATCAGAAATTAGGGAACGTTTCTGTAAAGATAAAATTCTGGAAGCCATGGGTGTGATGAATCCGAATTTTTGGAATACAGAAGGTGGCCGTGCAGACTTTGTCAGTAAGCATTTCCATAAATCAATGGGTACAATAATGGAACAATTTACAAAGACGTCAGAGCTCAAGGGTACGGAAATCAAAGGTATACTGAATGCCGATTTATTAAAGTTTCAGTCAACAAATTTTGCAACAACAATGAGGAACCAATATAAGAATTTAGATCAACCTTCTGAAAGTGGTGCTATTACAAGGCTGTGGCGAGGAATCTATCAAAGTTCTATCTTACAAGAAGATATCAGTGAATATTTCAGACTATATGAGTTATGCCAGACAATGATTTTGGGGTCTGTGGAGGATGAAAGGGTTTTCAAAGGCATTGTCATTTATAAAATCAAAATTGAGAAACAAAGTTGATAAAAATCTGGAAAGTTGCATGAGGTGTTACGTTTCACGATACTCCCTCGAAACCTTTCCGTTTGACAGAGCAATTGCGCACTGGAATTCCCTTTGCGAAAGAAGAGGTGTAAATAATACAGCTACAAGTACAAATATTCCCAACCTTGAGAGTGTAATTGGCTCTTCGTCACATTCTACAGAAGACAACATCGACTTTGATGAAGCTATTGATAATGGATTGTTTCAACTTTAAGTAGGTATCTTCTTTATCTATCTTTTATCTTTATCATTAAAGATGTTACAGGTCTATATACTAAAAATGTCAGGCAATTCACCCATCTATCTACTAATCCATTTCTCGTGTTGGATTTTTTTAAAACACAGATCTAGCTCATTACCAGTGGCAGTGATGATTTCAACTTTAAGCAGGTATCTTTTTCCCCTTAATCTTATTGTTTGTTACTATTCATTTTTTGACAGAGCAATTGCTCACTGGAATTCCCTTTGCGAAAAAAGAGGTGTAAATAATACAGCTACAAGTACAAATATTCCCAACCTTGAGAGTGTAATTGGCTCTTCGTCACATTCTACAGAAGACAACATCGACTTTGATGAAGCTATTGATAATGGATTGTTTCAACTTTAAGTAGGTATCTTCTTTATCTATCTTTTATCTTTATCATTAAAGATGTTACAGGTCTATATACTAAAAATGTCAGGCAATTCACCCATCTATCTACTAATCCATTTCTCGTGTTGGATTTTTTTAAAACAAAGATCTATCTCATTACCAGTGGCAGTGATGATTTCAACTTTAAGCAGGTATCTTTTTCCCCTTAATCTTATTGTTACTATTCATTTTTTCAGCTCTGGTTATAATTAAAGATTCATTTTTTGAAAACTTGGTTATAATTAAAGATGTTACGATGACAATGTGTATGTATTTACATTTAGTTAAATTTAAGACAAAATCTAGCACATTTTTTTAATTATTTAGTTTTTTTTTTGATAACAAAAACGTGGGTGAGAAATGACATCCATCCAGGAGGAAGCTCACATTTCTCAAAGACCGATAAATGTCGAGTGCAACTCACCCATCTATCTACTAATCATTTTTTTGTGTTGAATTTTTTAAGACAAAGATCTAGCACATTACCGGTGATGATTTCAATTTTAAATAGGTATCTTCTTCAACATAATCTTATTGTTTGTTACCTTACATTTTTTCAGCTCTTGTTATCATTAAAGACGTTACAAGTCTAATTCTTTATATTTACATTTATTTAAAGATATTGTTGGTCTATATATTTAAAGATGTTGCTGGCACTTCTCAGGACTGACAATGTCAGGCAACTCACCCCTCCATCTACAATGTCATGTGAAACAAAGATCTAGCACGTTACCCTTGATGATTTCACAGCAATCTAATACGCAAGAGGTAAGCTAAACCCTAGCATATTTGCAATTATGTTTAATTTCTTACCAGTGATGATTCTTTCTTGATTTCTTAGAATTATATTTAATTTATTTTTAAATACAAGTCCACATAAAATTCACATAAAATTCGGGATAAACAATACATTATACGATTTTAAATATAAGTCCACATAAAATTCCTCATCATCCATATATATCATATCATCACCATATCATTATCATATCCTCATTATCATCATCTATCATTAATTATCAATTATCATCATTCATCATCTACGTCCACATACAATTCATGACAATGCAAATAAACAAGAAACATACATATAATTCATGATAATCACCATCTAATGCAATTAAAATTAAAGATTGTATGTAAATCCATATAATTAAATTCAAATACCATAGTACATACTCAATAGTAGAAGTTTTCAAATTCAATATTTAAAGTTTCCTCAATAATAAAAGTTTCTAGTTTTCAAAACCCTCTTTTTCTTTATCCAATTCTACTCCTCTGCACTATTTCCCAACGGCTTCTTCCACTGTGGCTGTACCTCTTTCCCCAACACCAGAAATCTCCATGCGACAGCAAATTTGGATCAGCTGCAGCGTATAAACTATCCCGTTGCCAATAATTTTCATTGATAAGAACCTTTAGCCCTTCTGTCCCATTCTATAAGCTGATTGATATGAGGAAGCATCTCCATCTTTCTCATCAACCCACACAAAATCTTTTTTGTGCTTGTCCAGATCTATGAAATACTCCTTGCCCTCTTTAGAGGTACTTGTGCCCAAACCCTGTATGGTCCAAGCAACAAGTGATACCTAATCAGCAAGTGAACAAAACCAGAACTCGAAAACATATAAAGAGAAAACAAACTAGCATTACTTTGTACTATATGGTCCAGCCGGTTATCGATCCACTCAATGATTCTCTCCAAGCTTCATACTCAGGAATTGTGTAGAAAGATAACACATTTCCATTTTTGTGAGTTGCCTACATCAACATGTGCCGACATTAGACATGGAGATACATAACATCTGGAGGCTTAGAAAACAAATATAAAAAGTCTCGAAACACAACCAAATATACAGGGGGAACATTTACAGAAACTAAACAGCGCTATACAAAGATCATGTACCTGGTCTGTCATTATCATCAGATGGCCATATCTTAAAGATTTAATGCTGTCATATATTTTATCTTCCTGTAGACCAAGGATTTTTTTTCTATTTACTATCTCTTTATTCTCCATTTGTTGGTGAGTGGTAGCTTCCCAAAAAATAGATATTCCTGCCACCTGATAGGATAAAGATAACTAAAATAACAAAAAATTAAATTGGAAAGTGATGTCGAAACATGTCACAATACTACCAAATTCAGTATTCACATTTCCCTGATTCAAGGCACAAACACTTACAGCGACTGCAAGAGCCTTGGCTGAGTCACCCTCCGTTAATATTAAAGTACATTGATCAGAATTCTTCCCTCCTGCTTGATTTGCATCAAGTTTGGGAACATCAATTAATTTCCCCTTCTTGGTTCCATCAGTTTTCTTAAGATCTTTTTTTGTTTAAACTTTTCCACTGCACTCATCAGGTCAAACAAAGTTACAAAGCTCATCTTAGACACTAGCATTGCAAAAATTACATGTACTCAGAAATGCTACATATTAGACACCACGCCTGGATATATGCGAAACAGTGAAAATTACTATAAATTTATAACAACAAATTGTATCAGAATAAAAAATATGAATTAAAACGAATTATACTTACAATCAACATGGAAACCAAACGTTGATTCGAGAAAATTCTTTTTTCTTCACGAGTGTTGCCTTGGTTGTAATAATTGGTAAATTTTTGAAGCGGTAAGGCCCGTAAACCGATGGATTTCATTTGCTTCGATATCAATGAAAAATTGGCAATCGCTCGTAGAGTCACATAAAAATGCCATCCTCTCAATCGTAGGATGACAAAGTAATTCAAAATATCCGGATCTGTTTCGAAATGGGGCATATTAACGAGCCCTGTAAATTCACACGCATCCATTAAATATTTATCTACTGAAGACATCTTTAAAACAGTATGGATGTGAGGGCATAAGGGACATCGATTGAATTGGATTCTCTTGATTTTTGTTACTGAACTTGCAGTTGGGAAGCATTGAGACCTGCAAAAATTCAAGAGCCGGAAGGTGAAAACGAGAAAATGACCGGTGAAGGGTATTTATAGGCTAAATCGGGCGTCAATCGCATCACTTGACGCGCGTCAAAGGTCCAAGATGACGCGCGACAATAGTCCGTGATGACGCGCTGATCAATTCGATCCATGACGCGCGATCAGATGATGCGACGCGCCAATAGATGGCATGACGCGCGTCAATAGGATGCGCGCGATGACGACGCGCTCAATAGACGATGAGTGACGCGACGTAATCAGATAGATGCCATGAATAGACGCTGCGCGTTAATAGGAGCTAGCCGCGTGTCAATAGATGCATGTGACACGCGTCAATAGGATCCATTGACGCGCGTCAATAGGTTGGTGTCGTTCAAATCGTGTGCGCCGATCAAAACAATTCGACGCCCATCGACGCGCGTCAGAGTGATGAGTAACTAGATGGATCTCTTTATGCACAGAGAAAGCCTGAGACTACCAAATAATTGATTTCTTATCCAAAATTTAATGGAATTCAAAGTTTTCACCTCTTTTGGACTAGAGGAAATTCCCTTCATGTTTGCAATGCAGCCAATTGAGATGAAGCCTTCAAATTTATCCCCAGACCAAAGAAACAAACAGTGATTGGTGTGTACTTGATGATGATATAGGGTCTCTTGACAAAATTTACACAATGTTACCTTTTTAAGATGATCCAACCTTGCATCAGAGAACTTTATGTTGAGCTGTAAATTTTTTTCAATATTTGAGACACTTGATTTTATAGATTGTACTTCAAGAAGATCATGATTAATCAATTCAAGGCATAGAAATGGGGGAGCTTCAAGAAAATTGTCTTCAAACATACACTTGAACATTGTATCTTCAGCAAAGGAAAACAAAACATGGTGGTAGCAGGAATCTACTAAAGGATATGTAAACAACCTTATTGAGCTATGATCATATGCACCACCTTAAAAATTTGAAAAAAAGAGACATATTTTAATTCAACCACTCCAAGAAGCAGTCCCGAAGAGAATCTCAAGATGTGAATCCTATACAACATATTTTGATACTGATCCATTTTCCCCAAAACATTTTACAATATCTCAAGATGGGAATCCTATACAAATTTAACTTCTATGATTTATCTGGAGAAGGCACTGTATTTTTTCTTGGATGCTAAGCAGAAAGGTTGTTTAGTCTGCATTTCTAAGCGATCCAGTTTTATAAAAACTTGAATAAGTTTATAGACTCATTTCAAAATCTGATTAAATTTGGCATGGTTAACCATGGCAATTCACCCATCTATCTACTAATCCATTTCTCGTGTTGGTTTTTTTTGAAACACAGATATAGCTCATTACTAGTGGCAGTGATGATTTCAACTTTAAGGAGGTATCTTTTTCCCCTTAATCTTATTGTTTGTTACTATTCATTTTTTTCGGCTCTGGTTATCATTAAAGATGTCTATGTATTTACATTTAGTTAAATACAATATTTTATTTTTTGAAAACGTGGGTTGACATCCGTCCGAGGAAGCTGTTACTTCTCGGGACTGACAATGTCAGGCAACTCACCCATCTATCTACTAATCCATTTTTTGTGTTGAATTTTATTAAGACAAAGATCTAGCACATTACCGGTGATGATTTCAATTTTAAATAGGTATCTTCTTCAACATCATCTTATTGTTTGTTACTTTACATTTTTTCAGCTCTTGTTATCATTTATTTAAAGATATTGTTGGTCTATATATTTAAAGATGTTGCTGGGACTTCTCAGGACTGACAATGTCAGGCAACTCACCCCTCTGTCTACAATGTCAGGTAAAACAAAGATCTAGCACGTTACCCTTGATGATTTCACAGCAATCTAATACGCAAGAGGTAAGCTAAACCCTATCATATTTTCAATTATGTTTAATTTCTTACCAGTGATGATTCTTTCTTGATTTCTTAGAATTATATTTAATTTATTATATATTAAACTATTAAACAATACATTATACTATTATAAATATAAGTCCTGACACTCTTCCTAAAATTCCCTGCTTTGTCATAGATCCATCACTTCTTCGGATTTCTCCATGAAGTTATTAAAACTCAATTCTAATGCTATCTTCCAGATCCTATAGTCACCCACCCAAATCTACACTAATCACAACTATTTAAATTAACTTGACAGAGTCTTTATCTAATTAAAATCCTTTCTAGTAATAAAACTGACTCTACATAAACTATCCTGCAAATGTAGTGTGCCTTCTTCAAGGCTCTACATAAATACTTACACACACAGTTTACTATGATCTAGTTTGCAACCTTCAATATTTTCTTATACACTCAAAATTATTCCAACTTATAGCCTCCCAGTTCTAATCCACAATTATTCTTCACCCTTATCAAATATTAAAAAATGATCCAGTTCATCAACCTATGAACTTGATCTATACAGACTAATCTTCATGATAAAAACCTTATATGTTTTACATTAAACTTCAAAGTTCTATATCGAGCTTGACCTATCTTTTAATCACATGGTTATTCCAACTTTGGTTAATCTAGCCTCCATAGCCTCCATAATCTACTCTACACAAAACAATATCCATGATAACAAAACCATATCTTTTAAACCAATTTCCCAAGCTCTAATTCTTATGGCCTGGAATTTAACTATTTCATAATTGGCTAATCTAGCCTCTACATCAATGATTGTTTCCAGCAAAACGTTATTTTCTGACAAATGGTCTTGACTATTTTGGATGTCAAACAACCTCTCTAGTGAAAGATTATGCACTAATATAGAGGTGAATCTCTTTAAAATAGAATTTTCCTACACCATAAGTCTATTAAGGAGAAATCCTAAATAGTAAAGATCTGTTTCAAATCTTAGTTGCTATTTTTTCCCAAAGACATAATTTTCAAGATAATTAAAGTCCCACAAGATATTTAGGCACTAAATTTTACATTATACACATTAAATTGATCATCGTCTTTCATCATCATCTATCATTGATTATCAATTGTCATCATTCATCATCTACGTCCACATACAATCATGACAATGCAAGTAAACAAGAAACATACATATAATTCATGATAATCACCATCTAATCACCATATAATTAAATTCAAATAGCATAGTACATACTCAATAGTAGAAGTTTTCAAATTCAATATTTAAAGTTTAGTCAATAATAAAAGTTTCTAATTTTCAAAACCTCTTTTTCTTTAGAAAATTCTGCTCTGCTCTCTTCCCCAACGGCTTCTTCCACTCTGGCTGCACCTCTTTCCCCAACACCAGAAATAACCCCTGAACTTATAAGATCTTCTGCAGCACTGTCCAGATTTTTTATAATTCTTTCTTCTTGATTTGTTGCATCTCCATGCGACAGCAAATTTGGATCAGCAACTGCTTTGGCTTTGAACAAGATGTCAGGGTCGAGACCATGCTCTTTAATTATCCGCTTTAGTGTATTGTTTTGTTTGTTAACCAAAACAATATTTTGCTTCAAATTTTTTGCTGCGGATAAGCTGTTCTTTGCTGTTTCCAAGTGAACTTGCAAAACCTTCGCCTGACTCTTCAAATTTTCATATTTCAACTGCACAAAAAGAGTAATGTCAATTCAAAATATTAATGTAAATTCAAAATTTCAAATTAACAAAAATGATTGTTTGAATGTAATAGTACTTACAACCGCTCTATCTCTTTCGGCATTTGCGATTGATACCAAATCCTTGTCCTTTGACCATTTGTTAAAATATGCCTGGGCCTCGGCACTAATATTTTCCAATTTGTTTAGTGCCTTATCTAAAATGCCATCTTTATAGTCGTTGTTAAAAGTGACAGTCCCACATCTTACTTGGGTAAGTAAGGAATCCATCTTCGCAGGTTGATTCTGGACTGCAGCGTATAAACTATCCCGTTGCCAATAATTTTCATAACGACTAATAATCTCATTGATAAGAACTTTAGCCCTTCTCTCCCATTCTATAAGCTGTTGGATTTGAGGAATAATAAACTCACTGACATGGGATTGACAATCATTACCAATTAAGTTCTCCAAAGGAAAAGGTGGAAACTCTTCACTATCTGAATCTGATGCAGACGATCTTGCTGGAGAAGTGTGGGGGCTTTCACCAAGATCAACTGCTCCTTGTTTCTGTCTTTGGGTGGGCTGATCCTGTTTTTGAAAAAATAAATCAAGATTTAGATAAATAAATTTAAATCAGAATGTAATTAAAAATTGTAAAGCATATTAAAATTGAAATTTGAAGTATACCTGCTGGCCTTGAATCATCTCGCGGGTATCGAAAAAACCAGTTGGGTCATTGCTATCAATGCCCAAATAATCTTCATCTAAATTTATATTGTTCAAAACAGATATGCCCGTTGCGCTGGGCAAGCCACCAAGTGAGAGAGTTGGAATTCGAAACGAGGAGTCAAGGTTTAGTGTCCCACTAGGGGCCGGAGCAAAACTCATGCGTTTACCAATTCTTTTTCACTGTTCCTCTGGTTGGCATTTTAAAAATTAATGGTTGAGTGGGTGTCGGTGCCGTGGTTTGATCATGACTGACATGTGCTGAAAAGTACAAGAAAAAATGAAAAATATTAAAACAATTCATAAAGTCAAAACTACGAAATTAAACGTTCTATAGAAAAGTTGTACCTTGTTGTCGAGGGGTTGTTTTTTTCGGTGCTACGGGTGGCCTTGTAGGAGTTGTACTCAGTGGCTGTTCAGAAGATATCAATGCATGCGACTGTATGGAGTGAGTTGGGGAAGAAGGTTCCATAGTCCCTGCAATTCATCAATATTAAATGTTGTCAATTCATTTGGTTAAAATTTAAATTGAAAAATAAATCTGCAACTTTGGAATTTGTAAATAATATATGAGAATGTATTACTTCTCTGGCGTTTAACGAGTTCAAACTGTTGAGGGTTTGGAGAGGAGTGAGCTTCCATTTCAGATTGGGAGTCCCCCGAAGCCTCCGCGTGTAGTTGGCCTCTTCCTCTCGACATTTTTTTTTTTGGGAATGGCTTCAAGATATCTTCTCTGCAAAACATTAAAATTTAAGTTTTAATAACTGTGCACTGTAATGAAGAAAATTGTAATACAATTACAAACTAAATAGTTTATACCTGTTGTTCTGCAAATGGAATTGAGAATTTCTTCAAAGCCTCATCAGAGCAAGTAGGAATTTCTTTAGCTTTTAAATTTAAAAGTGCCTCATAGTAGAAGCCGAGGAGATAGTTTGTTGAATAAATGAAAGGTTTATCTGAGATTTTTGAATTTGATATGTCAGTTCTTATTTTTTTGGATAGAAATGTGCACCAATCGAATTTTCGTTTTGAGATAGTGGCACAAATGTATGCAATGGCCCAATTTGGTATATCTGTTTGGCGACCCTGCAAAACAATTCTGGCTTGAAAAAACGAAATAAGTGCAGCAAGAAAGTGGTGTGCAATTGATTGTGTATCTACACCACGCCTGGATTTATTGACATGGGCTGCAAATGCGAAACAGTGAAAATTACTATAAATTTATAACAGAAAATTGTATCAGAATAAAAAACAGATTAAAAAATATGAATTAAAATGAATTATACTTACAATCAACATGGAAACCGTACGTTGATTCGAGAAATTTCTTGTCATCTTCCGTGAGTGTTGCCTTGGTTGTCACAGTTGGTAAATTGGTAAATTTTCGATAGGAAGGCCCGTAAACCGATGTATGTCATTTGCTTCAATAGTGAATTGGAACATTTGGCCATCGTTCAGAGTAACATAAAATATACCGTCCCCTCGAATTGTAGGATGACAGAAGGTAATTCAAAAGATCCGGATCTGTTTCGAAATGGGGCATATTAACGAGCCCTGTAAATCCACACTCTTCCATTATAGCTTGATATTCTGAAGACATCTTTAAAGCCGTATGGATGTGAGGGCATAAGGGATTCCTGTAGGTTATCTTGGAAATCGATTGAGTTGGATTCTCTTCATTTTCTTGCTGAACTTGCAATTGGGAAGCATGTGAAGTCGACATTATAGCTGTAATTGCGTCTTTGTCAAAGATTTAGACCTGCAAAAATTCAAGAACGGGAAAACGAAAACGAGAAAATGAGCGGCACAAGGGTATTTATAACCTAAATAGGGCGTCACTGTCCCCTATTGACGTGCGTCATTTGCTTCTAATGACGCGCGTCAATAAAGCAGTGTCGCGCGTCAATAGAAGGCTGTGTCGCGCGTCATGTGTTTACAGTGTCGCGCGTCATTTGATTACAGTGTCGCGCGTCAATAGAAGACAGTGTCGCGCGTCATTTGTTTACAGTGTCACGCGTCAATAGAGGACAATGTCGCGCGTCATTTGGTGACTGTGTCGCACGCGTCAATAGAAAACAGTGTCGCGGTCAATAGAATCAACTGACGCGCGTCAGTAGTAGCAAGTGACGCGCGTCAGTAGGAGCAAATGACGCGCGTCATTACGATCTAGTGTCGCTCCAGTGTCACGCGTCATTACGAGCTATTGTCGCGCCAGTGACGTGCGTCATTACGGACTAGTGTTGTCGCACGTCACTGATGGAGCCTTGAAAAACCAGGCAAAAATTTTGTTTTTGAATACTGTCAAATTCACCTTTCACTAAATCGGTTACGGGATATTCGCTGTATTTTCCACCTTCAATTTTATAGGGGTGTCTTAAATGAACCCCGATCCTATGGAGCAAGGATCTATGGGGAGATCATTTATGCCTCCCAATGGGATTAGACGCCCACCTTAAAACCCTAAAAACAAAACTCAAAACCCCTAAAAAAATCTTATGCATCCCTCAAGATCCTTTTATCCCTCCCACATTCTCTTATTCCTCCCTACAATCTCTTATGTCTCCCTCAAAATAACCAAGTAAGAAAAGCAAGCATTTTCTTATCCAAGGTGGGGCACCCAACCCAACTCCCTCCCAAAACATGAAACAAACTCTTATGCATCCCTACAATAGAAACTCTACATATCTTTCTCATACACCATACTTAGGAATTCTACCCAAGATCCCAACAAGCACACAAACCATTCACTTACATGCAATACACATATAAAAACAAACAAGTAAAAAGAGTGTAGCTCCTACCTTTCTATAGTAATAACTTGATCAAATAATCACACTCCAAGATCCTTCAAGCTCAATCCAACTCTAACAAGCTCCAAGAATTCAAAAAGTATTCCAAAATTCTCTAACTCCAAAAATACAAGTGCACAATCAAATGAAGTAACCCCCAAACAAACAAATAAACTTGCATATATAGAAAAAGAGAAGAGGAGGGTGAGGTGGCTCCATGTAGGATGCCACATCACTTATCCTCAACTCCACCTCACAAGTCAAACCTCAACCCCAAGGCACAATAAATTGGTTGTTGAGAGAAATGACAAGCCTTTTACACACTCAACAAAATTCCACACCCTCTAAGGAATTTTTTTAAAACCCATGTAAGAAAAGTGCAATAAATTTCACTTTTTACCTTACAAAACACATAATGGGGTCTATTTTTTACCCCCCAACCCATAGGTATAGTTGGTATATGAAATTAAGAGGTGTGGGACAAGCTTAACTTGTCCCACAAGCCTCCAAAATGATCCTTAAGCCAAAATCCGAGTTTCCCAAGTAAGGTAGGGTGAACAACACTCAAAGTCAAATACACTCAACTTATAACACAAGACCTAAAGGACCAACTTTTCTAATAAATGGCCCCTTTTGTCACATCCCCAATTAACTTAATAAACATGATTACTCCACTTGATTATGTCACATTAATAAACAATGACTTATTGAATTACATCACAAAATAAATCACATACTCCACAATAAGTCATCCCCCTATGGGGAACCCCCGACAACTAAATAACAAACATAACACATTGAAAAAGTTTTCATGGTCACCATCGTTGTATCCATCTAGTATTCTACTATTGTTGGTCTCATAACCCCGTTTTGATTGTTGTGATATAATTACGTGTAAAATCACAAAATACCTTCTTGCCTCATGGTCACAATAAATACATCAAAGATAAATATACGCACATCAATAAATAAATATCCTTATATAACTAAATCATCATCTAAACTAACAAGATTTTATCATTTTTTTATAATTTCAACATCTTAATTCTAGCATTTCATCAATATTAGTAAGATCATGAAATTAGTTCAAATGCTACATCATAGTCAACATGAAAATAATTCGAATTTCAATAAATATACATGCTAACAACACATCATCATCATCAATATGAAATGTACCTATATGTCTCTAAGAATCCACACAAATCATATTGTGAATTACAATACATCAATAGTCAAAATATCTTCATCATCTAACATCATGCTAAATTAAATAACATGACAATATCCATGTCTATAGTCTACAAGAATTGAAATAAAAATATAATAAGTTTTGAAGAGGAGTGGCCATTATAGTATGGGATTCATTTTTCCCTTGTTTCTATTTTGTGTAGGATAAAACTAAGAAGTAGATCCATTATTGTTCAAGTCACTGTGGTTTGCAGTAAGAGAGGCAAGTAAAACCACCACATTTTCCTAAGTCATCCATGCTAAGATTGCCATAGACAAAATTTGTCTCTACAGCCCAGATTTGAAGGTAGTTACATCAAGAGTAGCTTTATCATTTTCGAATCGCATTGAGACAAGGGAGGGGACCCCCTTCTCATGAACATTCATCATCAAAGGAGACCCTTGAACTAGGGCATTTGAGCCACGAATAGGGGAAGCAAAGATGGGGCAGTACAAAGAATCCGTAACCGTGAGAAGAGCAAGTAGATAAAGTAACTATGCATTGTAAATACCTACAAGAGGCCCTCTACTAACCTCAAAAATACATAGTCCGTTCCGACGCCTTTAACTAGTTTTTAGGGTTAGGATTTTCACCAGAGAGCACTCCATTAAGTTTCTCGTACTAAAACACACACACACACACACACACACACACACACACACACACACACACACACACACTTATGTATCATTATACTTGACTCACTTGACACTTCTTGTATTCTCCTTTGTACCTTGATTGTCTTCTAGGTTGATCAACCTTCTCCAAATGGTCCTCAACACTTTGTCTTAAGACCTATACACCATTCTTACCCACTTGAAGGAAAGAATACATTTTCAGATCAAATATTCACACTTAATACATATGACACACATCAATAACACACCTAAAGTAGAGAAGGTAAAGGATTAAAATAATAGAAATTGGTCGTTAGGTCCAAGACCCCTCATATGCAAGACTATAGGCTTCAGAACCCTATCCAAAAAGAACTGTGGTCATAACTCCATTATACACACTAATGAGACCACACCAATTACTGATCCAAGATCCCATTGTGGTACTTCAAAACATGTTAAAATTTCAGATAGGGTTGTCTTGCAAGAAATATCACTTTCAAACCTCCTACAGACCTAATTAGGTCTCTTAAGAGGCTAAAACCTAGTTAAGAGGTGTGTAGGTATTTAATTTCACTTTCGGACTCATCCAAAGAAGTTGGAAGTGATCATTAGAGACTTACCACAACCCTATGTTCACTCCAAGAATCCCAAACACCATCCAAACCCTCACCAGTAGAACGACCTCGCAAACTCAAGCCTAGAAAAATGGGATTCGATGGAAGTTATACTTTCCAAAGTGGAATTGAACTCGTACACTTGGGAAAAGCAATTTGATGTTGTGACTATGGAGATTTCAATTTTTTAGAAAATTCCACCATACGGTTTTCCAAAACAAAGATGCCATAAATCGAGGGCGAAGGTGGAAAATCGATCTATAGGCCTTATACAAGCATGTCAAGACCCAAAAAAACTTGGTGAGCTTCTTCTATGCTCCATCAACCATTCAAACCTTCATATTCAAAGTTTCATGCTTGAAGGTGATTATAACTTCCATGCTTGTGGCATGGATATGTAATTCTTTAATATGTACAAGAAACAATGAGCAAAATGCAAAACAAATACATGAAAATTAGTGTAAAATTTTTAATAATCCTTTATTCACCTCTAATTATATCTGTTACAACTAATCTCCTCAAGAGTTATTCATGTTTGTTCAAATTCCAAATTTTGCAGTCAAAAGCATCCTTCCTAGCTTCGCTCAACCATACCCTAAAATAGCTCAACCTCTAGACTTAGTAACTAGTTCAAACCACCCATATTTTTTGGAAATGACTTGGATCCACGTGAGAATGGATCTCCAAGTTGGTTTTTTTCACATTTTTTCCTTCAGACCCAAATAAGGCCTTATTTTTGGTATTTACAACTATAAATAAAAAATTGAAAATTCAAACTACACAAAATGGAGGGAAATGACACTCATGCCCCTAAATTGACCTAGAATGAAATCCATACATGATAAGAAACCATGATAACATCATGATGCTCCTGCATCATGATAATATAATTAAATTGATTCATCACTAATCACTTCATTACTTGACAATAAATAACGCAACCCATAGGGATCTTAATTATGAATTAAATATGGGATAGTACATTTTGGGCCAATTCATTCATCTAGTGGTCTAAAATTGGCTCGTAATATTTTTTGGAGATTTTCTAGAACTTAGAATTTAAATATATTTACTCCATATTATGGAATAGACTAAAATTTGGTGCGATCCCTCATTTATGAAGGAATATTTTGCACATAAAATTTGGGGACCATCTAAGGTTTTTTCTATTTTAGGGTTATTTTTGTGTTTTTGGGTTTTTTTGTGTCTTAGGGTTTTCCTTAGAGATAGTGGAAATAAAAATGTGGATTGTAGTGTTGTAACAAATTAGTGTAGATTCCGTAATGCAGAGGAATTTGTTTTGAAGTTTTGAGAAATTGTGTGTGTGTGTGTGTGTGTGTGTTTTGGAGGCATTTCGATCTCTTGCAGCTAGATCCAAATTGATTCATCTCTTCATTACCTTAATATGGGGCACATTTGTATCCAATATGTTTCCACTCATCTACATGTCTCTCAAATGAAAATAGTTGTATAGGCTCAACTACCCACCATTTTTCGTGCATTGCCTATTTTCCTACAAGTATTGTTATCCAAATTTTCCCGCAAGAAAAAATGATCAAACACGACCTTGCACAAGAGAAAATTGAGGGGTCGGTTCAATCATGCAAGCCCACATTTCAAATCTAACAATCAGGTTACAAGTAGGCTCGATAATGGAAATGGAGGGTCAAGATGAATGGCCATGGAAATGTTGAAGAACATCGAACCCATAGCGAGTCGATGCGAAGAAAAGAAATAGAGCCGCGGAAACATTCAAGTGTCACTCAACGCAACTTAAAAATTGTGACAAAAAGTGGGGTTCCCAAATGAGCGCAAGCTCTCCATGTGTCCAGAGCCCAAAAAGGTAGAACCGGCCTGTTGAAAACTCAAAACAAATCAACAAAGCCATCGGAAGCCTCCACATGTTGGCTCCGCGTAACTTCAAAAGTGTGAAAAAGTGGGGTCCCCAAATGAGCACAGGATCTCCACATGTCCAGAGCCAGTAAAGGTAGAACCGATCGTTGAAAAGTTAGAGAAAAGCAACAGATCCGCGGAAGCCTCCATGTGTCAGCTCAGCGAACTTCAAAAGTGTGACAAAAAGAGGGGTTCCCGAATGAGCGGAGGCTCTCCACATATCCAGAGCCTGAAAAGGTAGAACCGATCGTTGAAAACTCGGGAAAAGTAACATGAGCCAGCATAAGCATCCACATGTCTCAATGGCACAATTTCAAAGGTAAAACCCAAAGCGCAGCTCCCAAACATGTGTTGAATCTCCACGTGTCTAGGGTCGATGTAGTTACTCCGCCAAACCGGAGGGAATTATCCAAAATAAAAAAAAGCGAGTAGGCACTCGGATGATGCCAAGTGTCCAATCGACGCAACTTCAAGAGTGAAAGGAGGAGGGTGAAATCTTAAGATGCGTGGGGCTGCCACGTGGATCTTGCATTGATATACTCTTTTAAATATTTTGAGAGCCCACATGGAATGCCTGACCCTGACCTTTAGATGATCATAAATTTTTACTGGAAGCTCGGATTTGAGCGAGAGAGGACTTTTTGGAAATCTCTCGGCGTCTGCTACTCACCTACCTCCATAATGAAAAATAACAGTCCGCCATTTTGAAGTTATCAGTTTCTCACCTACCACCATAATGAAGTATAGGCTTCCTTTCTTGCCCAACAAGGAACAATAATGGAGGCATGGGTTTTGTAGTAAAACCCATCATTGTTGCAGGAGAATTCATTACTCTTTTGGGGTGGTTGAACAAGAATTCAAATTTCTTCTATCTCCTTCTCTAATTCTTCCTATATATTATAAGAAGGGGCATTTTTCTAGGGTCGGATATTTTTTGATTTGCACCCTCCCTTCTTCCCATGTCTGCAAGTGATTTTGTGGATTTTAAACCTCCCATTCAAGTTGTAATGTGATTTTTGCCTCTTGGCTACTGTAATGCACTATATTAGTTTTGGAGCAATAAGATAAGTCTGTGGATGATTTCAACCCTCTCTTGTGTTCATTGCATCTGCCTGATCTCCCATTGCAATTTGGTTATTTGTGCATGGTGGTTGTGTTATAGTTTTGATGGTTTGTGTTTAATTGCGAAGCATGTGTTCAACATTCCTTTGGTGCATCACCCTTATTAGTTTACATTTTATTTCTTGTGTCTCCTTAACCATGTCTCCTTGGCAAGTTAGAGGAGGTTTTAGAGTAGATCCTCTGCAATATGAATGTGTGCACCTGAATAGAGGAATAGGAACTGGACTTCATCCGGAGAGCTCTCCGATTCGCAAAGTACCACACATTGGAAAAAGATCCATGTTATGCAATCACATTAAGAGTCTCCACCCATCGAGTTGCAGACATTCATGGGTTATGTTATTCAAGATACTAACAGTTTTGGCATGCCTGATGGGACGAGAAGTCGTCATTTTTATTGTAGCAAGATTGATGTGCACTTTTTGTAAACTCTGAAATTACACATTTGGTGACTCGAAAAGGGCAGAATCCACTAGTTTCAAGCGAGTCCAAGCTTGTAAGATTCATGAGAAGAATTCAGAAAATTTCATGAACAAGAGAAGAAGGATTTTTTGTCTATCTACATTTATCCCCAGAAAGAGAAAGGAGAGGAAGAAGAGCTCAAAGGTCTCCTTTTCCGCCAAACAGAACCTTGTCAAAACCTCCACTGGTAGGTCTTTCATTCAATCGACTAGAGTTCTTTGACCAAACAAGATGGGATAACCAAACCCCTACATCAACTTCACTCGGCAACAACCCACTAGGTCTTAATGCACAAAACCTGGGCCCAGTTCAAAGTTGCGTCTTGAAGAACATTCCATATTTTACGTGGAGAGAACCAGGTGGGACCATTTATGCACAACTCTCCACAATCAATTTTGAGAAAAAGGGGATAATATGTCTTTATTGGAGCGGTTGACAACAATCAAGAGGACTCTTAATGAGTAGTTGACCGAATTCAAATTGATTCCAGCCACCATGGGATAGGATTTCGTTGGCGTTAGACCAATAGCTGAAGGTGCTTTCCTATACTTCCTTAAAGCTTTAAATTATGATATTTCCATGATGATTCAATCCATAGGAGGTATAACTTTACCAAAGCATCCTATAACATTGCTATTAGAGTTGAGAATTGTCTCATTCAGGCTGGTAAACTTGCACCTAGGATACCTACGCCTCTATATCCAGAACTAGGAGCTCCAATCACTATTCAAACACCTACATTAGCTCTTATTCCTGCTCCAAAAATTAGAATTCAACTGAAGCATCTACTTCATCTCCTAGCACCTCAAATGAGCTCCAATAAGTCATGAAGAAACTACAAAACTTGGGTAATGAGTTAGTGACACTTAACATGAAGCAAGCTTAAAATTACAGATCATATCAGCCTCAAACTCAACCAAATAGGCCTCCATATCAGCCTAATAGGCCACCCATTCAAGCTCCAAATTAGAACTAAGTAAGGCCTCCTGTTAATAGACCATTCCAGCCTTACAATCCTAATGTTGCATCCACATCTAGAGCCTTGGTACCAGTGTAAAATAACATGGCTCAGGAATATGACTGGTGTTTCCCATGCAATCAACCTCATAACCAATCAATGTGTTTTAATGGTGCTTTGAATCAAGCTCTTATGGTGACAACAACTGGTGTGGAACAAGAGATAGGCCAAGAAGGAAATCAATAACAGGAAGCAAATCAACAAGAGGCACCTCCAAATGAGACCACACTTGTCAATTGGTAGGTTGAAGATTTTGTGGTATAAATCAAGCCCCTTCTCAAAGTGTAGCAGCCAATACATGGTCCAAGAAAATAAATATTGGAGAAGGAAATTCATCCAATTCAAATGTTCTCGCAACCTCCTATTACTCCACAAGGTGTTAACAATCAAAGTGCAACTCTCAATGTGCAAGGTCAGCCCAAGCCACCTTGTAGACCAACTCAAGCACCAGTTATAACAGCCCATGTGCAAGAGAAGAATGTGTAGAGAAAGGGGCGTAAAAGGATAGTTCATCCCCCTTCAACATTATTGATCAGATGAAGAAAACACATGTGAAAATTTCCATGTGGGATTGATTGGCTATCCAAGGACAAACAGACCTAGTGCAAGCTGCTATGGAAAATTGGTCAGTGCCAAACTAGCCACCCAATCAACAAGAAAAGGTGCTTACCAATGCATCTCAACAAGGATAAAATCAAGGATACCACCAAGGTAAAAATTTAATCCCCCTCCATTCTATATCTCATTGATCATTGGAGATAAGTTAGTGCATAATTACATGATTGATTCGGGATCAAGTAGTTTAGTAATGCTGAAACAAATAGTTGATCAATTGGGTCTTCAATATGAAGTCATCTCTAAAGGTGTGGTGCAATTGGATGGGAAAATGGTAACAATGGTTGGAGTAATCAAAGATTTTAGCCTCACATTGCATGCATACCCCAATGTGACCGTCTTGCAAGATGTATCAGTCTTAGACTTACCACCACTCTTTGCATTGTACTTGTGAAGAGACTTCACCGCCAAAATTGGTAGATATCTATCATGCCAGATTAGACCCACATGCTTTTTAGGATGAGGTATGGGGACAAAGTAATAATTAGGTCAGAAATAATCACCAATTTCCACATCAAGCCTCATGTACCAAGTCCTATCAATGCAAATTGCTTAGCCTTTGACCAGAAGAATGTTCACTTGGTCCAGGAAACAGTAAAATTAAGGTTGAGGGCATTCCAGATTTGACCTCTGGATGAATGGGAAAACAAAAGGCATGAATTTGACCCATACAAGGAAATGGAGGAATCTGAACTGGGTGTATATTGTGTACACGAAGAAAATTCACCCTTTCCTAACATCACCAAGCCACAAAATAAAGATGATAATAAAGTTTCGAGAATGTTTTTTGGTGGTTCAAGAAGCAAACAAGGTGTTGGAGGTGGTGCAATGGTGGTTTCACCACGTAACATCAATTATTTTTCATCTTTTCATTTCCAAATTGCAAGTTCAAACAACACAGCTAAGTATGAGGCTTTGGTTCATGGGATTCATTGGGTTAGGAAAAGAGGCATAAAGAATCGCAAGTATTTGGCGATAGCAAGCTAATTTTTATTCAAGTCCGAGGACAACATGTTGCAAAAATGACCTACTCAAGAGCTACAAAAATAGGGTATGGGACCTAATTGAAGACTTTGAAGCTTTCAACATTGTGTCCATACCTAGGAATAAGAATAAAGCTGCAAATAGGCTCACAAAAGTTGGAGCAACATTTGATGTGGTTGACGGTTTCAAAAGAGACAAAAACACAACCACATATCTATGTGATTGTAAGACTCGACAGATTCAAGACAATAACACAAGCTGGCAAGTGTTTGAGAACAACAACATATCGTCAATTTCTTGCAAGAAGAGGCTGAATTCTCAACTAGGAATCAAGATAAATTGGAGTAGTAGTATGGGGATCAAGTTGTGCAGCTTCGGAACAACAAGCTTCCCAAGGGTTTAGTAACATTGGAGTCTATCTTCAATCCTAATGACTAGTTTCGTAAGGAGAAATCCAACATACAGGTCAAAGGAGAGGATTCAAAGCCAATCTCGGTTGGGAAGGTAAAACACTTCAAATTGGAAAAATGGCCAATGAACAAGAGAGATATGAGTTTGTAAAACTTTTCCAAGAGTTTCTAGATGTCTTCGCTTGGAGCTATGAATACCTGCAGGTTTCAATCCAAAGTTGGCACAACATACAACTGAAATGGATCCAGCATTCTAAGCCCATCAGGCAGAAGAAAAGACCAATCAACCCTCCAATTGAGCCTCTAATGAAGAAAGAGGTAAACAAGCTAATAGAGGCCAACATTATATTTCCAATCAAGCATTCAAGATGGGTTGAAAACTTGGTACCGGTCAGGAAGAAGAACGGGAAATAAGGTTGTGCATGGACTTCCAAGACCTGAACATGGCATCTCTCAAAGACCATTACCCACTTCATTTAATGGAGCAAATCTTGCTTTTAGTATCCGACTCGAGAAAGATTTTTTCAGCTCAACACAACTTCAAAAGTGCGACAAAAAGTGGGGTCCTCAAATGAACGTTGGATCTCCACGTGTCCAAATCTTGAAAAGGAAGAACAAAGCTGTTGAAAAGTCGAGAAAAGTAATGAGCTAGAGGAAGCTTCCATGTGTCTCAACGTCACAATTTCAAAGGTAAAACCCAAAGGTAGGCTCCCAAACATGTGCCGATCCTCCACGTGTCTAGGGTCCGACATAGTTTCTCCGCCAAATAGGAGGGAATTAGCCAAAAAAGAAAATAGAGCAGGCCCATAGACGATGCCAAGTGTCCAATTGGTACAACTTCAAGAGTGAAAGGAGGGGGGTGAAATCTTAAGACCCATGGGCTCGCCACGCGGATCTCGTATGGATATACTCTTTTAAATATTTTGAGAACCCGTGTGTGGAACGCCCGACCCTGACCTTTAGGTGATCATAACTTTCGACTGGAAGCTTGGATTTAAGCAAGAGAGGACTTTTTGGAAATCTCTCGGTGTCTGCTACTCACCTACCTCAATAATGAAAAATTTAGTCTACCATTTTCGAAGCTACCAGGCTTCTCACCTACCACCATAATGAAGTATGGGCTTCATTTCTTGTCCAACAAGGGACTGTAACGTAGGCATGGGTTTTACAGTAAAACATATCATTGTTGTAGGCTAATTCATTACTTTTTTGGGGTGGTTGAATAAGAATTTAGATTTCTTCTATCTCCTTCTCTAATTCTTCCTATATATTATAACGAGGGGCATTTTTCTAGGGTCGGATATTTTTGATTTGCACCCTCCCTTCTTCCCATGTCTGCAAGTGATTTTGTGGATTTCAAACCTCCCATTCAAGTTGTAATGTGATTTTTGCCTCTTGGCTACTGTAATGCACTATATTAATTTTGGAGCAATAAGATAAGTCTGTGGATGATTTCAACCCTCTCTTGTGTTCATTGCATCTCCCGATCTCTCATTGCAATTTGGTTATTTGTGCATGGTGGTTGTGTTATAGTTTTGATGGTTTGCACGTTTAATTGAAGCATGTGTTCAACATTCCTTTGGTGCATCACCCTTATTAGTTTAGGTTTTATTTCTTGCATCTCCTTAACCCTGTCTCCTTGGCAAGTTAGAGTAGGTTTTAGAGTAGATCCTCTGCAATATGAATGTGTGCACCTGAACAGAGGAATAGGAACCAACCTTCATCCGGAGAGCTCTCCTAATTCGCAAAGTCCCACACTTTGGGAGAAGCTCCATGTTATGCAATCACACTAAAAGTCTCCACTTATCGAGTTGCAGAGATTCATGGGTGCTTTGTGATTCTCGCACTCACAAGTACTCGAGCTTAAAATTGAAAAGGAGGGATATAAAGTGCTACGCTAAAAAATTTTAAGGTTGGGTTTTGAATGTGGAACTATTCGATTTTCCACATTTCCATATTTTGGTCTATTTAAGCACAAATTGTAGGCACGTGAATAATGTATGCGATATCGAGATCATAAATTGCAACACATGTAGTAGATATATTTGGGTAGGAACAATCTGAGTCATGGAACAGGTGAGACATTTAGGTATTTAATTATGGACTTTTTCTTTCAAACTTTCCATTCATGTCTTTGTCTTATCTAACATATTAAAAATTCATCCAATTTAAAATCTTGACTCCATAACAATAAAAAAAAAAAAATTGCAAAGGCTATTTTTACATATCTTCTCAAAAAATTATTTATTTTAATTTTGCAAGGCCCTATTAATGGCGCTCTAGAATTTACAGAAAAGTTAATGGTGTTGTGAGTGAGCAATCGCTCCATATAGCCAACAAATATAGTAGAATGTTATTTGAAATCTTGATAATATTTTTGATAAAGTTAATTGATGTTGCTCAATACGTATCTTATCATATTTATACACCGCCCTAGAAAAATTCTTCCCTTATATTCTACTCAATGTCAAAATATATTTTCTCATTTTTCACCTTTCAAAAACATTTTTTTTTATAAAACTAAACCAACATGTCAAAGTTAGAAAATTAAAAAGTGTCACGGTTCTTCCAACGTTGGAAATAAGTATAAATGTTTTTCCAAATTAGATAAATACAAGCAAATTTAAGAAAATTCATCAACTGAGTTATATTCTTCAAATTGAAACATTCCCTATTTATAACCCGATATACTAGAGAATTGAAGGAGATCCCTGGTGCACACACAATTTTCCTTTTTCTTTTTTTTTTCCAATTACTTATGTGGATATGTGTTTCCGGATATGAGTGTCGGTGGATGTTCCTAACATGCATCGGGAAAATCAAAGGTCAAGGTTTTGTGTTAGTTGTCATTGACATATGGTGTCCTTAGGATAGGTGCTAAGTGGAAACCATTATCACAACCATAAAGCTAAAGAACCACCTTATTTATAGATGTGCATGGAATTTGAGAGACCCTCATTTCTACCTTAATTGCTAAATATAAACCCTAATCATAAATGTGGATGAAATAAGTGACATTTAACGAACTTTAAATATCGAGTTTCCGTATCTACCATATGTAGAGTTTAAGATTTTAAAAAAGATGTAAGGTTCTCTTAGAAGTATTCATCATCCAAAGTACTTTCCCTCGATGACGTACACACCACGCCCCCTTTTTCTTTCAAATGATTGACAAATATGACATGTAGTTCATATGTCCATGGTCATAAGAAAGAAGAGTTTTGCACACACTATTTTTCCTATTACTTTACTTCTCCTCTTTTTAATCCCTTCTTCATCACCCCTCTTCTTCCTCTGATGTTTTATTCCCTTAAGTTAAACTTTTCGATAAATCTCTGCCACGTTTCCATCACAAGTTTATTCTGTTCCCTTCAAATAGGTATTTGTGCCATTATAGGGCCCTTATTATAAGAAGAAAAGCAAAAAAGCTTTCATTGTCGACTAAGACAGAAGACAGTAGACAGTGTTTTACAAATATTGCTGCAGATCTTGAAATGAAAACTTGGGAATGTGGCACTACTTAGCTGGCGTGAAAGCTCAGCCCAAATATCACCATCCTGCGACTGCACCTCATCCTTATCCAAGTTATTCCAACATTCCACAATTTTCATTAATGGCATTAATGATTTATTACGTAGAAAAGGAATATGCCGTGAAAGGTTCTTCGTTAAAATATTGACACGTTTCAATTTGTAAATTTGGAAGTGATGACATTTGAATGTAATAAATACAAATATTTATTTATATGTTACGCATTTAATATATTTTAAAGGTTTGAGAACTTGGAATGCAGATTTCCAGTAATTTGTCGAGTCAGTGGAATAAAATAATTTGTAATGTTTCACAAATAAAATATGTGCAATTTAGTTAAGATTGAAGTCTAGTGATAGCTGTTTAGATATTAAAACAAAATATTGAGCTTATACATTTTTACTGCATATTTGGGTTTTAATTGAATGTAGTGGCGTTGGAAAGTTCAAAGTGTACATTATGAAAGCACCTTCATTTAAAGGTTGAGTTCGGTAGAGTGTTTTTGTTTGGCGGGGGCGGGGATTAATGTCTTTTCACATCTTTGGTACGGTGGTTTGGATTTTTTAATTTTTTTCATAAGATTTAATGATTAAGTTTCGTTATTTCTTCGATACAAAGATTAAATTCAAGCGTGTAATGAATTTGTAGATTGAAAATGCAGCTACTTTAACAAGGACTCCATTAATGATGGGTAGGACCTTACAAATAGTAGATGGAATAATGTTAATGATTGCGACCCTCTTCCGCCGACTTTTTGTTGTTGTCGCGTGACACTCTTCTTTATAACATCTTATTTAATTTAATTGTCTTTTTGGAAACTTTTTCCTAAATCACATACGTAACATAATATGATAACTTGGGTGATATGTGATCTTTCACATAATAATTGATGGGTACTAAATACTAACATTGCAGTTTTATGCAACAAGAAAATTAAATTCTTTCAGCAGGGGTAAAATAAGATATTTTGATGGTAATATGGTCTAATTGATTACTTAATTTTCTCTACAAAAGGAAAATAGAAGTTTTCGGTAGAAAAGATTGAGAGGGGAGATGTTTTATAAGGTATGAGGCAGAAAAAATCAAGATTTTTTTAAGTGGGTTAATTTCTTTTGTGCCCCCATTGCTTGCCTCAATGAGAAAGTCATTCCCTAAACAACTACTTAGAAATTTTATGATGATATTTTAGTTAAGTAGGATTGTTACATTCATATTTTCATGAGAGTATATTTCTCAAATATATAGAAGCAATATTAGTCCCCGCATGGGACCGAGTGTAAAGTGTTCTCCCATAGAGGGGTTTTTGCTCCTATTTTACTTCAACACAAGGTCTCTATTAAAAATTTGAAGCCAGCTACAAGAAATCATAGAATATTACCCAAAAAGAAATTATTGATTTGTGCACTCATGTTAAAAGGTTGCGAGAAGGAGGATGAAATTTTTCGACTATAATTTAAAATAGGGTGAAGGTTTCCAACTATAATTTAAGATTTTTTTATCAACCTCACACATAATATATATTTCCACCATCAATTTTTTTGTGATTTTTAGAAAAATTACTATTTATTTATTAGTAAAGAGGTTTTAAATTTTTTTAACATATATTATTAAAAAAATTTAGATAAATTTTATTATGATAAATAACCCTAAATTTTTTCAAAAACACGAGCCCCCATTCCATTAAAAAATTCAAAATTATATTCGTTTTCCAGTAAACAAATGCGACAGGCGACAGATCCCTAGATGATAACGATATGTAAATCATGGTGGCGCCGCATTTGCAATCTTTGCACAGCCATTGTTAAAACAGGGTTCGAATATTTTCTTCACAAGTACAAGATAAGGTTTGCTTACTTGAACAATAATCTTATTTTAAGGTCGTAATTGCTCTTAGGATGTGGAAAATCGTAGGCGTTCCTCCCTATAAATACGAGTGAAACCCCTTCGCCATTTCAAACCAACCCAAAGTAGTAACTTGAGTGAGTTAGTCTCTCATCATCAGCATCATCATGGCTTTCCACAGCCGCTGCAATAATGTTGTGGCAGAGATTCCCTCTGCCCTTCTTCTTTTTATGATGCTGTTGATGGCCTTTCCATTCCCCTCCCGTGCTGATATTCCAA
This sequence comes from Taxus wallichiana var. yunnanensis, assembly GCA_018340775.1. Lineage (NCBI taxonomy): Eukaryota > Viridiplantae > Streptophyta > Pinopsida > Cupressales > Taxaceae > Taxus > Taxus wallichiana. The sequence continues at coordinate 600,911,422 of CM031241.1, read as the reverse complement.
AAGAGGTAGCTCAGCAGATTAACAGCATCAATGCGAAGGGAGAATATTATGGTCTCATAGTTTCTGGCCAGGATGAACTCACGTGCAGTTCTGGCTGAGGGCCGTGGAATGTTCCAACCGGACCAGGAGTTGCCAAGTGTAGATGCCTCTGGTACTGTTTACATAACTCATAATCTTCAGTCAAGATTAATTAGTGTTACATTTGAAATTACATCAGAATGGGTTTTAACTTTAAAATTACATCAGATTTGTATATTGTTGTCTGTTAATAGTGTTGGTGTTTGTACTGTTACAGCTCGGAGATTCCATGTTGGAAGGATGGGAAAGCATAGGGCGATTGTGGTCATGTGCGGCAGTGGAATGGTAAATTCATTTCTTGTAGTACTCAAAGGAAGAACACACAGTGTAGTAATGATAATGCTAATAATCATGGTGTGATATATGAGACAGGTGAATGCAGCACAGACAACACAGTTGCTGGTAAGTTTTTTTCGTGTAAGAGCAGTACTTCACTATGGAAGAGCGGCGAGTGCAAACCCTGATAAACTCAGCATCGGTGACGTCGCTATTCCCCGCCAATTCGCGCACGCTGGAATTTTCTATTGGGAGGTATATCTCAGTCTTCAGCTTGATTCTTCCCTTGTTTTTTTTCTTTCATGCTGTACATTATAAGTGCTGTTATATGGGATGAAATCAGAAATATGGAGGCGACGATGAAAGTTACGATCGCAACTTAGCCAACCTCACATTTTCCAAATACAATGTCGGGGAAAAGGAAGTTGCGAATAAACTTCAGAGTGTGTATTTCCAACCGGAAGTTATTTACTCCGCCGAAAAGCCCGAGGTCGGAAAAGAAAGATTTTGGATTGATGTGGATAATGATTTGTATTCCACGGCACAGAAGATTGAGGTATATATTCACTAAGTTATCTTGTGATTTCCAGCTTCAACTCGGATCTATTGTGATCAAATGTTAATATAAATGTGTTGTATTGAATTAAAACACAGAATGTAGAGCTAAACCAGTGCGTGGGGAAGTCGCGATCAGTATGTCTCGAACAGCAGCCAAAAGTGAAGAGAGTTGAAAGAGGAGGCAGCGCCAACATTTACGTGAATAACGAGGCCTACAGAGATTTCCTCCGTAACCGCTTGAACATCAACTCCATCGACACAGAGAGCGCAGCAATTGCGATGGTATTAATATCATTAGGAGGTTATAAGTCTTTATATAAAATACCCAACAACCCCAAATGAAGTTATTGTAGTTTATCTGAATGAATGAATGATGTGCAGGCGTGCCAGAGCGAGAGGAGGCCATTCGTAGCACTGAGATCGATAACTAACTATGCTGGAGGGTCGTATGAAGGAAACGATGTCATTCTGGTAGTGAAGTTATGGCCAGAGCATGCCCGTTCTGCAGTTGGGGAGATGTTCATCCAGTTGCCCTCACTAAATCCCAAGATCCGATCCGTTACAGACGCCTAAGTGTTTTGAAGTTGTGTGCACAGAAATGTTGAATATTGTAAAGTTCTGAGTGTGGCTCACTCTCTCGCATGTAGCGATTTATGTAGTTACGCCTCGCTTATGTAGCTACTTTATTACCCTAAATAAGAGTGAGAAAGACTTGTGACTTCTGTGGCCATAAGACTGTGATTTGTGTGTTATGAGTTATAAAGACAATTTTGACGTAAATTTAAAATTTTAGAAAGTAAATATGCTTATTATATTGTTTTAATTAAGGGTAATGGTTTTTTTCCCGGGATCCTACCCAGAAATAAGGAGGCCGTAGCCTGGATATACAATAAAACCCAAAAGAGACCAAAACAAGACTGAAACAAGCGCTCAGTCAACCCACAACCTAACAGCAACAAAAATGAAGCAAAAAAGTGTAATGCCCAACTTTCACCCCCTTTTAATAATATGACGTGTCTTTTTCAAACATGGCTATTATAAAACTAGCAATCGGACAGTAAAGTGTGCGAAAACGTAGAAGGAGATGCATCGAAAAAGTTAAATTGGAGGGAGTGAAAAATCAAGGGAGGAGGATGTGTGTTCAAAAAGGGTATTAAGGGAGGATAAGTGAAAGTGTGGGGAAAATGCTAGGGGGTAGCAAATAAAAACTCTTCTTTCTTACGCCATGCACATATGAAACATATGTCATATGTGTCAATTATTTGAAGGAGAAAGTGGAGAGTTGTGTAGGTGGTCAACGCATGGTGCAGAACAAAAGACTGGCCTACATGGTGTTTCTACCAATAGTGCTCACAACTACATCTACAAAATATTCTTTCCATTAAGTGTCAATGTTTTCCTATGTCTCACTCTAAACTCCTATTATGGCGCAATCTTGATTCGTGTCCCCTGCGAGGAGTATATACCATGTTTTCACTTGTGCTTACCTTTTTCTTTGTTTACCTTCCATGATTACGTTTTTAAAAAGCATAAAAATGTGATTGTAACTATCTTTAAAAGATACAAAACCAATAAAAAGTAGGACTTTTCAAGTTGGCGGCGATAAAGACATATTTATCGAACAAAGACATAATGGTTTGATTGTATACATGAAGAAAAATGTAATGTTCAACAAACATCACATTAAATAAAAAGTGCAATGTTCTAGTTAAGCTAAATACTTAATGTCATGAGGGGAACAACTTGAGGCAAATTTCGTCCTCGAAGACAACTACAAGGCCTCAAACATAGTCATGAGATGTTACAAAATGGGAAGGCATGTTAAATAAGAGCAATGTTGCAAAACATTTAGATGTCCACGTCGCGATATGACAAAAATAATTCTCGGCTTATAGATGAAATTTGGAACTACTTCACAAATTCTAGCGACTCGTAATATATTGTAGTGAGAAAACATGAAAAATTCCTTCATATATTTATCTGCACCGTCTTATTCCCGATGCACATCACACAATTACTTGAAGAATGTGGGTTCATGAATTCCCTATGGAAAGAATAGGGACCAAAAAAATAGTATGGAAAAAATTATGTAATAGCTCGAGTAGATGTGCTCATTAATGCCAAATCGCCACTAAATAAACATAGGGAAAGACATGGCATAATCACAAGCATGAAAAATAAATGCACCAACATATATGATTGTGCGGAGAAATTTAAAAAAAATGTGTTAGTTTTGGTAAGGGCATTCACTGCTGATTGAAATACACAACATGCTCTTCCCTTCCCATTGCATATGACTATACTTAGGTGGTGGTGGTTGTCTTTTATTGTTTACTTCGACATGGGCTCTACGTCGATGCCCGTTTTCATTCGGTGTTTTGTTTTTGTGCATCAACTTGTGGTAAGAGTCATCATCACCATGTTGTTACAACACAAATAATCATAAACATCGTACCTCATATCGCCATTTTTTTAGAAATTAGGGTTTACTCCTGACCAGAAACATGTGCATGGTCCATAGTAATTTGTGCATCCACGCCCTTTTAAAAATGAATTCGAACATAACCATAGAGGTCATTGGTAGTCATATATGACATGATGAGAACACATAACATCATTTGTTATCCTTCTCTCATATAGGGGTTTTTGTCATTATAGTATTTTTGTTCCAAAATATATTTATGTGCTCTTTTTTGTTGAAAATGACGCAATTATTATTACTTTCCTAATAGGACAAGTTTAACAATTTAGATTTGTTTTTAGGGCATTCAATATAGATATTCCTTAGATTGATAACATTGCGGTTGAAAAGATATGATATGAATCATATGGCTTCAAAAGTATCGTATCTGTTGTTTGTTTCTCCATGTATTTAATAGCTAAATAAAAGTTGAATGGGAAAAATAGACCCATGTCAAACAAACCCACCACCCGATTAGGCGCTCTTCAAAAGCCAACAAAGAACATGGAGAGCAAGGCATCCTAAATGGCCTTTCAGACTTGTCATTTTCCTTGCATAATAATACAAACACTTTATTTCAAATCCAAAGGCATTAACCGCCATACATACAAACATAGGTGTTGACCACTCGAAATCTGTGTTGATCCGTTCAAATGAAAACACCCACTTAGAGGAATTTGTTTGTGGACTTGGTCGCTCTCTACGTAACTATCGTTGTCGCATATTCCTCGATGATCCAACTTGAACATCTTCTTCTTTGTTTCTCTTTCTACAACATGTGCATGCTCGGGTTCGAGGAGGTTTAGAAATGAGACCCTGGAGCTCACCATAATTGTTTTTAACAAAGATATAGGACTCTTTAAAAACTAGAGATGTCATATCTCATCCCTGCTCCTTATGGGATAGATCGCCCATTACCTGTCAAACGCTTTGTCATGGCCTTCTCTTTCAATGTGAATAGAAACCAAACATTAAGAAAGATATATTAATAATAAATATTTGAAAGAGGCTAAAAATCCTATTAGGGCCGCTTAAATCATAGATCTCGCACTGGTCTCGGGGCTGCGACCAGAACATGTTCCAGTTGTTGTTTTCAATCCACGTATATTGTCGGGCTTCTCCGACCATGTCCAGCATGAACCACACCAGCAACCGTACGACCGGCTTCAGTGAATAAGTAAAATACATCGCAAACCTGTTGTTCATGAAGCTAAAGTCATAGACATATTTCGTTGCCATTTCTGGCAGCCCGCTAAAGCACTGTTTGATCCCTCTTTCCTAGTACCAAACAGTTCCCTTCCACAACAGAACAAAATACCCAAATTTGGACGTGTCGAGCTCCAGCGTGAACATGTCAGGCGTCGGGTAGAAGGAGATCTTCCATGAGATCATTTTTTCCCCTATTCGGATCTTCATCCCGGGAAACAACGTATTTGACAGCTGTTGGAAATTTGCCCAAACTGTTGTGCCATTCTCGTTCACCACCACCAAATTACCCGACTCCAATAACATTTCCTGCGAGTGTATATTCATATCACACTATGCATTTCCTTGCGAGATCTCCCACATTATTAATATCCAAAATTATCACCTAAATATTACAACAATTTTTGGGATTTAAGTGCCAGCTGAACAATAATCAAACTTAACTTTAAATTAGTGTGTAGTCCTATTCAATGATAAGAAATGTTGTTACTACATACTTCTAACTCGAGTGCAAAATAATGATTAAAATTGGTTACTTTTTCCAAAATTTTCCATTGATAATATCGAGAACTTTGAATTTTTTTTATTACAAATTACGAATAAAAATCTGGGATGATCTTGCAATGGAATATGTACATATTCTTATAATACGAAGACACTAATTGTGAACAAAGAAATAGAACTAAGCCATGTGAAATACATGTGGTTTTAGTGGGCATAATCCGATACTTTCTCGGACCTTAGCAAGATGTTAATAATATATTTATAACAGGTGAGGTGAATAACCAATCTACCGTCAAATACCTGCCATGGGTTAGAGCCACATGGACAAATCTTGTTTCTCCGTACATTGTCAACCGATTTATCTCCATCGCCGCTCTCTTTGTCGGTGTCGGAGGGAGGGAGTCTTTCTAAGAGTGCACATGTCTTGGGCGTAATAAAAAAAAAAAAACTATTATAAAATAATAATAATAGATAACAGAAAATTTAATTTAATGGGGAATTTATTGTGTATGGCGCCATGAATGGTTGAATTGGCAATGAAAAATAAAGGAGGGTAGTGGAGTGTGTCTAGTATGGTCACTCATTGAGGCGTGATGGAAGGCACTTAGTGTCAAAAGATTGATGGCAAGTGGTTAGGAGGTGTAACGCCCATAAAAATTATCCGCACGAGACCCAAGAACAACCTAGGTTTAGTTAGAAAAATTATGGAATAATTTTTTTTTGAAAAGCATGCCCGCATGTCTGACCTTGAAACTACAGTTTTCTCATTAATGTTTCAAAGTCAATTATATTTAATAAATATATTTTTTCATTATAACCAAATATTAAACCCGCATTAAAACTAATGAGTAGATTTAGTCCAAGCAAGGTTTAGTTCACTCTAAGTGTTAATTTAATAAATAATTAAATTCCTACTATAGTCAAATATTCCATATTTAAACTTAGAGGGTTAAAGGGGTCAAATTAAATAAATATCCAAGGTATTTAATTCCACAAGGTTAGAACAATTAACAAGGTTCTCATTTTACATGGGGTTAGAATAATGAACACTTCCCTACCCCATAAAGTAACCCCTTAAAAAGTCAACCCATAATTTTGAAATTAAACCATTTAAATTAAAAAGTTAATTTCCACTCACCCACTCTCCACTTACTTTTTGTAGGGATGAATCTCATCCCTTGGATGGATTCAATTAGGACCCTTGATGAGGAATTAGGGAAACTAACCCTAAAACATGCTTATGAAGTATCTTTTCTCTTTTCATTTGGCTCATTGTTTTCTCTTTTGTTTTGCAGGTTGTGGGAGGAGGAAAGGAAGCCATTGAAGGCCATTCCAAGCTTTTTGGAGGAGCTTACAAGTTGTATTAATTTTCTCATTTTTCTTACACCCTCTCCTAGGGTTTCAATGGATTCAACTATTTTATTTAACCCATTTTGTTGGGTTTGCTCAAATGGGTTGTGGGTATTTTCCCCATTTTGTTGTTTTAGCTAGGTTGATTTATATTTTCACTTGGGTACACACACACACACACACACACACACACACACACACACACACACACACACACACACACACACACACACACACACACACACACACACACACACACACACATAAATAAGAAGTTTGGCCATGAGATATTTAGCTTGATCCACATATAGCCAAAGTTGCAGAGGTATAATAGTTGCGGAATTCAACTAAGCTGCAAGGAGTATTAAAGGTTTGGGGGGTGGGGAGGGGTCGGCGACCCCAACCCTCCCCACCCCATTCTACACTTAACATTAACCAAAGCACTTAGTGGGCCATAGGCCATGGTACCAAAACAATGTGACTTTTGTGTTCTTTGTGCAAAGCATTTTTACTTTATAATAGAATATTAGAATTATATATATATATATATATATATATATATATATATAAGACCATTTCTTTTTTAATAAGATTAAATTTTAAATGGTAATAACTTAGTATTATTAATAATTCAATTTTAACAATACTTTAAGTCCCCCTTTTTTTTACTACTACCAAGTAATTTAGTTCATACTTTTATTTGTGTAACTGTTATCTCTCGAAAGTGCACCCTGTAGAGAGATGGCCACATGTTTTCTAAGCTTGCAAAAATTTGATCTATCTCTTTCGTAGATACAATGGAAACACCTCAAGTCTGTGGGTATACCTATTTTGAGGTGAGTCTCCGGTATCAAGGTCGGTTCCTTGTTGATGTATCCTAAATTGATTGGGGTTTTAAAGATAAAAGATGATTGTAAAGTAATTAAAACTAAGGTGATACACCAAATTTATATGAGGGCTTTGACTAAGTATATGCATAATTGATATGTGAAGGATTCTTGATGCATGAGCCAACAATTTTCTACAGAATTTAAGGGCAAACACTTGGTTGTATTGAGGGAAAAATATCACAACAACACTGATAAGTTAACATGCACATTAAAATTATGTAGAAAATACTGAATTTGCAGCAGGGTAAGATGATTGATCAAGGAATTTACATTCACAAGACTAATAGAAACATACACAAGACTGCAAATAATTGGAAAGGCTAGAAAATACTTCACATTCAAAGGGAAAAATTGGCAAAAATTGCTTCAGTACTCCTATATCCAAAAGTCCTCTAGAAGTTCCTTGTGCTTTGCAAAGGCACACAATATATAGCAAAAAAAAAGTTCACCCTCTTCCTAAAAATAGCCTAAGGCTTGTACTCGCCATGCATGCTATTTTTATCCTTTATTTACTAATAGATAAAGGGGTAAAAAAAGAACATACAATTAAAAATAGGCATTAATAGCCTTCAGTTACAACTAGTCAACTGCAGTCGACCGATCTATTTTTAGAAAAGTGTGTCTATTTTTGAGAAAAGCATGAGTGGATGATTTGCTAAAAATAAGATTTTCTTACTGAGCAAGTCTTCTTCTGTGCATGCAGACTGTCTTTTTGTTGATCTATCCTTTTCTAAATTTTGCGAAGGAATGCAACTTTACTCTTTGTGAGTGAGCAAAATTAATTATTTTCTGACCATGATTGAATCTGGTGAACTCAGGGCTCGGATTTAGATGTAAAAATATTGTAGACTTAGTCATTTTTTGTTAATAAATTATTGAGCTCCATTCGAGCTAGCCAAGCTCTGTAAAAAAATTGTGGCCGCCATTAATAACTGCTCAAGCTTCTTGTGCGAGAAAAGAAATTCTGCCATTGTTGCAGACCTTGAGCTCGACTGAAGGCTTTCTGAAGAACTCTGTAATTCATTACTTCAAAAAAAATGTCCACGTAGGAAAAAATTGATCCAAAAACAGCTTGGAAAATCTTTCCTTATCATTTCGATAAAAATTTTGCATTTTAAAATATTCGTCCTACCCATTCACTTTTAATCTGGGCCCTGCATGTGTTCGAATCTCACTTCAGTGGAAGCGTGGCTAAAAAACAAGCAATTTTCCCCTTTTTGAAAAAACCTCAAAACCGAAAAAATCCCCAGCGGCCCACTCCTCCGATCCTTGTTCTTTGGTGAACTTTCGGGACTACGGGTCAGTTTAGAGCTTTAATTCCATTTACGGGCCTTTGAGATTATTTTGAACTTTAAGCTCTTTTCGGACTTGTGGACCTTTTGTAGCTTTTTTGCCCCTTTTGGATTTTCGGGCATGCGGGAAACTTCTGAGACTTTTAAGTCCTTTGTGGACTTTCGGGCCTTTAGGGTAACTTGAAGCTTTAACCCTTTTGTGAATAAGTCTCAAATTTTAACGAAACCCCGCCACTCCGCCAATGTTCTATAGAATTGATTTTTGACTTTTCCCCATGGCTTTGACTTTCTCATCGCGGAGGCTCGGGCTTGCGGGAAATGTTTGGAACTTTTGCATTTTTAAAGTTTGAAAACTTAAGTGACTCCCGACCTTCGTTTCTCTACTTCTGCCGTGATGGTGCCACGTGTACTCTGCAGACTTTCGGGCTGTGGAGGAAATTTTGACACTTTATAAAATTTGAAAATTATAAGTTGGTCAAATGACCGCCATTTCACTTGGACTACTTTTGCATCGATTTTGATGATCAATTTGTGAGTGTTGATCTCTGTACTTGTCGATTTTTGATCGTTGATCCATAAAGCATGATTTTAGGGTTTCTGACATGTGATAAATATGTTTTAAAGCCTGACCCATGGTTCACATTGTTTGTAGAGATCAATCCTTGACCTTTGATCTTTGTACTCGTTGAATCTTGATCGTCGATATTTCAATCATGGTTGAGTCCTATTAACTCGTCTCTCAAGTTTGCATGATAAAGGGGACCTTGACCCATAATGATCACTTCATTAGGTTTTTAGTGATGCGGGTGAAGCCCGAAAAATTTTTAACGCCATTGATGGTTGCTTTGTGAAGCTTTGAACTCTGCCATTATGGGTAACTTTGAAACCCGACCCCTCTGCATTTTGTTCTTTGAGCTTGATTGGATATGTATCTTTGTTGTTCGGCTCTGTATATTTGAAGTCTCTAGTTTCTTTATTTTCCACCGTCTTGGAGTCTGTGAGCTCGACATTGTGTTATTTTTTGGTCTCTATTTTACTTCGTTAGATGGCTGCCACTGTTAGTGCTTTCTTTGAGCTCGACTTTCTTCTGCAAATATACCTTGCGGGTTCTGAAATATCTCCATTCTCATTGTTCTGCTCTGTCTGAGTTCATTTTGAGGGCTTCAAATTGTAGTCATGGAAGGTGAAAGTGAAGCTCCTTGGCTCTGATATACTATTCATGCTTCCTCTTCCTGTGATCATGCTATGAGTGATTTTCCTTTGGCTTAACCTGACGTTTATTACCGGTAAGTCTGTTTTTTCCTTCATGGGTATTTGGTAAAATGAAGAGAAATATTTTTACTGAACTAGATCTATAGCTTATTTCTTTTGAGGTAGAAACGTGATGGCTCCTGTCACAAAATAATGGCCGTCATTTCTATATGAGTTTTGATGGTCGACACTTTCTGGTTATCCAAATTTTAACTGGTTCTATAGTTTTGTGTGGCCATGAGAGTTCAAACAATGGGTACATTTTCTTTACAATTGTACATTGTGACGGTTTCTTCAACTTTGTGGTGTCATTTGACCTCTTGCCATTAATGATGTCTGAATTTCTTTGCCTCTGGAAGCTTTGCATTTTTGAGCCTGACATTAATCTGGGTCTCCATTATTTCATTACGGCCTGAGTATGGACTTTTCCTTGAAGGTTTTCTAAATATCTATGGGCTCGGCCTTGGTTATTTTGAATTGAACCTCATTTTGAGCTTTCTCTTCTTTCTCTAAACTTGATGATTCCTATTAATGTTTTATCAATGGTCCGGATCTGTACACACTCTGATAATGTAACTTGAATATGATTTTAATGGAAATGACAATCTCTGAAATACTGTAACATTTCTTTGACTTGGATATGTGTGAGTTTTCTGATTCAAAGTTCTTCCACCTGAGTTTGTGTCATGAATAATATGTCAAGCTCTTTTTACTTGCTACTTGGAACTGTGTATGAATGTGCTTCTGATTTTAATATTGTTCTCAGTCAATCTTTGAGCCTTTTCTGTTCTAATCCAAATTCAGTCAACTCTGTCTATTAGTTTAAGCTTTGTTGTATTGAGCCATAGTTAAGGAGATAATTTTGATCCTTCACATGTTTTCAAATTTAGCTCTTTGAGAAGTCTGTATATTTTGTGAGACCGGTAGGCTTGTTCATTTGATTGAAGGCGGGTAATAACACTTTGACTATTCTTGATTTCATGAGATCTTTATACCTTGTATAATTCTTTTGGAAATTACAAGCAGTTCACTTGTTCTTTGATACTATCTTAGGCATAAGACTTGATTCAGATGCTTGTTAAGATCTCGTAGCTTGTTTCTTTTAGATATATGCTTTATTTCCTTTATAGTAACATTTTTGGCATGTTGGAAAATCTGAAATGTTGATTTTTCATGGTGAAGCCTGTCAAAATTTTCCCAATTCCTTTCCTTTGGCTGAAATCTAGAAAATGTACCTTGTTTGCAAGCATCTTCTTTGTTCTGTACTATAACCCTCTTCCATTTGTAGACAATATCCAAGTTTGATTACATTGGTCCTCCTTTTTCAGCATGTATATGATTCTTTCTTCTTGGCTGCAACTTGTATCTGCACACTTTAAGAAAATAGTAAAAATAATTAGGCTTTTTGGCCTCTCTTGTGTCCATGTTTCTTATTCTCTTTTCTATTTCTTCTTTCTGAGTGAGCTATGTAGTATGATCTTGAGTAATCTATATCTCTTGTTGCTAGAGATCCATATGCATGAATTAGGACAGTGTAGGAATATGGATTAACCCTGAGCTCTTTATTGATGATTCCTTTCTTTTACTTTTCAGGTACCATGCTTTGAATTGTGAAGACAAAGATGGAACAAGTTTGGAAGGGGGAAAATTTGCACAATGAAGAATATACAAAGGTAATGATGGGTTCACTCATATTCCTTTTCTTTCTATTTCATTCATGTTTACCTCTTTCTTGGTAGATGTACTTTACTTTTTAGTCACATCCCACGGCTTGTGTGGGAAACATTTGACCTTCCTTGTCTATAAAAATTGAATTTTGAAATTGAGTTGCGTATTTCCTTATGCATTTCAAGCTTCGAATGGAGTGTATGATGAACTAAACAACTCAGTCATATAATTGAATGTCTTAAACATGAAGGAAAGAACATTAATGAGAACCTGTAACATTCAGTAATGAACTCTGATTTCTATAATCTGCACTTATGTTTGTTGTCCCAAAACTCAACACTTCACCTATTCTATAATTCGGTGTCTTCATCAAGACAACACAAGCTATCCTTGGGGCCCTTGTGTTCTTTTGCTAAAGGTATCATGAAATTGCAGACTATGTGATCTGTTACGTTTTGTAAAGTACACATAAACTGCAGATTATACTTAATCATTAATTAATTGAACAAGTAACTAATAACATCAAAACTTCCTTAGCTTAGGTATACTTCACCCATGACTCTCATCGTAATGACAAAGTTTTGAGCTGCCCATATTTGCAAAAGTGCAAAAAAATTTCAACAATAACCAAATTTTGTTTCCCACTTAAGAGTTTCCTTAAGAACATTTAACAGGTAAGAATAAGAGGTAAAATATATTTTAACGAAAACTTTACTTATTGTTGTATTGATCCACCTTATTTTATAAGAAAATTTACAATCACTAGATAATGGATCTACACATTTCCATAAGGCAAGAGATTAGTTTTCAAAAAGGGTATTTTTTTCTTGTACTAGTATTAAGAATTTCTATAGTTTAATAAATCAAACAATAACAATTTATAACTTAAGCCCTTTCTATCAAACTTTAATATGTTTATCTTTCCTACAATCATACAAGAAAATGCAAGAAGATAGTTTACTTTTCAATGCATGCCTTTCAATTAACACAATGAAAGGAGATAACTTTGATGCTTCACATGTTTTCAAATTTAGCTCTTTGAGAATTCTGTATATTTTGATGACCGGTAGGCTTGTTCATTTGATTCTCGAAGGCGGCGTAATAACACTTTGACTATTCTTGATTTCATGAGATCTTTTTACTCGGTATCATTATTTTGGAAATTACAAGCAGTTCACTTCTTCTTTGATACTATATTAGGCATAAGACTTGATTCAGATGCTTGTTAAGATCTCTGTAGCTTGTTTCTTTTAGATAGATGCTTTATTTCCTTTATAGTAACATTTCTGGCATGTTGGAAAATCTGAAATGTTGATTTTTCATGGTGAAGCCTCTCATCAAAATTTTCCTGAATTATTTTCTTTTGGCTGAAATCTGGAAAATGTACCTTGTCTGCAAGCATCTTCTTTGTTTTGTACTATAACCCTCTTCCATTTGTAGACAATATCTAAGTTTCAGTTACATTGGTCCTCCTTTTTCAGCATGTATATGATTCTTTCTTCTTTGCTGCAACCTGTATCTACACACTTTAAGAAAATAGTTAGAAATAATTAGGCTTTTTGGCCTCTCTTGTGTCCATGTTTCTTATTCTCTTTTCTATTTCTTCTTCTGAGTGAGCTATGTAGTTTGATCTTCAAGTAATCTATATCTCCTATTGCTTAGAGATCCATATGCACTGAAGTAGGACGAGGTGTAGGAATATGGCTTAACCATGAGCTCTTTATTGTGATTCTTTTCTTTTACTTTTCGGGTACCATGCTTTGAATTGTGAAGACAAAGATGGAACAATTTGGAAGGGGGAAAATTTGCACAATGAAGAATATACAAAGCAATGATGGGTTCACTCATATTCCTTTTCTTTCTATTTCATTCATGTTTACCTCTTTCTTGATAGATGTACTTTACTTTTTAGTCACATCCCACGGCTTGTGTGGGAAACATTTGACCTTCCTTGTGAATAAAAAATTGAATTTTGAAATTGAGTTGTGTATTTCCTTCTGCATTTCAAGCTTCTGAATGGAGTGTATGATGAACTAAACAACTCAGTCATATAATTGAATGTCTTAAACATGAAGGAAAGAACATTAATGAGAACCTGTAACATTTAGTAATGAACTCGATTTTCGTAATCGCACTTATGTTTGCTGTCCCAAAACTTAACACTTCACCTAATTTGTAATTCGGTGTCTTCATCAAGACAACACAACTGTCCTTCGGGGCCTTTGTGTTCTTTTGCTAAAGGTATCATGAAATTGTAGACTATGTGATCTGTTACATTTTGTAACAGTACACATAGCTGCAGATTTCACTTAATCATTAATTAATTCAACAGTAACTAATAACATCAAAACTTCCTTAGCTTAGGTATACTTCACCCATGACTCTCATCGTAACGACAAAGTTTCGAGTTGCCCATTTTTGCACAAGTGCAAAAAAATTTCAACAAGAACCAAATTTTGTTTCCCACTTAAGAGTTTCCTTAAGAACATTTAACAGGGTAAGAATAAGAGGTAAAAGATATTTTAACGAAAACTTTACTTATTGTTGTATTGATCCACCTTATTTTATAAGAAAATTTACAATCACTAGATAATGGATCTACACATTTCCATAAGGCAAGAGATTAGTTTTCAAAAAGGGTATTTTTTTTCTTGTACTAGTATTAAGAATTTCTATAGTTTAATAAATCAAACAATAACAATTTATAACTTAAGCCCTTTCTATCAAACTTTAATATGTTTATCTTTCCTACAACCATACAAGAAAATGCAAGAAGATAGTTTACTTTTCAATGCATGCCTTTCAATTAACACAATGAAAGGAGATAACTTTGATGCTTCACATGTTTTCAAATTTAGCTCTTTGAGAATTCTGTATCTTTTGACAGACCGGTAGGCTTGTTCATTTGATTCTGGAACTGGCAGTAATAACACTTTGACTATTCTTGATTTCATGAGATCTTTGTACCTTGTATCATTCTTTTGGAAATTACAAGCAGTTCACTTGTTCTTTGATACTATCTTAGGCATAAGACTTGATTCAGATGCTTGTTAAGATCTCTGTAGCTTGTTTCTTTTAGATAGATGCTTTATTTCCTTTATAGTAACATTTTTGGCATGTTGGAAAATCTGAAATGTTGATTTTTCATGGTGAAGCCCTGTCAAAATTTTCCCAGAATTATTTTCTTTTGGCTGAAATCTAGAAAATGTACCTTGTTTGCAAGCATCTTCTTTGTTCTTGTACTATAACCCTCTTCCATTTGTAGACAATATCTGAGTTTTAATTACATTGGTCCTCCTTTTTCATCATGTATATGATTCTTTCTTCTTAGATGCAACTTGTATCTACACACATTAAGAAAATAGTAAAAATAATTAGGCTTTTTGGCATCTCTTGTGTCCATGTTGCTAGAGATCTTATTTCTTCTTTTCCGAGTGAGCTATGTAGTTTGATCTTCAAGTAATCTATATCTCCTGTTGCTAGAGATCCATATGCACGAAGTAGGACAAAGTGTAGGAATATGGCTTAACCATGAGCTCTTTATTGACGATTATTTTCTTTTACTTTTCGTGTACCATGCTTTGAATTGTGAAGACAAAGATGGAACAAGTTGGAAGGGGGAAAATTTGCACAATGAAGAATATACAAAGGCAATGATGGGTTCACTCATATTCCTTTTCTTTCTATTTCATGCATGTGTACCTCTTTCTTCAGTAGATGTACTTTACTTTTTAGTCACATCCCACGGCTTGTGTGGGAAACATTTGACCTTCCTTGTGAATAAAACATTGAATTTTGAAATTGAGTTGTGTATTTCCTTATGCATTTCAAGCTTTTGAATGGAGTGTATGATGAACTAAACAACTCAGTCATATAATTGAATGTCTTAAACATGAAGGAAAGAACATTAATGAGAACCTGTAACATTTAGTAATGAACTCTGATTTCTGTAATCTGCACTTATGTTTGCTGTCCCAAAACTCAACACTTCACCTACTTTGTAATTCGGTGTCTTCATCAAGACAACACAAGCTGTCCTTGAGGCCTTTGTGTTCTTTTGCTAAAGGTATCATGAAATTGTAGACTATGTGATCTGGTTACATTTTGTAACAAGTACACATAGTTGCAGATTATACTTAATCATTAATTAATTGAACAAGAACTAATAACGTCAAAACTTCCTTAGCTTAGGTATACTTCACCCATGACTCTCATCGTAACGACAAAGTTTCGAGCTGCCCATATTTGCAAAAGTGCAAAAAAATTTCAACAAGAACAAATTTTGTTTCCCACTTAAGAGTTTCCTTAAGAACATTTAACAGTGGTAAGAATAAGAGGTAAAAGATATTTTAACGAAAACTTTACTTATTGTTGTATTGATCCACCTTAGTTTATAAGAAAATTTACAATCACTAGATAATGGATCTACACATTTCCATAAGGCAAGAGATTAGTTTTCAAAAAGGGTATTTTTTTTTCTTATACTAGTATTAAGAATTTCTATAGTTTAATAAATCAAACGATAACAATTTATAACTTAAGCCCTTTCTATCAAACTTTAATATGTTTATCTTTCCTACAATCATACAAGAAAATGCAAGAAGATAGTTTACTTTTCAATGCATGCCTTTCAATTAAACACAATGAAAGGAGATAACTTTGATCCTTCACATGTTTTCAAATTTAGCTCTTTGAGAATTTTGTATCTTTTGATAGACCGGTAGGCTTGTTCATTTGATTCTGGAACTAGTAGTAATAGCACTTTGACTATTCTTATTTTTATGAGATCTTTTACCTGTATCATTATTTTGGAAATTACAAGCGAGTTGACTTCTTCTTTGATACTATATTAGGCATAAGACTTGATTCGGATGCTTGTTAAGATCTCTCGTAGCTTGTTTCTTTTAGATAGATGCTTTATTTCCTTTATAGTAACATTTCTGGCATGTTGGAAAATCTGAAATGTTGATTTTTCATGGTGAAGCCCTGTCAAAATTTTCCTGAATTCCTTTCCTTTGGCTGAAATCTAGAAAATGTACCTTGTCTGCAAGCATCTTCTTTGTTCTGTATTATAACCCTCTTCCATTTGTAGACAATATCTGAGTTTCAGTTACATTGGTCCTCCTTTTTCAGCATGTATATGATTCTTTCTTCTTGGCTGCAACCTGTATCTACACACTTTAAGAAAATAGTAAAAATAATTAGGCTTTTTGGCCTCTCTTGTGTCCATGTTTCTTATTCTCTTTTCTATTTCTTCTTTCTGAGTGAGCTATGTAGTTTGATCTTCAAGTAATCTATATCTCTTGTTGCTAGAGATCCATATGCACGAAGTAGGACAGTGTAGGAATATGGATTAACCATGAGCTCTTTATTGATGATTCTTTTCTTTTACTTTTCAGGTACCATGCTTTGAATTGTGAAGACAAAGATGGAACAAGCTGGAAGGGGGAAAATTTGCACAATGAAGAATATACAAAGGCAATGATGGGTTCACTCATATTCCTTTTCTTTCTATTTCATGCATGTTTACCTCTTTCTTCAGTAGATGTACTTTACTTTTTAGTCACATCCCACGGCTTGTGTGGGAAACATTTGACCTTCCTTGTCTATAAAAAATTGAATTTTGAAATTGAGTTGCATATTTCCTTATGCATTTCAAGCTTCTGAATGGAGTGTATGATGAACTAAACAACTCAGTCATATAATTGAATGTCTTAAACATGAAGGAAAGAACATTAATGAGAACCTGTAACATTCAGTAATGAACTCTGATTTCTGTAATCTGCACTTATGTTTGCTATCCCAAAACTCAACACTTCACCTAATTTGTAATTCGGTGTCTTCATCAAGACAAAAAAACCTGTCCTTCGGGGCCTTTGTGTTCTTTTGCTAAAGGTATCATGAAATTGTAGACTATGTGATCTGTTACATTTTGTAACAAGCACACATAGTTGCAGATTTCACTTAATCATTAATTAATTCAACAATAACTAATAACATCAAAACTTCCTTAGCTTAGGTATACTTCACCCATGACTCTCATCGTAACGACAAAGTTTCGAGTTGCCCATTTTTGCACAAGTGCAAAAAAATTTCAACAAGAACTAAATTTTGTTTCCCACTTAAGAGTTTCCTTAAGAACATTTAACAGGTAAGAATAAGAGGTAAAAGAGATTTTAACCAAAACTTTACTTATTGTTGTATTGATCCACCTTAGTTTATAAGAAAATTTACAATCACTAGATAATGGATCTACACATTTCCATAAGGCAAGAGATTAGTTTTCAAAAAGGGTATTTTTTTTTTCTACTAGTATTAAGAATTTCTATAGTTTAATAAATCAAGCAATAACAATTTACAACTTAAGCCCTTTCTATCAAACTTTAATATGTTTATCTTTCCTACAACAATACAAGAAAATGCAAGAAGATAGTTTACTTTTCAATGCATGCCTTTCAAATAACACAATGAAATGTAACATCTTTTGATACAAATTTTCCAACATTCCAAAAAGAAGTTTACAACAATATTTCCAACAATATATTATAAAACAAGAGCAACACCATTTGTGGAAAATAACTCAACTTCAATGAAATGAAATATTTTTCCTTTCCTACAATACAACTTTCAAACAAAGATAATAAACTTTCTTTCTATTTCACAAGACTAGTTTATAACACATGTCTTTCTTTCTTTTTTTCAATATACAATACAACTTTCATATCCAATAATTGAATGCAACTCTTCTTCACAAGATTAATACAATGTCCTCCACTTAAAGTGGGAAAATAATACAAGAATATAAGCTAAAATAATACAAAGTTACAAGTTCATCCACATGTTATCTCAATTTTGCCCCTAGGAAAATTGAGCAAAAAAACCTGCGCAGGAAGAAATCTAAGGGTCGCAGGAAAACAGTGTCAAAGAAACCAGAGGCTCAAAGGAGGAAAACGGGAAAGGCTCAAAGGCTTCGAGCTTCACAAATGATTCAGAGTGAGCCTAAATTGGCTAAGGATAGAGGAGATGGCGGAAGCTTCCACGTGCCTCATTGGGGCATCTTTAAAAGTAAATCCAAAAGCAGAGACTCAAATAAGCACCAAGCCTCCACGTGTCCAGAGCCCCAAAAGTTGCATCGGTCGTTGAAAAGTCTATAAGCCAGTGGATGTTTCCAGGTGTCAGCCCGACGTAATTTCAAAAGTGAGAGCCCAAGGCAGAGATGCAAACTAGCACTAGCCCTCCATGTGGTCAAGGTCCAACAGAATTCAAAGAGGAGCAGACCCAAATTGGTTAAGTATAAGAGTGTCTGCGGGCGCAAGTACTTCAATGGTGCACATTTAAAGGTGCGACCCAAAGCAAAGACTCAAATGAGCACGAGGCTTCCATGTGTCTAGGGTTGAAAAAGGCATTGGCCCAAATTGGATAAGTATCGCAGACCATTGGAAGGAGCCATGTGTTAGCTTGGCACATCTTTAAAGGTAAAATCTAAAAGCGGGTTCCCCAAACAAGCATCGTCCTTCCACATGTCCCAGGTTTGAAAAGGGATAGAGTCGGTAGTTGAAAATTCAAGATGGGTAGAGTCAGCGGAGGGTGCCACGTGCCTCAATTGCACAAATTTAGGAGGGACGGCCCAAGTCCAGACTCAGACAAGAACCAAGTTTCCATGTGTCCCGAGTTAGACATATGGCCCTACCAAACAAAAGGACTTAGCCAAAACATAAAGAAATAGAGAAAAGCCGTGGAAGGAGCCACGTGTCTTCTTTGTGCAACTTAAAAACAATCCAAAAGTGGTCCCCATCGTACGTCAGCTCTACACGTGGCCATTCTTCAAGTCAAGGTGGGAAGGTGGGTCACCGGAGGCAATTCAAACTTTTTTCCTCAATAGGCGTAAAGAATAAAAATGAACCGCACCTCCTCTGACGCCAAAGGAGCCACGTTTCAGGCCTAAATTACATACGGGCTGACGTGCCTGGGGAGAAATTTTCACCCAAATGGAAAATGTGGACCAACGGGCCTGAAGATGGTTTTTTGAAAAAAATGAATTCGAAGTGGGCATGAGGCATTTTTGCATTTTGTATTTTTGGTGCCAAAAGGTGCAAAGTGAGTTTTGGGCCCGTGGACCCGTTTTGCTAATTGGTTTTTGCCATTTTTGTACGGATCAACCCAACTCAAACATTTAAATGAACATATCTTTTGATCCAAAGTGCTCGAAATCCAACAAATTTGGTAGCATTGGAAAGGTCTCGACCTCGTCTACGCCATGGAAATATGAAACTTTAATTTTGAAAAGGTTGGGTGGGTGAGAATTGGGAAAATGTCTTCACGCCATTAATATGTGATCCAATTACTCCAACAACCAGATCACATTTGATTTGATCCGTCGTTCTTCCTTCAACACATTAAAAAAACTAGAGCGGAGGAATTGATAGATCATGGGAGGATTTGCGGGGACATTGGTGGCCAGTAGATGAGCTCCAAAATCAAGTTTCCCACCTCTTTTCTTATTTTCCCTTTGTTGCATCTATAAAAGGAGAAGCTTGGCTCATTGAAAAGGGTTGGACATTTTGGTTTTACACCTTCCCTTCTCCTCCTCCGGTCTGCAGACGAGTTTGTGGAGTCCAAACCTCCCATTCAAGTTGTAATACAAAGTTTTTCCTCTTGGCTACTGTAATGTATTGTATCAACTTTTGAGCAATAATATATATTTGTGGATGATTCTCAACCCTCTCATGTGTTCATTGTTATCTTCGATATCTCATTACAGTTTGGTTATCTATGCATGGTGATTGTATTGCATTTTATAGTTTGTATTAAATTGCAAAATGATTGTTTAACATTCCTTTGGTGCATCACCTCGTTATCTTAGGTTTATTTCTTTTGCATTTTCTCAATCTTGTCCCCTTGGTAAGATAGAGTAGGTTTAGATTAGATCCTCATCAATTTATTTGTGTTCACTTGAACAGAGGAATAGGAACCAACCTTCATTCGGAGAGCTCTCTTGATTTCAAAGTCCCACACATTGAGAGATGCTCCATGTTATGCTATCACACTAAGAGTCTCAACCCATATAGTTGCGAGATATTCAGGGGTGATGTGATTTTGCACTAAATATTTTGGCACGCCCAGTGAGACCAAGAGGTCTCCATCTTTATTACAGGAAGATTGATGTGCACTTGATGTAATTCTAGCTTTTAAAAATCTTTGAAATTACACATCTAATGACTCCAAAAGAATCGAGTCCCTGGTTCAAGAATCCCGAGCTTGGAAAATTCATGAGAAGAATCCAAACTAGATCAAGAACTAGAGAGGAAGGATTGTTTGTCTATCTACACTTTTCCCCAGATAGAGGGAGAAGGGGGAGAAGAGGGAGAAGAGCCCAGAGGTCTCCATCTCCACCAAATAGAACTTTGTTGACACCTCCCCTAGTAGGTCTTTCATCCAATCAACAAGGGTTCTTAGGCCAATCGTAATGCCACAACCACCCAACCCCTATGTCAATTTCACTGGCATCATCCCACTCGATCTCAATGCACAAAATCTAGTCCCAGTTACAACATTAAAGAGCATCCCATATTTCACTGGAGAGAACCATAATTATCCAAGTGATCACATTCAAGACATTAAAAATGTCTGCGTGATTCACGAGATCACTGAGATGGAAATTACAGTCAAATTATTAGCCTCTTCACCCAAGGGTAAAGCTTCACAATGGTTCAGGAGTCTAATAGAAGGCTCTATCCAGAATTGGGACCATATGTGCAGAGATCTTCATAATCAATTTAGAGAGAAGAGAGATAATCTATCCTTGTTGGAGCATTTGAAAACCAACAAGAGGGCTCCTAATGAGCAGTTGATAGATTTCAACTTCATATTTCAAAGGACATGGGACAGGATTCCATTGGCCATGAGGCCCAGAGATGAAGGTGCTTTCTTATACTTTCTTAGAGCTTTAAATTATGATATTGCCTTAATGATTCAATCAATGGGAGGCACAACGTTACTCCGCAACCTATAACATTCCCATTAGAGATGAAAATTGTTTAATTCAGTGGTAAAATTGCTCCTAGGCCACTTATGCCTCTCGTATCCGAAACTAGAAGCTCCAAGCACTAGTCAAACACCCACATTAGTTGCCATACCTACTCCAAGGAATCAGAGTTCAGCTACAACCTCCACCTCATCCTCTAGCACTTCAAAAGAGCTATAAGAGGTTATGAAATAACTACAAAACCTAGGGAATGAGCTAGTGACTATCAAGAGGCAACAAGCTCATAGTTTTAGGCCATATCAGTCTCAAACTCAGTATCAAGCTAGGCCCCCATACCAGTAAAATAGACCACTAGCTCAGGCTGCAAATAAAAATAAAAACCAAGGAAAACCTCAAGTTGCTAGGCCTTTCCGACCATATGATCCAAACACAGCTTCAAAATCAAGGGCCTTGGTTCCTAACACAAAAATCATGGCCCAAGGATATGATTGGTGTTTCCCATGAAGTCAGCCCCATAACATGTCAATGTGTTTCAATGGTGTGTTAAACCAAGCCTTGATGGTACAGAACATTTGTGTGTCCCAAGAACCTAGTCAAGAGGGAAATCAACAGCAAGAAACCTAGAAAGAAGCACCTCCAAGTGAGACCATGCTTGTAAATTGGCAGGGTGAAGATTTATATGGTATGAACCAAGCACCTCTTCATAGTGTGGCAGCAAATATACGGTTTAAGAAGAGGAATATTGGAGAGGGGTAACCTTCCAATTCAAACAGTCCATAGCCTTCTGTTTCCCCGTAAAGTGTAACTCCTAATGTGCAAATTCAGCCCAAGCCACCTTCCAAACCCACTTAGACAATGGTTGTAATGACCCATGTGCTAGAGAAAAATTTACCGGGGAAGGGGAAGAAAAATATAGCTCATATCCATTTAACATCATTGAAAAAATGAAGAAAACAAATGTGGATATTTCAATGTGGGATTCGTTGGCTATCCTAGGGTAGAGAGACCTATTTTGCATTGTGTTTGTCAAGAGACTTCACTGCTAAAATTGGAGGCTATTTGTCTACTGATTGGTCACACATACTTTTAGAACAAGGTATGGAGCTAAGGTTATGATTAGATCTTAGCTCATTGTAGATTACCATATTGAGCCTCATGTACCTAGCCAAATCAATTTGAATTGTTCAGCCTTTGATCAGGAGGACCTCCCAAGCATTTGTGAGGCAGATACCTACGTTGGGTGTATTCCAGACTTGACCCTCGACAAGTGGGTGAACAAGAGGCATTCTTTTTACCCTTATAAGGAAATGGAGGAATTTGAGCTAGGATTATATTGTTTTCATGAGGATAATCATCCTCTTCCTAAAATCACTAAGACCACAAGGATGATAATGAGGTATGGCAGTTATTCTTTGATGGCTCGAGAAGTAGAAAAGGAGTTGGAGGAGGAGCTATGATTGTTTCACCTCAAGGTAAGAAATATTACTCAGCCTTCCATTTCCAATTCAATTTCTCAAAAAACAAAGCAGAGTACGAGACCTTGATCCATGGACTGCATTGGGCAAGAAAATGAGGGATTAAAAATTGCAAGTTTTTGGCGATAGTGAGCTAGTTACGAATCAAGTCCAAGGACAAAATGTGGCCAAGAACGATCTGTTAAATAACTACAAGAATCAGGTATTGGATCTTATCTAAGATTTCGAATCATTCTTAATTAATTCCATCCCAAGGAAGAAGAATGAAGTAGCAGATAGACTGGAAATAATCGGGGTGAAATTTGATGTAGTAGAGAGTATCAAAAGTGATAAGTCTTAGCCCCATATCAAGGTGGTTGTGAGACCAACTATCCCAGATAACAACACAAGTTAGAAAGTCTTCGAGAATGATAAAAAAATTGTCAACTTTCTACAAGAAGAAGCTGAGTTCTCCACTAGAAACCAAGACAAGTTGGAACAACATTATGGTGACCAAGTGGTGCAAGCTGAGAACCAACAAATTACCAAAGGGTCTTGTAAATTTGGAGTCAATCTTCAACCCAAATGATCAATTCGGAAGGAGAAAGCAAATATCTAGGTAAAGGGTGAAGATTCAGAGCCCATTTCCATAGAAGAAGGAAAAACGTTGTGAATCGGCAAGGTAAGTACTCAACAAGAAAAATATGAATTCATTCAACTTTGTCAAGAATTCCAGATGTATTTTCTTGGACTTATAAGGATTTAAGAGGTTTCAACCCAAAGTTGGCACAACACATTATTGAGTTGGACCGGGATCTAAGCCTTTCAAACATAAGCAAAGGCCAGTAAACCCTCACATTAAGCCTCTCATGAGAAAAGAGTTGAACAAGCTAATTGAGGCCAGCATCATCTTCCCTATCAAGCATTCAAGTTGGGTTGCAAACTTGGTGCCTGTGAGGAAAAGAAGTGGAGAAATCAGATTGTGTGTAGACTTCCATGATCTAAATAGAGCATCACTCAAAGATCACTACCCACTTCCATCGATAGAGAAAATCTTGCAGGTTGTAGCTAGCTCTGAGAGGTTTTCATTGCTAGATGGATACTCGGGCTATAATCAAATAATGGTGAAAGAGGAAGATCAATTTAAGATAGCCTTCACCACTAAATGGGGTACATATTCTTATAAGAAGATGTCATTTGGACTATCAAATGCCGGAGCAACATTTCAGTGAGCTATGGACATGAAATTCAAAGGCTTAATCAACAATATAGTTCTGGTGTATCTAGATGATATCACCATCTTCTCAAAGAATGTTGCAGACCATCTCTTCCACCTTAGACAGGTATTTTAGAGGTGTAGAAGGTTTGAGTGTCATTAAACCCAAAGAAGTGTGTATTCTTGGCACATGAGGGGAAATTTTTGGGCCACATTGTCTCAAGAGAAGGGTTAACAATTGATCCTGAAAGGGTTGAAGCCATCCGAACACTTCCATTTCCACAACACAAAAAGTATCTCTAAAGCTTCTTGGGGAGAATAAACTTTGTTCGCAGGTTTGTGCCTGATTTTTCCACTCTTTTGAAGCCTTTAACAATGATGTTGAAGAAGAGTCTTGCATTCAAATGGACAACAAAAGGAAAAGATATTTTTGAGGCCATCAAGCTCGCAATATCATATGCCCCAACTCTTGTTAACCAGACTTCTCAAAATACTTCATGCTATATGATTTTGGAGGGTCAGACACAATCTTAGCCATCTTGGTTCAGCCTAACAAGGAAGGTTTAGAACATCCCATAGCCTTCTTTAGTCAAATCTTGGAGGATTACGAGGTAAATTATTCTTTCATTGAAAAACATGTCATTGTTATCATTAGGAGATTGAAGAAGTTCAGACACTTGTTCTCGAACAACAAGATTCAACTACTAGTGTCTCATGTTGGTGTTAAGGATTTCCTTCTAAACAAGGACTTGAATGAGAAGAGAGTAGGTTGGATCACTCGGGTAATGGAATATGACATTGAGATCAAAGTGACCAAACTAGTTCGTGGCAAGGGTCTGTGTGAGCAAATCACTTCCAAGAAACAAGCTGAGTCAGTGGATGAAGAAGAGGATGTCCTATTACTACAGAATGATCAAGAACAACCATCTAATGATACACCTATTCCATGTTGGACTCAATCCTTGGTGCACTATCTCCAAACAGGTTTGTGCCCTCCATAATGGAACAAAGCAAAAAGGAGATACTTCAGACTACAAGCCATCCAAAATGTACTTATCGATGGTGTTTTGTTCAAGAAGAATATCAATAGTGTCATATTGAGGTACATTGGTACAAGAAAAATTCAGAGGGTGTTGCATGAGTTCCATGATGGAGAGGAAGGAGGCAACTTTGATTCTCGAGTAACAACTCTCAAAATCATGAGAGCTGGTTCTTATTGGCCTACAATGTTTAGGGATTGCTACTCATCGATCAAGAAGTGCAAGAAGTGTGGATTCTTCATAGGGAAGGAAAAGTTAGCATCCCTACCCCTTCATCCAATTTCAGTGGATCAGCATTCATGTAATGGGGATTAGACTTCATTGGAATGATTAACCCAAATTCAAGCCAGGGCTATAAGTGGATACTTACACCACAGACTATTTCACCAAGTGGACTAAAGTAGTGGCACTTAAGGAGGTAAATGAATCCAACATCTTAGATTTCTATGAAGGGATAGTCACTAGGTTTGGGGTCCCTACCACTATTATATCAGATAATGCATTGGCATTCCTTGGTACAAGGATCAC
Organism: Taxus wallichiana var. yunnanensis; assembly: GCA_018340775.1. Lineage (NCBI taxonomy): Eukaryota > Viridiplantae > Streptophyta > Pinopsida > Cupressales > Taxaceae > Taxus > Taxus wallichiana. Next base: position 600,885,665 of record CM031241.1, on the reverse strand, counting down.
TAAATGGGCTGTCAAGAATGGTATATACCTCAGCACTTCATCAAACTATTACCCTCAAGGTAATGGCCAAGTAGATTCCACAAACAAGAACCTGTTAAGGATTATCAGAAGGACTCTTGATGAAAATAAGAGAACTTGGCATACAAAGCTCAAATCAGCTCTATGGGCTGATAAGATCACATCCAAAAAAGGTCTATAGGAAGCTCCCCATCCAAGCTTGTATACGGAAAAGAGGCAGTGTTTCCCATATCATTGGAGCTGCCCACTTTGGAGCTCATGATACAGTTGGAACTAGCTGATTTTGAACCTATGGCAATCAAGTATGCAGAGCTAATGGAAGTAGGAGAGGAAAGAGAACATGCAATGCAGATCATGGAGAAAGATCAAACATCGATCAAGAAGACCTTTGATAAGAAAGAAAGAACAAGGACCTTTCAAGAGGGGGAATTAGTTCTAAAGTGGGATGCAGATCGGGAAAAACTAGGAAAGCATTCCAAGTTTGATGCCATTTGGAGTGGCCCTTACATGGTCACAAGATGTAAAAGTAGCAATGCCTTCTGGCTGGATAAGTTAGATGGCAAAGAATTGCAGATTCCAATCAATGGGATCCATCTCAAACATTGCTATTGAAAAGGAAGGTTCCATTCTTGTAAATATTAGCATAAGACTTTAATTTCCCTAAGTGCGTATGCACATTGTTTTGTTGTAGTGTAGGTTTTATTTCCCTAAGTGCTCTGGCACAAGTTTTTTTTTGTTGCCCTAGGTTTGTGTCGTTATACAATTCGATGTGCATCTAGGAGAACATGCCAGGCCCTTCAGCATTTGCAATAGGGAGGCCCATATTTTCCATAATAGTTGCTTATTTTAAAATAGAACAAATACAGAGAAACTAAAATTAGGTCTCGAAGGGTCCATTTCTAGAACAACGGGAAGATTCCACATTACCAAGTGCAAACGTTGGTTTCAAGATTCAAGAAAAAGACTAGTATCAGTTCACCACCCATGACTCCGTGCCCAATGGATACAACAAGGTAGCTGATCTCTTCATCTAGTAGGTAGATGTCCCCGTGAGTCGCCAAATTGTTATCTCAATTTTTCCCTTGAGAAAATTGAGCAAACACGACCCTGCACAAGAAGAAATCTAAGGGTCACTTCCGTCACATGAGTCCACATTTCAAATCTAATGATCAGGTTGCATGTGGGCTCGAAAATGGAGGAGGATGGTCAGTTAATGAGGAAAACAGTGTCAAAGAATCCAGAGTCTCAAAGGAGGAAAACAGGAAATGCTCAAAGGCTTCATGCTTCACAAATGATTGAGCGAGGCTAAATTGGCTAAGTATGGAGGGATGCCGAAGCTTCCACATGCCTCATTGGCACACCTTAAAACTAAATCCAAAAGTGGAGACTCAAAAAAGTGCCAAACATCCACGTGTCAGAGCCCCAAAAGTTACACCGACTGTTGAAAAGTCTACGAGCGTGGGAGTCTCCATATGTCATCTCGACACAATTTCAAAAGTGAGAACCCAAGGCAGATACGCAAACTAGCACTAGCCCTCCACATGGTCAGGGTCCAATATAATTCAAAGAGAAGTGAGCCCAAATCGGTTAAGTATAAGAGTGTCGGCGGAAGGTGCCAAGTGTCTCAATGGCACACATTCAAAGGCGTGACCCAAAGCAGAGACTCAAATGAGCATGAGGCTTCCACATGTCTAGGGTTTGAAAAAGGCATCGGCCTAAATCGGCTAAGTATCGTAGACTCGTGGAAGGCACCACATGTCATCTTGGCACATCTTTAAAGGTAAATCTAAAAGTGGGTTCCCCAAACAAGCGTTGGCCTTCCACGTGTCCCAGGTTTGAAAAGGGACAGAGTCGGTAGTTGAAAAGTCAAGATGGGCAGAGTCAACGGAGGGTGCCACGTGCCTCAACCACATAAATTCAAGAGGGCGGCCCAAGGGCTAGACTCAGACAAGTGCCAAGTCTCCACGTGTCTCGGTCAGACATATGGCCCCGCCAAACAAAAGGACTTAGCCAAAACATAAACAACAAAGAAAATTTGTGGAAGGAGCCACGTGTCTTCTCGGCACAACTTCAAAAGCAAAATCCAAAAGTGGTCCCCAAATGCGCGCCAGCTCTACATATGGCCATGTTTCAAGTCAAGGTGGGAAGTCGGGTAATCTGAGCAATTCAAAAATTTTGGCTCAAAAGGCATAAAGTATAAAAATGAACCACACCTTCACTGACACCTAAGGAGCCACGTGTTAGGCCTAAATTACATGCGGGATGATGTGCCTGGGGAGGACTTTTCACCTAAATGGAAAATGCAGACCATCGGGCCCGAAGATGGTTTTTTAACAAAAATGAATTACGTGGCTGCGAGGATTTTTTTACATTTTGTATTTTTGGTTTCAAAAGGCACAAAGAGAGTTTCAGGCCCACGGACTGCATCGCTAATTGGTTTTCACCATTTTTGTACTTACTCGACTCAAACGCTCAAATGGACATATCTTTTGATCTAGTGCCCGAAATAGAACAAATTTGGTACCATTTGAAAGGTATCAACCTCGTTTCTACGCTTATGGAAACCTAAAAATTTAATTGTGATGAGGTTATCTAGGTGAGAATTTAGAAAATGTCTTCACACCATTAATATAAGATCCGATTGCTCCAATAACTAGATTCGATTTGATTCAATCCGCTGCTCTTCTTCTTCAACACACTAAACAGACATAGAGCGGTGAACTCAACAGATTGTGGGTGAATTTTTAGGGGCATTGATGGCTGGTAGTTTAGCTCCAAAATTAAGTTTCCCACCTCTTTTCTTCTTCTCCCTTCGCTATATCTATAAAAGGATAAGCTTGGCTAATTGAAAAGGGTTGGACATTTTGGTTTTTTGCCTTCTCTTCTCCTCTAGTCTCCAGATGAGTTTTTGAGTCCAAACTTCCCATTGAAGTTTTATTATAAAGTTTTACCTCTTGGCTACTGTAATGTACCGTATCAACTCGGAGGAATAATATATGTCTATGGATGATTCTCAACCCTCTCATGTGTTCATTACTATCTTCTCGATCTCATCATTGCAGCTTGGTTAGGTTATCTATGCATGATGATTGTATTACATGTCTATGGTCCGTGTTAAGTTTCAAAATGGGTGTTTAACATTCCTTTGGTGCATCACCTCGTTAGCTTAGGTTTATTTCTTTTTCATCTTCTCAACCCTATCTCCTTTGTAAGATAGAGTAGGTTTAGAGTAGATCCTCTGCAATTTATTTGTGTGAACCTGAACAGAGGAATAGGAACCGACCTTCATCTAGAGAGATCTCTCAATTTGAAAGTCCCACACTTTGAGAGATGCTCCATGTTATGCTATCACACTGAGAGTCTCAACCCATGCAGTTGCAGATATTGGGGTGCTTTGTGATTTTTCACTAACAACACCCTAAGTGTGAACAACGAAAAGAATTTTCACAAGAATGAATTTCTTAAGGAGTCCAACAAAATCTCCAAGCTTCACAATGCCAATAAGAGAGCTCCTTCATTATTTTCTTGATTCACAACAAAATGGGGGAGAGGAAACACTCTCCACCCAAGAAAAATATCTAATGAGGAGGAGAAGCCATCCTCATCATTGGCCCCCTAGCCCCAACCACATTACAATGAGATGTGATTCCAACACATGGAAACAACAAGCTTCCACATCAAAAACCAAGAATTTCACAACCATTCCAAATTCACATTCCACTCAAACTACAAATGCGGGAAGGAGAAACAAGAAAATACACAAGGCTTCTAAATGAAGAGCCAAAGGAGGAAGAACCTATGTGGAGCCCACTTATGCCTCCCAATGGGAAATGAGTGCCCACCTTAAAACCTGTAAAACAAATCTCAAATCCCCTACATACTCTTATGCTTCCCTTAAGTACCTCTTATACCTCCCACATACTCTTATCCCTCCCTCATTGTCTTATGCCTCCTCATACAATAACAAATAAGAAATGCAAGCATTCTTTGTCCAAGGTGGGGCACCCAACCCAAAATCCCTCCAAAACATGAAATAACTCTTATGCCTCCCTACATGAATTCTCCCCATAGTCCCCTCCTACATGAAACTTAGGCAATCTACCCAAGCACCCAAAAATCACTCCAAACACCGAACAAAACAATCACACAAACACCAAATAAAGGAATAACATAAGAAAAAGTAAAGCCCCTACCTTTCCATAGTAGATCTTGTTCCAAGAGTCAAACTCCAAGATCCTTCAAACCCAATAAATCACCAACAAGCTCCCACAAAGACCACAAGCTCTCCAAAATCCTCTAACTCCAAGAAAATACAAGAGCACAAAAGAATGAAGTAACCCCCAAACAAGCAAAAGAACTTGAATAAATAGAAAAGGGAGAGAGGAGGGTGAGGTGGCTCCATGTAGGATGCCACATCACTCATCCTCAACTCCACCTCACAAGTCAAACTTCAAATTCTAAATCACAATTAATAAGTGGTTGAAGAAATGACATTTTACTTACACACACAATCTAAGCCCACACCCCTTAAGGACTAAAAAGTAATTACATGTAAGAAGGTGCAATAAAAATTACAATTTGTCTTCCCAAAACACATAATGAGGTCTAATTTTGACCACCCCAACCCATAGGTAGGGTGTGCATAGAAATTTAAGAGGGCGGGACAAATTTAACTTGTCCCACAAGCCTTCAAAACTGGCCTTTAAGGCCAAATTCAAATTTTCATGAGGGGGTAGACTATACAACACAAATCCCAAGAGCTGTCTAGTCGAATAAAAGAAAACTATGGTCACATCCACACTTAGTTAATAACAAGACTAATTAACTTAAATAGGACACTAAAACCCATTAAGATAAAGGAGAATAATACATCATTTCTAAATAATTAAAACAAGGAAATTACATCACTAAAAATCACATACTACATTAAGTAAAGGAAACTAAACAAAATACAACACATAACCCCTTGGTCACAATTTCCCCCTAACAATAATTCAAACACACACACAAAAACACATGTTTTCATGGTGACCCTTATTGAATTCATCTAGAATTCCAATGTGGTTGGTCTCCAATCCCCCGATGTTTGTTGTGACATGTTTACCTGCAAAACACATAACACCTCCTTCGGCCTCATGGCCACATCAAAAACATCTAGGATAAAATATACAATATAAATCCACAATCATCTATATACGAATCAAATATCATCTAGGAAAATACGATATCATTTACAATTTCTAGCAACATTTCTATTCTACATCTCATCCATGTCAAAATGATCACAACATTAGTTCAATTATCAAATCCTACTCGGTGTGACGAAGTATCACATGTTCGATATATATATATATATATATATATATATAACAGCATATTAACATCAATAAAAATGTCTCTAATAATCCACATGCATCATATATGAATCGAAATCAACAACAGTCCATGATCTCTAACATCTAACATCATGCCAAATCAAAAGCTACAATAATATCCATAAGTATAGTTGACAGTATCATAATTAATAACAAAAAAGGTGTCGAAGGGAAGTGGGCACTACAGGAGGTGGCATGCAATGTGATCTTCCCATACAGCCTATAGACTGTCATTTTTTCCTTGCATAATAATACAAGCACCTAGTTTGAGATCCAAGGCATCGACCACGTTGAAACCCAACTTAACATTGTAAATTTTAGCAATAAGAAGGTAGTTGCAGCGAATACAAATGTTACAGGGGGCTGTGTTAAAATGAGCTCTACTAATAAATGTCTAAAATTAGTCCACTATGAGTTAAATCAGCTTTCTTCATGGAAATAAGGTTGTAACTATATTAATACCACCCGATTTTTCTCTACACGAATTGATTGATTTAGTTATGTTCCCGCATCCAAGCTGATTAAGTGTCTCTGTAATATTGTTCTGTTTCATTCTTCCTCTCGTAAGAAAGCCATTGCTTTTCTATTTTTTTTTGCAAAAGGGGGTGGAGAGGAGAAAAATTTTAAGTGCTAGTTTCTCGCATGTTGTATGTAAAGAATGAAGAAGATAGAGGATTGGGAGGTGCTTCACTCGGGTATATTATATAGTTTTTTTAATTTTCTTCTTCTTCTTCTAAGCACCTATGCTATGTTCTCTGCAACCCGTCCAACACGTTTTCAAGGTTTCTTCCTTTATTTAGAGTGGTTATTGTATTAATTAAGGAAGATAAAGTGCCTTTGTTTTCTATACCACACATGTCTCTGTAGTTTTGTCTCTTTCAATCTTCTTCCAGATGAGATCCTCTCTGTTTCCTTCCTCTATCCTCCTCAACCCACCAACATCTTTCTTCTCCATGCAAGCCAAAACAAGATCTTGGAACAGGGCATGGATATCTGTCACGACAAATGAAAAGGGGGTTTTTGTTAGATGTTGTAATTGCAAATGCCCTGGTTTACATGGATGAAAAATATAAGAGTATATACAAGACACACAAATTGGACTCTTTGAAATGCCTCACCCATATATTAGCTTATGGAATTCTATAGCTTCAATATTGTAACGCCCGCTCAAACAACCCACTTGAGACCCATGAAGAACCTAGGTTTATTTAGAAAATTATGAAATAATTTTTTTGTTTAAAAAGTCTACTACCAGTTACAAGGCAACATCTAACACTAACAAGTTCCAAAACAATTCTAATCCACTAGAATATACCTTTCTTTTATTAAAAATTATTAGAGTCACAAGGTCTAAAATTTAGGGTTAGAAGATTCAACTAGGTTAAGAGGAATTTCCTCATCATACCCACCCTTTGACAGGCTTAAAGTTTCAACTTGGTTTTTCTCATACTTAACGAATTCAATTTTTCCTAAATTACTCCCATTGGATAAGAAATTTCCTCACCTTTTCATTGATATAAAGAAGTCCTCCTAACTCCTCATAAAACTCAAGTTATGGGCCATGACGGACCTTGGGAGGAAAATTTTCCCAAGGGCGAGCCTGTGGACCTAGGGAAATTTTTTTTTCTTGCGCGGGTCGGTGGGCAGCGGGAAGAGTTTTGGAAATTTTTTTCCTTTTAGGGAAAAAGTGTGATTTCCCTCCGTGCACCCGTGCCTCCATTCAACTTTTCCAAAGAGGACACGTGTTGGCATGAGAAAGCTCTGGCGAGAAGTTAGGCCATTGAAGAGATTTAAGGTATCAAGCAAAACTTCCCGCATGCCTCTGTCTATCCAAGATGATGCCACGTGTCATCACCCAATTGGCCGTGGGCCGGTGAGGAGGCAGAGGAAACTAAGAAATTTTCCTAGAAATTTTTAAAAGAGCTAAGGTTGAAAAAGGTGTCGCACCTCGTCGTTGCCTCATGAGGCATGTGGTGGCTTCTAATGGGTCGGGACGACGGAGCGGCGGGGAAAAGTTGGAATTTTTTTCCAAATTATTTCCAAAAGCACTAAGTTAAAAAGGGGATCCACCCATCCGCTGACACCTCATGGTGCCACGTGGTAGCCTCTGATTGGTTGCTGGATGGCAAGTGGGGTGGAAATAAATTTTGAAAATTTTCCCAAAAATTTTCCTAAGTCCCAAGGAAAAATTGGGCCATGGCCCGCCAAGGAAAATTTTCCCCAAAATTTTTGCCAAGGAAGAAAAAAGGCCATAAATTTTGATAGAGAGCTTGGTTTTGGGAAAACGAGGACTTTTTTGGAAAGCACTCGACGTCCTCTTTGCATAAAGATCATTCATTTTAGATTTTGATAAAGTTTAAGGGGTAAATTTTAAGAAAACTACGTGAGGCTTGGATTTTACAGAATTTGCGAAATGGTAAATTTTTAACTTGTTAGATTTATTCAATTTGATTCTTTCCTTCACTCATCATACCCAACAGACATGGAGGATTTTTCTAGGATGGTTTTAGGATGGAAACCCATATTTGAATTGTTTTGATTGAGTTTAAATCAATTTTACAACTTTTAATGGAAAAAGGGACTATGCAAATGGATTGAGCCATATTTTACAAGGTCTAAAATATTTCCTTAAGTTTTTAGCCCAAATTGAATTCATTTACATCATAGCATGTTCAATTTTAATGTTTCATTTTTATTTCTTGAATTACATGTTCAAGCTGTTCATTTTAGATAAATTATTTGCAGGATGAAATACAAAACAGATCAATTTCTAAAGGATTTATTTATCATTTTTCACCTTCCAAGTATGGAGATTCATTTCCATTCCATTCTAATACATTTGGTTTATTCAAAACAAACCATTAAGACCAAAATGAAAGTCTGATTTCAATTTTTTTCATATTTCAAAAACAAATTTACCATTCCTTTACATACTTTTTTCTTCTTTCAAGCAGAGATTCCAATACATTGAAATAATCAGATTCAAATACAACAATGAAATTTTAGAAAAGCATTACATTAATTTATTGATTCCAAAAGACAACTTACAACTTCTTTCTTTTATTCCTTCCAAAAATCATTTATTGACATAGGGGTAGAATAATACATTTTCTTTTCACGTGTTGCACATTTCCATTTTAAAAACAAGGACTTCATAGTACACGATAAAAGCACAAATTTCCAATTGAATAATATCATATGAACAAGATAACTATTTCCAATAATTCCCATGAAACTCATACAACCTCCTTTCCATTTACTTTCAAACAATAGTATACAAAACAATATCATTCTTTCACATTCTTTCCAAAACAAAATACAGAGTATAAGTCTTTTCATTTCAAATTTCACTTGCAAATTAGTACAACATCTTTCCATTACAAACATTTACAAGGTCATCCACTTAAAGTGGGAAAGGTTACAATGAGATTTCATTTCACAAGGGACTATTAAACTGTCTTTTCTTAGCTCCAGAACAACAACATGCATTCTTCTCTTTCTTCCAATTTTGATCACAACAAAGATAGGGAAAGGCACGCTCTCCACCCAACCAAGACATCCAATGAAAGGAGAAGCCATCCTTCTTCATTGGCCCTCAAGCCCCAACCACAATGCAATAAGAAATGTATTTCAACTCATGGCAACAACATGCTTCCACATCACAAAGCAATCTTTCAACATGCACATTTCAAATTAAAAATAGAGTTCAAAACAAAACAATGCAGTTTTGAAACCACATGAAAGACATCACACAAAAAATACTCAGGCTTCACCATGCAAGCCAAAGGAGCAAGGAACTATGGGGAAGCTACTTATGCCTCCCAATGGGAAATTGGCATCCACCTCTAACAATAATAATATAATATAACATTTCCTTATGCCCCCAACAATCCCCCTTATTCCCCCACAAATTTCCTTATGCCCCCAAGAGTAAAGAAATGCAAGCTATTTATTTCCATGGTGGAACCCAATCCCCAACTCCCTCCACAATATATCTGATGCCACTAAAACATTCCCTTATGCCCCCTCAAAAATAAACCCCATAGCCTTCTCCTACACCATTCCTAGGAATCTACCCAAACAACCAACAAACACACAAAACATTCACATATTCACACAAACATAAAAAGAAAAAAAGCATAAATGAAGAGCTAAGCTCCTACCTCTCCATGGTAGTTTTGTTCCAAAACAACAAGCTTTCAATGTCAAAATACAGTCCCAAAATCAACAACCAACAAGCATGCAAAGTTCTCCAATCTCCTTCCAAAAGCAAGAGCTCCACATAGCAAAATTTCACCCAAAAGGAAGTATGCAAAATGTTCAACAACCCAAAACAAAGCAAGGAGTTCTAATTTTATAGAAGAGGGAAGAGAAGAGGATGAGGTGGATCCATGTAGGATGCCACATCACACATCCTCAACTCCAACACAAAAGTCAAATTCATTCTCCAATGCACAATAAAGAGGTGGGTGAATAATATGACAATAAACTTACACACTCCAAAAATCCCACACCCCATAAGGACTGAATTTAATAAAATGTAAGAAGAGTGCAATTAAAACTTACAATTTATCTTCCCAAAATGCATATAAAAGTCTAAATTCTAAATTTAACCCTCCAACCATAAGCAAGGTTGGTATGTAAATTTAAGAGCATGGGACAAGTTTAACTTGTCCCACAAGCCTCTCAAAATCAGCCTCCAAGGACAAATTCTGAATTTCCAAGAGGTGGAGTGTTTCATACTCAAAATCTGACTTACACAACTACACATCACTTACACAGGTCACTTACACATACTTACAACATTTAATACAAGATCAAGAACTTCTATAATTACTTTCTTTATCCCAAACATATTGATTAATTTATTTTAACAATATGATTATTAAACAACATTAACACCACAATTAAATAGAATAATGAAAAGGGTAAAAGCACCACAAAATAAACACATGCAAACATTAATAAAAGGAACCACATTAATAAATACATAAATCCTCTTGGTCACATTCTAAGGTAATCCCCCATGGGAATCCCCTAAAAAACACACACACACACACACATAAAACATGTTGCCATGGTGACTTGTTGAATTCATCTAGAATTCCTAATGTGGTTGGTCTCAATCCCCGATGTTTGTTGTGATATTTTTAACCTAAAAAATACAAAATACCTCCTTCGGCCTCATGGCCATATCAGAACATCCAAATGAATATAATATAATTTCAAAATCATCAATATATATATGAATCACAACAACATCCAGAAAATCAACAATATCACTTACAATTTCATCAACAACTATATAATCATCAATTTTAAATTCAATTTTCTGGTCTACTCAATATATCCAAATATCACATGTCCTAACAACATCCATAAATATATATATATATATATATATAACTTATATCCAACAACATGTCAAAATCTATATAAAATGTCTCTAACAATCATCATGCATCATATGTGAATCAGAGTCAATAATAGTCCATGATCTGACATCTAACACCATACTAAATCAAAACTATAATAATGTCCATAATATAGTCACCAAGTATCATGATCAATATCAAAAGTGTGAAAAGGAAGTGGGCAATTACATCCCCTCCCCTTAGACTCAACTTCCTCCTAGAAGTCACTGGAAAGAGAGATAGGAACAAAAATGCAATAGAAAAAGGATCACTCCATTATGGGATTGCTTGCTTCAAACAAGTGTGGGTCTATAGAACCTAAGTTTGTCCAATGCAATTCAGCAAGAAGAAGGATATTGCAAGGGATGAGTTCTAAAATTTTCGCATGCAAGGCTATGAACACTTAAATCTAGAGAGTAAATTTACACTATCAACCAAGATACCACACATAACAATATAACATGAAGAGTTCAAAAGAGTCTTAAGAGTAACCACCAAGTAGAGGAATAATAAGGATAATTCCATGAGTTTGAGAATGACCACATAGTTTCCCAAGGAATACAACATACTACATTAATAAAAGTTAAGGTTTCTACTAAGTTTAAGCCATGATTTCAAGGTTCATTGTCTAGACAAGGCTAGCAAAAATCAACTATGACCAAATTTGCATGAGGAACAAGTCTACTCAAGGTCCCACAATTTGAGGATCACATAGGATGAGGTTAATCAACAAGGACACCTAAATCAGCAAAACATTTAAAATCAAGGAACTATTTTGAGGAAAGCACTTCTATAACTCGAGAGGGTACAATTAACTTTTCATGGTAACTAAGGAAAGTCAAGACCACAAGGTTTCCTATAGTTTGATTTTTACACTTTTGTTTTAAGAATTAACACACCATACCAACCAAATCTAAAGAATTCAACCATTTATAAAATATTTTATAATATATATATATATATATATATATATATATATATATATATATATATATATATCTCCCTACTAAATTAACATATCAATACAAGTACCATACATTATAGTCACAAATGGATTTATTTATCTTATTTCCTAACTCAACTGGAATAACCATAAAGAGAGAACAAGAAACACAAGGACCACTCAAGAGGTCGATAGGGATAAGAAAAGTAACACGGGGTCAATTACAATCCAAGGTGCATCATGTATCAAAAGTGAATAACATCATCTTGCACTTCCATCCTAATGGAAAAGGGGCAACAATGCAACAAAGGTGACCCGAGGAAAATATGAAGAAAAGAAGACTTCCCAAAGTTATTTTATATCCTTAACATATGTTATGTTAATAATTACGAGTAGACTAAATAAAAGAGTTCGAAAAAAGGTAACTTAAGGTCTCCAAGGACAAGAACTAAGGAGTAATTTCATGAGTTTGAGAATGACCAATAGTTTCCCAAGGAATACAAATATACTCACATTAATAAAATTAAGGTTTCTAATGTTTAAGCCATGATTTCAAGGTTCGTTTGAAAAGCACAAGGCTAGAAAAAAATCAACTATGACCAAATTTTACAAGGAACAAGTCTACTCAAGGTCCCACAATTTGAGGATCACACAGATGAGGTGAATCAACAAGGACACCTAAATCATCAAAACATTTAAAATCAAGGAATTATTCAGGAAAGCACTTCTATTTCGAGAGGGTAAACTTAACTTTTCATGGTAATAAAAGTGAAGTCAAGACCACAAGTTTTCCTATAGTTTGATTTTTACACTTTTGTTTTAAGAATTGAACACACCATACCAACCAAATCTAAAAAGAATTCAACGTTTATATTATATATATATATATATATGGACAAAAAGAATATATATATTTATATCTCCCCTTATATATGATATATATATATCCCCTAGCAACTAACATATCAATACAAGTACCATACATTATAGCACAATGGGATTTATTTATCTTATTTCCTACTCAAGCTCGGAATAACCATAAAGAGAGCACAAGAAACACCAAGGACCACTCAAGGTCGCTAGGGAGAAGAACAAGTAACACGGGGTCCAATTACAATCCAAGGGTGCATCGTATCAAAAGTGAATAACATCATCTTGCACTTTCCATCCTAATGGAAAAGGGGCAACAACAACAAGGTGACCCAAGAAAATATGAAGAAAATAAGACTTCCCAAAGTTATTTTATATCCTTAACATATGTTGCCTTAAAATTACAATAACTTAGGTCTCCAAGGACAAGACAACATGCAAGGAGGTTGCTTCTCAAACAACAGATAAGTATCTTAATCCAAAAGGACCACAACTCACATTTTGTCAAATATGGGACGATAAGGGTATGATGACCCAAAAATCCCACAAGAAAGGCACATACATCTATGAACAAGAAGTACTAAGCAACTATAACACATTACTATCCACCAGGTGTTTCACAATTTTAGTAGGTGATAGAACTAAGAGAATCACCACCACCAGACGTAAACTATACATTACACTCAATACACATAAATCTTACTTATTTTATAACTCAACTAATTAAGTCAAAAGTTGTAGTTTCATTTTTTTCTAGCACATTCCTTTACGAGTTTTCTTAATTAAAATATTCCTTTTTATTCTGATATCACATGTTTGTGTTATAAGGATCACCACTAAGGTGGCCATGATATCTCGCCATTCTATATAGGTGGAAAACAAAATATTTATTCTACTCCTAGGGGAGGTAGATGGACAAATTTTTTCCTTTTTGTTCTTCTACATGGTTTTTATTCCTTCTATTAATCTACCAAGGTTAAAGCAAGGACCATTTTCTCTTTCTATGTTCAGTTTATTTGTTAAGCTTCGAGGCATAAAATATCCTCAATTATAGTTTTATGATGTTTGGGTGAGTCAATTTGTCAATAAAAAAATTTAATGAGAAGGAATGGTAAACATATCACACTATTAATTTTATGGGGAGAGAGGTAATTCAACACATCACATTTTTAATTCTAAGGAAACAAGGCGTTCAACATGAAAACACATTATTAATTTGGTAAGAACTAGGAAACAATCAACCAACATGGATCACAACAATATTTCGAGATTTTTCCACTAATTACAAGTATCATAAAACATTCCTAGTGGGTTTCTACAAGTTCTCAAAAGAAGTTACGAGGAAGACCCATTAAGGAAGCATAATTACTTTTACTGATCTATTAGGGTTTAACACTGTTTGTTGTTTTGGTGAAAATATTTTACTCACTGATAAGACAAGGAAAGTTTTCAAATCTACACCCATATTACCACAGATACCACCAACAAGAAATCAAAATGAAAAGGAAATATTTTAACTATAAGAACACCACATACTCATTAGAAGCATCAAATGTAAGCAGACAATCAACCATCTTATTCAACATGGCTTTACGACCAAGAGTTACAGTTTTGCAAGAGAATCACATTATAAAATACCACCGAGATTAAATTATCAAGGTCTAATTACACTATCATCACCAACATCATGGTCCAAAAGACTCAAAGCATCCATAAGTGTCTCCACGTAATCCAAAATTAATAGGTCATAGAGTATTATTCATAGTAACTAAAAAAAAAAGTTAAGGAAAGGGTAGACTTATTTATAGGTCAAGAGGGAAAACAAACACACTTAATTTACACACAATACTCGAATGGGATTAAATCTAACCATAATTACCAAGATGCATACAACTCCTCAAGTCACTACTTTATATAATGAAATAAAAAACCTTGATAAAACTTAGCATGCCATCAAAAGAAGCCACTACTAAAACACACTTTTCCACTAAATCATCCACATCCAAACCAAAATCAAACCGATCCTAACATAATTCATCAGCCCATAATTAAACACCTCTACTTTGACGAGGTTCAAGCTCTTATTGGATTGTAAGAGAATCACCACCACCGCTAACAGATTGCCAACTAGAACGCACAACACAACGAACTCTCTTCCCAACAAGGTCAAGTAATGAAAAGGTCACTCTAAGATCTAGATAGACTCAAGGTTCCATGCATCTAAAACCAAGGCATAACTTTAAGAACCTAAGAATACATTTAAGACAACAAGGGTGTACCCCATATGAAGAAATGTCACAATACAAGAAGCATATGAACCAGCTCATCATCATGCAAGAAGGAACCACGTAATGTTTAGCTAAATAGCCAACAACATAATGAGCTCTAAGTCACCAATCAAAATAAAATCCAAGAAATGTCTACAATCAAGGAAAGTGGCTAAGTAGCCACATTGCAAAGTCTGAAAATTCTCACAAAAAAATATAAATAACTAAAAGAGCCTCAGAGCTTCTCAATCAATCATAAAATAAGATGTTGGTCCTTGATAAAATAACACAAGATTACGAATGTAAAACATAAAAGTTAACACCACATTCACTCTGCAGCCCTTCATGGCCACCAATAGGGGTACTCTGCCTCAAGGTTAGTTCCAAGGACACATACGCACAGATTGGGTCCAAAACGACACTCAGACTTAATGTCCACTCTCCCATACGGGTAACAAAATGGAAAAACTGACAACCAGACCATCTTTCCTAACAATGAAGGAAGGAAGCTCTAACAACTTCTAATTAACTCTTCCCGACCCTAGGACACAACCACTATTGTCCAACCACAAGATTCACACCATACAATTTATCATTCCAACAACTCCAATAAGGAAGGGTCTCAACAAAGGGCTTAATGCATCATACAATTAAATCAAGTTTTAGGACTTGTAAAACAACACATTTTCAAAGGGGAACCAAGTTTCCACTACACTAGAAGTTCACAAAAATCAATTTAATTTGACATTCTTAGTTACTCGGGTTCAAAAAAAATGCCACTGAGTGAGTACAACAATTCAAACAACTTATTATTTTATTATTATTTTAATTTTGGTAGTTCAAATGAACAGAGTAATGTAATATTTCTTCATACGCATTTCTTTTTCAATTTTCAAACAAGTTTGTTTTCTTAGATTCAAAAGTGTGCTAGGTTTATAGTTCATGTCTCAAGTTTTCTAGTGTGCCCAATGGTCCAAGCTTTTAAACCACTGCTCTGATACCAAGTGTAACGCCTGTTAAAACAACCCACTTGAGACCCATGAACAACCTAGGTTTAGTTAGAAAATTATGGAATATATTTTTTGTTTAAAAGAATCTACAACTAGGTTACAAGACAAAAATTGTCACTAACAAGTTCCAAGAACAATTCTAATCACTAGAATATACTTTTCTTTTATTAACAATTATTAGAGTCATAAGGTCCAAAATTTAGGGTTAGAAGTTTCAACTAGGTTCAGAGGGTAATTCCTCACCATACCCACTCTCTAACAGGCTTAAATTTTCAACTTGATTTTTCTCATACTTAACACATTCAAAATTTCCTAAATTACTCCCATTGGATAGGAAATTTCCTCACCTTTCCATTGATATAAAGAAGTCCTCCTAACTCCTCATATTTTTCAAGTTATGGGCCGGTGGCCTTGGGGTGAAAATTTTCCCCAAGAGCGAGCCTTACGGGCCTAGGGGTGAAAATTTTCCCAAAGGGTGGGTTGGCATAGGCCACGGGGAGACCTTTGGAAAATTATTACCATGTAGGGAAAAAAATAACATTTGTGCTATGCTCCGTGGGAAAAAGGACACGTGATTTACATCCACAAGGTAGTGGGAAAAAGAGGAGGACACGTGTCAGAGACATTTGAGAAATCTCACATGGGTGAAAAGTCATCTTTGCACCACACTCCCATGAGAGATGAAACGTGGCATCTCTAAACCAATTGGGAAGGGTGGGGAAGAGGGGAAAAATGACTTAATGCCCTGAAGGGCTAAGAGGGTAGATGATCCGCTGTCCTCATGACCACGTGCCAGCCCGATTGGCAGTGCCGCGAGGGTGGGAAGTGGGAAAAAGAAAAATTTCCAAAATTTTTTTAAAAGCGCTAAAGAAAAAAAGTGAACCGTGCCTCTCGCTGATGCCTCGTGAGGCCATGTGGCGGCTTCAATGGGTCGGGATGGTAGAGTGGCAGGGGAAAAGTTGGAAATTTTCCCAAAATTTTTCGAAAGCGCTAAGTTAAAAAGGGGATCCATCCCATCCACCGACACCTCACCTCATGGTGCCACATGGAAGCCTCTGATTGGCTACGAGGCTAGAGGGCCAGGCGGAGAAAATTTTAAAAAATTTTCCAAAAATTTCCTAAGTCCCAAAGGAAAAATTGGGCCGCGGGCCCGCTAAGGAAATTTTTCCCAAAATTTTAACGCCAAGTGAAGAAAACTTCAGAAGGCCATAACTTTTGATAGAGAGCTCGGTTTTGGGAAAACAAGGACTTTTTGGAAATATCTCGACATCCTCTTTGCATAGAGATCAATAATTTTAGATTTTGATAAAGTTTAAGTGGTCAATTTTAAGAAAACGTCCTATAGGCTTTTACAATGTGAACTGGTAAATTTTAACTTGTTAGATTTATTCAATTTGATTCTTTCCTTCACTCATCATGCCCAATAAACATGGAGGATTATTCTATGATGGTTTTAGGATGGAAAATTTTTTGATTATTTGATTGGTTTGATTTGAAATCAATTTTACAAGAAAAGGGACTGTGAAATGGATTGAGCCCGATTTTATAATGTTTTGAAAGATTTCCTTAAGTTTTTAGCCCAAATTGAATTCATTTACATCATAGCATGTTCAATTTTAATGTTTCATTTTATTTCTTGAATTGTAAGTTCAAACTGTTCATTTTAGATAAATTTTCAAGGATAAAATAAAACAAAGATCAATTTCTAAAGGATTTATTTATCATTTTTCACCTTCCAAGTATGGAGATTCATTTCCATTCTAGTCTAATACATTTAGTTGATTCAAAACAAACCATTTAATACCAAAATGCAAAGTCTGATTTCAATTTTTAACATATTTCAAAAAAGACAAAAGTTCTGCATTTTTCCTTCATATGTACTTTCTTCTTTCAAACAGAGATTCCAATACATTGAAATGATCGATTCAATACAACAATGCAATTTGGGAAAAGCATTACATTCATTTATTGATTCCAAAAGACAACTTACAACTTATTTCTTTTATTCCTTCCAAAAATCATTTATTGACACAAGGAAAATAATACATTTTCTTTTCACGTGTTGCACATTTCCATTTTCAAAACAAGGACTTCATAGTGCATGATAAACACAAATTTCCAATTAAATAATATCATATGAACAAGATAAACACTTCCAATAATTCCCATGAAACTCATACAACCTCCTTTCCATTTACTTTCAAAATATAGTATACAAAACAACATCATTCTTTCACATTCTTTCCAAAATAGAATACAAAGTATAACTCTTTTACATTTCAAATTTCACTTGCAAATCAGTACAACATCTTTCCATTACAAACATTTACAAGGTCATCCACTTCAAGTGGGAAAGGTTACAATGAGATTTCATTTCACAAGGGACTGTCAAACTGTCTTTTCTCAGCTCTAGAACAACAACATGCATTCTTCTCTTTCTTCCAATTTTGATCACAACAAAGGTAGGGGAAAGGAAACGCTCTCCACCCAACCAAGACATCCAATGAAAGGAGAATCCATCCTTCTTCATTGGCCCCGAGCCCCAACCACAATGCAATAAGAAATGTATTTCAACTCATGGCAACAACAAGCTTCCACATCACAAAGCAATCTTTCAACAAGCACATTTCAAATTAAAAACACAGTCCAAAACAAAATAGTAGTTTTGCAACCACATGAAAGACATCACACAAAACTCAGGCTTCACCATGCAAGCCAAAGGAGCAAGGAACTATGGGGAAGCTTCTTATGCCTCCCAATGGGAAATGGGTATCACCACATGTAACAACGTCACCATATATAAATCAAACATATATTTATCCCCCCATAATCCTTATGACCCCCACAAATTCCTTATGCCCCCCAAAGTAAGTAATGCATACTATTTATTTTCCATGGTGAATCCCAATCCCAAACTCCTCCACGATAGATCTGATGCCACAAGCATTTCTTTTATGAACCCAAATCCCAACTCCCTCCCCTTATACATTCCTAAAACACACTTGTTCCTCCCACAGACGATGACTCCCCATAGCCTCTCTCCTTACACCATTCCTAGGCATAGCTACCCAACCATCCCACAAACACACAATAAAAAATTCACATTTACACAAACATAAAAAAAAAAAAAGTATTTCCAAGAGCCAAGCTCTTACCTCTCCATGAAGGAGTTTTCTAAGTTCCAAAACAACAAGCTTTCCAATGCCAAAATACAGTCCAAAATCAACAACCAACAAGCATGCAAAGGTCTCCAATCTCCTTCCAAAAGCAAGAGCTCCACACAACAAAATTTCACCCAAAAGGAAGTATGCAAAATGTTCAACAACCCAAAACAAAGCAAGGAGTTCTAATTTTATAGAAGAGGGAAGAGAAGAGGATGAGGTGGATCCATGTAGGATGCCACATCACACATCCTCAACTCCAACACAAAATTCAAATTCATTCTCCAATGCACAATAAAGAGGTGGGTGAATAATATGACAATAAACTTACACACTCCAAAAATCCCACACCCCATAAGGACTGAATTTAATAAAATGTAAGAAGAGTGCAATTAAAACTTACAATTTGTCTTCCCAAAATGCATTATAAAAGTCTAAATTTAACCCTCCAACCATAGGCAAGGTTGGTATGTAAATTTAAGAGGTATGGGACAAGTTTAACTTGTCCCACAAGCCTCCAAAATCAGCCTCCAAGGACAAATTCGAATTTCCAAGAAGGTGGAGTGTTTCATACTCCAAAATTTGACTTACACAACTCTTACACATACTTACACATCACTTACACATTCTTACACATTACTTACACATCACTTACCACATTTAATACAAGAGCCAACAACTTCTATAATTACTTTCTTATATCCCAAATTGATTAATTTATTTATTTTAACAATATGATTACTCACATTAATTCTCCACAATTAAAAGAATAATGAAAAAGGGTAAATGCACCACAAAATAAACACATGCAAACAATAATAAAAGGAACCACATTAATAAAATACACATAACCCCTTGGTCACATTCAAAGGTAATCCCCCATGGGAATCCCTAACAAAAAACAACACACACACACAAAACATGTTGCCATGGTGACCTTGTTGAATTCATCTAGAATTCCAATGTGGTTGGTCTTCAATCCTCGATGTTTGTTGTGATATTTTAACCTGCAAAACATAAATACCTCCTTCGGCCTCGTGGCCATATCAGAACATCCAAATGAATATAAATATAATTTCAAAATCATCAATATATATATGAATCACAACAACATCAAGACAATCAACAATATCACTTACAATTTCATCAACAACTATATCATCATCAATTTTAATTCAATTTTCTCGTCTACTCAATATATCCAAATAACATGTCCATATATATATATATATATAACAACATATATATATATATATATATATATATATAACCATGTCCAACAACATGTTAACATCTATATAAAATTTCTCTTAATAATCATCATCATCATATATGAATCAAAGTCAACAATAATATATGATTTGACATCTAAATGAAAACTATAATAATGTCCATAATATAGTCAAGAGTATCATGATCAATATTAAAAGTGTCGAAGGGAAGTGGGCACTACAAATATTTGCACGTATGGGTTGTGGAAAATGTCAAAAGATAGCTTAACCACTACACAAAATGACCCTTTTTCCCACAATTATTCCACAAAATTTCCACAATCTGAGAGAATTGTAGAATATTTGTGGCATCTCTATTACAATTTAATTTTTCCTTTCTTAAGTATTGTGGATGTTCCACAATTCAAACATAGTGTTAGTAGTTTTTAGAAAAAGCATAGAAAATCCACAATTCTTAAAAAATTAAACAAATAACTATTATTAAATTATCCATCACACATTTACTTATGGAATATTATAAGAAGACTAATAAATCAATTTTGAAATTCCACATAATCAAAAACTTAGAATTTTTACATATTATAAAATGACTTATATAAAAATAAACCTAAAATAGAACGGAAATCTAACTTTACACCAATACAACAAATATTCCCTTTTTCATATGATTATTCCAAAAAAATCCACAATTTAAATATAGTGATAATAATTTGTAGAGAATTCATATGTTCGACCCTTTTAACCCAAAATTTACATTCGTCAAAGATTTTAAATTAATTTTTGATATATAATTACCCACATATTTATATTTATGGACAATTATTTCATATTTTAAAAATTAATAATAATATGGAAATTCCACTTTGCTTAAAAACTTGATTATTTTATATATATTAATATAAAATTATGGAAATGTGACATTACCAATAATACATATTTATCATAATACATTATAATAAAATACAATATTTTAAAATTTATATAATACAAAAAAATTACATTAATTTTTTAAAATAATGTATGTCATACTTACATTTATAACATTTTATATAATCTAATTTAAAATAATAATTCCAAAATTAGTATTCCTTTATTAAATAGACAAATCTAAAACAAGCAATAATCATCATTGTTTAATATCAATAATTAAAATGTTAAAAAATAATCAATTTTTCTCTTACATATAATTATTAATATATTTAAAATCACACTTACTTATTTTTTTAATATTGGTAAATAGTTTTTGAAAGGGACTATATTATTACAAAAGGAGGCCTTAAGCCTGAGTAAGAAGAGAGAGAGAAAAGTCTGTATCAAAGCACAAAAGTTACAGCAAAGAACACCAAGCCTAGAAAGCAAGAACACAAAGCGAGACTTAATTTATTTTATTAACAATATATAAGCCTACGGCCCAAGAATATACTTCTTGGCCGCTTGATCAATACTCATCTTTACTTTTTTATATCTTATCGAGCTCCTCTCGGTTCTTTTACTCTATATATATTGCCCCAAATCAGTGTCCAGGACACCGTGAGATGCGAAACACTTTTGCATGACCTTGATGAATTCCTTATGGCCCCTGAATATTGCAATATTATACTCATGCCTAGTCTTCGTTTTCCCAAGGGGAGTCTAGGGAGGTCAGTTTTTGTATATTTCATCAAGAAAATCCCTTCTCCCTCAATGCTTTTTTGCCTTTTTTTGTGATTTTAACCTCATCCCAACAATTTAAGCTCATAAAGGCCTATCTTCTAGAAGGGTTATCCGTTTTTGCACTACTAATGTTCGGCAGATCATGAGCAATGTCATCCAAAGGTTCATCCCCCTCAGCGGTAGACTCAAGGTTGTTGGCCCCAGTGACACGTTTAGAAGTAGAGGCAGTGTGGGTTGAGGGGAGGCGGCGGCAAAGGGGAAAAGAAGGAGAAGCATGGTAGCTTTAGGGCATCGCCAGCCGGAGGCGGGGCAGCAAGAGCCGGAGGGTAGGGAGTCTTAAAGAACGAGCCCAACAGGAAGGGAGAGGGGGAATTTATAAGGCGGGCTTATGAATCGCTTAAGCCCTTGTGAAGGGGAAGGTATTTCGGAACTCCAAAATGGAGCGCTCAAGAGAGAGATAGTGGGGAACAAACCAACCTACTCCTACGAAAGTGATTCAAAAAGACAAGGTGCTAATAGATTTGAAAGAATGAATCATTTGACTTCATCATACGGAGAAGGAATTGTGAGACCCGGTGTTTTAGCTTCTCCTCCTCCTCCACAAATCTTCTCTCTTGATTTATATAACCCTCTTGTTGAAGTAGCGGTATCCTTTAATGTAGTGGTATGTAGAGTTTAATATCTTTCGCCCTATAGTGGACCATCCTCTAGAATGTTCATAAGCGAAGCATGATGCTTTGATCATATATTCCACAAAGTTGGTGAATCCGCCAACAACATTTAAAATTTCGAGAGCTCGGTGTTATCTTTTCATCTCAAAAGAAATGGAGGCCCTCGACCATCTTCACAGGATGCTAGGATCTATAATCATGTATTCAAAATATGGGCTATGAGTTTTCCATTTAATGATCATAAAAATGGGAAGCGTAGCGTTGGTCCTAGCGGTGTGTAGGAATTGAAGTCTGCGTGAAGTCGCGCGTGAAAAAAGAATATTAAGTAGTTATTTATTTCTCGGAGCTTATTTCGAATACACAAAATTACTTAGTTATACTTTTTAAATTAGACAACTCCATTGATTTCAAAATCTTGCTATCATGGAGTGATATCATATTCGAATAAATAAATAAGATGGAAGAATTTATATTTCCTCCAAAGATTAAAGCATATCTTTAGAGATTTTTTATTGAAGGTGGGTAAATAGTTTTTTGAAGCCGATTAGGGACTATCATTATCCCAAATAGCGAAATTTATATTAATGCCATAATTGGCCATTCATCGGCCGAAACTTGTTACCTTCCTGTAAGTATGAATGATGCTCAAAAGTAAGATGCTTATGGACCGAGAGATAAAATCTTTGATATTCCAAACTAGGAGAAGAACAAGCGATTAATAAATTAAGGATCCCCTTCATCAATGAGGTTACGGATATTTTGGGCCCGAACTCCAAAGAAAAGATAAGCTTCTCAAAATGATTGGTCTGATTCCCATTTTTCACAGATATGCAACAATCAATTAATTAACAACAACATAACACCATCAAAGTTCAGCTTGAACATTTGGGGATGCCCAACACTATTCCGGGGTTGCTCCAATATCCTATCGCGCCGGTTTGATAAGAAGGTAACAATTGTTCTTAGGAGGTTTAAATGCCATGATGATGCCTAACAAGTGAGTTTAGCACCTTCTTAAAAACTATATTAATCATACCTTGGATCCTCCAATAAATGGATGGGGGATTTAGCACAATCCGAATGGTGGGCATTTCCCACAACTGGGTAAGATCCTCCTATCACCGAGAGCTTCAAATTTGGAAAGGACAAAGTTCACTCTAAAGGCATAATTATGAACATCCTAATGTCTTCATAGTTATTCTACAAAGCACCAATTGGGAATGATAAATCCTCTTTTCATCAAATTGTCGGTGGTGAGAATTTTGCCTCGATTGAAAATGGGGATCAAGTTGATTAAACCCATTGGTTATGTGGAAAAGACTTGTGTAACCAAACATTTCCTGAATTGCTCCCAGGATCGGCTCATCCTTGGAATCCAAATCGACACAAAGGGAAGAGATCAAAAGGTCTTGGAGGGAGGAAATAGTCTTCAAGTTCAATACTCTCCATAGTAAGTCTTTTCCAATTCTTGTTGGTGCCATTTCCATCAATGTAGTCCTTGACTTTAGTTCCATATTTTCTTATAAATGTTCATATACATGTGAGTCAAATCTCTCAAGAGATTATCATTGGACCAGATTATCCTCCCGGGGTTAATGATTGCCATCCCCAATTTT
This sequence comes from Taxus wallichiana var. yunnanensis, assembly GCA_018340775.1. Lineage (NCBI taxonomy): Eukaryota > Viridiplantae > Streptophyta > Pinopsida > Cupressales > Taxaceae > Taxus > Taxus wallichiana. The sequence continues at coordinate 600,861,435 of CM031241.1, read as the reverse complement.
CCATTTGCTTCCTTCTTAATGAAGTTTCGAGTCTTAAGCATTATTCCAAAAAATGGGAACCATTGGGGAGATGCTCATCATGTAGATAGAATCCTTCCAAGTATTTTGTTTTAATGGAAGTTTTGGCAATCTCCATTTTTTGGATGAGTGCCTCATTCATTTTCTCAATATTTTTTATTATTTTTGTTATTTATATTATTATGATTAATTTTTTGAAAAATTCTATTATTTATTTTATTATAAATATATATATATATAATAGTGAAAAGTTTAATTGTAATTTATACGTATTTACTGATATGAAGAAAATATTTTGTGTGTGATTTTATTATATCCCCTTTCATAAATATCTTCTAATTTTTTGGTATTTTGACATTAATAATTTGTTGGCCTCAAATTGTAGGGTTGATTTTATGGATTTATACGGTGGTCCACATGATTTTTGATATTCGCTTATGGTGGAGAGGATTTCTTGGAAATTAATTCCACTAATAGATTTGAAAGAATGTTTCTTTGTGGTGTGCATTTTACCGATTTATATGAGTACTTATTTTAATGTAGTGGTATGTAGATTAATATTTTTATAGTGGTGTGGCGAGAATGTTCATAAGTAAAGATGAGTGTTATGCCAAGTAGCATGAGTGTATATATTGGGTTACTTGCCAACAACATTTAAAATTTCTTGAGATCGATTCATCGAAAAGAAATGGCGACAAACACATGATCTATAATCATGTATTTAGATATAGAGTATATCCTTTAATGATCTAAATGAAGTATAAAAAAGAATATTAAGGTTATTTATGCTCTCATTAGATTAAATAGTTATACTTTATATAATTTGATTGATTTCTTTCTATTGAATTTCTATAATAAATAAGATAAATATAATTATTATTTTTTTATTATGGGTAAATAGTTTTTGAAAGGGACTATACCCAAATTGAGTAGGTATCAAAGAAAATAATCTATCAAGAATAGAACCGGTAACTCTACTGCACAAAACAACTAATAAACAACAACATAACAACAACAGATACCATGGTAGAAGGCCATATGCCCGATGTTAGCACCCCAGAATCATACCCCAATGTTGGGGGATTTAGAAAATTAAATCCCTATCATTCGGGGTTCCCACAAGACAACAATGAAGTAATTTGCTTTGACACATAGGATAAAGCTAAAAATCTTAATCCTCAATGTACTTTTTCTCTCCATCTCTGGGCTATCCGTGTTATGGGTGAGTCAACTCGAAAGCTTAGGCCAAAATTTGTGAAATCTTCCACCATGAAGTCTTTCTTTTGGAATGTTGTAAATGCGTAATATCGTTTGGGAGAGATTTTTCGTCCTCCTTAAGAAACTTTAGAAGTAGACCATTTCAATTTGATTTTTGCTGGTAAGAGTTTGGAGGTATCAAGGGACCAGGATTCAAGCATAAGTAGTATGTGTTTGAATGGAGGTTTATCAAGAAGCACACATGATCTCGGCATTCTCCAATCAGACAAGATTTGTTCCAAAGAGACCGTAAATGAACCCAAATTGAGTAGGTATCAAAAGATCTAGACCTATTATTTCATGGTTTGGACATAAGCCGTGTTTATGTTTAAAAATTAAATCCCTATCTTCGGGGTTTCAAAGACAACAATGAAATAAGCTTTAGCACAAGGATAAAGCTCAATCTTACCTTGTATTTTTCTCTCCCTCCATCACTAGATCCACACATAGTTGATTTGAAAAATGAGCATGGATTTGATAGACCATCCCGATTTTAGCGTCGGGACCTCCCGGGAGGGCAAAGCTCACGGCATTCTCCTTCGTTTGGAGACATTTGAAGCATAAGATCTAGACCTATTATTTCGTTATGTTTTCCCTGGTTCTTGTTTCTCTCCCTCCATCACTAGATCCACACATAGTTGATTTGAAATGAGCATGGATTTGATCCTCGCAAACACAGAGACCGGATCTTTGTTTTCCTTGTCTCCACTTGTGAATGCCCTCAGATTTCTTGTTTGCATTAGGGGATTTATCTCCACCGAGAGGTTCTTGTATTCCCTTGAGACCGTGAAGCAAATTTGGATCTATCCATGTTCTTGGGAGTAGATATGTCATTTAGATAAATATAATTATTATTTTTAGAAACCTTCATGTTTTAAACCACATACGAAGATCCTAAAATATAACAATAAATAATTTCTATAAAAATAAGATAAATAGAATTATTTGTTTTAAGAAAGCTTCATGTTCTAAACTACAATCTTGCAAATATACAACATTGTTAATTTATTTTAATTTATTTGTTAAATTGTCTTGAATCTTTTAACATTCATTAACATAAATTCAAAAATGCACCTTGACTTCTAGTGGCCCATAATAATAAGAATAATTCATTGTTTGTTCTTTGAACTATATATTTCATAATACTTAACACTAATTAATGATAACAATTACCACAAATATTTTATAGTTGAATATATTTATTGATAATAATTTTAAATATGTTTTTTTATAAAATTCTGGTATGAAAAATTAATTTTAAAAATAAAATGAATTTTAAATTGTGTTGTAAATGTAGACAAGCTACATATAAAATTATCTAAAGGAATGTAAAATTAGGAGAATAATAATTGTAATGTTTCTACATATTTTTAAGAGATATATCACAAATAATTATTGTGGAAATCAAATTGTAGCTTCCACCTACAAGTTGGTTGTGGTAATCTTAATTGTAGAAAAATGGGTTGAAATTTCCACATATATCGCATTGATGAGGGATACAAATTTGTAAATTGTGGAGTAATTACAAAGAGGAGATATATAGACAAACTACAATTTTTACAAAAATTAGGAAAATCAACAAAAATAAAAAATTGTAGGAAAGTTACAAACATGAAAAATTGTAGACAATATACAATTTAAAAAATGTAGATGAGCTATAAATTTAATAAATTGTGGTCTATCCATGATCTAACTAATTGTAAAAGAACTACAAAAACATGTTAAATAGTGGATGAGCTACAACTCCAATTCCACATTTTTAATTTATTTGAAAGTTTTTAACCATAAAAATAAATAGCCTTGTTTGTTGTAGTGAACATAGATCCATCATTTGCTCACAGAGATGACTTCCCAAAAATATTGATCTCATAGCATGTTGTAATGTCCATCCAATAGAAATTGGAGGAATATCAATTGGGTGGCGATTAGGGAGCTGGTGTGGTATATGGTCAAAGGGAAATTTAGAATTTAATCTAGTCATGGTGTGTGTCTTATTTTGTGGGCATTGTTGGCTTGGCATATTATGAACTTGGGATATAAGGTGTGGCATGTTTGTTGATGTGGAAAGTTGGGATAGAACATGTGGAATTATGGGTGAATGCACTTTGAAATAATGCTTGAGTTTGCATGTGGAATATTGAATTCTCCATGGAAATGATTTGACAATGTGGCAAGTTTGCAATATTGAGACTCACCAATTATATGAGCTTAATGACTCAAAGCATTTTGGAATTCATGCTTGAGTGGTTGAGCACCCCAGAGATGTGACTTTGCATATGGAAAAGTGCATGGAACATTATGGTTGGATGATTTAAGTCGGAATTTGGTGAATGTGTCCTCTTTTCTTCGTCAATCTTGCAACAACTCGTGCTACATTGTTTCGTCCCATTTATTTCAAGCATGGTCTCCCTTACCTTTATATTCTATAATTTACGTAATTTGGTTATTTATTTGCAATATAATAGCAATATTAAACCACTGAATAATTTTACAATTGGATATGTAACCAAACTTAAATAGTGTAAAGTAATAAAACTCCACCTTGTGATTTTCAAAACTGATTTAAAACTTGAACATCAACTTTGGTTGCTACCATAACCTTATACGATGCTACTTGGGTATAAAATTTGGTTCTCGTGTCCATTGGTGATGGCGAGATCTAGATGATTCATCAACTAAAATAACAATTCTCTCTACCTTACAAAGTTAGAAAAATGTAATTTTTAGATACGTGCAAAACAACATACTGAGCACCCTAAAATAGATGTCAAGTGTTGTATGTGTTCCTTTTTATGAGGAGAGTCGCATCAACCTTTAGATTGAACCCAATCAAGCATTTTTACTCTCTTTGCCTCTCCTCTAGGAGCCCTGTTACCCCGTTTTGTAGTTTTAGGAGGCTACTAAAACTTAAAAGTTGGGTTTCGTTTCAGCTCGTTGTTTGAAACATGTGCAACGAAATGTTTATCCGCCTTCGCAAACATCTAGTATTTTTACTAAAAATCACTTGTAACCTTGATTAGGTAAAAACACTCTTCAACATAGTTCGGCAAAGGAATTTTGTAGGAATTGGGTCATTGTTTGACTAGGTCAAACTAGATCAACTACGATTGGTGGCTCCGTAAAACCCATCACCATTTGTAACTCCTTCGCTAGTTCTCAGTTCCGTCAACTCGAAAAATTCTATATATATATGGGGGCATGTAGGAATCTTCCCATGGGGAATGCATCCATAGAGAGTCCTTTTTGGATGTGGTTTATTAGCCCACAAGCTAAAATTGGTTGTTGCAATTAGCCCAATTACGACCGATGGCCCAAGAAACCTAGCCGCCAATTGTAAATTGTTCGCCAGTTTTGAATTCCGTCGGTTCCTATGAACTCTTTTTATATATAAGGACATGTATAAATTTACTCGTTTTGTATTTCCTCATGGCAAGATAGCTCTTGAACATGGTTTCTTAGCCTCCAAGCCAAAATGAGACATTTTTGTAACTAGTAGAAAAATGTAAAATAAGGTCACAAGACCCTAGCCAAGAAAATAAACTATCGTGAAAACTTATTGAAACATATAAATAGCTGTATGAAACATATAAATAACTATATGAAACTCTCCCATGTGGCTTGTGGTGTGAAATGTGACTTTTGGAAAAATAGTGTTTCTCTCTCTTCCTTATCTCTTTCTCTCTCCTTAGTTAAGAAATGAAGTGAAATGAAATGAAATGAATATATGTCTCTAACCCTCTTTTTTTGAGTGCAAATTATTATTATTATGTAAATGGAAAACTAAAAATGTTAATTATGTTATATTTAGGTGGATGCCATGCCAGCGATTTATCGCCAAATTCATGCTCACGTGGTTTTATAGGATGCAAATAAGATGACGAGACGATACAATGGTTGTAATTCATTTTGTATTATCATCATTCATGTATGTCAATAAAAAAATATGAATTACTATATTACAAAGTAAAGTTTATTATTGAAATTTTATAATGTGTATGAGTTGCAAGTGTTTAGGGTCATGTGCACCTAACCATGAGTTTCATGTTGATTAAAACTTATGTATTGTAAAAAAAAAAGTTAGATATATGTGTTAAATGAAATTGAATTTAATAGCTTATAGTGTAATTCCAGTGTGCAATTGATGATTAAATAATTGGTGTGTTGTGTTTCTTACCTTGAAAATGTAATAAATAAATCTAAATGAAACAGAAACCCTAGTATAAAATTTGTGCATAACTACCCTTCCTGTGTGATTCCTTTCAGCATAGAAAACTAAAACCTTAGAATGAACTTAAATCTTTACACTCGATGGAACCTTCTAGCTTAAGTAAATAAGATCCCAATTTTGAGTTTATCACCATGGCTCGTATGCTTTGACATCGTCGTGAAACCAATGATGTGGAACAACATGCTTACACTTTGTCTTGGGTATGTGGTTCCCTCATAGGATTGGAAATTGTGTGTGTAGTAAGGATAATGTGTTCTATTAAGGTAGTACTCCATGGGAAACTAACATTAAACATAATGTAAAATCCTCTTAGACCAACATACATGTTGAGTGGCGAAGATCACCAACTAACCTTGGAAGTCACCTTTAAGAGTTGGGATCATAAATGAACTCGATACCTAATATCAATTATCGTTGGGTTTTATGGTGCAATACTAAGAGTTAATTGTGAAACTTAGCAACATTTTAATTTATGATTAGTTGGTGAAAATGTAACCGTAAGATGATGTGCTTGGAAAAAGGTGAAAATTAGATTGCTCATATAACGTGTTTAAACCATCTTGTGGTGAGAAAAGGGATCCACGTTGTGTAAACTCTAATGTGAACCTTAACCCTTTAAATGATGGAATACTTCATCTTCTCTCTGCAACTTGTCATATTATTTAACGGATGTATGATCGAAACATCGTGATCATGTTCATATATAGAGACAAATCCCTTAAGACAGGGGACTGACTAGTAGTCTTATGAGGATAAAAATGCCCCTGTTAACCAATAGGTTACACAATTTATTACAAAAGGTATATATGAACTTAGTTAGGGAATAATAAAACCTCTTAAGTCAGACATAAAATGATACTTAGGAAACCTAATCTAGAAACAAAAAAAAGGGCATATGTTGCCATGTTAAGTGCCTTTGAATCCTAACTAATTGGAGCATGACTGTGATAAAACTACAATTGACGCTTGTCCTTGGCAAGTGTAACCATGAGATGTTATTCCATAGGTAATGTGAATAAACTCTCTTTCTATGGGTAAAGAACCTATTTCGTATATAATACTTATTGTGTACTAAATCAATTATCATCTATAAATGAGTGAAAGAAATGTGACCCTAAATTATTAAGAAAAAAATGTGAACTTCACTTCAATTGGACTTACACTTGTTCCGTTGTGTAAAAGAGATATGATATAAGATCAATATGCATTCCTTAGGGATACAATCTAGTATCATTGTGTGTATGTAAATATCCTTGTGTGTAAATAAATACCCTATTAATGAATGAGTGATTTAAACAAGTAATTGAAATAATGTAGATGATCCTTATTCAATGTGATACACCGTAAGTTAAATGTTAAACGGTATGTGGGAAATCTAGCAAAAAGGAAAAATATTGTATGATTCAAATAATATGAGTCTTTCTAGAACTTAAGTTAAAGATTGAAACATGATTGTAATAATTTTGTAATCCTAAAAACATCATTCGTGGGAAGGACCATATCTATGAGTTTATATTGTAGTTGAATCATTATGTTGTGCCTTGTCATTTGGTGAAAAAAATGGTCTTGATGTGCATCACGTGTTTTCATGTTATCTATGTGGGTTAATGTTTGTGCAAATATATCGTGTGTTGTGCATTGTCCTAACTAATCTCATGTAGTGTTGTACATACTTAAATGTAAGTAAAAATAAATCCGATATTTTCTTGTTGTATTTGTGTGTGTAAAATGTGGGCGTTACATTTGGTATCAGAGCAGAGGTTCATACTCTTGAACCTCTAGGATGGATTGGAGTTGTGATGATTTTTGCATGGTGGTGGTGAAGATGGGAAGAGTAATGTGATATATGTTTTGATGTGACCAACATTGTAATTTTGATATTATGAACGCACATGTTGTGCATGTCACTTAGTGCGTATTTTTATCATGTTGATGTGCTTGTGATGAGATTATTCACTCTCCTTTTCATGGATTCAATGAGGAGTTCACATGTGATGTGCCACCTTTTTGTGTGTGAAAATAATATTATTGTGGATTGCGGAGTGTTGGAGTGTCTTTTTATTTTGTGATATGTAGGTGTGATTATGTGTTGTATGACAAAATTGGTGTATAGTGAATTAGATTGTATCATGATGTCATCACCATGTTTTGATGAATCATGTGTGTTGCCATGTTGTATTACGATTGAATATAGGTTGTAATGTTAGTCTTTGTGTTCATCATAAGTATAATTTGTATAATATGTGATGGTTAATGTTGGAAATTAGGGGTATATGGTGATCGTATGACCCTTATTATACGATACTTGCACTTTGGTTGCATTAAGTGGAAACATGATGTATTGTAATATGTGAACGTAATGATTGTATTAAACCCATAATTTTACCAGTGTAATACACTATGGTTATTGTTCATCTACAACATTGTGGTAGTGATGAAGTTATGTGCTATGTTTTATAACTTCCACTAGACAACCCTAAGGGAAGGAATCGTTAAGAGTGTATGTGTGGAGACATGAGGCATGGAAAAGGTGTTCATAATCTTGAGTGAGTACGAGTTAGGAAGTGGAGTCTTATATAGACTAAAAATACACTTTTATCTGTTTAGTATACTTCAAGATTTCTAAATATATTGTTGATGCGCACCACCTTAGGCTCAACTTATGCTTGCAAACTAAAGCGTCCCCTACTATCTCTTATTGGGTTGTCCATCGAACAATCCTATGTGATTTTGACTATGATGAGCCTTGTGGGAGTACGAGAGGGATGATTTAGGTAGAGATTATGTCAATTGTATTATTTGATATGTTATTTTATGAGTCGAGGCTCGATGTATGAGTTCCAAAAATTGTTGAGTACCCCTTTAGTGGCCGTCTAATTCCACATTCGATTGTGATGTGTTATTTCTCTATGCATATTTTTTCGTAAGTTTGACTTTTATTCTCTCCTTTACGGAACCAAAAAAATTTTTTTATTTAAAGTCTAGTTGATTTGTTGCAATTTTGGGCATTTTCTTTGGTTTTTGCACTAAAATGTGAATTTTTGCACTAATTACGAGATAATTAGCCATTTTTTTGCTAAGTGTTGGCAAGAAAATTTGTCTTGTAGACAAATTGATGGGTTTCAAGACAACGCTATGGGAATCTAAGTCCCTCTACTTGAATGGTGCAACTTCGTATGTGCATGTGTGAAAAAATGGATTTTAATGGTGGCCTTTCGACCAGAGATCCAACAGGGGCACTCCACTGACCCTGTGGAAAAGCTAGCAATTTCTCACTAGAGAAGAAATTTTTCTGAGAAGGGGAAAGGGAGTGAGAATGGAGATAGGAGAAACTAATGTTGTGAGTAGAATATTAGATGCCCACACACATTAATTAGAAATTTCATTTACATGCATTTATAATCAGAAGAAAAACAAATCCGCAGGAGAAGCTACAAGACCGAATGAAACTCATTGGTCGCAAAGTACCAATCAATTCCTCAATCAAAGAGGCAATAATTCCTTCTTTTTATTATTGAAGCTCGAGTAGAGTTTGTACATAGCTTGAGAATGGAAGAAATTCGAGGAAGAAGAGAAAATAGAAGAAGAATGGCGTTTTTTATCTTTTTAAAAATCAATCACCTGACCCTTGGAGCGATGTCGAGAAGCCCGTATATCCTATGTCAAAACAATTACAATCTTTATAAATCCTCGATGCATTTTCAAATTTCTTTGTTGTGTAAAAACTAGATCTTGCCAAGCAACCATTACATTCAATTTTTCAATTTAAATATAGACCATTTGATTTTCTCCTATAGCATTGAAATCAGGTCACCCACGTGGCTGGAAGGGATTGGAGCGGTTACGGGGGAAACCTTTCACATTTTGTGATTTTTCGTGAGATTTGGAAATTTGGAACAAATTGGCCCGCAACCCCGCTTTGACTTTTCAACTTAGACACGTGGCACGTTCTTATTGGAAATGGGATTGCGGCCCTTTTCTCAACATTTTAACCTTTTTTGGAAAAAGGCTCAAAACTCAATTTCCTCCGCCAACCCGCTACTCCGATTTGACTAGGACATGTGGCACGTTCTGGTTGGAGATGGGGTCATGGCTCTTTTCTAAACATTTTAACCTTTTTGGAAAAAGGCTAAAAACTCAAAGTTCTCCGCCATTCCACTCTCCCACTTTGACTTTTCAACGGTGGGCTTCACCTTTGACTTTCTCCTGTGGGCTTCAACTTTGAATTTTTCCCTTTAAAGCCTGATCGGGGCTGCGGGTCACTTTTTAACTTTTCACCCTTTTTGCAAAGAGGCTCAAAAACACAAATTTCTCCGCCGACCCACTACTCCAATTTGACTAGGACACATGGCACATTCTAGTTGGAGATGGGGTCACGGCTCTTTTCTAAACATTTTAACCTTTTTGGAAAAAGGCTCAAAAACTCAATTTCCTCCACCAGCCCACTCTCACGCTTTTGAATTTTTCAGCCGATCGGCTTTTCGGGTCCCAAGTGTCCTAATTGAACTTGTGTAGCCTGGGACAAAAACTTCTACTTTTTCCACAATCGACAATTTCGGCTTTTCGGGTCCCAAGTGTCCCTCATGAACTTGTGCAGCCTGGGACAAAACTTCCTCTTTTCCAAATCGGCAATTTCGTCTTTCCGGGTCCCAAGTGTCCCTCGTGAATTTGTGCAGCCTGGGATAAAAACTTCTGCTTTTTCCGCAATCGGCAATTTTAGATTTTGGGTCCCAAGTGTCCCTCGTGAACTTGTGCAGCCTAGGACAAAAACTTTCACTTTTTCTGCAATGAACCAAAATCGGAAACTTCAAAATTTCCGGGCCGTAGGGAAAATTTACCATTTTTGCCAAAAGTGACCAAAAGTGTTAATTTCACCAAAAATCTTGTTCCTCCCCATCTAATAGGATCTTACCACATACCTGCATTCATTGGGGTCAAAATTTGATAGGGAAAAGATGCCCGTCATCCTAACTGTGGAAAATACACAGAGGAAGAAAACTTCATCATTTTGAGTCCAATTTTCAAATTTCCTTCACAAACTAGAGGCATGGAGGAAAAACAATGATTTGACGACCCATGTCATAGAACAAGTGAACAATTTTGATCAAAAGAGGAGGTTGCACAGAGGATATTACGAGCACAGACCGGGAATGGAGGATTTCTAAAAACAAGCAAAACAGAGGTTTAAATAGCTCTAGGGCATGACTTTTGCTAATTTCTTGAATCTCTGACTTGGGTTAAACACCAACAAAGGGCATGAGCTCAAAACATTTGAATTTCACTATGAAAACACAGAGTATTTTTCAGGAGACAATAGCTGGCTCTAGCTTGGGGACATGGCATGAACTAGGCATGGCTAGGGCATGACATGAGGATCAGAATCTCAAGCTTCAAAACATATTACGTTGACCATTTCCTTATCCATTGGTCTTTGCAGAGTCATGTAAAATTCTGAGAAAGAATGGAAGAAGGAGAAAACACACAATAAACCAACAAAACTAAACACCACACAATAGAAAAAGGAAAAACACACCTACGAAAATCACCTATGGTACAAGACGGGGACAACCCACTTTCATTGATGTTATCTTGTTTCAAGTATTGCCCACTTCGAGGCAATTCCAATGGCATTCCATCCAACAATGAGAGGAGAAAAAAATTCTCACCACAAGCTCCATGAATTTGGAATGGGCCCAACCACAATGAATCAAACTTTCCATGGCTGCCCTTTGGTTCTCTTCTCTTGTCCCATAGCAAGAAAAAATATCCAACTTTGAAATTCCTTGCTTTGGTCTTCTTGTCAAAAAATTTCTTCACTTTCAACTAATGCTCCTTAATTCTATCCACCACTTGGCATCTACTTTCTGACTTCTCCAGGAAGAGGATCCTCTTGTCAATGGAGTCTTTGTATTGACCATCTTCTATTTCTTGCAGCAACTTGAGAGATGGCATCTCAATTGTGAGGGGAATCTCTACCTTAACTCCATACAACATTTGAAAATGTGACATACCTATTGCCTTTTTATGAGTGAGCCTATCGACCCACAATGCATCATATAACTTCTTGTGCCATTTCCTTTGATACTCATCTACCAACTTGTGAAAAATGGTCACAATGTTGTTATTGCTCGACTCGGCTTGCCCATTTCCCTGTGGGTAGTAGTCAGAAGAGTGAGATAGGGAGATTCCAAAGCCATAATAAAACTCGTGAGCTCATTGGAAGAGAAATAAGCAGCATTTTCTACAAAAATTTTCTGTGGTATCCCAAAACAAACAATGATATTTTCCTTTATGAATTTGGCAGACTGTTTGATTTGGATTCCTTGGTTGGGATGGCTTCCACCCATTTAATGAAGTAATCAGTTACACCGAGTACATAATTATGCCTTGCACTAGAATGACGATTCATAACACCAATAAAATCTAGCCCCATTGCTGAAATGGTTCTTTAATCACCACAAGCTTTGAGTGGCGGTGCGGTTATTTGTGGATTTCCAAAAATTGTTGACATGCTTTGCATTTGAAAACCCAATCCCGAGTGTCGTAAATATGGAGGGGTAATAATATATCCCTCTGAGGATCTGATGTGCGATGACCATTCTTTGAGAAATGTCCACCACAAGCTTGATCATGGTATGCCCTGAGCAACTTTTCTTGCTGCTCCTTATCTACACACTTGAGAAAACAACCATCTAGGCCTCTCTTGTAAAGTACATGATTCCATATCACAAGTTTGGCTGCTTTTAGCTTGAGTGTCCTTCTTTGTTTGTAGTCAAGATGATGGGGGCATTCTCCATAAGTGAGGTAGTAAACAATGTCAGCATACCACTCATTAGTAGTGGTGACAAAGGGCACTTGTGGACTGTCTCCTAAACAGTTGAGAAAACACAATCCTTTTCTCCCTGCCAAGCTTTGAGAGCTTCATATTTAGCAATCAGCTGGCATAAACTATTTCCTCTTACCAGATTAGAGGGTATAATCTCCAACTCATACTCTTGAGTCTTTACAATCCATCTTCCTCTCTTAGCCCAAGGATCTTGTTGAGTCAAAATAGACTTGATTACACTTCCGGGAACCATCACCCTTTGTATGGGAATTGAGAATGTATAATCTGAAACTTTTAATAGCTTTGACCACTATGTAGGCATGTTTCTCCAATTGGTTGTACTTTAGCTCATGATTTTTCAAAGGATAGCTCATGAAAGCAATGGGTGCTTCCAAACCTTCATCATTTTTTTGAACAAGGACAATAGAGAGTGTATGTTCTGATGCATAGCAATACATGATGAACTCCTTGTTGAAATCTGGGGATACAAGAGTTGGAGCTTTGGCAATGGATTTCTTGATCTCCTCAAATGTTTTTTTTCCTTCCTTATTCCACTTGAAACTTGCTTGAGGTTTCATCATGGAAGTTATATGCTTAGTCAATTCAGAAAACTCAGGAACAAAATGATGAAGGAAGTTTACCTTTCTAAAGAATGAATGAACTCCCTTCTTGCTGGTTGGTAAGGCTAGTGCTTGGATAGCTCTGACCCTCTTAGGATCAATGTGTGCTCCATGTTTATTCACAATGTGTCCCAACAACTTGCCTTATGTGACTCCAAAGATGCACTTCTTTGGATTTAGAGAAATTCCATGTTTCCTACACCTTGCAAGGACTTGCTCCAAATGAATGATATGATCTCCCCTCCTCTTTGAGAAAACTGTGAGGTCATCAAGGTAAATGACAATGCAGTGTTTCAAATATTTGAAGGCCAATTCCATTGCTCTCTGGAAAGTGGATCCAAGTATTGATCAAGCCAAAAGGCATTCTGCTGTAGGTAAAAGTGCCCCAAGGTGTTGTGAAGGAATTTTTGTTGCAATCCTCTTCGCCACCTTGATTTGGTTGTACCTTGAGAATACATCAAGAAAAGAGAGCATCTCATATCTAGTGACCACTTGCAAAATATGATCCATGATTGGAAGATGGTAGTTGTCCTTGAGAGATGCACGATTAATATTTCGAGAAGTCTACAAAAATCCTTATTTCTCCATTCTTCTTCCTTATTGGCATAATGTTAGCCACCCATGTTGAATGGTGGATGGGGAAGATGATTCTAGCATTGAGCATCTTTGTTACCTCTTCTTTGATAACATCAGCAATCTTTGGATTGTAGGGCCTTTGTTTTTCCTGAAGGGCTTGGATTCTTGCTTCAAAGGAATGGAGTGATGCATTTCCTTTGGCTGAAAAGATTTGAGTTCATCATAGGAGTAGGCCAGGACATATGAGTACTTTTTAGCAGAGCAACAAAATTTCTCTCCTCTTCTAATGAAAAAAATTTACCAATGTTAACCATCCTTGGATTCTCTGAAGTGCCAATGTTTTCTTGATCAAAATCAGATGGACACCGAGAAGATTGTTTTTCTTTCTCTTGGATGAACCTATCATGCTTGTCAAAGAGGTCTTCCAAAGAAACTAGGCCTTTGGGGATTTTGTTTCCTTTCAGTTTGATTACTCCCTCTTCATCAATTCCCTCAATTCCTTCCTTCTCTTCTTTGGGGACTGATTCACGGTGTGGGTTTTCACTTCCTTCAAAGAATAGATTATTGAAGTTATCCCTTTGTTCTAAGAAGGCTAGGATCTGATTATCATCATTGAAGACGTGCTAGTGATTTGTATTATTTGGTATGTTGGGTATGAACACCATCTCAATGGTCACTTTATCTTTTCCAAAAGAAGGATGAGGTGTCACTAAGCAAGTGACAATGCTAGAGAATCAGCCCTTTCATTATGCTCGCTAGGGATAAATTCAATGGAGAATACATCAAAGGATTCAATGGAGTCCCACACTTTGTTTCTACGAGTGCTCGAGCCTTGGATTTTTCACCTGATATTGCTGGTAGACCTGCTTCACCACAACCTCTGCTTTTCCTTTGCATCTTAGCTTCTTGATTCCCATGTCCTCTGCTGCATTCATGCCTAAAAGTAATGCTTCATACTCTACAAAGTATTATTTGTATTATCAAATTGCAGCTTGTAGGAAAAAGGATATACCTCATTGGAGGGAGAGTATAATACTACACCAGCTCTTGAACCTACTCTGGAATCACTACCATCAAACTCTATTGTCCAAATCTGATCTTATTCTTCTTCCATGAGGAGTGGCAAGTTATCTTCCTTTTGTGATGTAAGGAAGTAGTTTCCTAGCCCACAATCTTAAAAGAGGATGTTAGCTCTTGGATCATCATATTTCCTTACTGTGAATTTCATTTTCTTACTGGCAACAGTTTCTTCATTTCTCCTTTCACTAGGATAGTCACAGATGACCAATCTATTTTTATTTCTCCACCTAGATCTCTGCAAAAACTTCTACTCAAAAGCATACCAAAATATGTTGGGATATCTGCCACCAAAATGGTCAAGAGTATCTTCTTGTCATGGTAATTAGCTAGTGCAACCTAAGCATCCTTGATTCTTCCTACCAATGGAACTTGTTTGGATTCCATTGAATAACATGTGCCATTTACCCAGGTCAAAGTGAGGCCAAGAGAATTTACAAAAATTTTAGCACCACATTATCTAAGGCTCCAGAGTCAATAATGCAATTGCTCACCTAGAAACCTTCGATGGGAAGTGATAGGTAAAAAGACTCAAGTCTGTTGGAGGTGGAGGCACTGAGGGCTAACATGTTTTGAGAAGGTGGCATGGATGGTGTGGGAAGTAAGCCTTTAGAATTAGAGATTTGGGATGTAGAGTTTCCACCGGACTACCTTGATGAATCTATCAAATTGGACAGGATGTGTTTGTAGGTATTCAAACTCAGAGAGCTGAACTTTGGTTTTGCTTGCATGCTCCACAAAGTCAAATAGAGTTATGGTAGATGAGGGAGAGTTTCCAGCAGTGGATGAGGACTTAAATGGTAGAGGTTTTATTACTTTTGGTGTTGGGTTCTCCTTATCAAATGTAGAAATTGAATTGGAAGGAGGTGAGGGTGTAGCCTTTGATTGAAATTTAGATGTTCTTATGGAACCAACATTTAGAAGAGAATTGCTCTTAACAACTTTTGAGTTGGGAGAAGAATCAGATAACTTACTTGGCACAACAGTGTGATCCTTGACAACTGGTGAATCTGATTTCTCTCTAGCTGATTCCATGGAAGGTGGTAATGGTGATCCCTTGCTGATGATCTTGTTTAGTGGAGGCTTTGAAGAGATATCTTCTTTGTTCTTCCTACTCTCGATTCTGAATCGCTTTGAGGCTAAAAACCATTTTTGGACTTTGCACGAGTGAAAACAACACATGAAAAACTTGGAGCTTCTTCATCACCTTCCTCTTCATCATCAACATATTCAATCAGGCCATTGTGCATGCCAACCTCTTCAATTTCAAGATAGTTTTCATAGTCATCCATGCTTTCTTCTTCAATTTCCTCAATGTTTGTTCCTTCTTTTGATTCCCTAGTGTCACAAATGGCATTGAATGGTGGTGCTTCAAGAGAAATCCTACGAGGAGGTGGAGAAATTCTTGGTCTATCATGAGGATTTGGTCTCCTTGGAGCATTCCTCATTGTGATTTGTGACAGTTGCTTCTTCAAAGCAACTAGGTCATTTGCCATTTTTTGGAACATTGGATCAATGGTGACTAAATTTGAACTCTGACCTTTTGCTTCCCATTTGGTCCTTTCACTTTGCTAGAAAGAATTAGATCATCATCAGTCTCAACTAAAAATTCTTGAACCTCCCTCAATGTTCTTGGTTGGGATCTTCTGAGGAAGAAACCAACTTCTAGTGGCAAAGCACTGATGAAGAACCTTTTCAATTTTTTTTCAGGGGGTACCACATCTTCTAGGATCCTTCTTGTCAACCTATTATACCTTGCTACAAAATCTCTCATTGATTCAGAGGTCTCCTTCTTCATCTAAACCAATTGGACCACCAGATCTTGACAATCTTATGTGCTTTTGAACCTATTTTGAAATGCACTTCTTATATCTTCCCAAAGCATGTGAGATCTTGGGGGCAACATGTAGAACAATTCGGCAGACTTTTCTTGGAGTGACTCCACAAAGAGCCTAATTGAACATCTTAATCTTCAACTCCCAACACTCCACAATCAGTGATGAATGATGCTACATGTTCTTCCTGGAGATGAGAACCATCCCCTTTGAATTTTGGGAAGTTCTTTCTTGAGCCTCTTGGGAGGTCATGAAGTGGTTGTGGAAGAGAAAGTGGACCAGCATTTCTTTCCCATGGTATGTTAGACTGTGTTCGTCATTCTCATGATCACCCATTCTATTGTTGTTTCTATCCTCCGGTCTCTCTAAGGCTGCCTCGATGCTTGCTCTTTCTTACGCTTCAACTTGGAGTCTTTTTATTTCTTCAAGTTGAGCCGTTATCTCTTCTTCAGGAACTGCCCCTCTTTCAAGCTCTTCAAATGTGGGATCAATTTGTCCTCCAAGCCTCGGCGGGATTATCTTCTATCAGCCCGACTTGAAAGTTTATGCTCTTCTGGGGTGTTGGAATTTGTCTTGACCTTTCCAATTCGACAAACACATTCCTCTTCTAGGTCTAGAATACTTATGGAAATGAAGTATTGATTGACACTTTGTCTCTTATGCCAAACAACTTCTCTCAGATCAGAAGCAATGTCTTCTTGGATGTGAAAGAGTAAATCGGGTATCTCAGCGGGGAGGATTTCCCAAAATAGCCATGATTTACATCCATGAAGTTTGTGTGATTATTCAATTTCCGGAACTTTTCTCTGGAATCTTTTTTTGTATTTTATGACCTTGTGGTCGTTTTTAGGTGCGAGATCTTTTGCAAAATTTGCCCCACGGTGGGTACAAGAAAGCTGTTGGTGAGAAAATTTGTCTTGTGGACAAATTGATGGGTTTCAAGCCAACACTATGGGAATCTAAGTCCCTCTACTTGAACGTTGTAGCTTCCGTATGTGCATGTGTGAAAAATTAAATTTCAATGGTGGCCTTTTGACCAGAGATCCAACAGGGGCACTCCACGGACCCTGTGGCAAAGCTAGCAATTTCTCACTAGAGAAGAAATTTGTCTGAGAAGGGAAAAGGGAGTGAGAATGGAGATAGGAGAAACTAATGTTTTGAGGAGAATATCATATGCCCACACACATTAAGTAGAAATTTCATTTACATGCATTATATAAGAAGAAAAACAAATCCACAGGAGAAGCTACAAGACCAAATGAAACTCATTAGTCTCAAAGTACCAATCAATTCCTCAATCAAATAGGTAATAATTCCTTCTTTTTATTATTGAAGCTCGAGCAGAGTTTATACATAGCTTGAGAATGGAAGAAATTCAAGGAAGAAGAGAAAATAGAAGAAGAATGGAATTTTCTGTCTTTTCCAAGTACAAGCACTCTGGTCTTTTCGAAAATAAATCACAAACCCTTGGAATGACATCGATAATCCCTTACACCCTATTCCAAAATGGTTACAATATTTACAAATCCTGGATGCCTTTTCAAATTCCTTTGTTGTGAAGAAAACGCTCATGGTGGGTTAAAAACCATATCTTGCAAAGCAACCATTACATTTGATTTTCCAGTTTAAATATAAACAATTTGATTTGCTCTATAGCTTTGAAATCGGGCCTTCCATGTGACGGGGAAGGGATTGGAGCGTTACGGGGTACCTTTCACATTTTGTGATTTTTCGTGATATTTGGCAATTTGGAACAAATTGGCCCGCAACCCCGCTTTGAATTTTCAACTTAGACACGTGGTACGTTCTTATTGGAAATGGGATCATGGCCCTTTTCTCAACATTCTAACCTTTTTTAGAAAAAGGCTCAAAAACTCAATTTCCTCTGCCATCCCACCACTCTGATTTGACTAGGGCACATGGCATTCAGTTGGAGACAGGTCGTGGCTCTTTTCTAAACATTGTAACCTTTTTTGGAAAAAGGCTAAAAAACTCAAAGTTCTCTGCCGTTCCGCTCTCCCACTTTGAATTTTCAATGGTGGGCTTCACCTTTGACTTTCTCCCTGTTGGCTTCAACTTTGACTTTTTCCCTTTAAAGTCTGCTTTCAGGCTACGAGCCACTTTTTAACTTTTCACCCTTTTTGTAAAGAGGCTAAAAAACACCCACTACTCGATTTGACTAGGACACGTGGCACATTCTGGTTGGAGACGGGGTCGCGGCTCTTTTCTAAACATTTTAACCTTTTTTGGAAAAAGGCTCAAAAAATCAATTTCCTCCACCAACCCACTCTCACGCTTTTGAATTTTTCAGCCGATCCAGATTTTCGGGTCCCAAGTGTCCCAATTGAACTTGTGCATCCGGGACAAAACTTCCACTTTTTCCACAATTGGTAATTTTGGCTTTTTAGGTCCCAAGTGTCCCTCATGAATTTGTGCATCCTGGGAATAAAACTTCCACTTTTTTCGTAATGGGCAATTTAGGCTTTCGGGTCCCAAGTGTCCCTCGTGAACTGTGCGGCCAGAGACAAAAATTCCACTTTTTTTGCATTCAGCAAGTTTGGCTTTTCGGGTCCCAAGTGTCCTTTGTGAACTTGTGCAGCCTGGGAAAAAAGCTTCCACTTTTTCGTAATGAACCAAAATCGGAAACTTCAAACTTTTCGGAGCCGCGGGGTAAATTTACCATTTTTGCCAAAAGTGACCAAAAGTGTTAAGTTCACCAAAAATCCCATTCCTCCCCATCCAATAGGATCTGACCACGTACCTGCATTTATTGGGAAAAGATGCCCATCATCCTTAGTGTGGAAAATACGCAGAGGAAGAAAACTTCATCGTTTTGAGTCCAATTTTGAATTTCCTTCACAAACTAGAGGCATGGAGGCAAAACAATGATTTGATGACCCATGCCATAGAACAAGTGAACAATTTCAATCAAAAATGGAGGTTGTAAAGAGGATATTATGTGCACAGAGCCGGGGAATGGAGGATTTCTAAAAATGAGCAAAACAGAGGTTTAAACAACTCTAGGACGACTTTTACTAATTTCTTGAATCTCTGACTTGGCTTAAACACCAACGAAGGGCACGAGCTCAAAAAATTTGAATTTGGCTATGAAAACGTAGAGCGGTTTTAAGGAGACAACACTAATTTAAAATTCTTCCTTGAGTTTTAAACTATTTTCCTCACTTGACCCAAGGTGATTGAGTTTGATGTCGCTTTGACGTTTTGTTTATTATTTTGGCATGCTAATTCTAATGTTGTTATCTGTTGTGATAGGGACATGGGTTCACCAAGGATTCATTATATGGTGGTATGCCCTAAGGAGTTATAGATAACTAGTGGGTTGTTAAACCATGAGTTATTATGTCACTTGGTTTAGAGGTGTTTAGACCTTATGTGCCCAGGGCCATAGGGTGACCGTCCTCTTTGGTGGAGCTAAAAGAAAAATTTATCTTTATTTTATTTCTTGGGAGGTATATCGAGATATTTTTTATGCTTTGGGAGATATATGGAATTATATGTGATGATTTGGGAGATATATGGAGTTGTTTTGATGCTTTGGGAGGCATATAGAGATGTTTTGTGATGCTTTGGGAGATATATGCAGTTGTTTGTGATGGTTTTTGAGGTATATGGAGATGTTTTGTGAAGCTTTGCGAGATATATGAAATTTTTGTGATGCTTCTAGAGATATATGGAGTTGTTTGTGATGCTTTGGGAGGTATATGGAGATTTTTTTATGCTTCGGGAGATATATGGAGTTGTTTTTGATGCTTTGGGAGGTATATGGAGTTGTTTTGTGATGCTTTGGGAGGTATATGGAGTTGTTTTGTGATGCTTTGGGAGGTATATGGAGTATTTTGTGATGCTTTGGGAGGTATATGGAGTTATTTTGTGATGTTTTTGGAGGTGTATGTTGTTTTTATTATGATTTATGTGTACTTATGTGAGTCTGGTTATGTTTTGTGATGTTGAGGATTAATGCTCCTCATTGAGGGTACGATTTTGATCCCCTTTTGACACTATGTAACTACAGTTATGGTCTTGAGTTTTGTGAAACCTTCATATGTGTACTATTTGGAATTCCATGTTGTTATAGTCTATTTATGTTACAAGTACTTTTGTGTGAGGGGCATGTGTGTGACAAGTACTATATTGAGTGGGTTGTGTATGTTCGTTCCATGGTTTGGTTCGAGTTCTTGTGATGTGATATAGTCGTGAAAGTACATAATAAGATGTATTTCGAACTATTGGTGTCTTTTTCGAGCTAGGTATGGTATTGTAATTTTAGTTTCTATTGGGCACCCACAAAAATAAATAAACTAAAATCTTAAAACAATGAAATATTAAGAGCTTGAGATTAATAAATATTATTAAGGGAAAAGAGTAATTAGGTAATAATGTAAAATGAAAGCTACCAATCTTCACAGAACATTAAGAAATCATCAAGACTTTCCTTATACCTTGTGGTCACATTTTAATGACATAGTTTGTTTCCCTAGGAAAGATTTGTCGTTGTTGATTTCTTAGCGTAAGCACACTTGTAGCCTCACATTATGCTACATTGAGGATGATGCTCTTATAAGGGGAGGAGATGTAATGACCAAATTTCACCGCCTTCTAATAATTATGTGTCTTTTTCAAGAATGGATATTATTAAAAAAACTAAGATAAAATAATAATAATAGATAAAAGAAAATTTAATTTAATTGGGGAAGTTATTGTGTATGGTGTCGTGAGTGGTTGAAATGGCGAGAGGAAAATAAAGGAGGGCGGCGAGTGTGTCTAGAATGTGTGATGGAAGGAATTTAGTGTGAGGAGATTGATGGTGAGTGGTTAGGAAGTGGTGTTCAATGTGGGCTTCCCATACGGCCCTCTTGACCGACTGTCATTTCCCTTGCATAGTAATACAAACATATAATTTGAGATCCAAGGCATAGACCACATTGAAACCCAATTTAACTTTGTAAATTTTAGCGCAAGAAGGTAGTTCTGATGAATAAAAATGTTACATGCAGCTATGTAGAAAGGATATCTACTAATAACCATCTAAAATCAGTCCCATATGAGTCAAATCAGATCTATGCATGGAAATAAGATTGTAACTATAATATCTGTTATCTCAATTTTGCCACTAGGTAAAATTGGTCAAACACGACCTCCAAGAAGAAAACCTAAGGGTCGGCTCTGTCCTGAGAATTCACATTCAAATCCAACAATCAGTACAATGAGACTCTGATGGAAGAGTAAGTGCGAAGGATCAAACAACGCCAAAAGGAACCCAGAGCTCGAAAGGAGGAAAACAAGGAACAATCTAAGTAAACGGACATAGCACAATTCCAAAAGGTGCATCAAAAGGGCAGGTCCAAAATAAGCGCCCGAGCCTCTAAGTGTCCAATTGGCCCAAATTCGGGAGTCGAGACCAAAGGGACAGTCCTTAAATGAGTGTGAAGCTTCCACGTGTCCCAAGTCTAAAAGGAGACAGTCGACAGTTTAAAAGTCTTAGGTGAGAAAAAAACTCCACGTGTCTCATTGGTGCAACACCAAGGCTAGGTCCAAAGAGTGGGTTCCCAAATAAGCGCGGGCTCACCACATAGTCCAAGTTAAAAATGGGATAGAGCGGGCCTAAATCAACTAAGTATGAAGGTGTTGGCGGAAGGATCACGTGTCTACACTCTGGTGCTACTTCAAAGGTAAAATCCTAAGTAGTTTTCCAAATAAGTGTGAGGCTTCCACATGTCTAGGGTCCAACTAGAGTCAAAAAAGGGTCCGAGAAAGGCATCAAATTAAATCAACTAAGTATAGAGAGCCAGTGGACGATGCCACGTGTTGCATCAGTATAAATTCAAAGGTGCGACCCAAAGTGGAGACTCAGATGAGCATGGGCCATCCACGTGTCCGAGGCCTAAAAGGGAGCGGGATCGAATCAAATAAGTACAAAAGGTAAGCGGAAGCCTCCACGTGCCTCATTGGCGTAATTTCAAAAAGAAAATCTAGAGGCATCCCTCAAATGAGCATGGGCTCACCATGTGTCCCAGAGCCCTAAAAAGAGAGGTGGTCATTAAAAAGTCTAAGAAGAGGCGGGATACGAGAAAGAGCTAAGTGTCATCATGGCACAATTCAAGGAACAACCCAAAAGGTAGTTCCCAAATGAGCACCAACCCGCCACGTGTCCCAAAGTCCAAGTAGGTAAGGTCGGCCGTTGAAAAGTCCAAAATTTTTATGAGGTCTCCACATGTCTCGACTGCGCAACTTCAAAGGTAAAATCTGGGGGTAGTTTCCAAATGAGCATGAAGCCTCCATGTGTCTCGAGTCAGGCACATTGTCTCCACCAACAAGACATACTTAGGAAAAATATGAAGGAGCACGAGGAGCACGAGGAAGCCGCTACGTGTTAATCCGATGCAATTTCAAAAGCAAAAGGAAGGAGTCAAATCTCCAAGATGCGCGAGGCTACCATATGGACCCATTATGGACAAACTCTTTTAAACATTGTGCACCCGTGACCTTGATCTTCAGACAGCCATATCTTTATTTGGAAACTTGGATTTGGGTGGGAGAGGATATTTTGGAAAGATCTCGTCGTCGACTTCTCACTTGCCTCCATTAATGTTTTGGCCTACTAATTTTAGGGCTGTCAAGTCTCTCACCTACCACCATGATGAATAATGGGCCTCTTTCTTTTCTAGTAAGGGACAATGATGGAGGCATGGGTGTTGCAGTAAGACTCTTCATTATGGTAGGTGGAATTCAATGCATTTATAGGGGTGGTTGGAACAGAGTTTGATTTCCCTCTCTCTTTCTCTCATTCTTCTATATATTATAAAGGAGGGGCATATTCAAATGGTTGTTCATCTTTTCTCTCCTACCCCCCTCTCTCTTTCTTCCTTAGGGTATAATGCAGAGTCTAAGCCTCCTTTCATGGCTCTATAATGGCATTTTATTGCCTCTTTCCCATTGATGATGTACCATGTAACTTTTGGAGTAATAAAATATGTTTCGTGATGCTTCTTTCCATCCTTGTTTATTTTGTTGTCTCTTCTTACCTCTCATCATTGTAGGGTATATTGTGCATATTCTAATGTTTATTGCTAGGTTATGGGAGTTGTGCTTAATGGGTCTTGAAGTGGTGTTCTGTGTGAAACATGTATTTGGTCCATGTGCATCTTTTCCACCCTCTCCTCTACTCACCTCTCTCCAGTTTAGGCATTTTGGATCTGTGATCAGCCACTTCCTTTTTTGGTATATCACCTCTTAATGTAGGCTCTTTCACCCTCTCTCTCTCTCTCCCTATCCCCTTGGAATGGTTAGATTAGGATTAGTTAGATTTTTCTTGCACTAGAGTAGCATGTGATAGGTAGATTAGGAAGTAGGAACCAACCTTTTGTGGAAGTCCATCTCAAGTCCGCAAGTCCCACAACTTGAGAGATGGTCCAATGTTGTACAATCACACCAATTGTCCCACTCACGGCCGAGGCCATTATGGGGGTCTTTGTGATTTTGCACTAATATGATTTTGGCACACTTGGTGGGATAGGTCTGAAGCACCTTACCATTTCATCTTAGGAGGTTGGTGTGTTCCTGTTAAGGTTCAACCTTTTGAGACACATGTAAGCACATCTGGAAACTCCATCTAGTCAACAACCCATTCTCTGAGTTTAGACCTTTTCCATCCATTTCCACCCATCTTCATTCATTTTCCTTTCCACATCTTTCATTTTCTTCCATTCCATGAAGTTGTGCAATCATGACTTCATTTCCTTCTTGGAACTCACACTTGCAGCAACGAAGTGCAATCCACCTCCAATGCATTTCTCAACTCCTCTAGATCAGCATTATGATCAAATTCAGAACCACTATGCTTACCCATATGAGCGGTGTCAAATCTAGTTTGGCTATGGAGATTATCAAGAACAAGGGGATGCATACAATGGTGAAAACTACATGGAAAATGCTGATCTGCTAGAGAAGATTCAAAGAATGGAGGCTAGCATGGTGCAATCCAAGGGTACAACACAAATGAAGGCATTCAAGATTGGCTACGGGGCACCTTGTCCATGGGCCGGCCCTATTCCAAGACATTACAGCCCTTAGGAGAAGATTGACTTCATGGTTGAAATGTTGCCTCACCTTACACAGTGGATTGAGGATATTGAGGCATATGATAAAATTATGAGACAACCTTGTCAATGGGTAAGTCAATCACCACCTCCCTGTCCTTCATTTTCTCTTTCTCAAACTTTATCATTTAAGCATGATCAAGAGTCAGCCACTCACTTGCTGCTCCAAGTGTTGATTTCCCTTCTCCATCTCCTATTATTCCATCTCATTTCAATTCTTATCCCCTTTTTCATTCCAAGAAGTATTTCCCTCTAAACAAACAAGAAGTTCCACTCCCCTCTCCACCAAAAACAATAGAAAAACTGGTTGAACCCCAACCTACCACTCCTCTTACTTTCCCAAGTCCATGTTGGGAAGAGACTCAAGAATCCAGTCAAGGAAAACAACAAGAAGGGGAGCCCAACAGAGAAGAAATGACAAAAAATATGAAGAGTTGGGCTACAGATTTGAGTTTACAAAGATCCCCTTGATGGTAAAGCTAATAGAGGAGGTCGAGTTGAAGAGATAATGGTGGTTGAGGTTGATTTTATAGCGAGAAGAAGAACAAGAATAGGAAGAATAAGATAAACAATTTTTCTACTCTAAATGCAAAGTGTCCATGATGGCACTATGCGAAGAGTATGTTGATCTAACCTAAGTTGCACAAAAAGTTAAGGAGGAGGAACAACCAGATCCATGTCCCATTGAAGAGGAGCATATGGGAGAGAGATCAAATCAGATTTGAAACCACTCAATGAAGAAAGCATCATTGAATATTTTTTGCTTTCATTTCAAGGGTCTGATTTGATCGATAAACCCATGATGGAGGAGGATCATACAGTCTCATAGGCTTCAAGTGTGGAGCAGGCCACAAAAAAACCTCAAGTTCTTCCTCCCACTTCATCCCCTTCAATCTATAATGTTGAAGAGGAGTTTGAGCTTTCAAAATTCATGTTTGAGGATGAAGGGAACCATGGTGAGCAAGTTGAAGATTAAGAGGACACCATGGAGGAGGTAGAGCACATGCAACAGGACAAAATTGAGGTAGAATGTTTGTTAGACTTGTAAGATTTCTTTGGTGGAGATGATCCCATGGAGATCACATCATTTTATCCTCCATCATCCACATTCTAAGCACATGAGCCTATTTCCATGAAGGAGAGTATTCAAGTACAACAACCTGCATCTAACAAAGGCCCTCTAGAACCGAGGTTGGAAGATATGAATCTTCCATGTTCTCTAAAGGAGGAGGAAGGAAAAGAGCAAGAGGATGTCATCATCTCTCTCACACCATCCATCCAGGAAGGTCAACAAGAAGAATCCATTCTTGGAGTTGAAATTCAGAACCATGGGCATATTCAGAGGACCAGACTTTGCCTTATCAAGTACTTGGCTTCATTAAAGCCAAGAGATTTACCACCAGTCATGCTCATTTTAGAGCATGAGGTTGAGCTACAAAGCACTAAAGGTCAGCAACAACACCTCCCAAACCCAAGCGCAAAATAACTCCAAGAGGTGTACATTGTGTTTGTTGATACTTTGAGGAGGGCAAGACACCATCTGCAAGGTGGTTTTTTACTCTCATTTCCAACCATGTCCAATGCCAAATCAACTACATGGTCCCAATTTTTGAGAAAGGGAAGTTATTTCTCCCTTCCTGTGGTAGGCTTTGTTTAGCTTTTCTTTGTTAGGGTTAGTGTAGGAGTAGGTTTAGATTTTTCTTTCAGTAGAAGAAGTGCTTGTGCACACTCTACATGTCTCATTTAAGGCATGTATGATTTTTTTTCTTTGTACATAAGTTTTTTCATATTTCTCCGGAGTACAGAGGCCATGCCCTTTAGTATTCATGCAGAGACATAGTTTCCTCGTATGTGATTGCTAGTTTCAAATAAAACACAAATACAAAGCAACTAAAATTGGATTCGAGACAATCCATTCTCGGGAATAGGTAAAGCCCTAGCGGGGTGAGTTCAGGGTCAGCAAGATGCAGGAAATCGGGGAGAAGATTGAAATAAAAGAGGATCATTATTAGGCTATCATTCTTGACTCCATGCCCAATGGATGCTTCAAGGCTACTGGTCCCTTCATCTAGCAAGAAAGATGTCCCCATGAGTCGCCAAATTGTTATCCCAATTTTTCCCCAGGTAAAATTGGTCAAACATGACCCCGCATAGAAGAAAACCTAAGGGTTGGCTGTGTCCTAAGAACTCACATTCAAATCCAACAATCAGGTAATAGCGGGACTCTACAATGGAGGAGCAAGGTCTGCGAAGGATCAAATGATGCCAAAAGGAACCCAGAGCTCAATAGGAGGAGAATGAGGAAGACTCGAAGTAAACGAACTTAGCCACATACAAGTCAAAAGGGGAAAACAATAGAATCACGGAAGGAGTCATGTTTCATCTTGATGTAATTCCAAAAGTAGCATCAAAAGGATAGGACCAAAACAAGCACCGAGCCTCCACACATCCAATCAGCGTAACTTCAGGAGTCAAACCCAAAGGACAATCCTTAAATGAGCATGAAGCTTCCATGTGTCCCAAGTCCAAAAGGAGACAGTCGGTAGTTAAAAAGTCTCAGGTCAACGGAATCCTCCATGTGTCTCATCAACACAACACCAAGGTTGGGTCCAAAGAGTGGGTTCCCAAATGAGCACGGGCTCACCATGTATTCCAAGTTAAAAAGTGAGACAGAGCGGGCCTAAATCGACTAATTATAAAGGTGTCGGTGGAAGGTGCCACGTGTCACTCGATGCTACTTCAAAGGTAAAATCCTAAGCAAGTTTCCAAACGAGCACGAGGCTTCCACGTGTCTAGGGTCCAACAAAGTCAAAAAGGGCCCGAGAAAGGCATCGGCTCAAATCGACTAAGTATAGAGAGCCAACAAATGGTGCCACGTGTTGCTCAGTGTAAATTCAAAGGTGGGATCAAAAGAGGAGACTCATACGAGCACGAGAATTCCACATTTCCTAGGCCTGAAAAGGGAGCAGACTCGAATCGGCTAAGTACAAAGGTAAGTGGAAGCCTCCACGTGCCTCATCGCGCAATTTCAAAAGAAAATTTGGAGGTAGCCCTCAAATGAGCGTAGGCTTGCCACGTGTCCCCGAGATCCTAAAAAGGTAGAGGCCGTAGTTGAAAATTATAAGTAGAGGCGAGGCCACTAGAAATATCCAAGTGTTAGCACGGTGCAATTCCAAGGAGTGGCCCAAAAGGTAGTTCCCAAACGAGCACCAACCCGCCACATGTCCCGAGTCTAAGTAGGTAAGGTTGACCATTGAAAATTCCAAAATCATGTGGAGGTCTCCACGTGTCTTGGTGTGAAACTTCAAAGGTAAAATCAGGGGGCAGTTTCCAAATGAGCGTGAAGCCTCCGCGTAACTTGGGTCAAGCATCGTGTCTCCGCCAACACGAGTGACTCGGGAAAAATATGAAGGAGCATGAGGAGCCCGCGAAAGCCACCATGTGTCAATCCGGCGTAATTTCGAAGAAAAAGGAAGGAGCCGAATATCCGGGATGCGTGAGGTTACCATATAGACCCGATATGGAAAGACTCTTTTAAACATTGTGCTCCGGGACCTTTATCTTGAGACAACCATATTTTTCGATTAAAAACTTGGATTTGGGCGGTGAGGATATTTTGGAAAGTTCTCATCTTCGGCTTCTAACCTACCTCCATTAATGTTTTGGCCCGTAATTTTAGGGCCTGTCAAGTCTCTCACCTACTACCATGATGAATAATGGGCCTCTTTATTGTCCAGTAAGGGACAACAATGGAGGCATGGGTGTTGCAGTAAGACTCTTCATTATGATAGGTGGATTCAGATCCATAAAATTCTACTTTGGAACTCTATGAATCACACAACTATGTTGTTCTACTTTCAACTTTGGAAAATGACAGATTTGCTTAAATATTAGAGCTTTGTGACTGATTATCTAGTGCTATACAAAGGAAATTGGCGAGAAGGGAAATAATTCAAACTTCAACACCAACAATTTTATCCTAGAAACCTCCAAGGAGGAAAACCAGTCGGGAAGGGAAATTTCTCTTTCTTCCCACTTTTATTGGTCTAACATAGACAATTACAAATTACAATAAGTATGAAAAGAAGCAACAATGTAAACCTTCTCTCCAATTACTTGCTTGCTCTGTTTCTACACCTTGCTCCTACAATTCCATTCCAAAGATCTTGAAGATCTTTCTCACTGCTCTCATTAAATTCTAATTAACCTTCGAATGTCTATTCTCTTGCTCCTTCCATGTATTTATAGGCCTTACCATGTGCTCCCATGCACTGGAGGATAGGAAGGGGCATGGAAGTGAAGAGATAGGGTTGGGTGCTTCAAATTCACGTCCATTCATGCTCTGTTCTTCTTTTTTTGTTCAAAGTGCCGGGACCGCTGCCCCTGAGAAGATCGGCGGTCACGGGACCACCACCCTGGTTGGGTGGTAGTTTTAGGACTGCTGCCCGGTAGGGTGGTAGTTCGAAACCACCGCTCTTTACAAAGAGATGGTTCCTTCCAGAACCTCTGTATTCCTCAATTTATTTATTTTTCCTTCTTCTTCTTCTTGGTGCTGATGAAATTGATGAAGTGGTGTGTTTTTCTAGATCCCTATGGATCATACCTCCCCTACTTAGGAGGATTTTGGTCCCACAAAAGCTTAGTGGTGGAGTGGTAGAGGAATCAACTTCCTCTCGTGCTCATTCGAGTACCACTAGGTCTTCCTTGGTGTCTTCTCTCATCCAACCTGCCAAGACTCCTGTGGATCTCTGGTTTCCAGTGCTACATCCTCCTCTAAGATGCCTTGAGTAAAATCCTCTTTGGAGGGTAACTTCTATATATTTCCTTCTT
The DNA here is from genome assembly GCA_018340775.1 of Taxus wallichiana var. yunnanensis. NCBI lineage: Eukaryota > Viridiplantae > Streptophyta > Pinopsida > Cupressales > Taxaceae > Taxus > Taxus wallichiana. The sequence goes on along the minus strand of CM031241.1, from coordinate 600,832,051 downwards.
TGTCATGCATAGATGGTGTTAGTGGGTGTGAGCTCTTGCAACTCACTATTGCATGCATCTGCATGAGGTATGGCCCAAAGGTTTCTTCTCTAACCTGCTCAAGTATGGAAAAAGTCCCATACTATAGTGGTTTAGTCCTTTCTTGTCTCTACCTCTTGAGATGGATTGGTTGAATCCTCTCGAAGTACGCTGCTGCTATAGTCACCACCGTTCCTTGTATCTCCTCTTCTTCTTGCTGCCCCACGGTGAGTCCGGTGAATCCGTAGGTAGATATGGTACCGCATAGCGGAAGTTTTTTTTTTTCTCCTTGGTGAGCGAGTTCTTATGGTGTCTTCTTCTACAAAAACTGACAAGAGATATCCAAATTCTCCTTCCTTTGGTCAGAAATATCACTCTCACATCCATTTTGTTTTCTTCCGGTGAAAGCAACAAAGCGATGATTTTCTGAATAAATCTTGGTGTTTGGTTGGCACTTACCATAACCTTCTTTTATTTTCTTTGGTATGCTGGATATTAAAATTGACTCCATCCTTGACCCATATGAACTGGTTCTTCCTCCTTATGAACACATCATACTTGTTATACAAGTAAGGACTTCCGAAGACAACATCAAATGCATCAAGTGGAATAATATAAACATTTAATACATCTATGTATTGGGTGTTTATCCCAAACTGAAACTTACACTTTCTTGTAATTTATATTTCTACACCCTTCTTCACCCATCCTAGTGGGTATGGATGTGGATATGCATAAGTCTCTAGACCAAGTTGTTTTACAACCACATCAAAAATCAAATTTGATTGAGAACCAAAATCTACTAAAGCGTTTACCTTAGTCTTCTTTATTTGGATTTTGATTTGAAATAGCTTACTCATCTCTTCTTCTTCTTCTGCCCCATACATGTTAGTGGCCATGCATCCTAGCCTCTTGTCTACATCTGAATCATCCTCAATCTCCACCTCTCTTTCTATCTTCACAGTGGCCATGGATTTCTTGGAATCCTTGGTTCGATGCTTTGGGTGCAATTCCAGATGCAACTTCCAACATGTGGCGTTAGTATGTCCATTTACATCACAATTTTTACAGAAATTCTTAGGATCTTTACAAGTATGCAAAGTAGTAGCGGCATGTTTACCTTTCCATTTACCTCTGCTACTTGTCTTCCCTTGTTCTTTGTCCTATTGTTCTATTGAATGGTCTCCCTTTGGCTCTATTTCTCCTTGCTTCTTCTCGTCATCAATGTAGTATGCTTGTACAAAAGCTTCATTGAGATCCTTGGGCTTCGTGGAGATTACCTTCCTCCGAAGGTGAGTGTGAAGTCCTCCCAAATACTTGGTTAGAATGTCCTCATCCTCCAAGTCCATACTAAGCAACATGGCTTATCTCTAAAATTCCATAGTGTAGTCTTGAACGCTTTGACCGTTGCCCTCTCTAAAGTATCGCCACTTAATCATCATGTCGGTCTTATGGCCAATAGGGTAGAAATTAGCTCTAATAAACTCTTTAAAACCATTCCAAGTACTAACAATAGGACGTTTCTTCTTCTCACAAGTGGCTAGATGGGTCTCCCACCAAACCGAGCATGACCTTCCATTTTGAGACGTGCGAAAGGTGACCCTTTGTGCCTTAGTGACATTATGCACACTAAAGTAGACTTCCAATTGTTTTAGCCATTTATCCAAGTAATTCTACATCTACCCGACCTTCAAAATTCTTTATTTCCACTTTTATTTCAACTTTAAAAGGTGTATGTGTAGATTTTAACTTCTCGCTTACAATTGGCGTCTCTTCATGCTCTTCCCATTCTTCCTCTTCGTGGCTCTTTTCGATACCGAATTTTTCAGCTAGTACTCAAACCACCAAGTCCATGGAATCCTGCTTAACCGAAGCCATCTTTTGTAGATTTGAAATCTCTTCTTATTTCCTATGCAATCTATCCATCATGGTCTCTAGCATCTTGACTCTACGGACCAAGTTCTCTTCCTCCATTTTATCTTGAATTATCTGTTTCCACTTCTTCATAGAAATATCTAGCTCACAAGGTAAAACTTCTTCACCTTTGGACCTTATTACTATCAATCAAAATCAAAAGCAAGTGTAAACCTTCTCTCTAATTACTTGCTTGCTCTGTTTCTACACCTTGCTCCTACAATTCCATTCCAGCACTGAAGATCTTGCTCATTGCTCTCATTAAATTCTAATTCTCCTTTGAATGTCTATTCTCTTGCTCCTTCCATGTATTTATAGACCTTCCCATGTCCTCCCATGCCTTTGGAGGATGTGAAGGGGCATGGAAGTTAAGAGACATGGCTTGGCGCTTCAAATTCACGTCCATTCGTGATTTGTTCTTCTTTTATTCAAAGTGCTAGGATCGCCGCCCTAAGCATACCGACAATCACGGGACGGAGAACCTTGGTTGGGTGGTGGTTTCAGGACTGCCACCCTGTAGGGTGGTGGTTCTGAAATTTACGCTTTGCACATAGTAGCGGTTCCTTCCGAGAATGTTTGTATTCCTCAATTTATTTATTTTTCCTTCTTCATCTTCTTAGTGTTGATGATGGCGAGTGAAGTGGTGTGTTTTTCGGATCCCTATGGATCAAATTCAATGCATTTGTAGGGGTGGTTGGAACAGAGTTTGATTTCCCCTCTCTATTTCTCTCTCATTCTTCTATATATTGTAAAGGAGGGGCATATTCAATTGGTTGTTCAAATTTTATCTCCTACCCCCTCTCTCTTTCTTCCTTAGGGTAGAATGTGGAGTCTAAACCTCCTTTCATGGCTTTGTGATGGAATTTTCTTGCCTCTTTCGCATTGATGATGTACCGTGTAACTTTTAGAGCATTAAAATATGTTTCGTGATGCTTCTATCCATCCTTGTTTATTTTGTTGTCTCTTCTTAACTCTCATCGTTGTATGGTATATTGTGCATATTTTGATGTTTATTGTAGGTTCTGGGAGTTGTGCTTAAAGGGTCTTGAAGTGGTGTTCCATGTGAAATCTATCTCTAGTCCGTAGTGCATCTTGTCCACCCTCTCCTCTTGTCACCTCTCTCCACTTTAGGCAGTTTGGAGTCTCGTGATCAGCCACTTCCTTTTCGGCATATCACCGCTTAGTGTAGGCTCTTTCATCCCCTCTCTCTCTATGTCCCCTTAGAATGGTTAGATTAGGATTAGTTAGATTCTACCTACACTGGAGTAGCTTGTGGTAGGTAGATTACGAAGCAGAACAAGCCTTCTCTAGAGGTCCATCTCAAGTCCACAAGTCACACAACTTGAGATATGGTCCAATGTTGTGCAATCACATCAAGTTCCCCACTCACAACTAGGCCATTCGGGGGTGCTTTGTGATTTTGCACTAACAATACCTCCTCATTTTCTCTATACAACAATTGATTGTTTTGGATATGTGTCTTCATCGAAGTGGGTTCCTTGTCTTTGGGACATTGGTGTATTTAATTCTTCCTCTGCATGAAATTTGTTGTTTTTTGTTTGTTGTTTGTAAAAGGGGGTGGAGAGAAAAATTCTACCTGTTGGTTGTATGAAGAGGATGAAGAAGATAGAGGATTGGGAGGCCCTTCCCTTGGGTGTATTTTATAGCTATATCAATTTTCTTTTTCTACTTCTAAGCTTTTTGTGTTATGTGCTCTGTAACCTAAACAACACGTTTTCTATCTTTTTGTCATTTATTTAGAGTGGTTATTCTATTAATTAAGGCAAAGAAAGTGCCTTTTCCTGTTGTCCCACACATGTCTCCGTATTTTCGTCTCTTTCAATATTATTCCACATGATACCCTCTTTGATTCCTTCCTTTTTCCTCCTCAATCCACCCGCATCTTTCTTCTCCACGCAAGCCAAAACAAGAGCTTTAAACAGGAATGGATATCCGTCACGATAAATGAAAAGGGGGTTTGTCGGATGTTATAATTACAAATGCCTTGGTTGATATGGATGAAAAATGTGGGATTATATACAAGACACATGTATTGTATTCTTTGAAATGCCTCACCCATATGTCATCTTATGGAATTCCATAGCTACAAGATTTGCACGTATAGGTTGCAGAAAATTTCAAATGATAGTTTAACATAGCTCCATGGTTTCTTTGCAGAGATGACTTGGACACACGATATTGATCTTATAGCATGTTTTAATGTTCTCCCAATATAAATTGGAGGAATATCAATTGGGTGGTGATTAGTGAGTGGTGTGGTATATGGTCAAAGGGAAATTTAGCATTTAATTTGGTCATGGTGTGTGTCTTATTTTGTGGGAATTATTGGCTTGGCATATTATGAACTTGGGATATAAGGTGTGCTAAGTTGGGATAGAACATGTGGAATTATGGGTGAATGCACTTTGAAATAATGCTTTGCGTTTGTATGTAGAATATAGAATTCTCCATGGAAATCATTTGGCAATGTGGAAAATTTGCAATATTGCAAGTCACCAATTATATGAGCTTAATGACTCGGAATTTTGAAATTCATGCTTAAGTTGTTGAGCACCCGAGAGATGTGACTTGGCATATGGAAAAGTTCATGGAACATTATGGTTAGATGATTCGAGTCGACATTTGGTGAAGTTTTCCTCTTTTCTTCGTCAACCCTGCAACAACTCATGCTACATTGCATCATCTCATTTATTTCAAGCATGGTCTCCTTACCTTTATCTTATATAATTTTCATAATTTGGTTCTTCATTTTTAATATAATATCAATATTAAACAATCGAATAATTTTACAATTTGATATGTAACCAAAATTAAATAGTGTAGAGTAATAAAACTCCACCTTGTGATTTTCAAAACTGATTTATAACTTGAACATCAATCGTGGTTCTTATCATAACCATATACGAAGCTACTCGGGTATAAAAGTTTGGTGCTTATGTCCATTGGTGTTGGTGAGAGCTAGATGAGCTATCAACTAAATCAACCATTTTGTCTACCTTGCAAGGTTATAAAAAGTAATTTCCTAAGAAGTACAAAACAATCTGAGCCCCATAAAAGAGATGATGAACGTCGTGTGTGTTTCTTTCTATGAGGAGATTCGCATCAAGATTTAGATTGACCCCAAATGACCATTTGTACTCTCTTCACCACTCCTCTACGAGCCATGTTACCCCTTTTTGCACTTATAGGAGGCTATTAAAAGTAAAAATGTTGGGTTTTGTTTTGGCTTGCCGTTTGAACCGTGACCAATAAAATGCTTATCCGCCTTGGCAAACCTCTAGTATTTTTACTAGAAAATTGCATGTAACCTTTAGCTTGGGGGAAAAAACTCTTCTATATAGCTTTGCAAAGGAATCTTGTAGGCCTCGAGTCACTTTGTTTGACTATATAAAAGCTGGATCAAGCTGCGACATGTGGCTCTGAAAACCCATCGCCACTTATAACCCATTCTTCATTTCTCGGCCCAAAAACTCGACAAATTATAAATATAAGGGGGCATGTAGGAATCTTCCCGTGGGGAATCCATCCATTGAGAGTCCTTTTTGGATGTGGTTTCTTAGCCCTTGAGCTAAAATTAGTTGTTGCAACTAGCTAAAATTACTACCGATGGCCCAAGAAACCTAGTCAATTGTAAATTGTTCGCGACTTCTAAATTCCATCGGTTTATGTGAACTCTTGTTATATATGAGGACATGTATTAATTTACTCGTTGTATATTTTCTCATGGAAAGATAGTTCTTGAACGTGGTTTCTTAGCCTCCGTGCCAAAATGAGACATTTTGGTAACTAGTAGAAAAATTTAAAATAAGGTCGCAGGACCCTAGCCAAGAAAATAAACTATCATGAAAACTTATTGAAACATATAAATAACTGTATGAAACTCTCCCATGTGGCTTGTGGTTTGAAATGTGGATTTTGGAAAAATAGTGTTTATCTCTCTTCCCTATCTCTTTCTTTCGCTTAGTTAAGAAATGAAGTGAAATGGAATGAAATGAATATATATCTCTAACACTCTATTATTGAGTGTAAATTATTATTATTATTATGTAAATAGAAAACTAAAAATGTTAATTATGCTAGATTTAGGTGGATTCCATGCTAGTGATTTATCGCTAATTTCATGCTCGAGATGATTTTGCGCAGGATGCAAGTAAGATGGCGAGACAACGTGGGTGTAATTCATTATGTATTATTGGAATTTATGTATGTTAATGAAATATATATATATATATATATATATATATATATATATATATATATATGTATGTATGTATTTCATATTACAAGTAAAGTTTATTATTGAAATTTTTAATGTGTATGAGTTTGCAAGTGTTTAGGGTTGTTTGGGAAATGTGTACCTAACCATGAGTGTCATGTTGATTCAAAATTATGTATTGTAAAAAAATTGGATATATGTGTTAAATGAAATTGAATTTAATAGCTTATAGTGCAATTCCAATGTGAAATTGACGATTAAATAATTGGTCTGCATTTTGATTCTTACCTTGAAAATTTAATAAAGGAATCTAAACGAAACAAATCCAACCCTAATATAAAATTTGTGCATTACTACCCTTCCTATGTGATTCCATTCAACATAGAAAACTAAAACCATATAATGAGTTTAAGTATTTACACTCTATAGAACCTTCTATCTTACGTAAATAAGATCCCAAGTTTGATATTGTTGCCATATCCTGTATGCTTAGTGACATCGTCGTGAAACCGACTATTAGAACGATGTGGTTAAACTTTATCTTGGGTATGTGGTTCCCTCCTAGGATTGGAAATTGTGTGTGTACTAAGGTGAGTGTGTTGTATTAAGGTAGTAATCCATGGGAACAAACATTAATCATAGTGTAAAATCCTCTTGGATTGACATACATGTTGATCTGCAATGGTTGCCAACTAACCTTAGAAGTTGCCTTTAATAGTGGGGATCATAAATGAACTCGATACCCATTCTCAATTATCGTTTGGTTTTATGATGCAATACTAAGACCTAATTGTGAAACTTAGCAACACTTTAATTTATGATTAGTTGGTTAAAATTTACCCATAAGATGATGCGCTTCGAAAAATATGAAAATTAGATCGTTCATATAACGTGTTTAAACCATCTCGTGGTGAGAAAAGGGATCCACGTTGTGTAAACTCTAATGTGAACCTTAACCCTTTAAATGATGGACTACTCCATCTTTCTCTCCCACTTGTCCTATTATGTAATAGATGTATGATGTGAAACATCATGATCATGTTATTAGAGACAAATCGCTTAAGATAGGGACTAGTAGTATCATGAGGATACAAATTCCCCTATTAAAAAATAGGTTACACAGTTCATTACAAAAGGTATATGAACCTAGTTAGGGAAGAATAAAACCTCTTAAGTCAAATGTAAAATGATACTCAGAAACCTAATCTAGAAACAAAAATAAGGAAGTATGTTGTCATGTTAAGTGCCTTTAAATCCTTAACTAATTTTTGGAGCATAACTATAATAAAACTATAATTGACACTTTTCCTTGGGAAGTGTAATCGTGAGATGTTATTCCATAGGTAAAGTGAAACATGATCTTCCTTGTAATGTGATTAAATACTCTTGTTTTGGATAAATAAAATATTTTGTATATAATACTTATTGTGTACTAAATAAATTATCAATTTATAAATGAGGGAAAGAAACGTGACCCTAATTCCTTAAGAAAAAAATGCAAGCTTCACTTGAATTGGACGTACACTTGTTACATGTTTTGTAAAGAGATATGATATAAGATCAAGATGCATGCCCTAGTGATAAGACTTAGTAGCCTTGTGTGTATGTAAATAGCCTATTAATGAACCGGTGATTTAAACAAGTAATTGAAATAATGTAAATGACCCTTATTCAATGTGATACACCATAAGCTAAATGTTAAATGGTATATAGAAATCTAGTAAAAAGGTGAAAGATTATATGATTAAAATATTATGAGTATTTTTTAGATCTTAAGTTAAAGATTGAAAAATGATTGTAATAAATGTGTAATCCTAAAAACATTGTTCCATGAAAAGGACCCTATCTATCAGTTTATATTGTAGTTGGATCGTTATGTTGTGCCTTGTCATTTGGAGAAAAAAATTGTCTTGATGTGCGTCACATGTTTTCATGTTATCTATGTGGGTTAATGTTTGTGTAAACATATCATGTGTTGTGTGTTATCCTAAGTGATCTCATTTAGTGTCATATATACTACAATGTAAGTAAAAAAATTATTCTGGGTTTTTTACTATTGTATTTATGTGTGTAAAATGTGGGTGTTGCAAAAACAACAGTGGTATGACAAGAAATTTAACATTTGAAATGAACCATTTTCCAAGTGAATGAGACATACACATCAGAAAAAAGAGGAAGTAGGATTTCTAGATTTATTTCACTGCACTTTGTGCCAACTTTCTTCCTCATTCATGTTGTCAACATCATGTATCTTGATGCCGAAAGTATTACAGACATACTCCTGATAACATGACCCTTCCCAGAAATTCAAAATTTTGAGCTTGTTAGGGTCACATGGGTCCTTCTTTTTCAAGCTAACAGGTTGCACCACTTCCTTCGGTTCGGAACACCCAGGCTTCTCTATGTTAAGGATGACTTCCAAAATTCCAAGGGTGAAGCAACAATCAGAATCCCCATCGTCCTCATCAGATTAAACCTCAGTGTCAATGACAGATTCATCGTCCGCTATGAAATAATCCTCAAGTTATTATTTAGAGCCAAACGCTGAATTAGAAAATTCCCTGCCATGACACGCTGGATCCTCATCCCAACCAGTATTACCAGCAACATTTGAATCATGTGCAAGAACAGGATTGAATGCAGAGTTGAGACCTAGTTCAACCAAAATGCCATCCAAATTTTCATAAATAGGGGAAGTCGTAGCAAAACCATGGGGGAAAGTGCGGATTACCCACAAAACTTTGCAACAACTATTCGTTCACATGCCTTCCTCTTGGTCCAATGTGAATCCGCAACACCCCTGACCTCTCATCAATTAAAAGGTTCTCGGCCTGTCTAATCCGAATCACACAAGGCTCACCCAGATCAACACAAGGCAAAGTAACCGCAACGAAACAATCCACCCGAACAGGATAGTCGAGAGTAGGGTGGGAAGATAGATTCTTTTGTTTCCATTATAGCACAGGCCCCATACAAATACCCATGCCATGACTGACTATTCTACACTTCACACAAAAAATAGGGGAGAGATCGTATTCGAATGGTTTGTCAAAAACCCCATGGGCAAACATCAAATGAATAAACTCACGAAGAGAAGTGCTTGTCGCCACCAAACAAGTCCTAGATAATGTAGTGGGATCAAAATAAAGGAGCTCACCTAGTGCTTTGGCAATCCCTGCAAGAACTTCCTTATCCCAGAACTAAAGTGTTAGGGTAGGTAGCTTGACCCAAATAGGAAAGGCTTAGGGAACTATTTTCTTTAAATCAATACCAGGGCACCATTTGGAGAGGTGAAGAATGGTTTTATCGAAAAACCAAGGTCCAGTACTCAACTCTTTATGGAATTCCTTCTCAGTTATAAATTGGAACAGTAAACAACCATTTGAAATAGTGACCACCTCAACAAGGGGTGACTATTTCCTCCTGACCCAGGCTCTGATGAAATCGATCAATACTTTTATATTAAAATTGGAAAATAATTTGTTAAATTAAAATTTGGGAAAAGTAAATATGCTTAATATATTAAAATAGAAATATAGTGAGTGTGGATCACTTTGTAGGATGCAGCTACTTTAGTACTCTAAATAAGTGTGCGAGTTGTGTGTTATAAGACTATTTTGATATTAACTAAAAGTTTATAAAAATAAATATAATTTTTTAGATATATCTATATTATTATAAGTTTTAGTATATAAGGATATATGAGTATATTGAATTGAATATAATGTTGGCATGGATTATTATATATAAAAAAATCTAAGAATTATAAGAAAAATTAAATAAATTTGTGAAATATTATTGAGTTTGTACCTAGTTTTTAAGTTAAAAATTATAATTTAAGTATTTTTACACCAAAAAAATACAAATAATAGACAAACACAAATTCATTTGAAAGAAATAAATTCGTATAAATATTATTTAAAAATATAATACAAACCTCACATAAACCCCACATAAACAATAGAAAAACATAATACAAGGATGACACAACCCCTATATTTAAAAAGACTATAAATTTTCATACAAAACAATAAAAACTTTAGAACGAAAGTGAAAAACACTATCTAAACAATAAAAATCCTATTAGAAGGGCATGATATAAATATTTTGTCTAAAATAGGTGTTCAAGTGAAAATTAATTTGTGTTTGCATTATTTGAAGGAATAAAATAAAACCATTAAAGTAATTTTATTTGTAAGCTTATCATTAAAGACCAATATTAGTGTGGATATTTTAATTATGTCTATGTGAAACATACATAGATATTAATATCAATTGTTAGAATACCCCATTGGTTCATAATTTTATTATTAGAGATGGTGATATAACATTAAAATTTAGTTGCACCATTATGTTGAGATCAACAAATATTTGAGAGGATGAAAATTGTCTTTAAATTCCACATATGGTTAAGATATTACAATTTATGGATGTTGAATTTAAAGTTTATATTGCCTTAAATATCAAATTTAGGATGTATCATAATTTTGAACAACTCATGTAATTATTGTTCTTATTCTAGAATTTATAGATTGAAATAATAACCATTATAACTCTATGTTATAGACGCTTACATCCATTGTCAATGATAAACTACACAAATTTTATGGACTTAATTTTTTTACAAATTTACCTTAGCCAAGAAATTTGGTAAGATGTCTACAATACGGTCTTGCATTCAACAATATTATAAATCAAATTCTCCACACTATCAAATGAAGTGACAATATACATCAGAACCATGCTTTGTTTTATCATTAAAAATGCTTGATTCTTTGCTATTTACAAAAATTACTTAAGCTCATTTAGATAATTCATAAATTTTGAGGTTCATCAACATTATAATCCAAAGCGCTTAACATGCCCCATATAACTTACATTATTTATTACATTCAATTGTAGAGGAAATAAGAAATGCGTGTTGTTTCTCATTTGATGAAGAAACCACTCATGTTCCAAGATTCATGTTCTCTTAGCATGCGGTAGATTACTTGTCACTCACAAAATGAAACCAATCAAAGTTTAAATATCTTTTGGTTTGAAATCACACACCCCAAATGGCCTAGTTTTCTTTGCGGCATTCGGTGTGATCTGCGCATAACATTGGACCATCTCTCAAGTGTAGGACTTGGAAACCTAAGATGGAACTCGAGAGAAGTTGGTTATTGTTCCTAAACTATCTCGCCACAATCTACTCTAATGAGACAAAACTAATCTATCCTAATCTAACCATTCCAAGGAACCAAAGAGAAAGAGAGCCTACACTAAAGTGGTGATACACCATAAAAGGAAAGAGGCGAGATACTTTGCTGAGGGAGGATGAAATGAGAAAAAGGGAGATGATAGAGGTCAGACAGAGGTGACATAAACCTAGATCATAATCCGACACTAAAACACCATGAAACACAAAATCTTACACTTGTAAACGTGAAATACATGCACAAAAAATAGATCTGAAAGGGAGAGGCATGAAGAAACAATAAAACATGAGAAAGGGTTGAAGAACACCACAAAAACATGATTTTATTGCTCTAGAAGGTGCACAGACCATTACATTTATGCTCAGAGGCATAAAATCCACTTTCTAGGTGTAGGAGAAGGCTTACAACTCAAATGGAGTTGGGAAAAAAATTTGAAAGAGTTTCCCCACACCCAAAATGTCTCCTCCTCTCAAATGAGAAGTGTTTACAATATATAGAAGGGCGAGGCGAGAGAGAAAGAAGGAAAAATGGACTCTACTCTAAAATCTCAATCACCAAACGATAATGCCCCTATAAATCCACCTAAAAATCATCAATCTGGTTCCCCATGTATGCATTTGGCGTGTTGGAGAAGGAAAGATGGTGAATCAGATCATATATGGGTAGTTTAAACAATTGAAGCCCATATTAATGGATTTAAAGATGGTTTCCTATTTTCACCCTTCAAATCCTAATAAATAATAATTTATGCTTTCATGGTGTAGAGGAGGTCGAGAACTTTCCAAAGTTACCAAATTTGTTGAATTTTGATCACCGAATCGAAAGTTATGATAATTTGAATATTTGAATTGAATCCGTACAAAAATGAAAAAAACCAATTTTGCAAAACAACCCCGGTGGCCCAAAATTCACTTTGGCACCTTTTGTGATAAAAACCAAATTCTAAAAACTCCCGCAGCTCGTAGACCCAAAATTCACTATTTTCCAAAAGCCTCCGTGGGCCCAAAATTGAAATTGTGCTTTTTGCAAAAAAATTACAAAAGTGCAACAACGTTCCCTACAGGCGTGCAAACCCGCAACTTTACATTTGGTGAAAAGTCTTCCACAGTTCTGTTGGTTTGCTTTGGAAAAAATCCTTACTCCCACCGCCCCACCGGTCATGCAATTCACTTTTGGCAAAAGTCTTCACCGAAGCTTGCCGGCCCGCTTTTAGCGAAAAATCCTTCCCAGGCCCACCGACTCGCTTTGGGAAAAATCCTTCCCAAGGCCCATCAGCCCACCATTTGTAAAATATGAGGAGTTAGAAGGAATTCTTTATATTTCTGAGAAGGGGAAGAAATTTCCTATCTAATGGAAATGCTTTTAGGGAACCTTAAGTGCTTAAAATATATTAAAATTCAGATTAAAGCACAAAAGGGGGAAAATGGTGTTAGTTGACCAAAAATAAGTGTGATCTTATTTTTGTCAAAAATATTGTGACTCATGGGGATCACCTGCCTGCTAGGTGAAATGATGAGTTGCCTTGAAGCATCCATTAGGCATGGAGTCATGAATGATAGCCTGATATTGATCTTTAACTCTGAAATTTGATCCCTGAGCCACTTGGAACACCACTGAAACTGGAGCTGATCTCACCAAATGCCATTTCCAATGCATTGTGCATGAGCAAAAAAACACCACAACAAACTATGTAAAAATTGGAAATCATACACACCCAAAGTGGGATATGCAGAGTGTACACAAGCACTTCTTTTGCTGAAAGAAAACCTACCTACTCTACTCTTACCGGAGAGATGGGTAATTTCAAACAAAATATGCTACTAATGATGATAAATAACTACCATTCCTTACAATTAGCAATCGTGTAAATGATTTGGCATTGAATATGGTTGTTATTAGGAGTAGAAGGTTGACGGAAAAGAGTTTCTTCACTCCCTCCATCAAGGTATCAATTGGAAATAAAAAAATACCTCTTTAGTTTGCTTCTCACTTTGTTCCAAGAGGTATTGTTGTTGATCCTTGGCACTTTGAGGCTCTCCCTCATGCTTAGAAGCTAGCTCATGACTAGTTTTTTCTTTTCCCTTGGCTCCAATAAAGCCAAGTACACGATTAGAGCACGATCGATCCGGACGGATGTGCCCATTGTTATGAATTTCAACTCCAAGAATGGAGTCTTCTTGTAGACCTTCCTGGGTGGATGGTGTGGAAGAGATGATGGCATCCTCTTTCTATTTCTCTTCCTTCTCCTATGAAGAACATGAAAGATTCATATCTTCCAACCTTGGTTCCAGAGGGTTGTTATGAAGTGCAAGTTGTTGTCCTTGAATGTTCTCCTTCATGGCAGTGGGCTCATGTTCTTGGAAGGTGGATGCTGGAGGAGAAAATGATGTGATCTCCATGGGCTATTCTCCATCAAAGAAATCGTCTAATTGAGATAGATAATCTTCCTCCTTGCTATCTGCTACATGTGCTCGACCTCCTCCATGGTGCTCTCCTGATCTGAAACTTTCTCACCATGGTTCCCCTCATCTTCAAACATAAATTTTGAAATCTCAAACTCTTCTTCAACATTAGATCTTGAAGGGGATGATGTGGGAGGAAGAATTGAAGGTTCTTCTGTGGTACCGCTCTGTACTTGAATCCTCTTGAACTATATGGTTCTCCTCTATGATGGGTTCATTAATCAAATCAAGCCCTTCAAATGAAAGAAAACAATATTCAATAATGTTTTTTTCACTAAGTGGCCTCAACTCTGATTTGATCTCCTCCGCCTACTCCTCCTCAATAGGAATTGGAGCTGATTGTTCCTCTTCCTCTATGACAAATTGTGCAGCTTAGATTAGATCAAAGCATCCTCTTGAGACAAAGTTTCATCATGGACATTGCATTCAGAGAAAACATATTGTTGATCTTCTCCTTCTTGTTCTTCTTCTACTACAAACTCACCCTTAGCCACCACTAGCTCTTCAACCTTGACCTCCTCTATTGGCTTAACCATCAAGGGGATCTTTGTAATCCCAAATTTGAGAGCCAAGCTGACCAAGCTTCTAATATTTTCTTCTTTTCTTGGCTCTTCTTCTTACTGCCCTTGGCTAGTTGTCTGATTTTCATCTTCCCAACATGGATTTGGGGATGCAAGAGGAGGGGTAGGTTGGGATTCAACAAGTTTTCTATTGTTTGTGGTGGAGAGGGAAGTGAAATTTCTATTTTGTTTGGAGGGAATTAATTTTTTGAAGGTAAAAGGGAAGGAGAATTAAGATGAGATGGAAGATTAGGAGATGGAGAAGAGAAAACAACACTTGGGGCAACAAGTGAGGGCCCGACTCTTGGCGCTACTAAAATGATAAAGCTTGAGAAAGAGAAAATGAAGGACAAGGAGTTGGTGACTAACTTACCCATTGACAAGGTTGTCTTGCAATTTTCTCATATGCCTCAATATCCTCAGTCTAGAGTGCAAGTTGAGGCAACATTTCAACCATGAAGTTAAGCTTCTCCTGAGGGCTGTAATGTCTTGGAAAAGGGCCTTCCCATAGACAAGGTGCCCTATAACCAATCCTGAATGCCTTCATTTGTATTGTATCCCTTGACTGAACCATGTTAGCCTCCATTTTTTGAATCTTCTCTAGCAGATCTTTGTTCTCCATGTAATTGTTATCATTATATGCATACCCTTAATCTTAATAAGCTCCATAGCCAATTTTTTTTTGGAATTTCTCTTATGGGTAAGCATGATTATTCTGGATCTGATCATAATGTTGATTTGGAGGAGTTGTGAAATACATTGGAGGTGGACTGCACTATTGCTGCTACAAGTGTGAATTCCAAGATGGAAATGAAGTCATTATTGCACAACTTTATGGGATGGAAGGAAATGAAAGACGTGGAAAGAAGAATGGGTGGAAATGGATGGAAGGAAATTATGTAACTCACGAATTGGTTGTTGACAGATGGAGTCACCAGATGTGCTTTTCATGTGCCTCTAAAGGTTGAATCTCACTAAGAACACATCAACTTGATGAAATGAAGTGGTAAGGTGCTTCAAACCTGTCCCACCAGGCGTGCCAAAACTGTTGATGTGGTCGCACGGTGGCTTAAGATTTTTTGTTTGATAATGAGACACCTTGGAAAGATGAGAAAAATCTAACCTCAGTGTCCCATCGGGAGTGCCAAAATTATCGATGTGAAATCACAGCACCCCGAATGGCCTGGTTTTATGTGGGGCATTCGGTGTGATCTGCATAACATTGGACCATCTCTTAAGTTGTGGGACTTGCAAACCTGAGATGGACCTCCAGAGAAAGTTGGTTCTTGTTCCTAAACTACCTGCCACAATATAATCTAATGTAGGAAAAACTAATCTATCCTAATCTAACCATTCCAAGGAATTAGATAGAAAGAGATAGAGAGAAAGAGAGCCTACACTAAAGCGGTGATACACTAGAAAAGGAAAGAGGTGAGATACTCTGTTGCGGGAGAATGAAACGGGAAAAAAAGGATGAGAGAGGTCAATCAGAGGTGACACAAACCCAAATACTAATCCGACATTAAAAATCCATGAAACACGACATCTTACACCTGCAAACGTGAAGTACATGCACAAAAATTAGATCTGAAAGGGAGAGGCACGAGGAAAAAATAAAACATGAGAAAGGGTTGAAGAACATCACAAAAACATGATTTTATTGCTCTAGAAGGTGCACAAACCATTACATAGATGCTTAGAAGTCTAAAATCTACTTTCCGGGCATATCATAAGGCTTACAACTCAAATGGAGTCGGGAAATAAAATGACAAAGTTTCCCCACACCTAGAATGTCTCTTCCTCTCAAATGAGAAGTATTTACAATATATAGAAGGTCGAGGTGAGAGAGAAAGAAGGAAAAACAAACTCTACTCTAAAATATCAATCACCAACCAAAATTCCCTTAAAAATCAACCTACAATCTGTCAATTCTAGTTCCCCATGTCATTTGGCATGTTGGATAAGGAAAGATGTCAAATCAAATCAGATATGTGTAGTTAAAGCAATCGGATCCCATATTAATGGCTTGAAAGACGTTTTCCTATTTTCACCCCTTAAATCTTGCTGAAAATAATAATTTATGCTTCTATGGCATAGAGGAGGTCAAGACCTTTCCAATGGAACCAAATTTGTTGAATTTCAAGCACTGGATAGAAATTTATGCTCATTTGAATATTTGAATTGAATCTGTACAAAAATGGAAAAAAACCAGTTTTGCAAAATGACTCCGTGGCCCGAAATCAACTTTGGTGCCTTTTGTGAAAAAACGCAAAATTCTAAAAACCTCCCACAGCCCCGGAGGCCCGATATTCAATTTTTCCCAAAAGCCTCCTTGGGCCCAAAATTGAAATTGCACTTTTGCACAAAAATTACAAAAGTGCAAAAGTTCCCTGCAAGCCCGCAAGCCCACAAATTTACATTTGGTGAAAAGTCTTCCCAGGAGCCCGTTGTCCCACTTTAGAAAAAATCGTTAAAAAATCCCACCGCCCCGTTGGTGTGCAATTCATTTTTGTGAAAAGTCTTCCCTGAGTCCATGACCCGCTTTTGGCAAAAAAATTTTGCCAGGCCCGTTGGCCCGCTTTGGCAAAAATCCTTCCCAAGGCCCGCATTAACCGCCATTTACAAAATATGAGGAGTTAGAAGGACTTCTTTATATTCTGGAAAGGGAAGAAATTTCCTATCTCGATGGAAATACATTCAAGGAACTTTAAGTGCTTAAAATATATAAAAATTTATATTGAAGCAAAAATGGGAAAAATGGTGTTAGTTGACCAAAAAAAAGTGTGAGCTTATTTTGGTCAACAATATCCACATAGTTAAATGTCCTTACTTTTAATATATATAAAATGTCAAACTTTCATATGCTCTTTAGATGAATTAGCACCCTCTTTGGTTTTGTCCAATGTTTTTCTTTTGATATTTCGTAAAAGATTAGAGATGAAGTGACTACATATATGAGGAATGAGGCCTAGTGGATGTTGGCACAGGTGTGAGTTGAAAATCCCTATGGTCATTTTTTTGTGTTTTTAGTGTATATTGTTAGAAAAAAATTAATAACTATAAAGAATGACAGGTTGAAAATTTACAAAATTGTATACATTTTAAAATAGTCTTCTATTAATATATGAAAATATATAAATCTATACTAAAAATGCTATTAAAAAAATATTCATAAAAATGAATTTACAATCATCCGAAAGAACTATGCCATCAACAAATTTTAATTTATTAGGCAGATATAATTTGAAATTCCAAACCTGATTGGATGTAAGGTCAAGATGCCAAGCGTTGTAATGTGGAATAATTCATGTACTACATTTTAATCAATCTTGATTGTAAGTTTCAACCATGTCTCCATAGGTATAGATGATGTACTTTAGATGATTAGATAGGAAACAATCATAGCCCAACCAATTCTTCGTCATTCTTATCTATTCGATCTTATAGTTATATGTTTTTATGACTTTTTATAATATTCTTTTGTAATTACAATTCTTCATCTACTATTAATTGTTCTTTATTTTTATTTCAGCTTTTATTTTTCACATAAGAACTTTAATATATATTTTCATTTTTATCATTTATTATAACCTCTTGATCTTCGATTTCCATGTTCTCCATGAGGTTTTGTATAAGTATTGGATCAATGTTAATAGAGAAAAATATTCACTTCTTAATCTCCAAATGGTATTGAAATATCATCTAGATTCCCTCTTTGTTTATATGTATGTCCTTTGTAATGCTCCATTCAACGTTGACTCCCATTCTTGCTTCATTGAATGTTTTGTTAAATGTTGAATGTGTGTGTGCTCCCTTTTATCGTTAGGTGATTATGATCTTGTTGCAAAGTTAATTTAACATATTTTCTTTTCGTCTTACCTTCGTGTGTCGTCGTTAATGCTTTCCGGTTGTTGTGGGTCTTCGTAGCATCTTTTACAAATATTATTTTAAGGGCTTCCCATATTCTCATTTAAATGGGTTGCATAGTGACTCTTTGGTGTAATAGCTCTAAAGGAATGTCAAACATTTCCGAAGGTGTTTAGGGTGTATTTGTTTTCAAAAATAAAAAGAGTACATATTATTATTTTAAGCTAAGTGTAATTGCATTGTTGATCTTCCTCCTTAGACCTAGCTTTGACTTGTGTGGGAAGGAGGATTTGGTTTTGTTGTGGTGGCACCAAGGCTTAGGAAGGAGACCACTAAATTTAATATTGAATTCATTAATCCCAATCACCGAGCCTTACCCATTAATTCTCTTCTAAGAACTAGTTTTTTTCTAACATGTTTAAAGTGGTTTCCTAGCTAGCAAGTGGGTGGAGCTGATGTCCACCTGCCATTTATTTATTGTCATTAATGGAAACATGCTTGGTATATGTTTTGTTAGACTAAACGCAAATTTGGATTCTAGACGCATACATTAAATTTATTTTTGTATTTATGGTCTTCTCTGGCATTTTTTTGGTGGTCTACATATGCCAAAACTAGGACTAGCCACGCGAGCATTTGTGGAGGTTTGCAGATTGGATTTTGTTGAAAAAGGTGTTGAAATACAAGCAAGTCTGATTAGTAGGTGCAGAACCATCCTCCATAGTTGCTACCGCATTCTTCTAGCCTGTGTCATTCAATGTGATCCTGAAATAAAGCTAAACAAGGAAAAATCACCGGATGTTGTTGTTACAAGGGCCCAATGGACGTGGTTGCAAGTTTTTGAAGCATATAGCAGGGATGTTAATCATTACCCACTTTAACATTTCCTATTTTTAACAATATCCTAAAACGAAATGCTCTCATTTTCTGAAATGGTATTCTGCATGAATCACTTTTCCCCCTCTTGATAGCTTATTCAATCTGGTATTTGCATAGATAATATTCTGCAACATTTCTTTGGGTTGAACTATGGACTTGAGGAAGATTGTTACTGAGTATTGTTTGATTCTTGTGAAATTATAACTGTGTGTGATTAGGTTTCCAAATATTTGTAGTAATAGCCATTAATATGTTGTGTTTTTATACTACTTAAATATGTCTATTAGTATTGTGTGCTTTTATATTGTTGAATAGTGCAACCTCTTCTCTCAAGTTTCTATTATTCTCCATTTTCAATATCATTTCATTAACTTTGGGTCTTACCCAAATGCCTAAAATATTTATATGATTATGGGACAATACCTTAAGTGGTATGCAATGTAACTTATGGTATGATGGGATTATGTTGGCTTCACCGTATAGCAAAATACCATGTATAGTTTCCGATTGTTTTCCTTCAGGACCATGGGGTCAATTCCATGTTGGGGACCTCAAAAACAAATCTATAACAAAAACCAATAAGAGGATTTTATGATTTGGTAAATTTTCATTGATATAATTTAGATTATATCATAACCATCAAGCCCGATAGAGAATAAATTGAAGGATTTGTTATCCAAAATGTACCCCTTGCTCATTTTGTGGCTAGCTCCTTTCATTCTTCCCTCTCTTGTACCTACGTCGTAATTTTTTTTTTTCTTTCTAGGCACTCAAAACTTTCTGGAAATGGCACCATTGGATAGAGCTCTTTCTCAGCTTTCCAGAAAGGTAAAGTTTTCCTCCTAACTCCATGTACTTTTGAATTTATGGCCCGACAGATTTTTTGTGGGAAATTTTCCCCTGAAAGGCCCGCAGCCAGTAATATTGTGCCACGTGTCCTTAGAAGTGGCGGGGTCGGAGGAAGACTTGGATTTTTTTACCAAGTGTCTGGAAAAATTTCAAAAGGGGATATTTCACCCCACAGGCCCGCCGTCCAATTGAATTGTGCCACGTGTCCAAAGGGGAGAAAATTGAAAATTTGACTAAGTGTTGGCGCATGGAAAATTTTGAAGGAGAGGCCCGTGCCCAATCACGTTTTGCCACGTGTCCTATGGCATCAGACCGGCGGAGCACGGAGGAGAAGTTAGAATTTTGGCGAAGTGTTTTTGCCAAATTTCAAAAGGAAAATTATTGGCCCGCAGGCCTACCAACCATTCAGAACAGGCCACGTGTCCCGGGCACCCGGAATGGTGGAGCACGGGGGAAGATTGGGATTTTTTCCCAAAGGGATTGCGCAAAAGGAAAAATGTTTGCAGAGGGTCCATAGCGAATGAAATTGTGCCACATGTCCTAGATTGGCGGAAGGCGGGAGAATTTGGGAAATTTTCCCAAAGGAAAAAGAAGGAAATTTCAAAGGAAAATCCCCCAAGCGCGAATGAATGGAATCTCGCCACGTGTCAGGTGGTGCCAAAAAACTCAAGACAAGCCCGCATGGAAAATTCGAAGGGAAAGGCCTGCAACAAATGAGGTTTTGCCACATGTCCGAGTCAAGAAATAGGATCAAACAACGGACGAAAAATTTAGGAGGACAGGCCCACGCCCAATCAACACGTGCCACGTGTCCTCAGATCATAGGCCGACGAGGATTTTTGGAAAATTTTCCAAAGGGAAAAACAATGGAAAATGAAGCATTAAAGGCCCGCACCCAATCAAAACATGCCATGTGGCACTGGAATGGCGGAGTGCAGGAATTTTTGGAAAATTTTCCAAATGACCAAAAAGTGGAAAATTTAAAAAAATTGCCCGCCAATCCGATTTGGCCCTGTTTTGCCCTAAAATTTCAAACAGCCATATCTTTTGATCGAGCTCTTAGTTTTTACGTTCTTTATATCAATGGAAAGCTGGTGAAATTATCTACAATATTCGGGGTATTTTTGCATTTTGATGGAGTTTGGAGAGAGAAATTTGAAAAACACCTCTGGCATGTGGTCATGGATAGAAATGACGTTTCAACCACCATTTTTAATGAAGAATGGCTCGCATTCTCTCCCAGCATGGCGAAAAATGTCAGGGGATGGGCCTGTAAGGATGCCCATGCTGTTTTAATGTATTTTTGGGTTGGTGGTTGAAGCTCTCCCATGTTTTCCCATGTTTCTCTCTCCTGGGGTCGTGGCTTGCATTGTAAAAGCAGATTTGGCTCATTTTCAAGGGTTGAACATTTTTATGTATTGCAGGCTCCCTCTGTCACTTTGAAAGTGATTTTTGTGGAAAAATCAGACCTTTTCCAAGACTATGCAACCTATTTTTCCTCTCAGGTGTTGTAATGCAAGTGGTTTTTGATGTTAAAATGACAATACAGGCTCTGTGAATGAGTTTTAATCCTTTGTTTGTGTTGTTTGATTCATTTCTGACCCTCCATTACAGTTATCAATTTGTGCATGAAGTTTTGTTGCATTTTTATGAAGCAGTGTACAATCTGCCAAGAAGTGAGAAATGCTCACCACTCCTTTGGTGCATCACCTTATTAGCACTAGTTTTAGTTTTTGCATTCTCTATTATGATCGTCCTATTTTATCGTGTCATTTTCTTTATTTTGGATATGTAGTGCCCACTCCTCTTCGACACTTATTATATTTTGATTTCGATTATTGTTACTATAGACATGGATATTATTGTATCATTTTGGTTAGCATGATGTTAGATGATAGAGATATTCTGACTATTGATGGATTTTGATTCATAGTATGATTTGTGTGGTTTCTTAGAGACGTAGAGATATTTTATATTGATGATGAATGATGTGTTGTTAGCATATATAATTACTAACATTTAGGATTCTCATCATGTTGAGTATGATTTAGCATTTGAACTAATCTTGTGATCTTGTTGATATTGATGAAAAGATAAAATTGAGATGTTGTTGAAATTTTAGACAAATGATAGCATTGTTTAGTTGAGATGATGATTTAGCTATATGAGGATGGTTATTGATTTGTGTGTATATTTTATCTTTGATTTTTGATTCATCCACGAGGCCGAAGGAGGTATTGTGTGATTTTATAGGTAATTATATCACAACAATCAAAAGGGGGATTATAGACCAACCAAATTAAAATACTAGATGGATACAATGAAGGTCACCATGGAAACTTGTGTAATGTTGTTGTTTTGTTTTATTTTGTTAGGGGTCCCCATGGGGGATGACCTCAAATGTGACCATGGGATTTGTGTGCAATTCTTTCCCTTTTTATTTTATTTATTGTAGAGTATGTGATTTATTTTGTGATGTAATGTATTTAATCATTATTGATTAATGTTCCTTTATTAAGTAGTTTAATCATGTTATTAATTTACATGGGATGTAAAAAAGGGGCCATTTATTAGAGTAGTTGGTCTTTTGTATTTTTGTGATTTTGATTGAGTGTAAGTGACTTTGAGTGTTGTACACTCTACCTTACCTTGGAATTTCAGATTTCGGCTTAAGGGCCATTTTGGAGGCTTGTGGGACAAGTTAGCTTGTCCCACACCTCTTAATTTCATATACCAACCCTACCTATGGATTGGGGGTCAAAAATAGACCCATTATGTGTTTTGTAAGACAAAAGTGACATTAATTTCACTTTTCTTACATGGTTTTAAATTTTGTCCTTAGAGGGTGTGGGTTTGGATTATGTGTAAGAGGTTTGTCATTCCTCTCAACCACCAATTTATTGTGCATTGGGGTTGAGGTTTGACTTGTGATGTGGAGTTGAGGATAAGTGATGTGGCATCCTACATGGAGCCACCTCATCCTCTCTTTCTTTTTCTATATATGCAAGTTTATTTGTTTGTTTGGGGGTTACTTCATTTCATTTTTGCTCTTGTATTTTTGGAGTTGGAGAGTTTTGGAGTGCTTGTTGAATTTTGGAGCTTGTTGGAGTTGGATTGATCTTGAAGGAGCTTGGAGTGTGATTCTTTGATCAAGTTCTACCATGGAAAGGTAGGAACTACACCCTTGTTTTAATTTTTTTTTTATATGTGTATATTTATATGCAAGTGAATGGTTTGTATGCTTGTTGGGTTCTTGGGTAGAATGCCTAAGTATGGTGTAGGAGAAGGCTATGGGGATTTATATGTAGGGAGGCATAAGATTTTATTTCATGTTTTGGGAGGGAGTTTGGTTGGTGCCCCACCTTGGATAAGAAAATTCTTGCATTTCTTACTTGGTTCTTTTAGGGAGACATAAGAGATTGTAGGGAGGCATAAGAGAATGTGGGAGGCATAAGAGGATCTTGAGGGAGGAATAAGAGTTGTGTAGGGGTTTGAGATTTATTTTAGAGGGTTTAAGGTGGGCACCTAATCCCATTGGGAGGCATAAGTGATCTCCCCATAGATCCTTGCTCCATTGGCTTTACATTTTCAAGCCTTGTGTATTTTGTTAAGTTTCCTTCTTGTGATTGTATTTTGTGTTGAATGTGTTTGAAATGGTTGTGAAATTTGTATTGTGATGTGGAAGCTTTGTGATAGTTTCCATGAGTTGGATCCATCCTTTATTGCATTTTGGTTGGGGCTCGGGGGCAATGAGGAGGATAGCTTCTTCTCCTCATTGGATTATTGGTTGGGTGGAGAGTGTTGTCTCTCCCCATTTTTGTTGTTGTGATTAAAGTGAAGAAATGGTGGAGCTCTTGTTGAAGAATTGGGACTTGGAGTATTTGTTGAAGTCAAAATAAATCCTTCATTATAGAATCCTTTCTTGTAATTCCCACTTAAGGTGGAAGACTAGTAGCATTGTATTTGAAAGAAAAGTTGTATTGTATATTTTGTTTATTAAGTTGTAATGTATTGTGGAAATAAATATCTTTATATTGTAAGAAATGATCTATGCTAAAATGAAAGAAGGAAGTTCATCATTATTTGTGGAAATTTCATTTTTGTAAGAATGAAGGAAAAGTTGGAAGATGTAAACTTTTGAGAATGTTTTATTAGTAATACTTAAATGTATAATAATTTGCATTTTGGTTACCTTGAGTAAATAGTTAAATTTGAAAAGGATGTATAAATTATAATGAGTTATTTTGTTGGAAAATTTGCATTTTTGTGAAAAGGAAAACAATAATACTAGGAATAGATTAAGCTTCATTTCTACTTTTGAACTTGAAAGAAATTTTGTTGGAAGAAAATGAAAATGATCTTGTAGTTGGTTCCTTGCTTTACCATTGAAATTTAAAGTCCTTGAATTTAGTAATTTTAAGCATGGAATGAATAAATGGTGTAACCTTTCAACTAGAGACTTTAGACACACAAAATTTAAGCTAAGTATAAACTTTAGATCACTGATGTAAATTTGGGTTTTGGAAAAAACGTAGAATTGATGGTTCTATTTTTGAAAAACATGACCTCGCCCTTACATGCAAAATGATTGATGAACCGTGGCTTGATCGGAGGGGAGGTCTCAAAGCGCCACCTAGGAAAGGTGGTGGTTTGTGGTGTCATTTTTAGGGTAGATATTGCATCACTATTGGTAGAAAATTAAAAATCTGTAACTAGGAAATTTTAAACTTGATTAATTAAAAATTTAAGCTCAAATATGAAGATGAAATCACTATAAAAGCCATAAGGGCATAATTTCAATGTTGAAACAAGGAAATCATTGAATCGGTTTGTTATCCCGAATTCATCCCTCGAGGTAAATTTGGATATCTGCATATTTTAAAAAGGCGTGTTTGACCAAGTAGAATTGATTTAAGGCTGAAAAATCAGGCTTTTAGGGTCCCTTTGGCTCTTCTCTAACTTCCCCATCCAAGGAAAAAATTCAAAGAGTTAGGAAAATTCGAAAAATTCCAAAAATGGCTTCTTTTAGTGTATTGCGGAAAAATTAAAAAAAAATTTCCCAGGCCGCACAAGTTCAACTGAGACATTCGGGCCCCAAAAAGGTGAAATGACCAATTTGCAAAGGAATCAATTAAGGTAGAAAAAATTGTCTCGGGCGGTCCACATGACATTGGGATATAAGGCGAAAACCCAATATTGCCTTGCAAGCTTCCACTACCTGTATTTAGGTGGAGCAGAGAAAATGATCCTAGACATTCGGGACGCGATGTAATTGGGGAAGGTGAAATCTCCACACAAAGAGCCAAGAAAAGTTGGATGTGGGTGTAATGGAGATCAAAGGCCCCAATGACCTGATCAGATGGTGGACGGACTTTAGAAGCCCAAATCGGGTGATGCGGAAAAGGGAGGCCAATGCGGAGCAAGTGCCATAGGGACATGAGTTCCCCATAAAGCCAAAATGTCTGCAATGAAGATACTTGTAGGGGGCAAGGAGATTTTTTTTTTGGAAAACTGAGAGACGGAACCCTTAATCACCGAAATCTTTCCTTGAATAAAGAGGAAAAGTGGGACGACTCCCAAACTTCAAACGGCCAAAACTTTTGTACCTAGAGCTCCACTTTTCATTGAATTTTGAATTTTTAGAATGGGCACATATATAAAAATAAAGGAAACATCTTCATCTCTAGTCAATTAAATACCCAGTCTCGTCATTATGAGAAAGAAATCCCACTTGAACTAAAAATAACTACCTACACTCAAAATGCCATATCTTTTGTAATTCTTTGAAAACACGAAATTGATACCGTTGGAATCGTGAAAAGTTATGTAAAAAATATTTAAAAAATAATTATTTTATGAATGATTGAAGGATATTTTTCTTAAAACAATTTATCTAGGTTCAAAACATTATTTTATTTGATAGTTGGGATGCAATCGATGAAAACATGGGTAGACATTTCTTACTACTCGCAAGTTATGGGACATTATGGGGGCCCTTTAATGTGGTTTAAAACATACCATCATTCCAATCCATTTTTGACATCTTGGAAGTGGTGGGAAGAAATATTTCAGGAATTTCATTTATCTCTCTCTCTCTCCTCTCAAAATTTCATAAATTGGAGTGTTGGGCTCATTGGAAAATGAGATGGTTTTGAGTACCTAAACTTGTCAAATTAGTTTTATGAATACAATGTGTCATTAGCCAACTTGTATGATGGAAACTTGCATGGTGATACAAGCCCTTATTTTGTATAGATTGAACTAAATGTCATATAGAATGAAGTAATAAATATGAGTTTGTAAGAGATGCTATTCCCTATTATTTGTTTGTTTGCATTCTTCTTGCCTCTTGAACTCATGGAAAAATAATTGTGTCTATCTTATTATCTCATAGGGATTCATTATCATTGTTTCTATATGAAATATTGTTGTGAATGCATTTTCTAGGATATTCGGAGAATTGTTATCACCCATTCTAGTATGTACTTTACCTTTACTTTCACATTGGAAGACTTTTCTCACACCCTCCTTTTAACGGTGTATCACCACTTTAAATGTAGGCTTTGTTTTCATGCACCCTTTTTATCTCCTTGGTCCCTTGGAAAGTTAGATTAGGATAGTTAGTTTTTCGTGTCATAGTAAGGCATAGGCATTAGAATATATTGTGTTAGGTAGTTTAGGAGAAAGAACCAACTTTTCTAAACGTCTATCTCAATGAATCAAGTCCCACAACATGGAGATAGTAACCATATTATCTAGTCACACCATGAGTATGCACACTTGTGCAAACCATATGGTGTTGTGAATCGGAGATAACAAGTATTTAAAAGAATTCAATCTCTTGGATTAAAAAATGGTTTAAGATTTTTCCTAAGTAGGAAACTCAGAACTGGGAATTAACTATATAACAACTCCATTTGGAGTGGAAAACTCTCACATCTTTTAAATGGAAGAAATTACAATAATAAGTCCATAATCTAAAAAAAAACTAAGCTTGATTCTAGTGAATTCCTTCATGGCTTCTTCCCTCCTAGCTTTCCATGGTTTCCACTCCTCCAACCTACAAAATTAAACAAAAGAAAAGAGACCAAATGAGGAGGTTAGGGAAAAAAAAGGATTTAATAAAATCCCATAAGGATGGTTAGGGTTAGGTTGGAATTATTTGATCTAGTGGCCATAATTGATTTGATCCAAGGGTTAAGAATCAACCCTACAATTGTTAGGTGAGAATATTCATATTATGGTTGTAATTTTTAAATAAATCAAATGTATGTGTAAATGGGTGAATGGGGCCACTTAGGGCTCTAGTGTATTAAGTTAAAAATGTAACTCTCCTAGTATGTTTTAATAAATGTTTCAATGGACATTAAAGCTAGTAAGATAAGGGAACTAAAGTAACTAAGGTTAAGGGTTTAATTATTGTGGGTTTGAATATTAATTTGAGAAGGGAAACTATTTAATCAAGTAAAATAATTTATGGCACATTCCTAGCAGATTGTAATTAAAATTGACCTTGGAAACAGATTAAGAATATTTAATTATTAATCTAGATCGATCTATCCTTTGTAATGTAGTAATTGCTGGTAGGAATTAATTAAACATTTTATAGGGTTTGACACCTTGTAACTTTTAAAAAAAAAAATTCCACAACTTTCTAGATAATTATTTAAGATTTAATGTGGTTTTAGAACATCAAAATTGTGGGCGTTACATTTGGTATCAGAGCCATGGGTTCAACACTTGGACCCCAGGCACACTTGGAAACATAAGACATAACAAGAAAACTTAGCGCAACTCTAAACCTAGATCACACAACATTGCATGATGTTTTAAATGTAGAAAACCTAGAAAACTAAAAAAATCTAGAATAATAAACTAAACTCTCACCTTGGTCTATGTAGGAGGCTCAAACAAGATGAGGGTTCTTACATTGACATGGACCTAGACTTACCACCTAAAGATAGTAGTAGTAGCATCCATATTTCCTCATATACTTAGATGTTATAGGATGTTAATGCCATTATACATGGAGGATCTTAGGAGGGACACCTAAAAACATGACAAAGAGCCATCAATAGAGGCTTGTGCACCTTCCTAACATAGTGATGAATAGGGTAGAGAAATCCCATGTGGAGTCATTTAGATGAGATTCACCATAGAGAGGTCATTGAGATAGGATATAGGACACGAGAGAAGATCTAGAGCCCTAGGAGGCATGTGATGATCATGTTGAGAGACCTAGAGGTAGATAGTCTACAACGGAAGATCACATCAGAGAGATCCTAAAACTCCATCCATCTCATTTTTTTGGGGACACTAGAGGATTTCAAGGAAGAGGCATGGTTGGTCAGCTTGAGTGGATGCTTCAAGCTATGTCCATGTACCAGCAACACAAAGGCTCATGTTGCCATCCACCTTTTGAGAGATGGAGCCGGGGTTTGGTGGAGGACGAGGAGTAGAAGCTCCATGTGGATTCTAAGATAGTCACTTGGGAGATCTTTGAGGAATGTTCAAGAGAAGATACTTGTCCAGGAGGTTCATTCAGCAGAGGATAGATGAGTTCCATGACCTACGTCAGGCATCCATGATGGTGGTAGAGTATGAGAGTCACTTTCCTAGACCTACTTCAATATGTAGACTACATGTAGGATGAGAAGTGAGGATCCATAGGTTCATCAGGGGCCTGAACCTAGACATTGAGAGGGGTGAAGTGTGCATTCATTACCCACATGAGATATTAGTAGATGTCGTTGAGAAGGCCTATATTGCAGAGGAGACCATAGGGGAAGATGCAATAGGCCAGAGATAGAGTGCGGAGTCATATCTAGTAGATGCAAGATATAGATCGAGGGGGTCAACTCCTCCTCCTCATGGAAGACATGGTTCTACACAATCTTGTATCCATTCGCAACCACCTTAGTAGTATGAGAAAGCGACTCATCCTCCATTT
Organism: Taxus wallichiana var. yunnanensis; assembly: GCA_018340775.1. Lineage (NCBI taxonomy): Eukaryota > Viridiplantae > Streptophyta > Pinopsida > Cupressales > Taxaceae > Taxus > Taxus wallichiana. The sequence goes on along the minus strand of CM031241.1, from coordinate 600,803,114 downwards.
AGGCCTCCAGAGATTCGATGCTTAGAGGGGACACAATATGGGGCCTCCTCCTAGGGGACTAGTCAGGACTCAAGCACCACCTAGAGCTCATCAACAGGAGATCTCATCGCGTAGTGACCACAACAATCCATAGCAGGATCATTAGGATCCATGGCATAGACCACTAGAGTACTACAGGAGACATGCTTCTCATTGGAGGGGACATAGTAGTTGTTATGGGTGTGGTGTACTTGGGAATCATTGGAGAGAGTGCCCTTATAACCCTAATAATAAGGGTAAGGCACTAGTTTTAGAGCCTACTATAGGTGATATGGCTAGGAGCCACATGATATGAATAGTTGAGAACCAGCGCCGGAAGAGAGCACCGAGCATGGTGATTGAGATGACAAGTAGCATTGATGGCATTTCTATTCCTATTTTATTTGATTCAAGTTCCTCAGATTCTTTTATTTCCCCATTTTTAGTAGAGTGATGCAGGCTGGTGGCAGTTAGGAAGAGCCATAGTTGGGATGTGGAGATGGCTTCTGGAGCCAAGCTCATGTGAGACTCCTTAGTCAAGGAGTGCATAGTTGACCTAGGACCCTTTTCATGACCTTGGATCTTCGTATCCTTCCTTTGGGTTCCTATGGGATTATTTTGGGCATGGATTGGTTATCTGCACATAGAGCTAAGGTTGATTGTTATAGTAAGGTAATATCATGTGCAAATGATTTGGGAGTGGAGTCAATGATAGTTGGAGTCAGGAGACCCACCTCTATTGCACCATATATCCATTTATGTATCTTAAGTGGTGTGCGTATGACATGAGGTTTCTGTTATTTTTATCATGGTTAGCGGTAAATCAAAGGATGAGTCTAGTGGGCCATCACTTGATGATCATCATATCTTGAGGGAGTTTTCATATGTCTTTCTAGGGGAGCTATCGGGGTTACCTCCCCACGTGAGATAGATTTTCACATTGATTTGGTTCTGGGAGCAGATCCTATCTCACAAGTGCCTTATAGGATGACTACCCTGAGCTCTAGTGATCTCAAGTTGCAGCTAGAGGGCCTTCTTGAGAAAGGCCTAATCCATCCTAGTGTATCCCTTGGGGTGCACCGGTGATTTTGTAAAGAAGAAGGATGGATCTCTGTGATTGTGTATTGATTATCATCAGTTGAACAAAGTAACGATCAAGAATCATTACCCCCTTCCACATATTGATGATTTGTTTGATCAGATGAAGGGGGCCACAATATTTTCCAAGATAGATCTTAAGTCTAGATACCATCAGCTGAGGATCATAGAGGAATATATTCATAAGACAACCTTCGTATGAGATATGACCACTACGAGTTCATAGTAGTTCCTTTTGGTCTAACGAATGTCCCCCATAGTATTCATGAGTTTGATGAATGGGTATTCTAGAATTTTTGGATCACTTCATGCTCATATTTATTGATGAAATTTTTATTTACTCACACGTGTGAGGAGCATGAGGAGCACCTTTGACAGATTTTGCAGTGCCTTCGTCAGTAGTAGCTTTATGGGAACTTGGAGAAGTGTGCATTCTTTTCGAGTTAGAGAGGTGTAATACTTGGGTCACATCATTTCTAGGGAAGGTATCATCAATCCTTCCAATATTCAAGCTATTATGGATTGTCCCATGCAATTAGTGTGACCGAGGTGTAGTTTCATGGGGTTGGTAGGTTACTACAAGAGATTTTTTTAGGAATTTTCTCGAATTGTGCACCCCATCACTTCCCTTCAGTGGAAAGGGAAGAAGTTTGTTTGGTCTAATGAATGTGAAGGCATATTTAGTACACTAAAGGGATGCCTTACATCAATACCAATTCTTTAGTGCCGGATCCCGCATGGGGAATTTTTTCATTTGTACAAATGCTTCTTGGTAGACTAGGTGGTGTTTTGATGTAGGAGGGCCATGTGGTTGCCTTTGAGTCTCACAAACTCAAATATCATGAGCTCAATTATCTGACTCATGACCTTGAGCTTGCATAGTTGTGCATGTTTTGGTTTGATGGAGACATTTCCTTTTGGGTAGGATATTTATTCTTAGGATAGACCATTTGATCTTACATCACCTCTTCATGCAACCCAATCTCAATGCTCATCAGCGGTGTTGGATGGAGTTGTTATGTGAGTACGACATGGAGATAGAGCATGTGAAGGGAAAGAGAATGTTGTTTACGACACTCTAAGTAGATGGAGACATTTGGATATGGCTACTTCAGTGGGTATAGATTTATAGAGGATTTTTTTACAACATTTCCTCATGACAAGTTTCTCTGTACACCAGATCATAAATTGATTCTCAAAGACTCCTTGAGGGGAATTTTGATGGTTTTACATTATATTCAGATGAATTTCTCAGACACAGAGGACAAATCTATGTACCTAGAGATGGATATTTGAGACAAGATATCTTAGCAGAGGCTCATCGTGCACCTTATTCAGCCCATAGGGGTGAAGAAGATACACGCCACTTTGAGACAACTATATCATTAGAGAGGTCTTTAGAGAGATGTAGCTCAGTTTGTGTCACGTTATTTAGAGTGTCAAAGAGGGTGAAGGTTAAGCATCAACATCTACTGGCCTTCTTTACCCACATGCTATACCAAATTGGAAATGGGACACCATTTCCATGGATTTTATAGTAGGGCTACCGATGTCGAGATACCACCATGATGCCATCATGGTCATGGTGGATAGATTGATGAAAGTGGCTCATTTTTCTCCAATGAAGACCACCTATACATACTAGTTAAGTAGCAAGAGTGTACTTGGATGAGATTGTTAGATTGCATGGATTCCTTTGGAAGATCATCTATGACCGGATCCCTTATACACATCACACTTCTAGACTATCATGCAAGTAGGCCCTCGAGGACGAGTATCAATTTCAATAAAACATATCATCCAGAGACAGATGGTTAGATGGAGCGGGTGAATCAGATTTTAGAGGACATGCTTTGGATGTACATCATGGATCATCAATCGAAGTGGGAGGAGTACTTGTACTTAGTTGAGTTTTCATACAACAACTTCTAGAGTTCTATTGGGATGGAACCATTTCAAGCACTTTATGGTAGGGAGTGCAGGACACCTTTGAGTTGGGATAGACTTGAGGACAAAGTATCTATTGGCCCAGGTTTTTATAGGACATGGAGCAGCAGGTTGTTGTTTTTATCGATAGAGGTTACAGGAGGCACAAGATAGGAAGAAGAAGTATGCAGATCAGAGGAGATTTGATCATAGTTATGAGGTGGGCATGAAGGTGTTCCTTCATGTCAGACCTCATAAGAGTCCTATCCATTATGGAAAAGGATCTAAGTTGTCTCCTAGATTTTTGGGTCCATTCAAGATCCTGGAGTAGATCATTCCCTTAGCATATGGTGTAGATTTTTCACCTAACTTATCTCACATGCATGATGTGTTCCATGTATATCTATTCTTAGGAGATATATTCCAGATCCTTCTCATGTATTGAATTGGACCACATTGCAGGTGTAGGAGAAGGGGTAGATGATGGTGGATCCCATGTGTATTTTAGAGCACAGGACCTTGGGTCTTTGATTTTGAAAGAGATTGATATGGTGTTATTCCACTAGGATAGGTATGATGAGACTGCTAGTACATGGGAGGATTCTACATTATTACAAGTATAGTTTCCACACCTATTTTAGTGACTTCCAGGAGGAATTTGAGTATAAGGGGAGGGGATGTAGTGCCCACTCCTCTTCGAAACTTATTATATTTTTATTTTGATTATTGTTGACTATAGACATGGATATTATTGTATCATTTTGGTTTAGCATGATGTTAGATGATAGAGATATTCTAACTATTGATGGATTTGATTCATAGTATGATTTGTGTGGATTCTTAGAGATGTAGAGAGACATTTTATATTGATGATGATGATGTGTTATTAGCATATATATTACTTGACATTCAGAATTCTCATCATGTTGACTATGATTTAGCATTTGAACTAATCTTGTGATCTTGTTGATATTGATAAAAATGATAGAATTGAGATGTTGAAATTTTAGACAAATGATAGCATTGTTTAGTTGAGATGATGATTTAGCTATATGAGGATGGTTATTGATTTATGTGCGTATATTTTATCTTTGATTTTTGATGGCCATGAGGATAAAGGAGGTATTATGTGATTTTTAGGTAATTATATCACAACAATCAAAAGGGGGATTGGAGACCAACCACAATGGAATACTAGATGGATACAATGAAGGTCACCATGGAAACTTGTGTAATGTTGTTGTTTTGTTTTATTTTGTTAGGGGGTCCCCATGGGGGATGACCTCCAATTGTGACCATGGGCTTTGTGTGCAATTATTTCCTTTTTCTTTTATTTAATTGTAGAGTATGTGATTTATTTTGTGATGTAATTTATTTAATCATTATTGATTAATGTCCTTTATTAAGTAATTTAATCATGTTATTAAGTTATGGGGATGTGAAAAAGGGGCCATTTATTAGAGTAGTTTTTCTTTTGGATTTTGTGATTTTGATTGAGTGTAAGTGACTTTGAGTGTTGTACACTCTACCTTACCTTGGAATTTTGGATTTGGGCTTAAGGGCCATTTTGGAGGCTTGTGGGACAAGCTAAGCTTTTCCCACACCTATTAATTTCATATACCAACCCTACCTATGGATTGGGGGTCAAAAATAGACCCCATTATGTGTTTTGTAAGAAAAAAAGTTACATTTATTACACTTTTCTTACATGGGTTTTAAATTTTGTCCTTAGGGGTGTGGGTTTAGATTATGTGTGTAAGAGGTTTGTCATTCCTCTCAACCACCAATTTATTGTGCATTGGGGTTGAGGTTTGACTTTTGTGATGTAGAGTTGAGGATAAGTGATGTGGCATCTACATGGAGCCACCTCACCCTCCTCTCTCCTTTTCTATATATGAAAGTTTATTTATTTGTTTGGGGGTTACTTTATTTCATTTGTGCTCTTGTATTTTTTGAGTTGGAGGGTTTTAGAGTGCTTGTTGAATTTTGGAGCTTGTTGGAGTTGGATTGATCTTGAAGGATCTTGGAGGTGATTCTTTGATCAATTTCTACCATGGAAAGGTAGGAACTACACCTTGTTTTATTTGTTTTCTTTTATATGTGTATATTTGTATGAAAGTGAATGTTTGTATGCTTGTTGGGTTCTTGGGTAGAATGCCTAAGTATGGTGTAGGAGAAGGATATGGGTATTTTATATGTAGGGAGGCATAAGATTTTATTTCATGTTTGGGAGGGATTTGGGTTGGGTGCCCCACCTTTGATAAGAAAATGCTTGATATTTCTTACTTGGTTCTTTTGAGGGAGACATAAGAGATTGTAGGGAGGCATAAGAGAATGTGGGAGGCATAAGAGGATCTTGAGGGAGGCATAAGATTTGTGTAGGGGTTTGAGATTTATTTTGGAGGGTTTTAAGAAGAACGCCTAATCTCATTAGGATGCATAAGTGATCTCCCCATAGATCCTTGCTCCATTGTATTTGCATATTAATTTTCCTTATTGTGATTGTATCTTGTGTTGAATGTGTTTTGAAATGGTTGTGAAATTTTGTATTGTGATGTGGAATATTTTTTATAGTTTCCATGAGTTGGATCCATCCTTTATTGCATTTTAGTTGGGGCTCGGGGGCCAATGAGGAGGATAAATTATTCTCCTCGTTGGATTATTGGTTGGGTGGAGAGTGTTGCCTCTCCCCATTTTTTTTGTTGTGATTAAAGAGAAGAAATGGTCGAGTTCTTGTTGAATAATTGGAACTTGGAGTATTTTTTGAAGTCAAAATAAATCCTTCATTGTATAATCGTTTCTTGTAATTCCCACTTGGGTGGAATACTAGTAGCATTGTATTTGATAAAAAAATAGTATTGTATATTTTTGTTTATTAAGTTGTAATATATTGTGGAAAGAAAGCTCTTTACATTGTAATAAATGAGCTATGCTCAAATAAGAAGGAATTTCATCATTATTTCTGGAAGTTGCATTCTTGTAAGAATGAAGAAAAACTTGGAAGATTTAAACCATTGATAATGTTTTATTAGAAGACTTAAATGTATAATAATTTGATTTGTTTAGTTGAACAAATGGTTGTAGTTGAAATGGAAGGATGTATAAATTATAATGAGTTATTTTGTTGGAAAAAAATTCATTTTGTTGTGGAAAGGAAAACAATAATACTAGGAATAGATTAAGCTTCATTTCTAATTTTGAACTTGAAGGAAATTTTGTTGGAAGAAAATAAAAATAATGTGTAGTTGTTTCTTGTTACTTATAGAAATATGAAAATCCTTGAATTTAAGTAATTTTAAGCATGCAATGAATAAATGGTGTAACCTTTTAACTAGAGACTTTAGACACACATAAATTTAAGATAAGGATAAAATTTGGAAATCACTCTAGTAAATTTGGGTTTTTGAAAAAAAGTGGAATTGATGGTTCTATTTTCGAAGAACAAGGGTGGTCTATGCGAACCACGGTCTTTCGAACATCGGCATGATAGAGGCGGAAGTCTCGGAGATCCCACCTAGGTAAGGTGGAGGTTTTGAATCATCACCTAGAAGGATAGGCGGAGGTCCTAGGACCATCAACTTGTCTTGGACGATGGTTTCATCACTGTCGATAGAAAATTAAAAATACGCGACTTAAAATTTTAAACTTGATTAATTAAAAATTTAAGCCTGCAAATATGAAGAGGAAATCACCAGCAAGCCATAAGGGCATAAATTCATTGTTCTAAACATGTAAATCTTTAAATGGGTATTTAAAGCATTCAATCTCATGGATTAAAAATGAAGTAGGGTTTTCCCAAGTAGGAAACTTAAAAATGGAATTAACTATATAAGAACTCTAGATTTGGAGTGGAAACCTCTACAATCTTCAAATGGAAGACATTACAATAATAAATCCATGATCTAAAATAAACCTAGCTTAATTCTAGTAAATTCCTTCATGGATTCCTCTTCTCCAACTTCCAAAATTAAAGAAAGAAAAGAGACCGAATGAGGAGGCTAGGGAAAGAAAAAGGATTTAATAAAATCCCATAAGGATGGTTAGGGTTTGGTTGGAATTATTTGATCTAGTGACCATAATTTATTTTATCCAAGGGTTAAGAATCAACCCTATAATTTTTAGGTGAGAATATTCATATTATGGTTGTAATTTTTAAATAAATCAAATGTATGTGTAAATGGGTGAATGGGACCACTTAAGACTCTAGTCTATTAAGTTAAAAATTTAACTCTCCTAGTATGTTTTAATAAATGTTTCAATGGACATTAAAGCTAGTAAGATAAGGGAACTAAAGTAACTAAGGTTAAGGGTTTAATTATTGTGGGTTTGAACATTAATTTGAGAAGGGGAAACTATTTAATCAAGTAAAATAATTTATGGCACATTCCTAGCAAATTGTAATTTAAAATTGACCTTGGAAACAAATTAAGAATAGTTAATTATTAATCTAGACCTGATCTATCCTTTGTAATGTAGTAATTGTTGGTAGGAATTAATTAAACGTTTTACATGGTTTTACACCTTACGCAACTTGTTTTAAAAAAATCCACAACTTTCCAGATAATTATTTAAGATCTAATGTGGTTTTAGAACATCGAATTTGTGGGCATTACAAGATAGAGTGGAAAATCTTTGGGCTTGTTTTTAAGTCTATCTCCTTTTATATCGTGGTTGGAATGTGATTTCTTATTGTGTTGACACTGTATTCTCGATGTAATTTGGAAAATGAGTGCTACCTTAATCTGGTTTTGATAGGAATAAGGTAATTTATGTTTACCTTAATACCGTCAGGAAAAAATTTATATTTATCATTATTTGGAATACTATTCTGGGATCTATTTCCTTTAGATGAACAATGTTAAGCATCCACAAGATTAAAAGCACTCGATTTAATGAAATTATACTCTTGTCCTACCATTTCCTACATCATTAAGATGACTAGGGGATAAATAATATATTCTAGAATGAAACTTTTGTTTTTATTATTTAATTATTGAATGATCCATGTATATACATGTTGTTAAGTTTGTTAATGACATTTGGTGGAGTATATATATTTACACTGGTTGATTTATGATGGAAATTATTTTTAAGATAGTTAATGGCTTTTGATGGTGCATATATAAGAGTGGCATTGAGTATGGTAACGATGGTTACTTTAAAAGAACTTGTGATGAGAAAGTGGTGATCCATTTATATAAATTGAAATTATAGATTAAATAAGGAGGATTATAAATCTAAAGTACTATGAAACTTGGATGGATGTTTAGAATACTAACTTGCATGAAGGACTTGGGTAGTTTTGAGACTTGTCGTTGTTTAGTACTTGGATATATCAAGTAACTTGGCTACTAGGCAATGACTATTTCAGACATTTTGTTAGCCTTCTTTTTTCTTATCATTATTAATTGTGGAGTCACTTGTTAGATAAGAAAATATAGATTGATGGTTTGAGTATTAGATTTTAATCATATAATCTATATGATTACATGATTGAAATCCTAATACATTTGATGTTTTGATTCTAACTTATAAGGCCAATGGCCCCTTCTTGAATGATTGTTAAACTATTGTCATTTTAGAGAACAATGATTGTAACCGGTGCATATGACTTCTCTAAGAAAATATATAGCAATAATATTACCTTGTCACGAGATCAAGCATGATTTAATGCCATTTTGGACAACAAATTCTACCTTCAAGTGATGATTCAAGATTTGAGTCACTGACAAGAGGTTTCTAGTCAAGACACGAACATATAGTACCTTTGTAAGCGTATATTTTTGTGGTCCCAAAGGAATGGTGACTATTCCTATTCATTCTGCAACGTACTCTTTGTCATCAACTATGAAAACTCGATCTCAAGTCAGTTTTTCATTTAGTGAATCAAACAACTTCTTGTCACCTGACATATGCTTGCTGGCACCCGAGCCTATTAGCAAGAATCTCTTCATGGGTTCAAAGTCGAGAGACTAGTATAAGGTTCTTACCAAAATTGGCTCCTTCTGATGTCTCTTCATAAGATTCATCATCTTGTTAGGATTCAGAAGTCCCTTCTAGTTTCTTCAGATAGGACATCATTTGGATTTTTGAAAATCTTCGCGCCTAGATGTGCTTGTTTGACTTGAAGACCAACTGTTTCAAGTAATTGTACCGTGCAATGATTAGTGTCATGATTTGTTGGTTCTGTAAATGTGACACCACCTCTTTGACTTTTGATCTTTCTACTGTTGATTTGGTTGCGCTTGAGTTGGCTTCTCTGGGGGACCCTTCTAATTCTTCTGGCCATGGTATGGCTTTGAGAATAGGGATTTATCCTAAGTCTCCTCTTGGGCTGAATTGATGGCCTCTTCCTGCTGCTGACAAGTTCACAAGTTCTTGAATGCCACTATTTGTTTAGATACATTCAGTGTCGTAACGAACACTCAGAATTGAGAAGGGAGTTCTCTCAAGGTGATCGGCATGAGAATTTTTTCATCCACCATTTCACTGAGCGCTAATAACTCTAATCACAGCTCAGCCATGTGACGTAAGAACTCCTCAACTTTCTCATTTGACCCCATAGAAAGGGTGTGTAGTTTTGACTGAAGATGGAGGATCTTAGTTTGATTTTTGGCTTCATAAATGGTTGCCAACTTGTCACAAACACTGGTGAAAATTCCCCATAATCCTTCAAACTGAAGGATTGTTCTCATTTTTGTTTTCTAGGTTGTAAAATTTGGCCCTTTAATGGCGAGCATCTAAGAGTAGAAGCTTTGGTTCGGATATTGTAAACAAATTAAATAAATATTATGTATTGATTCTAAGAGATATTACAATGTTACTCACTTATGAGAAGTACTTGCTCATAGATGCTCGATACTCGCGTGTTGAGAGACAATGACAATTTTTGGAGCGTTCTTCTTCTTCTTCTTCTTCGTCTTCACAATCGGTGTCATAGCTGGCTTGAGCTCTTCTCGCACTCGCGTTTCTGAAAACTAACCGAATAGGAAATATTCAATAATTCCTCTTCGAACTAGCTCGTTGAAGACTAGATTTCCAGTGTTTGAAACTTGTTGAGTAAGGAAAAGTAGAACTCGGATCTCTCTTGAGCGTCGTGACCGTGTTCTCAAGTTTGCGAGTCTTCATATTGGCTTTTTGTAGTCTCGATATGCTCATGCACATTCGACATTCAACATTGGCATAAAATAATCACCGTTGCCTTGGTAGAGGCATCTTTGCAGACAATAATGGCACTCCTCCCAGTTTTTAGGCACCCCAGTTATCTCCTTCACTCGGGTGTCTTTTAGATTCACGCAGCCAATTATCCTTTGCAGAGGTTACTTTCTTTCTCTCTCCTTCTTCCACATAACAGGTGTGAATGTCTCACTACGCAACAGATAGATGTTGATGCTGACTGTTAGTGTATAAATTGGGTTTTTTCTCACTTGTACTGCCTGAGATACTGTTTCATACGTATTTGTATGCAGTTGGTAGGTAAATCTTCCCAGACATAAGTCTTTAATCTCCACGCAACAGGTTACACACTCCCACATAGCAGTCTACAAGTCGTAGGAGAAAACAAAAGAAGGAAATACTCGAATGGCTACGCAGGTCACTGGATTTTGGTTGCAGGTTTGCACAGCTCCATGTCAAGTTCTTCCTCCACCACGCAGCTGTCTCTTTACTGGTTGCTGAACCACACAGCCAAACCAGACAAAAAAACAACTCCACGCGTCGAGTTTGTACAAGATATAAACAACATACATTAAAACTCTCGCGTAGAAGTCTACAAATCTCCATCCAAGACAAAAAAACACCACGCAGAATATCAGAATCACGATACATATTATATAGGTGAGAAGCTTAACAATATTCCCCATAATAGTAGGAGGGGTTACAACCTATGCGAGAAGAATGTGATATTATCTAATCTACACAATCTAATTATATAGAAGATATGCTACGTAACTTTATAACAACAGTAATACTTTCTTAAGTGATGCTAAACATTTTTATCCCTCCTCGGAGGAAGTTTTAGTTCCAAACCTAAACGGTACTCCACCTCAATTGGAGCTTGAACTCATATCCTTGTGCAATGAAGGTATGAAACAAGATTCATAGCTTGAGTTTGGATAAATAGCCTTGTGAGAAATTGAATACCCCCTTTTAAATAAACGAATTAAACAAGTAATTGACATATTAGAGATGATCCTTATTCATGAAGTTTTATCTTAAGCTAAATGCTCAATAGTATAAAAAGAAAGAAATATAGATTTATAAGAAGGATTGTACAAATCATAACATGAGCCTTCTAGAACTTAAGCTAAGAATTGAAATATGATTATAGCAAATACGTAATCCTAAAGATTTCACCATGGGAAGACCCTAACTGTAAGTGTGTACTGTGGTTGGACTATTATGTTGTGCCTTGTCAAAAGAAAAGTGAATTGGTCATGATGGGTGTCATATGTTCCCTTGTTGCCTATGTGGGTCAATGTTGTGTCAAACTTATCGTGAGTTGTGTGTAGTCCTTTGAGACCACCTGTGGTGTTGTATAAACTTTAAGCAAGTCCAAAAAAATAAAATTATCGATTTTTTTTTTCCGTGTTATCGTTGTGTGTGTTTTTGTGGGTGTTACACCCACTCATATGAGGTGAGCTTATGGGAAGTTAAGATTCACAACTCATGATATTTCATCACATCTTCCTTCACATCTTTACAATGAAGATCAAATAAATTCATAGGCTCTATATTTAGATACTATCCATGTTTATTGGTAGTCTTGAAAGATGATATGAGATATGGAAAATGTATGTCTAAAAGATTCTAAAGGTGTTTCTTATAGATTGTATATAATAGAATGAAAGTGTTCATGCATAGTTTATGCTAACTTTAATTGTATATGGCATGACTAGTAGATAGAGATATCTAAGACGATGGACGGAGAAAGTGTGCTTGATTCGTATATATGTGATTTGTCAAATGTGTCTATATATTTCAAAGTATTGAAAAATGATGTTTGCAAAATGCCAAAAACCATTTAGTTAGGTGTCTACATATTTAATTAATAAATTCTAATTAAATCTATAATGAGTAAAATTGTTAATCGAAATGTGTATTCAAGTAAAAATACCAAAATAGACTAAGGAGAACATGTCCTGCTTTCATTAGATCCTTAATATCACGCTACAACCAATCAATTGCCATATTTCTAAATCACACTATTAGAAATCCATAGTGGAATTCACAATGGATCGCATGTGGGGCAGGGTAGATCTGAAAACCAAACATGAGAAAGAATGCAAAAAATAATTTAAAATTCATTATAATGGTTTAAATTTGTTGAAAAGATCCTAAACAAGGGAATGGTGGAAATGGTATGGGAAAAGGAGGTCCCAAGATAACATTCATAGTAACATTTCAGAGTGAGAACAATTTTGAGTTTGTAATTAATGAGGACTTTTGAATATGATTATGAGGAAAGCTTGCTCAAAGAAAAGAAGAACAAATTCCATGGCAGCCCTTCCAAGAAAGAAGAGACCACCAAAAATGTGAAAAAGGATCAAATTTAATTGATGAAATGATGAAACCTACTCTAACTAATTAGTAGCACAAGTTGAGGACTATCAATGTACAAGATATCCTCATAAGAAAGTTCAATGAGAAACGTAGTTGATCTCAGTCTAATTAAGAGACTGAAACATGTTTTCTAACAAGAAATAGTGTTATTATATCATCTTTCAGTCCAGAAGAGGGTAGTGAATTTTTAAAAACAATTGAATAAAGGAGACCTATGCAATGTGTCTCAACTAATAATTACGAAAAAGATGAACAAAGGATTCTGATTTTTATAAAGATAATGAATGAAGTTGAAAAGTTAAATATTGTATATAAATACACGAATTTTGAATTTCTTGAAGACTTGACGATTTACATGTTTTGGGGGATACGTTCTAACTTTTACTACTCAATTCTATTTCTCTTTAGTAAATGTAAAGCTACGTTATGTCTCTCTTATTTTATAATTTATAAAAACGGGGGAATCTTATCATCTCAAATAGAGAGTAAAAGGCACTATTTATAATTCAAAGAAATGTGTCACGATTTACTATTTGGGTCACTTTCAATCATCATGGCACCACTTATCCTCATCTAAAGTTTTCCAAACTTCGTCATTATTTGTTTACGTCGGTGAAAATAATTTTGGAATAATAAATGTAAGATCTGATATGTTTTCTATTGTTATTGAGTAACGAGTAGCTTTACTCGAAAGTGTTTACATCGAAGTTCCATCAACAGTATAATGATAGACTATAAGATTTTATCACTATAATGATTGACTATAAGATGTTATCGTCATTTAAGTTGAGGAAATGTAGCTAATGTAGATGGCACCATAAAGAAATTTAATTTTATGTGGGTTAATATATTTGTTGTTCATTAAATATGTTTAATAGAATTATATATTATAATATCAATATTCGATAGAATTGACACTAATATTTAATAGAACTAATATATTATTTCATTAATGTATTTGTTAGAAAATTTGTGATGATAAATTAAAATAATTAAAAAATTAAGACAATGACAAAAATATAAAACTAAATTTAAGAATGCTATATCACAAATATGTTATACATACTAATTAAATTTTGAAGTTGAGTATTTGAAGGAATCCTACCTCAACATAAAGTAATAAAATTGGGAGAAACTATGAGTGAGGGAAATACCTTCTCTTGAAAAATAAAACTAAAGAAAATATTGTATTATACTAAACCGTAGTTGTAATCTCACATCTAACCTCTATTTAACACAAAAGGCAAAAAAACAAACCTTTATACATGATATTGGTACCCCAACCTTCATATTCCACTACATCCTTTAAACTATGCGATTGCCACAATTGATTGATAAGTAGGGATCTTAATAGCCTAAAAATAAGCAAGAGGAGTGATAAATTGTTTGAGGAGAAGATTTAGAAAGTTTAACTCTAACTAATCTATTCGTAAATTTTCACCCCTTTCCTTCTTAATTTTAATTGAACATGAACCTAAATTTTTTAAATAACCATTATTTAAAGCTAGTATACATAAACACCCTATGTAGACAATGTCGATTAAGTCCTAGGAAAACTATGTAGTTTCTAGGGTGCGATGTATAGGGGCTACCAATTCACAAGATATCCACGAGATCAATGAATTATTGTCTCCGCAATAATTGTTTAATTGTTATATATTAATATTTATTAAAAAATAATCATTTTTGTCTATAATTTTAAATAGTACTAATTCTTAACTATTCACACAACAATGCAAGGTAGAAATCAAAAATCCTAGTTCAACGAGCCTTTAATGTGTTAAATATTATTACATAAATATTGGTTATTTTGCCAAAAGTTATGATAGATGATTGAAATCCCTTGATTGCAAATTATTATGTTAATCTCTAAGAACCATATGTAACACCTCTATTTACTTCATTAAAAACTAAGGAACATATATATATATACACTAACTCATTCAATACGGTTTATGCCTTGATGAATTTAATACACAATAATTAAATTCCAGCATATGAGAGTTATAAATCCCTTAAGTTATCTTACGTTGAAATGTGTAAACATCATTTACATCAACAACTGAATTAAATCAGCATTAATTAATGTTTAGAATCCAATCAGACAATCTATGATAACCATGTGCAATTGCAAGGGTTTACATATCCTTTCCGATCCCCTCAAACACTCATTATGAGCCAATACACCCAGTGTATCATTTGGTTAATCCTTATTACAGGAGAGAGAACTTGTGATGTCTTCTTAACGTCATTCAAAAAGCTACTACCAGTAACCATTATCGAATCTTGACACTGAAGCAAGAATTCTTGATGAACAAACAATGCATCATGTTACATGCACTACAATGGCCATAGTTTTTTGGCGTTGCGCTAGAAAGATGGGTTCAAGACTACACATAATCCTATAGAACTTGTCTTCTCTTCACCTCATAATTGTTCCAGTCATATTAATTAGGATTCGTTTTCATGTTTTAGGTTATTAAGTTTACTATTAAACTACTTAATTCATCATGTATTTAATTTATAAGTTCACATACCGAATCCACGAGTACCATTACTCGGTTTCAGTTCGTGCGGCTCATGCCAACACCACTTTGAGAGCCCTATAGGAAAATATGGGTCCTCGTAATGACCTTTGTCATTACATGTCTGCACCACTACCTGTAGCCAAACCGAACTAATGTGGGTATGACACGCGCGAGGAATGAGAGCCATGTCATGTTTCCTATCATCAATTATTTTTCATTATGTTATTTAATTCATTTGCATTCACGACGAATAATAGGGACCGCTAAGACTAAACCATCTTGGAATACCTATGGGAAAGGTTGTGGATGTGTGATGACTTACGTCATTGCACTCCATCACCCTTCTCGTAGCCATTCCAAGATGGCTCACTGGGTTCTTGTTGTTTTTATTTATGACACATCCTTGCAGCCTTGATTAATTCATTGTTATACATTCAAGGTCGAGAAAAGTACAATTAATTTATTTCGCATCATTTTTAATGTTTAGAAGTCATAGTACTACAACGAGAGGTCACATGTTATGACTATCTCTTTCACATCATCGTTGAAATAGGTTGCTGACATTTCTTTATGTTTAATCATTGAAAATATGATTAATCAATATTCATGTGTTATTTAAAGTATAATTAAACATGTTATTATCTTATTAAATAACTTGCAAATATGCCTTAACAATATCCTTCTTTTAATGGCTTCCATCCTTGAAGCTAAGGAAACCAAGACTATTCTGCAACTTTATGAATCTACTTCTGGGAAAGAGATCAATTATGATAAAAGCTCCATTTTCTTCTTCAACACTCCTAAGGAAAGACAACTTAAAATTGCAAAAATTATTGGCTATAAAATAAGTTCACTTCACCACGTACTTAGGACTCCCTCTTGGTACTAAAAACGTTTCTACCAAAGTATGGAATGATATGTTGGCGATATTTCAAAAGAAAATGGCTGGCTAGAAAGGAGCCATTCTATCTAGTGCTGGTAAGTGTCTGCTCATAAAAAGCACTCTTCAAAATCTGCCTATCTATATCATGTCTCTGTATAAGATCCCTTCTACCTTCAAAGAAAAAATTGAGAGGATTCAGAAAAACTTCTTATGGTAGGGCATGGAGGAGAAATTTAAATATCACTTAGTTGCTTGAGATAAGGTATGCACTCCCAGAAAATTTGGGGGCCTGGGCATAAAAGACATAAAGAAAATGAATGAGGCTCTTATTGCGAAAATGGGATGGAGAATGCTCTCAGAGAAGCTGACCCTAGATAGAATTAATTAAGGCTAAATACCTTAATCAACAAGTAGTCTTCTCTTTTCTTCAAGATGAGCATCTTCCTTATGGTTCCATTTTTGGAATAATTTAGTGAAGATCAGAATTTCATCAAATAAGGAAGTAAATGGAAAGTGGGAGATGGTTGTGATATAAATTTATGGGACAATAAGCTGGTTTAATTTGCAGCCTTATGGAAAGATTTGGTGTTGTCAAAGACAATCTTGAAAGTAAGTATGTCACTAGAATCATGGATTTTATTAAAAGAGATGGTAACAATAAGAAATGGAAAAAACTTTATGTGGATAGAGATGATTTGAACCAAACTATTTCCTCTCTACAAGATCAGTTGGACCTTATCCCCTTAAGTCAACTGGACGTTAAGGATGAATTGGTCAGAGCAATTCTATTGATGGGGACTACTCTGTTAATAATGGTTATAATACTTTCTTTGACAATAGTCAAACTGAGTTCAAGCGGAGTAGGATTTGGATGGTGAGCTCACACCTAAAATTAACTTTTTTTTGGCTTGCTCTCGGGCGAGAATTCTTACCAATGACAACTTGATAAGAAAAGGTTTATAATGCCTAATAGATGTCATCTCATGTAAAAATACTCGAGGATATCAGTCATTTGTTTATCCATTGTGAATATGCTACCAAAATTTGGAGTTTGGCCCTCTTTAATTTTAAAGCTTCTGGGTGGTGCCGAAGGACTTGACCGATTTTAGACCAAATGGATCCCACCCTACAAACATTGTGTTGTGAGAAGGATTTGGAAATTGATAATGCCTCATGTTATTTGGAGAATATGGAAAGATAGAAATGATATCATCTTTAGAAATAATAATCAGAATTATAAGCTCAGTATTGGTAAAATTTCTAATGCTATTAAAGAGAACATTGTTAGATTTAAACCCCAAGAAGCGAGTTATCCGAGAAAATGAAGAGCATATCTTGTCCCAATGGAAGATTGGAGTGACAAAAGTATCAAAATAATACCGGTAATAATATTGATAGATCTTTGATACATTGGCACCCTCCTTATCTCAACCTGGTATAAGTTGAACTTTGATGGGGCCTCTAAGGGTAACCCGGGATTGCAGCTGGGGGAGGAGTGATCCAGGATCATAGAGGTAGTTTGATCGCTGCTTATGATGGTAAAATGGAAATACAAACTAATCATTTTTTGAAGCATTAGCCGCTTTATGGGGAAATTGGTCGACTCATAATATTCAAAATCTTATACTAGAAGGGGACTCGCTTAATATCATTAACCATTTTAATCGGTGTTCACCTCCAAGCTAGAACATCAAGGACTTCATCTTGGAATCCATAAGTATTTTTCAAACCTTCAACAATATTCGGATCAAGCATACTTACTGGGAGGGTAATAAGGTGGTAGATGCATTGGCTAACTATGGCATAAATGTTAATCACATTATTTGGGATAATAGTGATCACATTCCTGAGCAGGTTCAAAACAACATTCAAGCGGATACTTATGGGCATGCAAATACAGAGTAAGGTTAAAGATAATTTGGAGTGGGTCTTTGAGAATATGATTTACACGCGTCTTTGACAATTTTTTGTTTAAAACAACACTTAAGCATATATTTGTGGGAAATCAAGGTTATAGTAAGGATAATGATGACTTAAAGTGGATTTACGAGAAGATAAAATTCACACACGGGTAATATTTTGCTTATAATAGCTTTCAAACAGGTTTTTGTGGACATTCAAGTCCATAGTAAGGATGATGATGACTTGGAGTGGGTTTCAAGGGCATTTCCAGTACAAAGCAAAGCATTCATGTAGGCATTCGTGGGAACTCTCATGTTAGCAATGGCTATACCAATCCTCATTCCCATCGCTTGAGATATCTTTTTAAAAATAGAGAAAGGCGGATTAGGCGCATTTCATATAGCATTCCTCATAGGGGTTTTGAAGAAAATAATTTCAAACACTTCAAAGGTGAAAATGGGAGGAGCCCTTGCAGATTGAGCCCAACGGGGACCCGGATTGGAAGAATAATAAAGAGCTATGGAATCTTCTCAATCGGGCGACATTAGAAATTTTATTGAGAAGATATAGGGTCACAACCAAAACATTTCCGTGAAATTTGTGACGGATTTGTTATGTTTGTGGAGCCTATTTTCATGTTAGAGTATGGTACACCTTCCATGTGTTACACTCGGGTATTTTTACGGCGGTCCCATGGGTAATGGGTAACCGTTATGGGCTGTTTTTGGGCCCATGGTTTTTTCGGTCTTTTGCCCATTGTTTTGATACCCATGGTTTTTGCCCTTGGTTTTGATACTCACGGTTTTGTATCAAACCGCTTAAGCGATTGTCTATTTATATGGACTTATGCATATGATAGATGTACAAGCAAATGTATTGTAGATGTGTTTTGAATTGGTGTGAATTCTGTAGAGTTTGTTGAGCATAGCTCCAAACGGATCTGGGTATTGTATTGAGAGAGCGGTGGCTTGTAATAAAATCGAGCAAGTGATTCTTGGTGGACGTAGCCCAAATTGGGTGAACCACATTAAATCATCTCTTTGTGTTGTGTTAATTTGTTCTCGCAATTTTATTTCAGATCTGTAATAATTTCGCATATTAGTTTCTACTATTGCGATTACGTGAGGGATTATTCCGCATATTTTATCTCTTATTTCCTAACGAGATTGAAAGGATCGTAAAGTTGAATATGGCGGGAAAAAAATATCGATTAATGAAGAGTTTATAGCTAAAGCTACAGGCCTTGGGATGGATGGGTACCGCTTTTTTAATAAAAGGATTGACAGAGCAGCTGAGGAGAGGAAGTTTGTTGAAGGTAATGAGGAGCTAATCTTCGTCATGATGGGTTTGAAGGTTAGCTCTATCCCTCCGCCATTTGACGATGTCACCCGCATGATGGTTCGATACATCTCCTTGGAGGGGAGATACGTCACAACACCCATTAAGCATCTTGTGTTCCTCAATCACTTCCGCAGAAGTATCATGGTATGTTTCCCACATTATCTTCTTAATTCTCTTGAACGCTCCATTTTGGAGTTCCAAAACATACTCGTGCGGTCCCTCTGCATCAAGGTCTCATCTTCTTGTTGCATAAACTCTGTATTCTTAAGTATCCCAGCCTTCCTTCTTCCCCCATCTCTGCTCCATTTATCCCCTTCACCGTTGCCGCTACCCCCATCTCTTCTCCTTCTATCCCCATCACTGCTGCCGCTACCCCTTTACCTTCCATCTCGGCTCCCACCACCATCCCCTCCAACTCTGCTCCCACCCCCTTTGCCACCACTTCGACTAGACCTATAACTAGGTCTTCTAAGAAACTGAAACTGGATACCTCTGTTTCGGGGAACATTCCTCGGGACTTGGAGGATGCTCAAAATATTCTCCATATTAGCAAAGTGTTGGCTCGCATGAGGATTTGCAAACCGAGAGTTCCACATAAAATCTGGAAGCCTTAGAAAAAGACATGTTGCTGTTGAAAGATGAAGTTAAAAACTTGGCTAAACAAAAAGGTAAGAGGAAGAAGGAGGAGGAGGTTGATCTTGACAATAAACAAGTTGAGGATATTTATAAAAAATTGAACTCCCTAGACAACCGTCTAGGGAAAGCCAAGAATCGTCATGACCATAATATGGCTATTTTTAGTGCAATCGGAGACTTCCTTGAGCAGCATGTCCACAACGTCTCTGCTCTCAGTGAAATCCCAACAACTCTATGGGGCATGGAAAAAGAAAGCAAACAAACCATTGAAAAGCTGGATGCTTCAGACCTTACTCACATGACGACATTGGCTTTGTTTACCTCTTGGCAAACTATCAAATCCAGAATTGCCAAAGCCGTCAAGAAGTAAATGGGGAGCTTTGCTGCTAATGTTGCCTTCCTACATGTTTTTTGTTGTTTTTAGCTGTTTTTGGCTACTTTTCTGCAGTGTTCGAACTGGTTAGCTGTTTTGTGGTAACTTCTCTTTGGTTACCTTTGGTTCTTATGACTTATCTGGATCTTGATCCTTTTTGTGGTGCTTTTTAATTCCTATTCTGGCTTTTAGGCCCTCTTTGTATACAAGGGTATAGTCCCTTTCAAAAAACTATTTACCAATAATAAAAAAACTACGATTTTTCGGTATTATAAGTTCTTGTCGTAACATACATCAATAATCAAATCATAATGCTAACAATAAACATCAAGTTGGACTTATGATAATACATTAACAATTTGCCAAATATTCGGCATTATAACACTTTGTAAAATCAAGATACGTTGTGAAAACAAAATCATATATATACATTTAGTGGAGGATAAACTTTGTCTTAGTACATTATGATCTGAAATCAATAAAAAATACATCATACTCTTAATTTCCTTAGAAAAAGATGTGAATTATTATACATTCCTTTAAATAAAATACAATACATTTATTACATTCATAGAAAACAATATATCAACCATCTCAATGATACATAGACAATTTTTTTCCATTTCGTATTAGTTTATAATTGTGCAAATCTAAAAATGATAATTTCAACATTGTCGAGATCCGGTGAACTAGCATGATTAGTCATCTCTATGCGGATGTTTCATTACGAGAATAATATAAACTTTACCGATTGAAATAATGAAATGACCATATACCATTTTCAGCGATTACTTAAAATTTCAATGCACAATCTATCAATAAAAATCTAGTTCCAAACAACCATAATTGTGTCCATCACAATTCATTTAAATCTCTTTATATTAACAAGCTTAACACACATGTATATCATTTAAGCTTATCCTTCATACTTTTATCAAATAAACTAGTAACATTTTTACAATGCATAAATAGATAATACATCGAATCAAATGCTAACAAGGAATTAGGGAATGAGACCAATATTTTCTTCTTCCTAAGCAGCTTAAATACCATTTTAGACAAAATTCCACTTAGGGCAACATGATTTCACCACCAAAAGATCCTTACAACACTAATTGGGGCATAGTCGATAATAGAAAACACTTACACCCACATCACCTTCTTAGCCCAATAAGAGTACAATATTTACAACACAAGCTATTTAATAATTTAATTCCTTCATATAGAACTAGCATAGCACATCATCCCCTAAGGATGTTTATTACTATTAACTTCCGATATATTCTTATAAAACAAACTTTACTCACTAAAGCGGGGTACTTGATTGTATTTCAGAAAATATCATCTACCCAGGAAATCATTTTGAGATACTTATGACATAGTACATTTTATCCTAATCATATTTATAGATGCATTCCCGCCCATACCATAAAACATAAACAAAAAAACCTCCTTTCCATTTAAAATGAGAAAGTCCAATTATTTTGACAGAGTTACATCACATGATTCACATTTCCGAGGTTTTGTAAACTCCACAAGAAATCACGAGAATTTTTTAAAGGTGTGTTATCCAAATAACTCTCCTAGTTATTTTGGATAACTTATATCTTCATTCGACTCGATTCTTTACATTTCGGGTTCACGTGCTCATAGGCTTGCTCATTTTAAACTTTACATAGGCTGTAGTCCTTCCACGCGCACTATGCACCTTGCAAATTCTTCTCGCGTAACATGCAATTCTTCCGTGTGCCCTTCGTAGATGCCCTCCAAATCAGCTAAGTTTTGGGTCTTCCTATCTCACACCCTCTTTTATTTCTGCCACCACGTACCCTACCTCGGTTGGATGTTTGTATACTTGTCTTTCGCAAGCATGTGTTCTTTTCCCCTAATGCACATCAATGCTCATGCTTCCCCTCCACTTCCCTTTCACATGCTTTCATCTTTTCGCATGCCTTGCTTCCTTGTCGCCCTTCTTCCAGTGCTCCCTTGTGCACCTTCTTGTTTCTTCCTTCGCATTTTGATCTCCTTCCATTTCCCCCTTTCACGCTTTCCTCTTGACCGCACACCTCTCGTACCTTCCTCCAATGTGCCCATTTTCTATCCCCTCACATCTTCCACGCACGCCTTCCCTCTGTTTCCCTTCCGTGCCTCATGCCCGACTCCCGAACTTCAAAATGCCATAACTTTCGATCCAGAGCTCGATTTTCACAAAATTGGACTTTTCAGAATGGGCACGACATCCTCTATGCCACAAAAATTGGATTTCTTAATTTTGATGAGGATAGATTTATAAAAATAAAAGAAACATATTCAGCTCCAATCAATTAAATATCCAGTCTCGACAAAAGACAGAAATGCCTGGTGGACCCAAAATAGCTGCCTCCACTCAAAATGCCATATCTTTTGCATTTCTTAACGAAATCGTACAAAATCAGTATCGTTGGGATCGTGGTTTCAAACCCAATGTACAGAGATCAATAAATCTGGGGCTCAATGAAGAATCAATAGTGTTTTTCCTAAAACTATGGATAGGACACGAACAATGTTTTTGGTAGTTTTGGGTACGTTAAATGAAGCATGGGTTGACATTTCTCACTGCTGCAAGTCATGGGACAACATGGTGAGCCTTTTTCAAGAAACAAAACATCATTTCACTTCATTTACTACCTCTTTCAAGTGGTGAGAAGATAGATTTCGGGATTTCCATTTTTCCTTTCTCTCTCTCTTCTTAGATTTCTATAAATTGGAGTGTTGGGCTCATTGTAGGAGGAGGTAGTTTTGAGTAGCAAAGCTCTATCAATTTTTTTGTGAATAAAATGTACTACAATCCCTTGTAGTGGACTCCTTGCATGGTGATCCAGGCCCGTATTTTGTAAAGGATTGAACTGTGTATTTCAATGCAGCACTAGATGCAAGTTTGTGGATGTATCTTCCCTTGTTTTGTTTGGTTTGCATTCTTCTTGCTCCTTCAATCTCATTACATATATACTGTGTCTATTCTATGTTGTTGTAGGGATTCATTATTACTGTGTATGTATGAACTATGGTTGTAAATGCATTTTCCAGATTGTGGAGGACTATTATCACCCCTTCTAGTATGCATTTTGCTTCTGTTTTTCACACATTGGAAAACTATCCTCATTCCCTCCTTTTCTGGTGTATCACCACTTTAGTGTAGGATTTATTTTCATGAAATCTCCCTCCTGGTCCCTTGGAAATTTAGATTAGGATTAGATAGGTTTGTTTGCATTAGATTATACTATGGCGGCTAGCTTAGGAGCAAGAACAAACTTTCTCGGAGGTCTATCTCGTGGTAGAAAATCCCACAACTTGGAGATAGTACCCATGTTATCAAATCACATCGTGAGCTCAAGCACACACACTTGTGCAAACCATAAGGTGTTGTGATTCGGTTATAACAAGGTAAGAGCCGATCAATAACAAGAGAATGAAACTAGTATATAACATTGTATTTAATATAGAAGAATTTAGAATGAGAATTCACCCACTGATCAAACATTTTGGGGCCATTGAGGTACATGATATTCTTCCAAAAAAATCACTCTTTCAAGAGTTGGATCACAAGAAGAGGCGTGCAGCGTAAACAAAATAACATGCTATGAGATTATTAAATAACATATTACAGTTACGTTAGTCTCAAGGCCCACACTGGTGTTATATGAGTAACAAAATGAACCTGGAAAATAATAAAATCTCTTCAGCAGACAAGTTGAACATGACTTGCTATACCCATTTCACGTTTCTCCCGAAGAAGCACAACCAAATAACCACAAACCCCATGTAAGCTAAGATGACTATACATTACATGCAAGACTTGGTGTTAAAAAAATCTATTATTTTTACAATTACCATTTATAATCGAGATGAGTACAATGTTGATTCTTTCATAATAAAATATCTCATAAAAAACAAATTTTCGGGAAAACGTCTGTACCGGATAATAAAAGAAATCCCATAACCAAAATCCAAACACATAAGCTCCTAAATCACTTAGCAAGCCAGAAATCATTTCACAAAAACCCATAAAGAATACAATTATTTCAAAATTAAATATCAAGAAAAAATATGAACAACCATTCCTGTAAATTATAAGCTCTTGGATACTGTCTTCACTTTGCTTCTCCCTAGCAATTTCTCAAGATTTCTAGTGGAAAATAAGAATTTGAACCCTCAAGCTTTTAGGACCAAAATTACAAAAAAAAATCCATTTAAATAAACTTCTTAAAAAAATTGAACCATCCCAAATAAATTCGGCATGGCTTCCCCTTATTCACCTCCAAAAATACCAATCATTAATGCATCTCAAACCTTCATGCGGGAGCCAAAACGGTGAAGAGGGAGATCAAAAGAACAAAACATCAAAATGCATTCTTGCATGGTAGTAGCATGGTTAGGAAGCTCTGATCTTCTCGAGTATTTTAAATGACATTTAATAATTCCCAAGTGCCACATAGTGGCGTATTTAAACTTTTAACCATCTTTTATCAATTTACCTTACTTTTTGCATGAACCAAAGTTTACTTTATAATTGTAGATTGCATAGTAGAAATAATCTAGAACTTTTAAGTTTTTCCCTTTACTACCTGCATGGAGTTCCCATACGTTCGGTCGAAGATCAATATAAAAGTCAACAATAAAATGTCTAGAGTCTACATGTGGTCAACAATGACCAACCTAAATTATTAATTAATCAAAAATCATATAATACATGGATCAATTTGACCAAATAAAACCATAATATTTATTAATCCTTTTTTCCACCTCAAATGGGGTCAAATACTAAGGAAAATATTATGGTATAATTCCATATACATTGTAAGGTTCTAGTTTGAAACAAATATCATAATCATTCAATAGTATGTCAAAAGATCCTTATAATACGTAAAACATTTATGTCAACCGTCATGGTCTTAAACCATCCTAATTAACCAGTTGTCAATAATTTTACTTTCAAGAATTTTTAAAAGGAAATCAAACATCGGGGAGGTGCTTATCAATGAATAATTATTGACTAATCCTCATAATTCATACCTTAACTTGCAAGATCAAGGTCATTTCTAAATCGACCAAAAAAATTATTTACCTTATTGTCGACTTGCAACACTAACTATGCCCTAGGTTTGAGATGCAATAATGATCTTAACAATACCACAAAACTCCAAAGTATCATTAATAATAGTTAAGTATGATAGGTAAAATTGCAATAATGATCTTAACAATACCACAAAACTCCTTTATGAGCAGCGAATAAATCATTACAATGCTTTGCGGTGAACCGATGTTCTATCAACAAAATGATTAGTCGAACATAAGGATAGCCACCATTATTTCCCAAAGAACATCATATGCAAAGTACAACCATGTAGTTGTTTTATCAATATTAATGTGAACTAATCAAGAATAGTAAACGAGTATTATCATCCAAATAGAGATTCACTAACCATTAGCAAATCAAATAATAACATAAAAAATATAAACAAGTATAACAACAATCCTATACATGCAAGCATCACACGTAACATAATAACATAGCCATCCAAAATGGTTACAAAACTCATCATTTTCACATTACACCATATACATGCTACAAAAGTAAAACAAGAATTTGTCATATGTGTAAAATGTTTTAAGAACGTTGGGAACAAGCGTCATTGCGTGGTTGCATATGGAACTATGCATTTGTGTGTATATCCTTTTAGGGGTATACATATGCGCATGTAGCTGTATACCCAATTATTCGACAACGATTATTCTCCCTTCTTGAGGATCACTTAACACTTTACAACTTATCCTATCAGCCAAACAAACTGAAATTGTGAGATGTGACACCATATATCAATGAAATAAAAGACATTAATAATCTATAGTTGAAAAAACATTAAAGTTATCTATATAAATGTTGTTATTAGAATGAATTCACTCTTTTATATCTTAATCAATATGAATTTTAAAATCCTTCTAGATGATATTATAGAAAATTAGAAAAATATCTCAACTTGGTGGGAATTCCTTGGAGTTTAATCTAAATATTTGATGTGATGGGTTTGGAAAGATCATCTTCATTTTATGTTTTACCTTTTTCATTTTTAAAAAAAAATAAACTTCTTTACATGGAGGTGAGTTTTCACCTAATTCAAATTGTTGTGTGTGTGGTGGTTAAAAATATCTTTCTCCTTTTTCATTCTTTGTATATATTCTTCAAAACATACGAAACAATATATAATTCTAAAATTAAGGTTAATATAAGTAAGATATTAAACAATTTTGTCTTTCTCGATATAATATCATAGAACAATCAAAGCATGAAACATTTAGATCTTAAAACCATATTTTGGTAAAATAAAGTAAAT
Source organism: Taxus wallichiana var. yunnanensis (assembly GCA_018340775.1). NCBI lineage: Eukaryota > Viridiplantae > Streptophyta > Pinopsida > Cupressales > Taxaceae > Taxus > Taxus wallichiana. The sequence continues at coordinate 600,776,477 of CM031241.1, read as the reverse complement.
TCGCTAGCATATATGAGCTAAATAGAAATTTAAAAACTAGGGTTAAAGTGAATTGCACGAGAATCTAGATTGAGAAGAAATGACATGAGTATGTAAATGTGTAGGAACAATGTGCAAGATATCATTAATCTATCCTAAAAATATAACAGTGTAATTTTGTAAGGAAGACAAATTTACCTATCCTAGAAAATGTTTCTAGGGTGAATTTTCCCTCCTTGGTTGGATTTATCCTTTATTGACTATAATTGAATCTTGCTTCGATATTATGATTCTCTTGTTCTATAGAATTAGGTATCTACATTTTCTCTCTTTTAATCTAGTAATTAAATTTTCTTGGTTAAAATATTAACAAAACATCAACCTCTCATGAGGGAAAAACATGCACCAAACTATAATTTGTGTGTTCCCTTCTCCTTCAAAAAAATATATTTGTATATGTTAACATGTACCACATGGAAATTTTTACTAAAGTCTTATAATGATACTAAAAGAAAATGATTAAATAACATAAATTAAAAAATTAAAACATGAAAAATGTACACCTAACTTCCTCTAATGTTGTATGCTTGAGGTAAAAATAAAATGAAATGATAATATGCATGAAATGTTTACACTTGTTCTCTAATGGTAGTATATGTGAGGGAATAGTAACTAAATATAAATAAGACATTAAAAATTAGTCATGTTATGTGAAACCTATTATAACGCCCATTATTTCAACACTAAAAATCATAGCAAAGTCTATTAATTTATTGGAAAAATTTGTGGGATTTTTTTTTGTTTTTGGTTTTTTGTTTAAAAGGGTTACGAGTTAAATTTATCAACTATGTTTAACTAATTCCATTTAATATTATCTACACATATAGAAGTTAGATATAACCAAATTAAGTGATTAATTATTATTAATTTACTTCCCAAATCCATCATGGACTATAATCCCCCTTCTAAGGTTCCCTTAATTATTATTTTTAAATAATGGCGACACTAATCACATTCTTTTACCCCTTCCAAATTCTTCTTAAGTTTATGATTTAATCACTTGCTAAGGTGATTTAACTTTATTTCCCCTAATCACTTAACACCCCTATTCATTATTTAGTTATCTAACTATATATTTAAATTATAAATAATTTAATTACTTTATATCATTATCTAATTGTCCATGCACAATATTATTGCTTTAATCCCTAAATCAAACTCATGTATTTATTTATCAAACTATAATAGAAAAATGGGGGTCTGACCTATGTGTAATGCCCACACCTCTTCGACATTGATCGTACTATGATTTTTCTTACTTGGATTGGAGGCATAGACTTTGTTAGTATATTTGATCAGTAGACATTGATAGTTGGACATTACAAATTTAGATATGGTGATTCATAGTGTGGATTGAAAATGTAGTATTGATGATGATCTAGAGTTACCACTTTATATATACATGTTGACACATTGGATTTTGATGTATAGATTGTTGTTAGATGATTCAGCTAGTCTTGTGATCAAATTATTATTGATGAAATGATAGAATTGAAATGTTTTGGAATTATAAACAATTGATGAAATTGCTTGATTTTAGAGATGATCTAGTTATGTTATTTGATGATGTGTATTGATATGTGTATGTGTGTTTTATTGTTTTGATGTTATTGATATGGCCATAAGGCCAGAGAGGTATTGTTTCAATTTTGTAGGAAATTGTAACACAACAAACAAAAGGGGATAGGAGACCAATAGTGAAAGAATTTTGGGTATTGGAAACTAGTCACCTTGGAAACTTATGTTTTTGTATGTTGTTGGTTGTTGATAAATTTGTTAGGAGGTCCCCATTGGGGGTGGCCTCAAATGTGACCTTGGGTAGATGTGTTGGTTTCTCTTTTCATTTAATTATTTTTTGAGTATGTAATCCATTATTGTAATCTGATCTAAGTTAGTATTGTTAGTTAAAGGTGTTGTAATTAAGTTGATTAATCTTGTTAGTTATTGTAAATTGTATGTGACCAAAGGGTATTAAATTGTGGTAGGTTTTCCTTTATTGTATCATGGATTTGAAAGGATCTTCATTGGTTTAAGAGTTGTGTACTCAACGTTGTAAGTCAAATTTGGATTTGGGCTTAAGGGCCATTTTTGGAGGCTTGTGGGACAGGTTAAGCTTATCCCACACCTCTTAATTTCACCTACCAACTGTACATATGGGTTAATGGGTAATAAATAAACCCCATTATGTGATTTGTAAGGAAAAATGTGATATTTATTACACATTCTTACATGAGTTTTTAATTATGTCCTTTAGAGGTGTGGGTTTGAGTTTGTGTGTAAGAGGCTTATCATTTCATCAACCACCAATTTATTGAGCTTTGGGGTTTGGGGTTTGACCATGTGATGTGGAGTTAAGGAGTAGTGATGTGACATCTCACATGGAGCCACCTCACCCTCCTCTTCCCTTTTCTATTTACACAAGTTTATTTGATGGTTTTTAGTTAGATGTTTTATTTTTCGCTCTTGCATTTTTTAGGATCTTATTTTTGGAGTGCTTGTTGGGAGCTTTGAAGATTGTTGGATATTTTTTTGGACTTGGAAATCTTGGAGGTTGTGCTTGTGGATTGTATACTCTTGTAATGGCAAGGTAGGGAATGCACCCATCTATTTTTATTTGAATGTGTTGTGCAAATGATTGTAAAAGAATGAATGTTGTGTATTTTGATTTTTTTATTAGAATGACCTTAATGTTGTGTAGGAGAAATAAAATAAGGAAAATATTAAGGGAGACATAAGAGTTTAAAGTATGCTTTAGGAGGGATTATTGGGGTTGCGTGTTCCACCTTTTTGATAATAAGAAATATTTCTTATTTATCTTGATATGTTTATTGAGGGAGGGATAAGAGTTGAGGGAGACATAAGAGAAATTGAGTGAGGGATAAGAGTTTGGTTGTGGATGTGTGAATGAAGTTTTGGAGGATTTTTAAGGTGGAAACTTAAACCCCTTGGGAGGAATAAGTGATTCCCCATGTTTCTTCTCTCCTTGGCTTGAATTTGAGCCTTTGTGCTTGGGAAAAATTGCATGTTATTATTATTTTATATTGTGCTTGTGTTTAGAAAGTTTTGTGTAAATGGTTAATGTGGAAGCCTTGTGAAAGTTTCCATGGTTTCTTGATATCCTTCATTGCTTCATTGTTGGGTCTCGGGGGCCAATGAGGAGGATGGATTCTCCTTCTCATTGGATTATAGGTTGGGTGGAGAGCGTTGCCTACTCCCCTTATTTTGTTTTTGTGTTTGAAGTTGAAGATTAGAGGAGTCATCCTATGTTGGAGACAAAAGAAGCACATTTGAAATGTTTTTTTAATGTTGAAATAGTGAAATTTGTAATCTTGTAAATTATTCTTTCATATTGTTGGAAAGAGAAGTTTTTATTGTAAGAAAATGAACTATACTCATTGAGAAAAAGGAAGTGCATTATTGCCTTGTTGAAATTTGTATTATTGTAAAAATAGAAGTTCTTGTAAATTTTATCATCAAGTTTTGTTGTATTAAAAAGGGTGAAAGAAGAACTTGAAAGTTGTAATTTATTGATAATGTGTTCCTATCAAATCTAGAAATGTATCATAGTTACTTGTGCTTTCATTTGGTAAAATGGTTGTGTTTGTGTTAGAAGAATGTATGAAATTTATACTTGAATTGCCTTGTTGGAATGGTTATCGCTCTAGTTTTGTAATGAAAAAAATGGTACTTATTAATTGGTTGAATTTATTTTCCCTTTTAATGCTTATAAACAATTTTATTGAAAAGGAAATATTACAGTTGTCCTTATACACTACTATAATGGAAAAGCTATGTACTTAGTAATTTAAGTCATGAAATGAAGAAATGACATCAACCTATCAACTAATGAATTGTAGGCACATTAATTAAAGTTAATGTTACCTTAGAAACCAACCTAAGTAGAAAACATTTTTAAAAATGGTTGAAATTAACATTCTATTTTGGGAAACATAACCACCACCCTGTCGCAGTGGTGGTTTTAGACCGCCACCCTCCCGGAGCGGCGTTTTCGGGATTGTCACCTAGAAAAGGCGGTGGTATCGGGATTTTCACCGAGATGGGGAGGAAGTCACGGGACTTTTGGCTTGCTTTGGGAGGCGGTTTCGTTACTTTTGATGAGAAAAATAAAATCCATGATTATGCAAATTCTAGAATGGATTTAATTAAAATCTGAGTTTTAAAACTTCAAAATGAAACTACCGGCAACTTTTACGGGAAAAAATCATTTGTTTAAGCATATAAATCCTCTTATGGGAATCCAAATGTGTATAATTTTATAGATCTAATGAAATGGGGTTTTCCCCAAAGAATGAACTCGAGGATGTAAATAACTAAATAGTAAAACTATATTCATGGTGGAATCTATACAACAATCAAATAGGGAACCTTGCAATAAAAACCATGAATAAACTAAATTAAGAGAAGAATGGAGTGGAGGAAGGTTTCCCCATTTGCAAAGTTGATCCAAAGAAATTTCTCCATGGTTTCACTTCTTTCTTCCATGGCTTCCACTCCTCTAACCTGCAAATTAAAATGGAACAAATGAATGAGTTAGGGTAAAAGAAAGAATAAGAAGACCCCATAAGGATGTTTAGGGTTCATTTGAAAATACCTAGATCTAAGGGTGCATATCCATTTAATCTAAGGGTTGAGGATCAACCCTACACATTTCAAGTTGTGGCACTTTATGGGGTTGGGTAATTTTAAAATTATGGGTATTTGAGTTGAATGTGGCCAATTAATGGTTAGGGCAAGTTGAAACTCTAACCTTAGAAAGTTTAGTGAATCTATGGCTTGGGTCCCTTGGGGATAAATTAAATAATTGAAAAAATATTACTATAGGTAATGAATTTTAAGGATTAATTAGTGGAATTTTTAATTGTTTAGATAGACAACCTCATGGGAGGTATTATTGTTAAATGTTGTGGGAAGTAAGAATTAAACTAAATTAGGAACTATTGACCCCATTGATATTTTAAATAAGATGAATTAACGGTGACCCTAGAAAGGGATTTATCCCTAAGTATCCTTGTGTAAATTAATAATGATAATTATTAATTTAGTAATCGACAACCCTTCATATGTGTGAATTTTAGTAAACAAGAAACAAATTAAACCTAATTGTTTGTACTTGATACAACCCTTTTTAATCAAAAAAATTATTCACTATTTTTCCTAGTTAAGTATTGAGATTTCTCTTGGGTTTTTTTATGTTGAAAATGTGGGGTTTACAATTGGTATCGAGCCCTTGCATTCAACATTTGGACCCTTGGGCACACATGCAAACACAAACAATAAACTCAGTGCAACTCTAACTTAGAAAACATGATATTGTGGATAACTGAAAAAGTAGAAAAACTTAGAAAATTGAAATGAACATAAATGATGATGAACTAATTCTCACCTTGAGTACGTATAGGAGGCGCGAGACTAGACGATGAGTTCTTGCATGTTGAGTTAGCTCTACCACCTCTAGAGTAGGCGGTTTCGCTATACTACAAAAGTTCAATGTAGCTATACGAGGTTGAGCAGTAGGGGCACGACCTAGCCAACATGATAGGGAGCTATCACATGAGGCTCAACACCCTCTATTGTACAGTGAGGAGCATAGAGAATAGTACTCCCATGCGGGGTCAGTAAGACTAGATTCATCACTGAGAGGGCACAAAGATAGGGTTGATGGACATAGAGAGAGATATAGAAGCCCTAGATAGAGTGATGGTTATGGTGAGAGACCTAGAGGTAGGTAGTCGATAGCATCAGATCATATCAGAGAGATTTTGAAGCTTCATCCATCTCACTTTGTTAGACACATAGGTGAATTTCAGGTCGAGGTTTAGTTAGTTAGTTAGAGCTGATACTTCAAGATATGCCCATGTACTAGCAACATGAATTATCATATTGTGATTCATATTTTAAGGGACAAAGAAGGAGTTGTGTGGTTGAATGAGGAGTAGAATATCCACGTAGATTTGAAGACTGTTACTTAGGAGCTTTGTGAGGAGTGTTTCAGGAGATGATACTTGTCTAGATGGTTTATTCAGTAGAGGTTTGATGAGTTTCGTGATTTGCATCAAGAATCTATGACAGTAATTGAGTATGAGATTCAGTTTTTGGACTTGCTTCAATATGTTGAGTACATGGAGGATGAATAGGTCAGGATTCATGGGTTCATCACGGGCAGAATTTGGATGCGGGAGGGAAATGCATATGTGTTTTCTATAGAATTTAGTTGAGACAGGTTGAGAAGGCCTACATTGTAGAGGATAATAGGGGAAGACTTAGTAGGCTAGAGATAGAGTGAGGAGACGTATTCAATAGATGCGAGAATAGTCGATCGAGGGGGAAACTCCTCTTTGCGATGGACATGGCTCAACACAATCTTCCTTCAAGCCATAGCCATAGCAACAACATCAGTAGTAGACCCACCCACCATTTAGACCCCCACAAATAATTGATGTACAAAGGGAAAGGATTATGGGGCCTCCTCGTAGAGGAACTGTCAGGACATAGATAACACCTATAGCTCATTTAGCTTGATCTCATCCACAATGACCACAACAGGATCATCAACATCTACTTCATAGACCACTAGAGCACCAGAAGAAGCCACTTATATTTGGAGAGATCCTGGTAGTTGTTATGGATGAAGTGTACATGGAAATCATTGGAGAGAGTGTCAACAAAACCCGAATAATAATGGCACGGGACATGTTTTAGAGCCTATAGTTGTTGACATGAAATGAAGTCACAAGATTTATGTAGCACTCGAGAACCACCGAAAAAACATTAGGGTATGGTGATAGAGACTTCAGGTAGCATTGGTGGTATCCATAGGTCGGGTGAAAGGGCCGACAATGTTTTCCAAGATAGACCGTAGGTTAGGTTACCATCAAATGAGGATTACGGAGAGTGATATTCATAGGACAATTTTTCACACAAGATATAGAAACTACGAGTTCATAGTTGTGTTATTCCATCTAACGAATGCCCCTAGAGTCTTCATGAGTTTGATGAATGGGTTATTTAGGACATTTTGGATCATTTCATGCTTATATTCTTTGATGACATATTGATATACTCACGCACGTGTGTGGAGCACGAGAGCATATTCGACAAGTTTTGTAGTTTCTTCGTGAGAAGAAGCTTTATAGGAACCTAGAGAAGTATTAATTCTTTTATTTTGAGGTTCGGTATCTTGGACACATCATTTCTAGGAAGGTATCATAGTCAATCCTTCCAAGATTAGAGCCATCATGGATTTTCCGGCACTTACTAGTGTGACCAGAGATGCGTGACTTCATGGGATTGATGAGGTTATTACATGAGATTTGTTCAGGATTTCTCAATTATTGCGCATCCCATCACTTCCTATAGCGCAAAGGGAATAAGTTTGTTTGGTTAGAAAGATGTGAGAATTCCTTGGGACACTTATGAAGGAATGCCTTACGACAACAACTATTTTTACAATGCCGGATGCATAGAGGGATTTCTTCATGTGTGTAGATGTTTCTTTGGCTAGGTTAGGAGGTGTTTTGATGCAAGATGGGCTGTGTAGTAGATTTTTAGCCTCACAAACTCAAGGATTTTGATATCAATTATCCAACTCATGACCTTAATCTTGCAGCAGTTGTGCATGCTTTGGTTCAATGGAAAAAATCTCTTTTAGGTAGAAGGTTCATTCTTAGGAAAGATCACTTGATCCTATGACATCTCTTCACGCAGCCCAATCTCACTTCCCGTTAACGGCATTGAATGGAGCTGTTACGTGAGTATGATATTGAGATAGAGCATGTAAAGGGGAAGGAGAATGTAGTTGCAGATTCTTTGAGTCGTCGGAGGTATTTGGTTTTGACTACAATAGCTAGCAAAGACTTCAAGAGTAGGATCTTACAACAACTTCCATGCGACAACTTCTACCTTTCAAGTAGAGCGAGATTGAGTCTCGAGAGACCCTTGAGAGGAATTATGATGGATTTACACTAGATCCAGATGGACTTCGAGACACATAGGTTGGATCTATGTACACAGAGATGGATATTTGAGACAAATCATTCTTTTAGAGGCACATTGTGTACCCTATTCAACCCATCTAGGGGTGAAGAATATGTATGCCACTTTGAGATAGTTATACCATTGGACAGGACTACGGAGAGATGTAGCTCATTTTGTGTCTCGATGTTTGGAGTGTCGAGGGTTAAGGCCAAACATAAGCATCCAGATTATCCTTCTCTACTCGCATGCCATCTTGGAGTGGAAATGGGACACCATTTATATGGATTTTATATCAGGGGCTATCGACGTTGATACACCACCATGACGTGATCATGGTTACGGTGGATATATTGATGAAAGTGGTTCATTTTCTCTAGTGAAGACCACCTATACAGCTAGTGTAGTGGCACGAGTATATTTGGATGAGATAATGAGGTTGCATGGGATTCCACAGAAAATCATTTGTGATCGTAATACATTTTACACCTCACATTTTGAACTACTATGCAACATGATCTTGGGATGAATATTGTAATGCACACGAAAAGAAACACACGAGAACCACACAACAATTAATGAACATATTTTTTTGACTTGCTTGAAGTATAGATGACACCACAGGTGCTCACAAAGAGCTACAACCAACTCATGATAATCTTGACACACATTGACCACATATACGACACCCATCGTGAACAATTCACTTTTCTTTTTGACAAGACAACATAGAAGTCCAACCACAGAACACACTTACCATTAGGGCATACCACGGTGAGAAATTCTTGAAGGTTATTTATTTTAATAAAACATCTTTCAATTCTTAACTTACGTTCTAGGAGATTTTGGATATGATTCATACAATTCTTCTTACAAAGCTAAGTTTCTTCCTTTTACACTGTAGGTAATTAGCTTAAGGTCTTCTCTAATATGACAATTATTTGTTTAATTCATTTATTTAATAAAGGAGATAATTAATTCCATAAGGCCATCTATCCAAACTTACACTACTAAAACTCATTCATACCTCTATTGCACATGGGTTCACGTTTAACACACTTAAGAGAAGATTTCAAAGCACCTTGGAAAAAGTTAGAGGAAGAAGGTCGAGTTGAAATCATCTTTAAGATCTCATTAGTTATTAACCAGGATTTTATTGAAGCTTGAGAATTTATCCAGAATGATTAAAGGTTTCACTAGATGAGTTTTACAAAAGAAAACAATTTACCCTTCAAACGGCTAAGAGATAGATTGCATGGTTTCTAAACTATTTCCTCCTACTTATTAAATCTTATTATCTTCTAAAATCTAACCATTGATTTCACCATAAGACCATAAAAGAATTCACTATAAAGGATAATGCTGATATGTTTAGTTTGGGGGAAACACAAGGTTTTATGTATTTATTATAAAAGATAGTTTCCTCTTTGGACGTTTAAGGCTCAATTGTTATCAAGAAGATCATAACTACATTATCCTTATTTTTTGAATACATTTATAAGCATTACTAACCCACTTTATTATGCCTAGGTTTACATTTATGCCATGACCTAGAGGGAGCTATTACACAAAGTTTTAACTCAAAGATACGTTTATCATTACCCTGTTTTGTGAAAATAAACATGATTACACATTTTATCCAACACGACAAACAAACCCAAAGGTGGCAAAGGATTCTAATGAACTTGACTTGAAAACAAAAAGGTAACAATATTGGTAAATCCAAGCTAAGCTATCTTTCAAATTTGTTATAATACAATTAATTACTCAAACAAAGTTGTGATCTAGTTATATTGTTTACAATATTATTTACAAGTTCCATTTTCAGACACATGCGACAACATTACCCATAGTACAAACTGGGCCCTTCAAACTTTCCAAACAACAAAAAAATAGAGTCTCTCAACAAAATAAAGCACACATGAACAATGAGCTTCAAAGCAACACCAATGCAACTCTCCCTTTTCTACCCATGAAGGCCATTTGCACATTTATAGCCTGAATCAGTTCGCGAGAACTGAGCATGATAAAGACTACACATTGGAATAGTATGCTACCATTAACAATATCATAAAAAGAATCTATTATGAACATTGTTTCTGAAACAACAAGAGACTACTTATCATTCGAGTAGGGATCCAAGACCCAATGAGTTTGACACAGGGTGAAGAGTGTATTGGGATTTCAATCATGTAACCATATAAATTACATGATTGAAATCCAATACTTAACATCAATCAACATTCCTTTAAATAAGTCATAAGATTAAATAGGTTTAAAGTTAGAACTTTAACATCACATACTAACCACTAATTGCCCCTTTTAAAGGAAATTTTCCCCACCTCATGCCTACACCAAATTTCTTGCAAGGAACATATAGAGTAAGTTCTAACATAAAATTTCAACATAAGATCATCTTTCCATGTTAAGTACAACCGTCAAAAAAATATGATGAAAGAAATAACACATGCTTAGTAAATCAAAAAACTTAAATGAATCTAATGCCACCGTCTTACCAAGATTTAGAATTTTAGTCCAATCATTTAAATTACCCTTAAACCAATACCTATAAAATTTAAGCGAATCGTAACAAGGATCAAGTATGAAGATGTTAAACGAATTGCACTTAAGAATATCTTCCCTAGTAGATAACAACAAAATCCTAAGCTTCTTTATTTTATTCTAACAACCTGGTTTGAGACAAGTATCACAAGCAACTGAAAACACAAATTCATATATTAACAATTAGAACCATCTATCCTAATTCTTTTTGAATAAAAGCATATTCTTTTATCTTGCCACTCCGAAGTACCTCCATCTCTCGAATGGAAAATGATAATTAGAAAAATTCTTACACAAGGTGAAACTGTCCTTAGTCACGTTTACACACACAACTTCACAACCTTCACAAAATGATTCCAAATTTAGACTATCGATATACTTGTTATTTTTCTATTTCAGTCAAACACTAAACTAAATTCCAATAAACAGTTTATTCAAATGGAAATTCAACACAGACGATGATTGTACAAACCCCTAACATAGGCCAAAATTAACATACGAATTGCCCAAAACCGATCTAGACTTAATTAATAGTGTAAATCCAACAACAAGCCAAACAAATGGTGTAAAAGGCGTCACCCACTAGCTAGGAAACCAATCTATTACGCAGATAAATGGGTATTAACAACAATAAGGCCTTATACCTCCAATAGTAACATGAAGCAAGAAAAACAACATTTGAAACATGTAACCTAATGGGGTTATTACAAAACCCAAGCAAGCCAAGTCTCAAGAACCAATATTCCTAATGTATATTCTCTCTTAAGGATCCAATAAAATTTTCTAGTATTCAAAACACTTCTGGGAGTTTTTTTTAAACAAGGATTTAAGTCAACACAACGGTCCTCCACAAGGGTTTGAAAACCAACGTTGCTAGGAGTAAAAATTTGGTCTACTCTAATCAAGCCCTTAAAAGAAGATACGCATGTTGAAAACTAAAACATGCAACCCATTATCTAAATCCCAAGGATTTATCGTTCTTCAATGGACATTCACCATTTTATCCACATAAACGAAGAATAGATTAAGACTAAATATATATACTCACGAAAACAAGTTAACGATTTAGAGAAGTCAGTTTTCACATTTCTCAGATAAAATCCCAAAAGAATAGAGAACCCTTGTTCCGACATTTATTTAATAGCATAACATTACGAGCGGGGTTTAGGAATCCAAACAACCATCGGCATACCGGAAACAACAAGAGCAAGAAAAATATTAAGTTCCCAGACCATTAGCAGAACAAATTCTAGCCAGGACATCATCCTAAGAAGCAACTAACACAGGGGAGAAACTAAAAAACATAGCCTGGAAGATGGGAATCGATAGCAAAACCACAAAATAGCCCCAAGCAATAACCACTTTAGTAAAATAAAGATAAAATTTCTTTCATGCTATGGTTAATGTTAGCATAGTAGATGATGAGAAGAAATTATCATGCATGGTAAATGTTTCTACATGGCTCGATGCATCTGAAAAGGCCTTGATGCAGAAACCCAGCAAATCTTCCACATTTTTTACCTGTTGGGCATCCAAAACAGCCCATGGCTCACATTTTCCAGAGTTTCAGAGAATTTTCGAGACAAGTCAACATCCAACGCTCCACCAGGTCCATGGCCAAAACTCGAAGGAAGAATACACTCCAATATTTTCCATGTTGTCCCCCATAATATTTCCTCCTCCAACACTTTTCCACGTAGCCAACTAAACTTGGCGCACGTAGGTTGCACAAAGACCGGGGTAGGTTAATAAAAGAAAAAGGACAAATAACTTGTTTAAATGACACAGTGCCCATCTATCAATCATTTCTCTAAAATCACGGGTAGGGAGGAAGGCAGTAGGAGGATGTAAACCATTCAAAAGCATTTCTCTACAAAAACATTCAACGCCTCTTTTATTAACATAACCCCATCAGCTAGAAACTAGAGCTAAAATAGTCTATGCGGCCACGTTGCTTTCAGGCATTTTGGTGCACAGTTACATGTCAAGCGCTTGCTCCCCCATTAGAAGGCATATCTGGTATTATTGAAATACCCAAACCCCTGCACTCTTATGAACTACAATCGACCACACATCCAATGGAAAAAAGGCGTTTCAAGCCACTAAAAGGAAATGTGCCAAGCACAACTAGAAGGCGAGTTTAAGGTCTTTTCTCACCAGGTACTAAGTAGGCCTTTAATTATGTCTACAATTTTAAATGCATGCGGCCAGATTTCAAGGCACTTAGACCAACCAATAATGCCCAACACATTACCATTAAAGGATAGTAGGTCAAAATAACACAAAAAGGTAGTGCATTCGGCCAGCAGGGAGGATTGAAAAAGGTGGAGTGCCTTCAAAGTGGCAAGGTGGGTGGATGCCTCCACTACCTCACCAATAAATTGTTATAATTGAAAAGTATGCATGAATGTCTAGATGGCCAAGGGGGGAAACGTTAAACGCAAGCACGAACACCACCTCCCAAGCAATGGAGTCATCCACAAACAAGCTCCTCCTCTTGCGTGAATCGAGGCTTGGTCCATGAAGTGACCAACCAAACAATAAAATCGTTTATCAATAATTAACAATAACATTGATAAAAATCGACAATAAGATAATGAAGTTATCGTCGATCGATAATTAAAATAATAATAATAATATTATTATTATTATTACTATTATTATTACAACTTAATAATAATTATTAATCATATTAACAAGGACCAACAAACAAGCTTGATAATTCAAGAAAACAGTTTTCCTTTAATAGGGGAAAACGTAAGGGACGATGCGTGGGCGGCAACAAAAAACATCAACACCAACACAAGAAGGCACTATCAAGAGGGAGAATAACTAATTATCCTTTGCAGAAAAGGCAAAGCCACTAATGTTCAATGAAAACGTAATGGCGTTCAACGCTAGCAACACGATCACCGAACAATGCATAGGTGCAATGATGAATGGGGAATTACAAATATCAAATTCAATACAACCTATCACCCCGACATACATTGACATGATTGACAGAGCAGGTGAATAAGATTTTATAGGACATGCTTTAGATGTATGTCATGGATCATCAGTTGAGATGGGAGGAGTATTTGTACTTGGTTGAGTTTGCGTATAACAACGACTTTTATATTTCTATTGGTATGGCTCCATTTTAGGCATTATATGGCATAGAGTCTTTGGACACCACCGAGTTGGGACAAAGTTAGAGGACAAGGTATCTCTTAGGCCATCTTTATTACATGATATGGAGTAGCAAGTTATCATGATTAGACAGATATTGTAGAATGCTCAAGATAAATAGAAGAAGTATGCAGATCAAAGGAGATTTGACCGTAGTTATGAGGTTATTATGGAAAAGGATCTAATCTTGCTCCTAGATTTGTGGGCCCTTTTAAGATCTTGGAGTTGATTGGTACTGAGCCTAATGTCTACCATTTCCACCTATCTTGTCTCGCATCCATGACATGTTTCATGTTTCTATTCTTAGGAGATACATTCCAGATCCTTCTCATGTATTGGATTGGACAGCGTTGTAGGTGTAGGAGCAAGGGAAAGTGATGGTGGATCCCATGCATATTTTATAGAAAAGGACCTTGGGCCTTCGAGGATGAGATATTGATGATGTGTGCATCTAATAGGATTGATACGATGAGACAACAACTACATGGGAGGATGCCACACCTTTGAGAGCACAATTCCCACACTTGTTCTAGTGACTTCCAGGAGGAAGTCGAGTCTAAGGGGAGGGGGATGTAGTGTCCACTCCTCTTCAACATTGGTCTTACTATGAGTTTTCTTACGTGGATTGAAGGCATAGAATTTAATAGCATATTTTATATGTAGACATTAATAGATGAACATTATTATATTCGATTAATATTTTGTTAGACATTATAGATATTTTGATTCTGATATGTGGTGACTCATAGTGTGGATTATATGGATGGATTGACATTTCAGTATTGATGATGATCTAGAGTTAACACTTTATATATACATGCTGACACATTGGATTTTGACGTATAGATTGTTGTTAGATGATTTAGCTAGTCTTGTGATCAAATTATTATTGATGAAATGCTCTGGAATTATAAACAAGTGATGAAATTGCTTGATTTTAGAGATGATCTAATTATGTTATTTGATGATGTGTATTGATATGTGTATGTGCGTTTTATTTTTTCAATGTTATTGATATGGCCATGAGGCAAGAGAGGTATTGTTTCGATTTTGCAAGAAATTGTAACACAATAAACAAAATGGGATATGAAAACCAAAAATGAAAGAATTTTGGGTATTGGAATCTGTTCACCTTGGTAACTTATGTTTTTATATGTTGTTAATTGTTGATAAACTTGTTAGGAGGTCCCCATTGGGGGGTGGCCTCAAATGATACCTTGGGTAGATGTGTTAGTTTCCCTTTTCATTTAATAATTTTGTGAGTATGTAATTTATTATTGTAATGTGATCTACTTTAATATTGTTAGTTAAATGTCCTCTAATTAAGTTTATTAATCTTGTTAGTTATTGTAAATTGGATGTGACCAAAGGGGCATTAAATTTTATAGGTTTTCCTTGATTGCATTTTGGATTTCAAAGGATTTTTGTTGGTTTAAGTTTTGTGTGCTCAACCTTGCATGTCAATTTCGGATTTGGGCTTAAGGGCCTTTTTAGAGGCTTATGGGACAAGTTAAGATTTTCCCATACCTCTTAATTTCACCTACCAATTTTACACATGGGCTAAGGGTAAAACATAGACCCCATTATGTGATTTATAAGGTAAAAGGTGATATTTATTGCACCTTATTACATGTGTTTTAAATTTCCCCCTTTAGAGGTGTGGGTTTTAGTTTGTGTGTGTAAGAGATTGAAAGATTGTTGGAGATTTTTTGGACTTGGAAAGTTTAGAGATTGTGCTTGTGGATTGGATACTCTTGCAATGGAAAGGTAGGGACTTCACCCATGTATTTTTATTTCTATGTGTTGTGCAAATGGTTGTAAAAGAATGAATGTTGTGTATTTTGGTTTTGGGATTAGAATGGCCTTAAGGTTGTGTAAGAGAAAAAATGAGGAAAATATTGAGGAAGGGATAAGATTTTATATCATGATTTCGGAGGAATTTTGGTGTTCGGTGTTCCACCTTTTGATAATAAGAAATATTTGTTATTTATCTTGATATTTTTATTGAGGGAGTGATAAGAGTTGAGGGAGACATAAGTGAAATTGAGGGAGGGATAAGAGTTTGATTTTTGTGTGAATCAAAATTTGGAGGCTTTTTAAGGTGGACACCAACACCCCTTGAGAGGCACAAGTGATTCCCCATGTTTATTCTCTCCCTTGGTTTGAATTTGAGAATTTCGCTTGTGAAAATTTTAATGTTGTTATTTTTTATTGTGCTTGTGTGTGAAATTTTTTGTGTAAATGGTTATTGTGGAAGAGTTTTGAAAGTTTTCATGGTTTCTTGATACCCTTCATTGCTTCATTGTTGGGGCTCAGGGGACAATGAGGAGGATGGCTTCTCCTTCTCATTGGATTATAGGTTGGGTGGAGAGCGTTTCCTACTCCCCTTATTTTTTTGTTGTGCTTGAAGTTGAAGATTGGATGATTCATGTTATGTTGGAGCCAAAAGGAGAACCTTTGAAATGTTGTTTCAATGTTGAAATAGTGAAATTTGTAATCTTGTAAATTATTCTTTCATATTGTTGCAAAGAAGAGATTTTCTATTGTAAGAAAATGAACTATGCTCATTGAGAAAAATGAAGTGCATTGTTTCCTTGTTGAAATTTTTATTATTGTAAAAATATAAGTTCTTGTAAATTTTATTATCAATTTTGTTGTATTAAAAAGAGTGAGAGAAGAACTTGAAAGTTGTAATTTATTGAGAATGTGTTCCTATCAAATATGGAAATGTATCATAGTTACTTGTGCTTTCATTTGGAAAAATGGTTGTGTTTGTGTTGGAAGAATGTTTGAAAGTTATACTTGAATTGCCTTGTTGGGATGATTATCACTATTCTTATCGAATGAAAAGAAATGGTACTTAGTAATTGGTTGAATTTATTTTCTCTTTTAGAGCTTATAAACAATTTTATTTAAAAGGAAATCTTGTAGTTTTCCTTATTTATTATTGCAATGGAAAAGCTATGTACTTAGTAATTTAAGTCATGAAACGAGGAAATGACATCAACCTATCAACTCATGAATTATAGGAACCTTAATTAAAGTTAATGTTACCTTAGAAACCAACCTAAGTAGAAATTTTTTTGGAAAATGCTTGAAATTAAGGTTGTTTTTGGGAAACAAAACCATTTCCCTGTGTAGAGTGGCGGTTTTAGGGCCCTAGAGTAGCAGTTTTAGGATCATCACTTTGGTGGTAGCGATTTGAATCTTCACCTAGACAGGGCGGTAGTCACAAGACCGTCGTCTGCTTTGTCATGAAAGTTTTGTCACTTTCGATGGAAAAATAAAATCCACGACTATGTAAATTCTAGAATGGATTTAATTAAAATTTGAGTTTTAAAACTTCAAAATGAAACTACTAGCGATTTGTACTTGAAAAAAATCATTTGTTTAATCATATAAATCCTGTAATGGGCATCCAAATGTGTATAATTTCATAGATCTAATGAAATGGGGTTTTCCCAAATAATGAACTCAAGGATGTAAATAACTAAATAGTAAAACTAGATTCATGGTGGAATCTCTACAACAATCAAATAGGGAACCTTGCAATAAAAACCCATGAATAAACTAAATTAACATAATAATGGAGTGGAGAAATATTTCCCCCATTTGTAAACTTGATCCAAAGAAATTTCTCCATGGTTTCACTTCTTGCTTCCATGGCTTCCACTCCTCCAACCTGAAAATTAAAATGGAATAAATGAATGAGTTAGGGTAAAAGAAAGAATAAGAAGACCTCATAAGGATGTTTAGGGTTCATTTGAAAATACCTAGATCTAAGGGTGTATATCCATTTAATCTAAGGGTTGAGGATCAACCCTACACATTTCAAGTTGTGGCACTTTATGGGGTTGGGTAATTTTAAAAGTATGGGTATTTGAGTTGAATGGGGCAAATTAATGGTTAGGGAAAGTTAAAACTCTAACCTTAGAAAGTTAAGTGAATATATGGCTTGGGTCCCTTGGGGATAAATTAAATAATTACAAAAAGGTAATATAGGTAATGAATTTTAAGGGTTAATTAATTGGAATTTTTAATTGTTTAGATAGACAACCTCATGGGAGGAATTATTTTTAAATTTTGTTTGGAATCGAATTAAAATAACTTAGGAACTATTGACCCCATTGATATTTTAAAAAGATGAATTAATGGTGAGTAGTAGAAAGGGATTTATCTGAAGTAGCCTTGTGTAAATTATTAATAATAATTATTAATTTAGTAATCGATAACCCTTCATATGTATGAATTTTATTAAATAAGAAACAAATTAAACCTAGTTGTTAGTACTTGATGCAACCCTCTTTAATCAAAAATAATTATTCACTATTTTTCCTACTTAAGTATTGAGTTTTGTCTTTGGTTTTGTGCATCGAAAATGTGGGCGTTACACTATGTTAACCCACCAAAATCGCCTTTCACTTAGTACCCATACTATTAATTTAAAACACCCTTTCCCACAAAAAACCTACAACTTAAAAAGTGTAGGATTCATCTCAACCATAAGATTAAATCTATTAAGGCCCTTCGATCTAGGTTTGACTAAATAACACAAAAAAAATATTTATCGGTTTCGTTTATTCACATTTTACCCTATTACATCTCATTTGAATCTTGTTTTTTGCAGGTTTGGAATGGAGGAGGCCATGGAAGCCATTAAATCTTGACAACTCTCATGGAATTTTCTTTTGATTTTATCCATGCCCATAAAGGCCTTGACAAAATGTATATATATTCTTTATTTTTTGTGTTAAATGGAAGGTCTTTCCTAATTCCATTATGGATATTATTTTCCCCATTTATTTTTGTTAAACAAAGAGGTATATTCATGGATTAGGGTTTGTGTGTGTACATATATAAATACATTGTTTTTGTTTAAATTTATTTTAAAATATCAAGTTAAAAATGGAGGATTTGATATATTGTGGTCGGATTGGAAAACGTGGCCTGGAAGAGATTTGAGTGGCCCTGGCCAATGTTATAGCGTAGGGTTTGTATTGATTTGGGGGCAGGGCGCCGCCCGCACCCACTCCAATAAAATGGTTGGGATGGCGGCGGCACCCCACCCCTTATTTGTTTTTATTAACAAAAATCATGGCTGCGCAGGCAAATTGGCCCAAACCAATATAAAGCTTCCCTTTTTGATATATGATAACATTTTTTTATATGGCTACTCAGCCGATTGGTAATTTATCTCATTACTAATTTTGTTTGATTGTATATATATATATATATATATATAGGTTTCTATATGTAGTTTAATAAATACATCTATTCATATAATTTGTTTTTAGTCTTAGTTTCAAAATAGTGATTTGTGAGAGATTTGTTTGTATAAACAATTTAAGGAATATACAAATATATATAGCATTTGTATAGATCCATATACAATTATATGTATGAAGTAGTTAGTATTATGGTTCTTTCCATTTGAATCAAATGCAAGGTAAGAGGAGAATATTGAAAATGGCAAAAATTTTGTTTTCAAATTATATAGATGTTTACGTTGTTTACTTTACAAGGATGTACACTTATAACCACAATACTAGTTGCAATTTCATTTCGAAGATGATTCGAAATATAGATAAAAATTAATGCAAGTTCATTCTTCCTTTTTCAACCAATATTTCCAAGAACAATAAAAATAGGAAACAATTTATACACTTTCAAGTAATTTCAATGCAAGATGAAAACTTCAAAATTCCATTATAATACAAACTACTTGATAAAGTTGTAGATTTGCAAGAGTCACATTCCAATTTAAAAATGATCCCACCATCTATGTCTCATTTTACCTATTTCTTTACAAATCTAACCAATACATTTCATATTTAAAGGGATCCATAACAATGGAATTTACTTAAAATGCAAGTTGGAAAAGCCTCCCAAAACATGGGAGCAACATTTAAAATTTTTACAAGGTAGTTCTCTTTCTAACCATACCTATTTCTAAATAATTTTTACAAACAATCTTGGGATAATACATTTTCAACGGTCCCATTTTATAATGTAATTCCAATGCAATCCACACAAGGAGGAAACAACACTAAAATTTTACAACTCTTTCTCTTTCTTGGTTTCATACAAAACAACTCCATACAAGACTTCACTTGAGCTCCATCAAAATATTCATCTTCAGATTACAACAACAATGAAGGGTAGTAGGAAATGCTCTCCACCCAACCAAACTTCCAATGAGAAGGAGAAGCCATCCTCTTCATTGGCCCCGATCCCCAACAATATAGCAATAGAGGATATTAAGAAACCATGGCAACATAAAAAGGTATTCAACATCACAACACTCATGCCAACAATACATACAATACCTTCAAACCCCAAAACACCATAGCAAAAAATACACATCTCAACACATAGGCTTATAATCTAAGCCAAGGGAGAGTAGAATAATGGGAACCATCTTGTTTTATCTTTCAAATTAGTTAGGAGTTCCACCCTAAATTCCTCCAAGTGCACATAAAACTTCTCTACATATCTCTTTTCCCTCTCAATGCAAAATACACAAAGTATGGCAATTTTATCCTTTTCTCTCCCCATAGGTGGAACTCCTTCTCGATACTCTCGCCACAATGCCTTACAATTCTCTTTTCTCTCCCAAAATGGTCCCATTTTCTTTCTCCCACACCCTCCTTAAGGCCATACTACACCAAACCCATACACAAACACATACACACATTCATTTTTAAAACACATAAACAAGTAAATGAAAAACATGGGTATAAACCCTACCTTGCCATCACAATCTTCCAAAATCTTAATCAATATTCAAACTCCTCCAAACCAAGAAAGTCTCCAAAAGAAATATCCAAAAGCTCCAAGAAATAAATCCAAGCAAATTTCAAAAGAACAAGTGTGCAAATGAAAATGAGTAACCCCAAAACTTCAACACAACATCAATAAATAGAAAGATGAGGAGAGGAGGTGAGGTGGCTCCATGTAGGATGCCACATCACTTCTCCTCAACTCCACATCACTAAGTCAAACATCAAAACCAAGGATAATAAATTTGTGGGTGAGGATATGACAAATTCCTTCCACACACAAACTCTCACTCCATACCTCTAAGGAAAAATAAAATCTCATGTAAGAAAGTGCAATAAATTTCACCTTTTACCTTCCAAATCACATAATGGGGTCTAATTTTGACCCCTTACCCCATAGGTATAGTTGGTAGGTGAATTTAAGAGGCATGAGACAAGCTTAATTTGTCCCACAAGCCTCTAAAATTGGCTCCAAAGTCAAATTTCGGGATTTGAGGGATGGGTTGAGTGTACACATCAAATAAATTAAAATCTCACTCAAATCAAAATATCTCAAGGACTATCTACCATAATTAAATGCTCCTTTTTCACATCTCTAATTAACTTACTTAACAAGATTAATTAACTTAAACAAAAGCACATTAACTAACAATAATAAAGTGGAAATGCCTCACAATAAAAGAATACACATACTCACAAAGTAATTAAGATGAAAAAGGAAAGCACACATAACCCATGCTCACATTTTGAGGTCATATGCCCATGGGAACCTCTAAACAACTAAAATAATAACACAACAACATACATGACACGAAGCTTTCAAGGTGACCTTGTTGCCAATATACCATATTCCTTCTTTGTTGGTCTCCTAACCCCCTTCTTGTTGTCGTGATATAATTTCCTGCAACCAATCAAACAAAAACCTCTTCGGCCTCAAGGCTACATCAAATTCATCAAGAAATTAAACATACATACTTATCATCCCACAACATCATATACGTAATTCACCCATCATCATGAAAATTAGGAATTCTATCAATTAATTGAAACCAATGAACATCTCAATTTTTACTAAGTCATCAATAAGATCATGAGGTTAGTCCAGATGAAAATAATCATCAACATCAAAATCTAGAGTGTCAATATACCATGAAACAATACTAGATCACCATCTATCAATATTTTTTAACCATCCATATCACCTATAATATAAATCATAACGTACTAATAATGTCCTTCTCTCAATGTTTGCAATTCAGAGTGCCCACTTCCCTTCGACACCTTTTGATATGGATTATGATATTGTTGATTATACTTATGGACATTATTGTAGCTTTTAGTTTGATACAATGTTAGATGTTAGAAATCATGGATTGTTGTTAATGTTGATTCATATATGATGCATGTGGTATTGGAGACATTTTATACTGAGGTTGTTAGGATGTTGATATGGTTATATCTACATGTGTTGTTTCATCATATTGAGTGGACCTAGAAAATTGAAGTAATCTTATGATCATATGGTTGTTGAGGAAAATTGTAAATGACATTGTTATTTGCCTTGATGATGCTTGAATTATATCTCGATGATTTTAGAGCTATATTTGATATTTGTTTTGGATGTTTTGAGGTAACCACGAGGCCAAATGAGGTATTTGAGTTTTACGAGTAAACATGTCACAACAAACATCGGGGGATTGGAGACCAACCACATTGGAATTCTAGATGAATTCAACAAGGGTCACCATGGCAACGTGTATTTGTATTTTTGTTAGGGATTATCATGGGGGGGATCATCTGCAAATGTTACCAAGGGTTATGTGTATTATTTTATTTAGTTCCTTTGTTTAATTTTCATATGTGTTTAATTAGTGATGTATTTCCCTTTTATTATTTATTTTATTGTGTCTAGATTTGTGAGTAATCATGTTGCTAAATTAATTAAATGGGTCAATATAATGCATTTATTAGTTCTTATGGCTCTTGGATTATGTGTTGAAAGTAACGTGTAAGTAATTTGGAGTGTGAAACACTCCACCTTCCTTTTGAAATTCGGATCTGTCCTTAGGGGCTGATTTTGGAGGCTTGTAGGACAAGTTAAACTTGTCCCACACCTCTTAAATTGTCACACCAACCCTACCTATGGGTTGGGGAGTCAAAATTAAGCCTTATTAAGTATTTTGGAAGGCAAGATGTAAGTTTTTATTGCACCTTCTTTCATGAAATTAATTTTTGTCCGTGCGGTGTGGACTTGGTTTGTGTGTGTAAGTAAAAGGTCATTTATTCACCCACCCTTTTAATTGTGCTTTGGAGTCTGAAGTTGACTTGTGAGGTGGAGTTGAGGATGTGTGATGTCGCATCCTACATGGGCCCACCTCATCCTCCTCTCTCCCTCTTCTATTTATTCGAATTCCTTGGCTTGTTTAGGGGGTTACTTCATTTTGGTTACTTCTTGGTTTTGAGCTCTTGTAATTTTGGGGAGAGTTAGAGATTTTTTTGAATGCTTGTGGATTCTTTGGAGATTTTGGACTATTTGGATTGGAAAAATCTTGCTATTGAAATTTTGGAGAAAACTCTACCATGGAGAGGTAAGAGCTTGGCTCTTTAAAATGTTATTCTTTTATTTATCCATATGTGAATGCTTTGAATATTTTGGTATGTTGTTGGCTGATTGGGTAGATTGCCTAGGTATGGTGTAGGAGAAGACTATGGGGATCTCTTGTTGGGAGATGTAAGAGTTTTGGGGAGGTATAAGTGTTATTGTGGAGGAGATTGGGATTGGGTTCCACCTTGTACAAGAAATAGCTTGCATATCTTTACTTGTTATGGGGTTCCATAAGAGTGGGGAGGCATAAGAGAATGGGAGGTTTAAGGGGTACTTGGGGGAGGCATAAGGGCATGTAGGGGTTTTGAAATGATATATATATATATATATATCTTAAGGTGGACACCCATTTCCCCATTGGGAGGTATAAGTAGCTTCCCCCATAAGTATTTCTCCTTGGCTTTTGCATGATGAATCCACGAGTATTGTTTGTTGTTCTTCCTGTGGTTGCAAACTGTAATATGTATTTGGACTATGTTTTTTTGTTATGGAAGCCTCTTTGTTGCCATGAGTTGAAATACATTTTTATTTCCTTGTGGTTGGGGCTCGAGGGTGAATGAGGAGGATGGCTTGTCCTCTTCATTCAAATTCTTGGTTGGGTGAAGAGTGTTACCTCTCCTCTTTTTAGTTATGATCAAAATATATATGGTGGATCTTCTTGTTGTTGTTCTAGAGTGAGGAGGAGGAAAAATTTTACGGTCCTTGGGGTTTCCTTGTTGTAAAAATTTCCCACTTCAAGTGGATGGGATTGTAACATTATTTGTGGTAACTTGCAAGATAAATTGAAATAATAATTTTAGCTAAGGAAGATCAAAATGCCTTTAAAATATTTGAGTTTCTCAAGAAAATTTATCAGACTTCAATTAATTAGACTTAGACCAAAACTTAGACGTTTTGCAGTAAAAGGTTGAAACTCGTTTTTAAACTCAATCCATTAATTAAACCCTGTAAAATCCTTCCAAATATTTCCAAGTGCAATCCTCCATGTTGGTTTGGCATGTTGAAGAAGAAATAATGGTGGATTGAATTAATTTATGTTAAGTTAAGAAGTTTAATTCACGTTTTAATGGCAGGAAAGATGTTTTTGTCAAATTCACCCACTTAAGGTTGTCAAAATGAATATTGATGGTTCTATACAAAGAGCATTCGAGTCCTTTCCAAAAAGTCATCATTTTCCCAAATCTCGAGCTTCCAGTAAAAGTTATGGAAATTTTTGTAATTCGGACACGCGGGCCGAAAATTACTTAGGGCACTTTTTGCAAAAAAACAACAAGTAAAAAGTCACGATTTCCTCCACGGACCCACAATCCCACCAATTCTCTCTTGGGAAAAATTCCTCTGTGGGTTCGCGGACCCACACCTTCAAACTTTACCTTTTAGAAAAGGGTGAAAAATCTTAAGTCTCCCCGTCAATCCGCATCCCCACCCGTCACTGTGGGTCTGACACGTGGCTTATTTAGGCATCGGGGAGGCATAGATGGTTTTAGACCTTAGTGGTTTTGGGAAAATATTGGAAAAATTCCTAAGTTACCCGCGGCTGCCTTGTCACAGGTCATTTTGGGATGACACATGGCTTCGCTTAGCGTCGGTGGAGGCGCAGGTTATTTTTAGCCTTTGCGCATTTTAACACAAAATTCAATATTTCTAAGCTTTCCCTGATGGTCCTCTCCCCTGCTTGAAATTTTTGGTAGGACACATGGCATCCCTAGGCATCGGTGGAGGCGCGGGGGTTTTTGAACCTTTTTGCCCTTTAAAAAAAAAGAGTTAAAATCCAAATTACCTCCGACGACCCGCCTTCCCTGCGTTGGCTTTAAAATGTGCCACGTGTCCCTTGCGGCTTGGGAAAATTTTGTTCCCCAGGCCCACCAACCCGCCTTTGGGAAAATTTTATTCCCCAGGCCCTTTGGTCTGCCTTTGGGAAAATTTTCTTCCCCTGTGCTGCGCAGCCCGCTTTTGGGAAAAAAAATTTCCCCAGGCCCACCACCTGTAACTTAAAAAATATGAGGAGTTAGGAGGACTTATTTATATCGTTGGAAAGGGGAATAAATTTCCTATCTAATGGAAATGTTTTTAGGAAACCTTAAGTGTGTTAAATATGTGAAAAATCAGGTTGAAGTGCAAAGATGAACCTAAGAGTGGGTAAATGGGAAATTACCCCTTATTAACTTAAATGTATAATTCTAAAGCATGGGTTGACCTTTTTAGGGGTCACGTTAGGGGATAAGGGAATGTTTATCTATCCCATGAAAATAAGAACCTTGTTTATTTTTAGACCTGGTGGAATTAAATACCCAAGGTATTTAATTCCTTTGGCCCCTTTGACCCTCTAAAATTGATTAAGGAATATTTAACTATAATGTTAATTTAATTACTTATTAAATTAACTCCTAAAAGAAATTTAACTATAATTGGATTAATTGTACTCATTAATATTGTAAAATGGATCTAATCTATGTTACAATGGGAAAATTTCATTTAGTAAATTTTAATTGGCTTTGAATACTTGTTGTGACAATTTGTTCTTGGCCACTGGTAGTGGTCATGCTTTTTAAAAAAATATTCCATGATTTCTCCTATCTAAACTTAGGTTGTTCTTGGGTCTCGAGTGGTTTTTTTAGCAGGCATTACTAATTCATAATATGATAATAATGTGCATCTATCAATGTTTGTACATCAAAATATAAAAATAATGTCCATGTCTCTAGTCCATAGTAATGAAAATCATAAAGAAGAAAATTTTGAATAGGAGTGGGAACTTGTTATCTGTAAAATTGAAAAGGCAATTTTGTGGGCAACCATACCAAAATTTCCGTTTTGGTGCCCCGTTGAGGTCTCTTAACGTTCAGAATGGCATAAAATCCATTTCCGAAAAATATAGTTTTTAGAACTTGGTCATTTTCAACCTTTTTGGGTTGGGCGCAATTTTCTTTCACGTTACATCAACCAAAACTGCACACCCTCTATTCCTTTGGCTCATTCTAGGGAGTGTCAAGGTGTATGTGTAGCTTGTCAACACTCTAAATGTTGTGTCTCTCTAAAGTGTGAAGTGGGCGCTTAAAAGGTAGTGTTAAGACTCTCAAAGTTGTGCCCAAAGCGCAAATCCCTTCATGTCGACATCCACTTAAATGCTCCATAGAAAAGTTAGTGGTGTATTTATTGCACCTTTTTCTATATATAGTCACGTCTGACCTGTCAATTTCACAATTCAAAAAACGTGAAAAAATTATTCCTCTGTACTTGTCAACGTTCCTATCATCCCCGCGTATTGCTATTTGTCGCATTCATGGACCCCACATCATCTTGTTTATCTTATATATTCTCAGTAAGCGGCCCTTGCCCTCCTTGTGGATTTGTTGTGGTTTTTATCATGGTTTAGGTGGTTAGGATTGTTAAAAATAACAAACAATGAACCTAAGAAGATAACACAATCCCAATATATTTTGTGTAACCCACTTCAAACCGTTCTCCATCCTCCTTCTAGATCTATAAATCTGGAAGACTTCGCCACAAAACTACTCAAGCTCATTTGTCCTTTATTCCCTACTTTGCTGGGTTTTCCCGCTTGCCATCAAAATCTAACCCAAAAGAGTGAAAATCATATATTTTTGCAAACACTCACTTGCTTTTCCTTTGGCGCAAGCTTCATTATTGTTACATCTAACACAGTCACACCACAGGCGCACTATCCCTGCATGCAACATAAACCTTTCCCATGCCTTTTAAACAATAAAAATACCTTAGGCATAGGCGCAAGCACACCTGCAGCAACTACAACAACATCTGAATGTCGTGTAAACCTTTCTCATGCCACGCAATCTTAACCCCTTGGCGCACCTCACCTTAATGTTGCATCTACCACATATGCACCAATGGTGCACCCTAAGACCTTGCTACACCAAATAGATCTGTGCCCAGTTAAAACCCTTCATATGGCACAAGCACACATCCATTGACACCAACATCTGAATGTTGTGTGTAGCCTTTCGTGCCCTGCGCCCATTTTGCCATTGTTTTCTCCCATGCAACACATTCCCATAGTGCGCCTTACTTTTCTAAGACCTGTGACCTACGGTAGAGGAGTTGCGCCTTGCACCCAGAGTCTCATAAATTGCTAACTTTTCATTCTTTAAGCTTTGATGGATGACTTAATAGTTAACATGGCTCTTCTACGATGGACTTCCTTGATTCTTCTTGCAGATCATCAACTGAACTCAGATTCACACATGTCTTCATCAAGTAAGAAGCCAACCAAGTCCAAGGGTAAAGCAAAGCTAACAGAAGAAGAAATGAAATATAAATACCAAAGGGTCAGGATGCCTGAATCCCTTGCAAAGTGTGACTTGGATATCAGAGATTCAGAACTTGGCCACATTGACATGGAGGACTTCTGGGCCAAAACCAAGAAGGTCATAGGCAGCCCATGGATGGATAAATTGGTTGGCAGTGGTCTGCACTTTGCCACAGGGATCCCGTAAGCGTAATCAACAACAAGTTCATGATGTTGGTGGGCCGTTGTTACAATAAAGACACAAGATGTGTCGAAAATGAGAAGGGCAAGGTAATAATCAACCTCACTGCCTGACATTTTGAGATCATGTTGGGTATCCCTCACCACCGACATTTTGTAGTGGTAAGCCAAGAGGACTGCATGAAGACATGGAATGAAAATGAAGAAAAATGTATGCAGCTGATGAATGAGGTGTACCTCAAAAACAAGAAGGTAACAAGCAGGTGGCCACAAGTCATTCATCGCAGTGAATTTTTAGAGGAGTTGAGTGACACAATCACTTTCTGAGTAGGGTGTTTGGGCTTCCCGATGCCCATTACTTTCACAAGTGGATGCTCAGGTATTTAGAAACCATGAATAAAAATGTTCCTGATCACGTTTTGAATGGGGAGAGATTATCAGTAGCACGATCTCGAACAGCTTCAACAACTTTCAACAACTGGGAGGTTCTATATGAACTCCTATGTGGTATATGTTGCTGCCTCAGAGAGGGACTACCCAACATTGAATCGATATGGGGTATGGCCCCAGGTCAAAATATATGAGTACTATCTAGAGTTAAGACTGGAAAATAGCATAGCCCAATTCAACAAAGTCAACAACGTCTTCTTCTATGGCGTCATCTATCTCTTGAGGCCCAACATGACTCATGGTTAGACAACAAAAGCATGGTCTCCACCACAGAGAAGTGGGGAGCGTTATTCACACAATTCCCCACTTTCACCTATCTGAGCCGCTAACTTCTTGGGAGAGCCCACCAAATTGCCGAGGTATGCGGGACCCAAGCTAATCCTATTAGAGTTGTCTAGATAGCTTATCACATACCATGAGAAGTGTTTGAAAAGGAAGAAGGGTGGAACTCCATTCCCCCTCACAGTGGGCAGGTATACCTGCACTTCACAGAGCAAAGCCGGGAGATGTTTGCAGAGCTTGAATTGCTCAACTTAAAGCATAATTTCCTGGCGAGGCCAACCTTTGATCCTCATGATTTCCTTCCAAGGGAAAAGCTCGATCCAATTCACGTCCCTCAGATTAAAGATATCTACATCGATCTATATCACGAAGTCGAGCTCAGATGAAAGGATCACTCTGATTGGCCCCTGATAGAGATCATTCAGTATGGTGTGGCCATCATCCCAAAGGGTTTCCAAGCAACTGATCAAGAAGTTGATCAGGTTTATCTAGACACAGATGGGGACAATTGGCCGTTTGCTGAAATTGATAGAAACAAGGCACCTCAGACTATTGAGGAAAGGGTCAAAGGCACTCTACAGTGCACTGAGCATTGGTGCAA
Organism: Taxus wallichiana var. yunnanensis; assembly: GCA_018340775.1. Classification (NCBI taxonomy): domain Eukaryota; kingdom Viridiplantae; phylum Streptophyta; class Pinopsida; order Cupressales; family Taxaceae; genus Taxus; species Taxus wallichiana. Next base: position 600,747,528 of record CM031241.1, on the reverse strand, counting down.
GAAAAATGGTCTCATCTACCTTGGAGTAGACTTTACCACATCTCCCTTGGGTAATGCACCCACCAAGCTGAAGCACTTGCCTAAAGGAAAAGGAAAGGATATAGAAGGAGAGGAAAACATTGCTAAGAAAGAAGTTCTGAGAGCACTCCTTCCACCACCGAAGAACAAGAGGTGGAATTAGTTTCCCAAGAAGAAGAAGCGGCCAATGCTCCAATGAATACATCGACTCGGGATATTGTCACATCTACAAGCTGGTGAGGTCCCAACCATCCACTCTCTCACTCCTCCTTGCCCCTCCTCATGTCACTAAACCAACCACTCCTTTGGTGTTGTCTTCTCCCCGTCTTCTACCGTTCCCCCTCCCTCTTCCTTCATCCTCTCTCTTCCCTCATGGATTTGTCCCCAACATTTCTTCTCTCATCTCAAATATCCCTTCCACCCACACGTTTCCTCTCCTATAGTGACTCCTACCCCCATGAGCGTTGGAGGGTTGGCTTCTTTCTCAATGCCACCACCAAGCATCTTGACACATTTCCCCATGTCCACTGTAGTTGCTCCTTCTTCCACCCCCGTTTCCTCTTCTTCCTTTAGTCCCACTCCCCTAAGTCTAGAATGGATCTCTAAACACCTGAGCTAGCACAAGAGGAAAGTCCCTATTGCACCTATGGACTTCTCCATTATTCCAGACTAAAGGGGCTAAGAAGCAAAAGGCTATAACCCGCTTCTCTCAAAGCACTTTAGGTGAAAGAGTTATGGAGATCGCATACCCTGATCCCACAAAGGAGAAAAAAGATCTGTCTCCTACAGATTTTACAGTGACTTAGGTCATAATGGGAACGTCATCAGAGAGCCTGCAAGGAGAGGCCTTATCTGCAGTGGATGCCCTTTGTAAAAAGATTCAAGAAGAAAAGGAAGAGAAGAGAATATTAAAAGAGCAAAAAAATCATCTTCTCCAAGCCCTACAAAAGATGGGAAATGCACCTCCTTTAGCTATCGCCGAAACTCCTAAATCCCTTATTCAAGAGAAGATAAATGAGTATACCAAGATTGGTGAGCAAGGTGTAGTAGTGTCCTCTGGAGAGAGCAGATCCTCAAAGATAGTGAGGAAGTGATTACAAAGTTCACAGAGCTGTATCAAAATATAGATCAAGCTAACAAGGAACTCCAGGAAATAGCAGGACCTATCTCTGAAGAGTTGGACCATGCCAGGTTACAACACGAGACATTCCAGAAGATGCTCAACTACCCATTCGATGACTTAATGAAATTCGGCGTCTTTGATCACCTGAGAGCACCCAACAAAGTCCTTGCTACTTTAGACTATTAGGTTGACCAAATGGAGTTTTTCTTGGAGAAGATAGACAAAATCAAGGAGGAATCCTAGATGCCATGCATCAAATGGAGCAGATCGTCTTAAGAATGTCTCCAGGGTTACTCGGTGTAGATTACACCTTGAGGAAGGTAGATGATACTATTCAGCTTTTCAAGGAAATCACATCATAGGGTTTAGCGTCAGAGGCCACTTTTGATATAGAATCTATCAACAACCTTCTAGCCTACCACGACTTTGTTGGATACCTGATGGAGGCAGGTAATGAATACTTCAAACTCTTGGAAAGACTCAGAGATGAACGGGAAACTTGCAAAGTCATCGGGGATCACACCAAGGGTCCAGCTCAAGATCAACTTCAAGCAATGGTCAACAAGTTCATGGAGTATCGAGCTCAGTTTCACATTTCCTCTCCTGAGTAGAAGCAGGACACTCCTTTCCAGCCAAGGGATGACGACGAATAGGCTCCTTCCTCCTGGGATAAATCCCATTTTTGTAAAAATATTTAAAATAATGTTGGCACAAATGATGACATCATCCATGTTGCACCATGAGATGTTGTCATCCACAAAATTACCCTAAAGTCAACATTTGACTTTTAGATATTTTGTAAATAGTTGTTGGCTCCTTTTTGCCTTCTTTCTCCTTCTCCTTCTATAAATACTTGGATACTTGTAGTATTTAGTGTGAGAATTTGTATGAAAAATAGAGTGAGGAGAGAAAGACTTTGAGCTTTCTTGTAACAGAACATTATTAATACAAAAATTGAGACTTTGTGCTAAATTCCTATGTTATGTGTTAGATCTTTCTTAAGTTAGATCTGCATGCTTATTCTATTGGATTCACATATGCTTTTGTCATTTGTTTATCAATATTGCTTTGTTTGTTTATGTGAGTAAGTTTGGCTCTGTTTACTACCAGCCCAAAACATAAACCCTCTGACCTTTCTACTTTGGAATTCATTTCTTTTCTCCCTTCAGATCCACCTCTCTTCTATTCCTTCCTTCTTTCCTTTATGTTCTTCGTCGGAACTAACTCTACCGGGGTGAAATCTTGAAACCCCCTGAAGGTAGAATACTGTAAGACTTGCATAGATTCCTGCTGGTAGAATAGCAATAAATTAGTTTCGCTTTGCTGTCTCAAAGAGGGGTTATGCCCTGCACACTGTTGGCTGTCTATCCATAGATCTGCCCACCCGACAGATTTTTGGACTAACAGTTTTTGGTGACTCCGCTAGGCAAAGAACCATATCTATGTGAATGTTATGTAAGCTAAAAGACACCAATAGTTTTTAAAGCTTGTCGGGAGACTAAGAAAATAGATAAAACTTTAAAAATCACTACCTGTTTGCAAATCTTAACTCTTTGTTTAAAATCCAATTTTTTTGCAAAAGTGATCCAAACTGAAAATTTTCTTAAGAGATCCATAGATCTAGACTAGTTAGAAACCTTTAGTTCGTTGAGTTTTTATAAGAAATCGTATATTTCCGTAGATTTGAGATCCTGATAGTTTTCCAAATATTTTCAAAACCCTTGCAAAAATCAAATCTAAGATTCGAAAATCAGCTTACTAAGTTTACCATCATTTTATCCTCGCTAATCTTTGTCATTAAACCATAATCAGTTTTCAAAAGAGGGATAAAATTAAATATTTAGAAAAGTACATGTTGCTAATTTTTGTCAGAAAAATCAGAAAATCAGCAAGTACAAAAAAAAAGAGTATTTAAATCTGCTCTAAAATTATTGCAGATCTGAATAGATACACTGACGGGTGAGCCATTTACCCATAACAAGAGATCTCGTGGATAAGTTGATCCTATTTTTGATCTAATTCAAAGGCACAACTTCAGTATTACACCAGCATGCTTCACATCACTGAGTTCAACTAATTGGTTAGCCAGAAGTGCCTTGCCTCCACGGAAGAACCGGTTTTCACAGGGAGCCTCTACATCAATGTGCAGTGCTCTGCTCTTAAGCAAAACTGCACTCCTGGCTCGCGTCCTCTTTCCAGATTTTCAATTGGTAGTACCATGGGGAAACACTATGGGCCCTCTTGCATTACCGCATCCAGTTCATGCACTCCCTCATGGAAACTGAAAGAACTTCCCAAGGTTTGATGGGAGTGGAAATCAAAGTACGGATTCACATATATCTACATTCATTATGTCATGCAGCATCTTATATGTGACCCATGAAGACATGTCGGTAAGCCTCTTTCTAGAGACCTTGCAAGGACTTGCAGCAGAATGGTTCCAACATTTGCCAGCTAGATCTATCACCAGTTGGCCACATTACGAACTACGTTTGAAGATAGGTATAAGCCTTCAGAAGATGCATTTGCGTTACTGTCAAATATTACTCACTCGAAGAAGGAGGCCAATGAAACCATGCACAATTTTATCACCCGTTTCAATTCATTGATTAACCGTGTGCCACCTGCCATGTTGCTAACACCAAAAAATCAAAAGTGTTTCTTTGTGAATGCCATGAGCTCAAGAGTAAGTTTCTTACTCTTACAAGAACAAATCACCACCTGGTTCTTGCTCAAGCTGCAGCCATTTGGATAGAAGACAACCTACTTATATCTGGCAAGTTAAAATGAGAGCCATCCAAGCCTAAGGCTTCAACTCCTTCTCAAGCCACTTCATCAGATCTGGCATTCCAAAAGATGGCAAATGACTTGCTCGCATTAAAAAATTAATTAGCTCAAGCTTCGTCCTCCACTCCATACCGGGATATTCCACGGAGGAACTTCACTCCCAAAAATGCCCCACAAAGACCACGTTTGTTTGCTACTACTCCAAGGTTATCACTTGAGGCCCCTCGGTTAATGCCCTAGTTCAGATTGAAGAAGATGAGCAAATTTACGAAGAACCTTCATCGCAAGGCGGAGATGATCAGGATGTCGGTGAACCAGCTAGCAACTCTACAATCAGGTATATGGAATTTGAAGATGAGGAATCTGATGAAGAGGAGGGTACCCAAGGGTATGCAAGTGAATAGTCATATCTTTGTCTTCACCCACTCATAAGGAAAAGAAGAAAAATTTGTTGCTAGGATACAAAAAGAGAGGATTGTGTCGAACACGCCTCCAACAATTGCTAAAAGAGGTAATCCTCTTCCTGGTCAACCTCCTATTAATCCTTTTATGAAGAAATATTTTCCTCCCTCTCTCCTCCAAATCAGCCTTCTTCTGTTTCCATAAAAACCAGTAACCCTACCCTACCATTGTGAAATGAAGGAATCATTCCTTCATCAACGCAGCCCTTGGTTGCATTTGACATAGTCGGTCACGCTAAAAGGACCAAGATTCAAATGTCTGAAGTTGAATATCTTTAGTCTAACCCTGAGCAGCTTGTAAGATTAACCGAATATATCCGAAGCCAAGCTGTCATCCCCTCTCCTGTCTCCCCGAAAGGAATCCTTTCCACTACTCTTGCATCTCGCATAAATGTTGACTTGACTTCCACGTCAGGTAAAATCAAACCTTTTTATCTCTCCCTCCTAATCAATGGTCACAAACTAAGCAACTACATAATTGATTCTGGGGCTTCGATAATGTCATGCCGACAAAGGTCACCCATGCTTTGGGCCTCACTCTTACTAAGCCTTTCGGTAGATGTTACTCCATGGAAACCAAACAAGTTCCATTAATTGGTCAAATCAAAGATGCACAGTTTGCGTTTGCAGCGTTCCCAGAGAAAAGGGTAAAGATGACCATCCTCGTTGCTGATATCCCAGCGGCATATGGAATTCTACTAGGAAGAAGCTTTTGCAGAGAAGTTGGTGGAGAGATTCATATGGACTGGTCCAAAGCCAGAATCCCCGTCAAGGGTGTAATGTAGACATTGGAGCCTGAATCACAAAAGAAGTACCTAGTCACCATTCTGACAACCCCAAAGCCCAAATTCTCTTCAAATCATCAGGGATGGGGAATTACTTCTTATCCACTGAGTCTGATAAAATGGATGTTCTCATCCAGGAGGAGGATCTTAACAAGATATGGAAACTGTAGTTTGATGACAGTTGTGTAACAAGTGGATGTGGCGCTAGAGTCGTCCTAATATCCCCTGAAGAAGAGCTTTTCCCTCTTTCTTTCAAATTGCAGTTTTTAATACAAACAATACCGTTGAGTATGAATCTTTGTTGCTCGGCATGCAAGCTACAAAGGAAAGAGGAATCAAGAATCTAAGAGCACATGGTGATGCCGAACTGATTGTCAACCAAATAAAAGGGGTGTACCAGGTAAAGAATGACAGACTCGAGCACTATCGCAACGTAGTATGGGACAACATTGAGGAATTTGATGCTTTCTCAATAAAATCCGTTCCAAGAGCTCAGAATGACATGGTCGATTCATTGGCCGTCTCAGCATCTCTTATTCTCCCTCACCCAGGGTTGAAAAAAACACATATACCATTGAGGTAGTCTTCCCGCCCAAGCGTGCCAGACAATTCTTAGCACTGAAAGGTATTCAATTATGACAATCAACTTATTGCCTTTCTAGAGAAAGTAAAAAAATTCAATGAGCTTCATTTTGAAGGATCTACTTCTGCATGCCATGAATCTGTCACTGGTCAAGTGAACGAATCAAAAGAAGGTGATGGCATATGTCAGCTCAGGGGAAATAAAATTCCAAAGGGTTTAGTCTCTCTAGAACGATTGTTTGACAAACATGATCATTTTTTCAAGAAGAAGTGACAAGATGATCCTAACTCCTCTCCAGAGACCGAATCGGTCAACCTGGGTACTGTAGAAGATCCGTAGTTTGTGAACATCGGGAAATGTTGTACACCCGAGGAAAAGTGGAAGTTTGTCAAATTGCTGAAGAAATATATGGACGTATTGGCATGGTCTTATGCCAATCTGAAGTCTTTCAAGCCTAAGGACGTTCAGCATGACATCCGTTAAAAGATGATGTCAAACCCTTTCACCAGAAATAGAGGCACTATAACCCCAAGATCTCGGGTACCATCCAGGTGGAAATACAAAAGATGTTGGATGTGAGGATTATCTTTCCTATCCATCATAGTACTTGGGTCGCAAACATTATACCAGTATGAAAGAAGAATGGTGAGATACGCATATGCGTAGATTTTCACAATCTGAATCAGGCATCCTTGAAGGACAACTACCCACTGCCCATAATGGATCAAGTTCTGCAGGTAGTAACCGGTTCAGAGATGTTGTCCATGCTTGATGGTTTTTCGGGCTATAATCAGATTGAGGTCTCGCCTGAAGACCAATTCAAAACAACATTCACTACTCCCTAGGGCACATTTGCCTACAGTAGGATGCCTTTTGGCTTGACCAATGCTGGTGCCACCTTTCAACAAGTGATGGACTTCACATTCAAAGGTATGATGGGAAAGGTCATCATAGTTTATTTGGATGACTTAACTGTGTTCTCAAAAAAGTGAAGTGATCATTTGGAGCAAGTATTGATTAAATGCCGAGAACACGGGATTTCCTAAATCCCCAAAAGTCCATTTTTGGGGTCATCAAGGAAAGTTGCTGGGACATGTTGTCAACAAGGAAGGAATAAAGATAGATGTTGAAAGGGTTAAGGCTATTCAGAGCCTTACCTTACCCACAAGCAAGACCGGTGTTCACTCTTTCTTCGGAAAGGTGAATTTTCTTAGATGCTTTGTTCCTGACTTCGCTGAAAAGACTCATCACATATCAAATATGATGAAAGGGTCGTAAACTTTCCAGTGGAGTGAAGAAGGAAAGGCGTCATTCGAGGATATAAAATCCTTTGTTGCTCATGCACCTATCCTGGTATGTCCCGACTTCTCCAAGGATTTTATCATGTACAGTTATGCATCTGCACATACTGTATCAGCCATCTTAATGCAGAAGAACTCTGAGGATGTTGAATCCCCAATCGCTTTCATGAGCTCCCCTCTCAAGCTTCATGAATTGAATATGTCTCACTTATAAAAACATGCCTTTGTAATAGTCAAAGTAGTCAAGAACTTCCGGTACTACATCCTAAACTCTCATACGGTAGTGTTGGTTCTTGACACGGCAGTTAAGTCTATCCTAACTCAACAGGAGTTAGGAAGCTTACGAGGGAATTGGATTGCAAAGGTCCAAGAGTATGATCTAGACATAAAACCAACCAAGCTGGTAAGAGGCAAGGGCCTATGTCAGCTTATGGCTGAAAACAAAGATTCAGAGGTCCCCAAAGAGAAAGATGATTGCATCGACAGAGCGCAGGGTAAATTGAAGAAAGCTGATTCTCTGCCTATGGTTCTATTTGTTGCGACCAGCGATGAGTGGTATTCTGATATCACTTTCTTTCTCACTTATAGTGAGTGTCCAGCTCATCTAACTTCAAAGGAGAAGTAGACTGTAAAGCTTAGGGCAGCTAGATATGTCATATGGGATGACGGTTTATACAAGTGCGGTATTGATGGCATCTTCTTGTGATGCATTGATAAACCGCAGCAGATCAAATTGCTTGAAAGTTTTCATGACTCGGCCTGTAGCGGTCACTTCTCCTCATCCGTAACAACACATAAGATCATCTGGGCCAGGTACTACTAGCCAACACTATTTCAAGATATAGCCACCTAGGTAGTAAAATGTGAGCTCTGCCAACAGTTTGTCGGTAAGCCAAAATTGGCTGTTTTTCCCCTCAGCCCGTCATTATTGACGATCCATTCAGGTAATGGGGAATTGACTTTATCGGAGCACTCCATACCTAGTCAAGTGTCGAACATAGTTATGTCCTAACAGCGACAGATTAGTTCACCAAATGGGTTGAGGGCATACCTGTCAAGAATGCCACCTCTGAAGTTGTTTGTAACTTCATCAAAGAAAATATCATCGTGAGATTTGGCATCCCACACACGATAGTTGTTGATAATACTTCCAACTTATCCTCACGGGAAGTTATCGGTTTTTGCTATGAATACGGGATAACCTTGGCCATGCCTCAGATTATTACCCCCAGGGAAATTGTCAGGAAGAATCCAGTAATAAGAACCTAGTGACCATCATATGGAAGCTAGTCGATGAGAATCAGCGGTCCTGGCACAAGTCATTGTATGATGCTTTGTGGGTAGACTGTATTACTTTGAAGAGGTCTCTTGGTATGTCACCTTTTCAAGTATTATATGGAATCGACGCTGAGCTCCCCATTTCGTGGAACTCCCTACTCTATGCTTGGCATGAGCGATCGAAGATGAGACTTTCCAGAATTCTCTTGAAAAGAGGATCATGTATCTAACATAACTTGAAGAAAAGAGAGTAAGGGTGGTCGATAGGATCACTGAACATTAGAATCAAGTCAAGACATTGTTCAATAAAAATGCTAAGTAGAGGGATTTCCAGGTGGGATATCTCATTCTTTTATGGGACAAGCGAAGAGAGCCAAAGGGCATGCGGGAAATTCAACTCTCTTTGGAGAGGGCCTTTCAAGATCAAGTAACTCAATGGAGAGAATAGCTTCTATCTCTCATATCTGGATGGGACCAGAGCTCCCGCTCCCCTATAGCGGGAAACATCTCAAAATATTCAGGAAGTAGAGCTTGCTCTCTTCTTTGTACAATTTTCTTTAGTTGTGTGTTTATTTTTGTCGTGTGTTTGCTTTCTGTTGGTTGTGTGTTTTCCTTTCTTTTTCATCACCCTTGTTTTTGACTTTGTACCCAATGGATAGGCACATGTTGATTTGGGATTCTCTCCCCTCAAACTTCGCTCAAAGATAGTCCCCAGAAAGAGCCAGCTGTTATCCCATAAAATTGACAAGGGTAATTTTACGGGTAACCATACCAAAATATCCTTTTTTTTCCCCCGTTGAGGTCTCTTAACGTTCAGAATGGCATAAAATCCCTTTCAAAAAATATAGTTTTAGAACTTGGTCATTTTCAACCTTTTTGGGTTGGGCGCAGTTTTCTTTCATGTTACATCAACCAAAACTGCACCCCCTCTATTCCTTTGGCACATTCTAGGGAGTGTCAACACTCCAAATGTTGTGCCAAGGCCCATGCGCCAACTTGTCAACACTCCAAATGTTGCGCCTCTCAAAGTGCGAAGTGGATGCTTAAAAGGCAGTGTTAACACTCTTAAAGTTGCACCCAAGGCACAAATCCCTCCATGTCGACATCCACTTAAATACGCCATAGAAAATCTGGTGGCACATTTATTACACCTTTTGCTATATATAGGCGCGTCTGACCTGTTATTTTCACAATTCAAAAAATGTGAAAAAGTTATTCTTCTGTACTTGTCGCTCGTTCCTATCAGCCTCGTGTATTGCTATTTGTCATGTTTGTCGACCCCACATCATCTCCTTTATCTTATATATTCCGGTAAGCATCCCTTGCCCTCCTTGTGGATTTGTTTTGGTTTTTATGATGGTTTAGGTGGTTAGGATTGTTAAAAAGATAACACAATCCCAATATATTTTGTGCAACCCACTTCAAACCGTTCTTCATCCTCCTTCCAGATCTGCAAATCTGGAAGACTTCTGCCAAAAACTACTTAAACACATTTAACCTTTATTCCCTACTTTGCTGGGTTTTCCCCCTTGCCATCAAAATCCGAGCCAAAAGAGTGAAAATCATATATTTTTGCAAACACTCATTGATTTTCCTTCAGCGCAAGCTTCATTATTGTTACATCTAACACAGTCATGCCACAAGCGCACTATCCCTACACGCAACATAAACCTTTCCCGCGTCTTTTAAACAACAAAAATTCCTTAGGCGCAGGCGTAAGCGCACCTACAACAACTACAACAACATTTGAATGTCATGCAAACCTTTCTCACGCCACGTAATCTTAACCCCTTGGTGCACCTCACCTTAATGTTGCATCTACCACATATGCACCAATGGCACACTCTGAGACCTTGCTACACAAAATAGATCGTGCCTAGTTAAAACCCTTCATATGGCACAAGTGCACATCCATTGACACCAACATCTAAATGTTGTGTGTAGCCTTTCTGTGCCCTGCGCCCCTTTTGGCATTGTTTTCTCCCATGCAACACTTTCCCAAAGTGCGCCTTACTTTTCTAAGACCCTGCAGCCTAGCTATAGAGAGCTGCACCTTGCGCCAGAGACTCATAAATTGCTAACTTTTCATTCTGTAAGCTTTGATGGACGACTTAATAGCTAACATGGCTCTTTTGTGATGGAATTCCCTGATTCTTCTTGCAGATCAACAACTGAACTCAGATTCACACATGTCTTCATCAAGTAAGAAGCCAACCAATTCTAAGGGTAAAGCCAAGCTAATATAAGAAGAAATGAAATATAAATACCAAAGGGTCAGGATGCTTGAATCCCTTGTAGAGTGTGACCTGGATATCAAAGATTCAAAACTTGGTCACATTGACATGGAGGACTTCTGGGCCAGAACCAAGAAGGTCATAGGCAGCCCATGGATGGATAAATTGGTTGGCAATGGTCTGCACTTTGCTGTAGGGATCCCCGTAAGTGCAATCAACAATGAGTTCATGATGTTGGTGGGCCGTTGTTACAATAAAGACACAAGATGTGTCAAAAATGAGAAGGGTGAGGTAATAATCAACCTCACTGCCCGGCATTTTGAGATCATGTTGGGTATCCCTCACCACCGACATTTTGTAGCGGTAAGCCAAGAGGACTGCATGAAGACATGGAACGAAAACAAAGACAAATGTATGCAGCTGATGAATGAGGTGTACCTCAAGAACAAGAAGGTAACAAGCGGTGGCCACAAGTCATTCATCGCAGTGACTTTTCAGAGGAGCTGAGTGACACCATCACTTTCCTGAGCAGGGTGTTTGGGCTTGATGCCCATTACTTTCACAAGTGGATGCTCAGGTATTTAGAAACCATGAGTAAAAATGTTCTGATCAGCGTTTTGAATGGGGAGAGATTATTAGCAGCACGATCTCGAGAGCAACTTCAACAACTTTCAACAACTGGGAGGTTCTATATGAACTCCTATGTGGTATATGTTGTTGCCTTAGAGAGGGACTACCTAACATTGAATCGATATGGGGTATGGCCCCAGGTCAAAATATACGAGTACTATCTAGAGTTAAGACTGGAAAATAGCATAGCCCAATTCAGCAAAGTCAATGACATCTTCTTCTATGGCGTCATCTATCTCTTGAGGCCCAACATGACTCACGGTTGAATGACCAAAAGTGTGGTCACCACCACAGAGAAGTGGGGAGCGTTATTCACGTAATTCCCCACTTTCACTTATCTTAGAGCCGCCCTAACTTCTTGGGAGAGCCCACCAAATTACCGAGGTATGCGGGACCCAAGCTAATCCTATTGGAGTTGTCTAGACAACTTATCACATACCATAAGAAGTGTTTGAAAAGGAAGAAGGTTGGAACTCCATTCCCTCTCACGATCGGTAGGTATACCCTGTACTTTACATGGAAAAGCCCGGGAGATGTTTACAGAGCTTGAATTGCTCAACTTAAAGCATAACTTCCTTGCGAGGCCAACCTTTGAACCTCGTGATTGCCTTCCAATGGCAAAGCTCGATCCAATTCATGTTCCTCAGATCAAAGATATCTACATCGATCTATATCACGAAGTTGAGCTCAGACGAAACGATCACTCCCACCTGGCCCTGACAGAGATCATTCAATATGGTGTGGCCATCATCCCAAAGGGTTTCCAAGCAATTGATCAAGAAGCTCATAAGGTTTATCTAGACACGGATGGGGATAATTGGCAATTTTCTAAAATTGATAGAAACAAGGCACCTCAGACTATTGAGGAAAGGGTCAAAGGAACTCTGCAATGCACTAAGCATTGGTGCAAGAAAAATAGTCTCATCTACCTTGGAGTAGACTTTACCACGTCTCCCTTGGGTAATGCACCCACCAAGCCGAAGCACTTGCCTAAAGGCAAAGGAAAGGATATAGAAGGAGAGGAAAGCACTGCTCAGAAAGAAGTTCTGAGAGCCCTCCTTCCACCGCTAAAGAACAAGTGGTGGACTTAGTGTCCCCAAGAAGAGAAGAAGCGACCAATGCTCCAACAGACACATCCACTCAGGATGTTGTCACATCTACAACTGGTGAGGTCCCAACCGTCCCCTCTCTCACTCCTCCTACCCCTCCTCATGTCACTCAACCAACCACTCCTTTGGTTGTGTCTTCTCCCCGTCTTCTACTGTTCCCCCTCCCTCTTCCTCCATCTTCTCTTCCCTCGTAGATCTATCCCCTAGCATTTCTTCCCTCATCTCATAGATCCCTTCCACCCCCACGGTTTCCTCTCCTATAGTGACTCCTACCCCTGTGAGCATTGGAGGGTTGGCTTCTTTCTCAATGCCACCACCAAGCATCTCGACACATTTCCCCATGTCCACTGTAGTTGCTCCTTCTTCCACCCTCGTTTCCTCTTCTTCCTCTGGTCCCACTCCCCTAAGTCCATAATGGATCTTTGAACACCGAGCTAGATAAGAGGAAAGTCCCTATTGCACCTATGGACTTCTCTGTTATTCTAGCTAAAGGGGCTAAGAAGCAAAAGGATATAACCCGCTTCTCTAAAAGTGCTTCAGGTGAAAGAGTTATGGAGATCGCATACCCTGATCCCACAAAGGAGAAAAAAGATCTATCTCCTACATATTTTACGGTGACTCGAGTCACAATGGGAACATCATCGAGAGAGCCCGAGGGAGAGGCCTTATTCGTAGTGGATGCCCTTTGTAAAAAGCTTCAAGAAGAAAAGGAAGAGAAGAGAATATTAAAAGAAAAACAAGCATCTTCTCCAAGCCCTTCAAAATATGGGCAATACACCTCCCTGTAGTTGCGCCGAAACTCTTGAATCCCTTAGTCAAGAGAAGATAAATGAGTACACCAAGATTGGCGAGCAAGGTGTAACAGTGTTCTCTTGGAGAGAGTAGATCCTCAAAGATAGTGATGAAGTGATTACAAAGTTCACAGAGCTGCATCAAAATATAAATCAAGCTAACAAGGAACTCCAAGCAATAGCAGAACCTATCTCCAAAGAGTTAGACCATGCCAGGTTGCAACACGAGACATTCCAGAAGATGCTCAACTACCCAGTCGACGACTTAATGAATTTTAGCATCTTCGATCACCCGAGAGCACCCAACAAAGTCCTTGCTACTTTAGACTATCGGGTTAACCAAATGGAGTTTGTCTTGGAGAAGATAGAAAAAATCAAGGAGGAAACCCTAGATGCCATGCATCAAATGGAGCAGATTGTCTTAAGAATGTCTCCAGGGTTACTCGGTGTAGATTACACCTTGAGGAAGGTAGATGATACTATTTGGCTTTTCAAGGAAATCATGTTGTAGGGTTTAGCGTCGAAGCCACTTTTGATATAGAATCTATCAACAACCTTCTGGCCTACCGTGACTTTGTTGGATACCTGATGGAGGTAGGTAATGAATACTTCAAACTCCTAGAAAGACTCAGAGATGAATGGGAGACTTGCGAAGTCATCGGGGATCACACCAAGGGTCCTGCTCAAGATCAACTTCAAGCAATGGTTAATAAGTTCATGGATTATCGAGCTGGATTTCACATTTCCTCTCTGAGCGAGAAGTGGGACACTCCTTTCAAGCCGAGGATGATGACGAATAGGATCCTTGCTCTTGGGATAGATCCCATTTTTGTAATAGTATTTAAAATAATGTTGGCAAGAATGATGACATCATCCATGTTACACCATGAGATGTTGTCATCCAAAATTTCCCTAGAGTCAACATTTGAATTTTAGATATTTTGTAAATAGTTGTTGGCTCCTTTTTCCTTCTTTCTCCTTCTCCTTCTATAAATACTTGGATACTTGTAGTATTCAGTGTGAGCAAATTTGTATGAAAAATAGAGTGAGGAGAGAAAGACTTTGAGCTTTCTTGTAATCAGAACATTATTAATACAAAAATTGAGACTTTGTGTTGAATTCCTGTGTTATGTGTTATATCTATCTTAAATTAGATCTGTATGCTTATTCTATTGGATTCACATGTGCTTTTTCATTTGTTTATTAGTATTGCTTTGTTTGTTTATGTGAGTAAGTTTGGCTCTATTTACTACCAGCCCAAAACATAAACCCTCTAACCTTTCTACTTTGGAATTCATTTCTTTTCTCCCTTCAGATCCACCTCTCTTCTATTCCTTCCTTCTTTCCTTTCTGTTCTTCATCGGAACTAACTCTACCGGGATGAGATCCTAAAACCCCCCTGAAGGCAGAATAATGTAAGACTTACATGATTTCTCTTTGGTAGAATAGCAATAAACCAATTTCACTTTGATGTCCGAAAGAGGGGTTATGCCCTCGACTGCTGGCTTGTCTATCCATAGATCCGCCCTGTAAATGATTTCAGGCACAACGAGAACTACACCTATAAACCATCTACAACAATTGAAATTATTGAGTACAAGATGTAAACCATACTAGAAATTGATGTGCTGAGTAAAACATATAAACCATCTACAAAAATTTAGATTTTTGACCAAATATGTATGTAACCATCAACATCAATTTTTCTTACTAGGCAAATCCATATAAATATGTGATGTAATAGTCATATATATGTCGTGATGTAATAACAATATCCATATCATAATATATGTTAATGTTTGAACCCTAAATAAATAAATATGTATTATATTTATCTAAAATCAAAATGAGAATGTAATAGGAAATAAGAAATCAATTTTGATAATATACATCAAAGAAATGTGTAGAATCTACAATGTGTGTCTCGATTTTCTATTTGGGTCACTTTTGGTGGGTCACTTTCAAGTATCGTAGCACCACTTATCCTCATCTAATGTTTTACAAACTTTATCATTATGTATTTACTTGCAAATAATTTTGAAATAATAAATGTAAGATTTGATATGTTTTCTTTTGTTGATGAGTAGTGAGTAGCCTTACTCAAAGGTTCTTGATAAAAGTTCCATCAATAGTCATTAATTTCTATCCTATAATTAGACTATAAGTTTTTATCCCCTTTTCCATCTAGGAAATTTATGCAATGTAGATGATTCCATAAACAAATTTAATTTAATATCATTTAATATATTAATTATTCAAGTAAATAT
Organism: Taxus wallichiana var. yunnanensis; assembly: GCA_018340775.1. Taxonomy (NCBI): domain Eukaryota; kingdom Viridiplantae; phylum Streptophyta; class Pinopsida; order Cupressales; family Taxaceae; genus Taxus; species Taxus wallichiana. Next base: position 600,732,161 of record CM031241.1, on the reverse strand, counting down.
GTTTAATATAATTGATATTAATATTTAAGAGAGGTGATATATTATAATATTAATGATTTTTAAGAAAATTTGTGATGATGAATTAAATAATGAAAATAAAATGTAAAAATAGGAAGTGATGATAAAAATATAAAACTAAATATAAGAATAATATATCACATATATGCTTATACATACTTTTCAAATTTTGAAATTGGGAAGGAATCTAATCTCAACATAAAATATAAAAATTGGGAGAAACTATGAGTGAGAGAAAAACCTACCCTAGAAAAATAAAACTAAAGAAAATTTTGTACGATACTAAACTGTGGTTGTAATCTCACATCTAATATATATTTAACACAAAAGACAACAAAAAAAACCTTTATAGATGATATTGCTACCCCGACCTTCATATTACACTACATCTTTTAAAAAATGTGGTGTTACATTTGATTAATAAGTAGAGATCTTAATAGCCTAAAAATAAGCAAGAGGAGTGAGAAATTCTTTAAGAAGAAGTTTGAGAAAGTTGAACTCCAAGTAATCTATTCCCAAATGTCCATCCCCTTCTTAATTTTAATTGAAAGTTCCTAAATGTTTTTGATAACTATTATTTAAATATAGTATACATAAACACGCTATATAGACAATGTCGATTAACCCCTAAGAAAACTAGGTGGTTTCTAGGATGCCATTGTCTAGGGGTTCTCAATTCGTAAGATATCCATGAGATCGAAGACTTATTATCTGCCAAAAATTGTTTAATTGTTATATATTAATATTTATTACACATTAGCATTTAAATCTATAATTTTCTATAGTACTAATTCTTACCATCCATAGAAATACAATGCAAGTTACAAATAAAAAATCCTAGTTCAACAAGATTTTAATGTGTTAAATATTATTACATAACTATGCATTCCTTTGTCACAATTCATGATAGATGATTGATATTCCATCTTTGCAAATTATTATGTTAATTTGTAGGATCATATATCGATGAAAGAAAAGATGTTAAGAATCCATAGTTGAAAAAAACATTGAATTTCTCTGTAGAAATGTTGTTATTAGAATCAATTCACTCTTGTATATTTACATCAACATGAATTTTTGAATCCTTTCCGGATGATATTGGAAAATTGGAAAAGTATCTCAACTAGGTGGGAATTCCTTGGAGTTTAATCCAAATATTTGATTTGATTTGTTTGGAAAGATCATCTTAATTTTATGTTTTATCTTTTTCCTTTATTTTTCTAAAAATAGACTTATTTACATGGAGGTGATATTTTCATTGATTCAAATTGTGGGTGTGGTGGTTGAAAATGTCTTCCTCGTTTTCATTCTTTGTATATATTCTTCAAAACATAAGAAACATTATATAATGCTAAAATTAGTGATAATATAAGTAAGATATTAAAAAAAGTGTTTTTATGATATAAGATCATAACACAATGAAAACATCAAACATTTATATCTTAAAATCATATTTAGATAAAAGAAAATGGTTGATTTGAAAATTAAGGGAGCGAAAAAAGGGAGAGGACGAGGGACGACCCCGCACACGATGAGCTGTTGGTTGAATTCTTGGATGCATGAACCGGTCATGCCATTTTCGGGTAAAAGGGAAGAGTGAGTGTTGTGCAGGCATGAGAAATGGAATATTTTGATCAGGCCCAGGATTCCTTCGCAACAATGAGATTTGTCCGGCATAAAGCATTTGGATAACAAGTATATGAATGTCACAAGCGCCAGCATCAAGGTTAAGATCTTAGCTTCAATGGAGATTCCGTTGATCGTCATGTTACAGATTCTCTATTTCCTTTTACTGATAAATAAATTGATTGTATGCAACACTTAGAAACATGTGTTCAAGACATGGAAATGTTGTGTATATATATAGTGAGAGACGATAGGGCAGAAATTATTTGGACAAGCACAAAAAAACCGACACAGCTTACAACGATGTAGAACAAGATAACAATTATTATGGATTCATAATGGAATTATTATAATGGAAGATATTAATCTCTAATCATCAACATTATATAATGAACTTTTGTACCAAAAAACAACTTCAGGGGAATATATAAAATGGCACAACAAATAGACAATAAGTTGTACTTGTATTTGTCGACACTTTGTTATGAAATTAGACACTCTACATTGTTGAAGCATTCATCTTGCCCACTCATTCGTTTCATTTAAGCTTCAAAACTTTAATGTTTCAGGAGCTCTTATACCACCTGAACAATAGGGACAAATATAATTTGCAATGTTTAAGGTAATGGGTTATGTAATGAACTTCATACTGGCGAATGCATCATATAAACATCAAGTTTTCTATAATAAAATGTGTAACTACAAAATAAATGATTTGTCAACTTGTCAGAGTATGTAATTGCAACAAGTTTGTTACTATTTTGTTTGGGAGTTGAAATGTGCCATCAAATATCAAATAGTTGTAGCTGAGATGGCAATAAAACCCTTTGGTTTATGAACATAATAGAAACTTATCAATATGCCATCAATTTGAAGAGTGGAGTTCTGAGTTTTTTTCCCTCATTTCGCACATGGAAATAACAACAAATAAAATTTCATGTCTGAGCCATAAAACGCCTTATAAATTCAATCTTAGCACATTGAAAGTGAATAGGATGCTTGAAGAAACATTCATAACAAAATAATAACTTCATAAACAGTCTAACTTGATCACGATTCAAATAAAGAAAAGGTTGATTGCATGAGAAAAAGAAATCAGCAGTCAAGTAAAAGAAAGAAACTACAATACTTCATATACTCTTTTAAATTTGACAAGTAGAAGTAGGCAAACCAATTTTTTTTTAACCCTGTTTTTTATTTTTAAATCTGTTTTTTTTTTTTTCCGAAGCAATCATTTATTTTGGAGTGCAAACACAAGCTATGGATATTCAAATCTACTAAAGCATTTCATGTTTTTTTTTTGCTAGCTAGGTTTCCGATTTCGTAAGAAGGAAAGAAATCGTTATTGCAAAATAACCTGTTATGCAATTTGGAACGAAAGAAAGAAAAAAGATGTCAGCAGAAACATAAAATAAGGACACAAAAGTAAATGGTAAATGCTAGCTACTTAAACAACAAGCTTTATATGAAAGGAACATGTTTCTTGCTGTTGTATTAGATAAGTATCCAGAATACAACGATGTTTCGAAGAAGAGGAATAAGAATAGGTGCATATCTAGAAAGAATGAAATTATGTTTTAAGTCTACACATATCCAAAGCAGATCAATGGGATGTTGAAGTACCCCATAGTAGCAACTTTCATACGGAGAGTATTAAACGGTGGACACAAAATATGGGAAAAAAACGGTCCATAGGAAAAATACAATAAATTTCAATAAAAAAATATAGTAATTTCAATAATTATAAATTGCAACATTTTGTTTTTCCTTTAATTAATACCAACGGGCTATTATAAATATAACAACATCAGTTCTGAATAGATTCGGTGGGTTTTCTATTATTTCTAGCCGCATTTTTTGGCTTTTTGGGAAACAGATTTGGTAAAAATATTATTGTTTACAACCGCAAGACTGGGTTTTGCTTTTTCTGAATTTTAATCTACCAAAACCCTAAATTTTAGGAATTTCAGTCAGTGATAAACAACAATAATAGGTTTTTACAGTCCACGATGCCGGGCAGCCTGTTTTTGGGTCTACAAGCGGTTTACAGCATATGGGACTACCTCGTACTCACATGCGGGAGGCAACTAACTTTGCTACAAACGAGGCGTACATACCCTACCCCCTGCAGGATTTGAACTTGTGACCTCAATTTAAAGAGCACATGTTCTTCACCATTAGGCCAACTCAGGTGTACATTTGTAAAAATAGGATAAATTTGTAAAAATCGATCATATTTGGTAACTGTGAAGTACCCTCTTAAAACTTAGAATAGAAGCATGGCGATCAGGAGTGGTCCTAAATTTTTTTGAATGTAGAGTATATATAGGGATTTATAAGGGATATGGGACGAGTCCTAACAGTCTTTAAATTAATCTCAATTAACAGGAAGGATATGAAGAAGTATAATGGGTATGAGATGGTGATAGTGTCTTTTGGTGTAAGTAAATATGAGTAAGTAATTAATCTTAATGTATATCTGTTGTAAAGGCTATTACTATTGGCAAATGCCAGTCATAAGAGCTACTCTTATCTAGTGTTGTTTCCGGCTATGCACCATTGGTAAATACAACCTTCAAACATTGTGCTGATACTACCACGGGTTTACTGGTAATGGACACTACTTAAGGCTATCATATACATGGCACTCTAAATCTACAGGAATGAAACATTATTTCATATATATATAGAGAGAGAGGGGGGGGGGGGGATGGAGTTGAGTAACAACTAAATTTCAATTAATGGGTAGGAAGTGTCCTACCAATCTTTCAATTGGTCTCAAATAAGAGGAAGGATATTAAGACGTATGGATCACACCTTGCACACAGAGAAAATGAGCTACCCCTTGTAAGGTATTGATGCTTGTCGAGAAGCACCAGCTATAGTGGCCATATTTCTATAACAAGTTTAATAATAATTATACCAAATTCCAAACAGTACAGCCTGCAAGTTTCAAGGGGCCATTACGTAATAGAGTTTGACTAGCATTATCTTCGATGCCCAAGTGGGATTCCATCCAAATATAACCATGTACCATGTTTTTTAGGAAATACCCTGATCTCTAAATGCTCAAAAATAGTCCAGATTTCTTAGTCATTCAAAAATAGAAAGCAGCAAGAAGTTTGGTGCACAAGCAAAACATGTCAGCGGGATTTTTCTTCAAAGGGGGGCAAGATTAAACAAGGGCTGCATTGCAGCAGTAGTACCTGCCGTGTAAGCAGTAGGCAAATGATGGAGCACTATTGTGGGAGTTCAGTAAATGTTTGTTTTTGCTGTGAGTTCAGTAGATCTTGTAATCAAGGAGTGCAAAACAAAAATGCCACAGTTTGTGTCACTTGAACAAATATAACTAAAACAATCGATTTTCATTGGGCATGACATTGTCAGAACAAGAAGAACGACTTATATCGCTCATAACTGCATTTACACAAATACGAATAATTGATGTCTTCTTACTTTATGCCTCTATTGAGTAAGATAGATTTTCGAGTTGCCAAATTAGACGAAGATCCTCACACTGGGTTGCAAGTTATATTCAGCTGATTTAATATCATTCTTCAATTTGGTTTTGAGAATAAAAGTGCTTTTTATGCTGTTGCATCTCAAGATTATAAAATCTTATTGGAAATACCTTCAATATATGGCAGTATCGACACCAGACCATTAAATCTCCTTACAAAGTCTGTCAGGCACCTCTCTAGCTTGTTTGATAGCCCTTGCCACTTGCTTCCCTCTATAGCCATTCTTTTTAAACAATGCACCTACTTTTTGAGATGGTTGATGGTGAGTATATGCATGCAAGTGGAGTAGAGGTGTGGGAATCTTTCTTGTGCCCCTGACAAACCAGAAAGCCATTGATGTTATGGGAGAATAGGACTCCAAAACGAGTAAGCTCCCCTTCTCAATCTCCTTAATCAATTTGATACCATCCACCGAACTACTAATGTGGGAGTGTAAGTCCTTGAGATTGTCCCTACCATGCTCCCAATGAAGGTTGGTGTCATCAACAAACATCTCGCACCATTTAGGTTTCAAAGGAATGGAGTATAGAGCCCGCTCCCCAAAATGCTCTGTGAAGAGAATAGCCAACACTGGTGATAAAGGTGACCCCATTTCCTTTACTATTGAATGATCATAAATGACCCCATTAAAGGAGAAGAATGTGGGGTTTAAAGAAAAAGAAACCAACCTAGCCATACCCTCATCCATGTAAGCTCTGAACAAATCAACTGCATCACCAATCCGGTAGGTTCAGTAATGCAGGTTGACTATTGAAACTTGATTAAATACAGTGTGCAAATCCCCCTATTTAGGTTTGTTGTTTCTGATATTTACATAGCGATCATGAATATGATTTAGTGTTATCTATGACGAATAGACTGAGAATGAAATGAATGAATTAAAATGTAGGTAAGTATTAACATTATGCATGACATCATGTAATATATATATTTAAAAAGCATGTGTCCATGTATGTGTACAGACGAATTGGACTGAAAACCATAATTTCTATTGACCTTACATGCCAACATACCAGTGCTATAAGATTATCGAAACTTGAAATAATGCATGTATGTATTGTGTAAATCCCTCCTATTTGACTCAAGTATTTTGAGACTCCGATTTAAGTATGGTTCATAAATATATAGTATAGTGTTGTCCTATAACAAGCAGAATTTGAATGAAAAGATTCAATGAATATAACTGTTAAATTGTGAATGATGTAATATTTAACCTGTTTATCTCGGATCCCACATCAGATCAATATGAGCAAGCTCTATATTAAATTTTGTTTGATGACTCTTAAATCCAATTTGGCTTCTGCTATATATTCTATATGGAAAAGGCACCATCTTCAAGGTTTTCCACTGTAGCGCTATCCATTTAGGAAAGAAAGTAATAAAGGACCTTCTATTTACTTTCAAACTCTTGCTATGTATACTATTTGAGAGAGTAAGAAAGAAAGGAGGGAACGAAGAAAGTAACACAGAGGAAGTGGCAGAGGCAGAGAGGGAAAGGAGGAGGGGGGAGGGATGGAGAACAGAGGGATGGGGGAGGGCTGGAGGGGGTGAAGGGAGGGTTGGTGGCCGTGTGCCAGAAAGGGAGGCAGAGTGCGAATGAAGGGAAGAAAGGAGGAAATAAATTCTAATAATATCCGAGAATTGATCAAACAAGGTCGGTGGGACTCAAAAAAGTGAACCCAAATAGTGATGCGATGATAATGCTATGCTTCAATTACTATTTAATTGTCTTCAATGGAAAAAAGTAAAATTGAAATCTTAATCAATGGCAATACTCTCCATGCTCGCGATCAACAAAAAAGTGAACGATGTCAGTTTGTACATTGGAAACAAAATAGGACCAGTCACTTCTGACAAACTCAAATTCACCTGAATCTAAGGTGTCTAAAACAACAAACATATTAAGCTTGGAATTGAAACCAATAAACATCATGGTGAAAGAAATAAACACAACGGTGCATATTAGAAAAAATGGTTTTACAAAAAGTCCAGAATGACCATGAAATTTCTCATCAAGTAGAAAAAGGTTGAGAGAGTGACAAACAATTTCTCCCATACAATATTCTTCATGCTCACGGTCAGCTAAAAAGTGAATGATGTCAGTTTGGATATTGGAAACAAAATAGGACCTGCTCACTTTTGACAAACTAAAATTCACCTTAAACTAAGGTGTCTAAAACAACAAATATATTAAGCTTGGAATTGAAACCAATATTAAACATGGTGAAAGAAATAAAGGAAAGGGTACATATTAAAAAAAAATCATGATTTAATACAAAAAGTCCAGAATGACCATGAAACTTCTCATCAAGGAGAAAAGGGTTGAGAGAGATAGACAAACAATTTCTTCCATATTTCGAGTATTATTGTAAATAACATCAAATTAAAAAGCACATGCAGAAAGAAAGGACGTTGCTCCACTTTAAGGATCACTATAACATGAAGTCCCAAACACTGAATAGAAAAGTGCCGCAATAATAGAGTTTCAGAAACCTTGCACTAATATAAGTACCTGAATTTCAAGAGGGTGTCCATGAATGCCCATTCGTTGATCAATCATACAAGAACCATCTGTTACTAATAAAGTTGGAAACATATCAAATCCATCGGCTAAGCACAACTTTAATATCAATTTAATGCCTGTTTGAACATCTACCCTTTCTTGCAGGGCAAAATCTCCTGTTATTCTTCCATATGCTCTCAATAAGATAATCCATCAGAGCCCTGTCAAAGCAACATAGTGCTATTTGAAATGTTCTCTTTTGGCAATAATGTGCATGTACAAAGTAAAAGGATGAGAAACATTCTTATGTTTGTCTGTAAATTTTATTTACTGGGAATTTGGTTTCACTGTATCTTACAATGATTTTTCATCAGAAACCAATTAATCCTTACCAGAGTCAACAGGAGCAACACGACCAATTGCTGACTCTCCAAAGTCAGGATCCAAGACTTCCTCGACTGCTTCATTGTTGCCATCAAGAGGCACCGTCCTAACCTTGAAACTAGCTGGCATCTACCCTTGTCCTGGGTTGTAACAATCTACAGTCTTCTCCCAACTCTGTCATTACAATGTGAATGAAAACATAAATCAGAAATTTTTATCAAGGTCAAGTTCTCAAAACACTATCAAGATAAACTTAAACCTTCTCCATTTCAAAGAAATATAGTAATTGAAAACAACAGCTTGGCAATTATTAAGATAATAGGGCTAACAGTGCAATAGAACACCACTATATATATAAGATTGCAGAGTGAAACGTTCATTGACATATATCAATGCAACAGATATAAACGATGATATAAATCAGAACATGTTTTCATCACCTCCATAACCAAACTGGGAGATGGACAACTACTAAAACACCCTGAAAAGCTGGAAGATGGACAGCTAATAAAACGCCCCGAAAAGCTGGAAGATAGACAATTTTTAAAACACCCTCAAAAGTTAAGACATCTAAAATATGAAACTCTTATAATGATATAAATCAGAACAAATTCATATATATGTCATAACAAACTCACATGACCGTCATAGAAATAATGCAAGATGGACTTCTTCTAATACACCCTGGGAAGAATATACATATGAAATACCAGCAAGATAGGAAGGTGTACAAATCCTAAACCACCCAAGAAGGCAGAAAAAATAAATAAGAGAAAACAAAGAATATATCTTAGATTTCCCAGCTTACATGGATTTGCAGCCACCTGAGTCGGTAGGACATCTAAAATAAGATGAAAAACAGTCTCCAGGATTGTCCTAGATACATAAATATATGATCAAATTTTTCAAGATCTGTACCTTACGAACTTACAAATTCTCCAAGTGCATGAATTCTTTGAAACCTAATTTCCAGCCTGTCCTAGCAGAAATATCACCATAAAGAAACTCCAGCAACCCTTTAACATGTAACATAGAACACTGCTGGTATCATGGCACTCCTTGAGATCACATCTCTTCGAGGTATTCTATCAAACAGTTCACGTGCATTTTCAACAAATTCATATTGTGCATATCCTGCAATCATGGCATTCCATGAGCCCACATTTCTTTGAGGCATTTTATCAAACAGTTCACATGCCTTGTCTATGCTTCCACATTTTGCATACATGTCTACCGGGCTGTGCAACAGAACTACATCACCAAAATTCCTCTATCCATTATGTTTTGATGGATGTCCATACCCTGTTCCAAAGCTCCCATTTTGGCACAGGCAGGGAGGATGCTGACAAAGGTTGTGGAATGCTTTACATCTGCCAATTGCAATTGCATGAATGTTTCGAAGTAATTATAACGCATTTTCAACAAATCCATTTTGGTCATATCCTGCAATCATTACTGTCCACGACACCACATTTTTTTGAGGCATTCTGTCGAACGGTTCACATGCCTTGTCTATGGTTCCACATTTTGCATACATGTCTACCAGAACATTTGCAACCACATCTGATAAAATTCCTCTATCCTTTATGCTTTGATGGATGTCCATGCCCTGTTCCAAAGCTCCGATTTTGGCACAGGCTGGGAGTATGTTGGCAAATGTAAACTGATTGGGTTGAAGACCTGTTTGTTGCATATGGTGAAACAGTGTGACTGCCTTGTGAGGACAACCATGTCTTCTGTATGCTGCAATAATTGACAGACATTTAAATATGTTTTTTAGATATGGTATCAGGGACTGCCTAATGGTTTGTTAGATGTATAATTTGCTGGTTTGCTGAGTCTGTACTTTTTATTTTGTTGGTTCTGAGAATGGCATGCATGCTTTAGGGCGCAGAAGAGAGAGTGACTGCTGCGAAAGGGACAACATCAATGGCATCCCCTGGTAAAGGGACAACATCAATGACGTCCCCTAAAACGCCTGGATCGGGTTCAAAGAGAAAGGTGTCGCCCACGGTTGGGACGTATGCCGTCCAGTGTGTAAAATGCTTCAAATGGAGAAAAATTCCAAGCAAGGAGCAATATGAAGCTATCCGGCAGAGCGCTCTTGAAGACCCCTGGGTTTGTAGTAGGGCTTCTGCCTGGCGTCCCCGTGTTTCCTGCGACGATCCGGCCGACCTCTCCCCAGATATGAGTCGCCTCTGGGTAATTGACAAGCCCAACATACCTTGTCCTCCAAAAGGATGGGAGCGCTTATTGACCCTTAGAGGAGAGGGCGCCTGCAGGTTTGCTGATGTCTACTATATTTCACCGTGTGGAAAGAGATTGAGGTCTATGGTAGAGGTTGAAAGATTCTTGGAAGAAAATACTCGGTATGGAGCTACCATTTCAGATTTCAATTTTCAAATTCCCAGACCACTTCACGACAGTAAGCGTTCGGCTTCGGAGGCTCAGATCCAAGGTGACACAGGTCGGAGTAGCAGATCCAAAAAGTTGGTTAACTAAAGCCTCTGTCAGCCGCGGGCTCGTGATTTTCTTCACGGACTTCTCCTTACACAGCAGCAGTGGTGACAGAAAATACCTGAACCAGATGTCAAAATGTAAAGGGGCAAATAAAACTTTAATAAAAGCGGTCGTATCTGGACAGGCGCTCTCCCTATTTCTACGACATCCCTGGTGTATGGCTCGCGATTGTCCGTACATCGTCGACCAAACGATCTCGGCCATTCTTTGCCTTCGCTCGTGTCGAGCCCCTCCGCTTTCACAGAACACGCCTTTCGGCGTAATTATACCTTTTGTATCTTTCAAAAGATATTAACGTCAATAAGTGAAAGCAGTCGCAGCCATTCGACTTGGCAGAGCAGGCGGTTTATAGTCAGCAAAATATAATGTTCAAAGCTTTTTATCTGCAACGCCTGCATTTATGCTCTTTTTTTGGCCTTGGGTTGTGTGTTCGTTTAGTTCCTTTTTTTTATAAAAATTCTTCATATAAATTTATATATTTATAGGGACCATATAAAAAATTATACCATTTTGTAAATTTTCAATTTGTTTTGTAAACTGTCAATCTGCACGGCGACCAATTTTTTCTACCTGTAATATATGACTTAAAAAGAAAAAAAACAGCCCACAGCCTGTGAATTTCCAGGCCTAGTCAGAACTGAAAGCTTCACAATGTACAATAAACACAAATAAAGTAATTATCCAAGAGAAATATTCATCGACATAGGAGCTTTCATGAAAAACTATTCCAGGCTTCCCTGTGAGCAGCCCGTCAGTTTTTATGCAGAGTGACCAACAGTCCATTTTTCATGAAAAGATTTATCCCGAGCTTTGGCTCGATCTCCACATCATTCACCACTTCCATACGATATCGATAAAGAAGAAGAGCTGCCACCCATTTCATTTGCAAATACGCGAAGTCCTTCCCCAGACACACCCTCGGCCCTGCATTGAACACTGGATACCTGCCCGCATTGCTCTCCTCCACAAACACGCCCTCCCTCATCCATCTCTCTGGCTTGAAATTCCCTGCAGTCACTTCCCCATATGCTCTCCGCCCTTCCCATGCCGTAAATGGAGAATACCAGCGATGTCCCCTTCTTTAAACGCCTCCCATCCGGCAACACCTCGTCTTCCTTCACCTCTTTCATGTTTAGGGGAAGCGAAGGATAAAGCCGCAACGATTCAGTCAGCGCAGCGTGCAAATACTGCATCTCCTTCACCTCCTCCACCGTAAACTCGCATTTGTTCTCGCCGGAGCTCCTTTGCATGATTCCACGGATCTCCAACAAAATATTGCGCTGCACTGCTGGGTGGTGAAAAAGCAACCAGAAGAACCAGGAGAGCGCGACCGAGCTGGTGTCTTTCCCTGCCAGAACCAGATGTCAAAATGTAAAGGGGCAAATAAAACTTTAATAAAAGCGGTCGTATCTGGACAGGCGCTCTCCCTATTTCTACGACATCCCTGGTGTATGGCTCGCGATTGTCCGTACATCGTCGACCAAACGATCTCGGCCATTGCTGTCTTCGTCCGTGTCAGAGCCCCTCCCGTTTTCTCACAGAGAACACGCCTTTCGGCGTAATAAAAAAGAGAAGGCAAGTGGATTATATGGAATGATATTATAATTACACCACTTTCCACCAATTGAGGCATTAAAACTGAACTAAAAGTGCCAAGAAGGTCCTCCAGAAAGTTGAGAACCAATATGTTTATATTTCCTTGATGTGACACGGGTCCAATCATCTTCCTCTAGAAAATTACCATCAATTTTGATGGGTCCATGAGTATTTCTTACAAACTTCTTATAGCCAAATCTCTTTGAGAATTTGATATTTTTAATACCCTCGGGATTCGTAGGAGGTGGTTTTTGGGTTTCGGCCCCAAATATTTTTCTATATTTAGTACAACTTCCAGAACTCCCAGAGGGTTTCCCATGATTCTCCATTTTTTTCATAAACATATTTTTTTTTGAGTGATCAATAATTTAAATCATCTTGCTTGACCTGTTGTGGGTCACCACTTGGTCTCGAGTCTTATATTTTAGACTATTGGGTTATGTGATGGATTCCTAGAATAGGTGTGGCCTCTAGTACCAACTTCTTGTTGACTCACCAATTTCATATGATCCATGTTCCCCATACTTCAAGCTTTCTCTTTCACCGCTAATCCTACTTCCTCTGCCACAACACCCAACCTACCCAAACCGACCAGTGTGGGAGAAGTGACCACCACCGACATGGGAGAAAGCATGGGGGAACAGGTCGTCCCAGGAATAAAAAATGAAACCCAAACATTAGCATTAGTCACACATCAAGATGATGATCCCCCACACGACTGAAAAACTGGTTCCATTCTAGGAAGAGGCTCCAAACCAATAGAGCATACATACTCATTTTTCCTTTTCCACTACTTAAAAAGGGTCCCTGCAATCTTCTATATTGTGACCGAAATCCCTATACTTGTCAAAAATAACAAGGGAGGATTCATACTCCAATTTTGTTCCCAGTGCTCTGAATCTTGAAGAAAGGAGGATAGAGGGACGAAGGGGGTTTTCTTGGGATGTATTCACACAAAATATTATAGAGATTATTCTTGAGTGAGCCATAGTTTTACTAACGATGGTACTAATGACACTAATATAAAATTAGAAAACAACATAAACTAATAAAAAGAAAAACACGAAAATTGTACCCTGATTTCCTCTAAAGTTGTATGCAAGGGAAAAATAAAATGAAAAATTAATATGCATGAAATGTTTGCATTTTTTTCCAATAGCACTATATATGAGGGAAGAGTAACTGAATATAAAAAAATATTATAAATTGGGCATGTTATGTGAAACTTGTATGCATATTAAATAAGATAAGCATAATGAAGAGAAACTAACACCAAGTAGTTTCAAATGAACAATCTAATCTAACATTAATAGCATGATAAAGCTTGAAAGAGAAAGTTATTCTAAATGTATCCAATATAAAAACATTAAATGATAAGCCATCCCTTTGAAATTTGGATGTTCTTTGTATGTATATGATTTCAATTAGTTTGAACTTATCTTGATCATAAGAACTCAAATGAATGTTATCTCCGAATGAGGAAATAATCTCACCAAAATGGATTAATGGCCATGTTTGGATCTTCCTTTACTAGTAACAAATGAGAAGAATGGATGTGAGAATGAATAAATTTTTCAAGAAGAAAATGCTCTTATCATGTGCATAATAAAATCACTAGCAAAAGTGTGGTGTAATATTGAGAAGGGGATACTAGGTTCTATATATAGCTTTCCAATTTGGGAGAAGCTACAATCCTAGTGAATGTGGGATAAAGGATAAAGTAGAATTAGAAGGGATAAACATGATTAGAGGAATTAATTAGTAATTAGTAACTCATGGGAGTTGGAGATGATTTAATTAATCAACTAGGATTAATTAATAGGCCAAGATAAGCTTAGAAAGCCATTTAGAGATGATTTAGGAGGAATTTGATAGAATTTAAAGGATTTAAAGGGGGATTTAATTAATAAGAAGGTTTATTAATTAAATACAAGGTTAAAAATGCTTAATTAACTAATAATAGTTAATTAATTGATTGGAGGAGGATTATAACTAACAAAGTATCATTAATTGACATCCAAAATGAATGAAGGGATATTTACTTAACAAAGTTTTGTTAATTGACCGAAATGGACGGGAACATTAGTTAATTAGTGGGAAATCGCTAATTATAACGGAAATGACAAGAAAGAGGGAAATTAATTCAAATTTAGTATTAAAATTGTGTGCTCGAATTTTAGGTGTCTACAAACCCTATAAACCATCTACAATAATTGGGCTTGTTGAGTGATGCATGTAAACAATACTAAAAATTGGTCTTGCTGAGTGAAACATGTAAACCATCCAAAAAAATTAATATTATTGACTAAATTTGTGTAACCGTTCACACTAATTTGGCCTAATGAGAAAATCTATGTAAGCATGTGATGTAATAGTCATGTAGATGTCATTATGTAAAAATATATCCATATCATCATATAGTGTTGATGTTTCAACACTAAATAAATAATTAAATGTGTTTTAATTATCTAAAATTGGACTGAGAATGTAATTAGAAACAAGTACGGAATTTCAAATTATTTCTTCTTGTGAATTCAATTTTTTTACGGTCTAGTTTTTTCACGTGCTTGTAAATTCCAACTTTTTCTAGTTATTTTTATAATTTCTTCTTATAGATTTGTGTATTTTCATATATTTATAGAGCATTATTTTTATTTTTTATTTTTGTAATTTTTCACCCTTTAATTCTCTGCTGTTACCAATTATTTTTACCAATAATGTACAACTAATATCACATGAGGTGGCCTACAGTCAATCAATTTCTATGCCTGAATAGGAAATAAGAAATAAATATAGTGTAGTTTCTCGCTTAAAATAAAACAAGGATTGATATTTAGATAAAAA
The DNA here is from genome assembly GCA_018340775.1 of Taxus wallichiana var. yunnanensis. Taxonomy (NCBI): domain Eukaryota; kingdom Viridiplantae; phylum Streptophyta; class Pinopsida; order Cupressales; family Taxaceae; genus Taxus; species Taxus wallichiana. The sequence continues at coordinate 600,717,149 of CM031241.1, read as the reverse complement.
TAAAAATAATATTTATATATCTAATGGTTTGGTGTTGTTGAATGCTTTTGGTGAAGGAAACGACATACCTAACAAAGAGTAGAGGATTTGGAAAATTCAATCACACGTAATTGAATAGTATTAAGCCCAACTCGATGACCTCTTTCAGCACCCCTATCATTTACCAATCAAGAGTTGTCTTTTGGGTGGTTGTAATTTCCCTGAATGACATGAATGCAGATCTTGGAGTGCAACACATCAAAATAGAACCTTTCAGACCTGTAATTTAACTACAAATAATACACACACTTTATTTGAGAATCCAAAGGCTTTGACCATGCTAGAATCCAACTTAACATTGTAAATTTTAGTATTATTTGGTTAATTACATTGTTTGACCGAATGAAAGAACAAGGAAAATTCTCATGGGATAAGATTTTGGGCATGACAGTTAAGAAAATATGGGTTTCCTCACGCGACATTCACACTATTCCACCTATGCAATAAACAGGTCTCCAACCTAATCAATTTATATTTTCCGATGTACTCCCAGCCTGTGTTAAAATTCAAGCTCTAGAACAGGGTATAGACATCCATCTAAGTATAAAAGATAGAGGAATTTTGTTAGATGTTGTAGTTGAAAGTTCTCTAGAATTCATGTATGCAAAATTTGTAACCTTACACGTGGTAGGCGTACTATTCGACAAAATGTATTTTATAAACAAAATGTGTGTTTTGTGGACAACATGGACTGCAAGATATGCATAAAATGGATTTTTTGAAAAGGATTTGAAACTTTTAGGCAAATGCAATTAGGCTCGAAATTGAAGAGCACAAATTTTCTTTCCTTTTTCAAGGATTTGATGGATGCCTGCTTTTATCATTTTTCTACATGATCCTCATTCTTTTTTTTCCACATGCAAATTGATTGAGTTGGGTCTGTATCAGCATCTAAGGCATGTCCTATGTCTCTGAGAGGAAACCATTGTCTTTTGTTGTTATGTTTGTTGCATGGAGAAGAAGAAGACAATTGGAAAGAGGAAGGAGAAGAAGAAACCTTCCACAGGCATGATAGGATTTATCGCTAACCGATGGCTTACTCTTTCTGATATTAATATAAATAAAATCTTGTTTTAAGGTAGTTTTTTTATAAGACCTGATTTTCAAAGAATGGTTCATATTTGTGTTATCCTTTGTCCGCTGCAAGATTGTAGATTTGGGTATGGAAGTGATACGTGGAAATAAATGTGGCTTGAACTTGTTTTTTGTGGCATGCAAAAGATGATTATAAAATATGAAGGCTCTTTTTTAATGGACTGTGTGACTTGGGGTTTCTTATCAATAAGGTTACCATGTCCTTCGTATTCTTATACATATTAATAAATTTAAGTATACATTTTAATGGACATAATAGGTTATGGTATTATGAAAACCTCTAAAGAGGTATAAGTGATTTCTATTTTTGATATAATTTGTAACTCTTATTTGTTATCGTGGGGCACCTCTAGTTATATCTAAGTATAATTCTGTTCCTTTAATGATCATTCAGTTGTAGGAATTACTAGGTAATACTGTATGAAAGCCTTAAGTGTTTGCCCTAGGTGCCATCATGACCATGATAACGTATTGTTTTCACAGCTACTAAAATATATGTGTGGTATTGGTCTCTTTATGAAGTTTTTTGTCCTTGCTAAAACAATCATGATTTCCTAATGATATACGGGATAGGTGATATATATGTGGGGATTAGTATTGTTCAAGTTTTTTTGTCAGAACGGAATCGTATCAATTTCATAATTTATACCTTACCTTCTCGTGGCTCATCTGGTTTATGAGTTCACCATAATGGATTAGAGTTTTCCTCCTTGGGAAGATTACTCTGCACCTCAGTGAGTTGCTTAAATATTACCCAGTTGTTGAGTTTATGTTATTCCAGGTTTTATTGTTGTAGATCTATGTTCGGTGGTTGAATGGTTGATGAGTGCAAATATTGTTTTGATCTAGAAACAAAATTGATTGTATCACTTGGCCTCTTCATGAAAGCTAAGTTATTGGGATTACCTAGGGTTCCTCGAATGATAGATCTTTACTTGATGTTATCTATGTCTAGTATATTGACAAGTACATTACTTGATACCCCGTAACTATAATAATTAATACCGATGTGGGTATAATTGAAAACACTTAAGCCTTATTTCTGCCCTAGTAGCCATATATTAGGAATAAAAACTATTGACTTGTATTGATTTATAACAATTGAGTACTATTTAATACTAGTAGTTATTGAATGTTATAAGGATTGTTGAATCTTAAATCAAGATTGGTGAGAGCATATGGTGTAATAGTAACTTTATATTATGAAGATATAAATTTGATGATGTTGCAAGTACACTCAATATCGTGATCAAGTAATAATTTATTGACGCTAATGATCAAATAAATTCTACTTGAGTGTTTACCTTTAAATTGTTATGTCAAATTAAGTAAAAATTATTGTACATTTATAAATACTTTAACAATTTGATCAAGTAGTATTCTATTCGGAAACTATTTGAAGAGGATATAAGAAGAGTTTAATTTTGTAGTTATAATTATTGGTATTAATCAATACTAGTATCTAATTGAATGAGATAAAATTTGATTAAATCTTCTATATGGTATAAGTGATTATGTAGTGTGTGTGTATATATATATATATATATATATATATATATATATATACATAGTTGTAAAAGCTATGATTCTATAGACATATCGATTCGGTAGTAGTGATTGATTGAATGATATTTAGGGGTTTTGTTATGAGAATATGAGTCTTACATTTAAGAAACTACATAAAAATATAGTTGTCAACAATATACAAGCATGTGAATTTTGGAAATATCATAACTATAATGTGTTCTCTTTTAGATCAATTAAGTGGTTCTAACTTAATGTAGTATTTCCTTTATGAAAATTATTAGATGGTGTAAGTTTTTATAGGAGGTATATAACTTATCATTCCATTTCACATGAATTGGCATTCTTGTAAACAAACTTTGCAGTTCACTATTTCAAAGGTGAAATATGGGTAAAGTTAAAATATTTCAATTGTTTTGTTATTGAAGAAAGTTGAATGGAATAGTTGATTATTGAATTCATAATTGAATTACTTCTGTATAGAAATGAGAAAGGCCCTTGGCCATTTATTGGAACTATTTTGAAAGGAAATATTATGATTAGTTCTATGAACATACTTTAATACCTATTTCTGGAATTTAAAAAAGTTAGTATACTTGTTATATCTTATTGATTGGAAAGGATTGTTTTGGAAGTTGATGAATTAATTACTTTGCATTCTTTAAAAAAGGGGGTTGGATATATACGGTAAATGGAATTGAATTTAATATCTTATAGTGCATTTCCATTGTGTAATTTGATGATTAAATAATTGTTGTGTTGTGTTCCTTACCTTGAAATGTAATAAAGAAATCTAAATGAAATAGTTAACCATAGTATAAAATTCATGCATAACTATTCTTCATGTGTGATTCCTTTTAGCATAGGAAAATAAATACCTTAGGATGAACTTAAAATTATCAAACTCTATGGTAGCTTCTAGTTAAGTAAATAAGAGCCCAAGTTTGATTTTAATGTCATAGCTCATATGCTTAGCAAAATCGTCATGAACCCGACGATTAGGAACATTGTGGTTAAAATTTTTCTTGAGTGTGTGGTTCATGTTATGGTGGAATCACAGAACCCCGAATGAGACAGCTTTATGGACTAGGGCATTAGGCGTGATTGCATAACATGGAATTTTCCCGAGTCCTGGGACATTGTGAAATGGGATAGCTCTCGGAGAAGGCGGTTCCTTCTCCTAACTTACCTACCACTAATTAATCCTAATGCGCAGGTAAATTTATTGACTAATCCTAATCTAATGCTTCCAAGAGGACAGGGAAAGAAGGATCACATGAAATAAACCTATACTAAGAGCGGTGATACACCAAGACAAGAGTGTTAATCACTCTTCCCAACCTTACAAAATGGAGAAAGGATGAATTCTAGGGAGGTTGGAAAGCTGCAACACAAACTTGAAATGTAAACATTCACCATTTCATAGTAAACACAACCACCAAACCTATAATAGATAAGAGAGTACACACAAATCCTATAAGCACAATAACAATCAAGGAGAAATAATGAAAACAATGCAAGGATTGACATGGAATCACAAACATAACTTTCATTACTCCATAAAATTTGCATAGTATATTGTTATAGTAGGAAGAGGCATGAAGCCATTACAAGATTTTGAGGAAGGCTTGAAGCCCCAAGAAGAATGGGGTGCATGGGAGGAAAAATGATCAACAACCTTTTGCACATGTAAACCCCTTACATTTTATAGAGGAATAAATTAGGAGGAGAGAGAGAGAGAAGAAAATCTGAAAATGCACTCCAATATCCTATAAAATCCATCATTGTCCTTGTGGGAGTGATGGGAAAGTCTACCAAGCCCATACTCCATTATACATTACTTGTTGGGGAAGAAAATAATCCCATACCTCATCATTTTGGTAGGTGAGAAATCTGAAACCACTCCTCTAAAATGGTGAATTGTACTTCCACATTTTGAAGAACTTAACTTTATAAAGTTATGGCCATCTGAAGATGAGGGTACGATATTGTAAAAAATGTGAGTGGCTGCCTTCTCTTTTCAGACTCTGAAATTACCTCGCAACCTCCAAAATCCAAAATTGTAGACTTTTAAGAATTTTGACTTCGGAGGTTGATGTTACTGTTCATTCGGTTGGACGTGTGAAACCTCCAAAACTTTGAAACCACGAAGTCCAAAATTTGGACTTCAGGTTTTATACCTTTGGGCATTTTGATTTTGGAGATCAGGTTACTATTCATCACTCTAGTAAAATGTTTGAAATTATAAATCTCTAAAGTCTAAAATTTAGGCTTTAGGTTTCAGACCTTTTCCTTTTCGGGGATTCATGTTTTAGGATTTTAGGGTTTCAGTTTTGGCATTTGGGGTTTCGGGTTTTGTTGTTTCAGGATTTGGTTTTTCACGGTTTCAATATTTGGTTTTTCAAGGTTTTGGGGTTCGGGAATTCTAGTTTTGGGATTTTTGAACTTTGGGTTTCATGGTTTAGGGTTTTAGGTTTTAGGGTTTTGAGATTCAGGTTTTTGAGGTTTCAGCATTTGGGTTTTTAGGTTTTGGGGTTCGAGACATTGGTTTTAGGGTTTCGAGGTTTTGGGGTTTTGAGATTCAGGGGTTTTGAGGTTTTAGGGTCTCGGTGTTCGGAGTTTTCCTTGATATCCGACCCTGCTACCAACTCGAACTTCTAAAATCTTGAAGTCCAAAATTAAAGACTCGGGTTTCATACCTTATGCTCACTTTTTTTGCGCTTCTCCTACCTTCAAAAGGCCCACCTCGAAGTCCAAAATTAGGACTTCGAGAGATTTTCATTTCCTAAAATTCTCTCGTAATGTTCTCGGCCTACTTAAACCTATTTGGCTAATCCTAAATTGTGAGCTCCATGATTGAATCAATCCCTCCATTTTCTCTATGCAAGGTTATGTTTTTCTAATTTCTCCTGATGGGAAAAAATGGATAACATTTCCCTCCTAGGTTTGGTAATCATGTGTGTAGTAAGGATAATGTGTTCTCCTAGGGTAGTGCCCCATGGGAAACCAACATTAAACATGGTGTAAAATCCTCTTGGACTGACATACATGTTGAGTGGTGAAGATCGCCAACTAACCTTGAAAGTCACCTTTAAGAGTTGGGATCATAGATGAACTCGATACCCAATCTCAATTGTCATTTGGGTTCTATGATGCAATACTAAGAGTTAATGGTGAAACTTAACAACATTTTAGTGTATGATTAGTTTTAGAAAATGTAACCATAAGATGATGCAAAGAGAAAGATAAATTTTGGATCATTATTATAACATGTTTAAACCATATTTTGGTGATAAAATGGGGATCCACATTGTGTAAACTCTAATGCAAACCTTAACTCTTTAAACGATGGACTACTCCATCTTTCTCTCCCACTTGTCCTAGTATGTAATGGTTGTATGATGTGAAACTATGTGATCATGTTCTTAGAGACAAATCCCCTATGATAGGGACTAGTAGTCTCATGAGGATACAAATGCCCTATTAGAAAATAGGTTACATAATTCTTTACAAGAGGCATAGGAACCTAGTTAGGGAAGAACCATCTTAAGTTTGATGTAAAATGATACTCAGGAAACCTAATCTAGAAATAAAAATAAGGAAGTATGTTTCCATGATAAGTTCCCTCAATTCCTTAACTATTTGTTTGAATTTAACTATAATAAAACTATAATTGAAGCTTGTTATTGGGAAGTGTATTTGTGATACTTTTTTCCTCGGGTAAAGTGAAACATGACATTCCTTGTAATGTGATTAAATGCTCTTGTTGTGGATAATGAATCTATTTCGTATATTATACTTATTATACAAAAATTAATTTATCAATTTATAAATGAGTGAAAGAAACACAACCCTAAATCCTTAAACACAAAAAAGTGAACTTCACATCCTTTGGACTTACACTTGTTCCGTTGTGTAATGGAGGTATGATAAAAGATCAAGATGCATGCCCTTAGGAGTGAATCCTAGGGATAATACCTAGTAGCCTTGTGTATATGTAAGTAGCATTATGTATATGTAAATATCTTTTGTGTAAATAATTATCCTATTAACAAATGAATGAATTAAACAAGTAATTGAAATAATGTAGATGATCCTTATTTAATTGGATACATTGTAAGTTAAATGTTAAACTATATAAAGGAAATCTAGAAAAGGGAAAGAAATGTATGATTCACATATTATGAGCCCTTCTATAGATCTTAATATAAAGATTGAAACAAGATTGTAATAAATGTGTAATCCTAAAAATATTATGCCATGGGAGTACCCTGTATATAAGTATATATTGTATTTGAATCATTGTGTTGTGCCTTGTTATTGGTGAACAAAAAGTTCCTTGATGTGCATCACATGTTTTCATGTTATCTATGTGGGTTAATGTTTTTGCAAACATATCATGTGTTGTACAATATCCTAAGTGATCTCCTGTAGTGTCGTGTGTACTATATAAGTAAAAAAAAAATTGGTATTTTTACTATTGTTTTTGTGTGTAAAATGTGGGCGTTACATTTGGTATTAGAATGGAGGTTCATGCTCTCAAACCTCTAGAACATATTGGAGTTGTGATAATTTTGCACGGAGGTGGTGGAGATTGGAAGAGTAATGTGATATATGTTGTTATGTGACCAACATTGTAATTGTAATATTATGAACACACATGTGGTGCATGTCACTTAATGCGTGTTTGTTATCATGTTGATGTGCTTGTGATGAGAGTATTCACTCTCCTTTTTCATGGATTCAATAAGGAGTCCACGTGTGATGTGATATCCTAGTATGTGTGAAAAGAATGTTATTATGAATGGTGGAGTGTTGGAGATTTTTATTATTTTGTGATATGTAGTTGTGTTAATGTGTTATATGAAAAAGATTGGTGTATACTGAATTGGATGGTATCGTGATGTCACCACCGTGTTGTGATGAATCATGTGTGTCACCATGTTGTATTATGATTGATTATATGTTGTAATGTTAGTCATTGTGTTCATCTTACCTATATTTCATGTGATATGTGATGGTTCATGTCCTGAATTAGGGGAATATCGTGATCGTATGACCCTATTGTGTAGTACTTTCACCTTGGGTGCATTATGTGGAAACATGATGTATCGTAACCCATGAAATTAATTATTGTGTTATACCGTATATATACCATGCATAAGATGTTAAGGTTAATGTGCGTGAATCACCTTTGTGTTAGTGATGTAGTTATGTGTTATATTGTGAACCTTACACTAGACGGCCCTAAGGGGAACAATCGTTAAGAGTGTATGTGCAGTAAAGAGGAGATGTGGACCAGGTTTTCATAATCTTGATTTGAGTACGAGTGAGGAAATGGAGTCTTATATAGACTGAAAACCCACTTTTATCTATTTAGTATACTTCAATATTGCTTAGTATATTGTGGATGTGCACCACCTTAGGCTCAAATTATGCAAAATAGCGCCCCCGATCTCTCCTATTGGGTTATCCATCAAACAATCTGTGTGATTTTGACTATGTTGAGCCTTGTAGGGGTATGAAGATATTATTCAAGAAAATATTATGACAATTGTATTATTTGATATGTTATTTTCGAGCCAAGGCTTAATGTCCAAGTGCCGACAAATTGATGAATACCCCTTTGGTGTTCGTATGAGGCCACATAGTGATTAGAATGTGCTATTTCTCTATACGTATTTTATTCATAAATTGATCATTATCTCTTTTCTTTTCATAACCAACAATTTTCTTGATTGATGTGTTCTTATATTTTGGGCATTTTATTTGGTTGTTGCACTAACATGTGGATTTTTGCACTAACTATAGCTAGTTGGCCATTTTTTTTTCTTAGCTTTAAATTCGTGTACCAAGTTTTATTTTTTTAATATATTGCCTAGCCCAAGGCTTGGGATTTTTTCCACTTGGCATTTGAAATGGATTTTTATGCTAGTTCTAATGTCGTAATGTGTTGGAATAGGGTTATGGGATTCACCATAGAGTTGTTGAACCTATGGACCTGCTTCATTGTACGGGGGTATGCCCCAAGGCGTTATAGATAACTAGAGGGTTTTAGAACCATGGGTTATCATGTCACTTGGGTTAGAGGTGTTTTTACCTTATTTTCGCAAGGCCATATGGTTACCAGCCTCTTTAATGGAGTGATAAGATATTTGAGGGAGTGATAAGATATTTGAGGGAGTGCTAAGATATTTGAGGGAGGGATAAGATATTTTTGTGCATGGATGGAGCATTTGGAGGTATGTGGAGAGGTTTTATGATGTTTTGGGAGGTATATGGAGTTGTTTTGTGACATTTTGTGAGGTATATGGAGATGTTTTGTGATGTTTTGGGAGGATTTTGGTATTGGTATTATGATTTATGTGTGTTCTTGTGGGTCTAGGTTGTGTCTTGTGATGTTGCTTCCCTCTTGACACTACGTAGCTATAATTATGGTTTCGATTTGTGTGAAACATTTGTATGTGCATTGTTGGGAATTCAATGTTGTTGTAGTCTACTTATGTTCGAAAGTACTATTGTGTTGGGTGCATCGTGATAAGTAATATGTTGTGAGGGATATGAATGTTCTTCCATGGTTTAGTTGAGTTATTGTGATGTGATATAGTTGTGAAATTGCATATCATGATGCCTTATAAACCATTAGTGTTGTGTTTAGCCCTTGTGTAGTATTGTGATTTCGGTTTCTCTTTTGCTCCTGCAAAAATAAATAAAATGAAATATTGAAACAATTAAATAATAAGAGTTTGAGATTAAGAAATAATTTAAAGGAAAATACTAACTAAATAATAAAGAAAAAGGGAAGCGCCAATCTTGAGAGAACATTAAAATTTAAGATATTGTCATATCTAGTTTGCTTCCTTGTGGTCGTGTTATCAATGCGACAAGTTGTTTTGTTGAACGGCATGTGTCATTATTGAATTTCTTGCCTATGCATCCTTAAATATTAGGTGTTTTGTCACACTAAGGATAATGATCTTATAAGGGGAGGGAAATGTAGTGTCCCACTTAAAACAAAACAAGGATTGATATTTATATAAAAATAAAAATAATATTTGTATATCTAATGGTTGGTGTTATTGAATGCGTTTGGTAGAGGAAACAACATACTTGACAAAGAGTAAAGGCTTTGGAAACTTTAATCACACGCAATTGAATGGTAATAAGCCAAACTCCATGACCTCTTTCAACACCCCTTTCATTGTCCAATCGGGAGTTTTCGATTGGGTGGTTGTAATTTTCTGAACGGCGTTAGCAAGAGCTTGCGGTGCAACGCATCCAAAAAGGACCTTTCGGACTTCTCATTTCTCTACAAATAATACAAGTGATTTATTTGAGAATCCAAAGGCTTTTGACCATGCTTGAATCTAGCTTAACATTGTAAATTTTAGCAATATTTTTTAATTGCAGTGTTTGACCAAATTAAAGAATGAGGTATCTTCTCATGGGATAATATTTTGGGCACGACATTTCAAAAGATATGGTTTTCCTCACGTGACAATCACATTGTTCCACATATGCAATAAAAATGTCTCCAACCTGATTAGTTTACATTTTCCTATGCACTCCCAACCTGTGTCAAAATGTGAGCTTTGGAACAGGGTATGTACATCCATCTAAGCATAAAATATAGAGGAATGTTTTCATATGTTATAGTTGTAAATGCTTAGGAATTCGTGTATGCAAAATGTGGAACCTTACACAAGGTAGGTGAACTGTTTGAAAGAATGTATTTGAAAACAAAATGTGGGTTGTTTGGACAACATGGACTGCAAGATATTTGCAAAATGGGTTTGTTGAAAAGGCTTTGAAACTTTCAGAAAATGAAATCAGGCTCAGAATTTAAGAGCGCAACTTTTCTTTCCTTTTTCAAGGATTCGATGGATGCCTACTTTTATCAGTTTTCTGCATCATCCGCATTATTTTTTCCACATGTAAATTGATTGAGCTAGGTTTTTATCAACATCTATGGCGTGTCCTATGTATCGAGAGGAACCATTGTTTGCTACTTATTATGTTTGTTACATGGAGAAGAAGAAGACAACTTGGAAAGAAGAAGGAAAATAATAAATCTTCCATTCATAGGCATGATCGGATTTATCCCTCTCTGATATCTTACTCTTTCGATATTTACATAAATAAAATCCTAGTTTAAGTTATGGTTATTTTTTTACACTGGTTTTGAAAAATGGTTCATATTTGTGTTATCCATTGTCTGTTGCAAGATTGTATATTTGGGTATGGAAGTGATACGAGGAAATACATGTGCCTTGAAATTGTTTGTTGTGGCATGCACAAGATGATTATAAAATATGAAGGATCATTTTTAAATAGACCTTACGACACAGGGGTTGCTTATTAATAAGGTTACTGTGTCCTTCGTATTCTTGTATATATATTAATAAATTTGGGTATATCTTTTAATGGACATAACAAGTTGTGATATTATGAAAACCTCTAAAGAGGTATAAGTTATGGCTATTTTTGATATAATCTGTAACTTTTCTCTATTATCGTGGGGAACCTCTAGTTATATCTAAGTATAATTTAATTCTTTTAATGATTATTCAATTATAGGAACTATTAGGAAATACAGGTATGGAAACCTTAAGTCTTTAAATTGGGTGCCATCATGACCATGAGACCTTATTGTGTTTCAAAATCCGCTACTAAAATAGCTATATGGTATTGGTCTTTTTGTGAAGTTGTTTTGTCCTTGCTAAAATGGTGATGATTTCCTAATGCTATACGAGATAGGTGTTATATATTGGGGTCTTGGTATTGTTCCAGTTTTATTTTTTTACTAGAACAAAATCATATCAATTTTGTAAGTTATAACTTACCTTTTGTGGCTCATTTGGTTTACATGTTTGCTAAAATAGCTATGAGTTTTCCTCCTTGGGAAGATTACTCTCCACCTCGGTGAGTTTCTTGAATACTACCTGGTTGTTAAGTTTATGTTATTCTGGGTTTTATTGTTGTAGACCTATGTTGAGGGTTGTATGGTTGACGGGTGCACATGTTGTTTTGATCTAGAAACAACAGTGACTACGTCACTTGGCCTCTTCATGAAAGAAAAGGTAAAGGGATTACCTGGGGTTCCTCAAATGATAGATCTTTACTTGATGTTATCTATATCTTGTATATTGACAAGTACATTACTTGATACCCCGGAACTATAATAATTAATAATGATGTGAGTATAATAAAAAACACTTAAGCCTTATTTCCACTCTAATAGCCATCTATTGGGAATAAGAACTGTTTTTTGTATTCATTTATAACGATCAAGTACTATTCAATACTAGTAGCTATTGAATGTAATAAGGACTATTGAATCTTGAATATAAATTTGTGAGAGTATATGGTGTAATAGTAAATTTATATTATTAAGATATAAATGTAGTGATGTTGCAAGAACAATCAATACTGTGATCAGTAATGCTTGATTGACCCTAATGATCAAATAAATTCTACTTGACTTTTTACCTTTAAACTATAATGTTAAATGAAGTAAACATTATTGTAGTTGTATAAATACTTCTAAAATTTGGTTAGTATTATTCTATTCTAGTAACTATATGAAGGGGAGATAAGAACCAGTTGTCTTGTGTAGTTATAATGATTGGTATTAATCAATACTAGTATCTAATTGAATGAGATAAGATTTGATGAAATTTTGTATATGGTATAAGTGAGTATGTAGTGTACCAGTATATATATATATATATATATATATATATATATATATATATATATATATTGAGCTATAAAAGTTATGATTCTATACACATACCCAATTCTAGTAGTAGTGATTGATTGAATGATCTTTTGGGGTTATGTTATGAGAATATGAGTCTTGCATTTAACAAAATCTATTAAAATATAATGGTCAACAATATACAAGCATGTGAATTCTTGAAATATCATAACTATAATGTGTGATCTTTTACATAATTAAGTGGTTCTAACTTAATGCAGTATTTATTTTATGAAAATTATTAGATGGCGTAAGTTGTTATAGGAGGTATAGAACTTATCATGCCAGTTCACATGAAGTGACAGTTGCTAACAAACTCTACAGATGGACTATTTGAAAGGTGAAAGATGGGTAAAGTTAAAATATTTCAGTTATTCTTTTGATTCAAGAAAGTTAGATGGAAGAGTTGATTATTGAATTACTTCTATATAGAAATGAGAAAATCCCTTTGCCATTTATTGGAAATGTTTTGAAAGGAAATATAATGATGAATTATATGAACATACTTTAATACCTATTTCTGGAAAGTAATAAAGTTAGTATACTTGTTATATCTTATTGATTGGAAAGGATTGTTTTGGAAGTTAATGAATTAATTACTATGTATTAATTTTTAAAATGGGGTTGGATAAATTGTTAGCATACATGAATAGTTTATATTTTTAGGAGAGAATGTTCTGTTTTATCCCTTTATTTTCTCCTTCTAGGTGTATTCCATTATTCTCTCTCCTTCATCCAAATCTTCCTCCTTCAGTTTAGGGGAATGTAGTTGATTATTTCTCCTATATATTGTACGCACTTCTTCATAATAAAACAAGTGTGTGTAGAGTACTTCACTCCACATTCTTCTCTCCTTTTTGCCTCCTACATAAATATTGTAAATGGAATTTAATTTTAATATGTTATAGTGCATTTCCATCGTGTAAGTAAATTTGATGATTAAATAATTAGTGTTTTTGTTCCTTACCTTGAAATCTAATAAATAAATCTAAAGGAAAAGTCAACCCTAGTATAAAATTTTTGCACAACTTTTCTTCAAGTGTGATTCCTTTTAAACATTAAACATGTTTGGTAGTCGTGTTTATAATAAGGAGAATGTGTTCTCCTAGGGTAGTGCCCCATGGGAAACCAACATTAAACATGGTGTAAAATCCTCTTGGACCGACATACATGTTGAGTGGCGAAGATCGCCAACTAACCTTGGAAGTCACCTTTAAGAGTTGGGATCATAGATGAACTCGATACCCAATCTCAATTTTCATTTGGGTTCTATGATGCAATACTAAGAGTTAATGGTGAAACTTAACAACATTTTAGTGTATGATTAGTTTGAGAAAACATAACCATAAGATTATGTGCATGGAGAAAGGTGAATTTTGGATCATTCTTATAACATGATTATACCATATTGTGGTGTGAAAATGGGGATCCAGGTTGTGGAAACTCTAATGCAATCCTTCGCTCTTTAAACAATGAACTACTTCATCTTCCTCCCCCACTTGTCCTAGTATGTAATGGCTGTATGATGTGAAACTATGTGATCAAATTCTTAGATAATATCCCCTATAATAGGGACTAGTAGTCTCATGAGAATACAAATGCCCTATTAAAAATATGTTACACAATTATTTACAAGAGGCTTATGAACCTAGTTAGGAAGAAACCTCTTAATTTTAACGTAAAACGATACTCAGGAAACCTAATCTAGAAAAAAAGAGGAACTATGTTGCCATGTTAAGTGCCCTTTATTCCTTAATTATTTGGTTGAACATAAATATAATAAAACTATAATTGACGCTTGTTCTAAGGAAGTGTATTCATGATATGTTTTCCTCGTGTAAAGTGAAACATGTTCTTCCTTGTAATGTCATTAAACTCTCTTGCTTTGGATAATGAGTCTATTTTGTATATTATACTTATTGTGAACAAATTAATTTATCGGTTTATGAACGAGTGAAAGAAACGTAACCCTAAATCCTTTCATAGAAAAAAAAATAGTGAACTTCACATTCTCGGGACTTAAACTTGTTTGCTTTTTGTAATAGAGGTATGATAAAAGATCAAGATGCATGCCCTTAGAACTGAATCCTATGGATAATACCTAGTAGCCTTGTGTATATGCAAGTATCCTTGTGTATATGCAAATAGCCTTTGTGTGTAAATAATTATCCTATTAACGAACAAACGAATTAAACAAGTAATTGCAATAATGTAGTTAATACTTACTTAATGAGATACATTGTAAGTTAAATGTTAAATGCATAAAGAAAATCTAGTAATAAGGAAAGAAATGTATGATTCACATATTATGAGCCCTTCTAGATCTTAAGATAAATATTGGAATAAGATTGTAATAAATAGGTAATCCTAAAAATATCTTTCCATGGGAGTACCGTATCTATAAGTTTATATTGTAGTTTATTCATTATGTTGTGCCTTGTTATTAGCGAACAAAAATTTCCTTGATGTGCAACAGGAGTTTTCATGTTATCTATGTAGGTTAATGTTTGTGCCAATATATCATATGTCGTACATTATTCTAAGTGATCTCTTGTAGTGTCATGTGTACTACAATGTAAGTAAAAATAAATTATTCTAGTAATTTTACTACTTTTTTAATGTGTTTGAAATGTGGGTGTTACATTTAGTTAATGTACATTATAGAAATGTGTAGAATCTACAACGTGTGTCACAATTTCGTATTTGGGTCACTTTTAATCATCATCACACCACTTATCTTCATATAAATTTTTCCAAACTTTAACATTATTTATTTACTTAGTCGCGAATTATTTTAGAATAAAAATGTAAGATTTAATATGTTTTCTATTGTGGATGAGTAGTCAATAACTTTACTTAAAGGTTTTTACTTCAAAGTTCCATCAATAGTCATTATTTTTTATCGCTATAATTAAACTATAAATTTTTATCCCCTTTCCCATTTAGGAAATTTATGTAATGTAGATGATTCCAGAAAGGAATTTAATTTTGTGCCATTAAATATGTTTAATAGAATTGACACATTATAATATCAATCATTAATATTTAATAGAGTGGCATATTATAACATTAATACATATTTGTTAGAAAATTTGTGATGATAAATCAAATAATAAAAATTTAAATTTGAAAAATTATAAAGTGATAATAAAAAGATAAAATCGAATATAAGAATACTATATCACATATATGGTATACATGTTTTAAATTTTGAAGTCGAGAAGGAATCCAATCTAAATATACAATATTAAAATTGGGAAAACCTATGAGTGAGAGAAAAAGCTTCCTAGAAAAATAAAACTAAGTAAAATATTGTACTATAAGTTGTGGTTAAAATCTCACATCTAAACTCTATTTAGTAAAAAAGGCAACAAAACAAACATTTATAAATGATATTGTTACCCTCAACCTTCATATTCCACAACATCCTTTAAACAATGTGGTTCCACAATTTATTGATAATTAGATATCTTAATAGCCTAAAAATAAGAAAGAGGAGTAAGAAAATATTTAAGAAGAATATTTAGAAATTTGAACTCCAACTAAGATATTCCTAAATGTTCTTAGACTTATTAATTTTAATTAAAAGTTCGTAAATGTTTTTAATAACCATTATATAAAAATATTATACATAAGCACCCTATGTAGACAATGCCATAATAAGCCCTACAAAAATTAGGCAATTTCTTTGGTGCTAATGTCTAAGGAGTTACCAATTCACAAGATATCGATAACTTACTATCTATTAATAATTTTTTAATTGTTATATGTTAATATTTATTACAAATTTTCATTTCTCTCTATAATTTTGAATAGTAATAATTCTTACTATCTAGACAAATACAATACACGGTATAAATGAAAAAATCCTAGTTTAACAAGTCTTTAAGGTGCTAACTATTCATAGATAACTACCGGTTCTTTTGCCACAAGTCATGATATATGATTGAAATTCCTTCTTTTGCAAATTATTATGTTAATCTCTAGGGATTGTATAAAAAAGAAATAAAATTCCTTAAGAATCCATAGTTGAATAAAAAAATGAAGTTCTCTATAGAAATTTTGTTATTAGAAAAATTCACTCTTGTATATCTTCATCAACGTGAATTTTGAATCCCTTCAAGATGATATTAGAAAATTATACGCTTATCTCAACTACGTGGGAATTCCTTGGAGTTTAATCCATATATTTAATTTGATGGGTTTGAAAATATTATCCTCATTTTATGTTTTATTTTTTTCCTTAAATTTTCTAAAAATAGACTTATTTACATGGAGTTGATCTTTCACTTGGTTCAAATTATGGGTGTGGTGGTTAAAAATATCATCCTAATTTTTCATTCTTTTTATATATTCTTCAAAACATAGCAAACATTACATAATGCTAAAATTATTTTATGATATAAGATCATAACACAATGAAAACATATATCATTCGGAACCATTTAGGTAAAATACTATAAATTGCACTAGTATAGCTGAGGTAAATAGAAATGTACAAAACTATGGTTAAGGTGAATTTCACAGGATCTTGAATGAGAATAAATGACATCAATATATAAATGTGTAGGAACAATTTGCAGGCTATCATTAATCTATCGTAAAAAATAAAAGGATTGTATTTTTAAGTAAGACAACTTTTCCTATCCTAGAAAAATATACTCGGGTGCCTTTTTCCTCCTTTGTTGGAATCATCCTTTATTGACTATGGGTGAATGTTGCTTATATAATGAGTTCTTCTTTCTCTATGGATTTAGGTATCTACATTTTCCTCCTTTTAATTTAGTAATTAAAAATCTTAATTAAAATATTAACTAAACATAAATCTCCCTTGAGGACAAAGCATGCACCAAACCTGGAATTTGTGTAGTCCTTTGTCATTAAAATATGTATATTGGTATATGTGAAAATGTGTATTAAATTCCAATCAAAATATTAATAGAAAAATAGTAAATAACATAAATTAAAAATTAAAAACACAAATAGTGTACATATGATTTCCATTAATGTTCTATGCGAGGGAAAAATGAAATGAAAAGCTAATATGCATGAAATATTTACACTTGTACTCTAATGGTGCTATATTTGATGGAAGAGTAACTGAATATAAATCATACATTATAAATTGGGCATGTTATGTGAATCTTGTAAACCATTTATAACAATTAGGCTTGTTAAGGGAAATATGTGAGCCATACTAGAAATTGGTCTTCTTGAGTGAAACATGTAAACCATTTACAATAATTAGGATTTTTGACTTAATATGTGTGTAACCTTCTACACCAATTTTTCCTACTAATAAAATCCATGTAAACATGTGATGTAATAGTCATGTAGATGTCATGATATAATAGCTATATGTCCATTTCATTGTATACTTTTGATGATTCAATCCTAAAGAAATAATTACATTTTTATTTATCTAACTCAGATTGAGAATGTAATAGGAAATAAGAAAGAAATTCAGATAATATACATCAAATGGTAACCTTGGAAACTTTAGAGTATTGTAATCACGATCAATTGATAGAATAATAATATAATAAGGGTTACATAGATGAATATGTTGACCTTCATAAGATGTTATCATTATGTCATTAGAGGATATGGGAGGTATATAATATAAATAATTCCCAATAGCTCACTTCCTTCATGTGTGTGGAAATCTGAACCATATAGATCCATACTAGACAATATAAAAACTTGATGTCATATCATATAGTTTCCAACTTAGTATTGGTGTTATTCTTATTTTCATTTATCACTTCACCTTCTCCCGATCCATATCTTGATATGTTCAACCTATATTCCTATAACCCTCACTTATTCACATATACCTATGAGAAACCCTATCTTCATCAAAAGTGATTCACGCTCACACATTAGATAACAAAAAAACATTAGGTTCTTGAGTTAGAATGACATCAATAGTCACCTTGTTTCATTTAGACTAAGCATTGTACTACATTTCAAATTCCATATATTTCTCCTAGTGTGCATGGATGCATATATCTAACTAGTTCCCTTAACCTAGATTTTCCCTCATTCCTCAATGTTGATTGTGGGCTAAGTGTCCTAATTGAAATCCTTGTATGGAGATGAATAAAAATTGAAATCAATAATTTTCCCCATTTGATGTGCTCATTAGATATGGTATAATAGTCTTTGATTCTATCTATTACATGGATAGTAGTTGTGTGATTTATAGATGATAATTGTTCATTGTAAACTTGTATATATAATAATCCATTTGAAATACAAATATAGTAGTACACAATTTCAACCCAAAACATAAAACATGAAATGAAAAGGACTAAAGAATAGGAAAAATGGGTATAAATGACCCAAAACAAAGTAGGATTGGATCGTTTCACTTGGGAGTAGATCATAAAATAGTTTGGACAAAGTTTTATGGTCCCATACCAAATTAAGTAACACTAAAAAAAAAAATTAAACAAGCAAATATCTCTATGTCATGATATAATAAAATAATAAAGACCTAAGGAAGTCGACATATGACAATAAATATTTAGCAATATGAAACAAAAACAATATGGAATTATGCCACTATGTTCTAGTTGCATTATTCAAGACCCACATACATATCATTTTATAAAATCCTGATGTAATAAAGATTTTGTGCCAAATTTGGTGTCTGCATTTTCTCCCCCTTTAACATACTGAGTAAATTTTATTATTTTCAAGTTAAAAATGATCATAACTAATAGTGATGAAGTAGAGAAAATCGCAAGTATGCTGATAGAGTAAATAAATCATTACAAACCATTTGACTCACTTAGAGATAGGAAAAATGTGTTGTACGTGTAACATTGTGTTCTGGAATCAAAATCTACAAGTGGATATATGAAGATTCTATTTTTGTGGAAAATTAAGGGTGACTAGTTCCCAATAAGTAACTTAGAGAAATGTGGGAATTGGGTGTCCTAACAACAAAGAAGCTTATTACATTGATTTCTAGCTTCTCCCAACTAATTCGTTACATTTATGAGATCAAACTATTGTAGATGGATATAGGTCCCAATTTTTAAACTTGTACAAAATCATAAGGGAATGATGCATCATGCCCCCATAAGGCATTTTATGGGTCCGAATTGTAATAGGTGTATTGTAATGTTTATAATTAGAAATTTTCCCCTACATTTTACAGAAATTTAGTGCTCCTTATACTTGTACATTTTAGTAATTTAGTATT
Organism: Taxus wallichiana var. yunnanensis; assembly: GCA_018340775.1. Lineage (NCBI taxonomy): Eukaryota > Viridiplantae > Streptophyta > Pinopsida > Cupressales > Taxaceae > Taxus > Taxus wallichiana. The sequence goes on along the minus strand of CM031241.1, from coordinate 600,697,518 downwards.
ATGTGCATCTTTGTAGCCAAATTCAACAATTGAAGGAAACAATGTCGAACTCGGTGGTGAATTTATGGCTAGAGCATGCCCAATCGACATTTCGGGTGATGTTCAATAAGTTTCCCTCAAAAATCCCAAGACTGATCCGTTAGAAATGCCTAAATATTTTGAAGTTGTGTGCATAGAAATTTTGAATATTGTAAATTTATGAATGTGGCTCACTCTCTAACATGTAGCCACTTATAGAGTTACTTTACTATCCTAAATAAGAGTGAGAAGTAAGAGTGAGTTGTGAGTTATTTTGGTTATAAACATTATTTTGTTATAAAATAAATGTTTATGAAAGTAAATATACTCAATATATTAAAACGGGAATATATATATATATATATATATATATATATATATATATATATGTGTGTGTGTGTGTGTGTGTGTGTGTGTGTGTGTGTGTGTGTGTGTGTGTGTGTAAGACTATAAGGTGACCTCAAAATTAATCTCTAGAAAAACATACAAATACCTTACTTTAAATGTTAGAGGTAAATTAAATTGAAATCAAAAGATTTGTACTAAAAATAACATTAATTAAATTCTACCTTTTAATTTTTATATTATTGGATATTTAATAAAAATACATTTAAATATCATTTAAAATATTTAAATATGCATTCCATCTTAGTAAATTTCAAAATCCCATAGGATGGATTATTAAGGTACGGAAAAAATTAAAAATTATAAAAGAAATTAGTTAATTTGTGAGAGATAATTGAGTTTGTACATACTTTATAAATTAAAAGTTATAATTTGATTAATTTTACACAAAACAAAATTAATTATCATGAATCAATACTTTTTAATATGTCGTAAAAAAATACTTAGTTACTTTATCTAACTAAGGTAACCTATGAATATAAGAAGTGTGGGTGTAATGTCCCTTTGTCTTCTCACTAGTATATTTCTTCGTGCCAACTTAGGATGGCTACGTGAATGATACTTATGATAATTATTATGTGGTCCCTATCTTTCCCATAGGGATCCTAAGATGGTATAGATGGGATTCTCTTTGTTTAGGGACTAATTCAAGTATATACTCTTCCTATTCTAAACTAATTCACCTTCTTAAAAAAATGAATCTAGATAACTATATTGAGATGGTTGTGTGGTGACAGAAGACAAGTTTCATAGGCTAGTGTGAAATCTTGAAACTAAGCTTACAAAGAAATGGTTGAAAAATTTGGTTAAAGTAATGTAATCAGCGACTACATTGTTTGTTCATGTAGACACAAATTCATGCACATTAGACATTATTTAATATTGGTCTCATACTACTATTTAGAAGGTTATTGAGTAAAGAAAGTACTAATTAACCCCATATTTTAGCCATTTTATTTTGTTTTATTTCTTCATTACCGCCCTTTACATCCACATACTTGGTCACCTTGTCATCCCACATTGTTTTAGCCTCGATTGGGGTGCACATATTAGTACCGGGGTGCCCATGGGTGCCATGGTCTCAAGAGGGGCGCACTTTGGTCCCTTTGCACTTTCCGCCATATTTTGGGCTCTTTCTAGTCATTTCTCCTTATTATATTTTTGGTGGTCGGCCAAGACGAGGTTAGTTACAAAATTAGATCAAGAGAACCCTATTAAATAAAGTTATGAGACCATAATTAAGGACCTAGCATCATTCACTACTATCATCCATCTACTGGTTGCATCCATCTATTGCATTGGAGATCACTTGCATCCACATAGCTCCATCACAAGGCACAAGTCTAGGACATTTACATCACACACTTTACTGGGGGATTCTATTCTATTCCATGCACACACACTCTTACATTTTCTACATTTAGTTATTGCTCATTACTTCACAAAGTGTGATTGGCACGAGAGCATCTATTGACATTTTCGCACCCTTTCATGAAAAGTTCCATTCGAAACTTTTAAGTTTCTTAGATTGGTCATGTTACAAGTTTGGATATATTTGGGTCAACAACCTCGAGAAGAAGATATAGATTTTAATTGTTTGGTTTTTGAGCACGGTTGTGGAAGTCACATTTGGATCAAAACTATAACTCGGGTGCGATTACTTAAATGTCATGCCTAATAGATGCATCCATTCATTTTTTTACCCTCGTCGAACTATAGAACAACCATAAATGACCATTACAAGACCCGAAGATGACATGAAGGGAAGAATGTATCGACATGATGTTCAAGCTTCAAGCAAGTTGCGGGTTTGAAGGACAGGGCAGAATAAAATACAGTAATCAATGAACATCAAAAGGTACATTTGATTTTAATTTATTTCCATGATTAAGTGAATTATTTAAGTGTTTTGAGTTGTATAAGTTCATTTATTATCCATACAAATGAAGAAAGCTATAGAAAATAAAATACATACATCTCATTACATGAAAATAGTTCATTTATTCATGAGGAATAACAATATAGTGAACCCACACAAGTCGTGGGAATAACTCTGAAAGCAAGTGCATGTAATGAAAGTACATATACATAAATTTGTGAACAAAGAAAGGATGGAATCCATCATTTCCTAGATTTCCATGATTCTGGTGTGAGTTGTTGTCCTCGCTGCTCCCTCTTCACCACTTCTTCCAACAACCTGTCGTTGTACATAAAAAGGGGAAAATGAACGATTTTCAAAGCTATATATTTCATGTTTGTTGTATTCACATCTTTAAGCAGATGCACTTTCAAAAAATGAACTTGAAATCAGTACAAAATGAATGAAGAAGCATTTACAAGATATACAACTCAGAATTAGTGACAAATAAGGGCCTAAGAACATTGTTCATCTTCTTTTCTCATTTGAAGTAAGTAAAGCTACTGAGTTATCTTTGATGAAAAGGAAGTTAAAATTTCAGGTACAAAAGTACAATCATGCTAAAGGGGAGCAAGGGTGAAGACTCAACTGAAAGAGATTTTCTCATACATTCATAGTGAATAGAAAAGGAAAAGTAATGCAACATTCTTAGTCAAACAGATTTGAACATAAATGACACATTCAATGCTCTCAAACCATTCCAGATTTTATAGCTAAAAGGAAGAATGACAGGATACAAAGTTTTGATACAAGATCTACATGGTAGCTAGTTCAAAAATAAAGTACAATTGCAAGGTCTCATACTAGGAAAGTTAACCACTTTCAATAAATGATATGCAAAGTACAATTTTTACAGTGATACATTCTCTTTCCTTCATCCACCAAGACAATGCTACGGCTTTTCTAGCCAAACATCTATTTATAAATCTAAAAAATTCCATCAGATTGTTAATATCATTTTCAATGGAAATAGGACCTAGAAAATCCAAATTACCATTACAGAACTTCAAATATTATGATTCAAAGAGTAAGAATTATACAGGAGGTACAACTTTGCAAGATTCATCATGAACTTCAAGATTGCAGGGGTTCAGCATACAACTATTAGAAGGAGAAAATTTATTTAGAAGTAATAAAATACCAACGTACATGTATGAAAACTAATTATCATTAAGTATGTTTTCAAAGACTGTTTCAGATCTATAATACAAGTACAACTCCATCAAGGTTTATTTTTAAGGAAAATATCTAGATGAGTACAGAGGTACAGAAGTTCAAATTTTTAGTTTAGCTCCTAAAGCATCACAAATTATCAAAAGATTCGAGAAAGATACTCTCGCAAAGGAGTTCATCAAAGAAGGAAGAATTTAAATGATTGTTTCTAAAGTGGAAACCAACTTGTAGTTTTAAAATCAATGAGAAACTTTCAAATAAGTTCATAATCATAAATAAGGTATATCAATAAATGGCTTGATGCTCCCCTTTACAACAATCTACCAACAAATATGTCAATTAGATAAGAACACATTCAATCAACTCATAAAATTGGAGACCAAGCTAATGGAGATACAAATATTTCTTAAGAAAATATGTATGACTGGACAATGCATACACTCAAGTCGAGTCGACTGCAAATTCAGCGAGTCACTTAGGAAAATAAAACTTGAACCATTGAAAGTCCTGAGAAGGTAAAGCATCATGAATACAAATACACATCTCGAGGCTTCAAGGGAACTCAGTAACTAAGCAAAAATAAGGGACCCAAAATAAACAAAAAGTGCCATATTTAAAGACATCACATTCAAAACAAAGAAAATAAAAGTTAGCCTAATACACAATAATCACTCAAAGTCAAAAATAAAGAAATGAAAGGTCTAAGGTTTTGAAATTTAAATATTATAGCTTTCAATATAGATCAAAAAAATGAAAGTATAGCTATTCTCGGTTTCAACATGGAACACTACAGAATACTCAAGAACAATGCATGATCTGGTTGTATAAGTCAAGTTCGAACAAAAGTGGATCAACCCGGAGAAATCTAGTTCAAGCTCACTCATATTACATCAAGGCAAAGAAATTATATAGATCTAATCACTTGTGAAAAATACCGAACACCCCATCTTTAAACTATGGAAGTCATCAAGATCATGAACTAGATCAAAATAATAAATGTCGAGGCATACATGAATAACCATATTTAAGTGTTCGGATATATGATTTTGATGAAGGAAACAATGTCTTAATACAAATAAATAGAGGATATTTCTCAAGAATATTGTGTTGGTATCCGATTGATTCTCCCTTGGAAACCAAGTAACATCACAGATTTAGCAAGACATTGAGAGACATACAGATCATATTATGAGTCGTTTTGTATTTGAGGAGTAGATTTGTCGACTTTTTATAACTTGGGCATCGTAGAAATGGATAGCACCTTCATTAAGGATTTGATCTATCCTCACTAGTTTGTGTCGTGCCTTTCGACTAGGGTGAGAGGACCCGTTTTGTAACCTCTGATGGTGAAGGAGAATGAAGATATCCTTCTTTACACAAATTTGAAAGGAAACCTTGGGAAAATATAATCAATATACCACAATTTAACTCTCACGAGATGTCACTTCTAAATAATGGTGATATTTTCTAAATAGGGTTAAGGTTACTCGAGACATTATGGAATCTTGATTTCTTCGCATATTTTAGTAGTATAATTTATTGGTTTTTGGACACATAGGAAAAGGGGGTAGTTCGGTAGGATTCATTGTTTTTGAATAATTTTGGTGGGATATTAAGAAGGATAAACTTGATTTTACCAGATCTTTGAGAACTTTCACAACAATTGGAAAACTAAATGACATAAAGCTTTAGAATAGATAAAATATTCCTTCAACTAGAAGGTGTACATCAATGGAGGCCCAGTATTTACAGTTTCACACAATCTCCAATAATTTTACATGAAGGCTCGAGATAAAGACTAAATTAAACATTAAACACCCCTGGTTCCTAATGCCTAAGATACACTCAAAGGCTTACAAACAATCTTATAAAAAAAATGACAGTAAATTGATTTTAAATTGTTTATCTCATTATAGGATGAAGGATCTTCTTAAAATGAAATTGCAAATGCCACTAAACTATCACAGGGATGAGATCCTATGTGATTCAGAGGGACTTTAACACAAGATTGCAATAGGAACAAGAAAACTACTTGTAGACATTCTAAAATAAATTAGACACAAATTTTCCAAAGATTAACACAGATTAATTCAAAGTTGATTAGATTCATCAACAGGGGAAAGTTTCTTTGAACAATCTTAGAGCTTGTTAATGGTTGTACACTTGTAACCAACTTGACATGATCAAATATAAAACATAAGAGATTAATAGGTTTCTCATATGGTCTCTCGAAATATGGGCTTTTTCAAAATTTCTCATAACAATTCAACCCCCGACCTTTTGTAAGAGTATTATCATTGCATTTATACATTTCACTCACTCACTCATCCTAAATTTTCCCCCCAAAAAGAAGAATATTCAAGGAATCCTTTTCTTGTTACCAATTTGTTTCAGAAAGTGACGTTTAACAAATTTACACCCGCAATCGGCCTGTGTGGACAAATCATGAAATGATCAAGTTTCGAGACACTTTGACTTATAACAGGGATGCCAAGCCACAAATTTTTGACACTCCTTCTAATCATTCTTATTCTGTCGTGTGATAAATCCCCATTTTAATCATTTTCTGATGGCTCTATATAGCTGAGTTTGAAAGGCAATTCTTTTCTTCCTCGAGGCTACACCTTGAGAAATGAGTGCCCTCGCATGGACGCATACATTTTTTCCTCTGAGAAATGAGTGTCCGCGCATGGATTATTCCACATACCTATGTTGTGATTATGATTTGCAAGAAAAACAATGCGTATTCACACCTCCAGAAGTCTTGGAGTAAAAAGGTGACAAAATAAGATGCAATGCACATCAACCGTTGATTATTGCCTTTCTCAACTTTATATTAGAACTATCCACATGTTTCCTGGTGACATTGCAAATGTCAAGTATAGAGGCAAGTTTCCAAACAAGCGCGGCCCTTCCATGTGCCCTAGGCCCAAGAAACTTGACTTTTGGCCTTTGAAAATTATCAGTGTAAAAGGAGCTAGCGGAAGCCTCCACATGTCTCAATGATGCACTTTTGATATGGTTCCCAAAATTAGAAACACCAAACAAGAGTGGAATCAGCACATATCTCAGTTTGGTAGAGTTGTTGAAAGAATTTAGGTACCAGCGGAGAAGGCGCCACGTGCCTAGGGTCTTAGAAAGATTCCTTAGCCATTGAAAAGTCTAAGAAAGGGCAGAGTGAGTGGATACTTCCACGTGTCTCCATAACACTCTTTCAAAAATAAAATTCAGGGTGGGTAGGCTCCCAAATAGGCACGGGCCCTCCACATGTCCCAATCCTTAGAAAGTTACTTAAAAATTTGAATTCTAAAGAGGGTGGAAGCCTTCACGTGTCTCCTTAGTGCAACTTTGATATGATGCCCAAAAGTGAAGACCCCAAACAAGCGCGGACTCACCACGTGTCTCCTTGGTGCAACTGCTAAGGTAGGACACAAAGGCAGATCCTCATATAAGTGTCGTCCCTCCACGTGTCCATGGAAAGACAAAGCTACACTGGCCGCATGAAAAATGTCTAAGTCTAGGCAAGGCTAGCGAAACCTCCACATGTCTCCTTGGCGCAATTCCAAAGGTCAAACCAAGAGGAAAATTTTCAGATGAGTGCAGGCCCTCCACATGGACAAGACTTGAGTTGAAGTGGGCCTTAGAGTTTCAAAATTCCCACCGAGCCACATCCAATCAGAAAGGACCACATTTCCACTAGATGTTGGGACAAAAATTGACAAGGAAAACAAAACATGACTATGGAAAAATGGAAGGAAGGAAAAAACCCAAATTTACGCCCAAGTTACAAATTCTTTCACATGGACAGAGGAACGGAAAACAAATTTTGGACTTAAAGTGATCCTCGACCAAAGGAAAGGACTAATCATGGTAACCAAATGAAGGACAGAGCTTTCACGCATCAATACGGGAGATAGAAAATATGACAGAGCCCACAAACTGAAGAATTTCAAGGACAAATAGGGTGAGATCAAATTGAGCACCAACATATTTCTCAAAATGAATGGTGCAAAGGAATTACCAAGATAAACGAAGGCATAACATGGATGAAGAAAGGTTTAAGATTGAAAAGACAAGTAAAAGCAATATATAGGAACCCCGTCTTATCAAAAATAACGGTAATAATGATAGCTCAAATAATGGTAGCTCACAATACCCATTAAAAGAGAAACAATAACGAGCTCATTATGACAATCAATGAATTTTGAGAGCTCGAAAAGCGATACAGACCCCATGTCTTAGTGTTCATGAAATAGCAAAAGAATAATACCCCTTTCTTAATTAAGCAAACTAAGTGTATACATTTTCCATTGCAATATTGTTTAAAATTTGGCTACAAGAGTTCCTTTCAACTATAAATGCAATTATAATCATCGACTAATTATAACTTCTATTTTTTCTTTAACAAAAAAATAAGAAACATTTACAAGGAGAAACAAGCATGTATTATCATGTATTTTCAATGCAAGAATGTCATTTTTAAAATGAATATATAATGCAAAAATTTCTTTAAATTTCATATTTGAAAGAGTTTCATTTCTATTAAAAACAAAACTTCCAAATTCCTTCTTTCAACTAATACAATACATGGATTAAAATTTTCATTTACAAGAGATCATTTTAACACAACTTGCAATTTCTTCTATATACCATTGCAATATATAGTTTGACAATAAATTTAAAGTAACTCTCTTCAAATAAAAGAATATAAAAACCTCAATACATATATCTTCATCTCTTGATCAACTTGCAACTCCATATCTTTTCTCCTTCATCTATAAATCACAATAACAAGGAAGGGGAGTAGGCAACGCTCTCCTCCCAACCATATTCCAATGAGAAGGGGAGCCACCATTCTCATTGGCCCCCGAGTCCCAAAAATGAAGCAATAATGGATATCAAGCAACCAAAGGCAAATTTTACTATGGCTCCATGATAAATACACATGCCAACAATACATGTAATACATACAAACACAATAACACAAATAGCACAATATACAACTTTCCAACACAAAGGCTTAAAATATAAGCCAAGGGAGAAGAGAAATATGGGAACCACCTCCTTTTACCTCCCAAATGAGTTAGGGGTTCCACCCAAAATACCTCCAAGTGCACATCACAATTACTCAAAATATCCCTTTTCCCTCCCAATTCAAGATACACAAAGTGTAGCAATATTTTCCTTTTCTCTCCCCATAGGTGGAACACCCTACTCACACTCCCTCCATAATGCCTCACAATTTCCTTTTCCCTCCCAAAATGGTCCCATTTTCCTTCTCCCCACACCTTTCTTAAGGCCATACTACCCCAAATCCCAAACACAAACACATACACTCATTCATTTACAATACAACACAAACAAGTAAAACAATACGGGGTATAAACCCTACCTTGCCAATATAAGCTTCCAAAATATTCAAAAAAAAAAGCATCAATCTCCTCCACATATAAGAAAATCCCCAAATTCAATCTCCAAAAGCTCCCAAGAAAGAAGTCCAAGAAAATTCCAAAAAAACAAGTGTGTAATGAAACCATTTAACCCCAACATAAAAAAATAACTCACATAAATAGAAAATGAGGAGAGGAGGGTGAGGTGGCTCCATGTAGGATGCCACATCACTTCTCCTCCAATCAAATCGAATAAGTTAAACACAAAGACCCAAGCTCATAAATGGGTGGGTGAGGATATGACAAGTTTCCTTCAACACACAAACCACTACTCCATACTTCAAAGGACACCATTAAAAGAATTTGTAAGAAAGTGCAATTAATTTCCTCTTTTTCTTCCAAAACACATAATGAAGGCTAAAATTAACCCCTCACATCATAGGTATAGTTGGTGGGTGAGTTTAAGAGGTATGGGACAAGCTTAACTTGTCCCAAAAGCCTCCAAAAGTGGCTCCAAAGTCAAAATTTGAGATTTGAAGGATGGGGTTGAGTACACAACTCAAAATCAAATGAAATCCATCAAAATTAATAAGATAAAAAGGACTATATACCCCAATTAAATGCCCCTTTTTCACATCTCAAATTAACTTAATCACATGATTAATAAACTAAACAAGAGATCATTAATAAGAAATAATAAAGTGGGAAAAGAAAAATAAAAAAATGAAAGAGGGAAAAGAAACACATAAACCCATGGTCACATTTGAGGTCACCCCCTAATGGGAACCTCCAAACAACATACAAGGCACATAACACAAAGTTGCCAAGGTGACCTTGTTGCCAATATCCAATATTCTTCCATGGTTGGTCTCTTATCCCCTTCTTGTTTATTGTGATATAATTTCCTGTAACCAATCAAACAATACCCCTTCAACCTCAAGGTTACATCAAATACATCATGAAATAAAACACACACATACATATCATCCAACAACATCATACACAAAGTTATATCATCATCATCAAAATTAGGAATTTCTATCACTTAATTGCAATCACTGAACATCTCAATTTTGATAAGTCAAGACATCAATAATATCATAAGGTCAGTCCATCATCAAAATATAATCATCATCATCAAAATCCAAGCATCAGTATGAAATGAAACAATACTAGATCATCATCTATCAATCTCTGCTAGTGGTCCATACCATCTATAATATAAGTAAAAACTTATTAATAATTTCCATCTATCAATGTCTGCTCATAAAAATATAAAAATAATGTTCATGTCTCAATCTACAATGCTCAAAATCATAGCATAATAAGTGTCGAAGAGGAGTAGGCATTACATCCTCCTCCCTTAGAGTATACTTCCTCCGGATGTCACAGAACAAGTATGGGAATTGGTCTCTCAGCAAAATGGCATCCTCCGATATAGTTGATGTCTCATCATAACGATCCCATAGGACAGTCACCTGATCAATCTCTCACCCTCAAAGACCTGTGGTCATGCGCTCTATGATGAAAATAGGATCCACAGTCACTTATCCCTTCACCTGTAGTGTGGTCCAATCCAAGACGTGAGAAAGATCTAGAATGTATCTCCATAATACAGAAACATGGAAAACATAATGGATGTAAGTCAAGCTAGGTGGCAAGGCTAAGTAGTAGGCTAGGGGATCAATCTGCTCGAAGATCTCAAAGGGACCCATAAATTGCAGAGCTATGTTAGAGCCTTTTTCATAATGGATGGGGCTCTTATGAGGTCCGAAATTTAGAAACACCTTCTTGTAAACCTCAAAAATTTGGTCCACTCTCCTCCGATCTCGCATACTTCTTCTACCTAGCATGTGCCTCCTATAATATTTGTTTGATACAGATAACTTATTGCTCTATATCCTATAATATGGCTGGCCCAAGAGATACCCTATCCTCTAACCTGTCCCAACTCAATGGAGTCCTACACTCCCTATCATATAATGCCTGAAATGGTGCCATGCCGATGGAACTCTGAAATTTTTTGTTGAAAACTCTACTAGATATAGATACTCCTCCTAATGTGACTGATGATCCATAACGTACATGCGAAGCATATCCTCTAATATCTGGTTCACCCGCTCAGTCTGACTATCTATCTTTGGGTGATAAGCTATATTGAAGTTAATCCTCATCCCAAGATCATGTTACATGGTAGTCCAAAAATGTGAATTGTACAGAGGATCAAGGTCATAGATAATCTTTTATGGAATCCTATGAAGTCGACATTATCTCATCCAAGTACACTCGTTGTGTGATTTGTCTCACCCCATTTGCCACTATTTTTCCTCTGTCTATGTGTCTCAAAACATTTTGTCTCTCGATGTGGTTGTTCTGAAAGTTTCTGCTTCCATTTGAATTCCTTGAATTGTTTACAGGATCTATTGTCATGTCCCTCCTTGAAATAAGTCTCTGAGTTTTCCCTTTTTTTGCCCTAATTTCTTCAAAATCCGTGGGCTTTACCATTTTTCCTATTTTTCCTCGACCATGGAAGCTTGAAAATGATCAGTTTACATTTGTATGCCTTTGAAAACCCAAACCCATGGTCAAAAGATGCTCGGAACCATGATTCACTCATTTTTGTTTCAAAAAAATTTCATCCTTAGCAAAAAATCAGGTTCTAGGCGTGAATGGTGATTTTTTGTATTTTGACGGTCTGACGGGTGTCTTTTTCCTGTCAAAGTTATTCCTCAAAGCATTTGGTGGTCATGTGGCTTCTTTTGGTTGGTAGGGGATGGTAGGAAAATGTTTTAACTTATCAATTTTTACTTTTTGGCAAAAAGGAAAATTTGGTCCCGTGGCTCCACTCAATTTTGATTGGTTCTTTTGGTGCTTACGTGGCTTCTTCTAATTGGATGGGGCGTGGTGGGTTTTTTTTTGAACTTGTTCCTTTTGGCTACTTTGGAAAAAAATTGAACTTTCCCGTGGCCCCATCGGGCTCGATTAAAGCAAATTTAAGTGGTGGGGAAATTTTCTTATTTTCGCCCGAGGGTGTCCACGTGTTCATTTTTTGATTTGATGCGGCTCAACGGGGCACTCCTAAACTTTGTGGAAATTTTTAATCCAAAACTTGTCCACGTGGAGGAATGACGCTCATTTGAAGATTTTCTTTTGGTTTGGCCTTGGAGTTGCGCCGGGAGGACACGTGGAGGCTTCCGCCGCTTTGCCGGACTTAGACAAATTTTTATGCAGCTAGTGTAGTTTGGCAAAAAGGGACATGTGGTGAGCCCGCACTCATTCAGGATTTCCGCTTTGGGTCTCTATGTTGAAATTACACCATGAAGACATGTGGAGGTTTCTGTCGAGGCTTCCCATACTTAGTCTTTTTCAAGAAGGTTTTGAGAGGCCTGGGACACATGGCCAGCCCACGCTCATTCAAGATCTCAACTTTTGGGGACCATCTCAAGATGCGTCATTGTGACATGTGGTAGTTTGAAAAAGTAAAAGGGCAGGGAGGTAGACCATCGGGGGCAACTTGGATTTTTTTCTGTTGTTACCAAAAGGATTAAAACATCAAAATGGCCGCATGAGACCTAACAGAGAATAGGCCAAATTTTACCTCGGTCAACGGCAGAGGTGCAGACTTCTGGGGAAATTTGGAAAATTTTCCTTTTGAGGAAAAGGGATTTAAAAGTAAAAAGGGAAGTGTGGGTCCGCTGGGACCCACATCTGAGACTAGGAGTGGAAGGGTAGAGATGTGGGGAAAATTTGGAAAATTTTCCTTTTCCAAAAAAAGAGATGAAATAGCAAAATTTGTCCGCGGTTCCTTTGGGGCCCACCTTAGGACATGTTTCAGACTCATTTCTCAAAGGCAAAGGTGTAGAGCAAGATGTGAAAATTTTACATTTTTATAAAAAGTTGTAAAAGCAAAAAAGGAACTCGCAGCCGGCTCTGAATTAGATCTCCAACGTGGATGATTTGAATTCAAAGTAGAAAATCAATGGAAGTTGTGCATCCGTGATCTCGATTTTTACATAATTTTCACTCCATAGCTCCCGGGGACGTGTATTCTTTTGATTTTTATCATTTCTTGGAGTCTCTTGCATGCCAAAGAAAGAGGAACGTTAATCTAGAGGCTTGGTTTTTGGGAAGGCAGTCAAATGTCTCTCACCATTAATATGCAATATGATCGCCGATTTAGCTTGATTTTTCTCTCACGCACGCAACGGACATGTTGATATTTGGGTTTGGTGATAAAAATATAGGGACATCTTATACTATTAAGGTGATATCTGACCTTTGGGCTTGATCTGAGCTTCCATTTCTTCTTCTCGGGCACGCAAAGAACTAGATTGGATAGAATAGGGGCGGAAGTGGTTGGTGAGTAAAGGGAAAAGTGATCTACCAGAGGAGGGATTTGAATGCGAGAGACGTTTAAAGAGATCTTCCCCATGAGCACCTGAATTTTTTTATAGATCTGATTCTGGGAATCACGATCGAGATCATGGTGAGCACTTGTACACTCAATGTCTCTGGTTTTGGGGGAAATGCCCCGTTGTAAAATGATATAAATAGGCATGATTTTTCCGTGAAAAGGGTTGGGAGTTTGTGAATGTAGAAGTATTAGGAGTCAAAAATTGATTTCCTAAGAGAAAATATTGATAGAGTCCATATTTCTGAGAAACTATCTGAAGAAGACTGTTTATCTCCTTTGTGTTACATTTGATCATGTCAAGGTGGTTGCGAGTGTATAGTCATTGAAAAACTCGAGATTGTTCAAGAAACTTTCCCTACCGATAAATTTAACCAAACTTGAGTTAATCTGTGTTATTCTTGGACAAAATTAGTGTTTTCTTCATTCCTGAATGTCTGTAAGTATTTTTTCTTGTTCCTGTTGCATTCTTACATTGAAATTGTGTGAATCACACAAGATCTTAAAATTGTGATAGTTTGGTGGCATTTGTAATTTCATTTATCAGAAGATATTTCATTTAATAATAAAATAAACAAATTTAAAATCACTGTGACACCTAGCATGACTATAAGATTGTTTGTTAGCCTTTGAGGGTATCTTAGGCATGATAAAATAGAGATTGATAATGTTCAGTTAAGTTTTCCAATTTGAGCCTTCATTTTGGATCCTTGAAGTTTGCGTGAAAAGTGTTGATCTGGGCCTCCATTAAAGCACATATTCTAGTTAAAGGAACACCCTAACTACTCTAAAAGCATTCTATTGTTCGAAGCTTTCCATCATTGTAAAAGTTCTAAAAGATTCAAAGTATAATCAACTTTATCTGCTTCACCTCCCACCAAAATTCATTCAAAAATAATTAATCATACCCATACTACCCCAGTTTGTCATGTGTGTATACAAATGTATAGTTTTACTACCAAAGCATGCAGAGAGAATAAGGTTTTCATTGTCTTTAGTGGCTCGAACCTTGCCTACAAAATATCTCCATTACCTAGAGTGACAACTCGTGAGAGTTAGGTTTTGTTGCATGGATCATATTTTCTTCAAGGTCTTCTTAATACTTCACAAGGAAGGACATCTCCATCTCCTCCATAAAAAATAGGCTACAAAAGGGTCCTCTCACCCTAGTTGAAAGGCACAACCATAAAGTAGTGAGGATAGGTCAAATCCTCTTGCGGGTGCTACCCATTTCTCCACATCTGAGTGACAAAGATCAAGATGCATTTTATCCTGGCTAAAAACGACACATTACATGCTCTCTGCTTTCGCATCTAAGCTTCCTTCCGGACATGTGATGCTGCTCAAATTCGAGGGAGAATCAATTTGGGTACCAACACACTCACACCACTACACTAGATGTAAAAGTGGTGTTCACCAGAGAAAAATAATCCACTTTCATTAATCTATCCACCATGACCACGATCGTGTCATGGTGGTATCTAGACATAGGTAGCCCCATAATTAAATCCATGGAAATGGTGTCCCACTTGCACGGTATAACATAAGGGTAGAGAAGGCTAGCTGGTTGTGATGTTTAGGCTTCATCCTATAACACTCCAAACATTGAGACACAAATTGGATTATATCCCTATTAATGTAGTGTGCATCTTCTTCACCCTTGGATGGATTGAATATGGTGCATGATGAGTCTCTGCTAAGACTTCATACCACAAACCTCCATCTCTAGGTATATAAATTTGACCTTTGTTTTTAGAAGTCCATTTGGCTCTAGTGTCAATCCCTCAAATTTCCCCTCAAGGGGTCTCTGAGACTCAATCTCTGCTCTAGCTAAAAGGTAGAAGTTTTTGTGTGGAAGCTATTGTAAGATCCTACTCCGTAAGTCAATATCCACTAAAGTAGGCATAACCAAATTCCTTTGGTGAATCAAGGCATCATCTGCAACCATATTCTTCTTTCCTTTCACATTCTCTATCTCCATTGCATTCTCACATAATAGTTCCATCCAACGCCATTGATAGGTGTTGAGATTGGGTTGTGTGAAGAGGTGTCATAGGCTCAAATGATATATCCAAAGTGTGAACCTCCTGCATAACAGAAAATGTCACCACCAACCTAAGGCATGTACCACTGTTGTAAGCACAAGGTCATGAGTAGGATGATTGAGCTCGTAATCCTTGAGTTTGTGAGACTCAAAGGAAATAACACGACCATCCTGCATCAAAAATCCTCCTATCCCTACCAACAAAGCATCTGTGCAAAAAAATAAGTCCCTCTGTGGATCTGGCAATGCTAAAATAGGAGCTATAGTAAGGCACTCCTTCAAAGTCCTGAAGGCCTTCTCATATTTGTCTGACCAAATAAACTTCTTCCCTTTCCATTGTAGGGAAGTGATGGGATGAGAAATGTGTGAGAAGTCCTAAAAAAATCTCTTGTAGTACCCTCCTAATCCCATAAAGAATCATACCTTAGTCACACTAGTTAGCACTGGCCAATCAATGATAGCTCTAATCTTGGAAGGATCAACTATGATACCTTCCCCAGATATGATGTGACCTAGATATTGAACCTCTTTCTAAAAGAATGCACACTTCTCTAGGTTTCCGTATAGTTGCTGCTCTCAAAGACACTACAAAACTTGTCAAAGGTGCTCCTCACACGTGCATGAGTATATCAATATGTCATCTAGAAACACGAGTACGAAGTAT
The DNA here is from genome assembly GCA_018340775.1 of Taxus wallichiana var. yunnanensis. NCBI lineage: Eukaryota > Viridiplantae > Streptophyta > Pinopsida > Cupressales > Taxaceae > Taxus > Taxus wallichiana. The sequence goes on along the minus strand of CM031241.1, from coordinate 600,681,495 downwards.
TCCAATAATTTCCTAAATACCCCATTCATCAAACTCATGAATACTATGAGGTAATTCATCAAACCGAATGGATAAAGTGTGAGCTCGTAGTAGCCATATCTCATGCGGAAAGTTGTCTTATGAGTATATACCTCCATGATCCTCAATTGATGATAACCTAACTTAAGATATATCTTAGAAAATACAGTAGACCCTTCATTTGATAAAACAAATCATTAATGTGTGGAAGGGGTAACGATTCTTGATCGTTACTTTGTTCAACTATTTGAAATAAATACATAAGTGTAGGGATTCATCCTTCTTCTTCACAAAAATCACCGATGCAGTTGAAGGGGATAGACTAGGATGGATGAGGCCCTTCTCAAGAAGGTCCTCTAGCTGAATTTTTTCTCACAAATCTCAGGTGTAGTCATCCTATATGGCGTGTGTGAGATAGGATATTCTCCATGAACCAAGTCAATGTGGAAATCTATCTCTAGGGGTGGCAGGAAAGGTAACTCGCTAAGAAAAACATCTCGAAAACTCCTGCAAAATGGGGTGATCATCAAGTGAAGGCCCACTAGACTCACCCTCTAATTTTTCACTGACTATAATAGCATATAACTGACATCCCCAATGTGCACACCACTTAAGATGCATAACGGATATGGTGTGAATAGAAATAGGCCTCCTAACCCCAACTATCACCGACTCAACACCTAAATCATCTACATAAGATATCACCTTGCTATAACAATCCACTCTAGCTCTGTGTGTGTAGATAGAAAATCCATACCCAAAATGACTCCATAAGAACCCAAAGGAAGGATGCGAAGATCTAGGGTCATGGTGAAGGGTCCTAGGTTAACTACACACTCCTTGACAAGGAGTCCATTAAGAGTTTGGCTCCATAAGACATCTCAATGTCCCAACTATAGCCCTACCTAACTGCCACCATCCTGCATCACTCTATTAAGGATAGAGAAATAAAGGAATCAAAAGAGCCTAAATCAAACAAGATAGAGGTATAGATGCCACCGATGCTACCTAAAGTCTAAATCACTGTGCTCTAATGCTCTTCCTGGCAGTTCTCGACTACTACATAAATCTTGTGTCTCCTGGCCATGTCACCAACTGTAGAGTGAGAACTAGCGCCCTTACCCTTTCTATTAGGGTTCTATGGACACTCTCGCCAATGGTGCCCCTTTACACCGCATCCATAACAATTTTTGGTCACCTCTAATGAAGCGAAAACCCCTCCATTCACTCTGGGGGTCTGCGATCTGTAGACCTCAATGATCCTGCCATGAATCTGTTGTGGGTACTGTGGACGTGCTCCCATTGAATGAGTCTTGGGTGGCTGGAGTTCCCATGCTACGTCCTCTCTGTACATCCTGTCTCTATAGGGGCCTAAAAGGTGGATTAGTGTTGTTGTGGATTGAAGGAAGACCGGGTAGATCTAAGTCTACCTCGAGGGGAGGGGTCATCCCCTTCAATCAATTTTCTGAATCTGTTGAATAAGACTCCTCACTCTTGTCTCGTGCATGTTGCATCTTCCCATTGTTCTCCTATGTAATTTAGGCCTTCTCAATGGCCTCAGCTAAAGTCTTTGGACATTGCATATGCACTACCCCTCAAAGTTATAGATTCAGAAGCCCCTGATGAACCTATATATCCCAACTTTCTCATCCTATATGTAATTCACATAATGAAGTAAATCCAAGAATCTTCTCTCACACTCTGCTCTTTGTCATGCTAGCCTATCACGAGATCATGGACCTCATCAATCCAATCTTTGGATAAACCACCTAGAAATATACCTACTATAGAAACACTCCTAAAAGAGATCCCATATATTAGTCTTCGAATCCACGTGGATTTTCTACTCCTCATTCCTCCACCAAATACCGCTCCATCTTTGAGAAGATGAATCACAACACAAGCCTTCGTGTTTCTGGTACATGGACATAGCTTGAAGCATATTCTCAAGAAAACCAACCACACCTCTACGTAAAATTCTCTGTATTACCATCATAATAGGATGGATGAAGCTTCAGGATCTATCGAATGTGATTGGTCGTTTTCGTCTGTCTACCTCTAGGTCTCTCCTCACAGTCATCTCTCTATCTAGGGATCCTAGATCTCTCCCTATGTTATGTCACCCTATCTCCATGCCCTCTCTAAGGTGAATCTGGTTTAACTGGCTCCACATGGGAGTTCTCATCCCTATTATCCTTACTGTGTCATGGAGGGTTTTGAGTCTCATGTGATGGCTCCCTATCATGGTTGTTAGGCTGTCCTCCAAGCGAACCTCTGCGTATAGCAACATTGACATCTTGTAATTTTTAAGTATTTGTGGAAATATAGTGGTGACTTCCTACTCTCGAGGGTGGTATATCTAGCTCAACGTGAAAAAACTCCTCATCTTTTCCATGCTTCCTGCATGAGACCAAGGAAAGAGTTAGTTCATAATCATCTAGGTTTGTTTTAGTTTACTAAGTTTCTATGTTTTAAAATATCATGCAATGTCGTGTGTTCTAGATGTAGGTTGTGCTAGGTTTACTTGTTGTGTTTCGTGTTGGCCCAGAGGTCCAAGTGTTGAACCTATGGCTCGATACCAAGTGTAACAATCACAATTTCGATGCCCTAAAACCAAGATAAAACGCATTAATTACTTAGGGAAATTACAAGTAAATTCTTTTTAAAAGGTTATAAACATTAGTTGTGATCAATTAAGTTCTCATGAATAATTTGTACACCTTCATAATGTAATTGAATTCAAATTAATAATTAAATATTATTAATTTATTTCCCAAAATATTTTACGATTTAAAATCCTTCCATTAAGTTCCTTTAATTTATGCAAATATTTTCCAAATCAATTCCATTGTTTAATCCACTTAGTTTCCTTTAAATTTAATAAAAGACATCTCCTAAGCTGACCTTAGTAAATTTCCCTAAAACCATAATAACCATGTCCTATTTATTTAATTAACTATACACCTACTTTTAATTATTTAAACTCCCTTTATCTAAAAGACCCATGCACAATAACTTAATTATTTAACCCATAACTAAATATTCCTCATTTATTTATTAACCCATAATAAAGGAACACAACTTGATCTAACCCATTAAGTGGCCCCATTAACTAATTACCCATACATTTTATTTAGAACCCATTCCCATGAAAATGCCATCACTTAAAATTGTAAGATTAAATCTTTACCCTAGGATCAAAAACCATGAGCCCTTAGATGTTAGGATATCTCTAAAAGTCCTAAATATCCTATTGTTTCCTTTTATTCTTTTCTTTGCCCTAATCTCTTCATTTGTTCATTTTTGTTTTCTAGGTTCGAGGAATGGAGGCCATGGAACTAAGGAGAGATTATGGAGAAGTTTTTCTTTGTTTTAGCTCGGATATACCCACCGTTGGGGTATACATATTATATATACAAATATGGATTTTTTTAAATTATTTCTAATAATATTCTACCCACGGATTAGGGTTTGAGTGAATACATACCATATACATATATATACATACATATACATACATACATACATACATATATATATATATATATATATATATATATATATATATATACATACATACATATGTGTGTGTGTGTGTGTGTGTGTGTGTGTGTGTGTGTGTGTATGTATATGTATGTATGTATGTATATGTATATCTCTATATGTGTATATATACATACATACATACATATATATACACACACATATATATATACATATATATGTATATGTATATGTATACACATACACACACACATACATATATATATATATATATATATATATATATATATATATCTGTGTGTGTGTATGTATGTATATGTATATGCATATGTATGTATGTGTATGTATGTGTATATTCACTCAAACCCTAATTCGTGGGTAGACTATTATTAGAAATTATATATATATATATATATATATATATATATATATATATATATATATATATATATATATATATATTTGTGTGTGTTGATATGTATCATTTTTATTAACTTTTCCTTTTTTGTTTGGTGTAGATCGAAATACCACATTCAAGTTACGACTAAGGGTACAAGTATATATATATATTGTTTATTGAGTATATGCTTGATTGTGTGGCCGAGTGACATACTCGATTGTGGCTATTTGTTTGTATTGGGGTTTTGGGGTGGGTCGGCCATGGCTTCCCACCCTTAGTTTCTTTTATAAATAAAAGGCAAAGGGGGGGTGGGGTTCGGCACCACCCAAAACCATTAAGATTTTTTTATAAATATTTTATAACTCCCTTTTTTATATGGCTTACATAGCCAATTTGACATGTAACTCAATATTAGTTTGTACACACACACACACACACACACACACACACACACACACACACACACACACACACACACACACACACATAGAACCATTCCATTAAAACACATAATTATATTTGATATAAATATATATATATTTGTATATATACCCCTTTTTTATTTCCCAATATAAGTTTAGGTGGTTTTATTTAATATAACAAGTATATTTAAATATATATATAAATATAAATCTATCATATATAAATATATATTTAGTTATAAATGTATATTCATTTTGTAGATTAACTTTCTTTTGAGAGAATTGCACAATTAAAAGGGAAACAAATTTCTTTCTTAATTAAGAGAACTAAGTGTATACATTTTCCTTTGCAATATTGTTTAAAATTTGGCTACAAGAGTTCCTTTCAACAATAAATGCATCTATCAAAAGAAGGAACAATTATAATCATCAACTAAGTATAACTTCATTTTTTTCTTTCACAAAAAGAACAACAAACATTTACAAGGGAGAAACAAGCATGTATTTTCATGTATTCTCAATGCAAGAATGTCATTTTTAAAATGAATATACAATGCAAAAAAATTCTTTAAATTCCAAATTTGAAAGAGTTTCATTTCTATTAAAAATACAAGTTACAAATTCCTTCTTTCAACTAATACAATACATGGATTAAAATTTTCATTTACAAGATATCCTTTTAACACAACCTGCAATTTCTTCCTTATACCATTCAATATATATTTTGATGATAAATTTACAGCAACTCTCTTCAAATAAAATAATATACAAACCTCAATACATATGTCTTCATCTCTTGATCAACTTGCAACTCCATAACTTTTCTCCTTCATCTCCAAATCACAATAACAAGGAAAGGGGAGTAGGAAACACTCTCCTCCCAACCAAATTCCAATGAGAAGGGAAGCCACCTTTCTCATTGGCCCCCGAGTCCCAAAAATGAAGCAATAAGGGATATCAAGCAACCAAAGGAAAATTTTACAATGGCTCCATGATAAATACACTCATGCCAACAATACATACAATACATACAAAAACAATAACATAAATAGTACAATATACAACTTTCCAACACACATGCTTAAAATATAAGCCAATGGAGAAGATAAGTATGGGAACCACCTCTTTTTACCTCGCAATCAAGTTAGGGGTTCCACCCAAAATACCTCCAAGTGCACAACACAATAACTCAAAAATATCCCTTTTCCTTCCCAATTCAAGATACACAAAGTGTAGCAATATTTTCCTTTCTCTCCACATAGGTGGAACACCCTACTCACTCTCCCTCCATAATTCCTCACAATTTCCTTTTCCCTCCAAAAATGGTCCTAGTTTCCTTCTCCCCACATCTTCCTTAATGCCATACTACCCCAAATCCCAAACATAAACACATACACTCATTCATTTACAATACAACACAAACAAGTAAATAAATACAAGGGTATAGACTCCATCTTGCCATTATAAGCTTCCACAATCTTCAAACAACAAGCTTTAATCTCCTTCAAATCCAAGAAAATCCCCAAATATAATCTCCAAAAGCTCCCAATAAATAAATCTAAACAAATTCCAAAAATACACGTGTGTAATGAAACCAAGTAACCCCCAAAACTCCAAAATAGCTCACATAAATAGAAAATGAGGAGAGGAGGGTGAGGTGGCTCCATGTAGGATGTCACATCACTTCTCCTCCAATCCACCCCAAGAATTCACACATAAATACCAAAGCTCATAAATGGGTTGGTGAGGATATGAAAACTTTCCTTCAACACAAAGAGCACTACTCCATACTTCAAAGGACACCATTAAAATAATTTGTAAGAAAGTGCAATTAATTTCCTCTTTTTCTTCCAAAACACATAATAAAGGCTAAAATTAACCCCTCACATCATAGGTATAGTTGGTGGTGAGTTTAAGAGGTATGGAAAGCTTAACTTGTCCTACAAGCCTCCAAAAGTGGCTCCAAAGTCAAAATTCAAGATTTGAAGGATGGGGTTGAGTACACAACTCAAAATCAAATGAAATCCATCAAAATTAATAAGATAACAAGGAATATCTACCCCAATTAAATGCCCCTTTATCACATCTCAAATTAACTTAATCACATGATTAATTAACTAAACAAGGGCACATTAATAAGAAAAAAAAGTGAGGATACATCACAATAATTAAATCACATACTAAAATAAATAAATGAAAGAGGGAAAAGTAACACATAAACCCATGGTCACATTTGAGGCCACCCCCAATGGGAATATCCAGAAAACATACAAGGTACATAACATAGTTTCCAAGGTGACCTTGTTGCCAATATCCAATATTCTTCCATGGTTAGTCTCATATCCCTTTTTGTTTATTGCAATATAATTTCCTGCAACCAATCAAACAATGCCCCTTATACCTCAAGGCCACATAAAATACATCATGAAATAAAACACACACATACATATCATCCAAAAACATCATACACAAAGCTATATCATCATCATCATCAAAATCAGGAATTTCTATCACTTAATTGCAATCACTAAACATCTCAATTTTGATAAGTCAAGACATCAATAAGATCATAAGGTCAGTCCATCATCAAAATATAATCATCATCATCAAAATCCAAGCATCAGTATGAAATGAAACAATACTAGATCATCATCTATCAATGTCTACTAGTAGTCCATACCATCTATAATATAAGTCATAACATACTAATAATGTCCATCTATCAATGTCTACTAATCAAAATATAACAATAATGTCCATGTCTCAATCAACAGTACTCAAAATCATAGCATAATAAGTGTCAAAGAGGAGTGGGAATTACATCTTCATATCATACATTTTCTACATATTATACTAGCCTTCATCATACATGACTCTAGCATCATTTCATCCTACATAATACATTATTAGTCTACTTATACATGTTACATTGTGCACTATACATTACATTTTGTACATTATACACATCTAGCATCGCATTCTACACACTTTGTTTTTACATATTCTATACACCACATGGTCCTTTAACATCATTACATATACTACATCACCTTTTGCACACCGCACTTAACACCCTATGACACACTTTAGTTCCTCAATCCATACTCGATTGCTAAGGGTTTACTAAGAAAATGGACCTTACACTCATCACATTTTTACTATTCAACATTTCATCATGTGACATTCCTAGGTTAGTGACATATGCTTTAGGCTAAATCATCACCGATTCTATCATTTTGTAGTGGTATACACATTAGGTTACATCACCACTCCCTCTTTTCATCATATAGTGATATAGACTTAGGGCTAAATCATCACTCATCCATTCATCAAGTCATGATATACGCTTCAACTATAGGGTTTACACACACATCATTACTAAGTCACATCTCATCACTACACCTACACATTCATCACAATACATTAGACACAACATACACTTCGACCATTTCCCGATGACACACTCTCATTTACGGTTCATTCTTGACTGTTGAGGGAGGAAAATGAACTTTATTACATACACTTCCATTCACTTGGGGGACAAGTGGCACGTTTCATTCCATCTTGCATTCCATTCCATCCATCCACACCATCTTGCATTGTCTTGGGGGCATTTACTCTTGTTTACTAGTGTTTTACATGATCACTTTACTAAACATGTTAGATTGATTTCTTATATGTCATTATCTATACCATCCACACATGTGCGTTCAAATATTTATTTAGTTTTGATCATAGATACAGATCTATTACATGCAACATGGATTCTCATAATCTACCCTTCCTACACAGGTCGTTGGGGGAATCCACATTCAATTCTTCCAAGTGCAATAGTTTCATTTTTTACTTAGAAATTTACATTACTTGGTTATTCACGCTTTGAAATATTGGTTATTTCTCTAACATTCTAATGGGTGTTTCATGTGCAGAACTTGTTTTACTGGGATTATATGTTATCATGACTACTTATTTTACTATTTTATACTTGTCTATCATTTTTTGCTTCTTGTATGCATGCCTTTCCCTATGTTTTGTGCGCACACTTATTTACTATGTGTGGTCATGATGGCCTTGTGTGTCTTGTAACATCATGAGTGATGTCCCATGATTGAAACCTTCTTTGTTTGGCTTCCTTTTCTTCTACGTGTTTACACTACTTTTCTTGGTACCTTTTACACTATTTTTGTAGATTACACATTCTATTTTTACATGCATTTTTTATCGTACTAACAATTTTTGTTTCTAGCCATCCTTGTTTTTTCACACCTTGGTTATTACCAAGCACATTCCTGGAGCCTGCAGGCATATTTTCATAGTACATATGGTTTTTCCTCTTTCAAGACACATTCTCCTATCGAAACAACGCATGAACCCCCAAAGAGGGGGAATCATTTGAGGTTTTACATACTAACATCGTGCATTTATACCCATTCGATTCGGTGAATTTTTTCCCTTGCTATTATGGGTTTGCATAGAGTGGGTGAGATCGCAGACCATTCTACGAACTCCATACACAATGGATTTTACAAGACATGGTGTCCTTAGCATTCTGGGGGAGCAGTTAATGGTTGGAGGATAAAATGGAATTCCTCCCATTACTTCTTCTACCTTATTTATCGATCACCTAAAAACTAGGATAGTACAGAGATATGTTCACACACAGTTCAGGGAAGCAATTAAAGTTTGGAGGACATAGAGCATTTCCTCCCTATACTTCTTTGGCCTATGTCACGATTTCCCAAAAACTGACATTGCAGGATATCCTTCTACACCCTTTCTCTTGACATGGATCAGATGCACATGTTCTATTTACACTTTCTCATTTGTGTACTTTACATTTACATACTTTTACATATCATTTTTACACTTGCATGCATATATGTTTGACTAATTTACCATTTTCTCCTTGTAGGTTTGATTGTATGAGAAACAAGAAATCAAATAAGGACAACAATAATAAACAACAACAACATCTACACCAACGATGAAATCAACAACACTTCGTGGTGGAAATGGCACACCTTGTATAACAACAATGTAGGTAGACACGGCAACAACTACACACAAGTTTCCACCCTAGGTTCACTCTCATTACTTTTGTACATTTTTTTCATATTTAGTTTCCACGCTCCATCATCTTTTTGTCTTTCCATGATTTTTCTAGTCCTTTGACACGTTTCTACTACAATCCTCATTGAAATTAGGTACGCATCTCTATCTACTTTATGTTACCGAGATTTTCGCTCACCAACATAAAGTGGGGGAAAATGTAGACACAAAATCATGCACTTTAGACATTATTTAATCTTGATCTCATACTACTATTTAGAAGATTTTTTGAGTAAAGAAAGTACTAGTTAACCCCCATCTTTTTCCATAATTTTTTATTTTATTTCGTCATTACCAACCTTTTAAATCCATATGACCAGTCATCTTTTGTATCCCCATACTATTTTAGCCAAGAATAGGGTGCCCATGGGTGCCCTAGTCCCACAAAGGGCACCTCTATCCCTTTGGCACTTTCTCTCCATCTTTTGGGATCTTTCTAGCCATTTTTCCTTCTTATCTTTTTGGTGGTCAACCATTTTAGGGTTAATTACGAAATTAGATCAAGAGAACCCTATCAATATAAACTTATGATACCATAATGAAGGACCTAACATCATTCACTAGTATCATCCATCTATTGCATTGGAGATCACTTACATCTACATAGCTCCATCAAAGGGAACAAGGCTAGGACATCTATATCACACACTTCATAGGGGGAGGGATTCTATTTTATTCCATGCACACACACTATTACATTTTATACATTTATTTATTTCTCTCTACTTCAAAAAATTGTTATGTCATGAGAGATCCTAGGGCATATTATGTACACAATCATCAAAACTACATTTAAGTCTGAAATGTAGTGGAGAACTCGATTAGTAAGCTAAATTTTGTGGCTCCCGAGGTCAATACAACCCATTAATTTGAATCTTTATTTTTTTAGGGTTTTGATACTTCTTCTTGGCCTTTTACAGGTCTTTATATCATCTTGGATTATTGGCAACATTTGGTACGAGGAAGAGAATCGATGTGACGTAAAGTGAAGGTTCCAGACCACCTCTCAACCCCATGGGATTCAGTTTTAGATATTTTACACTGACCAAGGTGTCGATTTCGTGAGACCAGAGCACCCATTGAATCCCCATTCCCTCTCCAGAACTCCATTCTAGTCAAATACTCCATATTCATCCTTTTTGGAGCTTTTGCACAGTCGTTCCTATTTCCAGATTCTCTAGCTAGCTCTGCTACATAGTCCCGCGAGCATCTATTATTCAGCTGATTTTTTTCCTCTTTTCTCTTACACATTATGGTTTTACTTTTATTACATTACTTTCTTAATTCATTTATATGCTTCTTTACCGCATTTTTCTGCCCTCCTAGATTAGATTAACTAGCTTCCATATTTCCATTTTTATTTAATCAGTTCACCATTCCCCTAAATCAATAGTTTGAGATACTATATGGGAATTGTATAAATATCTTCTAGGTAGGAACTAAGGAGATGCACATGTTCTCATAACCTATAAAAGGTGTAACTATGTATACTTAGTATACACACTCGAGATAGAATGATGCAAGGGAGATAAGGGTGATATGAATAGACCCTTATAGTTTCACATGGTTATTATATGTTATTGAAAGGATTATGAATATTTAATAATATTGTATTGTTTACCATCATGTTGAATAATAATTTTTTTATTAAGGGTAAAGGTTTTTTGGTAGGGAGCTTACCCTAGTACATCCCAAAAGGGTCTTACCACATAGATAAGAAAATTAAAATACCAAACATGAAACCAACTAGAACAAGTTGAAAATTCAACAAACCAACAGCAAGAAAACAACAAAACTACAGCTAAAAAGTAGCGAGTAAATCAACACAATGCAAAAACAACGTAGAGACCAAGTTTAGGAAAGAATTAAAGGGACCCTAGATCTAGATACCTTTTGTATCTAGTCCTTTTGATTATGCTACAATGTGGAACAAAATGCTTACATTTATCCCTTCATTATTACATTGTGTTCCAACTATCATCCGAACCTTCAAAATTTCCACCCCCAAACACCTCATTGATGTATTCTTGTATCTCTATCCCTCCCAGTAAATCAATAAACTTGATAGATTCAGGATCAATCTGATAATGAAATGTCCTAGGTGATATCTTATTTTTCCCTCAAATTTATTACCCAAAACCACCTCCAATTTACCCCTAGGGTTTTTTTTTCAACCACATCCCGATTTGAGCTCTTATTTTCTAGTTTTTGTTTCGATCTAAGTTCGATTTCCAATGCCTTGTTTTTATCCTTATAGTATTTCCATATCTCCTCTTCAAAATAATCCCTCATCTCAATTGGTATTTCCATTAGAAGATGGGACACCAAAGTGTTGGTTCTTCATTTTTGCCTCTCGATTCATAGCGAGAAATAGAATCCTCATATTCTTACTAACTAGGATTATTTTCATCGAAATCTTTGGGATTTACTTCAAGATCTTTGGTAGTTGTGATCTGGTCTTGTTCCAAAGAGACACATGGGTAGATGTCAAAGGAGTGACCGTGTCAGGATTCACCCCCACCGTATCAAGACGATCGTCCACAATTCCACTCGTCAAATGTCCAAAAGAAGAATTTCCCAGATCACCCTTGGTCCGAGAAGAGAAATTTTTTGGTGGGTCAATGATAGATTCCTGCAAAGCAACGATTGCTGCACCAAGATCCTGAGAAAGTGGCTTAAACTTTCACTCTTGGGAAATTCCCTTACAGGAGCTAGCCCCATGACTGACTACCATAAATTTTCCATAGTCAAAAAGTGAGTGTTTGTACTCGAGCTCTTGTTCTACTTCACCATGTGCCGCGCAAAGATGAATAGAAGTAGGTAATTGTTTTATAAGAGTCACATTCATGAAACCTCTTGTTGAGACCATCCTTGTCCCGGTAAAAGTCATTGGATTAATAGCTAAGAGATACCCATAGGATTTTTCTATCCCCTTAAACACCTCGGTCTCCTAAAATTCAAGAGCCAAAGTAGGGAGCTTAACCCAGATTGGGAAGACATAGGGTCAATGCATGATGTTATGTCCCACTTATTGTACCGAAAACACAAGTGGGGTATAAAATCGGGGGTTTGCATGAATACTCCCTTCATGTGAACTACATTCATGTGAAGTGCCACGTAGGGTATTGTTTCACCATGTATGGCATTGCTTTCTTTTCACGTGAAGAGAGTGTTTGTGCAAACCCCCTTCGCATGAAGGGCATTCGTATGAACACCTTTGTTTATATATTGGAAGAGTTATGAAGGAATTCACTTTTCATTTTCCACATCCTTTGTGGAAAGAATCAATAGAGAAGCGAGAGCCCAACGAGCCCATTGAGCCCGGATCTAGCCCACAAGTGAGCCCATTGATGACCAACTTGCACTAAGTATGGAGTAATTTGTTTTTGGTGAAAATGGAGGATCCCATGTTGTTGGGCTTAAAATAATTAAAACCCTAGCTTGTTCTTTACAAAACCCCATTTACTTAAATCTCTTGTATCATGACTAGGCTTCACAAATTTTGGTGTTCAATGTGCATCATGAGTATGTTGTGGGCTTCTTGCAATGCACTTATTAATTTGGAAATTACTAGATTTAGGAACCTAGCAGAGTTTTCCTACCTAAACTGAAGGGAAACCTTCCTAAGTTCATCTTCATTTCCGTATTAATATATTTATAAGTTTATATTTTATAAAATCAATCACATTTATATAATGAAATTATAATCGCTGCTTAATTACAAATGAAATCCAAATCCTTCCAAATAAAAATAAAAGAACAAGACGTATCACTTTGTTATTTGGCAATATTTTTTTATCCTAATTTTATGGTTTTTATTTGTAAACATGGATTTATGGATTTAAGCACTTGATCTATTTCCTTTAGGCATCCTTTTGATTCATTTATCTTCTTGGTTTTTATTAATTTTAAATGTGAAATTTGTGTATTGTTATACTATCAAAACGTGACTAAAATATGGATGTGAATGTAATAAGGTGACTTTGAGGCTCTATTTTTTTACATGTTTAATATGAAATTGTATATGGGTTGGACGAATGATATTTCTATAGAATTCATACATTTTCCCCTAAATTTCACCCCAACTTTGGAGGATTGTAAGTAGAGGTGGGTTATATTCATGCCTACCTTTGAAGTAGAGGAATTTTAATTAATCCAAAACATTGAAGAGTTTCCCTTTGATTATAAAGAAAATGGAGGCAACCCCATCATACCTTTGAAAGTAACTTGGAGTTACTCATATCATGCTTATTTTTGTATTCTTTCTTGTATGTGTGATGTTAGGCCATGGATGAAGTTTATACCTCTCATAGTCCTTCCCATATCACATAGAAATGAACTTGTGAATACCTTACACTTCGAGAACAAAAAAGGTGATTGTATCTTTGAACCCATGTGTTTGGGGTTTTGGTACAAGATCTCTCCTCCCAAGTATCTTAGGATGTGAGCATCACATCTCTTTGTTGGTTTCAGAGGAGATTACTAAAGAATAATTTTATACTTGGAGAAAATGGCTTGGAGAGGAACTGAAGACTTATGGATCCCTTTTATTTCATTAAATTTTTAGTTTCTTTTTTATTTATTGAAGTGTCCAAGTTTCATATTTTTAATAGAAGTTTCTTAAAATTTCACATCGGCTTTGTGGAGTGTTCATTGATTTGGATTATGCTTAAAATAAAAATTAAATTCTTATGGGTTTTATTTTCTATGAGTGTGAATGTGTAAGAGGGTAAAATGCTTCATATTTGTATTGTAATAAAGAAACAATTTGTTTGTTGGGTTTAGAATGAGGAACTTAATTTTCTTATAAGATACACTTTTTACTTTAAAGATCTAAATTTCTTAGATTTTATGAAGATTAAATTTTATTTAATGCATTATATTTCCCTTGAAATATAGAATAGTGTTTCCTTTTAGATCAACCCTATAGGATTTATGGTCATTTCAATTGTGGTTATGATTCATTATATTATTTTGAATGATAATCCTCTTACATATTTTCCTCTCTTAGCTTGTATTTGGAGAAAGGTTTGTAAACAGAAAAGGGAAATATTATTTTTTCAAAATAATGTTAGTGATTTTTTATTACAAATGAAAATAAGATGTATGCAATTTCTTATTTTCTAAATTATTTACATTCAAGATTGAAAATCATATTTATTTTTCATTAAAATAGGAGAATTTTTTCATTAAAAGTAATATTTATATAATTTTACTTTTATTTTTTTACTGATCATGGCTTCTTCCGCTCCTAATTTGTTTAAGAGGACCGATTTAGAGATTGCAAAATTACAATCTATTCTCCGAATCCAAATACGATAGGCAAAGATAAAGCCCGTTGTGAAAAATATTTGTTGATCTTTGTAGAATAGAGACAAGTTTGAAAACATAAAACCCATTTGATTCTCGAGTCCATAAAAAAATTTATGGATTCATTGAAATTAAGTGTCTCGGAGATGTAGGATATAATGAGATTACATTACGAATTTCGATTAGGAAGTCGTTAATAACTCTTGTTGGAGTTTTTATTTGGACAAACTAAACGTAAGGGCATATTATGTAAACAAATGTTCGGGTCCCCTATGTGCTCCTTTGATTTATCCTAGATTTGTGGCCTCTCAAGTCAAATTTACGAATAATGACCAATTACCATTATACTTTATAATGATGCTACATGTTGAGGTTCACTTAAACCTAAAGGTGAACTATCTAGACATCCCTAATTATTTGGGATAGGGGAGTGGCTGTATTAGCCACGGGAGGCATATACAAAGGATGGAGATCTTGTAGTTTTTGATGTGCGACAACTCATACCAAGGCCCCAACCATTCTTATCAGGCTTCTAGGATGTCGCAGCACCAGTGATTATGACTACACGTGAGGTTGCTATCAAGGGTCTTGTTCACATTGCTCATGAGACCCAATTGATCTCTTCTCACCTTGTAGGTCACTACCTTAAGAGACGTGATACTAGCAGGTGGAGGTGCTAGTAGCAGCAGATGATGCATGCAAATGAGGTATACACTCATGCATCTTTGATTTCTCTAGATGACTTGGAGGTGGCTACGGATCCTTCTCATACATGTCAATTTAGGACACATCGAAGCTGACAATGTTTTGTGTGCATATGAGGTGATTTCATGACATTACAAAGTATTCCACTATAAGGGGGTTTTATATTTATAGATCAAAGCCGTAATGTATCTTCTAGTCAAGGTACTATTCTATCTTGCTGAGTCATACCTCCTATTGTTGGGATTGTCACACACGATGTTTGAAAATTAAAACTTAATATAATTAAAATTTATTTTGTTTCATCATTACTTTACAATTTATTAATATTAAAATTGAACATTTACTTGTGTGTTTAGGCTTCTGCTCTAGTGTGTGGTGCTTCACAGCCCACACCATTTACCCACATGACATACACACAACTCTTGACCGAGCAAATAATGTATCTTGATGTTCTAGGCGCAGTCAACTTGGCTTAGTTGACAACATATTTCCGGTGTTCGGTCATGGGTGGTAGTCCCGTAGATTTGGAGACTCGTTCCGTAGAGGTATATATACATGTGTTTTAATAGAACTAATATTTAATCTAAATTGAAATGTTAGAAATTAATGAAATTTATTCAAAAACTTCTTTATAAAGCTTACTTACTTTTTTTTTCACAAGGATTTACGGGACGAAGATCTACACATAGTGTAGATACTTCCAACATCCACCAGGGGACATATACTAAGGTAATCAATTGTGCATATCTATTATAAGATGTATTTAATTAATCAAGAAATTCTTGTAGAATTTTATTTATAAATTTTAATATATGGTACATGGTATATATAGTTTCGACATGTATATTCCTTTTTAACATGCAGGGTGCAACAAATCCTAGTGAGGGGTCTTGCAATCGCACTCATGCACGAAGGAGAATTCAATGATATTTTATAGATTTTCGACATTTTAGACATGATTTTAGATATTTTAGACATGTTTATACTCATTAGATAGGAGTTTAGATATTTTGAAATATATATTCAATCATACTCATTCTAGATATGATTATTATATTTTGATATATGTCTTAGACATGCGTGTGTGTGTATTCATTAGACATGTGTTTTTTTATATTTTTATATATATTCATTCGACATGAATTTCATATATTTATATGTTAGACCTCATAATTTTATATTTTTATGAGTTGGTGTATATTTACAATTATGGATGTGAATATAAGACACCCCCTTATCTTTCATTTTTGTCTCTTGATGAAATCATAATAGGTATAATGATAGATAAGATATTAAATACCCTTCATTTTTGTGATATAATGTAAAATTATTTAAAATTCTATATTGAATCATTTGATGCTTAGGTAATTTATTAATACTTTATGTTACATTAAACATTCCATGGATTAGTGATTGCTTCTTTATTTATGCACTTGTCAAATATTTTCAAAGGCTATTTCTATTGACCTTAGTTGTTTTTATTCATATCACTACTAAGTCTTATAACTCAAAATTTGACTCTAGGTAAATCTCGCCAAATTCAATATTCATTGTTCTATCAAAGTGTTGTTATTATTAAACTGTCTCTCTAAAACTCTATAGTAACCTAAAATCTTATGAAAATAATACATTTCTAGGATTTATACTATTTAAATGTAATTGTAAATTTGAATTTATTTGGAGATGGGAAGAAAGGAATTTTTAAGAATGTATTCAAGTATATATTGGGTAGTGAACATGTTTAAGTGATGGTTGATTGTTAATGTAAGGGATAACATTAGTGAATATCATAAAATTTCATCTTGATCAAAATAAGTAGGTCATGTGTAACATCTAATGTTGAAAATTATGATTTGAATCATATATGATGAAAGCTTAAGCTCATTGTTCTGACCCTATTAAAATACTTTTGAGACCACCACTTAGGTAAAATATAGATAATGAGGGTACGTTGGTAACACAACTCTAGTTGAAATTATCCCACACTTAGTCATAAACATGAAATATACAACAGTATAAACACTCATGAATCAACCTAACATAAAACTCCTCTCTGTAAACCAAATTCTTTGGAGATAAAACTTGTGTCAACCTACCTCATAAAGAGTAATATGTTACTCAATCTAAGAACTAATGTGTAGATTATACCCCAATTGTGGAATGTAATGTGTTATCCTCTTCAATTTAAATTTATCTACCAATTCCTAAGAAATAATGTTATATTCACTTCTATGCAATATTATCTTCATCATGAGTGCTTCACTAGTTTCAGGTTCATGGTGTGATGCATTGATGCAAACCTTTCTTCATGTGCATTTGTAATATGTGCACTCGCATTTCTACCACCATCGATACATTTTTAGGAAACTCAAATGGTAACGTTGAGTCATAATATCATTAAATTCCTTGAGTCATGTCTTTCTTAATTATCTATGAACATTTTTAAAATTCTATAATTTGCTAGAAATTTCCCCCAAAATGGAAATTTCAATAAGTGGCCATAATGTCTATCATTTTTCTAACATGAAATTTTAAATGATTCAAGTTAAATTTATTGACACTAAGAACTTGTTTCAAATTTTTATAAAATATTTGGAAAAGAGAAACTAAAATGAGGAAAAACTAATATATAAATTAATATCCATTGCTTTTTTATGAACTTTCAATGCATGTTAGTTACATCCATCCATGGTTGAAGAAATAATCAACTCAATTTTTGTAAAATGGTGATTAATTTCATTTTACATGTACACAATATCTAAAAACACCATCAATACAAGACATGTTAGGTAGACCTAACACCAAGTTTTTAAAACTCATTTTATGTGTGTGTGTGTGTGTGTGTGTGTGTGTGTAGTTCAAGTATCCAAATCCTTCATGATATAAACATTGATATATATGGAAAGAATATTATTAGAGATACTAGGGAAAAAAATTACATCATTAATGAACCCATCCTTAATATCATAGCAAGAAAGTTGTCAAATATGTATGCCAAATAACAAAAAAATAGATAAAACATTTTATTCATGGAAGAAATCAATATATAATATTCTAGGTCCTTCTATATAATACCAAGTGACTTTGCTTGTTATTCAATGACACTGTAAAATGTTTTCATGGTCTTCTACATATAGTCTCCATTTTTGTGTTGACCACTTTAGGTCTTCACCGATGTAATTGTAACCTATAGCGATTATGTGATGGGTGTAATGATACACCGTTTTGTCTGGTTTATAATCAAAAAGTGAATCCCACTTTGGAGATCTTTCACTTGTTGTAAATATGTTCCCTACACTATAACCGAGCCATTATAAAATGTTGTCTCCTCACTTGTTATTTCACATGTTAGCTTTGTTCACTCTTCAGTGCAACGTAGGAAGTAGTACACCACTTTCTCAATATTATCTTCTTCAGAAATGACTACAAATACATCACCTAAAACAAAATGCAAGGAAATATTCAATGATCCATATACTATAAATTATACATATATATTTAATGGTCAAATTATACAATCCTTTTAAATGAAACACACCTTGTTTAACCGGTCTAAATATGTGGTCATAATAAGTTAAAATTAATGGCACATCTGCAAAACTATCATCATGATTTGATCCATATATGTCATCCACAACTAAAGGAACTTGCTTCCACTCACCTATATACCCATGTTTTTACTATTGTACTCTGAATATGATTTGTTCATGCATTCATAACAAAGTCAAGAATAATCACTTGTACAGATTATCCAGTTATTGCTATCCATATTCATCACAAAGTGAAAAGACCTAGAATTAGGAATCCTTTCACATCCATACTTTGTCCTTAGATTAATACCTTCAATTAATCATTTTCCAAATATCAATAAATTTGAAAACAAACATGAAAATTAAGAATAATTTTTTAAAAATTTTGTAACTCGTAGTTAATAAATCACATCAAGATCTTGATATATGTTTTAAATGTGCATGTACATGTTATCTCCCAAAACACTCTATGTGGGGTTGAATCTTATGGGGTTAAAGCCTGTGAGGTTGAATCATGTGAGGTTGAAGCTTTCGAAGGCGCAAAATGTTTCTTACACCATTCAACAATGGTGTGTGCATCAATCAATCAATCTCCCTCATAATCAAAGTTTTTTTTTCTTTACAACACATTTGATGCACGCACCCACACCATCATTTTATCCCTTCCCATGATCACTCCCAAAAAAACTCCATAAATGAGGTATGTTGTGATGACAAAGGTAGGGACAGATCTGCAAAGGAAGGGCAAGAAGATTTGAATTATGATGCACAACCATCTAACCAAATAAAATGTTGATCTATTTGTACTCCTCTCTTTTGAAGATATTGAAAGAACAAACCAGAAAAATGCTACACAAAGTGGGTGTCATGTTCCTTGTCATCACTTATATAGAAGTGATACTCCTCTTGATCATTCACTTCACATTTGTACTTTTCAACCCCATCCAAATCTAATTGTGCATGCCTATAAAATACTTGAACCATGATAGTAACTCTGAGAAGTATGATAATATTGTGTCTAAATTTATTTTTGATGAGAAAATGAGTAATTTTCAGAAAAATCAACCATGAAAAATATGGAGCCAATAGGGAATGTGTTTCTATTAGTCTTGAATTATCTAGCCTGCCACTTTACATAGTGAGAATGCTTGATGTAAAGAATAATTAAACTTCGGAAACTTTGCATCAATGTAGCAATGGGGATTTCCTCTTCTACTAAATCCAACCTGATCGCATCTTTTTGAAGCCGTGTTGAATATTTTATGCATTTGAACCTACAAAATCAATACATAATGGAAACATTTTCATATTCATTTGCAATAAACATAAAATTCAAAATAAAATATGTACATCCAAATTTAAAAATATATATATATACATTGCTTTATAGATATATATATTTATTTATTTATTAATCACCTCTTAAGCCATAATTTGAATTGTTTCCAAATCTTCATTTGTTTCTAGCAATAATTTCAAGTCCCCATACTTTTCACATACACCTTTGATGCAATTCATATGATTGTCAACATGGTCATCGAATATTATGCGAGAGAATAGAAGTTATGAATTCATATGCTTCTCTTGGATGTTTACTAGTAAACTCAATAGCACTAAAGAGTTTACTGAAGACCACCTTTAAGATCTTTCTACACTTCTTTCTAAAAAAGAAGCCGAGGAGGTATACATGCCTGAAAGTCTTTTTACACTTGCCCGAAGGTCTTTTTTACACTTTCTCGAAGGTCTTTTACAAAAACCAAGTTCCATTAGGAGGTGACATTTTCATGCACACTCCTCTCAATGGAAACTCTGACAATCCAAGATTTTCACGAAAGTGACAAAACTTTGTAGTACTCAGGGACTTTGTGAAGATGTTAGCAACCTGCTCTTTAGTCAACATGAACTTGAGATTTATCTCATCACTTTGCACCTTCTCACAGGTGAAGCGTATATGTATCTCAATGTTATTCATCCTCTGATGTTGAACTAGATTCTTAATCAAGAGTAATACAAATCTGACCACCACATAGAAGATAAATACTTCCTTTAGCTTCCATGTGTATCTCTACCAACAATTGTTGCAGCCACATGGCTTCTTTACTTCTTCCATTGTACTTCTCTACCTCAGTAGAAGAAATGGAGACTGTTGATTGTATTTGTTGTTCTAAGTAATGGTTCCTACACCAAAAAAATTGAACACATATCTAGTATATTTTATAACACAACATCAAGTATGGTTAGAATCAAAAAATCCATATAAGATAGCATTTTCATTCTTATTATAATGCAACCCATAATTGATTGTTCCTTTTAAATATCTAAAATTTATTTTTGCAAGATTCCAATGATCTCTAAAAATGGTTCTTGCATAAACCTTGAAGTAATTCCTACTATACAAGAAATATCTGATCTAGTTATAGTTAAATAAATCAAACTACCAACTAACATCGTATATAAAATAGGATCAACCTTTTTCATATGCAGAATTAGGGTCAATATTTATTCCAACTTCCATTGAAGTAGAAAATGGTTTACAATCAATCACAAGAAAAAAAATTTCAATACAATGGTTGCATATTGTCTTTTACAAAAAAAAAGAATGAAATACGAGTCATACAAAGAACATGATGTGAGATACCTAACTCATTCATTTCAAAGTAGTGCTTCAATTTCTCTTTAATCCTATGAATTAAATCAGAATTGTCACTAGTCATAAGAAAATCAACATATATACATGTAATGATTATATGTGAGCCTTATTGCTTAATGAATACATCATTGTTAGAAGAACAATTAACAATACCTAACAGTTTAAAGAAGGAAACAATTTTCGCATACCAAGCTCTAAGAGCTTATTTTAAACCATACAAGGATTTCTCAACTTACAAACATAGTTTTCTTTGCAGATTCTTCAAATCCTTTAGGTTGAAACATGTAAAGTTTTTATTTTAAATCGTAATTCAAAAAAATATTTTTCTAATCCATTTGGTGGATTTCCCACCCAAATTGAGTGGAAATTGCAAATAAGGCCCTAACAAGTACTCATTTTAGCTACAGGAAAATGTCTCAACATAATCAATACTAGGTTTTTGAGTGAAACCTCTAGTAACAAGTCTAGCTTTATGTTTGTTAATACTACCATCAGCATTATATTTTACTTTGTATATCCACCTAGACCCTATAATACTTTATGAATTGGGTTCATACAAGGTAATTAATGCATGGTACATATTATGGCTTCTGGTCATTTTCCTAAGGTTGATAAGATTTACACTTTCTAACATAGATTGAAACCAATTTAATTTCTTATCTAGGAAAATAAGAGTTTCATAAACATCTATAGCATCAAAACATCATCATGACCATTTACTAAATCAGAATCAAAACCATCATTTAGAAGAATTTAATGAATTAACTTCAAAAGAAGAAGACAACACATGTAAACCTTTCACTAGATTATATCTAGACATTTCATATAAGCTTCGATAATTAACATGTCCTAACCTTTCATGCCATAGTTTTAAATTATTCAAACTTTGAGATATAAAACAAGATGTTGAAGAGAAATCATCAAAAGTATACAAACTATTTCTTGAATTCCTTCATCTATTGTACTCTCATTACTATCCTTGATATACCAAGTATCCTTCATGCATGGATTCTAGTTATGTCCATACCTCTTTCGGATGTTCAATATTACCAATGTGTAGAAGGTACTCATCATTCACATTACGTAGAATGATAGAAAGAGCCTCCTGCATTAATTGTAAGAATGCATTAATGTTATCTATAGTTACTTAACCACCATTGGGAGTAACCTCAGATCCGAAGCAATTGTCTAGAGTTTCCACACCATATATATTGTTTTGACCCACATGTTGTAGTTGGTTTCATTTATAATCTAGGTTTTGTCAAGAGAGTAAATAGTTAGATGCCATTTTTTTCCTAATTTTGTAAAACACACCCCATTATAATGTATAATGTACCATAGAGTTAGATACATATTTATCAATAATAAAAACTTTTTAATAGAATTAGATCTAAATTTTATAGATCTAAGGAAACTATTTGATCGTAACTAATTATGTCATTATAATGCATACTAATTAACCTCCCATGATCAAAATAATAACCCATGAAATAGAAAGGGCTCTGCATTATACCCAGATTTATATAAAAAAATATTTTCGACAATTAGAAGTGAAGAAGAGACCCCTAAGAATACATAAAGCAACATCAAATTTTTGAAAAAATAAACATAGAAAAAGATTCATCCATCTTAAACAACTGTCACTTTTAACACATTGAAAGTTTCTAGAACCTGCAAGCTTAAATTTGACATCTAAATGAACATCATATTGTCTTATGTTTCATCTACGGTGATGGTCATTTGACTATCAAAGTTAATGAAGACAAAATTTGTTGTGTATTTGCAGAATGTGAAATTCTATAATTTCTTCTTACGTATAATATTAGGAGATTATATTTTAATACATTAGAATAACCTATTATAATTTATAATGTAAAAATATATACATTTAAAAAAAAAAAAAAAAGGTATATAGTTTATAGAATGTAAATAAAAAACAACATATAGTTCATAAAAATTATAAACAATAGTATTTTTTTATATAAAAACACATAACCCTTATTAAAGGAGTTTAAAGGACATAGACTAGGTTAAAAGAATTTTACCAGGTGCAAGTAGATTTATGAGAGTATAGATTAACCTACATATTTTAGAGGGGACAAGTAATTTCACCTGACCAATGAAATAAATTGAAATCCCTATTTTCATGAACTTTGTCTCCTCCCTTTATTTACTCTTAATTTTACCCTGTACACATTTAAAACTATGGAAAGATTACAAAATATTTATATTATTCCATGCAAGCTAAAAACTTTAAAAAATTAGTGGCTATAACTATCAATGTTTTAATAAATATTTACCACACTTCACGTGTGCCACCAATAAACTAGCCCCATTTTTATTTATTTTCCATTTAGACTTGAGAGTTCCACATTTATACATGAGATATTATCTCATTTTATTCTCCACTCCCACTCTTATATAAAAGAAAACTCAGTAAATAGGTATATTTATATAGTTTTATAAACTATAAGAAATAAATGAATGGGGCCACCCCCTTACATGGATAATATAAATAGCTAGGGATATTTGTTAGATTTTATTTAATAAGTATTAAGATTTAAAAAGTAATCCCTTCATGGCCAAGTAATAAACACGGGCCCTCTTACTAAAAAAAGTAAGCACTTAGGTTTTGTTTTTAAAAACATATATAAACCAAATCTAATAAAATTTATATTTTAAGCGGTTTAAATTAACCATATATATAAAATATGATTCAAACATAGGTTTGTTTCTTTTTTAAAAACTATATATGCCTAGATTTATAAGTGTAAATATGATTTAAACTTAGGCTTAGAATATGGTCTGTTGACTCTTCCCTCAATCCCATGTAATTTTAATGTGGTTTAAGGCTTTTAATATATAGTTTTTTTTTCAAAACTAAATAAATTTTAATATGATGTTTATATAAATTATTATATAAATCTTATTATATATATATATAAACATAATAATATAGTTTTCAAATAATATAGGATATAGTTATAGATTAACTATAAACTATAGTTTTTCAAATCGAATCCTTTTAGAGTGTGTTGGTATCCAAATTCATTCTCCTTTTTAAGCCGTGCAGCAAAATAAATTCGACAGGAGATTAGATGCGAGATAGATCATACTTGTGTGTCATTTTCTAGCTAGGGATAAGATCTAATTGGACCTTTATTACTCAAATTTCGGAGAGATGGATAGCACCTTTAAGAGGATTTGACTTTTCCTCGCTACTTTAGACCATTCCTCTTCAACCGGGGTGAGAGGCCCCTTAGTGTAACCTCTTTTTGATGAAGGAGATGGAGATATCCTTCTTTTACACAAATTCTATGAAGAAAACCTTGGGAAAATATGGTCAATACTCCATGATTTAACTGTTAAGAGTTGTCACTTCTAAACGATGGAGATACTTTCAACATAAGGCTAAGGTTACTGAAGACATTAAGAAATCCTGATTGTTCTGCATATTTTAGTAAGTATATTTTGTTCCTTTGTTGATACACAAGGCAAACAGGGGTAGTTTAGGGTGGATTCATGTTTTTTTGAATAATTTTGGTGGGAGATGAAGCAGGATAAAGTTGATTATACCAGATCTTTAAAGGGACTTCACAACAATGAACAACTCAACAATAGAAAGCTTCAAAATAGTTAAGACGTTCCTTCAACCAGAAGGTGTGCTTCAATGGAGGCCCAGATTAGCACATTTTCACATAATCTTTGAGACTCTAACACGAAGGCTCAAATTGAAAGACTCAATTAAACACCAAAGTCTCTAATTAATCACACCTAAGGTACACCTGAAGACTTACAGACAATCTTTATCAACAAATGATAGTGAATTGATTTTAAATTTGTTTATCTCATCCAAGATGAAGGCTCTTCTTGAAATGAAATTAAAAATACCATTAAACTGTCACAGGGATGAGATCTTGTGTGATTTCACAAAGATTTCAATATAAGATTGCAATAGGAACGAAAGAAACTATTTATAGACATTCTGAAACAAAGCATGCACAAATTGCTAGAGATTGGACACAAATTAATTTCAAAATTGCTTAGATTCATCAGTAGGGAAAGCTTCCAGAGAAATCTCAGTGCTCATCAATGGCTATACATCTGTAACCAACTTGACATGATAGAAAATCTAACACGAATAAAATAATAGGTTATCTCAAACTTAGTCTCTTAGGAAGATGGATTTCTCAAATTTTCTCTTAAGAATTCAACTTCGACCATTTACAAGAGTATTCTCATTACATTTATACATTTTACTCACTCAATTTTCCCCCCAAAAGAGAAGAATATTTGAGGGACCTTTTCTTGTTACCAATTTGTTTCAAACAGTGACGTTTAACAAATTCATATCCGAAATCTGCCAAGTGGACCAATTATGAACTGATCACATTTCTTGGGCCCTCGACTAATGACTAGGATGTCATGCCACAAATTTTGGGAGTCCTTTTAATCATTATAATTCTTTCATGTGAGAAATCCCCTTTTAATCATTTTCCAGAGACTCTGCACAGTTGGATATGACAGGTAATCTTTTTGCTCTCGTGGCAACACCCTTTTCATCTTTTACACTGCACTTTCATCATTTCATCCCATTTCCCTCTTTTTCCTCTCTGTAATTTCTACCCCGCATCCATTTCCTCTACTAATTCTCATTTTTACGAGTGTCTAAGCCATTCCCACTTCAAAATATCAACCTTAAAAACCTTGGACTCACAATTTAAGTTTCAAATCCATTCAATGGAACCTTACAAACAGAGATGAAAAATAATTTCATCAAAGAATGATGAAAAATAGTGTGTATTCATGTCTTTAGGAGTCTTGGAGCAAAAATGGTAGAAAAATAGGTGAAATGCATAGCAACTATTGATTCTTCCACTTTTCCACTTTATATCATAGTCGTCCACATGTTTCCTTGGTGCAACTACAAAGGAGAAGCATAGAGGCAAGTCCCAAACAAGTGTGAGCCTTCCACGTACCCTAGGCCCAAGAAAATTCCTTTTGGCCTTTGAAAAGTCTCAGTGTAAAAGGAACCAGTGCAAGCCTCCACATGTCTCAATGGCACATTTTGAGATGGTCCCCAAAAGCTAGAGACCCCAAACAAGCACAGGCTCAACACATGTCTCATCTCGGTAGAGTTTGTTAAAAAATTGAAGGTTTAGTGGAAGGTGCCATGTGTCTAAGGTCTAAGATAGTTTCCTCTGGCCATTAAAAAGTCCAAGAAAAGGGCAGAGTGAGTGGAAACCTCCAAGTGTCCTCCTGGAACTTCTTCAAAATAAAACTTAGGGGTCGGTCCCCAAATAAGTGTGGTCCCTCCACATGTCCCAGGCCTTTAGAAATTTGCTTGAAAATTCTAAGTATGGGGAGACCCGACAGAATCCTCCACGTGTCTTAATGGCGTAGCTCCAATATGGTGCCCAAGAGCGGAGACCCTAAACAAGCATGGGCTCACCATGTGTCCCAGAGCCTTAGAAAATTTCTTGAAAAGTTTAAGTACAAAGTGGAGCTGGTGGAAGCCTCCACATGTCTCCTGTCATAATTGTTAAGGTGGGACACTGAGGTGGATCCTCAAATGAGCACCAGCCATCCATGTGTCCATGGTGCACCAAAACTATACTGATTGCATGAAAAATTTGTCTAAGTCTGGGAAAAGCAATAGAAACCTCCATGTGTCCCCGGTGCAACCGTTAAGGTGGGACCCTGAGGTGGATCCTCAAATGAGCACCATCCCTCCACATGTCCATGGTCCACTGAAACTATATCGGCTGCATGAAAATTTTGTCTAAGTCTTAGCAAAGTAGGAGAAACATCCACGTGTCCCCCCAATGTAACCCGAAGGCCAAACCAAAAGGTGTATTTTCAAATGAGCGTTGTTCCTCCATGTGGAAAAGTTTTGGGTTGAAGCGAGCCTTAGAGTTTTAAAGTGCCCCACCAAGCCGCATCCAACCAAAAAGGGCCACTTTTCCATTGATGCTAAGAAGTAAATTTGACCAGAAATATACACCCGTCAAACTGTAAAATTCAAGAAAATCACCATTTGAGCCCAAAAATGAATTTTTCAAGGAAAGAGAAATTTGAAATGTTATAAGGCTCAAATATGATCCTCTCGAGCTATATCTAATCATGTTTCCACAGGTATTTGGGACAAAAATGACAGGGACAACAAAATGTGACTATGGAAAATGGAAAGAAATGAAAAACCCGAGTTTGACGCCCAAATTCTGAGACTCTTTCGAATGGACAGAGGAATGAAAAACAAATTATGAACCTTTAAGTGATCCTCGACCAAGGAAGGGATTGATCATGGCAACCAAATAGAGGACGAGTCTTCAAGCACCAATATAGGAGATAGAAAACATGAAAAGGCCGTAAACTGAGGAATTTCAATGATAAATGGGGCAAGACTAATTTCAGCACCAACATCGGCTCTGACTTAGGGATGGGCACTCCCTGTGAGTGCCACAAGAACAAATAGCAGACCAAGTGCAAGAAACAGACCATTGGGCAACGAAGTCAAAGAAAAATCTTGTAGAGCAGAATAATAATAACCAACTCCCCTAAGGACAAACCAAGAAACCAGCAAAACTAGGTCACCAAGGACCAGAATGAACAAAACAAAGAACTATACACTATACAATGGAGTATACCTTGATTTTGAGAAATCAATCAAGAAAATGCTTCAAATGTCTATCATTAACAGGAAATTCAAGTAGTTCCCCATCTAAGTCTTTTAGGAAGAAGGTATTTTCACCAATTCGAATATCAATTGAATAAGGGCCCATCAACAATGCATCAAATTTACCATGCTTTCCCTTATCTTCATGCCTTCTATCCCATAAAAGCATAAGATCCCTAATGCTAAAAGCTCTGGGAGTCACCTTTTTGTCAAATAAATTCTTCAACTTTTCTTTGAACTTCACATGCCGCTGATGGGATGCCCTTCTTTCTTCATCCAACTCAATAATCGATTGATTCAAGCATCATATGGACTAACTTCTTGGTCTTCAATTTTTGAACAAACCTGAAATGAAAAAAATTGTAAATGGAGGGGCAAGTAAATCTTAAGCTCCATATACCAATTCATACGGGATTTTACCGGTAGCTCTCTTGACGATGATTATGTCGGCCCAAACAACAAACTTTAGTTTCTCACCCATCTTCTTTTGTCCAGCTCTAAGGTTCTTCTAATGATCTTCAACAATTTTTATTCTTTGGACTTAGCTTGTCCATTTCCATGGGGATTGTAGTTAGAGGCATATGTCAAATTGATCCCATACTCTTTGCACATTTCCACCAAAGGGTTAGCTCGAACTCATGGCATTATCAGCAACAATTTTATCTAGCACTCCAAATTTGCATATGATTTGATTCAACATGAAGTCCATGATTACTTGGTGTGTTTTTTTAGTGGATATTGCTTCCACCCACTTAGTGAAATAATCGGTGGCTACAAGAATCCATTTATGACTAACTTTGGAAGGCTCTGAAATTTCAGAAATGAAATCCATTCCCCATTGTTTGAATGGGGCTTCAAGTGACACATGTTGCGCAAAGGAAGGGATCCTGAAGCTTTCATTCTTCCGGAAAAATGCTTGGCAACTTTCACATTTCACGACAATAGAGTTGAATCCTTAAAGAGAGTTGGCCACCAATAACCAGCCCTCAAGATTTTATGTGTTGTAACTCTTCCATAAAAATGTCCCCACAAAATCCTCCATGGATATTGGAAATTACCTTTGGGGTTTCATCCTCGTGCAATGCATCTTAAGAGAACTCCTCTGGGTTCTTCCAAGCTAACTCAAAATAAGTAATGACATATATCCGAGAGGCTAACTTAAGAGCTCTTTTCTGATTTTTACTAAAATGTTGGGCAGCATAGTTATGCGAGATAAAATATTATATCTTCGTACCATTCAGAACTTACCAACTTTTCAAGGACATCCACCCTTTCTCCTTCTACTTCATTCACCTCAATAGTTTGCAAGTTACTTTCAGCCATAAGCTTAGTTATGCCCAAACCTCTTACCAATTTCGTGGTTTGGATATCCATGTCATACTCGCCCATGCATCCTATTTTTATCCTTTATTTAATAATAGATAAAGGAATAAAAATAGAACATGCAATTACAAATAGGCATTAATAGCCTTCAGTTACAACTAGTCAACTGCAGTCAACTAATCTATTTTAAGAAAATCATGTCTATTTTTAAGAAAAGCATGAGTGGATGATTTGCTAAAAATAAGCTTTGCTTGCTTGAGCAAGTCTTCTTCTTGTGCATACGAGACTACGTATTTTTGTTTATCTATCCTTGTGGAAAAATGCAAAAATTAACTCTTGTTCATGGGTAAAAGAAATAATTATAATACCCACAAAAACATCAGCTGCGGGGACCACTTTGCACTTCACCTTATTTCAGCCATCTTTTGATTAATACATGCATGTTTCATTGGTCGGCACTTTGTATTTTCTTGAAACATATACTATAATTCAAATTTTGAAAGTCAAAACTCAAAATGATAGCTTGGATGGCACGAAAAATCTTCTCCCTTTGCTTTTACGGGCCTTCGGGCAAAATTTTGGAAATTTTAAGTCTTTGCGACTTTCGGGATTTTTTGAAGTTTTAAGCCCTTTGCGGACACTGAGACCTTTGTGGCATTTTTTGCCCCTTTCAAATTTTCTGGGAAACTAAGACTTTATATCCTTTTTGTCTTGAAGAAAATTTGGCATTTTAAACTCTTCCACTTTGGGCCTTAAAGGCAACATTTACTCCGATCTCCCGCTCAGGGGAATTGCGGGCACATGGGACAACTTGGAATTTTAACCACATTTGTAAAAGGTATAAAAGTTTTAAGAAATCCTATTGTTCCGCCAATGTTCTATGGAATCAATATTTGACCTTTTCCCTCATTTTGAATTTCTCCTTGTGTGCTCGGGCTTGCGGGAAATTTTGGAACTTTTAACTTTTACACTTTTAAAATTTTAAAACTAAAGAGACTCCCACTCTCCATTGTTCCGCCATTACATTATTATGCACATGTGTACTATGGACTTTCGGGCCTACGGAGGAAATTTTGACACTTTATAAAATTTTAAAATTATAAGTTGGTCAATCAACCGCCATTTCACTTGGACTACTTTTGCATCGATCTTGATGATCAATTTGTGAGCATTGATCTTTGTACTTGTCAATTTTTATCGTTGATCTCAAAAGCATGATTAGGGTTTCTGACTTGTATTAATTGAAGAACTTGGGTTCCATCCTTAGCCATTCGACCTTTGTAGTTTTGATTCATGGCTGTCGATCCTTTGATCATTAACTCAGAGTGAGTTAGGTTACTTTGGATCGTTGATGAGTAAAACACTTGAAACCCTAATCTTTGCATTTTTATTCTTGAGCTCTAGTCGAGCTAAACGAACTCTCAAAAAAAATTTAACGGCAACCATTGATGAAGCCTTCAAGCTCTGTTACTTGGCTTTCTTCGCAGAGATCTAGTCAATTTTTAACCAGTTGTCATTTTCTTGAGCTCGGTCGTGATTTCACTTCTGCCTTCTTCAGAGCTATATGAGCTTTTGGGTTTTGAGATCTCTACCTTTTCTTGGCCATCATTGTTGTTTTTTGAGTTAATTGTGCAAATGGTGTTGAATTTTGGTAGGTTCTTGATCTCGAGCAACTTGTGCAAAAATTTGTAAGTTCATAACTATGGTGAAATTTGAAGGCATTATCAAGATGTACCCATATCTCGAGCTCTAAGTAAGTGTTATGAATTGATTTTGTGAATAATTGTGGAGTTCATGCTGCCTATTGGGTTCCTTAATTTTTTTACATATTATAATGTCAGTCATCCTGGTTTGAAGCTTGGTATAGCCATAAATTTTGAACCTATATCCTTTTTCTTTCAGTTTCCTCTTGTTCTTTTATGAAGCCATTCTGAGATTTCTTCATGGGTTTTTTTTTTTTGTTACTAGGGGAACCAAAATATGCCATTTCTTTGCATTCTGTGTTGTTGAATTACTTTTCAGTCAGAAGAATCCTTGGTCATGAATTGATTTGTTCTGATGTTTGAGCTATCAAGATCCTCTAGTGTGCTGGAACTACTCATGGTGTTCATTTGTGGAGAGCCTTCGAGCTTTAGTTATGCATGCTTAGCCTTGTGGAAATTGTTATCTGAATCTTTTGAGTCTCTATTTCTGAGTATAGAGTTTGAGTTTTTCCTTAGGACCTTTGTTTTGGAGTATTTGACATTCATTTATTTCTTGCATTTCATGTGACCCCTTGGTTTGACCTCGGCCATTTCAAGTTGAAACTTGTTTCTGAGTTTGGTTTCTTTAGTTCTGAACTAGATGACCCTATTTCTTACTAATTTTGATACCCCTTAATGGGTTCTTCGACTGGAGCCTGAAACTGTAATTTTCTCTTGGATTCACCACTTGAAACTTATGACTTTGGTAATATCATCATCATATCTGATATATGTAGTGAAATTTCTTCTTTGATTGATTCTACCCCTGGAAGTATGATTGTTTGGAAACTGAGTATCCTCCAATTAGATGTAATAGGCTTGGTTTTTATCATTTTTGGTACTATATACACTCTGATATTCAGATCTTGAGCCTGTAACAACTTACTGAAATTTTGAGTCATGTATCTTTTCAACCACTATAACCTCATAACTTGTAGAAGTTTACTACCTAGTTTGCAGTCAAAGTTCCATATGATTATCTAGATTGAAGCTTTATTACTTTATACTTGTGCCTGATAGCCGTAATAGATGTGTTTTCAAAATTATTTCTTCCTTCCTTAGCTATAATATGGAACATGTACTTTGCCTGCAAGTATCTTCTCTATTCTATATTGTAACTTCTTCCATTTACAGAAAATATATGAGTTTGAGTTACATTAATCCTTCTTTCTGGCATGTACTCATGGCTTATCTTGTCTTATGCCATCTTTATAGGACATGATTTATTTCTTCTTGGATGCAACTTGTATCTGCACACTTTAAGAAAATAGTTAGAAATAATTAGGATTTTTGGCCTCTCTTGTGTCCATGTTTCTTATTCTTTTTTCTATTTCTGCTTCCTGAGTGGGCTATGTAGTTTGATCTTCAGGCACTCCATATCTTCTATTGGTTAGAGATCCATATGCATGAATTAGGATAGTTTAGGAATATGGATTAACCCTGAGCTCTTTATTGATGTTTCTTTTCTTTTACTTTTCAGGTACCATGCTTTGAATTGTGGAGACAAAGATGAAAGAAGTTGGGAAGGAGATGCTTTACACAACGAAGAATATACAAGGAAATGATGGGTTCACTCATACTCCTTTGCTTTCTATTTCATGCATGTGTACCTCTTACTTCAGTAGATGTACTTTACTTTTTAGTCACATCCCATGGCTTGTGTGGGAAACATTTGACCTTCCTTGTGAATAAAACATTGAATTAAAATTGAGTTGTGTATTCCCTTCTGCATTCTAGCTTCTCTGTATGGATTGTATAATGAACTAAACAACTCAGTAACATAATTGAATGTCTTAATCATGAAGGAAAGAAACATTGATGAGAACTTGTAACATTCAGTAATGAACCCTGATTTTTATATTTGTATTTCTATTTGTTGCTTCAAAACTCAACACTTCACCTACTTTGTAATTTGTCATCTTCATCAAGACAACACAGTTGTCCTTTAGGGCTTTGTGTTCTTTTGCTGAAGATGGCATGAAATTGCATAGACTATGTGATCTGTTATGTTTTGTGACAGCACACATAACTGTAGATTTCATTTAATCTTATAACTAATTTAGTAGTAATAAATGATATCCAACTCCCTTAGTTTAGGTATACTTCACCCATGACTTTCATCGTAACGACAAAGTTTCAAGTTGCCCATTTTTGCACAAGTGCAAAAATTGTCAACATTTTTGTGATCCTATGGGGAAAGTTTCTGCTAGTTTAAAGACTAGTGCCTTGCTCTTGTCCATTGGGCATGGAGTCAAAGCATATAACCAAAAATCTTTTTATGAAAGTTCCAACCCTTCCAAAATGGAACTAAAACTGGGAAAGGATCTAGTAAACTAGATCACATGTGCATGAATGCACTTATTGAATTGAAAAACAATGCAATGTGTAGAAACTGCACTTATTGAAGGGAAATCCTACTCTAACAATCATTGTAATATTTTCAATAACATTGTTTGAGAAACATACCATTCATAGGAATGGGAAGTTCCTCTCCATTCAGCTTCAAAAGCTAAAAATCATTATGTTCTTTGCAAGCTAAAATCATGTAAGGACCACTCCAAAGTGTATCAAACTTTGAGTGTCTTCCTGGCTTTACATGATCAACATCCCATTTTAACACAATATCTCCTTCATTGAAGACTCTAAATTTGGCTTTCTTGTCAAAAGTATTCTTCATTTTTGTTTTGATTCTTTTCCATATTCAAATGAGCTTGATCTCTTAGCTCTTGTAATTCCATTAACTCTGCATAACAAACCTGTAATGGTTCATTCTCAAGAAGCTCCATTTGATGTAGCAAATCAATGCATGTAACTCAATTGAAATAGGCATTCTTGCTTCTTTTCCATACACAAGTTTGTATGGTGAATTTCAACTGATCTTTTAGGAGTCACTCTATCAGCCCAAAGTGTTGAATTCAACATCAGATGCCAAGCTCTTTGATTATCTTTAAGTGTTCTTCTAATGATCCTTAACAGATTCTTGTTAGTACTTTTAGCTAAGCCATTACCTTGTGGGTAATAATTAGATGAAGAACTCAAATAAATTCCATGTTTGACAGCCCAATCTATTATCTTAGCACCAAGAAAAGCTAAAGCATTATCTGATATGATAGTTGCTGGAACACCAAATCTATAAACTATTCCTTCATAAAAGGATAGTATGAAGCTTTATTAGCATCCTTCAAGGCTATTGCTTTAGTCCATCTTGTGAAGTAATCTATAGTAGTTAAGATCCACTTATGTCCTTGTGATGAGGTGGGTTTATCATGTTGATAAAGTCAAGACCCACTACATAAAAGGCTAATCAACTGAAATAGGCTGTAAAGGTAGTGAAGCTAGATGTTCTTTACCGATAAAGAAAGCACATTTTTTACACTTTCTAATCCATTCAAAATAGTATTTGAATATGCTAGGCCAATAGTAACTCAGCTTTCATAATTTTTAAGGTTGTGGTACGTGCTGAGAAGTGACCTCCTGTGGGTCCTTTGTGGAATTCTGACAATATTTTCTGAATTTTATCATAATCAACACATCGCAACAAGATTCCATTTATATCTCTTTTGAACAACACATTATCAATGAAGATATAAGGTACAACTTGTAATCTGAAATACCTTCGTTTATTCTTGTCCATACCTTGGATAGGTGTCATGCTATAGATAATTAACCAAATCTATCATCCATTTTGATTCTGAATCTTGTGAGTGAGCTTAGGTTGTTGATTTCTGGTTGAACCATGATTTCTGATTGTTGATACGTGATTTCAGCATGCTATTTTGAATCATCTAGTTCTATAACTTGTTGTTTTTCCATATCAACAATTAGATGTTCACATAAACCTTTCCCTCGAACCATCTTAGCAACCCGAATATCAACATCATACTCCATGACCTTTATTATCTAGTTTTCTCTTTTCTCATTCAACTCCTTATTTAGTAAGAATGCTTTCACACTTGGATGAGAAACAAGAACATGGATTTTATTGTTCGAAAGCATATACTTGAAATTATTTAGTCCTCTGACTACTAAAAGTACCTATTTTTCAAGAAATGTGTACCTTGTTTCGTAATCATGCAAACTTTGTCCAAAGAAAGCAATAGGTTGCTCAATATTTTCATCATTGACTTGAGTTAATATAGTTGAGATTATTTCAGCTCCTATAAGTGCATACATTGTAAAATCTTTATCAAAATTTGGATTTGCAAGAGTAGGATCTTGAGAGATAGCTCCTTTGATTGATTCAAATCCTTCTCTCCCTTCACTGGTCCAAGAGAAAGTTATCTTTGTCTTTAGCATAGTTGTGAGTGGTTTAACCAATGTTGCAAAATCTGGAACAAATCTTCTAACAAATTTGATTTTTCCAAGAAAACTCTGTAATGCCTTCTTATGATGGGGCAATGATAGCTGTGATATGGCTTCGATCTGAAAGGATCAATTTCTAAATTTTCTTAGAAACAATATGACCAAGTAGTTTACCTTGATGTACTGAAAAGATAGACTTTAGTGGATTCAAAGATATTCCAAATTACCTGCACAACTGAAAAGTTTGCCTTAAATGCATTAGATGTTCTTTAGAATCTTTTGAAAATATAGTAACATCATCTAAATAAACAAGGATGCATTTATTTAATAATCTGTGAAAAGCCATGTCCATTGCATGTTGAAATGTTGCACCGACATTTGAAAGACCAAAAGGCATCCTTTTGTAAGCATAAGTACCCCACTTGGTGGTAAAAGTTGTTTTATATCTATCTTCTTCCTAGACTAAAATCTGATTATATCCACTATAACCATCTAGAAGAGATAGTCTATCTGAACCTGAGACTATTCTCAAAATCTGATCCATATTTGGGAGTGGGTAATGATCTTTTAATGAAGCCTTATTAAGGTCTCTAAAATCCACACATAATCTGATTTCTCCATTCTTCTTCCTAACAAGAACAAGATTGGCTACCCAACTTGAATGCTTAACTGGAAAGATAATACCGATTCAATCAACTTAGATAATTCTTTCCTCATCAGAGGTTCTATTTTGGGATTTATAGGCCTCTGTTTCTGTCTAACAAGTTTAGAATTTGGCTACAACTCAATCATATGTTGTGCTAAACTAGGATCAAATCCTTTAGGTCTTGATATTTCCAAGTGAAAACATCCTTAAATTCTTTGCAAAGATCAATAAATGACTATTTTTCAGTTGAGGAACATACCTTTCCAAGAAATAGATTTTTCCCTTCATCAACCGAGATCTCTTCGTAATTATCAGCGTGGGTTGACATTTTAGTCTTGACCTTTCTTAACTAATCGTCAGTGTTGAAGATGTCTTCCAATGTGACAAGACCTCGAGGTAATTTATTTGTCTTTAGTTGAACAATCTGATCACCATATAAATGTTGTAATTTATCTTGATTAACTATAGAAAACTCAGCTTCTTGCTGCAAAAACCTACAGATTTGATCATCACTTTCAAAAACTTGCCAATTTGAATCATTATCAGGTATTGAGGGCCTGACAATTAACTTTATATGAGGCTAGATCTTGTTATTTTTAATTTGTTCCAGCACTTCAAAACTAGCCCCAACTACTGCAAGTTTGTCTGCATGCTTGTTTTTAGTTCTAGGAATAGACTTTGAATGTTAATATCATAGAAATCTTCATTAAGTCTGAAACTCTATGTCTATAAGACTTCATTAATGGATTCTTACAAACATTGAAATTTCTTACTTGATTGATAACCAACTCAGAGTCACCAAAAATCATAGCATGTTGATACCTCTCTTTCTAGCCCAAATTAGGCCATGAATTAATGCTTCGTATTCAGCTACATTACAAGTACATGAAAATTGGAGACTCAAAGATGAAAAATACCTTTCATTCATTGGGAAGTGAGCATCAAACCTGCTCCTGTCCTTTCTTGTTCTTAGCTCCATCAAAATGAAGCTTCCAAATCCCTTCTGATGAATCTTCTATTTTGGACAGCAAGGGAAGTGGTGTATTTTCTTCATGCATACAATACACACCAAACAAGTGTTCTTCAACTTCCTTAAAAGGATCATGAGCATGTTCTTCCACTATCTTTTCATCCATAAACATGTTAGAAACACCATCTAATGTTGAAACATGAGCTACCTCATCAAAATTAGATTGATCTAGGGCTGAATAATTAGCCATTGCATTTGAAGAGTGAGGCTCAATGTGAAATTTGGCCAATGGCTCTGAATTGATAGTAACTTTGGTACCATAATGAGTAGTAAAAAAAGAAGGACCAATCTAAAGAGAGATAACCTCCTATTTTTTGTTGTGAAGTCTCTAGATAAGCATAAGCAAAGTATGGAGGTAAATCTACAATAGTAACATCTTAAGAATAGAAACATTTGGGCAAGCATGTAACGTCACTTCTAAATTTTTTATTATACCAATTGTATTAGTTGTAGTTCCATCAAGCTGTAAGACACTCCTTTCTGTAGGCTCATACTACAAACCCAATTTTTCTACAATCGATTTTGGCATAATTGTGCTACTTGCACCGCTATCCACCATGCAATTATGAACTAGATGTTCTCCAATAATCAATGATAAATAAAATGGTGGTGGTTTCTTGATGTCATGAGCATTCAAAAACTTCTGAACCATCCACTTAACTTCTTTAATGCGGTCTTATTCAAATGTTTCAAGGACCATGTCTATCTTTTGAACTTCCTTTTTTGTTGTATTTGAAGAAATCTACAACTTAGCTAGTTCATGAGAAAGTAAATCTTGTTGTCCTGGAATACTTAGAGCATCCCACATTGAGATATTAACATTATTTTTTCATTACATCAACAATGTTAAAAGAAGCAATTGTTTTAGAGATGGATTCAATTGTCTTAGAGTAGGCCTTAGCGAAAACTTATTTCTTTTGCCTTAGATATCTGAGGTATAAACAGTCTTCTTGGATAGGATGTAGCTATTTTTGATGGCCTTTATCAACTAGAACACTTGTTGTTTTTGAGGAACAATAGGGTTGTTGGTTGACTTTGGAGCTGTAGATGTTGTCTTATCAGTGATAATAGGCAGGATAGGCCTATTTTGTTGTTTTTGACTTTCAAATGACTTTCCCTTGAGCCCTAGTAGTGACTGCAATGAAATCCTCCTCATTAAAACTGACTAAATTTTGTTCAGTTCTTTTTGGATATGAGTTCCTGACTGCCCACCCTCCATCGAGGCATGAACAATGTTTTAGATTGAGGTTGTGCAACAAGATTCAGATTCAGAAAAGCATTTGGGCAAGTTACAGTTGAATGAGGTTGATTGTAAGGTTGACACCACTCTTCTATAGCCATATTAACTGGGACTAAAGTGTTAGATGAACTAGGAGCCTTTGGGTCAAACTACCTTTGCTGGTAAGGCTGCCTATAATTTTGATTTTGTTGATAGGGCTTCCTTGTTTTTTGATTCTATTGATTTTGTTGATAAGGAGCCTAATAGGGTCTACTAGGTAATGCAATTTGTTCTCAATCAAAGTCAATTTATTTCCCATAGTTTGCAAATCTTTAAATACATCATCTGGTGAAGCTACAACAGTAGGTTCTATGATTGTAATAGGCTGAGGAATAGGTGTTAAATCTACTGAAAAGGGCATTGAAGGCCTTGGTGCCAATTTTCCATCTTGAATAAGACTATTTTCAGCTCGGATAGCGATATCATAGGCTGTTGGGAGTGTCTCTCCCCCCATTGACTGAATCATAGTTGAGATATCATTGTTTAATGCCCTAAGATAATAAAGGAAAGCATGATCAACTTGAGGCTTGACACTTGTTAGAATTCTTTCCCAGGTTTTGGCAAAATAGATATTGAAACTAGACATAAACTCATTGGGAGCTCTTTTAATAGTAGACAACTGTTCAATGAGAGACAAATGATCTGAATTATCCTGGAACTATTTCAGCAATTTTTCACCTAAGTTATCCCAAGTTCTTATGCTTCCAATTTCTAGGTTTCTATACCATTGCAAGGCCTACCCTTTAAAATATGTAGCTAAAAGTCTTAAAGCTACATCCTCATGAGTGATATTATGGACTGCACATAGGGCTGCAACATCTTTGATATGTTCAGCAGGTGTAACCTGATTTTCACCCGTGAATGATGGAAAACTTTTCATGGTAGCATTAGGAATGTCATGGTAGACTGGGATTACTAATGGACTACCATTAGTAAAGGTCACAAAATTCCTTGGTGGTTGAATAGCCATTTGAAAAACTGGGATGTTAATAGAGAAATTGATACGTGGTGAAGGAATATCAGGAGGAGGGTTATCAAAACCAGGTCTATTATAAGGTAAAGTATTACCAACTCTTCTCCTTCTAGTAGAATTCAAGGGTAAAGAAACAAACTTAGGAGGAATTCCTCTTACCGATGATCTTATAGTCACTTTAGGCATGGAACATGTTGCAATACTGGTCTGAATATAGCTTACGGAGTTGCCAAAAGATCTTAAAATCTTTAGAATAAATTGTTGCAGCTTGCTCGAAAAGTGACTTTATAACTACTATAAATCTATTGTAGATCTGATGTAGAATTTATAACTTACATGCAGATCTGATTCGTGTCCCCCACTAGGCATGCCAAAAACTATTATCTCTCAAAAGTGCACCTGTAGAGAGATGGTTGTAGGTTTTCTAAGCTTGTAAAATTTGATCTCTCTCTTTCGTAGATACAATGGAAACACCTCAGGTCTGTGGGTATACCTATTTTGAGGTGAGTCTTGGTATCAAGGTTGGTTCATTATTGATGTATCCTAAATTGATTATGGGGTTTTAAAGGGTAAAAGATGACTATAAAATAATTAAAACTAAGGTGATACACCAAATTTGTATGAGGGCTTTGGTGAGTATATGCACATTGATATGTGAAGGACTTTTTTTTGATGCATGAGCTAATAGTTTTCTTCTACAGAATATTAAGGGCAAAACACTTGGTTGTATTGAGGGAGATTATCACAACAATACTAATAAGTTAACATGCACATTAAAATTATGTAGAAACTAAATGCATTTTTGCAAGAGGTAAGATGATTAATCAGGAATTTTACATTCATAAGACTAATATGAAACAACACAAGAATGTAAATAATTGGAAAGGAAAAAATACTTCACACTTCAAAAGGCAAAATTGGAAAAAAATTGCTTCAGTACTCCTATATCCAAAAATTCCTCCAAAAGTCTCCTTGTGCTTTGCAAAGGCACACAATATATAGCAAAAATAAAGTTCACCCCTCTTCCCAAAAATAGCCCAAGGCTTGTACTCACCCATGCATGTTATTTTTATCCTTTATTTAATAATAGATAAAGGGATAAAAATAGAACATGCAATTACAAATAGGCATTAATAGCCTTTGGTTACAACTAGTCAACTACAGTGATTGATCTATTTTAAGAAAAGCATGTCTATTTTTAAGAAAAGCATGAGTGGATGATTTGCTAAAAATAAGCTTTGCTTGCTGAGCAAGTCTTCTTCTGTGCATGCAGACTCTGTCTTTTTGCTGATCTATCCTCATGGAAAAATGCAAAAATTAACTCTTGTTCGTGGGTAAAAGAAATAATTATAATACCCACAAAAACATCGATTCACTGGGGACCACTTTGCACTTCACCTTATTTCGGTCTTTTTTATGAATATATGCATGTTTCATTGGTTCAACACTTTGTATTTTCTTGAAACATATACTATAATTCAAATTTTGAAAGTCAAAACTTGAAATGATAGCTTGGATGGCACGAAAAATCTTCTCCCTTTGCTTTTACGGGCCTTTGGAAAAATTTTGGAAATTTTAAGTCTTTTGCGGACTTTGGATTTTTTGAAGTTTTAAGCCCTTTGCGGACCTGTGGACCTTTTGTGGATTTTTTTCCCCTTTTGGATTTTCTGAAAATTCGAGACTTGAGATTTATTCCTTTGGTGGGTCTTCACGAGGCCTTGGAAATTTGGCATTTTAAAATCTTCCGATTTAGGCCTTAAAGGAAACATTTACTCGATCTCCTACTCAGGGGAATTGCAAGCACATGAGATAACTTGGAATTTTAACCACATTTACAAATGGTGTAAATTTTTTTAAGAAATCCGTTGTTCCACCAATGTTTATGGAATCGATATTTGACCTTTTCCTTGATTTGACTTTCTCTTCGTGTGCTCGGGCTTGCGGGAAATTTGGGAACTTTTAACTTTTGCACTTTTAAATTTTTAAAACTAAAGAGACTCCCGCTCTCCATTGTTCCGCCATTGCATTGTTATGCCATGTGTACTGTGGACTTTCGGGCCTACGGAGGAAATTTTGACACTTTATAAAATTTGAAAATTATAAGTAGGTCAATCGATTGCCATTCACTTGGACTACTTTTGCATCGATCTTGATGATCAATTTATGAGCGTTGATCTCTTTACTTGTCAATTTTTTATCGTTGATCTCAAAAGCATGATTTGGGTTTCTGACTTGTATTAATTGAAGAACTTGGGTTCCATCCTCATCCATTCGACCTCTGTACTTTTGATTCATGGCCATTGATCCTCGAT
This sequence comes from Taxus wallichiana var. yunnanensis, assembly GCA_018340775.1. Lineage (NCBI taxonomy): Eukaryota > Viridiplantae > Streptophyta > Pinopsida > Cupressales > Taxaceae > Taxus > Taxus wallichiana. The sequence goes on along the minus strand of CM031241.1, from coordinate 600,639,564 downwards.
CATTAACTTAGAGTGAGTTAGGTTACTTTGGATCATTGATGAGTAAAACACTCAAAACCCTAATCTTTCACATTTTCATTCTTGAGCTCTAGTCGAGCTAAACGAACTTGAAAATTTTTTTAATGAAAACCATTGATGAAGCCTTCAAGCTCTGTTACTTGGCTTTCTTCATGAGATCTGGTTGATTTTTAACCAGTTGTCATTGTCTTTGAGCTCGGCCTTGATTTCACTTCTGCATTCTTCAGAGCTATATGAGATTCTGGGTTTTCGAGATCTCTACCTTTTCCTTGGCCGCCATTGTTGTTATTTGAGTTTGTGCAAATGGTGTTGAAGTCTAGTAGGTTCTTGATCTCTCGAGTTGTGCCAAAATTTGTAAGTTCATAACTGTGGTGAAATTTGAAGGCATTATCAAGATGTACCCATATCTCGAGCTCTGAGTAAGTGCTATGAATTGATTTTGTGAATAATTGTGGAGTTTGTGTCACCTGTTGGGTTCCTTGATTTTTTTACATATTGTAATGCCGGTCGTCCTGGTTCGAAGCTTGGTATAGCCCTGAATTTTGAACCTATATCCTTTTGCTTTTAGTTTCCTCTTGTTCTTTTATGAAGCCATTCTGAGATTTCTTCATGGGTTTTTTTATTCTATTACTAGGGGAACTAAAATATGCCATTTCTTTGCATTCTATGTTGTCAAATTACTTTCTCAGTTAGAAGAATCCCTGGTCATGAATTGAGTTGTTCTGACATTTGAGCTATCAGGATCCTCTAGTGTGTTGGAACTACTCATGGTGTTCATTTGTGGAGAGCCTTCGAGCTTTAGTTATGCATGCTTAGCCTTGTGGAAATTGTTATCGAATCTTTTGAGTCTCTATTTCGAGTATAGAGTTCATTTTTTCCTTAGGACCTCTATTTTGGAGTATTTGACATTCATTTCTTTCTTGCATTTCATGTGACCCCTTGGTTCGACCTCGGCCATTTCAAGTTGAAAACTTTTTCGAGTTTGGTTTCTTTAGTTCTGAACTAGATGACCCTATTTCTTACTCTAATTTTGATACCCCTTAATGGGTTCTTTGACTAGAAGCCTGAAACTGTAATTTTCTCTTGGATTCACCACTTGAAACTTATGACTTTGGTAATATCATCATCATATCTGATATATGTAGTGAAATTTCTTCTTTGATTGATTCTACCCCTGGAAGTATGATTGTTTGGAAACTGAGTATCCTCCAGTTAGATGTAATAGGCTTGGTTTTTATCATTTGTTGGTACTATATACACTCTGATATTTAGATCTTGAGCCTGTAACTGCTTACTGAAATTTTGAGTCATGTATCTTTTCAACCACTGTAACCTCATAACTTGTAGAAGTTTACTACCTAGTTTGTAGCCAGAGTTCCATATGATTATCTAGATTGAAGCTTTATTACTTTATACTTGTTCCTGATAGCTAGTAATAGATGTGTTTTCAAAATTCTTTCTTCCTTAGCTGCAATCTGGAACATGTACTTTACCTGCAAGTATCTTCTCTATTCTATATTGTAACTTCTTCCATTTGCAAAAATATTTGATTTTGAGTTACATTAATCCTTCTTTCGGCATGTACTCATGGCTTATCTTGTCTTATGTCATCTTTATAGGACATGATTTATTTCTTCTTAGCTGCAACATGTATCTACACACTTTAAGAAAATAGTTAGAAATAATTAGGATTTTTGGCCTCTCTTGTGTCCATGTTTTTTTTTTATATTTATACTGCCTGAGTGGGATATGTAGTTTGATCTTTAGGAACTCCATATCTTCTTTTGTTAGAGATCTATATGCATGAATTAGGATAGTTTAGGAATATGGATTAACCCTAAGCTCTTTATTGATGTTTCTTTTCTTTTACTTTTCAGGTACCATGCTTTGAATTATGGAGACAAAGATGAAAGAAGCTGGAAGGGATATCTTTGCACAATGAAGAATATACAAGGAAATGATGGGTTCACTCATACTCCTTTGCTTTCTATTTCATGCATGTGTACCTCTTACTTTAGTAGATGTACTTTACTTTTCAGTCACATCCCACGGCTTGTGTGGGAAACATTTGACCTTCCTTGTGAATAAAACATTGAATTCTAAAATTGAGTTGTGTATTCCCTTCTGGATTCTAGCTTCTCTGTATGGATTGTATAATGAACTAAATTTTTCTCAAGTGCAAAAATTGTCAACGGAACATAAGTAACAACTTTAGAGCTCAATATGTAGGTCCGAAAACCTTTGTTGCTTTCACAAAGGAAAATTCTAACTCCTACATGATGGTGTACTTCAACTCAGCTCCCTCTGATGCCTTAATGAAAACAACAATTGGTCTCTCATCCCTTTCATCATCCTTTTTGTAACAAAACAGATGCAATGGTGTTTCTGAAGCAAAATAAAACACTTGAAAAGGCTTATTGTAATTTGGGGCTGCAAAATTGGGGCATGCTTTATGCTTCTTTGATCCCATTGAAAGCTTGAATGGAATCTTCTTCGCAATGTATAACTTGGTCCTTTTTCAGCATACTAGTAATAGGGATGGTTAGCTTAGCAAAGTTAGACACAAATCTTTTGATAAAGTTTATTTGTCCAAAGAAGGATTGAATTCCCTTCTTAGTTCTTGGAATTGGAACCTTGTTGATGGCTTTCACTCTCTCTAGATCTATCATAACCCCTTCATTTGATACAATGTGACCAATCACCTTTTCCTTTTACACTCCGAAGTGGCACTCTTAGGATTCAATGATATTCCATACTCTCTACACCTTATCAGCTTTCTCTCCAAGTGTTGCAAGTGATCATTTCTATTTCTAGAAAACACAATTACATCATCCTAATAAACAACAATGAAATCATTGATATAACCAACAAATGCTATATTTGTTGCTCTTTGGAAGTTTCTCCAACATACATTAAACCAAAAGGCATCTGACATAGACATAAGTTCCCAAGGAGCAAGTAAAGGCGGTCTTTATTCTTTCGAGACTCCTTCACAACAACTTGATTATAGCTAGAGAAACCATCCAGAGTAGATAACAATTCAGAACCAGTTACCAATTGTATCATATTCTCCATGTTTGATAAAGCGTAATGATCTTTTAGTGATTCTTTATTTAGGTTCCTTAAGTCTACGCATATCCTTATGTCACCATTATTTTTCTGATAGGCACTAGGTTTGCAACCCAAGATGAATACCTCGTGGGCTGAATGATCCCTCCATCCCTCAACTTCTTCGGTTCTTCTTTCATCTTCAAAAAAGAATCAGATTGATGGGCCTCTATTTTTGCTTAAGGCTTGGCATTGGACTCAAGAAGAATCTCATGTTGGAACAAATCTTCCCAGTATTCCTTCAACTCGAGTAAGACTAAGCTGGTAGTCTTGATATTTTGTTAGCAATTGAACATAGGACCGCTTCTCTTCCTTGTTGAGATTGCTTCCTATCCAAATTTTATGTGGCCTTTCTTTTCTTCCCGGTCGTTCTCTTCCACATCTCTTGAAACCGACATACTTCTTTTAATAATTCAATCAACATTATCAAAGTTCGACTCAAGAGCCACCAAACCTCTAGGAATCATGTTTGTCTTTAGTTGGATGATGTCTTTGCCAAATAAAGTTTCCTTTCCTTCAGCAACACACACCATTGGTTCCCAATCTATATTTTGGTCAGCAAACTCACCTTGGTTCTGTAGAAACCATTTCACCTGGGCATCATCATCAAACACTTGCCAATTTTTAATGTTATTAGGGACAAATGGCCTTGTTAGTATTTCAACATCATACTCACAAAATGGAGACACTGTACAATTACCAAATCTGGATCTAGCAGATCTGCTAAATTTTTGTAACAACATTAAACTTTCTATCATGGTGCACAATATTAAAAGATTCAAACATTTCAATCAAATCCCAGACTACATGCTTGTATTGTTTCATTCTCTGATTTTTAGTAGCATACAGTTTCCTAATTTGTTTGATGATTAGTTCGAATCCCTTTGACAATGATATCCATTATACCACATTTCCATGCAATTATCAAGCTTAATAATAGTTATTAATATTCAGCAATGTTGTTAGTGCATTCAAAGTTAAGTTTGAAAGAAAGGAAAAATCTTCTTTTCCTGGAGAAATCGAGAACAACGCCAAACACCATTTCCAAACTTGGAATGGGCTCCATCAAATAACAAGGTCTAAAGTAAACCCACTTGTTCAAGAAATTTACATTGATCAATCTTGTGCTCCTTGCCATCAGCAAACTTCCCAAAGTTATCTACATCTACATCAACATATAAAACTTCATAAGAAGCATTGTTTGGATCTTGATGAGGTGCTGACATTTTCTTCTCTCCATATAGCTTTACAAGGCTTCCTTTAATTGGAATGGTGGAAAAATAAATATCCATCCGAACACTTCCACCAACACTTGTATCCCACTTTCTTGATAACAACATGCCCCATTTGGCAGGGCAATCAACAATGACAACGTCAATTTTGAGGGTTCTTACCGGATAAGCTCCAATTTATACCACTAAACCTTTCACACACCCTACAAATTTGGGACCCCTCTAGAATCCATGGTAGTACACTTTCCATAAGTTCTTGTCACTTTAATGTTTAATTCATTCATGACTTCCAGAGGCATAACATTGCATCATGCTCTATACTCATACATAAAATTGTGCAACAATCGGTCTTTAATAATCGAGTGTTGTAAAAATGGATCAACATTTAACTGAGACTCAACTAAAGATGTCCCCAAGTAGACTTCAGGTGGTTCACCTATCTCCTCTAATGCTAGTGGTTTTTATAGGTCTGCAATGGTTGGAGGAGGAGTATTTACATTATTTATATTTTTGCCTTGGGCACTCCTATCCTCTTCCAACCCCAAATACTCAAAGGCCCTCTTCTTGTGCTCAGGAATCCTAAGCAGTTCAACAATTGGGACAGAAATCTTGATCTGACTCAAGACTTGGGAAATGTCATAGGGAATGTATTTGGGCAAAGCAGCATTTGGAGAAAGATTGACAAACTCATCAGATGGCACAAGGTTTTTAACATTTTGGGCATGGGTGGGCACACTAGTTCTACTTGAGACAACAGGGCCTTTTCCAGATGCATCTTTCTTTGGAGTCTCTTTTGGGACATTGGTGAGAACTGGGGTCTTTGGTTTGGCTTGAGGCCTTGCCCCTTTGACAACTTTACTTCTTGTGTTATACTCTTTTTCTTGGGCCACAACAACATTCATTAGCTAGTTGTCTATCCTCTTCTGATGGGATTCCTCCATCGTACTTCTTAATCATTAGAGCTCTTAGGTACTCAAAATCATTATTAGGAAGTTCAAATGCTTGTACCATATCTATTTCTAAAGCATGAGAGGGAGGAAGAATAGGTACCCGGTGAATGCAGTCCCAAAAACTTATAGCAGTTCTTGCAATTATTACCTTAGTTGAATTTTCTCCTTGTTGTGAGCTTGTAAAGCAGTCCACCATGCATGCATCATCATCAGTGTTGTCATCATCATCAGCTTCTTCAAATTGCTGATCTACTTCACATGGCGGGTGGGGTAAGAAGCATTTTCACACCAATCCATTTGATTTGTCTCTTCAACAACAACAACTCTAGCATTTAGAGGATTAGGCACTACTCTATTCTCCCTAGCTTGGGGTTGTCTAGCTCCCATGGGTCCTTTACCTTTGTCATCAAACCTCTAATCATTTCTAGGATGATTTGCAAGTCTGTCTTGTCCTTGTTGCCTATATTGACCCTAAGAACCTTGTCCAATTCCTTTTTCTACCTTGGCCAGCTTGTAAGAGATTTCTTTGACAACCCCGACCAAATTCTTTATAGCTCCCTTAAGATCCACAACCTTACTTGATCGAGGCTTCTCAGGGTTGATCAGTTTAACACCCTCCCTCTTAGGAGGTTTTCCAACTGCTTTAATATTGTTCTCAATTTACAGAGCCATGGTAAAGGCCTGCCTCAAATTCCTAGGGTTCTTATCCCTCAAATAGTAAGAAAATTTCTTATCAAATGCATCTGAATACTTTATCAGACATGATTCATCACATGGCCTCAAATTAACATGCAGTCTTCTCAATGTTTTGTTAAATCTAGTGTTGAAATCATGCACTAATTCATTAGGATTCTTTTTATATTTTCAAACTCTGATAAAAGAAACCTAGGGTCTGTTTTATCACCATACTGCATTCTAAAATCATTCTTCATCTCTGTCTAGGAGTCAATGGAATTATCTGGAAAAGATTTATACCATTCCCTTGCATCTTCTTCTAGAGTATGGATAAATAATTTAATGTATACATCCTCAAACTCTATTTTGAAGTCCTCCATCATATTGAAAAAGAGTTTCAAGTGTTGATCACTAGTTATTGCATTATTTCCTTGAAACTTAGGCAATCTATTTCTTACATCCTGTGGGAAAGCATTTGGATAGCCAGCCATGCCTCTAAAACTGATGGGACCAAAAGTATTAACGACAAATGAAAGTCTGGGTGGAGGCTGAGCTATATTATTATGGGGAGGTGATCTTATAGGAAAAATAAAATGATGAGGAGTGAGGGGTCTGTGTGGTACAAGGATACAATTTTAAGAATGATTTCCCTCTAAACGCTCTATCTCTTGGAAAATCTATTCGATTTTGAAAATACATGGGAAAATTGACAAGTAAATGTTTCAAATATAGATGAAGGGCCCTCTCCAGATGGAGAATTCAATTCAACAAAGATCCTACCTGAATCAGAAGCACTTGAGGAAGTACTGCAATATTCAATCACAGGCTGATCAGTTTCACCAATGGAGATCTCTTTTCTTGATACTTGATCTCCAACAGCCTTCCAAATTCTTCTTCCTTCTGAATTTGACTTTCCCAACTCTTGAAATGACCTTTTACTAGGGTCCTTGGTGAAGAAATATCTTCTTTCTTCCATCTTTGTAGATATTAATGACAAATCTCACTTGATATATGTTAAGACACCGGTATTTGTAATGAATTTAAATAGCAAGGAGTCGCCACTAAGTATTTTCACCATAGTTTGTGTAAATGCACTATGAAAGACCTATCAAATGTCTGTTAATACTACATTCATGCAAAGCTTACAAGATCTCCTCTTCTTTTACCCAAATTTATCAATGACGATACAAATCATAGTGTAATAACTGTATAAGCTGAAAATATTACACTCAGAACTCACAAATTTGAACAATTCTTACAGATATGAACAAATAATGATGTTTCAAAGCAATGTATTTGAACTTTAAAATCTATAAAAAGCATTAACATGGTTTGTACGCATACACCTTTTTCAAATACTTCAAAGAGTCCCCGAAACGGTGCCATGAGTGTTGGTATCCAAATTCATTCTCCTTTTCAAGCCGAGTAGCAACATAGATTTGACAGGGAGCTTAGAGGCAGATAGATCATAGTGTGTGTCATTTTGTAGCCGGGGATGAGATCTAATTGGCCCTTTGTTACTCAAATTTGTGGAGAGATGGATAACACCTTTAAGAGGATTTGACCTTTCCTCACTACTTTAGGTCATGCCTCTTCGACCAGGGTGAGAGGACCCTTAGTGTAACCTCTATTTGATGAAGGATATGGAGATATCCTTCTTTTGCACAAATTCTATGAACCTTGGGAAAATACGGTAAACACTCCATGATTTAACTCTTAAGATTTTTCACTTCTAAACGATGGAGATACTTTCAACACAAGGTTAAGGTTACTGAAGACATTAAGAAATCTGAGTGTTCTACATATTTTAGTAAGTAGATTTTATTCCTTTTTTGATACACAGGGAAAATGGGGGTAGTTCAGAGGTGGATTCATGGTATTTTGAATAATTTTGGTGGGAGATGAAGCAAGATAAAGTTGTTTATACCAGATCTTCGAAGGGACCTCACAACAATGAACAACTCAATAACAAAAATCTTCATAACATGCCTAAGATGTTCCTTCAACCGAAGAAGGTGTGCTTAATGGAGGCCTAGATCAACACATTTTCACATAATATTTGAGACTCTAACATGAAGGCTCAAATTTAAAGACTCAATTAAACACCAAAGTCTCTAATTAATCATCGCCGAAGGTACACCCAAAGACTTATAGACAATCTTTATCAACAAATGACAGTGAATTGATTTTAAATTTGTTTATCTCATCCAAGATGAAGGCTCTTCTTGAAATGAAATTACAAATACCATTAAAATGTCACAGGGATGAGATCCTATGTGATTTCACAAATATTTCAATATAATATTGCAATAGGAATGAAAGAAACTATTTACGAGACATTCTTATACAAAGCGAGACATAAATTCCTAGATATTGGACAAAAATTAATTTCAAAATTGCTTAGATTCATCAGAAGGGAAAGCTTCAGAGCGATCTCAGTGCTCGTCAATGGCTATACATTTGCAACCAACTTGACATGATAGAAAATATAACACAGAAGAAAATAACAGAATATGTCAGCTTGGTCTCTTAGCAAGATGAATTTCTCAACTTTTCTCTTAAGAATTCAACCTTCGACCATTTCTAAGAGTATTTTCGTTACATTTATACATTTTTCTCAATCAATTTTCCCCAAAAGAGAAGAGTATTGAGGGACCTTTACTTGTTACCAATTTGTTTCAGAAAGTGACGTTTAACAAATTCAGATCCAAAATCTGCTAGGTGGACCAATTTTGAACTGATCACATTTCTTGATCCCTCGACTAATAACTAGGATGCCATGCCACAACTTTTTGGGAGTCCCTTTAATCATTCTAATTCTATCATGCAATAAATCCCCCTTTCAATAATTTTTGGAGACTCTACATAGCTGGATATGACAAGTAATCTTTTTTTCTCTTGTGGCAACACCCTTTTCATCTTTTATGCCTGCACTTTCATCATTTCATCCCTTTTCCCTCTTTTCCTCGAAATTTCTTCCCGCATCCATTTCCTCTGGTAATTCCCATTTTTGCAAGTTCTGAGCAATTCCCACTTCAAAATATTAACCTTAACAATCCTTGGACTCACAATTTAAGTTTCAAATCCATTCAATGGCACCTTACAGATAGAGACGATAAAGAATTTCATCAAAGAACGATGAAAAATAGTGTGTATTCATCTCTAGAGAATTCTTGGAGCAAAAACGGTGGGAAAACAAAGGCTAAATGCATAGCACCCATTGATTCTGGCCCTTTTCCACTTTATATCATAGTCGTCCATGTGTTTCCTTGGTGCAACTGCAAAGGAGAAGCATATAGGCAAGTCCCAAACAAGTGCGAGCCTTCCACGTACCTGGCCACAAGAAAAACACCTTTTGGCCTTTGAAAAGTCTCAGTGTAAAAGGAGCCAGCGGAAGCCTCCACGTGTCTCAATGGCGCATTTTGAGATGGTCCCAAAAGTAGAGACCCCAAACAAGTGTGGGCTTAACACGTGTCTCAGCCCGGCAGAGTCTGTTAAAAGAGTTGAAGGTTCAGTGGAAGGCATCATGTCTTTAGGGTCCGAGACAGTTTCCTTTGGCCGTTGAAAAGTCCAAGCAAAGGGCAAAGTGAGCGAAAGCCTCCAAGTGTCCTCTTGGTATTTCTTTAAATTAAAACTTAAGGGCTAGTCCCAAAAGGCACGGTCCCTCCACATGTCTTAGGGCTTTAGAAAGTTTCTTGAAAAGTCTAAGTATGGGGAGACCCAGTGGAATCCTCCATGTGTCTTAATGGCATAACTTTGAGATGGTGCCCAAGAGCAAAGACCTTGAACAAGCGTGGGCTCACCACTGTCCCAGGCCTTAGAAAATTTCTTTGAAAAGTTTAAGTACAAAGCGGAGCCGGCGGAAGCCTCCACATGTCTCCTTGTCGCAATTGTTAAGGTGGGACCCTGAGGTGGATCCTCAAATGAGCATCAGCCCTCCATGTGTCCATGGTCCACCAAAACTGTACCGGTTGCATGAAAAAAATTCTAAGTTTGGGAAAAGTAGTGGAAACCTCCATGTGTCCCCTGGCACAATCAAGGTGGGACCCTAAGGTGGATCCTTAAATGAGCGCTAGCCCTCCACGTGTCCATGGTCTGTCAAGCTGTCACATTTGCCTGCATGAAAAAAATTCTAAGTCTGGGCAAAGCAACAGAAACCTCCACATGTCCCCCCGGTGCAACTCCAAGGACAAACCAAGAGGTGAATTTTCAAATGAGCGTCATTCCTCCACATGGACAAGTTTTAGGTTAAAGCAAGCCTTAGAGTTTTTAAAGTGCCCCACCGAGCCACATCCAACCAAAAAGGGCCATGTTTCCATTGATGTTGAGAAGTAAATTTGACTGGGAAAAATACACCATCACAAACCGTAAAATGCAAGAAAATCACCATTTGAGCCTAGAAATGAATCTTTCTTCAAGGATAGAGAATTTGGAAATGTTATAAGGCTCAAATATGATCCTCTGAGCTACATCCAATCACGTTTCCATAGGTATTTGGGATAAAAATGATAGGGACAACAAAACATGACTGTGGAAAATAGAAGGAAAGGAAAAACCTAAGTTTTACGCCCAAGTTACAGACTCTTTCAGATGGAAAGAGGAACGAAAAACAAATTTTGGACCTTTAAGTGATCCTTGACCAAGGAAGGGACTGATCATGGCAACCAAATAGAGGACAGAGTCTTCATACAAGAATACCTTTGAGATAGAAAACATGACAGAGGCCACAAACTAAGGAATTTAAATGATAAACGGGGTGAGACTAATTTGAGCACCAATAGAGGGGACCAAAGAACATGGGTATGAATTTACCTTCCGAAATATTTAACCTGTAAACATTTGAAATTATAGAAAACATGAAAATTATTTCATATAGTAATAAATCCTTTCTTTTTGTGTATGTGATTTTCATGCAGGTAAATATTTGAAGCCCCTTTCACCTGTGCACACATCAATCTCCAAACAAACATTAATTCCATATAATTTACAAAATGTAAATGAAAGTAAGAATCATATCATATTACATCTCCCCCAAAAAAATAAAAATTAGGGATTTAAAATTAAAAACCCTAAAATTTTACCGAGAGTTTAATTGCACAAATGTAATGCCAAAATAAATTGGGAAAAAAAAGAAGGGGACCGGATACTTTTAAATACCCTTTCGAGTTGGTTGAAAAACCCGTAAAAATTAAATAAATAAAATACAAAACATTTGATCTTAATTTATTTAATTTACCTCGCTCTATTACCATGTTAGAATTTGAGGATTCTAATAAATACGGATTTAATCAACTTACATATTACATAATGTTACAATAAATATTTAAATAAAGATTACATCATAACATAAGTAAATAAAGAAATAATTACAAAAATAAATAACATAGGTGACACAATATTTATAGTGGAAAACCCCAATAGGGTAAACGCCATTTTGAAAATAACCTTTTACTTCGAGAGCTTATTTTACATCCAAGAAGATCACCTCCTCCTTTTAAACCCTATTTACCAAAGGTAAAATCAAATCACTTGATTTGCACACCTTTGATATATTTCGAATATATCAAATGAGGACCTAAATTCCTTTTTATATAAGGTGATAGGGTATGTCTCGACCCACCTTTTCAACCTAAAATGGTTGACACATACACCTAGGTTTATAATATTAAATATTAGAAATATAATCATTCCATGATATTAAATATTTAACCTAAAGTATATACCGAGGTTAGCATATTTAATAATATAAATATAAATATTTCATATTATAAAATATTAACCTATATATTAATGATGGACCCATATACATTAAGGGTGGCCTAACCACTTAATAATTATGTTCCAATAGTGCTAGTAATGTGTAGTGATGCACGCATCAAGGTATATGCTCGTGCATCTTTGATTTCTCAAGATGACTTGGAGGCGATTCTGAGATCCTTCTCGCACACGTCGGTAGGATGTATCATGGCTACCGAATTTTTGTGTGCATATGAGGTGATTTCACGACATTACAATGTTCCACTATAGGGGTTTTATATTTTTATGGAGTAGAGTCGTAGTGTATCTTCTAGTCAAGGTACTACTACTGTTCCTCTGATCAAACCTCATGTTGTTGGGATTGTCACACATGATGTTCAACACATTTTTATTCCGGTGTATGAAAATTAAAACTTAATATAATTAAAATTTATTGTATTTCATCATTACTTTACAATTTATTAAAATTAAAATTAAACATGTATTTGTGTGTTTAGGCTTCTGCTCTAATGTGTGGTGCTTCATAGCCCACACCATTTACCACATGACATACACACAGATCTTGGTGAGCAAAGAATGGATCTTGATGTTTGAGGCTTGAGTCAGCTTGGTTTAGTTGGCAACATGTTTCCTGGTGTTGAGGTCGTGGGTGGTAGTCCCATAAATTTGGAGTCTCATTCTCGCAGAGGTATATATACATGTGTTTTAATAGAATTAATATTTAATTTAAATTGAAATGTTAGAAATTAATGAAATTTATTCAAAAACTTATTTATAAACTTCTTACATTTTTTCACAAGGATCTATGGGACAAAGATCTACACATAGTGTAGATACTCCCAACATCCACCCAGGGACATATCTTGAGGTTATCAATTGTGCATATCTCATTTATATGATGTATTTAATTAATCAGGAAATTCTTGTAGAATTTTATTTATAAAATTTAAAATATGGTACATGGTATATATAGTTTCGACATGTATATTCCTTTTTTAACATGAAGGGTGTAGCAGATCCTAGTGAGGGTGCGGCACTTGACCTTTGTTGTACTGAGAGGAGAATTCGGTGATATTTTATAGATTTTTGACATTTTAGACATGTATATATAATCATACTCATTCTAGAAATGATTATTATATTTTGATATATGTCTTAGATACGTGTGTGTGTTTTTATATATATATATATATGTATATATATATATATATATATATTCATTAGACATGTGGTTTTTTATATTTTCATATATATTCATTTGACATGAATTTCATATTTTTATATGTAATGCCTCATAATTTTATATTTTTATAATTTGGTGTATATTTACAATTATGGATGTGAGTATAAGACACCCTCTTATCTTTTATTTTGTCTCTTGATGAAATCATAATAGGTATAATGATAGATAAGATATTAAATGCCATTCATTTTTGTGATATAACAATGTCAAATTATTTAAAATTCTATATTGAATCATTTGATGCTTAGGTAATTTAGTAATACTTTATGTTACATTAAACATTCCATGGCTTAGTGACTGCTTCTTTATTTATGCACTTGTCAAATATTTTCAAAGGCCATTTCCTATTGACTTTAGTTGTTTTTATTCATATCACTAATAAGTCTTATAACTCAAAATTTGACTCTAGGTAAATCTTGCCGAATTCAATATTCATTGTTCTAGCAAAGTGTTGTTAGTACTAAAGCTGTCTCTCGAAACTCTATAGTAACTTAAAATCTTATGAAAATAATACATTTCCATGATTTGTACTATTTTAATGTAATTGTAAATTTGACTTTATTTGGAGATGGGAAGAAAGGAATTTATAAAGATTAATTTAAGAATGTATTCAATATATATTGGGTAGTGAACATGTTTAAGTGATGGTTGATTGTTAATGCAAGGGATAACATTAGTGAATATCATGAAATTTCATCTTGATCAAAATAAGTAGGTCATGTGTAACATCTAATGTTGAAAATTATGATTTGAATCATATATGATGAAAGCTTAAGTTCATTGTTCTAACCCTATTAAAACACTTGTTGAGACCACCACTTAGGTAAAATATAGATAATGAGGGTACGTTGGTAACACAACTCTAGTTGAAATTATCCCACACTTAGTCATAAACATGAAATATACAACAATCTAAACACTCCTGAATCGACCTAACATAAAAATCCTCTCTGTAAACCAAATTCTTTGGAGATAACACTTGTGGCAACCTACTTCATAAAGAGTAATATGTTACTCAATCTAAGAACTAATGTGTAGATTATAGCCCAATTGTGGAATGTAATGTGTTATCCTCTTCAATTTCAATTTATCTACCAATTGCTAAGAAATAATGTTATATTCACTTCTATGAAATATTATCTTCATCATGAGTGCTTAACTAGTTTTGAGTTCATGGTGTGATGCATTGATGCAAAACTTTCTTCATGTGCATTTGTAATATGTGCACTTGCATTCATGACCACCATCGATACATTTTTAGGACACTCAAATGGTAACGTTGAGTCATAATATCGTTAAATACCTCGAGTCATGTATTTCTTAATTTTCTATCAAAATTTTAAAATTCTATAATCTGCTAGAAATTTCCCCAAAATGGAAATTTCAATAAGGGGCCATAATGTCTATCATTTTTCTCACATGAAATTTTAAATGATTCAAGTTATATTTATTGACACTAAGAACTTGTTTCAAATTATTATAAAATATGTCGGAAAAGAGAAACTAAAATGAGGAAAAATAATATATAAATTAATATCCATTGTTTTTTTATGAACTTAAAATGATGCATGTTAGTTACATCCATCCACGAGTGAAGAAATCATCAACTCAATTTTTAAAAATGGTGATTAATTTCGTTTTACATGTACACAATATCTAAAAACACCATCAATACAAGACATGTTAGGTAGACCTAACACCAAGTTTTTAAAACTCATTTTATGTGTGTGTGTGTGTGTGTGTGTGTGTGTGTGTGTGTGTGTGTGTGTGTGTGTGTGTGTGTGTGTGTGTGTAGTTCAAGTATCCAAATCCTTCATGATATAAACATTGATATATATGGAAAGAATATTATTGGAGATACTAGGGAACAAAATTACATCATTAATGAACCCATCCTTAATATCATAGCAAGAAAGTTGTCAAATATGTATGCCAAATAACAAATAAAATAGATAAAATATTTTATTCCTGGAAGACATCAATATATAATATTCTAGGTCCTTCTATATAATACCAAGTGGCTTTGCTTGTTGTTCAATGACCTGTAAAATATTTTCATGGTCTTCTACATCTAGTCTCCATTTTTGTGTTGACCACTTTTAGTCTTCACCTGATGCAATTGTAACCAGTAGCAATTATGTGATGGGTGTAAAGAAACACCGTTTTGTCTGGTTTATAATCAACAAAGTGAATCCCACTTTGGAGGGCTTTCACTTGTTGTAAATATGTTCCCTACACTATAACCAAGCCAATATAAAATGTTGTCTCCTCACTTGTTATTTCACATGTTAGCTTTGTTCTCTCTTTTGTGTAATGCAAAGTAAGTAGTACTCCACTTTCTCAATATTGTCTTCTTCAGCAATGACTTCAAATACATCACCTAAAAAAATGCAAAGAAATATTCAATGATCCATATACTATAAATTATACATATATATTTAATGATCAAATTATACAATCCTTTTAAATGAAACACACCTTGTTTAACGGTCCAAATGTGTGGTCATAATCGTTAAAATTAATGGCACATCTTCAAAAATATCATCATGATTTAATCCATATTTGTCATCCATAACTAAAGGAACTTACTTCCACTCACCTACATACCCATTTTTTTAACTATTATACTCGAATATGATTTGTTCATGCATTCATAACAAAAACAAGAATAATCACTTGTACGGATGTCTAGTTATTACTATCCATAGTCATCACAGAGTGTAACGACCTAGAATTAGGAATCTTTTCACGTACATACTTTGTCCTTCGATCAATACCTAAAATTAATCATGTTCCAAAGATCAATAAATTTGAAAACAAACATGAAAATTAAGAATAAAATATTTTTAAGTTTGTAACTTGTAGTTAATAAATCACATCAATATCTACATATATGTTTTAAATATTCATGTACCTATTATCTCCCAAAACACTCTGTGTGGGGTTGAATCTTGTGGGGTTGAAGCTTTGTGAGGTTGAAACTGAACTAAAAATGTTTCTTACACCATTCAACAACTGCGGTGTGCGCATCAATCAATCGATCTCCCTCATAATCAAAGCTTTGTTTCTTTAGAGCACATTTGATGCATGCACCCGCACCATCATTTTCTCCCTTCCCATGACCACTCCCAAAAAACTCCATAAATGAGGTATTTTTTTATGACGATGGTAGCGAACGAGTGCAAAGAAAGGGCGAGAGGATTTGAATTATGATGTGCAACCATCTGACCAAACAAAATGTTGATCTATTTGTACTCCTCACTTATGAAGATATTAAAAGAACAAACCAAAAAAATACTACACAAAGTGGGTGTCATGTTCCTTGTCATCACTTATATACAAGTGATACTCCTCTTGATCATTCGCTTCACATTTGTACTTTCAACCCCATCCAAATCCAATTGTGCATGCCTATAAAATACTGGAACCATGATAGTAACTTGGGTAGTATGATAATATTGTGTCTAAATTTCTTTTTGATGAGAAAATGAGTAATTCTCAGAAAAATCAACCACAAACAATATGGAACCAATAGGGAATGTGTCTCTATTAGTATTGAATTTTCTAGCCTGCCACTTTGCATAGTGAGAATGTTTTATGTACGAGACTAATTAAACTTCAGAAACTTTGCATGAATGTAGCAATGGGGATTTCCTCTTCTACCAAATCCAACCTGGTTGCATCTTTTCCAAGCTGTGTTGAATATTTTATGTATTTGAACCTACAAAATCAATACATAATGGACAAATTTTCATATTCATTTGTAGTAAACATAAAAATCAAAATAAAATATGTACATCCAAATTTAAAAACATATATATATATATATATTAATCACCACCTTGAAGACACAATTTGAACTAGTGTCCAAATCTTCATTTGTTTTCGTAATAATTTCAAGTCCTTACACTTGTCACATATACCTTTGATGCAATTCATATGATTGTTGACATGATCATTAGATATTGTGCAAAGAATAGAAGTTATGAATTCACTGACACGTGTAGGGGGGGCATTTTCAGGACCATTTGATGCTTCCGTAACTTTCTATACACCTGAAAAAACATAGATTTTGAAATACATTAATTTTAAATCACATCTCAAAAAATGAAATTTAATCAAATTTGAAATTTATAGATATAAATGAAAGCTCACCTATATATGTATATATATATATAGACACACACACACGATATAATTATTTTTGTACTTGATAGTGATAATCAAACTCAATGTGATAGCGGCAACAACATGTGTCAAGGACTCTATTAGCTCGCACATACCAAGGTTTCAAATTTTCAAACATTCATTGTCCAATCTTAACATCTAGAATTTCTTCTGTAAACGTTATGTACATCTCATGTTGAGTTATTTCAAGCCAATGTTTTATATGTTCATCATATTTACTGTAATTTATCATGTGTTTTAAAACATCCCTCACATTTAGAGAAGGACAAGTCCTCTTAGTCCAAAAATCAGAAACTATCTTCACAATTTTATCCTCTATTTTATCGAACATGGATTTTGACACATAAGTGCCCAATTTCCTTCCACATTTGAGTCATCCAATGTCTTCCACCTCTTTGCATAATTACCGACTATATTTCTAGATAAACCCAATGCCTTGGTAACGAAGGTAACATGACAATTATTTGTTGTATCTTCACTTACAACTGAATTTAATATTTCTCTACGAGAAATACTATTATCAAGAGACCTAGTTTTTGTACCCAAAGAACTTATTCCTTTAGAAAAATTCCAAAAATTCTTCTTCCATACATTTTGACTTTTCCCATCCAAAATCAATACCCAACAATTCTAATGTTTCCTTCATATCAACATGATTCAAGAATGTAACAAAAAAATGTGCTCTAACAACTATAGTCAAATTAACAAATTCACCATATATTATCTCTACACTTTTTGTTGTTTTCTTTCATGATAGTGGTTCTTTTTAGGAAAATTCTTTTAATTTTTGTAAATCCATCTTCACCAAGTGTTTCACATCTTTCTTGGGAAGTAATTCCAAAAAATTTGTTATCACTTCAAGATAATGTTGCACATCATGATATGTTTCAAAAACATACACATGTGATTACACCAAAATTTGCAAAAAAATTAACATACACATGTGATTACACCATTCATGAATGATTTAATATATATAACTTATTTAGGAACATGAATATATTAAAATATTTTAAGTTGATAAATAACTTACTATCTAGTAAACAATAATATTAAGTTGACCAAGCTAATTGTATTTAGATACCACTTCATGAGGTCCTTCTTGAAATCTACTAAACAATAATATACTTTTGCATTTGTATTCAGGACCTTTTCAACTAAGTGTTTGAGTGTGACATAATGATCTATTATTGATTACTTTGGTCTAAAACCTACTTTCCCCTTTTCCCACTTTCCTTTTTATTTTATTTTCTTACAAAATACCACATAGTTCACATTTATTATGTGGAGTAAATTTTCACCATGTCATCGAACGTATCTAAACTTAGTAATCAACTTAATTTCCTTGTTGGATGACTACTGGATACCAAATGCATATTTGGATGCCTTAGTGTGAATCTCAAAAGGTTTAGGAAATTTCATGCATTGTGATAGAAAATAGTATGTAGAGGAATAGTCTTACTAACTCAAAATAATTTTACCATGCATTGGTTCAATCAACCTTGGATTTGACATGCATTATGTAGTTGATGGGATAGGACATATATATAATAAATCAAGGATGAAACTATTATCTAAATTTACATACATTGTCTAAGACAACTAAGAAACTATTTAAGGTAGTATGGAGTAATCAAATATTAAATCACTATTATATTTTTAATATGCATATGTATAGCTATAATTTTAATGTTGATGTAGCATGTGTAATGAATCTTTGTTACTCCAAATGAACAATTACCAATTTTTTCGTATAAATATTATTTTTTCAAAGGTTGTAAGATGCATAGGATGTTATTAACATGCTAATATCAATCCTTACTAATATTTGATTTGGGAGATTGAAATTTCCAACTAATATTTGATTTGGGAGATCACAATTTCCTTACAGTAGATATTGGCTCTTCATCATTATAGAGCAAGATTCGGGCTATCACGAAAAATAACACAATAATAATTATCGATTAAACAATTAATTCGGATTACACATATATAGGAATATGCATTCCTAAAAAAAGGAGGTTGTTAAACAATACTCCCACAAATCTCTCTCTCAACACCTATATACGCGAGTTATTAAAACTCACCCAAACTAATATTGTTATATGAGTTGTTTATCAAACAACTCACATTAACATTTACATCACCCATATATATTTACCTCTAAGTAAATATTCAATCATAAATATTAATGGAGCACTAAATAAATATTTCCTAACATTCCCCCCCTTAGTGCGAACATGGGAAAACCTACCTTATACTTGCTTTGCACTGCTCATGATCTGGTGATTTTCACAGGATGATCACAAACCTCAAGGATGGTTTTACAAATGGTTGACCAAAAACTGAGAATGGTGGTTTTGCAATTGGTTTACCACAAACCACAAAGTGATGGTTTTGCGAATGGATTACCAACAACCAAGAATGGTGGTTTTTCAAATGGTTTACCACAAACCACAAATGAAGGTTTTCAAGTGGTTTACCTACAACCACATCCTGATATGCAAAGTACTATTCTCAGCCCTCATCACATCTCACTGCAGGGAATAACATAGGAAATTCTACTGAAATCTGTTGCTAACGCACAAACTGAAAACTGGAAATGGAACATTGAGATCATGTTCCCCCCTTCAATGTGAAATTTCCACTTATTGAAATCAGAACACCGCAAATCCGAAGAAAACACACAATCGAAAAAATGCCACCAAATCATCTCATGCGGCCCCGTCGTTGGCGACTGACGAGAGGTCATTGAATGACCTCCAACCTCGATGCCTCCCCGCCTCGATTTCATGCCTTTAGTTCAGCCGGATGTGATCATGAAGCTCAAAATACCTTGATAATTTGGACGCTATGCAAGCATAAGCTTAAAATGCGTCCAAAATTGAAATGCGGGAAATTTTTTTATTTTTCAGACTTAATACAATGACACAAATTTTTGATGACAATAAAAAAGACAAAAAACAAATATCCTAAAATCACCTATTTAACTTTTACAACTTCGACAAGAGGACACAACTAAAATTTTAAAAAGTAATAAAATGAGATTACTTTTTTAAAATGAATCTTTTACATGACTTTGATTCTTTTAACGACAAATGTATTGAATAACTAATGACTCTTCCTCAATATAACACGAGACTTTAGATAATAACTCACAAATAGAAAATAACATAGACAAACACTTTAGACTATCAAAACTATTGTAAACTCAACTTACTTTATGACTCGAATATGCTCCTTGATACACATAGAAGTACGCATGACATATATGCATGGAGAAGTTGATCGCTATGGAAACACATATCAAGGTGATTGAACAGGTTTAAAACATGTCAGATGCCTCATTGGAGATGAGCTAGTTTTATGAACTGAGCTACCCCTTTCCATGCGTTGAGCCACGTACCAGGAATTAGTGGAAAACTGTAAGTTGTCAATGAGGAGGATCAAGATGGCATGCATTTGGATGTAGATAGACTGCAAGCAGCTTTTCCTTTCAGTAGCTTTCACATTGAATATTTCAAGAGAATTTTCTACCATTCATACCAAACACGTCCACCCCATCCACATTCAAATTGATTCTGCTCAAAGAGAACCTGATACAGATGATAGCCGATATGTATAGGTGGATAACAAACAATGAATGCCCATAGGTATGGTAATTTTATACACCCTGCACTATAATTTGACCTCAATGCATTAATGTCGTGGGTGATGCATGAAGGAGATCACTTCTTTCCAGGATTAGATGCATTTATAGTATCCAGATCAGATCAGAAGAAGGCATGAACATAGCAGAATAATGCTCGTGTGATGGGCGGTTTCAATAGTGTATATATCTACCGCTCCTCCTTTGGATATTAGACAAGATTTAGCGAAGAGTTTGACACTTAATTTTCTTACCTAGATCTTCATACAATATTTTATTCTTGATACGAATGCCGAGAAAGATACAATTATCCACTTCACACAGATTACGAAAAATAAAATAGATCCGGTTTTCAATGAATAAGATCTTAACTAACATGAAAGTTACTACAAAAACTAATAGAAACTCTTTACAAATTTGATTTCTCGCATAACCAAGGGGCAGTATAAGAGATGGTTGCCCCTTAAAAAATTGCTACAACATCACAGGTACAAGGTTAAAGACTGCTCTGATACCACATATAGAGCAAGATTCAGGCTATCACAGCAAAATAACACAATAATAATTCTCTGATTAATCAATTGATTCGGATTACACATATATAGGAATATGCATTCCTAAAAACAAGGAGGTTGTTCAACAACACTCCCACAAATCTCTCTCTCAACACCTATATACGTGAGTTATTAAAACTCACCCAAACTAATATTGTTATATGAGTTGTTTATCAAACAACTCACATTAACATTTACATCACCCATATATATTTACCTCTAAGTAAATATTCAATCATAAATATTAATGGAGCACTAAATAAATATTTCCTAACATTCCCCCCCTTAGTGCGAACATGGGGAAAACCTACCTTATACTTGCACCTGCTCATGATCTGGTGATTTTCACAGGATGATCACAAACCTCAGGGATGGTTTTGCAAATGGTTGACCAAAAACCGAGAATGGTGGTTTTGCAATTGGTTTACCACAAACCACAAAGTGATGGTTTTGCGAATGGATTACCAACAACCAAGAATGGTGGTTTTGCTATTGGTTTACCACAAACCACAAATGAAGGTTTTCAAGTGGTTTACCTACAACCACATCATGATATGCAAAGTACTATTCTCAGCCCTCATCACATCTCACTGCAGGGAATAACATAGGAAATTCTAATCAAATGCATTACTAACGCACAAACCTGAAAACCGGAAATGGAACATTGAGACCATGTTCCCCCCTTCAATGTGAAATTTCCACTTATTGAAATCAGGAACACTGCAAACTGAAGAAAACACACAACTGAAAAAAATGCCACCAAATCATCTATGCGGCCCCGTCGTTGGCGACTGACGAGAGGTCATTGAATGACCTCCAACCTCTGATGCCTCCTGCCTCGATTTCATGCTGCTAGTTCAGCCGGATGTGATCATGAAGCTCAAAATACCTTCAATAATTTGGACGTTGCGTATAAGCGAAAATGCGTCCAAAATTGAAATGCGGGAAATTTTTTTATTTTTAGACTTAATACAATGACACAAATTTTTGATGACAATAAAAAAGACAAAAAACAAATATCCTAAAATCACCTATTTAACTTTTACAACTTCGACAAGAGGACACAACTAAATTTTAAAAAGTAATAAAATGAGATTACTTTTTAAAAATGAATCTTTTACATGACTTTGATTCTTTTAACGACAAATGTATTGAATAACTAATGACTCTTCCTCAATATAACATGAGACTTTAGATAATAAATCACAAATAGAAAATAACATAGACAAACACTTTAGACTATCAAAACTATTGTAAACTCAACTTACTTTATGACTCGAATATGCTCCTTGATACACATAGAAGTACGCATGACATATATGCATGGAGAAGTTGATCGCTATGGAAACACATATCAAGGTGATTGAACAGGTTTAAAACATGTCAGATGCCTCATTGGAGATGAGCTAGTTTTATGAACTGAGCTACCCCTTTCCATGCGTTGAGCCACATACCAGGAATTAGTGGAAAACCGTAAGTTGTCAATGAGGAGGATCAAGATGGCATGCATTTGGATGTAGATAGACTGCAAGCAGCTTTTCCTTTCAGTAGCTTTCACATTGAAGATTTCAAGAGAATTTTCTACCATTCATACCAAACACGTCCACCCCATCCACATTCAAATTGATTTCGCTCAAAGAGAACGATCTGACATGATGATAGCCAATATGTATATGTGGATAACAAACAATGAATGCCCATAGGTATGGTAATTTTATACACCCTGCACTATAATTTGACCTCAATGCATTAATGTCGTGGGTGATGCATGAAGGAGATCACTTCTTTCCAGGATTAGATGCATTTATAGTATCCAGATCGGATCAGAAGAAGGCACGAACATAGCAGAATAATGCTCGTGTGATGGGCGGTTTCAATAGTGTATATATCTACCTGCTCCTCACTGGATATTAGACAAGATTTAGCAGAAGAGTTTGACACTTAATTTTCTTAGCTAGATCTTCATACAATATTTTATTCTTGATACAGAAGCATCTGAGAAAGATACAATTATCCACTTCTACATAGGATTACGAAAAATAAAATAGATCCTGGTTTTCAATGAATAAGATCTTAACTAACATGAAAGTTACTACAAAAACTAATAGAAACTCTTTACAAATTTGATTTCTCGCATAACCAAGGGGTAGTATAAGAGATGGTTGACCCTTAAAAAATTGCTACAACATCATAGGTACAAGGTTAAAGACTGCGCTCGATACCACATATAGAGCAAGATTCAAAGCTATCACAAAGAAAATAACACAATAATAATTCTCTCTCAATAATCAATTGATTTGGATTACACATATATAGGAATATGCATTCCTAAAAACAAGGAGGTTGTTCAACAACACTCCCACAAATCTCTCTCTCAACACCTATATACATGAGTTATTAAAACTCACCCAAACTAATATTGTTATATGAGTTGTTTATCAAACAACTCACATTAACATTTACATCACCCATATATATTTACCTCTAAGTAAATATTCAATCATAAATATTAATGGAGCACTAAATAAATATTTCCTAACATTCCCCCCTTAGTGCGAACATGGGAAAACCTACCTTATACTTGCACTGCTCATGATCGGTGATTTTCACAGATGATCACAAACCTCGGGGATGGTTTTACAAATGGTTGACCAAAAGCGAGAATGGTGGTTTTGCAATTGGTTTACCACAAACCAAAAGTGATGGTTTTGCGAATGGATTACCAACAACCAAGAATGGTGGTTTTGCTACTTGGTTTACCACAAACCACAAATGAAGGTTTTCAAGTGGTTTACCTACAACCACATCCCGATATGCAAAGTACTATTCTCAGCCCTCATCACATCTCACTTTGCAGGAATAACATAGGAAATTCTCTTGAAATCTACTAACGCACAACTGAAAACGGAAATGGAACATTGAGACCATGTTCCCCCTTCAATGTGAAATTTCCACTTATTGAAATCGGGAACACATGCGAAATCAAGAAAACACACAACTGAAAAAAATGCCACCAAATCATCTCATGCGGCCCCGTCGCATTGGCGGCGATCGACGAGAGGTCATTGAATGACCTCCAACCTCCGATGCCTCCTGCCTCCGATTTCATGCTGCTAGTTCAGCCGGATGTGATCATGAAGCTCAAAATACCTTCAATAATTTGGACGTCGCGTACAAGCGAAAATGCGTCCAAAATTGAAATGCGGGAAATTTTTTTATTTTTCAGACTTAATACAATGACACAACTTTTTGATGACAATAAAAAAGACAAAAAACAAATATCCTAAAATCACCTATTTAACTTTTACAACTTCGACAAGAGGACACAACTAAATTTTTAAAAAGTAATAAAATGAGATTACTTTTTAAAAATGAATCTTTTACATGACTTTGATTCTTTTAACGACAAATGTATTGAATAACTAATGACTCTTCCTCAATATAACACGAGACTTTAGATAATAACTCGCAAATAGAAAATAACATAGACAAACACTTTAGACTATCAAAACTATTGTAAACTCAACTTACTTTATGACTCGAATATGCTCCTTGATACACATAGAAGTACGCATGACATATATGCATGGAGAAGTTGATCGCTATGGAAACACATATCAAGGTGATTGAATAGGTTTAAAACATGTCGATGCCTCATTGGAGATGAGCTATTTAATGAAATGAGCTACCCCTTTCCATGCGTTGAGCCACGTACGGGAATTAGTGGAAAACGTAAGTTGTCAATGAGGAGGATCAAGATGGCATGCATTTGGATGTAGATAGACTGCAAGCAGCTTTTCCTTTCAGTAGCTTTCACATTGAAGATTTCAAGAGAATTTTCTACCATTCATACCAAACACGTCCACCCCATCCACATTCAAATTGATTATGCTCAAAGAGAACCTGATACAGATGATAGCCGATATGTATATGTGGATAACAAACAATGAATGCCCATAGGTATGGTAATTTTATACACCCTGCATTATAATTTGACCTCAATGCATTAATGTCGTGGGTGATGCATGAAGGAGATCACTTCTTTCCAGGATTAGATGCATTTATAGTATCCAAATCAGATCAGAAGAAGGCACGAACATAGCAGAATAATGCTCATGTGATGGGCGGTTTCAATAGTGTATATATCTACCTGCTCCTCACTAGATATTAGACAAGCTTTAGCAGAAGAGTTTGACACTTAATTTTCTTAGCTAGATCTTCATAAAATATTTTATTCTTGATACAGAAGTGCCTGAGAAAGATACAACTGTCCACTTCTACACAGGATTACGAAAAATAAAATAGATCCTGGTTTTCAATGAATAAGATCTTAACTAACATGAAAGTTACTACAAAAACTAACAGAAACTCTTTACAAATTTGATTTCTCGCATAACCAAGGGGTAGTATAAGAGATGGTTGCCCCTTAAAAATTGCTACAACATCATAGGTGCAAGGTTAAAGACTGCTCTGATACCACATATAGAGCAAGATTCAGGCTATCACAAAGGCAAAATAACACAATAATAATTCTCTGATTAATCAATTGATTCGGATTACACATATATAGGAATATGCATTCCTAAAAACAAGGAGGTTGTTCAACAACACTCCCACAAATCTCTCTCTCAACACCTATATACGTGAGTTATTAAAACTCACCCAAACTAATATTGTTATATGAGTTGTTTATCAAACAACTCACATTAACATTTACATCACCCATATATATTTACCTCTAAGTAAATATTCAATCATAAATATTAATGGAGCACTAAATAAATATTTCCTAACAATCATTTGATCTTTCAATTATTTTTTCATATATATATATATATATATATATATATATATATATATATATATATATGGTGTTATAGCTATCTAATTTATGAAAGATGGCATGGTACAAGCCTAATATTTCATTCGACTAGGATCTCTTGTGTTATGCATAATACATAATCATTCTCAGAAAATGATCTATGATATAATGGGATGTTTGGAAGAAGGAATAAAGGAAAACATATATGGTTCTTTACTGCAAATTGTTTTTGAATGTGTTTTATCTCCATGAAGAATATGTGGATAAATCAAGATTTCTAAGAAATAAAGGTATGTTGAGAGGATCATGTTTGTATCTAGATGAAGAAAACCTTTTCGCAGTTGAAAGAGAGAAATGATGAGTGGGAAAAGGTGAGGTCAGAAAGGAGAAAATGATAGAAGCATCCCTGAATAATGGGAAATCATATATTACAACTAGATCAACAATAAGTAAATAAGGAATATGACCTGTTTGGGAGCTCATCTTATGATGGTGTGCTAGAATTTAGAGGCTACCATTGATAAAAAGGAATCAAGGGTTAAGGTCTATATCCAAAGATAGAAAATTATTTTGAATGGAACACAAGCACGATGGGTGAAAATGCCAAATTTTGAAAAATGTATGAGAAGGTAAAATTTATAATAAAGAAACAAAATGTCAAGGGGTTAACTATAGAGATATAGATGGGAGGAATAGAAAGGTTCTTGTTTTTTGGGAATGACCCAATTATATGAGGATTAAGTTAGAAAGGTGTTGGTGGGTACTGAAATAGAGCCTCTCTAAGAGGTGAGAGATGATGTTGAAGAATTGATGTTGATGTTAAATATATATCCTAGATTTAACTAAGAGATAAATACAACCATGTCTCCTAGAGAGTAACAAACAATACAAAAACAAGTAGATGGCTAGATCAACATCCAAATTATACTATTGAGTGGTTGCAATATTTCTTACCTTGTTTCATATTTAGGGAGATTAAATGATGTTTTGTTGATATTTCAACAATTAGTGTTTCATTGAATGATTTTTCTGTGTGGATCCTTTTTCGGTACTTGGTTGGTTCTTACGTTGTTTTTGTTAGAGCCTTTTATTTTCACATATTGTTTCTATTGTTTTAGGTTATGGGATCCTATCAAAACCCTTACCTTTACCCAATATAAAAAACATATTATCATATTTACCTTAGAACGAAAAATAAAATTATGATCTATCAAGGGTTTCTATGTATGTACCAATTTTTACAGCCTTGTCTTTCACTTGTTGTGCCTTCTCTCTCTCTGTTTGTGCCTTCCTATGAATTGATCTTCTAACATTCTTCTCTGCTTTCTCTTCCTCAGTATATTTTTGTTTCTCATTCTTTGCATTTCCCATGATTCATCCACTTCAATAATTTTCACCTACACACATAAATTGAGATAGATCTGAATTTCTAAGAGTAAACTCAATAGAAAACTATACACATGCAACTCTTATTATATACAAATCTCAATAGAAATTAGGTTAGAAATTAAATTAATTTTATATTGAGTTATTTATAACTTTAAAACAACTTTTCTAATTTTAATACAATTTAAATTTAATATACAATTATTTAGTTTTGTAATATATTTTTAAATAAAATAACTATATGCTTTAAAGTCAATTCTATTATATATAAATAATTAAAAATTATTTTTTCAAAAATATAATAACATATTATATATTTTTGGTTAAAAACAATTAAAAAAACAAACTTGCTTTAAAACTCTAGTTTTAAAAACAAAATTTGTAAAAAAATAAATTTAAAACATAAAAAATGAACAATGTTATTTTAAAACTATAGTTATAAAAAATATTGCAAAACACTAAATTTAGAAGGGAAGCATATGGGCGGCACTTTGGTGGCACGGAGGGGGTTAACACAAACAAGTGTTTGCGTGAACCCCATTTGGGGTTTGTGTGAACACTGTTCGTGCGAACCCCCTGCGTACCACCTTCGTGGCACATTTTGGCGCTAAATCTATTTGGAGGATGATTGTAAGCCAAAATTTTCCACTTAGGTGCCACATACTTAGGGTAAATGAACTAGTAAAATTTCAAAATTTTAACACAAAATTCAGATTTTTAATAGCTTTCTAAAAATATAATTTTCTTTTTTTTAAAATGTGTTTTATTATTTATTTTTTATTTTTTCTAACATATGGTATTTTAGGACAATCAATAGTACACAATCAACCAAATTTGAAAAATAGTAAAATATATCAAAAAATTGAAAAAAATAAACTTACTATTTGTTGAAGTCTTCTTCTTACCTGTGAAAAAAAAATTCAATTTCGATATAAATCTTAAAATTTATTGGCATAGACATATGTACGCTATTTATTTGAAAATATTTTTACTAAATAATTAATTAAAAAAATATATAAGTCAAAAAAATACAAAAATTTGACAGGACCTCAAAAGTCAAATCTTGAACATATATCTAAAATTTCATGGTGAAAAACAATTTTTCATTTAAAAACACCACCGAGGGACAGTCATTCCTCTTTTATAACATAAGAAACAACGTATGAATAAAATTAAGAAAAACACCAAAAATTTTGCCAAAAATAAAATAAAAAATATACATGTATTCTACACTCTAAACACAACATTTCGTTAGTTTGTGGAATTTTGTGAATGCATACGGTTTTGTGGCTATTACCTTTAGAAAATAAATGAAATTGAAAATTCATGTTTATAAAGGTACAAAACATACAAAAAAGTGGGACATTTTATTGTGCTTTGACCCGATTCATCTGCTTTTCCAATTGAAGTTTCTAGGTGCAAATTGAAACCTCCATAATATCAAATACGTCTTGTGCATGATGAGAATGTTAACCTTCTTGTCTATTTAATATTGATTAATTTTATTCCTACACCGAGGATGCACTTCTTCTTCACTTTTTACCTTCTAAAAATGAACTTGTGCAACTCGACGACCTAGATGACCGAAAAGGAATGAAGTGTGGTTCTACATTCTTGATGGCCAACATATCATTTGTCCCTCCAAAAAAATTGGTTGAAATTAAATACAAGTAATATTACATAATAATATGTAGTTTAGAAAGGCTCACATTATGTCTTCACATGCTCCTTGCGAAGCTATTGTTAAAATTTACCAGAGAAAAATGATGTAAACAAAAATTTGATTGATACCAAATTTATTGATGTAATATGCAAGGCTCAAATGATATGGAGATCCCTAGGATGTCCTCGAAGGCCCAGAGCGGGAAACTCAAATTTAGACGATTTGAAGGTAACAAAACTTTATTTTAGCGCATTTGTTCTTAGAATTTAATTTTGTAATATGCAGAAAATAAATATATTATTTTATATTTCAATGCAGTGTTTCGAGATGCAATGTCTTGCTATTTTCAAAGTGTCTAAGATAGAGACCCTTCATGACAAAATGACATTTTTATAATTACATGAGGACATAGAAATAATTGGCAACAACCATTGAGTTATTTAAATCCGGTGTGTTGACTTGTTCTCCTATTAAGGGTAACCAACATAAATTTTAACCAAATTCATTGGTAAGGTTCACGAGATAATTACTTGGTGTGTAAGAGTAATGACCATTGTGGAGGTATCAATTCTACAAGATAAAGTGAAATCAAGGAAAGTATGGATAACTCACTCTATTAAAACAGAGTCATAAAGCGAGAGACTTTACATACTACCAAAGAGTAAAAGATGACAGAAGGATGAGAGAAAAATTTCTAAAATATATGAAAAGTAAATATCCATGTAATCATGTATTGGTAGAATGCATTGAAAAAAATATTGTTGAAAAATATGGTGTGCATGAATCTCACTTCTACCCAGTTGTGTGTACTCTTGGGAGAAGAAACTAAATGAAAAGAAAAGTTGATTCTGGAGGAAGTGAAAAATCAACAAAAATAAAATTTGATGCTAAAGTGGCAGAGAGGTTCTCCTAGTGGTATCTCAAGAAATTATATAAAACTACATGATTGTGAAGTGAAAATATTCCAACAAGGATGGAAGACACCAAAGACTTTACCTGTCAATGTGCATATCCCTTCCAACTCTAGTCAACAATATGTTCTATTCCATCAACTAATCCATTCAATGCAAAATGTGTGATCGCAGATTTCTATAATTTGTCTAGTGTACTCACTTCTGATGCAATAATGGACCTGTTTACAGTTGTTGGATCTAGTCTATTAAATTGTGTAATTATTGTGCTCTTACCTATTTCTTCTTAAAAAATGTTAAGAGAGACGATAAAAAATACATGCAAAAAGTCAAAGACAAGGGGGAATTAGTTGTGGAAGGTTGTTACAAATTTTATGAAAGAAGTGGAAAATTTAAGAGCTTGTGTCTTATATACATAATAAGTGATGTACATAATTTTGATGTTGACGATGGGGATATAACTTAAATCATCATGGATGGATGGATTAAATTTTGCAGCAAATGGTGACTACAAGAAAAATTGGCCTACTAGGAAAGACACATCCATATCTTTACGAAATATATTATTTATTTTGGTCCCATATGTTCACTCAATGCGCTTCCAAAAATTCTTTGGTAATAGTGTTGTATGGTGGTAGTGTTGTTTACTACAGGATTTGGTTGACTCAGGTCTATCTATGGTTTTTATTGTTGAATCACATGATCAAGAAATATTTTTATAACATTACTATTGTCATTTGAAAAAATGTACGTTGATTAAGATCACTTTAAAAAATTATATTAGTTTAATGCATTTGAACTGATACATATAATATTTATGTAGAAAACCAAACAATAGAGGAAGACATCGTCTCTTCCTCTCCACATATAAACAGACAAGACAATGTCGATCTTAGTATGTCGTAACAAATTTTGTAGTACCCACTCCTCTTTGACATTGATATTACTCTAATTTTGCTTATTTTCCATTGGAGCCATAGACATTATTATCATATTGATCTTTAGACATTAATAGATGGACATTGTTATATTTGATTAGATTATTTGATAGATAGTATGGATGTTTTAGATTTATGACATGATGAGATTTACAGGATGGATTATATGCATGGATCGACATATTAGTATTTGACGATCTTGAGCTACTACTGTATTGACACATTGGATTTGATATATAGATGTTGCTAGATGATTTAGTTGGTTTTGTGATCTTATTGCTAATTGATAAAT
The DNA here is from genome assembly GCA_018340775.1 of Taxus wallichiana var. yunnanensis. Lineage (NCBI taxonomy): Eukaryota > Viridiplantae > Streptophyta > Pinopsida > Cupressales > Taxaceae > Taxus > Taxus wallichiana. Next base: position 600,608,178 of record CM031241.1, on the reverse strand, counting down.
TGATAAAATCGAAATATTTAGAATTGTGAACAATTGGCGAACTACTTAATTTTAGTAAAGTTTTAGTTATGATATTGATCATGTGAATCGATATGTATATGTGTGCATTTTATTATCTCTATTTTGTTAATATGGTCATGAGCCCAGAAAGGTATTGTCTTGATTTTTTTAGGAATTTGTAACACAACAAACAAAAGGGGATATGAGACCAACAATGAAGGAAATTTGGGGTATTGGCAATAGGTCACCTTGGCAGCTAGTGTAAATGTATGATGTTTTTATTATTAGTATTTTAGGACATCCCCCTTGAGGGGGCTCAAATGTGACCTTGGGTAATTGTGGTGGTTTCTCTTTTTATTTTATTTATTTGTGAGTAATTTTATTTTGTTAGATTGTGGGTCACTTTTATTATTGTTGTTGAGTACTCCATTTAAATTAATTACACTTGATTAATTAGTGTAATTTAGGATGTGACAGAAGGGGGTAATTAATGTGAGTTGGTAGACTTGGTTTGTCTTGGATTTGAAAGAATTTAATTACTTTTGAGTGTTGTGCACTCAACCTTGAGGCTTACATGTAAATTTCAGATTTTGAATTTCAAGCCAATTTTGGAGGCTTTTGGGACATGTTAATCTTGTCCCACACCTCTTAAAGTTACACACCCAATATGCCTATGATGTGAGGGGTTTGTTTTAGGCCTTTTTGTGTGTATTAATGGAGAAAAATAGCAATTAATTGCACTTTTCTTACGAGAGTCTTTAATTGTGTCCTTTAGGGGTGTGGGTTTGGGTTTGAGTATGTAAGAGGGTTTTCGTTCCGTCAACCAGAAATTTATTATGATTTGCAGATGGGGTTTGACCTTGTGATGTGGAATGGAGGAGAAATAATGTGGCATCTTACGTGGATCTACATCACCTCTCTCTCCTCTTTTTTCTATTTATTCTAATTTGTTTGAGAATTTGGGGGTTACTTGTTTTATTTTGAGACTTTTTCTTTTGGAGGAGCTTACTTTGAGAGTGTTCTTTGGAGCTTAGAGTTAGATTGTGCTTTCTTGTAGATTGGAAACTCTTCCAATGGCAAGGTAGGGTCTTCACCGATAGTTTATTTTTCTATTTTTTTGTGCATATGTTTGAGAATGAATGGTTGTTGCATGTGTGATTTTGGGAAGTAGAATGGCGTTCGGTTGTGTAGGAGAAAATGGAAATGGAGATATTTTGGAGGTAGGCATAAAAATTTTTATCAAGTATTTTAGGAGGGAGTTGGGTTGGGGTGTCCCACCTTATGATAAGTAAAATTTGCTTATCTTATTGTTTTATTGTGGGAGGCATAGAAGTGAGAGAGGCATAAGAGTTATTTTTCTTGGAGGGAGGAATATAAGTTTTGTGGTTTTTCATTGAGTTCTTAGAGGTTTTAAGGTGGGCACCCAAACCCTTGGGAGGCATAAGTAGATCCTCAGGTTCCTTTCTCTTTCTTGTCTTGAGTTTAGAGCCTCTGTGTTGGGAAACTTGTGTGTGTTGATGTGATTTTGTTTGTTTTTCTTATTGTGTTGAATGTTTGGTTTGAATGTGAATGTGGAAGCCTTGTAAAGTTTCCAATGGTTGTCTTATACCCCTCATTGCTTCATTGTTGGGGCTCGGGGGCCAATGAGGAAGAAGGCTTCTCTTCGTCATTGGATTATTGGTTGGGTGGAGAGTGTTGCCTACTCACGTATTTTTGGTTGTTGTGTATGGACTTTGGGAAGATGGTGGAGTGCAAGTGAAGACTTATTCTTTGAAGAACCTTGAAGAAATGGAGAAGAGATCCCTCTTGGTAAAATAAATTTTACCAAGCTATCTCCTTTAAATGGAGGCCTTCTAAATTACATTTTTTTTAATATTGTCAACCTCTTGTAAATGTGTTGAGAAATGGTTGAGTTGTATTAAGTTTTCAAATTTATGTATATGAAAAAAATAGACAAAGGAAAATTGCATTTGCTACTTTGAAAATCCCTTCAACTTGTAAATTCTACTAAGATTGTTTTGAATGAAAAATTTGCATTTTAAATGTATTAGTTCTTGTAAAAGAAAACCACCAAATCTTGCATTGTTAAATGAAGTAGAAAATTTGAAATGGGATTGAAATGAAAATAAATTTCTTCCAACCTAAGTTTATTTTATTGTCTCCAAAGTGTGATATGTTTCATTTTTAAAAGATTGATGATCATGTTGAAATTATACTTGTTTCTTAAAATGGATTTCCATATATTTATTGTGAATGAAAGTAAATGGTTGTTTGTTTCTATTGAAAAGAAAACATAGTGAAAATAGTGAAATTTTGGTTACATTTCTTATTAGGTTGAAGGAAAGAATAGAGAATGAGTTGATGTTAGGCAATTTGAGCATAAAACTATAAATGTTATGAATCTAGTAACCAATGAATGGAAGACACCTTCGTTCAATTTATTATTTCTTTAAAAACTGACTTAAGTAGAAGAACTATTAAAAAAGTATGTTGAAAGGTTATGTTTTTGGATAATAGAACCACCGCCTTGTGCTAAGCGGTGGTTTTAGAACCGCCACCAAAGACATAGATCGGAGGTCAATGAACAGCCCCTAAAGCGGTGGTGGTCACATGATCGTTAGCGTACGTAGGGCGGTGGTTTCGACACTTTGACGGAAAAATAAAATCCGTCTCGATAAAAAAACCCAAATTTAAAATTAAATGAAATCTAAGCCTAAAACCTTAAAAACGTAACTTCCAAAGCAAATAGAAATGAATAGAAATTAAGTGTTTAATCTCTCCAATCTCTGTTTTATGGCATCCAAATGTGTAAAATTCTTAGATTAAAGGAAATGGAGTTTATCCCGATTGTCGAACTCAAAACAAGAAAAAAATTCATGGAAATACAAAAACAGGACCCATTGTAGTATCTCTACATTAAACAAATGGGTAATGTTGACAATTTTGCACTTGTGCAAAAATGGCCAACTCAAAACTTTGTTACGATAGATATAATTGGTGAAGTATACCTAAGCTAGGGAGGTTCTTTTAGAAAATATTATTCTTGTATTGAATCAATTATTGATTACATGAAATCTGCTGACTATGTGTGTTGTTACAAAACATAATAGATCACATAGTCTGCAATTTCATGCTATATTAAAAAAAGAACACAAATCCCGAAGGATAAGCTGTGTTTCCTTAATGAAGACATTGAATTGCAGAATTGAAGTGTTAGGTTTTGGAGCGAAATCATGACTACAGATTATAGAAATAAGATTTTATTCTTGGATGTTACAAGTATTCTTTAATGTTATTTCCTTCATGATTAAGACATTCAATTATATTATTGGGTTGTTTAGCTAATCATACAATCCATATTAGGAAGTAGAAATGTAGAAATAAATACACAACTCAATTTCACAATTCAATGTTTTATTCATATGGAATTTCAAGTTTTCCCACACAAGCCATTGGATGTAATCTGGAAAGTAAAGTACAACTATTGAAATAAGAGGTACATATGCATGAAAGAGAAAATAAAGGAGTATGAGTGAACCCATCATTGCCTTGGAGGTTTCTCCTTTGGTTGATGCATCCTCATCTTTAGATTTGTTCCCTCTCCATCTTCACTGCTGAAAGCATTGTACCTGAAAAGAAGAAAAAAGAAAATCATCAGTTATGAGCTCAAGGTTAATCCATATTCCTATATTATCCTAATTTGTGCACATGAATCTCTTAATAACATGAGATATATATTACTTGAAGATCAAACTGCATACATGATTTACTCGCTCAGAAAGAAGGAGAGATAAGAAAAGAAAAACCATGGACATAAGAGAGGCCAAAAGCCTAAATATTTTCTAACTGTTTTCTCAAGTGTGTAGGTACAAAGTTGCGAGACAAGAAGAAATAAATCATATCTTATATTCCTAATTATAGATAAATATTACACGGTTCAATAACACTTCTATCCTATGGTACATGAAGCAGATGAGTCATAAGTACATGTTGGAATGAAGGAAGAATGCAACTCAAAGTTTAACAACTATTCTAGGGATAAAATAAGTTGTAATACAGAACAAAGGAGAGAATTGCAGACAAAATTACATGTTTTAGATTGCAATTGAAGAAGAAGAATCAAAATTTAAAGGTTGAAGTTAAATCAAGATAAGATTACAGTTGAAACAGAATGAGAAGGAAATCTGAGAAAATTTTGACAAGGCTTCACCATGTAAAATGGACATTTACAAATTTCCATCATGTTGTTTTAAATAAACACATGCTTTAAAAGTTGTATGTAAATCAAATAAGTGATACAGAGAAGTAGAAAAGCATGCCATGATCAAGATAACAGTTATTATGTTTCAGTTTCCAACAACAAATCAGCTTCAATAGAAAAGTGATACATTATGTATTTTGAATCAGAAAATACATCTATTATAGCTGAAAAAGGGATAAAAGAAATAATTTTGGGAAAATTTTGACAGGGCTTCGCCATGTAAAATGGAAATTTTAAATTTTCCAACATGCATATTAAAGCTGTAATAAAAAGGAAATGCAATATTTAAACAAAAAATAAATGGACTGCACTTTCAGTCATCAAATTGAAGTACTTTGGAGCATTCATTATAGCTTAACAGCTAAATAACATGAAGTTTTAAGATAATCCTACAAAGTTCAGCCATTTTAAATTGTAGTTTTTAGAATGAAGCAAGTATGAGGCACAGAAATGCTACCATTAAAGAAGTACAATATTTAAGCAAAAGAAATAAGATTACAGTATTTCAACAAAGCATCTGAATCAAGGCTTATGCCTGCTAATGGTGTTACAAGAATGAGAAACTGTTTACAACTTCAGAAGGCCACATACAAGGTACAAAGATCTCATGAAATCAAGAACAGTCAAAGTACTAATACTGTAAGTTCCAGAGTCAAATGAACAAGCCTATCTTTCCATCAAGAAGATGTCAAATCTCAGAAGATCCAAGTATGTATCTCAAGCTTACAGGTATGAACAGAAAGTCACTACGAAATGCACAAATAGCAATGCACAAAAGAAAATAGTGAACAAATGTTACAGTAAGTGAAAAGAATGTCATCCTCAGCCATGATGAACCAAATCAGTGAGAAGAAGAATGGTTAGAGAAACCTCCAAAAGGAATCAACTTACAAAAGCTCAGAGTGGTTTCACCAATAATGAAAAGATCAAAAACTCAATGGGTATTAATGGTTGAATTGAATGATAATGCAGAACTTAAGATAATATGAAGTGGATTTCAACTTTTTAGAAAATATTATTAGCCTCAAGAGTAGAGTTTCAGAGATCAAAACAATGAAGGTCTAGGGTCCCAGAGAATGAAGAACAGGATGAAGAATGCTCCAGGATCATTCTTAGAAGGAACCCAAAGGAGCTCAAAATAGGAAACAGAGAGTCCGAGATTGAAATATCAGGTTATGGCGAGTCATTTGAACTCTTTCAAAGCAAGTTCAAAGAAGATAGAATGCAAAGCATAATCAATAATATCCATGGTTTCCAGAAAAGGCTCAAGGATTGACCAAGAACAAGCTTTAAATCAGAGACATATGCATACCTAGGGCCAATGGTCATAAACCCTTGAAAGATCATCAAGAAAGAGAGTTTTCTGCAACATAAAGTATAATAGTCTAGATTCAAGGGAGAATTTATAAGGAATGAAAGCGAGTAGCAAGTAGAAAAAAATTCAAAACAAAAACTCAAGTGGAGAAGCTTTGAATCAGAAAATGCATTCATATCCAAGTTAAAGAAATATTGAATTATTTCAAAAAATTCGTTATTCCATTTGAAATTAGTTTCAAGTTGCAGTATCAGAGTGAGAAGGGTATAACTCCTGGCCAGAGACCAAAAAAACCATTAATGGGTATCAAGAAATCAGAGTAACTGACAAGAACTCACCGTTTATAATCAAATATTCAAAATTTTCAAGCAAGTGAATGATGAAACAAGAAATCCATATGCCCATGATAAGTTTTGAGCTCGCAAGTCAAGAAGGAGCAACCCAGAACGGTTTTCAGCTCAAGAATCCCCAAAGGAACCATGTGACCACAAAAAATGCAAAGAAAAATGAGTATCAGTTTTGGAAGTCGAAATGGCAAAGACCAAGTAACAAAAAAACTTAGGATCTCAAGCTCATCAACACCATAGATAGAGGCTGAAAAATGAAGTCCATTCCCAAAAATACAAAGAAAGTGAAACCTACAGAATCCTCACAGAAGCTTCACAAGACATAGAGATCTTTGTGAGGAAAAGTCGAGCTTGAACCCACAAAATGGTGACCACATCGAGGAGAAGCAAGAAATTATCTCATAGAACACTTGCTCGGAAAAGCTATAACATATCGAGACAAAATATACAGATGCTCGAAGGCTAAGAAGGCTGAAAAATGGATTGATCTGAGCTTCAAAAGCTTCAACAATGGCGTTGAGCCAAAAACTTGCCAAGGCTTAGCCCACAAGCCGAAAATCCAAAATGAGTGATCATTAGGGTCAAGTGATCTTTACCATGTGTTGGTGCTCAATTTGATCTTGCCCCGTTTGTCCTTGAAATTATTCAATTCTCGGGCTCTATCATCTTTTCTATCTCCCCGTATTGATGCATGAAAACTCTATCCTCCATTTGGTTGCCATGATCAATCCCTTCCTTTGGTTGAGGATCAATTTAAATCCAGAGTTTGTTTTACATTCCTCTGTCCATGTGAAAGAATTTGTAACTTGGGAAAAAACTCGGGATTTTTCCCTTCCTTCGTTTTCCATAGTCACATTTTGTTTTCCCTATCAATTTTTGTCCCAAATATATGTGGAAACGTGGTATTATCTAATTGGATGTGGCTCAGTGGATCACATTTGGGCCTTATATCATTTCCAAAATCTCTATCCTTAAAGAAAGATTCATTTCTAGGTGCAAATGGTGATTTTCTGCATTTTACGATTTGACGGGTTTGTTTTTCCCGTCAAAATTACATCTCAGCATCTATGGAAATGTGGCCCTTTCTATTTGGATGCAACTCGGTGGGACAATTTGAAACTCTAAGGCCCGATTCAGTTCAAAGCTTTTCCACGTGGAGGGACAGTGCTCATCTAAAAATTCACCTTTCGCATTTACCTTGGAGTTGCGCCGGGGAGACACGTGTAGGTTTCACTACCTTGCCTGAGACTTAGACATTTTTTTACGCAAAGGTGCAACTTTGGCGAGACCATGGACACATGGAGGGCCGACACTCATTTGAGGATCCACCTAAAGGTCCCACCTTAGTAGTTGCGCCAAGGGGACATGTGGTGAGCTCGCACTTGTTTGGGGTCTCCGCTTTTGGGAACCATCTCAAAATTGCACACTGGGAGACATGTGGATATTTCCACTCACTCGCCCTTGCTTGGACTTTTTAATGGCAAAGGAAAACTATCTCGAACCCTAGACACATGACGCCTTTCGCTAATCCTTCAACTTTTTTAACAACTCTGTCGAGACTAAGACATGTGGTGAGACCGTGCTTGTTTGGGGTCTCTACTTTTGAAGACCATACCAAATCTGGCAAGGTGACACGTGGAGGCTTCCGTTGGCTCCTTTACGAACGAGAGTTTTCAAAGGCCAAAAGGTGTTTTTATTGGGCCCAAGGCAAGTGGAAGGCCCGCACTTGTTTGGAAACTTGCCACTATACCTCACCTTACTGATTTCACCAAGAAAACACGTGGATGGCTCTAATCTAGAGTTGAGAAGGGGAAAAATCAACTGTTGTGAATTTCATCTATTTTTCTACCATTTTTCATCAAGACTCCGGAGATACAAATACGCATTTTTTTTCATCATTTTTGATGTAATTTCTTGTCGTTTTTGTATGTAAAGTGTCATTAAATGGATTTAGAACTTAATTTGCGAGTCCAAGAATTGTTAAGGTTGATATTTTGAAATTTGAATTTCTCGGGCACTTGCAAAAACATGAATCACCAACGAAGCTGAATGTGGGACAAAGTTGTAGAGGAAAGAGATGGAAAAGGATGAAATGATGGAGGTCACAGGAGCAAAGGATGAAAAAGGTGTTGTCTCGAGGGTGAAAAGGATTACTTGTCGAGATCCAACTATGCGAAAACCTTCAAAAAATGATTAAAATAGGGATTTCTCACATGACAAAATCATAATGATTAGAAGGACTACCAAAAGTTTTGGCATGACATCTTAGTCATTAGTTGAGGGTCTGGGAAACGTGATCAATTCATAATTGGTCCACACGGCAGCTTTTGGATTTTAATTTTTTAAACATTATTTTTTGAGGTAAATTAGTAACAAATAAAGGTCTCTGAATATTCTTCTTTTTGGGGGAAAATTTGGGATGAGTGAGCAAGTGAAATGTATAAATGCAATGACAATCCTCTTTGCAAAGGGTTGGTGGTTGAATTCTTAACAAAAATTTTAGAGAGCCCGTCTTCCGAGAGACTGATCCAAGATACCTAGTTAATTTCTTACGTGTTAGATTTTCTATCATGTCAAGTTGGTTGCATATGTATATCCATTAAAAATCTTTGAGATTACTCTAGAAGCTTTCCACTACTAATGAATCTCATCAATTTCGAGTTAATTTACATCAATCTTGGAGAAATTTGTGTGTGCTTTCTTTGAGAATGTCTACAAGTAGTTTTTCTTATTCCTATTGCAATATTGTCTTAAAGTTCCTCCAAATCACATAGGATCTCTTCCCGTGATGTTTAGTGGCATTTGGAATTTCATTTCAAGAAGAGCCTTCATTCAGTAATGAGATAAACAAATTTAAGATCACTTCACTATTATTTGTTGATAAAGATTGTCTGTAAGCCTTTGAAGTGTATCTTAGGCGTGAGGAACAATGGGTCTATGATGTTTTATTGAGTCTTTAGCTCGAGCTTTCGTGTTAAATTCTTGGATATTATGTGAAACCGTGCGGATCTCGGGCCTCCATCAAGCACACCTTCTAGTTGAAGAAATATCTTAGCCATTCGAAGCTTTCGTCATTTAGCTTTCCAATTGTTGTGAAGTCTCTCAAATATCTAGTATAATCAAATTTATCGTGCTTAATCTCCCATTAAAATTATTCAAAACCATGAATCCATCCTGAACTACCCCTATTTTTCCTGTATATCCACAAAGGAACAAAATCTATTTACTAAAATATGCAAAACAATCAATATTTCATAATGTCTTGATAACCTTAGCCTTGCTTTGAAAGTATCTCCATCTTTTAGAAGTGAAAAATCTTGAGAGTTAAATTTTGGAGTATTGATCATACTTTCCCAAGGTTTTCTTCATAAAATTTGTGCAAAAGAAGGATATCTCCATCTCCTTCATCAAATAAAGGTTACACTACGAGTCCTCTCATCCTAGTCGAAAGGCACGGCCTAAAGTAGTGAGGATAGGTCAAATCCTCTTGAAGGTGCTATCCATCTCTCCACAAATCTGAGTGACAAAGGTCAAGTTAGATCTCAGCCCCGACTACAAAACAACATACATTATGATCTATCTTTCTTTAAGCTCCATCTCAAATATGGGATGTTGCTCAGCTTAAAAAGGAGAACAAATTTGGATACCAACACAAGAATGACGTCATTTATGGGGATGATTTGTTGATTTTTTGCCAATTCATATCCATTTGGCCCGTCAACAACACCAGAATGGCATCGTTACCGGGGATGATTTGTTGATTCATTTCTAGTTCATACCCATTTGGCCCATCAACAAAACTAGAATGGAACCATTTCCAGGGGATGTGATTTGCTTTGCCTGAGGATTATTTGAGCTCCGAGATTTATTTGTTCAACGACAAAACTAGAATGGTGTCATTTTCGGGGACTCTTTGAAGTATTTTAAAAATACAGTACATACAAACCTTGGTAATAATTCCTACACATGTGTGTGCTAATACATTGCTGAAACATCATTATCTATTCATATCTATAAGAATTGTTCAAAGTTGTAAGCTTTGAGTGTAATATTTCTAGCTTATATAATTATTTCACTAAAGTTTGTATCATCATTGACAAATTTGGGTATAAGAAGAGCATATCTTGTAAGCTTTGTATGAATCTGGTATTGACAGACATTTGATAGGTCTTTCATAGTGCATTTGCACAAACTAAGGTGAAAATCCTTAGTGGTGACTCTGTGCTATTTAAATTCTTAATTGATACCAGTGTCTTAACATATATCAAGTAAGATTTGTCATTAATCTCTGCAAAGCTGGAAGGAAGAAGATATTTCTTTGTTAAGGACCCTAGTAGAAGGTTGTTTCCATAGTTAGGAAAGTCTAATTCAGAAGGAAGCATAATTTGGAAGGTTTTGGAGATCAAGCATCAAGAAAAGATATCTTTATTGGTGAAACTGATCAGCCTATGATTGAAGATTGCAATACTTCCTCAAGTGCTTTTGAATCAGGTAGTCTCTTTGTAAATCAGAATTCTCCAACTAGAGAGGGTCCTTCTTTTGTATTTGAAATATTTGCATCTCATTTTGTCCTTGTATTCTCCAAATCTGATAGGATCTTCCAAGAAATAGAGTTTTTAGAGAACATCCATTCTAAGAATTGTATTCATGTGCCCCATAGACCCCTCACTCCTCATCATTTTGTTTCTCCTATAAGATCACCTCCCCAAAACAATATGGCCTAGCCCCCACCTAGACCTCCATTTTTTATGAACACTTTTGGTCCTATAGATTTTAGAGGTATGGCTAGATATCCAAATGTTGTGCCCCAAGATGTTAGAAATAGATTGCCTAAATTTCAAGGAAATAATGCCATTACTAGGGATCAACACTTAAAGCTTTTTGTCAATATGATGGAGGACTTTGAAATAGAATTTGAGGATGTGTACATTAAATTGTTTATCCATACTCTAGAAGAAGATGCAAGGGATTGGTATAAATATTTTCTAGATAATTCCATTGATTCTTGGACAGAAATGAAGAACACTTTTAGATTACAGTATGGAGATAAAACAGACCCTAGGTTTCTTTTATTAGAATTTGAAAATATAAAAAATAATCCTAATGAGTCTATTCATGACTTCAATACAAGGTTCAATAAGACCCTAAATAGGCTGCCTATGATCCTAAGGCCAAGTGATGTTTCTTGTTTGATAAAGTATTTAGATGCATTTGATAAGAAAGTTGCTTACTATTTGAGGGATAAGAACCCTAGAGCTTTGAGGCAGGCCTTTAACATGGCTCTGCAAATTGAGAACAACATTAAAGTAGTTGGAAAACCTCCTAAGAGGGAGAGTGTTAAACTGATAAACCCAAAGAAGCCTCAATCAAGTAAGGTTGTGGATCTTGAGGAAGTTATAAAGACTTTGGTCAGAGTTGTCAAAGAAATATCTTACAAGCTAGCCATGGAAGAGAAAGGAATTAGACAAGGTTCTCAAGGTCAACATAGGAAACAAGGACAAGATATTTGTAAATCATCCTAAAAATGATCAGAGATATGATGAAAGAGGTAAATTACCCATGGGATCTAGACAAACCCAAGCTAGGGAAAATAGAGTAGTTCCGATCCTCTAAATGTCGAGTTTTTGTTGTTGAAGAGACAATTAAAATTTATTGGTGTGACAAATGTTTCTTACCCCACCCGCCATGTGAAGTAGATCAGCAAGTTGAAGAAGTTGATGATGATGATAACAATGATGATGATGCATGCATGGTGGATTTCTCTACAAGCTCACAGAAAGGAGCACCTTCAATGAAGTAATAAGTGCAAGAATTGATGCAAGTTTTGGGATTACATTCTGGGTACCTCTTCTTCCTCCCTCTCATAGTTTACAAATAGATATGGTACAAGATTTTGAACTTCCTAATAATGATTTTGAGTACCTAAGAGCTCTAATGATTAAGAATTATGATGGAGGAATCCCATCAGAAGAGGATAGAAAACTATTAATGAATGTTGTTGTTGCCCAAGAAAAAGAGTGTAACACAAGAAGTAAAGCTATCAAATGGGAAGGGCCTCAAGCCAAACAAAAACCCCAATTCTCACCAATATCCCAAAAGAATCTCTAAAGAAAGATGCATCTAGAAAATGCCTTGTTGTCTAAAGTAGAACGGGTTTTCCCACCCATGCCCAAGATGTGAAAAATATTGTGCCATTCGATGAGTTTGTCAATATTTCTCCAAATGCTGCTTTGCCCAAATACATTCCTTATGACATTTCCCAAGTCTTGAGTCAGATCAAGATTTATGTTCCAATTTTGAACTGCTTAGGATTGTTGAGCACAAGAATAGGGCCTTTGAGTATTTGGGATTGGAAGAAGATAGGAGTACCCAAGGTAGAAATATAAATAATGTAGAAACTCCTCCTCCAACCATTGCAAACCTAGAAAAATCACTAGCATTGGAGGATATAGGTGAACCACAAGAAGTTTACTTGGGAACATCTTTGGTTGAGTCTCAATTAAATATTGATCCATTTTTTACAACGCTGATTATTAAGGATAGACTATTGCACAATTGTATGTTTGATTCTGGAGCATCATGCAATGTTATGCCTCTAGAGGTCATGAATGAATTGAACATTAAAGTGACAAAAGTTTATGGCAAGTGTATTACAATGTATTCTAGAGAGGTTCCAGTTATAGGATATGTAAAAGGTTTGGGTGGTACAACTTAGAGCTTATCTAGGTAAGAACTTGAAACTTGATGTTGTTATTGTGGACTATCCTTCCAAATGGGGCATGTGGTTATTAAGAAAGTGGGCTCCAAGTGTTGGTGGAAGTTTTCAGATGGATATGTCTTTTTCCACCAATGTATGGAGAGAAGAATATGTTGCACCTCATTGAAGATCCCAATAATGCTTCTTATGAAGTGTTGTATGCTGATGTAGATGTTGATAACTTTGTTGGATTTGCTGATGGAAAAGAGCACAAAATTGATCAATGTAAATGTCTTGAACAAGTAGGTTTTCCTTGGACCTTGTTATTTGATGGAGCTTGTTCCAAGTTTGGAAATGGTGTTGGTATTGTTTTGATTTCTCCAGGCCATGAAGAGTTTGTTTTTTCTTTCAAACTCAACTTTGAATGCACTAACAACATTGCTGAATATGAAGCATTGTTATTGGGTTTGAGAATTGCATGGAAATATGGTGTAAAGGATATCATTGTCAAAGGAGATTTAGAACTGATTGTCAAGCAAATTAGAAAACTGTATGCTACTAAAAATTAGAGAATGAAACAATAAAAACATGCAGTCTAGGATTTGATTGAAATGTTTGACTCATTTAATATTGTGCACCATGATAGAAAGTTTAATGTTGTTGCAGAAAAGTTAGCAGTGATAGGATCCAAATTTGGAAATTGTATACAGTATCTCCATTTTGTGAGTATGATGTTGAAATACTAATAAGGCCATCTGTCCCTGACAACGTTAAAAATTGGCAAGTTTTTGATGATGATGCCTAGGTGAAATGATTTCTGCAGAACCAAGGTGAGTTTTTGACCAAAATATAGATTGGGAACCAATGGTGTGTGTTGTTGAAGGAAAGGAAAAATTATTTGGCAAAGACATCATCCAACTGAAGACAAACACGATTCCCAGAGGTTTGGTGGAACTTGAATCAAACTTTGATAATGTTGATTGCATTATTAACATAAGTATGTCAGTTTCAAGAGATGTGGAAGAGCATGACCTAGGCATAAAGGAAAAACTACGTAAAATCTGGTTAGGAAGCAATCTGAGAAAGGAAGAGAAGCAGTCCTATGTTCAATTGTTAAAGAAATATCAAGACTTCCTAGCTTGGTCTTACTCTGAGTTGAAGGCATACAGGGAATATTTTTTCCAACATGAAATTCCTCTTGAATCTAATGTCAAGCCTTTCAGGGAAAAACAAAGGCCGATCAATATGCTCCTTTCTTTTAAGATGCAAGAAGAATTGAAGAAGTTTTGGGATGGAGGGATCATTCAGCCCACAAGGTAGTCATCTTGGGTTATAAATTTAGTGCCTTTCAGAAACAATAATGGTGATATAAGGTTGTGTGTAGACTTTAGGAACTTGAATAAAGCATCATTGAAAGATAATTACCCTCTACCAAACATGGAGAATATGCTACAATTTGTAACTGGTTCTGAATTTTTATCCACTTTGGATGGTTTCTCTAGCTATAATCAAGTTGTTGTGAAGGAGTCAGAAAGAATAAATACTACCTTTACCACTCCTTGGGGAACTTATGTCTATGTCAGGATGCCTTTTGGCTTAGTGAATCTTTGGAGAAACTTTTCAAAGAGCAATGGACGTGGTGTTTGTTAGTTATATTAATGATTTCATTATTGTTTATCAAGATGATGTAACTGTGTTTTCCAAAAATAAATGATCACTTGCAACACTTGGAGAGAATGTTGTTAAGGTGTAGAGAGTATGGCATATCATTAAATCCCAAGAAGTGCCATTTTGGAATGCAAAAGGAAAAGCTGCTTGGTCACATTATATTAAACGAAGGGGTCATGATTGATCCCTAGAGAGAGTGGAAGCCATCTACAAGGTTCCAATTCGAGAACTAAGAAGGGAGTTCAATCCTTCTTTGGACAAATCAACTTTATCGAATATTTGTGTTTAACTTTACCGAGTTGACCATCCCCATTACTAGCATGCTGAAGAAGGACCAAGTTATCAAATGGGAAGAAGCTTCCATTCAAGCTTTCAATGGGATAAAAGAAGCATTAAAGCACGCCCCTGTTTTGGCAACTCCAAATTACAAGAAGCAATTTCAAAAAAAAAAATTTCTTCAAACAACACCATTGCATCTGTTTTGTTGCATAAGGATGATGAAGGGGCTGAGAGACCAATTACCTTTTTAGTAAGGCATTGCAAGGATCGAGTTGAAGTAAACCATCATGGAGAAGCAAGCATTTTCCTTGGAGAAAGCAACAAAGGTTTTCAGACCTTACATCTTGAGCTCTAAATTTGTTGCTTATGTTCCCCACATCATGGTGAAAGATATCTTATCAGAGATGGAGGTATCAAGAAAAATATGCAGATGGGTAAACAAGTTGCAGGAATATGACATGGATATCCAAACCACAAAATTGATAAGAGGTTTAGGCCTAGCTAAGCTTATCGCTGAGAGCAACTTGCAAACTATTGAGGTGAATGAAGTAGAAGGAGAAAGGGTGCATGTCCTTGAAAAGTTTGTAAGCTCTGAATGGTACAAAGATATAATCTTTTATCTCATACATCTATGTTTCCCTAAACATTTGAGTAAAAATCATAAAAGAGCTCTTAAGTTAGCCTCTCAAAAATATGTCATTACTGATTTTGGGTTAGCTTGGAAGAACCCTGAAGGAGTGCTCTTGAGATGCATCACTCAAGATGAGCCCCCCAAAATAATTTTTGATCTCCATGGAGGAGTTAGTGGGGGACATTTTGCTGGAAGAGTTATAGTACATAAAATCTTGAGGGCTGGTTATTGGTTGCCAACTCTCTTCAAAGATACAACTCTATTAATTAGGAAATGTGAAAGTTGCCAGCATTTTTCTGGAAGAATGAAAGCTTTAGGCTCCCTTCCTTTGCATCATGTGTCAATTGAAGCCCCATTTAAGCAATGGGGAATGGATTTCATTGGTGAAATTTTTGATCCTTCCAGTGTTGGTCATAAATGGATTCTTGTAGCCACTTATTATTTCACTAAGTGTGTGGAAGTGATCCCCACCAAGAAAGCAACACACCAATTTATCATGGACTTCATGCTAAATAAATGCATGTGCAGATTTAGAGTGCTAGTTAAGATTGTTGTTGATAATGCCATGAGTTTCATAGCCAACCCTTTGGTGGCAATGTGCAAAGAGTATGGAATCAATTTGACATATGATTCTAACTACAATCCCCAAGGAAATGGACAAGTTCAGTCCAACAATAAAAATTGTTGAAGATCATTAGAAGAACCTTGGAGCTGAACAAAAGGAAGTGGGGTGAGCAACTGAAGTTTGTTGTTTGGGCTAACAGAATCACTGTCAAAAGAGCTACTAGTAAAAGCCCATTTGAATTGGTATATGGAACTCAAGATTTTTTTCCCCTTCATTTGCAATTGTCTTCATTTCAGTTTGTTCAACAAATTGAATATCAAGAAGTTAGTCCATATGATGCTCGAATCAATAGATTATTGAGTTAGATGAAGAAAGAAGGGCATCCCATCAGCGGCATGTGAAGTTCAGAGAAAATTTGAAGAAGTTATTTGACAATAAGGTGACTCCAAGATCTTTCAAGCATTGGGGATCTTGTGCTATTATGGGAAATCAGACATGAAGATAAGGACAAGCATGGTAAATTTGATGCATTATGGATGGGCCCTTATTCAATTGACATTTGAATTGGTGAAAATACCTTCTTCCTAAAAGACTTATATGGGGAACTACTTGAATTTCTGTTAATGGCAAGGCATTTGAAACATTTCCTTGATTGATTTCTTAGAATCAAGGTATACTCCATTGTACATAGTGTATAGTCTTTTGGTTTCTTTCTGCTTTCGTGTTTTTTTAACTAGTCCTTGGTGGTGACTGTTTTGTTGGTTTCTCGGTTCATCCTTGGGGGAGTTGGTTATTATTTTTCTACTCTGCAAGCTTATTCTTTGACTCCATTGCCCAATGGTTTGTTTTTGGCACTTGGTCTACTATTTGTTCTTGTGGCACTCACAGGGAGTGCCCATCCCCGTTTGGAGCTGATGTTGGATCTCAATTTTATCTTGCCATGTTTCTCCTTGAAATTCTTCATTTTGCGGGCTCTGTCGACTTTTCTATCTCCCCGTATTAATGCATGAAAACTTTGTCCTCAATTTGGTTGCCATGATCAGTCCCTTCCTTTGGTCGTGGATCACCTTAAAATTCAGAGTTTGTTTTCCTTTCCTCTATCCATGTGAAAGAATTTGTAACTTGGGTGGAAACTCGGGTTTTTTCCTTCTTCTTCGTTTTCCACAATCACGTTTTGTTTTCCTTGTCAATTTTTGTCCCAAATATCTGGGAAACGTGGTCTTCTCTGATTGGATGTGGCTCGGTGGATCACATTTGGGCCTTATATCATTTTCAAAATCTTTGTCCTTAAAGAAAGATTGATTTCCAGGCGTAAATGGTGATTTTCCTGCATTTTACAGTTTAATGGGTATGTTTTTCCCGTCAAATTTACATCTTAGCATCTATGGAAACGTGGCCCTTTCTAGTTGGATGCAACTCAATGGGGCACTTTAAAATACTAAGGCCCAATTCAGCTTAAAGATTGTCCACGTGGAGGGCCGGTGCTCATTTGAAAATTTGCCTTTTGGTTTGACCTTGGAGTTGAGGAGACACATGGAGGTTTTTGTTTCCTTGCCCAGACTTAGACATTTTTTTCATGCGGTCGGTGCAGCTTTGGTAGACCATGGACACGTGGAGGGTTGGCGCTCATTTGAGGATCCACCTTAGGGTCCCACCTTAGCAATTGCGCCAAGGGGACACGTGGTGAGCCCGTGCTTGTTTGGGGTCTCCACTTTTGGGGACCATCTCAAAATTGTGCCAGGGAGACATGTGGAGGCTTCGCTCACTATTCCTTGCTTGGACTTTTCAACGGCCAAGGAAAATTGTCGGACCCTAGACAAATGCTTCCTTTCTATTGATCCTTCAAAATTTTTAACTCATTTGGAATGAGACATGCGGTGAGCCCGCGCTTGTTTGGGGTCTCTTCTTTTGAGGACCATACTAAAGTTGTGGGCCAAGGTGACACGTGGACGATTCCATTGGCTCATTTTTACTAAGACTTTTTCAAAGGCCAAAAGGCATTTTTCTTGGGCCCAGGAACGTGGAAGGCCCGCGCTTGTTTGGAAACTTGCCACTATACCTCACCTTTGTAGTTGTGCCAAGAAAACACGTGGATGACTCTAATCTAGAGTTGAGAAGGGGCTAGAATCAACGGTTTCTATGCATTTCACCTAAATTTTCACCATTTTTGCTCCAAGACTCCTGGAGATGCAAATACGCACTATTTTCATCATTTTTGATGAAATTCCTTATCGTTTTTGTATGCAAAGTGCCATTGAATGGATTTAGAACCTAATTTGTGAGTCCAAGAATTGTTAAGGTTGATATTTTGAAATTGGAATTGCTGCTCAGAACTTGTAAAAACATGAATTACTAGAGAAGATGAATGCGGGATAGAGTTGCAGAGGAAAGAGAGGGAAAATGATGAAATGATGGAGGTTACAAGCACAAAGGATGAAAAAGGTGTTGCCTCGAGGGTGAAAAGGATTACCTGTCAGATCCATTGCTATGCAGAGCCTTAGAAAATGATTAAAATGGGGATTTCTCGCATGATAAATCTAGAATGATTAGAAGGACTACCAAAATGTTGTGGCATGGCATCCTAGTCATTAGTCAAGGGTCTGAGAAATGTGATCAGTTCATAATTGGTCCACCTGGTAGCTTTTGGATGTGAATTTGTTAAACATCACTTTCTGAGGCAAATTGGTAATAAACAAAGGTCCCTTGAATATTATTATTTTTGGGGAAAATTTGGGATGAGTGAGCAAGTGAAATGTATAAATGCAATAAGAATACTCTTGCAAAGGTTCGGGGGTTAAATTCTTAAGAGAAAATTTGAGAGATCCCGTCTTCCTGAGAGACCAATCTGAGATACTTGGTTAATTTATTTTGTGTTAGATTTTCTATCATGTCAAGTTGGTTGTAGATGTATAGCCATTGAAAAGCTCTGAGATTTCTCTGGAAGCTTTCCCCGCTAATAAATCTAATAAATTTTGAGTTAATTTGTGTCACTCAATGATTGGAGTAATTTATGTCTTCTTTCTTTCAAAATGTCTCGTAAGTAGTTTTTCTTATTCCTATTGCAATCTTCATTAAATTCCCTCCGTATCACATAGGATCTCGTCCCTGTGACATTTTAGTGTCATTTGTAATTTCATTTCAAGAAGAGCCTACATCTTGTAATCAGATAAACAAATCTAAAATCACTTCAATGTCATTTGTTGATAAAGATTGTCTGTAAGCCTTCGAGTGTATCTTAAGCATGAGGAACCAGGGGTATTTGATTTTTTATTGAATCTTTAGCTCAATATTTTGTGTTAACTTCTTGGAGATTTTGTGAAACCATGCGGATCTGGGCCTCCATTGAAGCACACCTTCTAGTTGAAGGAATATCTTAGCTATTCGAAGCTTTCTATCATTTAACTTTCCAATTGTTGTGAAGTCTCTCAAAGATCTGGTATAATCAACTTTATCCTACTTAATCTCCCACAAAAATTATTCAAAAACCATGAATCCATCCTGAACTACCCCTGTTTTTCCTGTATATCCACAAAGGAACAAAATCTATTTACTAAAATATGCAAAACAATCAAGATTTCATAATGTCTTCAGTAACCTTAGCCTTGTTTTGAAAGTATCTCCATCTTTTAGAAGTGACAACTCTTAAGAGTTAAATTATGGAGTATTTATCATACTTTCCCAAGGTTTTCTTCATAAAATTTTGTACAAAAGAAGGATATCTCCATCTCCTTCATCAAATAGAGATTACACTACGGGTCCTCTCACCTGGAGGAAAGGCACTGACCCTAAAGTAGTGAGGAAAGGTCAAATCCTCTTGAAGGTGTTATCCATCTCTCCAAAAATCTGAGTGAAATGGTCAGTTAGATCTCATCCCGGCTACAAAATGACATACATTATGATCTATTTGTCTCTAAGCTCCATGTCAAATCTGTTATGTTGCTCAACTTGAAAAGGAGAACAAATTTGGATACCAACACAAGAATGGCGCCGTTGCCAGGGATGATTTGTTGATTTGTTGCCAGTTCATACCCATTTGGCTCATCAACAACACCGAGAATGATAAAGTGTTGCGAGGGATGATTTGTTGATTTGTTTCCAGTTCATACCCATCTAGCCCATCAATAACACCAAAATGACACCATTTCCAAGGATCGATTTTCTTTGTTTGGGATTATTTGAGCTCCGAGATTTATCAGGCAAATGACAACACCAAAATGGCGCCGTATTGCCAGGGAATCTTTGAAGTATTTTACAAATTCAATACATACAGAACATGATAATAATTCCTACACGTGATGTGTGCTAATACATTGTTAAAACATCATTATCTATTCAAATCTGTAAGAATTGTTCAAAGTTGTAAGTTCTGAGTGCAATATTTCTAGCTTATACAATTATTTCTCAAAGTTTTTATCATCATTTACAAATTTGGGTGAAGAAGAGAATACCTTGTAAGATTTTAATGGATTTGGTATTGAAAGACATTTGATAGGTCTTTCATAGTGCATTTGTACAAACTAAGGTGAAAATCCTTAGTGGCGACTCTATGCTATTTAAATTCTTTATAAATACTAGTGTCTTAACATATATCAAGTAAGATTTGTCATTAATCTCTACAAATATGGAAGGAAGAAGATATTTATTCACCAAGGACCCTATTAGAAGGTTGTTTCAAGAGTTGGGAAAGTCTAATTTAAAAGGAATAAGAATTTGGAAGGTTGTTGGAGATCAAGCATCAAGAAAAGAGATCTTTATTGGTGAAACTGAAAGGGCGTGTGATTGAAGATTGCAATAATTCCTCAAGTTCTTCGAAATCAAGTAGTCTCTTTATAAATCCAAATTCTCCAACTGGAGAGGGTCCTTCTTTTGTATTTGAAAGATTTGCATCTCATTTTGTCCTTGTATTCTCCAAAGCTGATAGGATCTTCCAAGAAACAAAGTTTTTAGAGAAAATCCATTCTAAGAACTTTATCCTGCTTAATCTCCCGCCAAAATTATTCAAAAACTAGGAATCCATCCTGAACTACCCCTCTTTTGCCCTATATATCCACAAAGGAACAAAATGTATTCACTAAAATATGCAAAAATCAGGATTTCATAATGTCTTGAGAACCTTATCCTTGTTTTGAAAGTATCTCCATATTTTAGAAGTGACAACTCTTGAGAGTTAAATTTTGGAGTATTGATCATACTTTCCCAAGGTTTTCTACATAAAATTTGTGCAAAAGAAGAATATCTCCATCTCCTTCATCAAATAGAGGTTACACTATGGGTCCTCTCATCCTGGTCGAAAGGCACGGCGTAAAGTAGTGAGGATAGGTAAAATCCTCTTGAAGGTGTTATCCATCTCTCCACAAATTTGAGTGACAAAGGGCTAGTTAGATCTCATCCCTAGCTACAAAATGACATACATTATGATCTATCTATCTCTAAGCTCCATGTCAAATCTGTGATGTTGCTCAGCTTGAAAAGGAGAACAAATTTGGATACCAACACCACGTAAACTCAAGAGATGAGTTAAATGAAACTCAACCATAGTCATAGAATCAAAGGTAGAGAAGGAGAAGTACCAAGATCAACACTCATGGATCGATCCCCAAGTTCGAAGAAAACCATCATGGTTAGATGGCATTAATATGCTAAACTCAAGGTCAAAAACCTAACCACGAGTGAGAGATCGATGGCCTCAAGATTTCTAGTATAGAGATAAATGATTAAAAAATGATCAACAATATTCAAAGAAAACTGCGATGATCAGAATATCACCCACCATATTAAATGCTAAGGTCAGAAACCCTAATCATGGGTTGGAGATCAACGACCACGAATCAAAAGGACACCAGATCAATGCTCAGAAATTGATCACCAAAAACAAATGAAACTCAACCCGAGTTAAAATACTACCGATGAAGCATAAGGAAGGGGTGACTCATCGTCATGAAGGGGTCAGCCCTTGTCATTAAAAAATTATTTGCACCTTGACTTATCAAACTATAGTCCAAGCTCCAAATGAATCAAAAGTCGGTGAATCATATTATGTAATGATCACCCCAAAAGGTAATGTATGGTCTTATTCCAATCAAATGCAAAAGCCGACAAGAAATACATAAGGTGGCAGACTATAGTATACCATGTTTTATCAAAGGTGGCCGAATTACATTATTTTGCATTAACCTTGTATAAGGTCCAAACTATATAATATGCCATCCAAACCAATAATCAAAGAACACTTACCTTAATACTTACAAAAGTTACCTCATACCCATCAAATGGTGAACTACAAAGGTGGTCCCCACTATTGGAGGGTTGGATATGATTTATAGTATATTATCCATGTGACCACTAGAAGACAAGGAATGTCAACATTAGAACTTGAGCTTGGAGGTGGTCCCCATCAAGTGGATGATTGGATGAATTATTTTTGCAAGTATTACAAATATTGTATTTTGATTTTGCTCAATACAGGAGTATTTTTTCATGCCTTCACAAGAGGACAAATCAGCAAGAGAACAAAATCTGCATGCACTAGGAGAATACTTTCTCATCATGCAAGATTTATTATTAGCAAATTATTCACCCATACTTTTCTTTAAAATATAAAATCAACTACAATTTGATTGTATGTAATCAAAGGCTATTAATGCCTCTTTTTATTAGTTTGCTTTATTTTATTCCTTTATTTATTATTAAATAAAGGATAAAAATAGAATGCATGGGTGAGTACAACTTTAGTCTATTTTTAGTAAGGGTGGGTGAATCAATTTTGCTATATATTGTGTGCCTTAGCAAAGCACAAGACGGAGGAATTTTAGATACAAGAGTGCTAAAGGAATTTTCTACCAGTTTTTCCCTTTGAATGTGAAGTATTTTCTGCCTTTCCAGTTATTTGTCGTCTTGTGTATGTTTCCATTAATCTTGTGAATGTTGAATTCGATTAACCATCTTACCTGTTCTAAATTAAGTAATTTATGCATGATATTAATGTGTATGTGTAACTTAGCAGTATTGTTGTGATTTTATCCCTCAATACATCAAAGTGTTTACCCTTAATTATCTTTAGAAAACTATTGGCTTGTGCATCAAAAATTCTTTCCATATCAATTATGTATGTACTCAGTCAAAGACCTCATACAATTTTGGTGTATCACCTCAGTTTTAATTTCATTTTACAGTCATCTTTTACCCTTAAACCCCAGAAAATTAGTTTAGGATACATCAATAAGGAACTAGCTTTGATACTAGAGAATCACCTCAAAATAGGTATACCCACAGACCTGAGGTGTTTCCATTATATCTACGAAAGAGAGAGATAAAATTTACAAGCTTAGAACACCTATAGCCATCTCTCTACAGGGTGCACTTTCGAGAGATTACATTTTCTGGCATGCATGGTGGGGCACTCATATAGCTAAAAGTTTCACTTTTCAAAGGTTTTTCGTCATTTTGTTGGGTTTTAAAATAGTACTTTAACAAACCACGGTCGAGGGGACAGTGAGTCCCTCATCTTTAATGGGAGAGGTTCCCTTATTGAAAGAAAGAAAGAAAAATTATAGATAAATGTACAACTTTCAAAGTGTGGATTCCTGATACTTTGAAATGTTTCATGCCCAAAAGATCATCAATACAAAAGAATAGAAGAACTAAGGAGATGAGAGAGGAAGAACATAACAATACTTTCAGGAAATATAGATAGTAGAGTATAACCTTATACGTATTGAGCCAGGGAGATGCAGAATAGAATCATTCACATTTATAATAGATATAATTTCACAAACACAAAGTTCCCAAAATCATATTAACAAGAACAAAAAGTTTCTTAGCATGCAAAGATGGATGATTCACAAATTCAAATAAGGAAAGAAGGAATTGCAGAGGAAGAAAGGAAAGAAACATTTATTGATTACTTTTGAATTTATTACAATTTCAAGAATTCCCAAATCCCCACTTTGGACAATGGCGTGGAGAAGCCATTAAATAATCCTAAAAAATGGTTACATTCAGTTTCTTGGTTCTTACAGAAGCGTTAATGGCGGCAAAAAATGATGCTCTGTAATGCAGCCATTAAACCTGATTTGTAACTTCAAATATGAGTCATCCATGTGGAAGAGATTTGCTAAAATGGGCTTAGGGGCACCTTTATGCATTTTATGATTTTTATAGAAATTGTGCAATTTAGAAATTTTGGTCCGCCCATCCACTTCGATATAGGTTTGACACGTGGCTTTAATTGATTGGAAACGAGTCACGCCTCACTTTTACAATTTTAACTCTTTTCAAAGAAAATCTCAAAAACTCAAAGTTCTCCACCGACCCGCCTCTTTGCTTTGACTTTTCAACGTGGGCTCAAGACCCCAGTGGAGTCATGGATCATTTTATAACTTTTAACTCTCTTTTTGGAAATAAAACCAAAATTCCCAAATCGTCCGATGGCCCACCTTCCCACTTTGATTTTTCAATGCGGGAATCAATGCATGGCTTCACTGGTCACCATCACGGTTGCACTTCACTTTATAACTTTACGCCCTTTTGGAAACAAAGGTAAAATTCCTAAAGTGTCCTGATAACCCGCCTCTCCACTTTTGACTTAGAAATGGCCACATGTCCCTTTATGGGCCTTAGGCATTCTTTTCACATTTTACACCTTTCACCATAATGCCTCAAAACACAAAAAGGACCCTCCTTTCCGCCTTTAACCTTTCAACCAATTAGGATCCTTCGGGCCATGGGGCCAATTTGACACTTTTGTAAAAAATAACAAAAGTGACAAGTTTGCAAAAAGAACCCATCTGCCGCATCTAATTAGAGATGTCCACGTACCCGTGGATGTTGGGGAAAAATTTGACAGGGAAGATACATGCCATCATCCACGACTGTGGAAAAATAAAAAAGAAAGGGAAAACCCCATCGTTTATTCCCAAATTTCAAATTGTTCTCCATGGAATGAAAAACTGCAAACAATACCAAGCTCGACACGATCCACAACCAAAGAGAAGGATTGACAATGACATTCAAATGAAGGAAAATATTTTCAAGCATCCAGACAGGGAAATACTAAATACTTCGAACCATGTAGAGCAAAGAATTTTAAATGAAATGGGCGAGATTAAAAAAGCGAGCACCAACAACTTTAAAGCTTAAATTTCTCCAAGGCACCAACTCAAAATTTTGAAACTTGACTTGGAAAATGAGGGGAATTTTGAGGGCAACAACAACTGGCTCTTTCTAGGGATGGCTTGGCTTAGAACAAAGAAACAAGGCAAGACAAGAATCCAATAAAAACTTTGGGAAGCTATACCAATGCCTTATCCATTGGGAAAATAGAGTCAAAGCAAAAAACAATACAAAAGACAACACACATGCAATGGGAAAAGGAAACAAACCAAAAAGGAAAGACCAAAAACAAAACACAAAGGAACGGCCAAAAACCAAAACATTGTACACAATATATAGAAGGATTGCCTAATCACCTTGAACAACTTCAAATATTTCCCACTATAAGGAAGTGGGAGAGGAGATCCATCCATATAATCCAAGTAGAAGTAATTTTCTCTAGCAAAGTGTTTGATTTTGAAAGGGCCAAGCCAAAGAGAATCAAACTTACCATGGCTTCCTCGAGGTTCATGTCTTTTTTCCCACAACAAAACAATGTCTCCCACTTTAAAAATCTTTGGTTCTAGCCTTCTTATCAAACAAAGCTTTCACCTTCAGTTGATAAGCTAAGATTCTATCAAAAACTTGCATCTTGTCTTCATCCAGCTTCTAGAGATACATGATCCTCTTGTCTAAGGAACTAATAAATCTTGAATTTTCAATAGCCTTCATTAAGTTCAAGGCTAGTAATTCCAATGTTACTTACAACTGAGCTTCAACACCATACACCACTTGAAATGGAGACATCCCAATTACTCTTTTGGGTGTAATTATATCTTCCCAGAGAGCATCATAGAGTTTCTTGTGCCAATTCCTTTGAGAGTCATTGACAAGCTTCCAAACAATGGTTACTAGATTCTTATTTGTTGATTATGCTTGTCCATTCCCTTGGGGATAATAATCTGAAGAATGAGCAAGGGAAATTCCATAGCCAGAGTAGAAATCCATCATCTCAGAAGAAGAAAAATTTGAAGCATTATCAGTCACAATATTTTTTGGTACCCCAAACCTTATCAAGATGTTCTCTTTGATGAAATTACACACCACCTTAGAAGTAGTTCTTTTGACTGGAATAGCCTCTACCCACTTTGTGAAGTAATCTGTAGTAGTTAGCACATGAGTATGCCCAGCACTAGAAGGTGGGTTAAGAGTTCCAATGAAATCCAATCCCCACTATTGAAAAGGCTCATCAATCACTACTGGTTTTAGTGGTAAAGCAGCCAACTTAGGTCTCCCAACAAAAGTATGACAGGCTTCACACTTACCTACCCATTTTGATGCATATCTGAACAATGTAGGACAATAGTACCTAGCATGAAGGATTTTATGGCAGTGACAACAGAAGAGAAATGCCCTCTAGAAGAGTGATCATGAAAATTTGAGAACAACTTCTTATGTTGCTCTTTGTCCACACACTTCAAGAAACTTCCATCTATTCCTTGCTTGAACAAAGCATTCTCCTATAATACATATTTTGCAGACCTTAACTTAATAGCTCTCTTTTCCTTGGCACTCAAGTGGGATGGACACTCTCCATAAGTAATAAAATGTGCAATATTAGCATACCATTCATCTGTTGAACTGAGGAAGAGGACAACAAGAACATCAACTACTTCTTTGGACAATTCTACATCAGCTCCTTCAGCAATAAGCTCACATAAGCCTTTACCCCGAACTAGCTTAGTTGGTTTGATATCAAGGTCATATTCTTGGAATTTTGCTACCCAATTTCCTCTCTTAGTTCCAAACTCCTATTGTGTAAGAATAGACTTGATGGTTGTATTAGGTACAAGCACAACAGAGTGAGAATTAAGAATATAAAAATGAAACTGCTTGACAACTTTGACCACTACAAAATCATGTTTCTCCATCATAGTATATTTCAATTCATGAGATTTTAGAACATATCTCATGAATGCAATTGGAATTTCATGATCCTCATAATTTCTCTGAGTTAGCACAAGCAGCCAAGGTTCTCTCGTAGTATAACAATAGATGATAAAATCCTTGCTGAAATCAGGACATGCTAAGATGGGATTTTTAGCAATGGCTTTCTTGATACCTTCAAATGCTTCTTTACCTTTGGAATTCCAACCAAAGTTTTTCTTTCCTTTCATCATGTGAGCAATGCTCATAGTCATTTCTACAAAATCAGGAATGAATCTTGTCATGAAGTTTATCTTACCAAAGAAAGAGTGGACACCTTTTTTGCTTATGGGAAGAGGAATCTACTGGATTGCTTGAACTCTTTCGGATCTTTCTTGATTCCTTCTTTGCATTTCTAGAGGACTACTTCAAGATGCTGAAAGTGAGCTGCCCTTGTTTTGGAGAAAACAATCAAATCATCAAGGTACACAATAATACACTTTCCTTTAGACTACCAAAAGCCAAGTCCATTTCCCCGAAAGGTGGCACCGGCATTGATAAGACCAAAAGTCATTCTCTTGTAGGAAAAGGTGCCCCAAGGAGTAGTAAAAGCATTTTTGTGTTGATCTGGGGTATTGACTTCCACTTGATTGTACCGGATACTCCATCTAGCATAGAAAACATCTCGAGACAATGTGATAGCTTGCAAAAATTGATCCATCATGGGTAGAGGATAGTTGTCTTTCACAGAGGCTTGATTCAAATTCCCGAAATCCATAGAGATGTGAATCTCACCATTCTTCTTCCCTGAAATGCACAATGTTTCCAATCCATGTTGAATGATGTATAGGAAAATAATATTTTCCTTTAGTAATTCTGGATCTCTTGAAAAATAGTGCCAGCAACCTTGGGATTGTATTGCCTTTGTTTTCGCTTGAAATGTTTGATCCCAAGTTTGAGTGATAAATTTTTGCATCTCCTTTGGTTGAAAATCCACGAGATCATGATATGAATAAGAAAGAACATCAGCATACCTTTTAGTAGATTTACTTCTTTCTTCTTCTCTTCTTAAGTGTAGAATTTTCCAATTTTCACCATATTAGGTTCATCAAGACTCCCAATATTAACCTTTTCACATTTAGTAGACTAACGAGCTCCTTGAGAAGCTTTAGATTTAATGTACCTATCATGATTATCAAATACATCTTCTAAACTCACTAGCCCTTTAGGGATCTTGTTACCTTTCAATTTGATGCAGATATCTTGATCCATATCTTCTTTGATATCTCCTTCATTAGAGGATACACACTCTCTAGGAAAAGTATCACTTCCTTCAAAATATAAGTGATCAAAATCATCCTTAAGCTATAAGAATGAGAGCAAGTGTTGATCATCATTGAAAACCTACCAATTACTTATATTATCTGGTACACTGGGCCTATGAAACATTTCAATGGTAAATTTCTCCTGAGAGAAATCTGGGTGAGGAATCAGCAAATATCCCGAGACAGGTAGAGAATCAACTCTAGTGTTCCTTTCTCTTAACACAACCTTAATGGAGAAAGCATCAAGAAACTCAATGGAATCCCAGATAAGATTTTTAAAATGTTTCAATCTCCTATTCTTGAATTGGTAAAGATCCCTTACCTATTTCAAAATCATCTCTACATCTCCATGAGCACAAAGATTCTTCACTCCCATTTATTTTTCCATGTTCAATCCAAGTGTGAGTGCCTCATATTCAGTTGTATTATTTGTATTTTCAAAATAGAGCTTGAATGAAAAAGGATGAATCTTACCTTCTAGAGAGGTTAGTACCACACCAGCCCCAGAACAAAGCTGAAGAGTAAATTCCATCCAATTCCAAAGCCCAAGTGCCATTAGGATCATGAATCACTCCCTTAGGAATTTTTCCTCATCTTGTGACATGATCATGTAGTTACCATGCCCTATATCTTCATAGAGTATCTGTGCTTTTGGATCATCAGTCTTTTACACAATGTATTCAGTTTGTTTCTCAAGTAGTAGCTTCTTCATTTTTCCATTGACTAGGATCAAAGCATGCGACCAATCCATTTGAATTTCACCTCTTACCTCCTTACAGAAATTTCTACTCAGTAACATCCCATATGAGGGAGGAATATCAACTACCAAAATAGTGGCTAAGACCCATGTCTCTGGAAAATCCGCAAAAGCTACTTGTGCATCTTTAATCCTCCCAACCAAAGGAACTTTTATACTCTCCATGGAATAGTAGGAACCAAAGGCACGTGTTAGAGTCAGGACCAAAGCATGAGCTACTTTTACAGGCATTACATTGTGTTATGCTCCCGAGTCTATAACATAATTACTAAGTTTATGGCCAACTATGAGGAGGGTCACATAGAATGGTTCAAATTTCTCATCAAGGGAAGTGACTTCAGCCACAAGGCTTGGTTGAGGTGAGGAAGAGGGAGTGGGAAAAAGACATTTAGAGGTATTGGATGAATCTTTAGATTTGTAATTGACAAAGTTCACCATGTTAGCAAAGGCTTTTAGATGGGTTTGGTAAAACTCTACCTCACGAAATTTGGATTTTGGACTTTTTGAGATGATCAATGATATCAAAAGATCCAGAGGTGGATGGGGAATCATTGCTATGAACTTGAGAGACTTCGATTTATCAATTTTAGGAATTAAAGGACAAGAAATTTTAGAAATAGAAGTAGAAGAAGCGGGATTCACATTACTCACTATTTTGTGGAGGCAGTGGGAATAGGAGCTCCTTTTCTTGTAACCACTAGAATAGTTATAGGAAACTCCTTGGATTTCTTAACAAGCTGCACAACTTTTTATTATTTGTTTGCTTGCTTCCCAAGTCATGACAACATATGAATCACTATTCATATCTGCCACTCTTTCATCATATTTATTTTCATCATCCATACCTTCAGTGGTAAGGAAATGAACTTGAGATCCACCAAGCTCTTCTAGTTCTTCATCAACCTCTTCTTCTGGTTCTTCATAGAGTTCATTAAACTCCTCATCATCAAGTTCTTCAACTTCACAAGTTGCATTGACTGGAACCTTGATGGGTGGGCCTTCAATATCCAATCTAGTCTGAGAAGAAGGCAAACGGTTCCTGGGCTGAAAATTCTTCCTTGGAATATCTTGGTAAGGAGTATGTTGAGCCAATTGTTTCTTGATAGCAATGAGATAATTTGCAAGCTTTTATACTAACTGATTAGAATTGGCTCCAAGGGAGGAGGAAGAAGAAGATGCTTTAGATTTAGAAGGTTCTCTTTTCAATTTACCTGACATGATCAAGTCATCCTCAACACTGATAGCCAAACATTGATCAACATCCAGAGTTGCAAGGTTAGCTCTCCTTAGTGCATAACTCACTTCAGGTAACTGAGCATTGAGGAAGAAACATTTTTGGATTTGATCTACAGGATGAGTGTTATGTGGAATTTTATGAATGAGCTTGTTGAATTTGGCCACAAATTCTCTCATGGGCTTGAATGGTTCCTTCTTGATATGAGAGATTTGAGCTAACAGAGCATGCACATCTTCAGCTAGTTTGAAATTTTGCTCAAACTGAGTTGTCATGGTATCCTAATCAGTGATTGACCCAACAGGAAGATGATAGAACCAATCAGTAGCATTTTCCTACAATGTCTCGACAAAAATCCTAATAGAGACATATTCATGTTCAACCCCAAGAATCCCACATGTAACAATGAAGGTTGCAATGTTTTCATCTTGGTGTATTATCCCATCACCTCGAATTCGGAAAACTTTTCCGTATACCCCTAGGTAACTCATGCAATGGCTGAGGAAGAGCAAGAGGCCCAACCTGTTGCCCCCAAGGAAAAGGTGTTACCATCTTTGGAAAAATTGACTAAAGGGAAACTGAAACACCAGCAAGTATCAAAACACGAAGATTAGGACTAAGTTGTTCTTGAGGAATGCTATTCTTAGAATTCCTATCTTTAACAGGAGGTGTGCTTGTAGAATGAGTTATTTTGTTCCTTCTTGCTGGAAGAAGAGAGAAGTTTTGTTCCTATATGGGAATCTTATACCCTGAGAGATTTCTTCCCACATGTATACTGTAGAGTCGCCAAACCAAAAAAATGATCTTGAAGTTATTCTTGTAGAAAAGGGATACATTTGAAATGAAATCCCCAATGGATTCACTAAAAACTGTTGAGTTTTAAAATAGTACTTTAACAAACCACAGTCAGGGGACAACAAGTCCCTCCTCTTTAATGGGAGAGGTTCCCTTATTGAAAGTAAGTAACAAAACTTATATATAAATGTACAACTTTCAAAGTGTGGATTCCTAATACTTTGAAATGTTTCATGCTCAAAAGATCATCAATACAAAAGAATAGAAGAACTAAGGAGATGAGAGAGGAAGAACATAACAATACTTTTAGGAAATATAGATAGCAGAGTATAACCTTATATGTATTGAGCCAGGGAGATGCAGAGTAGAATCATTCATGTTTATAACAGATATAATTTCATAGACACAAAGTTCCCGAAATCATATTAACAAGAACACAAAGTTTCTTAGCATGCAAATATGGATGATTCGTAAATTCAAACAAGGAAAGAAGGAATTGCAGAGGAAGAAAGAGAAAAAAATTTGTATTGATTACTTTTGAATCTATTACAATTTCAAGAATTCTTGGATCCCCCTTTGGACAATGGCATGGAGAAGCCATTAAATAGTCCTAAAAAAATGGTTACATTCAGTTTCTTGGTTCTTGAAGAAGCGTTAATGGCAGGAAAAAATGATACTCTATAATATAGTTCTTAAACCTGATTTGTAACTTCAAATATGAGCCATCCACGTGGAAGAGATTTGCTGAAGCGGGCTTATGGGTGCCTTTTGCATTTTATTATTTTTATAGAAATTGTGCATTTTAGACATTTCGGTCTGCCCATCCACTTTTGTTATAGGCCTGACATGTGGCTTTACTTGATTGGGAACAGAGTCATGGCTCATTATTACAATTTTAACTCTTTTCATAGAAAAGCTCAAAAACTCAAAGTTCTCCACTGACCCGCCTCTCTGTTTTGACTTTTCAATGTGGGCTCAAGACCATAGCAGAGTCATGGATCATTTTATAACTTTTAACTCTCTTTTTGGACATAAAACCAAAATTCCCAAATCGCTCCGATAGCCCGCCTTCCCGCTTTGACTTTTCAATGTAGGCATCAACACGTGGCTTCACCTAGGCACCAGCAGGGTTGCGATTCACTTTATAACTTTACACCCTTTTGGAAACAAAAATAAAATTCCTAAAGTGTCCCGACAACCCGCCTCTCTGATTTTGACTTAGAAATGGCCACGTGTCCCTTTCTCGGGCCTTAGATGCCTTTCACCATAATGTCTCAAAAAATTAAAAGGACCCGCTTTACGCCTTAAACCTTTTGCCAATCAGGATCCTTCGGGGCCACGAGGCTAATTTGACACTTTTGTAAAAAATAACAAAGGTGACAAGTTTTCCAAAAGAACCCATCCTGCCGCATCCAATTAGAGATGTCCACGTACCCATGAATGTTGGGGAAAAAATTGATAGGGAATATACGCTCGTCATCCACGACTTTGGAAAAATAAAAAAGAAAGGGAAAACCCCACTGTTTACGCCTGAATTTCAAATTGTTCTCCATGGAATGAAAAATTGCAAACAATACCAGGCTCGATGTGATCCACAACCAAAGAGAAGTATTGACAACAACATTCAAATGAAGGAAAATATTTTCAAGCATCCAAATGGGGAAATAGAAAATACTTCAAACCATGCAGACTAGAGAATTTTAAACGAAAGGGGCGAGATTGAAAACCAAGCACCAACAACTTTAAAGCGCAAATTTCTCCAAGGCATCAACTCAAAATTTTCAAAACTTAACTTGGAAAATGAGGGGAATTTTGAGGGTGAAAACACATTCAAAGTTGATTAGACACCATGCATAATAGTTTTGGAAAGAAATACTATTGATGAATTCAACAATTGAAGATTCAGGGTGCATAATTCATCTGAAGAACTCTATAAATCTGATTTTAGATCAGTTCATCACTTTTCAACTTCACCAATTTTTAGTTGCAATTTCTAGGTATTTTTCAAGGAAATCAGATATGTTATTTTGGTGTTATCAGCTATTTTTGTAAGCAGTCAGACCTATTTTCACAGTTCAATATTTTATGAGGCCCTACAGCCATGAACCCTCATTTTCAGCAGTGTTATCCTCCAAACCAGCAACCCTTTTATCCACCTTCTCCTTCAGATCAGTTTTATAACCCCTATCAAAATGAATATCCTTATAACCCAAACCCTATCCATCAAAATGATTATCAATATGAGGGTTATGTTGTTCAAGATCAGGGTTATACAGAGGGTTATGTCGATTATTCACAATAAGAAGATCTTAGAATCAAGTTTAATAGTTTGAAGCAACAATATTTAGCTATCAAGGAACAAATTGAGAAATCAAAAGCAATGAAGAATGATAGGTGTTAGGATAGGGAACCCTATCAATGGGATGTTCCTGCTTACCTTCCATATCAAAATTCAGTGCCTATATATACTCCTGGCCAGCCAATGCAACCTATTCCCCAGTTTCCTAACTATCAAGCTGTTGCAATTCCTACTTTTTCTACCCCAGAATCATATACTGAAGTCAAAATCAATTGTCCAAGTTGGCGTTCAGATGTTGTTCTAAAAGAAAATATTATACCCCAACCTCTTGTCCAAAATTTTCCAGTTAAAACTGAAACTAAGCCCACTCCTCCTTTACCCATACTTCTAGTCTAGGAAAGAGAGAATCAACAGATCAAGCAGGAGGGGAAGCCAATGGAAGACAATAATAGGCTGGAATTTTTGTAGAATTTGCATGGATGGGTGTCAAAGTTTCATTTTGATTTTATTCTAGAGTTGGAAAAAGAAACCATGCAAAAGGTACAACCTATTTTTCCATCAGATCAAGAGCAGTTGGAAGATGATCAACAATCTACATATTCGAGTGTAGTGTGCATGAGGGCACCATACTCACATAGCTTATAGCCATATCAAAAGAGGATAGATCAATTTTGAATAAAAAGGAGGTTGAAATTCAAGGAAATTGTGTTTCAAATTTATAGCTTGAAGAGGTTGATTTCTTGTCAGATTTAGAAAACTTGCATAGGTGAAGAGCAACCTATAGAACTCACTGATTTTACGAGTTTCAGCATTCAAAGAACCTTTGATTGCTAAGGTTCCTCTTGTACATAAAAAAGAGAAAGGAGTGCTATCGGGTGAAGATCTTTATTATCCCCTCCTGGAAGAACCATTTTGGGAGAAGAATGTCTCAGAACAACATGTTGTTCAAATCAGATCTTGTGCAGAAAAACGAGACAATTTTGATCTTATAGATTTTATGTCAAATCAGAATGAGCAAGATGAAAGATTAGTTATGGTACATAGTTAGAAAGAACTGAGATGTGTTTAGATCAGTTTCAAAATGTCCTAAAAGACGATACAGAACAACAACTTCATATAAGTACCTATGAAAATGAAAAAGATGATCTTCAGTTTTTTGACTATACCATGTATCTGGACAAAGTGCCTATGAAGAAGAAGAGGATGAACTTGAGTATTTAGACTGCATGGAGGATATGAGTAATGTAGAATCATTTGATAAAAGTGTTGAAAGATCACTTACGAAGTCACAGAACAACAACTTGTAGAAAAATCAGATCTCAAAACAGTTTCAAGATGAGTTACAAGCAGTTGGAAGACACAAAATAGCCTCTAGGAAAACTTCAAAAAGAGCTCATTATTGAAAATGATGTTCATGACTCAGACCAGATCAAAACAACCAACTCATCCACTACTATAAGGTCTTGTCCTATTCAAGTGTTTGGTTGATTCTCACCTAGCTACAATATTGCAGATTTCATGCTCATCTTGGAGCACAAAAGTGAGTTATTTGTTCTCAACAACAAGCCCCAAATCATGCCAGAATAGATTACAGATTAGATAGAGGTGTTTCCCAGCTCTTGGACTGATTTGATTAATGAAAGAAAGGTACATATCTTGTTTTCAGCTATGTCACTTTGTTGGTTTCTAGAGCTGAATTCATGGCCTCGGTTTTGGAGGAAGGGATCTACTTTCACTACTTGTTTTAGGTTTTGTTTAGCTTTAGTTGTTGCTAGTTAGAGTAGGGTAGATTAGGATTTCCCTTTCAATAAGTGTAGTTCTTGCACATTGCAATGTTTTTCAATTCAATAAGTGCACTCATGCATGTGATCTAGTTTACCATATCCTTTCCCAGTTTTAGTTCATTTTGAAGGGTTGGACCTTCAGAAAGGTAGATTTTGGTTATATACTTTGACTCCATGCCCAATGGAAAAGAGCACGGAACTGGTTTACAAGCTAGTAGCCAACTTTCCCCGCAAGATCGCCAAAAATGTTGACAATTTTTACACTTGCAAAAAAATGGCCAACTCAAAACTTCGTTATGATGGATAGCATTGGTGAAGTATACCTAAGCTAGGGGAGGTTCTTTTAGAAAATATTGTTACTTATTGAATTAATTAATGATTACATGAAATCTAGCTATGTGTGTTGTTACAAAACATAATATATCACATAGTCTACAATTTCATGCTATCTTCAAAAAAAGAACACAAAGCCCCAAGGACAGCTGTGTTTCTTGATGAAGACACTGAATTGTAGAATAGATGAAGTGTTAGGTTTTGGAGCAGCAATCATGACTGCAGATTACAAAAATCAGAGTTCATTACTAGATGTTATAGGTATTCTTTAATGTTCTTTCCTTCATGATTAAGACATTCAATTATATTATTGGGTTGTTTAGTTCATCATACAATCCATATTAGAAAGTAGAAATGTAGAAAGAAATACACAACTCAATTTCACAATTCAATGTTTTATTCATAAGGAATTTCAAATGTTCCCACACAAGTCGTGGGATGTAACTAGAAAGTAAAGTACAACTACTGAAATAAGAGGTACACATGCATGAAAGAGAAAATAAAGGAGTATGAGTGAACCCATCATTGCCTTGGAGGTTTCTCCTTTGGTTGATGCATCCTCATCTTCAGACTTTGTTCCCTCTCCATCTTCACTATTGAAAGCACTATACCTAAAAAGAAGAAAAGAGGAAAATCATCAGTTACGAGCTCAGGGTTAATCCATATTCCTATACTATCCTAATTCATGCACATGGATCTCTTAATAACAGGAGATATAGATTACTTGAAGATCAAACTACATACATGATTTACTCACTCAGAAAGAAGAGAGAGAAGAAAAGAAAAACCATGGACATAAGAGAGGCCAAAAAGCCTAAATATTTTCTAACTATTTTCTCAAGTGTGTACAGGTACATGTTGCAGCCAAGAAGAAATAAATCATATCTTATAGTCCTCACTATAGATAAAGATTGCAGAGTTCAATAACTTCTATCCTATGGTACATGAAGCAGATAGATGAGTCATAAGTACATGTTGGAATGAAGGAAGAATGCAACTCAAAGTTCAAGCAACTATTCTAGGGATAAAAGAAGTTGTAGTATAGAACAGAGGAGAGAATTGCAGACAAAAGTACATGTTTTGATTGCAACTAAAGAAGAAGAATAATAATAATTTAAAGGCTGAAGTTAAATAGAAAGATAAGATTACAGCTGAAACAGAATGAGAAGGAAATATGAGAAAATTTTGACAGGGCTTCGCCATGTAAAATGGACATTTACAACTTTCCATCATGTTGTTTTAACTAATACATGCTTTAAAAGTTGTATGTAAATCAAATAAGTGATACGAGAAAGCAAAAAAGCATGCCATGATCAAGATAATAGTTATTATGTTTTAGTTTCCAACAACAAATCAACTTCAATAGAAAAGTGATACATTCTATATTTTGAATCAGAAAATACATCTATTACAGTTGAAAAAGGGATAAAAGAAAGAATTTTGGGAAAATTTTGACAAGGCTTTGCCATGTAAAATGGACATTTTAAATTTTTCATAGCACATGCATATCAAAGTTGTAATAAAAGGAAATGTAGTATTTAAACAAAAAAGAAATGGACTGCACTTTCAGTCATCAAATTGAAGTACTTTGGAGCATTCATTATAGCTTAACAATTGAATAACATGAAGTTTTAAGATAATCCTACAAAGTTCAACCATTTTAAATTACAAGTTTTCAGAATGAAGCAAGTATGAGTGCACATAAATGCTACCATTAAATAAGTACAATATTTAAGCAAAAGAAATAAGATTATTATATTTCAACAAAGCATCTGAATCAAGGCTTATGCCTGCTAATGGTGTTACAAGAATGAGAAATTGTTTACAACTTCCAAAAGGCCACATACAAGGTACAAAGATCTCATGAAATCAAGAACAATCAAAGTACTAATGTAGTATGTTCCGAGTCAAATGAATCAAGTCAAAGCCTATCTCTCCATCAAGAAGATGTCAAATCTCAGAAGATCCAATTATGTATCTCAAGCTTACATGTAGGAACAAAAAGTCACTACGGAATGCACAAATAGTAATGCACAAAAAAAATAGTGAACAAATGTTACAGTAAGTGAAAATAATGTCATCCTCAGCCATGATGATGAACCAAATTAGTGAAAAGAAGAGGGTTAGAGAAACCTCCAAAAGGAATCAACTTAAAAAAGCTCAAAGTGGTTTCACCAAATAATGAAAAGATCACAAACTTAGTGGGTATTAATGGTTGAATTGAATGATAATGCAAAACTTAAGATAATGTGAAGTGGATTTCAACTTTTCAGAAAATATTATTAGCCTCAAGAGAAAAGTTTCAGAGATCAAAAAACAATGAAGTTCTAGGGTCAAGAGAGAATTAAGAATGGGATGAAGAATGCTCAAAGATCATTCTGAGAAAGAACCCAAAAAGGAGCTCAAAAGTAGGAAACGAGAGAGCCCAAGGAAAAATATCAGTGTCATGTCCAAGCCATTCAAGTCTTTCAAATGCAAGTTCAAAGAAGAGAATGCAAAGCATAATCAAGAATATCAAAAGGTTTTCAAAAGGCTCCAGGATTGACCGAGAACAAGCTTGAATTAGAGACATATGCATACCGGGGCCAATGGTCATAAAACCTAAAAGGATCATCATGAAAAAGAGATTTTTCTACAACATAAAGTATAATAGTCTAGATTCAAGGAGAGAATTTATAAGGAATGAAAGTGAGTAGCAAGTACTTATCAGAGTTTTTTAACAATAAAAACTCAAGTGGAGAAGCTTTGAATCAGAAACACATTCATATTCAAGTTAAAGAAATATTGAATTATTTCAAAAAATAAAATTATTCCATTTGAAATCAGTTTCAAGTTGCATATCAAAGTGAATAATGGTATATCTCTGGCAGAGACTGAAAAACCCATTAATGGGTATCAATAAATCAAAGCAACATATAAGAACTCACCGTTTATAATCAAATAATTGAAACTTTCACAAACTGAATGATGAAACAAGAAATCCATATGCCCATGAGAAGTTTCAAACTCGGGAGTCAAGCAGGAAGAACCCAGAATGGTTTTCAGCTCAAGAATCCCCAAAGGAACCACGTGACCACAAAAAAATGCAAAGAAAAATGAGTATCAGTTTTGGAATTCGAAATGGAAAAGACCAAGTAACAACAAAACTCAAGAAAGAGCTCGAGCATCAAATCACACACCATGCACAAAGGATGAAAAATGAAGTCCATTCTCGAAATAAAAAAAAAAGTGAAACCACTGACCAAAGAATCCTCACATAAGCTTCATAAGAATAAAGATCTTTGTGAGGAAAAAAAGCTTAAAACCCACAAAATGGTGACCGCATCGAGGAGAAGCAATAAAAGCTCACAAAATGCTTGCTCGAAAAAGATCTAATAGATCGAAGACAAAAAAATGAGATGCTCTAAAGGCTAAGAAAGAAAAATGGTGATCGAGGCTTCAAAAGCTTTAACAATGAGCTCATCGAAAAAATTTCCAGGGCTTCGCCTACGAAGCTGAAAATCCAAAATGAGTGATCATTAAGGTCAAGTGCTCTTTACCACACAAAATCAAGAGATGAGTTACATGAAACTCAACCACGATCAGTTCAAAAAATCAAAGGCCGAGAGAGAAGGAAAAGTACCGAGATCAATGCTCATGGATCTATCCCTATGAAAAGTTCAAAGAAAAGCCATAATGGTTAGATGCCATTACTACACTAAACTCCATGTCAAAAACCCTAACCATGAGTCGAGATCGATGACTTGAAAGATGTCTAAAGTACAAAGATCAACGATTAAAAATGATCAACAATATTCAAAGCAAACTATGATGATTAATATCACCCACCATATTAAATGCTAAGGTCAGAAACCCTAATCATGGGTTGGAGATCAATGACCATGAATCGAAAGGACACTAGATCAATGCTCAAAAATTAATCACCAAAAAAAAAGCAAACTCAACCCGAGTTAAAATACCACCGACAAAGCATATGAAGGGGTGACTCATCATCACGAAGAGGCAACCCTTGTCATTAAAAAATTATTTGCATCTTGACTTATCAAACTATAGTCTAAGCTCCAAATGAATCAAAAGTCGACCGAATTATATAAAGTAATGATCACCCCAAAAGGTAATGTATGGTCTTATTCCAATCGAATGTAAAAATGACAAGAAATACATAAGGTGGTAGACTATAGTATACCATGTTTTATCAAAGGTGGAATGTAATTACATTATTTGCATTGACCTTGTATAAGGTCCAAACTATATAATGTGCCATCCAAACCAATGATCAAAGAACACTTACCTTAATACTTACAAAATTTTACCCATCAAATGGTGAACTACAAAGGTGGTCCCCACTATTGGAGGGGTTGGAGATGATTTACAGTATGTTATCCATGTGACCACTAGAAGACAAGGAATGTCAACATCAGAACTTGAGCTTGGAGGTGGTCCCCATCAAGTGGATGTTTGGATGAATTATTTTTACAAGTATTGCAAATATTGTATTTTGATTTTCTCAATACAGGAGTATTTTTGCATGCCTTCACAAGAGGAAAGATCAGCAAGAGGACAAATTGGTACATGCACTAGGAGAAGACTTGCTCATCAAGCAAGATTTATTATTAGCAAATTATTCACCCATGCTTTTCTTAAAAATAGAACAGTCAACTATAGTTTGATTGTATGTAATCAAAGGCTATTAATGCCTCTTTTTATTAGTTTTCTTTATTTTATTCCTTTATTTATTATTAAATAAAGGATAAAAATAGAATGCATGGGCGAGTAAAATTTAGTCTATTTTTAGGAAGGGTGGGTGAATCAATTTTTCTATATATTGTGTGCCTTGGCAAAGCACAAGAGGAGGACTTTTAGATACATGAGTGCTGAAGCAATTTTCTCGCGTTTTTCCCTTTGAATGTGAAGTATTTTCTACCTTTCCAATTATTTGTAGTCTTTGTATGTTTCCATTAATCTTGTGAATGTTGAATTCCTTGATTAATCATCTTACCCTATTGCAAATTCAATAATTTCTACATGATATTAATGTGTATGTGTAACTTAGTAGTATTGTTGTGATTTTATCCCTCAATACATCAAAGTGTTTACCCTTAATTATCTTCAAAAAATTGTTGGTTTGTGCATCGAAATTTATTCCATATCAATTGTACATGTACTCAGTGTAAGACCTCATACAAGTTTGGTGTATCACCTCAGTTTTAATTTCATTTATAGTCATCTTTTACCCTTAAACTCCATAAAATTAGTTTAGGATACATCAATAAGGAACCAACCTTGATACCAGAGACTCGCCTCATAATAGGTATACCCACAAACCTAAGGTGTTTCCATTGTATATACGAAAGAGAGATAAAATCTTCAAGCTTAGAACACTGCAGCCATCATCTCTCAAGGTGCACTTTCGAGAGATAACAAGTAATATTACAATAGTCTAATCTTTACAAATAAATCCCTCAAAATTTTGCTATGGTTGTTCTTCTTGCTCTCATGGCTCTTCCTCTTTCTCCTCTCCCAAAACCTGCAGATACAAAAATGAGAAAATAAGTCAAAGGAATGAATAAGAACACTCCATAGAGATGATTAGGGTTAGTGTGAAATCCCTAAGATCCAAGGGCCCACATTAAATCCATCTAAGGGTTTTGATTCAACCCTACAAAAGTTAGGTGAGAATTAGGTGGGAATATGTCTTATATAAAAATCATGTGTAGCTTAGGAATGGGGCCACTAAAGGAGTGTTAGAAGGTAAACATAAATTGTAACCTTAAATGTTTAATTGATGATTTTTTTTTAAAAAAATCCCTTCACTCTTGTATTTAATTAAATCAATTTACTTTATGATAATAAGACAATATTTAATTTAGGGATTAAATATAATTGTATTTAACTTAATGGGAGATTTATTTATTCTTAGCCCTAGAATGATAAGTCTATAAATGACATTAGAACTATGTTGCTAAATGAAAAAACAACTATAACAAGGGGATTTTAAGCCCGAAATGGGGAATTAAATAATATTAATTAAATGTTAATTAAAACGAATAAAACATTTAGTGAGGAATAAACTAAGCCTAGTTGAAGATTACCCCATTACAACTAATTTTAAAATAAAATAAAATAAAAATAAAAATTTATTCCGTAAGTTTTCAAATCTAACTACTGGGTTATCTTGGGTTTTGTGCGGAAAATTTGTGGGTGTTACACTTGGTATCAAAGTCGTGGGTTCAACTCTTGGACCCTTTGGCACACTTGAAAACTCAAACAGTTAACCTAATACAACCTATAAATAGAACACACAACTTTGCATGACATTTTGAAACGTAGAAAACGTAGAAAACTGAAACAAAACCTAGAATGGTAAACTAACTCCCATATTGATTTGTGCAAGAGGCACAAATCAAAGCGAGGGATTTTGCCTGTGGAGTTAGATCTACCATGTCTAGAGAGCAGTAGTAGTGGTTGCTATCGCCGCAAATACTACGATATTGTAGGATGTGGATGTGACTATATGAGGTTGAGTAGTTGGGACACGACCTAGTAAGCATGATAAGGAGCCATCGCATGAGGTTTAACACCCTTCGAGGTATAGTGATGAGAATAGGGCACAAAAATCCTATGTGGAGTCAGTTAGAGCAGATTCACCTCAGAGGGGACATGGAGATAGGGTTTCAGGACACAGAGACAGATCTAGGAGCCATAGGCCGAGGGATGAGCATGTAGAGAGACCTAGGGGTCGATAATCATTAGTTGTAGATCATATCAGGGAGATCCTGAAGCTACACCCATCTCATTATTCTAGTGATATAGGATGTTTTTAGGAAGAGGCTTGGTTAGTGAGCTTGAGCAGGTGCTTCAAGCTTTGCCCATGTACTAGAAACACAAAGGCTCATGTTGCAATTCATCTTCTAAGGGATGGAGTAGGTGTCTGGTGGAGGATTGAGGAGTAGAAGCTCCACATAGACTCAAAGATAGTCATTTGGAAGATCTTCGAGGAGTGTTTTAAGTATGAGATATTTATGCGGGAGGTTTATTCAGTAGATGATAAATGAGTTCCATGACCTGCATCAGGCAACCATGATAGTAGAAGAGTATGAGAGTCGGTTTCTGGACTTGCTTTAGTATATTGACTACATGCGGGATAAATAGGTTGTTTACGGGCCGAAATTGGTTTTGGGAGGTGCATTACGCATTCAATTTCTGCAGAGACCTTAGCCGAGGTTGTTTAGAAGACCTACATTGCGAGAAGAGACCGGGAGGAAGATGCAACATGCCAGGGATAGAGTGTAGAGCCATATTTAGCAGATGTAGGATAACAGGTCGAGGGGATTAGCACCTCCTTCTCATGGTGAACATGGTTATGCACAATCTTCATTCATGCCACCACAACAGCCACCTCAAAGAACAACAAATGAATCATCCACCATTTAGACCTCCATAGATATTTGACACTCAGAGGGGACAGAGTATCGGGCCTCCCCTTTGGGTCCCATCGGGACACGGGGAGCACCTAGATCTCATTCAATAGAATCTCTTTAGTAGAGACCACAACAGTCTATAGCAGGATCATCAGGATCCATGACACAGACCACTAGAGTACTGTGGAGCCACATCTCATTAGAGGGGACCATTTAGTTGTTATGGATGTGGAATACTTGGACATCATTGGAGAGAGTGACATCAAAACCCTAATAGCAAGGGTAAGGCACTGATTTCAGAGCCTACAGTTGGTGACATGGGACATAGCCATCAAATCTATGTAGTGGTCAAGAACCACTAGGTAGAGAATCAGGGCATGGTGATTGAGACTACTAGTAGCATTTTTGGTATCCCTACCTCTATTCTATTTGATTCTAGATCGTTTTATTCCTTTTATTGCACCATCTTTGGTAGAGAG
Source organism: Taxus wallichiana var. yunnanensis (assembly GCA_018340775.1). Classification (NCBI taxonomy): domain Eukaryota; kingdom Viridiplantae; phylum Streptophyta; class Pinopsida; order Cupressales; family Taxaceae; genus Taxus; species Taxus wallichiana. The sequence goes on along the minus strand of CM031241.1, from coordinate 600,564,972 downwards.
ATGTAGGTTGGTGGTAGGTAGGTAGGGATTTATTTGGGATGTCGATATGGCTTACGGATCTAATATCTCAATAGACTTCTTAGTCAAGGAATGCATAGTGGACCTAGAACCCTTCACCACTACCTTAGACCTTCACATCCTTCCTTTTGGTTCTTATGGAGTAATCTTGGGCATGGATTGGTTATCTTCACATAGAGCCCTAGTTGATTATTACACTAATGTTATATCTTTTACGAGATGATTTGGGAGTGAGTCGATGATAACTAGATTTAGGAGACCCATCTCGATTTACATTATTTTGCTATGTAGCTTAAGCCTGTGTGCACAAAGACATGGGTGTCGATTGTATGCTATTACAGTTAGTAAAATGTTGGAGGATGGGGCTATTTGACCTTCGCTAGACGATCACCCCATTTTACAATAGTTTTTGATGTTTTGCCTAGTGAACTACCAAGGTTGCCTCCCTCACGCGAGATAGAATTTCACATTGACTTACTTCCGAGAGCAGACCCTATCTCATGCGCTCCATAATGGATGATCACCCTTGAGCTATGTGAGCTCAAGTTGTAGCTTGAGGGCCTTCTTGAGAAATGCCTAATCCATCCTCTTGTATCTCCTTAGGGTGCACCAGTGATTTTCGTGAAGAAGAAGGACGGATCCTTACGGTTGTGTGTGGACTACAAACAACTTAAAAAAGTAACGATTAATAATCGTTACCCCTTTCCTCGCATCGATGATTTATTTGATCAGATGAAGGGGCCACAATATTTTCTAAGATAGATGTTAAGTCAGGCTACCATCAGCTAAGGATTGCAGAGGTAGATATCCACAAGATAGATTTCCACACAAGATATGACCACTATGAGTTCATAGTGGTACCTTTTGGTCTGACAAACGCTCCTGTAGTATTCATGAGTTTGATGAATGGGGTGTTTAGGACATTTTTTAATCACTTTTTTCTCTTGTTTCTTGAAGAAATTTGTATATACTCACATATGCGTGAGGAGCAAAAGGAGCACATTCGAAATGTTTTGTGGTGTCTTCGTGTGCAACAACTATAAGGGAACCTAGAGAAGTATGAATTTTTCCATTCATAGGTTCAACACTTGGGTCACAACATTTCTGAGGAATAATTCTTGGTCAATCCTTCCAATATTACATCTATTATCGATTGTCCCGTGCCAACCAATGTGATCGAGGTGTGCAGTTTCATGGGGTTGCTAGGATACTACAAAATATTTGTTCAGGACTTTTCTCAGATTACACACCCCATCACTTCCCTTCAGCGGAAAGGAAGAAGTTCATTTGGTCAGATAGATGTGAGTAGGCCTTCATGACATTGAAGGAATGCCTTACAACAACACCAATTTTTGCAAAGGTGCAGACCCACACGAAGAGTTCATCTTTTGCATGATGCTTCTTTGGCGAGGCTTAGGAGGTGTTATGATGTAATATGGTTTTGTAGTCACCTTTGAGTCTTGCAAACTCAAGGATTAAGAGCTCAATTATCAAACTCATGATCTTAAGCTTGCAGTATTTTTTCATGCTTTAGTTTGGTGGAGACATTTACTTTTAGGAAGGAGATTCATTCTCAAGACTGATCACTTGAATCTTCGCCACCTCTTCACACAACCCAATCTCAACGCTCATCAACGGCATTGGATGGAGCTTCTTTATGAGTATGACATGGAGATAGAGCATGTGAAAGGGAAGGATAATATGGTTGCTGATGATTTGAGTAGATGAAGATATTTTTTATGGCTACTTTAGTGGGTAGAGACTTGTGGAACAGATTTTACGAGATCTTCCATATGAAAACTTCTACCTTTATAGCTACCGCAATGGCGCAAGTATACTTAGATGAGATTGTTAGACTCGCATGGTGTTCCACATAAGATTATTTATGACCGAGATCCATTATACACCTATCATTTCGGACTACCATGCAACATGCCTTTGGGATGAGTATCACTTGAGACAACATATCATCCAGAGACAGATGGGACAGGACATAGCGGTTGAATCGATTTTGGAGGACATGATTCAAATGTACATCATGACCCATCAATCTAGGTGGGAGGAGTACTTGTACTTAGTGGATTTTCCCTACAACAACAATTTCCATAGTTTTATTGGTATGGCACCATTTCGGGGACTGTATGGCAGGGAGTGCGAGAACACTGCTAAGTTGGGACAAGTTAGAGGACATGGTTTCTCTTGGGCCGAATTTATTACAAGATATAGATCGGAAGGTTTTCATGATTAGAAAGAGACTACAAGAGGCTCAAGATAGAAAAAATAACTACTCGAGATCGGTGGAGGACAGATCTCAATTTTGATATGGGCACAAAGGTGTTTCTTCATGTCAAGCCACATAAGATCCTTATCCGTTACGAAAAATGATCTAATCTTTCTCCTAGTTTTGTGGGTCCCTTTGATATCTTGGATCGTATCAATCATTTGGCCTATCCTCTAGCATTTCCACCCATCTTTTCTTGCATCCACGATGTATTTCATGTTTCTATTCTTAGGAGGTACATTCAAGATCCTTCTCATGTATTGGATTGGACCACATTGCAGGTGCATGATCAAGGGAAGGTTATGGTAGAGGCCATCCTTATTTTAGAGCATAGGAACCTACGATTTCAAGGCATAGATATCGATTAGGTTCACATCCAATGGGATCGATACAATGAGACAACAACTATGTGGGAGGATGCCACACCCTTCAGAGCATAGTTCCCACATTTGTTCCAGTGACTTCCAGGAGGACGTTGAATCTAAGGGGATGGAGATTTAGTGCCCACTCCTCTTCAACATTAATATTACTCTAATTTTTCTTATTTTGGATTAGAGCCATAGACATTATTATCGTATTGATCTTTAGACATTGTTATATTTTATTAGCTTACTTGATAGATAGTATGGATGTTTTAGATTTTTGACATGATGAGATTTACAGGATGGATTATATGCATGAATCAAAATATTAGTATTTGAGAATATTAAGCTACTACTTTTGACACGTTGGATTTGATATATAGATGTTGCTAGATGATTTAGTTGGTTTTGTGATCTTATTGTTAATTGATAAATTGATAAAATGGAAATATTTAGAATTATGAACAATTGGTGAATTACTAAATTTTAGCGATGGTTTAGTTATGATATTGATGATGTGAATTGATATGTATATGTTTGCATTTTGTTATCTCAATGTCATTAATATGGCCACGAGGCTAGAAAGGTATTTTGTTGATTTTTGCAAGCATTTGGGACACAAGAAACAAAAGAGGGTAGAAGACCAACAATGAAGGAATTTGGGGTATTGGCAACTAGTGTAAATGTATGATGTTATTGTTGTTAGTTTGTTAGGAGGTCCCCATTGGGGGGTGGCCTCAAATATGACCTTGGGTAATTTTAATTTTGCATTTTTGGTTTTATTTATTTGTGAGTAATTGTATTTTGTTATTATGGTGGTTCACTTTTAGTATTATTCTTAAGTACTCCATTTGAGTTAATTAGACTTGATTAATTAGTGTAATTTAGGATGTGACAAAAGGGGGTAGTAAATGTGAGTAGGTAGTCTTATTTTGTGTTGTATTTGAAAGAATTTAATTACTTTTGAGTGTTGTGCACTTAAACTTGCATGGAAATTTCAGATTTTGAATTTCAATCCAATTTTGAAGGCTTGTGGGACAAGTTAAGCTTCTCCCGTGCACCTCTTAAAGTCACCCACCTAGTATGCCTATGATGTGAGGTGCTTATTTTAGGCTTTTTGTGTGTTTTAATGGAGAAAAAGAGCAATTAATTACACTTTTCTTATAAGATTCTTTAATTGTGTCCTTTAGGGGTGTGGGTTTGGGTGAGTGTGTAAGAGGTGTAAGAGGGTTGTAATTCACTAAACCACCAATTTATTTTAATTTGGAGATGGGGTTTGACCTCGTGATGTGGAATGGAGGAGAAATGATGTGGAATCCTATATGGAGCCACACATCACCTCTCTCTCCTCTCTTTTCTATGTATTCTAATTTTTTTGAGATTTATGTGTTACTTTTTTTATTTTGAGACTTTTGATTTTAGAGGAGCTTGCTTTGAGAGTGTTTTTTGGAGCTCGTGAGTTGGATTGTGCTTGCTTGGACTTGGAAAAAGGCTTGGAGCTTTCTTGTGGATTGGAAACTCTTACAATGGCAAGGTAGGGTCTTCACCCATGTTTTCTTTTGCTATTTTTTTGTGAATTTTTTGAGAATGAATGGTTGTTGCATGCGTGATTTTGGGAGGTAGAATGGTCTTACGTTATGTATGAGAAAATAGAAATGGGGATATTTTTAGGAGGCATAAGAGTTTTATTGGGTATTTTAGGAGGGATTTGGATTATGGTGTCCCACCTTGTGACAATTAAAATGTTCTTATCTTGTTATTTTATTTTCGGAGGCATAAGAGTGAGGGAGACATAAGAGTATTTTTTCTTGAGGGGGCATAAGATTTTTTTCTTGGAGGGAGGAATAATATTTTTGTGGCCTATGATTGAGTTCTTGTAAGTTTTAAGGTGGGAACCAAAACCCTTGGGAGCCATAACTAGACCCCATGTTCCTTTCTCTTTCTTAGCTTGAGTTTAGAGCTTTTGTGGTGGGAAACTTGTGTGTGTTGATGTGATTTTGTTTTTATTCTTATTGTGTTGAATATTTGGTTTGAATGTGAATTTTGAATCCTTGTAAAGATCCCAATGGTTGTCTTATACCCTTCATTTCTTCATTGTTGGGGCTTGAGGGCCAATGAGGAAGAAGGATTCTCTTCCTCATTGGATTATTGGTTTGGTGGAGAGTGTTGCCTACTCCCCTATTTTGGTTGTTTTGTTTGGACTTTAGGAAGATGGTGGAGCTCAAGTGAAGATTTGGTATTTGTAGCACCTTGAAGAAATGGAGAAGATATCCCTCTTTGTAAAAGAATTTTACCATGTTGTCTCCTTTAAATGGAGGGCTTGTAACTTACATTATTTTTTAAGATTGTCAACCTCTTGTAAATTTTTTTAGAAATGGTTGATTCATATTAAGTTTTCAAATTTATGTATATGTAAAAACATAGAAAAAGGAAAATTGCATTTGTTACTTTGAAAATCCCTTCAACTTGTAAACTCTACTAAGATTGTTTTGAATGAAAATTTTGCATTTTAAATGTATTAGTGCTTGTAAAAGAAAACCACCAAATCTTGCATTGTTAAATGAAGTAGAAACTTTGAAATGGGATTGAAATGAAAATAAAGTTATTTCAACCTAAGTTTATTTTATTGTCTCTAAAGTGTGATTTATTTCATTTTTAAAAGATTGATGATCATGTTGAAAATATACTTGTTGCTTAAAATGGATTTCCATATAGTTATTGTGAATGAAAGTAAATGGTTGTTTATTTCTATTGAAAGAAAACATAGTGAAAATAGTGAAATTTTGGTTACATTTCTTATTAGGTTGAAGGAAAGAATAGAGAATGAGTTGATGTTAGGCAATTTGAGTATGAAACTAGAAATTTTATCAATCTAGTAACCAATGAATGGAAGACACCTTAGTTCAATTTATTATTTCTTTAAAAACCAACTTAAGTAGAAGAAGAATTAAAATAATGTATGTTGAAGGGTTTTATTTTGGAAGAATAGAACCTCCGCCCTATGTAGAGCGGCGATTTTAGAACCGCCACCTAGCACAAAGCAAAAGCGTAGCCAATGAACAACCCCTAAGCATGGTGGCGGTCACATGACCATTGGCCTACGTAGGGCGGTGGTTTCGACACTTTCGATGGAAAAATAAAATCTATCTATTAAAAAACACCAAACTTAAAATTAAATGAAATCTAATCCTAAAACCATAAAAAGGTAACTTCAAGAAATAGAAATGAATTGAAATTAAGTGTTTAAGCTCTCCAATCTTGTTTTATGGCACCCAAATGTGTAAAATTCTTAGATTAAAGGAAATGGGGTTTTCCCCAATTGTTGAACTCAAAACAAGAAATTGTTTTCATTAAAATACAAAACAGACCCATTGTACGATCTCTACATTAAACAAACAGAAAATATTACAATAGTGAAATCTTTACATCTAAATCCATGCAAATTTTTCCATTGTTATTTTTATTGTTCTCGAGTGTTCTTCCTCTTTCTCCTCTCTCAAAAAATTTTGATACAAAAATGAGAAAATAAGTCAAAGGAATGAATAAGAACACTCCATAGAGATGATTAGGGTTAGTGTGAAATCCCAAAGATCCAAGGGCCCACACCGAATCCATCTAAGGTTTGTGGTTCAACCCTACAAAAGTTAGATGACAATTAGGTGGGAATATGTCTTATATAAAAAGCATGTGTAGCTTAGGAATGGGGCCACTAAAGGAGTGTTAGAAGGTAAACTTAAATTGTAACCTTAAATGTTTAGTTGGTTATTTTTAAAAATAAAAATCCCTTGACTCTTGTATTTAATTAAATCAATTTACTCTATGGTAATTAGACAATATTTAATTTAGTGATTAAATTTAATTGTATTTAACTTGATGGGAGGGTAAGCTTAGACTTAGCCCTAGAATGATAAATTAATAAATGACATTAGAACTATGCTGCTAAATTAAATAAAGATTTTAAGCCCGATATGGGGAATTAAATAATATTAATTAAATGTTAATTAAAACCGATAAAACATTAACCGAGGAATAAACTAAACCTAGTTTAAGGTTACCTACATAACCGATTTTTTATTTGTAATATGTATTACCTAAGCGGTCACTAACATGCATATTTTAATTAGATTTATTGTGAATTGAGTAAATTTTTGGTTTATTAGTTAGTATTTATTTGGAGACAATAGAATAAAACTTACTTCTATACAATTGACTATTAGCGGTTATTAAACCCATCATAGACTATCAACCCAAACAAAGTCTAGGAATTAATGGTTTACACCTACTAGTCACTAATATACAACTACATCTATGCAATATTGTATAAAAGTGAGTTGTTTCATGTATTTTTTACATCAACTTAAAATTTATTTTTAATTGATTAACATTTTTTTATATAGAATGAGCATCACAAGAACCTCTAGAGGGGGAGTGCAAGGGAATCCAAGATAGAGTCTCAATCAAGAAGTGTTAACATCTTTCGAAATTTTGAATATTTGAATTGATTAATATCAAATTACGAACAATTGAGAAAACATTACTTTTGTGCAATTGGCCAAGAGGATTATTTAATTATTTTAGATTTTGAGGGTTTACTCTATGAGAAAAACCAATCCTACAAAGAGGTTACAATCAAGTTCGGTAAGGAGACTCTCAACTTGCGAGGTGGGCTCAAGTAATTTTTAACGATACTAGCAACAAATTGTGAAGTGGGATTTTTTTATAGCTATCTATCTTGAACCAAAGTTGAAAATATGATTAAAAGGCTTTGAAAAATAATTAGTATTTGAATTCAAACCATTTATTATTTTTGGTAAAGAAAATTGTTTTGTAGAAGATGAAATTATAGAAAAAGGATCTCCAAAAGATTTGGAGTAGAGATGGTATTGTTTTCGGCCTTAGAAACACATTATGCATTACAATGGGACAAAGGGAAACCCTTTGAAAAATTTTATGGTGGGGAAGAAATCCAAAGAAGAAAATTGTTTCAAAGATAAGTGGTTGATGACTAATTTGTACATAAACATAACACATATACTTTTTCAAGGTTTGTGTTACTTTAACACATCCAAAAATTGGATCAAACAAAAATATATAACTATTAAATATTTAAAAATATTTTTACAATGATATTAATTTATATAGTCATATAGTCATTCTTTATTTTATATGTTGAGATTACAAATTTAAAATTAGGAAATGTTTATATCTTCGATGTGATTGAGATGATATTATAGTTTCATAAGTTTTTTTGAGTTGTGATTAAATACTTTGATGCTTTGTTTTTAATCACTTTTGGAATCTTACATTAATTCTAAGTGGTTTTTATAGATCATATTAGGAAGCCTAGGAAATTACTAGTTCTGGGAGTTGAAGGTTTATTGTTTGGAATTTCTAGTATCGGTGATAAAATACCTCGTAATATGGTTCCATAGTTTAGATCCGAGAATACTGAATACTTTGAATGAGAGTTTAGTGCTGACTTGATAAGTAGTACATTAAAATATTTTAACACTGCCTTATGGTCTTCAGTTATGGATTCAACAACCGTGAAATACATGTTCATCAAAAAAATTAGATGGTTGTGCGAAACCCACTTCAGGTTCATTTGGGGATGCCACCAATGTAAGTTCAAAAATAATACAAGCCAACATATAATAGAAATTTATGGTACTTTCTATGGTGAAAACAATATACTTTTGATCGATGACATGAGTTTCTTGTCACACAAGGTCAAAGAGTAGATTACTCTCAAAACCCCAACATACCTGGGAGATTTGATGGTAACTATAAGATTGATTCAAAAATATATATTGAATTACGTACATGGTTGAAACATGCAGAGAGCAAAAACATGTTTAGATCATTGAAAACATTCAAACACATAATTGGCATTTGAATTATATACTTTTCTTCCAAATCCAACTATGCATTGTGCATTTTTATGGAATAAAGTAACTACCATAAGGTTCTTAAAGATTCTTAGTGTGCAATATTTTTATGATTCGCTTTTTTGGATAAGAACTACATTTTCCCTAACTTAGGTGAAGAGACAATTGTGGATCATGGACCAATTAAAGAATGATTTTTCCTATATCTACATAGTTAAAAAAACTTGCACATCGATGTTGGCTTCTTCTCGAAAAAAAAAAATTCCCTAGTTATGCATGGTTTAATCTAAAAGACATTTTGAAATTGATAGGAACCTCATTCGCAAGCAATAAATAATCCTAGTGGCCACTAGATCATATAAAAAAATGTTAGGGGAGAGGGGCCAATAGGTGAACATGGTCCAATAGTTGACATGACTATCGATCACACAATACCCAATAGTTTTCATAGTACTATCTAGTAGTTATTTATTTTTGACATAATAATTATGTAGAGTAGATAATCACATCATGACATGTAAGACCATTTACCCATGTACAAGTATAAAAAATTCAATGTTCAAGCATTTTCACCCATATTGAAGTATTGGTTTCCACCTTATTTGTAGTGTATCTCAAATTTACTATTTTAAATCAATTCAAAATATGGATTTCCTCCAATTGCACATTCCAAAGAAGAAGAAAAGCTAACACAAATTTAAACTACATATTAGTGAAAATATCACAATCTCATGCAATAAACAATTAATTGTGTGGACCCCTTAAGTTAGGGTGTACCACTACTAGCCTCTCTCCCCTAATCTTATTGATTTGCAAATCCATGGAGACTTCCCTGAAATCATAAAATGATTTTCTACTAGATCTACATATTTTAATCTTAATGACAATTTCAAAATGATAAAACCTTGTTCCAAGCAAAAAATAAACCATAAATGTCGCTAACACTTATGAACTGAAATGTTTTCTTGTTATTGTTTTGCATATCATTATTTTAAAGATTTTATTATTATTGTGTGGAAGATTTCATCGTGATCATACAGAAGATTGCATCATGACCAAAAGAACCATTAATCGATGATCTAGGAATGAAAACAAATTGCTCAAAATTATTAGCAACATTTGGAATGACATTTTAAAATTGTTAAAAATGTTATTACAAAGCAACAAATAAAGACTAACGACTACTAGCCAATACAAAAATAGAACCGGTGATGGCACCCGGTAGATTGTGAGGGGGGAGCATAAAGAGGAGGATAACGAAGAACCTGGATTTTCATCAACCAGCACCAAATATGATTGGGCTGATAAAAACGATGTGAAGAAGATCATGAAATACAAGTTCAATGAGCTCGATTAGAAGGTGGTTCACACAACTATGACATGCATCCGAAAAGTGTCTAAAGCACGCCTTACCAAGTGTGGTCTCTGCACCGCAAGTGGTGTAAGTTCGGTGATTTTACTAACCAAGAACCCTCAAAGAACATTATAGGAATCTCCTAGTTGGCTCCAAGGGTGGTGTGGTGCTCATGGTTTTAGGTATCTATGGTAAAAAGAGTTATCATTGGACATCAAAATAGACTTAAAAGGATCTCACCCCGCTTAGTGCGCAGCAGACACCTTAATAATTGATAAGGTCATCGAAGGGCCTCACCACAGGTGGAAGAAGCCCTAATAGTACTTTCACTTCTTCCACTACTAGGTGATCGACCTACATCCCTCCTGGGGCCTCTCGAGGGTGTCATGGACCTGCTCTGGTTAAAACATGTGCCACAAAAATGATGAAAATTATGACCGAGCTACCAATTTTTTTGAGGACATGATGGATGCTCATCTATACGATATTTTCAAGCCATTTGGACATATCACGTGTGTCTACATGGCCATGGATCAGAAGACGGGGGTTAGCAGGGGGTTTGGTTTTGTTAATTTTGTCAACAGGGAGGACGCACAGAGAGCTATCAATATGATTAATGGTTATGGTTATGATAATCTTATTCTTAGAGTCGAATGGGCCACTCCTGTGGTATTTTTCTAGATGATTTGTATTCTACTTTTTGTACCCCTTAAGATAATGTAAGATGTTGAATTTTTGTATTGTTTGATGTCTTCCACCGACTTTAACGTAAATGATGATATAAAGGATTTGAGTTGGTTTCTTTTTTCTTCAAAGAAGTATGTACTCGCTAAGAGAGTTACTTGTGCTTTATAAAGTGTTATTCTATGTTGTTCGTGTACTTGATGATATGGCGAGATCTCGGGGATTAAACAAAATTAAAAAAATTATTTTTTATTGAAAAAAATCTTAAGATTAAATCTAGTGGAGATGCATTATACGCCCTAGACAAGAATTTTACGCGAGCATAAGTATTTTTATTTCTATTTGTAGGGTTTTACTACGATAACCAATTATTTGAGTGTTTATAAACAAATGATAAATTTACTCCGGACACATAAGGATTTCACTTATTTTCCCTTTTCTTAAGCTAGGGACGACATTGATTGTGTCTGATAGAGTGAGATGCGGGGAGCTTGAATAGGAGGATAATGATACACACACATGCCCCACACACATGCTGGATTATGACTAAGGAGAATGATACAAGCGTTACATATTTCACTCTTTACAGGAATGAGTTATATATTTTACAACATAAAGTTAATGACATTTTTAAACTATTAAAAATGTTATTCAAAAGTAACAAATAAATCCTAGCTGCTGCTAGACAGTATAAAATAGAAACAATGATGGCGTCAGCCAGAGTGTGATGGGGGGAGCTTAAAGAGGAGGATAGCTTAGACATAGATTTTCATCACCATCACTTAATATCATTAGACCGGATGAAAACGACATCAAGAATATCTTGGAATACAATTTCAACAAGAATTGCTAGAAGGTGGTTCACACCACTACAATGCACATCCGCAAAGTGGCCAAAGTGTGCCTTGTCAAATGTGATCTTTAGTGCCGCGAGTGCCGTAACTATCACGTTACTACCAACGAAGAACCCTAAGTGAACATTATAAACATCTCCTAGCTGGCTCCAAGGGTTTTGTAGTGCTCATGGTTTTCCTTATCTATGGTAATAAGGATGGTCACTAGACATCAAAATGTACTTACAAGGATCTCACCCCTGTCGGTGCCACATACACCTTAACAATGGATAAGGAAGTTGAGGGACTCACCGTAAGTGGAATCAACACTAGCGGTACTACCACTTCTTCCATTGTTGAGAGATCAACCTACGTCTCTCCCAGTCTCAGGGGTGTCGTGGATTGCTCCAGTGACACCATGCATCACAAAAATAATGAAAATTATGATCAAGTTACGAATCTATTCGAGGACATGATGTATGTTGATATGCACAAGGTTTTCAATTTATTTGGATACATCACACATGTCTAAGTGGACATGGATTAGAAGACGGGGGTTAGCAGGGGGTTTGGTTATGTTAATTTCGTCAACAGGGAGGATGCACAGAGAGCTATCAATAAAATCAATGGTTATGGTTATTATAATCATATTCTTAAAGATGAATGGGCCACTCCCGTGTTAATTTTCCTTTTATCCTAACTCACACATGTTCGTAGAGACTCAACATATACAACTCTAATAAAAAAATTCCAAAAAAAAAGTTGTGGTGCACCGGCATAGCTCATGGCATTTAATCCGTATGGGCGGGTTTGAATTTTTTCTATCCCTCTACTAACTGCGTGAGGGATAGGTTCTTTCGTATTTTTCTAGATGATGTGTATTATGCTTTTTTACCCGTTAATAAAATGTAATATTTTGAAGTTTTGTAGTATTTGATGTCTTCCATCGACTTTAATGTAAATGATGATATAAAGGATTTGATTTGGTTTATTTGTTCTTCTAAGAAACATGTTCTCTTAAGAGAGTGTCTTGTTGACATGCACCAAGAGATCAACCGCCACTACAATATAGTACATCATCTCTCTTTAAAATTATATCCTTTGTTCATTACATTCAACAGTATATACTTTAATGAACACGTTTGTTTAATTTTATTTGTAATAGTAATTTACTAGTTAAATTCACTTGAATCTAAATAAAATATGAAGATTCGATGGGACCGTAACCCAAAATTGTTAAAGATTAATGGCGAGAGAGGATATAAGCCCCGGTCTCCTCAAATCCTACAAAAATATTAACACGAAAACCTTGACAAGAAGTTTACACGATCATACGTATTCTTATTTTTATTTTTAGGGTTTTACCGTGATAAATAGTGATTTGAGTGATTAACGAGAATGAGACAAGGGTTACATATTTCAATATTTACATGAAACAAGTTATAAATTTTAAAACATAATGTTAATGACATTTTAAAATTGTTATAAATGTTATTCCAAGGCAAAAATAGAGTCTAAAGCAGTTGACTAGAAAGTATAAAAAAGAAACATTTATGCATCCAACAAACCGTGATGGGGGGAGCTTAAAGAGGAGGATAACAAAGACCTGGATTTTCATCAGCCACCATTGATTATCATTGTGCTGCATAAAAACAGCATGAAGAAGGTGTTTGACACCACTATGACGCACATCGCCAAAGTGGCCAAAGAGCACCTTAACAAGTGTGATCTCTAGCGCTGCAAGTGGTGCAAGCTCAACGATGTTGCCAACCAAGAACCCTCAGAAAATTTTACAGGCCTTTCCTTAGAAGAAATCTTTAGAAGCACCCCGCCTACCGGGATCCAAGGCCGATGATTCATAATCCGGTACAAATGTGATGTCCATCCCGGCTTACTCCAAGGGTGGTGCGGTATATTTAATTAATAACACCTTTCTATATAATGTGTGTAATTGTCTCTAGTAATGTGATTTTTTTATAATGTGTGTTTATCAATCAAGGGTAGCCTTTATTCATAATATAGCCTTTGTTTTTGGTGTTCCTCAGACTCCCTTATAGTTGTTGCTTTGTTGTTTTGCTAGGATTAGCCTAGTGTGCTTGTGGATTTGAGGCTTTCTCTCATACCGCCCACTTATTTTGTTGATATAATCTTGTATCATGTTGTATTTAATATAATATAATATCCTCCATCCCCCATGGGTTTTACAAATTGAACTTTAACAATTGGGGGCCTCTAGAGGCAACCCAAGTAAATCGGGGGTAGGGTGTATAGTGAGAAATGAGTATGAAATTTTTTGTGGTGGCAAGATCCTTTCCACTGCATGATGGAACTTGTAACCTTACAGAAGCACAAGCTCTATTAGAGGGATTCAAGTTAGCAGTGTCAAGTAGTCGCAAGAGACTCCAAGTGGAAGTAGATTCACAAGTAATCATTCACGCGATTACAAAGGGCTTTGTCCTTTCTTGGCACCTTAACTTATATATCTCCAATGTCATTTTATGGCTTGGAAAAATGTATAGATTGGGTATTAATCATGTTTATAGGGAGGCAAACCATGTTTCCGATCATCTAGCTAATGAGGCAATTCATGTCCTAGGAGTTTAATTGATTTCTAATAATATCAGAGATTGACATGCCTTGGAATATATTATTATTTATGATGGTTGGTGCAGACAAAGCTCATGGAATTAATGGTGGTAGGTACCACCATTTATTTTTTTGGCGGCTCACAATTCACTCTCCCTACTTCTATTTGTTCATATTTTTTGGTTGGTGAGAGTATGGATTTTTGGGGTTTCTTTTAATTCTTCGCAAAGGGAGAGGATGGAAATGACCTTTACTTCAGCAATCTCCCATTGGAGGCTTCAAGAGGTTTTTCAATACAATTCAAAGTGTTTGAGGCCGAGGAAATTCACCGTGTGATTGGATATCCCTATATGCAGAAACTCTCATAGTGGTCATAAATCAACTCTTAACTTGTTGCAGGAATTCAATTCATTTCAAATTACCTCTTACTCCATCCAATTAAGGGGGATGTCATGGATGTCACCGAATTCTTCATTTATCCTGTAAATCAAGTTGGTTTGCGTGAAGAAATGGACAGGTGTTGCGCCCCATACCCTCTTCCTATGTTAGGTAAGGCCAAGTAGTTGGAAGGGGACATTTTCGGTGGTAGTGGTCGTGGCGAGGAGGGAGGCGGGGGTGGTGGTTATATCAGATGAGGATTAATACTCTTTTCTTACTTATTTTTTTGGTTTTGTGGCCATGTGTATTCATTGTTTTGAAGCCACTTATGCTACTTCATATGGTGTTCCTTTCTTCTTCGTCCTGTGCCATTCATTGAGGCCTTGTGTTGTTTGTTTTTATCGATTTTGTTTAGAGTATAGTCATAAGGGTTGGGTCCCACAACCCTCTAGTTCATGCTCGATAAACAAGTGTTTAAACATTATATATATATAAGATCCTTTTCATCAAATAATCTAGCCAATGCATGAGAAAAAGTTGATGATGCCATCCATTTTTTATTGTGTCATCCTTCCTCACACAATTCATGGGACTATTTAATTATTGGGTTGTGCTTTCACTGTTGTCACTTGTTTTCTCATGTTTCTTTCTATTTTTTTCCTCTTCCCTCTCATGGAATATACCTATGTTCCATTCATCCTCTTGTGCAGTAACAAGCGGGAAATGAGTATCATCTCTACCGTGTCGACAAAGAAGTTTTGCATCAATTGTCTTGCGCATAGACTCCATGCAGATGTGATGACTATGATTATGAACATCTACGGGTGTGGATTATCTCCAAAGCACCAAAAGATATTGTGTAAACTCGAGATTGCAACATCTTTTTGTTCAATTGTCTAGTGTTGTATGCATATAAAGCAGTGGTCATGGTGGTCGTGTCCAATTTCATTTACCTAGATCATTGTTTGTGTTATGTTGAAGCTCGACAAAATTATGCATTCCTTGTCTCTTTACAAATTTGAATACTTTCATGTCACCTTTATGGGTTGATAGCAAGATTAGTGATTCCCTGGAATTAAAAATTTGGGTCCTACTTCAATTTGTTGACATTTTTCAAAGCATCTATCGATCAGATGGGGTGTCTATCTCTAACATGCCATCCCTAGACCTAGTTGCACTCATAAAACAAACCTCGCCCCTTCCTAATCATGTGGTGTACTTGAAATCTATGCCGGTACATCCTTTTCCTTTCTCAAGATGATTGCAATGCTTGGTTGGGTGGAACCCTAGGGTTTCTCTATCATTCCCACTCTATTTTTTTGTATTCACGACTCTATGTTTTTTGCAGGCTTGATTATTCATGTTACATGTTGGCCTCGTTATATTTTGTACTCATTTTTAGTTTCGTATGTAGCCTTTCATCGATCAAAACGTGGTATACTTGTAGGGTGGGGACCCATAAAAACTCTAGTTCATAGCTCCAGTCAAAAGTGTTTAACTATATAAAAAATAAAATTATGTATTTTGTCCTTAAATATATTTGACAACAGGTTTCTATGTAATGTTCCTAACTATCTTAATAATGTTTATATGTATAATATGTCCGATTATCTTTAGGAAATTTATAATACAATAACGGATTTAAATGATAATAGATATCTTAATATATATAAAAAAAGTGTACATAACATTTTTATTTCGGTAAATTATTGTTTGAATAATGTTAATTTACCTCGATAAGTTACACTGGCATTACCTAGAGAGCGTTAAGTTTTAACTCTCTTATTTTGATTTTTAATGTCATATTATCCTCTCGACTTCAAGTCGTCATTTGAAAAAATTGATCACATCAATTTAAGGTATATAAATAATTTTAAAATTGTCAGCACTTCAACAATCAAAGTGTGTTCATAGACATCATGAAAACAATTTTAATTTGCAATGAATTATTCTGTGAATTTAGGATTCTAGCATGAAAAATAGTATTACAATGAAATTCAAATTATTCTTAAAATTATTTACCATAATTCTACCTTTAGAAAAGAAGTTTTGATTTATTTCATATATATATTTAATTACGAAAATATATCCTCCTCACAAGCAGAATAGGATAATTTGAATTCTCATTTAAAGTGTCAAGTGTGTGAGGAAAATGTCTGCAGTGATTTCATCTCCCTTTTTTGAGGTACGCAAGGGTGACGGAAGGTGATTGCTACGCCCTTAACCTATTGCTTGTATTAGGATATGAGTAGCCGACTTATGGCTTACCATATCATTTTATTATATCATTTATACTTTCTCATGCTTAATAGGTCGGCCTTGGTGATGGCCATAGCATATGAATAGTATATATAGGGGATTATAGGTAGTATTTCATTATCATTTGAGCATTTGAGTCTTATTATATGGTTTGGAGGTTGCCCCCTCGAAGTGGCGAAGCTATTCTAATTGCATATTGAGATCATTATTCTGAAATATTGTGTTATTTGGTGTTCTATTGTTGCTCTTAATCTGAATTATACAAGTAATTTCATTACAAAGTGACACGGGGTTTAATGATGAATGACATCCCACATTTATTACTATTAAGGGGATGTTAATGTTCTTGTAATCTGGGTTTATTCCTCTATTGGGGATTTTAATGTTCTTATAATGTGAGTGTCATTGGGGTTTATAATTATTAAGGGGTGGTGGTGTAAACATATTGCGAACTAGAGCTAATTGGTAGGATATATTTTTACCAGAGTTGTGAAGAATTTCAAGTAAGGTTCCCTAAAAATTACAAAAAAATTGATTTATTTTTCAAAAGTTATTACAAATTTAGGTTTTTTCATAAAATCACTCCCTAGGGTGCAAATTGTGGAAAATTTTCAATTTCTTTACATTTTCGGAAAGCTCTCAAAAAAATAGTATTAGTATTTTCTCTGTGTTTTTCCCTGTTCAGCCGAAATTGTATCAAAACCCTAAACCCTAATGTTTGACATCATGATGGGGCCTTCCACAAGAGCAAAAAAGAATCCAGTTACTCCGGGTAAAACCCCAGATAAAGATGGGGTAGTGATTGAAGAGATGGAGTTAGAAGGGGTAAATACATATTCCTCAAAGACTAGGGTTTACCTCATTGATCATAAGGTGAGCCAATTTGAGTATGAGTTGTGAAATGTACTATCTAAGATGGCATCTAAAGGATACATAGCCCAAATCAATCATCGGTTGGATGATATCATGAAATATGTAAAGGGTAACCAGTATGGCCCAAATCTGGCCTATATCAAACAAGGAGGACCTTCAGTTCAAAATCATGGACAAACTAACCATATTGGATCACTTTTCCAGTCCCATCAGAATCAAACTTATTTACAACCATGAAACATGATGCCGAAAGTGGATATGTGCAAATTTGATGGTAAGGATCCCCTGAATTGGATAAATCAAATGGAGAACTTCTTTGAGTTACATCAAACACCATCAAGACAAAAGGTGACATTGGCATCCCTATATCTTGAACCCAACCAATTTGTTTGGTATCATTGGTTATGTGCTCAGAGGTAGAAGAATGGTCTAGGTGTCACTTGGACAGTTTTTACCGAGGAGTTGCAATTGCACTATAGTTCCAGTGTTTTAGAGAACTACTTTAGTCAATTAGCAAAGTTACGGAAAATAGGATCAGTCAAAGATTATGTGCATCAATTCTAAAACCTATCCTTAAGGGTGGAGAATATTCCAGAAGAGAATCTGAATGACCTATTTCTTGGGGGTCTTAAGGACCACATCAAGCATGAGGTATGTATGTTTAATCCAATCAAGCTTTCTGATTCTATTATCATGGCACATCGTGCAGGGGGAAAATTTCTTTGTAGTAGGAGGCCACCTTTCATTAACACCAGAGACCATAGTATCTCTTCCCCTTCATTTGCTAGGCCAATTAGATTGACTCCTCAACAAATGGAAGAAAAGAGAGCAAAAGGATTATGTTTTAACTGTGATAGCAAATATGGACTAGGACATAAATGTGCTGAGAAGAAGTTGTTCTATATTAACGGAGGTAATGAGGATGATGAGGAAGCTGAAATTATAGGAGAGGCTAAGGAACCAGTAGAAGATGAAGTAGAGGATCACCAACCTACAATTTCTTGCCATGCATTGTCAAGTATTAGTACTCCTCAAACACTCAAGGTTATTGGCTATCTCAAAAAATAGAAGGTGACGGTGTTGATTGACTGGGAGTACTCATAACTTCATAAATAGTAAGTTAGTTATCCTGCCTCAATTGTTTTATTTACCTAGCTCCAGAAATGCAAGTTATGATTGCGGATGGTGGGACAGTCAAGTGCATAGGAAAGTGCCATAGTATCAAGCTTTCCATGGGAGACTACATGTTAGACTCACCTATGTTTGCTATTTCTATGGGAGGGGCAGATATTGTTTTGGGGGTCCAATGGCTCACAACCTTAGGTACTATAGAGATGAATTTCCAAGAATTGTTCATGTGATTTCATTCAGATGGAAGGACAATACAATTGAATGGGATGGTAGCTAAGTCTCCACAGATTATTAGCTCTCATCAGATGCAGAAGGTTCTCAGAAAAGGAGTGGATGGATTTATAGAAAAGCTATTTTCCATAGAAGTACAAAATATAGAGTCTTCAATGCCACCCGATCTTCAAAAGATTGTGGATGCTCACTCATCTGTTTTTGATGCAATTCCAAAGGGACTACCACTAGTTAGGGATCATGATCATGCCATTCAGTTGATTCCAGGGAGCCAAACACCTAACATCAAACCATACAGATACCCATATTCCCAGAAAAGTGAGATCGAGAAAATGGTGGAGGAAATGTTGAAGGCAGGTATCATTAGGCATAGCTAGAGTGCATATTCTTCACCAGTGGTCATGGTATGTAAGAAGGATGAAACATGGAGGATGTGTCCAGATTACCGAGAACTCAACAATTACACCATCAAAGATAAGTTTCATATTCCAGTAATTGATGATTTACTTGATGAATTGCATGGTGTTGTTTATTTCACAAAATTAGATCTTCATTCGGGGTACCATCAAATTAGGATAAAAGAGGAAGATGTTCATAAAATGGCTTTCAGGACTCATGAGGGCCATTATGAGTTTTTGGTAATGCCTTTTGGTCTTACAAATGTGCCCTCAACCTTTCAAAGCTTGATGAACACTATTTTTAGGTCGTTTTTAAGGAAATTTGTATTAGTTTTCTTTGATGACATATTGATTTACAATAAGACATGGGAAGAACACTTAAAACATGTAAATAACATGTTGGAAGTTTTGGAGAAACATACACTATATGCAAATCCATCTAAATGTTATTTTGGTGTACAAGAGGTAGAGTACTTGGGTCATATTGTATCCCATGAAGGCGTCAAAGTTGATCCTCAAAAGATCAAAGCTATGGTGGAATGGCAAAGGCCTAAAATCTCAAAAATCTTCATGGGTTCCTAGGACTAACAGGGTACTATAGAATATTTGTGCGGGGATATGGTAGAAGAGCAACCCCACTCACTGCATTGCTAAAGAATGATGCCTTCCATTGGACAGACGTAGCCACTAAATCCTTTGAGAAGCTGAAGGAAGCCATGTGTAGCACCCTAGTTTTGGCTACTCCCAACTTCTCAAAATCCTTCATTGTTGAATGCGACGCTTCAGGATCAGGATTGGGAGTAGTTCTAATGCAGGAAGGAAGACCAATTGCATTTGAGAGTCACCAATTCAAAGGAAAATATCTGCTCAAACCTATCTATGAGAAAGAAATGATGGCTATTCTTCATGTGGTCAACCAATGAAGACCCTATCTCATGGGTAGACAATTCAAGGTAAAAACTGATCATGATAGTCTCAAATAATTTTTGGAGCAAAGGTTATCATTTGAGGAACAACAAAAGTGGGTAACAAAAATTTTGGGTTATGATTTTGAAATCATATACAAAAAGGGTAAAGAAAATGTAGTAGCTGATGCGTTGTCTAGAAGGGATACATTTGCAGATGCCTTACTATGTGGAATGTCCATGTTGACGGCCGATTGGGTGGATGAAGCAAGATTGGAATGGAATCAAGATAAGGATACACAATCTCTAATACAAAATATCAAGCAAGGATCTATGACATCGAAAAATTTGAGTGGAAAGGTAATGCCCTATGGTACAAGGATAAGTTATACTTGAGTAAAGATTCTGAGTTGAAGCATAAGATTCTTGCAGAGCTACATGCCTCACCTGTTGGAGGACACTGGGTTTTTGAAGACATATCATAGAATAAAAATAGAATTCTTTTGGGAAGGACTCAAGGGGGATGTACAAAAATTTGTATCAGAGTGTTTAGTGTGCCAACAGAACAAAGGGGAAACAATTAAGACACCAGGTCTATTGCAACCCTTACCAATTCCTAGCCAGAGATGGGAGGAGGTCTCCATGGATTTCATCATCGGATTACCTTGTTCAGAGGGTAAGAATGTTATTTTCATGATTGTGGATAAGATCACAAAATATGCCCATTTTGTGCCCTATCACATCCATTGCAAAAAGATAATTGCATCTATTTTTTTGGAGACAGTTCAAAGGCTACATGGAACCCCAAAGATAATTGAAAGTGATCGTGATCCTATTTCACAATTAATTTTGGACAAAATTATTTTCATGTTTGGGTACTCAACTAGGTCACAGTTCATCTTATCATCCTCAAACTGATGGGCAAACAGAAGTGGTCAACAAATGCTTAGAGGGGTATTTACGTTGTTTTGTATCGAGATAAGTAGGAAAGGTGGATTAAATGGCTACCATCATGGCAGAATGGTGGTATACCACATCTTTTCATACCTCTTCTCAAATGACCGCATTTTTAGCATTATATGGTTACCATCCACCTTCTATCACTTCCTCCTTGAGGGTGCAAACTAAGGTCGAGATGTTGAGGAACACATTTAACATCAACAAACAGTTTTGGCTAGTTTGAAGGAGAATTTAGCATTAGCACAAAACAGATGAAACAACAAGCGAGATCAACATCGTAGTGAAAGACATTTTGAAATTGGTGACTGGGTTTTTGTACGTCTCAACCTTACAAACAGATGTCCCTAAAGCAACAAAAAAGGAAAACAAACTTTCTCCTAAATATTATGGTCCTTATCGTGTTCTACAGAAAATTGGTAGTGTTGCTTATAAACTAGAGTTGCCTCCATCTTCACACAGACACCCAAAGATTCCATGTTTCATGCCTGAAGAAGGTTATTGGACAGAAATTTGAAGCCCAGATAGAGTTACCAGAAATTGACAAGGGAGGAAGAATCATTTCGGAGCCAGAAAAGATTCTGCAAACACGTACTAAGAGGCTGAGAACTAGAGACATTAAGGAATATCTGATCAAGTGGAAGAATCTGAGCATAGAAGACGCCACCTGGGAGGATGAAGGTTTTCTGTAGCAACATCCAGGATTATTCAACGTTGAGGACAACGTTGGTTTGAAGGGGAAGGGCATGCTACGCCCTTAACCTATTGCTTGTATTAGGATATGAGTAGCCGACTTGTGGCTTACCATATCATTTTATTATATCATTTATACTTTCTCATGCTTAATAGGTCGGCCTTGGTGATGGCCATAGCATATGAATAGTATATATAGGATATTATAGGTAGTATTTCATTATCATTTGAGCATTTGAGTCTTATTATATGGTTTGGAGGTTGCCCCCTCGAAGTGGCAAAGCTATTCTAATTGCATATTGAGATCATTATTCTGAAATATTGTGCTATTTGGTGTTCTTTGTTGCTCTTAATCTGAATTATACAAGTAATTTCATTATTAAAGTGACACGGGGTTTAATGATGAATGACATCCCACATTTATTACTATTAAGGGGATGTTAATGTTCTTGTAATCTGGGTTTATTCCTCTATTGGAACCGAGTGTAGGGGATTTTAATGTTCTAATAATGCGAGTGTCATTGGGGTTTATAAATATTAAGGGAAGGTTAATGTTCTTGTAATGCGAAAGTGCCACCGGGGCTTATAACTATTAAGGGGATGTTAATTTTCTTGTAATGCAAGCACCGCTAGGGTTTATAACTATTAAGGGGGCATTAATGTTCTCGTAATACTTGGTGTATTGGTATTGCAGTTGTGTGGTCAGTCGTGTAGCATTTAACATAGATTTTCCTTCATGATTTCATGGTTATTAATAGGAATATTGGGGAAAATTTGGTTATGCACTGAGCCTTTGGATCTCAATGTTGTTAAATATGAGGCTATGGAAGTGTTCGACCAAATGGGATTGTAATAGTAATTTACTATAAAAATTCACTTAAATCTAAAATATAAAATATGAAGAGTCAATGGGACCTTAACCCTAAATTGCTTAATATTTGTGGTGGAGAGAATAGGAAGCTCTCAAACCCCTTAAAATCTAAAAATATTAACTCAAAACCTTGACAAGAAGTTTAAGCGAGAATAAATATGCTTATTTTTATTTGTAGGGTTTTACTATGATAACTAGCGATTTGAGTGTTTGCAAAATAGTGATAACTTTTCTCCGACGCATGAGTATTTCATTTCTTTTCCCTTTTCTAAAGCTAGGGACGATGGTGATGGCGTCAAACAAAGTGAGATGTTAGGAGGGTAGTGAAGATCTAAAATTTCCTCTCCCACGGTCGAATATCATCGGGCTAGACGAAGAAGATCGTCGAAGATCTTTTTATGGAGTCTTTTACTTATTTCCAGTTAAGGTTTCGTAGGGTTTTTTAGTGTTGATAGGATAATTTTTGTTTCTCTTGAATGCAAAGATTCTCCTTTTCATTTGACTTTCCTCATTTACTATAATGATTTATTTGATTTCACTACAATAAAGGTATCAAATCATCAGTTTTTAAAATGATTTTGACATTTTTTCTCATGGTGATGTTTCTTTATTTTTATTTATAGGGTGATTTGAATGCCTGAAAACCCTTAAGCTTTACTTTGGACGCCCGAGGATTTCCCGAGTTTTCCGTTTCTTGAGTTAGGGGCGACAATGATGGCGTCCGAGAGAAGGAGATGCGGGGAGCTTGAATAGGAGGATAATGAAGATCCGGAATTTTTTTCTACCATTTTCGAATATCATTAGGATGGAAAAGAAGATGGTGGTTCACACCACTACCATGCACATCAAAAGATGGATTACATTTAACTATATTCTCATAGTCTAGATTGACAACCTTTGCTAGTTTCTTCAAAATATCTTCAATCATTATCTAGTTACAATGAGGTTCAATCCCATCATAGTAAATGAACCTAGAAGTGTCTAAAATCTCTTGAAAGTCATTATCCCAATGCCGCTAGCCTATATAAAAATGATAAAATACATCTTAATTGGCGTCAATTTTAACACCACGTTATGGCCTTTGTTGCAACTATTAAAGGACAAAAGAATATGTTCGCTATCCCGTATAAATCATAAAATTGTTCTATGCATAACATGTCATAAATAATGCCTAGCGTCATCTAGACCATATAGCATAACATAAATAACATAGCATGATTAATGGTTGGCAGTTGCTAGCCCTTATAACATAGCATAAATATTGGCTTGTGCCCACTAGCCCTTATAAATAACATAAATAATGGTTGCATGCCGCTAGCCCTTATAAAATGAAGCATGTTTCATACATAAAAATCATAAATAATGCCTAGGGGACATTAGCGTGTATAATGGATTCCAATATTTGATTTTTGGATTCCAATATGTGGGACTTTGGAGTGCATATAATTCCAATATAGTGATTTTGGATTCCAATATATGTGATATTGGAATCTAATATGTGCGATTTTGGAATCTAATATGTGCGATTTTTGAATCCAATTTGTGAGATTTTGGAGTGTAGATAAATCAAATATTTGAGTATTTGGAATCCTAAAATGGAAATTTCGGATTCCAATATTGGCTATATTGTTTAGCTGCTCGGACCGGAATAAGTCCCAATTTAGTGAAATAAGCATTTTATATAGGATATGTGCACATCACCCAAGTTGGCATATTAAGTTACATATGTTGTTTAGGAACAAAGTTTCTAAAATAGAAAAAAATAAATTAAAAATTATGCTAAATACACACTTATAATGTAAGAGTATCACACAACAACAACAAATGGTAATTGGGAAGAGGGTCCCAAACATCAAGATTGCCCTTCCGTGTTTTTAGAAGGTTATATCCCTCGTCAAAATAGTCTTACTTAGAAAGTCAAAAGAGTCTTACTTAGAAATGGTTGCATTTTCAATTGCCTCTACAAATTCATTCCACATTTATTTTTGATTTTGTATCATAAAGATAACCAATCTTAATAAAAAAACTTTCTCAAAAAATTTCAAAGATATCCAACCATTATAAAATGAAAGTGGAGAGCCTTAGTCCCATACATTAAAGCGAGAAAACCCAACCTAACTCGACTTTAAAGGTAACTTTTCATCGCTACTACACTTCCCTCAACAATTTGTAATTTCCTAAACAACTGTCAAATTTAATCTTAACTTAATTACAAATCCTTCGTATCCGCATTTCAAGGTGTCAAATCTGAGAATATATGAAATGCGTAATATATGTATATATATTTTTATTTATTACATTTAAATGTCATCACATCCAAATTTACAAATTGAAATGTGTCATTCTTTTACCGAAGAACCTTTCACAAGATATTCATTTTCTAAGGATAAAACATTAATCTCATAAATGAAAATTATGGAAGATTGGAATAACTTGGATAAGTATTAAGGATGATGGTGATATTTGGCTGAGATTTCAGCTAAGGCATCGCTTCATGCACACATTGTCCGTGTCCACCGGCCCACGATTTCACTTCAAAGCTCGCATTGATATTTGTACAACGCTTCTCTTGTCTCACTGATTGTGGAAAATGAAAATAAATTTACCTTTCCTTAAAAAAATGACAGGATTATTATTTGGGTTCCTTTATTCGACGGAGGTGTTTACTTTGAAGAAGGCATTGTTGGAAAGTGTCAAATTCCGGTGGCTTAACTTTACAGGTTGCCAGATTTTAGATATTTTTGTAATTCCTATATATTTACTATTTAAGATATTCATATTTGACTCCACATCCTGTTCCTAAATGTTTCAACGGCACTAATTACTCTGAACTTGCCATCCAATGATATAGGTTTATTTTTTTCGTTTCCATGAATTCAAAATTTTTGTCAACAATTTTTCACAGTTTAAAAATTTGATAAAAACATTTTCTTGCCTATGTCATTGGTGCTCATAATTGAAGTGACTAAATTGACGTCTTATTCCTTTACAGAGAAATTAAATTCAAAAAAACTGAAAGAATAGGTGGACAAGTGTCTTGTTGTCATATTCAATTTGACTGTGTTCTTTAATGAGTTGCAGTTTCATTAACTGCATATCTTTGACATAGATTTTTTTCTACATTCTTCCACCGCCCCTTTTTATGAAGCCTATGCCTTCCATTTTAATCCTTGCATTATACTGACCGGACTTTCGGGTCTCTGAACACATTGATATCTCATCTTCATGTAATAGCTTCATTCCTGCTCCCGATCTTTGATTTTTGTTTCAGATATTTTCTTCTGAGCTTTGAATCTTCTTCTTGTTATTTTTTCCTGTGACCAAAGGTATAAACTTTACCTCATAAAACTCGATGTTTTTGTTTTAACCAATCTCATTTGAAAAATTTAATCTTTCTCAAAATGTAGACATAAATTTAATCAAGCAAAAAAAGTATTCATTCATTTGTTACCATGGATTCCTTTGGAAATGTTAAAAAAAAGCATGATTAATATTATATGCATGGTTACCTAAGACTCGGGACGGTAGGACGTCGGGACGTAGGAACGGAATTTGTAGGCCGGGCATGGGAACGACTAATAAAAAATATATATAATTTATTAATTTACAAATATAACATGAATAATTCAATAAACTAAGACTTAAAATTTAAACTTTAAAGAATGAAACCATTAATGATTTATCCACTTATTCATCACATAAGCCAAGGCCCTGTTATGTTTGTGGAGCCTATTTTCATGTTAGAGTGTGGTACACCTTCTATGTGTTACACTCGGGTATTTTTATGGTGGTCCCACTCGCGGTGAGTGGGTCAGGGGGGTTCAAGGGCGAAGCCCCGAAGCAAATTTTCATGGGTGGTTTATTAACCCATGGGTAATGGGTAACCGTTATGGGCTGTTTTTGGGCCCATAGTTTTTCGGTACCCATTGTTTTGTAAAACCGCCTCTTCGGCTACCCATAGGTTTATGGGATGGTTTTGTTTTTGCCCATTGTTTGATACCCATGGTTTTGTAAAATTGCTTAAGCAGTTGTCTATTTATATGGTCTTATGCATATGATAGATATACAAGCAAATGTATTGCAGATGTGTTTTGAATTCGGGTGTGAATTCTGTAGAGTTTGTTGAGCATAGCTCCAAATGGATCTGGGTATTGTATTGAGAGAGTGGAGGCTTGTAATAAAATCTGAGCAAGTGATTCTTGGTGGACATAGCCCAAATTGGGTGAACCACGTTAAATCTTGTCTCTCTGTGTTGTGTTATTTATTCTACACTTTTATTTGAGATCTGTAATATTTTCTGCATATTAGTTTCTACTGTTGCGATTCTGTAAGGGATTATTCCGCATATTTTATCTCTTATTTCCTAACAGGCCCAAAATCTACTTTGAAGAAAGCATTGCTGGAAAGTGTCAAATTCCGGTGGCTTAACTTTACAGGTTGTCGGATTTTAGATATTTTTGTAAGTCCTAGATATTTACTATTTTAGATATTCATCTTTGACTCCACATCCTTTAAATGACATTTTAGACTTGGCAATAACCATTCTTTGGTGCCCTTGCTTTTGGGAGTGGCCGGCCTGAGACCATCATGAGTGAAATCTATTTCCTTACTTCACTGACCTGCGCAATGAAGGAGAGCCCGGTAATGGAAACATGGACTTGTTGAGTGTGGCGGAACATTATTTTGCCCTTAGTTTGAGTGCTCAAAACTTGTACGCATCATTGCAAAAGTACTTGAAGAAAGCAAGGCATGATCAAGGTATTATTGACAGAGGTGTCGCTCATGTAGAAGAATCCCGAACTCCTCTGTCAGAGGAAGAGTGAAAGGCAACAATAGATGAATTGTGGCCTAACAGATTTAAGCAAGCCATTATGGAAACACTCTAGCAAAAGATATGACTTAAATCGACAAAAAACATTGCATTGATTTTGTGAAGGACCAAGAGAAATTTGATTCTCAAGCTTGACTACAGAAGACACAACTGCCAACTTTGTGTCGGTCAGTTTGTTGTAGACAGTCTCAAACTCTTTGAAAATCTCACCAAAGAGGTCAATCCTTTTCTTGTCAATAAGAATGTAGAGAAAATTTAATGTATAAGGCTGAAACTTGGCATCATTTGTAATGTCTTCGAGAATACCCTTTTTCTTCTTATCTGGTATGATTGGATTAACAAGGAAATTAAAAAAAACCTTATTGGTTATGTACTGAGAGAGCTTATCGATGTCTCTACTGATAGCATCTAGGGACTTCACAGACTGGGCCAGTTCTGCTAGGGATGTGGCATATGACCCCACAACGTTGTCTTGCATAACAATACGAGTTCTATTTTTGCGAGCCACTTGAGAAACTTTGGAAGGGAAGGCACTGTGTGTCTTGAAGAGCCTTGTCCCAAAAAGACCAAATTTTAAGCATATGTGGTAGTTTGATCCGTTAGCCCCTTTCAAAAGGGCTCTCATAGATGGCGCACACTAGACATTCAGGGCCACGGGGGACTATGTTTCAATGATTCCATCTAGCAAAAAACAGAACCAAATCTTTAGAGATCATGTATCCATCGAGAAATTTTTGTCAGATCGTGTGAAGAAGCAATGTTAATTAAGAGCCAAAGCATTTTCTCTGGAAGTCAATTAAAGAATCCGATGCAGTTCTAAATGAGTTGCAATTTACGCCGGAGAGGATAACAATGTTTAGTTTATTGGAGTTGTAATTTTTCTATTTTAAGTTTGTGTGATGGGGAGAGGACAATATAGTAACTTCCAACAAAAAAAACATTGCCTACTATGCCTTGATGGATGTCCGTACGTTGCTATAAAGCTCGTATTTTGTTATGGGCCACACGTATGTTGGTATAGGTGAGTTGATCGGGGTGAATATACAGTTGTTTTATTTGATGAAACAATCACAATGTCTCTTGACGATGACCATGTCTTCTATAAGATACAACTATGATATTCATTTAAAAGATAACATGTTGTATCATTTGGTTGAACACTTGGCGTTTATTTACAAAAGTTCATATTTTGGCATTTAAATGTTCCCAAAGCATAGACAACAATCCCATTTTGTCAGTATCCTTCAATCACTTCATTCCATGAGATGACATATCTCTAGGGAATTTTATGTTTGGTGGGTAGATGAGATTAAGAAACCTGCCAATGAAACCCAAGATGTTGTAGCGGAAGAGCATCTCCACGCTTCTTATAAATGAGGCTTCCATATTTGTGTTCTTATCCATCTGATTCTACTCCCGTTGTACATATTCATCAGCTTTTGCAACCGCTTGCACCACTCAGGCACAGAGAGTGTTTTCCTGTTTACATTTGCCAGTATACTCCTCGCCTTGTTTCACCATATGCAACAAACAGGGCTCCAACCCAATTAGTTTAAATTTGCCAAAGTACTCCCAACCTGTGCCAAAATATAGAGGAATTTTGTTAGATATAGTTGCAAATGTTTTGATAGACATGTATGCATAATGTGGAACCTTACATAAAGACATGTGAACTGTTTAGCAAAATGTAACTTATGTTCTTCACTCAAACATCTATCATAGATCATAGAATATATTTTACATCCAAACCATATTATACACATAAAATTCAAGCCCTCTCCAGCGTAACTTACAACTCATTTGCAATTGCTAGTTTCTAAAATTTGACATGAATATTTTATGTAAGATTAAGAGACATTTTTGTTTTGATATTGACTAGAATTAGAGAGTTAGGAATTAATAGGGATGGTTGTACAAATTTTGATATTGAAAATGAAAGAGGTAGAGAGTATGGAGACCTTCTAGATAAATATGAAATGTGGGGACACTCTTTACATGTAATAAATAGGCTCGAAATAAATTGACAAATCTATTAATTTAATTTTTTATTTTGTGTTATTTGCTTTGATTCTCACACATTAATACCAACAACGTAAAGAGAATTTACTCCTTGACCCGAATCAAGTATACAACATCCGAATCTTTAAGGAAAATAACAATTTTATGGAGCATGTGTTGCAAGTTAGTGGGGTTCTAAGTATTATGTTAAAATAATAATTTTGCTTGATTAAAATACAATCTAGGGGTGTACCGAACCTAAAAATGTATGGTGTGTGACTTTCCTCCTTCCAAGAACTAGTCTAAAATATATTTATAATTATCTAGTGATTTAATATATGTATTTGGTTGAATCTCCAATTGTATAATTATCCAGTGGTTTAATATTCTATTAAAATACAAATGAATAATCAAAATACGAAAATTATAGAAGATGAAGGTAAGGAGACCATGCTGTGGGACAAAAAAATCGACCAAAGTGGCTCTTAACAAGCACAACGCACACTAGATTATACCAGGGTCCAAAATGGTTGTCGAGCTTTGCAAGGGCCAACTCATCTCACCAAGGAGGTGGATCAATGTATCGAAGTTGAGCAAGAAGGATTGAGTTCTTATTTAATTGTTAGCACCATTGCCTTTTCACCAAGGAACATTCAAGGGCGAGCAACATTATTCAAATCACAAATCCCACCTCGTCCACAAGTCACAAACATTTACTTGAGAGTTTCTAAGGCCTTTTTTACAAACCCAATAATCATCACCTTCCCTATGTCCACATCAAATTGAGGCATTTTACTGAAAATTTCTCCGCCAAAATGACATGGACTTTGAAATGATGACTAAGCTTGTGAAGTTAACTTTTCTCGGTGATAATGATGAGGAAGAGCTTGAGGGAGTATGTGATGTGAGAATGGCATGGGTATGCATTTCTGCTCATTAATCATTCTAGTAATATAAGGAGTATTTCCATAGAATACCTAGTATGGAGGGCCCCTGATTCCTTAGGATTCAAATTACTTTTTCTCTTGGAGAGGTTTCCACCATAATGGTATGGAAACATTTGGCAATAATAGAAGTAAATCAAGTACACTCACTACCAATACCCAAAATTTCGACTCCCATCAATATCAACCTCAATCTCCCGTCATTATGTTTTGATGGATATTTATGCCTTGTTCTAAATCCTCCATTGTGGCACAAGGTGGAGGATACTAGCAAAGGTGTGAAGCCTAGATTTTTATTTTCTTGAAATGTTCCAAGGCCTTTCCAACAAACCCATTTTGTATATATCATGTTATCATTGCATTCCATGAGGCCAAAATTTTCATACATACCTACTAGAACACTTGCAACTAGAACATCTAACAAAACTCCTCTATCTCTATGCTTTGTTGGACATCCCTACATTGTTCCAGTCTTTGTTATTTTGGCACAAGCCGGGAGAATGCAAGGAAATATAAACCGATCAATTTAGAGACTGTTTATTGCATAGTGAAACTATCCGATTGCCTCAAGAGGATCCCAATGTATTCGTAAACTACTCAAATCATATTCCCTAAGAAACTGTCTCTTCTTTCATTTGGCTAGACACTAACAGAGCATCAATGCCAATGCCATCCACCACCGAGTCTCCACCACATTACCCTTGCTACTATTTGTCCATTGGTAAATTTACAATATGCACATGGGTTTTGTGTGGTCAAACTCTCTGGATTCTCAAATAAATTATGTGTATTATTATGCAAGGAATGATAGGCTCGAAAAGTTCTTTTGGGTGGCCCATGCCTTGCTAGACCCTCTAATTCCCGACACAACTTTCCCCACGTCTCCTCCACTCCTGTCACACTAATCCACCCTCCACATGCATCCCATCTCCTTAAATGTTTTAAAAATTTGTTTTATATATTTATATTTTTTTGTCTTAAAGTTAAGCACAACAAAAACATTTGGTGCTATGAAAATTCTTGCACCACCATTTCCATCAATGTGATGAGTATGAAATTGTGAAAAAGTTGGAGAATTAAAATTTAGTGTATTCTAAAGCAAAAACTAGAGATATTAATTTCATGTAAAAAAATAATATCAAGGTTGTTTAAACACTCACAAGCTAATCAAACAAAGTATTTGTGAGAGTTCTCTATATGACCCTAAACATTCCATGAGATGAAATTCATGAAAAATAAGACATACCAAACTCTCCCTACCCGCCGTAATACCATCTTCCAAGCCAAGATTGGAAAAATGCTAGCAAGTGGGATCTGGTCTAAATTAGAAAGTTCAACTTGAATGGAGCGATGTTTAGCCCCATTATCTCCTCTCCCGCCATGGGACACCTCCCGGGGTGGACTGTGAGAGTGTCACAAAGGAAGAAAGGTGGAAGTGAAATTCCAAGTATTCTATTAACTTGAAGGAAGAACCTTGCTTTCCGAGCGACAGTTTGGAAGGAATGGAAACCAACAAGCATGGCATCTTTAAGCCCGACTCATCCTTGGATGGTGGGAGGGTAGTAGATGGGGTAGACGAAACCAAAGGAGTGGATTTTGTAGTAGAGCCCTTCTTACTCCCCATTGTAGTCCAACAATTTATCGAGGAGTCGACTTTCAAGTTGTACACAACAGGTGGCATCACCATAGGATTGGAATGAGCAAGCAGAGGAACATCACTAATGCGGTGTTCGGGGATTGACAATGAAAGTAGATGTTAAGGAGGTTAAAATATACCACCTTTGAGAGATTTGCAAGGAAATAACTTTAATATCTAGTTGATCTCGCAGATCTTTC
The DNA here is from genome assembly GCA_018340775.1 of Taxus wallichiana var. yunnanensis. NCBI lineage: Eukaryota > Viridiplantae > Streptophyta > Pinopsida > Cupressales > Taxaceae > Taxus > Taxus wallichiana. The sequence goes on along the minus strand of CM031241.1, from coordinate 600,532,661 downwards.
ACAACGTCAACTTCGACACATACTCGCTTGTTACATCTAGCATAAAAAAGCTCTTATTCATGGCATTTAACCTTCGCTTAATCGGTTTTACAATCTCTCGGAAGGAAAATCCATACATGAATAGGAAGGTTGGGAAGTTCGATCCTAATTGGAATTTTCAACAAAAATGGATAGTTGGACTAAAGTCAGGAGTCCACCAAGAAAGAACTAATATGGTATTTTCTAAATACCAAGAAAACTCCGTAAGGAGAGGGGCTTGAAGCTGTGAAGACTCGCGAAAGGACAAGAGGCAAAACCCTTTCTTTGAGGCTAGAGATACCTAAAACCAGGATACCATTAGACTTCCAATGGTTCTTTATCCAGTTCTAAGATATGCTTCGAGGAATGTGGCCACAAAAATAAGAAATAAGGCAATTATTACAATACCACTTGACCACATGGTCTAAACATTCATTAGAAATAACAACATCCTGCGAGGATTCATAATCCTTACCTCATCGTAGAATTTAGGCACAAATTTCAACACATGCTTGGGAGCTATTTTGACCACATGTTGCAACAATCGTTGCAATGGAAAGAGAGTTGGTAATTTATAGGTAACTCACTATCTTAGTGGCGGAGAAATAGTTGGGTTTCACTATGATATGACCGAAAGGAAAACCATAGGAAGACTAACATGGCACAGAGCATGCAACGGTGTAACATTAGCGAAAGCATATTAAGTACCTTAGTATCAATCTAACTTTTTAACCTTATTGTTAAAAGAAAAAAATGAAAATGTTGATGAAAAGATTCAAGACTTGTAACAAAAGATATTACAATACTAATTATTATATTTTTGTACATAAATATATGTTAAACTAATTATTGGAAGGAGGAAGGTCACACACCACACATTTTCGTGGTCCGATACATCCCTAGATTGTATTTTAATCAAGCACAATTATTATTTTAAAATAATTCTTACAACCCCATTAACTCGCAACACATGCTCCATAACATTGTTGTTCTCCTTAAAGGTTCGTATGTTGTTACCGATTCAGTCAAGGAGGATATTCTCTTAGCAAGTTGCTAGTATTATAGTATGAGAATCGGAGAAAATAAAATAAAATAAAAACTACATTAATATAGTTGTCAATTTATTTCAATACTATTTGTTATATGTGAAGAGCGTCCCCACATTTCATATTTATTTTCAAAACGTTTCCATTCTTTGTACAACCATCTATATTCATTGCTAACTCTCTCTTTGTCTTGTTAGCGCACATTTTCAATATCAAAATTTGTACTACCATCTCTATTAATTGCAAATATTCTAAGTCTAGTCAATTTAAAAAAATCACTTAATCTACATAAAATATTCATGTCAAATTTTAGAAATAAAAGAACCCAAGTAATAAGTAAAAATACTATTGGTTTTTAAAGGAAAGGAAAAATCCTTTTCATTGTCCACCGTCCGTGAGACAAGTACATTTTGTAATAATATTAAAAATATGGGCCAGCAGTGTACGGCGGGTAGTGGCCAAATATCCTCGTCTTGCAAGCTTCCACAATTTTCACAATTATTCCAAGCTATTCCAAGCTTTCACAATTTTTATTAATGACTTTAATGCTTATGATGTGAAAGGTTCACACGTTTCAATTTGTAAATTTGGATGTGATGACATTTAAATGTAATAAATATAAATATATATTTATAAATTACGCATTCCAAATTTCCAACCATCATAACAAGAAGGTAGAGAGACATTAATCCAAAAACTCAACCCAATCCGTCAATTATTACGTGGGAGATCACATATCATCCAAGTTCTCATATTATGCGACATATGTGACTTATGAATAATGTTTCCAAAAACACATTCACACGACAACAACAAAAAGGTCAGCAGTAGGAGGGTCCCAATCATTAAGATTATTCTATCCACTATTTGTAAGGTCCTACCCATCATCAATGTGGTCTTTGTTACAGGTAGTGTATTTTCGATTTATAAATGCATAGTATCTTGCATTGAAGAAATAACTAAACTTAGTTAGAAAACCTCGTCAAAAGAAAATTAAATATATCTAACCATCATAACAAAAAGGTAGAGAGACATTAATCCAAAAACTCAACCCGACCCCACCTTAACAATGGTAGCACAAACCACACCCCGCACCCTCCCAACCTTATGAAAGTGTTTTCATAATGTAGAGTTTGAACTTTCCAACGCTACTATATTGTATTAAAACCCAAATATGTGTTGACAACAATTTTTTATATCTAAACAGCTATTACGTAACTTTAATTTTAAACTAAATTGCACATATTTTATTTGTGAAACTCGTACGAATTATTTTATTCGTCTCACTCCACAAATAACAGAAATGTGCATTTGAAGTTCTCAAACCTTTAGAATATATTAAATACGTAACATATAAATAAGTATTTGTATTTAGTACATTTAAGTGTCATCACTTCCAAATTTACAAATTGAAACGTGTCAATCTTTTAACGAAGAACCTTCCACGGCATATTCGTTTGCCATTAATGAAAATTGTGGAAAGTTGGAATAACTTGGATAAGGATGAGGTGCAGTCGCAGGATGGTGATATTTGGGCTGAGCCCACATTGTCCCTGCTGTCCACTGGCCCACGTTTTCATTTCAAGATCGGCATCAATATTTGTTAAACACTGTCAACTGTCTTATAATCTAGGTACAATGAAAGTTTTTTCCGCTTTTTCTTTTAAAATAAGGGCCGTATAATAGCACGAGTAGGTACTAAGTAAAGATTTTAAATCATGGTGGCACCCCATGACTGAACACCACTGACTACAATCTTGTACAGCCATGGCTAACCAGAGTCCGTATGATTTTCTTCACGTGATAAAACATGTACAAGATAAGGTTTTCTTACTTACACAATAATATAACTTAAGAACGTAATTGTTCTTAGATGTGGAAAACCGTGGGCGTTCCTCCCTATAAATAGGAGTGAAGACGCTTCGTCCATTTCAAACCAGTAGTTGTGCATTTCCTTTTGTTTAGAGTTAGTCTCTCATTATCATCATGGCTTTCCACAGCCGCTGCAATGTTGTGACGATGATTTTTTCTGCTCTTCTGATGTTGTTGATGGCCTTTCCATTCCCCTCCAGTGCTGATATTCCAAAAGAAGTAGCGCAACAGATTAAGAGCATCAATAAAAAGGGAGAGTATTATGGTCTCATAGTTTCTGGTAAAGCTGAGCTCCAGGCGCTTATTGGTAACGGTGGAATGTTCCAACCAGACGCGGATTTGCCTACTGTAGATGCGTCTGGTACTTTGTACTTTCTACTCAACCCATTATTTTCAGATGTTCCCATCAGAATCCCATTGCTTTAATTAGCGTTAGATTTGAAACTGCAGTATCGAGAACATTAAATATGGTTTGTTATTGTACTGTTACAGCGCGGCGATTCCATGTGGGAAAGATAGGAAAGCAAAGGACTATTGTTGTGATGTGCGGAACTGGAATGGTAATTTTAATACATTTTAAGAAGGCAACGTAGTCTAGTAACAATGTTCATGCTCATAATTATCATGGTGTGATATATGAGACAGGTGAATGCAGCTCAGACTACACAGTTTCTGGTAAGTTTTTTTCGTGTGAGGGCAGTCCTTCACTATGGAAGAGCGGCGAGTGCAAACCCTGATAAACTCAACATCGGTGACGTCGCTATTCCCTCCCGATTTGCGCATACCGGCATCTTCTTCTGGGAGGTATGACTAATTCTCATCTTAATTCCTTCATATTTTGTTTTTATTTTCTTACCATTCACAGTTTTTCCTGGATAATGATTATCGGAATCAGAAATATGGAGGCGACGATACAAGTTTCCAACGCGACGTTGCCAACCTCACATTTTCCGATTACAATGTGGGAGAAAAGAAGTAGCGAATAAGCTTGAGAGGGTGTATCTACAACCTGAAATGATTTACTCTGCCGGAAAGCCCGAGGTTGGAAAAGAAACATTTTGGATTGATGTTGACGATCAGTTGCATGCCATTGCACAGAAGATTGAGGTATGTTTCGATTCAACATTTTGTGGATGTGGTTAAACGTTAATATCTACCGCTACTGTTAATAATGTGTTTTATTGGCTTGAAATGCAACACAGAATGTGTGGTTAGACAAGTGCGTGGGGAGGTCGTTGAGATGTCTTGAACAGCAGCCCAAAATTAAGAGAGTTGAAAGAGGAAGCAGTGCCAACATGTACGTGAATAACGAGGCCTACAGAGATTTTCTGCGTAACCACCTCGACATCACCTCCATCGACACGGAGAGCGCAGCAATTGCAATGGTATCACTATGACTTTGATCATTTATATTAATTTGATTTCGTTATTATTATCGAGTTCTTGTGAATGAATGTATGACTGAATGTGCAGGCGTGCCAGAGCGAGAAGATGCCATTCCTGGCACTAAGATCGATAACTAACAATGCTGGAGGATCATACGCAGGGAACGATGCAAATGTCATCCAGAGTTTATGGCACAGACATGCTCGTTCAGCAGTAGGGGAATTGTTCAACCGATTGCCCTCACTGGAACCCAAAATCCTATCCGTTACAGACACTGACGTGCTCTGAACTGTTGAAGTTATGTGCGCATGTATCATATGTCACAAGTTTGAGTGTGGCTCACTCCCTAACATGTAGTCACTTATGTACAACTACATTACTACGTTAAATAAGAGTGAGATCGTTGTGTCTAATAAAGAAACTTGCAAAATATATAATTAGTAGTTCAGAAAAGTAATTATTATTATCAACAAATTAAAATTACAATCGAAATTTAAAAGGAAATTATATATTTTTATTCTACTAATCCACTGTAATGCCCCTCGATATCAGACATTGAGCTACCTTTGTCAGGCGCATACGACCTGTCTTTTCATTGCATTATAATACAAACACATTATTTGAGGTCCAGAGGCGTTGAACCACGAGAAGCATAGTTTAACATTGAAATTAAGAAGTTATTTGAATGTTACTACCAATCAGGGGTTAAATTTGACGGTCACCCTTTCCCGTCAAGAAATTTTTTTGTGACGGTTTCTTAATTAATATCACCTTGCACATGACGTTTAATTTTTATTATTGACTTTCATAATTTTTATATAAATATCAAAATATTTATGTTCATATAATAAAATTGTATAAAATAGAGATATTGTTGATATAAATAAAATCCTATTTTATTTTCACTATGTCTTAATATATCTAAGAAACGTTAACTTGTCTTAATAGTATTTTATAATTATCTCCAAATATTATAGTTAAAAAACACACACACACACACACACATATATATGTTGTTTATTTTATAAAACTACCAAAGTTGATAAGAAATACTTCAGGGCATTTTGGGTACAAGGTCTCAAAAATAAGGGTTTGACGATATTTCCTTTTGGAAAAAGTTTAAATATATCATGAAATGGAAGAATGTTGTTTAATGGTTAAAAAAGAAACCATGAAAGTGAAGGAAGACTGAGGCAGATAGAGCAAGTGCTTTGTGGTGGTTTTTAGTGGTAGCTATACTTCTTTGTTGTATTTAATTACAATACTTTGATCACTAGTTAATGTATATATATATATGTGTGTGTGTGTGTGTGTGTGTGTGTGTGTGTGTGTGTGTGTTTGTGTGTGTGTTTCGACCATTAGTTATTATTTTACACTACACTTTGATCTAAAGGTTTAAAGCAATTTCTTATTTGTTTCGGATGATATGGTTAACTAGATTGGCAAAGATGATCTATTGCACAAACGAAAAAATGAATGTTGCCTTGCACCATATGTTTTAATGGAGATTTTGAATTGAAACACAAACTAAAAACTTGGGCAACTCATTAAAATTCAATGTTCGTGTGGTTAACTATACAAATATCAAACCTTATATCTAAACTCTTGTCATTAGTGATGGGAGGTGCACATATAATTTAAATAACAAATTTGATTCACAAGAAAACACATACTTCTTTAATTTAAAGGAGTGGTTTTATTTATAAGAAGTCAGTGAATTATAATTAATTTGAAATGAATTCAAAACCCCTAATCTGTTTAAGAGATTAAATTTCCTACCTTTGGAGTTGTTTCCTTGAATCACTGTGTTCTTTAGTCTTATACAGTCATGCTACTCAGTGAAATCGCAGCCTTAAAACCTGCACATTGTAATTTTACTTGAATGATCTATGAGAAATCTGTGTTCGAGTTTGAATGCTAGAAATTTGCAAATGCTCACTGGAAATACATACCTATACTTATCATATTTCACAGTGTATCCTATGCGGTGGGCATTGAATTTGGAAAGACATTGGAGTCCCATCTCCATGAGTATGCAAACATTATGAGATAAAGAAATTTGTGGACAATATTTTCGTATCTTTTGCGTCTAACAAATTTATTGGAAAATGCCAAACATTTATTATAGATGTGTATAAAGTATTATAAAATATACTTTCTGCCAGCAAACTAGTTACTAGAGTATATAATACTATAAGATTGAAGTGACAATCGCCGAGTTCTTAAATGGCAAACTGCAAGTGAAAAATTGGTAGTGACGATTTGACAAGAAAGAATTGAAGTCGTTGCCATATGTCACAGTCAGTGAAAAGTTAATAATAACTTGAAACACCCTTAAATTTCCCATGTATTTAAAATTAAAAATGGTTGATTTTTTATTCGAACGTCATATTGACAAGTTGTAATAAACTTTTCCCATCCCTTGCCACGTTCTAAAATATATTTCGACTGTTTTTTACGGCTAAAAACCCAAAAATGTCTAAACGGGTGTCAAATTTAGCCCCTGCTACCAATGGTAAACAAACATTTTGAACCCTCATAATTAAATAAACAGAAAGCTTTATCGTGCCCTCCTTGCCATCGGTAGTACCAAATGAGAAACGGTTAACTAGACACAACACCATTTTACCTAATATAATAATAAAAACAAATTGATTCCCTTATTGATTATTATTGGTGATGGTACACTTCAAACCGGTTAAAGTGATCTCTTCTGCGTGGAAAATTTTTTTCCTACACGCATTTATTATTTTCTTATTTAACTGGCTAGTCAACTTCTGGATAGGAATTTTGGGGGAAATGTCAATTTGGTAGAGGCCTTTTTAAGTGCAACGACTGTAAGATCTATACAACATAAATTTATTGAAAAGACTTTTATTTTGATAATGTAGTTAGAACATGTGATGGAAAGACACAAAATTATTCAACTTTTTCTTGAATTTCTTATTTTAAAACTTTGTTTGTATTTTTATAGATATATGGGTTTCACATAGGAAGGCCTTATAAAGTTATTACTACGTGAAAAATGGGAGTAAATATGGGCTGATATCACAGGGCTCCAGAGTCATTTAAAACATCCATTTTTATTGAGAAACCAACTGTATGTTGATTGAACAATACAACTTGGTTTTCATGATATGACTATTGATAATGGGAAGAAGGCAGGCCTCCGAGTAGCTTAATTACATCCAGGATGATCTCAATCGATTTTCTTCTGAACAGGGAATGGTCCTTCCCTATCACTGCTGTAAATTGAAAGGAAGAAAGAACGACTTCCTTCAATAAGAATTGTTTCAAGGCATTGTGTCGGCATTTTCTCCTCTTTTACTTGTTTTGCTTTTTGGTGAGATTGTCTTTTGTCTTTTACTTTTTTGCTTTTCTGTGTGACTGCGATTTCTTTAGGGTTATGACATTCCATGATATTTTCCATGAAAATTTTGAGAATATCAGGGATGTTTGTGAAAATGTAAGTGGGGATAAAAAAATCATGGTTTTCCATTGGCAAGCCATTGTACTTTGTGTGTTAGGTATTTCAAAAAAATGTACCAAAATATATTTTTTTCGTGGAATTTTAAGATTGCGAGATATGCACTAAATGCATTCCTTTATTTGGTTAGAGAAGATTTTAGGACAAAAACCAGGTGTCATGTGCAAAGTCTGACATTGGGACCATGGAGCAGGGTATGGTTTGGCCGCCATAACATCAAAGATGTTTATTTTCACCTAAGGATATGGTTGCTTATGCAATGGTAAAGATGTATGCAAGCACAAGGCATACATACTATTTTTGTAAAATACTTGGGAGAAAACTTGGGTCTAAGGACCATTTTTCATTCCATTTGAAGTGGCAGTATAGAGAAGACACGTGGACTGTTTGACAAAATGTGTGGGAATGAAGAACAAAAAAATGGATTCATTGAATGTCATGCTTGTTGGATATGCACAAAATTGATTTGTGGAAAAAGGAATTGGAAACTCTCAACCAAATGCGATTCGCTGGTAAAAGTCCATAAAAAAAATCCAGGTGGATGCCTCCATCAAGCATCGAAAAAGGGTATCGACTTTCCCTTTTCTCTTGTACTAAATTCTACTTTCATCATTTCTTACATTTAGAAATTAAATGTTAATTATTAGGAAATGTAACTCTAACCAATGATAAAATGTTACTTCATTTGGAACTATCAAACAAATTAATAAAAATTAATTATGACCTCGAAAGTTATACACATGGAGCGCCACACCAAAATATACCGAAAACATGAAACTCCATGCATAACCCCTGGTAACATGAGACACTATGGGGAAACTTAACCAAGTTGTTTGAACTTAATTAACGCCCTTGCATGTCAAATTTATAAGCCCACTTAGCTTATCAGTCACTTGTAGTGATGTGCTCTTTTTAGTAAAACGTGATTAGTTTCGGCCTACGGTTCATCAGCTTACTTCGTGTGAAAATGAAAACCATTTCCACCTATCCGTAGAACGTCAGCAAGAGAATCGTAACTCATCCAAATATCAATGGGAATGCCTTTGGAGACTAGTTTTGCGAGTGGGTTTTGGGGCCCACTAATCACTGAGGGACAAAAGTTACTTATGTAATTATGATAACTGGCTTCGGAGTTTTCTTGTAACTTGAGCTCTGCTCTTCGTAATAAAATTCCGTCGGACACTATGTATTGTATGTATGAGGGAGAGTACGCATGAATCATCAAAGTTTGTGTTCAAACTTAAAACGAGTGTTTTCAAGGCCCAACTTGTGAGAACTTTAGATGTTTTAGCTATCTTGCACCAAAACTACAACTTTAGCTAAACACACTTTTAAGGGTTCGTTAATTTGTAACTAACCGTGAAGCATCATTGACATATCGTTTCCACACACTATAGAGTATGAAATGATCAAATTAGTGTATGAATATTTTTGGGGAAATTATGATGTTCTCTCTCTTCCCTTTTCTCTTTCTAGAAGTAACTATGATATTTTGACTGGTTCTAAAAATGTAATGAGTTATAAATTTTCATGGCTTGGAAAAGAAATGAAAATTTGATAATATATGTGATTATGATATGATGAATAGAATGGAAAATGAAATCCATAATTTCTTTCTCTTCTCCTTCTCTCTAGATATAATTATGAAAATATTGATTGGGTTTTGAAAATACAAATGGGTCAAAATGTATATGAGTTGAAATGAACCAAAAATTGGATATCGGATGTTACAGTGATTTGAAAAGAAAATGAATCCTAGCTTTTCTTCCTCCTTCCCTTACTCTTCTATCTCTCTCTATTTTCTGTTCTGATTGTTTGAAATGATGGATGCATGGAAATTATGCGTGGGTATAGAGGATTTCCATACTCAGTCCTAGGACTGATGTAATGTTGGTTATAGGTACTCCGAACAAGAGGAAATTTCTGGATGTGATATGTTGAAATTGATGAGTCTTCATTGTAAATTTATAATCATATTGCAATACATGTATTACCATAGAATAATGATATGTATTTTTGTTCGAAGAATTTTTATTTGTATATTTTGAAAAGGGAATATGAATGTGGCTATGTTTTATTGTTTCAAATTGGATGTGAAGTTGTACTCAATGTTGTACCTATGTTATAAAGATATTAAAATAATGTTTTGTTATGTTAATTATTGATTTATTTCCATTACAACCACTATGCTAGGTAGAATCTCCTCTCATCAAAACTAACAAGAATAAAAGAATGTGTTATAATGCCTATTGTACTTCCTCTCCACATTTGAGTCTTTTTCCAGGGTGTAAAATATTGATCGTGTTAATAGAATACTCTGATCTCATTAATCATCTTCATGCTTTACACCTAAGACATCTCATTAAGGACCATTTCCTTAAGATATTTTATGATGTGGTGCATATATGTTGTGAAACCTATCATATTTGGATGAATGAGGTGATCATGTCTAGGTGTTGTAGGTATGACCATAGCATGAATAATTTTAACCCTCTTGTGCACAATTTCCCTTGGTACCCTAGTGGGTGGCCAAAGCCTTGCAAGATAGTTGGTGGTTGTACCTACGATTGATCTCTTGTGAGATCTAAACTATGTGAGTGGTGGCTACGTGTTGAATTACTTGCATATTTACCCAACAATTGAAATAAATCATTCGGAAGCTTTTATAATGCATAAGATTATTTAGGATATCTCTCTCTTGCAATATACACTAAATACTACCGTGTCTAAGAGCAATAAAATGAGTTGTCTTGTTCGAGTTCGTATTCCTTATAGTCTCAAATCCCTCATCTTGTAAATTATGTGTTATTTGATTTACCATTGTTCTAAAACAATGCCCATAAGAGTCCAAATTAACAATGTAAGATTAATGGGAAACAAGAGTAATATAAGATATTGTTTAGGAAAAAAATTTATGCTTTAAGTATTTATACTTGATTTAGGATTTCTCACAATAGTTTCCCTTTTCTAACAAAGGTAAATTTAAAAATCGAATATACGTAAGTGTTATTGAAATTACATTTGTTTCAAAATGTTGTTACCACAGGATGAAAGTAACCACTTAAATGTAGTTGGTAAAAAGGGTAAATAATATTAAACTAAAGAATGACCGCTACAAAAAAGGTACGCCTTTGAGCAATGTCAAAACCAACTAAAATGTCATATGTGATCATAAAATGAATGTAATAAAGTAGAGGTCCACGACTAATACAACAACCTAATAAATTGAAAAATCAAATATGATGCATGATGCTAATGAAATAATAAAGTGTAGCCTTGAGAATGGGATACCTTCAACTATAGCCAAGGTCTTGTGAGTTAAGGAAATTGCAGTCGAGTTAAACTTGCAAAAGCTAGTAGAACCCTTGGCTAAGATAGGAATATATCAAACCTAGGATCACTCATGAAGTAAATTTTATGGTTGAAATATCTAATTAACCCATTACTATTGAGATTAAATCCTTAAGATGATGAAACATAAGTAGATTGAAATGTGAAATTCGTCACTTAAAATTTAAAGAAAAATCTCTCTAACATGAATAGAAGTGTAATGTACCATTTCATGCACAATACAATTGTGAAAATATGAATCCAATATTGGATCAACTAATTGTGAATCAAGAATGATACAACTTAATTAGTTAATGTACATAGTTGGTTGTAATAACTTGAAGATTAGAAGAGTGTATTGTTAGTATTAAATAATGCTATGAAATGAACTCGGTATATGTTTTCTAATGATCTCGTAACCTTTCTTTTTCTTCTTGTGAATTTTCCTCCTTGTAACAGAGTATGTATATACGTTCCTAATCACAATTATGCTATATAAAGTTATTTCCACAAGAGAAACGAGTGAATTCTAAAGGAACCCCTATTGGTGAAATGTTAAACCAAAAACATGTAGCCTAGTTCAAAGGATCCAATGTTATGTGTTCTTTAGAAAATTATAGTCAACTAATATAAATAATATTATAATGAATATTTCACCATGAACAATGATTTGTTATGAGAAGTTGTTATGAGTAAGTGTATATTGTCATGGGTCATTGTACTTTGTCATTTTTAAAAATGTGGCTTTGATGTGCATCATATGTTTCATGTTATATATGTGGGTCCATGGTTACGCAAATGTCTCATGTGTTATACATTATCCTAAGTGATGTTATGTATCAAGAAATGTAAGCCAAAAAAATTATCCTGTTATTATGTGTGTTGTATTTGTGTGTGTAAAACGTGGGTGGTACATATGGTATCGAGCGGAGGTCCATGGTCTCGAACCTTTGGGATGGATTGGAGTTGTGATGATTCTACATGGTGGTGGTGGAGATTGGAAGATTAATGTGATATATGTCATTATGAGACCAATGTTGTAACTATGATATTACGAACACACATGTGGTGTCTGTCACTTAGTGTGTGTTTGTTATCTTATTGATGTGCTTGTGATGAGAGTATTCACACTCCTTTTTTTGGAATCAATGAAGATTTTACATGTGATGTGTCATCTTGTTGTATATGAAAAGAATGTTATTCATGGGTTACGAAGTGTTGGAGTGTTTTGTTGTATGTGATATGAAGGTGTGTTGATGTGTTGAATGAAAAAATTAGTGTATAGTGAATTGGATTTTATCATGATGTCACCATCGAGGTTTTGATGAATCGTGTGTGTCACTATGTTATATTGTAATTGAATGGATATTGTAATGTTAGTCACTGTTTTCATCATACGTATAATTCATGTAATATGTGATGGTTCATGTCATGAATTAGGGACATATGGTGAGCATATGACCCCTATTGTGCAATACTTGTACCTTAGGTGCATTATGTGGAAAAGTGATGTATCATAACCCGTGAAAGTAATGATTTTGTTATACCTTGCATCTATACCATGTGTAAGACGCTATGGTTAATGTGTGTGAATCACCATTATGTTAGTGATTTAGTTATATGTTATGTTGTGAACCTTACACTAGACAAACCTAAGGGGAGAAACCATCAAGAGTGTATGTGTGGAGAGAGGAGGCATAGACTAGATTTTCATAATCTTGAGCTGAGTATGAGTGAGGAAGTGGAGTATTATATAGACTAAAAACCCACTTTTATTTGTTTAGTATACTTTGAGCTCTCTCACTATATTGTGGATGTGCACAATGTCGGGCTCAAATTATGTAAACTAACGTCGCATGCTCTTTGCTATTAGGTTTTCCATCAAACAATCCTACGTGATTTTGAATATGTTTTCCATCATGTCACGTACATGATTTCCATCTAAACAATCCTCGTGATTTTGAATATGTTGAGCCTTGTGGGAGTATGGAGGGATGATTCAGGCAGAGATCATGATAGTTAAATTATTTGATATACACATTTCTAGTTACATGTATATTTTTACGAGTTGAGGCTTGACATCCTAGTGCCAACAACTAGATGAGTACCCCTTTGGTGGCGGATAAGGCCACGTAGTGATTGTAATGTGTTATTTTTTTATACGCATTTTATTCATAAATTGGTCATTATCTATTGTGTTACAAGAACCAACAATTTCCTTGATTGATATGTTTTTATATTTTGAGCATTTTATTTGGTTGTTGCATAAACATGTGGATTTTTTCACTAACTATTGTTAATTAGCCATTTGTTTTTCTTAGTTTTAAACTTTCTTTTCATGTTTAAAATTTTTATTACCTTACCCAAGGCTTGTGATTTTTTCCACTTGGCATTTGAGACGGATTGATATGTTGGTTCTAAGACCGTAATGTGTTAGAATAGGGTCATGGGATTCATTGTGGGTGGTGGAAGCTATGGACCCGCTTCATTGTATGGGGGTAAGCCCCAAGGAGTTATAGATAACTAGCGGGTTGTTGAACCACAAGTTATTATGTCACTTGGGTTGGGGGTGACGAGGCTCTATGTGCCCAGGGCCATAGGGTGAGCTAACCTCATTATATGGAGAAACGAGATGGGACTCTATGGTTGAGTTACCCGATATTCTTGATGAAACTCTATGGTTGAGTGATCTGATGTTCTTGATGGAACTCTATGGTTGAGGGACCTGATATTCTCGATGGCACTCTATGGTTGAGTGACTTGATATTCTTGATGGGGCTTTATGGTTGAGTGACCTGGCTTGGTTTTGGCACTATGATTCTTTCTCTTTGGGAGGTATACGGAGTTACTTGGTAATGCTTTGGTAGGTATAAGGAGTTATTTTGTGATGCTTTGGGAGATATATGTAGATTGTTTCATTATGATTCTTAATGGGTGGATTTGGTGTTGTGAATTATGTGCAATCTTGTGAGTCTTGTTAAAAATTGTTATGATTGAGGCTTCGACGCTCCCCTTTGTTGGTATGGACTATTGGATATTGTCTTGGCATCTTTGTGTTGGTACAATCATGGTAATTGGTACATGTGATACTAGTTGTATATGTATCGGTCTTATGATTCTTTTCGTAAGCTACATGTGTGTGTTGGATCTATGCCTATGACATAATTGTTGGAAATTATTTTCTATGCGGACTACTTGTTTTCATTCCATGGTGGAATTAATGATCTTGTGATGTGATAAAGTCGTGAAAATTTGTAACAATATGTCTCATGGGTCATTTATGCTGCGTTGAGTTTTGTGTAACATCTTGAGGCCAATTCTTGTTGCATAACCATGAACATAAGACAATTGAAATTCTTAGAAATGAAAGTTAAGATCTTGAGACTAAGAAATATTGTAAAGGAAAAAGACAAATTAAGTAGTGAAGTAAAAGATAACCAACTACCAATCTTCACATAACATTAAAATTTGAGGTATTTCAAAAATTAGTCCATTTCCTTGTGGTTGCGTTGTACCGAAAAGTATTTTAGTTAAATGACATATTTCATGATTGAATTTCTTTCCTACGTATCCTTAGAGATTTGGTTTTGTGTCGCATCAAGGACAATGCTCTTATAAGAGGAGGGAGATGTAATGTCCCATGATTTTAGACATTGATCCACCTTTTTTAGGAGTGGCGGTGAAGGGTCATACGACCTATTTTTTCATTGCATTATAATACAAACACATTATTTGAGGTCTAAAGGTGTTAAACCACATGAAGCATAGGATACCATTTAAATTTAGAAGTTATTTGAATGTTGCGGTGAATGCAAAAGTTCAAAATGTGTTTTACTAACAATGGTAATTTTTTTTGAACTCTCATAAAATAAAAAGAATTCTTCTATAGTGTCCTCCTTACCATTCGGTAGTACCGAATGAGAAACATTTTACTAGACACAACACCACCATTTTAACAAATATAATAATAACAACAAATTGATTCCCTCATTGATTGTTATTGGTGATGGTACACTTAAAAGTCAGTTAAGGTGATTTGTTACGCCAGAAAATATTTTTTTTGCTGCACGCATTTATTATTTTCTTATTTAACTGGCTAGTCAACTTTAGGGATTGGAAGGTCTAAAAGACATTTTTTTTGTATCCTTTTTCCAGCCGCCTAATTATTTATACCAACATAGGATTTTTGGGGGGAAATGTCAATTTGGTAGAGGCCTTTTTAGCTATAATGAATGCAAGATCTGTATAACATAGATTTCTTGAAAAGACTTTGCTTTTAATAATGTAGTTAGAACGTGTGATGGAAAGACACAAAATTATTCACCTTTGTCTTGAATTTCTTATTTTAAAACTTTGTTTACGTATTTTTATAGATATATGAGTTTCCCTAGGGGATTTATATAGTTATTACTCCATGAAAAAATGGAGTAAATATGGGCTGATTTCATAGGCCTCTAAAGTCATTTAAAACCTCCATTTTTATTGAGAAACCAACTATATATTCATTGAACAATACAAATTGGTTTTCTAGATATGACTACCGATAATGGGAAGAAGGCGGAGACCTCGAATAGCTCAATTACATCATGGATTATCTCAATCAATTTTCTCCCGAATAGGGAATGGTCCTTCCCTATCATCTTGTTGTAAATTTAGAGGAAGAAAGAATGACTTCCTTCATTAAGAATTGTTTTAAGGAAATGTGTCGGCATTTTCTCCTCTTTTACTTGTTTTCCTTTTTGGTGTGACTGTCTTTTGTCTTTTACTTGTTCTCGCTTCTCTATGTGACTGAAATTGCTTTGGGGTTATGACATTCAATGCTATTTTCCATGAAAATTTTGAGAATATCAGGCATGGTGGTGAAAATGTAAGTGGGGAACAAAAAAATCATGGTTTTCCATTACAAAGCCATTGTATTTTGTGCGTTAGGTATTTTGAAAGAAATGTACCAAAATTTATTTGTTTCATGGAATTTCAAGATTTTCGGATATGCACAAAATGCATTCCTTTATTTGGTTGTAGAATCTTTTAGGAAAAAATAGGTGTCAGGTGCAAATTTTGACTCTACAAAAGTTTTCTAGTATCCTCCGAGCTTGTGCAAAAATGGGGACCATGGAGCAGGGTATGGTTTGGCCGCCATAACATCAGAGTTGTTTATTTTCACCCGAGGAATTGATTTCTTGTGCAATGGTAAAGATGTCTGCAAGAACAAGGAATACATACCCTTTTCTAAAATACTTGGGAGAAAACATGGGTCTAAGGACCATTTTTCATTCCATTTGAAGTGGCAGTATAGAGAAGGCACATGGACTATTTGAGATAATGTGTGGGAATGAAGAACAAAAAAATGGATTCATCGAATGCATTGCTTTGGATATGCAAAAAATTGATTTGTGTAAAAAGGCATTGTAAACTCTCAACCAAATGCAATTTTCTGGTAAAATTCAATAAAAAATACCCGTGTAGATGCCTTCATCAAGCATCGAAAAGGGTATGAACTTTCCATTTTCTCTTGTACTAAATTATGCTTTCATTATTTCTTGTATTTGGAAATTAAATATTAATTATTATGAAATGTAACTATAGCCAATGATAAAATGTCACTTCATTTGGAAATTTCAAACAAATTAAAAATTAATAATTATTACCCCAAAAGATATGTGCATGGAGCGCCACACCAAAATATACCACAAACCTGAAACTCCTTGCATGACCCCTGGTAACATGAGACACTATGGGGAAACTTAACCAAGTTGTTTCAAATTAATTAATGCCCTTGCATGTTGAATTTATAATCCCACTTAGCTTATTAGTCACTTGTAGTGACGTGCTCTTTTTAGTAAAACGCGATCGGTTTTAGCATACAATTACCGCTTAGTTCGAGTGAAAATGAAAACCATTTCCACCTATCCATAAACCACCAACAAGAGAATAATAACTCATCTACATTTAAATGAGAGTGCCTTCAGAGACTAGTTTTGCAAGTGGTTTTTGGGGCCCACTTATCACCGAGGTATAAAACTTACTATTGTAATTTTGATAATTGGCTTTATTGTTGCTCTTGTAACTTTAGATACACTCTTTGTAATAAACTTACATCAAACACAATGTATTCTATGTATGTGGGATATTATGCATAAATCACCAAACTTTGTGATTAAACTTAAAACGAGTGTATTCAAGACCTAACTTGTGAGCACTTTAGATGTTTTGGCTACTTTCACCAAGACAACAATTTTAGCTAAACACACTTTTTAAGGATTATGTTAACTCCTAACTAACCATGGATCCTTTTACATATCATTTCCAAACTTTATAGAGTATGAATTGATCAAATTATTGTATGAATTATTTTTGGGGAAATTCTGATGTTCTCTCTCTTCCCTTTTCTCTTCTAGAAGTAACTCTCGATATTTTGATTGGTTCTAAAAATGTAAATGAGTTATAAATGTTCATGGCTTTGAAAAGAAATGAAAATTTGATAATATATGTGATTATGATATGATGAATAGAATAGAAAATGAAATCCATAATTTCTCTCTCTTCCCCTTCTCTCTAGATATAATTATTAAAATATTTTGATTGGGTTTTGAAAATACAAATGGGTCAAATCTGTATATGAGTTGAAATGAAACAAAAAATTGGATACGGGATGTTATGGTGATTTGAAAAGAAAATGAATCCTAGCTTTTCTTCCTTCTTTTGTTACTCTTCCGTCTCTCTCTCCCTATCCTTATCTCTCTCTATTGTTTGTTTTGATTGTTTGAAATGATGTAGGCATGGAAATTATGTGTGGGTGTGGGGATTTCAATACTCATTCCTTGGACTAAGACAATGTTGGTTGCAAGTACTTTGAATAAGAGGAACTTTCCGATGTGATATGTTGAAATTAATAAGTCGTCATTGTAAAGTTATATTCATATTGCAATACATGTATTACCATAGAATAATGATATGTATTGTTGTTTTAAGAATTGTTCTTTGTATATTTTTGAAAAGGGGATACCAATGTGGCTATATTTTATAGTGTTGAATTGCATGTGAAGTTGTATGCAATGTTGTTTCCATGTTATAAAGATATTAAACTTATATTTTGCTATAAAAATTATTGATTTATTTAGTTAACCAAAATGCTAGGTAGAATCTCCTCTCATCAAAACTAACAAAAATAAAAGAGCGAGTTATAATGCCAATTGTACTTCCTCCCTACATCTGATTCTTTTTCCATGGTATAAAACATTGATCGCGTTAATAAAATACTCTGATCTCATTAATCATCTTCATGCTTCACACCTAATACGTCTCATTAAGGACCATTTCCTTGATATTTTATTATGTGGTACATATATGTTGTGAAACCTATCATATTGGGATGAGTGAGGTGATTATGTCTAGGTGTTGTAGGTATGACCATAACATGAATAATTGTAACCCTCTTGTGCGCAATTTCCCTTGGTACCCTAGTGGGTGGCCAAAGCCTTGCAAGATAGTTGGTGGTTGTACCTATGATTGATCTCTTGCTAGATGTAAACTATGTGAGTCGTGACTAGGTGTTGAATTACTTATGTATTTACCAAACAATTGAAATAGATCCTTAGGAAGCTTTTGTAATGCATAAGATTATTTGGGATATCTCTCTCTTGTAATGTACACTAAATACTACCGTGTCAAAGAGCAATGAAATGAGTTGTCTTGTGCGAGGTTTTATTCCTTATAGTCTCAAATCCCTAAGTGTAAATTATGTGTTATTTGATTTACAATATTTCTAAAACAACGCCCATAAGATTCCAAATTTACCATGTAAGACTAATGGGAAAAAAGAGTAATATACGATATTGTTTATGAATAAAATTATGTGTGAAGTCTTTATAATTGATTTAGGCTTTCTCACGATAGTTTCCTTTTCTAACAAAGGTAAATTTAAACATCGAATATACATAAGTGTTATAGAGATTACATTTGTTTCAAAATGATGTCACTACATGAAAGTAACCACATAAATGTAGTTAATAAAAAAGGGTAAATAATATTAATCTAAAGAATGACTTCTACAAAAAGGTATGCATTTGAGAGATGTCAAAACCAACTAAAATGTCATATGTGATCATAAAATGAATGTAATAATGTAGATGTCCACGACTAATACAACAACCTAATAAATAAAAAAATCAAATATGGTGCATGATCATATGCTTTGTTTACGTAAATGTGGATTAAACAATGATGCTAATGAAATAATAAAGTGTAGGCTTGAGAATGGGATACCTTCAACTGTAGCCAAGGTCTTGTGAGTTTAGGAAATTGCACTCAAGTTTGACTTGTAAAATCTAGTAGAACCTTTGGCATAGATAGGAATATATCAAACCTAGGATCACTCAGAAGTAGAATTTATGGTCGAAACATGTAATTAACCCGTTACTATTGAGAGTAAATCCTTAAGATGATGAAACAAAAGTAGTTTTAAATGTGAAATTCATCACTTAAAATTCAAAGAAAAATATCTATAATGGGAACACAGGTGTAATGTACCCTTCCATGTGCAATATGATTGTGAAAATATGAATCCCAAATTGGAGCAACTAATTGTGAATCAAGAATGATACAACTTAATTAGTTAACCTACATAGTTGGTTGTAATAACTTGAAGATTAAAAGAGTGTATTGTTAGTATTAAACAATGCTATGAAATGAACTCGGGATATGTTTTCTATTTATATAGTAACCTTTCTTCTTATTCTTGTGAATTTTCCTCCTTATAAAGAGAGAATTTTTCGAAACCAAGTAAACAAGGCTCTGTCAAATAAATCCTTGAGTAAAATATTATAAGATTCATATATGTATATACGTTTGTAATCATAATTATGCTATATAAAGTTATTTCCACAAGAGAAATGAGCGAATTCTAAAGGAACCAATTTTGGTGAAATGTTAAACCAAAAACATGCAGCCTAGTTGTAAAGGAATGAAGGGTCCCATGTTACGTGTTCTTCAAAAAATTATAGTCAATTACTATAAGTAAGATTGTAATGAATATTTCACCATGAACAATGACGTGTTGTGGAAAGTGCATGTGAGTAAGTATATATTGTCATGGGTCATTATACTTTGTCATTTTAGGAAATGTGACTTTGATGTGCATCATGTATTTTATGTTATACATGTGGGTCCATGGTTACGCAAACATCTCATGTGTTATACACTATCCTAAGTGAGCCTATGTGATGTTATGTATAAGGCAATGTAAGCCAAAAAAAAATGTTTCATGTTATTATGTGTGTTGTATTTGTGTGTGTAAAATGTGGGCGATACATCCACTTAAATTTGGGGAAATATTTTGGCCAAAAATTAATATAGGTTGAAATTCAAGATAGCAATATTTCGTAAATGGTTGTTTAATTAATAGTTTCGATTATAGATTTCAAATTTTTCTTTGGATTGTCAAAATGTTAATGTATACAATTGTCTCGATTCTAACTCTAAGAGTTGGTACATAGTAGGCATGATAGTGATTTATTTATGATTTTTCAAGAGATTTGTCCACCATGTATGAAAAGCATCCCACAAAATTAAAAAAATATAAGTAATTTTAAATGTGAAAAACAACTATTACGTATACTATGCTTTTCAAAGCATATAAAAACTTATAAAAATGCATGGGCATAAGGAAAGATAAAAGGAATAGAATGATCTCGAATACTAACTACAATTGGCACATATGACATAGTTTCAAGTTCTACTCTAATTATCTATTACGCATGATTTGAAAAACTACGTCGAAGAGGATAGGGACGAATTAATGTTTCAGGGCCCGAGGAAGTACTCGAGCATACGCCCACTCCCCCACACCCTACGGGACCAACCACCCACATGCCTATGAATGTTTAACAAAAATATATAGTATTAATTGTAACAAATTCAATTAAACATATAAAGGATATTTTTTCCTTTGTGATAACAAAACTATCAATGACATCATCATAATTTATTTTTGTGAAGAAAATAAAAATATTAGAAACTAAACACCTTTTTATTGGTTGTCACGTTGTAGGAAGAGGTTCTTTCACATGCGAATGAAATGCCCATTCAAACATTAATTTGAAAATTTGTAGAGAAACATTGTGAAAATTACTCTGATCTAATACACAGAATACATGAAATAGCTACATAGACAATAATTAAAATAAGCAACACTATATTATTCTCACACTCATTTTTTATTGATTCAATATTCATTACACTCCATTATATAGGAGATGTATAATAACAATCCTCACAACAACCTTTGTCTGCATATGCAACCATAAACCCGTATGGTTTCAACCTCTCACCAATATAATAATAAAATAATACTAATTGTTTTATTATTCTAACTTACTAACTTACCACATACTAACCACATTTTACATTTACTATTTATATTTACATAGTAAATGTACTTTCACTAATTTACCATAATAATAATTACACATGTAATTATTATTCACCCATACATACAAATGGAGCAGTAAGATATATTTCCTAACAAACATTATAAAATGTTAATATATATTATTTAAATATAGTTGTAATATCTAAATATAAAATCAATTCAAGCAAGAGAGATATACTAAATCATCCTCCAAACGCTTCCCGAGGACACTTTGTGCAAGGCAGCCTCTAAGATGCTAGAAGTAGAAATTATAAAGAATGAAAGTAATAGTACCAAAATGAACAAGTCTCCAATGCCAAATGAATTCAAGGGTGCTCTAAACTCACACGCCTAGATATATGTCTTGCACCAATGCCTTTCACAATCTCAAAGAACGGTTCTCCTTAACAATTGCCCCACCAAAAAATCAAAGAAGGAATGCCTCTAAACTATTGTGATAGTTACGCTAATTTTTTTAGCTACTAGATTTAGTCGTATCTATAACAATTACTAAATTTATGTCATGTGGCTATTAGCTTGTCCTACTCAAAGTGAGAGACCTATTTTTCAGACTGTAATGAATTTACTTATAGTTATTGTGTTTATGAATTTATGAGTTAATTGTTGATCCCATACAACATAAACATGTCATTCAAGTTTAATCAAATTGAATTTACGTACCAATGTTTAGATATAAGTGAATGAAAGTTACTTATTTTTTACAAATTATGGGAGAGATAACTTCCTAGAAATACGACCTGAGATAAACATGTATGGTGACCCTACTCATTATGTTCCCTAGGCAATTGCCTAGGTTTCTTAGGGTGTAAAACGCCCTTGGGGCCCAAGGGGATAAGAATTTCTGTATACAAAAAGGTGGGGGAAGGTGGGGGAGGAAATTTTTATTGATGAGGGTGTGGTTGTAGTGGACATATATTTACGGTGAAGTAATTCACAAGACCTTTGATAGTAGACAAGTAGGATGACAACATAGATGAAATCCATGCTTCGTTGATGTCTTCGACATTAATATTACTATGATTTTTCTTACTTTGGATTGGATCCATAGACATTGTTATCATATTTGATCTTTAGACATTAATAGATGGACATTACTATATTTGATTAACCTATTTGATAGACAATATGGATGTTTTAGACTTTTGACATGATGCGACTTATATGATGGATTATATGCATGGATTGACATATCAATATTTGATGATCTAGAGTTACTATTGATATTGACACATTGGATTTGATATATAGATTTTGCTAGATGATTTAGTTGGTTTTGTGATCTTATTGCTAATTAATGAAATGATAGAATTGAAATATTTGAAATTGTGAACAATTGGTGAATTACTTGATTTTAGCGATGGTTTAGTTATGATATTTGATGATGTGAATTGATGTGTATATGGGTGTTTTATTGTCTCGATGTTGTTAATATGGGCATAAGACTAGAAAGGGATTGTTTTGACTTTTGCGGGAAATTATACCACAAAAACAAAAGGAGATAAGTGACTGTTATCTCTCAAAAGTGCACCCTATAGAGAGATGGTTGCAGGTTTTCTAAGCTTGCAAAATTTATCTCTCTTTCATAGATACAATGGAAACACCTCAGGTCTGTGGGTATACCTATTTTGAGGTGAGTCTCCAGTATCAAGGCCAGTTCCTTATTGATGTATCCTAAACTGATTTTATGGGGTTTGAGGGTAAAAGAAGACTATAAAAGGATTAAAAATGAGGTGATACACCAAACTTGTATGAGGTCTTTGCTGAGTACATGCACAATTGATATGAGAATGAATTATTATATGCACAAGCCAATAGTTTTCTGTAGAATATTTAAGGAAAACACTTTGATGTATTGAGGGAAAGAATCACAACAATACTACTAAGTTAAACATGCACATTAATATCATGCATAAATTACTGAATTTGCAATAGGGTAAGATGATTAATCAGGGAATTTAAACATTCACAAGATTAATGGACCATACAAAAGACTAAAAATAATTGTAAATGCATAATATACTTCTCATTTAGAGGGAAAAACTAGAAAAATCTGCTTCAGCACTCCTGTGTGTAAAATTCCCCCTTTGTGCTTTGCCAAGACACACAATATATAGAAAAAATTATTCCCCATACCCTTCCTAAAATAGACTAAAATTGTACTTTCCCATGCATCATATCTTTACTCTTTATTTATTAATAAATAAGGGAATAAAAATCATCATGCTAATACAAAGAGGCATTAATAGCCTTTGGTTACAAAAAGACCATTTAGTCAAATTGTAGTTGACTATTCTATTTTTAAGAAAAAGTATGAGTGAATAATTTTGCTAATAATAAATCTTTCTTGATAAGCAAGTCTCCTTTAATGTGCATGAAAAATTTGTATTCTTGTGCCTGATGTGACATCTGCAACTTCCTTAACCACTTGCCTCCTTGAATGAAAATGCAAAAAATTATCTCCTTGTGTGTGAGAAAAATAATTCCATTAATCTGAAATACTTTACCAAAATCATCTAATGTGTGGGGACCACTTTTTGCATACATGGTCTTCATTGGATTTTGACCCACATTAGGCCCTTCTTTGATTGTGTGAAATGGGATATGATAATTTGAATAATAATCAATTGATTATTATATCTTTGGCATATATACTTGATTTCAAAATCATGGAATCTTTTATCATTATCATGCACCTTGGAATATAATGTATTTTACATATGTGTTTAATTTTGGCCCCCTTTTGGGATCATCATTGTGAAACATAATGTTGTCGGCATGTGTTCTTTGAGATAATTATCTGACAAGAGATAATGTTGTTTGGACCTTATAAGGTCAAGGCAGATAATTATTGAATCATTGGGGTTGGCCCCTTTCAACGATGACTTACCCCTCCACATGTGTCCACGGTATTTAACTTAGGTTGAGTTAAGCGTAACCATGAGTATGCATTAATAGCTTAAATCCAAAAGCTGGTCATTGATTCTCTCACCTCCTTCATCTCTCGATCATGGATCTTTATCTTAAATTAGGGTTTTTGATTTAGATTTTAATGCGGTCTATGCACTTTGTAACCATGGTTGAAGAGGTAGTTGGCATTGGTTTACATGTATTTCTCGTTGATCTTTGTACTTGACGATATCCATCATTGATGTTGTAACTCTAGTTGAGTTTTACTAGCTCCCCTCTTGAGCTAGTGTAGTTAAGATCATTCGAACCATAATGATCATTTCATTTCATATTTCATCTTGTGGGCAAAGCCCTAGAATTTTTTTTTCTCGATGCGCTTGTTGATCCTTGTGAGCTCAATTCAGTTTATTTTTAGTCACTGTGATGCTCTGTGAGGTCACACATTTGGTCTTTCTAGAGTTTTTGGTCTTAATTTGAGCTCTATGCAAGATTTGATCATGGTCACCATTGTCCTTTTTATTGAGCTTCGTTTTCGAGTAAGCCATTCTTGTTTGATGAAAGACTGGTAAGCCCTCATTTGTTAGGTTGTAACTACTTCATTTTACCATTCTTGGCTTCATAGAACTGATACTTTGCATTTTTGTGTGTTTTCTGGCACATTCTAGTTCAAAATTCATTATGGGTCCTCGTGATTTTGAGTCTTTCACTTCGGCTCTTTGAGGGTTTGAAGAAACACGCCCAAAAATGGTAAGTTGTTGACTCTGTCTTTAAGCTATCTCTATAAAATGATAACAGATCTTCCATGGATGTGATAAAATGAAAACTTATCCTTGTTTCATGACATTTCCAATCTGTCTCGGTCTTGTTGGTGCTCATTTTGATCTCACACCATTTTCCCTAATTTTCCTCTTATTTGCATGTTATGAAATGTTTTGTCTCTCGATGTGGATGTTTTGAAGCTTTTATCTCCATTTAAATTCCTCGAATTATTTACAGAATCTACGGACTCTGTCGTTTTTCCTAATTTTGACCCAACCATGGAAGCTTGAGAGTGATCAATTTATATTTTTATGCCTTTGAAAATCCAAATCCATGGTTGAAAGATGCTTGGAACCATGTTTCACTTGGTTTTGTTTCAAAAAAATCATCCTTAGCGAAAAATCAAATTATGGGCATGAATGGTGAATTTATGTGTTTTTGATGATCTGGCGGGCATCTTTTTCCTATCAAAATTATTCCTTAGCATTCGGTAGTCACGTGGCTTCTTTTGGTTGGTCAAGGGATGATGGGAAAATGTTTTAACTTGTCACTTTTTTCTTTTTTGGAAAAAAGGCAAATTTGGTCTGTAGCTCTGCTCAATTCTGATTGGTTCTTTTGGTACTTACGTGGCTTCTTCTAATTGGATGGGGCATGGCGGGTTTGTTTTCTAAACTTTTTCTTTTTGGCTACTTTGGAAAAAAATTTGAACCCACCCCACGGCCCCGCTAGGCTTTGATTAAAGAAAAATTTAAGCGGTAGGGAAAAATCTTACTTTGACCCCGAGAAGGACATGTGGAAAAGTTAAAAGTGGAGATGTGGGCCTTCGGAAGCAAGTTGGATATTTTTCCCTTTTGGAAAAATGGAGTAAAATTCTAAAATGGAAGCACGCCCCCACCAAATCATTTTGAAGCCTTATAAGGTTCTTGAAGTTGCACCATAATGACATGTGGAGGTCTCTACTAGGTCTTCTTTCCTTAGACTTTTCAACAACTTCCTAAAGGGCTTGAGACACGTGGTGAGCCCGTGCTCATTTAGGGTCTCTACTTTTGGGGACCACCTCAAGATGCGCC
The DNA here is from genome assembly GCA_018340775.1 of Taxus wallichiana var. yunnanensis. NCBI lineage: Eukaryota > Viridiplantae > Streptophyta > Pinopsida > Cupressales > Taxaceae > Taxus > Taxus wallichiana. Next base: position 600,506,357 of record CM031241.1, on the reverse strand, counting down.
ATTGAGACGCATGGCGGTTTGAAAAGTCAAGAGGCGGGAGGCGGGCCATCGGGGGAAACTTGGATTTTTTCCCCTTGTTATTCAAAAGACTGAAATCATCAAAATGACCTACAAGCCCGACAGAGAATAGTCAACAATTCTCCAGTCAATGGCAAAGGTGCGGGCTCTCCGGGAAATTTAGAAAAATTTCCTTTTGGGAGAAAAGAGTTAAAAGTGTAAAAGGAAGCATGGTTCCGTTGGGACCCACATCAGAAACTAGAAGTAGAAGGGCGGAGATGCGGGGAAAACTTGGAAAAATTTCCCTTTTCCAAAAAAGAGGTGAAATAGTAGAATTTAGCTGCGGTTCCTTTGGGACCCACATTGGGACATGTGTCAGGCCCATTTTTCAAAGGTAGAGGGGCGGAGCAAATTGAGAAATTTTGCATTTTTACAAAAAGTGTAAAAGGTAAAAAGGAACCCCAAGCTCATCTTGACTTGGATCTCCCATGTGGATGGTCCATATTCAAAAGAGAGATCAACGGCAGTTATGCGTCTATATCTACATTTTCACCATTTCTTCTTCAAAGCTCCACGGGATGTGATTTTTACGGTTTTATATCATTTTCACCATTTCTTTTGGTTGGTCAAGGATGACGGAAAAATGTTTTAACTTGTCACTTTTTTCTTTTTTGGAAAAAAGGCAAATTTGGTCCTGTAGCTCTGCTCAATTCTGATTGGTTCTTTTGGTACTTACGTGGCTTCTTCTAATTGGATGGGGCACGGTGGGTTTGTTTTTGAACTTTTTCTTTTTGGCTACTTTGGAAAAAAATTTGAACCCACCCCACGGCCCCGCTAGGCTTTGATTAAAGAAAAATTTAAGCGGTAGGGAAAAAGTCTTACTTTGACCCCGCAGAAGGACATGTGGAAAAGTTAAAAGTGGAGATGTGGGCCTTCGAAGCAAGTTGGATATTTTTCCCTTTTGGAAAAATGGAGTAAAATTCTAAAATGGAAGCACGCCCCCACCAAATCATTTTGAAGCCTTATAAGGTTCTTGAAGTTACACCATAACGACACGTGGAGGTCTCTGCTAGGTCTTCTTTCCTTAGACTTTTCAACAACTTCCTAAAGGGCCCGAGACACGTGGTGAGCCCGTGCTCATTTAGGGTCTCTACTTTTGGGACCACCTCAAGATGCGCCATTGAGACGCATGGCGGTTTGAAAAGTCAAGAGGCGGGGGAGGCGAGCCATCGGGAAACTTGGATTTTTTTCCCCTTGTTATTCAAAAGTGAAATCATCAAAATGACCTACAAGCCCGACAAAGAATAGTCAACAATTCTCCAGTCAATGGCAAAGGTGCGGGCTCTCGGGAAATTTGGAAAATTTTCCTTTTGGGAGAAAAGAGTTAAAAGTGTAAAAGGAAGCGTGGTTTCGTTGGGACCCACATCAGAAACTAGAAGTAGAAGGGCGGAGATGCGGTGAAAACATGGAAATATTTCCCTTTTCCAAAAAAGAGGTGAAATAGTAGAATTTAGCTGCGGTTCCTTTGGGACCCACATTGGGACACGTGTCAGGCCCATTTTTTAAAGGCAGAGGGGCGGAGCAAATTGAGAAATTTTACATTTTTTACAAAAAGTGTAAAAGGTAAAAAGGAACCCCCGAGCTCATCTTGACTTGGATCTCCCATGTGGATGGTCCATATTCAAAAGAGAGATCAACGACAATTGTACGTCTATATCTACATTTTACCATTTCTTCTTCAAAGCTCCTGGGGATGTGATTTTTATGGTTTTATATCATTTCTTGGAGTCTCCTACACGTAAAATGAAGAGGAACATTAATTTGGTATCTTGGTTGGGTGGGAAAAATATGAAGATGTCTTTTACAATCAAGACATGATCTGATCATTGGCTTCGATCTGATTTTTAGTTTTTCTTTCCTTGGCACGCAAAGAACCAGATTTGATGATTGAAGGAAGATGTAGTTGGCGTGCGAGATGGAGAATGACCTACCAGGTGAAGAATTGAATGCTGGAAATATTTGGAAAGATTTTCCATCTACACATCTGAGAAATTTTTCACAAATTTGATTCTGGGAGTCTCAACACGTAATGATGCTTTCAATGTCCCTGGTTTTGGGGAAAACTCTATTGTAAATGAAGTATTATAAATTGCATGAATTTTTTGTGTAAATGGTTGGAGTGTTAGAGGTCGGGACTAATTTTTCTAAGAGAAAAGCTTGATAGAACCCATCCTTCTAAGAAATCATTTGAAGAAACCTGTTTATCTCCTTTGTGTTAAATTTGATCATGTCAAGGTGGTGTGGATGTCATGACTATTGACAAGCTCTAAGATTGTTCTAGAAAATTTCCCTTGCTGATAAATTTAATCAAACTTGAGTTAATTTGCATTATTTTTGGGCAAAATTTGTGTTTGCTTCATTCCTGAATGTCTGCAAGTAGTTTTCTTGTTCTTGTTGCAATCTTACATTGAAATCTTTGTGAATCACACAAGATCTTATCCTTTTGATAGTTTGGTGGCATTTACAATTTCATTTATCAGAAGAGCTTTCATTTGATAGTGAAATAAAAAAATTTAAAATCACTATGACTCTTAACATGACTATAAGATTGTTTGTTAGCCTTTGAGGGTATCTTAGGCATGATGAAATAGAGGTTGATAATGTTTAGTCAAGTTTTCCAATTCAAGCCTTCATTTTGGATCCTTGAAGTTTGTGTGAAAAGTGCTGATCCTGGGCCTCCATTGAAGCACATATTCGCTTAAAGGAACATCATAGCTATCCCAAAACATTCTGTTGTTTCAATCTCTCCATTTTTGTAAATATTTCTCAAGGATCTAGTGAATCAAGTTCATCCTGCCTTATCTCCCACCAAAATTCATTAAAAAAAACAACCAATCTTACCCATACTACCCATGTTTGTCATGTGTGTATACAAATGCATAATTTTACTACCAAAACATGCAGAAACAATCAGGTTTTCATTGTCTTTAGTGGCCTGAACCGTGTTTAGAAAATATCTCCATTATCTAGAGTGACAACTCGTGAGAGTTAGGTTTTGTTGCATTGATCATATTTTCTTCAAGGTCTTCTTAATAATTTCACAAGGAAGGATATATCCATCTCCTCCACAAACATCGGGCTACAAAAGGGTCATCTCACCCTAGTTGAAAGGAACAACCATAAAGTAGTGAGGATAGGTCAAATCCTCTTGAGGGTGCTACCCATTTCTCCACATCTGAATGACAAAGAGAAAGCTACATTTCATCCCCGGCTATAAAACAACACACTACATGCTCTGATTGTCTCTAAGCTTCATGCCAAACCTGTGATGTTGCTCAGCTTCTGAGGGAGAATCAACTTGGGTACTAACACCCGATTGGTACGCTTCCAGGGACATAGTGGTTATAGTTCATATTAAGTCCCTGCTAAACACTTTTATATGCTCTAAGTGCTAATACATTTTTTCAAACGTCATCTTGTGTTTGGAGCCTATAACAAGTATTCAAAGTTGTAAGTGTTGTGTGTTGGTGCTCAAAATAGTCTCGCCCTAGTTTGCCTTTGAAAATCTATCGATTTATGGCCTCTGTCACTTTCTTTTTCCCGTGTTGTGCTTGGTTAATCTTTGTTGCCATTTTTAATCTATTCCTAGGTCATAGATCACTTATGGGTCCATGGTTTGCTCCTTGTTTCTTTGTTCCTCTGAAAAGGTCGTAATTTGGGTCTCCTGTTCTCTATTTTTCTAAAAACTTGGGTTCTCCCATATTTTTCATTCTCCACAGTCGGGATTTGTCTTCCTTGTCATTTCTGCCCTAAATACTTGAAGAAAAATGAATGGATGTATCTTTGAGAAACATATTTGAGCCTTGTAACATTTCTAAATTCTCTGTCCTTAGAGAAATTTTCATTTTCGGGCTCGAATGATCATTTTTCTATATTTTATGGTTTGACGGGCATTTCTCCTAGTCAAATTTGCATCCTTGCATCGACATGAGGGGACGTGGCACCTTTTGGTTAGATGTGGCTCATTTGGGTACTTCAAAATTTCTATGAATCAACTCAACTTAAAAATTTTTCCATGTGGAGGAATGATGCTCATTTGAAGATCTACTTTTTGGTTTGGCCTTGGAGTAGCGCTGGGAGGACACGTGGAGGTTTCTGCTGCTTTTCCCGGACTTAGAAAATTTTTATGCAGCTAAAACAATGTGGCAGAAAATGGGGACACGTGGCGAGCCTGTGCTCATTCAGGGTCTCCACTTTGGGCACCATTTTGAAATTGCACCATGGAGACACGTGGAGGCTTCTGCCGGGTCTTCCCATACTTAGTCTTTTTCAAAGGGTTTTGGGAGTTTTGGGACACGTGGAGGAGCTGTGCATGTTTGGGGACCGGCCCTTGAGTTTCATTTTAAAGAATCACTAGGAGGAAACGTGGAGGCCTCAGCTCACTTTACATTTTTCTTAGACTTTTCAACGTCCAAAGGAAACTGCTTCAGAGCATAACACATGACGCCTTCCGCTGAGCTTCAAGCATTCAGACAAACTTTTCCGGTCGGGGGAAATGTGGCGAGAGCTTGCTCTCATTCAAGGTATCAAATTTTTGGGACCATCTCAAGGTGTGCCATGGTGACATGTGGTGGTTTGAAAAGTCAAAGGGGTGGGGAGGTGGACCATCGGGGCAATTTGGATTTTTGCCCCTTGACATGCAAATGACTAAAAACATCAAAATGCCCGCATGCCCAATAAAGGAAAGGTCAAAGCTTGCTCTGGTCAATGGCGGAGGTGCGGACTCTCGGGGGAAATTTGGAAAATTTTCCTTTTGGGAGAAAAGAGTTAAAACATCAAAATGGCCCATGGACCCAATAGGAAATAGTCAATGTTTTTCCCCGGTCAACGGTGGAAGGGCGGAGCTGTGGGGAAAATTTGGAAAATTTTCCTTTTCCAAAAAGGAGGTGAAATGGTAGAATTTAGCCGTGGTTCTGCTTTGGGGCCCACCTTAGGACACGTGTCAAGCTCATTTCCCAAGGGCGGAGGTGCAGAGAAAAATGGAATTTTTTTCCATTTTTTCAAAAGTTGTAAAAATTGGAAGAAGCCCCGGGTTTGTTTTTAAGTTTGAATCTTCCATGTGGATGGCCCAAATTCAAAGTAAAGATCAACGACAACTAAGAGTTTGAATCTAATTTTCCCCCATTTTACTAAAACACGCTGGAAGTGTGAGTCTTCATGATTTCTTGGTATTTCCTACATGCCAAGTAGAGAGGGGAGTTAATGTTGATATCTGAGTTTGGTGGAAAGATCTGGAAGACATCTTTTTGCTATTAAAATGGTCGACATTATCATGCTCAATTAGATTTTTGTTTTCTTCTCCCAAGCATGTAAGGAGCTAGATTTGACAGATTAGGGGTGGAAGTGGTTAGAAAATTGAAGAAAGAGTGATCTACCAGAGGAAGGAATTGAATGTGGGACATATTCGATAAGATCGCCCCCTCGAACACTGGAAACTTCTTACGAGATATGATTCGGGAATCATGATCATGATCATGGCAAGCACTGGTAGCACTCAAGGTCTTTATTTTTGGTGGAAAAGGGTCCCTGTTGTAAATGTTATAAATAACACGAATTTTTCGTGCAAATGGTTGGAGTGTTAGGGGTCGGGACTAATTTTTCTAATAGAAAGCTTGATAGAGCCCATATTTTTTAGAATCATTTTGAGAAGCATGTATATCTCTTTTGTATCAAATTTGATCATGTCAAGGTGGTTGCAAGTGTACATCCATTGACAAGCTCTGAGATTATTCTAGAAATTTCCCCCGATAAATTTGATCAAATATGAGCTATTCTGTGTTGTCTTGAGAAAAATGTGTTTGTTTTATTTTTGAATGTATGCGAGTATTTTTTCTTGTTTTTATTACAATCTTGTATTAAAAATCTGATTCAATCACATAGGTCTCAATCCTTGTGACAGTTTAGTGGCATCTACAATTTCATTTCTCGGAAGATCCTTCATCTGGGAGTGAAATAAATGATTTAAAATCACTTCTCTTTCATCTATTTGACAAAGATTGTTTGTAAGCCTTTGGGTGTACCTTAGGCGTGATTTGGCTTAGATCTTGATACTTTTTTGGGTTTCCTAACTCGAGCCTTCATGTTAGATTCTCATAGATTGTATGAAAAAGTGCTAATCTGGGCCTCCATTGAAGCACATATTCTGGTTAAAGAAACATTTTGGCTGTTCTATGGCATTCTGTTGGTTTAACCTTTCATTTTGTAAGATTTCTCAAGGATCTGGTGAGTTAAGTTCATCCTGCCCCACCTCCCACCAAAAATTTATTCAAAAACAACCAATCCTACCTGTACTACCCTGTTTGTCCTGTGTGCATACAAATGCAAAATATCTGTTACCAAAACATGCAGGAGCAATCAGGGTCCCAAATGTCTTTAGTAACCTTTTCCTTGTTGTGAAAATATCTCCATGATCTGGAAGTGACAACTTGTGAGAGTCAGATTTGGTGTGTTGATCATATTTTCCCAAGGTCTTCTCTATAAAATTTATGCAAAAGAAGGATTTACCAGCATTCTTTAATAATAGAGGTTACAAAATAGGTTCTCTTACCTTGGTTGAAAGGCACGACCTAAAATATTTAGGATCAGATCACATCCTTTTAAGGTGTTACCCACTCCTTTTGAAACCTGAGTGCTAACAAGGCGGATAGATTGATTCCTGCTACAAAATGACATAACGATTATCCGTCTACCTCTCGAGTGTCCTGTCAAAATCCATGATGCTACTTGGTCTTTTAAGGAGATTAAATTTGGGTACCAACACGCTTCTGGTGCCATTGTCAGGGATTTCAGTTCAAAATCAAAACCTGGTAAAACAATTCTTGTATGCTCTAAGTGTTGTATGAAATTCTTTCAATTTTCACACCTAGTGCACTAGCTTTCATTTGATAAATTTGGGTAAAGAAAGTTTAGAATCCTTCCATTTCCATTTTCTAGCATTAACAGACATTTGAAAGATCATACTTAGTGCATTTACACAACTAAGGTGGAAATCCTTAGTGGCGACTCCCTGTTGATCTGATTTTTAATGAGTACCAGTGTCTTAGAACTCTGTCAAAGTCAGATTTGTTACTAATATTTGCAAATCTAGAAGGAAGAAGATCTTTCTTTGCTAGTGATCCTGCTAGGATATTGTTTCTAGAGCTAGGAAAAGAAAAATCAAAAGAAAAATTAGAGAGTTGTGGGAGAATATCAAACAAGAAGAGGATCTCTATTGATGAAAGTGATCAGCCTATCATTGAAGACTTCTATTCAAGTGACTCGAATCAAGAAACCTCTTTATGGAATTCAATTCTCCACTGGAGAAGGTCCTTCATTTTATTTTGAAAGGTTTTCTTCACATTCTACACCTGTCTTTTCTGAGGTTGATAGGGATTTCCAAGAGACAAGGCCTTTGGGGGGTATCCATTTTAAAAATTATACTCCTGTGTTCCAAGGACCCTTAGCCCTTTATCAATTTGTCATCCTTCCAAGGTCACCTTCTTGAATCAACATGGCCCAGCCCCACCTGACCCCCTTTTGTTTTAAACACCTATGGACCTATAAATTTTGTGGGAATGGATGGATATCCAAATGCAGTGCCTCAAGATGTAAGAAACAAAATGCCAAAGTTCTAAGGAAACAATGCTATTACTGGTGATCAAGCATCTAAAGCTTTTTATCAATATGATGGAAGACTTTGAGATTGAACATGAAGATGTATATATCAAGCTATTTATCCATACCTTGGAGAAAGATGCTTGGGATTGGTATAAAGAATTTCTAGATAACTCTATTGATTCTTGGTGAGATGAGTAATGCATTTAGATTACATTATGGTGATAGAACTGACCATAGGTTTCTTTTGACAGAATTTGAAAACATCAAAAATAATCCTAATGATTCAGTATATGATTTCAACACAAGGTTTAATAAGACCTTGAGCAGATTATCTGTTAGGATAAGGCCTTGTGATGAGTCATGTTTGATCAAATATTCGATGCATTTGATAAAAAGGCTTCATATTACTAGAGAGACAAGAACCCCACAAATTTGAGGCAGGCCTTCATAATGGCTATGCAAATAGATAACAACATCCAAGTATTTGGAAAGCCTCCAAGAAGGGAGGGTGTACAGTTGGTTAACCCAGAAAATCCTCAAACAAGCAAGGCTGTTGATTTGGAGGAGGTTGTGAAAACTTTGGGGCTGTCAAGGAAATTTCCTACAAACTAGCCCGAGTTGAGAAGGGAATTGGGTAGAGCTCACAAGGTCAACATAAGCAACAAGGCCAAGACAGTACACAAATCAGAAAAGATCGATGTGAGAGGCAAGGAACCTATTGGATTTGGAAATAGACATTCCTAAGCTAGGGAAAACAGAATGGTGCCTGATCCTTTGGCTGCTAGAGTTGTTGTTGTGGAGGAGACATATGTCATTGATTGGTGTGACAAATGTTTCATGCCTCATGTTCCTTGTGAAGAATATCATCAAGAAGAAGAAGAGGTAGATGATGAAAATGATGATGATGTCTGAATGATGGGTTTCTCCATAAGCTCACAACAAGGGGCAACTTCAATTGAGGTGATAAGTGCCTAGACCACTGCCACTTTTTGGGACTGCATTCATAGGGTACCTAATCTTCCTCCCTCTCATAATTTAGAAGTAAATATTGTACAAGCTTTTGAATTTCCCAATAATGACTTTGAATATTTAAGGGCTTTCATGATAAAGAAGTATGATGGAGGAATCCCATATGAGGAAGACATGCAATTACTGATGAATGTTGTTGTTTCTCAAGAGAAGGAATATAACATAAGAAGTAAGGTTGTCAAAGGGACAAGGCCTCAAGCCAAGAAAAATCCCCTTACTTTCAAACATTCCTAAAGAGGCTCCTAAGAAAGATGCATCTCCCAAAAGCCCTGTAGTTCCAAACAAAAATCATATCCCTCCTCATGCCCAAGTTGTCAAAAATCCTGTACCACCTAATGAGTGTGTTGGCTTTCCTTCCAATACTACCTTGCCAAGAAATTTCCCATATGATATTGCCCAAGTTTTAAGTCAAATCAAAGTCTCTGTTCCAATTGTTGAGTTGCTTAGGATTCTTGAGCACAAAAAGAGAGCATTTGAATACTTGGGATTGAAAGAAGAGAAGACTTCCTAGGTAGAAATGTAAATATTGTGGAGACTCCTCCAATCATTCAAGAATTAGAAACACCACCAACATTGAAGGAACTAGGTGAACTACCTAAGGTCTATTTGGGGACATCCTTGGTGGACTCTCAACTGAATGTGGATCCATTCTTCACCACTTTGATCATTAAGGACAGACTGCTGCACAACTACATGTTTGACTCAGGGGCATCATGTAATGTCATGCCTCTAGAAGTCATGAACGAGCTGAATATCAAAGTGAAAACAACATATGGGAAGTGCATTTCCATGGATTCCAGAGAGGTGCCAGTAGTGGGATGTGTGAAGGGTTTGGTGGTGTAAGCTTGCAACTTACCCAGGTAAAAATTTAAAACTTGGTGTTTTCATTGTTGACTTGCCTAGTCAAGTGGGGCATGCTACTGTCAAGAAAATGGGCTTCTAGTGTTGGTGGGAGTGTCCAAATGGATATTTCCTATGACACCATTCTAATTGAAGGAAGCCTTGTTAGGTTGTACGGAGAAAAGAAAATGTTGCATCTTATTGAGGATCCCAACAATGCATCCTATGAAGTATTGTACACAAATGTTGATGCTGACAACTTTGTAGGATTTGCTGATGGAAAGGAGCACAAGATTGAAGAATGCAATGGTCTTGAACACGCAGTCTCTCCTTGGACTCTATTGTTTGATGGAGCTTTCTCGAGGTATGAGAATGGTGTTGGTGTTGTTCTACTTTCTCCTGGTCAGGAAAAATTTGTTTTTTCCTTCAAACTCAACTTTGAGTGCACCAACAACATTGCTAAGTATGAGGCACTATTGTTGGGTTTAATAATTGCTTGGAAATATGGTATCAAGGACATCATTGTCAAAGGAGACTCAAAATTAATTGTAAAACAAGTCAGAAAACTGTATGCCACAAAGAATCAATGAATGAAACAATACAAGCATGCAGTTTGGGATTTCATTGAGATGTTTGACTCATTCAACATCGTGCATCATGATAGAAGGTTCAATGATTTACCAGACAGGCTTGCAGTATTGGGGTCTTGTTTTGACAATTATACAGTGTCCCCATATTGTGAATATGAGGTTGAGGTATTGACAAGACCTTCTGTCCCTGACAACATTAAACATTGGCAGGTTTTTGATGATGATGCTCAGATCAAAAGATTTCAGAGAACAAGGGAGATTTTTCTAATCAAAGCATTGATTTGGAGCCAATGGTATGTACTACATAAGGAAAAGAAACCTTGTTTGGCAAGGGCATAATCCAACTAAAAACTAATACCATTCCTAGAGGATTGGTTGCTCTTGATTCCAATTTTGATAATGTTGATTGCATTGTTACGGATGCATGACAACCTCAAGGGATATTAAGGATCATGACCTTAGCACAAAGGTGAAGCCAAGGAAAATTTGGTTAGGGAGCAATCTCGTGAAGGAGGAGAAGCAATCATACATCCAATTGTTTAAAAATACCAAGATTGCATGGCTTGGACCTATTCGAACTAAAAGCATACAAAGAGGACTCTGTTTCAACATGAGATCCCTTTGGATTCTAATGTAAAGCCATTCGGGAAGAAACAGAGGCCCATAAATCCACTTTTATCCCTCAAAATGTAAGAAGAATGAAGAAGATGAGAGATGGAGGGATTATTCAGCCCACAAGATATTCTTCTGGGTTACAAACCTAATACCAGTCAGAAAGAAGAATGGTGATATCAGGTTATGTGTGGACTTTAGGAATCTAAACAAAGCATCAATGAAGGATAATTATCCTTTACCAAATATGGAGAACATGCTACTGATTAGTGACTGGGTCTGAATTGCTCTCTACCTTGGATGGTTTCTCTGGTTATAACCAAGTTGTGGTGAAGGAATCATAAAGGATCAAGACAACCTTTACTACTCCTTGGGAAACATATGTGTATGTTAGGATGAACTTTGGTCTAATGAATGCTGGAGCCACCTTCCAAAGAGAAATGGATGTTGCTTTTGCTGGTTACATCAATGAGTTTATTGTTGTCTACCAGGATGATGTGACTATGTTTTCTAGAAAGAGAAGTGACCACTTGCTACACTTGGAGAAGATGCTGATAAGATGTAGAGAATATGGTATCTCACTCACGGGGGTTCACTTAGTAAAAGTATGGTATAACACATGCGTTCGAAGGGTATTAAAGAATACCCTTAATTCTACTTTCTACCTCTAATTATTCAATTGATAATACCCCCTCTTGTTATATTATTATAATGAAAATACCCCCTATTTTTTCCATGTACCTTACTTACCCATTAATCAATTACAATTTTATTTACCCCTTTTATTTCTACCCTAATATATAACACAAAAATATATATTATATTTCTCACTCAATTTTATTTAATATGCATTTCCTCTCAAAAGATAGTTTGAAGCCATTGAAGACCTATTACAAATCACCTTATATATGTTAAGCTTTAATCATTTATCAATAGTTCTTCAAATAATTAATATGGTGAAATAATATCACTTGTGTTGAAAAGCATACTCAATCCTAGTTTTCTACCATCTTATTATTTCTTGGTTAAGAATCTAGATTTATTTATTAAAAAATAGATTATAATTTAATTTATGACCACACTCATTTTTCAATTTTAAGGTATTTACTTTTAAAAACTAGGGTTCAAATGTTTTAGTTTTATATTAAAATTAAACCTCCCTTTCCTTTGGCCCACCTCTCTAACCTACCCCCAATACTTGATTCAAAACATTAATAAATTAAACCCTTTCACCCCCTCATGTCTACCGGTATATTGACTTTAATTTTATTAATTTTAATTACCTCAATATGAACCCATGTGCTAGGATATTGCCTAGCTAATGAACCTCCCGTGATCTCACTCAACCCAAAGAAATGCCATTTTGGAGTGCAGAAGGAAAATTTGCTTGGTCACATTGTGTCACAAGGAGTGATGATTGATCTAGAAAGAGTAGAGGCCATCAGCAAGGTCCCAATCCCAAGAACTAAGAAGGGAATTCAGTCCTTCTTTAGGCAGATAAACTTCACCAAAAGATTCATATCAAACTTTGTTGAGTTGACCATCCCAATCACTTCCATGCTAAAGAAAGACCAAGTCATCAAATGGGAGGAGGCTACCATCCAAGCCTTCAATGGAATCAAGGAGGCATTAAAACATGCCCCTATTTTGGCAGCTCCAGATTATAAGAAGCCTTTCCAACTATTTCCTTTGCTTCAGAGAACACTATTTCTTTTGTCCTGCTGCAAAAGGATGATGAAGGAGATGAGAGGCCAATTGCCTTTTTCAGTAAGGCCTTGCAGGGGGCTGAGATGAAGTACACTATCATGGAAAAGAAAGCATTTGCCTTAGTAAAAGAAACAAAGGTTTTCAGGCCTTATATTCTAAGTTCTAAAATTGTTGCTTATGTTCCCCACACCATGGTGAAAGACATCTTGTCTAAGATGGAAGTTTCAAGCAAGAGATGTAGGTGGGTGAACAAGTTGCAAGAATATGATATGGATATCCAAACCATGAAGTTGATGAGAGGTTTGGGCTTGACTAAGATTATGGATGAGAGCAAATTGCAAACTATTGAGGTAAATGAGGTAGAAGAAGAAAGGGAAGGTATTTTTGAAAGGTTGATGAGTTCTAAGTGGTACAAGGATGTAATTTTCTATCTTAGACACTTATACTGCTATGAGCATTTAAGTAAGAACCAGTAAAAGAGCTCTTAAGTTTGCTCCCGTAAATATGTCATTACTTGATTTTGGTTTGGCTTGGAAGAACCCGGAGGGAGTTCTCTTAAGATGCATTACTGAAGAAGAAGCCCCGAAGATAATTGTTGATCTCCATGGAGGAGTATGTGGGGGACATTTTTCTACAAGAGTCACAAAACACAAGATCATGAGGGCTGGTTATTAGCTGCAAACTCTCTTCAGGATACAACTCTTTTGGTTAGTGTTGGTATCCAAATTTCTTATCCTTTTCAATCCAAGCAAGAACACAAATTTAATAGAGATCTTAGAGGTAAACTGATCATAAATATATGTCATTTTATAATTGGGAGGAAATTTGGCTGTCCCTTTATTACTTGGATTTGTGGAGTGATGGATAGCACCTTCAAGAGGATTTGATATATCCTCACTATTTTAGGTTGTGCCTTTCAACCAAGGTAAGAGAACCTATTTTGTAACCTTTGTTATCGAAAGGAGATATAGGTACCTTTATTTTCAATAAATTTTATAGAGAAGACCTTGGGAAAATATGATCAACACACCAATTCCGACTCTCATGATTTTTCACTTCCAGATTATAGAGATATTTTCACCACAAGGCTAAGGTTATGAAAGACATCCGGGTTCATGATCATTATGCATACTTTAGCAAATGGATTTTGGTCTTGTGTGGGTATACAAAGAAAACAGGGGTAGTATGGGTAGGATTAGTTGTTTTAAATAATTTTTTTGGTGGGAGGGGAGACAGGATGCACTTGACTCACCAGATCCTTGAGAGCTTATGCAAAATGGAAAGATTCAAACAACAAAATGCCACAAAAGTTAAAAATGTTTCTTCAACTAGAATATGTGCTTTAATGGAGGCCCAGATTGGCACTTTTTCACACATCTATGGGATTCTATCATGAAGGATCGAGTCAGAGAACCCAATAAAGCACCAAGATTCAAACCAAACCACGCTTGAGGTACACCCAGAGGCTTACAGATAATCTCTATCAACAAAATGAAAGAAAAGTGATTTTAAACCATTTATCTCACTCCCGTATGAAGGATATTCTGAGAAATGAGATTACATATGCCACTAAACTATCATAAGGATTGAGACCTATGTGATTAGACCAGATTTTGGTACAAGATTGTAACAGAAAAAATAAAAACTACTTGCATGCATTCAGAGATGAAATAAATACACTTTACTCAAGATCAACACGAGTAATAACTCAAGTTTGATCAAATTCATCAAAGCAAGGGAAAGTTTCCAGAAAAATATCAAAGCTTGTCAATGGTCAAACTTGCAACCACCTTGACACGATTTAATTTTACACAAAGAGAGATATACTGAGCTTCTTCGATGGCTTTGAAAAAAGTATGGGCTCACAAGCTTTTTCTACAATAAAAATCAGTCCCTAAATTTTTCCAAAAACTCCCAACCATTTGCACGAAAAATTTGTGCCATTTATAACCTTTACAATAGAGCCCCTTTCTCCCCAAAAGATAAAAATGTTTAATACACCAGTGCTCGCCATGATTCTTTTTGATTCTCATAATCAAATCTGCAAGAAGTTTCTAGGTGGTCTAGGGGGCAGATCTCATCGAATATCTCCCGCATTAAACTCCTCCCTCTAGTAGATCACTCTTTCTTCAATTTTCTAACCACTTCTGCCCCTAATCTGTCAAATCTTGCTCCTTGCGTGCTTTGGAGAAGAAAAACATAAAATCCGATTGGGCATGAAAGTTAGACCATTTTAATGGTGAAAGACATCTTTCCAGATCTCCCCACCAAACTTAGATATCAAAATTAACTCCCCTCTCTATTTGGCATGTAGAAAAGACCAAGAAATCATGGAGACTCGCACTTTTAGACATGTTTCAAATAAATGGGGGAAAATCATATTTAAACTCACATTGTTGTTGATCTTTACTTTGAATTTGGGCCGTCCACGTGGAAGATTCAAACTTAAGAACAAACCCGGGGCTTCCTTTGACTTTTTACAATTTTTGGAAAAATGGAAAAAATTTCCATTTTGCTCCACACCTCCACCCTCAGAAAATGAGTTTGACACTGTCCAAATGTGGTTGGAGTGGGACCATGGCCAAATTCTACCATTTTACTCTCTTTTAGAAAAGGGAAAATTTTCAAGTTTTCCCCACAGCTCGCCCTGGGAAATGAGCCTAACACGTGTCCAAATATGATTCAAGTGGGGCCATGCTTCCTTTTTTACTTTTGACTCTTTTCTCCCAAAGGGAATTTTTCTAAATTTCCCTCGAGAGTCCGCACCTCCACGTTGTTGACCAGGGTAAAGCATTGACTATTTCCCTCATTGGGCTTGTGGGCCATTTTGAGATTTTAATCCTTAAGGGAAAAAAATCCAAGTTGCCTCTGATGGTCTGCCTCCCCACCTCTTTGACTTTTCAAACTGCCACGTGTCATCATGGCACTCCTTGAGATGGTCCCAAAAATTTGATACCCTGAATGAGCGTGAGCTCACCACGTGTCCTGTTCTAGAAAGGTTTTCTGAATATTCAAAGATCAGCGAAAAGTGCCACGTGTCATGCTCTAAGGAAATCTCCTTTAGCCTTTGAAAATTCCAATAAAAATGCAAAGTGAGTGGAGGCCTCCACATGTCTTTATGGTGTAACTTCAAGATGGTGCCTAAAGCAGAGACCCTAAATGAGCGTGAGATCTTCACGTGTCTTGTTCCGCCAAACTGTACCAACTACACAATTTTTTTCTAAGTCTAGGCAAAGTAGTGGAAGCCACCATGTGTCCTCCCGACACTACTCCAAGGCCAAACCAAAAGTAGATCTTTAAATGAGCATCGTGCCTCCATGTGGACAAATTTTGAGTTAAGGCTTTCCATGAATTTTTCTAAGTACCCAGTTGAGCCGCGTCCAACCAAAAGGTGCCACATCCCCTGTAGATGCAAGGATGTAAATTTGACTGGGAGAAAGAAAGACCCGACAAATGTAAAATATAGAAAAACAACCTTTTGAGCTTGGGAATGAAATTTTCTTCAAGGACAGAAAGTTTAGAAATGTTACAAGGCTCAAATACGTTCTTCAGGGACACATCAATTCATTCTTCTTCAAGTATCTAGGATAGAAACATCAAGGACAACAAATCCTGACTATGGGAAATAGAGAGAATGGAAAAACATGATTTTTGAAGGAACAGAGAATGGGAGACTCAAAATACTAGACCCTTCCAGAGGAAAAAGAAATGAGGAGACAAACATGGACCCATACATGATCTTCAACCTAGGAGCTGACTAAAAATGGCAACAAAGACTGACCAAGCACAACACGGGGAAGGATAAAATGATAGAGGCCATAAATCAATAATTTTCAAAGGCACAAATGGGGCGAGACAATTTTGAGCACCAATAGTTAGAAGATGTGAGAGTTGCCAAGCACTTCTCTAGAAGACTCGAAAGCTTCAGGTTCCCTTCCTTTGCATCATGTATCAATTGAAGCTCCATTCAGAAATGGGAATTGATTTCATTGATGAGATTTCAGACCCTTCAAGTGCTGGCCATAAGTGGATTCTTGTAGCCACCGATTATTTCACCAATTGGGTGGAGGCAATCCCCACTAAAAGAGCAACACACCAAATTGTCATGGATTTTTGTTGAACCATATCATTTACAGGTTTGGGGTGCTAATCAAGATTGTCACACGACAATGTCATGAGCTTTAGAGATAAACCTTTGATGGAAATGTGCAAGTAGTATGGGATCAACTTGACATATGCATCTAATTACAATCCCCAAGGAAATGGACAAGTTGAGTCCAATAACAAAATCTTGTTGAAGATTATCGGAAGAACCTTGGAGCTAAACAAGAGAAAGAGGCGTGAACCATTGAAGTTTCCTATTTGGGCGAGATAAGATCATTATCAAGAGGGTCGCTGAAAGAGTCCATTTGAGTTGGTATATGGGACTCAGCCCTACTACCTCTTCATATGCAAATCGCTTCATATTAGTCTATGCAACAATGGAAGATCAAGAGGCAGGTCCTTATGATGCTCACATCAACAAGATTGTTGAGCTTGATGAAGAGAGGAGGGCATCCCATCGAGGCATGTAAAGTTCAGAGAGAAATCAAGAATTTATTTGACAAGAAGGTCACTCCCAGGGCTTTCAATGTTAGAGATCTTGTGCTGCTATGGGATAGTAGGCATGAAGATAAGGAAAGCATGGCAAGTTTTACTAATTATGGATGGGCCCTTACTCCATTGATATCAAGATTGGTGAGAATACCTTCTTCCTCAAGAACTTGGATGGTGAATTACTTGATCTTTCTATTAATGGCAGGCATTTGAAGCATTTCTTGGATTGATTCTCCTAAAATCAAGGCAAAAATATTGTGTACAGTGTATAGTTTGTTGTTTATCTCTTGTCTTTTGTGTTTTTGTTCCTTCTGGTCCTCGGTGACTGTTTTTACTTGGTTTCTCTGTTTCATTTTTGGGAGATGGCTCTATTTCTCTACTCTACAAATTGACTCCATTTCCCAATGGATATTTTTAGCACTTGGTCTACCTTTGTTCTTGTGGCACTCACAGGAGTGCCCATCCCCGAGTCGGAGCCAATGTTGGTGCTCAAAATAGTCTTACCCCAGTTTGCCTCTAAAAATCTATCGATTTACAGCCTCTGTCACTTTGTTTTCCCATGTTGTGCCTGGTTAATCTTTGTTTCCATTTTTAATATGTTCATGGGTCATAGATCACTTATGGGTCCATGGTTTGCTCCTTGTTTCTTTGTTCCTCCTGAAAAGGTCTGTAATTTGGGTCCCTCATTCTTTGTTTTTCTAAAAACTCGGGTTCTCCCATATTTTCTATTCTCCATGTAAATCGGGATTTGTCTTCCTTTTTGTTTCTACCCTAAATACTTGAAGAAAAATGAATGGATGTATCTCTTGAGAAACATATTTGAGCCTTGTAACATTTCTAAATTCTCTGTCCTTGGAGAAATTTTCATTTTCGAGCTCGAATGATCATTTTTTACGTATTTTATGGTGTGATGGGCATTTCTCAGTCAAATTTACATCCTTTCATCGACAGGGACGTGGTACATTTTGATTAGATGCTGCTCATTTGGTTACTTCAAAATTTCTATGAATCAACTCAACCTAAAAATGTGTCCACATGGAGGAACAGAGCTCGTTTGAAGATCTACTTTTTGGTTTGGCCTTGGAGTAGCACGAGGAAGGACACGTGGAATTTTGCACTTTGCTTTTCCCAGGACTTAGAAAAATTTTATGCAGCTAAAATAATGTGGAAGAAAAAGGGAGACATGTGAGCCCGTGCTCATTCAGGATCTCTGCTTTGGGCACCATTTTGAAATTGTGCCATGGAGACACGTGGAGGCTTCGGCCAAGTCTTCCCATACTTCATATTTTTCAAAGGATTTCGAGAGGTCTAGGACACGTGGAGGAGCCGCACATCTTTGGGGACCGACCCTTGAGTTTCATTTTAAAGAATCACTAAGAGGAAACGTGGAGGCCTCCACGCACTTTGCATTTAGCTTAGACTTTTCAACGGCCAAAGGAAACTGCTTTGGAGCATGACACATGGAATCTTCCATCGAGCTTCAAGAATTCGAGATAAAATTTTCTGAATTAGGACACGTGGTGAGCCAAAGACTCATTCAAGGTATCAAATTTTTGGGACCATCTCAAGTTGCGCCATGGTGACACGTGGTGGTTTGAAAAGTCAAAGGGGCGGGGAGGTGGACCATCGAGGGAAATTTGGATTTTTTACCCCTTGACATGCAAATGAATAAAAATATCAAAATGGCCCGTAGGTTTGATAAAGGAAAGGTCAATGCTTGCTCAGGTCAAATGGTAGAGGTGCGGACTCTCGGGGGAAATTTGGAAAAATTTCCTTTTGGGAGAAAAGAGTTAAAATATCAAAATGGCCCTTGAGACACTGGCAGGAAATAGTCAATGTTTTGCCCCGATCAATGGTAGAAGGGTGGAGCTATGGGGAAAATTTGGAAAATTTTCCCATTTCCAAAAAGTAGGTGAAATGACAGAATTCGGCCGTGGTTCCTTTGGGGCCCACCTTAGGACATGTGTTAGGCTCATTTCCCAAGGGTGGAGGTGTGGAGCAAAATGGAAATTTTTTTCCATTTTTTCAAAAGTTGTAAAAAGTCAGAGGAAGCCCCCGGAGTCTATTTTTAAGTTTGAATCTTCCACGTGGACAACCCAAATTCAAAGTAAAGATCAACGACAGCTGAGAGTCTGAATCTAATTTTCTCCCCATTTTACTGAAACATGTCTAGAAGTGTGAGTCTTCATGATTTCTTTGTATTTCCTACACGCCAAGCAGAGAGGGGAGTTAATGTTGATATCTAAGTTTGGTGGAAAGATCTGGAAGACATATTTTACCATTAAAATGGTCTAACTATCATGCTAATAATATTTTCCATTCTTCTTCTCCCAAGCATGAAAGGAGCGATTTGATAGATTAGGGGTGGAAGTGGCTAGAAAATTGAAGAAAGAGTGATCTACCAAAGGAAGGATTTGAATGCGGGAGATATTCGATGAGATCTACCCCCTCGACCACCTGGCACCATTTTACAAATCTGATTCTGGGAATCATGATCATAATCATGGAAAGCACTTGGTAGCACAAAAGGTCCGGATTTTTTTGGGGGAAAGGGTCCCTATTGTGAATGTTATAAATGGCACATATTTTTCATACAAATGGTTGGAGTGTTAGGGGTCAAGACTAATTTTTCTAATAGAAAGCTTAATAGAGCCCATCATTTTTAGAAGCATTTTGAGAAGCCTGTATATCTCTTTTTGTATCAAATCTGATCATGTCAAGGTGGTTGCGAGTGTACAGCCATTGACAAGCTCTGAGATTGTTCTAGAAACTTTCCCTACTGATAAATTTGATCAAATATGAGCTATTATGTGTTGTCTTGAGAAAAATGTGTTTGTTTTATTTTTGAATGTATGCGAGTAGTTTTTCTTGTTTCTAGTTGCAATCTTGTATTAAAAATCTGATTCAATCACATAGGTCTCAATCCTTGTGACATTTTAGTGGCATCTGCAATTTCATTTCTCGAGAAGAGCCTTCATCTGGGAGTGAAATAAATGATTTAAAATCACTTCTCTTTCATCTGTTTGACAGAGATTGTCTGTAAGCCTTTGGGTGTACCTTAGGCGTGATTTGGCTTAGATCTTGATACTTTTTGGGTTTCCTAACTCGAGCCTTCATGTTATATTCTCATAGATTGTATGAAAAAGTGCTAATCTGGGCCTCCATTGAAGCACATATTCTAGTTAAAGAAACATTTTGGCTGTTCTATGGCATTTTGTTGGTTTAACCTTTCATTTTGTAAGATTTCTCAAGGATCTGGTGAGTTAATTTCATCCTGCCCCACCTCCCACCAAAAATTTATTCAAAAACAACCAATCCTACATGTACTACCCTTATTTTTCTTGTGTGCCTACAAATGCAAAATCTCTAATACCAAAACATGGAAGCAATAAGGGTCTCAAATGTCTTTATTAACCTTTGCCTTGTTGTGAAAATATCTCCATGATCTGGAAGTGATAACTCATGCGAGTTAGATTTGGTGTGTTGATCATATTTTCCCAAGGTCTTCTCTATAAAATTTATGTAAAAGAAGGATTTAAGAACATTCTTCAATAACAAAGGTTACAAAATAGGTTCTCTTTCCTTGGTTGAAAGACACAACCTAAAAACTTTACGATCAGATCACATCCTTTTAAGGTGCTACCCACTCCTTTCGAAACCTAAGTGCTAACAAGGCGAGATAGATTAATTCCCCGGCTACAAAATGACATACATGATTATCTATCTGCCTCTGAGTTTCTTTTCAAAATCCATGATGTTTCTTGGTCTTTGAAGGAGATTAAATTTGGGTACCAACATTGTGTGCAATTCTTTCAGTTTCTACACCTAGTGCACTAGCTTTCATTGAAAATCTTGGTAAAGAAAAGTCATATCTATCCACTTCTAGTTTCTAGTATTGAAAGGCATTTGAAAAATCATATTTTAGTGCATTTTCACAACTAAGGTGGAAATCCTTAGTGGCGACTCCCTGTTGATCTGATTCTTGATGAGTACTAGTGTCTTAACCTTTGTCAAGTGATTTTTGTTACTAATATTTGAAAAGATGGAAGGAAGAAGATCTTTCTTTGCTAGAGATCCTGCTAGGACATTATTTCTAGAGCTAGGAAAAAAAAAGTCAGAAGGAAGAAAATCCTAGAGAGTTGATGAAGATCAGCAGATAAGAAAAGGGATTTCCATTGATGAAAGTGATCGGCTTATCATTGAAGATTGTGATACAAGTGCTTTTGAATCAGGTATCCTATTTATGGAATTAAATTCTCCAATTGGAAAGGGGCCTTCATTTGATTTTGAAAAGTTTTCTTCTCATTCTACCCCTATCTTTTCAAAAGTTAATAGGGTTTTCCAAGAAACAAAGGGGATATCCATTTTGAAAGTTATATGTTTCAAAGACCCTCTTCCCCTTATCAATTTATCTCCCCTCCGTGGTCACCTCCTCAAAACAACATGGCTCAAAGCATCCACCCATACCTCCTTATTTGTAAACATATTTGGTCTTATAAATTTTATAGGGATGGATGGTTATCCAAATGCAATTCCCAGGATGTAAGAAATAGATTACCAAAGTTCCAAGGAAACAACGCTATACCTGGTGATCAAAATTTGAATATTTTTATGAATATGATGCAAGACTTTGAGATTGAATATGAATATGAATATATCAAATTGTTTATCCATACTTTGGAAGAGGATGCAAGGGATTGGTATAACTATTTTCATGATAATTCCATTGATTCTTGGAAAGAGATGAACAATGCATTTAGATTGCAGTATGGTGATAGAATTGACCCTAGGTTTCTTCTATCAGAATTTGAAAACATCAAGAAGAATCCTAATGAGTTAGTACATGATTTCAATACAAGGTTTAATAAGACCTTGAGGATATTTCCTGTTAGCTTAAGGCCATGTGATGAATCATGTTTGATCAAATATTCAGATGCATTTGATAAAAAGGTTTCTTACTACTTGAGGGACAAAAACCCTACTAATTTGAGGTAGGCCTTCACCATGGCTCTGCAAATTGAGAATAACATCAAGGCAATTGGAAAGCCTCCAAAAAGGGAGGGTGTAAAACTAATTAACCCGAAAAATCCTCAAACAAGTAAGGTTTCTGATTTGGATGAAGTTGTGAAAACTTTGGCAGGGGCTATCAAAGAAATATCATACAAATTAGCCTGGGAAAAAAAGGGATTGGGAAGAGTTCACAAGGTTAAGCACAAGCAACAAGGCTAAGACAGGTTTACAAATCATCATAGAAATGATCAAAGATTTGATGAAAAAGGAAAGGGACCTGTTGGATTTTGAAATAAATAGTCCCATGCCAGGGAAAATAGAATGGTGCCTGATCCTTTGGCTGCCACGAGTTGTTGTTGTGTAGGAGATAGATGTCATTGATTGGTGTGACAGATGTTTCATGCCCCATGCTCCATGTGAGGAAGATCAACAAGAAGAAGAAGAAGCTAATGATGATAATGATGATGATGTTTACATAATGGGTTGCTCTACGAGATCACAACAAGGGGAAACTTCAACTAGGGTAATAAGTACAAGAATTGCTGCTAGTTTTTAGGATTGCATCTATTGGGTACCCATTCTTCCTCCCTCTCATAATTTAGAAGTAGATACTGTACAAGCTTTTGAATTTCCCAATAATGACTTCGAATATTTAAGAGCTTTAATGATAAAGAAGTATGATGGAGGAATCCCATCTGAGGAGGACAGGTAGTTGTTGATGAGCCTTGTTTTTTCCCAAAAGAAGGAGTACAACACAAGAAGTAGGGTTGTCAAAGGATAGGGCCTCACGCCAAGCCAAAAACTCCATTGCTTTCAAATATTCCTAAAGAGGCTCTTAAGAAAGATGCATCTACCAAGGGCCTTGTTGTCCCAAACAAGAATCATACCCCTCCTCACGGCCAAGCTATCAAAATTTTTGTGCCATCTAATGAGTGTGTCAACTTTCCTTCCAATGTTGCCTTGCCAAAGTTTGTCCCGTATGATATCACCCAAGTCTTGAGTTAGATCAAGATCTTAGTTCCAATTGTTGAGTTGCTTAGGATTCCTGAGCACAAGAAAAGGGCTTTTGAGTATTTGGGGCTAAAAGAGGAGAATACTATGCCCTAGGTAGAAATATAAACATTGTGGAGACTCCACCAGTCATTGAAGAGTTAGAGACACCACCAGTG
Source organism: Taxus wallichiana var. yunnanensis (assembly GCA_018340775.1). Lineage (NCBI taxonomy): Eukaryota > Viridiplantae > Streptophyta > Pinopsida > Cupressales > Taxaceae > Taxus > Taxus wallichiana. Next base: position 600,483,151 of record CM031241.1, on the reverse strand, counting down.
TTAGAGGAACTAGGTGAACCACCTAAGGTTTATTTGGGGACATCCTTGGTGGAGTCTCAGCTAAATGTGGATCCATTCTTCACCACTCTGATCATTAAAGATAGATTGTTACACAACTGTATGTTTGACTCAGGGGCATCATGTAATGTTATGCCTCTAGAAGTCATGAATGATATGGATATCAAAGTAACTGCAGCATATGGGAAGTGTACTACTATGGACACTAGAGAAGTGCTAGTGGTGGGAGTGATAGAGGTCGGGACTGATTTTTCTAAGAGAAAAGCTTCATAGAACCTGTCTTTCTGAAAAATCATCCGAAGAAACCTCTTTATCTTCTTTGTGTTATATTTGATCATGTCAAGGTGGTTGTGAGTGTACAACCATTGACAAGCTCTGAGATTGTCCTAGAAAATTTCCCCTGCTGATAAATTTAATCAAACTTGAATTAATCTATGTTATTTTTGGGAATAATTTTTGTTTGCTTCATTCCTAAATGTCTGCAAGTAGTTTTCTTGTTCCTATTGCAATCTTACATTGAAATATTTGTGAATCACACAATATCTTATCCTTTTGATAGTTTGGTGGCATTTGCAATTTCATTTATTAGAAGAGATTTCATTTGATAGTGAAATAAACAAATTTAAAATCATTGTGACTCCTAGCATGACTATAAGATTGTTTTTTAGCCTTTGAGGGTATCTTAGGCGTGATGAAATAGAGGTTGATAATGTTTAGTTAAGTTTTCCAATTTGAGCCTTCATTTTGGATACTTGAAGTTTGTGTGAATAATGCTTATATGGGCCTCCATTAAAGCACATATTCTAGTTAAAGGAACATCCTAGCTATCCCGAAGCATTTTGTTGTTTGAAGCTCTTCATTTTTGTAAACATTCTCAAGGATCACAGTAAATCAAGCTCATCCTATCTCACCTCCCACCAAAATTCATTAAAAAAAAACAACCAATCTTACCCATACTACCCCCTGTTTGTCATGTGTGTATACAAATGCATAATTTTACTACCAAAACATGCAGAAACAATAAGGTTTTCATTGTCTTTAGTGGCCTTAACCTTACTTAGAAAATATCTCCATCATCTATAGTGACTACTCATGAGAGTTAGGTTTTGTTGCATTGATCATATTTTCTTCAAGGTTTTCTTAATAATTTCATAAGGATATCTCCATCTCCTCCACAAACATCGGGCTACAAAAGGGTCATCTCACCCTAGTTAAAAGGCACAACCATAAAGTAGTGAGGATAGGTCGAATCCTCTTGAGGGTGCTACCCATTTCTCCACATCTGAGTGACAAAGAGAAAGCTACATTTCATCCCTAGCTACAAAACAACATACTACATGCTTTGATTGTCTCTAAGCTTCATGCCAAACCTGTGATGTTGCTCAAAGGCATCGAGGGAGAATCAATTTGGGTACCAATAGGTGTATTATCAAGCTATGAATTTATTTCCACTTTGGTTTCAAGATTTAACTATCGTAACATTGTATTTTCTCTTCTGAAAGCTTATGTAAATAACAACATATTGAATGTCGGCCATGGATAATAGAAATTTCACTTTTATTCTCTGCAAAGTGATGAGAACTCTTTTCGCTAGGGTTTTCTCCATTTTTGTTTGATGACTATAGATATGTATGCATTATATGATCTGTTTGAAGCTTAGTATAACCCTGAAATATTAAACCTATATCTTTAATTTGGGCTCACTTTGCTTTTAGTTTTCTCTTGCTCTTTTGTGAAACCATTCGAGATTTTCTTTGAACTGATTTCGAGCTTATGGCTTCAATATGCATGGTTGTTTTAAAATATTTTCATATACATATTGATTATTTCATGAGTTTCTACTTTTCCTCGAGTTCTTCTACTAAAATAACCCCAGTGAATGTTCCCTTTAAGCTCGGCTATCCATTCTAGGTATTTGAAGTTTTGAAATAGTGATATTGGAGGAAAATGGGACCCTATTAGGTACTTTTTGGATCTAAATCTGTATTATTGAAATACACTAGAAATTATCTGTTGACTGATCTATAATGCAATGTGACTTTAACTTATCTATGGGCATTCCATTTTCTTGTTGTAACCTGGAACATACATTACTTGGGTACTCTGTTGTAGCTGATTTGTCTTTGGTAGCCATTGAGTGATAATTTTCAGATATCCATAGTAGAGGGTGTGCTAAGTCACAATTGTTTTGATATATATCTTAACCCACTCACACTTTTAGATCTGTAGCTTCTCTTTCATATGAGTATTATTTGCATTAATCACTCCATGCTAGTTGTAGACTGCTTCACTGTAGATATTTTGTATCTGTTTGTTTACCATTTATTTTGTAAAATGATTTTAGATACCCATTAGATAACCTTTTCATGAAAGCCTGCTCTGAGAGGTCACCATTTGTTGAAAAGAGAGCTCCGTTATGGAAGTTTCCCCACTACCATTCAAACTTTTAAAGGCATGGAAGTTGTAAATTGTTGCATCTTAATGTTTTGCATGCTTACTTGATTTGCTAGTGATGCAGTGATATTCTGTGGGAACTTTACCCAAACTTTTCGTTTGTGAATGTATTTAAGGAAACCTTAATGATATGATGATGTTCGCTAAAATAATCTAAATGCATCAAATTCTTCTTTAAGCTTTGGTGCTCATGAAAATTTTGACCTGGGTTTTACCACTAGCCTTTGTCTTTTTCACCAAAACCTCTATAAGATTTATGCATTTTATGGTAGACCAACAATAGAGAGTGCATTCCTCTTTTTACTCTAAGTCTTGCTCTTTACTCACTGTTGTATGCTAAAGGATAGAAATGGGTTTATTATGATACTGAAACATGCATGAATGTCAGGTTCTTTTGTGAATTTTGCAAACTAAAAACATGAAGAATGGTGAATGTATGTTGTCCCTTTCCCTGAATTGGAACATGACATATCTCATAGATGAATACTCATTTCAGATGCATTGTGATTCCTTTTATGCCTTGATTTACTTTCATATTCAGGATCAATGTGATCAATAGTTATTTGTATAATCAATTTTCTGCCATTTGAAAGGACTCTTTAGCTTTTGTTCTGAAAGTATGTACTTGTAACTTGATCTAGCACTATAACAGTTCATTTAGATGCTTCATGGCTTGTTGTTGGGGCTGAAATCTAATAACTGTTATCTTTGATCATGCCATGCATTATCTCTTTCTGTATTACTATTTGATTTGTATACATCTTTCAAACATGTATTATTTTTAAAAACATGATGGAAGATGTAAAATGTCCATTTTACATGGTGAAGCCCTGTCAAAATTTTCTCATATTTCCTTTTTCATTTTGTTTCAGCTGTAATATTATCTTTCTAGTTAACTTTAGCCTTTATATTTTGATTCTTCTACTTCACCTATTTGAAAATTTGAAACATGTACTTTTATCTTTGAATGGAAGTAAGCATGCAAGTTTATCCTCTGATCTGCACTGTAACTCCTATTTCTAGAATAGCTACTGAACTCTGAGTTACATTCTTCTTTCATTCCATTATGTACTTGTGATTTGTTCCAACTTGATGTACCATAGGATGGAAGTCATTGAAGCTAATTTTTATGTAATCTTTATCTAACAGTGAGAACTATAAGACATGATTTTATTTTCTTCTTTACTGCAACATGTACCTGCACACTTAAGAAAACTAGTTAGAAAATATTTAGGATTTTTGGCCTCTCTTATGTTCCATAGTTTTTTCTTTTCTTCTCTCTCCTTATTTCTGAGTGAATAAATTATGCATCGTTACAGAAAAGTACTTTTATCAGTTGTGCCTTTGATCTTCATGTAATTTATACCTCCTGTTGTTAAGAGATCCACCTACACGAATTCGGATATTATAGGAATATGGATTAACCTTGACCTCAATGATTGACATTATTTCTTTTTACGTGTTTTAGGTACAATCCCTTTTTCCAAGTAGTGAAGATGAAGATGGTACAAAGATGGAGAAGGAGATGCATAAACCGAAATGAAGAAACATCAAGGAAATGATGCGTTCATTCATACTCCTCTTTTTTTTTTCATGCATATGTACCTCTTACTTTAGTAGTTGTAGGTTACTCTTCAGTAGTTGTATCTTTCTTTTAAGTTAAATCCCATGACTTGTGTGGGAACATTTTAAATTCCTTATGAATAAAGCATTGAATTTTGAAACTGAGTTGTGTATTTCTTTCTACTTATCGTTTTTGTACATGGATTGTATAATGATTTAAACACCTCAATAGCATAATTGAATGTATTAATCATAAAGGAAAGAAATTTTAAAATACGTGTAACTTTTAAAGTGAAAACACCTGATTCTTTACAACTTGTAATTATGATTGATGTTCCAAAACATAACACTTCATCTATGTTTGTGCTCATTTTGATCTTGCACCATTTTCCCCGATTTTCCTTTGATCTGCATGTTATGAAATGTTTTATCTCTCGATGTGAATGATCTAAAGCTTTTACCTCCATTTGAATGCCATGATTTATTTGGAGAATCCATTGTCATGCCCCTTTTTGAAGAAGTCTCCGAGTTTGCCCTGTTTTTGCCCTAATTTCTTCAAAATCCGCGGGTTCGCTCCATTTTTCCTATTTTGCCCCAACCATGGAAGCTCGAGAATGACCAATTTATATTTGTATGCCTTTGAAAATATAAATTCATGGTGAAATATGGAACCATGTTTCACTTGGTTTTGTTTCAAAAAATTTCATCCTTAGTGAAAAATCAGATTTTGGGCATGAATGGTGAATTTCTATGTTTTTTACGATCTGGTGGGCATCTTTTTCCTATCAAAATTATTCCTCAACATTCGGTGGTCATGTGGCTTCTTTTGGTTGGTCAGGGGATGGCGGGAAATTTTTTTATCTTGTCGATTTTTGCTTTTTTCGGTAAAAAGGAAAATTTGGTCCCGTAGCTCCACTCAATTCTGATTAGTCCTTTTGGTACTTACGTGGCTTCTTCTAATTGGATGGGGTGCGGTGCGTTTGTTTTTGAACTTTTATTTTTAGCTACTTTGGAAAAAATTTTGAACCCACCCTACGGCCCCGTCAGCTATGATTGAAACAAAATTTAATCGGCAAGAGAAAAAGTCTTACTTTGACCTCGCAGAATGACAAATGGCAAAGTTAAAAGAGGATATGCGAGCCTTGAAGAAAAGTTGGATATTTTTCCCTTTTAGAGAAATGGAGTAAAATTCTAAAATGGAAGCGTGTCCCGCAAAATCATTTTGAAGCCTTATAAGGTTCTCGAAGTTGCGTCATAAGGACACGTGGAGGTCTTCACTGAGTCTACTTTCCTTAGACTTTTCAGCAACTTCCTAAGGGGCCCGAGACTTGTGGTGAGCCCACGCTCATTTAGGGTCTCTATTTTTGGGGACCACCTCAAGATGCGCCATTGAGACGCGTGGTAGTTTGAAAATGTCAAGAGGTAGGAGGCGTGCCATCGAGGGAAACTTAGATTGTTTTCCCCTTGATATTCAAAAGATTGAAATCATCAAAATTACTTATGGGCCCAATAGAGAAAAGTCAAAACTTTCTCCGGTCAATGGTGGAGGTGCGGAATTTGGGGGTAAATTGGAAAATTTTCCTTTTGTGGAAAAAAGAGTTAAAAGTCAAAAAGGAAGCCTGGTTCCATTTGGGACCCACATTAGAGACTAGAAGTGGAGGGGTGGAGTGTGGGAAAACTTGGAGAATTTTCCCTTTTCCAAAAAAGAGGTGAAATAAAAGAATTTAGTTGCGGTTCCTTTGGGACCCACATTGGGACACGTGTCAGGACCATTTTTCAAAGGTGGAGGGGTGGAGCAAATTGATAATTTTTGCATTTTTTCCAAAAGGTGTAAAAGGTAAAAAGGAACCCTTGGGCCCATCTTGACTTGGATCTCCCATGTGGACGGTCTAGATTCAAAAGAGAGATCAACAAAAGTTGTGCATCTGTATATGATTTTCTACCATTTCTACTCCAAAGCTCCTAGGGATGTGAATTTTTATGGTTTTTTTTATCATTTCTTGGAGTCTCCTGCACGTAAAATGAAGAGGAACATTAATTTGGTATCTTGGTTCAATGTTTTGATTTTTGGGAAAAATCAAGATGCGTTTTTGTAATCAAAAGCGTGATCTGGTCATTTTTGGTTTTGATCTGATTTTCATTTTTTCTTTCCTTTATCTCCTTTGTGTTTAAATTTATCATGTTGGTTTCAAGCACGCATTTGACAAGCTCGAGATTGTTCTAGAAACTTTCCCTACCGATAAATTTAATCAAACTTGAGTCAATCTATGTTTTTTAAGAAAAAAATTGTGTTTGATTCATTCCTAAATGTCTGCAAGTAGTTTTCTTGTTCCCGTTGAAATCTTACATTGAAATCTTTTTGAATCACACAAGATCTTATCCTTATGATAGTTTGGTGGCATTTACAATTTCATTTATCATAATATCTTTCATTTGATAGTGAAATAAACAAATTTAAAATCACTGTGACTCCTAGCATGACTATAAGATTGTTTGTTAGCCTTTGAGGGTATCTTAGGCATGATGAAACAGAGGTTGATAATGTTTAGTTAAGTTTTCCAATTTGAGCCTTCATTTTGGATCCTTGAAGTTTGTGTGAAAAGTGTTGATTTGGGCTCCATTGAAGCACATATTTTGGTTAAAGGAACATCCTAGCTATCCCAAAGCATTTTTTTGTTCAAGATCTCCTTTTTGTAAAATTTCTCAAGGATCTGGTGAATCAAGTTCATTTTTGCCTCACCTCCCACCAAAAATTCATTTAAAAACAACCAATCATACCCATACTACCCCTATTTTTCATGTGTTTATACAAATGCATAATTTTACTACCAAAACATGTAGAAACAATCAAGTTTTCATTGTCTTTAGTGGCCTGAACTTGCTTAGAAAATATCTCCATTATCTAGAGTGAAACTCATGAGAGTTAGGTTTTGTTGCATTGATCATATTTTCTTCAAGGTCTTCTTAATAATTTCACAAGGAAGGATATCTCCATCTCCTCCACAAAAAAACAGGCTACAAAAAGGGTCCTCTCACCCTGGTTGAAAGGCACAACCATAAAGTAGTGAGGATAGGTCAAATCCTCTTGAGGGTGCTACCCATTTCTCCACATTTGAGTGACAAAGAGAAAGCGCATTTCATCCCCAGCTACAAAAAAGACACACTACATGCTTTGCTTGTCTCTAAGCTTCCTACCAAACCTATGATGTTGCTCAGCTTCTGAGGGAGAATCAATTTGGGTACCAACACCCAATTGGTGTCCATTTTTTTATTTCATTTAGGGACATAATGTTTACAGTTCATATTCAGACCCTGGTAAACACTTCTTATATGCTCTAAGTGCTAATATAATTTTTCAAACATCATCTTGTGTTTGGGCCTATAAAAGTATTCAAAGTTGTAAGTGTTTGTGTAATTCTTTTAGTTTCCACACCTAGTGCACTAGCTTTCATTGATAAATCTTGGGTAAAGAAAAGTCAGATCATCCCATTTCTAATTTCTAGTATTGATCAGACATTTGATAGATCATATTTTAGTGCATTTGCACAACTAAGGTGGAAATCCTTAGTGGCGTGACTCCTTGTTGATCTGATTCTTGATGAGTACTAGTGTCTTAACCTCTGTCAAGTTTTTTCATTACTAATCTTTGCAAAGTTGGAAGGAAGAAGATCTTTCTTTGCTAGGGATCCTACTAGGACATTATTTCAGAGCTAGGAAAAACAAATTCAGAAGGAAGAAAATCCTAGAGAGTTATTGGAGATCAGCAGACAAGAAAAGGGATCTCCATTGATGAAAGTGATCGGCCTATCATTGAATACTGCCATTCAAGTGCTTTTGAATCAGGTAGCCTCTTTGTGGAATTGAATTCTCCAACTGGAGAGGGGCCTTCATTTGATTTTGAAAATTTTTCTTCTCATTCTACCCCTGTCTTTTCAAAAGTTGATAGGGTTTTCCAAGAAACAAGGCCTTTAGGGGATATCCATTTTGAAAGTTATACTCCTATGTTTCAAAGACCCTCTGCCCCTTATCAATTTGTCTCCCCTCCAGGTCACCTCCTCAAAACAACATGGCCCTAGCCCCCCACCTAGACCTCCATTTTTTGTAAACACCTTTGGTCCTATAAATTTTATAGGATGGTTGGTTATCCAAATGCAGTTCCCCAGGATGTAAGAAATAGATTACCAAAGTTCCAAGGAAACAACACTATAACTGGTGATCAACATTTAAATCTTTTTATCAATATGATGGAAGACTTTGAGATTGAACATGAAGATGTATATATCAAATTGTTTATCCATACTTTGGAAGAGGATGCAAGGGATTGGTATAAAGCTTTTCCAGATAATTCCATTGATTCTTGGATAGAGATGAACAATGCATTTAGATTGCAAAGTATGGTGATAGAACTGACCCTAGGTTTCTTCTATCAGAATTTGAAAACATCAAGAAGAATCCTAATGAGTCAGTACATGATTTCAACACAAGGTTTAACAAGACCTTGAGGAGATTTCTGTTAGCTTAAGGCCATGTGATGAATCATGTTTGATCAAATATTTAGATGCATTTGATAAAAAGGTTTCTTACTACTTGAGGGACAAAAACCCTACTAATTTGAGGCAGGCCTTCACCATGGCTCTGCAAATTGAGAATAACATCAAGGCAATTGGAAAGCCTCCAAAAAGGGAGGGTGTAAAACTAATTAACCCGGAAAATCCTCAAACAAGTAAGGTTGCTGATTTGGAGGAAGTTGTGAAAACTTTGGTAGGGATGTCAAAGAAATATCATACAAATTAGCCTAGGAAGAAAAAGGGATTGGGAAGAGTTCACAAGGTCAGCACAAGCAACAAGGCCAAGACAGTTTACAAATCATCATAGAAATGATCAGAGATCTGATGATGAAAGAGGAAAGGACCTATTGGATTTGGAAATAAATAGTCCCTAGGCTAGGGAAAATAGAATGGTTCCTGATCCTTTGGCTGCCAGAGTTGTTGTTGTGGAGGAGACAGATGTCATTGATTGGTGTGACAGATGTTTCATGCCCCATGCTCCATGTGAGGAAGATCATCAAGAAGAAGAAGAAGAAGCTGATGATGATAATGATGATGATGTTTGCATGATGGGTTGCTCCATGAGCTCACAACAAGGGGAAACTTCAACTGAGGTAATAAGTGCTAGAACTACTGCTGATTTTTGGGATTGCATCCACCGGTACCTATTCTTCCTCCCTCTCATACTTTAGAAGTAGATATTATACAAGCTTTTGAATTTCCCAATAATGACTTTGAATATTTAAGAGCTTTAATGATAAAGAAGTATGATGGAGGAATCCCATCTGAGGAGGATAGGTAAGTTATTGATGAATGTTTTGTGGCTCAAGAGAAGGAGTATAACACAAGAAGTAGGGTTGTCAAAGGGACAGGCCTCAGGCCAAGCCAAAAAACTCCATTGCTTTCAAATATTCCTAAAGAGGCTCCTAAGAAAGATGCATCTGCCAAGGGCCTTGTTGTCCCAAACAAAAATCATACCCCTCCTCATGCCCAAGCTATCAAAAATCATGTGCCATCTAATGAGTGTATCAACCTTCCTTCCAATGTTGCCTTGCCAAAGTCTGTCCCTTATGATATTTCCCAAGTCTTGAGTCAGATCAAGATCTTAGTTCCAATTGTTGAGTTGCTTAGGATTCCTTGAGCACAAAAAAGGGATTTTGAGTATTTGGGGCTGAAAGAGGAGAAGACTATCCCTAGGTAGAAATATAAACATTGTGGAGACTCCACCAGTCATTGAAGAGTTAGAGACACCACCAGTGTTGGAGGAACTAGGTGAACCACCTGAGGTTTATTTGGGGACATCCTTGGTGGAGTCTCAGCTAAATGTGGATCCATTCTTCACCACTGATCATTAAAGATAGATTGCTACACAACTGTATGTTTGACTCAGGGGCATCATGCAATGTTATGCCTCTAGAAGTCATGAATGAGCTGGATATCAAAGTAACAACAACATATGGGAAGTGTACTGCTATGGACTCTAGAGAAGTGCTAGTGGTGGGATGTGTGAAAGGTCTAGTGGTGCAACTTGCAGCTTACCCAGGTAAAAACTGATGCTTGATGTTGTTATTGTTGATTGCCCAACCAAGTGGGGTATGTTGTTATCTAGAAAATGGGCTGCAAGTGTTGGTGGGAGTGTTCAAATGGACATGTCCTATGCTACCATCCCAATTGAGGGAAGCCTTGTCAAGTTGTATGGAGAAAAGAAGATGTTGCACCTTATTGAAGATCCCAACAATGCATCTTATGAAGTATTGTACACAAGTGTTGATGTTGATAACTTTGTAGGATTTCTGATGGAAAAGAGCACAAGATTGAAGAATGCAAGTGTCTTGAACAGAAGGCTCTCCTTGGACTTTATTGTTTGATGGAGCTTGCTCCAAGTTTGGAAATGGTGTTGGTGTTGTTTTGATCTCTCCAGGCCAAGAAGAGTTTGTCTTTTCCTTCAAACTCAACTTTGAGTGCACTAATAACATTGTTGAGTATGAGGCACTATTGTTAGGTCTGAGGATTGCTTGGAAATATGGTGTTAAAGACATCATTGTCAAAGGAGATTCAAAATTAATTGTAAAGCAAGTCAGAAAACTTTATGCCACAAAAAATCAGTGAATGAAACAATACAAGCATGCAGTTTGGGATCTCATTGAGATGTTTGATTCATTCAATATTGTGCATCATGATAGGAGGTTCAATGATTTGGTAGAAAAACTTGTAGTATTGGGATCTTGGTTTGATAATTGTACAGTATCCCCATATTGTGAATATGATGTTGAGGTGTTAACTAGGCCATATATACCTGACAACATTAAACATTGGCAATTTTTTGATGATGATGCTTAGGTCAGAAGATTTTGCAGAAACAAAGGGGAGTTTTCTGATCAAAATATTGATTGGGAGCCAATGGTGTGTGTAGCAGAGGGTAAAGAAACCTTGTTTGGAAAAGGCATCATCCAACTAAAGACTAATACCATTCCTAGAGGGTTGGTTGCTCTTGAATCCAACTTTGATAATGTTGATCACATTATTAATAGATGCATAGCAGCCTCAAGGGATGTTGAGGAGCATGACCTTGGCACAAAGGAGAAACCAAGGAAGATCTGGTTGGGAAGCAATCTCAAGCAAGGAGGAAAAATAGTCTTATGTCCAATTGCTAAAAAATATCAAGATTGCATGGCTTGGACTTATTCTGAATTAAAGGCATATAGAGAGGATCTGTTTTCAACATGAGATTCCCTTGGAATCTAATGCAAAACCATTTAAGAAGAAATAGAGGCCAATCAATCCACTCCTATCTCTTAAAATGCAAGAGGAACTGAAGAAACTGAGGGATGGAGGGATTATTCAGCCTACAAGGTATTCTTCTTGGGTTGCAAACCTAGTACCAGTTAGAAAGAAGAATGGTGACATCAGGCTATGTGTGGACTTTAGAAATATGAACAGAGCATCAATGAAGGATAATTATCCTTTACCAAACATGGAAAACATGTTGTAGTTAGTGACTAGTTCTGAGCTACTATCTACCCTGGATGGTTTCTCTGGTTATAACCAAGTTGTTGTAAAGGAATCAGAAAGAATTAAGACAACCTTTACCACCCCTTGGGGAACATATGTATATGTCAGGATGCCCTTTGGACTGATGAATGTTGGAGCAACCTTTCAAAGAGCAATGGATGTTGCTTTTGCTGGTTACATCAATGATTTTATTGTTGTCTACCAAGATGATGTAACTGTGTTCTCCAGAAAGAGAGGTGATCATTTGCAGCACTTGGAGAAAATGTTGATAAGATGTAGAGAATATGGCATTTCACTCAATCCAAAGAAGTGCCATTTTGGAGTATAGAAGGAAAAATTTCTTGGTCACATTGTGTCACAAGAAGGGGTAATGATTGATCCAGAAAGGGTAGAGGCCATCAACAAGGTCCCAATTCCAAGAACCAAGAAGGGGATTCAGTCCTTCTTTGGGAAGATAAACTTTATCAGAGATTCATATCAAACTTTGTTGAGTTGACCATTCCAATCACTGGCATGCTAAAGAAGGACTAGGCCATCAAATGGGAGGAGGATGCCATTCAAGCTTTCAATGGGATCAAGGAGGCATTAAAGCATGCCCCTATTTTAGCAGCTCCAGATTATAAGAAGCCTTTCCAACTATTTTCTTTTGCTTCAGAGAACACTATTGCATCTGTCTTGTTGCAGAAAGATGATGAAGGGGTTGAGAGGCCAATTGCCTTTTTAGTAAGGCATTGCAGGGGGCGAGCTGAAATACACTATTATGGAGAAACAAGCATTTTCCTTGGTAAAAGCAACAAAGGTTTTTAGGCCTTACATTTTGAGCTCTAAAATTTTTGCTTATGTTCCCCACACTATGGTGAAAGACATCTTATCAGAGATGGAAGTCTCAAGAAAAAGATGTAGATGGGTGAACAAGTTGTAAGAATATGACATGGATATCCAAACCACAAAGTTGGTGAGAGGTTTGGGCTTGGCTAAGCTTATGGCTGAGAGAAACTTGCAAACTATTGAGGTAAATGAGGTAGAAGAAGGAAGGGTAGATGTTTTTGAAAAATTGATGAGTTTTGAGTGGTACAAAGATGTAATTTTTTATCTCAGACATCTATACTACCCTGAGCATTTGAGTAAGAACTAGAAAAGAGCCCTTAAGTTGGCTTCCCTAAATATGTCATTACTGATTATGGGTTAGCTTGGAAGAACCCTGAGGGAGTTCTCTTAAGGTGCATTACTGAAGATGAAGCCCCCAAGATAATTGTTGATCTTCATGGAGGAGTTTGTGGGGGAATTTTTTGGAAGAGTCACAACACACAAGATCTTGAGGGCTATGGTTATTGGTGGCCAACTCTCTTCAAGGATACAACTCTTTTGGTTAGAAGATGTGAGAGTTTCAAGCTTTCTCTGGAAGACTAAAAGCTTTAGGCTCCCTGCCTTTACAACTTGTATCAATTGAAGCCCCATTCAAGCAATGGGGAATGGATTTCATTGGTGAGATTTCAGACCCTTCAAGTGCTGGCCATAAGTGGATTCTTGTAGCCACTGATTACTTCACCAAGTGGGTGGAGGCAATCCCCACCAAAAGAGCAACACACCAAATTGTCATGGATTTTATGTTGAACCATATCATCTGCAGGTTTGGGGTGCCTAGTTAAAATTGTTGCTGACAATGCCATGAGCTTCAGAGCTAAACCTTTGGTGGAAATGTGCAAAGAATATGGGATCAATTTGACATATGCCTCTAATTACAATCCCCAAGGAAATGGACAAGCTGAGTCCAAGTAATAAAAATTTACTAAAGATTATCAGAAGAACCTTGGAGCTGAACAAAAGAAAATGGGGTGAACAACTGAAGTTTGTTGTTTGGGATGACAAAATTACTGTTAAAAGAGCCACTGAAAAGTCCATTTGAATTGGTGTATGGACACTCAAGCTCTGCTTCCCCTGCATATGCAACTATCCTCATATCAGTTCATTCAACAACTGGAAGATCAAGAAGTTAGTCCATATGAGGCTCACATTAACTAGATTGTTGAACTTGATGAAGAAAGGAGAGCATCTCACCAAAGGCATGTGAAGTTCAGAGAAAAATTGAAGAAGTTATTTGACAAGAAGGTCACTCCCAGAGCTTTCAACATTGGAGATCTTGTGCTATTGTGGGATATAGACATGAAGACAAGGGAAAGCATGGTAAATTTGATGCACTATGGATGGGCCCTTACTCCATTGACATTCGGATTGGTGAGCATACCTTCTTCTTGAAAGATTTGGATGGTGAATTGCTTGAATTTCCTATTAATGGTAGGCACTTGAAGCATTTCCTAGATTGATTCCCATAATCAAGGTGAGCATCACTTATATAGTGTATAGTTTGTTGGTTTGTTTTTGTCTTTTGTGTTTTTGCTCATTCTGGTCCTCGGTGACTTGGTTTTGTTGGTTTCTCGGTTTTTTTGGAGGATGGTTGTGGTTTTTTATACTATGCTATCTTTTCTTTGACTCCATTTCCCAATGGTCTGTTCTTGGCACTTGGTCTGCTAGTTGTTCTTGTGGCACTCGCAGGGAGTGCCCATCCCCGAGTCGGAGCTGATGTTGGTGCTCATTTTGATCTCGCACCATTTTGCCCTGATTTTCCTCTGATCTACGTGTTATGAAATGTTTTATCTCTCGATGTGGATGTTCTAAAGCTTTTACCTCCATTTGAAATGCCTTGAATTGTTTGCAGAATCCATTTTCATGCCCCTTTTTGAAGAAGTCTCCGAGTTTGCCCTTTTTTCCCTAATTTCTTCAAAATCCATGGGCTCTGCCATTTTTCCTATTTTTCCCCAACCATGGAAGCTCGAGAATGATCAATTTATATTTTATGCCTTTGAAAATCCAAATCCATGGTCGAAAGATGCTTGGAACCATGATTCACTTGGTTTTGTTTCAAAAAATTTCATCCTTAGTGAAAAATCGGATTTTGGGCATGAATGGTGAATTTTTGTGTTTTTGATGGTCTGCGGGCATCTTTTTCCTATCAAAATTATTCCTCAACATTCGGTGGTCACGTGGCTTTTTTTTGGTTGGGGGATGGTGGGAAAATGTTTTAACTTGTCACTTTTTTTTTTTTTGGCAAAAAGGCAAATTTGGTCCCGTAGCTCGCTCAATTCTGATTGGTTCTTTTGGTACTTACGTGGCTTCTTCTAATTGGATGGGCATGGTGGGTTTGTTTTTTTGAACTTGTTATTTTTGGCTACTTTGGAAAAAAAGTTTGAACCACCCACGTGCCCCCCACCAGCTTTGATTAAAAAAATTTTTAAGCTATAGGAAAAAGTCTTACTTTGACCCCAGAAGAAGGACACATGGCAAAGTTAAAAGTGGAGATGTGGGCCTTAGAAGAAGCAAGTTGGATATTTTCCCTTTTGGAAAAATGGAGTAAAATTCTAAAATGGAAGAAGCGCCCCCACCAAATCATATTGAAGCCTTATAAGGTTCTTGAAGTTGCGCCATAAAGACATGGAGGTTTCACCGGGTCTTCTTTCCTTAGTTTTTTCAGCAACTTCCTAAAGGGCCCAGAGACACATGGTGAGCCCACGCTCATTTAGGGTCTCTACTTTTGGGGACCATCTCAAGATGCACCATTGAGATGCGTGGTGGTTTGAAAATGTCAAGAGGCGGGGAGGCGGGCCATCGGGGGCAACTTGGATTTTTCCCCTTGATATTCAAAAGATTAAAATCATCAAAATGACTTGTGGGCCCGATAGAGAAAGTCAAAATTTTTCTCCAGTCAACAATGGAGGTGTGGACTTTGGGGAAATTGGAAAATTTTCCTTTTGTGGAAAAGGAGTTAAAAGTGAAAAAGGAAGTGTGGTTCCACTGGGACCCACATCAGAGACTAGAAGCGGAAGGGCGGAGCTGTAGGGAAAACTTGGAAAATTTTCCTTTTCCAAAAAAAAGAGGTGAAATAGTAGAATTTAGCCATGGGTTCCTTTGGGACCCACATTGGGACACGTGTCAAGCCCATTTTTCAAAGGTGGAGGGGCGGAGAAAATTGAGAAATTTTGCATTTTTTCCAAAAGTGTAAAAGGTAAAAAGGAACCCTCAGCCCATCTTAACTTGGATCTCCCACGTGGATGGTCCAAATTCAAAAGAGATCAATGGCAAGCTTATGCATCTATATCTGATTTTCTACCATTTCTACTCCAAAGCTCCTAGGGATGTGAATTTTTATGGTTTTTTATCATTTCTTGGAGTCTCCTGCATGTAAAATGAAGAGGAACATTAATTTGGTATCCTAGTTGGGTGGGAAAAATCTGAAGACATCTTTTGCAATCATCAAGATGTGATCGATCATTGGCTTTGATCTGATTTTCAGTTTTTCTTTCCTTGGCATGCAAAGAACCAGATTTGACAGATTGGAGGAGGAAGTAGTTGGCAGTGAGATGAAGAATGACCTACCAGGTGAAGAATTGAATGCTGGAAATATTTGGAGAGATTTTCCTCTGCACACCTGACAACTTTTTTCACAAATCTGATTCTGGGAGTCTCAACACACAATGGTGCTTTGAATGTCCCTGGTTTTGGGGGAAAATTTTGTTGTAAATGAAGTATTATAAATTGCATGAATTTTTCATGCAAATGGTTGGAGTGTTAGAGGTCGGGACTAATTTTTCTAAGAGAAAAGCTTGATAGAACCCATCCTTTCTGAGAAATCATCTGAAGAAACTTGTTTATCTCCTTTGTGTTAAATTTGATCATGTCAAGGTGGTTGCGAGTGTACAACCATTGAAAAGCTCTGAGATTGTTCTAGAAACTTTCCCCTGTTGATAAATTTAATCAAACTTGAGTTAATCTGTGTTATTTTTGGGCAAAATTTGTGTTTGCTTCATTCCTAAATGTCTGCAAGTAGTTTTCTTGTTCCCATTGCAATCTTACATTGAAATATTTGTGAATCACACAAGATCTTATCCTTGTGATAGTTTGGTGGCATTTTAATTTCATTTATCAAGAAGAGATTTCATTTGATAGTGAAATAAACAAATTTAAAATCATTGTGACTCCTAGCATGACTATAAGATTGTTTGTTAGCCTTTGAGGGTATCTTAGGCATGATGAAATAGAGGTTGATAATGTTTAGTTAAGTTTTCCAATTTGAGCCTTCATTTTGGATCCTTGAAGTTTGTGTGAAAAGTGTTGATTTGGGCCTCCATTGAAGCACATATTCTAGTTAAAGGAACATCCTAGCTATCCTAAAGCATTTTGTTGTTCAAGCTCTCCATTTTTGTAAAATTTCTCAAGGATCTGGTGAATCAAGTTCATTTTGCCTCACCTCCCACCAAAAATTCATTTAAAAACAACCAATCATACCCATACTACCCCTGTTTGTCATGTGTGTATACAAATGCATAATTTTTACTACCAAAACATGTAAAACAATCAGGTTTTCATTGTCTTTAGTGGCTCTGAACCTTTCTTAGAAAATATCTCCATTATCTAGAGTGACAACTCGTGAGAGTTAGGTTTTGTTGCATTGATCATATTTTCTTCAAGGTCTTCTTAATAATTTCACAAGGAAGGATATCTCCATCTCCTCCACAAACAACAGGCTACAAAAAGGGTCCTCTCACCCTGGTTGAAAGGCACAACCATAAAGTAGTGAGGATAGGTCAAATCCTCTTGAGGGTGCTACCCATTTCTCCACATCTGAGTGACAAAAGAGCAAGCTACATTTCATCCCAAAAAACGACACACTACATGCTCGCTTGTGTCTCTAAAAATGTTGAATGTTGATTACGGAAGCCATGTAAAGTTGTCTTGGTTGTCTTATACCCCTCATAACTTCATTTTAGTGGCTCGTGGGACAATGCAGAGGAAAGCTTCTCCTTCTCATTGGATTATTGGTTGGGTGGAGAGTGTTTCCTACTCCCTATTTTTTTGTTGTGTTTAGATTTTGAAGAAGATGGTGGAGCTCAAGTGAAGATTTGGTCATAGTTGCACTTTGAAGAAAATAAAGAGAGATCCTACTTTTGTAAAATATTTGCCATGTTGTCTCCACTTAAGTGGAGGGATTGTAACTTGCATTTTAAATATTTAAACTTCTTGTAAATGTGTTGTGAAAGGTTTATTTGTATTAAGCTTTCAAAATGTATGTATATTTAGAAAGTAGGCAAAAGAAATTGTGTTACTATGATAATCCCTTCAACTTGTATACTTTACCAAGAGTGTATGAAGGAAAACTTGTATTTTAATGGTTGTCAAATGAAAATGAAGCTCTCTCAATCTAAGCTTATATTCAACTTAAATATTTGCCTCAAAAGTGTAATATGTTTCATTTTAAAAGATTGGTGTTCTTGTATGAAAATACACTTGTTGCTTGAAATGGATGTCATTTACTCTATTGTGAAAGAAAGGAAATAGTCTCTTGTTTTATTGAAAAAGTAAGCATATTGAAAATGTTGAAATTATAGTTACATCTCATATTATGTTATAAGAAAGAAAATAGATGTTTAGTGTTTTTAGAAATAAAAAAATTCTCCTCCTTGCTAATCAAATTAGGTTTAATAAGAAAATTTATTAGTTCCTAGTTTTATACTCGTTTTGATGAATAGGTAGAAAATTTTATACTTCTTAGATTGGATCGAACTATAAAATGGAAATTTGAGCAATTGATTAAATTAAAATAGAATAAAATATACGTGTAACATTGATATATATATATATATATATATATACACCAATTAAAACAAATTAAATTTGTGACATACATACATACATACATACATACATATAGACACACACACACATGTGTGTGTGTGTGTGTTTATATATATATAATATTATATTATATTTAATATATAAAAAGAAATGAATATACTTAAGTCGTATGGATTATCAAATAATGTTTATATATAAAAAAAAAGAAAAAAAATTATGTAAGGTGGGGGGGAGGGGTGGGAGGTGGCCACCCCATATGGTTTTATTAGTATAAAAATAATAATATCGGAGGCAAGGTCAAACCCGTCCTAAGATTTTAATATTATATAAGTGGGGAGGGGGCTTGGTCACCCCCAAATCTAATCGTTATCCATATTTCTCCCCAAGCTAAATATTAGATCGAAACATGACCCCACATAGGAGAAACTCAAGGAAACACACTTAATCAAATTGCAAATCAGGAAGTAAAAAAGTCCAACAATGAAGTGGTGGGGATAAAGAAGAGCAAAGGATCCTACACAAAAAGAAATGACTCTTGTCGAGCCATTTCTGCATCTTAAATCCATTCTCCAAATCAAGGCAAGGTAAAACTTTGAAATTATAGAGTCGAAAATGAAGATCAATGCAGCAAGGAGCCAAAAGCAAGAAGGAGGAAGAACAACAAAGATTCAAAGTACCTGGGCTCGAAATGATTCAGGAAAAGGGACAAAATTGACTAAGTATGAAGGAGGCAAGTGGAAGAGGCCACATGTCCCAATGATGCTTCTCCAAAAGTGAATCCAAAAAGAGAAGCTCAAACTTGTGTTGGCCCTCCATGTAGAAAATGGTCAAACTGAGTCAAAGGTAGACAGGGCGGGCCTCAAAATCGACTAAGTATAGAAGTGTAAGCAGAGAGTGCCAAGTGTTAGCTTGGCGCATTTTCAAGAGTTGGCCCAAAGGCGGAGACCCAACTGAGCGCAAGCTCACCACATAACCCAAAGTCTAAAAGTAAGAAGACTATTGAAAAGTCCAGAGATCAGCGGAGGCTGACAAGTGTCAAATTGGTGCTCCTCCAAAGGAAACTTTGGGTCAAGTTTTGTAAACAAGCTAGGTGCCTCCACGTGTTCTACCAAAGGGGGTAGAGTCAGTTGAATAGTCAATGCAAAAACAGGCCAATGGAGGCTGCCAAGTGTCTCAATGGTGCTGAGTCAAGGGTAAAATATAGAAAAGGTTTCCAAACAAGCGCCAGAGTGACATGTGTCCTAGAGAAAAGTGGGGCATCGAGAAAAGGTTGATTTTTCACCCTTTTCCTCAAAAGGGAGTAAAATTCACAAAATGGTCCGCAACTCCGCCCAAGAGAAAAGTCAACATTTAGACTCGAGTCAAAGCCAAAGGCAGGAGTCGGGGAAAAGGTGAAAATTTTCCTTTCCCCAAAAGGCATAAAGGTAAGAATGGGAGCACATTTCCCATCCAACCAAAAGGGGCCACGTGTCCGTGTGGAGCTTCGGGGCTATGGGAACTTTTTAAGTTTTGCTTTTTTGCCCAAAAGGATAAAAGGTGAATTGTAGACCCGTGGGCCCAAATTTTGTTCCAATATAGCTGCCACATGTCCCAATCCAAAAGGGGGACCCATTTTTCAAATTGTTTTCCCGCCCATTTGTACGGAATCAATTCAAACTTCAAAGGGGCATATATTTCGACCCGAGCTCGAAATATTGCAAATCTGACACCGTTGGAAAGATCTTGATCTCTTCTACACCATGGGAGTCTGAAACTTTAATTTTTGGGAAGTTAGGTGGAGGTAAAATGGAGAAATGTCTTCAAGATTTCAATGTAGGATCATCAGTCTCAACAACCAGATTGGATTTGATCTATTTTTGTCATTTCCTCTTCCTTCAAGGTGCCGAACCAAGGATTGATGCAAAAAGATGGATTCGAGGAAGATTTTAGCAGAGGCATTAACAACGGTGGTTGAGCCTCGACCCGCATTTTCCCAATTCTCTCTCTCTCTCTCTCTCTCTCTCTCTCTCTCAAGTTGAATCTATCAAGGGAACGGGGTTCATTGTAAAGGGTTGGATATTCTTTGTTTTCATAGGCTCACTTCTCCTTCTAGAAAAATATTTGTGGGTTAAGGCCTTCCATTAAAATTGTAAACATTTCTCTATCATTTGGATATTTTGTAATGAACTATATCAATATTTGGAGCAATAAAATATGTTTGTGATCGATCTCAGATCCTTCTTGCTTCTTTTACTTCTATTTGGTCTCTCATTACACGTATGGCTATATATGCTTGTTCACTATATATATTTTATTGGTTTGTGTCAAAGGTAAACTAATTATTCATCATTCATTTAGTGCATCACCTTGGTAGTTTAGTTATTTCTCATTTTTGTACTCTTTTATCCTCTCTCCTTGGAGATATTTAGACTAGGTATAGATATAGATCCTATGCAAATCCATACGTATGCACCTGAACAGAGGGATAAGGAGCCAAACTTTAAATCTAGAGAGATTTTCCAATTTGTAATGTCCCACACCTTAGGAAAAGTTCCATGTTATGCAATCACACCTAATGAGCCTACCTTAGAAAAGTAGATCTTTTAGAGCTCATTTTGGGGGTGTTGTGATTCTACACTAATAGTTTTGGCATGCCTGGTGGGACTAAGAAGTCTCCATCTTATTACAGTAGGGATTGATGTACACTTGTTGTGATTTTGGCTTTTAAGAAGCTTTTAAAAATGTACATCTGGTGACTCCAAAAGAAACAAATCTATTGGTTTCAGCATTCCAAGTAAATTCATGAGAAGAATACAAACATGGTCAAGAACCAGAGAAGAGGGACTATTTTTCTATTTAGACTTATCCCCAGACAAAGGGAGAAGAATAAGATTTTAGAGGTCTCTATCCCCACCAAGTAGAGCTTTATCAACACCTCCTCCCGGCAGACCATTCATTCAATCAAGAGGAGTGCTCAAGCCAATCAGAATGGCTTAGCCAAATCCTTATGTTAATTTCACTGGCAGTAGTCCACTTGCCTTGAATGCAAAAAATCCTAGTTCCTATTGTAGCATTAAAGAGTATCCCATATTTCACTAGGGAGAACCAAAATTCTCCGGTGATCATGTCCAAGATATTGCAAATGTTTGCACAATCCATGAGATTCATGAAATGGACATAGCATTCAAGTTCTCGCCTCTTCACTCAAAGGGAAGGTTTCACTATGGTTCAGGAGTCTTATAAGAGCTCCATCTAGATTGGAACTAGTTGTGCATGACCCTTGACAATTAGAATGGGGAAAAAGGTGATAATTTGTCTTTGTTGGAGCAGCTAACAACAATCAAGAGAGCCCCAAATGAACAGCTGACTGAATTTAACCTTAGATTCCAGTGAACTTGGGATAGGATTCCAATAGCAATAAAGCCCACTGATGAAGGTGCCTTCTTATACTTTCTTAAATCTTTAAATTATGATATTTCTCTAATCATTCAGTCAATGGGGGAACTACATTACCTACAGCCTATAGCCTCTCTATAGGGGCTGAAAAGCATTTGATTTAAGCTGGAAAAATCACTCCTAGGCCATCCATGCCTCTGTACCCTAAGTTAGGAAGCCCAGATACTAACCAAGCACCCACATTAGCTCCTATACCCACCCCCAGGAGTCAAAGCTCAAAAAGCTTCCACTTCATCATCTAACACCTCTAAAGAGCTTTAAAAAGTGATGAAGCAATTACAAAACCTGGGGAATGAACTAGTGACCATCAAAAGGCAACAAGCACAAAGCTCTAGGCCATATCAGCCTTAGGCTCAATATCAAACTAGACCCCAATACCAATAGAATAGGCCACCACCTCAGACTACAAATCAGAATCAAAATCAAGGACAACCTCAAGTTGCTAGACCTTTTAGGTCTTATGATCCAAATATAGCCTCAACATCAAAGGCATTGGTCCCTACACAGAACAATATGGCATAGGAATATGATTGGTGTTTTCCATGTAGTCAACCACATAACCAATCCATGTGTTTTAATGGTGTTTTGAATCAAGATCTAATGGTACAAACCAGTATGGTGTCACAAGAGCCTAGTTAGGAAGGAGATCAATATCAAGAAGCTCAATAAAGTGAACCTCCAAGAGAGACCATGCTTGTAAATTGGTAGACTGAAAACTTCTATGGGATGAATTGATTCCCTCCTCAAAGTGTAGCTTCCAATACATGGTCCAAAAATAGAATTATTGGAGAGGGCCAACCACTAAACTCAGGTAACCCTCAACCTTCAATCACTCCACAAGGTCCTGGTGTTCCAAGTGCAACTCTCAACATGCAGAACCAATCCAAGCCACCTTCCAAATCCAATCAGGCACCAATTTTAACAGCCTACGTGTAAGAAAGAAATGTGTCTGGGAAAGGGAAACAAAAAGATAGCTCATTCAATATTATTGAGCAGATGAAAAGGACAAGTGTGAGCATTTCACTATGGGAGTCATTGGCCATTCCTAGGGTAGAGGGATTTGTTGCAAACTACCATGCAAAATTGGTTGAGCTCAAATCAACCCCCTAATCATTCAGAGAGAGTGTTTTCCAATGCAGTTCAACTTGGGAAGAACCAAGGAGGACAACAAGGTAAGAACTTGAGACCCTCTCCATTCTATGTCTCATTAATTATTGGGGACAAATTAGTGCACAATTGTATGATTGACTTTGGGTATAGTTGTTCTATGATGCCCAAAAAATAGCCGACCAATTGGGTCTCAATATGAGGCTATCTCTAGAGGAGTAGTTCAATTAGATGGGACAATCAGTAACCACTATGGGAAGCATTAAAGATCTAAGCCTCACCCTACATGCCTGCCCCAATGTGGCTGTCTTAGAAAACGTGTCCATCATAGATTTTCCACCACATTTTACTTTGTGTTTGTCTAGGGACTTCACTGCCAAAATTAGAGGCTACCTGTCTGTTGATTGGTCACATATGATCTTTAGGATAAGGTATGGGGCAAAGGCCAAAATTATATCGAACCTATTATTGACTATCACATTGAATCCTATCTACCTAGCCTAATCAATGCTAACTACTCAACCTTTGATCAAGAAGGCCTTCTAAGCACTGATGAAGCAAATACCAAGTTGGAATGTATCCCATACTTGACTCTTGATGAGTGGGCCAAAAAGACATGCTTTCAACCCCTATAAATAAATGGAAGGATCTGAGCTGGGTGTCTACCTTCTACATGAAGAAAATTACCCTCTTCCTACCTTAACCAAGATAGAACATAAAGATGACAATGAGGTATGGAAATTATTCTTTGATGGTTCAAGGAGTAGGCAAGGACCTGGAGGAGGAGCTATGATTGTGTCTCCCAAAGGTATGAAGTATTATTCAGCCTTTATATTTCAGTTTTCTTGTTCAAATAATGTTGTTGAATATGAGGCTTTAGTCCAAGGTATTCATTGGGAAAGAAAGCTAGGAATCAAGAATCTACAAGTATTTGGTGATAGTGAATTGGTTACCAACCAAGTTAGAGGACTAAATGATGTCAAAAATGACCTGCTCAAGAACTATAAGGATAGAGTATGGGACCTCATAGAAGATTTTTAAGCCTTCAACATTATGTCCATACCCGAGAAAAGAAATGAAATGCTGCTAATAGGCTTGCAGAAGTTGGAGTAGCCTTTTATGTGATGGAAAACATCAAAAGAGACAAAGAACAACCACATATCCATGTGGTTTTGAGGCTAAGAAAGTGCTGACATAATAATGCATGCTAGCAAGTGTTTGAGAATGATAAGCAGATCATTAATTTTTTACAAGAAGAAGCTGAATTCTCAGTCCATAATCAAAGCAAATTGGGACAACAATATGGAAATCAAATAGTATAGTTACATACAAACAAGCTTCCCAAAGGCTTGGTAACAATGGGATCTATTTTCAATCCTAATGACCGGCTTAGAAAGATAAAGCCAACATACAGATCAAGGGAGAGGATTCAGAGTCAATCCCAGTTGGAGAAGATGAAACACTTCAAATTGGCAAGGTGGCCACTGAGCAAGAAAGGTATGAATTCATACAACTTTGCCAAGAATTCCCTGATGTGTTTTCGTAGAGTTATGAAGACCTAAGAGGGTTCAATCCAAAAATATCACAACACACAATTGAATTGGACCCAGTTGCTTAGCCTATGAGGAAGAAGTAGAGACCAGTCAACCCACATATTGAGCCCCTAATGAAAAAGGAGATGAACAAGCTAATAGAGGCAAGCATCATATTTCCAATAAAGCACTCAAGTTGGGTTGCAAATCTGGTCCCAGTCAGAAAGAAAAATAGAGAAATCAGGCTATGTGTTTTCATCAGGATTTGAATAGATCCTCTCTTAAGGATCACTACCCACTCCCTTCAATGGAACAAATCTTGCAAGTAGTGTCTAGGTGGAGAGGTTATCTCTCTTAGATGGCTACTCGGGATACAATCATATCATGGTTAATTAAGACGATCAGTTCACAACCGCCTTCACCACCAAATGGGGCACCTATGCATACAAAAAAATGGCATTTGGACTGTCTAATGCTGGTGCTACTTTCCAAAGAACCATAGATATGGCATTCAAAGGGATAATAAAAAAATAGTGTTGATCTATCTGGATGATATCAATGTGTTCTCCAAGAATGTAAGCAAACCACCTTTTTCATTTAAGGCAAAGTGTTTCAAAGATGAAAAGATTTAGGGTATCTTTGAACCCTAAAAATGCTTATTCTTGGCCCATGAGGAAAAGCTCTTAGGCAACATTATGTCTAAGGAAGGACTGACAATTGATCTAGAAAGAGTTGAAGCAATAAAACCACTACCATTACCAAGAAAAAAGAAGGCTCTTCAAATCTTCTTAGGGAAGATCAACTTTGTTCAAAGGTTTGTCCAAATTTTTTTGCTCTAGTCAAGCTAATTACATTGATGCTGAAGAAGATCTTAGCATTCGGATGGAAAACTGAAGGAAAGGAAAGCTTTGAGGCTATCAAAGAGGCTATATCATAGGCCCCAACTCTTGTAAATCTAGATTTTTCCAAGGACTTCATACTGTACACCTTTGGTGGTAAAGACACTATCTCTGCAATCCTGGTTCAGCAAAACAAAGAAAACTCAGAACAACCAATTAATTTCTTTAGTCAGAGTCTAGAAGACTATGAGGTGAGGTATTCCTTCATTGAGAAGCAAGTCCTAGAAGTGATCAGGGGACTGAAGAAGTTTAAGCATTTAGTGTCAAACAACAAAATCCAACTATTGGTTTCCCATGCAGAAGTCAAAGAATTCCTCCTCGCAAGGACCTCGGATGAGAAGCGTGTAGGGTGGATCACCCATGTCATGGAATATGACATTAAGATCAGGGTAACCAAGCTGGTCCATGGGAGGGGCTTGTGTGAGCAATTAGCCTCGCTCTACAATATGAAACAAACAGTGATAAAGAGTCCATTCTTATCTTACAAGATGATCAAGGAGAAGGGAGAGATGATAAACTGCTCCTTGTTGGACCCAAGACATGGTGCACTTCCTTCAAACAAGTATATGTCCACATGGGATGAGTAAAGCAAAAAGAAGGCATTTTAGGCTATAGGCCATCGCATATGTCCTTATTGATGGTGTCCTATTCAAAATAGACATCAATGGTATTCGCTAAGATGTATTGAGATAAGATCGAGGTGGGGAAAGTGCTACAAGAATTTCATGTTGAAGCAGATGGAGGCCATTTCACTCCAAGAGTGACAACACTCAAAATCATGAAAACAGGATATTATTGGCCCGAGTGTTTAGTGACTATTTCACATGGATCAAAAGGTACAAGAGTTGTGCATTCTTCAAAGGAAAAGAGAAGATAAAAACACTTCCATCGCACCCAATCTCAAGAGACCAAACTTTCATGCAATGGGGATTGGAATTATTGGAATCATCAGCCCAAACTCAAGCCAAGGTCACAAATGGATAACAGAGAAATGATTATTTCACTAAGTGGACCGAGGTAGTGGCACTCAAAGAAGCAAATGAGTCTTCAGTATCATGGATTTCTATGAAGGGATAGTGACCAGATTTGGAGTGCCAGTGACCATCATCTTAGATAATGCATTAGCATTTATAGGTTCTAAGATCACAAGATGGGTTGTTAAAAATGGGACTTATTTGAGCACTTCATCAAACTATTACCCTCAAGGTAATGGCCAAGTTGAGTCTACAAACAAAACCTCACAAGATCATCAAAAGAACCCATGATTAAAATCAGAGGACCTGGAATAGAAAACTCAAAATGGCCTTATGGGCTGATAGAATAACACCCAAGAGATCTACAAGCAGCTCCCCATTCAAGCTTGTCTATGGGAAAGAAGAAGTGTTGCCCATATCACTTGAATTGCCAGCTTTGGAGCCTATGAAGCAAATAGAAATGTTTGAATTTTAACCAATGGAGGCTAGGTATGTGGAGCTAATAGAATTAGAAGAATCCAGAGAGAATTATCTCTAAGCATTGGAGAAGAATCAGGCTTCGATCAAGAAATTATTTGATAAGAAGGCTAGAGAAAGGACCTTCTAGGAAGGGGACCTGGTTTTGAAATGGGATGCAGATCGAGCAAAACCAGGGAGACATTCTAAGTTTGATGCCATATGGAGTGGCCCCTATATGATAATAAGATGTAAAAGTAGTAATGCTTTCCAATTGTCTACATTGGAGGGCAAATAGTTACAAATTCAGTGAACGAGATCTATCTTAAGCATTGCTACTAAAAGGGAGGTCCCACCTTGTACATATCAGTTTAGTTTCTCTTTCCTCTAAGTGATTCTGCACATCATCTTGTTGTAGTGTAGATTGATTTTCTCCTAAGTGCTTTTGCATGCTCTGCATGTTCCATTTAGAGCATGTATGATTTTCAATTTTGTACATAGTCATGGTGTTATTTTTTGCTCTTATGCAGTTCATTCATAAAAATAGATGAAGCCCTGTTTTAAAACAATTCTCTACTCTCAGAAATTTTCAATTCGAGTTTTTCTTACAAAATCTGAGAACGCAAGCGGTCGGGTTCATGAACCAGAGGCAAAATTTGTATCATCCTGTTATTCTTGACTCCATGCCCAACAGATATGAAAAGGTAACTGATCTCTTCATCTAGGAGGCAGATGTTCCCGTGACTCACCAAATTGTTATCCATATTTCACCCCGAGCTAAATATTGGATCGAAACACAACCCCACATAGGAGAAAACAAGGAAACACACTCAATCCTATAAATTGGAAGAAAAAAAGGTCCAACAATGAAGTGGCGGGGATAAAGAAGAGCAAAGGATCCTGCACAGAAAGAAACGACTGTCACAGCCATTTCTACATCTTAAATCCATTCTCCAAATCCAGGCAAGGAAAAACTATGAAATTGTAGGGTCAGACAATGAGGATCAATGCAACAAGGAGCCAAAAGTAAGAAGGAGGAAGAACAACAAAGATTCAAAGTCCCCGAGCTTGAAATGATTCAGGAAAAGGGACAAAATTGACTAAGTATGAAGGAGGTAGCGGAAGAGGCCACATGTCCCAACGACGCTTCTCTAAAAGTGAATCCAAAAAGAGAAGCTCAAACTTGGACCAGCCCTCCATGTAGAAAATGGTCAAACCGAGTCAAAGGCGGACATGACTGGCTTCAAAATCGATTAAGTATAGAAGTGTATGTGGAGAGTGCTAAGTGTCAGCTTGGCACATTTCCAAGAGTTCGCCCAAAGTGGAAACCCAAATGAGTACAAGCTCGCTACGTAACGCAAAGTTTGAAAGTAAGAAGACGGTTAAAAATTCCAAAGATTAGTGGAGGCTGACAAGTGTCAACTCAGTGCTCCTCCAAAAGAAAACTTTGGGTTGGGTTTGCAAACAAGTGAGGTGCCTCCACGTGTTCTACCAAGGGGGGCAGAGTCAGTTGAATAGTCAATGCACAAATAGGCCAGCGGAGGCTGCCAAGTGTCTCAATGGCGCTGATTCAAGGGTTAAATAGAGAAAAGGTTTCCAAAAAAGTGCCAGAGTGACATGTTTCCTAGAGGAAAGTGGGGCGTTGGGGAAAAGGTTGATTTTTTTGCCCTTTTCCTCAAAAGGGAGTAAAAGTTACAAAATGGCCCACAACTCCGCCCAGGGGAAAATTCAGCATTTAGACCCGAGTCAAAGCCAAGGCGGGGAGTTGGGGAAAAAGGTGAAAATTTTCTTTCACCCAAAAGGCATAAAGGTAAGAATGGGAGTGCATTTCCCATCCAAACAAAAGGGTCCACGTGTCCGTGTGGAGCTTCGAGGTCATGGGAAATTTTTAAGTTTTGTGTTTTTTTCCCAAAAGAATAAAAGGTTAATTGTGGACCCGCGAGCCCAAATTTTTTCCAATCTAGCTTTCATGTGTCCCAATCCAAAAGGGGGACCCATTTTTCAAATTTTTTCCCCGCCCATTTGTACATAATCGATTCACACTTCAAAGGGTCATATCTTTCAACCCTGGGATCTAAATATTACAAATCGACATCGTTGGAAAGATATCGATCTCTTCTATGCCATGGGAATCTAAAAATTTAATTTTTGAGGAGTTAGGTGGGCGTAAAACAGAGATACATCTTTGAGATTTCAGTGCAGGATCATCAGTCTCAACAACGAGATCAGATTTGATCTATTTTGTCGTTTCCTCTTCCTTCAAGGTGTCGAACCAAGGATCAATGCAAAAAGATGGATTGGGGCAGATCTTTAAGAGAGGCATTAACAACGGTGGTTTAACCTTGACCCACATTTTCCCAATTCTCTCTCTCTCTCTCTCTCTCTCTCTTTATTCTCTCAAGATGAATCTATAAATACGGATGCAAGGTTCATTGTAAAGGGTTGGATATTGTTAGTTTTGCAGGCTCCCTTCTCATTCTAGTAAAAGATTTTTGGGGTTCAGGCCTTCCATTAAAACTGTAACACGTCTTTGTCATTTGGCTATTTTGTAATGAACTATATCAGTCTTTTGGAGCAATAAAATACTTTTGTGATTGATCTCGATCCTTCTTGCTTCTTTTGCTTCTATCTCGGTCTCTCATTACACGTCCGGCTATCTGTGTTTATTCACTTGTATACATTTTATTGGTTTCTGTCGAAGGTAAACTAAGTATTCATCATTCCTTTGGTGCATCACCGGTAGTTTAGTTATTTCTCATTTCGTACTCTTTTATCTTTTTCTTCTTGGAAAGCTTTAGACTGGGTATAGATATAGATCTTCCGAAAATCCTTACGTATGCACCTAAACAAAGGGATAAGGAACCAACCTTTAAATCTGGAGAACTTTTCTAATTTGTAGGGTCCCACACCTTAGGAAATGTTCCATGTTAAGAAGTCACACCAAATGAGTCTCGCCTTAGAAAAGTAGATCTTTTAGAGCTCATTTGGGGTGTCTTTGTGATTATGCACTAACACTAATAAACATATAATTTACCTACCCCCAAATCCTGTAAACCTTGCACATTATTTTTAAATGCGGCTTGTATTCTTTTAAAATTAGTGACTTGTATATTAATCACTATGTTTTTTTAATATGCGATCGAAATTATTTTAAACAATCAATGTGTGTGTGTGTGCACGCGTGCGTGTGCACGCGCACACATGTGCACTCAAACCTTCTTCTTGTTTATACACCATTTAAACCAAATCTGAAAATGGGGCAAAAATGCCCATACCCAAATAGGGAAAATGCAAATAAAATACACAATAGAAAATAATAATATGAACAAACCCTAGGAGAGGGTTACAAATGAAATAAGAAACAAAAAAATGTGTATATCCATCCATGAGCTTGAACATCCTTCCATGGCCTCCATTCTCCTTCTTCTCCCAAACCTGTAAAATGAAAATGAGAAAATAGGGTAAAAGAAATGAATAAGAGCACTTCATAAGGATGATTAGGGTTAGATTGAATACCTAAGATCCAAGGGCTCTAAATGAATCCATCTAATGGTTGGGAATCAATCCTACAAATGTTAGGTGAGGATATTTTTTTGGTATATGTTTTTAAATTAAATGTATGTGTAACTTGTGAATGGGCCACTAAAGGGGTGTTAGGATGTTAGGATTAAAATGTGACCTTTATTGCCTTAGTTAAGTGACTTTTTGCAAGGGACTTGACTTTTGAAATTAATTAAATTAAATTTATAAAAAAACTAGACAATGTTTATTATAGGGATTAAATTTATTGAACTTAATTATATGGGAGGGTAAGTTTAGACTTTAGCCCTAAAGTATTAAATAAATAAATGATTTTAGAACTATAAGGATGAATTAAATAATTTTGTAACAAGGGTATCTTAACTAATGGTTTTAAGGGTTAATTAATGAAAATTAATGAGAACCCTGGAAGGGGATTTAAGCCGAAACAATTGAATTAAAATAATAATAATTAATTGTTAATTAAACAATATGATTTCTTAGTCATGAATTAATTAGATATAGTTAGAGGTTAACTCCGTTAACCTGGTTAGTAAAAAAATTATTCCGTAAATTTTTCCTAACTAATTATTGGGTTTTGTGGCAGAAATTTGTTGGCATTACACTTAGTATCAAAGCCATAGGTTTAACACTTGGAACCATGAGAATACTTAGAAATTTTTTTTTTTAACCTAGTACAACCTACAACTAGATCACACAACATTGCATGATATTTACAAACGTAGAAAACCTAGAAAACTAAAACAAAACATAAATGATGATAAAATAAAACTCATCTTAGTTTTTTGTAAGAGGTGCGAACTAGATGAGGGGATTTTTGCATGAATATTGATATACCACCTCCAAGATAGGCAGTTAGAGATATATGAGAAAAATTCTACGAGACATTAGAGGGTTTCAATGCAGCTATAAGAGGTGGAACAATAGGGTGCGACCTAGCCAACATGATAGGAGCCATCACATGAGGCTCAACACCCTTCAAGACACAACGATGAGCATAGGGAAGATAAATCCCACGTGGAGTTAGCTAGAGCAGATTCACCTCGAGGGGGCATGAAGATAGGGTTACAAGACACAAAGATAGATCTAGGAGCCCTAGGTCAAGGGATGAGCATGTAGAGAGACCTAGGGATTGATGGACATCACTGCAGATCATATCGGGGAGATCCCGAAGCTATGCCCATCTCATTATGTTAGTGATACACAAGGTTTTTAGGAAGAGGCTTGGTTAGTGAGTTTGAGTGTGTGCTTCAATCTTTTCCCATGTACTAGCAACAATAAGGTTTGTGTTGCGATTCATCTTTCTGAGGGATGGAGCAGGTATTTGGTGAAGGACTTAGAGCACCGGAGTATGGGAAAGCTCATGGAGGAGAAGAGACATAAATCAACCATCCAAATTCTAGGCTATTCATTACATATTTTTGTTTTCTATCCAAAAGATTCGGGACCGCCGCCCAACGAGACCGGAGGTCCTGGACCGCCACCCTAGTTGGGCGGTGGTTCTATAATCGCCGCTCTACAGCGAGTGGTGATTATGTTACTAAAAAGACAGAACCTCCGTGTATCATTTTTTCTTCTTTGTGCTAGATGTTTTTATGAAGTAGATTTGTTTTGGATCCCTATGGATCACACCTCCCCTACTTAGGAGGATTTTGGTCTCACGAAATCTTAGTGGGGAAGTAGATGAGGAAATAATTCCCTCACTTTGTCGTTTAAGTACCATCGGGCCTGCCTTGGTGTCTTCGCTTTTAGTCCAATCTTCCAAGACTCTTACGGGCCTCTCCTAGTCTCTCGACCTTCTCCTATAGCACTAAATCCTCCTCCAATTTGAATCATGAGTGCAAGATGCAATCCTCAATGGAAGGTAGCAACTATAGTCCTTCATCTTCATCTAGCATGAATGGCTCATATAGGTGCAAGTTCTCACAATTTACCAAATTACATCCTCATAAATGGTGGCAAGTTAAGTCGAAAAGAATTTTCTCGAACTTTCTCCAATATGGTGAAGGGCCCATATCGTAATGGATTGATTTTCTGTGCTTGACCTTGTAATCTCTCCTTGCTCAAGTAAATCCAAACTATATCTCCAACATGTAACTTATGTTCTCTCCTATGCTGATCATGCCTAGTTTTGTACTTGGCTTGAGATTTCTCTATTTTTATTTGAATTTGAGATATATTTTCCATATCCTCTCAATGAATTTGTTTTCTCTAGTCACCTTTGTGTCTCGTGTCTCCTCCTCATCCTTCTTCCCAATTGCTATGTGTAGTGGATTTGTAGGTAGATATCCCAAGCATGCTTCAAATGGTGACTTCATAGTGGATGTGTGTACTTCTAGTTATAGGAATGTTGAATTTAAGATAAGGACTCATCCCAAGTCCTTGGATATTTGCTATTATACCCTCTGATTAGTTGTACCAAAGACCTATTTACCACCTTTATCTACCCATTTGTTTGTGGATGGAAAGATGTGCTCCTTTGTCAGAATCGGTATCCATCTTGTCCCACAAAGTAGTCCAAAACATCCTCAAGAACCTGGAATCCCTCGTCGAGAAACAATAGACTTTCTCAAACCAAAATGCACCCATACATTAGCAAAGAAAATATCGATGTCTCATGTGCTTTTACCTGTCTTTTTACATGCCATAAGAATACACATCTTCTTGAATTTATCAAAAACAACATATAGATAGTCATGGGAATGTTTAGACATAGGTAATCATCATATAAAATCCATAGAAATGTCCTCCCACGGATGAGTAGGTATCTTGGCAAAGCCATATACAAACCCTCCTTCCTAGTCTTAGGCTTGTTAGTATAACAAAGTTTACATCCACGTATAAATTTTGATACTTCTTCTTGCATATTGGGCCAATACATGTACCTTTGCAAGTGGGCTAGGGTCTTACCAACACCGAAATGTCCTACTAATTTTGAGGTATGTGCTTCCCTCATCAATAGAATTCTTTCTTCTTTTGGCACACAAAGCTTCCCCATTGGTAGAGCAACCTGTCCTTGAGACAAAAATCTTCAATCCCTGTCCTTTCACTACCTTGGGACTATAACTGCTGAAATGTCAACCCAAATTCTTTTTCTTGGGCATATGCCTCTCCATAAGCTTCCTTCGTGAAGGGATCGATTTGAGAGATAGTGGCCAAACAGGAAAACTTCTCCTATGTGGGTGGCCTAAACAACATGTCTACCACCAAGTTTGTACTACCCTTATTGTATTTGATCACCAGATGGAACTACTGAAGGAACCCCATCCATTTGTAGTGCCTTTATTGTTGTAATTTAGACTATTCTTGTAAATACTAGAGAGGTTTGTGGTCAGTGTGCACAATAGTTTCTTTACCCAAAAATAATGCTTCAAATTTTTAATTTCCTGAACTAGTGCATACATTTCCTTATCATATAATGAATATCCTTTAACTTCTGAAGTGAAAGTTTCAAAATGATAACATACAGTTTTACCTCCTTGAAGCAACACCATGCCCATGGCATAATCACTAGCATATATCTCTACTTCAAAAGGATGCTACAAATTAGGAAGAACAAGTACTGGAGCATGACTAATCTTGTATTTCAATAACTCAAATGATTTGTCTTGTTCCTTACCTTAGTTAAAACCCTTACTCTTTGCAGCCACTATGTGTAGAGGTGATGTGATTACGGAGAATCCTAGAATTAACTTCGTATGTACTATACTAATCCCATAAAAATCCTAGTATCTCGTGGCTTTTGTTGGTGTTGGCACGTTAGGGATGGCTTCCAATTTCTTTGGATTCACTCGTAGCTCTCCTCCTCCAACCACGTGCCCAAGATAGACAAGTGATTGTTTAACAAACTCACATTTCTTCATATTACAAAGTAGTTGCTTCTCCCTGAGAACTTACAAGACTTGTTGTAAATGAGTTAGATGTTCTTCCCATGTGGCACTAAAAATCGAATATCGTCTAGATATACAATGACATATGAATCTATGAAATCCCGTAATACATCATTCATCAATCTCATAAATGTATCGGGTGCATTGCATAACCCAAAAGGAAGTACTAACCATTCATACAAACCCCTTTTTTTGTAAGGAAGTCTTCCATATATCCTCCTCCTTCATTCTAACTTGGTGATAACTGGACTTGAGATCCAACTTCATGAAAAATTTGGCATGTTGAAGTTGGTCGAAAAAATAATCTATGCGGGGAAGTGGATATCTATTCTTTAAGGTGATTTTGTTCAAAGTGCGGTAGTTGATGCACATTCTCCAAGAACCATCACTCTTTTGCACCATCACAATAGGTGAACCACATGGTGAGGTTCTCAGATGTATCACTCCTTGGTCTTGTAGTTTCTGGAGTTGTTTCTTTACTTCAGTACTCTCAAGAAAGGATTGCCTATACAACCCGATGTTTGGTAGAGGGGACTCTGGAAATAGCTGAATCTCATGCTCTACTTCTCGTTTTGGTGGTAACCCACTGGGAGCCTAAAATACTTCCTGAAAATACTGAATAATACTATCCAAATCATGGTTTCCCTAGTTATAAATATTTGAAACTTCTACCCCATCTTGTTTATCCTTTAACAAAAACAAAAAAACTGATTATGATTTTCCTAAATAAGTCATTTTGCTTGGTTAGCACTCACCATAGTAAACCATGTCTTATGTTGGTGTGCGTGGATGTTGTAGTTGATCCCTTCCTTGACCCATTTGTACCGGTTTTCCCTTCCCATAAATATAGCATCCCAAATATACAAGTAAGGACTCCTGAATACAACATCAAAAGCATCAAGTGGAATAACATCATCTTCCAAAACATCAATATACTAGGAATTTATCCCAAAATTGACCTTACATCTTGTTGTTACCTAAATTTCAACACCTTCTTCTTCACCCAACCCAAAATATAAGGGTGTGGATGCTCGTAAGTCTCAAGACCATGATTCTTTACAATCGCTTCAAAAATCAAGTTAGGACCGAGAACCTGGTATCCACCAAAGCATTTACTTAGTTCTCTTGATCTAGATTTTGATCTAGAATAGTCTACTCATCTCCCCTTCCCGGCTATTAATGTTAGTGGCCGTGTATCCAAGACTCTCTCTACGCCAAAGTCATCTTCAAATTCCACCTCCCTTCTGTTCTTACAGCTGTCATGGACTTCTTCGAGTCCTTGGTTTGGTTCTTTGGATGCAACTCTAGATGTAACTTCCAACATGTAGCGTCAGTATGACCATTAATATCATAGTTCTTACAAAAATTCTTGGGATATTTACAAGTATTTAAAGTAGTGGCAACTTATTTACCTTTCCCTTTCCACTTACCCTTGTTACTTGTTTTCCCATACTCTTTCTTCTGCTGATTTGTTGATTTTTTTCCCTTGGCTCTGCTTCCCCTTTCTTCTTTTCATCATCTATGTAGTATGCTTACACACACACCTCATTGAGATATTTGGGCTTGGTGGAGATGAATTTTATTTGAAGGTGAGTGTGAAGTCCTCTCTTAGTCAGAATATCCTCATCCTCCAAGTACATGTTTTACAACATGTCCTACCTCTGAAACTTTGTAGTATAGTCCTACACACTTTGACCACTACCTTGTCTAAAATACCGCCATTTAATCATTTGGTCAGTCTTCCGCCAATAGGATATAAGTTGGATTTAAGTAATTCTTTAAATTCTTGCCAAGATTTCACAATAGGATGCTTCTTCTTTTCACAAGTGGTTAGATGGGTTTCCCACCAAACCAGAGTGTGTCCCTCCATTTTGAGATGTGCAAATGTGATCCTCTATGCCTCAGTGACATTATGGATGCTAAAGTAGACTTCTAATTGTTTTAACCATTTATCAAGCAACTCTGCATCTACTTGTCCTTCAAAGCTTTTAATATCAAATTTTGTCTCAACTTTAAAAGGATTATGATCAGATTTTACCTTTTCTCTTGTGTTTTAAGTCTCTTCTTCATGCTCTTCCCCATAAATTTCCTCATGGTGGCTCCTTCATATGCCAAAATTTTAAGCTAAGCCCCAAACCACTGAGTCCATGGAGTCTTGTTTGACAAAATCTATCTTCTGTAAATAAACAAGCTCTTCTTTCCTTGTAAACATCCTATCCATCATGGTCTCTAGCATCTCAATTCTATGGACCAAGTTCTCTTCCTCCATTTTCCCCCGAATTCTCTGTTTCCACTTCTTTGTATAAATTTCTGGATCACAAGGTAAAGCCTCTTCACCTTTAGATATCATCACTATCATACAAATCTAAGAACGAATACCATAGTCCTGGATAATTGTTAACTCTGATACCAAAATGATCTCGTAAACTCCTTAATTTGGAATTATCCATAGAAACACAAATAAAAATTGTTGTTCTACTTTCTATTATGAAATGACAGAGATAACTAGTGAATGAATTATGCTTATGCTTAGAATCCACAATTATAGGAAAGGAAAGAATTTAAGCTCATAAACACCAAAAAAATTATCATGGAAACCTCCAGAGGAGGAAAAACTAGTCAGGAAGGGAAATTTCTCTTTCTTCCCACTTCTATTGGCCAATTCAAACTAAGAAGTACATAATTTACAATAAGTATGGAAGAGAAGTAGATAATATCTAACACTTCCTCCCAAATACTTATTTGCTCTGTCTCAACACTCCTTTCTTCTACAAAACATAATTCCAACACTAAGAACTTCTTGCTCACTTGATTTCATGTTTAGATGATATTATCTTCTATAGACATGTATTTATAGCCTTTCCTATGTCCTCCCATGCACTGGAGAATGGGAAAGGTCATGGAGGAGAAGAGACATGAATGAACCATCCAAATTATGGGTTGTTCGTTTCATATTTTTATTTTCTATCTAAAAGAGCTAGGGATCGCCACCCAATGCGCACTGGCGGTCCTAGGACCGCCACCCGGTTGGGAAGTAGTTTTGTAATCGCCACTCGCACATAGTGGTGGTTCTATTATTATAAAGACAGAACCTCCATGTATCATTTTTCCTTCTTCTTGTTGGTTTTTTTGATGAAGTAGATATATTTTGGATCCCTATGGATCGGTTATGCAATCACACCGAGAGTTTTAATATATTGAGTTGAAAATGATCATGGGTGTTTTGATTCCACATAAAAAAATTCACATGCCTAGTGGGACTAAGAATTCATTCCATGAGCTTTGAAGGTGTTTTCAAGAAATTCAGACTTAAAAAACTATAGATTTCAATTTTAGATTTTTCACCTTTCAGGATGAACTCAAATCAATTTTCAAGGGCTTAAAATAGTAAAAATAATTCCAAATTTCACCAAGTCTTTTGAAATTTTGGGTTTTGGGATTTCAAACATCTCAAGTTTTTAGAATTTCAAGTTCCACGATTTTGGGGTTCTCAAACTTCATATTTCGTGGTTTGAGATATTCATAAGTATTAAATTTTGGGGTTTTTAGGACTGTCATTTCAAAAAAATATTCAACCTCAAGAAGATGGAATATGCATATCCTTCAAAGTTTTCATTTTTCTATTTGGTCAATTTTTGTGTGTGACTTGGAAAATCTAGACTTGAGGCTCATTCCCAACAAATTTGGTGACTCGAAGGTATATAATTCGAGTAGTGTAGTAGCACAAGTTTCTGAGTACATGAGAAGAATTTGAAGTAGGTACGATACTAGAGAAGAGGGCCTATTTTTATACCTACAATTATAACTAGGAAGAGGAAGGAGAGGAAGAAGACTAGAAATATCACCATCTCTAGCTAACGGGACTTTGTCTACACCTCCACCTCATAAACCTTTTATCTAATAAACCAGGTTCTTAATCCAATCATAATGGAACATCTACAACAACAACCACCACAACCTCCATTGAATCCTTATGTTCACTTTATAGGCAGGATCCCATTGGAACTTAATGATTAAAACCATATCCCACCAAAGTGGCACTTAAAAATATCCCTTATTTTAGTGGGGAGAATCACACGAATCCTACTTGTCATATAAAAGATATTGCAAACATCTCGCACTATTCACAAAATAAATGAAGTAGATATTGTAGTCAAGTTACTAGCTTCCTCATTCAAGGGCAAAGTGTTGCAATGGTTTAGGATCTTGATGGTAAAATCTATCCAATATTTGGACCATATATACATAACCATCTACAATCAATATAGAGAAATAGGAGACAATCTATCTTTATTGGAATAATTAACAACTATGAAAAGGGATCCTAAAGAGAAAGTGACGGATTTCAATTTCCAATTCCAGTGATCATGGGACCGAATTCCATTTTTCATGAGGCCAAAATTAGAAGGTGCATTCCTCTACTTTTTAAAGGATCTAAATTCAGATATTGCTATGATGATCCAATCAATGTGAGGAACAACATTGTCGGGGCCTAAGACATAGCTATCAAGGTGGAAAAATACTTAATTCAAGTGGTAAGATTACACCAAGGCCACCAATGCCTCTCTATCCTGGATATGGGAGCTCCTTCAAATATTCAAACACCTGATTTGAATCCCATCCTAGTTCCTAGAAATCAAAGCAAAAGTGAGGATTCTACTTATTCAAGTAATTATAAAGAATTGTAGGAGATTATGAAGAAACTCCAGAACCTAGGAAATGAGCTAGTGACTATCAAAAGACATCATGCTCGCAGAGTTCTAGACCATATCATCCTCGAGTTCTAGACCATATCATCCTCAAGCTCGATGATCAAGATAGGCCCTCATATCAGAAAAATAGACCACCAACTCGGGATACGAATCAAAATACAAACCAAGGAAAACCTAAAGTTGCTAGGCCATTCGAACATATGATCCAAATGAAGATTCAACATTAAGAGCCTTGGTTACGAAAAAAAAATAACATGGCACAAAAGTATGAGTGGTCTTACCCATGTAATCTACCTCACAATCAATCAACTTGTTTCAATGGTACACTAAAATAGGATATAATGGTGCAAAATGTCAGTGTGTCCCAAGAATCAAGTCAAGAAGGAAATCAATAGCAAGAAACCTAGCAAGAGGCACCTCCAGTGAAACTATATTAGTCAATTGGAACACAGAAGACTTTTGTGGAGTAAATCAACTTCCTCTCTAGGGTGTGGTTATCAATGCACATTCAAAGAAGAGGAACATAGAGGAAGTATAGTCATATATCCCAAGTGTTTCTCAACCCATTGTCACACCATAAGGAGTTAGTAGGCCAAACATAGCTCTAAATGTATCAAATCAACTTAAGGCACCTATTGCAGCAGCACATGTACTTATTTAGGATTTAGAAAAGGTTGTTCCAAGTAAGTGAAAAAAAACATTATCCATTCCTTTTCAACATCATAGATCAGATGAAGAAAACATGTGTGAGCATTTCCATGTGGGATTCATTGGCAATCGCAAGACAACATGATTTTTTGTAAGCTACAATGGCCAATTAATCTACCTCAAATGGATCAAACCAAAGAGGGGAGAAATTTATCACTAATATAGTGAAACAAGATGGGGTTAAACCTAGAAAGAATTTTAATCCTCGCCATTCTATGTTTCATTGATTTTCAAGAACCACTTGGTACATAACTACATAATCTATTCGGGGTAAGTAGCTCAAAAAAAACAAATAGCTTACTAACTAGGAATCAAGAATGAACCAATCCTGAGAGGAGTTTTGTAGCTAGAAAAGACAATAGTTGGAATAGTTGGGGTCATCAAAGGGTTAATCCTTACAATCCATGGATGTGCTAATGTCACCATCTTACGGGATGTTTATGTAATTGACTTACTGCCACTCTTTGCGTTGTGTTTGTCAAGGGACTTTACTATAAAAATTGGTGGGTACCTATCTGAAAATTGGTCACACATGCTTTTTAGGATGAGTTATGTAGCCAAGGCTACAATCAGGTTGGAACCAATTACCAATTTCCATATTAGGCCTCATGTACCAAGCCTAATCAATGCAAATTGTTGGGCCTTTAATCAAGAAGAATGGTCGAATGATCAGGAGACATGTACCAAGGTTAAAGGAATTCCAGATTTGACTCTAGATGAATGGAAAAAAAAGGCATGCATTTGATCCATACAAAGAAATGGAAGAATCAAAATTGGGTGTATATTGTGTACATGAAGAAAATTCACCCATTCCCTACCTTACAAAGCCAAAAAACAAGGATGAAAATAAAGTTTGGAAACTATTTTTCAATGGCTCAAGAAGTAAACAAGGTACTGGAGAAGGTGCAATGTTGGTTTCACCATAGAACATCAAGTATTATTCATATTTCCATTTCCAATTTTCCTATTCAAACAACACAACTAAATATGAGGCTTTTATTCATGGAATTCATTAGGCCAGGAAAATAGACATAAAGAACTTACACGTATTCAAAGATAGCAAGCTAATCATTAATAAGGCTAGGGGACAACATGATATGAAGAATGACCTACTCAAGAGCTACGAAAATAGGGTATGAGACCTAATTGAGGACTTTGAAGTATTCAACATTGAGTCCATACCCTAGAAGAAATATTAAGCTACATACATACTCACAGCGAGTTGGAACAACATTCGATGTGGTGGATAGTGTCAAAAGAGATAAAACACAACCACACATCCATGTGATTGTAAGACCTGCACTTCGAGATAATAATACATGTTGTGGTGTTTGAGAACAATCACAGATCATCAAATTTTTACAAGAAGAAGATGAGTTCTCAGCTAGGAATCAGGATAAATTAGAGCAAGTAGTATGGGGATCAAGTAGTGCAGCTGTGAACCAACAAGATTCCCAAAGGATTGGTTATGTTGGAGTCCATATTCAACCCGAATGATCAATTTCATAAAGAGAAAGCCAACATATAGGTCAAAGGAGAGGATTTAGAACCAAATTTTTGTTGGAGAAGGTAAAACACTCCCAATTGGAAAAATGACAACTAAATAGGAGAGATATGATTTCATATAACTATTCCAAGAGTTTTCATACATATTTTCCTAGAGCTATAAAGATTTACGAGGATTCAATCAAAATTTGGCACACCATATAATTTAACGGGACCCCGATGCTAAGCCCATCGGGAAAAAGTAAATAACATTTAACCCGCACATTGAGCCCCTCATAGAAAACTAGCTAAATAAGATGATAAAGGTAAGTATTATATTTCTAATCAACCACACATCCATGTGATTGTAAGACTTGCACTTCCAGATAATAATATAAGTTGACAGGTGTTTGAGAACAATCACAGATCATCAAATTTTTACGGGAAGAAGCTAAGTTCTAAGCTAAGAATCATGATAAATTAGAGCAGTAGTACGGGGATCAAG
Source organism: Taxus wallichiana var. yunnanensis (assembly GCA_018340775.1). Taxonomy (NCBI): domain Eukaryota; kingdom Viridiplantae; phylum Streptophyta; class Pinopsida; order Cupressales; family Taxaceae; genus Taxus; species Taxus wallichiana. The sequence continues at coordinate 600,441,627 of CM031241.1, read as the reverse complement.
TAGTGTAGCTGTGAACCAACAATATTCCTAAAGGATTGGTTATGTTGGAGTCCATATTCAACCCGAATGATCAATTTCATAAAGATAAAGACCACATATATGTCAAAGGAGAGGATTTAGAACTAATTTTCGTTGAGAAGATAAAACACTCCCAATTGGAAAAATGAAAACTAAACAGAGATATATGATTTCATATAACTATTCCAAGAGTTTTCATACGTCTTTTCCTAGAGCTATGAATATTTGCGAGGATTCAATCAAAAATTGGCACACCATATAATTTAACGGGACCCAAATGCTAAGCCCATAAGGAAAAAGCAAATACCATTTAACCCGCACATTGAGCCCCTCATAGAAAACAAGCTAAATAAGATAATAAAGGTGAGTATTATATTTCTAATCAAGAACGCAAGATGGGTTAAAGACTTGGTACCAGTTAGGAAGAAGAATGGAGAAATCTGGTTGTGCATGGACTTTTGGGACCTAAACAAAGCATCTTTAATGAGACCACTATACACTCCCTTCAATGGAGCAAATATTATAGGTACTAGTTGGCTCAGAAATATTTTCTCTCCGGATGGTGTACTCGGCATATAATCGAAAATGGTAATAAAATACGATCGGTTCAAAATGGCTTTGACCAAGAAGTGGGGCACCTATGCATATAGGAAGTTACCATTTGGACTATCAAATACTGGAGCCAATTTCCAAAGGGTAATGGATATGGAATTTAAGGGGTTGATCAACAAAATAGTGCTAGTGTATCTTGACGATATCACTATGTTCTCTAAAAATGCATCTAATCACCTCTTTCATCTCGAGATAGCTATTTACAAGGTGTTCAAGATTCAAACTTTCTTTAAATTCGAAAAAATGTGTATTCTTGGCCCATGAAGGAAAGCTTCTAGGCCACATTTTGTCAAAGGAAGGATTGATAATTGACCTAGAAATAGTTGAAGCAATTCAAGCATTTCCCTTTCAAAGTCATAAGAAGGCTCTTCAAAGCTTCTTAGTAAGGATCAATTTTGTTCGTAGATTTGTACCGAACTTTTCCGCTCTTGTGAAGCCAATAACGATGATGTTAAAGAAGAGCATGAAATTTAAGTGGATAGTTGAAGGAAAAGCAAGTTTCAAGGCTATCAAAGAGGCTACATCTCAAGCCCCAACTCTCATCAATCCCAACTTCTCCAAATATTTCATGCTTTATGCCTTTGGTGGTTCGGATACGATTTCTGCAATTTTAGTGCAACAAAATAAAGAAGGATATGAACAGCTAGTTTCCTTCTTCAATCAAGGTTTGGAAGAATATGAAGTTAGGTAATCCTTCATTGAGAATAATGTTCTCACAATAATAAGAAGATTAAAGAAATTTTAGCACCTATTCTCAAACAACAAGATCCAACTGCTAGTTTCCCATACGGAGTCAAGGACTTCCTTTTGAACAAGGATTTAAATGAGAAACATGTAGGATGGATCACTCATGTCATGAAATATGAAATTGAAATTAAAGTCACTAAGTTGGTCCATGGAAAAGGATTATGTGAAAAACTAGCCTTAAGTCAATAGGACAAAGCGAGGTAATGAAAAATAATTTGTTTTAGTACTATAGGATAGTCAAGAGCAAGAAGATGATGATGCACATATTCCTTATTGGACTTCAGACATGATACATTTCATACAAACAGGCCTATGTCTCTCTAGAAATGAGCAAATCTAAGAGAAAGTATTTCAGATTTCAAGTCATTCCATATGTGTTTGTTGATGGTTTTTTGTTGAAAAATGACATCAATGGCATCCTATCGAGGTGTATTACAAAAAATCAAATTGAAAGGGTGTTACAATAGTTTCACGATGGAGAGGTCGAGGTCATTTTTCCTGTGGGTAAAAAATATCAAAATAATGAAGGCGGGGTGCTACTAATGACAGGTGTTCAATGAGTGCTATACTTGGATAAAAAAGTGTAAAAAATGTGCGTTCTTCACATGTAAGGAAAGGTTAGTAACACTTCCATTACACTCAATTTCAATTGGCCAGCCATTCATGCAATGGGGATTGCAATTCATTGGGGTAATCAATCCAAATTTGAGACAAGGTCATAAGTGGATTCTTAAAGCAACAAACTATTTCACCAAATGGGCCGAGGAAGTAGCACTCAAGGAAGACAATGAGTCTAGTATAATGGAATTCTATGAAGGAATAGTCATAAGGTTTGGTGCAATGATCACTATAATATCATACAATGCATTGGCATTCATAGGCTCCAAGATCATAGAATGGGATGTTAGGAATGAAATCTATTTGAGCACCTCTTCTAACTATTACCCCTAGGTAACAGACAAGTAGAGTCCACGAACAAGAACTTGTTGAAGATCATTAGGAGGAATCTAGATGAAAATCAAAGAACATGGCATACCAAGCTCAAATCAACCTTGTGGGCTGACAGGATAACACCAAAGAGGTCAATAGGTAGCTCTCCCTACAAGTTGTTCTACGGAAAGGAAGCAGTGCTACCTATATCATTGGAATTACCTGCATTGGAGTTCATGAGGTAGTTGGAGTTGTTGGAATTTGAACCAATGGATGCTAGGTATACATAGATGATGGAATTGGAATAAATCAACGAACATGCAGTGTAGACGATGGAGAAAGATTAGGACTTAGTCGAGAAGATGGTTTGATAAGAAAGAAAGATTTAGGACCTTTTTGGAAGGGGACTTAGTTCTAAAGTGGGATGCAGGTCAGGAAAAACTGGGTAAGCATTCCAAGTTCAATGCCATTTAGAGTGGCCCCTACATGGTCACTGGATGTAAAAGTAGCAATGCCTCCAAATTATATACTTTGGATGGAGAGGAACTTCCAATTCTAGTGAACGAGATCTATCTTAAACATTGTGATTGAAAAGGAAAGGTTTCACCCTTGTAAATATTAGCCTAGGATTTTAATTCCTCTAAGTGCGTATACACATTGTCTTATTATCGTTTAGGTTTCAATTTCCTAAGTGTCTTCGAAACAAGTTTTATTTCTCTTAGGGTGTATCACTATGTAGTTCAATGTGCCTCTCGATGAACATTATAACACGAAATAAGTTCATAATTGTGTGGAACATTTTCCCATTTCATGAACAGATGAAAGCCCCAGGTTTTAACAATTTTCTACTCTCACAAATTTTAGCTACAAGATTTCCTTATGAAAATTGAGAGTGCGCAAAACGGAACAAATTCAAGGATAGAAGATTGCAAACAATCAGGAGAAAGTTTCAAGTACACGATCAGTTTCATGTTATCATTTATGACTCCATACCCAATACATACTTCAAGGAAACTAATCTTCCACGTAGCAAGCAAGTGACCCCGTGAGTCACAAAATTTTATCCAATTTTCCCCTTAGGTAAAATTGGACAAATGAGGCCTCACACAGAGAAAATAGAATGATTGCTTTAACCATGGGAGCTCACATTTTGGGCTCAATCCGAACAAGTTGAAGTGACATGGAAACATTTAGATTCGGTGGGAAAAAGTTCCAAAATGGAAGATTCAAAAGGTCCAAAGGACATCTAATTGCAAAGGTGTAAATTTGTACTTCATACATTCGGTAGTTCAGAGAGTTGGTTATAGGTTCGAGTAATGAGTAGTACCATGCGTGAAGAAAAATAAGTCTGAAACTTGAAGTCTGAAATTATGGACTTCAGGCTTTTGGGATTTCAGAGGTTTCTAGCTCGATAGATGAATAGTTCCATGTGGGGAGGAAAAAGGTCTGAAATCCAAAGTTCTAAATTTAGACTTTGCGATTTCTGGATTTAAGAGATGTGTGAAAACCGGATGGAGTAGAGAAACCCCGAAATCAGTAAAACAAAACCTCCGAAATCCCAAAACCCGAACCCCGAAAAGACAAAGGTCCAAAACCCAAAGTCTAAATTTTTACTCTTTGGGTTTTGAATTTTAGAACATTTTGTCAAAGCCAACCAAGTGAATAAAGTGCCACATAAAATGTTCTCAAATTAATTTCAGATTTTCGGAGGTTCCGCATTTTGGAGATCTCGAGCCAACCCACCAAATGAACACTATAACCACCTCCGGAGTGGAAATGTTCGAAGCTTCGAATCTTGAAAGTATGAAATATCATATTTTAGAGGGTGTGATGTAGGGTCAAAGTTAGAAAAGGAATATCAACCACCCGCATTTATTACATAATGACACCCTGATCTTCATATGGCCATAACTTTTGACTAGGAGCTTGGACTTATAAAAAAATAGACTTTTTGGAGATTAAGTATTTTAAAATGAAGAAATCCAGTCCACCACTTAAGAGGGTGTTTCCAGATTTCTCACCTACCAAAATGATGAGGTATGAGATTCCTTTATTCCCCTATAAGGTAATGTACATGGAGGTATGAGTTTTAAAGTGGTACCCATCATTGTTGCATGTGATTTTAATGCATTTTAGGGTGGTTGAAGCAAGATTTCAAATTTCTTATCTCTCAAAATCTCTCATTCTTCCTATATATCATAAGGAGGGGCTCATTTCAAAAGGTTGGATAATCTTGCTTTGCACTCTCCCTTCTTCTCTTGTTTGTAAGTCATCTTGTGGATTTCAAACCTCCCATTCAAACTGTAAATGCAATTTTTTCCTGTTGGCCATTGTAATGCACTATATCGAATCTGTGGAACAATAATATAAGTCTATGGATGAATTTCAACCCTCTCTTGTGTTCGTTGCATCTTTCTTATTTCTAATTACAAATTTTGGTAACTATGCATTTTTTCTGTGTTACATGTTTTGGTGTTTTCTGTTTAATGATGAATAAATTTGTGACAAGAAATTTATCTGTGTTGATGCTCATCCTCTTCAATATTGTTCAATTTTATTCCAATGCAAGGCAAGTTATTCAGCATTCCTCTTGGTGCATCACCTACATCGTCTTCGGATTCAATTTCTTTGCAACCTTTTTACTCTGTCTCCTTAGAAAGTTAGCATAGATTTAAGGATAGATCCTCTACAATTTGAGCGTGTGTATCGAGTAGAGGAATATCAACCAACCTTCATCTAGAGAGCTTTCCTAATTTCAAATTCCAACACTTTTGGAAAATCTCCATATGATGCAATCACACCGACAATTTCAATATATCGAGTTGTAACCAATCGGGGTGTTGTGATTACGCATCAACACTTACATTATGCTTGGGGTTTGGTTTCCCATAGAGTACTACCTAAAGGTAATCACACACTCATTATTACACGTACACACAACTATCATTCCCATGAAGGGACCACATACCCAAGAAAAGGTTTTACCATGTGGTTCCTAATTTTCAAGTTCACATGACGATCTCGCTAAGGATATAGGCTAAAATGGCCAACTAAAACTTGAGATTTTAGTTACTAAAGCAAGAAGATGTTATCAATGTATAGATTTAAGTTCATTTATAGGTTTTACTTTCTTCTCGTGCTAAGAGGAATCATGCGAGAAGGGTAGATATGCACAAGTTTTAAACTAAGGTTGACTGTTATATTTAGGTTTCCTTTCTATATTTTCTAGTTAAATAACACAACACTCTAGAGATTTCATCATAAATTTCACAATGAGGATGCACTATAAGAGGTTAAATTCAATTTCACTTAACAAAATATTCCACTTTTACAATATAAAAATTGGAATCAAAATAACACCCATATTTAGATGAACATTTCCTTAAAACACTAGCATCTTACAAAATGTTACAAAAATTCTCTAATAAACCCTTCAATACTTCACAAAATGTTGAAGAATCCTCTATCGTTTCATGTGACATATATATCCAAACCCCTTTTACCAAACATAAATCTGAATCAAAAGACACCTATAGTTACATGCACATTTCCCAAAGCACCCCTAAAACTATTATCTCATTCATATTTCCAAATTTCAATAATAAGTCCTCACTGTAACAAAGCAACACATATATATTCCCATTAACATACATAAATTACAATAAAACACAATAAATCACAACCATGTCATTTCACCATCTTTCTTGCATCTTGTAAAACCATGTGAGCATGAAATCAATGATAAATCGCTGGCATGGCATCCACCTAAGTCTAGCATAATTAACATTATTGGTTTCCCATTTACATAATAATGATAATATTTTGCATTCGAAAGGAGAGGGTTAGAGATATACATTCATTTCACTTCATTTCTTAACTAAGGAGAGAGAAAGAGTAGGGAAGAGAGAGAAACACTATTTTGTCAAAAGTCTAATTTCACACAAGTCATAAGATAGACTTCCAAAAATTTATTTACAAGTGTTGAATAGTTTCCATGATGTTTTACTAAATCGACAAAGGTCCTACAACTTCCTTTTAATTTCCTACTAGTTGTAAAAATGCTCAATTTAGGATCGGAGGCTAAGGAACCATGTTTAAAAGTTGTCTTCTAAAGACTAAACACACCAGGGTAAATTTTAACATGTCCACCTATATACCAAGAATTACAATGAGAGCGGACAAAATTTAGAAGCTGGCAAATGGTTGGCGATGACTAGTTTTTCGGGGCCACAAGTCATAATTAGACTAGTTGCAACAACAATTTTTTTACCTCGAGCACTAAGAAAACCTCTTCCAAGACTGACCTTCAATAGATGAATGTTCAATGGAAAATTTCCTACATGATCTCCTAGATATAGATAATTTACTAAATTTGATAGAACTAAGAACAAGAAAACAGTTGCAAAGAACAATGCCTTTTCCGGTGCCCTTTGGTCCTAGTTGAGCTAGTTGGACCTAGTCTAAGAGTAACTGAGGCCTAAAAATGTTTTCCCAAACTATTAAGAAGACTACTTTCCCCTAACCTAATGGTTCAGGAAACTTTCTAGTAGAAATAATAGAGGTTTACGAAGGCGAGACAAGTGGTTTTCGCTCACGGTCCGAATGGCGAGATGATACAAAACTCAACTTTTTGTTTTAACAACTTTCTAAAAGTGTTAAACGAGGTAACAAGGCTCCTAGAGGAGCAACAAAGAGAACACAAATGTTAAAACAAGGTCAAGTTAAAGATTGGTGCGACTCTCTACATAACAAGGAACACATACAATGCTTGACATCTCTTTTACGGGGCTTAAAAGGTTGTTTTGTGAGTAACCCTGTAATGAAAATAAAAATGGTTATTTTAGTTAATTCATCTAGCTCTTGCTAAATCCAATCAACATGAGCCCCTAATTTTGATATCGTGATTCTAGCACATACAAGGTTGTGGTAACAACATGGTTAATGGTCTATTTTTAAACCGATAGTGTAGATAAATAGGTAGAGTTTTATTTTTTCACACTAATAATCAAATTAAAATACTCAAAAGTACACTTATCCAATAGTTTATTTTTTCTATTACATTACAAATGAAGAACCAAATTATACAAAAATTATAAAATACAAGGTAAGGAGACCATGCCTGTGGGTCAAAACCAGTCGTAATTACGGGATTTGGTCCTGCATCTCAAATAGGTATTTCATCAAGCAATTTTCCCACATCCACAATTTCACCATATTTTGTTTGCTCCACACTTTGATACCCGTTCAAAAAAAAATTCAAGAATTATCCAAAATTATCATATCCCATGGGACGAAATTTGGTTGTGGTATTCCCCCTTTAATAATTACCATTCCATAGCCTTTTCTAAGTTCCAACATCTTGCATCTGCGAAAGTTTCTAAATATTTTTCAACATACCTAAAACATATATACTGAGAAATGGTTCCATTACATGAGGCCACACTTGGTTGGTGCATTTCTTTTGAAGTCTTACCACCTCATTTAGAGCACCATTTGTACATATCCTTCAAACATATCACAGTCGAGACCCATGAATACAACACGAGAGGAATTTTCACTCCAAGCCATGGTTCAAATTATAGAGAAAAATAATGCCAACCTCGGCTAAATTACAAGCTAACAAGATTTATGTTTCGAGAGTCCATTTTAAAAATGGTGAGGCAAGGTCAAATAACATCAATAGTGTTGCTTAGAAAGTAGAGTTTCAAGACCGTAAAATGGTACAAATACTCACACATATCTATGCAAAAGTAACACAAAGATTTAAAGCGGAACCCATTGCCATGGCTAGGTAATACAATGTAGAGAAGAGAAAGTATTCACCCGGATCTATAGTAAAAGGAAACGAAATTATCTTTAAAATATCTATTGACGCCTTTATAGCTGTCCAAAGATATGGCACTCAATCAACAAACGAATGAAGGAATGAAAAATATCTCGGAAAACTTCAATGACCACACACCCGGATAAATTTGAGTAGTATTTCCTTAGTTTATCTCAATCTTTCTTTTCAGACTATCTTATCACCTATAATTCACTTACATTCCTTCTCTATTCTTCATGAATAGATTTCCTCATCTACATTTTCTTGAAAGTTTCTAATCCTTTTCAACGAACCCATTTTGTACATATCCTGGTATCACTATAGTCTATGAGGCCACATTTCGGGCATTTAGACGAATAGTTCACATGCCAAGAGTATGTTTCGCATTTGCATACATATCTATGAGAGCACTTACAACCACAACATTTGGCAACAATTCCTCTATCTTTTATGCTTGGTTGGACGTCCATACCCTGTTGCGAGCTTGGATTTTAGCACAAGACAGAGTTCATAGGGAAGAAAAATGAGCACGTTGGAGACTGTTTATTGCATAGGTGAAACAATGGATTTGTCTTGTGAGGGAAACCATGTATTTTGTAGACTTCTTCACTACAACTATCCAAATATCTGCTATATTTATAATTTAGACTAGGGTTTTAGTGTGGTAAATGCATCTAGACTTCAAATCATGTGCTTGGATAATAATGCAAGAGAAATGTCAGTCCATGATTTTCCTTTGGGATGGTCATGCTCTATCATGCCATTGCCACATGCCACCACCCACTCCTTCCCCCATTAAAAATTCAAAGCTGCTTCCTCACCACCACTTTCCATCATCCCATTTTTAAATTTTTTTGTTTATTTATTTTTTTAACATGGCACTACATTTCCCTCCCCTTATAAAATCATCATCCTCTATGCGACAAAATCTCAAAGATCGAAGGGTAGGTAGGCAATAAAGTCATTAATGACTCATGTCATTTAAAAAAACAACATATCCATACAACACGACCACAAGGAAGTAAACTAAATTTGGTAATATCTTAAATTTTAATGTTTTATGAATATTGATTGTTCTCTTTTAATTTATTACTTTATCTTTTCCTTTAAAGTATTTCTTAATCTCAAACTCCTAGTGTTTCAATTCTTATAATTCTAGTTTATGTACTTTTCGTGGGTGCCCATTTGATATTGACATCACGTTGCGACACAAGAACCAAATATAACACTAATAGTCCACAAGACATATATCTACATACTTCTACAATTGTATCACATCTCAAGAACTCAACCAAACCAAAGAAAGAATGTACATAGCTTTCACAACATAGTACTTATCACACATGTGCTCCTGACACAAATGCACTCATAACATAAGCATACTACAACAACATGGAGCTCAAAGCGGTACACATATAAAGGTTTCACACAACTCCAAACAATAATTGTAGTTACATAGTGTCAAATAAGGGGGTCAACATCTTACCATAAATGAGAAGCATCAATTATCAATATCACAAACATAACTAGACTCACATGATTACACATAAATCATAACACCAACTCCCAAAACATCACAAAACAACTCCATATACTTCACGATGCATCACAAAACAACTCCATATACCTCTTGAGGCATCACAAATCAACTCTATATACCTCCCAAACCTCACAAAACAATCTCCATATATCTCCAAACACATCATAAAACAACTACACGTACCTCCCAAAGCATCACAAACCAACACGATATATTGTTAGGAAATAAGAGATAAAATATGCGGAATAATCCCTCATAGAATCGCAACAATAGAAACTAATATGCAAAAATTATTACAGATCTGAAATAAAAGTGCAAAATAAATAACACAACGCAAAGAGACAAGATTTAATGTGGTTCACCCAATTTGGGCTACCTCCACCAAGAATCACTTGCTCATATTTTATTACAAGCCTCCGCTCTCTCAATCAATACCAGATCTGTTTGGAGCTATGCTCAACAAACTCTGAGAATTCACATCCGAATTCAATGCACATTTGTAATGTTTTTTCATATCACTATCATATGCATAAAACCATATAAATAGACAGCTACTTAAGTAGTTTTACAAAACCGTGGGTATCAAAACAATGGGGAAAACAAAACTATCCCATAAACCTATGGGTAACCGAAGAGGTGGTTTTACAAAACAATGGGTACCGAAAAAAACATGGGCCCAAAAACAGCCCATAACGGTTACCCATTACCCATGGGTTAATAAACCACCCATGAAAATTTGCTTGGGGCTTCGCCGAGCCCCTCGACCGCTCACCGGTGGCGGGACCGCCATATAAAAATACCCGAGTGTAACACATAGAAGGTGTACCACACTCTAACATGAAAATAGGCTCCACAAACATAACAATCTCCCACTTGGGACTGATTTCCACCGAGAAAGCTTCTTAACCCTTCTTTGTCATCCATGAAGGCAAACCAAAGCTGAACATAGCTTTAGTTTATCCCTTGTGACCACCTTGGTCATCATGTATGTAGGATTATGAGTGGTATGAATATTCTCCAACTTGAACTTATCTTCCTCCAAAGTTGTCCTGATGAAGTGATATCTCAATCGTATATGCTTCGTCTTGGAGTGGAAAGCGAGTTCTTAGCTAGGTGTATAGCACTGACTATCACTATGCACTTACATTCCTCCCGCTTATGACCCAACTCCTTAAGCAATTGTTGTAACCAAATCATCTCTTTGATTGCCTGCGTGGCAGCAACATACTCACCTCCGTGGTTGACAAAGCCACCGACACGTAGTCATGAAATCCCGCTCACTTTGTTGTCCCACCTACGAGTGTAAATATAACTGTCGTGCTCCTCCTGCTGTCTACATCTCTAGCCATGTCGAATCTACATAACCATGTAAAGTGGTGTCTGATCCACTGTAGCAAAAACTATCCCCATGGTCCCTCTCAAATACCGAAGGATCCACTTTAGTGCTTGCCAATGCTCTTTACCGGATCACTCATAAATCTACTCACAGCTCTCACTTTGCATGGGCAATATCGGGCCTAGTGCACACCATAGCATACATCAAACTGCCAACTGTTGATGAGTAAGGTACCTTCGACATTTGGTTTCTTTCCTGCTCTGTCATGGGACACTGCTCCTTTGATAACTTGAAATGGCCTACCAAAGGAGTCCCAACCAGTTTAGCATCCTACATGTTAAACCTGTCTAATACCTTCTTAATGTACTCTTCCTGAGATAAAGTCAACTTATGTTCCTTCCTATCCCGAGTTATCCTCATACCAAGGATTTGTTTAGCTGCCCCCAAATCCTTCATATTAAAGGATTCACTTAGTTGTTTCTTGAGTACTTTTATTTCCTACATGTTTATACCTGCAACCAACATGTCATCAACATACAAACACAGGATAATATAACTTCCATCCTCAAATTTCTTTATATACACGCAATGGTCAGAATGACATCTAATATAACCTTTCTCCATCATGAAGCTATCAAACTTCTTATACCATTGACGTGGAGCTTGTTTCAAGCCATACAAGCTCTTCTTCAGTTTACACACCATCTCCTCTTTACCTTTGACCTCATAGCCCTATGGTTTCTGCATATATAGTTCCTCCTCCAAATCACCATGGAGAAATGCAATCTTACACCTAAGCTGTTCTAAGTGCAAGTCTTCCGCTGCGCCACTATTCCAAAACAGTTCTAATAGAAGTCATTTTTACTATAGGAGAAAATATCTCATCAAAATCTATACCTTGTTTTTATGCAAACCCCTTGACCACCAACCGGGCCTTATATCTTTTCTTTCCTCCTTCTTCATCTTTAACTCTGTACACCCACTTGTTTTGCAATGCTCTTTTTCCTTCTGGTAGCTTCACCAAATCCCAAGTCTGGTTCTCTATGAGAGACTTATGCTCCTCATCCATGGATTTCTCCCACTTATTTACCGGCATCTACCTGCATTGCTTCATCAAATCTCTCTGGCTCTCCACTATCAGTGAGTAATAAATAATAAAGAGAAGGAGAAAAACGTTGTTCTTTTCTTACCCTAGAAGACCTCCTCAACTGGGTCAAAGCATATAACTGTGTCCCACTTTTTGTAGTTTTTGTACTTTCAACAAACTATGTTTGACGACAAAACATGACCAAGCACATATAAAATGACCAAACAAGAATTTTTAGAAGTATAAATACCAAGTGCGGGGCATCTAGAATTTACTTGATTTTTTAAATTTTTATAGTATTTTTAACTATTTATTTACTAGTCGATTTTAAAATATTTATGGCCACAAAGTGGACACACTTGTATGCTTTGACCCCCGTAGAAGTTTGGGGTTCTGTTGAGTCGGTTCTGATGATTCATGGGTCAGGTCGTCCCATCCGAAAGATCATCTACCACTGCATATTCTTTCTTGGATTCTTCCCTATTTTCCTGCAACTGTTGCTTATACATGAATTTCTCATTAAAGACCACATCCCTAGACCGAATGATTTTCTTGTCCTTAATACTCCAACATTTAAATCCAAAGTCATCACCACCATAACCAATGAAAGTACATTTTTCTGATTTAGCCTCTAGCTTGGTCCTATCATCCTTGTCTATATGAACAAACACCTCACATCCAAAGACTCTAAGAAATGAATAATCAACTTTCTTACCATACCAAGCCTCCTCAGGTATGCCTCCATCCAAGGCACTTGAGGGTCCTCTGTTTATCAAGTACACAGTTGTGCTCACCACTTCTACCCAAAAAGAAAGAGGCAGTCTTGCATGTAACCTCATGCTCCTAGCACGTTCCATTATTGTTTTGTTCATCCTTTCTGATACCCCATTCTACTGTGGAGTTCTGGAACCGTCTTTTGCCTGCGGATTCCATTCTTAGAACAATAATCATTAAATTCATTGCTACAATACTCCCCTCCATTATCTGACCTGATACATTTTAGCTTAAGACTTGTTTCATTCTCTACCAAGGCTTTCCATTTAACAAAAGTGTCAAATACATCAGATTTGTTTCTAATACAATAAACCCAAAATTTCCTTGTTGCATCATCAATAAAAGTAACATAATAACTTGAACCCCAAGAGATGATACCTAATTTGGCCCCCACACATCAGAATGCACCAACTCTAACTTACTCTCTTTCTTTGTAGGTCCAACCTTGAGAAACCTTACTCGCTTTTGTTTCCCATATATACAGTCCTCACAAAACTCCAAACCTGTTTCTGTATATCTAGGCAAATTCTTCTTTATGATGTCCATGCCCTTATGGCTCATATGACCGAGCCTATAGTGCCATAATGTTGTATCTGCATCTGAAGCCACAAGATTACAATCATTAGTACTATCAGTGGTTAAATACAAGGTTCCAACCTTCTTACCTCTTACCACCACAAGAGCACCCTTAGTAACCTTCCAAGAGTTAGCTGTAAATATCACAGTACAACCATCACTTCCCAATTACCCCACCGATATCAAATTTCTCCTTAATGTAGGCACATGTCTGACATCCTTCAATAGCCATGTATTCCCATTCTGCATCTTAACCTGAACATAACCTTTTCCAACTATACTGCAAGGCTCATCATCACCAAGAAAAACATGCCCAAAATCCCCTTGAACATAATCAACAAAATAATGCCTATGTGGAGTAGCATGAAAAGAAGCCCCTGAATCTAAAACCCAAGATTCAGTAATATTATGCAAAGAAAGAATCAAAGCATCCTGACATACATTACCCGATGCCACATTTGCCTCCTTGTTTTCTTCCTGTTGTTTCTTCTTATCCCGAAGCTCCCAACAGTCCTTCTTTGCATGCCCAGGCTTTCCACAATTCCAACATACAATCTTGTTCTTGGATTTTGACCTTGCCCGATCTTTTGATTTTCCATGGTTTCCTCTATTCTTCTGTCTCCCTCTAGTTTCCACTGTCAAAGCATTCCTGAAGTAGAAGATTCCCTAGAGCTTTTTCTTTGCATTTCCTCGCTTAGAATCACTGCCTACAACATCCTCAAACTTTAACTTCGAGTTAGGCTGGAACCGAGTTACTTACCGCCATTACCAAGTTATTCCAACTCTCAGGTAAAGAGCACAGAATTAATAAAGCCCTAACTTCTTCATCAAATTCTATTGTAACCGAAGCTAGCATATTCACAACCGTATTGAAATCATTTAAATGATCTGCTACTGAACTATTCTCAAACATCTTCATATTAAACAACTTTTTCATTAAAAATATCTTGTTAGAGGCAGAGGGTTTTTCATACAACTTCCCTAATGCATCCATTAGATCTTTTGTAGTCTTTTCCTTTGAAACATTAAATAATACCGAAGATGCAAGACACAGCCGGATTGTCCCAAGTGCCTTCCTATCCAGCAAATCCCATTCCACATCTGTCATACTCGAGGGTTTGTTCACCTTCTCAGACAGTGGAGTATAAAGATCCTTCTGATAAAGGTAATCTTCCATCTGCATCTTCCAAAGACTGAAATTCTACCCATTGAATTTATCAACCCTAGATATTCCTTCATCTCGTCATAGCTCCCACTCAAGCTAAAAATTTTCCCGTGATTCAACACTTTAGCAAACCAAACCAGGTCTGATACCAATTGTTAGGAAATAAGAGATAAAATATGCGGAATAATCCCTCACAGAATCGCAACAATAGAAACTAATATGCATAAATTATTACAGATCTGAAATAAAAGTGCAGAATAAATAACACAACATAGAGAGACAAGATTTAACGTGGTTCACCCAATTTGGGCTATGTCCACCAAGAATCACTTGCTTAGATTTTATTACAAGCCTCCACTCTCTCAATACAATACCCAGATCCGTTTGGAGCTATGCTCAACAAACTCTATAGAATTCACAGCCGAATTCAAAGCACATCTGTAATGTTTTTCATATCTCTATCATATGCATAAAACCATATAAATAGACAATTGCTTAAGTAGTTTTACAAAACCATGGGTATCAAAACAATGGGGAAAACAAAACTGTCCCATAAACCTATGAGTAACTAAAGAGGTGGTTTTACAAAACAATGGGTAGAAAAAAACATGGGCCCAAAAAAAGCCCATAACGGTTACCCATTACCCATGGGTTAATAAACCACCCATGAAAATTTGCTTGGGGCTTCGCCCCGAGGCCCCCCGACCGCTCACCCCAAGCGGGACCGCCGTAAAAATACCCAAGTGCAATACATAGAAGGTGTACCACACTCTAACATGAAAATAGGCTCCACAAACATAACATATACCTCCAAAATTATGATAGAACAAGTCTATATACCTCCAAAACATCACAAAAACTCCATATACCTCCTAAAGCATCACGAAATAACTCCATATACCTCCCAAGAGATTAAAAAAAGATATATTTTCCTTTTCTCTCCCAAAAGAGGTTGGTCACCTTATGGCCTTAGGCGCATAGAGTCTAGACACCTCTAACCCAAGTGGTAAAATAACTCATGGTTTGATAACCCACTAGTTATTTGTAACTCCTGGGGTGTACCCCCATACATTGAAGTGGGTTGATAGGTTCAACCACTCCATTGTTCATCCCATGACCCTTTTCCACACATTACGACATTAGAACCAACATAACAATCTGTTTTAAACACCAAGTGTAAAAAATCCCAGGCTTTGGGCTAGGCTAATAAACCTTTAAACATAAAAAATCAAATTTAAATCCAAGTAAATAAAATGGCCAAATATCCATAGTTAGTGCAAAAATCCACATGTTAGTGCAACAACCAAATAAAATGTCCAAAATATAAGAACACATCAATCAAGAAAACTTCTATTTCTAGCAAGAAAAAGGCCAATGTTCAATTTACGAATAAAATTCATATAGAGAAATAACACATAACAATAACTATGTCACCTCACATGGCCACCAAAGGGGTACTCAATGATTTTCTATCACTCGGACATCGATCCTCAGCTCGTAAAATAACATATCAAATAATGTTATTATCATCATCTATGTCTGAATCATCCCTCCACCACTTCCACAAGGCTCAACATAGTCATAACTACACTTAGGTTGAATCCATATCATAATCATATAGGGAGAGAGAAAGAAAGTACATGTTTCCATCTACCGAGCGTAAGGTTTTTGTGAAACACAATATGGATGACACTTGTTGAGCAAGTGCCACACATACTAAATGAAAAAAGTGGGGTTTTAGCCTATATAAGACTCCAAATTCTATCTCATACTCGGCTCGAGTGACTCGTCAAAGGTACACATTTTCTCAATCCAAACATACACCTTTTACCGATTTCCCTTAGGTTTGGTTAGTGTAGTGTTCGAACATAACACATAACTACATAACTAACACAATGGTGATTCACACACATTAATCATAGCATCTTACGCATGGTATATGTACAAGGTATAACATAATCATCACTTTCATGGGTTAGGATACATCAGATTACCACATACTACAACTAAAGTGCAATCACTATATAATAGGGATCATATGTTCACCATATGCTCCTAAATCATGACATGAACCATAACATATTACATGAATTATACAAATGATGAAGAAAGTGAGTAAAATTACAACATCAAAGCAAAGCATTATTGTATAACATGGTTACACACACAATTCATCACAACATGGTGGCAACATCACGATACAATCAAATTCACTATACACCAATTATGTCATGCAACACATCAGCTCACCTACATGCCACATAATAAAAATAAACTCCATAACTCCCCAATCCACAACAACATTATCTTCACACACACCAAGGCAAGTACATCACATGTGAACTCCTCATTAAATCCATGAAAAGAGAGCAAATTCTCTCATCACAAGCACATTAACATGGTAAAGTACATGCACTAAGTGACATGCACAACATGTCTATTCATAATATCACGATTACAATGTTGGTCACATAACATATATCACATTACTCTTCTAATCTCCGCCACCACCATGTAAAAATCATCACAACTCAAATACTTCCCAAAGGTTTGAGAGCATTAACCTCCACTCGATACCAAATGTAATGCCCACAATTTACACACACAAATACAACACAAAAAATACAAGAACAATTATTATTTGTTACTTACATTATTACTTATAGGACACCACATGAGAACACAAGGTATATCTCTAGAAAATGCATAACACATGAGATGCTTTGCACAAACCATATCCCATACAGATAACATGAATAGTACATGATGCAAAACAAGGCCCCCTTTTTCCAAATTAAAAGACACAACACAATGATTTAACTACATTAATATTCTTGTATAGGCACCATCCATGACAACACTTTCCCGGTTTCCATATTTATTACATTATATATCGATATTGAACTTATTTGTTTGGAAGTCACTTACCAATTATTTTATGACTATAATGCATTATCTTTACTTTATTTAACATTTAAATTGAAGCACCTAATTTTATTGGTTTCCCTCATCGCACAAGAATGATGTATCCTGGTTGTTGGTATGAAGATATATACATACATGATCCTTTTAGTGTTTGTTCCAAGGATTCATTTTCTAAGTTGCATGTTCGATTGGATTTTCCATTTATCTTAGTTGTAACAAGGGAGGTTATCTTTAATAAAAATAAGTTTATTGATTCAAGAGTACATTGATTATGAATTTTTACATTTTAGCATTTAAGTTCTAAGGTTAGTCTATTTAGTTTTATGTTATTAAAACTAACCATGTATCCCATCTACTTCACTTAATTGCTTAGTCATCAAGGTACTAACGAGTATGATTTCACACTCCACCAGGTTTGGATTCCTAGAAAATTAAGTATTAGATGTGTGTTACGAGGAGACATTCAATTATAAAATTTACACACCTTACTAAGGTTACAACTAGGGTGATTGAACACCCTTATAACCAAAAATCATCTTGTGACTCTAAGTACATTTTTTACTTATTGCAAGATGACTCTCTCACTCGAGTGGAGTTAAAGGGTCGACACCCACTTTTCTCATCCGTAAGTAAGTAAACATCAGATGTACTCATATCATTTTCATTCATCTTAAAATGGTTTCATTTAATTTGATTTAATTACCCTTTTAAAATTTGTTGTGTAACCCATTTATTAATAGGGACATTGGTATGCTCATGAGACTACTATTCCTTTTCCTATGGGTTTTTGTCAAGAACATCATTACATGATTTCACACCATACATTCATTACAAAATAGGACAATGGGGATAATAAGAGGGAGTATTTTTTCATTTAAAAGGTTAAGATTCTCATTAAAGTCTACATGTAGTGGATTTTGTTCCCACCATAAGATCGTATAAATGCGTTATAAGAATGATATACATTTTACCTTTCTCCAAGCACATAATATTATGGCTACTTGTTCACAACTAATCATAAAATAAAATGTGGTTAAGTTTCACATTATAACTCTTAGTATTGCACCATAGAAGCCAAACGATAAGAGAAATTGGTTATCCAGTCCATTATGATCCCAACTCATACGGTGTGACTTCCAAAGTTAGTTAGTGATCTTTGTCACCTACACTCTTCACTTTACATGTGTGCCTAACCAATAGGACCTTACATTATGCTTGGGGTTTGTTTTCCCTTAGAGTACTACCTAGAGCTAATCAAACCCTCCTTATTACACACACACATTTATCATTCCCATGAGGAGACCACATACCCAAGACAAGGTTTTACCATGTGGTTCCTAATTGTCGGGTTGAAGACGATGTCACTAAGGATATAGGATAAAGCGACCAAGTCAAACCTCAGCTCTCGAGTTACTAAATCTAGACGATGTTATCCATATATATATATATATATATATATATATATATATATATTTAAGTTCATTATGAGGTTTTTGTTTCTTCAATGCTAAGAAAATCATGCAAGAAGAGTAGATATGCTTGAGTTCTAAACTAAGGTTATTTGTTATATTTAGGTATTATTTCTATATATTCTAGTTAAATAAAGCAACACCTAGATATTCCATCATAAATTCCATAATGAGGATGGATTATATAAGGTTGAATTCAATTTCACTTAACAAAATATCCAAATTTTACAATACAAAACTTGGAATCAATATAACACACATATTTAGATTAACATTTCCCTAAAACACTAGCATCTTGCAAAAATGTTACAAAACTTCACTAATAAACCCTTCAATATTTCACAAAATGTTGAATAATCCTCTAATGTTTCACTTGACATATATATCCAAACCCCTTTTGCCATACATAAATCCCATAGCACCCCACAAACTAGCATCTCATTCATATTGCAAAATTGCAATAATAAGTCCTTACTGTAACATAACAATATCTCGTGTGTGTGTGTGTATTCCAATTTAGATACATAAATTACAATAAATCACAACCACGTCATTTCAACATATTACTTGCATCCTACAAAACCATGTGAGCATGAAATCAGTGATAAATCGTTGGCATGGCATCCACTTAAGTCTGGCATAATTAACATTTATTGTTTCCTATTTACGTAGAAATGATAATTTTTTGCATCCAAAAGGAGAGGGTTAGAGACATACATTCATTTCACATCATTTCTTAACTAAGGAGAGAGAAAGAGTAAGGAAGCGAGACAAATAATATTTTTTCAAAAGTCTAATTTTGTAAAACAAGTCACATGATAGAGTTCCAAAAATTTATTTACAAGTGTTAAAGAGCTTCCATGATGGTTTGCTAACTTGAAAAGGGTCCTAAAACTTCCTTTTTACATTTTCTTTCCGATTGCAAAAATGCTCAATTAAGGCTCAGAGGCTAAAAAAACCACGTTAACAAGTTATATTCCAAAGTGAAAACACACCATAGGTAAATACGTGGTAAATAATTTACGTGTCCACAAATGGTTTGCGATTGGAGGCTATTGCAACATTTTTTGGCCACCTATATAGTGGAGATATTCTCTAAGCAAGGTTCAAGGCCACTAAAGACATTTGGAATCTGATTGTTTTGCATTTTTGGTAGTAAAATTATGCATTTATATACATACATGACAAATAAGGGTAGTATGGGTAGGATTGGTTGTTTTAAATGAATTTTTGGAGGGAGGTGAGGTAGAATGAACTTGTTTTGCCAGATCTTTGAATTTTTTTACAAAATGGAAAGCTTAGACAACAGAATGCTTCAGAATAGCTAAAATGTTCCTTTAACTAGAATATGTGCTTCAATGGAGGCCCAGATTAGCACTTTTTCACACAATCTATGAGATTCTAACATGAAGGCTGAGTTGGAAGACCCAATAAAGCATCAAGATCTGAGCCCAATCATGCCTGAGGTACACCCTAGAGGCTTATAGACAATCTCTGTCAACAGATGAAAGAAAAGTGATTTTAAATCATTTATTTCACTCCCAGATGAAAGCTCTTTGAGAAATGAAATTGTAGATGCCACTAAACTATCACAAGGATTGAGACTGTGTGATTAAGACAAATTTTGATACAAGATTGCAACAAGAACAAGAAAAACTATTTGCAGACATTTAGAAATGAAACAAACACATTTTCCCAAGATCAACACAGAATAACTCGAAGTTTGATTAAATTTATCAATAGGGGAAAGTTTCTAGAACAATCTCAGAGCTTTTTCAATGGTTGTACACTCACAACCACCTTGACATGATCAAATTTAAAACAAAAGAGATATACAGGCTTCTCAGATGGCTTCTCAAAAGACAGGCTTTGTCAAATTTTCCTCTTAGGAATTTTCTTGACCTCTAACACTCAACCTCAACCATTTGCATGATAAATTTGTGCCATTTATAACATTTACAACAATAGAACCCTTTTCCCCCAAAAAAATCCAAACATTGAGTGCCACCAGTGCTTGCCATGATCATGATCGTGATTCCCATAATCAGATCTACAAAAAGTCGTCAGGTGCTCAGGGGGTAGATCTCTTCAAATATCTCCGCATTCAACTCCTTCCTCTAGAAAATCACTCTTCCTTCTATTCACCAACCACTTCCACCCCTAATCTATCAAATCTGGTTCCTTGCGTGCTCTGGGAGAAGAAAAATAGAAAATCAGATCGAGCCCGATAGTCAGACCATTTTAATGGTGAAAGACATCTCAGATCTCCCCCACCAAACTTAGATATCAAAATTAACTCTCCTCTCTATTTGGTGTGTAGGAAATACCAAGAAATCATGAAGACTCACACTTTTAGGAGTGTTTCAAGTAAAAATGGGGGAAAATCAGATTCAGACTCATAGTTTGCCGTTGTCTTTACTTTGAATTTGGGCCATCCACGTGGAAGATTCAATTTTAAGATGGGCCTGGGGTTTTTTTTTGACTTTTACAACTTTTGAAAAAATGTAAAATTTTCACATTTTCTCCATGCACCTCCACCCTTGAGAAATGAGCCTGACACGTGTCCTAAGGTGGGTCCCAAAGGAACCGTGGCCAAATTCTTCCATTTCACCTCTTTTTTGGAAAAGGGAAAATTTTCAAAGTTTTTCCCCATAGCTCCACCCTTGAAAAATGGGCCTGACACATGTCCCAATGTGGGTCCCATGGAACCATGCTTCCTTTTTCACTTTTAACTTTTTCTCTAAAAAGGAAAATTTTCAAATTTTCCCCCAAGGGTCCGCACCTCTGCCGTTGACCTTGAAACAAACCTTGACTGATCCTTTATCGGGCTTGTGGGCCATTTTTGATATTTTAACCCCTTTGAGAATAAGAGGCAAAAATTCTAAGTTGCCCCCGATGGTCCACTTCCCCGCCCCTTTTGACTTTTCAAACTGCCACGCATCACAATGGTGCACCTTGAGATAGTCCCCAAAATTTGAGACCCTGAAAAGAGCGTGGGCTCGCCACATGTCCTAGCCCAAAAAAATTTGTTTGAAGGCTTGAAGCTCAGTGGAAGGTGCCATGTGTCAGAGTCGAGACAATCTCCTTTGGCCGTTGAAAAGTCCAAGAAAAATGCAAAGTGAGCGGAGGCCTCCAAGTGTCCTCTTGGTGCTTCTTTAAAATGAAACTCAAGGGCCGGTCCCAAACATGCGTGGTTCCTCCACGTGTCCCAGACCTCCCAAAACCTTTTGAAAAATGACTAAGTATGGGAAGACCCGGTGGAAGCCTCCACGTGTCTTCATGGCGCAATTTCAAAATGGTGCCCAAAGTGGAGACCCTGAATGAGTGTGGGCTCGCCACGTGTCTCTGTTCCACCAAACTGTATTAGTTGCATAAAATTTTTTCTAAGTCGGGAAAAGTAGTGGAAACCTCCATGTGTCCTCCTGGCACAACTTCAAGGCCAAACCCAAAAGTGAACTTTCAAATGAGTTCGTTCCTCCACGTAGACCGGTTTTCAAGTTGAGGTGATTTATAAAATTATGAAGTACCCCATTGAGCCGCATCCAACCAAAAGAGGCCACATTCCCTATGATGCAAGGATGCAAATTTTTGAGGAGAAATGCACATTCAAAACCGTAAAATGTAGAAAAATGACCATTTGAGCCCGGAGATGAAATTTTTTCCAAGGACAGAGGATTTAGAAATGTTACAAGGCTCAAATACGTTCCTTAGAGCTACATCCATTCATTTTTCTTCAAGTATTTAGGGAAAAAATGACAAGGGAAAAAATCCCGATTGTGAAAGATGGAAAGAATGGGAAGCCCGAGTTTTTAGATAAACAGAGAATGGGAGACCCAAATTACAGACCTTTTCAGAGAGACAGAGAAACAAGGAAACACAAATGGACCCAT
This sequence comes from Taxus wallichiana var. yunnanensis, assembly GCA_018340775.1. Classification (NCBI taxonomy): domain Eukaryota; kingdom Viridiplantae; phylum Streptophyta; class Pinopsida; order Cupressales; family Taxaceae; genus Taxus; species Taxus wallichiana. Next base: position 600,418,734 of record CM031241.1, on the reverse strand, counting down.
ACGTGATCTTGACCCAGGAACAAATTAATTATGGAAAAAAAAAAAAGAGACTTCCCAGGCACAACATGGGGGAATAAAATATGGCAAGAGGCCGTAAATCGATATTTTCAAAGGAAAAATGGGGCGAGACTATTTTGAGCACCAACATCGGCTCCGACTCGGGGATGGGCACTCCCTGTGAGTGCCACAAGAAAAAAGGTAGACCAAGTGCCAAAAATATCCATTGGGGAAAAGGAGTCATCTTACAGAGAAAGAAATAGAGCCATCTCAAAAAAAAATAGAGAAACCAACAAAAACAGGTCACCAAGGACCAGAATGAGAAAAAAACAAAAAAGACAAGAAACAAACAACCAACTATACACTGTACAAAAATATTTTTACCTTGATTTGGGGAATCAATCCAAGAAATGCTTCAAATGCCTACCATTAATAGGAAGCTCAAGAAATTCACCATCCAAATCCTTAAGAAGAAGGTATGTTCACCAATCCTAATATCAATGGAGTAAGGGCCCATCCATAATGAGTCAAATTTGCCATGCTTGCCCTTATCTTCATGCTGCTATCCCATAGTAGCACAAGATCTCCAACATTGAAAGCTGGGAGTGACCTTCTTGTCAAATAACTTCTTCAGCTTTTCTCTGAACTTTACATGCCTCTGGTGGGATGCCCTCCTTTCTTCATCAAGTTCAACAATTTGGTTAATGTGAGCATCATAAGGACTTACTTCTTGATCCTCCAGTTGTTGAATGAACTGATATGAGGATAGTTGCATATGAAGGGGCAGCAGGGCCTGAGTTCCATACACCAACTCAAATGGACTCTTTCCAGTGGCTCTTTTAATAGTGATTCTATCAGCCCAAACAACAAACTTCAACTATTCACCCCATTTTCTCTTATTCAGCTCCAAGGTTCTTCTGATAATCTTCAACAAGTTTTTATTATTGGACTCAACTTGTCCATTTCCTTGGGGATTGTAATTAGAGGCATATGTCAAGTTGATCCCATACTCTTGGCACATTTCCACCAAAGGTTTAGCTCTGAAACTCATGGCATTATCAGCTACAATTTTGACTGGCACCCCAAACCTGTAGATGATGTGGTTTAACACAAAGTCCATGACATTTGGTGTGTTTCCTTTTTGGTGGGATTTCCTCCACCCATTTAGTAAAGTAATCAGTGGCTACAAGAATCCACTTATGGCCAACACTTGAAGGGTCTGAAATCTCACCAATGAAATCCATTCCCCATTGCTTGAATGGGGCTTCAATTGATATGGGCTGCAAAGGAAAGGGAGCTGAAGCTTTAGTCTTCTAGAGAAGTGCTTGGAAACTCTCACATCTTCTAACCAAAAGTTGTATCCTTGAAGAGAGTTGGCCACCAATAACCAGCCCTCAGGATCTTGTGTGTTGTGACTCTTGCAGCAAAATGCCCCCACAAACTCCTCCATGGAGATCAACAATTATCTTGGGGCTTCTTCTTCAGTAATGCACCTTAAGAGGACTCCCTCTGGGTTTTTCCAAGCTAACCCATAATCAGTAATGACATATTTCTGGGAGGCCAACTTAAGAGCTCTTTTCTAGTTCTTACTTAAATACTCAAGGCAGTATAAGTGTCTGAGATAAAAATCACATCCTTGTACCACTCAAGAACTCATCAACCTTTCAAAAACACCTACCCCTTTCTTCTTCTACCTCATTTACCTCAATAGTTTGCAAGTTGCTTTCAGCCATAAGCTTAGCCAAGCCCAAACCTCTCACCAACTTTGTGGTTTGGATATCCATATCATATTCTTGCAACTTGTTCACCCACCTGCATCTTTTTCTTGAGACTTCCATCTCTGATAAGATGTCTTTCACCATGGTGTGGGGAACATAAGAAACCACTTTAGAACTTAGAATGTAAGGCCTAAAAACCTTTGTTGCTTTTACCAAGGAAAATGCTTGTTTCTCCATAATAGTGTATTTCAGCTCAGCCCCCTGTAAGGCCTTACTAAAAAAGGAAATTGGCCTTTCAGCCCCTTCATCATCTTTTGCAATAGGACAGATGCAATAGTGTTCTAGAAGAAAAAAGGAAAATAGTTGGAAAGGCTTCTTATAGTCTGGAGCTGCTAAAATAGGGGCATGTTTTAATGCCTCCTTGATCCCATTGAAAGCTTGGATGGAAGTCTCTTCCCATTTGATGACCTGGTCCTTCTTTAGCATGGAAGTGATTGGAATGGTCAACTCAACAAAGTTTGATATGAATCTCTGATGAAGTTTATCTACCCAAAGAAAGACTGAATTCCCTTCTTGGTTCTTGGAATTGGGACTTTCTTTGATGGCCTCTACCCTTTTTGGATCAATCATCACCCCTTCTTGTGACACAATGTGACCAAGAAACCTTGCCTTCTACACTCCAAAATGGCACTTCTTTGGATTGAGTGAGATGCCATATTCTCTACATCTTATCAGCATCTTCTCCAAGTGCAGCAAGTGATCACTTCTCTTTCTGGAAAATATAGTTACATCATCTTGATAAACTACAATAAACTCATTGATGTAACCAAAAAAAGCAACATCCATTGCTCTTTGAAAGGTGGCTCCAACATTCATCAAACCAAAGGGCATCCTAACATACACATATGTCCCCAAGGAGTAGTAAAGGTTGTCTTGATCCTTTTTGATTCCTTCACCACAACTTGGTTATAACCAGAGAAACCATCTAGGGTGGAGAGCAATTTAGAACCAGTCACTAATTGCAGCATGTTTTCCATATTTGGTAAAGGATAATTATCCTTCATTGATGCTCTATTTAGATTCTGAAATCTACACACAGCCTGATATCACCATTCTTCTTTCTTATTGGTACTAGGTTTGCAACCCAAGAAGAATACCTTGTGGGCTGAATAATCCCTCCATCTCTTAGCTTCTTTAGTTCCTCTTGCATTTTAAGAGATAAGAGTGGATTGATTGGCCTCTGTTTCTTCTGAATGGTTTTGCATTAGACTCAAGGGAATCTCATGTTGAAACAGATCCTCTTGTATGCTTTTAGTTAGAATAGGTCCATGCCATGCAATCCTGATACTTTTTCAACAATTGGATGTATGACTGCTTCTCCTCCCTACTGAGATTATTTACCTAACCAAATTTTCCTTGGTTTCTCCTTTGTGCCAAGGTCATGCTCCTCAATATCCCTTGAGGCTGCCATGCATCTATTAATAATGCGATCAACATTATCAAAATTGGACTCAAGAGCAACCAACCCTCTAGGAATGGTATTAGTCTTTAGTTGGATGATGCCTTTTCCAAACAAGGTTTCTTTACCCTCTGCTACACACACCATTGGCTCCCAATCAATATTGATCAAAAACTCCTCTTTTTTCATAAAATCTTTGACTGAGCATCATCATCAAAAACCTACCAATGCTTAATATTGTCAGGTATAGATGGCCTAGTTAGCACTTCAACATCATACTCACAATATGGGGACATTGCACAATTATCAAACCGAGATCCTAGTACTACAAGTTTTTTCCAAATCATTGAACTTCCTATCATGATGCACAATGTTGAATGAATCAAACATCTCAATGAGATCCCAAACTGCATGCTTGTATTGTTTCATTCATTGATTTTTTGTGGCATACAATTTTTTGACTTGTTTTACAATTAATTTTGAGTCCCCTTTGACAATGATGTCTTTGACACCATATTTCCAAGCAATTCTTAAACCCAACAACAATAGTGCCTCATACTCAACAATGTTGTTAGTGCACTCAAAGTTGAGTTTGAAAGAAAAAAAAATTTTTTCCTGACCTGGAGAAAGCAGAACAACACCAACACCATTCCCAAACTTGGAGCAAGCTCCATCAAACAATAGAGTCCAAGGAGAGCCCACTTGTTCAAGACACCTGCATTCCTCAATCTTGTGCTCCTTTCCATCAACAAATCCCACAAAGTTATCAGCATCAACATTTGTGTACAATACTTCATAGGATGCATTGTTGGGATCTTCAATAAGGTGCAACATCTTCTTTTCCCCATATACTTGACAAGGCTTCCCTCAATTGGGATGGTGGCATAGGACATATCCATTTGAACACTCCCACCAACACTTGCAGCCCACTTTCTAGATAACAACATACCCCACTTGGCTGGGCAGTCAACAATAACTACATCAAGTTTCAAATTCCTACCTAGATAGGCTGCAAGTTGCACCACAGACCCTTCACACACCCCACCACTGGCACCTCTCTGGAATCCATAGTAGTGCACTTCCCATATGTAGTTGTTACTTTGATATTTAGTTCATTCATAACTTCCAGAGGCATAACATTGCATGATGCCCCTGAATCAAACATACAGTTGTGCAACAATCTATCCTTAATGATTAGGGTAGTGAAGAATGGATCCACATTCAGCTGAGAATCTACCAAGGATGTTCCCAAATAAACCTCAGGTGGTTCATCTAGCTCTTCTGATGTTGGTGGTGCCTCTAATTCTCTATGATTGGTGGAGTCTCCACAATGTTTATATTTTTTCTAGGAAATCTTCCCTTCTTTCAATCCCAAGTATTCAAATGCTCTTTTCTTGTGCTCAGGAATCCTAAGCAACTCAACAATTGGAACAAAAACTTTGATTTGACTTAAAACTTGGGCAATGTCATATGGGACATTCTTTTTGGAAAGGCGACATTGGATGGCAAGGCAAGTATTGGAAGGAAAGCTAACACACTCACTAGGTGGTACAAGATTTTTGACAACTTGGGCATGAGGAGGGGTATATTTTTTTGTTTGGAACTATAGGGATTTTGGAAAATGCATCTTTCTTAGGAGCCTCTTTAGGAATGTTTGAAAGTAAGGAGCTTTTTGGCTTGGCTTGAGGCCCTGTCCCTTTGACAACCTTACTTCTTGTGTTATATTCCTTCTCTTGAGCAACAACAACATTCATCAATAATTATCTATCTTCCTCAGATGGGATTCCTCCATCATACTTCTTTATCATTAAAGCCCTTAAATATTCAAAGTCATTATTGGGAAATTCAAAAGCTTGTATAATATCTACTTCTAAAGTATGAGAGGGAGGAAGAATAGGTACCCTATGAATGCAGTCCCAAAAAGTGGCAGCAATCAGGCACTTATCACTTCAGTTGAAGTTGCCCCTTGTTGTGAGCTTGTGGAGCAACCCACCATGCAGACATCATCATCATCATCATTGTCATCATAATCTTCTTCTTCTTCTTCTTGTTGATCTTCCTTACATGGAGCATGGGGCATGAAACATCTGTCACACCAATCAATGACATTTGTCTCCTCCACAACATCAACTCTGGTAGCCAAAGGATCAGGCACCATTCTATTTTCCCTACCTTGGGGCTGCCTATTTCCAAATCCAATAGGTCCCTTGCCTCTGTCATCAGATCTTTGGTGATTTGTGAACCTGTCTTGGCCTTGTTGCTTGTGTTGACCTTGTGAGCTCTGCCCAATCCCCTTTTCTCTTCTGGGCTAGTTTGTATGATATTTCCTTGACAACCCCTGCCAAAGTTTTCACAACTTCCTCCAAATCAGCAGCCTTGCTTGTCTGAGGTTTTTTTGGGTTAATTAGTTTTACACCCTCCCTTTTTGGAGGCTTTCCAATTGCCTTAATATTGTTCTCTATTTGCAGAGCCATGGTGAAGGCCTACCTCAAATTAGTAGGGTTTTTGTCCCTCAAGTAGTAAGCAACTTTTTTATCAAATGCATCTGAATATTTGATCAAACATGATTCATCACATGGCCTTATCCTAATAGGAAATCTCCTCAAGGTCTTGTTAAACCTTGTGTTGAAATCATGTACTGACTCATTAGGATTCTTTTTGATGTTTTCAAATTCTATCAAAAGAAACCTAGGGTCAGTTCTATCACCATACTACAATCTAAATGCATTTCTCATCTCATCCAAGAATCAATAGAATTATCTGGAAAAGCTTTATACCAGTCCCTTGCATCCTCTTCCAGAGTATGGATAAACAATTTGATATATACATCTTCATGTTCAATCTCAAAGTCTTCCATCATATTGATAAAAAGCTTAGATGTTGATCACCAGTTATAGTGTTGTTTCCTTGGAACTTTGGTAGTTTGTTTCTTACATCTTGAGGAACTGCATTTGGATAACCACCATCCCTACAAAATTTATAGGTCCAAAGGTATTTACAAAAATGGAGGTCTGGGTGGGGGAAGGCCATGTTGTTTTGAGGAGGTGACCCTGGAGGGGTGACAAATTGATAAGGGGCAGAGGGTCTCTAAAACACAGGGTATAATTTTCAAAATGGATATCCCCTAAAGGCCTTGTTTCTTGGAAATCCCTATCAACTTCTAAAAAGATAGGGGTAGAATGAGAAGAAAACTTTTCAAAATCAAATGAAGGCCCCTCTCTAGTTGGAGAATTCAATTCCACAAAGAGGCTACCTGATTTAGAAGCACTTGAATAGCAGTCTTCAATGATAGGCTGATCACTTTCATCAATGGAGATCCCTCTTCTTGTCTGTTGATCTCCCCATAACTCTCCAGGATTTTCTTCCTTCTGATTTTGCTTTTCCTAGCTCTGGAAATAATGTCCTAGTAGGTCCCTAGCAAAGAAAGACCTTCTTCCTTCCAGCTTTGCAAAGGTTAGTAAAAAATCTCACTTGATAGAGGTTAAGACACTGGTATTCATTAAGAATCAGATCAACAGGGAGTCGCCACCAAGGATTTCCACCTTAGTTGTGTAAATGCACTAAATATGATCTGTCAAATGTTTGTCAACACTAGAAACTAGACAAGGAAAGATTCTGACTCTTCTTTACTCAGATTTATCAATGAAACTTAGTGCAATAACTATAGAAAATGGAAATATTACACATAACATTTGTAACTTTGAAACTTCTTATAGGCCTAAACACAGGATGATGCCTGAAAAGATGTATTAGCACTTTGAGCATTAAGAAGAAGTGTTTTGAGTCTGTTTGAATATGAACTCTGTAATCACTATGTCCCCAAAAATACCATTTAGGTGTTGTTGATGTTGTTGGCTAAATAGACTAATCAAAAATTAGTCAAAATGAATGAATCAACAAATTAGTCTCAACAACTCAAATTAAGTCCCCAACAATGGTGCCACTTAGGTGTTGGTACCCAAATTGATTCTCCCTCAATGTCTGAGAAGCATCACAAGTATTGACAGGAAGCTTAGAGATACAGATAGATCATAATGAGTCATTTTGTAGCTGGGGATGGGATCTAACTGGCCTTTTTTCACTTAGATGTGGAGAAATGGGTAGCACCCTCAAGAGGATTTGATCTATCCTCACTATTTTAGGTTGTGCCTTTCAACCAAGGTAAGAGAACCCTTTTGTAGCCTGTTGTTTATGGAGGAGATGGAGATGTCCTTCCTAATGAAGTTGTTAAGGAGACCTTGAAGAAAATATGATCAATGCAACAAAATCTAACTCTCATGAGTTGTCACTCTAGATAGTGGAGATATTCTCTAAGCAAGGTTTGCTACTAAAGACATTTGGAATCCTGATTGTTTCTACACATTTTGGTAGTAAAAATTATGCATTTATATACATACATGACAAACAGGGGTAGTATGGGTAGGATTGGTTGTTTTAAATGAATTTTTGGAGGGAGGTGAGGTAGAATGAACTTGTTTTGCCAGATCTTTGAAGTTTTTACAAAATGGAAAGCTTAGACAACATAATGCTTCAGAATAGCTAAAATGTTCCTTTAACTAGAATATGTGCTTCAATGGAGGCCCAGATTAGCACTTTTTCACACAATCTATGAGATTCTAACATGAAGGCTCGAGTTGGAAGACCCAATAAAGCATCAAGATCTGAGCCCAATCATGCCTGAGGTACACCCAGAGGCTTATAGACAATCTCTGTCAACAGATGAAAGAAAAGTGATTTTAAATCATTTATTTCACTCCCCAGATGAAAGCTCTTTTGAGAAATGAAATTTAGATGCCACTAAACTATCACAAGGATTGAGACCTGTGTGATTAAGATAGATTTTGATACAAGATTGCAACAAGAACAAGAAAAACTATTTGCAGACATTCAAAAATGAAACAAACACATTTTGCTCAAGATCAACACAAGAATAACTCGAGTTTGATTAAATTTATCAGTAGGGGAAAGTTTTCTAGAACAATCTCAGAGCTTTCAATGGTTGTACACTCACAACCACCTTGACATGATCAAATTTAAAAAAAAAGAGATATACAGGCTTCTCAGACGGCTTCTCAAAAGACAAGGCTTTGTCAAATTTTCCTCTTAGGAATTTTCTTTGACCTCTAACACTCCAACCATTTACATGATAAATTTGTGCCATTTATAACATTTACAATAGACCCTTTTTCCCCCAAAAAATCTAGACATTGAGTGCCACTAGTGCTTTGCCATGATCACGATCGTGATTCCTAGAATCAGATCTGTAAAAAGTTTCACCAGTGCTCGGGGGAAGATCTCTTTGAATATCTCCGCATTCAACTCCTTCCTCTAGAAAATCACTCTTCCTTCTATTCGCCAACCACTTCCACCCCTAATCTATCAAATCTGGTTCCTTGCGTGCTCGGGAGAAGAAAAATGGAAAATCAGATCGAGCCCGATAGTCTAGACCATTTTAATGGTGAAAGACGTCTCAGATCTCCTCCACCAAACTTAGATATCAAAATTAACTCTCCTCTCTATTTGGCATGTAGGAAATACCAAGAAATCATGAAGACTCACACTTCTAGGAGTGTTTCAAGTAAAAATGGGGGGAAAATCAGATTTAGAGACTCACATAGTTGTCATTGATCTTTACTTTGAATTTGGGTCATCCACGTGGAAGATTCAATTTAAGATGGGCCCGGGGTTTTCTTTTACCTTTTACAACTTTTGAAAAATGTAAAATTTTCACATTTTTCTCATGCCCCTCCCCTTGAGAAATGAGCCTGACACGTGTCCTAAGGTGGGTCCCAAAGGAACCATGGCCAAATTCTACCATTTCACCTCTTTTTTGGAAAAGGAAAATTTTCAAAGTTTTCCCCCATAGCTCCACCCTTGAAAAATGGGCCTGACACGTGTCCCAATGTGGGTCCCATGGAACCATGCTTCCTTTTTCACTTTTAACTCTTTTCTCCTAAAAGGAAAATTTTCAAATTTTCCCGAGGGGTGCACCTCCGCCATTGACCTTGAAACAAACCTTGACTGATCCTTTGTTGGGCCTGTGGGCCATTTTTGATATTTTAACCCCTTTGAGAATAAGAGGAAAAAATTCTAAGTTTCCCCCGATGGTCCGCTTCCCCCCTTTTGACTTTTCAAACTACCACGCGTCACAATGGCGCACCTTGAGATAGTCCCCAAAATTTGAGACCCTGAAAGAGCGCGGGCTCGCCACATGTCTGGCCCAAAAAAATTTGTTTGAAGGCTTGAAGCTCGTGGAAGGTGCCATGTGTCAGAGTCGAGACAATCTCCTTTGGCCATTGAAAATTCCAAGAAAAATGCAAAAGTGAGGAGGCCTCAAGTGTCCTCCTAGTGCTTCTTTAAAATGAAACTCAAGGGCCGGTCCCCAAACATGTGGTTCCTCCACGTGTCCAGACCTCCCAAAACCTTTTGAAAAATGACTAAGTATGGGAAGACCCGGCGGAAGCCTCCACGTGTCTTCATGGCACAATTTCAAAATGGTGCCCAAAGTGGAGACCCTGAATGAGCGTGGGCTCGCCACGTGTCTCTATTCTACCAAACTATACAATTGCATAAAAATTTGTCTAAGTCTGGGAAAAGTAGTAGAAACCTCCATGTGTCCTCCCACAGTGCAACTTCAAGGCCAAACCCAAAAGTGAACTTTCAAATGAGTGTCGTTCCTCCACGTAGACAAATTTTTCAAGTTGAGGTGATTTATAAAATTATGAAGTACCCCACCGAGCCACATCCAACCAAAAGAGGCCATGTTCCCTGTCGATGCAAGGATGCAAATTTGACCAGGAGAAATGCCCGTCAAACCGTAAAATGTAGAAAAATGACCATTTGAGCCCGGAGATGAAATTTTTTCCAAGGACAGAGGATTTAGAAATGTTACAAGGCTCAAATATGTTCCTTAGAGCTACATCCATTCATTTTTCTTCAAGTATTTAGGAAAAAAATGACAAGGGAAACAAATCCTGACTGTGAAAAATGGAAAGAATGGGAAAGCCCCGAGTTTTTTAGATAAATAGAGAATGGGAGACCCAAATTACAGACCTTTTTAGAGAGACAGAGAAACAAGGAAACACAAATGGAATCCGGAAATGGCATTTTTCTAATATAGTAATGATGATTAAAATGGTTGTTTTACTTAATTCATTTAGATATCGCCAAAACCAATGGACACGAGCCCCTAATTTTGATAGCATGAGTCTAGTGTGTACAAGGTTGTAAATAATAACATCATTAATGGTCAATTTGTAGACCGGTAAAGCATAGATGACCAAGTAGAGTTTTATTGTTTCACACTAACATTCAAATTAAAATACTCAATTTTACACTTATCCAACGGTTTATTATTTATATTAAATTACAAAAGAAGAACCAAATTACATGAAAATTATAAAAGACAAGGTAAGGAGACCATGCATGTGGACTGAAGCCGGTCGTAATTGCGGATTTTTCCTACTTCTACAATAGGTACATCTTTAAGTATTTTTCCACATCCACAATTCCATCATTTTTTTCTTTTCTCGAGTGCTTTGATACTCGTTCCAAAAAAATGATTTGAGCATTCTCTATAATGATCACAACCTGATGAAGCAAGTTTGGTTGTGATATTCCCCCTTGAACAATTACCATTCCATATCCTTTTCTAAGTGCCCACATCTTGCATATGTCCGGAAGTTTCTAAATATTTTTCGCATACCTAAAATGTACATACCCAGAATGGTTGCATTCCATGAGGCCATGTTTGGTTGGGAAATTTCTTGGGAATTCTTACTCCCTCATTTAGAGCACCATTTATACATATCCTTCAAAGAAATCATAGTCAAGATCCATGAATTCAACACGGGCAGAGTTTTCACTCCAACGCATGGTTCAAGTTTTAAATAAAAATAATGTAAGGCTTAGCTAAATTACAAACCACCTAGATTTGGGTTTCTAGATCCCATTTGAAAAAATGGCGAGGTAGGGTCGAACAACATCAATAGTGCAGCTCATAAAGTAGAGTTTCAAGATCGTAAAATGGCACAAATAGCCACACATATCTATGCGAAGTAGAAGAAATATTTGCGAGTAGAACACATGACCTCGTGGGTAATACAATATAGAGAGGAGAAAATATTTACCCACATCTAAAGTAAAAGGAAAGGAAAGTAGCTTAAAAATCTCTATTGATGCCCACATATGTCTAAAGCTCGACACTCAATCAAAAAAGCAAATGAAGGAAGGAAAAATATCTCAAGAAAACTTCAATGGCTAGACACCCGGATAAATTTTGGCGGTATTTCCTTTGGTTCTCTCATTATTTATTTTCCAAACTATCTTCTCACCTATAATTCACTTGCATTCCTTCTCTATTCTTCATGAATGGATTTCCTCATCTGCATTTCCTTCAAAGTTTCTAATCCTTTTCAACAAACCCATTTTGTACATATCCTGCTATCATTGTAATTGATGAGGTCACATTTGATGAATTTAGACCAATAATTCACATGTCAAATGTATGCTTCCACATTTTGTATACATTTCTACCGGAGTGCTTGCAACCACAACACTTAGTAAAAATGTCTCTATCTTTTATGCTTGGTTGGACGTCCATACCTTGTTACAGAGCTTAGATTTTAGTACGGGACAAATTTCATAAGAAAGAAACATGTGCACGCTGGAGACCCATTTGTTGCATACGTGAAACAATGGGACTGTCTCGTGAGGGAAACCATGTCTTCTCGCAAACTTCTTCTCCGCAACTATCCAAATACTACTAAATTTACAACATAGACCGGGATTTCAAAGTGTGTTGTAAATGCATTTGGACTTCAAATCAAGTGTTTGGATTATTATGCAAGGAAAATGACAGGTTAGAAAGTGTCTTTTGGGGTGGCCATGCCATTTCATGCCACCGCTATACGCTACCACCCACTCCTTCCCCATTAAAAATTCCAAATGCCTCCTCACCACCACTTCCCATTATCCCATTCTTAATTTTTAATTTTTTTCTTTATTTAATTTTTCTTTAACATTGCATTACATGGGACATCACTTACAATGTCACAAGACAATCAAGGCTAAAGGAGCCATGATCAAACAAGATAGAGGGCATAACTCATAAAACAGTGACATACAATAAAAAATATTGTCAAGCACAATGTAATAGGAAACCATGGTGGTTTATAGTCCTACAGAGAAAATTTTGAACACCGAGCACCCTTTAGAATGTTATAAAGATAAATAGTATGTCAAGGCATGTATGTATCAATGGAAAGTAATGTGTTAGAAATTAGAAGTAGTAAATAATGAAATAATAACACCTATAATGTGTGAAAAGTAGATCCCACAAGGAGCCTCAAAGTGGGAGTGATAAGACATATAGTGCCAAGCATAATTTCAACTTTTAAGAACTTGTAGGAAATCTACATCCACTCCCAAAGAATGAGTGAACACGCATATGTATATATAAAATATATTGACATATTAAGTATTCATCTAGCATGGGAAATAAAGTGTACATGTAATTATAAACAAGCAAGAGTGATCGCAACCAAGATATGCAATATGTAGTGAATAGTGTCATGAAATTGTAAGCAATGTGTGAAGGTGGAAAGAGTTGTGTGCCCCCTGCAGATGTGTGTGAAATGAGGTTCATTTATAAACTCTCCGTGAATAATTTATAATGAAGAACATAACAAGAGTGTGGCATTGGGAAATGGTTTGAGAATGTGTGTTATAAATATAGATCATGAGGCATAGATGGTGAACATTGAATGTCATGAGGTTCATTTCAAATTTAGACCTTGAGTAGTCGAGTATTAACCATAGAACTAGAGTACATCATAGGGTAATTTTTTTCATGTTTAATGAGATGTGAGAAAGATATATCATGATGTGTGAAGCAAGAAAAGTGTGGTGAGTGTGAGTTTCATTTCATATTTAGACATTTAGTAGTTGATTATGAACAGTCAAAATAGAGTGCGTTATAGGGTAAATGAAGATATAATGCATGCATTAAAGTGTTTGAAAGTGTACAAGAATAATAGGCATGGTGAAAAAAACACGAATGTAGTAGTATGTGCTAAAGTCAAGCGATAAGAGCAAATGGGGAGGAAAGCATGATTCCTATGAAGTATATGATGGAGATCTATGTGGTGATATCGGAAGGATTGTACCATGGTGGTAGAATTAGAATGGTTAGAAGAGTACAAAAGATACCAAAGAATAGTGTCATCATGGTGAGCCTTGAGGAGAAACCCTGATAGAGTCTAAGATGCAAACTAGATGAATAGGAAGTGTATAAGCATTAAGAATGTGCCCACGATAGGGAAATGAGAATACATTTATAATTATGTGTGTTGGAAATAGTGAGAAAAGTAAGTGCAAACATAAGTAATAACATGTGAGCCAAATATATATAATGTGTGTTATGATGGGATACTCATCAATAGCAATGAAAAACAATAAGTGTAATTTGTGAATATTATAAGCAATAAAGCCGTATAAATTAACCCCTATGATCATAAATAAATATGTAGAAAGAGGGGAATGTACAGCCCCATGAATGTAACAAAATAAGGTGTATCCATATAAATGAATCATTCATAGGATTGTAAAAGTTCAAGGATTAGGAATCCAGTGTAAAAGTAACATACAATGTTCTACCATGTAATAAGGAATATGCAGGAGAGATGCATATGATCAATAGTAGTGCATTGAGAGTGAGACATTATGGGATGAGAATCATGGGTTCCAATAGAAAATTGATAGTGTAAATCAATAGTATTAGGTTTCATCCCGGGAGGAGAAGGAGTATAATGCAGGTATTGTTATGAGCATCATGTATAAGATGAATATAAAAGGAGTGGAAACATGAGGTGTGGAATCTTCTATAACAATATCCATATAAGAAAGAATTAGAAAGAAGTTTATGCATAGTATGTAAGGAAGGATGACCTAGAAGGATAGTATAAAGAACATCATGAGGCATAAATTGACAAGGAACAATAGTAGTGCAAGATCCCATAGTAAGGGGAATAGATATTGTTACCAACAATTGTTTAGTTGTATTATCAAATTCATGGATACAAAGAGTAGATGGAGTGAGATGCATAACAGAAAGTCCTATTTGATGGAGAAAGGAGAGATTGCATACATTAAGAATAGATAAAGGCTTAACTAGCACATGATTAACAATTTTTTTACAAAGTTGAACCTTGATATAGAATAAGGAAGAAGTGAAATCAAAGTCATAGGAAGCCATGAAAGATCGATAATGGGCACATAAAGAGTAGGTTCACTAAAAGATTTAACAAAAATATGAATTTTATCAAAACCTAATTGCAAAGTAACTAATGTAAACAATGATATAAAATTGCAAGTATAGTATCATGCAAGAAAACAAGTACGAAACCCTAAACGAGAGGTATATGAATAATGAATTATCTAGTTTACGCTTGCTCCTAAAGTATTCGAACCAGAAAACTATTGCACATGTGGAGAACTATGTCTTGAATGCTCAAGATAAATTTTTGACCTCGTGGATGATGTTGGACATACGTGCCCATAGTTAAATAGGGGCGCATGGGCACTTGATTACGATACTAGCTTCATATAACTATGTAAATGGTCGAATATATGATTTTTATTGTGTCACACAAGTGTCATAAATATTATTTGTTTATAGATTATGTGTCACTATTTGATTCTTTGAGGGTACATGTAATCTGCAAAATAGATATCACCAACAAAAGTCCATAAACCACATCAAATGCAAAAAGAAAGATGTAGAATGGGGATTAGAATGACCTCCACGATCACCACAATATTTAACTTATGACCGAGCACTACACTACATCTCCGACTCCATGTAATTCTAGTGAGCATGTGTAAGAATCATGCCTTAGGATACTCTTTTGCAAGTGCATTTGATAGAGGACTAGATCTAGATCTGTAACAATGTATAACATGTGTGGATGGATTAAAGAACTTCCCCTTCATAAGTAGTGTATGTAAAAATACAGCCCATTGTCCCTTGATTGGATGCCAAATGGATTCTTTGAGAGGCTTTAAGTGTGTTTTGAGTGTAGCCTTAGGTGATTGTAATAATGCTTAGAGCTTGGTCTCTCATTTTGAACACATAACTATGTGTTTATATGATTTCCTTATTTCAATTTTTTAATTGACAACTAGAAGGCCAAATCCATAGGTGAAAAAAAATCTGAAAAGATAAATGATACCCAAAAGAAGCGAGTAAGGTGAAAAGGGTCATGGGATCCCTGTGGGGAATAAGGGTCCATGGGCTCTCTTGTCTCGGATGGGTGCCGGTGTATTAGGCCATAAAATATAAATAAATAAAATAACGACTAGGGTATAGGGTGTAAAAGACTAAATAGAATACAAGAAGCAAAGGAAAAGGCCAAAGACAACCATCAATTACTAGTTTTTTTCTTATGAATCATATAAATGGTAGTATCTATTTAGGACCTATAAATGTACCAAGTGTATGATTTTGTGTCAACACTAAGGAAATGGATGCTAAAAAAATAAAACCCAAAGTGAGGTAAGAGTAGATGAGGGTCACCATAATTTCAAATTAGATGGAGCTAAGTCCTTCCTTCAAGAACCTTTTTCTTACTTTTAACAATAGTCCATTTATTCATGTCATCTTTAATAGATGGTTCAAAATCAAAAGATAAAAAGACTTCAAAAGAATTAATTGGCTTGAAATTTTAAAAAGAAAAATAGAAAGAGGCACTCCACTTAAAAACCCTATGTGGGGTTAAATGTTTCAAAAGCAGGGGGTATCTTTTATAATCGAGGTGTTGGCAAACAAAGAGGGGCTCTTGTTAAAAGAAGACGAGGATTGTTCCAAAATAGAATATCAAGGGACATTAACAATGAGATGATTATGCAGTGATTCTTTCTACCAAGATGGTTTAGTTCTAGGTTTCTTAGCGTGATCAAGTCCGTAATCAAGAGTCAAGTTAAAACATCTACGACAATGAAAAATAATACCTTCATAATCACACTCCTCAACCTAGGTTCTACCTCCAATCAGTAGATTAATCTTGAGAAGAAGGTATTGAGAACATTCAATGTCCACAAAGATACAAGTGTTGCGTGGAGTGGACATCTAATTTAACAAATCCCTCTAACTAATTTATAATGGCTTCAAAACAATGAACATTATGAAACTGAATAGAGGACTTTAGAGTCTTACCAAAAGAGGATGAGATTTAAATGGGTCTTTTGGTGGGTCTAAATAAGGGTACCAAGGTTTGAACATGAGACCAAACCGAATATTCATTATCAATAGTATCCCTATCTTCAACATATTTAAAAACAACAATAAAAAACTCTAAGAGAGAGCTTAATCATACCCTTAATTCTCAAGCTCAAAATTTTGGTTATGCATTCATTCAACTCGAGAAAGCTTCATCCAAAAGTGCTTGAAATGAAAAATAAGGGTAGTCTTAGAAATATTATCCTCAACTTCCCATACCTATTTGAGTAGGTCCTCCTACAAAGGGAAAATGGATAATCTCTACTTCAAAGGAGGGACTCCATACGAATGCCTTTGGTCTACACATCCTCCGCAATTGATACTATGCCTCTGCTTTACCTAGAAATCCCTAAAAATTAGGAAACACATATGTAGCCACCCCTAAAACAACAATGATGACCCATGATCCATCATATTCGTCCCTTGTAGATGAGCCCACAACTTTCGCCTTTGAAACAGAAAGATTGGGGTTGAGACAAATGAGCATTCGTGAGAGAGTGCGAGTCATAGGAGGAGTCGCCGTCTTCTCCCGAAACTAATTTAGGAATCCTTCTATATTCCCGGTGGGAGTCTTTCCACCATCATCTTGAGTAATAAGAGGATTAGGACTCAAGGGAGGGCACAGACTACCATTTCTCACCTCGTCGTTAGTGGGGATTGCTTCATCACAAATATTTTTGTCAATACATTTTTACAACTCATTGATTTCTTCATCGCTATTTAAAATCTCATTAATGAAAAATCCATTTACATTAATGGTGACAATACACTACCAAAGAAATCAATAACACAATTTAATCAACCTCTAAATATGGTCACGTATATTATTTTAAACCATGTTACATACAAAATTAAAGAAAATATGGTTTTAAAATGGCATATCTCCAAAAAATAAATCTCTTCCATGATCCATCCATCATTATGCTGAAGGCATTCCCCTATGGGAAAGGCCCTTCCGGACGTTTCTCCAACTATATTAAATTTGACGGTTTGACGGTCATCTGGACGTTTTTGCATTTTCTGGCTATTTATAACAATTTTTGGATCCCTACATGCTCGGCTTTGCAAACGCATCCAACGCATTCTTCAACACTGTTGGAAGTAATTCCCTCCTGCATACCCATTAGTTTACAAATGGCATCCATGGCTTCCAAGTAGCACGGGGAGGAAAATTGAGTTAATTTGAGTTTTTGAGTCCACTTTCTGTTGTGACATGGGGAGGTGAGCAGAGGGAAGTAAACCAATTACCGTAGGATCCTCTGCCCATAGTTGAGCCCGCTAGGAGGACCATCCCTAGGATTTATGTGGCCAATAGAACTCCTCCCTCATACATCTAATCCATCGATGGTCCTTCTAGTAAGGATAACCCCTTCGTAGCAAAGTATTTTCCCTTTTCCACAACAATTACTCGATGCCTCGCCTTTGCAAGCACCCCTGCAACTACTCTATCACCGATTCATGATCCCACCACCACCCCATCAAATTTAACTTTAATCATTTGATTTTGTTTCTTTTCTATTCGGTTCCATGGCCTTTCTAGATTTGAAGCCCCCTGTTCGACCTCACACCCAGCCTTGCATAGAATATCTGCAATGTTGATATTGTATTGGGTAGAGACTTGTTGATTGGGTCCATTTTACTGCGACTAATCTACCGCTTTCGAATTTACCATGAAAATTTGTTTCAAGCACTAAATATTTGGTGTTCCAGGATCTATTTTTTCATAGTAGATAAGAAACATACCCTAAAATTTGAATTAATCCTGTTGTTTTTGTGGATGTAGATGACTGTTGGGTAGAGCTAAATCGTGACAGTAATGTATACCTGACCCATTTCACACATTCTTATGTATTAATTTCATGTGACTAGTTTCTTATAGGATTTGTCAAATGAACAGGGTAGATTGGTTCCGAATGGCTCAAAATTCTCGTCAAGCATCAAGGCTTTGTCTAATTATGTCCACAACAATGGACTGACACTGAGCATATATTCAAATGTAGGGTATGTATCTCACTATCCCCAATTCGAATGTGGGTTTCTACTACTATTTTTTAATGGATTCGAATGGTAATCATTCATATATTCAAATGTAGGGTATTTATCTCACTATCCCCAATTGTAACACCTCTACAACAACCCACTTGAGATCCAAGAAACAACCTAGAATTAGTTAGGAAAATTATGGAATAATTTTTTGTAAAAAAGAGTCTACTACCAGGTTACAAGGCAACAACTATCACCCACAAGTTCCAGAACAATTCTGATCCACTAGAACATACTTTTCTTTTATTAACAATTATTAGAGGTCACAAGGTCCAAAATTAAGGGTTAGAAGGTTCAATAAGGTTCAGAGGGTAAATTCCTCACCATACCCACTCTCTAACAGGTTAAAGATTCAAATTGATTTTTCTCACACTTAACGCATTCAAAATTTCCTTAAATCATTCCCATTGGATAGGAAATTTCCTCACCTTTCCATTGATATAAAGAAGTCCTCCTAACTCCTCATAAAACTCAAGTTATGGGCCGACGGGCCTTGGGGTGAAAATTTTCCCAAAGGAGCGGGCTTGCGGGCCTAGGGGAGGAATTTTTCCCCAAGCACGGGCCTGCGGGCCGTGGGAAGGTTTTTCACCCGAGAGGGATGCACGGGTTGGTGGGGAACATTCCACTTTTTGACTTTCGGGTTAAAATGCGCAAAGGCACCAACGAACCCATGCCTCCGCTCGACGCCCAACCATGCCACACGTCACGCCCTATTGGCCACTAGTCGGCGGGAAATCGGGAAAGTTAGAACAATTGGCAATAAAAAGGAAAGAAGATAAAAGGATAAATGTGCTATGCACCTCCACCTCGCCCAAGGCAGCCACATGGCAGCCATCCATTGGTTGCAGGCTTTAAGGCGCAGAGAAACTTTAAGATTTTCACCCGACAAAAACTAAAAACAAAAAAACAATGACCTCCACTCTTCCGCCGTCACCTTGTGCTGTCACGTGGCAGCCCTTGATTGGCTGTGGGCTGGCGGGTCGGTGGGGAAAACTTGGAAAATTTTCCCAAAATTTTTCGAAACACAAAAAGGAAAAAGGGACCCGCTCTACCGCTGATGCCTCGTGACGCCATGTGGCATCACTTGATTAGTCGCGGCATGGTGGGGTGGTGGGAAAACATGGAAAAAATTCTAAAAAATTTCCTAAGGATTTTAAGGGAAAAATTCGGGCCGTGGGCCCACTAAGGAAATTTTTCCCAAAATTTTCCTCTAAGTGAAGAAAACTTCAGAAGGCCATAAATTTTGATAGAGAGCTCAATTTTGGGCAAACGAGGGATTTCTGGAAATCTCTCAAAGCTCTCTTTGCACTGGAATCATTAATTTAAGATTTTAATAAAGTTTAAGGGGTCACTTTTAAGAAAACTACCTGTAGGATTTTTAAAAGTAAACTTGTAAATTTAAACTTGTTAGATCTATTCAATTTGATCTTCTCCTTCACTCAACATGCCAAAAAGACATGGAGAATTATTCTTGGATGTATTTCAGGAAATTTTCAAGATCCAATTGGTTTAATTGAGTTGCAAATTAAAGTTTTACATCTCTTGATAGCAAAATGACTGTAAGAGGTTTTGACCCGATTTTGCAATGTTTGAAGGATTTTTCCCTAAGTGTTTTAGTCCAATTGGGTTCATTTATATCATAACATGTTAGATTTTAATGTTTCATTGTTATTTCTTGCTTGCAGGTTCGAACTATTCATTTTAGATAAATTATTTGCAGGATGAAATACAAAATAGAGATCAATTTCTAAAGGATTTATTTATCATTTTTTTTTACCTTCCAAGTATGGAGATTCATTCTAATCCTAGTCAAATCCATTTAGTTGATTCAACAAACCATTTAATGGCTAAAATGTAAAGTTTGGTTTCCAATTTGTCTTATTTTCAAAAGAACAAAGTAATACAATTCCTTCATATGTATTCCTTTCTTTCAACAGAGATTTCAATAACATTTAAAGATCAGATTTCAATGCAACAATGCAAATGAAGAAAGGTATTGCAATCCTTTATTGATTTCAAATACAACTTTACATCTCTCAATTTCTTGAATGCAAATAACAGATTTCAATTTCTTCCTTTCAAATGAACAGAATAGAGTATATATATATATATATATTTCACATTCTTTCAAAGCAAAATAGAGTCTATCTCTTTTTCATTTCACTTTACAAATTTCATAATCCATACAACATCTTTCCATTTCAAAACATTTACAAATTCATCCACTTCAAAGTGGGAAGGGTTACAATGAGATTTTATTTCACATGGAACTATCAAACAGTCTTTCTCCTTTGCTCCAAAACAGCAACATAAATTTCTTCTCATTCATCCAATTTGATCACAACAAAGGCGGGGAAAGGCAATGCTCTCCACCCAACCAAGACATCTAATGAAGAGGAGAAGCCATCCTTATTCATTGGCCCCTGAGCCCCAACCACAATGCAATAGAAGGTGTGATTCAACTCATGGCAACAATAGGCTTCCACACACACACATGCAAATTTCACAATAAAAATACAGTTCAAAACAGAATGTAGTTTACAACTACATTTAAAACATACAAACAAGACTAAGGATTCATCAAGCAAGCCAAAGGAGTAAGGAACTATGGGGAAGCTACTTATGCCTCCCAATGGGAAATGGGTATCCACCTATAACAAACCACCAATATAAATCATCTCACATATCCTTATGCCTCCCACAATCCCTCCTTATGCCCCCCACAAATTTCCTTATGCCCCCACAAAGTAAGAAATGCAAGCTATTTCTTTTCCATGGTGGATCCCAATCCCAAACTCCCTCCACAATAAATCTGATGCCACTAGCATTCCCTTATGCCCCCCCTCAATGATTCCCCATAGCCTTCTCCTACACCATTCCTAGGCAGTCTACCCAACCAGCCAACAAACACACAAAACATTCACCATTCACAAAAACATAAAAGAAATAAAATCATATATGAAGAGATAAGATCCTACCTCTCCATGGTAGATTTTGTTCCAATACAACAAGCTTTCAATGTCAAAATATAGTCCCAAAATCAGTAATGCCCAAGTATGAAATGCTCTCCAATCTCCTCCAAAATCAACAAGAGCTCCAAACAGCCAAGGAAAATTCACCCCCAAATGAAGTATGCCACAAAATGAAAATTCAATAACCAAGTAACCCACAACAAGCCAAGAAAATTCAAATTTAAGGAAGAGGGAAGAGAAGAGGATGAGGTGGATCCATGTAGGATGCCACATCACACATCCTCAACTCCAACACCAAAATTCAACTTCATTCCCCCAAGCATAATAAATAGGTGGGTGAAAATATGACAAATTACTTACACACTCCAACCAAGCCCACACCCCATAAGGACTGCAAATTTAAAACATGAAGAAAGTGCAATTAAAACATGCAACTTGACTTATAAAAATGCATTAAAAAGGTCTAAAATCAACCCTCCAACCATAGGTAAGGTTGGTATGCAAATTTAAGAGGTATGGGACAAGTCTAACTTGTCCCACAAGCCTCCAAAATCAGCCTCCAAGGACAAATTCGGATTTCCAAGGAGGTGGAGTGTTTCATACTCCAAAATCTGACTTACACAACTCTTACACATACTTACACATCACTTACACATTCTTACACATTACTTACACATCACTTACCACATTTAATACAAGAGCCAAAAACTTCTATAATTACTTTCTTATATCCCAAATTTGATTAATTTATTTATTTTAACAATATGATTACTCACATTAATTCTCCACAATTAAAAGAATAATGAAAGGGGTAAATGCATCACAAAATAAACACATGCAAACAATAATAAAAAGGAACCACATTAATAAATTACACAAATCCCCTGGTCACATTCAAAGGTAATCCCCCATGGGAATCCCTAACAAAAACAACACACACACGCACAAAACATGTTGCCATGGTGACCTTGTTGAATTCATCAAAACACAAATACCTCCTTTGGCCTCGTGGCCATATCAAAACATCCAACATGATATAAATATAATCACAAAATCATCTATACATATGAATCACAACAACATCAAGGCAATCAACAATATCACTTACAATTTTTATCAACAACTATATCATCATCATATAATGTCCATTTTCTAGGTCTACTCACAATATCCAAAAATCACATGTCCAAACAACATTCATAATATATCCATGTCAAATAGTATATCATCATCCACATATGAAGTGTCTCTAATAATCATCATGCATCATAACTAAATCAAGATCAACAATAATCCATGGTCCAACATCTAACATCATATTAAATCAAAACCATAATAATGTTCATAATGTAAACAACAATATCGAGATCGGTGCCAAAAGGTATCAAAGGAAGTAGCACTACACCAATTCTCAACATGGGTTTATGATGTTGTTATTTAATGGATTCTAATGGTAATAATTTTTTATTATCAAGTATTACACACGTCAAAAGTAGCCAGGCTCTCTAAGACATAGCAAGTAGATGCCAACACATTTTTTTCTGGGTATTTTACCCTCCTCCCCTGATAAATGAGTGGCATGTTCTGTGTGCTGCAGTAGCTCTGTTGATTGAGTTGTTGAGGTGGGTTTCAATCTTGTGTTCTTCCTACAATTGAGGATGCACTAGTAAGTCATATTGTGTGTATTTAGAACATTTTTGAATTTTATTTGTTTTGGGTTTTCCCATCTTGGATCAATGATTCCTTACTCTGCACTTGGCTTAATAAATGTTAACAATACTGGTAAGCAATGTAAAAGTGTATTATGTTGAAGCGGAGTGCATGAATATTTACCCTCCCCTTCATATCTATCTATAAACCCAATAAAATAAAGAAAAATTGGGATTGGACTGCCATCTTTATTAATACTGGAATTCGGGTATCATCCACGCACATATACAATGAGAAAAATGAATTACTCTGCTTGTAGTTCCAATTTCAATGAAGAAATTTCCCCTTGTGCCATTTAAATGTATAACAAACCTGGTTATTGGTCTTTTCCTTTTCATATAATGCTTTCTTCCCCTTGTGCCATTTTAATGTATAATAGACCCGGTTATTGGTCTTTTCCTTTTCATATAATGCTAAATAAAATAGAAATTTCTAGAAAGAAAATAGTGCTTTTTTTTGCTCTACGTTTTGGGTCATATTATGTGAACCATTGTCAAGAGAATTTCCATCATGATATTATTGGAAGTTCTCTTGATGATGGCTTGCAGACTACAACTCTAAATGTAGAGAAAAATAAATTCACAGTTTTCTACTTAAAATTTTCTCAGTTACATTGATCTATGAATTGTGAAAATGCTAGCTTGGTCAAATATATTTTAGAATTGATTGTTGATCATTTCCCTATTAAATATATTACATAATTTTAAAATGTTTGGAGTATTTTGTATCCATTTTATGGAAGGGCATCCATTCTCACGCTTTACTGTTGCAGGTATCCAAAGATGCGCGATGCACTTCGAGGACCTGGAAGACCCATCTTCTATTATCGTGTGAACGGTAAGTTAGAGATGCCAATAGAATACAATTTCTTTGTTGAGGAATTGATGTTTAAAAGTTGTGGGTAATGATTGTGATTCATCATTCAGGGGAGTGGATGTTCCCGTTACCTTGGCTCCAAAATTTGAAGTAGTTGGAGAACAACAGGTGACATTGAGGACAAATGGAAAAGGTATTTTCTCAACCATTACCAATTTATCACAAATATCAGTCCATTGATGATCTTTCTTGAATCAAAATGAATTTGGGTATTGATTTTCCATCTGTTGTACAACATAATATCTCGAGCTGATCTCAACGATAAATTTGCACCCTATGCACATCATGGTGGATGGAACGGTAAAGAGTTTTCATTGTTCCAATCTATGGTAGAACCTGTTGAATACCTTACTGCCATTTTATTGAAGTAAACATTTATTTTCCCCCTTTGTCAATGACTGATAAAATTATTATTGTGGGCACCTCAATATGGACTAGACCCTGATATGTTAGAAGTAGGAAATGGTCACATGACTATGGATGAATAAAGATTCATCACGTTGAATGCTATTTCCCTAATCCAAGGTTTAAAGTTAGATTGTGAGCTTTTTTGATGGATTAAAGTTTCTATTGATATTTTTAATCAGCTGGATTGATAAAAGAAGTTTGCATTAATGTTGTTTGCAAATGACATCATCTATTTTTCTAAGCTTAATTTATATGGCGGGTAGTGAGTACAAGGAGGTGAAGGATAAGGAAGATGTAGGGAAATGGGAGGAACAATAGGGAATTGTCTTCTTTTTCAGATTCCTTTGGGCTTGGAAACAGAGGGAGTCTTTTTCCTAGCATTTTTTTATCGAGATCCTTTTAATTATCCATTCTTTACAAGGCCTTTTGGAAGATCTTTTGGAATATTTTTTGGATCGGATGGATTCTTTGGTGAACAGAGTAGTGGATTTAGTCAGGATTATCACCCACAACGACAGGTGTTTTTTAATTTAATCTAGGTTCTTTTTCCTGGAGATCATACTCTTTTGTATTGACTACATGATTTAAAATCATGTACCAGAGGATCACTTGAAGCTCTAACTTCATCTTTTTGTGTATGATCCTGATCTCCTTGTATATGGAGATATGACTTACTCACATGATCCTTATATGCTTTCTTGTAATGATTTCGTAATTTAGATTTATATACTAAATGTTCACTTGAGGAAACAACTTCATCTTATTATATAAGACCTTGACCTCCTTGTATTTGGGGATATGACTTATTCATATGATCCTCACATGCACCGATGTAGGCTACCCATTGAGGATGGTGGTCTAGATTTTGTTGTTATATATCACACCTACTTCATCAATTCATTTGGAAATCCTGAGAAGTCTTATCAGATTTCTATTTCGGTCAGAGAAGCAACTTTATATTTATTGGGACCTTCTCAACTTTTCAGATCTCGCCTCTTACCCTGGAAGGAACGAATTCAGGCTCTCCAGGATGCAGGTGATTGTATGGGTACCATCCACTTGGTGATGGAGTTGTATGATGGAAATTCACAAGGTGTGCTAGGGATTCCAAGGACGTTGGACGCTCTGTGGGAGACCATAATTCCCTTTCTTCTAGTGCAGTTGTTCTCTGATCTTGTAGATTAAGCTTTTTCTTATGTCTCATTGGCTTTTAGCAACCAACACAAAAAGTTGGAAGCAGATGTACAAATTAAAATATTATTTCTCAAATCCATATCAAAAACTACATTAATCGTTAAAGGAGTTCAAACTCATGACCAATCACATTACAAGGTCCACTGTGGGTTTAGCTTAAATAGATTTGATTCCTGCTAAAATGTTGTACTTAGATATATGAATAGAATATTGTTATTTCAAAGGATAATTTTTAACCAACACCAAGCCCACGTCCATGTTCTCCAAGAACTATCTTAATGTTTAATAATGAGAGACTTTTAAAGACATGATTTCATAATATAAGTTTAGAGTGGCTTTAGTACGATTTTGTGTTTTCTCACCAATACATTTATCTAGCACACTTCGATGGCTCATCGATCCATGTAGGAAATAGAGATTTATTGTTCTCTTATTGTATTGACTTGCTCTTTTACTCTACCCCTTAGGCAGTGAGTGAAAAACCTTGCTTATATCAATTGATGCAGATTGTGTTGGTGGAGCTGTAGACAACCATGGCCCACATGCGAACAAGGAAGTTTTTCGCAAGGGTATTTCTTGAGGTCATTGTTACCCTATTATTTTGGGTTGTGGTGTAATGGTTTCGAGGAAATTGTTGAATAGGAAGATGCCAAGGATTGCCCCTTATTTTTATGGCAAATAGTTGTGGATACCTCCCAAAAACTTACATTGATCAACAAATAAACACCCATAAGCACTAAACACAGTCAAATCCATGTGTTTTTAAAGAAGTTTCATGTAGACAAAGACTTCTTTTAAGTTGCAGACATTGTGCTAAGCTATGCAGATTTCAACCGAGCAATGCTAGGTGTCAATTTTGGGACACAATTGCATTTTACAATGGAGAAAAATCTTTCATTGGATTCCAGTATATGAAAGTATGAACCACACATTATTAAAACACAATGTAGTTCTATACCCACATTATATAAGCTTCCTTAAATAACTTATACCATTTGACATTGACATTGTGTTTTCACTTTTTTAAAACTATTTTTCACTTTTTAAACTATTTTTAGCTATTTTGATCGGCAGTTGCTTGTTACATGGTAAAATTAGTGACATGGTACAATTAGGAAGTTGCATGTTTAAATTCTATTGCTTCACAATCACCAACATATGAGGTTGGGATTGGGACTGATCTTGTCATTCTTGGTGCAATTATGTGGTCAGATTTTTACTTCTGGACACATAGACTCACAACTTCCTCTTGTTCATCCAGACAATGGTCAGTGATTTAGTTTTAATATGTCAATATGTGGTCTCACTGCACACAGATTTATTTTCTTCATCAGGCAGCGCTCAGAGATTCAATTTTTAGATGTGGATTATAGTTCATTAAATAGAGTTGCATTGATGGGTGGCCAATGATTGCACATTATCCTGTCGTTCTAATCTAACTTTCAAGCATCCATATGGCAATAGCTAGTCATTGCCACTTTCTTAGATATGCCTCTTAGTGAAATATATTACTGCTCTATAATTTTAGGGACAATTTGCATCAATATAATGATTGCACACCAATAGCTTTGTATTTTTCTTAGAACTGAAGCTTATTCAAAACTCAATTCAAAATATTGGATTCCAATTAATATGTACAAATTTGTAACAAATTTGAAATGTAGAGATAAAACCTTTAAATGTAGTGCTTCATCTATATTCATACACTTACAAAATCAATCACACCCCTTATCAACATGAACGACAAAAGTAATAACTATCCCTATAAATAAAATAACACAATACTGTTCGGCATTCACATTGCATTGTACACATACGATTACTAATTTAATAGTAGCATTTTATAAGAATAATATTTTTAAAAACAAGCATATAAATACAATATATCTTTTCATGGACAAGCGAATTAACAATGGAGAAATTCACTCGAGTTTTTGCGTGTATGGAGGACAATATGTTGCTATTTTTACAAAGCGATTCTAAAAGATATTTTAAAAGCATCTCGAAGTATGGGTGCTAATGAGATGGACCCATTGATAGCTTGGACTCATATTAAATGGTTCCAACTTTTTTAAAGTTAAGATTTTACAAAAGATCTACACATTCAATGAATCTGTATTTACCATGATAAGGACTCGTAGTAATGTAGTCTAAGATATTGAATATTTTAAAATTAAATATTATGAACTGTTTAGAATACATTAGTTGAGAAGTTCCTCTATAAATATGTAAAAAGAGAACACATACACTGAATTGTGATTATAATTCCTTCAACCAATAGTTAGAAATTTCATCGATCTTGAGGTTATCAGGCTCTGCACTTGCCGCTCTTTCATATTGAAGTATTGCCCTAAAACAAAACAGACTTATCAGCAACTGTGTTGGCTGTGGGACATTTATAAAGATACTATGATAACATAATATTCTCCCTTTGCATTGACGCGCTCTATCTGTTGAGCCACTTCTTTTGGAATATCGGCGCGGGAAGGGAATGGAAAGGCCATCAATAACATCAGAAGAAGAACGGGCGAGGAATGACTGTCACAACATTAATGGAGCGCCTGTGAAAAGCCATGATGATATTGATGATGAGAGACTAACACTTCAAGATTACTACATGGGCTGGTTTAAAATGGCAAAGGTCTTTACTCTATATTACAAACGGGTATAATAATATATTGTTAACAAGTAATCTTTATCTTGTAAACGGGTATAATAATATTATTGTGTAAGTAAGTAATCTTTATCTTGTAATTACTATCCACGTGAAGAAATCCATACCGACTCTATTTTAACCATGGCTAATCAAGATTGCAATCACTGGTGTTTAATGATGATTATTTATCTCTTATCACTACGAAAATTCCAGAATGATTTTCTAGCCATAATCATTTGTTCATCGCTCTGTCGCATTTGTGATTCGAAACGAATATGGTTCTATCTTTCTTATTTTTACATTTATTTTTGCTTCCAAAAATCCCATCAATTCTTAATGTCCTTACCAAGAAACAGATTTAAAATTGTGAAAGGATAGAAAAGTTTGGATAAAGATGAGCTGCAGTTGGTCGATGGTGATGTATATTTTTAGGTGAGCTTTCAATCCAAGTTCGTGCAATAATGTTTGTACAACGCATGTCTATTGCTTTTATAACGTAATGTTATGCTATAAAACGGAAACGCGTCTTTCTATGAACATTACCCACATCCCTGTTATTTATGCGCTTTCACATAAGCGAAAAACAAAACTAAATCAAACCATAATAAGTATTCGATGTCTAATTTTGACTCTCGCAACTTAAATCTATACAATTAGCAATGGTACATGTGTACGATGGAAATGTTGAAGAGGATACATTGAAGAAACAATACTAGAAAATGAAATGACGACAAAGGAACAGGGTCACTCAAGAAGAGTTTGAGGAAGGAGAGTTAACTCTTCTTTCATATAACTACATCCCATTTTTCTCAAGTATTATAAAGCAAAGGGGGTAATATTTGTAAGGCAAGCTATTTTGGAGATATCTTAGAAGGTAAGGAGTAGTCAATGAATATTGCCCATGTGAATAGTTATTTATAATTTCAGTGCTTTTGTTTTTGGGTATTAAAATGATTATCATGGTAATGAATAATTTGTGCTCCACATTATCATCTCCTTGTCACTTGCATTTTGCACTTGATAAAATTTGTAGTCAAAATAAAAAATGGATAAATTACCGAATATTGGTTGATATGGATACTTCTGTAGATTTTCAAGCTACTATTCAACTCAAGGTTGAAGATAGAATTTGGAGACAAAATCTAGACTATGAAGGGTTTCCCTTCAAGTGTTGAACATGTTTTTCTCTTGCTCATCTAGCTTCAGAATGTCACGGATAGAAAACATGTTAAAAGTAGAAGCTCTTGGTGGAAGAACTCTAATCCTAGCCACCTAGTTGTTAAGAAATTGTCAGACAGTGATTTAGATGTTGATTTAGACTCTGAGAAGGAGTAAGGGCTTCCTCCAAGCCAGAAAGAAACATTGCAACAAGATCTTTAGTGCTCTACAATTTTTATGGAATTGCAAAAGAGAACATGTTCCCTTCCCCTTGATTCATCAAAGAACCAAAATTCCATGGAGAATATAGAAGTTATGATTCCAATCCATAATAGTGAAAATGTTAATCCGAATATTGAAAAGGATTGTACTGTTGTGGGTCGAAAAAGAAAGGGAATAACACTCCCTTTAAGATGTACCTAAGATCCAATGCGAAGCAGTCTTAGAGACAAGTTCTTTATGTTTGATCTTCTTGTGTTGCTGGTTTGAACGTGTTGTTGGGTTGGATGTGGTGATGTTTTTGTGCCACTAGAAGAAGCGCCTCATTTTCTCTTCATTGATACACCTTTTTCTCCAATCCTATGACGGGGTAGGGTCCCCTTAACCCTTCTTTTCCTATAACAAAAAAAAAATGGATGAATTCCAACCTTGCACGATCCAGGTTTAAAACCAAATCTTAATTTAGACATACAAAGTGGTTGTTCATTAAATTCCATGAACTTGTTTGTCACTTCCAGTGCTAACAATTGACCTTTACACAACTTAAAGAAATGGAAAATTTAGAGAAAATGGAAAATGGTATATATATATATATATATATATATATATATATATATATATATATATATATATATATATATATATTTTATGTCATTATTTTAAATTTGATCAATATGTACATGTTCAACACCTATTACATGGCTCAGATTATTCCTAGCCAAATAATATCTACTATATGTGCTCCATTTTATTGTCTCGACCTCATTCACATAAATTACGTCAATGCAATTTTTGTTAAAAGGGGGAAAAGGAAAAAAATTCAATAGGTTCTAGGTTTGAAACCCAACCATAATGTTGGCTTCTTATAGCACTTTGTTGGACCCAAATTTTCACTTTTAAGCTAGATTAATTGCATAAAAACATGTGATGTATAAACAATCAAGAATAAATGAACCCCTCCAACGGGTAGGAGTATGTGTTAGTGTAGGATATATATTTTCCAAGTGTATTTGTTTATTTACTTGGAGCTATTCTACACTCATGGGATATGTATGCTTAGGTGTCATATATCTATTGAGTTAGCTTATCAGTTGTGTCAAGTTAGCTTATTATTTGTGTGGAGTCAACTCTACTTCCACTATCAATTAGTGAGAGTTATTCACCACTAATCGAGGAGGAGGTTGCACATTCACCACCTATATGTACTTGATTGGCATTAGTCTATCCTATGGAATATGGAGCATTTGAATTGATTTGGAACTATTGTTGGCTTGTGAGTTTTTATGATATTGCATCTTATTATTAGTAATTTCGATTTATGCAATTTCTCATGTATTTGTTGTTCATCAAAGATCCAAAACCAATAATATGGTATAAGAGTGATTTTGGTGATACATTTGCCATTACTGAGTTGTTTGTAGTTTTTTAATACTTTGTTTGCGAAACTAACAATTCATGTGTAAATAGATCTTACTTTGTCTTAGTTCTTTAGAGTTGCGATTTTTTGGTGCTTCCTTATTGACTAGTTGAGGGTCCTCAATAATTTGAGGGTTTTACAAAAATATTCCAAAAAACCTCGGAATTTGTTAAAATCCCTTGGTCAAACAAAGCAAGCGAAAAAAAAACATAGGGTTTTTTTTCAAGAAATTTGTGTTTTGCCTTGGTTTATTGCATTGCACGTTTCATCATAATCTCAACCCATCTTTTGGCTCTTCCTGGACTCAGACTCTTCTCGGCATCTTTTTGCTCCAAGTTCAATCTTCTGATGTTGTTGATGGCCGCTGGCTAACTTGGATTGACAATGTCAATCCAAGTTCTCAGACTTGGGAATGGAAAGGCCATCAACAACATCAGAAGAAGAACGGCCGAGGGAATGACTGTCACAACATTAATGGAGCGCCTGTGAAAAGCCATGATGATATTGATAATGAGAGACTAACACTTCAAGATTACTACATGGGCTGGTTTGAAATGGCGAAGGGTCTTCACTCCTACATTACAAACGTGTATAATAATATTATTGTGTAAGTAACTAATCTTTATCTTGTAATTACTATCCACGTGAAGAAATCCATAGAGAGTCTATTTTAACCATGGCTAATCAAGATTGCAATCACAGGTGTTTAATGATGATTATTTATCTCTTATCACTACGAAAATTGCAGAATGATTTTCTAGTTATAATCATTTGTTTATCGCTCTGTCGCATTTGTGATTCGAAACGAATATGGTTCTATCTTTCTTAATTTTTTTAATTTATTTTTGTTTTCTCAATCCCATCAATTCTTAATGTCCTTACCGAGAAACAGATTTAAAATTGTGAAAGGATAGAAAAGTTTGGATAAGGATGAGCTGCAGTTGGTCGATGGTGATATATATGTTTGGCTGAGCTTTCAAGCTAACCTAGTACCACTAGTATCCGCTGTCTAGTGGCCCATGCTTTTTCAATGCAAGTTCGTGCAATAATGTTTGTACAACGCATGTCTATTGTTTTTATAACGTAATCTTTTGCTCTAAAACGCAAACGCGTCTTTCAATGAACATTACCCACATCCCTTTTATTTATGTGCTTGCACTAAATATAAAAACAAAACAAAATCAAACCATAATAAGTATTCGATGTTTAAATTTGACTCACACATTAAATGTATATAACTAGCAATGGTACGCGAATTGTACGATGGAAATGTCGAAGGGGATGTTCTCCCAATTTTGCCCTCAAAGCCAAAATCGATCAAACACGACTCGGCCACGGAAGAAACCAAAGAACTCACATTCAAATCCAACAATGAGGCAACAACGGGACTCTCAATGGAGGAGCATGGTGCATAAAGGATCAAACGATCCCACACGGAAGAAATCTTAGGGTCGCCTTGTCGCACAAGCCCACGTTTCAAATCTAACAATCGGGGGTGTAGTCGAGGCTCGAAAAAATGGAGGAGCAGTGGTCGGCTAAGGAGACAAAGCAGTGTCAAAGAAACCAGAGGGTCTCAAGAAAGAAATAGAGAAAAAGTTCAAAGTCTTGGGCTTCAAAAATGATTACGAGCGGGCCTAAAACGACTAAGTATAAAGGTGCGAGTGGAAGAAGCCAAGTGTCGACACGGCGCTTCTTCAAAAGTAAATCCCAAAGCGGAGACTTAGGACGAGCGCGGGCCTTCCAAAGTTGTAGGCAAACTCTATCAAAGTTGTTTCCCGAATCCATTTGAGTTGTAATCCTTCTCCTACGACCGGAGAGCATATTTGTGCCTCTAAGCACTCATGCGATAGTCTATGCACCTTATAGAGTATAAAAATATTGTTTGTGCCATCTTTGACCCTTGGCATTGTTTTGTTGTTTTTATGTGCCTCTCTATCTCGTGTTTTCTCCCTATGTATGTATTTCACGTTTGCAGGTGTAAGATGTCGTGCTTCATGGAGTTTCGATGGTGGATTTGGATCTAGGTCTATGTCACTTCTGTCTAACCTCCCTCAGTCCCCTTTTCCTGTTTCATTCTCCCTCAAGAGAGTATCTCGCCACTTCCTTTTCTGGTGTATCACCACTTAGTGTAGGCTCTTTCACCCTCTCTCTCTCTCTCTGTCCCCTTGGAATGGTTAGATTATGATTAGTTAGATTCTGCCTGCACTAGAGTAGCTTGTGGCAGGTAGATTAGGAAGCAAGAACCAACCTTCTCTGGAGGTCCATCTCATGTTCTGCAAGTCCCATAGCTTGAGAGATGGTCCAATCTTTGTGTAATCACACCAAATGCCCCACTCACAATTAGGTCATTCGTGGGTCTTTGTAATTATGCGCTAACAGTTTTGGCATGCCCGGTGGGACAGGTTTGAAGCACCTTACCACTTCATCTTAGTAGGTTGGTGTGTTCATGTTAAGATTCAACCTTTTAAGGCACATGCAAAGCACATCTGGTGACTCCATTTGGTCAACGGACCATTCTTTGAGATTCTGAGACCTTTTCCATCCATTTTCTTTCCACATCTTTCATTTTTTTCCATCCCATGAAGTTGTGCAAACATGACTTCATTCCCTTCATGGAACTCACACTTGCAGCAAAGGCATTTCCCAACTCCTCCATATCAACATTATGATCAGATCCAGAACCATTATGCTTACCCATATGAGTAGTGTCAAAACCAGTTTGGCCATGGAGCTTATCAAGAACAAGGGGATGCATATGATGATAAAAGCTACACGGAAAGTGCTGATCTACTAGAGAAGATTCAAGGAATAGAGGCTAGCATGGTGCATTCTAAGGCTACAACAAAAATGAAGGCATTCAAGATTGGTATCAGGGCACCTTGTTCATGGGAGGCCCTTTTCCAAGACATTACAACCCTCGGGAGAAGCTTGACTTCATGGTTGAAGTGCTGCCTCAACTTACATAGTGGATTGAGGATATTGAGACATATGAACAAAGTGCGAGATAGCCTTGCCAATGAGTAAGTCAATCACCAGCTCCCTTTCCTTCATTTTCTCTTTCTCAAACTTTATCAGTTCAACATGGTCAAGAGTCAAGCTACTCGATTCACTTTGCCCCAAGTGTTGATTTCTCTTCTCCATCTCCTAGTCTTTCATTTCATTTCAATTTTTCCGACCTTTTCCTTCCCAAGTAGTCATTCCCTCCAAAAAAATAAGAAGTTCCACCTCCCTCCCCACCAAAAAAGTTGCAAAGATGGTTAAACCCCAACCTATCACTCCTCTTGCTTTCCCAAGCCCACATTGGGAAGAGACTCAAGAATCCAGTCAAGGAGAACATCAAGAAGAGGAACCCAACAGAAAAGAAATGACATACAATCTGAAGAGTTGGGTTCCTAAATTTGGTTTTACAAAGATCCCCTTGATGGTTAAGCCAACATATGAGGCCGAGTTGAAGAGCCGGTGGTGGTGATTTGAGTTTGTGAGAACAAGAACAAGAACAAGAAGAAGAAGATCAACAATTTGTTGTCTCTGAATGCAATGTCCATGATGGCACCCTGTCTGAAGAGGATGCTGATCTAATAGATGCTGCACAACTAGTTATGGAGGAGGAACAATCAGCTCCAAGTCCCATTGAAGAGGAGTAGATGGGAGAGATCAAATCAGAGTTGAAACCACTCAATGAAGAAAGCATCATTGAAGATTTTTTGCTTTCATTTCGAGGGCTGATTTGATTGATGAACCCATGATGGAGGATGATTATACGAGTCTTAGAGGCTCTAAGTGCAGATTAGGCAATAGAAGAACCTCTAGTTCTTCCTCCCACTTCATCCTCTTCAAGCTCTAATGTTGTAGAAGTGTTTGAGCTTTCAAATGACATGTTTGAGGATGAAGGGGACCATGGTGAGCAAGTTACAGATCAGGAGGACACCATGGAGGAGGTAGAGCACATGCAACATGACAACAAGGAGGTATACTATTTGTTAGACTTGGAAGTTAGCTTTGGTGGAGAGGAGACCATGGAGATCACATCATTTTCTCCTCCATCATCCACCTTCCAAGCACATGAGCCTGCTGCCATGAAGGAGAGCATTCAAGTACAACAACCTACACTTCATAACAACTCTCTAGAACCAAGGTTGGAAGATATGAGTCTTCCATTTTCTTCACAGGAGAAGGAAGAGAAAAGGCAAGAGGATGTCATCATCCCTCTCACACCATCCATCCAGGAAGGTCAGCAAGAAGACTCCATTCTTGGAGTTAAATTCGAGCAAGGGGCACATCCAAAGGATCAGACTATGCCCAATCAGGTACTTGGCTTCATTAGAGCCAAGGGAGAAGCCACAACTAGTCATGCTTGCTTCTAAGCATGAGGGAGAGCCTCAAAGTGCCAAGGATCAACAACAATACCTCTGGGAACCAAGTGAGCAGCAGACTAAAGAGGTATTTGTCTTGTTTCTAGTTGATACCTTGATGATATGGGTGGAGGATCAACCCCTTTTCATTTTTTCACTCATAAAAGAAGCCATATTCAACATCAAACCATTTACTTGGCTACCCCTTTTGAGGAAGGGAAGCTATTTCTCCTTTCCTGTGGCATGATTTGTTTAAAATTTTCTTTTTTAGGGGTTAGTATAGGAGGAGTAGAGTTTGTTTTCAGTAGAAGAAGTTCTTGTGCACACTCTGCATGTCTCATTTGAGGCATGTATGATTTTTTTCCTTGTACATAAGTTTTGTTTGTATTTCTCTGGAGGTGCAGAGGCAAGACCCTTCAGTATTCACGACAGAGATACCCATAGTTTCATGTAACAATTGTTAGTTTCAAATAAAACACAAATACGAGAGCAACTAAAATCAGATTCAAGACAATCCATTCTCAGGAACAGGTAAAGCCCCAGCGAGGTGAGTTCAGGGTCGCGCGGGATGTAGGAAATCGGGAGAAGTTTCAAAGAAAAAAAGATTAGTTTCACATTATTAATTATGACTCCATACCCAATGGATGGTTCAAGGCTACTGGTCCCTTCATCTAGCAGGTAGATGTCCCCGTGATTCGCCAAATTGTTATCCCAATTTTTCCCCCTGGTAAAATTGATCAAACACGACCCCACGGAAGAAACCGAGAGAACTCACATTCAAATCCAACAATCGGAGTTACATTGGGACTCTACAATGGAGGATCAAGGTCTGCAGAAGGATCAAATGACCCCCTTACAGAAGAAATCTAAAGGTCACTAGTCCGCATGCACAAGCCCACGTTTCAAATCTAACAATCAGGTTGTAGTCATGCTCAAAAAAATGGAGCATGGTCAGCTAGGGAGGCAAAAAGTGTCAAAGAAACCAGAGGGTCTCAGAAAGAAAGCAGAGAAAAGGTTCAAAGTCTTCGGTTTGAAACAATTCGAGAGAGGGCCTAAAACAACTAAGTATAAAGGTGTCGGCGGAAGGCGTCTCATGTCGACACGACACTCCTTCAAAAGTAAATCCCAAAGTGGAGACTCAAATGAGCGCGAGTCCTTGCACTTGTCCCAAGTCGAAAAGGGACAAAGTCGGGGTTGAATAGTCAAAAGCAATGACAAAGGCTAAGCGGAAGGAGCCTTGTGTCAATCTGGTGCTTCTTCAAAAGTAAAAATTCAGAGTGGGTTTTCAAACAAGCGGCGAGCCTCCACGCGTCTCTTTGGTGAAAATTCAAAAGAAAAATCCAAAAGCGGTCCCCGAATGCGCACTAGCTCTACATGTGGCCATGTTCCAAGTCAAAGTGGGAAGGCGAGTCGCCGAAGGTAATTCTAACTTTTTGGATTTGTTTCCAAAGGCATAATGTATAAATATGGGCCGCGCCTCTGCTTTGACACCCAAGGATCCAAGTTTCAAGCCTAAATTTACGCGTGCAGCGGGCCTTGGTGTGATTTTTTGCCCAAATGGAAAATGCAGACCGACGGGCCCGAAGATGGTTTTTTTGAAAAAATAAATTGCAGAGTCTGCGGGGCATTTTTTTACATTTTGTATTTTTGGTGCCAAAAGGCACAAAGTGAGTTTCGGGCCCGTGGACCCGTTCTACTAACTAGTTTTCTCCATTTTTGTACGGACTCGACTCAAACATTCAAATGGACATATCTTTCGCTCCAAAGGTTCGAAATCCAACAAATTTGGCACCACTAGAAAGGTCTCGACCTCGTCCACGCCATGGAAACCTTATAATTTAATTTTAACAAGGTTAGGTGGGTGAAAAATGGGAAAATGTCTTTCAGGCCATTAATGCAGAATCTGATTGCTTCAACTACCATATTTGATTTGATTCGATCCGCCGTTCTTCCTTCTTCAACACGCCGAACAAACATAAGGAACCAGATTTGAGGACGGTGGGTGGATTCACGGCGGGCATTGATGGTTGGATATTAAGAAGAAATTCAAGCTTCTCCTCTCTCTTTCTAGCTTTCATCGCTATATATTGTAACACTTCTCATTCGAGAAGGAGGAGACATTCTCGGGATGTGGGGAAACTCTGTCAAAGTAGTTTCCTGACTCCATTGAGATGTAAGCCTTATCCTACACCTAGATAGCGTATTTGTTCCTCCGAGAACTCATGCAATAGTCTGTGCACCTTATAGAGCAATAAAATCTTGTTTCGTGGCGTATTTGAACCATTAGCATTTTTTTGTTTTTCTCGTGCCTCTTTATCTCATATTTTCTCCAGTGTATGTATTTCACATTTACAGGTGTAAGATGTCGTGCTTCGTGGAGTTTCAATGGCGGATTTGGATTTGGGTATGTGTCACTTACGTCCCGGCATCCCTCAGTCCCCTTTTCCTCGTTTCATTCTCCCTCAACAAAGTATCTCGCCACTTCCTTTTCTAGTGTATCACTACTTAGTGTAGGCTCTTTCACCCTCTCTCTCTGTGTCCCCTTGGAATGGTTAGATTATGGTTATTTAGATTTTACCGCACTAGAGTAGCTTGTGGCGGGTATATTAGAAAGCAGGAACCAACCTTCTCTCGAAGGTCCATCTCAAGTTCTACAAGTCCCATAGCTTGAGAGATGGTCCAATGTTGTGCAATCACATAGAATGCCCCACTCACAATCAGGACATTTGGGGGTCTTTGTGATTCTGCGCTAATAGGGATTCATTGAAAAAGTGATACTAGAAAATGCAACGACAAGGTCAAAGAATAAGGGTTTGAGGGAGGAGAGGTCAAACATTGGGAAAAATTGTTATTGGAAACAATGTGAAACTCTTCTTTCATATAACTACATCGCATTTTTGTCAACTATTACAAATCGAAATGGGGTTAAGTTTGCAAGGCAAGCTATTTTTGACATATATTAGAAGGTAAGGAGTAGTCATTGAATAATACCATTGTGAATTGTTATTAGTCATTGAATAATACCATTGTGAATTGTTATTTATAATTTCGAGTGATTTTGTTTTTGGGTATTAAAATGACTATCATGGTAATGAATAGTTTGTGCTCCACATTATCATCTCCTTGTCACTTACATTTTGCACATAAGTGAAATTTGCGAGTCAAAGGGGCCAAAATAAAAATGGATGAATTCCAACAAGATCCGAGTTTAAAACCCGATCTTAATTTAGATGTATAGAGAGGGTCGCTCATTAAATTTCATTCACTTATTGGCAACTTCTAGGTGCCAACAATTAACCCTTACACAACCGAAAGAAATGGAAAATTCGGAGAAAATTGGAGAAAATGAGGTTTTCTATATATATATATGTATGTATATATGTATGTATGTATGTATGTATAGACATATGTAATAGATATGTATATAATTCATATGTAATACATATGTCTATAATACACATGTGTATATATATATATATATATATGTAGATAATGTTGAGATTTTAAATTTGACAACATAATTTTTTTAGATAAGATGAAAAATGGGGTACTTCAATGTGGTAATTCGGTATGTACATGTCAACACCTATTACATGGATCGATTATTCCTATCTAAATTATATTTGTTATATGTGCTCCATTTAATTGTTTCAATCTTTTTCACCTTATTTACGTGAGTGTAATTT
This sequence comes from Taxus wallichiana var. yunnanensis, assembly GCA_018340775.1. Taxonomy (NCBI): domain Eukaryota; kingdom Viridiplantae; phylum Streptophyta; class Pinopsida; order Cupressales; family Taxaceae; genus Taxus; species Taxus wallichiana. Next base: position 600,379,593 of record CM031241.1, on the reverse strand, counting down.
GCATTAAAGGAAAAAAAAAATCAATAGGTTCTATGTTTGAAACCCAACCACAATGTTGGCTTCTTGAAGCACTTTGTAGCCGCCCTTTTCACTTTTAAGCTAGATTAATTGCAGAAAAAAAAGTGATTCATGAACAATCAAGGATAATTGAACCCCTCTAAGGGTTAGGAGTATGAGTGTTAAGTAGATTCTATCTTCCAATCGTAAGTAATAAACCTAGACTCCATATATTTTCTTGCTTTATTTCATGCAAATTTGTCATTGATTTGCAATGAGGGACTTTGACTAATAAAACCTTCACATTGTCTAGTATTATCCATGGCTCATGTCTCTATATGCCTCACAACTCTAAGCAAAAGATATGGGTAAACCTTGTATTAAATTATTGGGCTCGGCAAAAATAAGTAGACCAAAATTTTGGGCTCTAGCAAAAGAAACAAACTAAAATTCTTGTCTCGGTAGAACAACCTAAGAGACGGGTGCATGATGGAGTAAGGACCATCCACATGACATTTTGATTTGTAGCGAGGGTAGGGCAAGGAAAGGCATTGGCTAGAAGATGATGTTTGATGGCTCCTCCGATTTATTTGATGCCGAAACTAACTCCTGATAACACACATTCTGAGTGTCATAGTGTAGGTTGATGTTACGTTACCTTTTCTTGAATCCTACTCACACACTATTATTTTATGTAAAAAAAAAAAAAACTTATTGGTTGTGGTCATGTAGCTTTGTGATAAAACAAACACTTACCTCCATATGTGTACTTTTTAATCTATTACTTTTGATAATGAAGTCTCATGGAGTTAAATCACCATACGATAAATAGAAACGTTAGTTCATTTCACATTATGTTGGAATTTTATTTAGTAAACACTGTTTGGGAAGGATTTTACTGATTGTGGGGTTGTTTTGGAAAATATTGGGACTACCGTTACGCCATGGTTTAGGTCGACTATTCTAGTAGATATTTCATTTGGAAGAATAATTGGGGGAAACTTTGTGATACTCTTCCACCAATATTTGATTCTTGGAGAAGTCAAAGTGCATAGAAAAATATTGCTATATCTGTAGGTAATGAATGGTAAAGACCATGTGAATGGAACACATGCTTGAATCTCATTATACCTACTAATCGGAAAGCATATGTCACCATATTATAGAAGTGAGGATGAATTGAATTGAAAGATTCTTCAATGCATACTTGGCATTGAAGGATTATATAGAAATATGCACATGCTACATGTTTTCACTAGGAACGTTTTTACAGTGAAATTGATACACATGTACACATAACATTTATATAACATCAATGGTAAACATGTATGAATTTATCCGAGTTTCCATGTAAATAGTTACAATGAGGAAGGGTAGGGTAGGTATGGAAAGTTGGAATAGACAAGGATTTTAAAATAATAGTATGTTAGTGATATAGGCATTGAAAGAGTTGATAGATCGTATCGAAAACTGTGCACCATGATGAAGTTGCACTCTGGTTGAATCATAATGGCTCCAACGTAATCACAAGGAAGAATCGATCAACAACTGAATAACTTGCATAACAGAACAAAGCTTGCACATGTAGAGAAAAGACAACGAAGTGTCTTGGCATGCTCATAAATGTCAAATGAAGGGATACATATAGGGTCGTTGAGTAACCCTAGTGCATGACTCAATAGAAAACCCTAAACCTAACCCATGTGAGATGACCCTCCATATGTGAGTGGAGGACACATAGGATAACTCACACCAACACCCCCCTTCATCGAAGCTGGGGTAGTGGCTATGATGAGTCAGACGGAAAGAGAAGACACTCCTAAACAACTAAGAAAGATGTGTCAATGGGGCTCAAGCAACTAAAGGCCTAATAAGGTGCCCATATACAAACAACATCTTCCTAGAAGAAGAAGAAGAAAAGGACTACATAGCAGAAGAAGATGAGCAGTTGTAGAAGACCTCACCCCAAGAAGAGACCGTAAGTGAAGAAAATTCATCTCAGTGAAGGGCTTGGTAAATAAATCTATAATCTGATCAGCTATCTGAATGTACTAAATGTCGATGATACCATCATGAATAAGATCTCGTATGAAGTGCATATGGATCTCAATGTGCTTCGTCGTTGATGCTGAACTGGATTTCTACAAATAGAGATAGTGCTCATGTTATCACAATAGATAATGGTAGGCCACCAAAAGTGGATGCCAAACTCTGTCAGAATACCTTGTAGCCAAATAGGATCTATGGTAGTGTTAACTGCTCCTCTATATTCTGCCTCTGTAGATGATATCAAAATTAAATTATACTTCTTACTAGACCAACTAATAGGACCCAAACCAAGAGAGAAACTGTAGCCAGAAGTAGATTTTCGATGATCTAAGTCACTAGCCCAATCAAAATCTATGAACCCAATCAAGTCAATATCTACCCCTCCATGATAGTGAATGCCATCAGTATAAGTGCCATGAACATAATGAAGGATCCATTTAGCTGCATTCCAATGCAACTCATGTGGCTTTTGCATGAATCTAGACATGATCCCAATAGCATATGATAAATCCGGTCAAGTGTGAGTCAAGTAAATCAAGCTCCCCACCAACTGTCGATAAAGGGTACCATCAACCAAGGGAGTAGAGCAATTAGAAACCAAATTAACCCCGGAAAGAAAAGGAGTAGGAGAATACTTGCAATCGGACATCTGAAAATGAGATAGAAAATCAAGAGCATACTTAGGTTACGAAATAAAAATTCTTGAGTCAGATTGTGAAATCTGGATCCCAAGAAAGTAATGAAGTAGACCTAAGTTAGTCATGGAAAACCTATTGGCCAAGGTGATCTTCACAGAATCAATAATAGAGGAAGAACTGCTGTGATCAACAAGCCATCAACATAGAGAACAAGAATGAGTATGGAGTCATCTTGCCATAGAATATAAACATTTGGATCAAAGTGACACCTAGTAAACCCTGATGTAAGTAAGAAGGATTCCATCTTGGCATACCAAGTCCGAGGGGCTTGTTTAAGGCCATTAAGAGACTTCATTAACTTACAAATGAGGGAGGGATCATGGACATAACCTAGAGGTTGTTCCATGTAGATCTCTTCCTCTAAGTCACCATGAAGGAAGGCACTCTTAACGTCCATTTGATGGAATACCGAAGCCTCCTGTAAAGATTGTGGATTAGAAGTAGATGTGAAGAAGGAGTGGGGTCCAACAAAATCTAAGTTAGTACATCTCGTATCCGAAGTATCTCTAACTACATCTCCAACACTTTGCAAAGTTTTCCTAGCCCAAAGAGGACCGGGTGGATCGGGCTTAGAGTCGGAAGATTCTTCACTTGAGTGAGAAGGGATATAGTCCTCATCATCACTACTATAAGAATTAGAAGACTGGAGGTCCGATGGTCTGGGAGGATCGGGAAGAGTAGAGCGTTCAATATTATCATCATCTGATGAGTCAGAATCCAAATAAGCAAGATGAAGAACCTCAATAGGTGGAGAAGTAGAAGCTGGAGAAGTCTCATCGAACTTAACACTTCTCTCAATATACAGCTCATGAGAAGTAGGATTCATCAATCAATATCTCTTCATGCCATTAGGATACCCTAGAAAGATAGAATTTTTGGATTGTGGTTCCAAGGCCTTACGTTTCTTCTTGGGAATCTGATCCATAGCCTTGGATATGAAGACTCAAAAGTGCTCAACATCAGGCTTACGTCCAAACCAAGATTCAAAGGGTGTCATCCCTCTTATCGCCTTGTGTAGAACACGGTTACAGAATGTAATTTGCACAATTCATTACTTCGGCCAAATCTTTGTGGAGGAAGAGATTTCAAGTGAATCATACAAAGTGGCCATCTCCTTGAGTACTGTTCTTTCTTTCGTGACTCTATTTTGCGAAGGGCTATAAGCAACTGTATGCTGCAAAGAGATCCCTTCAGAAGTACAGAAATCCATGAACCTATTGTTTACATATTCACCTCCATTGTCGGTTTGAAGAACCTTGATAGACTGTTCCACTTGTTTCTCAGCAAGAGCCTTAAAGTCCTGAAAATGTTCAAAGACTTTAGACTTAAGCTTAAGAAAATATACCCAAGTATATCATGAATATTCATCAATGAAGGTTAGCACATAAAGAGCTCTAGTAAACGAAGGAGAAGGAAATGGACCAGAAATATCACTGTGAACAAGATCTAAGGGACGAGTAGCTCTCTAGGATTTTCCTTTGTCAAAGTTCTTTTCAAGATGCTTTCCAAGGGTACAACCCTCACAAAGACCCTTAGAAAACTTGACGTGGGGTAACCCATTGACCATTTCGTTTTGGCTCAATTTTTCAAGGTAGCGATAATTTAGATGTCTAAATCACTTATGCCATAGCTTAGTAACCTCATTTGCATGAGTGAGCAAGGCAAAAGGCGTAGAATCAAAATTAAAGTGTGAAAAGGTATATAATTGTGAACGGTGATCCGCCTTTCCCTCAGCCACTGTAGTGTCATCGTTAAGCTCATGAATAATCACCAAGTTAGGACCAAATTCCACTCGCATTCCTTCACCAAGGTGATTAATTTGGTAAACCGATAGGAGATTGGTAGAGAGATTAGGAACACTCAACACTTGGTTGAATGTTCCCCCATCCATCTCTACCGATCCACTATTGGAAACCGACACTGTCGTGTCATTACCCATCGTGATTTGGGACATTCCACAAGGCTCGATGTTGGAGAACTCAACATGTGAAGAACCCATGTGGTGCGAGGCACTGGAATCTATAATCCACATTGATGAAGGAGTAACTTTGGCTACAAGGGCCTTTCCTTTCTTCTTATCAGATTTAGAACCTTTTGCAATGGAAGACTCGGCCTTCGGAGCATTTTATTTTATGGATTCATGAACACTTATTTTATTCTTCTCAAGTAAATGAGATAAGTGATCAATCTGTTTATGAAAATAGTGGTGCTCGTCATGACCAGTGCTTCTTGCAATAGGAACACAAAAACTTTCTTTTCTATGCCTTAGGCTCAGAAGTCGAAGTGTTTGTGTCATTTTTAGGTTTGGTCTTGGTTTCTTTCTTAGGTTGATCCTTTGTTTCTTTCTTCTTTTCAGTCTTCTTTCCCTTGCTAGTACTTGCTACAAGGGCACGTGAGTTGAACTTGAGATACCCCATTTGAATGAGTTTGTCCTTTCTCGAATAAGTTGGGACAAAAAACAGTCAAAGGAGGGAATTTTCCAATCATTGCCCAAGGTAGCTTTTGTAGCATAAAAAGTTGACACGAAGACAAAATATTCGGGACCTAACTTAGAGAGAATCGACAAGACCAATTGAGAATCTTTCTTCTCTACTTGACATTCCTTTAACAATGATCTAGTGTGGACAAACTTTGAGAAGAATTCTTGTAAGTTTTCAAAATCACTAGGATTTAACCTTAAGTAGTTTGTTTTCTAACTCTTGCACTCTCATGTCATCGTGTTGTCCAAACATTTCATATAACGTTGTCCACACAAACTTAGGTGTTTTAGATGACTCGATGTGGAAGAGCAAGTTAGGAGAAACGAACATGCAAAGAAGACCTAAAGCTTCATCACTGCGGTTTAACCACTTAGATTTTTCAGGTTCGTCATCTAGTTTAGTCTCAGTTCCCATGGTGATGCAGAATAACCCTTTACCCCTTAGTTTCATTATTATTTTTGATCTCCATTTGAAAAAGTTGAACGATGTAAGCAAAGGAATTGAAAGTGCATCCATAGTGAAGAGAGAGAGAAGAAATGTAGAAAAGAAACACAACCACCCAGGACAATATAATAACCCCATGCTTTCGGTACTTTATAGTTTAGTGCGTTGAATACAATCGAGTCCGAGTGTGTGGCTAGAAACACTTGGTAACTCACCTTGCAATCAGTGTAATAACGCGCAAGAGAGGAGACCACAATCATGTTTTGGGAAGCACAACAAAGTGACACCGTACACAAGCACAATTGCTAAAAACTAGGAAGGAGGTGAAATCAAATCTGGTTGTGAGAAAAAACGTCTCACGTCGTAAAGGAGACCCTCTTGCTGCAAACTATGACGGATGCGCTCACTAGTCACAAGCAATAATAAGGGTAATATACAATGTTTAGATGAACTCGGGAAGAGTTCTAATGATCTTCAGAATGCCGAAAAGGCACGCGGAAGACAAGGAGGGCTCAGAGTGTCACTGCACACTTGAGCGCACGATTAGTAAAAAAATTGACAATGACACCTAAAAATTATCGTTTAGAAACGTCCAATTTGGCTAATTTTAAAGCTATAGGAGTTTTTAAAAATGACAATTTAACGTTATTTTAAAGAACGATTTTAATTATCTAATCATAAATTATAATCGCAATTTTTTTAATTAATTACGATTATTTAATATCTAATTAATTTTTTAATTAAATATGAGGAATGAATTAAGATTTTTTTAAAAACTTAATTAAAATTAAGAAAAAACCTTCCTTTTATAGTTTCCACTTTTTTGTTTTAAAAGCAAATTTTAATTTTTTAAAAACTTATGGTTTTTTTAAAAAGCAAATTTTAAAAAATTAATAAAAGAAACACTTTAAAAACTTATGTTTTTTTGGGTAAAAGATTTTTCAAAGCTTTTTGAAGTTTTTAAAAATATAAATAAGTTGAAATAATTAAAAAGTGGAAAGCATTTAAAACGTTTACCAAAGAGAACTTACCAGCACAAAAAGTGATTGGTTTGGCACGGTTCTGTAGTAAGGAAAGGAGGCAAGTGTGTGTGGGTGAGCAAGGAGGGGACGGCCATGCAAGGGCGAGGGGATGGCCATGTAAGGGTAGAGAGAAGGGAGAAGAGGATCAGCCACGGCGAGAGGAAGAACAAATCACTTCCCTAGCTTCCATGAAGCCCTCCACGTAGGAAATTACCGAGAGAAGTCCATGCAAAGCAAGTAAAAACACCCATGCAACAAGCAAAAATGTCCACACAGCCTTAGAAGAACAAATTTAGTCACAGGAAGCAAAAGAAGAGCCGGTCGAGATTGAATACAACCCTAATGAGTGTCCAAGCCGATGCACCAAACCAATGATCCACACAATTCTGAATTTTTGACCTGAATCTACAAGAAAAAATAACAAAAATAGAGAAAAGCCAGAAAAAAAGACATTAAAAAAACTAGAAAATACTCTATTTTGGTTTATCTCGTACTAGATTTAGTCATAGCTAGCTAAATGTAGCTATGAAAACCCCTTAAACTCAAGGAGATCTGCACATGCACGAAGAACACAACAAAACCAATAACTTTCCATGAGCAACTTGTTAAATATGTTAGAAAAAAGTTTGAGAATATAACGATTAGAAAACTTGCACGAGGAGTAATAGAGCGACACCAAATGTAATCACAACTAGAAAATAATGAGTGCACGTTTACCCGATCTCAGCTCTGATACCATGAAAGAGTTGACAAATTGTATCGAGAACTATGCACCATAATGAAGTTTCACTGATTGAATCATAATGGCTCCAATGTAATCACAAGGAAGAATTGATCAATAAATGAAGAACTTGCATAATGAACAAAACTTGCACATGTAGAGAAAAGATAGCGGAGTGTCTTGGAATGCTCATAAATGTAAAGTGAATGGATACATATAGGGTCTTTGAGTAACCATAGTGCATAAATCAATAGAAAACCCTAAACCTAACCCATGTGAGATGACCCTCCATATGTGAGTGGAGGAAACATAGGATAACTCACACCAACAGGCATTAATAGAGTTGTCAAAATTGGCAAGCAAATTGGGTCTATTATAACTTGGAATACACCTTCAACATAATTACGTTACATTGGAAATACAATGGAAATGTCAAAGAGGATACATAGAAGAAATTGAAATGGTAGGAGTGAAATTGTGAGAGAGAAAGACGGTTGAAGAAAAAGGTATTTGAGGGAGGAGTGCAAGGGTGGGGAATAGCCTTGTGTTTTTCATGTAGGTAGAACACACGTACACTACAAACAATAACCTATTCTTACCATAATTATTCCACAAACTATCTACATTTTGAAATAATCATAGAATATTTGTGGCATCTATATGAAAAAAATCAGTTATTCATTTTTAGGTATTGTCGATGTTCCACAATTCAAATACAATCATAATTATTTTTAGAGAGCCCACATATTCTATCCTTCCACATGGAAAATCTTCAATTTTTAAGAAAAGAAAATTTAAAAATATCATATAATAATCCACCACAATCACACTTATGAAATGTTTCTAACAAACTAATATAAAATTGCAATACTATTGAAATTGTAATTATCTAAAATGTAAAATTTAACATATTTTAAAATATTATATAAAAACAAAATATGAATATATAATTGAAATCTAACACTACAAAATACATGTTTATTATATAGTCTATTAAGAATATTAATAAGAAATCATTAGAGTATTAAAATTTAATATTACATTATGTATAAATTACACATTAAGCTGTATATATACACACACACACACACACACACACACACACACACACACACACACACACACACACACACACACACACACACACACACACACACACACACACACACACACACACACACACACACACACACACACACACACACACATGTCAACATGTCATATTTCTAAAAAAATTACTTTTAAAAATCTCTCATTGATCTATTAGTGTGGAAAAGTTGCATTATTACAAATATCTATTTATCATAATATATTATAAATAATTTTAAAACGAGAATATTGTAAAAGCAACACATAAAATATTGTGCAAATACTATATATATATAATACCCACCACACTAAGTAAATCAATGAAATATTTTTAAAAAATAAATATAAGAGGCTCGTCTAAAAATAATAACTCATAACAAACCGAAAAAAATACCAAATTAGAAATTCATAGTTAGAATGAATAATAATAAGTGTTATATTAAAGTAATAAATAACAAATTGAAAAATTAACCAAAAAAATATTCCATACAATTATTAAAATTATAATTCTATCTAATAGTTTTTATTATTTATATTATGATATGCACATTTTAATATAAATGAGTTGTTTTATTATTGATAAATGTATAATGACTAGATATCCACTATTTATGTTATTTATTTTATCAATATCTTTCCATGATTTGTGGCATTCATGATTCACATGTAGTATTTACATTGTCTTTTTAACACCTTTTGATAAGTCTACATGTAATTTATGATATGAAATTTTATAACTAACTAATCTAGCTACTCACTAACAATGAATTTGTTGTACAAAGGAAAACAAGTTAAGGTGGTGTACTCCTACACCTACTTGGGTGTGGTTTTCTCAGGACTACCTTTTAGCTTTGTTCGGAAATAGAAGTAAGATTGAGCAAAGGGTATGCAACTTTGACATCTTTGGAAAGATATTATTTTTTTCTTTAATTTCATTATATTCAGGACAAAGATTCAATTTTTTTCGTACATTAGTTACACCATCACTACTATATGTATGTTATGTTTGGGGTTCCATATTTGAGACAAAGTGATTTCAACAACCATATGTAAATATTTTTCATTTCCATGTTATCGAAGAATATTCAAGCCAAAAGAATGGTTCCTCACTCAATTATTCTTGCAGAGTTTGGGGTATGTCCACTCTTTATCACTTTGATTTTCAATGTTATCACTATGTTGCATAGGCTTCGATGCATGGAAGATTATTTTTCTAGTCAGAATAGGTATCCATATTTAGCACTCCAAACTTCTATACAACTTGTTAAAAAGGATGCAAACATTGTTGGTATGCAAGAGTTATGACTCTCCTTCTAGAAGTTGAATATTGATCTAGAAAGACTTCCTCCTCTTGCGTTTTCCATTAATGCTCCTCAACTCACTAAACATGATGTTAATAAGGGTATATGAGAAGAACTAACTATTTCTTATTTGATAGTTACATTTTTTTCTCCAAAATAGCCTTGAAACCAAAACATATTCACTATTTTTAATTTAATTCGAGCTTCCATGAAGATCAAAATAAAATTCTGAATACATGAAGAAGTTATTGCCTTCATGCTTGAGGATACCTTTAGCTCAATTTCACATTTTCTCTCACCCGCTTCGGATGGAATCTGATCATAGACTCCCACAACATGAGCGTATATGTCAATTGTGTTTTATAGTTCCCGAAAGTGAAGATATTTCTATATTCAAGTGTCCCATCTAATATGATTTATTTTGAATATACCATTCTAATTCCATAGATTCTAATGGATCTTTAAGGATCCTCATTCAATATGAAGACTAGAATTTTTTTATCTTTGTTTATTCATGAGAAACTTCAACTCATTTAAAGAACATTAAAATAAAAATAATTATAGGCATATCAATTCTTACTTCAAATAAATAATTTCAACAATCTTAAGAGATCTCATACATAGACAAGTTGGTCTAGATATGTTAGGCAATGTACATTCTATTGGTTCTCATTTCTTCAACCTTCTAGTAGTTGATTTTTTGTTTCATTTTTCCATTTTAATTTGAGATTATTTTGGCACTCCCTTTAGCTATTGGTTCTTGTACTTCCATTTCTATCCCATAGGCCATTTTTGCCTTTTGTGGACATTAATATCTTAATTAAATTAATTAAACTAATGCTATTACTTGCTAATTAAGCACAATCCATTTATTTATTTTCATCTAATATTTTAGATTTTGGATATTTTTCCACACGAAGAGTGGAAAGATAAGAAAGTATTTTTGATTTCATGTTCCTCATTCAAATCTGTTGTATTCACAAAATCTACACACTTGGGTACATTTCTAGTTTCTAAAGCATACTACTGTATAAATGATTCCTAAGCAAGAAAAATAGTGGTTGAAAATTCCTTTTGAAATTTTGGTTACTTTAGCTCTTGCACTTCATTGGACTTACACATCTTACAGTTCTTCCTAGAACATGAATGATTTATCTTTTTGTTTCTTTGGACACTAGCACCCACCTAGTACAAAAGCGCCCAAGTTCTTTTGTCCCTCCGGGTGCTCCTTCCATTATTTATCTTCTTATTACTCTTTTGGGTTCTTTTTTCCTTTTGATCACCTTTGAAAACCAGATCATTTCACGGTTGTTGATTAGGAAATTGAAATAATATAATTGTATATATAATTAGTTACTTCTCTTAAATAAGAGGTGAAACACTATAAGAAATATCTATCACCACCTAAGCTTGCATAAAAGACATACATCTAGCATATCCATATAAGGGACAAGGGATGCATTATTCTACATACACAAGATAGGATGGGAGTTCCTTCTATATTATTGCACAAATCTAACATACTTGGGACAATATAGATCCACCTTGCTATCATCATGCAACTTACATAAGGGAATCCTAAGGCAGGGGCACGAATACACACACAATAAAAAAATTACATGGAGTTTGAGATGTCTTTGTAATGCTTGGTCTGTAAGTTCACTCTTCAGGATCTGTCTCGAGTCATTTTGAACCCACAATCTACATGTTTTTATTAGATTTTTAGTGGTTTGTGGAAATTTATAGGTATACATTTTTTTGTTGGTTACATGTTTGACTAGAACCCTAACGGTGAAGTCAAAGCAAAAAAGTTAATATTGGAGCTCGAAATTCTGACCAAGAAATAGACAAAACATGAGCATCTAAGTAGATACAAGAGACAAAATCAGTCACTAACACTTGGGGTGCTCCTATCATCCAATGGGCTCTTTCGTTTGACACATTCTAGAGTTTTTGAACTCTCAAAAGTCCTTTAGGGAAGTGTTTCTAGCCGAGATCCAACAAATACTCATTCTAGATCATTCCCAGCTTGTGTGAAATCAACTAAGTCTTCTTCTCCTCTCATTTTTTACAGTTTTACATTTCTAAATGATTATTTCTTATGTATATTGTACATAATTATCATAATATCATTTTTTACCGTGGTTATTCTAAAATTAAGATTTAATTCAATTTAGAATAAATCATTTGGTGAACCCGATTCTATCAAACCCTACCTTCTAATCATGGATCAATTCCTCTCTCCTTCTTGAATTTATGGAATAATCCTCTTATCCATCCTATGCACCCCAGAGTTTCTATGACGACTTCCATCACTATTTATTTTATGCAATTCCATACCCAACACCCTCCCCACTTCAACCTCGTTGGTAGCCAAGTTGATTCTCCCTAAGAAGATGAGAAGCATCACAGTGTGGCGGGGAAGCTTAGAGGCAAGAAGAGCATGTAGTGGGTCATTTTAGCTTGGGATGTAATGCGGCTTGCTCTTTATCACTCAAATGTGGAGAAATGGGTAGCACCCTCAAGAGGATTTGATCTATCCTCACTACTTTATGGTTGTGCCTTTCAACCTGTAGGTGAGAGGAACCTTTTTGTAGCATGTTGTTTGTAGAGGAGATGGAAATATCCCTCCTTGTGAAATTATTAAGAAGACCTTGAAGAAAATATGATCAATGCAACAAAACCTAACTCTCACGAGTTGTCACTCTAGATAATGGAGATATTTTCTAAGAAAGGTTCAAGCCACTAAAGATAATGAAAACCTTATTATTTCTGCATGTTTTGGTAGTAAACATTATGCATTTGTATACACACATGAAAACAGGGGTAGTATGGGTATGATTGGTTGTTTTTGAATGAATTTTTGGTGGGAGGTGAAGCGGGATAAATTTGATTAAACTAGACCTTTGGAGGGACTTTACAATGATGAGCAACTTCACAAAACGAAAAGTTCGAGAACATTCAAGACGTTCCTTCAACCGAAGGTGTGCTTCAATGGAGGCCAAATCTGCACGTTTTCACATAATCTTTAAGAATCAAATACAAAGGCTCCAATTAGAAGACTCAATTAAACACTATAGTTTCTAATTAACCATGCCTAAGGTACACCGAAGACTTATAAGCAATCTTTATCAACAAATGACAGTGAATTGATTTTAAATTTTTTTATCTCATTCAAGATGAAGGATCTTCTTGGAATGAAATTGCAAATACCGTTAAACTATCACAGGGACAAGATCCTGTGTGATTTCACATAGATTTCAGTATAGGATTGCAATAAGAACAAATAGAACTATTTGCAGCATTCTAAAACAAAGCAAACACTAATTTCTCAAAGTCAACACATAATAACTCAAATTTGATTAAACTTATTAGCAAGGGAAAATTTCTAGAACAATCTCAGAGCTTGTCAATGGTTGTACACTCGCAACCACCTTGACACGATCAAGTTTAACACAAAAGAGATATACATGTTTCTCAAACAGTCCCTCAGAAAGATGGGTTCTATCAAGCTTTTTTCTTAGAAAATCAGTTCTGACCTCTAACACTCCAACCTTCCAACCTCTAACCCTTTTCATGGAAAAATCATGCCTATTTATAACATTTTACAACAGAGCCTTTTCCCCCAAAAATCCAAACATTGAATGCACCAGTGCTTGCCATGATTCGATCGTGATTCCTAGAATCAGATCTGTAAAAATTTGTCAAGTGCTCAAGGGGTGGATCTCTTTGAATATCTCCCACATTCAACTCCTTCTTCTAGTAGATCACTTTTCCCTCTACTCGCCAACCACTTCGCCCCTAATCTGTCAAATTTGGTTCTTTGCATGCTTAGGAAGGAAAACGGAAGATCAGATCGAGCCCAGAGGTTAGATCTCATCTTAATGGCAAAAGACATCCCTAGATCTTCCTCACCAAACTTAGATATCAAATTAACTCCCCTTCCTTGTTTGGCGTGCAATAAATATCGAGAAATCATGAAGACTCGCATCTCCAGGGGCTTTGGAGTGAAAATGGCAGAAAAATCATATACAAATGCATAACTTCCATTGATTTCTATTTTTAATTTGGACCGTCCATGTGGGAGATCCATTTCAAAATGGGCTTGGGGGTTCATTTTTTCTTTTACAAATTTTGGAAAAATGTAAATTTTTCACATTTTGCTCTGCATCTCCACCCTTGAAAAATGGGCGACACGTGTCCTAAGGTGGTTACCAAAGGAACCATGGATAAATTCTAATATTTCACCTCCTTGGAAAAAGGAAAATTTTCCAAGTTTTCCATGTAGCTCGCCCTTGAAAAATGGGCCTGACATGTGTCCCAATGTGGGTCCCAGTGGAACCCCGCTTCCCTTTACACTTTTAACTCCCTTTCCCACAAAAGGAATTTTCTCCAATTTTCCTTCAAGGTCCGCGCTCTGCCACTCGACCGGAGCAAGTTTTGAATTTTCTCTATCGTGCCCATGGGTTATTTTTATGATTTCAATCTTTTGAATATCAAGAGGCAAAAATACAAGTTTCCTCCTATGGTCGATTCCCCAAACCTTTGACTTTTCAAACCGCCACGTGTCACAATGGCACATCTTGAGATGGTCCCTAGAAGTTGAGACCTTGAATGAGTGCAGCTCGCCACATGTCGTTATGGCATAGCTTCAAAAACATTTTAAGGCTTCAAAATGATTTGGCGGGCGCGCTTCCATTTTAGAATTTTACTCCATTTTTCCAAAAGGGAAAAATATCCAACTTTCCTCCGAAGGTCATCTCTTCCTTTAACTTTGTCACTTGTCCTTCTGTGGGGTCAAAGTAAGACTTTTTCCTTGCCACTTTAATTTTGCTTTAATCAAAGCCTGGTGGAGCCGTAGGGTGGGTTCAAACTTTTTTCCAAAGCATCCAAAAAGAATAAGTTCAATAACAAACCCGCCGTGCCCCATAAAATTAGAAGAACCAAAAGAACCAATCAGAATTGAGTGGAGCTACTGGACCAATTTTGCCTTTTTACCAAAAAGAAAAAAGTGATAAGTTAAAGCATTTTCCCACCGTCCTTTGAGCAACCAAAATAAGCCACGTGACTGCCGAATGTCAACGAATAATGTTGACATGAAAAAGATGCCCGTAAGACTGTAAAAAACACATAAATTCACCATTCATGCCCAAAACCTGATTTTTTGCTAAGGATGCATTTTTTTGAAACAAAACCAAGTGAATAATGGTTCTGAGCATCGTTCGACCATGGATTTGTATTTTCAAAGGCATACAAATATAAATTGATCATTCTTGAGATTTCATGGTTGGGGTAAAATAGGAAAAACGGCAGAGCCACGATTCAAGAAATTAGGGGAAAATGATGTGAGATCAAAATGAGCACCAACACAACCCCGTAATGCCCAACCTCGCTATTATTCCTGAAAACACAACCAATCAATCCATTTTCGTGTCAATTCAAGCGTTACACATTTTTTTTTGATCTAGAGAATTATTATGTCAATGACTAGGACATGGATGAAGCTTACGATATCGATGAAAAATTTGATATATCAGATGAGAATTTGCACACATTAGATTTTAATCCTAGCAATGTTGTTGAATCTAACTCCGATGCTTGTCATACCCTAGTTTAAACCTATGATTGTGATGACCAAAAAATTTCCTAGGACACATTTCAACATCCGCCACCATTGTATGTATCTCCATCACTCCCACACTTGTGTGACATCAATATTTCCCCTATATTTGCACGTTATAATCAGTAGTTTCATATCCATACTATTCACATGCATGCCTATACCATACTTTTCCTATACAATTCTTTTCCTATACAATTCAAGTCAATCATTCTAGCAGCAATTTCTTTTATCTACACTATGAACACACCTTGCTACATCTATCTATGCTTATGGATTCACTTTCCATTCCTATAATACTCCATAAATATTTACTACCAATGCTTACTTATGGATCCTTGTATTGATGATACGCGTAGTACTTTATATCGGTGGTATACATCCATTTGTTCACTATACATAATTTGGCCATTCTTGTTCACAATGATCACATTTATTTGTTAGTCGCTTTTGATATACATACTTGGGGGTATAATACTTCCCCCTCCTCACTTGCTTCTTATACAATCTCTTCTTCATATCTATACAACACAATTTTGCTACTACATACTTTACCTTCATCACCTGATGACGCACTCATGCTCTCAAGGTTAATACATGAATGTTGAGGGCATTAAATTAACCACACTCACACATTTGGAGGGCATCACACTTCTTTCCATTACTATTGGTTGTCTCTATCATCTACTATGCTTCATGTTGTGCACTTTATGATAAATATTTCTTAGCGTCTAATCTCAATTACATATAATAGATTTGTTACCCAATGATGAACTCTTTTTCTACAATTCATACTTGACTATTGAGCGAGAAATTATTAAATGAAAATCATTGCATGTGCATATGCTGGTGGGAAATGTTGATCATACCATCTTCACATGTCACATATAGCCACACTATCACATTCACACAACATCTACAAATATTGGTTGCATTTACTCTTCTTAAGATTGTACTATTTACATGTTACACTTTTTTCCAAAGTGCTATCCGGATACTTAGTATATCATTACCTTTTTCTATACACACATGCACATTCACATGGTATCTTGAGGTGAATGTAGGAATTTCATATATTCTTACAAAATGCATGATGATTGACATTGATATTTACTAGTCCCGTCGAGGCTCCGCGGAGAATTTACCTTTTTTTTACTTGTCATAGTACACTTACACGTCCTATTGCTATAATATTTACTACTTCTAATCATTATCACTCACTTTTTGCTGATCTATACATGATTTTACATACTACTTATCTTTATAACATGCTAAAGGGTGCTTCATGTGTAGAATTTTCCTTGCAAAATACTATACAACAAT
This sequence comes from Taxus wallichiana var. yunnanensis, assembly GCA_018340775.1. Lineage (NCBI taxonomy): Eukaryota > Viridiplantae > Streptophyta > Pinopsida > Cupressales > Taxaceae > Taxus > Taxus wallichiana. The sequence continues at coordinate 600,362,849 of CM031241.1, read as the reverse complement.
GGTTATCTGTCATTTGCTTTCTTATTACTTTTATTATTATTTTTTGGGTTATTCCATATGTCTTATTTGATCATTGTTTTCTTATGGCTTCTTTGGAGCTGATTGTCTTGTGACATTGTGAGGAATGACCCATGTACGAATCCCATTTTTCACAATCCATCTTGTCTTCAAAGTTGTTTGCTAATTTATTTTCTATTTCATCCTATCTCTTTGACACTAACACAAGTCTCTAGCCTATGTTGTTTACACATACCCTACCTCATGTAGGTATCCAATCATATATATGCATACGAGTTTCAGTTCTTCTCAATTTTGTGACATCCACCTACATTCGCCACATGTAACCAAAACGAGGAGAGGAAAATACTTGGTGAACAAATAACCCTTCCATCAAAGAAACCCATAACAAAATAATACACTCGAAAATTGGCAAAGGCACACAATTATAGAATAGTCCAGAATCGGACTTGGATCACAAAACAGATTAGACACTAACGACCAATATCACAAAGGAATGGAGGGCGCTTATGTCCCACATTGGTGCTTAAGTCCTGGGGAAAAAATAGATAGTTTCTTAGTTCAACATAGTTTCTAATAGGTTACAATAAGGATCTACAGACGTCAGTAACTTGCCTTCAGCTTATAGAATTCACTCAATTGGCTATTATTCGGTTATAATTTGTTACAATCGACATAAATTGGGACATGTCAATCTATATTGCACTTATTTGAGAAGCGTCATGGAAGGAGAAAAAATATACCTCTCTCCCCAACACTATTCTCTTGGAGTGAGATCACCCAAAAAATTCACCCTTAGTGTGATATCACCTAAATAAATTCAACCATGGTGTGATATAGCTCAAAAACTTACTCTTGGCATGAGATCACCCAAAATCCTCACCATTTGCACAAGGACACCCAAATCCACAAGTACCTCCAAAAAAATAGGAAAATGTTTTATCCTTACTCTCTTGTTACGCCGTGGAGCTTAATTACTTCAATCGGCATGATTTTACATAATTTATGGAATAAGTAAGTAGAATCGCCATCAGGTTGATGAACCATCGTCACCAGTCACCCTTGGAACAATATCGGTCAAGAAAGGAGGAATCAACATCAATTAGGGATAACCGACATCGTTAAGGCTAAATGGCATCAATTAAGGCTAACCGATATTTGTTGCTTGTGCGTGACTACTATAATTAAGTTGCGGGAATTAGATCTATTTTTAGTTGTAAAGTGAATATAGTGGTTGTAATTGCATAGCTAATTTTCCCTAATATTGTAGATGCATATATAAGCATAAAGATATGTTTTAGAAGTGTGAATTCAATTGAGAATTTATAGAAGTTTCCTTTAAAGAGAAAATATAAATTTTTAGAGAAGAAAGTACTAGATATCCAAGAATGTGTGGAAGATTACAACTCTTCATTGTATTTCCCCTATGATAATAAATTGGTTGTTTATTGGTGGCGTAGCCTACACCTGGGTGAACAACGTTAAATCTTGTGTATTTTTTCTTCTTGTTTAGTTCCATATTGATTGCTTTTATGCTTAGATCTGATTAATTAATCTATGCAACCACTGTGCTAACCCTAACATCTCTCATACATCAGGTGCATTCTTTCTTTAGCTACTATTTTTACACACTTATACTAACTTACACATACGTTCTTGTGATTTTTCATATACATGAATTTGACTAATCTTTTTCTCTTCTTTTATAGGTCCATCCTTACAAACAACAAAAAGCATCTCAAAAGCTCCAACAACACACTACTATACACAAATTCACCCCTAGGGTCTATATCCCTTTCCTAATCTCCATGCTTCACATCATGATCACTTTATGCTTCACATGGCTACTTGTTCGCTTGACACACTATTAGATACACTCTTCTACGGATATAAAAACTCATATTCTATGTCCTTTATGCTATAGACTATTCACTCAACAACATAAAGTGGGGGAAAATGAAGAAAAAATATCCATGCAATTAGGTACATTTCTAGGTCATAAAGCATACTAATGTATACAAGATTCCTATGAAAGAAAAAAAATAGTGGCTGCAAACTCCTTTTGGCTCTTTGATTGCTTTATCTCTTGCACTTTAATGGCTTTAGACATCTTACAACTTTATTGGTAGTTTCTTGATTTATCTTTTGATGACTTCAAACACTAGAAAACATCTCAAACAAAAGTTTCCAGGAGCTCATGTCCCTCTTATCCACTCCTAACCTTATTTATCTTCTTCTCACTCTTTTGGGTTCTTGTAACCCCTACGTTTTACACACACTAATACAACAATAAAAATACTAGAATAATTTTTTTGACTTATATTGTTCTACACAACACCACAAGGGCTCCAAGTAGAGAAACTTAACAACGCATAAGAAAATTACATAAACTTGAACCCACTCATACGATAGGATAAAATAGGGTACCATCAACGCCATAATCAAAGACATAAACCGGAAAATGACCCAATTATAGTAAGAAATGTCGGGTAGGCATACTCGACGACATGGAATTTTATGGTTTACATCTTCATTAAATTTAGGTTTCCATTGTATGACCTTATAGTTTTCAAGAGAATTAAACAAGGAAGGTTTAAAATTTCATAATTTACAATCTTCAATTATTGTACTTTATAGAGGCAACAATCTTTAAAGGAGAATGCATGATTTATTTATTTATCAAATCTCATTAACTATCCATAGATCATTTGTAATTAAAGTAAATATTAAGAAACTATGAGTCTCCCAATAGCTCGTTCTTATGTTAAAGGTTTATTTTTCATGTTATGGTTGTTTTAGTTACAAATTTAGTTTGAGTCAATTTAGCATTTACATGTCATAATTTTTATTTTTAGTGGAGTATATATTGGCTCAAATGCCTAGTCCCACAAGGAAAAATTTATAGCCATTCTCAACAAAATTCAATGCTTAAATCAACCACAATGACTTCAAGTGAAAATTTCTTCCTAAACCATAAAAACACACACACACACACACACACACACATTTTAATCTCATTTATATTGTTTCTTAGGTCTCTTATCTGGCGTCACTTTGTAACAAAAAGAGTTACAAAAGTACATGTCTAACATCTTGAGGAAGTACATGATTGGAAGCATTATGACTACACATGAACCACAAGTGATTTGTTTTCAAGGTAAGATCCTATGTTTCCGCATTTCACGATTTTGCATGTGAAATTTATTTTATTATTAATGTCATAAAAGGGATAACAAGGGATTATGGGACCAAGTTTTTAGTTTCTTGGTTTCTCTTAAGTCAACATCTTTCAAATCAATTTCATTTGCAAGGAGTTACTTACAATTTTCTACCCACAAGTTAACCTCCTAATCAACTAAGGTTTAGTTTAATTATAATTTGCACTAGGGCTCTACGCCCTATTATAGATCAGATTAAGGTGTGAAAATATATTTACCCTATAAAGCCTCCATAAAAGACCAAGGCGCTATATTGTCACTAGCCAAGGTAACAAATTTAGTTATGAGGAACTAAAGAGATCATTAATAAGAGTTTAAGTCATAATACACTATTTCACTAGCTCCATTTGTGTTAATTTGGATCCCACAAAGAAATCATTCGATGATGAAGTTAATATCTAGATCTAACTTCATAAGACTCAGTAGTCCACTAGGATACTAAGGAAGTGTTAGTTCTACTTACTCACTATAAGGTTTGACCATATAGTTCTTAACCATCGGGTTCACGATGATGTCACTAAACATATCAGCTATGATGATAAACTCCAACTTAGTCTCTTATCTACTTATGCTAGAAGGTGTCATAAAGTGTAAGGATTTGAGATTATTTAAGGGTTTATTTTCCATACTAAAAAAATAACACATGGAGCTTAGTTATGCAAGAATTTTGAACTAGGGTTGAATATTTCATTTATATTTCTAAGCAAAAATGTAATAACACAATTCATTAATCATGTATTGAACACTGGAAATGAAATACAATATATTAAATTCAATTTCATTTAATGTATCCAACTTTATTTTTTTACCATCCGTAAATCCAATCAAAATGCACCTATGATTAAATGCACATTTTCCAAGGCATCCCTAAAACTAGCATCTCATACATATTACCAAATTTCAAATATAAACTTTTTGTAACATGGAAATACATTATACATATATACATTTTCCAATAACATATATAAATTACAATAATAAACAATGAATTACACCATGCCTTTTTGCCATCTTACTTCCATCCTGCAAAACCATGTGAGCATGAAATCAATGATAAATCGTTGGCATGGCATCCACATAAATCTAGAATAATTAACATTTTAGTTTTCCATTTACATAGTAAAATAATTTGCATTCGAAAGGAGAGGGTTAGAGACATGTATTGATTTCATTTCATTTCACTTCATTTCTTAACCAAGGAGAGAGAAAGAGGTAGGGAAGAGAGAGAAACACTATTTTTCCAAAAGTCCAATTTCACACAAGTCACATGATAGAGTTTCAAATAGTTATTTACAAGTGTTAATAAGTTTCCACGATGGTTTGTTAACTTGTGATTGGGGTCCTACAAATTTGTTTTACATTTCCTTGTTAGTTGCAAAAACCCAATTTAGGCTTGAAGGCTAAGAAACCACTTTCAAACGTTGTCTTCCGATGAGAAAATACACCACACGTAAATTTATACGTGTCCTCCTATATACCAAGAATTCACAGGGTGATGGAATTTCATAACTAGTGAATGGTTTACGATTGGCGGTTAGTTTTCCGAGGCCATTGGTCGTAATTGGCCTAGTTGTAAATGATCAAAAGTTATCTCGAGGCTCATAAAACCACATCCAACACTAAAACTCAATGGAAGAATGCATGGAGTGAGTAATTTCCTACAAGTTCCCTATATATGGATAATTCATCATAGTTGATGGGACTAAGAACGAACAAAAATGGGTTTCAAATGGTGATGGGTTTCTGAAGCCACCAATCATAATTGGTCTAGTTTGACCTAGTCAAAATGTGACTCAGAGGCCTATAAAATGCCTTTACCAAACTAACCATGAATGTGATTTTCCCAAACCAAAGGTTCTAGGAAATTATCTAGTAAAAATACTAGAGGTTTGCAAAGGAAAATAAGCATTTCATTGTTTGAGGACCAAATGGTGGGTGAAAACAAAAGAAAATTTTCAGTGTGAACAACTCCTTAAAATTACAAAAGAGTAAAATGTCTCTTAGAGAAGTGGTGAAGAGAGCGCAAAAATAAAATGAGGTTGAGCTAAGTTCTTGAATGTGACTCTATACATAACAAGTAACACATATAAGACACTTGACATCTCTTTTACGGGTCAAAGTGTTGTTTTGTAAGTCTTGGAAATTGCATATTTTCTAATTTACAAGGTAGGAAATGGATTGTTTAACTTGAAGACAATCATCATCTAACTCTCACCAATACCACTAGATATGAGCACCTAATTTTGATATTCTAATATCATCGTATAAGGTTATAGTAGGACCACAATTAACATTTAAATTCTAAATCAATTTTGAAAATTACAAGGTGGAGTTTTATTTCCTTACACTATTTAAATTTGGTTACATATCCATTTGTAAGATTATCCAGTGGTTTAATGTTTATATTATATTGCAAATGAAGAACCAAATTATGAAAAATTATGAAATAAAAAGGTAAGGAGACCATGCGTGAGAACAATGAATGATGTGGGTATGTGAGGGCTTTAGGAAGGTTGCACTTACGATCTATTGAGACCACCATTTGTTTCCACATGATGCCAAATAGTTTAATGTGGCGCCAAGCTATTCATTTTGGACCCATAGTTCATCCCAAAGCTCTATCAAAATCCCATTTTTAGTAAAACCAACAGTGATCAAACTTAAAGAGACCAATTTTATTTCCTCAAGGTTGTCCAATTTGTTGGCTAGATATGGTTTGAAATTTCATTTTATTTTCTATCTATCTTTGTTGACACCCTTGTACACAAATTTAAATCTGTAGGTGCCACTCAAAGTTACTATTCCTCCATGAGGCATTTATCTCATCCTCCTAGTTGAGCTCACGAAAATCACGAAAAAGCGTTGGCAACCATTTTATGCCTTATAATCCCCAACTTCTTCTTATTTTTTTTTGTATACAACTAAAAAAGCAATGACAATAAGTAGTCATGTTTTCTCTCAAATACATGATCAAATCCACCTTGAGGCCAAAATACAGGTCCATATCAATAGATTTTTATATAGTAAAATGAGGATAAAATTGGGTTATAGGTTTATCTCCATAACCATCCCAAGCTCCCATGTTTTATGGAAGTCTACCGATTTCTACTCATATTTAGAGCCAACCGAGAAACAAAGGAAAATGCAAGAAATAGAGAACCACAAGAGTTGAGAACAAATAATTGTTTTAAATTAGTGTGAATGCAAGTTGAGGTTTAAAATGGAATATTCATGGGGAAAATAAAGCCCATACAAATGATAAAATCAAAATGAGCTACTTGTAGATCCACAATGAAGAAAGAGCTAACAATAACATGAAAGGAGGAAATTCAAATACGAGAATTTTTTTTTGTAGAATTCCATTTTGTAGCATATAAAAGACATGGGTATCCTCACAAGATAAAACACTTGTTTCACCCTATACATGACAAATTGGTCTCCAACGTGAAGAGTTCACCCTTTACTAGCATATCTACTAGCGCACATGAAACTACAAAAAATCGACAAAATAGTTACTTTTTATTATGTTTTGATGGATGTCAATTTTACTCTAGATCTCACATTTGACACATGTTTGGAGGTTGATGGAAATGTTGGAGATTGGCATTTTTGTGCTTCCTATAATTCATTTTCTTGAAAGTTTCTAATGCCCTTTCAATAAACCTATTTAGAGCATATACTATAGTCCATTACATTCACCAAAGCCACATTCATGTTTAGGACTTTAGTTGAACATTTCACATGTAAAGTGCATGTTTCCACACTTGCATACATATATGTCGGAGAACTTGCAACTAAACATAAAAACACCATTTTTTGCACAGTGGGAGGAAACGTTGGAAATAAAATCTATTTTCCATTATGTTTTGATGGATGTCCCTACTTTCTTCAAACATAGCTTAGGATTTTGCACATGGTGGGAGTGTGCATGCCAAGTAAACTAGTGGTGGTGGTTTTTTGGGTACATTTTCTTGATGTTAAAAGACAATAAGAAAATGAAAATAATTAGAGGCAATACAAAGTGCTTTAATTATTTAACAAGGAATTTGTAGCTTATTCAGCCTTTATGGGTATACATACCCTACTCCACACATCACTCCATGTGCCACCAGCCCATGTGCCTTCAAGTGGAGATGTTTGTTCCATTCTCAACCTCCCAATCAAATCCCACCAAACACACTTCTATATATATACATACTATATATATATATTATTATTTTGAATTTATGACTTTATGGTGGTAACTAAATTTCCTCCCCTTAATAAGAGCATTGTCCTCGATTGACACAAACCAAAGGTTAGAAGAGGTACTTATGAGCAAGGTGTAAATAATCAATCAAACTCACGTTATCGCAATGAAAAGAATACATGTATCCAAAGTGTGACCACAAGGATGAAGACAAGTCTTAATCATTTCTAATGTTCTGTGAAGATTGGTAGTTTTTAGTTTACATTATTACCTAATTACTCTTTTCCCTTAACAATATTTATCAATCTCAAGCTCTTAATATTTCATTGTTTTAATATTTTAGTTTTTTTATTTTTGTGGGTGCCCAACATAAATTGACATCACAATACCACATCAAGGCCAAACACAACACTAATGGTTCACAAGACATCATGATATGTACCTTCATGACTATATCACATCACAAGAACTCAACCAAACCATGGAAAGAAAGTACATAGCTCTCACAACATAGTACTTGTCACATACATGCTCCTCACACAAAATTACCCATAACATAAATAGACTATAACAACATGGGATTCCCAATAGGTACGCATGCAAAGGTTTCACACAACTACAAACACTCTGAAGAAACATAGGGTAAAGATGGAATCAACATCTTACCATAAATAAGGAACATCAATCATAAACATTACAAAACATAACCAGACTCACATAAGTAAACATAAATCATAACACCAACTCCATACACCTCCCAAAATAACACAAAATAACTCCATAAATCTCTTTTAAGTACCACAAAACAATTCCATATACCTCCGAATCATAACAAAACAATTCCATATAAAAAGCATAAAAAAAAACAAATCCATATACCTCCCAAAGGATCATAAAAAAATACATATACCTCCCAAGCATCATAGAACAACTTCATATACCTCCAAAAGCATCACAAAACAACTCCCTATACCTCCCGAAGCATCAAAAACAACTACATATGCCTCCTAAAGCATCACAAAAATATCCAAGTGCACTAATCACACACACACACACCCACAAGTCTCTTATGTCTCCCTCAAGTCTTCTATGTCTCCCTCAAGCCTCTTATGCCTCCCTCAAGTATCTTATGTCTCCATCAAAGTGGTCGGTCACCCTATGGCCGTATACACATAGAGTATAGACACCCCTAACCAAGTGACATAATAACTCATGGTTCGACAACCAACTAGTTATTTGTAACTCCTTGAGGCATACCCCCATACAAGGAAATGGGTCCAGGTTCCACCACTCCATGGTGAATCCAATGAACCTATTCCAACACATTACGACATTAGAACCAACATAACAATCCATTTCAAATGCCAAGTGGAAAAAAATCAAGCCTTTTGGCTAGGCTATAAAACTTTAAACTTGAAAATTAAATTTAAAACTAAGCAAAACAAATGGCTAAATAGCCATAGTTATTACAAAAATCCACATGTTAGTGAAACAACCAAATAAAATTCCCAAAATATAAGAACACATCAATCAAGAAAATGTTGGTTTTGTCAAGAAAAGAGAAAAAGATCAATTTATGAATAAAATAAGTATAGTGAAATAACACATTACAATCACTACGTGGTCTCATACGGCCACCCAAGGGGTATTCAATGAGTTAGTGGCACTTGGACATCAAGCCTCATCTCGTAAAATAACATATCAAATAATACAATAGTCATCATATTTATCCGAATCATCCCTCCACCGCTTCCACAAGGCTCAACATAGTCAAATCACATAGGATTATTCGATGGACAACCCAATAGGAGAGAGATAAGGGGATGCTAGTTTGCATAAGTTGAGCCTAAGGTGGTGCGCATCCACAATATAATGAGCAAGATTGAAGTATACTAAATAGATAGAAGTGGGTTTTCAGTCTATATAAGACTCCACTTCCTCACTCATACTCGGCTCAAGATTATGAAAACCTAGTCCATGCCTCCTCTCTCCACATAAACTCTTGATGATTGCTTCCTTAGGATCTTCTATTATAAGGTTCACAACATAACACATAACTACATCACTAACATAATGGTGATTCACACACATTAACCATAACATCTTACGCATGTATATATATATATATAGGGTATAACACAATCATTACTTCACTTTTGGTTATAATACATCACATTTCCACATAATACACTCAAGGTGTAAGTATTACAAAACAAGGGTCATATGATCACCATATGCCCCTATTCATGACATGAACCATCACATATTACACAAATTATACATATGATGAAACAATGACTAACATTACAACATATAGTCAATCGCAAACATAATATGGATGACACACATGATTCATCACAACACAAGTGGTGACTTCATAATACAATCAATACACTATACACCAATATTTGTCATATAACACATCAGCACACCTACATATCACAAAATGACAAGATGCTCCAACACTCCACCATTCATAATAACATTCTTTTCACACACACCAAGGCAACACATCACACATGGACTCCTCATTGAATCCATAAAAAGGAGAGTGAATACTCTCATCACAAGCACATCAACATGATAAAAAACACACTAAGAGACATGCACCACATGTGTATTCATAATATCACATTTACAACGTTGGTCACATAATAAAATATATCACATTACTCTTCCAATCTCCACCACCACCATACAAAATCATCACAACTCCAATCTTTCCCAGAGGTTCGAGAGCATGAACCTCTGATCTGATACCAAATGTAATGCCCACATTTTACACACACAAATACAATAGTAAAAGTACCGAGAATAATTTTTTTGACTTACATTTCTCACTACACAACACCATAAGGGCTCCAAGTAGAGAAACTCAACAACGCATAATAAACTTACATAAAATTGAACCACTCATACAATAGGATAAAATAGGGTACCCATCAATGTCATACTCAATGACATAAACTAGGACAATGACCCAATTATAGTAAGAAATGTTGGGTAGGCATACTCCACAACATGGCTTTTTTATGGTTTACATCTTCATTAAATTTAGGTTTCATTGTATGACCTTATAGTTTTCAAGAGAATTAAACACATAAGGTTTAAAATTTCCTACTTTACAATCTTCAATTACTTTACTTTGCAGGAAATAGTCTTTAAAGGAGAATGCATGATTGATTCCTTTATCGAATCCCATTAACTATCCATAGATCATTTGTTAATTAAAGTCAATTTTAAGCAACTATGAGTCTCCCAATAACTCGTTCTTATGTTAAAGGTTTGTTTCTCATGTTATGGTTGTTTTAGTTCCAAATTTAGTTTGAGTCAATTTAGCATTTACACGTCATAATTTTATTTTTAGTGGACTCTATATTGGCTCAAATGCCTAGTCCCACCAGAGAAAATTTTTATCCATTCTTAACAAAATTCAATGCTTAAATCAACCATAAGGACTTCAAGTGAAATTTTGTTCCTAAACCATTATCACATATACTCTTGTGTTTTTTTCATCTCGTTTACATTGTTTCTTAGGTCTCTTATTGGCATCACTTTAACAAAAAGAGTTATGAAAGTACTTGTCTAACATCTTGAAGAAGTACATGATTGGAAGCATTATAACTACACACGAACCACAAGTGATTTTTTTCAAGGTAAGATCCCATGTTTCCACATTTCACGATTCCACATGTGAAATTTATTTTATTCTTAATGTCATAAAAGGGCATAACAAGGGATTACAGGACAATGTTTTTGTTTCCTGGTTTCTCTTAAGTCAACATCTTTCAAATCAATTTTGTTTTTGCAAAGAGTTACTTACAATTTTCTACCCAAAAGTTAACCTCCTAATCAATTGAGGTTTAGTTTAATTCAAATTTTCACTTAGGGCTCTATACCCTATTATAGATCAGATTAAGGTGTGAAAACATATTTACCCTATAAAGCCTCCTTTGTAAAATACCAAGGCATATATATTGTCACTAGCCAAGGTAACACATTTAGCTGTGAGGAACTAAAGAGATCATTAACAAGAGTTTAAGTCATAGTACAACTATTTCACTAGCTCCATTTTTGTCATTTGATCCCACAAAGAATTCATTCGATGATGAAGTTAATTTCTAGATCTAACTTCATAAGACTTGGTAGTCCACTAGGATACTAAGGAAGTGTTAGTTCTACTTACTCCGATAAGGTTTGACCATGTCGTTCCTAACCGTTGGGTTCATGAACAATGTCGTTAAACATATCGATTATGATGATAAACTCCAACTTGGGCTCTTATCTACTTAAGCTAGAAGGTGTCATCGAGTTTAAGGATTTTAGTTCATCCTAAGGTTTCAGTTTTCTATTCTAAAAATAATAACAGATGGAGGTTATTTATGCACAAATTTTGAACTAGGGTTGATAATTTTGTTTAGATTTATTTAATGCATTTTCAAGGTAAAGAATAGAACACAACAATTAATTAATCATCTATATTGAACACTGGAAATGCACTACAAGATATTAAATTGAAATTAATTTAACATATCCAAAATAAAACATTTACCATCTATAAATCTAAATCAAAATGCAATCTATGATTAAATGCACATTTCCCAAGTCATCCTTAAAACTAGTATCTCTTACATATCACCAATTTCAAATATAAACATTTTTGTAACATGGAAATACATTATACATATATACATTTTATAATAACATATATAAATTACAATAATAAAAATGAATTACACCACGCCTTTTCGCTATCTTACTTCCATCCTACAAAACCATGTGAGAATGAAATAAACGATAAATCGCATGCATGACATCCACCTAAATCTACATTAATTAACATTTTTCATTTTTTCATTTACATAGTACTAATAATTTTCATTGAAAAGAAGGGGGCTAGAGACATGTGTTGATTTAATTTAATTTCACTTCATTTCCTAACCTAGGAGAGAGAAAGAGGTAGGGAAGAGAGAGAAACACTATTTTGCCAAAAGTCCAATTTCACACATGTCACATGAAAGAGTTTCAAACAATTATTTACAATTGTTAATAAGTTTCAATGATGGTTTGCTAACTTGATAGGGGTCCAAAACATTTTTTTTTACATTTTCCCGCTAGTTGTAAAAATACCCAATTTAGGCTCGAGGTTAAGAAAAACTTTCAAATGTTGTCTTACGATTAGAAAACACGCCACATGTAAATTTTTACATGTCCCCTGTACATACCAAAAATTCATAGGGACTGAAAGAATTCAGAACTAGTGAAACTTTTACAATTGACGACCGATTTTTCGGGGCCATTGGTCGTAATTTCAAATGATCAAAATCTATCTTGAGGGCTCAAAACCCATATCCAAGATTAACACTCAATGGAAGAACATGCAATGAGTAATTTCCTACAATTTCTATATATGGAGAATTCATCATAGTCAACAAAACTAAGATCCTGGAAAACGGGTTTCAAATGGCGACGGGTTTTCCAGAGCTATCGCATATAATTAGTCCAGTTTGACCTAATCAAAATGCTGACTCGGAGGCCTATAAAAATCATTTTCCAAACTAACCAAGAATGATATTTTCCCAAATCAAATTTTCAAGGAAATTTTCTAGTAAAAATACTAGAGGTTTGCGAAGGAGGACAAACATTTTCGTTGTTCAAGGACCAAACAGGTGGGTCAAAATGAAAGCCATCTTTTCAATTTTAACAATTGGTTAAAATTAAAAATGGAGTAACTCCTAGAGAAGTGGTGAAGATTACTCGAATGATGAAATGAGGTCAAACTAATGCTTGACATGACTCTCTACATAACAAGGAACACATACGATGCTTGACATCTCTTTTACGGGCTCAGAGTGTTATTTTGTAAGTCTTGGAAATTACATTTTTCTAACTTTGCAAGGTAGGAAATGGATTGTTTGATTTGACGACATCATCTAACTCTCGCCAATACCACTAGATATGAGCACCTAATTTGGATATTCTAGTATCATTGTATAAGGTTATGGTAGCAACCACAGATTAATGTTTAAATTGTAAATCGGTTTCAAAAATTACAAGGTGGAGTTTTATTTCCTTACACTATTTAAATTTGGTTACATATCCATTTGTAAGATTATCTAGTGGTTTAATGTTTCTATTATATTATAAATGAAGAACCAAATTACAAAAATTATGAAAGAAAAAGGTAAGGAGACCATGCCTAAGAACAATCAGCGAAGTGGGTATGTGGGGGCTCTAGGAAGGTTGTACTCGCAATCTATTGAGACCACTATTTTTTGCCACGTGATGCCAAATAGTTGCATGTGGCCCCGAGCTATTCATTTTGCACCCATACCTTGTCCCAAAGCTCTATCAAAATCCCATTTTTAGTAAAACCAACAATGATCACACTTAAAGAGACCAATTTTATTTCCTCAAGGTTGTCCAATTTGGTGGATTTATATAGTTTGAAATTTCCTTTTATTTTCTATCTATCATTAACACCCTTGTACATAAATTCAAATATGTAGGAACCACTCAACCTTACTATTTCTTCGTGAGACATTTATCTCATCCTACTAGTTGAGCTCTAAAAATTACAAGCATTGGCAACCATTCCATGTCTTCTAATCCCAACTTCTTCTTCTTTTTATTTTCTATACAATGAACAAAGCAATGACATGAAGTAGTCTTGTTTTCTCCGAGAGACAGTTTAATACAACTCAGACACAAATACAGTCCATATTAATATATTTGTATATTTAAAAATGATGAGACATTCAGACACAAGTTTATTTCCATGCTCGGTCCCAAGATCCCACGTTTACACACAGCTGTAGATTTCTACTCAAATTTCAAGCCAACCAAGAAAACAAAGGAAAATGAGAAAAAGAGAACTAGAAAGTTAAGAATAAAGAATGGTTTTAAACTAGTGCAATACAAGTTGGGGTTTAAAACAGACTAGCCATGGGGAAAATAAAGTTCATACAAATGATAAGATCACAATGAGCTACTGGTAGATACAAAATGAAGAAAGAGCTAACAACATGAAAGGAAATTCAAATACGAGACAACTTCTTGTGGAATACCATTATTGTAGCATATAAAATACATGGGTATTCTCAAGGAAAACACACTATTTCACCCTATGCAATTGATATATATCCAATGTGATGGGTTCACCTTTTTGCTGAAAGCATATCTACTAGCGCACTTTTTGTAACTACAATATCTAACAAAATTACTTTATATATTATGCTTTGATGGACATCTATACCCTTCTCTAGATCTCACATTTGACAAAGGATGGGAGGTTGTGGAGCTTGTCTTATGCCTCATAAAATTGATTTACTTGAAAGTTTCTAATGCCCTTTCAACAAACCCATTTTGTGCATATCCTGCAGTCGTTTCATTCCACAAGGCCAGATTCCCTTTGGGCCATTCAAGTGTACATAGGTTCACATGCCAAGTGCATTTTTCTACACTTGCATACATATCTACCTTGGAGAACTTGTAACTAAACATCAAACAAAACTACCATTTTGGCGTAAGCTAGAGGAAGATGGAAAGAAAATATATTTTCCATTATGCTTTGATGGATGTCCATACTCTGCTTCAGAGCTCATAGATTTGGCACGTCTTTGGTAGTGAACAATCCAAGTAAACCTATAGTGGTTATGTTGGCAAGACGCGTTTTCTTAGTGCTAAAATACAATAAGAAAATGAAAATAGTTGGAGGCTATATAAAGTGCTTGAATTATTCAAGAAGGACTTTGTTAGGTCTTGAGGCCTTTATGGGTATGCATACCTTTCTCCACACCATCACGTACCCTATCTATCCTCCTTGCACACTATCCCATGTGCCTTCATGTGGAGTTGTTTGTTCCATTACCAAACTCCCAATAAAATCACACCAAATGCACATACACAGAGTTTTTATTTTTATTTTTATGTGACGTTATGGTTGGCATTACGAGTTATTTTAACCTTTTGGTTACCTTTTAAAACCTTGGGTCAAAATTTTAATTATCAATTAAAAAATTCAAACAAGATAAATACACACACACACACAAACACAATTAATTACTTCTCTCAAATATGGGCCAAAAACTATAAGCATTATCTATCACCATCTAAGCTTTCACAAAAAGGCACAAGATCAGATACAAGGTATACATCTCGCACATCCATACAAGGGACAAGAGATGTATTATTCTTCATACATAATATAGGACGTGAGTTCAATATATTCCATTGCACACATTATGCATACTTGGGACAAACTAGATCCATCCCGAGCTATCATCGTGCAACTTGCACAAGGGCATCCTAGAGTACGAGACATGTAGTTCCCACTCCTATTAAACATTGATATTACTCTAATTTCACTTATTTTGGATTGGATCCATAGACATTATTATCATATCGATCATTACACATTGATAGATGGACATTGTTATATTTTATTTGCTTTATTGACAGACAATATAGATGTTTTAGATTTATGACATGATGTTACTTACGGGATGGATTATATGTATGGATTGACATATTAGTATTTTATGATCTTCAGATACTACTCTACTAACACATTGCATTCGATATATAGATGTTGCTAGATGATTTAGTTGGTTTTGTGATCTTATTGCTAATTGATAAATTGATAAAATCGAAATATTTATAATTGTGAACAATTTGTGAATTACTTAATTTTAGAGATGGTTTAGTTATGATATTGATGATGTGAATTGATATGTATATGTGTGCATTTTATTATCTCAATGTCATTAATATGGCCATGAGGTCAGAAAGGTATTGTTTTAATTTTTACAAGCATTTGCAACACAACAAATAAAAGGGGAAAAGAGACCAACAGTGAAGGAATTTTGGGTATCGGCAACAAGTCACCTTGGCAACTAGTGTAAATGTATGATTTATTATTGTTAGATTGTTAGGAGGTCCCCATTGGGGGTGGCCTCAAATGTGACCTTGGGTAAAGTTTTGTTTTTCCTTTTTGGTTTTATTTATTTGTGAGTAATTGTATTTTTTTAGTATTATGAGTCACTTTTATTATTGTTGTTAAGTACTCCATTTAAGTTGATTAGACTTTGATTAATTAGTGTAAAATTTGATGTGAAAAAGGGTAATTAAGTGAATAGGTAGTTCTTTGGTTTTTGTTGGATTTGAAAGAGATTTTTTTAATTTTGAGTGGTGTGTACTCAACCTTGCATGTAAATTTCGCATTTTGACTTTCAAGCCAATTTTGGAGGCTTTTTGGACAAGTTAAGCTTGTCCCACACCTCTTAAAGTCACCCACCCACTATGCCTATGATGTGAGGGGATTATTTTAGGCCTTTTTATGTGTTTTAATGGAGAAAAAGAGTAATTAATTACACTTTTCTTACAAGAGTCTTTATTTGAGTCCTTTAGAGGTGTGGGTTTGGGTTTGAGTGTGTAAGAGGGTTGTCATTCCCTCAACCACAAATTTATTGTGTTTTAGAGTTTGGGTTTGACCTTGTGATGTGGAATGGAGGAGAAATGATGTGGCATCCTACATGGAGCCACATCACCTCTCTCTCCTCTCTTTTCTATTTATTCTAATTTTTTGAGGATTTGGGGTTACTTGTTTTATTTTTGGTCTCTTGAATTTGGAGGTGCTTGGTTTGGAGGGCTTGTTGGAGTTGGAGATAGATTTTGATTGATTTGAATTAGAAAGGTTGGAACTTTCTTATGGATTGGAAACTCTTACAATGACAAGGTAGGGTCTTCACCCATGTTTTTCTTTTTCTAATTTGTTGTGCATATGTTTGTGAATGAATGGTTGTTGCATTTGTGATTTTGGGAAGTAGAATGGCTCTTAGGTTGTGTAGGAGAAAATGGAAATGGGGATATTTTGGGGAGGCATAATATTTTTATTGGGAATTTTAGGAGGGAGTTGGGTTGGGGTGTGCCACCTTGTGATAAGTAAAATTTGTGCTTATCTTGTTGTCTTATTATGGGAGGCATAAGAGTGAGGGAGGCATAAGAGTTGTTTTTCTTGGAGGGATGCATAAGAGTTTTGTGGGTTGTGATTGAGTTCTTGGAGGTTTTAAGGTGGGAACCAAACCCTTGGGAGGAATAAGTAGATTCCCATGTTCCTTTCTCTTTCTTGGCTTTAGTATAGAGCCTTTGTGTTTGGGAATTTGTTAGTTTTGTTGTTCTCTTGGTTTTGTGATTATTGTGTGAATGTCTTGATTGAATGTAATTGTGGAAGCCTTGTTAAGTTGTCAATGGTTATCTTATACCCCTCATTCCTTCATTGTTGGGGCTTAGGGGCCAATGAGGAAGAAAGATTCTCTTCCTCATTGGATTATTGGTTGGGTGGAGAGTGTTGCCTACTCCCTATTTTGGTTGTTGTGTTTGAACTTTGGGAAGAAGGTGGATCTCAAGTGAAGAATGGTCTTAGTAGCACTTGGAGAAAGAAAGAAAAAGATCCCTCTTTGTAAAAAAAATTTTACCATGTTGTCTCCATTTGAATGGAGGGCTTGTAACTTGCATTTTTAAGAATTTCAATCTCTTGTAAATATGTTGAGAAATAGTTGATTTGTATTGAGATCTCAAAATGTATGTGTGTTGGAAAGTAAGAAAAAGAATTTGTATTTGCTACTATGAATATTAATTCATTTTGAAAAATTTACTAAGAATGTATTGAATGAAAACTTGTATTTTAAATATGTTGTTTCTTGTAAAATGAAAGGCTTGTATTAGTAAGATGAAATAAGAACTTTGAAATGGCTTGGAAATGCAAATGAAGTTTTCTCCATCCAAGCTTGCATACAACTTAAATATTTGCCTTAAAAGTGTGATAAAATAATTCTAAGAGGATTGGTAGTCTTGTTTAAAATACACTTGTATTGAAAATAGTTGTCATTTACTTATTATGTTGAAGAAAGGAAATAGTTTCTTATTCCTTATTGAAAAGAAAGTATATTGGGAAATATGGAAGTTTTTGTTACATTTCTTGTTATATTGAAGGAAAGAATAGAGAATGAGTTGATGTTATGTAATTTGAGTATGAAACTAGAAATGTTATCAATCTAGCAACTAATGAATGGAAGACATCTTAGTTCAATTTATTATTGCTTTAAAAAACCAACTTAAGTAGAAGAATTGTTAAAAAAATGCATGTTTGAAGGTTTTGTTTTTAGGGAACAGAACCACCGCCCCTATATGTAGAGTGGTAGTTTCAAAACCACCACCCAACACAGGTGGTTGTTGATGAACCAATCCCCTAGGTAGGGTGGTGGTCAAATGACCACCGGACCTGCATAGGGGCGGCAGTTTCCTCACTTTTGACGGAAAAATAAAATCATCAAAAAAACCATATTTAAAATTAAATGAAATCTAACCTTAAAATACTAAATAGAAACCTCAACAACTAGAAATGAATTAAATTTAAGTGTTTAAGCTCTCCAATCTCTTTATGGCACCCATATGTGTAAAATTTTTAGATTAAATGAAATGGGGTTTTCCTAATTGTTGAACTCAAAAAAAAAACAAGAAAATGTTTTAATCAAATAACAAAACAAATCCATTGTAGGATCTCTACATTAAAAAAATGAGCAATATTACAATAGTAAAATATTTTCAACTAAAACAAAGAAATTTTAACATAGTTGCACTCTCTTTGTTCTCATGGCTCTCCTCCTTCTCCTCTTCCAAAACCTGCAAATCAAAAATGAGCAAATAAGCCAAAGGAAAAGAATAAGAACACTCCATAAAGATGATTAGGGTTAGTGTGAAATCCCTAAGATCCAAGGGCCCTCATTGAATCCATCTAAGGGTTGTGATTCAACCCTACAAAATTTAGGTGGAAATTAGGTGGGAATATAATGTTTTAAATGAAATGCATGTATAACTTGTGAATGGGGCCTCTTAAGGGGTGTTAGGAGGTAAGTTAATTTGTGACCTTAATGTTTAGTTGGTGACTTTTAAAATAAAAATCCTTGAATCTTGTAATTAATTAAATCAAATTTACTCAAGGGTAACTAGACAACATTTAATTTAGGGATTAAATTTATTTGTATTTAACTTAATGGGAGGGTAAGTTTAGACTTAGCCCTAGAATAATAAATTAATAAATGACATTAGAACTATGTTACTAAATTAAATAAAGATTAATAAGGGATTTTAAGCCCGATCTAGGGAATTAAATAATTTTAATTAAATGTTAATTAAAATGAATAAAATATTAACCAAGAAATAAACTAAACCTAGTTAAAGGTTACCCCATTTATAACTGGTTTTTAATTTTTAAAAAATTATTACCATAAATTTTGAGTATCTAATTTATTAGTTGATTTGGGTTTTAAGAGAAATTTTTGGGCGTTACACTTGGTATCAGAGCCATGGGTTCAATGCTTGGACCCTTGGGCACACTTGAAAACTCAAATAGTTAACCTAGTACAACCTATAACTAGATCACACAACTTTGCATGATATTTTAAAACGTAGAAAACCTAGAAAACTGAAACAAAACCTAGAATGGTAAACTAACTCCCATCTTGATTTTTGTAGGAGGCACGAATCAAACAAGGATAGTTTCTGCATGGAGTTAGATATACCACCTCTAGAGCAAGAAGTGGCCTGCTATACTTACCGCAGATACTACATACATTGCAGGATGTCAATGTAGTTATATGAGGTGGAGCAGTTGGGGCACGACCTAGTCAACGTGATAGGGAGCCATCACATGAGGCTCATAACCCTTTGAGACATAATGATGAGCATAGGGAAGAGAAATCCCATGTGGAGTTCAGCTAGAGAAGACTCACCTCAAAGGGACATGGAGATAGGGTTTTAGGACAAAGAGTCAGATCTAGGAGCCCTATACCGAGGGATGAGATTCAAGAGATACCTAGGGGTTGACAGTTATCAACTACAATCATATCAGGGAGATCCTAAAGCTATGTTTGTCTCATTATTCTAGCGATACAAGAGGTTTTTAGGAAGAGGCTTGGTTAGTGAGCTTGAGTGGGTGCTTCAAGATTTTCCCATGTACTAGCAACACGAAGGCTCGTGTTGTGATTCATCTTCTGAGGATGGAGAAGGCATCTATTGGAGGATTGAGGAACAAAATATCCATGTAGACTCAGAGAAATTCACTTGGGATCTCTTCGAGGAGTGGTTTAAGGAGAGATACATATCTAGGAGGTTTATTCAACAAAGGATAGATGAGTTCCATGACTGCGCATCAAGGCATCCATGATACAATAGAAGAGTATGAGAGTCATTTTTTTTTGACTTTTACTTCAGTATGTACACTATATTAAGGATGAGAAGGTTAGGATTCATAGGTTCATCAGGGGCCTGAACTTGGATTTGGGAGGTGTAGTACACATTCATTGTCCACAGACCT
Organism: Taxus wallichiana var. yunnanensis; assembly: GCA_018340775.1. Classification (NCBI taxonomy): domain Eukaryota; kingdom Viridiplantae; phylum Streptophyta; class Pinopsida; order Cupressales; family Taxaceae; genus Taxus; species Taxus wallichiana. The sequence goes on along the minus strand of CM031241.1, from coordinate 600,342,049 downwards.
TAGTTGAGGTCAGTTGAGAAGGCCTACATTACAGAGGAGACTAGGGGGAAGACGCAACATAGATAGAGATAGAGTGAGGAGCCATATTCAATAGATGTAGGATAGTAGTCGAGGGGGTCATCTCCTCCTCCTTATGGCAGACATGGTTTACACAGTATTCATTTAGGCCACCACAAGAGCCACCTCAAAGAACAGCAGCAGAAGTATAACTCATCCACATTTAGACCTCACAGAGATTTGATACTCATAGGGGATGGAGTATGGGCCTCTCCCTAGGGTCCCATAGGACATAGGGAGAAACCTAGAGCTTAGTTAATAAGATCTCATCAAAGCGACCACAACAAAGTCCATAGCAAGATCATTAGGATCCATGACACAGAAAACTAGAGTACTTATTAGAGCCACATCTCATTGGAGGGGACCAAGTAGTTGTTATGGATGTGGTGTAATTAGACATCATTAGAGAGAGGTCCCACATAACCTAATAAAAAGGGTAAGGCACCAATTTTAGAGCCTATAGTTGGTGACATGGGACATAGCCATCATGATCTATGTAGCAGTCATGAACCACTAGGAAGAGCACCAGGGAACCGTGATTCAGACTACAGGTAGCATTGATGGTATCCCTACCTCTATTCTATTTGATTTGGATCATCTAATTCTTTTATTGCACCATATTTAGTATAACGATGCAAGTTGGTGGTAGTTAGGTAGGGCCTTAGTTGGGATGTTGAGATGGCTTTGAGCCAAGATCTTAGTAGAATCCTTAGTTAAGGAGTGCGTAGTGGACCTAAGACCCTTCACCACTACCTTGGATCTTCATATCCTTCCTTTGGGTTCTTATGGAGTTATCTTGGGCATGGATTGGTTATCTACACACATAGAGCTAGAGTTGAAAGTTACAGTAAGGTCATATCTTGTGTAAATGATTTGGGAGTTGAGTTGGTGATAGCTAAAGTTAGGAGACCCATCTCGATTCGCACTATTTACACTATGTAGCTTAAGTGTAAGTGTACGTGTGTGGGTGTGGGTGTTGTGTATGCTATTACAATTAGTGATAGGTCGGAGGATGGGGCTAGTGGACCTTGCTTGATGATCACCCCATTTTGTAGTTTTTTCAAATGTATTTCCTAGTGAGATGTCAATATTACTCCCCACGTGAGATAGACTTTCACATTGATTTGGTTCCAGGAGCAGATCCTATCTCACACGCTCCATATAGGATGACCACCCTAAGCTATGTGAGCTCAATTTTTAGCTAGAGGGCCTTCTTGAGAAAGGCCTAATCCATCCTAGTGTATCTCTTTGGGGTGTACTAGTGATTTTTTTGAAGAAGAAGGATGGATCCTTATGGTTGTGTGTGGACTATAGATAATTGAACAAAGTAACGATCAAGAATCATTACCCCTTCCTCACATCGATGATTTGTTTGATTAGATAAAGGGGGAAATATTTTTAAGATAGATCTTAAGTCAAGCTACCATCAAGATGAGGATTTGCAGAGGCAAATATCCACAAGACAACTTTCCACACAAGATATGGCCACTATGAGTTCATAGTGGTACCATTTGGTCTAACAAATGCCCCTGTAGTATTCATGAGTTTGATGAATGGGGTGTTTTAGGACTTTTTAGACTACTTTTTACTCATGTTTCTTGATGACATTTTGATATACTCATGTACGCATGAGGAGAACGAGGAGCACCTTGACCAAGTTTCGTGTGTGTCTTGTGAGCAACAACTTATATGAGAACCTGAGAAGTGGGCATTTTTCTAGTTAGAGGTCTAGTATTTGGGGTCACATAATTTTTGGGGAAGGTATCATTTTCGATCCTTCCAAGATTAGAGCTATTATGGATTGGCCCATGCCAACCAATGTGATTAAGGTGTGTAATTTCATGGGGTTGGTAGGATACTATGGGATATTTTTTTAAGACTTTTCTCATATTACGCACCCCATCACTTCCCTTCAATAGAAAGGGAAGAAGTTATTTGGTTCGATGGATGTGAGTAGGCCTTCAAGAAACTAAAGGAATGCCTTACGACAACACCGATTCTTGTAGTACCAAGATCCACAGGAGAGTTTTTTTGTGTGCACATGTATGCTTCTTTGGTAGGATTAGGAGGTGTTTTGATGCAAGAGGGTTGTGTAGTCACCTTTGAGTCTGCAAACTCAAGGATTATGAGCTCAATTATATGACTCATGATCTTGAGCTTGCAGAAGTGGTGCATGCTTTGGTGCATTGGCATCATTTCCTTTTAGGGAGATTCATTCTCTAGGACTGATCACTTGAGTCTTCATCACCTCTTCACGCAGCCCAATCTCAATGCTCATCAACGGCATTGGATGGATTTTTTGTGAGTATGACATGGAGATAAAACATGTGAAGGGGAAGGAGAATGTGGTTGCTGATGTCTTAAGTAGATCAAAGACATTTGGTTATGGCTACTTGATTGGGTAAAAACTTGAGCATAAGGATTTTGTGACAACTTCCACATGATAACTTCTACCTTTGCCAGCTAGAGAAGAGATTGAGTCTTAGAGACCCCTTGAGGGAAGTTTGATGGATTTGCATTAGAGTCAGATGGAATTCTCAGACATAGAACATGGATCTATGTACCTAGGGATGGAGGTTTGAGAAAGATATCTTGGAAGAGGCTCATCATGCACCTTATTCAGCCCATCTAGGGGTGAAGAAGATGCACGCCACCTTGAGGAAGTTGTACCATTGGAGAGGTCTTCAAAGAGATGTATAGCTCAGTTTGTGTTCACTTTGTTTAGAGTGTTAGAGGGTGAAGGCCAAGCATCAACATCCAGCTAGCCTTCTCTACCCACATGATATACTAGAGTGGAAATGGGACACCATTTCCATGGATTTCATAGTAGGGCTACCGATGTTGAGATACCACCACGATGCCATCATGGTCATGGTGGATAAATTGATGAAAGTGGCTCATTTTTTCTAGTGAAGACCACCTATATACAACTAGTGCAGTGGCATGAGTATACTTAGATGATATTTTAAGATGCACATGGGATTTCATGGAAGATTATTTGTGACCACAATCCCTTATACACCTCTCATTTTTTAGACTACCATGCAACATGCTCTCGGGATGAAGTATCAACTTCAATACAACATATCATCCTAGAGAGAAGATGGATAGAAGAGTGGGTGAATCAGATTTTAGAGGACATGCTTCAGATGTACATCATGGACCATCAGTCGAGGTGGGAGGAGTACTTGTATTTAGTGGATTTTTCCTACAACAAAATTTTTCAGAGTTCGATTGGTATGGCTCCATTTTAGGCATTGTATGGTAGGGAGTGTAGGACACCATTGAGTTGGGACAAGTTAGAGGAAAGGGTTTCTCTTGGGCCGAATTTATTACAAGGATATGGAGCAAGTACGTTTTCATGATTCGACAGAGATTACAGGAGGCTCAAGATAGATAAAATAAATATCTAGATCAACAGAGGATAAAATCACAGTTTTGAGGTGGGCATGAAGGTGTTTCTTCATGTCAAGCCACATAAGATCCCTATTATTATGGAAAAGGATCTAAACTTGCTCCTAGGTTTGTGGGTCCCTTTGAGATCTTGGAGTGTATCGGTCCTTTGGCTATCATCTAGCATTTCCACCCAACTTGTCTATCATCCATGATGTATTTCATGTTTCTTTGCTTAGGAGGTACATTCCAGATCCTTCTCATGTATTGGATTGGACCACATTGTAGGTGTAGGATCACAGAAAGTGATGGTGAAGCCCATCCATATTTTAGAGCATAGGACCCTGGGCCTTGAGGAAGAGATATTGATCAGGTTCACATCTAGTGGGATTGATACGATGAGACAATAACTACGTGGGAGGATGCCACACCCTTGAGAGCACATTTCCCACATTTTTCTAGTGACTTCAGGAGGAAGTCGAGTCTAAGGGGAGGGGATGTAGTGCCCACTCCTCTTCAACATTGATATTACTATTATTTTCTTATTTTGGATTGGATCCATAGACATTATTATCATATTGATCTTTAGACATTGATAGATGGACATTGTTATATTTGATTAGCTTATTTGATAGACAATATGGATGTTTTAGATTTATGACATGATGTGATTTACAAGATGGATTATATGCATGGATTGACATATTAGTATTTGATGATCTTGAGTTACTATTGTATTAACACATTGGATTTGATATATATATATATATTGTTAGATGATTTAGTTGGTTTTGTGATCTTATTGCTAATTGATAAATTGATAAAATTGAAATATTTAGAATTGTGAACAATTGGTGAATTACTTAATTTTAGCGATGGTTTAGTTATGATATTGATGATGTGAATTGATATGTATATGTGTGCATTTTATTATCTCGATGTCATTAATATGGCCATGAGGTCTAGAAAGGTATTGTTTTGATTTTTGCAGGCATTTGCAACACAACAAACAAAAGGGGATAGGAGACCAACAATGAAGGAATTTGGGGTATCAACAACAGGTCACCTTGGCAACTAGTGTAAATGTATGATGTTATTATTGTTAGATTGTTAGGAGGTCCCCATTGGGGGTGGCCTCAAATGTGACCTTGGGTAAATTGTGGTTTTCCTTTTTGGTTTTATTTATTTGTGAGTAATTGTATTTTTGTTAGTATTTTGAGTCACTTTTATTATTGTTGTTAAGTACTCCATTTAAGTTAATTAGATTTGATTAATTAGTGTAATTTAGGATGTGACAAAAGGGGGTAATTAATGTGAGTAGGTAGTTCTTGGTTTGTGTTGGATTTGAAAGAATTTAATTATTTTGAGTGGTGTGTACTCAACCTTGCATGTAAATTTCGGATTTTGACTTTCAAGCCAATTTTGGAGGCTTATGGGACAAGTTAAGCTTTGTCCCACACCTCTTAAAGTCACCCACCCACTATGCCTATGATGTGAGGGGCTTATTTTAGGCCTTTTTGTGTGTTTTAATGGAGAAAAAGAGAAATTAATTGCACTTTTCTTACAAGAGTCTTTAATTGTGTCCTTTAGGGGTGTGGGTTTGGGTTTGAGTGTGTAAGAGGGTTGTCATTCCCTCAACCACCAATTTATTTTTTGGAGTTTGGGTTTGACCTTGTGATGTGGAATGGAGGAGAAATGATGTGGCATCCTACATGGAGCCACATCACCTCTCTCTCCTCTCTTTTCTATTTATTCTAATTTTTTTTGAGGATTTGGGGTTACTTATTTTATTTTTGGTCTCTTGCATTTTGGAGGTGCTTTCTTTGGAGGGCTTGTTGGAGTTGGAAAGCTTGTGATTGTTTGGAATTGGAAAGGTTGGAACTTGTTTTTGGATTGGAAACTCTTGTAATGGAAAGGTAAGGTCTTCACCCATGTTTTTTTTTGCTAATTTATTGTGCATATGTTTGTGAATGAATGGTTGTTGCATGTGTGATTTTGGGAAGTAGAATGGCCCTTAGGTTGTGTAGGAGAAAATGGAAATGGGGATATTTTGGAGGGAGGCATAAGAAGTTTTTATTGGGAATTTTAGGAGGGAGTTGGGTTGGGGTGTCCCACCTTGTGATAAGTAAAATTTGTGTTTATCTTGTTGTCTTATTGTGGGAGGCATAAGAGTGAGGGAGGCATAAGAGTTGTTTTTCTTGGAGGGAGGACTAAGCATAAGTTTTATGGGTTGTGATTGAGTTCTTGGAGGTTTTAAGGTGAACACTCAAACCCTTGGGAGGCATAAGTAGATTCCCCATGTTCCTTTCTCTTTCTTGGCTTTAGTATGGAGCCTTTGTGCTTGGGAATTTGCTTGTTTTGTTGTTATCTTGGTTTTGTGTTTATTGTGTGAATGTATTGATTGAATGTGATTGTGGAAGCCTTGTTAAGTTTCCAATGGTGTTTTATACCCCTCATTGCTTCATTGTTGGGGCTCGGGGGCCAATGAGGAAGAAGGATTCTCTTCCTCATTGGATTATTGGTTGGGTGGAGAGTGTTTCCTACTCCCTATTTTGGTTGTTGTGTTTGAACTTTGGGAAGAAGGTGGAGCTCAAGTGAATAATGGTCTTAGTAGAACTTGGAGAAAAGAGAAAGATCCCTCTTTGTAAAAATTTTACCATGTTGTCTCCATTTAAATGGAGGTATCATTGTAACTTGCATTTTTAAGAATTTTAATCTCTTGTAAATATGTTGAGAAATATTTGATTTGTATTCGATCTCAAAATGTATGTATGTTGGAAAATAAGAAAAATAATTTGTATTTACTACTATGAATATTCCCTTCATTTTGTCAATTTTACTAAGAATGCATTGAATGAAAACTTGTATTTTAAATATTGTTTTTCTAAAAGTAAAATGAAAAGACTAAATTAGTAAGATGGAATAAGAACTTTGAAATGGGATTGAAATGGCTTGAAATGCAAATGAATTTTTCTTCATCAAGCTTCTAAATACAACTTTTCTTTTTCCTTAAAAAACTTGTGTGATAAAATCATTTAAGATGATTCTTAGTCTTGTTGAAAATACACTTGTATTGAAAATGGTTCATCATTTTTATTATGTTGAAGAAAGGAAATAGTTTCTTATTCCTTATTGAAAAGAAAGTATATTGGGAAATATGGTAGTTTTTGTTACATTTCTTGTTATATTGAAGGAAATAATAAAAATGAGTTGATTATATGTAATTTGAGTATGAAACTAGAAATTTTATCAATCTAGAACCAAATAATGGAATACATTAGGACTACCAAATTTAATATTGCTTTTAATAAAAACCAACTTAAAGTTGAAAACTATTAAAAAAATGCATTGGAAAGGAAAAGTTTCTTATTTTTGGAAAAGAAAGTAATTAAAATATGGTAAATACATTCTTGTTATATCAAGGAAATAATAAATAGAGCCGAATTATATGTAATTTCAAAACCATCACACAACTCGAAACTTAGTGGTTTTAAGATTAACCACCCCTTGAAAACTATTAAAAAAATAAGGTTGTTTCATGAAAGGTTTTTATTTTGGGAATAGAACCAATGTCCCATGTTAGACCATCAAAACATCAACAATATGTATGACAAAATTCGATTAAAACATTGGTGGTCATCATCACATGCCACTTGGTCAAAACAATAAAATAAAATTCGCATTTGCTAATAAAAACCATATTTAAAATTAAATGAAATCTAAGCTTAAGACCACTAAAAGGAAACCTCCAACAGCTAGAAATGAATTGAATTTAAGTGTTTAAACTCTCCAATCTCTTTATGGCGTAAAATTTTACATTTTATAAAATGGGGTTTTCCCCAATTGTTGAACTTGAAAAAAATAAAGAAAATGTTTCCATTAAATAACAAAATAGATCCATTGCAGGATCTCTACATCAAACAAATGAGAAATATTACAATAGTAAAATCTTTTCAACTAAAAAAGAAATTTTTTTTTGCCATGGTTGCACTTCTTGCTCTTATGGATCCTCCTCCTTCTCCTCTTCCAAAACATGCAAATCGAAAATGAGAAAATAAGCCAAAGGAAAAGAATAAGAAACTCTATAGAGATGATTAGGGTTAGTGTGAAATCCCTAAAATCTAGGGGCCCTCATTGAATCCATCTAAGGGTTGTGATTCAACCCTACAAAATTTAGGTGGAAATCAAGTGGAAGTATAATATCTTAAATGAAATGCACATGTATAACATGTGAATGAGGCCTCTTAAGGGGTGTTAGGAGGTAAGTTAATTTGTAACCTTAATGTTAGTTGGTGACTTTTAAAATAAAAGTCCTTGACTCTTGTAATTAATTAAATCAAATTTACTCAAGGGTAACTAGATAACATTTAATTTAGGGATTAAATTTATTTTATTTAACTTAATGGGAGGGTAAGTTTAGACTTAGCCCTAGAATAATAAATTAATAAATGACATTAGAACCATGTTAATAAATTAAATAAAGATCAGAATAAGGGGATTTTAAGTCCGATCTGGGGAATTAAATAATATTAATTAAATTTTAATTCAAATGAATAAAATATTAATCGAGAAATAAACTAAACCTAGTTGAATCTATGGGTTACCATCGGGGTCACTCTAACTCCACATTCCACATTGTTTTAATTTGATTTGTTGTGGTTTGTGGACATGTACAAGTAAACATTCATTTTTTAGGTTATGGGTGTGACCAAAACCCTAACAACGAAGTCGAGAGAGACAAATTTAATATTGGAGTGAGGACCTTAGGACCTAGAAAATGTAAAAACCTCGAGCATCCAAGTAGACATACGTACCTAGATTAGTCACTAGAGCTTAGGGTATTCATGTCCTCTCATGGGCACTTCCGTCCTATATATTTTTGATTTTATGAACTCTCAATAAATATTTTCGACATTGTTTCCATCCAAATCCAACAGATACTCAGTCCATATCATTCCTAGTATGCATGCAAAATAAACTAGTCATCTTCTCCTCTTATTTACTTAGGTTTTTATATTGTTAAATGTTTATCGCTTGTCCATACTGTACAAAATTATCGAATATCATTTGTCATAGTAATTAATTTGAAATTAAGATTTAATTTGATTTAGATTAAATTAAAAGCCTCAAATTGAGAAGGTATGATCTAAAAATGGATCCGAAATACCCAATTCTATGTATTCTCCATATTTGATACTTGCAGTGCATTTTCTCAACATATTCTTTAGTTAGGAGATGGTCTAGTCAAGATCAGGGTGATCCAGAAACCTTTGAATGACATCTATGGACCATCGTTGTTTTGTTCAAGAATTTTCTATGTGACGGTTATGAAACCGCCCCAATGGTTACGTAATCGCTACTCCTCAAAGAAAGGTGGTTGCCCAACCACATGTCTATCCTTTGGAGGCCATGTCCCCGATGACATCATAATTTGGGAAACTTAATAGTTGCAAATGTTTGGGATTCGAATGGTTCAATCCATCTTTGATCATCTGTCCTTAGCTAGATGAACTATAAATATGCATGTATTTGATCATTCTAGGCAAGTGTTTTGGGTGAATTCAAGTGTGAGCAAAGAGAGCAAGTTAAGAATGTTTCTTGTTTTATTCATGAAAAGAGTTGAGTTCTTATTTGAGGGTTGCAAGAAACTTATATAAATATAAGGATTTAGAATCTTTCTTGAAGGACATTATATGACAATAAACTTGTATTATTTATATATTTGCATAGTGAAGCTAAGGAATTTCTTATCTATTGGATTTTTTCCCACACTAGGTTTCTACAGATAAACTCTTGTGTCTACTTATCTTGTAATTTCTTATTTTCAATATTATGTGGATGTTTCTTTCATAAATATGTTGTTGTAATGACCTTAGTTAGATTCTTCATTGAATATTACTTAGATAGGATTTTTTCATTTTTTCAAAAGGAGGTTTACGAGATCAATTTTCCCTTGTGTTATATTTTAACTCCAAATTCCTACAACTTTCCCTCCATGAAGCTCATCTTTACCTCTCACAAAAAAATGGTGCTTAGTGCCACACCGATGTTCACCCACACCACCGCCAACAATTGCTTTAATACCTCTTCCTCTTCTATACTTTCAAGTGTTAGAAATGTCCTAGAATTATGATTTCTAATTTCACATGATATTTTACTTCAATCCACCGAAAATTAAAAAACAAAATATAATGGAGATCCCTAAAAGTAAAAAAATGGAAAAATCACACATGTTAAATTTATATTGGGTTAACTAAATTGAATATGGATTTTAGTGAAGACTATATGTACCCAATACAAATATGTAATATATTCTCTAATTTTCCATTTTAATAAAATGTGCATAATTAATTATTTTCAAATAGTGTTTATAACACATAACTCACTCTTATTTATGTAAAGTAATTACAAAGTGGCTAGATGCCATAAAGTGAGGCACACACAAACTCATAATATATATGTACTGCGATTACAATACATGAACAACTTCAAAACATTTCATTGTCAATAATAGATTGGATCTTGGGATTAAGTGAGGGAAATTCGTTGAATGTTTCCCCAACTTCCAAATGGGCATGCTCGCAATAACTTCACTACGAGTTCTAAATTGTTTCCTCCATATGACCCTCCACCTTGGTTAACAATCGATCTCATTGCTATGAATGGCCCATTCTCACCCTCGCACACCTAAACATAAACGATAAAGTTACAATCACCCTACAGATTCCAAAGTAATAATAAATAATCAAATGATTATAAATTTCCAATAGTAATACCATTGCAATTGTTGTGCTCTCGAGTCAATGGATTTGATGTTCAAGCGCTTACATAGGAAATCTTGTGAAGACACGTTATTCACGTAAATGCCATCAATGTAGAAAATATCTGTAGTCTTATACAATGAACAACATAAAGAAAATAAACAGAACAATAAAATAACTTGCAAATAACAAATTAAACATCAAACCAACATTGTAGTGCGTTCTCCATTAATTAAATCTTCATACTCAGAGCTTCGGATCATTACATTCAAGTTGTGCATGCAACACAATTTCTTAGAAAAATAACAATTGTTGCTCATTAAATAGAAATTACTTGTCCCTAAATTTACCCACTAACTCGCTCTTAACGAGATATTTTACAAATCTAAAATGCTATAAATCGTGCATGTTGTGCATGAAATAAAAAATATTTCTTTTTGTTTTATTTTCTTCAAGTATAGTTCCTAAAATTAAGACTCCACTAAAAGCTACAGATCATGCATGAATAAGACAACCATGAATTGACTAAATGTAACTTCCTAAAAAGTTGTAGGGAAATTACATGCTATTCATGCATGCATATTTCCATCACTCCCCCTTAATTTCAACTTGTAGCTTTCACTCTTCCAGTGTTGCATTTTCCTTTCCATATTTTCCATGTGGAGGATCACAAACTCCCAAACAATATCTCAAATACTCAAAAAATTCTTTAGCCAAAGCCTTTGCAAAAAGTTCTACAAACTGATCTTCGAATATGCAAAATTCAAAACAAATTTCTTTATTGTTTACAGATCCCTAATGAAATGATGACTCGTATCAATATTATTGCTCCTCTTATGAAAAACATGATTTTTGGACAACGTTATAGATGAGTTATTGTCAAAAAATCTCCGTAACGCGTCCTCTTGTTTATGCTATAAATCTATCAACACTCTTCTCATCCAAACAACTTGGCATGCTGCTCCTCTTCTGTTACATACCTTGCCTATACTAAAGACAATGTCGAATGGGTTGCTTCTTTGATGCCCATTAAACCACTCCTATTCCAAAATAAAAATTATAGTAGGATGTTCTTCTCCGTCATATATACTTCCAACACTATCACTATATCTATATACCCAATGATTTTGAACTCATCCTAAAGTGAATATAAAATTCAATGATTCCTTGTTCCACTCACATACCTCAAAATTATTTTTCTAGCTTGCCAATGTGAATCTTCTGGAGATTCCATGAACCTTGGTATAAGGCTCACACCATACACAATATCAAGCCTTGTAGCCATCAAATACATAAGACTTCCAACCAATTTTTTAAACAATGTTAGATCCACACACAATCCTTCATCCTCTTTGCTCAACTTTAAACCTATCGCAATCGGTGTTGCATTTGGCTTACAATTCAACATGTTAAACCTTTTCAAAAAATCATTTGCATATTTTGATTATGAGATAAAAACTTCACTTTTTGATTGTTGGACTTCAATGCCCAACAAGTAATGCATAAGACCAAGATCTGTCATCTCAAATTTATTCTTCATGGCTATTTTGAATGACTCTGTAGATAGATTTATAGTTATAATCAAATCATCTACGTATAAAAAAACAATTAGAATATTAACTTCCTCATTTATCTTGGTGTATAAGGTAGCCTCACTACTTCTCCTACGATACCATTTTTTGTCAAATAAGAATCAATTCTGTTGTACCAAGATTTAGGTGCTTGCTTGAGACCATAGAGTGTTTTCCTCAATTTGTATACTTTTCCTTCATGACCTTCAATCTCAAAACCTTCGACTAATTCACATACACTTCTTCTTTAAGGAAACCATTCAAGAATATTGGTTTTACTTCCATCTGATAAATAGGCCATTTGTTTTGAGCTGCAATTGCTAAAACCATTCTTACTGTGTCCAAATGTGCTACCGGTGCAAATGTTTCATTGTAGTTAACTACATATTGTTGCATAAAACCTCTTACTACAAGTCTTGCTTTATGTTTCTGTACTTTTCCATCAACATTGTATTTTGTCTTGTAGACCCACTTGACTCCTATCACGTCCTTTCCTTTTGGAAGATCCACCAACTCCCATGTCTGATTCTTCTCTATAGCATCGATCTCATCATCCATGGCTTTTTCCCAAACTTCATTTTTTATAGCATCTTCTAAATATAATGGATCTGCAGACTTTAGAAAAAATGCAAAAACTAAAACTGAATTTGTTGTATCAACATTATAAATCTCACTAAGACTCCTTGTTTTCACTGTGGGACTATTCGATGTAGGATGCTTTGTGGTGATGGAGTTTTTTTCGGTGTTCTCTGTGATGTTTCTTACATGGCTGGATATGGTTAAAATATTATAGACCTCCAAAATGTAGATGGAGGTGTAGCTTATGCTATGACTTTTGGTACATGTCCAAGATATGTAGAAACAGTACCTTGCTGCTCTAAAGTTTCATCTACCATATCACCATGCAAAATAGCTGCTGCTATACTCATTATTTTCTCTATACTTCCATTCCATGCTTCATTCTATATAAACTGAACATTCTTCCTGATCAAAACCTTTCCACTTGACAGATTATACAAATTGTATGATTTTTTATTCTATGAATACCCAAAAAAATACACTTTTTTCCTTTGTTGTCCAACTTCCTCCTTAGCTCATCAGGTATATGTGCATACGCTACACAACCAAAAACTATGAAATGTGAAACAATGTGATTCATGTTTGTCGACGCTTGTTGAGGGACCATGTTCCTAATAAGTTTTGTTGGACACCTGTTTAAAATGTAAACAAAAGTTTCTACTGCTTCTTCCCAATAGTCATTTAGAAGGTGTTTTGCCTTCAACATATTTCTTTCTATTTCCATAATGGTTCTATTCTTCATCTTTTCCACACCATTATGCTGTGGTGTATACGTGGTAGTAAATCACTTGTGTATACCATGATATTTATAAAAAGTCATAAATTCATTAAAAACATATTCACCTCCTCTATCTATCCTAAGAAATTTGATGGAGTATCCACTTTGTTTCTCCACTAATGCCTTGAACTTCTCAAATGTATAAAAGACATCTAATTTATGTCTTAGAAAATATACCCATGTCTTCCTTATGTAATCATCAATGAATGTCATAAAATATGAACCTTTAATATAAGTTGTTTTTTTGGGTCCACATAAAAATGAGTGCACAATTTGAAGCATTGCACTTCTTCTTACTATTTTGCCAACTAGGAAACAATTTGTATTGCATCCCCAAAATACAACCTTCACATACCCTTTCGATTTTGAATTGAAATTGAAAACCTTTTAACCATATTATTTCTACATGAAGTAAATTCAAACCTCCAAAATTCAAATGTCCATACCTTAGATGCCAAAGCCACGATTCATCTTTCATGACTAAATGAAAATTCGATTGTGTTCCTTTAGCACAGGACTCAATTGTATTAGTGCAAAAACTAGCATGAGCTTGATTTGCATTGACGCAAGACTCTACTTAGCATAGGAATCTTTTACCTTAGCTCTGGACTCATCTACTTGAGCGCGGGACTCAATAGAAAGCTTATTTGACTTAGCGTAGGACTTGGCTGCAAAATGAGCTACTGATTTAGCTACAACTAGATTTGATTTCTTCTTTTTCCCTGGTTTTAAAATCAAGGAAAACATCCTATTGCTGCTCATCTTCACTTTTTCAATCAACTGAGTGCTAGGAGATTTATCCAAAATCACGCACTCACTATCCTCCATATAAACCTGGTATCCTTTCTCGTACTCGTTGTCCAATACTCATAAGATTATGCTCTAAACTTGCAACATAGTAAACATCTTGCATACTTGTTTTCTCCCCCTATCTAGTTATAATAATAACTAGGATTTTTCCATTTACGACACAATATTCTTATTTCTAAGAGTCACATCACTCTTAATCGAATCACCAAACTAGAAAACAAATCTAGATTACTTGTCATGTGATTACCGTAACCTGAATCCAAATACCATACATCACACGGAATCTTTTTGAAAAATTACATTCAATAGGGGATAAAAATGTATTTCTTCGGCAATCCTTGTGCATGCAATAAACATAGATTTAGAAATAGAACTTCCAACCTGATTTTGATTTTGTCTCTCATGATCATATTGCTTTTTCTTGCAATCATAATCATAGTGCTCATACTTCTTGTAATAATGGCGCTGAATATGAGACTTATCTTATCTCTTACCATAACTTTGTTCTTGATTATCGCCTCTTCCTCCTAATTTTGATGAACCATTGTCGTGTCCTTTAGATGGACTTCTTCCTCTACCATTTGGGCTAAAATTAACTCTTATTTTTCCACGAATATTTGTTGTTCGAGATGCAAAAGTCTAACCTACACTTGTATGTCATCTATTCATTCTTTGTTCATGATTTATTAGTGATGCATGTAACTCATCAATAGAAAACTAACTCAGATCCTTAGTTTCTTCAATAGCTACAACTAAATGATCAAATTTCGTAGGCAAACTCCTAAGAAATTTTTCAATAATTCTTCTGTCTTCAAGAGTCTCACCATGGGATTTTATTTGATTGACTAAGCCAACTACATAAGTAAAGAACGATTCTATGGAATCTAAATCTTTCATTAACAAATTCTCAAAATCTCTACAAAGTAACTGTAGCTTGGTTGTTTTTACTTTCTCCTTACCTTGATAAACAACTTGAAGTGTGTCCCATGCGGTCGTGCTTGACTAACTATTGTCACTCTTGGAAGAATGCTTTCATGCAATATTTCTTGATAAATATAGAAAAGAGTTTTACCGTCCTTCTATCGTAACTCCTTCAAAGTATCTTTCTCTTGTTGAGAAAATGTAGTATACGTTGCTTCATCTATGGGCTCTTTGTACTATTCTCAATGATCTCCCATACGTCCTAAGATTTGAATAGAGCCTTCATGGTCAATGACCGATTACTCATAATTCTTTTCATTAAATTGCGACATCTCGCATACCGGATGTAAAATTCATAGCTTGCTACCAATTTAATAAGCTTCTAGAATAATCTTCTCTAATACCAATTTGTAGAAAATCTCTACTGATTTTATACAATGAACATAATAAAGGAAATAAACAGAACAATAAAATAACTTACATATAATGATTAAACATCAAACCAACATTGTTGTGCTTTCTTGATTAATTAAATCTTCATACTCGAGCTTCGGCTCATTACATTCAAGTTGCGTGTGCAACACACTTTCTTGCAAAATAATAACAATCGCGATAATTAAATAGAAATTAACTCTCCCTAAACTTACCCACTAACTGCTCTTAACAGAGCTTTTACAAATCTGAACTGTTGCTTTAAATCAACACATATTGTGCATGAAATAAAGCATATTTATTTTTGTTTTATTTTCTTTAATATAATTCTTAAAATTAAGACTCCACTAAAAGCTACGGACAGCATGAATAAGAAAATTGCAATTAACTAAATTTAACTTCCTAAAAATTGTGGGGAAATTACGGACTATTCATGCATACATATTTCCAACAATCAACAACATCAAAAAAAAGAAGAAGAGTGGAGGGAATCAATGTCACAACATTATTGCAATCCCTGTGGAAAGCCATGATGATGCAAGACTAACTACTAATGAAATGGGATGAACAACTACTACTTGGGCTGGTTTGAAATGGCAAAGGGTTTTCACTTCTATCTATAGAAAGGAACGCCCCTCGACATCCAAACAGGCATTACGGCTTTACAAATATATTATTGCTTAAGTAAACAAACTTTATCTTGTACATATTATCCATAGAGACTTTCTTTAAACTATGGCTATAAAAATTGCTTTCATTTATTTATTACTTTATTTCATTTGTGATTTGATTTGAATTTTAACCTTTTTTTCCTTAATCACTTATAAAGTCCTCGAAATTGACAGGCTGTAAGCCATTTTTTTTTTTTTAACCATATCTTACAAGTGAATTTTTTTAAAGCCCTCGAGATAATGACATGTGCTACAAATTTTGAAAACCATAAGATAAAAAGAAAATATCTATTTATATATATGAACAGCTTGTAAATATATCTATAAAAATTACTGGAATTTACTACCCCCTCAAAACGTAATTTTGATTTAACAGGAGAGATAATTTGAAATTCCAGCCTATTATTGAAGTTAGTGCCCATCAATTCCAATAGTTGGTGTTCAATGATGCGGCGCCACTAGAGCTAAGCCGTCAGCAAATTTTGATTCGGACAGGAGAGATAATTTGAAATTCCAGGCCTATTATTGAAGTTAGTGCCCATCAATTCCAATAAGCTGGTGTTCAATGATGCGGCGCCACTAGAGCTAAGCCGTCAGCAAATTTTGATTCGACAGGAGAGATAATTTGAGATTCCGGGCCTATTATTGAAGTTAGTGCCCATCAATTCCAATAAGCGGTGTTCAATGATGCGGCGCCACTATAATTTTAATATTGCTATCATTCATTTATTGCTTTGTCGCATTTGTGATTGAAAACGAATTTGTTTTTTTCCCTATTCTTTTCTTAATAGCTTAGTGCCCATCAATTCTTATGGATTCAAAAGTACAGTCTTAATTTTAAAACACCTCTATGTAATGTCAATCTATCAAATACATTAAATGCACATTAAATAAATAAATATAATATTTATTCATCATTTATTCAGCTCAGATATTCAATACTTTCATCGGGAATCTCCCGATTAGGGGTTAAATTTGACGGCCACCTATGCTTGTCAAACAATTTTTAGGGGACGGTAATTTTTCAATACGCCCTTCAAAAACACAAAATAATGTTATTTTTACTAATTATTCTATATTTATTATATCTTTTTATATATATTTACATATATTTTTATAATTTATATACAAACCTATATAAAAATTGACGGTCACATTTTAAATGTACAAGTCACGTGTGATGGTTAGATAAAATATTTACAAGTATTTTATGTCTAAAATCACGAAAAACATCTAAACGACCGTCAAATTTAACCCCTGCTCCCGATTACGTTGGCTTTTAGATTGAAAATTGTGAAATTTTGAAAGAACTTGGAAAGTTTGGATAAGGAAGAGCTGCGGTTGGCGGATGGTGATATCACCAATGTTCGCTGTATCAAATGGCCCATGCTTCTTCAATCCCATCTAGTGGCCCAGATTATTATAGAAGTTTATGCTCAAAAACACATGTTAATATCTCTTCCGAGAGAAAAAGTTTTTAACAGTTCAATAAGCACAATTTCACATTAGACTCAATGTGAAAGGGGTTGGTATACAAGATTAAAGGTCATCTAGGTAGGGAGATTTTGTCTTTTACAATGTTGGGATAGTAGAATCTAAAAATATTTTATTTTGATCGCAATGTTTATAATGACATCGGACTTAATATGTGAGTTATTTAAGATCATATTCGTTACAAAATATGTTCACCAAGAAGGTTGTGGATAAAATGGGAAAATTCATTATAGATTTAAAAATAGTAGTTCAGAAATTTACAAAGTAAAAAGATAGGATTTGTGGTTCCATACGCCTTCTTTGGCCTCATGGAGAATTAAACAATATCTATCTATCCACGAATATCACTCATCGTCTTTATTTGTGTGCTTTCATATTTAAAATTTAAAAGAATTAACAAATAATAAAAAGTCAAGGTTTTATTTTTATGCGAAAGGCAAGTATTATTGCAATGGATAATAATTCATCGTGTTTATCTTAGCTAATCAAATACCATTTGCATGGTGAGACTATAGTTTCAATTAATACTTTTTAATTTTTAAAATTAGATATTTCAAAACAGTTGATTGGTCAAATGGTTCATTTCCTAATTGTTGCCAAAATAAACCTCTTGCTTGTTTTTTAGCGACTTGATAACACTCATGTTTTAGAGAACATTTTTGAATCTTTCACATCTCTTTTTACATGTATCGCGGTCTATAGTGCTTCCAACAATGTGCATTATGGTTTTGGGGTGTTTGAGCTCGGTTTTAAGTGTTTTGACCCTTTGCATTTCCTCATAGTTGGGTATAAGAAAGAGTAAGATCTTTGTAGCTGAAAGCTCAACATATCCTATCTTGGATTATATTGAACTCATTTCATAAAGATAAGAGTTAGGTTGGGCATATTTGAAGTTCTAATAGCTTGTAAAGTTATCCTTGGATGGGTTTAAGCCCTCAATGTTATCTACAATAACTTTGCATTCAAAAAGAATCCTTGGAGAACTTTGTTTTCCCCCTATAAATCATTATTGTGTGTTCAATATTTAAACATTGTGGTCTCCTTATATTTAATCTTAAGGATTTATCTCACATTTGCAGTAATCTCAACACCTAAGACTCTATATACAAGAGTTCTCCCTTAGTTAAGTGAACCAATAGATCGTGACTTAACTCTTTTGCTCAACTTTAGAGTAATTAAGGAAAATATGAGGATGATTGAGATGAAGACACCGACACAATCCATTAAGGTTGTAGTTGGAGGGTAGGGCACAAAGTTGAAAAATTTGCTAATGCGTAGAGAAACACGTGTAGCCTAGATCATGTATCGAATAAGATCAAGACAAATGGAACATGTCACGAGGCCATGACATGGACCAATCACTACTAGAAAAGACCTATTTACCCACAATTTTATCTAAAATTTTATCATTTTAGAAAATTTGTGCATTATCTAAAAAATGCAATGTATATTTTCCACAATTTAATAAAGTCACTTTTAAACTCTAAAATATTCACATTCTTGAAATTTCATTATGAATAAAAGTAATTCTCTTATTTTTAAAAATAGAATGATTGATTATCTACATAACTCGATAGGGCTTCATCCATGTAGATAGTATAAATAGGGGTTAGCCCTCGGGTCGGCATACTTCTTTATAAGGTGCCAACTGAAACTAAACTCTACGAGGAATTCAATTGATTATTTATATGATACAACACATGAGATGACTTGAATAATATTGCATACATAAGAAATAAGAATATATGATGGATGCCATAATGTATTCATTATCACTCTCTATCCCTAGATAGATATGGTGCCTTCCTTTTACCTCTCAAAATGGAGAATCTCACGATTTAATTTTTTCACACCATTTTAAAGTTTCAAATAAAAATTTCAAAATATCTATATAATGAAATATAAGTGTATGTTATTTAAAAAATCTAAAATATATGCAATCTAGTGCCCAATTGAGTGCATTGCTCATCAAAATAAAAATACAATCTAGACACATTAATGCAACTCTAGTTTTTAGAGCGACAAGTTCCTGCCTTCGAGTTGGGAGATATGCATAATAATAGTTATTGGATTTTTTTAAAAATTCTATAATTTGAAGGAGGAGATTTGGTTTATGAGAAAAATGTTCTCTTGCATCCAAATTTACTGAGAGGATATTATCTTTATTGCAAAGAATAACAATATTAAGGTTCATTTCACAATGCATGTTTCCTTACTCATCAATAGGGATCGTGATGTTGAACTCATTGTCAAGGAGGAGTTACTTTGTGAGATATACAAATAAATATTGTTGATTTAATTTAATCTTACAAAAGCCTAGTCATAGAAATCTATACACTTTGCTCTTTCAAATTTCACTTCTTTGCCTAGAATCGCTAAATTATGATCAAAAGCGTGTTAATATTGTATATTTCATATTTTAGTAGAATATTCTATTGAGTAACATTTGTATTTTGTTACATATTTTATTGTTAGTTATGTATTTTTTAACAATTGAATTGAAAAAAGTATGTCTATTTTTTAAATAGATATTGCAAACACAAAATCACATATTTTGAGTAATTATCTAGTCTTGATTACATACTACTATTCATATGATTCATAAGTAAGAAAAGTACTAATTAACCCATGTCTTTGGCCACCTTTCTTTGCTTTTTGTTTCTCCTTTTAGTCTTGCACCCTTACTTTCACAAAGTATGCCTTGTCACACTCCGAATTTTATCATCCGGACACTAGCGCCCGGCCAGGATGCTAGTGTCAGTGCTCTTGTTCCCTATAGGCACCCTTGTCCCTTTTTACTTTTCTCACATTTTTGGGTCCTTTCTAGCCATTTGAGCATCATATATTTTCGGTAGTTGGCCTTTTTGGGGTTAATTATGAAATTCAAGCAATTGAATCATATAAATATAAAGTTATGTGATGATAATAAAGGACCAAGCACTAAGCATTAGCTATCATCGCCTAAGGTTGTATCCATCAAGCATCTAAGAGCTCTATTGCATCCATCTAGCACCATCACAAAGGACACAAGGGTTGGTTATTTAACTTACACTTCATAAGAGGAAAGGTAATTCTATTCCATGCACACATCTATTACATTTGTTTACATTTACCTTACTTGATCACTATCAAGTGTAACATGCACAAGAGTCACCTAAGGAATGATTCCACACACACACACATAGAAATATATCGGGTCTAAGATGTAGTGCAAGTGCTCATTCGTAACTTAACCATTGTGAAAGTTGAGGAAAATCCAAAACCTCATTTTGCATCTTTTTATTTAGGATTTGATGTCCATTTGAGGTTTTTGTAGGTTCATATTTAATTACATGTTTCAAGTGACCTCAAAAATCATTATGTGATTGTTATGTCAAAATCACAGACTGGTTGATTGTTTGTGATTTGTGTGTGAGGCAATCAGTGTAACCTACATAACATGGTATTATCCTATATTGTGGGACGTTGCAAGTAGGATAATCCTCCGAGAGAAAGATGACTTCATCTCCTAACCTAGTGCCAACTTCTCCAAAGTGTAGAGAATGGTAGGCTAAACTAATCCTATCCTAATGTTTTCTAAGGAGACAGGGATAGAAAGATGCATAAATAAAACTACTCTAAGTGAAGGTGATGCACCAAGAAAGGGTGAGACAATCCAAGTGAGTGAAAGATAGAGAGAAAACAAAGTAGGAGAGGGTTGGTAGAAGCGCCACAGTCCAAGACAATATTCAATTCCCTATATTCATAAAGCACAACAAACTACAAACCCTGCAAAGAGATAGATACATGCACAATATACTTGCAAATATAATGGAAGGAAAAATATGTAATTTCATACAAGTTAGGGTGAAAATGGCCACAAAACATGAATTTTATTGCTCAGAAACATACACAATCCATTATAACATAAGAATAAGGAAAAATCCTTTACAATAAGCCCAAATTTGAGGCCTTTAGCTCACAATAGCTTTGGAACAAATTTGACAGAGTTCCTTTACTTTTTGGGAAAAAACCTTCCCTCAAAATGAGGCAAATTTTACAATATATAGGAAATTTGGGTCACCAACCTGTCAAGATGTGTTAAAGAGGTATGGGAAACCATTAATTTATGTACTTTTCTTGCATGGGTGGTCATGGGCACCACGCCTCATTAATTCTGGTTGTTAAAGCGCCATTCATTCACTTATCGTCCTGACGGCTTGTAACTTGTCCATCCTGTGGGTCGTCAAACCATGTTAGGTTGGACGTTGTCCATCCTATTTCAATAAAATTTCCCTGTCTCGCCAGTTCTTCTCCATATTTGGGTTAGATGGTCATCTAACCATGAACCGTACACTTGTGAGTAGGCTATCTAACCTAATTTTCGCTCAAGTTCATTAGGGTTGGATGACTTATAACTTTTTTAACATACATGTATCTTGTCACCGACCAACACAGGAGTTGTCCATCTTCACCACCGTGTGCCTTCCTACCCGACCATCCTTGCAGCCAAAGGACCAACAAGTCGACTAACCTTGTGACTTTAGCAACCAGTTCATACAATTGTAATTTTTCCATCTGTGTTGGCCGCATCAACCCCAAGGGTTGGACGATGTATATCTATGCCGAAAAAGCTCTTTATATATCGTCCATCGACTAACCGTAAACTTGTCTCCCTGCGTCATCACAAAATTCAGGGTCAATACACCTAGCCAACCAACTTGTCTCCGGTCGACCAACCTATCTTCCATACCGGGGTTGGATGCCATCAACCCATCACCCGTCCAACCGAGCTGACTAACCCCATGCATTCGATCCCTTTCCATACACCACACCTCCCACTTATCACTGGCCATCCAACTGAGGGGGTTGAACACCATCCATCTCATCCGAATAACCTATTAGGTTTTGACCTACACATGTCTAACCCAGCCAATGTGCATGTCTGTCTAACCACCGCCCATCCAACCTAAGTGTCGAACCATATGCCGTCTAACCTGAATGACCAATCTAGATGACTATTCCTCAAACTTGGACAATTTTCCAATAAGCTCGGTCACCAACTCCAAGATTCACCATGGCGAGACAACTTGCCACGAGTTAAAACCAACTTAGCCGAGCCAAAACAAGAGGTACCCTACAGAATGAAAAATGATTTCTCTTTTTGCATCATCTATCGATGTTTCGACCTTCTAAGTTATCCATTTTGTAGGGGTTATGAAAAATGGATAACAATTGGTGACTTGTGGGATGGTCACCGCTAGATCTAGAAGACCCGGTGACTTGAGGGGATCCATTGGGCATGGAGTCATATTGATTGTTGGAACTAGCCCGTCACTTGAAAATCTATCTTCCAACTTCTTGGAGCACTATTGGGGCATTTTCATTTCAAAATAAATCCTGGGTTGAGGACTGGTTGTTTCTTCACCAAAATTTCCTGAAACTGGAAAGTGAAAGAGCAACAAGGGCACAACTATGTACAAAGATACAAAATCATACACATCCCAAATGGAATGTATAGAGAGTGCACAAGCACTTATTACAAAAGAAACCTAAACTAAAATAATGCAATGTGTTAAAAGCACTTGGAGGAATTACAACTCTTAAACTAATATGTACAAGAAAGATATTTCACTTAATAACAATGCTTGAGATAGATTCCATTGACTGGAATCTGCATTTCTTCCACATATAACCTTGATAGCTAGAAAGCATTGTTTTATTTGTAGCTTGAAATCATATAAGGGCCACTCCATATTGTATCAAACTTCGAATGCCTTACCGGTTTTCCCCTATCTCGCATCCCATTTTAGGACCAAGTCTCCTTCTTCGAACATTTTGTTTATGGCCTTCCTGTCAAAGCTCATCTTGATTTAAGCTTGGTCTTTTTCTATCATCTTCATGGTCTAATTTCTTAGCTGTTCTAGCTCCATAAGCTCTGTGTACCTCACTTCCATGGGATCGAACTCAAATAGCTTTAGGTTCTTCATGAGCTCCAATGCTAACAACTCAAGTGATATATGCAGCCCTACCTCCCTTCCATAAACTAACATGTAAGGAGAGTTCCCTATTAACTTCTTGGGAGTAATCCTATCAACCTAAAAGGTTGATTTTACTTTGGTATGCCATGTTCTCTCGATTCTCATCCGAGTCCTTATAATCCTTAAGAGATTTTTATTTTTAGAATTTTCTTGCTTGTTACCCTGGTGGTACTGGGGTAAGAATTTTAGGAGGTTCTCAAATAGATGCCATTTTCATTGCACATCTGGATATTTTCTTGCCAAGAAAATCCAAGGCATTATCTGATATTATAGTTGAAGGGATTCCAAATCTAGTTACAATTCCTTCATAAAAATCCAAGATGGTGGTGTCATTTTCTCTCGTTGAGTACAACTCCCTCCATCCACTTGGTGAAATAATCTATCAATGTAAGGATCCACTTGTCACCCAAGCTATAATTTGGGTTAATCACCCCAATAAAGTCCAACCCCATTGCATGAATGGTTCATTTATAGAAATGGGGTGGATTGGAAGGGTTTTTAGTGTCTCTTTACCCGTGAAGAAGGCACCCTTTTTGAATTTTCTAATGCATGCATAAAAATCATTAAAATGTCGGGCCGGTAATAACTAGCCTTCATGATCCTAAGAATCTGTTACTTTTGAGGAAAATTGGCCACTGGTTCTTCATCATGAAACTCATGTAATACCCTCTCCACTGATCTGTTTTGATGCATCTTAGCAGGACTCCATTAACATATATTTTGAACAAGATGTCTTCAATAAGAACATATGAAATGGAATATAATCTTAAGATTCTCCTCTTTTCTTTGCTCAATCCTTGAGTACTTTGACCTATTTGAAGGAAATGGACTATATCTCGAGTCCAACAATGATCGGGTGAGGCATCATTGATTTCTCTTGATCATCTTCTAGCAAAAAATAACCTCTCCTTTACCACTTGACTCGGCATCTTTGTCTCGAAGTTATCTTCTCACATAGTCCCTTTCCCCTGACCAACTTGGTCACTTTAATATCAATGTCATACTCCATCACCTTAGTTACCCCCAAAGCAAGCATGTGACTAGTAGATGAATCCTATTATTTAACACTAAATGCCTAAACTTCTTCAAACTTCTAATCATAGCAAGGAAATGTTTCTTAATGAAGAAATATCTTACCTCATAGTCCACAAGGCCCTGGATGAAAAATGCAATAAGATATTCCATTCATTCCTTATTCTCTTTTGCACCAAGATTGTGAAGATGGTGTCCGAACCACCGAAGGCGTAGAGAAATAAGTCTTTGGAGAATTATGGGTTAATAAGAGTTGTATCTGAGATATGGTATGCTTGATAAATTCATAACTCTCTTTTCCCTCCATTCTCCACTTGAAAGGAAAATTATTCTTCAACATCATCGTTAATGGCTTCACAAGAGCATAAAAATATGGTACAAACCTATTAACAAAGTTTATCCTCCCCAAGAAGCTTTGGAGAGCCTTCTTATGACTTGGCAACGGTAAAGCAAAAATGGCTTCTACCCTCTCCGAGATAAATTGTCAGTCCTCCCTTCGACATGATATGTCCTAGAAGTTTACCCTCATGTGCCATGAACATGCACTCTTTTGTATTCGAGGACACTCCAAACCTCATGTACCTTTGGAATACTTGTCTGAGATGAAAGAGGTGACTTTCTACATTTTTAGAAAATACAGTGATGTCATAAAGATATACAAGCACTATTTTGTTCAACAACCCCTTGAATGCCATATCCATAGCCCTCTGAAATGTGGCTCCAACATTTGAAAACTCAAATGAATTTTCTTGTAGGCATAAGTGCCCCATTTTGTGGTGAAAGCCATTTTGAACTTGATCCTCCTCTTTCACCATAATCTGATTATAGCCCGAATATCCATCCAAGAGGGAGAATCTTTCGAACTCGGCCACTACACCGTAGAATTTGCTCCATTGAGGGCACTAGATAATGATCCTCGAGGGATGCCCTATTTAAATCATAAAAATACACGCACAACCTGATTTCCCCATTCCTTTTCCTAACCAAAACCAGATTTCCAACCCAACTCGAATGCTTGATCGGAAAATGATACTCACCTCAATGAGATTATTCAACTCATTCTTCATGAGAGTCTCTATATGAGGGTTGACAGGACTTTTCTTTTTCTTGATAGGCTTAGCCTCCGAATTCAACTCAATGGTGTGTCATGCAATTTTGGGTAAAACCCTTTAAATCATCATAGTTATATGTGAAGACATTTGAGAATTCTTGACAAAGATGAAAAAGGTCATACTTTTCCGGTGGCTATTCATCTTACCTATTTGGAGTGTCTTACCTTCTCCAAGTGAAATGGGCTCAAAATCCTCCTTTTTGACTTCAATGTTGTCCTTCTCCTTTTGAAATTGGTCATTTGGGTTGAAAATTGACTCGAGAGTCACCAATCCCTTGGGAAATTTTTTTGTCCACAGCAGCACCACTAGATCCCCATATTGCTGCTCTAATTTCTCTTTATTTTTGGGTGAGAATTCATCCTTCTCATCGAAAAATTAATGATCTCGTTTATCATTCTCAAATACCGCCACTTTGTGTTATTGTATGTTATAGTTGGCCTTAAAATTAGATGAATATGTGGTTGCACTTTATCTCTTTTAATACACAACCACATAAAACTTTGCCCAAATTTCCGTAATCCTGTCTCGTAGCCTCATTCTTCTTCCTTGGTATGGCTTGAATATTTAATTCCTTGAGGTCTTCAATTGTATCCCATAATTGATGTTTGGAGGCTTTCAACAGTCATTTTTACCAACATGTTGTCCTCTATCCTAGTTTCACTATCCCCAAAACTTGTAAGTTTTTAATACTCCTCTTTTTCACCCAATGCAATCCATGGGTCAAAACTTCATACTCAATTATATTGTTTGAACAAGGAAAGTGAAAATGGAACGATAAGTAGTATTTCACACCTTGTGGTGACAAGAACATTACAACTCCTCCAACACCTTTCCTACTCCTTGAACCATCATAAAACAACTACCATACTTCATTAACATCCTTATTTTATGGCTTGGTGAAGCTGGGGTGGGTATGATCTCCTCATGAAGACAATAAAATCCCAAATAAGCTTCTTCTATTTCCTTGTATGGATCTAAATCATGTATCCTGTGAGCCCAATCATCAAGCATTAGGTCTGGAATGCTTCCATCCTTAGTGTCTTCCTCCTGAGCCTCCAAGCATTCTTCTTGATCAAATATGGTACAATTGACATTAATCGGGCTTGAAACATGGAGCTCAATGGCCAACCTGATAGTAACATTGGCTCCATATCTTATTTTGAATAATGTGTGAGACCAATCAGTTTATAGTTACCCATCAAACTTGGATATAAAATCCCTCGAAATGCATAACGTAAATAGTGGTGGAAAATCAATCATCGATACATCTTTTAGAACTATGACATTGAAAGCAAGCATGGATCGCAAGGCTTAGTTATTTGATCACTCCAACTTTGCCTACTATTGCCCATTTAATTACACTAATCCCCTCAGTACCGGATCATATTTTAAGCCCAATTTATTTGTGATTTGTTTCACCATTACGAGTACCTCTCTCCTAATTCAATAATGTAATTGTGTACTAACTTATCTCTAATGACAAATGAGACATAGAATGATAGAGGCTTCACATTCTTACTTGAATGACCTTCTCCTTGTTGTGCAATGTTAGTAAGAACCCTCTCCTAATTTTTGGATGGCTCATTAGAAGGGGACCAATTTTCCATAGTTGCTTGCAATAAATCTCACCGCCTCGTAATTAAGACTCCCACATGGAAATACTGACATTGGTCTTCTTCATCTGATCGATGATATTAAATGGAGGTGTATTTTCCTTTTTCTTTCATTTTATTGGCGTGATATTTTCTATCATTTGAATTGGTCTATGAGCTTCTACAACTGGTACATTGGACTGATTATGCACATTGGGGGCTGCTACAGTAGCTGCCTTCAACTGGATTTATGCATTACGAGCTGCATTTGGCCAACCAAATCCTTGTTTTTGTGAGAGTGGGATGAGAAATAGCTTGAATAAATGATTTCCCATCTTCTATATTCCTTTTCTTTAATATTTTATTAGCTTCCACACCCCGGAAAGGAGATTGATTAATTCCACAAAAGTCTTTCATCGCCAATTGACCAATGTGGTTTCAATTAGAGGTTTCTCTTCACGAGTTTCTTATTGATTCTCTTCCCCGACTTAGCTCTTTGGCCACCCCAATGGTATGCACCATCAAGGCTTGATTTGAGTGTCTTTCAAGCACCTCGATTGATTATGAGGTAAGTTGTAAGGGTAACACCATTCATACTCTTGAGAATTTTTTTAAGTAGGAACCAAAGCCATTGATTTTGAAATTACATTTAGATTATAAGGCTGAAATTTCTGGTAGTTTGAGAGTGCCCTTGATTCGGATTTTGTTTTGTTTCTAAGCAAGAGACATATTTTCTTGAGCTTGGGAATGGTAAGGTATGGAGTTCTAAGCTTGATGCCCTTTGATTATCACAAACTCATTACATAAATTATGTAATTGCTTCATGATTTCTTGAGCTCCTTGGAAGTACTAGAAGAAGTGGAGGCCTTAATATTGCTTTGATTTCTAAGAACTGGAATGGGGATTTTTCGGTACTTGGTCGGTAGATGGGGTCCCCATGCGGATATAGAGGCATAGGCAGCCTAAGAACTAGCTTTCTTGCTTGAATTAAGAAGTTCTCCGCTCCGATAGCTATATTATATGCCCCGATAGTGTTGTTCCCCCATCGATTATATCATCATAGCTATGTCATAATTTATATCCCTTAAAAAGTAGAGGAACACACCTTCCACTGTTGGCCTCATGAAAATTGGAATCTAGTCCCATGTCTACTAAAACCTAAAGTTGAAGTCAGTCATCTAATCATTTAGGGCCCTCTTGATTGTGCTTAATTATTCTAGCAAAGATAGATTATCTACCTTTTCTTTGAGCTGGTTTCACAAGGCTGATCCCAATGCATCCCAATTTTTAATCAACCCTATTGTTAGGATCTTAAACCATCTGCAACACCTTACCTTTGATAGAATAAGAAAGGATCCTAACTACAACATCTATCTCGTTGATTTCGTAAATGGAAAAAAATTTACAATTTCTTGAATATGATCAATGGGAGTCCTATGATTTTCCCAAGTGAAGTAAGGAATACTCTTCAATGATGCCACCAGAATAGGATTATGTGCATTGAGGGTTAGTGGATTTTTACTGCTCTGTGAAATTGACATAGGGATTTGGTGGTCCTTGTGGAGGTGGTGGCTAATGCATCTTCATGATTGTCATAAGAACCCTAGTTGATTGAAAGAAGGGTCAACCAATTGGGGGTGTGGATAATGTTATTTTTGGTGGAGATGGAGAGATTTGTACTCTTCTTCCTCTCCTTCCTTTTCCTAGTGATGACTAATATTATTCAAAGACACCTTTTTTCTCACTTTAGACTAAGTTTGAATACTTCTCATATACTTGGGCCACTAATACTACTGAAACTAGTATAAATATGACCATGGGAGTCACCAAATATGCTAATACAAAGCCTCCAAAGGTAGAAAATTCACCAAGATGCACATCCAATATTAATGAACCTAAAAATATTGACTTCTTATCCCACTGGGTGTGTGAAAACCGTTATGTCAAAATCACAACACCCCTTATTGCTTGTGATTTTTGTTTCAGGAAATTAGTGTAACATGTATAACATGGGATTATCATGTGATGTGGGGCATTTCAAGTAGGATAATCCTCTAGAGAAAGTCGTCTTCTTCCCCGAACCTAGTTCCAACTTCTCTAAAGTGTAGAGAATGGCGGGTTAAAATAATCCTATCCGAATGCTTTGCAAGGAGACATGGATAGAAATATGCATAAAATAAACTACTCTAAGTTAAGGTGATGCACCTAGAAATGGTAAGAAAATCCAAGTGAGTGAAAGATAGGGAGAGAGAAAATTATGAGAGGGTGGTAGAAATGCCACGGTCTAAGACAGTATTTGATTCCCTATATTCATAAAGTAGAACAAACTATTGACCCTGCAAAGAGATAGATACATGCACAATATACTTGCAAATATAATCGAAGGAAAAAGATGTAATTTTATACAAGTTAGGGTAAAAATGGCAAAAAAACATGAATCTTATTGCTCAGAAACATGGAAAATCCATTATAACATAAATATAAGGAAAAATACTTTACAATAAGCCCAAATTCGAGGTCTTTAACTCATAATAGCTCTTGAACAATTTTGATAGAGTTCCTTTTCTTTTCAGGAAAATATCCCCTCAAAATGAAGCGGATTTTACAATATATAGGAAATTTGGGTTACCAAGTGATAAGATGCATTAAAGAGGTATGGGAAACCATTCATTTTGGTACTTTTCCTGCATGGGCGGTCATGGGCACCATGCCTCCTTTATTCGGGTTGTTGGATTTTCATTCATTCACCTACCATTCCATGGCTTGTAACTCTACCATCCCGCAGGTCGTCTAACCATGTTAGGTTGGATGTTATCCATCCTATTTTGAGTAAAGTTCTTGGCCAATGAGTTCTTCTTTATATTTGGGTAAGTCTTCTAACTCGATTTTTGTCCAACTTCATTGGGATTGGACAACGTCTAACTTTGTTATCGTACGTACATGCTTCTTGTCACGAACTGACCCGAGATTCGTACATCTTTACATCATGGGTCATCCTACCCGACCATCCTTATAGCTGACAAGCCGACTAACCTGGTGAATCAAGCAACCAGGTCATACAATTTTGATTCATCTATCTGTGTTGGCCTTTAACCCCCAAGGGGTTGGAGGACGTCTATCTATGTTGACCAAACTCTTTGTATGCCGTCCATCCGACCATCCATAAACTCGTCACCCCGAGCCATCTCAAAATTTAGCCAACACACCTAACCGACAAACCAATCCGAACAACCTATCTTCTATACCAGGCATGGATTCCATCTAACCCATCACCTTTCCAACTAAGCGACCAACCCCATGCCATCCATCCCTTTCCATAAGCAACGCCGTTGACTAACCACCGGGTTATCCAACCCGAGGGTGGACACCATCCATCTCATCTGACTAACTGTTAAGTGTCCGGCCTACACATCCAATCCGGCTAGTGCACCTATCCATCCATTCATGACCCTTCCAACTCGTGTGTCTAACCATATGTTGTCCAACCAGCCCGAGCCAAATCTTCCTCAAACTAAGTTAATTTTCCAATAATCTTGTTCGTTAACTCCAAGATTCACTATGGTGAGTTGTAACTCGACCGAGCCAAAACTTGAGCTACCCTACAAACTAAAAAAGCATTTCTCTTTTTCCACCAATTGCCGATGTTCTGACCTACTAAGTTGTCCATTTTGTAGGGGGTGTGAAAAATGGATAACACCGACCTCAGAGCAACCAAAGGAGACTAACATCGAACACTTAGAGACTAGCCAGAGGAGATTTTTAGAGATTTTCTGTAGACCTGTGTACCTAGAAATAGGCCTAGGGTGCCCACAAGTGCCACTATCCCTCTCTAGGAACCCCATGTTTCACTTGATTCTAGAGTGTTTCTTTGAATGTTGATGAAATAAATAAGGGTAAAGGGCTAGGAGGAATACCTGTCAAAATGTTGGTTGTAGGTTTTTGCGCGCGTATGACTTCTTGATCCACAGCTGATCGTGAGAGCTTCCTTTTTCTTGGAGGAACTACCTGAGATGGAAAAAAAGACCACCAAATGAAAGTTAAAAAGTATATGCAGTAGACTACCTAGTGTGTGCTAGATCCGGGAAGTGTGATACTTCCTAGACGATTTTCAATCCACTATTTTAAAACAATTTAATGCTAATAATAAAGGAAATCCTACTGTAGTTAAAATGATTTAGGTATCTCATTTGTCTATAATAAGCAAATTCATTCATATGAGCTAAGCTATGACTGAATCTAAAGGTCAAGGTATATGTCGAGTAAAGGTATTGGTTAGGGTTAGGTTCTGGGTTGTTTTGGGTATTGGGTAGAGAATGGAAGCTCTGTTCTTAGTTTCTAGTAAAAAAAAAAGAGACCGGTGTCGATTTAGGTTAATCGGTGATTGTTGTGGGTAGCTTAGCGTCGATTATGTCATGGTACAAGAAACTCAATAAAAATTGGTGGGGTGACAAATCTGAGGCTAGATGGAAATGGAAGGGAAATGACAAGGTTCGTGTGGGTCTCAGGTATGCACAAGAATGATTAAAATCTGGGTATGGGTAGTTCAAGGGTGTGGGTAAAAGGATGGTCAAGTTTGCATGGAGGTAAATGGTGGTGGAATGAAATGGGAGTAGAAACTAATAACAGAAGTAAAATAATCTACCAAATGATAAATGGATAAGTCTTTGGTTAATAAAGCACTACTTGTTTGAATGAGCTTGATGTCCACGGTTGGAAATGGTGGGTGATCAAATAGAAGGAACTTGATGTGGTGTTGGTGCTTCCCAAGATGCTTCGTGAAGATATATTGCTCTCGTGGGTGCTTCGATGTGTGTACGAGTGCTCGTTCTACTTGTATGTAACTCTGGTTTCATCTCTCATTCTTAAAAGACGTGTCACTCTCTCGAGAAATGTGCCAACCTTGAAATAAGGTTGTTTTGGGGGTTAAATGGTAATCGACAACGATTCTTGGTTGATTGGTGGAGGTTTAGGGTAACCTAGGCGTCGGTTAGGGTGGGATTTCCTAGGTTTGTTAAACTGGGAAGATCCCCTTGATTTTCTGGGATCTTGTTCATTTTTTTCCCATGGATTAGAATGAAAATGGCTTTCCTACGGATGGGAATGTGGTTAGAGGGAATGTAGGCTTTGATTTTTAGTGTTTGGGTAGGTCTTAGTTAGTTATGGCAACATACTAAGAATAGGTCTTAGGGTGAGGTGGATGTGTAGGCATTATCTCAATTAGGATATTTAAATAATAAGTATTGTGAGATAATGAATTAATTAAATTAAATTAATATTAGAGTGGGACGAAAGGGGCCATGGTTAGGTGAATGTGTTCAAGGTGTTTATTTGATGAGGGATGAAGGGGAGTGTGACCCAATTTTGGTGTCTACATTTTTCCCCTTTTTGTTGCGTAGCTTGTATTGGTAAGCAATGCTAACAAAAAGAAGATGTGGTTGCCCCATGTGTGGGTGAAGGTGATCCCCTCAAACTAGGAACTAATGAGGGCGAAGGAAAATCGGTGAGTGGTTTGATAAAAGGTGAATGTGATGAAGAGGAAGGTGGGTAACGGGGTAAAAAAGGAAAAAGGTCTACTCAAGTAATCTAGGTAATGGGTCAGGGTCAAAGGTAGTAATAGTCAAATGCACGCACACGTATAAATTGCAGCACAATACCAGGGTGGAGAGCAGGAAAAATCTACATTGTCTAAGTTCGATTGGTTTATCCAAACAAGGTTGAAGTGATTCCAGTATCCAAGGTATAGGATATGGTCAGGAAACATGATGTTGGTCAGGTGCAGGAATGTGTAGGTATGTTTCGGTACACCCAAGGGTTGGGTCAAGATAAATGATCATGGCAAGAGGCAAGGTAAGGTCAATATGTCCACTAACATAGGTAAAAGTGCCGGAAGGTATAACGAATACATGAGGTCACAGGTCACTAACGATGTTATAGGTCTAAGTATCTAGGTCATGACACAGGTAGGGCCGAGGTATGGGTAAAATAATGAGTCCCCGAATGAGAACGAGGTGAGGGGGGTAAATGATAAGGTCAAGAGGGTCAAGTGAAGTGGCCAAGTGAGGTGTGGGTAAGATAAAAAAAAAAGGATTCGAGTCAAAATTTTGGAGTAGGGGTAGAAAAAAAGACTAGGCGGAGTAAATCAATGACGGTTGAAAGTAACCGATGTCGGTCAAGTTTGACCGATCATGGTAAGCTAGGGCACAGGACCAAGGTCGGTTTAGGTAAAACCCTCATCGGTCAAGTCAGGTAGGTTATAAAAATAAAAGAAAATTGCCGTATTTTTCAAATCATTTATCTTTTATCAAATTGGGGAAAACAAAAAGAGAGAGCGAAAAAGGGAAAGCGTGATTGAGACTAAGGATTGAGTTGGCAAGCCACATGGCATGTGATAGTTGGTTGATAGGTGGATCCACGAGCTGGGTGGGATCGATTTGATTAGATTGATTCGTTGGATAATGAGAGGTCATTTGGTGATGGTAGAGGCAGGAGAGGGATCGGGGGGACCACGAGTGCAGCGGCTAGAGGTGCCACCACGTAGACGATAGTGTGATGAGGTGAGATTAAATCGTAAATGTTGTTTTGTTTATTATAATGAATTAGATGTCATGTGGGTGAAAATGGGTTCTTGGGGGAATGAATTTTAAATTATGGGATGGAAATCAATTAAAATAGGAATGGGAGGGAGGGATTGGGTTAAGAAGGGGTGGGGAAGGGTGTATGGGGAATTTTGGTAGGATTAGGTGGGTAGAAGGGAGTAAAGAGGGATTTGAAGGAAAAATGGTGTTTTGGGCGTATGCGGTTTTTGACGTGACAATGACCAGCGTCACTTGAAGGTTAGCCGACATCGGTGTTAGTGCGGCCGGTATCGATCAAGCGGTGTGACCGATGCCGATTGAAGTGGTACTTGGAATCGGTTAGGGGTAATCGCATCGGTCATAATTAGAGGAAAAAAGGGGCCAAAAAGGTGTCTGATTGGGTGGGTGAGGTAGGTAGGGGTAAGAGAAGTGGGTTTGGTGAAAATCATAACATAGGTAAGGGGTAAAAATAGGTAAGGGTGGAGCTGTTAGAGAAAAATGTATAGATGTGTGGGAAAATAGGTAAGGTCAGGGAGTGGGTCAAAATGGAAGTAGGGGAGGGGTCGGGGTGGTGCAAATAGGTAAGGTGATATTGGGTTGGGTAGGTTTAGGGTGGGTATGTTGGTGGTTTAGGGGTGGACTGGGTAAGTAGGTAGGTGAGGGTTGGGTTGGGGTGGAGGGGAAGCCATGGGATAAACAAGTAAGTAACGAAGTAAAAGAGGTAGGGTAATGGGTATGGGTGAATGTAGATATGGTCTTGTTTTAATAATGTGATTGTTTTGTTGGATGCAGGTGAGAGATTAGTTACTGAGATGCGAGACAGGGTGCCTCCCCTACTCGTGACGATTCGTGGGGTTGCGGCGGTCGAGGAGTGGAGACATGTCATAGATATAGGCCTTATCGGGGTCTGATGCTATCGACATGTAGTTCAACAGGTGAGTTTGATGGTCACTCTCATCGATAGATTGGATTTAGCGACCAACACGTTCCACCTATCGACGGGGGAGATGACAGTCACCCTGGAGGACGTGTACAAGATCTTGCAGTTACCTATATTGGGTACGCAGGTATATTTGATCTCCTCAAAGGCATCAAAGGATTTGATGATGATGGTATTTGGTGAGGGTTAGCGGGAGTAGACATTCCACAGTCTTGCTAGCCTAAGCTATGTAGAGATGTACCTAACTCATCCAGAGGAGACGAGGCTAGTAGTATTACTGATGGAGGCGATCTACTGTTTTGCACTTCTCCGGATACGAGAGGATGGGAGATCCCATAATCATTGATGGGGGTACTAAATGACATGATTATGGATAGGACCTACTTCGCATAGGCACCATCATTCCTAGTGCAGCTATACAGGGAGCTATAGGCATATGGGCGGCTTTAGAAGTTCAATTTGTGCTGCACTTTCCTATTACATTGATGGACTTATGAGCACATTATGTGTGTGCACCTAGTTGGGATGCCCTAGGCTAACAAATTTGAGCCTGGGTTTGTTAGAGTGGGTTATAGGTAATGGGTGCCGATTATTGGAGAGCGTTGAGTAGGCGAGTGGTTACACATGATGTAGCCTATTACAGGTAGTTACTGGAGGAATTTTCCAGCGTGGACATTATTTGGAGACCGTATATGGGCTATCCCTCATACAGACAGATGGCTAATGAGTTATAAGGTTTGTAGATAGTCAGATGGATTGAGGAGCATCGTGCAGGGGAGCATGAGATGATCCTAGTAGAGACAGTGGTCCGACAACAGTTTGGTTCTGCAGGATATAGCACCACCCTATCCACAGAGTACTAGAGAGATGATGTGAAGAGACCACCGCCACTTCCACACTGTACCGGCAAGTACCTACCGGAAGGAGGAGCCGATTTTAGACCGGTGGATCGATGATGTCGAGTTACAAATAGGTATAGACATTGGTGGGTAGCCAATCTACGAGAAGTACCTCCTAGGTTGCATGCAACCAGATTTAGCCACCATCACTATGTAAAGAGACACCCTAGAGGGCGGTGACGACCCTAATTATCCGGTTGGGGATGGTATAGGGAAGTTATCAACTTCGGAGGCATAGGTGGTTGCATTGCATGTGCGGGTGGCTAGTCTACAGGCCTAGATGGCCTAGGGTGGAGACGGAGATGTAGATGAGGAGCGAGTAGCCGCCCCTACGGGTGTAGGTGATAGGTTTGTAGGGCTATTTAGCCACTACACAAGCACAAATTCAAGCATTATAGGCTTAGGTACGGGCATAGGGGTGCGAGGCCGATGGCACCTCCACAAGCACCAGGACAGGGTCCGGTTCACAGCGGCACAGGATAGGGTCCCACATGACAGTACGAGGGCCAAGGTTGATGGGGCCACCACAAAAGTACCCCTATCAGGTTACAGGATGCCTTAGGTGAGGCATGATATTACTAGGATCGATTGATGACCTGTGGGGATATATTTTCTATCCTATGGAGAGTACAGAGCACAGTAGGCCTCGAGTGAGAGGACCACATCCCGGACTCACAACATGGACAAAGCACATGGGACCATCGAGCTCGAGACTAGATCGGGGTGAGGCCACTAGTTTACAGAGGCCTACCCAATTGATGTACCACTAGGCACTTGGCCATGACCCATGGCGGGTGGTGAGATGTTATCGGCCGCTGAGACAGAGCCGAGGAGGAGACAAGGGAGACTAATATGGAGGATGTCCAGCAGGATGATGCCTGATGCACATCCCTTTATTTTGATGTATTTGATTCATTTTTTGATATATACCAGCCTGCATGCCAAAGAGAGTGAGGATGTACAAGAGTTTTGCTTATTTTTTTATCATATACCGGCCTACGTGTCGAAGATGGTGATGATGTATATGAGATTTTGAGAGATTTTAATTATATGTACCGGCCTATGTGCCGAAGATATTTCAGAATATGTATATAGAGACACATGTTTGGATATTTTTATTTATAGAGATGATGATGATTATGCTCATTATGTGTATACATGGTTGTGGTTATATTGTTATTTTGATGTGTATATGTGATGGAAATCAAGTAGTTTAGGCATGATAGAGTCAGGTCATAGGCATGAATCAAGTTAGGTTGTGGTCCGGGCATGGATTGAGTCAGTTGTAGGTGTGGTTGAGTTAGGTTTTAGGCATGGATTAAGTCAGTCATAGGCATGGTTGAGTCGAGTCATAGGCATGGTTGAGTCGAGGTTGTAGGCATGGTTGAGTTAGGTTTAAGGCATGGTTTAGTTAGGTTTTAGGCATGTATTGAGTCAAGTCATAGGCATGGTTGAATCGGAGTTGTAGGCATGGTTGAGTTAGGTTTTAGGCATGGTGGAGTCTAAATTGGTTGAGGTTGTAATTCATTAATTTTTGCAATGAATGATGATATGGGTCATGGTTAAGATGTTTTATAGTAACATGGATGATAATCACAAAAAAATGGTAGACATAATAAATGTATGTTGGATGATGATAAAGGTTGAAAGCAATTTGTTGTTTGATGGGTTTAATTTCCAATTATTGATATAAAAGGAAACTAAATAGGGTAGAATGTGATTTAGGAGAATAAAAGATGGATTGGTTAGGGTAGAGAGTGGTCGAGCTAAACTCCAAGGGCCCCATGCCCTCGGAGTGCTGCCTACATAGTCCCAATGAAAAGGGACCTCAGGCTGATGTATTTCTCCCATAAGCTAGGGAAGAATGCGAGGGGTATGAGTATGGGTGGGTATGTTATAGGCATGATTGAGTCTAGGTCTCTTAGGTATGGGTGAATTGTGGGCACATTAGTATAGGTGATTTTGAGTAGATTGTGGTGAAAGAGGAAAATTACCCAAAGATAATCGCGAGGATCGAGTCTGTATAAGGTAATCAATATGTAATGAAGAAGGTTTAAAAGATAAGAGGAGGCAAGAAAGCCACCTGATTGGTAAGGATCATAATGGATGAATCATACCTTAGATGGGCCGATGACCGTAAGACCCTAAAAGCATTACATGATTGATTATTCTAAAGGAGAAAAAGTAGTCACATGGTCACTAAATGTCATGGTCCAATAGGTCCCTTGAAGCGATAGGAAATGAAAGAGTGAATGGTGAGAGGGTGAAAAGTGGTTAGTTTTTATATGGTACTAGGTAGCATGCCTTTTTGGCAAGAAATCCAATGGGCAAGTCCATGACTAAAAGGATTCTTGTTTTGGTCGATATTTGAGATAGACTGATCAATGCGGGAAGTCTATATGGGATGAGGAAATTAAATCCCTAAGGTCTTCACAAAGTTGATTGATGTGGGAAGTTGAGGAAATTAAATGTGACCTTGGGTAGTTTTGGTTTTCCCTTTTTGGTTTTATTTATTTGTGAGTAATTGTATTTTGTTAGTATGGTGGGTCATTTTTATTATTATTGTTAAGTACTCCATTTGAGTTAATTACACTTGATTAATTAGTGTAATTTAGGATGTGACAAAACGAGGTAATAAATGTGAGTTGGTAGTCTTATTTTGTGTTGGATTTGAAAGAATTTAATTACTTTTGAGTGTTTTACACTCAACCTTGCATTTAAATTTCAGATTTTAAATTTCAATCCAATTTTGAAGGTTTGTGGTACAAGTTAAGCTTGTCCCACACCTCTTAAAGTCACCCACCCAGTATGCCTATGATGTGAGGGGCTTATTTTATGCCTTTTGTGTGTTTTAGTGGAGAAAATGAGCAATTAATTACACTTTTCTTATAAGAGTCTTTAATTGTGTCCTTTAGGGGTGTGGGTTTGGGTTTGAGTGTGTAAGAGGGTTGTAATTCACTAAACCACCAATTTATTTTGATTTGGAGATGGGGTTTGACCTTGTGATGTGGAATGGAGGAGAAATGTTGTGGCATCCTACATGGAGCTAGATCACCTCTCTCTCCTATCTTTTCTATTTATTTTAATTTTTTGAGGATTTATGGGTTACTTGTTCTATTTTGAGACTTTTGATTTTAGAGGAGCTTTCTTTGAGAGTGGTTTTGGAGCTTGGAGTTAGATGGTGCTTGCTTGGACTTGGAAAAATTCTTTAGAGCTTTCTTATGGATTGGAAAATCTTGCAATGGCAAGGTAGGGTCTTCACCCATGTTTTCTTTTGCTATTTTTTTGTGCATATGTTTGAGAATGAATGGTTGTTGCATGTGTGATTTTGGGAGGTAGAATGGTCTTAGGTTGTGTATTAGAAAATAGAAATGAGGATA
Organism: Taxus wallichiana var. yunnanensis; assembly: GCA_018340775.1. Classification (NCBI taxonomy): domain Eukaryota; kingdom Viridiplantae; phylum Streptophyta; class Pinopsida; order Cupressales; family Taxaceae; genus Taxus; species Taxus wallichiana. Next base: position 600,303,032 of record CM031241.1, on the reverse strand, counting down.
TTTTTTAGGGAGGCATAAGAGTTTTATTGGGTATTTTAGGAGGGAGTTGGGTTAGGGTGTCCCACCTTGTGATAAGTAAAATGTTCTTATCTTGTTGTTTTATTGTTGGAGGCATAAGAGTGAGGGAGACACAAGAGTTTTTTTTTTTTGGAGGGAGGAATAATATTTTGGTGGGTTGTGATTGAGTTCTTGTAAGTTTTAAGGTGGGAACCCAAACCCTTGGGAGCCATAAGTAGACCCCATGTTCCTTTCTCTTTCTTGGGTTTAGTTTGGAGCCTTTGTGTTGGGAAACTTGTGTGTGTTGATGTGATTTTGTTTTTGTTCTTATTGTGTTGAATTTTTGGTTTGAATGTGAATTTGGAAGCCTTGTAAAGTTCCCAATGGCTATCTTATACACCCAATTTTTTTCATTGTTGGGGCTTGAGGGCCAATGAATAAGAAGGATTCTCTTCCTCATTGGATTATTGGTTTGTTGGATAGTGTTGCCTACTCTCCTATTTTGGTTGTTTTGTTTGGACTTTGGGAAGATGGTGGAGCTCAAGTGAAGATTTTATATTTGAATCACCTTGAAAAAATGGAGAAGAGATCCCTCTTTGTAAAAGAAATTTTACCATGTTGTCTCCTTTAAATGGAGGGCTTGTAACTTACATTATTTTTTAATATTGTCAACCTCTTGTAAATGTGTTGAGAAATGGTTGATTTGTATTAAGTTTTCAAATTTATGTATATAAAAAAAAAATACACAATGGAAAAAAATTGCATTTGATACTTTGACAATAACTTCAACTTGTATATTCTACTAATATTGTTTTGAATGAAAATTTTCCATTTTAAATGTATTAGTTCTTGTAAAAGAAAATTTCCAGATATTGCACTGTTAAATGAAGTAGAAAATTTGAAATGGGATTGAAATGAAATTAAAGTTCCTCCAACCTAAGTTTATTTTATTGTCTTCAAACTATGAGATGTTTCATTTTAAAAAGATTGATGATCATGTTGAAATTATAATTGTTGCTTAAAATGGATTTCCATAGAGTTATTGTGAATGAAAGTAAATGGTTGTTTGTTTCTATTGTAAGAAAACATAGTGAAAATAGTGAATTTTTTTGTTACATTTCGTTGTCCCCTCAAAATTTTCCTTCTTTTTCCAAGTCCGGACTTAGAAAATTTTGAGTAGTTACCCTTTGAATATGGTCTAGTCTGAGTATTTTGAAATCTAGAACCTCCCAAGGGATTAAGGATTCTTAGAAACACCTTCATCAGATAGAGAATTCTTTCCCCTTTCCAGAAAGGTAAGGAAGTCCTCCTAACTTCATGTATTTTACAAGTTATGGCTCGGCAGAGTTTAGAGGAGAAATTTTCCCTAGGCGGGCCCACGGAGAGAAATTCAACACTTAGCCCTTTTGGCTAAAATATGTAAAATTCAAAAAGTGGCCCGCAGGCCCGCGAAGGGGAAGGAAGTGCATTGGTGGAGGCATGGAGGAAAACTTGGCACTTAGCTCTTTTGGGAAAAAACATCTCCACGACTGGTTAGAGAGCACCACATGTGAGTGGCGGGTCTGCGGACATAAAAGGTGAAAGATCGAACTATACACTTTCAAATGAAAAGACTGACACATATATACATGTTTGTATTTATCAAAGGTGGTGAGAACTATAGTGATGTATGCAAATTAAAATGGTCTACCCTTATTCTTTCTAAGCCCACCAAGGTGGCCAAACCAAGTATAATGTAAAAGTGGTCCCCACGCTAGAGAGGAATTCGAGATAATTTGCAGAATGTCACTCTTGTGATCATTTGGAGCCAAAAGAGATGTCAATATCAGAGCATGTGGACATGGACAGGTGGTCCCCACAGTGGATGTTCCTACTTTCCAAATATTACAATTATTGTAATTATTTTGTTTTTGCAAATGAGTTACTTTGCATGTTTCACAAGAGGTCGAGAATAGTTAAAGAGACAAAGTTGCATGCCCATGGAGAGAGAGACTTGCCTAAGAACCAAGCTTATTTTTAGAAAATTATTCATCCTTTCTTTCTTAAAATAGAATAGTCAAATTTAGTTTGATTGCATTGTATTGTAACAAGGCTATTAATGCCTATTTGTAACTACATGCTCTATTTTGATTCCTTTATCTATTATTAAATAAGGGATAAAAATAAGATGCATGGGTGAGTCTGCAAGCCCTGAAGCTATTTTTAGGGAGGGGGTGAAATTTATTTTTCTATATAATGTGTGCCTTTGCAAAGCACGATGGAGATTTTTTTTTGGAGGACTTTTGGATATAGGAGTACTGAAGCAATTTTTTCCAGTTTTGCCTTCTGTGTGTGAAGTATTTTCTTCCTTTCCAAATATTTAGTCTTGTGTATGTTTCTATTAGTCTTGTGAATGCAAATTCCCTGACCAATAATCTTACCCTACTGCAAAATTCAGTATTTTCTGCTTAATTTTAATGTGCATGTTAACTTATTAGTACTATTGTGATTTTCCCTCAGTACAACCAAGTGTTTCCCTTAAACATTCTATAGAAAATTGTTGGCTCATGCATCAAGAATCCTTCCCATATCAATCATGCATATACTCAGTCAAAGCCCTCATATAAATTTGGTGTATCACCTTAGTCCTATTATTTCACAACCATCTTTTACCCTTAACCCTAGAAAATCAATTTAGGATACATCAAAAAGGAACCGGCCTTGATACCAGAGACTCACCTCAAAATAGGTATACCCATAGACCTGAGGTGTTTCCATTGTATCTACGAAAGAGAGAGATCAATATTGCAAACTTAGAAAACTACATCCATCTCTACAGGGTGCACTTTGAGAGATAACAGTTTTTGGCATGCCCGGTGGGACAACGAATCAGATCTGCATGCAATTTTCAGACCTACAACAGATCTACAAGATTTACAACAAATTAAAAGTCACTTTTGGGAGCAAGCTGCAACAAATTTATTCTAAAGATTTTATGATCTTTTGGTGACTCCATAAAGCTAATTTCAGACCAATATTGCAGCATGTTCCATGCCTAAAGTGACTACAAGATCATCGATAAGAGGAATTCCTCCTGAGTTTGTTTCTTTACCTTTGAATTCTACTAGAAGGAGAAGAGTTGGTAATACTTTACCTTATAATAGACCTGGTTTTGGTACCCTCCTCCTAATATTCCTTCACCACGTATCAATTTCTCAATTAATATCCCAATTTTTCAAATGGCTATCCAACCACCAAGGAATTTTGTGACCTTTACTAATGGCAGTCCATTAGTAATCCCAGTTTACCATGACATTCCTAATGTTGCCATGAAAATTTTGCCATCATTCATGGGTGAAAATCAAGTTACACCAACCTGAACATATCAAAGATGTAACAAACCTATGTGTAGTTCATAATATCACTCATGAAGATGTAGCTTTAAGAATTTTAGCTACATCTTTTAAAGGGCAGGCCTTTCAATGGTATAGAAACCTAGAGATTGGAAGCATAAGAACTTGGGATGACTTAGGTACAAAACTGCTGAAACAGTTCCAAGATAATTTAGACCATTTTTCCCTCATTGAATAACTATCTACTATTAAAAGATCCCCTCATGAGTACATGTCCAACTTTAATATCCATTTTGCTAGAACTTGGGAAAGAATCCCAACAAGTGTTAAGCCTCAAGTTGATCATGCTTTCCTTTATTATCTCAGAGCATTAAATAGTGATATTTAAACTTTGATTCAATCTATGGGAGGTGAAACTCTTCCTGATGCCTACGACATTGCTATAAAAGCTAAAAACAACCTTATTCAAGCCGAAAAATTAGCACCAAGGCCTTCGATGCCATTTTTGGAAGATTTAGCCCTATTCCACAACCTATTACAATTATAGATCCTATTGTCGTTGCCCCATATTCAAATATGTTTAAAGCTTTGCAAACTATGGGAAATAAATTGACATCAATTGAAAACAAACTTACATTTACCTAGGTGAGACCTTATCAAGCTCCTTATCAAGCAAAATCAACAAAATAAGTAGCCATACCAAACATAATCAAAATTATAGGTAGCCTTATCAGCAAAGAAAATTTGATCCAAATGTTCCTAGTACATCTAATGCTTTATTTCAGTTAACATTGCTCTCAAAAGAGTGGTGCCAACCTTGTAACCAACCTCATCCAACTACGAATTTGCCCAAATTATTTTTCGAACACGAATCTTGTTGCACAACCTCGATCTCGAAGCATTATTTACACCTCAAATGGAGAGTGGGCAACAAGAAAGCCATGTCTAGAAAGAACCTGAATAGAGTTTAGTCAATTTTAATGAAGATGACTTCATTACAGACTCACCACTAGAGCTCAAGAAAAAACTACCAAAAGTAAAAAATAGCAAAATAGGCCTATTCGCCCCATCGTCATTGATACTACAACATCTACAACCCAAAAATTGAACAACCACTGTTGTCCCACAAAGAACAACAAGTGTTTCAGATGATAAAGAGCAGCAAAAATAGTTACAGCCTGATCCAAGAAGATTATTTATTCCTCATTTATCCAAAACTGCTGAAGCAGAATCAGTTTTTGCTAAGGCTCATGCTAAAATAGTTGAATCTGTCTCTAGGACGGTTACTTATTTTAACATTGTCGATGTAATGAAAAAGCATAATGTTAACATTTTGATGTGGGATGCTCTGGGTATTCTAGGACAGTAGGATTTGCTCTCTCATGAACTAACTAAATTGTAAAGTTCTTCCAAAACCGCAGAAAAGGATGTTCAAAAGGCAGACATGGTCCTTGGAACATTTGAACAAGACCGCATGAAAGAGGTCAAATCTATGGTTCAAAAAGTTTTAAATGCCCATGATATAAAAAAACCACCACCATTTTATCTATCACTAATTATTGGAGAAAATCTAGTTCATAATTGCATGGTGGACAACGCTGCAAGTAGCACATGATTATGCAAAACAATTGCAGAAAAATTGGGCCTACAATATGAGCCTACATAAAGGATTTTTTTACAGCTTGATGGGACTATAACTAATACAGTTGGTGTAATCAAAGATTTAGAGGTAACATTACATGCTTTCCCAAATGTTTCTATTATGCAAGATGTTACTGTTGTGGATCTACCTCCATACTTTGCCTTGTGCTTATCTAGAGATTTCACGGTGAAAATAGGAGGTTATCTCTCTTGGATTGGTCCTTCTTATTTTTACTACACGTTATGGCACTAAGGTTACTATCAATTCAAAACCATTGGCCAAATTCCACATTGAGCCTCATTCTCCAAATGTAGTAGCTAATTACTCAGCCTTAAAGCAATATGATTTTGATGATGTAGCTTAGGTTTTAGCATTAGATGGTGTTTCTAACATGTTTATGGATGAAAAGACATAGTTGAAGAACATGCTCATGATCCTTTTAAGGAAGTTGAAGAACATCTTTTTGGTGTGTATTATATGCATGAAGAAAATACACCACTTCCCTTGCTGTCCAAAATAGAAAATTCAGCAAAAGGGATTTGGAAACTTCATTTTGATGGAGCTAAGAACAAAAAAGGACAAGGAGCAAGTTTGATGCTCACTTCCTCAACAAGTGAAAAGGTATTTCTCAGCTTTGAGTCTCCAGTTTTCATGTACTTGTAATGTAGCTGAATACGAAGCATTAATTCATGGCTTACTTTGGGCCAGAAAGAAAGGTATTAGCACATTACAAATCTTTGGTGATTCTAAGTTGGTTATCAATCAAGTAAAAAACTTCAATGTTTTTAAGAATCCACTAATGAAGTCTTATAGACATAGAGTTTCAGACTTAATGGAAGATTTCAATGCCATTAATATTCAGTCTATTCCTAGAGCTGAAAACAAGCATGCAGATAGACTTGCAGCAGTTGGTGCTAGTTTGAAGTCTTTGGAACAGATGGAAAACAACAAAATTCAGCCTCATATTAAGCTAATTGTCAGGCCCTCAATACCTGATAATGATTTAAATTGGAAAGTTTTTGAAAATGATGATCAAATCTTGTAGGTTTTTACAACAAGAAGCTGAATTTTCTGCAGTAAATTAGGATAAATTACAACATTTATACGGTGATCAGATTGTTCAACTAAAGAAAATAAATTTGCCTCGAGGTCTTGTCACATTAGAAGACATCTTGATGCGATGATCAATTAAGAAAAAGACAAAACTAAGATATCAACACATGCTTTGATAACTATGAAGAGATTTCAATTGATGAAGGGAAAAATTTACTTCTCGGAAAGGTATGTTCCTCAGCTAAAAAAAGTCATTTATTAATCTTTGTAAAGAATTTAAAGATGTTTTCGCTTGGAGATACCAAGACTATGAAAGGGTTTGATCCTAGTTTAGCACAACATACTATTGAATTACAGCTAAATTCTAAACCAGTTAGGTAGAAACAAAGGCCTGTAAATCCCGAATAGAACCTCTTATGAGGAAAGAGTTATCCAAGTTGATTGAATCAGGTATTATCTTTCTAGTTAAGCATTCAAGTTGGGTAGCAAATCTTGTTCCTATAAGGAAGAAGAATGGAGAAATCAGATTATGTGTGGATTTCAGAGATCTTAACAAAGCATCATTAAAAGATCATTACCCACTACCGAACATGGATCAAATTTTGAGAACAGTCTTAGGTTCAGATAGACTATCTCTTCTAGATGGTTATAGTGGATATAATCAGATTTTAGTCGAGAAGAAGATAGGTATAAAACAACTTTTACCACCAAGTGGGGTACTTACGCTTACAAAAGAATGCCTTTTGGTCTTTCAAATGCTGGTGCAACGTTTCAACGTGCAATGGACATGGATTTTCATAGCTTATTAAATAAATGCATCCTTGTTTATTTAGATGATGTTATTGTATTTTCAAAAAATTCTGAAGAACATCTAATGCATTTAAGGCAAAATTTTCAACTATGCAGGCAATTTGGAATATCTTTGAATCCCAAGAAGTCTATCTTTTCAGTACATCAAGGTAAATTACTTGGCCATATTGTTTCTAAGAAAGGTTTAGCAATTGACCCTTTCAGAATCGAAGCTATATCACAACTATCATTGCCTCATCATAAGAAGGCATTACAAAGTTTTAAGGAAAAATCAACTTTGTTAGAAGATTTGTTCAGATTTTATAGCATTGGTTAAACCATTAACAACCATGTTAAAGAAAGAGAAAACTTTCTCTTGGACCAGTGAAGGGAGAGAAGGTTTTGAAGCAATCAAAATAGCTATCTCTCAGGCTCCTACTCTTGCAAATCCAAATTTCGATAAAGATTTTACAATGTATGCACTTATAGGAGCTGAAACAATCTCAGCTATTTTAACTCAAGTTAACGATGAGAATATTGAGCAGCCAATTGCTTTCTTTGGACAGAGTTTGCATGATTACGAAACAAGGTACACATTTCTTGAAAAACAAGTACTTTCAGTAGTCAAGAGGACTAAATAATTTTAAGTACATGATTTTAAACAATAAAATTCATGTTCTTGTTTCTCATCCAAGTGTGAAAGTTTTCCTATTAAATAAAGAATTGAATGAGAAAAGAGCGGGATGGATAACGAAGGTTATGGAATATGATGTTGATATTCGGGTTCTAAGATGGTTCGAGGTAAAGGTTTATGTGAACATCTAATTGTTGATATGGAAAAACAACAATCTGCAAAATATGAAGATTCAAAAGCATGCTGAAATTGCGTATCGGTAGTCAAACATCATGGTCCAACAGAAAATCAGCAACTTGAGCTTGCTCAAGAGATACGAGAATCAAGGTGGATGACTAATTTGGTTAACTATTTACAGCATGGCACCTATCCTGGAAGGTATGGATAAAAATAAACGAAGATATTTCAGATTTGCAAGCCATCCCTTATCTCTTTGTTGATAATGTGTTGTTAAAAGAGATATAAATGGAATCTTGTTGTGATGTGTTGACTATGATAAAATTTAGAAATTACTATCAAGAATTCCATGAAGGACCTACAGGAGGTCACTTCTCATCACGTACCACAACCTTAAAAATTATGAAAGCTAGTTATTATTGGCCTAGCATATTCAAGGACTATTTTGAATGGATTAGAAAGTGTAAGAAATGTGCTTTCTTTGTTGGAAAAGAACGTTTAGCTTTGCTACCTTTACTGACCTATTTCAGTTGATCAACCTTTTATGCAGTGGGGTCTTGACTTCATTGGCATGATAAACCCGCCTTCTTCACAAGGACATAAGTGGATCTTAACTACTACAAATTATTTTACACGATGGATTGAAGCAATATCCTTGAAAGATGCTAATGAAACTTCAATACTATCCTTTTACGAAAGTATAGTTTGCATATTTGGTGTTCCAACAACTATCATATCAGATAATGCTTTAGCATTTCTTTGTGCAAAGATAACATATTAGGCTGTCAACATGGAATCTATCTAAGTTCTTCATCTAATTATTACCCACAAGGTAATGGCTTAGCTAAAAGTACTAATAAGAATCTGTTAAGGATCATCAGAAGAACACTCAAGGATAACCAAAGAGCTTGGCATCTGATGTTGAATTCAACACTTTGGGATGACAGAGTGACTCCTAAAAGATCAGTTGGCAATTCACCATACAAACTTGTGTACGGAAAAGAAGTAAGAATGCCTATTTCAGTTGAGTTACCTACATTAGATTTGCTGCATCAAATGGAGCTGCTTGAGAATGAACCATTGAAGGTTCGTTATGCAGAGTTAATGGAATTACAAGAGTTGGAGATCAAGCTCATCTAAATATGGAAAAGAATAAAAAAAAATGAAGAAGACTTTTGATAAGAAATCCAAATTCAGAGTCTTCAATGAAGGAGATATTGTGTTAAAGTGGGATGTTGATCATGCAAAGCCAGGAAGACACACAAAGTTTGATACAATTTGGAGTGGTCCTTACATGATTTCAGCTTGCAAAGAACACAATATTTTTCAGCTTTTGAAGCTGAATGGAGAGGAACTCCCATTCCTGTGAATGGTATGTTTCTCAAACATTGTTATTGAAAATCTATAGTGATTGTTAGAGTAGGATTTCCATTCAATAAGTGCAATTTCTGCACATTGCATTGTTTTTCAATTCAATAAGTGCATTTGTGCACGTGATCTAGTTCACCAGATCCTTTCCCAGTTTTAGTTTGTTTTGGAAGGGTTGGACCTTTCAGAAAAGGTAGATTTTGGTTACATGTTTGGACTCCATGCCCAATGGACAAGAGAAAGGCACTAATCTACAAGCTAGCAGGCATCTTTCCCCACAGGATCACAAAAATGTTGACTTTTCTTGCACAGGGTGCAAGAAGGTCAACTCAAAACTTTTAAGTTTCTTGGAAGGGGCATGTTAGAGGTTTGACTATGTTATGGGTAGCTACTTTGGAACAAGATATTCATTTTAAATTACTAGTTTTGGAGAGCATTGAAGGTCATATTTGATTCAAAACTACAACTTGGGTGTAATTTCAAAATGCCATGTCTCATAGATGTAGCCATTCCATTTGAAACCCTCATTAGAACTATGCAACAAGCTGCAAACAACCATTGCAAGGCCTTGAAGAAGGCAGGAAAAGTAGCATGTATTGGACATGAGGTTATGAAGCTACAGACATGTGGTAGTTTTGAAGGACAATTCACAGTGTTGCAAGAAATTTGCATTTTTAATGATAAACAAAAAGGTACATTCGATTGTTCATTTATTACTATGATTAAGTGAATTATTTAAGTGTTTTGAGTTGTATAGGTTCATTCATTATCCATACAAGTGAAAGAAAGTACAGAAAGGAAGGATATACATCTCATAACACGGAAATATTTTCATTTATTCATGAGTAATAATAGTACATAGACTTTCTCACACAAGCCGTGAGGAATAACTGAAGATTCAACAATGCATATATTTATGAAGCTGAAAATGTAAAGAGGTAAAAGAAACCCATCATTTCCTCGAGGAGTTTTCTCTTCCTTCTACACTATTGTTCCAGCTTTCCACTGCAACTGCATCATGGTACCTGAAAAGGGAAAATCAAATGATTGTCAATTTTGAGCTCAGGGTTTATTTTAACTCTTTATACTTCCAACTTTAGAAATTCATGCATTTAAAAGTGTAATCATCATGAGATTGTAGAAGGATCAGAATATGGAAGCTGAAGATTATAGCTGAGAAGAAATAAATTAAGGAATTCTGGAAAAAAATTGACAGGGCTTCGCCATGTAAAATGGAGATTTACGACTTTCTAGCATGCATATAAAGTTGTAATGAGGCTCAAATAAAAAAATGAAGCAAATATGAGAGCACAAAAATACTACAATGTTAATGAAGTACATTCATTCAAGCAAGGTAGTACTCATCTACAACATGAGCAGAAGCCATTACAGGTGAACAAAGGAGCTATCTCATGATGCCATTAAAAGTGAATATAGGAATGGTGAATAAAGAAATGACATCCTCAAATCATCAAATGAAAATGATTCATCAAAAGGGATCATCAAGTATAGTCAAGGACTACAAGGTTTCAAAGTACTATGGATAAGCAAGTAGAGTTCTAGAAACTTGTATTGATGAATTTGCAAATGTGTTATAAAAATTACTGCTCTACCCAAAGGAAAATTCTAATGAACCAACATAGATAATACATTAGAAGGGTTTCCCAAAAACAAGCAACAATTTCAGGAAAGCATACTGTAAAGCTCCATGAGTTACAGTTATTCCAATAAAGTGCAGCTAGTTAATTGGTCATATCAGACTACAAGTCCTCATGAATTCGATTTAAATAGTGCTTCTAGTTTCAACATACAAGTGAATGAATTTCAAATATTCTTGTGAAGTAATACCCAACTATAATGAGGAGAGGTAGTTCAAAACATCATTCAAGCAAGCCCATGAAGTTCATGCGAAGTAATTCAAGTAGCATCAATTATAAAGGGTGAAAAGTCATAATAACCCAATTTAAAGTATAACTAGGAATAGGTATATCAATTCAGGATTAGAGTAAAGGAGATGATTATAACTCAAGACTGTAATCAAAGAATAAACTCTTAGTCAAGAACAAAGTAGTATTCTTAATGAAGGTAGTCTCGAAATAGAAATGTCATATTAATACAACTTGAAGAGCTATGAAAGATCAAAAATATAGATATTCAGAACAACCTCAAGGAATATATCAAGGAAAACATGAAGGGAGCACTAGTTTCTTCAGTTGAAATTGCATTACTAAAGGCTACTCATGCATTACAGTAAAGATGCTACAGAGGTTCAAAATGAAATCTTCACAGGTACAGATTTTCAAGGGATAGCTAAGTATTGAGGCATTATAAAGTGAAAGCCTGAGTTTCAGAATCATAGGTCCATAAATATACAACTAGGTGTATCTTATCTGAGTAAAATAATAGATACCTATAGTCGAGTCACCAAGAAATCAAGAAAAGAGTAACTAGTCAATATCAAGCTCTTAGAAAATCTATTTGATAAAATATGCACGTCATGGAAGGAGGAAACCTCACAACAATAATACATAAGTTGGAGCTAATAGTGGAAGGAAACCTTCATGCAAACCAAATACCCATATCAGGAATGCACATGTCTGAAGATGTGATGATGAACCCAAAACGCAGAGTAAAATCTTAGATCGAGCAATAATGCTAGGATTTCAAGCTAAGAAACTAAAAAAATGATGAAAATTTCGAAAACAATGTCTTGACCACAATGGGGAATAAGATGAGACTGAAAATTACCATTCAATACACAAATACCCTCAACAAAATCATAGCATAATGGAGCAGAGTGCAAAATGATTCAAAATCAGACAGAAAATATAGATCCTAGTTTTCATCGTAGACCCATTAATGGGTATTAAAGGAAAAATCAGAATAAGGAACAAGTACTTACTGTTTAAATTAAATCTGAGCAACCCTCAAATGGTCATCAGGTTCAGCAAAAGAAGCAACCCAACACGATTTTTAGCTCGAAATCCCCAAAGGAACCACAAAGACACGAAATATGCAAAGAAATAGTGAATTATCAATGTTTCAAAGTCAAAGTAATAATGACAAAACAATTACCGTGCTCAAAGGTCAAAGATTTACCATCCTTGCATCAAAAAATTGATGTTAATAGGACATAGGCTCATCAACAGATCTGAAATGATGAAGAAATGCAAATATTTGAGCCGCATGACATTACACTGCCTCAAAATAACAAATTTTGAGCTCGACTAATCATCTTTGGAGGTTACAGAATTCACAGAGATCAAAGAATAACATGGTGCTAAAGCTAAGTTCACAACAATAGTGGCCACGTCGAAAAAAACTCACTCAAAATCACTCAAAAAGTAGCATAGCCAAGACCAACAAAATAACCACAAGAATGTAAACGTGTGAGCTAGAAGGCCAAAAAAATAAAAGATCTAAGCTTCAAAAGCTATGACAATGGCATCAAGAAATTTTTTTTTGCCAAGGCTTCACCGCCCTCTTCGAGAAAACCAAATGATCAAAATAAAAGAGTTCAAGCATTTTAACTCTTTCACCTCAACAAGCTTAACCTAACTTAACAAGAGTTAGAAGATCAACGATCACAAAATAGAAGGACGAAGATCAAGGGCTAAAGATCGAGCTCCAAGATCAAAGTAGGTAACTACAGTCAATTCACCGACCTCTTTCAATGTAAGCCTAAACCCTAACCACATGTTAGAAATCGATGGCATTTGACCAAGTAGTATAGAGATCAACAACCCAGGATCCATTTCAAATACCAAAGCAAACTCGGCTGAGTCAACTATACCACCGACAAAGTGCATGGAGGGTGAGTCACCATGGATAAGGGGCCAGCCCATGTAATCAAACAAATAATCATCGCAAAGACTTTCAAATTCTAACCATAGTATATGCTCTCAAAATTCAAATTGACCAAATTATGCCACCAATGATCACCGAAAAGGTGAAAGATCAAACTATACACTTTCAAATGCAAAGACCGACACATATATACATGTGTGTATTTATCAAAGGTGGTGAGAACTATAGTGATGTATGCAAAGTAAAATGGTCTACCATTATTCTTTCTAAGCCCACCAAGGTGGCCAAACCAAGTATAATGTAAAAGTGGTCCCCACTCTAGAGAGGAATTTGAGATAATTTATAGAATGTCACCCTTGTGATCATTTGGAGCCAAAAGAGATGTCAATATCGAGCATGTGCACATGGACGGAGTGGTCCCACGAGTGGATGTTCCTACTTTGTAAATATTACAATTATTGTAATTATTTTGTTCTTGTAAATAAGGAGTTACTTTGCATGTTTCACAAGAGGTTAGAATAATGAAAGAGACAAAGTTGCATGCCCATGGAGAGAGAGACTTGCCTAGCAAGCAAGCTTATTTTTAGCAAATTATTCATCCTTGCTTTCTTAAAATAGAACAGTCAACTTCAGTTTGACTGCATTGTAACCAAGGCTATTAATGCCTATTTGTAACTACATGCTCTATTTGATTCCTTTATCTATTATTAAATAAGGGATAAAAATAAGATGCATGGGCGAGTGCAAGCCTAAAGCTATTTTTAGGGAGGGGTGAAATTTATTTTGATATATATTGTGTGCCTTTGCAAAGCACAAGGGATATTTTTTTGGAGGAATTTTGGATATAGGAGAATCTTGAAGCAATTTTTGCTAGTTTTCCTTACGTGTGTGAAGTATTTTTTCCTTAGAAAATATTTGCAGTCTTGTGTATGTTTCTATTAGTCTTGTGAATGCAAAGTCCCTAACCAATAATCTTACCCCCGATGCAAAATTCAGTATTTTCTGCTTAATTTTAATGTGCATGTTAACTTATCAGTATTGTTGTGATTTTCCTCAGTACAACCAAGTGTTTACCCTTAAACATTCTACAAAAACTATTGGCTTGAGCATCAAGAATCCTTCGCATAGAAATCATGCATATACTCGTTAAAGCCCTCATATAAATTTTTTGTATCACCTCAGTCCAGTTATTTCACAGCTATCTTTTACCCCTAGCCCCAGAAAATCAATTTATAATACATCAAAAAAGGAACTGGCCTTGATACCGAAGACTCACCTCAAAATAGGTATACCCATAGACCTTAGGTGTTTCCATTGTATCTATGAAAGAGAGAGATCAATATTGCAAGCTTAGAAAACCTGCAACCATCTCTCTATAGGGTGCACTTTCGAGAGATAACACAACCCACGTCTCTCCCAGTCTTAGGGGTGTCGTGAACCACTCCGGTGACACCATGTATCGCAAAAATAATGAAAATTTTGATCGAATTACCAATCTATTCGAGGACATGATCTATGTTGATTTGCACAAGGTTTTCAAGTTATTTAGATACATCACACATGTCTAATTGGACATGGATCGGAAGATGGGGGTTAGCAGGGGGTTTGGTTATGTTAATTTTGTCAACAGGAGGATGCATAGAGAGCTATCAATAAGCTCAATGATTATCGTTATTATAATCATATTCTTAGAGACGAATGGGCCACTCCAGTTTTATTTTTCCATTTTTCCTAACTCTCACGCATATTCGTAGAGAGTCAACATATACAACTCTAGTAAAAAAATTTTCAAAAACAAAGTTGGTGCATTGGCGGGGCTCGTGGCATTTAATCCGGAAGAACGCGGGTTTGAATTTTTGTCCATCCCTCTGCTAACTTGCCCGAGGGATAGGTTATTCCGTATTTTTCTAGATGATTTGTATTATGATTTTTTAACCCCTTAATAAAATGTAATATGTTGAAGTTCGTAGTATTTGATGTCTTCCACCGACTTTAATGTAAATGATGATACAAAGGATTTGAGTTGGTTTATTTGTTCTTCTAAGAAACATGTTCTCCTAAGAGAGTGTCTTACTAACATGCACCAAGAGATTGATCGCCACCGTGAATGTAGTACATCATCTCTCTCAAAAAATGCTATCCTCGATCATTACATTCAATAGGTATACACTTTAATGACCACATTTTTTTAATTTATTTGTAATAGTAATTTACTAGTTAAATTCACTTGAATCTAAATAAAATATGAAGAGTCAATGGGATCATAACCCAAAATTGTTCAAGATTTATGGCAGAGAGAATATGAATCCCTAGTCTCCTCAAATCTTAAAAAATATTAACACGAAAACCTTGACAAGAAGTTACATGATCATACGTATTCTTATTTTTATTTGTAGGATTTTACTGTGATAACTAGTGATTTGAGTGATTAATGATATTGAGAAAAGGGTTTCATATTTCAATCTTTACAAGAAATGGGTTATAAATTTTAAAACATAATGTTAATGAAATTTTAAAATTGTTATAAATGGTATTCCAAGGTAAAAAATAGAGTCTAACTGCCGCTAGTAAGTATAAAAAAGAAACATTTATTGTGTCCAACATAGTGTGATGGGGGGAACTTAAAGAGGGGGATAATGAAGACCTAGATTTTCATTAGCCACCATTGAATATCATTGTGCGAGATAAAAACAACATGAAGAAGGTGTTTGACACCACTACAATGCACATCCCCAAAGTGGCCAAAGAGCACCTTAACAAGTGTGATCTCTAGTGCCATGATGGTGCAAGCTCAACGTTGTTGCCAACCAAGAACCCTCGAGGAAAAATTTACAGGCCTCTCCTTAGAAGAAATATTTTTGTAGCGTCCCCACCTACGGGATCCAAAGCCGATGATTCATAATCTGGTAGAGATGTGATGTACATCCTGGCTAGCTCCAAGGGTGGTGCAGTATATTTAATTAATAAGACTTGTTTGTATAATGTGTGTGACTGTCTCTAGTAATGCGATTTTTATAATGTGTGTTTATCAATCAGGGGTAGCCTTTATTCATAATATAGCCTTTGTTTTTGTGTTCCTCAGACTCCCTTATAGTTGTTGCTTTTTTTGTTTTGCTAGGATTGGCCTAGTGTGCTTGTGGCTTTGGGGCTTTCTCTCATACCACCTGCTTATTTTGTTGATATAATCTTGTATCATGTTGTATTTAATATAATATAATATCCTCCATCCTCCCATGGGTTTTACAAATTGAATATTAACAGGGCCTCTAGAGGCAACTCGAGTAAATCAGGGGCAGGGTGTATAGTGAGAAATGAGGATGAAATTTTTGTGGTGGCATGATCCTTTCCGCTATGTGATGGAACTTGTAACCTTGTAGAAGCACAAGATCTATTTAGGGAGTCAAGTTAGCGAGTGTCAAGTGGTTCGAGAGACTCCAAGTGGAAGTAGATTCACAAGTAATCATTCACGTGATTATAAAGGGCTTTGCCATTTCTTGGCACCTTAACTTCTATAGATCTCCAAGATCCTTTTTCGGCTTGCAAAATGAATAGATTGGGTATTAATCATGTTTATAGGGAGGCAAACCAAGTTGCCGATCATCTAGCTAATGAGGCAATTCATGTCCTAGGAGTTTAATTGATTTCTAATAATATCGGAGATTGGTATGGCTTGGAATATATTATTATTTATGATGGTTGGTGTAGACAAAGATCATGGAATTAAAGGTGGAAGGCACCACCCTTTATTTTTGGCGTCTCATAATTCTCTCTCCTTTACTTTTGTTCATGTTTTTGGTTGGCGAGAGTATGGATTTTTGGGGTTTCCTTTTATTCTTTTGTGAAGGGAGAGAATGGAAATGACCTTTACTTCAACAATCTCCCGTAGGAGGATTCAAGAGGTTTTTCGCTACAATTTAGTGCTTGAGGCCAAGGAAATTGAGCATGTGATTGGAGATCCCTATATGCAGAACTCTCATAGGGTCATAGTCAACTCTTAACTCATTGCGGAATTCATTTCAAATTACCTCTTACTCCATCCAGTTAAGGAGGATGGTATGGCATCATGAGAATTCTTCATTTATCCTGTAAATGAAGTTGGTTTGTGTGAAGAAATGGACAGTGCAAGTCCCACACCCTCTTCTTCTCGTTAGGTAAGGTCAACCAGATTGGAAGGGGACGTTTCAAGGGCGTGGTCGGGGTGAGGCGGGAGGCGAGGTGGTGGTTATATCGGTTGAGGATTAATACTCTTTTCCTTTTTTTTTTTTTGGTTTTATGGCCATATGTATTCTTTATTTTGAAGCCACTTATGCTAACTCATATGGTGTCCCTTTCTTCTTCACGCAAGCCATTCATCGGGGCCTTGTGTTGTTGGTTTTGATCGGATTTTGTTTTGAGTATAGTCATAAGGGTTGGGTCTCACAATCCTTTGGTTCATAACTCGATAAACAAGTGTTTAAACATATATATATAAGATCCTTTTCATCAAATAATTTAGCCAATGCATGAGAAAAAGTTGATGATGCCATCCATTTTTTATTGCGTCATCCTTCCTCACATGATTCATAGGACTTTTTAATTGTTGGGTTGTGCTTTCACTGTCCTCACTCGTTTTCTCACGTTTCTATCTATTTTTCCCCTTCCTCTCATGGAATCTGCATACGTGCCATTCATCCTCTTGTGCAAGAACAAGCGGGAAATGAATTTCATCTCTACTGTGTATCATTAGTAATCTTTGCATTGTATTCCACATAGACTCTGCAAATGTTATGATGTTGTGATTTTGAACATCCGGGTGTTGATTATCTCTAGAGAACTCGAAAGATATTGTGTAAACTCAAATATTGTAGCATATTCGTGTTCAATTGTGCGGTGTTGTGTGTAGATAAAGCGGTGGTCATGGCGAGTTGTTTCCAATTTCATTTACCGAGATCATCGTGTGGGTTATGTCGAAGCTCTAAAAAAGTATGCCTTCCTTATCTCTTTACAAATGTGAATCCTTTTCTGTCACATTTTTGGGTTGATAGCAAGATTAGTGTTTCCTTGGAATTAAAAATTTGGGTTCTACTTCAATTTGTTGACATTGTTCAAAGCATCTATCGATGAGATAGGGCGTCTATCTCTAGCATGCCATCCCTAAACCTGGTCACGCTCATAAAACAAACCTCGCCCCTTCCTAATCATGTGGTGTAATTGAAGTTTATTGCTGGTACATCCTTTTCCTTTATCAATATGATTACAACGCTTGGTTGGGTGGAATCCTAGGGTTTCTCTATCATTCCCACTCAATATTTTGTGTGTTCACAAACTCTATGTTTTTGCGGGCCCGATTATTCATGTTACGTGTTAGCCTCGTTATATTTCGTACTCATTTTTAGTTTTTGTATGTATCTTTTCATCGATTAAAATGTGGTATAATTGTAGGGTGGGGACCCATAAAACCTCGAGTTCATAGCTCCGGTCAAAAGTGTTTAACTATATAAAAATAAAACTATGTAATTTGTCCCTAAATATATTTGACAACGGGTTTTCGTGTAATGTTCCGACTATCTTAATAATGTTTATATGTATAATATGTGTGATTATCTTTAGGAAATTTATAATATAATAAAGGGTTTAAACAATAATAGATATCTTAATATATATATAGAAGTGTACATAACATTTTTATTTCGGTAAATTCTTATTTGAATAATGTTAATTTACCTCGATAAGCTACACTGGCATTACCTAGCAAGCATTAAGTATTAACTCTATTATTTTGATTTTTCAATGTCATATTATCCTCTCGACTTCAAACTAGCCCTGAAAAAATTGTTCACATCAATTTAAGGTATATAAATATTTTTAAAATTGTCAAGCACTTCAACAATCGGTGTGTTCATAGATATCGTGAAAACAATTTTAATTTGCAATGAATTATTATGTGAATTCTTGATTCGGCATGACAAATAGTATTACAATGAAATTCAAATTGTTCTTAAAATTATTTACCGTAATTCTACCTTAAGAAAAGTAGTTTTAATTTTTTCATATCTATATTTAATTACAAAAATATATCCTCCTAAAAAGGGGAATAAGAGAATTTGAATTATCATTTAAAGTGTCAAGTGTGTGAGGAATTTTTGCAGTGATATCATCTCCTTTTTTTCGAGGTACGCAAGGGTGTGAAGGTGACATGGGGGTTAAAGATGAATGACGTCCCACATTTATTAATATTAAGGGAATGTTAATGTTCTTGTAATCCGAGTTTATTCCTCTATTGAAATCTAGGTGTAGGGGATTTTAATGTTCTTATAACGCGAGTGTCGTCAAGGTTTATAACTATTAAGGGAAGGTTAATGTTCTTGTAATGTGACCGCCATCGAGGTTTACAACTATTAAGGAGATGTTAATGTTCTTGTAGTGCAAGCGCCACGGGGTTTATAATTATTAAGGGTACGTTAATGTTCTCGTAATACTTGGTGTATTGGTATTACGGTTGTGTGGTCGGGTCTATGTAGCATTGAACATAGATTTTTCCTTCATGATTTCTGGTTGTTATTAGGAATATTGGGGAAAATTTGGTTAGCATTGAGCCTTTGGATCTCAATGCTGTTAAATATGAGGCTATGGAAGTGTTCGATCGAATGGGATTGTAATAGTAATTTACTATTTAGATTCACTTAAATCTAAATAAAATATGAAGAGTCGATGGGACCATAACCCTAAATTGCTTAATATTTGTGGCAGAGAGAATAGGAAGCCCTCAAACCCCTTAAACTCTAAAAAAATATTAACTCGAAAACCTTGACAAGAAGTTTAAGCGAGAATAAATATGCTTATTTTTATTTGTAGGGTTTTACTATGATAACTAGTGATTTGAGTGTCTGCAAAATAGTGATAACTTTTCTCCTGGACGTGTAAGTATTTCACCGCTTTTCCCTTTCTAGAGCCGGGGACGATGGTGATGGAGTCAAACAGAGCGAGATGCTAGGAGGGTAGTGAAGATCCAAAATTTCTTCTCTCAGCGTTGAATATCATTGGGCTAGACAAAGAAGATCATCGAAGATCTTTCTATGGAGTCTTTTACTTATTTCCAGTTAAGGTTTTGTAGGGTTTTTTAATGTTGATAGGATAAGTTGTGTTTCGCTTGAATGCAAATATTCTCCTTTTGTTTGACTTTCCTCATTTACTATAATGATTTATTTGATTTCACTACAACAAAGCTATCAAATCATCAGTTTTAAAAATGTTTTTGACATTTTTTCTCATGGTGATGTTTCTTTATTTTTATTTGTAGGCAATTTGAATGTCTAAAAACCCTAAAGCTTTACTCTAGACGTGTGAGGATTTCTTGAATTTTCTCGTTTCTTGAGTTAGGGGCGACAATGATGGTGTCCGAGAGAGTGAGCTACGTGGATCTTGAATAGAAGGATAATGAATATCTAGAATTTTTTTGCCACTATCGAATATCATTAGGATGGACAAAGAAGATGGTGGTTTGCACCACTACCATGCACATCAAAATATGGATTACATTTAATAATATTCTCATAGTCTAGATTGACACCCTCTGCTAGGTTCTTCAAAATAACTTGAATCATTATCTAGTTACGATGAGGTTCAATCCCATCATAGTAAATGAACCTGGAAGTGTCTCAAATCTCTTGAAAGTCATTAGCCTAACGGCCGCTAGTCTATATAAAAATGATAAAAGACGTCTAAATGGGCGTCAATTTTAACACCACGTTGTGGCCTTTGTTGCAACCATTGAAGGACAAAAGAATATGTTCGCTATCCTGTTTAAATCATAAAAATATTCTCATGCATAACATGTCATTAATAATGCCTAGCGTCATCTAGACCATATAGCATAACATAAATAACATCTAGCATAATTAATGGTTGGTGGCCGCTACACTTATAACATAGCATAAATAATGGCTTGTGCCTGCTAGCCCTTATAACATAGCATAAATATTGCCTTGTGCCCGCTAACCTTTATAACATAACATAAATAATGGTTGCGCCGCTAGCCCTTATAAAATGAAGCATGTTTTGTACATAACAAATCATAAATAATGCCCAGGAGACACTAGTGTGTATAATGGATTTCAATATTTGATTTTCGGATTCCAATATGTGGGACTTTGGAGTATATATAATTCCAATATAAGTGATTTTGGATTCCAATATATGCGATATTAGAATCTAATATGTGTGATTTTGGAATCCAATATGTGCAATTTTGGAATCTAATTTGTGTGATTTTGGAGTGCGAGATAAATCTAATATTTGAGTATTTGGAATCCCAAAATAGCAATTTCGGATTCCAATATTGGCTATATTGTTTATTGCTTGACTGGAATAAGTCCCAATTTAGTGAAATAAGCGTTTTATATAGGATATTGCATATCACCCAAGTTGTCGTATTAAGTTACATATGTTGTTTAGGAACAAAGTTTCTAAAATAGAAAAAAATAAATTAAAAATTATGGTAAATATACAATTATAATGTAAGAGTATCACACAACAACAAGAAAAGGTCATTGGGAAGAGGGTCCCAAACATCAAGATTACCCTTGCAGGTGTTTAGAAGGTTATATCCCTCGTCAAAAGAGTCTTACTTAGAAATGGTTGCATTTTCAATTGCCTCTACAAATTCATTCCACATTTTTTTTTTTTGATTTTGTATCATAAAGATAACCAATTTTAATAAAAAAACCTTCTCAAAAAATTTCAAAGATATCCAACCATTGTAAAATGAAAGTGGAGAGCCTCAGTCCCCACATTAAAGCAGAAAACCCAACCTAACTCGACTTTAAAGGTGACTTTTCATCGCTAATACATTTCCCTCAACAATTTGTAATTTCCTAAACAACTATCAAATTTAATTGTAACTTAATTACAAATCCTTCGTATCTGCATTTCAAGGTGTCAAATCTGTAGCATATATGAAATGCGTAATATACATATGTATATATATTTTTATTTATTACATTTAAATGTCGTCACATCCAAATTTACAAATTGAAATGTGTCATTCTTTTACCGAAGAACCTTTCACAGCATATTCATTTTCTAAGGATAAAACATTAATGTCATAGATGAAAATTATGGAAGATTGGAATAACTTGAATAAGTATTAAGGATGATGGTGATATTTGGCTGAGATTTCAGCTAAGTACTGCTCACTGCACACATTGTCCGCTGTCCACTGGCCCACGATTTCACTTCAAAGCTCTGCATTGATATTTGTACAACAGTCTACTGTCTCACGGACTGTGGACAATGAAAATAAATTTACCTTTCCTTAAAAAAATGACAGGATTATTATTTGGGTTCCTTTATTTCTAAAATTTGACATGAATATTTTATGTAAGATTAAGAGACATTTTTGTTTTGATATTGACTAGATTTAGAGAGTTAGGAATTAATAGGGATGGTTGTACAAATTTTGATATTGAAAATGACAAGAGGTAGAGAGTATGAGTATGGAGACCTTCTAGATAAATATGAAATGTGGGGACACTCTTTACATGTAATAAATAGGCTCGAAATAAATTGACAACTCTATTAATTTAATTTTTTATTTTGTGTTATTTTCTTTGATTCTCACACATTAATACCAACAACATGCAAAGAGAATTTACTCCTTGACCTGAATCAGTAACAACATCCGAACCTTTAAGGAAAATAACAATTTTATGGAGCATGTGTTGCAAGTTAGTGGGGTTCTAAGTATTATGTTAAAATAATAATTTTGCTTGATTAAAATACAATCTAGGGGTGTACCGAACCTAAAAATGTATGGTGTGTGACCTTTCTCCTTCCAAAGAATTAACTAGTCTAAAATATATTTATAATTATCTAGTGATTTAATATATTTATTTGGTTGAATATCCAATTGTATAATTCACTCTTTACATGTAATAAATAGGCTCGAAATAAATTGACTACTCTATTAATTTAATTTTTTATTTTGTGTTATTTTCTTTGATTCTCACACATTAATACCAACAACATGCAAAGAGAATTTACTCCTTGACCCGAATCAAGTAACAACATCCGAACCTTTAAGGAAAATAAAAATTTTATGGAGCATGTGTTGCAAGTTAGTGGGGTTCTAAGTATTATGTTAAAATAATAATTTTGCTTGATTAAAATACAATCTAGGGGTGTACCGAACCTAAAAATGTATGGTGTGTGACCTTTCTCCTTCCAAGAACTAGTCTAAAATATATTTATAATTATCTAGTGATTTAATATATTTATTTGGTTGAATATCCAATTGTATAATTATCCATTGATTTAATATTCTATTAGAATGCAAATGAATAATCAAAATACGAAAAATTATAGAAGATGAAGGTAAGGAGACCATGCTTGAGGGTTAAAAAATAGACCAAAGTGGCTCTTAACAAGCACAACGCACACTAGATTATACTGGGGTCCAAAATGGTTGTGGAGCTTTGTAAGGGCCAACTCATCTCACCAAGGAGGTGGATCAATGTATCGAAGTTGAGCAAGAAGGATTGAGTTCTTATTTAATTGTTAGCACCATTGCCCTTTCACCAAGGAACATTCAAGGGCGAGAAACATTATTCAAATAGAAAATCCCACCTCGTCCACAAGTCACAAACATTTACTTGAGAGTTTCTAAGGCCTTTTTTACAAACCCAATAATCGTCGCCTTCCCTATGTTCACATCAAATTGAGGCATTTTACTAAAATTCTCCCGCCAAAACGGCATGGACTTTGAAATGATGACTAAGCTTGTGAAGTTAACTTTTCTTCGTTGATGATGATGAGGAAGAGCTTGAGGGAGTATGTGATGTGAGAATGGCATGGGTATGCATTTCGCTCATTAATCATTCTAGTAATATAAGGAGTATTTCCATAGACTACCTAGTATGGAGGGCCCCGATTTCTTAGGATTCAAATTACTTTTTTCTTGGAGAGGTTTCCACCATAATGGTAAGGAAACGTTTGGCAATAGTAAGTAAATTGGTACACTCATACCAATACCCGAAATGTCAACTCCCATCAATATCAACCTCAATCTCCGTCATTATGTTTTGATGGATATTTATGCCCTGTTTTGAATCCTCCATTGTGGCATGGGTGGAGGATACCGAAAAGGTTGTGAAGCCTAGATTTTTATTTTCTTGAAATGTTCCAAGGCCTTTCCAACAAACCCATTTTGTATATATCATGTTATCATTGCATTCCATGAGGCCAAATTTTTCATACATACTTACTAGAACACTTGCAACTAGAACATCTAACAAAACTCCTCTATCTCTATGCTTTACTAGACATCCCTACATTGTTCAAGTGTTGTTGTTTTGCACAGTGTGGGAGAATGCAAGGGAAATATAAACTGATCAATTTAGAGACTGTTTGTTGATAGTGAAACTATCCGATTGCCTCAAAAGGATGCCAATGTATTTTGTAAACTACTGAAACCATATTCTCTAAGAAACTATCTCTTCTTTCATTTGGCAGACACTAACAGAGCATCAATGCCAATGTCATCCACCACCAGCCTCCAACCACATTACCCTTGTAACTTTCCATTCCATTGGTAAATTTACAATATGCACATGGGTTTTGTGTGGTCAAAATCTCTGGATTCTCAAATAAATTACGTGTATTATTATGCAAGGAATGACAAGCCTGAAAAGTCCTTTTTGGGTGGTCCATGCCTTACTAGACCCTCTACTTCGCCACAAGTTTCCCCCACGTCTCCTCCACTCCTGTCACACTCAACCACCCTCCACATGCATCCCATCTCCTTAAATATTTTTAAAATTTGTTTTATATATTTATATTTTTTGTTTTAAAGTTAAGCACTACAAAAACATTTGGTGCTATGAAAATTCTCGCACCACCATTTCCATCAATGTGATGAGTATGAAATTGTGAAAAAGTTGGAGAATTAAAATTTAGTGTATTCTAAAGCAAAAACTAGAGATATTAATTTCATGTAAACAAATAATATCAAGGTTGTTTAAAAACTCACAAGCTAATCGAACAAAGTATTTGTGAGAGTGTTCTATAAGACCTTGAACATTCCATGAGATGAAATTCATGAAAAATAAGACATACCAAACTCTCCCTGCCCGCCTGTAATACCATCTTCCAAGCCAAGACTAGAAAAATGCTAGCAAGTGGGATCTGGTCTAAATTAAAAAGTTCAACTTGGATGGAGCGATGTTTAGCCCCATTATCTCCTCTCCCGCCATGGGACACCTCCCAGGGTGGACTGCGAGAATGTCACAAAGAAAGAGAGGTTGAAGTGAAATTCTAAGTATTCTATTAACTTGAAGGAAGAACCTTGCTTTCCGACGTTTTAGAAGGAATGCAAACCAACAAGCATGGCATCTTTAAGCCCAACTCATCCTTGGATGGTGGGAGGGTAGTAGATGGGGTAGACGAAACCAAAGGAGTGGGTTTTGTAGTAGAGCCCTTCTTACTCCCCATCGTAGTCCAACAATTTATCGAAAAGTTGGCTTTCGAGTTGTACACAACAGTGGCATCACCATAGGATTGGAATGAGCAAGCAGAGGACAATCACTAATGCGGTGTTTCGGGATTGGCAACGAAAGTAGATGTTAAGGAGGTTAAAATATACCACCTTTTGAGAGATTCACAGGAACTAACTTTAATATCTAGTTGATCTCGCAAATCTTTCACAATGTCAACATCGACACATACTCATTGCATTACATCTAAAGATAAAAAAATCTCTTATTCATGGCATATAACCTTGCTAACCGGTTTTACAATCTCGGAAGGAAAATCCAAACATGAATAGGAAGGTCGGAAGTTCGATCCTAATTGGAATTTTCAACGAAAAATGGATAGTTGGACTAAAGTTAGGAGTCCACTAAGAAAGAACTAATATGGTATTATCTAAATACCAAGAAAACTCCTTAAGGAGCGGGGCTTGAAGCTGTGAAGACTCGCGAAAGGACAAGAGGCAAAACCCTTTGTTGAGGCTACAGACACCTGAAACCAGGATACCATTAGACTTCTAATGGTTCTTTATCCAGTTCTTAAGATATGCTTCTGAGGGAATGTGGCCACAAAAATAAGAAACAAGACAATTATTACAATACCACTTGACCACATGGTCTAAACATTCATCAGAAATAACAACATCTTGTGAGGATTCATAATCCTTACCTCATCGTAGATCGTAGGCACAAATTTCAACACATGCTTGGGAGCTATTTTCACCACATGTTGCAACAATCATTGCAATGGAAAGAGAGTTGGTCATTTATAAGTAACTCATTGTCTTAGTGGCGGAGAAATAGTTGGGTTTCACTATGATATGACCGAAAGGAAAACCATAGGAAGACTAACATGGCACAGAGCATGCAATGGTGTAACATAAGCGAAAGCATATTAAATACCTTAGTATCAATCTAACTTTTTAACCTTATTGTTAAAAGAAAAAATGAAAATGTTGATGAAAAGATTCAAGACTTGTAACAAAATGTATTACAAGACTAATTATTATATTTTTGTACATAAATATATGTTAAACTAATTATTGGAAGAAGGAAGGTCACACACCACACATTTTTGGTCGATACATCCCTAATTGTATTTTAATCAAGCACAATTATTATTTTAACATAATTTTACAACCCCATTAACTCGCAACACATGCTCCCTAACATTGTGGTTCTCCTTAAATGTTCGTATGTTGTTACCGATTCAGTCAAGGAGGAAATTCTCTTTGCAAGTCGCTAGTATTATAGTATGAGAATTGGAGAAAATAGAATAAAATAAAAACTACATTAATATAGTTGTCAATTTATTTCAATACTGTGTGTTATATGTGAAGAGTGTCCCCACATTTCATATTTATTTTCAAAATGTTTCCATACTTTGTACAACCATCTATATTCATTGCTAACTCTCTCTTTGTCTTGTTAGCACACATTTTCAATATCAAAATTTGTACTACCATCTCTATTAATTGCAAACATTCTAAGTCTAGTCAATTTTTAAAAAAAAGGCTTAATCTACATAAAATATTCATGTCAAATTTTAGAAATGAAATAACCCAAGTAATAAGTAAAAATACTATTGGTTTTTAAAGGAAAGGAAAAATCCTTTTCATTGTCCACCGTCCGTGAGACAGTACATTGTTGTAATAATATTAAAAAACATGGGCGTTGTATGTAGGGTAGTGGCCAAATATCACCGTCTTGCAATTGTACCTCATCCTTATCCTAGTTATTCCAAGCTTCCACAATTTTCATTAATGACTTTAATGCTTATGATGTGAAAGGTTCACACGTTTCAATTTGTAAATTTGGATGTGATGACATTTAAATGTAATAAATAAAAATATATATTTATAAATTACGCATTCCAAATTTCCAACCATCATAACAAGAAGGTAGAGAGACATTAATCCAAAAATTCAACCCAACCCATCAATTATTACGTGGGAGATCACATATCATCCAAGTTCTCATATTATGCTACATATGTGACTTATGAATAATGTTTCCAAAAAGACATTCACATGACAACAACAAAAAGGTCGGCAGTAGGAGGGTCCCAATCATTAAGATTATTCTATCCACTATTTGTAAGGTCCTACCCATCATCAATGTGGTCTTTGTTATAGGTAGTGTATTTTCGATTTATAAATGCATATTATCTTGCATTGAAGAAATAACTAAACTTAGTTAGAAAACCTCGTCAAAAGAAAATTAAATATATCTAACCATCATAACAAGAAGGTAGAGAGACATTAATCCAAAAACTCAACCCAACCCCACCTTAACAATGGTAGCACAAACCACACCCCGCACCCTCCCAACCCTATGAAAATGTTTTCATAATGTAGAGTTTGAACTTTCCAACGCTACCTTCTATTAAATCCCAAATATGTGTCGACAACAATTTTTATATCGAAACAACTATTACTTAACTTTAATTTTAAACTAAATTGCACATATTTTATTTACAAATTTACAAATTGAAACGTGTCAACCTTTTAACGAAGAACCTTCCACGGCATATTCCTTAATAAAACATTAATGCCATTAATGAAAATTATGGAATGTTGGAATAACTTGGATAAGGATGAGGTGCAGTCGCAGGATAGTGATATTTGGGCTGAGCTTTC
Source organism: Taxus wallichiana var. yunnanensis (assembly GCA_018340775.1). Taxonomy (NCBI): domain Eukaryota; kingdom Viridiplantae; phylum Streptophyta; class Pinopsida; order Cupressales; family Taxaceae; genus Taxus; species Taxus wallichiana. Next base: position 600,275,094 of record CM031241.1, on the reverse strand, counting down.
ATTTCCACTGGCCCACGTTTTCATTTCAAGATCTGCATCAATATTTGTTAAACACCCGTCTTATAATCTACACTGAAAGATTTTTCGCTTTTTCTTTTAAAATAAGGGCCGTATAATAGCACGACTACTAAACAGTAAAGAATTTAAATCATGGTGGCACCCCATGACTGAACACCACTGACTACAATCTTGTACAGCCATGATTAACCAGAGTCAGTATGATTTTCTTCACGTGATAATACATGTACAAGATAAGGTTTTCTTACTTACACAATAATATAGCTTAAGAACGTAATTGTTCTTAGATGTGGAAAACCGTGGGCGTTCCTCCCTATAGGAGTGAAGACGCTTCCTCCATTTCAAACCAATAGTTGTGCATTTCTTTTGTTTAGAGTTAGTCTCTCATTATCATCATGGCTTTCCACAGCCGCTGCAATGTTGTGACGATGATATTTTCTGCTCTTCTGATGTTGTTGATGGCCTTTCCATTCCCCTCCAGTGCTGATATTCCAAAAGAAGTAGCGCAACAGATTAAGAGCATCAATAAAAAGGGATAGTATTATGGTCTCATAGTTTCTGGTAATGCTGAGCTCCAGGCGCCTATTGGTAACGGTGGAGTGTTCCAACCAGACGCGGATTTGCCTACTGTAGATGCGTCTGGTACTGGACCCATATGTGGTGCACCCTATCTTTGCACAAGCCACCGCGCCACGTCACCGCCACCGGACGAGTAAAAACACCACCAATGGATGCAGGACCAAATTCTTGACCTCCAAGATTACACCGCCACCTCACCGCCACCTCGGCGCCACGTGACGACCCGCGCCGCCAAGATATCGAAAAAGTCTGACAATTGCATGGGACCAAGTGTTGTCCACTCGCGCGCCGCTTGTAGTCCGGCTACCGCCATGCATCAATGCTCACCCACCAGCCGTTAATGTGGGCGGGTAGGTTTATTGAGATGGTCACCGCCAAATCCTGAACCGCATTTCGTGGGAAATGGAGAGGGAGGTCGTTCGGTCTGGTTTTTCGCCTGTTCTGTGGCAGAGCTCGAGCGACCATTTCGTGGTGTCTTGTAGACCGGTGGGTGCGTGCGTTTTCTCCACTCCTGATCGACTTCGTCCTCGGCATTGGCTCGGCCTGCTAAGAAGATGAGAAGAAAAGGCAGAGGTGAGAGCGTTCTCACTCAGGCGATGATCCTTAGTGTTTTTAAACACTGTACTACTATGGAAATTTTGCTTTACTACGTGCTGAAGTTTTACGATTTTGCTGTAACAATACGATTTTGCTTTGCATTATTTGTTCTTAGAACTTCTTTCGACATGATCAGATCGTGGTTTTGTTACTTAAAATGCCTTTGCTTATAATTTAAGGACAGTGTTTTGGGTGCGTTTGGTTCAGAGTTTTCTTGCTCCTCCAAAATGTCTTTCTTTTTCGGCTTTTTTTTGTTTTTCTTCTGGTGCTTTTTGGCCTTGTGGGTGGTGACGTTAAACAGTGATAGAATAGTTGCTGCTGAAAGGATATGCATTATTGACAAAATTTCGGGACGGAGTGTTATGCTTGTACATGCCGATGAATAGTATATTGTTGTGGTTTCAATTGTTCCTCATTATTACTTTCCATGGATGGAGCTGGTTCTTAAATGAATTTGAACTGAAATTTTATATGTTGTTTGCTGTCCACTCAGTCAGGTCAATAAACCGTTTTCTCTTTCCGATTTTTAATATTTATTTACATCCACAAGTCATTGTCTGGTTGAAATGGTGCTTTGAAGACAATCCATATGTTTTATATATTGTGATTTTTTTCCCCATAGCTTGGGTGTCTAAGAACTTCTTAAGATGGAGGGATTACAGATTCAGTGTTGTTTTCATTTTACTGTCCTTTCACCATCTAACAAGGAGCAAGCATAATCCGCTGATGCATTTATATAGTCTTATGAGTTCAGCAGATTTTGTTCAGTTAGTACTTTTAAGGGTAGATCAAACGGGGCTGAGTCTGATTTAAAATTGTCGTTTTGAACCAATTATGTGGTCCTGCAGCATGATTACTGATAAGATTTGCAAATAGTGGCTCTTTATATAAATGTCCTTGAGGTATGACGTTAGGGAAGACATTAATGAAGTGCCATCAAGTATTAATTATTTTCTTATACCTAATAATACCCGCTTTTGAGCATGTTAATAATTGGATTTTACCAATTATTGATGTTTTTCTTTGAATTGAAGAAATAATTGAGTTTTAAACCCTACATCCTCGCCTTGATTATCGTGATGATTTCAAATATCAATAGATTACCTTATTTTACTTTTCATGCAAGTTGTTCCTTTTATTAAGCTTCTTTTCTTTTTCGACATACAAATATCATGAGACAGGTATGAGCCTTTAGTGAAATTTGATGAATAAGGAATCATGTTCTTTGAACCATCTTTGACATGATCTATTCCTTATTTTGATGTAAGGTTGCCCACAAGTACGCTTACTGTGATAGATCCTTCCCTTATTTTTGTTTCTATATGATTAGAGGATTCGATCGCATGCTCTAATAATATTTCAAAGTTTGATTTATCTTTGAACTTACATTGAAATGATTTATCCGTTCTTTGATATGTGATTAGAGGGATTCGGCATTGAAATGATTTATCCATTCTTTGTTGTATGATTAGAGGGATTCGATCACAAGTCTCTAGTAATATTTTAAAGTTTGATCTATCTTTGAACTTACATTGAAATGATCAATCCGTTCTTTGATGTATGATTAGAGGGATATTAGTGATGTATAAAACACACCCATTTTTCGAAAGGGATGGTATTGCATAGGCATGGTATAAAACACACCCAATACTAACTAAGATATTGAACATGTGCCCGCAAACAATGCTTATTACCCCATATGATGATGGTAGTAATTTTTTTGAAAGTCTTGAGAAATGACTTGTTCAAGTGATTGTAATAGCTATGATGTGCATACAATGAAAATATTACTTAATGAGTAGTTCACTGTATAGACTTGGTTTTTGTACACTTGTATTTAAATTAATATATATTTTTTATTTCTATCAATGAATAAGAGAATATTGATTAATATAGACTTGGTTCTTAAGACTTGTTTGCATCTTTCAGATGACAATTACAAATGTTCTATTATTGTCTGATTCCAAAAGATCCACCAATCGAAATATTTCTGATTTCAATTATGTTCTATTATGTTCTATTATTGTCTGATTTCAATATTCTCTCCCTCGATCGAAATATTTAGCCCTTGCTAAATCTTTTTCAATCCTTATTTCAGAATTAATCTTCTCTAACAAATCTCATTTCAATGTTCTCGAACTCAAAAATTTCGATCGATTGTTTCCTACACCAATTCCAATACTCTCTTTCGCTTCCAATGAGTCAAGAATGTCTCTATTTTTTAGTATTTTGTTATTAGTATGTTTTTATATTAAGCAATGGTATGCTTTTATATTCAACAATAATATGTTATTAATTCAAGAATGAACTCGGTTCTTTGCGCTTTCTTGGTATTTGATTCTCGATCTTCTCAATATCGCTTTGTAGTTTTTGTCTAATTATAACATCCCTTGTTGTCAATTCTTGTTCAATATTTCTATTGTTTCAAGAATCGTGATTTAAAGCGGTGATGGTAAGATTCCCTAATTTAGTTCTATCAATGAATAAGAGAATATTGATCAATTCAAAATCTGCCTTATTCAACATTTCATGCTTCCATGTTTAATTAATGGAATAGGGAGAAAACGGTTGGGTTGTATTCACTTCACATATCAACATTAAAGTACTTTCGTGCTTCATGCTTCCATGTTTAAATGTCTTTCTTTCTATGGAATTTTATAGTAGTGCTTCATGCATTGCACCGGTCAGAGTGCACCCTATTCGCACGCTATCGCACCACGTCACCGCCACTGGTCGAGTAAAAACACCACGCCATTCGCCGCGCGGCTTGTTGTCCGGCTACCGCCATGCATCAATGCTCACCACCACCAAGTTAATGTGGGCGGGTAGGTTTATGGAGATGGTCACCGCCAAATCCTTCATCGCATTTCGTGGGAAATGGAGAGGGAGCTCGTTCAGTCTGGTTTTTCGTCTGTTCTGTTGCAGAGCTCGAGCGACCATTTCGTGGTATCTTGCAGACCGGTGGGTGCGTGCGTTTTCTCCACTCCTGACCGACTTCGTCCTCGGCATTGGCTCGGCCTGCTAAGAAGATGAGAAGAAAAGGCAGAGATGAGAGGGTTCTCACCCAGGCAATGATCCTTAATGTTTTAAAACACTGCACTATTAAAATAGTTAGCATAATCATACTGATATATTAACATAAGTTTAATTGTATACAAAGTATTCTGATTACATACGCAAAATTAATATGAGTATTCTGATTACACCGCCAAATAGGGTGTAAAATAAAGAGCGTCATCATATTGATATATTAACATAAGTTCAATTGTATACATGGACGCCAGGAAAGTATTCTGATTACATATGCAAAATTAATATGAGTATTCTGATTACACTGCCAAATTGGGTGTAAAATATGGAAGAGCATCATCATACTGATATATTAACATAAGTTTAATTGTATACATGGATGGCTGGAAAGTATTCTGATTACATATGCAAAATTAATATGAGTATTCTGATTACACTGCCAAATTGGGTGTAAAATATGGAAGAGCATCATCATACTGATATATTAACATAAGTTTAATTGTATACATGGATGGCTGGAAAGTATTCTGATTACATACGCAAAATTTATATTGCACTATATAACTTTAGAGACTACATAGGAAGGCTTCGGTGAATACATCTAGCAAAATTGTATCACCAACAAAATTACTACCATCATCATATGGGGTAATAAGCATTGTTTGCTGGCACATGTTCAATATCTTAGTTAGTGTAAGTAATATTGCCCTCTTTCTATACTGCTTTTGGATTTTCTTTTCCTGCCGATACAGTGTTTGATTGGCCAACTGAAAAGGGATTTAGAATCCCTTTTGACAGAGCATTTGGTTGCCCAATTGATAAAGGATCTGGTCCCCCTGCTGAAAAAGGATTTGGTTGTCCGCTTGAAAAGGGATTTGCACCTGTTGTTGACAGAGGAGTTGGTTGCCTCCAAGCTTGCATCCATGGTGGCATGCAAATGAACTACTAGGATCGCTTGAACTTGTAGAAAGTAAATGAGGTGATACATACCAAGAGGGAATTGCATAAGAGTTATTAAGAAGAGATGGAGGTGTTCCAATTTGAGCATAACTCGAACTTGAATATTTATTAGATCTTGAAAAATCATTCGATTTTCATGATCGGCCTGCAGTAACTTACACGCATCCTCTTTTCGTATTCCCTTAATTGATTTGCAAGTTCCCTCTCTCTTCTCTTGCTCTTTCCTTTGTTGCTTCAGTGCCTTCTCAATCTCTTTTTCTTGCTCCCTAGCCCACTTCTCCCTTTCTCTTTCAATCTTCTCCCGCAATCTTTTTTTCTTTTTTTTCACGCAAGTCTAAGCAACCTTTTTTTCGTCAGGCGCTCTTTTTTCCGTAACTTTAGTTTTGCTTGTTCCTCCTTTTTTCTTTCCGCATCAACCAATAGCTCCATGTACTGTGCAAATAAAATCTGTGAATGCCTACTTAGTCTAATAGAACCATCTCGATTTGTTTATGATCTCCTCGAAGTCGAGAAAATGGGAAAGTAACTTACCAAGGCCCATCTTGGCTTTCGGCCTCTTCTGTGGTGGTGAGGTTCATGTGGCGTAACTTCTAAGTTAATTTCATTTTCTTGAGCATCTCTTCAAATTCGACTTCGCCTTGTTCATCCTCATCTCCAACATCCGCATAGTAATGAATTATTGCTTCTTGTTCTAGTCCTTCAGAAAGGAAGGCAGATTTAAGCTTTGATCTTCTCAGGCCGGATGGTAGCTTGAACCCAAGTTTTTCATGGCATCCTCTAACCATCAGGGCGGGTTAACTTGACTTGGCAAAGACAAATCATGTTACTTACAAAATCAAGACCCCTCCTTATTGTTGATGATGTTACTTGGGTTTCCAAGAGCACCGCTTAGCTCCACTCCATGTGTCATGAACTGCTTCCATATCATCTCTAGAGTCAACATTTCGCATGAATTGAGTTTCGTGCACCACCTCTTCACCGTCATTTAATTCAGGATTTATTCGCTGAGATAGGCTCAAAATGTTTGTGACAAAGATCAACAACTTCCTCACCTGCATGTCAAATGCCCGGCCGCATGCCATGTCATTTAGAGAGCATCATAATTCAATGGCCAAATACCAGCTTCTTTTCAAACCCGCAATTATGTTAGATGGTGTCTCAGGCTTTTTTAAGGCTCTACTTGCAAGCTCAAGAATGTCACTCCTTTTCACATCTCGCACATTTGTTCTCTCGCCATCCATTCGACCTCTCACTCTAAAATATGTCTTGAAAGGGCGAACACACTCACGCCAAGAGGTTGCAACTTATGACTAGTATGTGCCGGTAGTGTTATCAAATCAATGCCCAATTTGTTTGCCTCCTCCACTGCTTGTAATGCTACATGGCTGCCATGGCCATCAAATATCAATAGGTGTCTATTATTCGAGAAACACCGCCTGCATCGAACGCAAAATGACATAGCCAATTTAAAAACAATTCCTTTTCATTATCCATGCATTTGGATGTGCAGCCATACATGCTCCAGTTCACAATTTTTAATGTAATTCTTTATCATTCTCTTTCCGAACAAATAAAACTCGGGATCGACATACCCGCCGTATCGACACAACACAATATGGTGATCCACTCCCTCGCTCTCTTCGTATTACCTTTGGGACATTACGATCGCCCTCTTCGCAATTACACGAACTCCACAATTTCTACCACCGCAAACCAGCCTCATCACAATTCCAGCATTTTATGAGCGCCGTATGAATAGGTTCCATAGCTTTGGCCAAATTATCATAAAATTTGGTTACTACTATCATAGGCGCAAGTTTAAAGCTCTATCCCGTCAAGTCCTCTCAATGTTCGGATCGCAAGGTCCTGGATGACGTCAATCCACCCCACCATGATTTACCAGAAACCCATCTCTCAAGGGGTTTTGTCTTGTTTCGCAACTGAGCAACATTTGCCTTTAGCCGCATTAACTCCAAGCCATGACCCATATCAGCCATTTTTCGCACCATTCAACAATTTCCTCTTCTTCTTCTTCGCTAGAACTGCTGAGGACCCTCCTCTTTCAGGTGGGTGAGACCATTTAGCCAATAGTGTAATGATGTGGGTGGAATGGAATACTTCTTTTCGCCGCTCTAACCGAGAACCCATTAAACTCAACATCATCTATCGCCTTTTCCATATCTTCTTTTGTCCAACCTCGGATGACACTAAGCTTCTTTTTGCACTGCTCTTTCAACCGAGACAAAGTGGGTGGGTTTCTACATTCTCGGTTATTACCAGCTGGTGCCGAATTATCCTCTTCATCACTTAAATTATGTGATAATTGTACACCTCTCACTCTTGGCCTCCTCGATCTTCTAAAGAATAGCACCTTTTCTCATGGTGTAAATGAAATACCCGATGCACAAAGATGAAAGATGATCATTGGAAAAGAAACTATAAATATACCAAAAATAAATGCTGGAATATGCTAGAATATGAATGATTTTGTTTAATTTTTAGGAATTAATTGACTTGTAGTTTTCATTATGACAATGCTGTATAGTTCAACAATGTTGTATATTGCATTTCAGAATTCACTATATTGTTCGTTAGAAATATGGAAGGGAAAATTTATAATGAAAACATTAACGGCTGCTGGGTGAGCATTCAATGCATGGCGGTAGCCCGGACAACAACTGCCACGGCGAGTGGACAACACTTGGTCCCATGCAATTAATCCGACTTTTTCGATATCTTCACTGATGCGGATCGTCCACGTGGCGCTGAGGTGGCAGTGAGGTGGCAGTGCAATGGTGGAGGTCAAGAATTTGGTCTTGCATCCATTGGTGGTGTTTTTACTCTATAAATTTTCCCTTCCATATTTCTAACGATTGGTAACAGCTTAGCTCTAAACTCTATAAATTTTGCCTTCCATATTTCTAACGACAATTCAGCAAAGGATTGGTTCCATCAAGTCACAATAGATTTTTTTGAAAAGGATTTGTCGAGAGGATTGGTAACAACTTAGCCAAATACCAGTTCTTTTGAAACCTGCAATTATAGTGTTTTTACTCGCCCAGGCAGCAGTGACGTGGCGCGGTGACTGTGCAAAGATATGGTGCACCACAACCAGGTCCTCTTCCCTAGTTGTTAAAGCTAAGTTGTCGTTAGAAATATGGAAGGCATATATTTACAATGAAAACATTAACGGCTGGTGGGTGAGCATTGCTAGGAGATAGGCACCGGTTGTGGTGCAGGGTCCAATAATGGAGACAGTTTTTAAATTGGTCAATATTATCTTATTCATTGATAGAATTTAAAATTTTCCTTCCATATTTCTAACGAGAACTTGACAAAGTACTGTATTTCTATGTATACAATAAAACTTATGCTAATATCACAGTGATGATTGGAAAAAATGCTTTTCAACTGGAGAATGAGATATCTGGAAAAAATGAACAATACAGTGAATTCAGAAATGCAATATACAACACTGGTGGACTATAGAACGCTGTTGTGGTCATATTCCGACAGAGTTGTATATTCCAGTAGTGTTGTATTTAAAGTTATGTTTTGAATATAACTTTTGCACATGTAATTAGAATACTTTCCATCTTTCTATGTATACAATAAAACTTATGCTAATATCACAGTGATGATTGGAAAAAATACTTTTCAACTGGAGAATGAGATATCTGGAAAAAATGAACAATACAGTGAATTCAGAATGCAATATACAACACTGGTGGACTATAGAACGCTGTTGTGGTCATATTCCGACAGAGTTGTATATTCCAGTAGTGTTGTATTTGCAGTTATGTTATCTTTTTGTGTATACAATAAAACTTATGCTAATATCACATTACATCATCGAGGACAGTATACGCTCCATGTAGCATTTTCATTTTAGCATTTATTAAGAGTTCTCAAAAAGCAAAGGTTCTTTATTATTAGCTTTAGACAAAATATACTGCACTTGTTACTTGCCAGTTAAACGTATCACTGTCCAGTTGAATAAAAGTTATTGCAGAGAGGAAATGAAGAAATGTATAAAAGTTTTTCTAGCTAATAATGGTTTTAGCAGCATTATTGTCCAATCCTTCATCAAAAAAATCTAATGTGACTCGATGGAACCAATCCTTTGCTGAATTGTCGTTAGAAATATGGAAGGCAAAATTTATAGAGTTTAGAGCTAAGCTGTTACCAATCGTTAGAAATATGGAAGGGAAAATTTATAGAGTAAAAACACCACCAATGGATGCAGGACCAAATTCTTGACCTCCAACATTGCACAGCCACCTCACTGCCACCTTCAAATATATGTTTTATCCTAATTTCTCAAAAATTCAGTCACTGAAAAACTAAATAGAGGGCTTGAATTATGAAATAGTTTGTAATTCATGAGTGTCTTACCTGAACTGCACTGCTCCTCACTTCTTCAACTTGGAGAGATGAAAATTGCATGAACAAATGGAATTGTAATCCATCCTCCAGCTTTTATTCTATCATCCTAAATTCTGATTGGTTGATGTTAGTTGACATGGATTCACTATGAAAGTTCAATCAAATGGTTGAGATTTATTGGGATTTAATCCAATGGATAATATTTTAGTTGGTCATTTTTATTATTTTATGCAGCTGGTTACACAATTTATTGTTCATATGGTACTGAGTTTTTAAACACTTTGAAAGGTGAGACTGACCATAAATTCATTTATTGTTATGCAGGTGTATACTTGGATTGAAGACTCTTACATCAAAACTAGTGCATGGGATTTGAGATCTGGGTTGGAAAGTCTTGAGAAGTGACTTGTTGAAGTGACTGTAATAGATATGATGTGCATACAATGAAAATATTACTTAATGAGTAGTTGACTGTACAGACTTGGTTTTTGTACACTTGTATATAAATTAATATATATTTTTAGTTCTATCAATGAATAAGAGAATATTGACCAATTTAAAAACTGCCTTATTCAACATTTCATGCTTCCATGTTTAATTAATAATGATAGGGGAGAAAACAGTTGGGTTGTATTAACTTCACATGTCATTCAAAATATGTTAAAAAAAAGGTGAATGACTATTCACCTACTATCTCCACTAATGGACCCTGCACCACAACCGGGTCTCCTTCACTATGGAAGAGCGGCGAGTGCAAACCCTGATAAACTCAACATCGGTGACGTCGCTATTCCCTCCCGATTTGCGCATAACGGCATCTTCTTCTGGGAGGTATGACTAATTCTCATCTTAATTCCTTCGTATTTTGTTTTTATTTTCTTACCATTCACAGTTTTTCCTGGATAATGATTATCGGAATCAGAAATATGGAGGCGACGATTCAAGTTTCCAACGCGACGTTGCCAACCTCACATTTTACGATTACAATGTGGGAGAAAAAGAAGTTGCGAATAAGCTTGAGAGGGTGTATCTACAACCTGAAATGATTTACTCTGCCGGAAAGACCGAGGTTGGAAAAGAAACATTTTGGATTGATGTTGACGATCAGTTGCATGCCAGTACACCGAAGATTGAGGTATGTTTCGATTCAACATTTTGTGGATGTGATTAAACGTTAATATCTACCGCTACTGTTAATAATGTGTTTTATTGGCTTGAAATGCAACACAGGATGTGGAGTTAGACAAGTGCTTGGGGAGGTCGTTGAGATGTCTTGAACAGCAGCCCAAAATTAAGAGAGTTGAGAGAGGAAGCAGTGCCAACATGTTCGTGAATAACGAGGCCTACAGAGATTTTCTGCGTAACCACCTCGACATCACCTCCATCGACACAGAGAGCGCAGCAATTGCAATGGTATCACTATGACTTTGATCATTTATATTAATTTGATTTCGTTTGTATCATCGAGTTCTTGTGAATGAATGTATGACTGAATGTGCAGGCGTGCCAGAGCGAGAAGATGCCATTCCTGGCGCTAAGATCGATAACTAACAATGCTGGAGGATCATACGCAGGGAACGATGCAAATGTCATCCAGAGTTTATGGCACAGACATGCTCGTTCAGCAGTAGGGGAAATGTTCAACCGATTGCCCTCGCTAAGATCGATAACTAACAATGCTGGAGGATCATACGCAGGGAACGATGCAAATGTCATCCAGAGTTTATGGCACAGACATGCTCGTTCAGCAGTAGGGGAATTGTTCAACCGATTGCCCTCACTGGAACCCAAAATCCTATCCGTGACAGACACTGACGTGCTGTGAACTGTTGAAGTTATGCGCGCATGTATCATATGTCACAAGTTTGAGTGTGGCTCACTCCTAACATGTAGTCACTTATGTACAACTACATTACTACGTTAAATAAGAGTGAGATCGTTGTGTGTTATAAAGAAACTTGCAAAATAATTAGTAGTTCAGAAAAGTAATTATTATTATCAACAAATTAAAATTACAATCGAAATTTAAAAGGAAATAATATATTTTTATTTTACTAATCCACTGTAATGCCCCTCGATTTCAGACATTGAGCCACCTTTGTCAGGGGCATGCGACCTGTCTTTTCATTACATTATAATACAAATACATTATTTGAGGTCCAGAGGCGTTAGGGGAGAGGACCTAGTAGTGGTGCACCCTAAGTTAGGGGCCCACCAAATCAATTTAAATATAATATGAGATCCGTATTTTTCACCAGCACATAGTTCAATATTTTTTAAATTATATATATTTTTTTGAGTGTTAAATTGGAGGGAAAGACATATTTTGAATTGATTTAAAATTATAAATTTGAGTTACACTACATTTTGATTGGGACCCATACTTGATCATGAGTGATAATGGTTGAACATTGACAATTTAAAAATGACAAATCTTACATGGCATGATGTGATTGGGTGTTGTCATATCAAAAATGACTAATCATCGGGAATTTTATGACAACTATTAGGTGTTGTGTATTCAAGACACTATATCAACAATTGGACCCTGCTCAACTATTGGTGTCTCTCCCTAAACCACATGAAGCATAGGTTAACATTGAAATTTAGAAGTTATTCGAATGTTGCATTGAATGTAGAATTCCAAAGCGTGCTTTACTACCGGTGTTTCTATAGTTCCCTCCTTACTACTTGTCGGTAGTACCAAATGAGAAACTTGATTTACTAGACACACAACACCATTTTACCCAATATAATAATAAAAACAAATTGATTCCCCGATTGATTGTTATTGGTGATGGTACACTTAAAACCGGTTAAAGTGATTTATTATTTTCTTATTCCGGACATGGGAATTTTTGGGGAAATGTCAATTTGGCAAAGGCCTTTTAAGCTCGCAATGACTACAAGATCTCGTAAAACATTGATTTCTTGAAAAGACTTTGCTTTTGATAATGTAGTTAAACGTGTGATGGAAAGACACAAAATTATTCACCTTTGTCTTAAATTTCTTATTTTAAAACTTTTTTGTATTTCTATAGATATACGAATTTCACGTAGGGGGCATTATAAAGTTATTACTTGTGGAAAATGGGAGTAAATATGGGTTGATCTCACAGCCGCGAGAGTCGTTGAAAACCTCCATTTTTATTTAGAAAACAAGCGTATGTTGATTGAACAATACAACTTGGTTTTCAAGATGTGACTACCGATAATCGAAGAAGGTGGACCTCGAAGGCATTTTCTCCTCTTTTACTTGTTTTCCTTTTTGAGTGCATTGTCTTTTGTCTTTTACTTGTTTTGCTTCTCTATGTGATTGAGATTTCTTTGGGGTTATGAAATTTCATGATATTTTCCATGAACGTTTAGAGAATATCGGGCATGGTGGTGAAAATGTAAGTGGGGAACAAAAATATCGAGTTTTTCCATCACAAGCCATTGTATTTTGTGCGTTATGTATTTCAAAAGAAATGTACCAAAATTTATTTGTTTCATCGAATTTCAAGATTGCCGATATGCACAAAATGCATTCCTTTATTTGATTGTAGAAGCTATTAGGAAAACCAGGTGTCATGTGCAAAGTCTAACTTTGCAAAAAAATTCTAGTATCCTCCGAGCTTGTGCAAAAATGTGGACCATGGAGCAAAGTATGGTTTCACCGCCATAACATCGAGAGATGTTTATTTTCACTGAAGAAAAGGTTGTTTGTGCAATGGTAAAGATTTATGCAAGCACAAGGTATACATACCCTTTTTCTAAAAATACTTGGGATAAAACTTGGGTCTAAGCACCATTTTTCATTCCATTTTAAGTGGCGATTTAGAGAAGGCACGTGAATTGTTTGATAGAATGCATGGAAATGAAGAACAAAAAGAAAAAGATTCATCGAATATATGTGCAAGATTGATTTGTGTAAAAAGGCACTAGAAACTCTTAACCAAATGTGATTCCCGGTAAAAGTCCATAAAAATGAATACGCATTAGATGCCTCAAGCGTTGAAAAGGGTATGGAATTTCAGTTTTCTCTTATACTAAATTTTACTTTCATCATTTCTTGCATTTGGAAATTAAATGTTAATTTTTAGGAAATGTAACTCTAACCAATGATAAAACGTAACTTCATTTGGAACTATCAAACAAATTAATAGAAATGAATTATGACCTCAAAAGTTATGCACATGGGCGCCACACCAAAATATACCGCAAACCTAAAAGCGCATGCATGACCCTAGTACAACGAGACACTATGGGGAAACTTAACTAAGTAGTTTGAACTTAATTAACACCCTCGCATGTCAAATTTATAAGCCCGCTTAGCTTATCGGTCACTTGTAGTGACGTGGTATTTTTAGTAAAGCGTGATTGGTTTCGCCTACGGTTATCACCTACTTCGAGTGAAAATGAACACCATTTCAACCTATCCCTAGACCGCCAACAAGAGAATTGTAACTCATCTCGCATTTAAATGAGAATGCCTTCGAAACTATTAGTGTGAGTTATCCTATGTGTCCTCTTCTCATGTTGGAGGGTCATCTCACATGGGTTAGGTTTAGGGTTTCATATGTGTCATGCACTAGGGTTACTCAGCACCCTATATGTACCCCTTTTCTTTTCATTTATGAGCATGCCAAGATACTCCGCTATCTTTCCTCTATGCAAGCTTTGTTTTTGTTGAGCAAGTTCTTCGTTATCGATCAACATTTCCTTGCTATCGCTGGAGCTTTCACGATTCCGTTGGAGTGCAACTACTTCGTGGTGCCTCATTTCCGATTCGATTCTCGCAAACTCTTTTCATGGTGGTATAGTGAGATCGGGTAAATGTGCACTCAATTTGTTTTTGTTCTTATTACTCTTACTTGGTTTCATTATTTTACTTTGAATGCAAGTCTTTTGATCACTATTTTCTAGAAATTATCTTGCTAATATCTCTAACAAGCTTTCTCGGAAAGTTTCTTTTGTTTTTTTCTTGTGCATGTGCAGGTTTTTCAAAATACCTTGAGAAATCTGGTTTTTTAACTACTTTTTTTTAGTTGGATGTAACCAAATCCAAGATAGAGGTTCTTTTCATTTCTTTCATTTATTAAAATGGAAGTGAATTTTTTTAAGATCTCTGGTTTTGCAGGATATTTGTCTATGCATGTTGTCTGTGGTTGTAGGACCTTTGAGTTCTTCAGTCATGGTTGCTCATCAACAAAGTGTTGTCCCTCTGACCATTTTTGGATGTTTTCATGCGCGCCCTGCACTTTTTTCATTCATTCCTAGGTGTTTTTAACCTCTACCACATTTTTTTGCTTGAAGGGGTTGTAAACTCTTATGTACAGGCTGTTAACTATCATGTGTGGACTGTAAGATCATTCCTAGGCATTTTTTAAACAACTTTTCCACGTTTTTTGGTCTGAGCAAGGTAAAACATGGCTATTATCTCTCCTTGCGCAGCCTGCACTCTTTCTACATTTTTTTTACTTGGCGCACATCATGGGGTTGTAATTTCTCTTGCGTGGACTGTACCCTTGGCGCCCACGCATCATCTAACTCCAAAACGGACTGTACACTCTCCTGGCGCGGCCTTTTCCTCTGCATTTTTCTTGGCGCGGTAGTCCAGTCGCCTTTGGTAAGATTTGGTCAGTTTTTTACTTTCTTTCCTTTTTTAAACCTAAAATCTTACTCTCCATAAAATCCTCAGTTTTTTAAAACATACGGCTGTGTTTTCTTGGTTTTTGATTAAAAGCTTTCCTTTTAAAACACAAAATCAACAAATCCTTCTTTATTTAAAAAGTACTTTCTAAAAACGCAGAGAGATACCTTAGATTATATTAGATCTTTATTTGTTTAAAATCTTCATCTAAAAATTCTTGTTTTAAACGCCTTCTTTCAAAATCTTTTATTTTAGAAAATATTCAGAAAAGTGCTTTTTTCAGTGATTTTCTTAATTAAAGTCTTTTTCAAAATTCATTAGATTTAATTACATTAGATCTAATTTAATTTCACATTATCTAAACAATATATTTCTTTGGCATTATAATTTGGTCTTTTGGCTTGTTGTATTTTTAACCTTCCGTCGAGTGCCGAAGATGAAGGGTGAGGTTCGGGATTGGCAGGTGGCTAATCCCCCCTCGCAATACAAACAAACCCTATCTCAAATTCTGTTCCGTTTCCAACGAGCATACATACGACACCCTTTGCATGCATTTAGGGTGCTTTTTTAATCCGTTTGTAGGCTTATTGGCTTTTTCTCATCAAATTGCAGAATTGGTTTTCTTATAACTTTTGACTCGTTGCTCGGTTTTGAGCACTTCTTTAGTCAAAGTTGCATGTTTTTTTGCACTCTAGATGATGGGATCATTATCTTGATAAACGCACTAATTTTATAAAGTGCCACATTCTAGGGGGTGTCCTTGTATTGCTTATTTTAGCTCATTCTTTTGAGCTTTATTCTATTCCTTTTTTTCGTGGACTTGTGAGCGCATCCGCCACAGTCTTACAACAAAGGGATTCTTTCGTGCATTGTGAGACACTTTTTCTCACCACCAGGGTTGGATTTCGCCTCCTTTCTATTTTTTGCTTGTGCTTGTTTACGGTGTTCCTTTTTGTTGCGCTCCACGAAACACTGTTGTGGTCTCCTCTCTTGCGCGTTATTATGCTAATTGCAAGACGAGTTACCAAGTGTTTCAAACTGCATGCACGGACCCAATTGTAATCAATGCACTAAATTCTAAAGTGCCAAAAGCAAGGGGGTTGTTATTGTCTTGGGTGGTTGTGTTTTTTTCTCGCATTTTTTTTCTCTCTCTCACTATGGATGCACTTTCAATTCCTTGCTTACGCTAGCTCAAATTTTCGAATGGAGATCGAAAATAATAATGAAACTAAGGGGTAAAGGGTTATTCCACATCACCATGGGAACTAAGACTGAACCAGACGACGAACCTGAAAAATCTAAGTGGTTAAATCATAGTGATGAAGCTTTAGGTCTTCTTTGCATGTTCATTTCTTCTGACTTGCTCTTCCACATTGAGGTGTCTGAAACACCTACATTTGCGTGGAAAACGCTGGATGCGATGTTTGAACAACTAGATGACATGAGAGTGCATGAGTTGGAAAATGAATTACTAGGGTTATATCCTAGTGACTTTGAAAACCTACAAGCCTTCTTCTCGAAATTTGTCCATATTAGATTATTGTTAAAAGGATGTCAAGTAGAAAAGAAATATTCTCAATCGATCTTGTTGATTCTCTTTAAGATAGGTCTCGAATATTTTTCTTCGTGTCAAATTTCTACGCTACAAAAGCTACTTTGGGCGATACTTGACAATGCCCTCCTTTGACTATGTTTTGTCGCAACTCATTCGAGAACAGGACAAACTCATTCAAATGGCGTCTCTCAAGTCCAAGTCACATGCCCTTATAGAAAGTACTAACAAGGGAAAGAAGATTGAAAAGAAGAAAGAAACTAAGGATCAACCTAAGAAAGAAACCAAGATCAAACCTAAAAATGACACAAACACTTCGACTTCTTAGCCTAGAGCGCAGAAAAGCAAGTATTTGTGTTCCTATTACAAGAAGACTGGTCATGACTAGCAACACTGTTTTAAGAAACAAATTGATCACTTATTTCATTTACTTGAGAAAAATAAAATAAGTGTTCTGAGTCCATAAAACAAATTTCTCCGAAGGTTGAGTCTTCACGCAAAAGGTGCTAAAAATGATAAGAAGAAAGGAAAGGCCCTTGTAGCCAAAGTTGCTCCTTCATCAACATGGATTATAGATTCTGGTGCCTCACACCACATGGGTTCTTCGCATATTGAGTTTTCCAACATCAAACCTTGTGGAATGTCCCAAATCACAATGGGTAATGACATGACAAGTTGTCGATTTCTAGTAGTGGATCGGTAGAGATGGATGGGAGAAAATTTAACCAAGTGTTGAGTGTTCGTGATCTATCTACCAATCTCCTATCGGTTTACCAAATTACTCCCCTTGGTGAAGGAATGCGAGTGAAATTTGGTCCTAACTCCGTGATTATTCATGAGCTTAACAATGATACTACAATGGTGAGGGAAAGGCAGATCACCGTTCACGGTTGCACACCTTCTCCCACTTTAGTTACGATTCTACGTCCATCGCCTTGCTCACTCATGCGCATGAGGTTAGTAAGCTATGGCATGAGCATTTTGGACATCTAAATTATTGCTACCTTGAACAATTGAGTCAAAATGAAATGGTCAATGGGTTGCCTTGCGTTAAGTTTTCTAAGGGTCTTTGTGAGGGTTGTACCCTTGGAAAGCATCCTGAAAAGAAATTTGACAAAGGAAAAGCCTGGAGAGCTACTCATCCTTTGGATCTTGTTCATAGCGATGTTTCTAGTCCATTTCCTTCTCCTTTGTTTACTAGAGCTCTTTATGTGCTGACCTTCATTGATGACTATTCGCGATATACTTGGGTATATTTTCTTAAGCTTAAGTCTGAAGTCTTTGAAAATTTTCAGGACTTTAAGGCTCTTGCTGAGAAATAGGCGGAACGGTCTATCAAGGTTCTTCGAATTGACAATGGAGGTGAATATGTAAACAATAGGTTCATAGATTTCTATACTTCTGAAGGGATCTCTTTGCAACATACATTTTCTTATAGCCCTTCGCAGAATGGAGTCACAGAAAGAAAGAACCGTACTCTTAAGGAGATGGCCACTTGTATGATTCACTCAAAGTCTCTTCCTCTCGTAGTATTGGGCTGAAGCAGTGAATTATGTAAATTACATTTAGAACCGTGTTCCACACAAGGTAGTAAGAGGGGTGACACCCTTTGAAGCCTGGTTTGGACGCAAGCTTGATGTTGAGCACTTTTGAGTCTTTGGATCCAAGGCTATGGCTTGGTTCCCAACAAGAAATGCAAGGCCTTAGAACCACAATCCAAACCTTATATCTTTGTAGGGTATCCTGATGGCGTGAAGGGATATTGATTGATGAACTCTACTTCTCATGAGCTATATATTGAGAGAAGTGTTAAGTTCGATGAGTCTTCTTCGACTTCTAATTCTCCACCTATAGAGGTTCTTCAACTCGTTGATTCAGATTCTAACTCATCAGATGATGATACTGTTGAGCGTGCTCCTCTTCCGGATCCTCCCGACCATTAGATATTTGAGTCTTTTGATTCTGACAATAGTGATGATGAGGACTATGTCCCTTCTCACTCAAGTGAAGAATCTTCTGACTCTGAGCCTGATCCTCCTAGTCCCCTTTGGGCTAGGAAAACTTTGCAAAGTGCTAGAGATTTAGTTGGAGATACTTCGGATATGAGACATACTCGCTCAGATTTTGTTGGACCCCACTCTTTCTTCACCTTTGCTTCTGATCCACAGTCTTTCCGGGAGGCTTCTGGTATTCCTAAGTGGGATTCTTCCATGGATGAGGAGTATTCCTCTCTCATGAAGAACGATACTTGGGATCTCACCACTCTTTCGAAAGGAAGAAAAATCGTTCGGTGTAAGTGGGTGTTCCGAACAAAGTATGGAGTAGATGGAGACATCGAAAAGTTTAAAGCGCGATTAGTAGCTAAGGGTTTATCCCAAATAGCTGGGGTTGATTATACGAAACCTTTTCTTGAGTTGACTTCTATTCGATTGACCTAGCCATTGCCC
This sequence comes from Taxus wallichiana var. yunnanensis, assembly GCA_018340775.1. NCBI lineage: Eukaryota > Viridiplantae > Streptophyta > Pinopsida > Cupressales > Taxaceae > Taxus > Taxus wallichiana. The sequence continues at coordinate 600,255,890 of CM031241.1, read as the reverse complement.
ACAGACGAACAGATGGAAAGTCCATCAAATGGACGTTAAGAGTGCCTTCCTTCATGGTGACCTAGAGGAAGAGATCTATATGGAACAACCTCCAGGTTATGTCCAAGATTCCTCCCTCGTTTGTAAGTTAAAGAAGTCTCTTTATGGCCTTAAACAAGCCCCTCAGGCTTGGTATGCCAAGATGGACTCCTTCTTACTTACATAAGGGTTTACTAGGTGTCACTCTAATCCAAATGTTTATATTCTATAGCAAGATGACTCCATACTCATTCTTGTTCTATATGTTGATGACTTGTTGATCACAAGCAGCTCTTCCTCTATTATTAATTCTGTGAAGATCGCCTTAGCCAACAAGTTTTCCATGACTGACTTAGATCTACTTCATTACTTCCTTGGGATCCAGATTTCACATTATGACTTGGGAATTTAGATTTCACAACCTAAGTATGCTCTTGATTTGCTAGCTCAGTTTCAGATGTTTGATTGCAAGTCTTCTCCTACTCCTTTTCTTTCCGGGGTTAAGTTGGTTTTAGATTGCTCTACTCCCTTGGTTGATGGTACTCTTTATCGACAATTGGTTGGGAGCTTGATTTACTTGACTCACACTCAACCAGATTTATCATATGCTATGTTGGGATCGTGTCCAGATTCATGCAGGAGCCACATGAGCTGCATTGGAAAGTAGCTAAATGGATCCTTCATTATGTTCATGGCACTTATGCTGATGGCATACACTATCATGGAGGAGTTGATATTGACTTGATTGGATTCACAGATTCTGATTGGGCAGTGACTTAGATCATCGAAAATCTACTTCTGGCTACAGTTTCTCTCTTGGTTCGGGTCCTATTAGTTGGTCTAGCAAGAAGCATAATGTAATTGTGATATCATCTACAGAGGCAGAATACAGAGGAGCAGTTAATGCTGCCACATAAGCTATTTGGCTACAAGGTATTCTGACAGAGTTTGGCATCCACTTTGGCGGCCTACCATTATCTACTGTGATAACATGAGCACAATCTCTATTTGTAGAAATCCAGTTCAGCATCAGCAGACGAAGCACATTGAGATCCATATGCACTTCATATGGGAGCTTATTCATGATGGTATCATCGACATTCAATACATTCAGACAACTGATCAAATTGTAGATTTATTCACCAAGCCCTTCACTGAGATGAAGTTTCTTCACTTACGGTCTCTTCTTGGGGTGAGGTCTTCTACAGCTGCCCATCTTCTTAGGGCTATGTAGTCCTTCTTTTCTTCTTCTTCTTCTAGGAAGATTGTGTTTATATATGGGCACCTTATCAGGCCTTTAGTTTCTGGGCCCCATTGACACATCTTTCTTAGTTGTTTAGGAGTGTCTTCCTCTTTCGTCGATCGACTCATCACACCCATTACCCCACTTTGATGAAGGGGGTGTTAGTGTGAGTTATCCTATGTGTCCTCCTATCATGTTGGAGGGTCATCTCACATGGGTTAGGTTTGGGTTTTATATGTGTCATGCACTAGGTTACTCAAAGGCACCATATATGTACCCATTTTCTTTTCATTTATGAGCATGCCAAGACACTCCGATGTCTTTCCTCTATGCAAGCTTTGTTTCTATTGAGCAAGTTCTTCCATTATTGATCATTTTTTCCTTATGAAAGCTTAGTTTTACGAGTGGGTTTTGGGGCCCCCACGATCACTAAGGGACAAAATTTACTACCGCAATTACGATAATCGGCTTCAGAGTTTCTCTTGAACTTGAGCTCCGCTCTTCGTAATAAAATTTCGTTAGACACGATGTATTATATGTATGTGGGAGAGTACGCATGAATCATCAAAGTTTGTGTTCAAACTTAAAATGAGTGTTTTCAAATCCCAACTTATGAGAAATTTAGATGTTTAGGCCAGCTTGCACCAAAATTACAACTTTAGCCAAAGACACTTTTTAAGGGTTCCGTTAACTCGACTAACCATGGAGCCTTGTACATATTGTTTCCACACATTATAGAGTATGAATTGATCAAATTATTATATGAATGATTTTGGGGAGATTATGGTGTTCTCTCTCCTCCCTTTTCTCTTTCTAGAAGTAACTCGATATTTTGACCGGTTTTAAAAATGTAAATGAGTTATAAATGTTCATGTCTTGGAAAAGAAATGAAAATTTGATAATATATGAGATTAAGATATGATGAATAGAATGGAAAATGAAATCCATACTTTCTCTCTGTTCCCTTTCTCTCTAGATATAATTATGAAAATATTGATTGGGTTTTGAAAATACAAATGGGTCAAAATGTATATGAGTTGAAATGAAACAAAAATTGGATACGGGATGATACAGTGATTTGAAAAGACAATGAATCCTAGCTTTTATTCCTCCTTCCCTTACTCTTTTGTCTCTCTCTCCTTATCTCTATCTCTCTATATTGTTTGTTCCGATTGTTTGAAATGATGGATGCATGGAAATTATGTGTGGGTGTAGAGGATTTCCATACTCAATCCTAGGACCGATGCAACGTTGGTTGGTACTCAACAAGAGTAACGTTTTGGATGTGATATGTTGAAATTAATGATTCATCATTATAGTTATATTCATCTTGCAATACATTAATTACCATAGAATATTTATGTGTATTATTGTTCAAGAATTGTTCTTTGTATATTTTGAAAACGAGAATACCAATGCGACTATATTTTAGTGTGTCAAATTGGATGTGAAGTTGTACTCAATGTTGTACCCATGTTATAAAGATATTAAACTAATATTTTGCTATGTTAATTATTGATTTATTTCCTTAACAACCATAGTGTTAGGTAGAATCTCCTCTCATCAAAACTAACAAAAATAAAAGAACGTGTTATAATGCCTATTGTACTTCCTCCCCACATTTGAGTCTTTTTCTAGGGTATAAAACATTGATCGTGTAGTGCCCACTTCCCTTCAACACTTTTTTCTTTGATTTTGATACCGTTGACTACACTTATGGACATTATTGTAGTTTTTTGATTTAGCTTGATACTAGAGGTTAGAGATACTAGACGGTTGTTGATTTCAATTCGGGATTGTTAGAGAATTGTTAAGGGTGATTATGGATTGTTGGAACTTGTGTATGTTTGCTTAGTTTTGAGGAGATTAGAAACTTACTCTTGGAACAAGCTCTACTATGAAAAGGTAGGAGCTTTACCTTGCTTATGTTATGCTTTATTTTGTGTTTATATGCTTGTGTTGAGTATTGTTTTCTTTGGATTGCTTGTTGGGTGTGGGTAGATTGCCTAAGTTTGGAGTAGGAGGAGACTATGGAGAGTTTTCATGTTTGGAGACATACAATTTCACCATTTTTTTAGGGAGTTTGGGTTGGGTGCCCCACCTTGTACAAGGAATGCTCGCATTTCTTTCTTCTTTCTTTTATGAGGGATGTATAAGAGATTGAGGGAGGCATAAGAGTATGTGGGAGGTATAAGGGGTACTTGAGGGAGGCATAAGAGTATGTAGGGGATTTGAGATATGCATTGGAGGCTTTAAGGTGGGCACCCATTCCCATTGGGAGGCATAAGTGGCCTCCCCATAGGTCTTGCTCCTTTGGCTTTCATTCTAAGCCTTGTTTTTGTTGTTTTGTTGTTCTTCTTTCTTGTGTTGTTAATTTGAATGTGGTTGAAATGGTTGTGAAATATTTGTTTGTGTTGTGGAAGCTTGTTGTTGCCATGTGTTGGAATTATCTCCCATTGTAATGTGGTTAGGGCTCAGGGGCCAATGGAGAGGATGGATTCTCCTCTTCATTGGATATCTTGGTTGGGTGGAGAGCATTGCCTCTCCCCCATTTTGTTGTGAATAAAACACATCTCTCCGAGGAGCCATCTTGATGGAGTTGTGAAGCTTGGAGTTTTTTTTGGAGACCTTGTGAAACTTTCTTTGTGTTATTCCCACTTAGAGTGGAGGAACTTCTAATATTGTATTCTACTTTTAGTTTATATTCTTGTATGATTTCCCACTTTAAGTGGAATAAATTGTATTGAACTTCGAAGGAAAATTGCATTCCATTGTTGGCTATGAGAGTTGTATTATATATTGAAAAAGAGAAGAAAGATTTGTGTTGTAAAATAGTTCTATGAAATAGAAAGGAAAATAATTCTTTTATTGGAGTTTGGTTGTTTTGTGTGAAAGGAAGTTCCTTGCTTTGAAAAAAATGAGTTATACTCAATGGTAAAGAAAGTTTAATTTCATTGTGAGATTGTATTGTTGCAAATGAGAAAGTAGAAATAGAAAAATTGCAATATTTTATAAGTATGCATAGTAAACTTGAATGTAAAAGAAAGTTGTTGTAGTTATTTTGGATATTTGAGTATAGTGAAAATGAAACAAACAATAAAAATGAGATAAGGAATTGTTGCATTTTGTATTTGAAAAGTAATAATGTAGAAATTGATGTGAATCTTTTATCCTACTATTGAAATAGAAAGAAATTTAGTTGATCAAAAGGGAAATGATCTTGTAAGTAGTAGTGTTTCTATTGGAATTGATAATGCTTAAAATGAGTAATTTTAACTAAGAAATGATAAAATGGAATGAAATCACAAAACTGGAAGCTCTATATGTTCAAAATTAAGCTTAGAAGGCAATTTAAAACCCTTTAGTACCTTTTAGTTTATGAGAAAATATAGGTATAAAGGTTTTGTTTTTCAAAAACATGACAAGCTACCTATGTAGAGAGGTGGTTCTGTCACTTATGACAAAACTCCGCGGATCTGCGCCTGTGTGAAAACTTTAACTGGTTTTTACTAATTTATAAGATGTAAAATTTAACTAATGACTACCAGCATGTAAACAAAGAGTAATCCCATGGATTTGAACAATAAAACATACAAATGGTGGATTAAAACATTCTTTTCATCTATAACAATGGGGGTAGGGTTTGCCCCAAATTTGAAAACCCAAATACACTTAGTGTGGAAACAAAACCAGATTGGTGGAGGAAATCCCTCCCAATCCTTGAATGAAATAGATTACATTAATAAAACTAAAACTAAACTAAGTCTAAACTAGATCTCCATGTAGAATCCTCCATAGTTCTTCCTCTCTTGCTCCCATGGCTTCCTTCTCTCCAACCTGCAATTTTTAACAAAAACAAATAGACCAAATGAGGAGAATAAAATAAAGGAAAGGTTTTAATAGAAATTCATAAGGAAATTTAGGGCTAGTTTGGAACCCTAGGATCTAGTGGCCAAGATTGAATTGATCTAAGGGTGGAGGTTTCACCCTACTTTTGTTTGGTGGAAATGAATTTTAAATGTTTAAATTAAAATCCTTAAGGGTATGTGTAGATGGGTGAGTGGGGCCATGTAAATTGCCTTGGGGTGTAAAGACTCTATTAATCCTTAGTATGTTGTAAGAATTAATTAAAAGGACTTTAAACTATTAGGATAATGAAACTAGATTAATTAAGCATGAAGTTAGTCATATTTTGATTGAACATTAACTAAGAAGAGAAAATATTTAACAAAGTAAATTAAGCTATGACACTTCCTAGTTGACCTTTAATTAATTGAACTTAGAGGTACGATAATTTCAAAAGTTAATCTTTTAACTAGATCTGTCCTATCGATCTTAAAGTTGATTCTAGTGATGTAAGTTAATTTAATAGACCCTAAGGGTAAAACACCCTTGTAACCTTCCTATAACTTAAACAAAAAAATTAGTCACAATTTTGGGGTAAGTGTTAGGTGTTGGCATGTTTCGAGAGCGTCATTTGCTTTGGTGTTATAATCGTGTTAGTAAAATACTTTGATCTCATTAATCATCTTCATGATTTGCACCGAAGACGTCTCATTAAGGACCATTTACATCATATTTTATGATCTCGTGCATATATGTTGTGAAACCTATAATATTGGGATGAGTGAGGTGATCATGTCTAGGTGTTGTAGGTATGATCATAACATCAATAATTTTAACCCTCTTATGTGTAATCTCCTTAATACACTAGTGGGTGGTAAAATCCTTGTAAGATAGTTGGTGGTTGTACTAATGATTGATCTCTTGTGAGATCTAAACTATGTGAGTGGTGACTACGTGTTGAATTACTTGTGTATTTACCCAAAAATTGAAATAGATCCTTAGGAGGCTTTTGTAATGCATAAGATTATTTGGGATATCTCTCTCTTGCAATATACACTAAATACTAGTGTGTCTAAGAGCAATGAAATGAGTTGTCTTGTGTGAGGTCATATTCCTTGTAGTCTCAAATCCCTAAGTGTAAATTATGTGTTATTTGATTTACAATTGTTCTAAAACAATGCCCATAAGAGTCCAAATTAACCATGTAAGAGTAATGGGAAACAAGAGTAATATAAGATATTGTTTAGGAATAAAGTTATGCTTGAAGTCTTCATAATTGATTTAGGATTTCTCATGATAGTTTCCCTTATCTAGCAAAGGTAAATTTAAACATCGAATATACGTAAGTGTTATAGGAATTACATTTGTTTCAAAATGATGTTACTACAAGACAAAAGTAACCGCATTAATGTAGTTAGTAAAATGCTAAATAATATTAAAGTAAAGAACGACCACTACAAAAAGGTAAGCTTTTGAGCGATGTCAAAACCAACTAAAATGTCATATGTGATCATAAAATGAATGTAATAAAGCGAGATGTCCACGACTAATACAACAACCTAATAAATCAAAAAATCAAATAAAATGCAAGATCATATGCTTTGTTTGCATAAATGTGGATTAAACAACGATGCTAATGAAATAATAAAGTGTAGCCTTGAGAATGGGATACCTTCCATTGTAGCCAAGTTCTTGTGAGTTAAGGAAATTGCACTCAAGTTGGACTTGTAAAAGCTAGTAGAACCCTTGACCTAGATATGAATATATCAAACCTAGGACCACTCAAGAAGTAGATTTTATGGTCGAAACATGTAATTAACCCGTTACTATTGAGAGTAAATCCTTAAGATGATGAAACATAAGTAGTTTGAAATGTGAAATTCGTCACTTAAAATTCAAAGAAAAATATCTATAACAGGAACATAGGTGTAATGTACCCTTCCATGCGTAATATAATTGTGAAAATATGAATTCCTAATTGGAGCAACTAATTGTGAATCAAGAATGATACAACTTAATTAGTTCACCTACATAGTTGGCTGTAATAACTTGAAGATTAAAAGAGTGTATTGTCGTATTAAACAATGTTATGAAATGAATTCAGGATATGTTTTCTATTGATCTAGTAACCTTCCTTTTTCTTCATGTGAATTATCCTCCTTGTAATGAGAGTATTTTTCCAAACCAAGTAAACAAGGCTCTCTGAAACAAATCCTTAATTCAAATACTAGAATATTGGTGTATGTATACATGTTCCTAATCATAATTATTCTATATCAAGTTATTTCCACAAGATAAACAAGTGAATTCTAAAGGAACCAATATTGGTGAAATGTTAAACCAAAAACATGTAGCCTAGTTGTGAAGGAACAAAGGGTCCCATGTTATGTTTTCTTCAAAAAATTATAGTCAACTAATAGAAATAAGATTGTGATGAATATTTCACCATGAACAATGGTGTGTTGTGAAAAGTTCATGTGAGTAAGTGTATATTGTCATGGGTCATTGTACTTTTTCATTTTTGGAAATGTGGCTTTGATGTGCATCCTATGTTAAATTTTATACATGTGGGTCCATGGTTACAAAATGTCTCATGTGTTATACACTATCCTAAGTGATCCTATGTGATGTTATCTATCAAGAAATCTGAGCCTATGTGATGTTTCTCTTAATATTTCTTTTCCATACTATCTTCTCACCTACAATTCACTTTCATTCCTTCTCTATTAATCATGAATGGATTTACTCATCTACATTTGCTTGAAATTTTCTAATCCTTTTCAAAGAACCCATTTTATACATATCCTAGTATCATTACGAGTCCATGAGGCCACGTTTCAAGTATTTAGATGAACAGTTCACATGCCACGTGTATGCTCTAACATTTTGCATACATATCTACCTAAGCGCTCGCAACCACAATATGTGGTAATATTTTCTCTATCTTTTATGCTTTGTTGGACATCCATACCATGTTACAGAGCTCAAATTTTAGCACAAGATGGACTTCATAGGAAAGAAAACTAGGCATGTTGGAGACCCATTTGTTGCATACGTGAAACAATGGGATTGTCTCATGAGGGAAACCATGTCTTCCGTGGAATTCTTCGTTGCAGCTATCCAAATACTGCTAAATTTACAACGTAGACCAGGGTTTCGGCGTGGTAAATGTGTCTAGATTTCAAATCACATGTTTGGATTATTATACAAGGAAAATGATAGGTCAGAATGTGTCTTTTGGGGTGGCCATGCTCTGTTAGGATGCTGCCACATGTTTTCACCCACTTCTACCCCAATTAAAAATTCCAACTACCTCCTCATCACCACTTCCCATTATCCCATTTTTAAAATTTTATTTGTTTATTTTATTTTTCTTTAACGTGGCACTACATGGGACATCACTTGCAATGTCACAAGACAATCAAGGCTAAAGAAACCATGATCAAACAAGATTAATGGCATAACTTGTAAACAATGGCATACAATAACAAATATTGTCAAGAAAAATGTAATAGGAAACCATGGTGGTAGATAGTCCTACAAAGAAAATTTTGAACACTAAGCACCCTTTAGAATGTTATAAAGATAAATAGTATGTCAAGGCACATATGTATCAATGGAAAGTAGTGTGATAGAAAGTAGAAGTAGTAAATAATGAAATAATATCACATATAATGTGTGAGAAAGTAGGTGCCACACAAATCCTCAATCGAGTGATAAGACGTATAGTGTCAAGCATCCTTGCAGCATGTAAGAACCTATAGGAAATCTACATCCACTCCAAAAGAAAACTCGAACATGCATATGTAGATATAAAATATATTAACATATTAAGTATTCTTCTAGCATGGGAAATAAAGTGGACATGTAATTATAAGCAAGCAAGAGTGAGTGCAACCAAAATATGCAAGATGCAGTTAATAGTGTGATGAAATTTTAAGCGATGTGTGAAGGTGGAAAGAGCAGTGTGCCCCCTATGGATGTGTGTGAAATGAGGTACATTTATAAATTCCCTATGAGTAATTAAAAATGAATCACGGAAGAAGAGTGTGTCATCGAGGAAATGGTTTGAGAATGTGTGTTATAAAGATAGATAATGAAGTAAAGAGCATGAAGAATGAATGTCATGAGGTTCATTTAAAATTTATACCTTGAGTAGTCAAGTATGAACCATCGAACTAGAGTACATCATAGGGTCGGTGTTTTTCATGTTATAGTAGATGTGAGAAAGATATATCGTGATGTCTTTGAGCATGAAAAGTGTGGTGAGTGTGACTTTCATTTTATATTTAAACCCTCGGTAGTTGAGTATGAACATTGGAAATAGAGTGTGTCATAGGGTAAATGAGGATATAATGTCTCGTATTAAAGTGTTTGAAAGTATGTAAGAATATCGTGCATGGTGAAAAAAGTGTAAAATGTAGTAGTATATGCTAAAGACAACCGATAAGAACAAAAGGGGGAAAAAGCATGATGCATGCCATCTATATGATGGAGATCCATGTGGTGGTATTAAAAGGACCATACCACGGTGACATAATTAGAATGGGTAGAAGAGTACATAATCTACCAAAGAATAGTGTCATCATGGTGAGCCTTGAGGGGAAAACCCGATAGAGTCTAAGATCCAAATTGGATGAATAGGAAGTGTATAAGAAAGAAGAATGCACCCATGAGGGGAAATAAGAATTGGTTTAGAATTTTGGGTGTTGGAAATAGTGGGAAAAGTAAGTACAAACATAAGAAATAACACACACACACACACACACACACACATAGATATATATATATAATGTGTGTTATGATGGGATACTCATCAATAGTAATGAAAAATAATAAGTGCAATTTGTGAATATTATAAGAAATAAATCTGTATGAACTAGCCCCTATGATCATAAATAAAAATGTAGAAAGAGGAGAATGTACAACCCCATGAATGTAACAAAATAAGGTATAGACATATAAATGAATCGCGCATAGAATCTTGAAAAGTGGGGATTAGGAGTCAATGTAAAACCAACATACAATGTTCTAACATGTAATAAGGAATATGTGGGGAGAGATGCATATGATCGATAGAAGTGCATTGAGAGTGAGACATTATGGGATGAAAATCATGGGTGCCACTAAAAATTGATCACGTAAATCGGTAGCACTAGGTTTCATCCCAAGAGAAGAAGGATTATATTATAGGTAATGTCATGAGCATCATGTATAAGAGGAATATCCTGAAATATTCCGGGCCAATTTTTTTTTGTTTTTCTTTTTAAAACAGATTACAACATTACAATCAAAGTACCCGTTAAGGTTAGAAGGTAAACCAAAACGTACGAAAGCAACTCTAACCAAGAATGGCGCCGATGATGGCGAGCATATGGTCAGAGGATCTTCTACGCTAGATGCTGAATGGGAACTCAACGCCAAGTATGTGCTACCCAATCCAGTATGGAGTGAGGGCGACCATCGTGAGTGTTCTGAGAATACTAATATTATACCTAAATGTTGAATGGGAACTCAACGCCAAGTATGTGCTACCCAATCCCAGTATGGAGTGAGGGGTGACCATATGATGGAGTGTTACAGAAAACTATGCTTGAAAAGAAATGCGGAAAGCTGGAAATACTCAACACCCAGAATGTGCTTGCTAACCCAGAATGGGATAGTAGCTACCATAGGGCGGAGGTCAAATTAAAACAATATCAACTGCTGAAAGTAAGAAGGGCATTACAGTATGATAAGCAAGAATCTAAGTTGCTGCCAGTACTACTGCCAGCTTACAATATAAATGGTGAGATCTTGCTAACAATACGAATCAGATTAAGATGCAGTTTTCTCCGAGCTGTTATGACAGTTCTGTATTTTTCATATAACCAGCAGCACACAGATTTCTGGAATAGCTCAGAATATAACCAGCAGCACACAGATTTCTGGAATAGCTCAGAAATTCCGTAAAACTTATTCAAATAAACGATACTGATTACAAAGCACTATTAGCAAGAGGGCGCTCAGACTAACCCCAAAAATAGACTCAAAATGCAGGCTATATTAAATGCACGAATTTCAAGACACCATGAATGGTACGGCCCAGCACAGGGGTGATTTTGCTTTTAAAAATCAGATTGTCTTCCAAAAATTCTACAGCCTTGCATACATGGGCGCCTAGCCAAGAAGGAAGGAATGAAACAATACCCACCATGAATTTTTTTGTCTTTTTGGATTTATGAATAAAACATCGAATCTGCTTAAGCAAAAGTGCAGAAACCAGAAAACTCTAATATGTAAAATCTGAACCTAATTAGACAAATGCAGATTACACAGCACTAAATCCACTGAACTCACAATCTAGAGTAAAATCACCACTAGTTGTTGTCTTACAAACAAGAAGCGATGCCCGAGCTAGGAGGCCTTCATTCCTCGAAGCAAACCCAGAGCCAAACCGGCAGCATAACAATATTGCAGTCAAAAGATGATGAATGATGCTCAAATTCTTCCTTTTATAACTTCCTGTTGACTTCACCAAACCCTAAAAACACTTCAACATCCAAACCCTAATCCTTTCTCCAAGATGGCGCCCTTTTCCTTTCAAGCTTAATATTGATATTTTAATTAAATTCAATACCTTGATAAATGCACCCACCTTAAGCTTGCTTTGACTTTGGAAATTAATAAAATAATCTTAATGAAGGCACCTCCCTCAAGAAACCCACTTTTCAAAACAACTTAAAGTCAATAGACTAGGCCAAGGGGTCAACGTTCGAATATAATATTAAAACGTGACCTTTAATTAAATATATCAACTTAACTCTTCAATCATGCTCAAGCCAATAATGACCAGTCAATAGACCAAACTGAAGTAGGAAGTCAACCAAGTTGAACCCAACTGAAAACTGCCAAAAATAGAATTTACTAAAAATAGTAAATTCCAAAAATACTCAGAATGCCGAAATGAACATACCACTGCGAAGCTTTCGGAAAACCCAGAAAGAATCCGCCTTTGAATCCACCAACTCCGAGCAAAGACATCCTCAAAAATAGGAAACCCTAATTTACCTTCCGACTAGCCTTCGGGTTTCAAGAAAAAAGGCCAACGGTCACTGGAAAGATCAGGTCTGAGAAGGGGACATTACAGTCCGCCCTCCCCAAGATTGCTTGTCCTCAAGCAATCGTAAACCAGGATGCTGCAGAATCTCATCACTTTCCCAAGTCGCATCCTCCATCGGCAGGTTCTTCCACTTCACCAGGTATTCTCTGATAGTTTTTTTCCTCAAAGTACGCTCTCTGAAATCAAGTATCCCTCTGGAATTAGAACCAACTGTCCCTCCTCATCCAAAGGCGGTAACTGTGATGAAGCAACCACATTATGTCCAAGTGCCTTTTTGAGGCGAGATACGTGGAAAACATTATGCACTCTGCTATCAGAAGGTAGCTCTAACTCATAAGCTACTGCCCCAACTTTTCTGATGACCTTGAATGGCCCATAGAAACGAGGTTTGAGCTTCTCAGCTCCACTCTTCTTGAGAGTAGACTGTCTGTAAGGCTGCAATCGGAGATAAACCATATCCCCAACCTCAAAAGAACGCTCAACACGTCTCTGATCAGCATACATCTTCTGCTGATTCTGTGCAATCTGCAGATTATCCTTCAAGGATTTCATGATGTCTTGACTTTGCTGCAACAAGTCCTTGGCTTGGGGTGCTCTGCTCTCACCAAACACCAAATCGGCAAAGCTAGGTGCTTCATACCCATAAAGAGCCAAGAAAGGAGACATCTTAATCGACATATGAAAAGAAGAATTGTAGCAGTACTCGCCTATATGCAGCCACTTGACCCAAGCTCTCTGCTGTTCTGAAACATAGTTTCTCAAGTAGCCTTCCAACCACTTGTTCACTACTTCCGTTTGTCCATCTGTTTGGGGATGGTAACTAGTGCTTGGAGTGAGCACAGTACCACTCATTCTGAAGACTTCTTGCCAGAAAGTACTTAGGAACTTGCTGTCCCTATCACTCACAATGTTCTTTGGCAACCCATGCAGCCTAAACACCTCTCGAAAAAACAGATCTGCAACTTGGGCTGCAGAAAAAGTGCTGGTAATGGCAAAGAAATGAGCAAATTTGGTTAGCCTATCCACCACTACATAAATACAATCCTTCCCTTGGGCCTTGGGCAACCCTGTGATGAAATCCATCGAAATGCTTTCCCATTTTTGATTGGGAATAGGGAGTGGTTGCAGCAAACCGGCTGGTAATGTATGCTCATTCTTATTCACTTGACAAACAGGACACTCCTGAATGTAGCGTTGTACTTCTCCTTTCAATCCTTTCCAAGAAAACCTTTCTCGGATCTGCCTATATGTCTTGAAAAACCCTTGGTGACCAGCAACTGGAATATCATGAAAAGTCAAAAGAATCTTCTTCTTAAGCTTTGAATCAGCCACCAGAAAGATTCTTCCCTTATAGTGTATCAATCCCTCAGTCACCTTGTACCTTTCATCATGAAAAGTACCCTCAATAATGCTGGTTGCAAACTGATTTTTGGCATAATCAGCAAGCAACATGTCTCTCCAATCTGCAGTAAGCTCACATAATGAGCTAAGATGAGGTCTCCTGGATAAAGCATCAGCCACAATATTATTTTTCCCTTTGACATATTCAATGTCAAAGTTGTAAGCTTGAAGCTTACTCACCCACTTCTGTTGCCTCTCATTCAGGTCCTTCTGGTGCATGAAATGCTTGAGGCTATTGTGATCAGTCTTAACCACAAACTTGTTCCCCACCAAGTACTGCCTGAACTTGGCTAATGCATGCATAATGGCAAGCATTTCTTTGTCATAAATTGAGTATGTTCTTTCCACACCCCTTAATTTTCGGCTCTCATACACAATAGGGTGTTTGTCTTGCATCAGGACAGCCCCAACTCCTTCACCTGATGCATCACACTGCAGCTCGAATGGCTTGGAGAAATCTGGAATAGCCAGAACCGGACACGAGCTCATGATCTTCTTGAACTTGTCAAAAACAATTTGAGCCTTTTCTGACCAACAAAAGGCTCCTTTTTTGGTGAGATCAGTAAGGGGAGCAGCATTCTGTGAATACCCCTTTACGAATCTCCGATAAAAACCACAAAGACCCAAAAACCTTTCAACTGAGTCAAGCTCTCAGGAGGTGGCCAATCAACTACTGCTTTGATCTTTTCCGGATCCACCTTCACTCCCTCAGCACTGATTATGTGGCCAAGGTACAGTAACTCCTCCATTCCAAATTCACATTTGGATGCTTTTGCGAACAAACTCTCAGATTCGAGAATACTAAGCACTTCCTCCAAGTGCTTGAGATGATCCTCCCAAGTCTTGCTGTAAATCAGAATGTCATCAAAAAAAATCAACACAAACCTCCTTAACTGATTTTGAAAAACACGGTTCATGCAAGACTGAAAGGTAGCCGGAGCGTTAGTCAACCCAAATGGCATGACTAAGAATTCGAAATGGCCATAGTGACATCTGAAAGCTGTCTTCTCCACATCCGATCCTCTCATTCGAATCTGATGGTAACCCGATCTCAAATCGATCTTCGAGAAGAACTTGGCCCCATGTAGCTCATCAATGAGCTCATCTATCCTGGGAATGGGGTATCTGTTTTTTATGGTGCTTTGATTCAAAGCACGATAGTCCACACACATGCGCATGGTACCATCCTTCTTCTTCACAAGAACTACGGCAGATGCAAAGGGGCTCTTGCTTGGGCGAATGAAGCCCATCTCCAAGAGTTCTTGAATATTCTTCTCAATCTCATCCTTTTGCCTCTTCGGGTACCGATATGGAGTTGTAATCACCGGTTTAGCTCCTTCCTTGAGCTCTATGATATGTTCTGAACCCCTTTCAGGTGGTGGTCCAGGAGGCAAGTCTGCAAAGACCTTGCTCTTCTTCGTGAGTAGAGACTGAACATCAGGAGGATGGTCTCGTTTAGTCTCAACCGGACTAGCAGGAAGGATCATGCACTCTGCAACCCACTCGGCTTGATCGTGACGGATCAGCCTTGCCATACTTTTGAATGACACTACCCGAGGGCCCCCATTGGACATTCCTCTTAGGACTATCTTCTTACCATCAGATTGAAACTTCAGCTCCATAGTCTGCAGATTCAAGGAGATCTCCCCAAGAGAACGCAGCCATTGAATGCCTAGGACGGCATCAGTATCCCCAATGTGGACTACATAGAAGTCATCCTTGACTTCGTAATTCCCCAATTGCATGGTCAGGTTCGAGATTTTCTTAGTACATGAAATATGGAATCCATCGGCAACCATGACCTTGAACCCTTCAAACTCCTCTGTTTGCAGCCCCTTCTTCGCCACCACAACTTCATCAATGAAGTTATGTGTTGCTCCAGTGTCGATCAAGGCAACGATTCGCTGCCCTTTGATCATCCCTCGAACCTTGAATGATTCGTTTCTTTGGAAGCTAGAAAGTTGAGCTAAGACTCCAACACTTTCTTTCTCATCTCCGGACTCTTCTGGAGCTCTATCCACCTCACTTTCTTCAAAATCAGATTGCTGGTCGGAAAAATCAGAACTACTTTCACCAGCAGAATAGTACTCAATCTGATTGAATTTAACTCCCTTAGGGCAAACATGATCTTGAGACCACTTGTCCCGACACCGGAAACACAACCCTTTTCTTCTGAGTTCATTCAGGTTTCAGGATCCAACCTGGTGACATGGGGATTGTGATGTTTGAACTCCTTGTGCTGAGGTCTCAAGGGAGGTCTATGCTGAGGTCTTTTCCCTTTATCCCTTTTCTGAAAGGGGGAATTTGACTGAAATTTTGCCTTAGGAGCAGCCCACTCCATGTTTCTTGCTTTCTTCATGGCTTCCTGCAGGGTTGGTGGATCAAAGGCCTTAACCCAACCTTTGAGTGGTTCTGTCAACCCTTCACTGAAAAGGATCACCAATCTCCTCTCCGTGATTCCAGTCACCATGACTGATAGTCTCTGAAACTCCATAATGTAGGCATCAACTGTGCCATATTGTCTCAATTGTGCCAGTTCCCTGAAATGAATTTCAGGATCCTTTTTTCAAACCTCTCGATGAGCCTAGTAGTGAACTCATCATACGTTGTGATAGACCGATGACCCAAGGTAACTAGGCCATGGTACCACCATTCATGCGCCACCCCATCAAGGTGTAGTGTAGCGAACTTGATCGCCTCCTCTTCTGCCATAGGTCTGAGAGCTAGATAGTTATCCAGCTTCTGAATCCAAGCTCGGGCTGAACTAGTATCATTCCCGTCAAAGTGTGGAAGTGACACCTTGTTGACAGCTTGGTACAAGTCTCCTTGATTTGATGGTCTTCTTTGATCATAGTGTCTCCCGTGTCCTTTGTTTTTCCTTTTATGATCCATGAAATCGTTATAGGACATATCCATCTTGATGTCGTCAGGTAGAGAGTCATACTCTGCACGACCAAGTCTCAACTGCTCCACGAATGAAACATTCTCTTCAGGATCTGGCTGAGTGTTTACAGGTGCCAAAAAGGGGGGTTTGAAAGGCCTGGAAGAAATATAAGTGTTGTTTGACACAGTCTGGGCTGCATATCCATCATGCTGGTTGGAGGCACTATGCTCTCCTCTGTGCTCTAAGTTGTTCTGTGGAATGGTATTCTGACCCACTTTCCCCATCATGAGAGATACCATGTCCATCAAGGCATCCATCTTTCTTCCAAATCTCATTCCGGGACTCATAGACCTTTCTCTTCCTTTCCCATTGTCATCTCTGTTGTTGGTAACTCTCTCGTTACCCCCAACTGATCTCTCACCCTCTGCCATATCTGATTCCTGAGAAGACTCCCAATGAGCCCTCAAGATCTTTGAAGTTGTCTGACCTTCTGGAGCTTGGTAAGGCTGGAACTGTTTTCCAACCTTCTTGTCTTCCCTTGCAATGTACCTCTTTTCTCTGTCACTCATAGACAGATTGTTCACAGGATGGGAAGATCTTCGCTCTGATACCACTGAAATATTCTGGGCCAATTTTTTTGTTTTCTTTTTAAAACAGATTACAACATTACAATCAAAGTACCCGTTAAGGTTAGAAGGTAAACCAAAACGTACGAAAGCAACTCTAACCAAGAATGGTGCCGATGATGGCGAGCATATGGTCAGAGGATCTTCTACGCTAGATGCTGAATGGGAACTCAACGCCAAGTATGTGCTACCCAATCCAATATGGAGTGAGGGGCGACCATCTGACGGAGTGTTACAGAATACTAATCTTCTACCTAAATGCTGAATGGGAACTCAATGCCAAGTATGTGCTACCCAATCCAGTATGGAGTGAGGGGTGACCATATGACGGAGTGTTACAGAAAACTATGCTTGAAAAGAAATGTGGAAAGTTGGAAATACTCAACACCCAGAATGTGCTTGCTAACCCAGAATGGGATAGTAGCTACCATAGGGCGGAGGTCAAATTAAAACAATATCAACTGCTGAAAGTAAGAAGGGCATTACAATATGATAAGCAAGAATCTAAGTTGCTGCCAGTACTACTGCCAGCTTACAATATAAATGGTGAGATCTTGCTAACAATACGAATCAGATTAAGATGTAGTTTTCTCCGAGCTGTTATGATAGTTCTGTATTTTTTCATATAACCAGCAGCACACAGATTTCTGGAATAGCTCAGAATATAACAAGCAACACGCAAATTTCTGGAATAGCTCAGAAATTCCGTAAAACTTATTCAAATAACCTGATACTGATTACAAAGCACTATTAGCAAGAGGGCGCTCAGACTAACCCCCAAAAACAGACTCAAAATGCAGGCTATATTAAATGCACGAATTTCAAGACACCATGAATGGTACGGCCCAACACGGGGTGATTTAGATTTTAAAATCAGATTTTCTTTCAAAAATTCTCTGACCTTGCATACATGGGCGCTAGCCTAGCAAGAAGGAAGGAAAGAAACAATACCCACCATGAATTTTTGTCTTTTTGGATTTATGAATAAAACATCGAATCTGCTTTGAAGCAAAAGTACGAGAACCCAGAAAACTCTAATATGTAAAATCGAACCTAATTAGACAAATGCAGATTACACAACACTAAATCCTTGAACTCACAATCTAGAGTAAAATCACCACTAGTTGTTGTCTTACAAACAAGAAGCGATGCCCGAGCTAGGAGGCCTTCATTCCTCGAAGCAAACCCGAGCCAAACCGGCAAAGCATAACAATATTACGGTCAAAAGATGATGAATGATGCAAAAAGTCTTCCTTTTATAACTTCTGTTGACTTCACGAAACCCTAAAAAACACTTCAACATCCAAACCCTAATCCTTTCTCCAAGATGGCGCCCTTTTCCTTTCAAGCTTAATATTGATATTTTAATTAAATTCAATACCTTGATAAATGTGCCCACCTTAAGCTTGCTTTGACTTTGGAAATTAATAAAATAATCTTAATGAAGGCGCCTCCCTCAAGAAACCCACTTTTCAAAACAACTTAAAGTCAATAGACTAGGCCAAGGGGTCAACGTTCGAATATAATATTAAAACGTGACCTTTAATTAAATATATCAACTTAACTCTTCAATCATGCTCTGAAGCCAATAATGACCAGTCAACAGACCAAACTGAAGTAGGAAGTCAACCAAGTTGAACCCAACTGAAAACTGCCAAAAATAGAATTTACTAAAAATAGTAAATTCCAAAAATACTCAGAATGCCGAAATGAACATACCACTGCGAAGCTTTCGGAAAACCCAGAAAGAATCCACCTTTGAATCCACCAACTCCGAGCAAAGACATCCTCAAAAATAGGAAACCCTAATTTACCTTCCGACTAGCCTTCGGGTTTCCAGAAAAAGGCCAACGGTCACTGGAAAGATCAGGTCTGAGAAGGGGACATTACACCCCATGAATGTAACAAAATAAGGTATAGCCATATAAATGAATCGCGCATAGAATCTTGAAAAGTGCAGGGATTAGGAGTCAGTGTAAAACCAACATACAATGTTCTAACATGTAATAAGGAATATGTGGGGAGAGATGCATATGATCGATAGAAGTGCATTGAGAGTGAGACATTATGGGATGAGAATCATGGGTGCCGATAAAAAATTGATCACGTAAATCAAGTAGCACTAGGTTTCATCCCAAGAGAAGAAGGATTATACTATAGGTAATGTCACGAGCATCATGTATAAGAGGAATATCACAAGGAGTAACAACATGAGGTTTGGAATCTTCTATAACAATATCCATATAAGAAAGAAGTAGAACTAAGTGTATGCATAATATGTAAGAAAGGATGACCTAGAAGGATAGTATAAGGAACATCATGAGGCATAACTTGACATGGAACATTAGTAGTGCAAGATCTCATGGCAAGGGGAAGAGATATTGTTAAAAAAAAATTTGGTTGTATTATCAAATCCATGGATACAAAGAGTAGATGGAGTGAGATGTGTAGCAGAAATTCCTATTTTATGGAGAAAGGAAAGATTGCATACATTAAGACTAGATCTAGGCTTAACTAGGACATGATTAACAAGGATATTAAAAGTTTGAACCTTGATATAGAATAAGGAAGCATAGAAATCAAAGGCATGGAAGCCATGAAAGATTCGATAATGGGAATGTAAGGTGTGGGTTCACTAAATGATATAACAAAAATATGAATTTTATTAAAGCCTAATTACAAAGTAACTAATGCAAACAATGATATAAATATTCCAAGTATAGTATCATGCAAGAAAACAAGTACGAAACCATAAGCGAGAGCTATATGAAGAATGAATTATATAATTTACCCTTGATCCTAAAGTGTTCTAAACCAGGAAAACTTTTGCACATGAGGAGAACTATGTTGTCAATGCTCACAATAAATTTAGGACCTCATGGATGATGTTGGACATAGGCACCCATAGCTAAACAATGGCACCTGGGCAATAAATAATGATACTAGCTTCCTATAGCTATGTAAATGGTAAGAATATATGATTTTTATTGTGTCACACAAGTGTCATAAATATTCTTTGTTTATAGATTTTGTGTCACTATTTGATCGTTGAGGGTACATGTAACCTCCAAAATAGATATCATTAACAAAATTCCATAAACCACATCAAATTCAAAAAAGAAAGATGTAGAATGGGGATTCAGAATGATCTCGGTGGTCACCCCAAGATTTAACTTACGATGACAGAGCACAACACTATATCTCTCGACTCCTTGTACTTAGTGAGTGTGTGTAATAATCATGCCCTATGATACTCTTTTGCAAGTGCATTTGATAGAGGGCTAGATCTACAATGTAACAATTTATAACATGTGTGGATGGAATAAATAGCTTCCCCTTCAAAAGTAGTGTATGTATAAAATATAGCCCATTTTCCCTTGATTGTATGTCAGTCCATTGTCCCTTGATTATATGCCAAATGGATTATTTGAGGGTGTTTAAGTGCATTTTGAGTGCAACCTTAGGTGATAGTAATAATGTTTAGAGCTTTGTCTCTCATTACGAACACATAACTATGTGTTTATATGATTTCCTTATTTCAATTTTGTAATTGACAACTAGAAGGCCAACCCATAAGTGAAAAAAATACTAAAAAGGGTCATGGGATCCCGGAGGAATAAGGGTGCATGGGCTCTCTTTTCCTTGATGGACATTGGTGTATTAGGTCATAAAAGATAAATAAATAAAATAACGACTGGCTTTAAGGTGTAAAAGACTAAAGAGAATGCAAGAAGCAAAGAAAAATGCAAAGCCGGTCATCAAATACTAGTTTTCTTGCTTATGAATCATATGAATGCTAGTATCTATTTAGGAGCTATAAATGTACCCAAGTGTGTGATTTTGTGCCAACACTAAGGAAAAGGATTCCAAAAAAAAAAACCCAAAGTGAGGTAAGAGTAAATGACGGTGACACGAATTTCAAATTAGATGGAGCTAAGTCCTTCCTCGAAGAACCTTTTTCTTACTTTTAACAATAGTCCATTTATCCATGTCATCTTTAATAGATGGTTCAAGATCAAAAGGTAAATAAACTTCAAAAAAAAAATAATTGGCTTAAAATTATTAAAAGAAGGATAGAAATAGGCACTCTCGTAAAAACCCGGAGTTGGGTTAAATGTTCCAAAAGCGGGGTCTCTTCTATAATCGTGGTGTTAGCTTGACCCAAGAGGTGCTCTTGTTAAAAGAAGGCGAGGATGGTTCCAAAATATAATCTTAAGGGGCATAAATAGTGAGATGATTATGTAGTGATTCTTTCTACCATGATGGTTTAGTTCTAGTGTGCTTAGCATGCTCGAATTCTGCAATCAAGAGTCAAGTTTTAAAACATCTATGACCATGAAAAAGAATACCTTCATAATCAAGCCGGTGAACCCAGGTTCTACCTCCAATCACCATATTAATCTCAAGAAGAAGGTATTAAGAAAGGTCAATGTCCACAAAGACACAAGTGTTGTGTGGAGTGGAAATCTGATTTAACAAATCCCCCTAACTAATTTATAATGGCTTCAAAACAATGCACTTTATGGCACTAAATAGGAGGACTTGGGAGTCTTACCAAAAAGGATGAGATTTAAATGAGCCTTTTGGTGAGTCTAAAGAAGGGTACCAAGGTTTGAACATGATACCATGCTCTCCCTAAACCCAATATTCACTATCAATAGTATCTTATCTTCAACATATTTAGAAACAACAATGAAAATCTCTAGAAAAGAGAGCTTAATCATACCCTTAATTCTTAAGCTCAAACTTTGGGTTATGCATTCATTCAATTGAGAAAGCATAATATAAGAATAATAAAGTGCTTGAAATAGTAGCATTTTATAAAGAATAATATTTTTAAAAAACAAGCATATAAATACAATATATCTTTTTCATGGACAAACTAATTAACAATGGAGAAATTCACTTTATTTTTTTGCGGGTCGGAAGGCCAATATGTTGATATTTTTACAAAGCGATTCTAAAAAGATATTTTAAAAGCATCTCAGAGTATGGGTGAGATGGACCCATTGATAGCTTGGTCTTCAAGATTAGGAGTCCGTGTTAAAAATATATAATCTTGACATCAACTCATACTAAATGGTTCCAACTTTTTTAAAGTTTAAGATTTTATAAAAGATCTACACATTCAATGAATCTGTATTTACCATGATAAGGACTCGTATTGATGTAGTCTTTATCTCACTTGTATGAAGATCCTATCCAACTGATCTTGGGATATTAAGCAATAAATATCTAGGATATTTAATATTTTAAAATTAAATATTATGAACTGTTTAGAATACATTAGTTGAGAAGCTCCTCTATAAATATGTAAAAGAGAACACATACACTGAATTGTGATTATAATTCCTTCAACCAATAGTTAGAAATTTCATCGATCTTGAGGTTATCAGGCTCTGCACTTGCCGCTCTTTCATATTGAAGTATTGCCCTAACACGAAACAGACTTATCAGCAACTGTGTTGGCTGTGGGACATTTATAAAGATACTATGATACCATAATATTCTCCCTTTGCATTGATGCGCTCTATCTGTTGAGCCACTTCTTTTGGAATATCGGCGCGGGAAGGGAATGGAAAGGCCATCAATAACATCAGAAGAAGAAGGGGCGAGGAATGACTGTCACAACATTAATGGAGCGCCTGTGAAAAGCCATGATGATATTGATGATGAGAGACTAACACTTCAAGATTACTACTTGGGCTGGTTTGAAATGGCGAAGTGTCTTCACTCCTATATTACAAACGGGTATAATAATATTATTGTGTAAGTAAGTAATCTTTATCTTGAAATTACTATCCACGTAAAGAAATCCATAGAGACTCTAGTTTAACCATGGCTAATCAAGATTGCAAGCACTGGTGTTTAATGATGATTATTTATCTCTTATCACTACGAATATTGCAGAATGATTTTCTAGCTATAATCATTTGTTTATCGCTCTGTCGCATTTGTGATTCGAAACGAATATGGTTTTATCTTTCTTATTTTTACATTTATTTTTTCATTCAAAAAATCCCATCAATTCTTAATGTCCTTACCGAGAAACAGATTTAAAATTGTGAAAGGATCGAAAAGTTTGGATAAGGATGAGCTGCAGTTGGTCGATTTTGGTGAGCTTTATATATGTTTGGCTAGTGAGCTTCCAAGTTCTAATAATGTTTAGTACCACTAATCTTATGCTCTAAAAAAACGCGTCTTTCTATGAACAAAGGCGCTTTACATTGATGAAGTGCTAATAGAAAATGAAACAAAGTAAACAATATAACTACAATGGATCACTAAAAAAAAAAATAAGAAGGTGATTTGAAGTGCTAATAGAAAAGGAGGAATAGGATCAGAATATCAGGAAAATCATTGTTAGAAACAATGTGAAACTCTTCTTTCATACAACCACATCCTATTTTTGTCAACTATTATAAAATAAAAGGGGGTGCGGTTTGCAAAGGAAGATATTTTAGACATTTCTTAAAAGGTAAGGAGTACTCAATGAATATTACCAATGCAAATAGTTGTTTAAAATTTAAGTGCTTTTATTTTTGGGTATTAAAATGACAATCATGGTAACAAATAATTTGTGGTCCACATTATTATAGTTGCATTTTGCACATAAGTGAAATTTGCAGTCAAAGGGGGTCAAAATAAAGAAAGGGATAAATGACCGAGTATTGGTTGATTTGGATATTTTACGTAGATTTTCCAGCCACTATTGAACTCAAGGTTGAATATAGAATTTGGACACAAAATCTAGCTGCGAAGGGTTTCCCTTAAGTGCCGATCATGTTTTTGTTGGTCATCTAGCTTCAAAATGTCATGGATTTAAAACATGTTAAAAGTAGAAGTTCTTGGTGGAAGAAATCTAATCCTAGCCACTTGGTTGTTAAGAAACCAATAGACGAGTGATTCATATGTTGATTTAGACTCTAAAAAGGAGGAAGGGCTTCCTCCAGCGAGGAAAAACATTGCAACAAGATCTTGATGCTATATAGTTTTTATGGAATTGGAAAAGGGAACATGTTCCATTCCCTTGATTCATCGAGAGAACCAAAAGTCCATAGAGAATATAGAAGTTATGATTCCAATCCAAAATAGTGAAAATGTTAATGAGAATATTGAAAAGGATTGTATGGTTATGGGTCGAAAAAAGAAAGGGAATAACACTCCCCTTAAGATGTACTTAAGATCAATGTGAAGCACTCTTAGAGACAAGTTCTTTATGTTTGCTCTTTTTGTGCTACTAGTTTGAACGTGTTGTTGGTTTGGATGTGGTGATGTTTTTGTTTCTGCTAGAAGAAGTTGCCTCATTTTTTCTTCATTGATACATCTTTTCTCCAACCCTTGTACAAGGTAGGGTCCCCTTAACCCTTCTTTACCTATAACAAAAAAAATATGGATGAATTCCAATAGGATCCAAGTTTAAAACCAAATCTTAATTTAGACATACGAGACGGGTCGTTCATTAAATTCCATAAACTTCTCTATCACTTCCAGATGCTAACAATTGACCCTTACATAACTTAAAGAAATGGAAATTTTGGAAAAATTTGAGAAAATCGGGTACGATGTATATAATGTTAAGATTTTAAATTTGATCAATATGTACATGTCCAAGACCTCTATTACATGGCTTAGATTATTCCTAGCCAAACAATATTTGCTATATGTGCTCCATTTTATTGTTTTGACCTCGTTCACATAAATTACGTAAGTGCAATTTTTGTTAAAAGGGAAAAAAATGGAAAATGTCAATAGGTTCTTGGTTTGAAACCTAGCCAAAATGTTGGCTTCTTGAAGCACTTTGTACATAACCTTTTCACTTTTAAGCTAGATTAATTGCCTCAAAACAAGTGATGCATAACCAATCACGAGATAATTGAACCCCTCAACAAGTAGGAGTATGTGTTGGTGAAGGATATGTATTTCAAGTGCATTTGTTTATTTACTTGGAGCTATTCTACACTCATGGGATATGTATGCTTAGGTGTACTATATATATTGAGTTAGCTTACCGGTTGTGTCAAGTTAGCTTACTAGTTTTGTGGAGTCAACTCTACTTTGACTATCGATTGGTGAGAGTTATTCACCACTGATCTAAGAGGTGGTTGCACATTCACCACCTATATGTACTTTTTTTGCATTAGTCTATCCTATGGAATATGGAGAATATGGA
Organism: Taxus wallichiana var. yunnanensis; assembly: GCA_018340775.1. Taxonomy (NCBI): domain Eukaryota; kingdom Viridiplantae; phylum Streptophyta; class Pinopsida; order Cupressales; family Taxaceae; genus Taxus; species Taxus wallichiana. The sequence continues at coordinate 600,230,597 of CM031241.1, read as the reverse complement.
GCATTTGAGTCGATTTGGAACCATTCTTGCCTTGTGAGTTTTTTTATCATATTACATCTTATTATTAGTTATTTCAATTTTGAAATTTCTCAAGCATTTGGTGTTCATCAAAGATCTAGAAATAGTAATATGGTATAAGAGTGATTCGGTGATACATTTTCCATTACTGAGTTATTTGTAGTTTTTAATACTTTGTTTGCGAAACTAACAATTCATGTGTAAATAGATCTTACTAATAATTAAGCTTAAGAAATAATTAAGCTTGGGTGTGTCTTTATTGTGAGGGAGAGGTCCCTTTTTATAGTGCAAATGGACCCAAAATTTTTATTTAAGGGCCATATCGGCTAACTCTCATTGCAACAACCTCGTTGGCCGAGTTGGGTAGGCCGCTCATTTCTACCACCAAGGTCAAGGTATCAAATCCGCCTCATGCATAGTTTGGTCTCTTTTGCATCGTGGTGGGCCATTTTGCATAGTGGGGAAATCCCACATAGTTTCTGTGAATGGTGGGTTGGCGGTATAAAATGGGCTCGACCAACCCATTGTATATGTGGCTTGACCATGTGCTCTTTGCTCCCCATCATCGGGCACTGTTGTGTGCTCTGTTCACCGAGCTTGTGGTTGGTTCCCGTCCACTTGGTCATGGCTTTGTCGAGTTGTTTGGATTGGTGGTCGATAGGTTTGATTCGCCCATTGTGTGGGCCAAATGGTTGACAAGTTGTTCATGCCACTACATGGCGAGTTGGAAGTAAATGTGGTGGAGTTTTCCCAAAGTAAATGGGATAATATAGATCCCATGCAATCAATGTGGAATTGTTAGCCATTCAACTATTGAGGATGAAAATAGAGCTCGGTGGGGATTTGACCACCCCACCGAGCTAGGAATATAGCTCGTTGAGCTCCAATTAACCCTGAAATGCAACTCGAAAGGAATAGTCCCACTTATCGCTCCTCGATAGGCATATCGTGCGAATTTGATTCATGGTGGCAAGCCACGTGGTGGCAAGCCTCGTGGTGGCTTGAGGTTCCACCATGTCGGCGATAATCAATTAGTCCTCGTGGCGTCGGGCTCCCCTCGTTACAAAAGTTGAGACTCTTCTTTCTGACCACCAACTTTTACGCCTAATAAAGATCGGAGGTCGATAATTAAACAAAATGAATCTCTTTTTGCTTTTTTGCCAATTGCCTCCTTTGACATGTGTCGAGTTTGGATTAGATTGTTGACTAGGGTTGACTTTCCAATTGACCAAAATTTGACTAGCCACCTAATGTGGATACGAACTCCGTTTTTGATGTTGAAATAGTCATCGGAAAGCTTTCGGAGTCATATTTACCACTATAGAAATCTTGGGAGATTCAAGGAACTTCTGTCCTCCGTAATGTCCTCCATATCATTAAGCAAGAAATATCTATAAATATCTAGGATATTTAATATTTTAAAATTAAATATTATGAACTGTTTAGAATACATTAGTTGAGAAGCTCCTCTATAAATATGTAAAAAGAGAACACATACACTGAATTGTAATTATAATTCCTTCAACCAATAGTTAGAAATTTCATCGATGTTGAGGTTATCGGGCTATGCACTTGCCACTCTTTCATATTGAAGTATTGCCCTAACACAAAACAGACTTATCAGCAACTGTGTTGTTTGTGGGACATTTATAAAGATACTATGAGACCATAATATTCTCCCTTTGCATTGATGCACTCCATCGATGAGCTACTTCTTTTGGAATATCGGCGCGGGAAGGGAATGGAAAGGCCATCAATAACATCAGAAGAAGAACGAGTGAGGGAATGACTGTCACAACATTAATGGAGCGCCTGTGAAAAGCCATGATGATATTGATGATGAGAGACTAACACTTCAAGATTACTACTTGGGCTGGTTTGAAATGGCGAAGTGTCTTCACTCCTAATATTGCATATAAAATATCCAATACTTGATGGAAAAAAAACCAATATTTTGATTATTGAAGTTCAAAAATTTGTTTTTTTATAAACCATATGTGCATAGGGTCAACATCTCAGTATTACACAGTACACAATAAATACTGATTGGTACTTTCATTTTCTACAATAAAAGACTCATTTGTTCAAAATATAAAAACAACATATCAGTTGACAAACCCATCATATCTATTTAATGGGTTGAATATTTGTCTTCTCAATTCATCTCTTTCCATATTCCAAGTTGGGCTGTTCAATCACCAGATCTTTCATGTCCAGACATTAATACAAACCTGCCAAAAAAGAGGGAACCTTCTTCTCAAGATTCAAATTCATCCATTAAAAACACAAACAAAATTCTACACTTGAAATTAAAAAATAAATATGAATATCAAATCAAATAATTTCAGCCACAAGATCATCTCAAAATCAATTTCAACCTTTGATTAAAAAGACCCTACACCTTGATCCATGTCTTACATTTTTATTGGATACTCCCAAATCAATGTCAGTATTATATATTCACTTTCCTAGTCTTGTTTACTGCTGATTTACTTCTGCAGGGTGCCTGATTAGAGTGGAGTTTATAAGAAGAGATTACTTCTATCAAGGGGGAAAGGAAAGGTCCAGCAAAGCAAAAATTGCAGGTTAGTTTTCATACCTGCTGCAAAAATTACAGGTGGTTCTATTCATGTTTGGTGCTGTGTTGATATATGGTCATCAGCTGAAGTTAAATGTTGTTGCATTTCAAGTATAATCGCAATTTGAGTGTCAAAAGAGCCTTTTCTATTGTATAATATCCCATTGCACAGATAGTAAATGAATGTATACTATGAATAACATAACTTATAATCTGAATGGAGAGTTTCTGATGTACAGGCTCTGCTGTTTTACTGCAAGTGAATGTCTCTTATCAAAATTATGTTCTTCAGTTTATTGGGTATATTAGAGATTGTTTCTATTGCAGAATATCCCATCACATATATAGTAAATGAATGTATACCATAAATAACTTAAAATATGAATGGAGAGTTTCTGATGTACAACCTCTGTTGTTTTACTGCTAGTAATAATATTAACTTCACAATAGAACTAATAACTTCAGAATGTAAATGTGTTTTTTTAGAGATATTTTATTTGATCGATCATATGTAAGCAAATAATATTACAATATGATTCGAAATTAAAAGCTTAGGATAAAAAATTGTTAAATTATAACTAGCTGTCAAATTGGTGATCATACGTGGCAAGGAATTGGCTCCATGGACCTGCGAACTGAGGGTGTTCGCATACTGGCCCTTCTCCCCTAGAAACATTGCAAATGGTAGACAAACAAGTGGCAAATTGTCCATTTCAGAATGGAGAGTGAGTATATACGGTTAGAGACATACCCCAATACAGAGGAAACGTCCCCTTCCATGTTAGATAATTGTTCTATTCGTGTACATCCCAACGACTATCAGTTTGGTGGTTCTCGTATGGTAAATCTTAATAACTATATATAACAACACGAAACAATCCTAAAAAGTTCTAAATGCTTAACCACGAAACAATCCTACAGCCTCGAGCAACCAGTATACTCAACATTATTCTATTAAAAGCAGGTTCAGAAAATCCGTCTACCAGATAAAAAATGAAAAACAAGTCTTACGAGCAAGTCTTCTGTCCGCCTGATGCTATGAAGCATGACCTCCGAAATGCTAATGAAAGGAGTCGCTCTGCCCAGTCCAACCAGAATGAAAAAATCCAATATTTTATGTAATCCTGCGCAGGAGCCCCGTAAGGCCCGTTAATGAGCTCCGCACAAGGTGGTTGAACATTTATTTGTTCCTTATCTAAAACGCGCGTGGAGATGGCGGAGGACAGGTTGCGTTTCCCTCTTTTATTTCAATTTAATGCTCAACACCTGTCCTCTTCGGTGGACCCTCTAGGTCTCCACCAGTAAATGTGTTTTTTTAGAGATATTTTATTTGATCGATCATATGGAAGCAAATCATATTAAAATTGGATACGAAATTAAAGGCTTAGGATAAAAAAATGTTATTTTATAACTAGCTGTCAAATTGGCGCTCCTACGTGGCAAGGATTGGCTCCATGGACCTGCGAACTGAGGGGGATAGGCCTTTTCTAAAAATAAGTCATCTACAGATATATCAAGAATGTGCAAGACATATCAATTTGTTTCGTCCTCAACCCATAGACATCTGCAAAATATAGAGAACTGAATTTTCTCACAAACAACATCCTCTGCATCCTATAAAATTGAAAAACTGAAATTCAAACCATTATCAATATCCACAAAGATTAATGGTAGTGAATATAAATCGTAGTACAGTGCAGGTAAGAGAGAAATCATCTAACATACGTCAGAATGGCCTAGAAAATCCTTCTCAATTGTACAGTTTGAATCAGTAGAACAGGTCAGAATGGCCTATAAACATTATTATAAATGAGATGTCACAGTCCTAACCGTGATTGCTACCTATCTTACTCAGCACACCGTAACAGTCTGAAAGTCTATAAAGCTCGTCTTCAAACCAAGAAAGCTAAAAGTGTACAAGCTACTAAGTTAAGTTTGTTTTACAGTCACATATTGATACAAAACAGAAATCTGTAACTCTACGTGAACACTGCCCAATACTAAAGAGATAAGATATTGAGTTTCCAAACTAAAGAGATAAGATAAAGAAATGTTTATTTATAGCCAGCTGTAAAATTGGTAAACCTACATGGCAAGGAATTGGCCCGATGGACCCATGAACTTAGGGTGTTCACATAATTGCACTACTCCCAGAAATTAAAGATATAGGAAAGAAAAATGTTTATTCATACCTTTCAACTTAACTATTTATTCTTAACTAATTATAGGAGTGACAGTATGCCAGCTAGGTATAAATAAACATTTTTTAATCCTATATCTTTAATTATTTATCATATCTTAATGTTATTTGCTTCCATATGATCGATCAAGTAAAATATCTCAAAAAAAAACACATTTACTGGTGGAGATCCCAAGAGGTCCATACCAAGACATTCAGAAGTACAACAGATTTGCTGCCACTATAACAGCATATGTAGTCAAGCTATTACAATTACGATTCTTACATGCATTCACTTCTGAAGATGATTTGATGTCACAAAACATTACATTAACAAGACCTGCGTCAATTGATCAATATGAATTACAATGTCGAAAGGGGTGACTGCATGTTCCAGTGAAACATTCTAATTGATATTGATCAATTACAAACAAGCCGACGAATGTAGTGTTATTTGATAAGACCTCATCTTTATAAGAGTTTAGGGGAGAAGGGCCAGTATGCGAACACCCTAACTTCACAGGTTAAGTGAACCAAATCCTTGCCACGTAGGAGTGACAGTATGCCAGCTAGGTATAAATAAACACTTTTTAATCCTATATCTTTAATTATTTATCATATCTTAATATTATTTGCTTCCATATGATCGATCAAGTAAAATATCTCAAAAAAAAACACATTTACTGGTGGAGATCCGAAGAGGTCCATACCAAGACATTCAAAAGTACAACAGATTTGCTGCCACCATAACAGCATATGTAGTCAAGCTATTGCAATTACGATTCTTACATGCATTCACTTCTGAAGATGATTTGATGTCACAAAACTTTACATTAACAAGACCTGCGTCAATTGATCGATATGAATTACAATGTGGAAAGGGGCGACTGCATGTTCCAGTGAAACATTCTAATTGATATTGATCAATTACAAACAAGCTTATGAATGTAGTGTTATTTGATAACACCTCATCTTTAGAAGTGTTTATAGATGATCTTATTGATATATTAATTCATATTTTATTAATTTTATATTGTTTCATACTGCAGCGTTTAGAGAAGATGAAGAGAAAGAGTTCACATCGAGCACAACGTATGCCCAAAAAACGAGGTGTACAATTTGAAATTGAAACATCTAACCATGGAACAGATGAACAGGATGCTACAATAATAAGCGAAGAGGATGGTGCAATAACAAATCAAGGAGATACAAACACAACTGATGATCATCGGCCAGAACCTGCTGGATGTGAACTAAATAGGCATGACCTACAGGAGACTGTGGTTGTTAGAGGCAACACTTTGACCAAGAAGGTTAGAATTTTGTCTAGTTGGTTAAAAGAAGATATCTTAAAGGCCATAGATGATATTGAGTTTCTCGCATTATTCAATTAGAGCTGCTGCACTGAAATATCATGTCATCTGTGACATGATATTTCACTTTAACACTATTCTGCATTTAAAATATCCAATACTTGATGGAATAAGAACCAAAATTTTGATTATTGAAAGACAATAGGGGAGAAGACCCAGTATGTGAACACGTCCCAATACTTGAACAGTATTTTGCATATAAAATATCCAATACTTGATGGAAAAAAACCAAAATTTTGATTAGGGGAGAAGGGCCAGTATGCGAACACCCTAAGTTCGCAGGTCCATGGAGCCAATTCCTTGCCACGTAGGAGCGCCAATTTGACAGCTAGTTATAAAATAACATTTTTTTATCCTAAGCCTTTAATTTCGTATCCAATTTTAATATGATTTGCTTCCATATGATCGATCAAATAAAATATCTCAAAAAAAACACATTTACATTCTGAAGTTATTAGTTCTATTGTGAAGTTAATATTATTTACTAAAAGCAAAGGTTGTAAAACAAACTCTCCATTCATAGAGGTTGTACATCGAAACTCACTTGTGGCAATTCTACAATAGAAATGATCTCTACATAAGAGACATTCAACTGACTACATGAAACTCTCCATTCATATTATAAGTTATGTTATTCATAGTATACATTCATTTACTGGTGGAGACCGGTAGTGGTCCACCGAAGAGGACAGGTGTTGAGCATTAAATTGGAAATAAAAGAGGGAAACGTAACCTGTCCTCCGCCATCTCCACGCGCGTTTTAGATAAGGAACAAATAAATGTTCAACCACCTTGTGCGGAGCTCATTAACGGGCCTTACAGGGAAATGCAATCTGTCCTCATGGTTTTTATTCCATCAGGTATTTGGATATTTTAAATGAAAAATAGTGTTCAAGTATTGGGACGTGTTCACATACTGGCCCTTCTCCCCTATGTAATCAACAACCCAGCTTATAAATTCTGTCTTTATCAATTAATATGAAATTAATAAAACATGTATTCGATCATCGTTAATGGCGCCCAACGGGGTAATCACAAGTTCACCTACAAGTTCATAATTCATACTGTCATGTATCATAAGCTAGCTAAAATTTTCCCATTGTAGATGATCTTATTGATATATTAATACATATTTTACTAATTTTATATTGTTTCATACTGCAGCGTTTAGAGAAGATGAAGAGAAAGAGGAGTTTACATCGAGCACAACGTATGCCCAAAAAGACGAGGTGTACAATTTGAAATTGAAACATCTAACCATGGAACAGATGAACAGGATGCTACAATAAGAAGCGAAGAGGATGGTGCAATAACAAATCAAGGAGATACAAACACAACTGATGATCATCAGCCAGAACCTGCTGGATGTGAACTACATAGGCATGAACTACAGGAGACTGTGGTTGTTAGAGGCAACTCTTCGACCAAGAAGGTTAGAATTTTGTCTAGTTGGTCAAAAGAAGATATGTTAAAGGCCATAGATGATATTGAATTCAACAATTATTCTATTAGAGCTGCTGCACTGAAATATAATTTACCTCCTACATCTGTTCATTATTGGCTGAATGGTCTGACCCATACAAAAAGGAAGGGCCCTGCACCTGTTTTGAGTGAAGGAGAGGAGAAAGAGATAGTTGAATGGTGCAAGCAAATGGCAGATTTAGGGCATGGAGTGGGATTTATGCAACTGAGGGCCTGTGTTGCACAAATTTGTGAAACTAGAGAGACTCCATTTCGAGAAGGATTACCTGGAAGATCCTGGTGTTTAGGATTTAGAAAAAGACACCCAGACATAGTCCTTCGGACTGCTGAAGGTCTAGAAAGAGATCGTGCAATAGGTTTACGTCCAGAGGTGGTTAGCAAGTTTTATGAAAAACTAGCTAACATTCATATCAATTCCTATGGTGCAGGCAAAATATGGAATTGTGATGAGACAGGAATCCAAGCAGGGAGAAATTGTGGCATGAGGGTGCTTGCCACCAAGGGTTGCAGGAATGTTCCCAAAATCATTCCTCGTAGCAGAGAATGGATGACAATTCTATGTTGTGTAAATCTTTGCGGGCAATGTATCCCTAACTTTTACTTATTTAAAGGTCAGAAAGTTTCACAAAATTACATCAAGGGATGTGAACCAGGTGCTTGCATGGCTGCACATCCAAGTGCTTGGATGACTAGAGAGCTCTTTATAAGTTGGTTGTATCATTTCGATAAGTCACATGCACGGAGGGTGTGCCCTGAAAATAGGCATTTACTTATATTTGATGGTCATGGAAGCCATGTGGCATTGTCAACTATAGAAGAGGCCAGGCGATTGGGGATTGATTTATTGACATTGCCAGCACATACTACACACAGGTTGCAACCACTGGATGTTAGTGTCTTTGGTCCTTTTAAAGCATATTTCAGATCTGAGAGGATGCAGTGGATGTGTAATAATAAGTACTAAGAAGTCAAAGCGTTCGGACTTGGCGAGAAATAGGTAGTAGAGCTCTCGAAAGGCCTTGACACCTGCAAATATTCGTGCTGGTTTTAGACGCACAGGTATATGGCCACTTGATCCAAATGCATTACAGAATGACATGGAATGTAGTAAACTATATATCATTGAAGAAGATGCCAACGAAGATGATGCTGAAAATGTCACAGATGATGATACTCCTGAGAACATTATGAATGTTGATGGTACTGAAAACATAATAGATGTTGATGCTGCTGAAAACATCCTAAGTTTGTCAAGAGATGTAGCTCCACCAGTTGGTGACAAAATTGGAGAAAATTACTTAATGGAATCAGTTGAGAATCTGTCAACAACACAAGAAGTCCATCCAACCATTGAAACAACGGTTGTTGCTAATACAGAGACGGAGGAACCAAGTATACAGGGAGAAAGCCAAAGTATAATGCAGACCAAAGATTATGAAGTGAACCACATTGTGAATACTCGTGACCAAGGCACATCCAATTTGCTGACTTTGAGGCCCCGGGGATTTGGAGAGGACGATCTCTCATTGCCAAGTGCACCAGAACAACCTACATGGCTGCAAGAGCATATTGCAGAGTTGGGACTTGATCAGATTGGAAACACTGAGGATGAAAGTATATCTTTACCTTCGATGCCGGCTTGACCTTGTGCCAGCAAGACTTTGAACCAGCAAACTTTACTCATTATTATCTTGTGTGAGAGGAAATTGAGGTCATTGATAAAGATAAAAATGAGGAAGAGACAATGGCCATGATGTTGAAAGTGGTATATCAAATGATGGTGTTGCTGCAAATGAGAAGAAATTGGGTAAATTTTAAGGTTCCGACACAATTTATACGGGATCCTTCAAGGGTAAGAGCGATCTGCACTCCGGATAAGTCGTGCTTCACAATTGTTAACATCGATGCTTATGTTCGGATGTTAAAGATCTGAAACATAAAAAACAAGAAATATGTGAAGGGAAGCAGCGTAAAAAGGAGCATATTGAGGCAAAAAAGCAAGAAAGGTTGGCAGCAAAGGAGCAGAAAAAGGAAGAGAGATTGCAACGCATTAAAGAGAGGCAAGAAAGGGAGCTACAAAAGTTTGTTGAAAGACAGGAGCGCGAGAAACAACGGGAGGTAGCTCGCCAAAAGAAGGAATTGGAATTACAACAGAAGGAAGCCACTCGCCATCAAAGGGAGAAAGAGAAACAAGAAAGAGATAACAAGTTCAACAATCCGCAGGTTTTGTTTCCCATGCATCATCCCATGCCCATACAGAACTCCCTGTTACAAGATATGTTGAAAGTTCCTATCCCAGATTACCACCCTTACTTCCTTGACACCAACAGAATGCAAATAACTTCAACTCCAACTACACACCCCATTATCCCACAACCTCCTACTTCACACACAACCTTTCATACCATATCTGGTTTTCCTATTCCACCATGGGTTCATCCAGTGAACCTCTTGATGACTCCAACAACATCTGTCAATGATACAATCGTTCCTGATAGTCCAAACTAAGGGCAGCATTCGAGGAGAATTCTTTTTTGTGTTGCAGAAAAATATGTATCGAAATCAATTGTGCTTGCATTATTGCATTCACGATTATAGGTTATAGTCGGTATATTTTGCTCCGAATGTAATGAATATGGACACATACAGTATAAGTTTATATGTTTTGCTCCTAATGTAAGAAATATAAAGACATGCAGTTTAGATTACTACATTTTGCTCGAAATGTAATCATTGTTTCAGATGAGGAAACCAAATCAGCTCAGAATTTGTTCATAACCTTATTCAAATTGTTGCAGCTTAAAATGAACACCATTAAATAATGTAAATGTATTTTTTTTTATAAGTATAAAAAGATTTTATTTATTAGGTAAACGGATTAGTGTTTTAAAAGGCTCCCAAAACCTTGTACAAAACAAAAAGATAAAACATTGAAGATCACAACAAACTGAACAACGTTAAATAAAAATTGTTGCAGCTTAAACAAAATTGTTGCAGCTTAAAATGAACAACGTTAAATAAAAACTAAAAGACAAGGATTTATTTGAATCTTGGTGAGGTTGAAACCTCACCTCTATATGGCTTAAAAACATAGAACTGTAGGTAACATTTTCCTTGAGTATTAGTAGTGTGAATACACACTGTTTCCACCCTGCTTCAAACGATCTTGCCGCATAAAACTGCCATTCCAAAGTTCTCAGCTCTTGCGCCAACACTGGAGCTCCACAATAAAATACTCCTACACGTCCATCCAAAAACAAAATTTGCTTAATAAATAATAAACATCGCATTCTACAAGCTTGTCAAAGATCATTAGCTCCTTCAAATTTCATGAACAGAACTACATTAAGGATGGTTATCTACTCACACAATGAACGAATTTCATTGATTGGTAGTCATTCCACGTCAGCTTTTCATTGCCTTTCCCTTTGGCCTTCAAAAGAGCTTCATGCTCAGCCTTCTCTATCCATAATCATTCATTTTTTATGTATCAGTATTCGCTCAAACTTATGCCTGCTATATTAGAGGGCCTAATATATGAAATGAAATAAATTCAGGGTAATTTATAACATTGTAAAGTGTATTTTATAGTTATAGCAAAGCGCTCACCCTCAACTCCTCCAGTGCTCGTGGATTCTCAGTGAGGTACTTTACAGCAAACGTCATGGCCATTGCTGAAGTTTCGACACCAGCAAACACAAAAAAGATTATTGTATCTGCAATAATTTCGTCCGAAAATGTGCCCTCCCTCACAAGTTTGGTCAACAAGTCATTGCGGAGCACCTCTGGATGTTCTCTCCTCTCCTTTATACATTTGTGAATTCTTTTTAACAGAATTCCCCTGGCCTGCATTCCATAGATTTCATAGTTTAAAGACATGAGCTCCAAATGAAGTCACGTAGAAAAATTAGAAGAAATACATAAGCAACAGAAAAACAATAAAAGCGGCAGTAATTATTATATTTCATGGCAACCGTACCCGAATTCCTCTCGCATAAGTGGTTCCAGGGATATTGAGGGGGAAAGAGAGAGCCACCCACGAAATCGTCGAAAGCTTTATAAATATCTCCCATTTCTTCTGATGGAGGTAAGTCCAGCAATTTCTTCGCCATCAAGTTCAGAACAATCTGCCAGTAAGTAACAGATTCGCAATTGAAGCCAAATCTGATCTGAAACGAAAACTAGCACACTATTTATAGAAAAATAGGTAGTCGGAGAAGGGATAGAAATCTTACGGACGGGGCTGTATAATTGCTGATTGCACTTGTGTTGAATAGGGATGTCTCCCTCCTCCTCCCATTTTCTCATTCCACACACAGAAAGCACTGCCGGTAGATATTATGCAAAGATCGATCCACTCGAAATCGCGGAGGTAAATATAATGGAAATATTAAGAAAATAAGTTACATTTCTGTAAAGATTTGAGCAGAATTAAAGACTGAGGAAAATATTAAGGAAATCGGTCACATTTCTGAAAAGACGCGACGAAGGATAGATAAACAGTGTGAGGGATAGCTTTAAGAGAAAAATAAGGGTTTATAGACGGTGCCGGTGGTACCTGTGATTGGCGAACTCGTGAACCCTTCTCCTCGAGTTTCGGTGGCGATAACAGCAACTTCCGCGTCGCAGAGGACAGATAACTCGCAGGCCTGGTAAGAGGTGACAAATGGTGGGTAAGCTTCAATCGACAGATAGCTTCAATCTTACTCGCAGGCTTCAATCGACAGATAACTTGCAGGCGAGTAAGTGGAAAAGTTCAATCGACTTCATTTTGTGTAATCCTGCGCAGGAGCTCCGTAAGGGCCGTTAATGAGCTCCGCACAAGGTGGTTGAACATTTATTTGTTCCTTATCTAAAACGCGCGTGGAGATGGCGGAGGACAGGTTACGTTTCCCTCTTTTATTTCCAATTTAATGCTCAACACCTGTCCTCTTCGGTGGACCACTACCGGTCTCCACCAGTAAATGTGTTTTTTTGAGATATTTTATTTGATCGATCATATGGAAGCAAATCATATTAAAATTGGATACGAAATTAAAGGCTTAGGATAAAAAAATGTTATTTTATAACTAGCTGTCAAATTGGCGCTCCTACGTGGCAAGGAATTGGCTCCATGGACCTGCGAACTTAGGGTGTTCCTCTTCTCCCCTATGGTTTTATCTTTCTTATTTTTACATTTATTTTTTGCTTCCAAAAATCCCATCAATTCTTAATGTCCTTAGGAGAAATGATTTAAAATTGTGAAAGGATCGAAAAGTTTGGATAAGGATGAGCTGCGGTTGGTCGATGACTCGATGGTGATATATAGTTTTAGGTGAGCTTTCAAGCTAACCTAGTATCACTAGTATCCATTGTCAGTGGCCCATGCTTTTTCGATCCAAGTTCGTGCAATAATGTTTGTACAACGCATGTCTATTGTTTTTATAACTTTAATCTTATGCTCTAAAATGCAAATGCATCTTTCTATGAACATTACCCACATCCTGTTATTACGCCGAAAGGCGTGTTCTATGTTAGAAAGGCGGAGGGGCTCTGACGACCGAAAAGACATCAACGTATGTGATCTTTTGGTCGACGATGTACGGAGTGTCATCTGCCTTACACGTGTTCTAAGCTGTTTTGTCGGTTCGTATTACACAGTTGGAATCGGCCTGCCCCTCTGACAACATCTAGCAGTCCATAATCTCTGCATCAACGACCATCTAAACGATGGTAAATTTTGGCGTACAGGTGACAGAAGTGGTGATTGACAGCATGCAGGCATGCGATTAGGTTTAGGGCAGACGCAATTTGTATTGTCGGTTCGTATTGGTTTTGTGTGTCACCACCACCGAGTGAATATTCAGCCAAATTCGCCATTGAAACAGGGCTTCAACTGTGGAGAGGGAGCTCTTGTTTATTGAAGGTTCTATCCCATAATCCACAGCCAAGTTGTTGACACACAGAGAATCCAGTGCAGAGTTGTTTGCCAGAACCGAGTAGGGTGTTTGTAGATCTGAGGTAAGCCAAAAATCTGAGCTGGAAGTTAATGCAATGTCGGTGGTGGATATGTGGAGAAATTTGATGGGTTTAGATGGTGATAAAGTTGCCAACCAGCGTGATATGAGATATTCATGAGCTGTAGAGGGAGCAAGATTTACATGGAAAACTCGAGATGAACCCGCTGGAGATAAACATGGATGAATCGATGTCAATCCAACGCAATTGATGGAGTTCAGGTCGAGCCCAGAAGATCATCCATGTAATTATGCAGGAGGAGACTGGATTGGAACTTGCGAAAAAATGACGCAGGAGGCTGTGCTTGAAGCCGGCTGTGGAATGGAGCTCACACGATCCTCATGCATTCCAACCATTAAATTTTTGGGGGCTAATTTGTGATGGATTTTTTAAAATAGGTCTTACATGTTGTAAAGATTCATCAATATTTAAAATAAATCATGCAAACCCATCAAAAAAAATTGGGAGTGAATTCCTTTTTGGGTTTTAGAAATGGATCTTTAATCCCCAAATCTACCAAAAAAATAAAATAAAAATGGGGCGAATTCCCGATAAATTTTTGAAACGGGACTATAGGGTTTTATGATTTCTTTGTTGGCATTAAAATGAGTTGTGTTTATAATTGGTGATTACGCCGAAAGGCGTGTTCTATGTTACGACCGAAAAGACATCAACGTCTGTGATCTTTTTGTACAGGGCTTACACGTGTGAGCCTTGTATAAGGCTTCTGTACTAAAACTAGCCCTACACCTACAGCTAATCCTCGATCAAAATCATCTATCAAAGAGGGAGAGGGAGAGGGATTTATTTTGTTCCAGATACCTGACAATGTGCAAAACCTGTACACATTGTTGTTGAATGTATTGTGCAGCAGCAGCTGTGGATAGCGGTTGCGCGCTTGAATCCAGTGAGTTAAGAATGTGGAACCAGACAACAAATCCTTCCATTCCTTGCATACGCTGCGAAAACAGAAACTGTCCTTCAATGGCAGCCATATCAGAATCTCTTCTACCATACATTCAGACAATGATTTCCCAAATCACTTCCCCGTCCATTTTCAGCTGTAACCAAGAATCACCAAATACACACAAAACCATTTTGAAGTTTATGCGCTTGTAATGAAATTGTATTTTTGGAAAAGCTATTTTTAGAAACGTTGTACATGAATAATCTATGTTTAAAAAACAATGCAACAATGTAATAAATAATCTAGTTTTATGGAATGTAGAATCACATGAATAACCATGAATCCATCTATGATCTGCTCCCTTTGAAAAATTTATCATGTTTGGAGAAAAGAGGTTTAGAAGGGTGTTTTTTAAAAGATCAAATATAATATTGGTTATTTTTACGCCGAAAGGCATGTACTAAGTTAGAAAGCCCGACCCCTCTGACAACCGAAAACACATCAATGTCTGTGATCTTTTGGTCGAACAATGTACAGAGTGTCATCTGCCTTACACGTGTGAGTTTGAAATTGCTAACGGTTCTCTCTGGCCACGTCGACCTGCCATCCCTTCCATGTCAGCTTTTTCCACCTCGAATCCCTTGCCACGCCATCATCACTCGTCCCCCTACCTGCACAGGCATCGTGCTGGACCAGTTTCGTTTTTGGCATGGAAAGTAATAGATATCGGATCCATTTCATTCTTTTTATTCATTCTTGTTAATTTTTCTGCATCAAAAATCAAGCGAAATAGCTGGAATGTGATAATATCTGAAATCTTTTGCTGCTGCTAGAAGCCTGGGTGGTTTCCTGTGTGAAGCTCAAGCAGAATACCTACATGTTAATGACACTTGTGCTTTAACGCAGAGGACATGTAATTTTAAGCGAGGAGATTAACTTGTCTACGTGTTCGATTGAAGACGCAATGTCATTTCAGGCTCCTTCTAAGGGAACTTTCACTGATTAACTGAAGAAGGATGTAAGCTCTGTTCTCAACTTCTTGGAGAATAACGACTCTCTTTTCTTGGCCAATGTCTTACCATTTTTCATCTACAACAACAACAAGGAGTCGTATAGCTTAGATTATGTCTTGTTGAAACCTACGGCACCCATTGTGAAGGACGGACATTAGATTTACAGGAGCCTGTTTGACGCCATGATTGATGCTACGTATTCTGCCATGGAATCCCTGGGGCATTCCAACACACCCATAGTTGTTACTTCTAATTTACTCATTTTCGAACATGGAATCCAAAATTTTAAATAACACGCAAGAGTCGATCCACGCTTTGTCGTCCATGGCGAGGAAAGTTCATTGGACGGGACTTGCACCCTGGTCGTCTAGGGCCATAAGAGCCGCGGTTCCTTGTCGGTGTATTGGACGAGGCTCGATTCCTGGTCTTGTTGGGTCAGTAAAGTGGAATCAAGGCCATGGTATTTACTAACTAGCAATTGCACATGAACGGTGTAATGGAGACGCCGAACGGGATGCATATAAGATGTTAAAGTTGAGGAGTTAAGTGGTAAAGGAGGAAGAGGGCCGGTGAATAGGGCAATGGGGAGGAGGATTGCAAGGGCATGAAAAGTGATGGGCGGTGTATTTTTTTCTTGTCGGGAAACCAAAAATTTTACCAATTTTGAATAGATACTAAAGTTTCTACTGTTGTAACATACATCAAATGTGAAGACAGAGGAAGTCAACATAGTGTAATATGGTATAAAAAGACACGTCATTTCCAAGTAGATGGACACGTGAACAACACAGTTACAAGTCGTAGGTGGGTTGCTTTGTTGTGTATACTCAAGTTTGTGGGATCCATGTGGATGAAATTGACACACATTACATCACCAAACAAATCAATCTACATCACTTTGGAGATAACGAGTTGGAAGTGGATGAATCTTCTCGCATTGCCACAAGCAAGGATATTTTTTTTCGTAACCAACAAAAGCTCATGAGATAAGTGTGTAGTATGAAGGAATTCAGGCCAGAGTAACTATTTGCGGTGGGGAAAGATTGTTGATCTAATATGAGTTGAGAAAGGCAAAACATTGGTGGCACTACATTGCAAACAAAGTGAGTTGCATTGGAGAGAAATTCAGCTCGTGAATGATAGAGGTGATGAACTGAGTTGCCTTAGATGGATGAGACAATGGGAAGTGAATGAATGAAATGAGATCGAGTCCAAACAATATTGGAGGGGCTCAAAGTGAGCTATGTAATGAAAAGCATGGTTGAGGACAAGATGTTGCAACTGATGCAGGAAACACATTTTGATCATGATGATGATACCTAGCGAAGAAGTTCCGCTATCCATGTTAGTGTCCTTGGCGTGGTTGGTGGACCATGATAAAGGTTTGATAGGCGTGACTATGGAAGTAAAAGACATGGCAACAATGATTAAGTTAGAACATGTTATTTGTTTACATCACTTATTTCAAATGTGTCATCTTTTTTGCATGATGTTAAATTTAGGAGGTCAATATGAAAAGGGATTTGAGGTGACCTAGGGTTGTGAAGGAGCTACCTGAGCAAAGGCAATAAGCTTGGAGAGATTACACTCGACACCAATTAAAAGCATTATGAAGTTAAATCCATTACATAAGAAGAAAAGAACACTCGACCTACATGATGGCACTTGAAAAAGCATCAAGATCGTTGAGTGAGTTAAGGTGATAGTGATATGTAGATAAGATGGGGCCAAACATATTAGTGGGGGGCTAGGGGAAGTGGTTATTTGATGTATTAGAGACAAACCTAATCTCAATCACCATATACTGGTGAGAATCACATGTGAGTAGTGCAATGGAGACATGAAATGGGATGCATAAAAGATGTTAAAGTTGAGAAGTGAGATGGTGTAGGAGGAAGAGGGCCGGTGAGGAAGGGGATAAGGAGGAGGTCGTGCAGGGGTAGAAAAAGTGATGGGCATTAATTTTTTTTTCTTGTGGGGAAATAGAATACTTTACCAATTGACAATAGAGCTTAAAGTCTCTACAGTTCCAATGTAACTAGGATGTGAAGACAAAGGAAGTCAATATAACATGATGTGGCATAAAAGGACACGTCAAGGTTGATTTCTCTCTATGTTTGTTGTGGGGATGCAAAGGTTGATGTGCAAGAGAACCTTTTCTTGGAAAATTCCGAGAGTATGAGTTGTGTACCAACATTCAAAATTTAAAAAGATGGTTCAAAGATCAAATAAATTATTGGCCTAATCCAACAAGTGTTGGATAACTCATTAAAACATTATAGTCTTTAGGGAACATAGTGATTCATACATTTAGTTTCACATACTTTTCATGAACAAATAAACTAGATCATCACCACAACTTTATCACATTCTTTTAGGCCTGGACTTTATTTTAGACATGCTCTCCTATTCCATTGTATTGCGTCTATGACCTTGTGACAACATGCCTTGTTTGCAATCTTTCCCTTTTTGTTTAGTCATCTACAAGATGTAAATCAAAGACGCATTCCACATGATTGTTTTATCCCAAAATCAAGTTTCACGATAATTTTGGTACAACCTACCAAATTTTTGTCTTTGGGAGTTTTTGGAGTTTGTCATCTTCCCAAAAAAACCAGAGTTTTTGCCCAAGTTGTAGATTGTCTTTTATTTTTTAAAATTTCAGTCTTTTCAAGCACGCAAACAACCAAATGTAATGTCTCCCGAATCCTGAAACCCGATACACTACAATTTTTTCAGACTTTTAGACTTTCTGAACATCAAGACATATTAGCAAAAAAACATGTAAAATGTCGAATGTCCCCCTGAACCCCGAACCTCGACACACTATAGTTTCTCGGGATTTAGGGATTGTGGAACATCAGAACATGTGAGCACGAAAGCATGTTGTGTGCAAAGAAAGTCCCGAACTCCGAAATGAACATGGACCTGGTGTGTCAGGTTTTCAGAGTCCGAGTGCACGAAGTCAAGTCATGTCTGACACGGTCAAACCCCTGATCCCCGGGTCAACGCAATAAATGACAACTAAGATTTGACCCTGACATGTGTAAAAAAACCTGTAAAAAATTCCAAGCTCATTATAAAATCAGGATTTTTCACATCATTTTCACCTTGTACGATTCAAATTTTTACCGCGACTTGCATTCGACCCTCAAAACTCTGATTGCGTAGTTCTTCCTCTTCCTCTTCCAATTGTCTTTTTGATCAAATCTCTCATACCCATTTGTAAATCTGGCGAGTTATCATTCTTCGTGGGTCTTTTCTATGATTTAGCTACATTACATGTTTTTTTTTGGCCTTGTTTTCTTCGACTGTGGTAAAACCTTTATTTTCCTTCCTCTTCCAAGTTTTTTTGTTTCTCAAAGATTTACTTGTTGTTTCTCCATGCTTTTGATTGTTACTTTTCATAACAAAAAGGGGCCTTAGTGAAAATTCCTACTCCAACACTAGTTAGGATTTCTAACTTGATAAACAAGTTGAAAACCCCGACAAAGTTCATGTCGAGATTTTTGATCTTCTTTTCAAGGTAAAAACCCCACCTTAGTGTTTCATAATTTCTATGTTGTAAAACATGTGAAGAACCCGACACGAGTCTTTTGGGATTTTAGAGGTGTTAAACATTCCCTAAACCCTGTTTGGTCTTTGTCGGGATTTGCATGTTGACAAACAAGGAGAAAACCCGAAAGTGTTCGAGACAAGTTTTCGAGGGTATTCGACAAGTCTGGATTTCCGAATAGTGTGTCGGGATTTGGAAGTTGCTAAACAAGTATAAATTTCTGACAAGTGTGTGTTAGGGTTTTCAAAGTGCTAAACAAGAACAAAATCCTGCCAAGAGGTCTTTCGAGTTTTTAGGTTGTCGAGCAAGAGTACATTTTCAATTTGAATTCAGAGGTGTTCAGGAGAATTTCTTTGCAAGTTTTCATTGTTTTTTCTTATTTCAATGTTAGAATGAACTAAAGGAAAAGAGAAGTCAGAATTATCTAAGGATAAAGATAAAACCATGAAGTATAGTTATCAAGGGGTGGTGCCCCCTTCCAATATTGATTCCAATATTAGATCAGATAAGCGACACAAAGTTGGGGCATATCAACCTTGTTGATTTTTGGAGTAGGATAAATAACCCATCAAATTCACCTTGGATTCAAGGCATTTATGATAGTGGATTGACACTTAAAGAAAATTTTCCAACCTCGACACAATGTCTAGAATTCATGCTCACAACTATAAGTCATTATGATGGTGACACAAGGTCAGTGAAGAATCATGAAGGGGAAGTGGCATGACTAGATTAGATGTAAATTATTTTTATGATTTACTCAAACTCCCCGACTTCAATGAGTATGTAGACATTAATCAAGAGAAAGCTCAATAGACTTGGGATGATAATTATTCATCTTGCACAAAACACTTGAACAAGAATTATCTTAAAAATCCAAAGCCTTCCATCAACCGTTTTTCTAAAACCTTACCTCGGAGTGACTTCATTCCTGAAGTTAATGACATCATTACCATACTAATAATATTTGTAGGTCTTCCTGTAGCAAAGGATTTTCAAGAATGTATGTACTAATTCATCTACATCATAAGGAAGAACCAAAAATATATTAGATGGGGAGAGCTAATTAGTGATTCCTGCATAAAAAAATCAAGGAGGTTCATGTGACGGGAAGATTCTACATGAAATCTTACCTTGTCTATGCTGCATCGGGAATGGGAATATGATAAGGAAAATTATAGCTACCTAAATGGATGGTGTTTGTGGACTTCATGTCACCACAAGAGTTACCATCCTTATCGCCATAGTTAGTTGAGGAACGGTTAGACGTAGAGCCCATGGTTTCCTCCACTTATGCTTCAAAAGCCCCAACTGATGAATTTAGCAAAACTATTTTCTAGCAGGTACATGTGAAAAATTGAATTATTTCTTATTTCATGAATTTGACACCCTTCACAATTGGCATGCACATCGTGTTCCTATTGCTCTACAGTCTCTTGGCGCCACTTTCATCGAAGATAATAAGGTAGAACATATTTTAGCTTCCTTCGTGGATAGATTCGACCCTCCAGCTTCAGGTTTATCTCCAGAACAACAACAAACTTTCAACATAATTATTCAACACTTCACGCACAGATCCAACCTTCCTCCACTGAGACTTATTATACAAGGGACTGCAGGTACTGGAAAATCATTCCTCATTAACATTATAAAGTCTTCATTTGCCTCTTCATCCAACCAGAGCCTTTCACCTCTCCTTTTGCTCGCCCCAACAGAGTTGCTACTTTCAACATTTCAGCTTCGACAATACACGCAAGCCTCTAGATTCCCATTAAAGAACTCAAACCCTTAGAGGGCCAAGCTTTATCATCTCTTCAAGACTCCATCAAGCACATTGAATACATTTTAATTGATGAAATGAGTTTCATCGGACCAAAGTTTCTTTCCAGAATCGACTACCGTCTTAGGGAGGCTTTCCCGCACTTCAAAAATTCAACATTTGGAGGTAGATCTATGATCCTTGTTGGAGACCTCGGTCAACTTCCTCGGTTATGGACATCCCGCTTTATGCCAGCAAGTCTTACGGAGCTACCCTTTGGCGAGAATTCAACATATCTGTCTCCCTACATTCAATCTTCCGACAACAAGGCTCTGATCCAACACAGGCATCATTCCGAACTTGCTGCTTAACATTCGTAATGCCATCCCTCTGATCCAGGACTGGGAAGCTCTTATGTCAAGATCTGATTCCTCCCTTACCGAACAAGAAAGCATTGATTTTAAAAATGGCCCTCATCTTTTCGCTCAGAATGACCTTGTGCACTCGCACAACCTTATTATGTTGAAGTCCCTTAACTCTCCTATAGCCAGATCAATTGCCGAAAAACTAGATGTTCTACATCTGGCGATACCGAAGATGACCAGTTGAAGCCCAAGGTTCTTCTCTGCATCAACCAGAAAGTAATGCTTTCCGCAAACTTGTGGGTTGAGAAAGGTCTTGTCAACGACGCTACTAGTTCTATCATCGACATAGTCTATGGGGTATCCTCCGGACCCATGCAGTGTTGCTGCCAAACCTTCTTTATAACAATCATGCATGTAGATTTCACGTGTATTTTGTATCGATAACCACTTTTCACTCGGTTTTGTATTATCTGCAACTAAATTAAACTCCATATTAGATCTATGTTTGTTTACAAAGACGTCCAAAGTTTCTTGCTGCGCTCTACTTCTAGCCAATCTAATATAACTAATGGATTTGTTATACCCCTTTTTCATTTCTTTTAACCTTTCCGTCAAATGCGTTCTTCTTCTCCACTTCCTTCAACTTATTCCCCAACCTCTTATGCGCTTTCACATAAGAGAAAAACAAAACTAAATCAAACCATAATAAGTATTCGATGTCTAATTCTGACTCTCGCAACTTAAATGTATATAATTAGCAATGGTACGTGAAGTGTAAAATTGAAATGTTGAAGAGGATACATTGAAAAAGCAGTACTAGAAAATGAAATGACGACAAATTACAAATTGTTTCGATAACAATTTTTCTCGACGCTCGACCTTTCCTTCCTCAAACTCTTCTTTCATATAACTACATTCCATTTTTGTCAAGTATTATGAAGCGAAAGGGGGTAATATTTGCAAGGCAAGCTATTTTGGACATATCTTAGAAGGTAAGGAGTAGTCATTGAATATTGCCAATGTGAATTGTTATTTATAATTTCGGTGTTTTTATTTTTGGGTATTAAAATGACAATCATGGTAATGAATAACTTGTGCTCCACATTATCATCTCCTTTTCACTTGCATTTTGCACTTAAGTGAAATTTGTAGTCAAAATAAAAATGGATAAATTATGAATTTTGGTTGATATGGATACTTCTGTAGATTTTCAAGCTACTATTCAACTCAAGGTTAAAGATAGAATTTGGACACAAAATCTAAACTATGAAGGGTTTCCCTTCAAGTGTTGAACGTTTTTTCTCTAGCTCACTTGAGAATGTCATGGATAGAAAACATGTTAAAAGTAGAAGCTCTTGGTACAAGAAATCTAATCCTAGCCACCTAGTTGTTAATAAAGCTGTTAGACAGTGATTTAGATGTTGATTTAGACTGCGAGAAGGAGGAAGGGCTTCCTCCGAGCCGAGAAAAGAAACATTGCAACAATATCTTTAGTACTCTACAATTTTTATGGAATTGGAAAAGGGAACATGTTCCCTTCCCCTTGATTCATCAAAGAACCAAAATTCCAAGGAGAATATAGAAGTTATGATTCCAATCCATAATATTGAAAATGTTAATCTGAATATTGAAAAGGATTGTCTTGTTGTGGGTTGAAAGAAAGAAAGGGAATAACACTCCCTTTAAGATGTACTTAAGATCCAATGCGGCGATCTTAGAGACAAGTTCTTTATGTTTGATCTTCGTGTCTTTGCTTTGGTTTGAACGTGTTTTTGGGTTGGATGTGGTGATGTTTTTGTGCAATGTAAGAAGCTGCCTCATTTTTTCTTCATTGATACATCTTTTTCTCCAATCCTTGTACGGGGTAGGGTCCCGTTAACCCTTCTTTTCTTATAACAAAAAAATGGATGAATTCCAACACGATCCAGTTTAAAACCAAATATTAATTTAGACATATAGACTTGTTCATTAAATTCCATGAACTTGTTGGTCACTTCCGGGGCTAACAATTGACCTTTACACAATTCTGACGAAATGGAAAATTTAGAGAAAATGGTGTGTATATATATATATATTTTAAATTTGATCAATATGTACATGTTCAACACCTATTACATGGCTCGGATTATTCCTAGCCAAATAATATCTGCTATATGTGCTCCATTTTATTGTTTGACCTCGTTCACATAAATTATGTCAGTGCGATTTTTGTTAAAAGGGGGAAAAAAGGGAAAAATTCAATAGGTTCTAGGTTTGAAACCCAACCAAAATGTTGGCTTCTTGAAGCACTTTGTACCCAACCTTTTCACTTTTAAGCTAGATTAATTGCATAAAACATGTGATGTATAAACAATCAAGAATAATTGAACCCCTCAACGGGTAGGAGTATGTGTTAGTGTAGGATATATATTTTCCAAGTGTATTTGTTTATTTACTTAGAGCTATTCTACACTCATGGGATATGTATGCTTAGGTGTACTATATCTATTGAGTTAGCTTATCGGTTGTGTCAAATTAGCTTATTATTTGTGTGGAGTCAACTCTACTTCCACTATCAATTAGTGAGAGTTATTCACCAGCGATATAGGAGGAGGTTGCACATTCACCACCTATATGTACTTGACTGCATTAGTCTATCCTATAGAATATGGAGCATTTGAATCGATTTGGAACTATTGTTGGCTTGTGAGTTTTTCATGATATTGCATCTTATTATTAGTAATTTCGATTTATGCAATTTCTCATGTATTTGTTGTTCATTAGAGATCCAAAAACAATAATATGGTATCAGAGTGATTTTGGTGATACATTTTCCATTATTGAGTTATTTGTAGTTTTTAATACTTTGTTTGTGAAACTAACAATTCATGTGCAAATAGATCTGACTCTGTCTTGGTTCTTTACGGTTGTGATTTTTGGTGTTTTCTTATTGACAAGTTGAGGGTTGTCAAAAATTTTAGGGGTTTACAAAAATATTCCAAAAACCTTGGGATTTGTTAAAATCCCTTGGTCAAACAAAGCTTAACGAAAAAAATATAGGATTTTTTTCAAGAAATTTGTGTGGTGCCTTGGTTTATTGCATTGCAGGTTTCATCATAATCTCAACCCATCTTTTGGCTCCAAGTTCAATCTTCTGATGTTGTTGATGGCCGCTGGCTAGCTTGGATTGACAATGTCAATCCAAGTTCTCAGACATGGGAATGGAAAGGCCATCAACAACATCAGAAGAAAAACAGGCGAGGGAATGACTGTCACAACATTAATGGAGCGCTACTGAAAAGCCATGATGATATTGATAATGAGAGACTAACACTTCAAGATTACTACATGGGCTGGTTTGAAATGGCGAAGGGTCTTCACTCCTATATTACAAACGGGTATAATAATATTATTAAGTAACTAATCTTTATCTTGTAATTACTATCCACGTGAAGAAATCCATAGAGAGTCTATTTTAACCATGGCTAATCAAGATTGCAATCACAGGTGTTTAATGATGATTATTTATCTCTTATCACTACGAAAATTGCAGAATGATTTTCTAGCTATAATCATCTGTTTATCGCTCTGTCGCATTTGTGATTCGAAACGAATATGGTTCTATCTTTCTTAATTTTTTTAAATTTATTTTTGCTTTCTCAATCCCATCAATTCTTAATGTCCTTCCCGAGAAACAGATTTA
Source organism: Taxus wallichiana var. yunnanensis (assembly GCA_018340775.1). Classification (NCBI taxonomy): domain Eukaryota; kingdom Viridiplantae; phylum Streptophyta; class Pinopsida; order Cupressales; family Taxaceae; genus Taxus; species Taxus wallichiana. Next base: position 600,205,688 of record CM031241.1, on the reverse strand, counting down.
AAATTGTGAAAGGATAGAAAAGTTTGGACAAGGATGAGCTGCAGTTGGTCGATGGTGATATATGTTTGGCTGAGCTTTCAAGCTAACCTAGTACCACTAGTAACCGCTGTCTAGTGGCCCGTGCTTTTTCAATGCAAGTTCGTGCAATAATGTTTGTACAACGCATGCCTATTGCTTTTATAACGGAATCTTATGCTCTAAAACGTAAACGCGTCTTTTAATGAACATTACCCACATCCCTTTTATTTATGTGCTTTCACCAAATATAAAAACAAAACAAAATCAAACCGTAATAAGTATTCGATGTTTAAATTTGACTCACACATCAAATGTATATAACCAGCAATGGTACGTGAATTGTACGATGGAAATGTTGAAGGGGATGTTATCCCAATTTTGCCCCCGGTAAAATTGATCAAACATGACCCAGCACAGAAGAAACCAGAGAACTCACATTCAAATCCAACAATGAGGCAACAACGAGACTCTACAATGGAGGAGCAGGGTTTCGAAGGATCAAAGCGACCCGCACTGAAGAAGAAATCTACGGGTCGCTTCACGCCACGAGCCCACGTTTCAAATCTAACAATCAGGTTACAATCGGGCTCGAAAATGGAGGAGCAGGGTCGGCTAAGGAGGCAAAACAGTGTCAAAGAAACCAGAGGGTCTCGGGAAAGAAATAGAGATAAAGCTCAAAATCTTCGGGCTTCAAAATCGATTCAAAGCGGGCCTAAAACGACCGAGTATAAAGGTGCCGATGGAAGAAGCCAAGTGTCGACACGATGCCACTTCAAAAGTAAATCCCAAAGCAGAGACTCAAATGAGCGCGGGCCTTCCACGTGTCCCGAGGTCCAAAAAAGGGACAGAGTCGAGGGTTGAATAGTCAAAGCAGAGGCATGACAGCGGAAGGAGCCACGTGTCGATCTAGCGCTACTTCAAAAGTAAAAATTCGGAGCGGGTTTTCAAACAAGTGTCGGGCCTCTACGCGCCCAGGGTCAGACTTATGGCCCCGCCAAGCAAAAAGGGGACTTAACCAAAATACAAAGGAACAGAGCAAGCCATGGATCACAAATCTCTTCGGCACAACTTCAAAAGAAAAATCCAAAAGCGGTCCCCGAAGCAGCGCTAGCTCTACATGTGGCCATGTTCAAGTAAAAGCAAGAAAGCGGGTCATTTGGAGGTAATTTTAGCTTTTTGGCTTCATTTCCAATAGGCATAAAGTATAAACTTGGTCGTGCCTCACTGACACTCGAGGAGCCACATGTTAGGCCTAAATTACATGCAGCCAACAGCCTTCGAGTGATTTATTACCCAAATGGAAAATGTGGACCGGCGGGCTCGAAGATGGTTTTTTTACAAAAATAAATTGCGGGGCTCAAGGCCAGTTTTTTTGCCCCACGGACCCGTTCTCTTCAAGCTTGGTTTTCACCATTTTTGTACAAACCTGACTCAAACATTCAAATGGACATATCTTTCGATCTAGTGCCCGAAATCCAACAAATCGGCACCATTCGAAAGGTCTCGACCTCGTCTACATGCCATGGAAACCTATAACTTTAATTTTGACGAGGTTAGGTGGGTGAAAATGAGAAAATGTCTTTCAAGCCATTAATACAGAATCTGATTACTTCAACTACCAGATCTAATTTGATTTGATCCATCATTCTTCCTTCTTCAACACATCAACGGACATAGGGAACTAGGCTTGACAAATTCAGGCGGACTCACGGCGAGGCATTGATGGTTGGTAGTTGGATTTTAAGATCGAGTCGAGCTTCTCCTCTCTCTTTCGGCTTTCAGCACCTATATATTGTAACATTTCTCATTCGAGAAGGGGGAGACATTCTGCAGGATGTGAGAAAATTCTATCAAAGTTTTTCTGAATCCATTTGAGTTGTAATCCTTCTCCTACGCCTGGAGAGCATATTGTGCCTCTGAGCACTCATGCAATAGTCTATGCACCTTATAGAGTAATAAAATCTTGTTTCGTGGCATCTTTTAACCCTTGGCATTGTTTTGTTGTTTATATGTGCCTCTTTATCTCGTGTTTTCTCCTGTGTATGTATTTCACGTTTGTAGGTATAAGATGTCATGCTTCGTGGAGTTTCGATGGTGGATTTGGATCTAGGTCTATGTCACTTGTCTAACCTCCGTCAGGTCCCCTTTTCCCCATTTCATTTTCCCTCAATAGAGTATCTCGCCACTTCCTTTTCTAATGTATCACCACTTAGTGTAGGATCTTTCACCCTCTCTCTCTCTCTCTGTCCCCTTAGAATGGTTAGATTATGATTAGTTAGATTCTACCTGCACCTTTGGAGTAGCTGTGGCAGGGTAAATTAGGAAGCGGGAACCAACCTTCTCTAGAGGTCCATCTCAAGTTCTGCAAGTCCCACAACTTGAGAGATGGTCCAATGTTGTGCAATCACACCGAATGCCCCACTCATAATCAGGTCATTCGGGCGTGATGTGATTTTGTGCTAACGAGTTCTTCTGACACACAGTGGGACAGTGCAAGCACCTTACCACTTCATCTTAGTAGGCTGGTGTGTTCTGTTAATACTCAACCTTCGAGGCACATACAAAGCACATTTGGCGACTCCATCTGGTCAATGACCCATTCTTTGAGTTACAGAACTTTTCCATCCATTTTTCCATCCATTTTCTTTCCACATCTTTCATTTTTTTCTATCCCATGAAGTTGTGCAAACATGACTTCATTCCCTTCATGGAACTCACACTTGCAGCAAAGGCATTTCCCAACTCCTCCATATCAGCATTATGATCAAATCCAGAACCATTATGCTTACCCATATGAGTAGTGTCAAAACTAGTTTGGCCATGGAGCTTATCAAGAACAAGGGGATGCATATGATGATAAAAGCTACACAGAAAGTGTTGATCTGCTGGAGAAGATTCAAGGAATGGAATCTAGCATGGTGAATTCAAGGCTATTGCAAAAATGAAGGCATTCAAGATTGGTATCAGGGCACCTTGTCCATGGGGAGGCCCTTTTCCAAGACATTACAGCCCTCAAGAGAAGTTTGACTTCATGGTTGAAGTGTTGCCTCAACTTACACAAAGTGGATTGAGGATATTGAGACATATGAGAAAAGTGTGAGATAGCCTTGTCAATGGGTAAGTCAATCACAGCTCCTTGTCCTTCATTTTCTCATTCTCAAACTTTATCAGTTCAACATGGTCAAGAGTCAAGCCCCTCAGTTGCTGCCCCAAGTGTTGATTTCTCTTCTCCATCTCCTAGTCTTCCATCTCATTTCAATTCTTCTGCCCTTTTCCTTCCCAAGTAGTCATTCCCTCCAAAAAAGATAAGAAGTTCCACCTCCCTCCCCACAAAAATAGTTACAAAGCTGGTTGAACCCCAACCTATCACTCCTCTTGCTTTCCCAAGCCCACATTGGGAAGAGACTCAAGAATCCAGTCAAGGAGAACATCAAGAAGAGGACCCAACGAAACAAAATGATGAGACAATCGAAGAGTTGGCTGCTGCTAAATTTGATGGTTAAGCCAACATATGAGGTCAAAGTTGAAGATCCAGTGGTGGCCGAGGTGAGTTTAGTGAGAACCAGAACAAGAACAAGAACAAGAAGATCAACAATTTGTTGTCTCTAGATGCAATGTCCATGATGGCACCTGTTTGATCTAATCGAAGTTGCACAACCAATTATGGAGGAGGAACAATCAACTCCAAGTCCCATTGAAGAGGAGCAGATGGGAGAGATCAAATAAGAGTTGAAACCACTTAATGAAGAAAACATCATTGAAGATTTTTTGCTTTCATTTCAAGGGCTGATTTGATTGATGAACCCGTGATGGAGGACAATTATACGTTCAGAGGATCTAAGTGTGGATCAGGCCACAAAACAACCTTCAGTTCTTCCTCCCACTTCATCCCCTTCAATCTCTAATGTTGAAGAAGAGTTTGAGCTTTCAAACGACATGTTTGAGGATGAAGGGGACCATGGTGAGCAAGTTACAGATCAGGAGGACACCATGGAGGAGGTAGAGCACATGCAATAGGACAACAAGGAGGTAGACTATTTGTCAAACTTGGAAGATTGCTTTGGTGGAGAGGAGCCCATGGAGATCACATCATTTTCTCCTCCATCATCCACCTTCCAAGCACATGAGCCTGTTGCCATGAAGGAGAGAATTCAAGTACAACAACCTGCACTTCATAACAACTCTCTGGAACCAAGGTTGGAAGATATGAGTCTTCCATGTTCTTCACAGGAGAAGGAAGAGAAAAGGCAAGAGGATTTCATCATCCCTCTCACACCATCCATCCAGGAAGGTCAACAAGAAGATTCCATTCTTGGAGTTAAAACTTAGAGCAAGGGGCACATCTAAAGGATCGAGACAAAGTGCCCAATCAGGTACTTGACTTCATTGGAGCCAAGGGAGAAGCCACAATCAGTCATGCTTGCTTCTAAGTATGAGGGAGAGCCTCAAAGTGCCAAGGATCAACAACAATACCTATGGGAACCAAGTGAGTAGCAGATGAAGAGGTATTTGTCTTGTTTCTAGTTGATACCTTGATGATATGGGTGGAGGATCGACCCTTTTCGGTTTTTCACTCATACAAGTAGCCATATTCAACATCAAACCATTTACATGGCTGCCCCTTTTGAGGAAGGGAAGCTATTTCTCCCTGCCTGTGGCATGATTTGTTTAAATTTTTCTTTGTTAAGGGTTAGTATGTAGGAGTAGAGTTTTTTTTTCAAGCAGAAGAAGTGCTTGTGCACACTCTGCATGTCTCATTTGAGGCATGTATGATTTTTTTCTTTGTACATAAGTTTTGTTCGTATTGCTCCGGAGGTGCAGAGGTTAGACCCTTCAGTATTCATGATAGAGAGACCCATAGTTTCGTGTAACAATTGTTAGTTTCAAATAAAACACAAATACAGAGCAACTAAAATCAAATTCAAGACAGTCCATTCTTGGGAACAGGTAAAGCCCCAGTGGGGTGAGTTCAGGGTTAGTAGGATGCAGGAAATCAGGGAGAAGTTTCAAAGTAAAAAGATCAGTATCAGGCTATCAATTATGACTCCATACCCAATGGATGCTTCAAGGCTACTGGTCCGTTCATCTAGCAGGTAGATGTCCTTGTGAGTCGCCAAATTGTTATCCCAATTTTTCTCCCGACAAAATTTATTAAACACGACCCCACACAGAAGAAACTAGAGAACTCACATTCAAATCCAACAATCAGGAAACATCGGACTCTACAATGGAGGATCAAGGTCTGCAAAGGATCAAACGACCCCACAGAGAAGAAATCTAAGGGTCACTTCTATCGCACAAGCCCACGTTTCAAATCTAACAATCAAGTTGTAGGCAGGCTCAAAAAAATGGAGGAGCATGGTTGGTTAGGGAGGTAAACAATGTCAAAGAAACCAAAGGGTCTTAGGAAAGAAAGCAGAGAAAAGGTTCAAAGTATTTTTGTTTCACAAAGCGATTCGAGAGGGCCTAAAATGACTAAGTATAAAGGTGTAAGCGAGAAGATGTCACATGTCGACATGATGCTCCTTCAAAAGTAAATCCCAAAGTAGAGACTCATATGAGTGCGGCCCTTACACTTGTCCCAAGTCCAAAAGGGACAAAGTCGGGGTTGAATAGTCAAAGCAAGCGGTGGGTAGAAAAGGAGCCATGTGTCAATCGGTGTTACTTCAAAAGTAAAAATTCGAGTGGGTTTTCAAACAAGCGCCGGCCTCCATGTGTCCGAGGGTCGGGTTTATGGCCCCGCCAAAAAAAGGGACTTAGACAAAATACAAAGGAACAGAGCAAGCTGCGGAAGGAGCCACATGTCTCTTCGGTGCAAATTCAAAAGCAAAATCCAAAAGCGGTCCCCAAATGCGTGCTAGCTCTACATGTGGCCATGTTCCAAGTCAAAGTGGGAAGGTGGGTTGCTGAAGGTAATTTTAACTTTTTGGCTTTGTTTCCAAAAGGCATAATGTATAAAGATGGGATGCACCTCTGCTGTCACCCAAGGAGCCAAGTTTCAAGCCTAAATTACATGCGCGCCGATGGGCCTTGGAGTGATTTTTTGCCCAAATGGAAAATGCGGACCGGCGGGCCCGAAGATGTTTTTTTGAAAAACAGAAATTGCAGGGCTATGGGGCATTTTTGCATTTTGTATTTTTGGTGCCAAAAGGCGCAAAGTGAGTTTCGGGGCTGTAGACCCGTTTTGCTAACTAGTTTTCTTCATTTTTGTACGGACCGACTCAAACATCCAAATGGACATATATTTTGCTCCAAAGGTTCGAAATCCAACAAATTTGGCACCATTGGAAAGGTCTTGACCTCGTCCATGCCATGGAAACCTAAAATTTTAATTTTGACAAGGTTAGGTGGGTGAAAAATGGGAAAATGTCTTTCAGGCCATTAATATGGATTCTTATTGCTTCAACTACCATATTTGATTTGATTCGATCTATCGTTCTTCATTCTTCAACATGCCGAATAGACATAAGGAGCCAAAATTGACAGATTTGTGGGTGGATTCGCGGCGGGCATTGATGGTTGGATTTCAAGAACACATTCAAGCTTCTCCTCTCTCTTTCTAGTTTTCATCACTTATATATTGTAACACTTCTCATTCGAGAAGTGGGAGACATTCTGGGATGTGGGGAAACTCTGTCAAAGTAGCTTCTCGACTCCATTTGAGATGTAAGCCTTATCCTACGCTTGGAGAGCATATTTGTGCCTTTGAGAACTCATGCAATAGTTTGTGCACCTTATAGAGCAATAAAATATTGTTTCATGGCGTCTTTCAACCCTTGGCAATGTTTTTTTGTTTCTCTGTGCCTCTTTATCTCGTGTTTTCTCCCAGTGTATGTATTTCACGTTTGCATGTGTAAGATGTCATGCTTCGTGGAGTTTCGATGGTAGATTTGGATCTGGGTCTGTGTCACTTCTATCTGACCTCCCTTAGTCCCATTTTCCCCATTTCATTCTCCCTCAATAGAGTATCTTTCCACTTCCTTTTCTGGTGTATCACCACTTAGTGTAGGCTCTTTCACCCTCTCTCTCTGTGTCCCCTTAGAATGGTAAGATTAGGATTAGTTAGATTTTTCCTGCAATGGAGTAGCTCATGGCAGGTAGATTAGGAAGTAAGAACCGACCTTCTCACGAAGGTCCATCTCAAGTTTCTGCAAGTCCCATAGCTTGAGATATGGTCGATGTTGTGTAATCACACCGAATGCCCTACTCACAATCAAGACATTTGGGGGTGCTGTGATTCTGCGCTAATAGGGGATTCATTGAAAAAGTTATACTAGAAAATGCAACGACAAGATCACTAAATAAGATTTTGAGGGAGGCGAGGTCAAACGTTGGGAAAAATTGTTATTGGAAACAATGTGAAACTCTTCTTTCATATAACTACATCGCATTTTTGTCAACAATTACAAATAAAAATGAGGTTAAGTTTGCAAGACAAGCTATTTTGGACATATCTTAGAAGGTGAGGAGTAGTCATTGAATAATACCATTGTGAATTGTTATTTATAATTTCGGTGCTTTTGTTTTTGGTATTAAAATGACTATCATGGAAATGAATAATTTGTGCTCCACATTATCATCTCCTTGTCACTTACATTTTGCGCATAAGTGAAATTTGCAGTCAAAGGGGCCAAAATGAAAAATGGAGGAATTCCAACAAGATCCGAGTTTAAAACCGAATCTTAATTTATATGTATAGAGGGGTCGCTCATTAAATGTCATTCACTTATTGGCAACTTCTAGTTGCCAACAATTAACCCTTATACAATTGAAAGAAATGGAAAATTTAGAGAAAATGAGGTTTTCTATTATATATATATATATATATATATATATATATATATATGTATGTATGTATGTATGTATGTCTTTGTGTGTGTGTGTGTATGTATATGTATGTATATATATATATATATATATATATATATATATATATATATATCTATATATATGTATGTGTGTATGTATATGTATGTATAAGTATGTTATATATGTATGTGTATGTGTATGTATATGTATATATATATGTATGTATGTATGTATAGACATATGTATTATATACATATGTAATGAGATATATATAATTCATATGTAATACATATGTCTATAATACACATGCGTATTATATATATATAATGTCGAGATTTTAAATTTGACAACATAATTTTTTTAGATAAGATGAAAAATGGGGTACTTCAATGTGGCAATTACGTATGTACATGTCCAACACCTATTACATGGATCAGATTATTCCTATCTAAATTATATTTGTTATATGTGCTCCATTTAATTGTTTCAATCTTGTTCACATTTTTACGTGAGTGCAATTTGCATTAAAGGAGAAAAAAATAAAATTTCAATAGGTTCTACGTTTGAAACCCAACCACAATGTTGGCTTCTTGGACGCACTTTGTAGCTGCCCTTTTCATTTTTAAGCTTGATTAATTACAAAAAAAGTGATGCATGAACAATCAAGGATAATTGAACCCCTCAATGGGTAGGAATATGAGTGCTAAGTAGATTTTATCTTCCAATCATAAGTTATAAACTTAGACTCCATATAATTTCTTGCATTATTTAGTGCAAATTTCTCGTTGATTTGCAATGAGGGACTTTGACTAATAAAACCTTCACATTGTATAGTATTATCTATGGCTCATGTCTCTCTATGCCTCACAAGTCTAAGAAAAAGATATGGGTAAAACTTGTATTAAATTATTGGGCTCGGGAAAAATAAATAGACCAAAATTTTGGGCTCTAGCAAAAGAAACAAACTAACATTTTGTCTCGGTAGAATGAGCTAAGAGATGGGTGCATGACAGAGTAAGGACCATCCACACGACATTTTGATTTGTAGCGAGGGTAAGGAAAGGAAAGGTGTTGGTTGGAAGACAATGTTTGATGGCTCCTCTGAATTATTTGATGCCATAACTAACTCCTGATAACACACATTCTATAGTGTCATAGTGTAGGTTGATGTTAGGTTACTTTTTCTTGAATCCTACTCACAAACTATTATTTTTATGTCAAAATAAAAAACAACCATATTATGGTTATGGTCATGTAGCTTTGTGATAAAACAAAAACTTACCTCCATATGTGTACTTTTAATATGTTACTTTTCATAATGAAGTTTCATGGAGTTAAATCATCATACGATAAATAGAAACGTTGGTTCATTTCACATTATGTTGCAAGTTTATTTAGTAAACACTGCTTGGGAAGGATTTTACTGATTGTGGGGTTGTTTTGGAAAATCTTGGGACTACCATTTTGCCATGGTTTAGGACCGACTATTCTAGTAGATATTTCATTTGGAATAATAATTGGGGGAAACTTTGTGATACTCTTCCACCAATATCTGATGCTTGGAGAACTCAGACTACATAGACAAAATATTGATATATCTATAGGTAATGAATGGTAAAGACCATGTTAATAGAACACATGCTTGAATCTCATTATACCTAGTAATCAAAAAGCATATGTCACCATATTATAGAAGCAAGCATGAATTGAATTGAAAGATTCTTCAATGCATACTTGGCATTGAAGGATTATATAGAAATATGCACATGCTACATGTTTTCACCAGAATGTTTTTACGGTGACATTGATACACATGTACACATAACATTTTTATAACATCGATGGTAAACATGTATGAATTTATCGAGTTTCCATGTAAATAGTTACAATGAGGAAGGGTAGGTATGAAAATTTTGAATAGACAAGGATTTTAAAATAATAGTGTGCCGGTGATATAGGCATTGAAAGAGTTGATAGATCGTATTGGAAATTGTGCATCACAATGAAGTTGCACTCTATTTGAATTGCAATGGCTCCAACGTAATCACAAGGAAGAATTGATCAACAACTGAATAACTTGCATAACATAAAAAAGCTTGCACATGTAGAGAAAAGATAGCGGAGTGTCTTGGCATGCTCATAAATGTCAAATGAAGGGATACATATAGGGTGCTAAGTAACCCTAGTGCATGACTCAATAGCAAACCCTAAACCTAACCCTAAACCTAACCCATGTGAGATGACCCTCCATATGTGAGTGGAGGACACATAGGATAACTCACACCAACACCCCCTTCATTGAAGCTGGGGTAGCGGCTATGATGAGTCAAACGGAAAGAGAAGACACTCTAAACAACTAAGAAAGATGTGTCAATGGGGCCCGACAACTAAAGGCCTGATAAGGTGCCCATATACAAACAACATCTTCCTAGAAGAAGAAGAAAAAAAGGACTACATAGCCTAAAGAAGATGAGCAGTTGTAGAAGACCTCACCCCAAGAAGAGACCGTAAGTGAAGAAACTTCATCTCAGTGAAGGGCTTGGTAAATAAATTGTAATCGGTCAACTATCTCAGAATGTACTTGAATGTTGATGATACCATCCTAAATAAGCTCTTGTATGAAGTGCATATGGATCTCAATGTGCTTCGTCTGCGATGCTGAACTAGATTTACGTAAATAGAGATAGTGCTCATGTTATCACGGTAGATGTTGGTAGGCCACCGAAAGTGGATGCCAAACTCTATCGAGAATACCACCGTAGCCAAATAGCTTCTATGGTAGCATTAACTACTCCTCTATATTCTACCTCTCGTAGATTATATCAAAATTGCATTCCGCTTCTTGCTCTACCAACTAATAGGACCCAAAACAAGAGAGAAAGCGTAGCTAGAAGTAGATTTCAGATGATCTAAGTCACCATCCAATCCAAATCTATGAACCCAATCAAGTCAATATCTACCCCTCCATAATAGTGAATGCCATCAGTATAAGTGCCATGAACATAATGAAGGATCCGTTTAGCTACTTTCTAATGCAGCTCATGTGGCTTCTACATGAATCTAGACATGATCCTAATAGCATAAGATGAATCAGTCGAGTGTGAGTCAAGTAAATCAAGCTCCCCACCAACTGTCGATAAAGGGTACCATCAACCAAGGGAGTAGAGCAATCAAAAACCAAATTAACCTTGAAAAGAAAAGGAGTAGGATAATACTTGCAATCGGACATCTAAAAATGAGCTAGAAAATCAAGAGCATACTTAGGTTGTGAAATAAAAATTCCTGAGTCAGATTGTGAAATATGGATGTCAAGATTGTAATGAAGCAGACCTAAGTTAGTCATGGAAAACCTATTAGCCAAGGTGATCTTCACAGAATCAATAATAGAGGAAGAACTACCTGTGATCAACAAGTCATCAACATAGAGAACAAGAATGAGTATGGAGTCATCTTGTCATAGAATATAAACATTTGGATCATATTGACACCTAGTAAACCCTGATGTAAGTAAGGAGGAGTCCATCTTGGCATACCAAGCCTGAGGGGCTTGTTTAAGGCCATTAAGAGACTTATTTAATTTACAAATGAGGGAGGGATCATGGACATAACCCGGAGGTTGTTCCATGTAGATCTCTTCCTCTAAGTCACCATGAAGGAAGGCACTCTTAACATCCATTTGATGGAATTTCCATCTGTTTTCTATGGCAATGGCTAGGGTCAGTCGAATAGAAGTCATCTTCACAACTGAAGCAAAGGTTTCAATATAATCAACCCCAACTATCTAGGAGAAACCCTTAGCTACTAATCACACTTTAAACTTTTTGACATCTCCATCTACTCCATACTTTTTCAGAACACCCACTTACACCGAATGATTTTTCTTCCTTTTAGAAGAGGGGTGAGATCCCAAGTATCATTCTTCATGAGAGAGGAATACTCCTAATCCATGATGAATCCCACTCAGGAATACTAGAAGCCTCCTGGAAAGATTGTGGATTAGAAGCAGAGGTGAAGAAGGAGTGGGGTCCAACAAAATCTAAGTGAGTACGTCTCATATCCGAAGTATCTCCAACTAAATCTCCAACACTTTACAAAGTTTTCCTAGCCCAAAGAGGACTAGGAGGATTAGGCTCAGAGTCATAAGATTCTTCACTTGAGTGAGAAGGGATATAGTTCTCATCATCACTATTGTCAAAATCAAAAACTCGGAGGTCGATGGTCGGGAGGATCGGGAAGAGGAGCACACTCAATATTATCATCATCGATGACTTAGAATCCAAATAAGTGAGTTGAAGAACCTCAATAAGTGGAGAAGTAGAAACCGGAGAAGAATCATCGAACTTAACACTTCTCTCAATATACAACTCATGAGAAGCAGGATTCATTAATCGATATCCCTTCACTCCATCGGGATATCCTACAAAGATAGAAGGTTTGGATTGTGGTTCCAAGGCCTTGCATTTCTTCTTGGGAATCCGATCCATAGCTTTGGATCCAAATACTCAAAAGTGCTCATCATCAAGCTTGCATCAAACCAAGATTCAAAGGGTGTCATCCCTCTTACTGCCTTGTGTGGAATACGGTTCTAAATGTAATTTACACAATTCACTACTTGGCCTAATATTGTGGAGGAAGAGACTTGAGTGAATCATACAAGTGGCCACCTCCTTCACGGTATGGTTCTTTCTTTCTGTGACAACATTTTGTGAAGGGCTATAAGCAACTATATGCTGCAAAGAGATCCCTTCAGAAGTACAAAAATCCATGAACCTATTGTTTACATATTCATGTCCATTATCGGTTCAAAGAACCTTTATAGACAATTTCGCTTGTTTCTCAACAAGATCCTTAAAGTTCTGAAAGTGTTCAAAGACTTCAAACTCAAGCTTAAGAAAATATACCCAAGTATATCGTGAATAGTCATCAATGAAGGTTAGCACATAAAGAGCTCTAGTAAATGAAGGAGAAGGAAATGGACCAAAAATATCACTGTGAACAAGATCCAAGAGATGAGTAGCTATCTAGGCTTTTCCTTTGTCAAAGTTATTTTCAGGATGCTTTGCAAGGGTACAACCATCACAAAGATCGTTAGAAAACTTGACGCAGGGTAACTTTGTTGACCATTTCATTTTGGCTCAATCATTCAAGGTAGTGATAATTTAGATGTCCGAATTGCTCATGCCATAGCTTACTAACCTCATTTGCATGAGCGAGAAAGGAAGTGGGCTTAGAATCAGAAGTAAAGTGGGAAAAGGTATATAACCATGAGCGGCGATCCGCCTTTCCTCGATCACCTTTGTAGTGTCATCGTTAAACTCACGAATAAACACCAAGTTAGGACCAAATTCCACTCACATTCCTTCACCAAGGTGATTAATTTGGTAAATCGATAGGAGATTAATAGAGAGATCAGGAACGCTCAACACTTGGTTGAATGTTTCCCCATCCATCTCTACCAATCCACTACTGGAAATTGACACTGTTATGTCATTACCCATCGTGATTTGGGACATTCCACAAGGCTCGATGTTGGAGAAATCAACATGCAAAGAACCCATGTGGTGCGAGGCACTAAAATCTATAATCCACATCGATGAAGGAGCAACTTTGGCTACAAGGGCCTTTCCTTTCTTCTTATCAAATTTAGAACCTTTTGTAATGGAAGACTCGGCCTTTGGAGCATTTTATTTTATGGATTCAGGAACACTTATTTTATTCTTCTCAAGTAAATGAGATAAGTGATCAATTTGTTTCGAAAATAGTGGTGCTCGTCGTGACCAAGATTCTTGCAATAGGAACACAAAAACTTTATTTTCTATGCCTTAGGCTCAGAAGTCGAAGTGTTTGTGTCATTTTTAGGTTTGATCTTAGTTTCTTTCTTAGGTTGATCCTTTGTTTCTTTCTTCTTTTCAGTCTTCTTTCCCTTGCTAGTACTTTGCTATAAAGGCACGTGACTTGGACTTGAGAGGCCCCATTTAAATGATTTTGTCCTTTTCTCAAATGATTTGGGACAAAAAACATTCAAAGGAGGGAATTTTCCAATCATTTCCCAAGGTAGCTTTTGTAGTGTAAAAAGTTGACACGAAGACAAAATATTCGGGACCTAACTTAGAGAAAATCGACAAGACCAGTTGAGAATCTTTCTTCTCTACTTGACATTCCTTGAACAACGATCTAGTGTGGACAAACTTTGAGAAGAATGCTTGTAGGTTTTCAAAATCACTAGGATTTAACCCTAGTAGTTCGTTTTCAAACTCATGTGCTCTCATGTCATCGTGTTGTCCGAAAATTTCATCTAACGTTATCCACACAAATTTAGGTGTTTCAGATGACTCAATGTGGAAGAGCAAGTTAGGAGAAACAGACATGCAAAGAAGACCTAAGGCTTCATCACTACGGTTTAACCACTTAGATTTTTCAAGTTCGTCGTATGGTTCAAGATTAGTTCCCATGGTGATGTGGAGTAACCCTTTACTCCTTAGTTTCATTATTATTTTCGATCTCCATTCAAAAAAAGTTTAACGATGTAAGCAAAGGAATTAAAAGTGCATCCATAGTGAAGAGAGAGAGAAGAAATGTAGAAAAGAAACACAACCACCCAAGACAATATAATAACCCCCTGCTTTCGACACTTTATAGTTTAGTGCATTGAATACAATTAGGTCCGAGCATGCGGCTGGAAACACTTGGTAACTCACCTTGCAATCAGTGTAATAACATGCAAGAGAGGAGACCACAATCATGTTTCTAGAAGCGCAACAAAGTGACACCATACACAAGCACAATTGCTAAAAACTAGAAAGGAGGCGAAATCAAATCGTGGTTGTGAGAAAAAGTGTCTCACATCGCAAAGGAGACCTTCTCTTGCTACAAATTGTGGCGGATTGAAAACTCTTGTAATGGTAAGCGGGATCTTCACCCACGTTTTTTTTTGCTAATTTATTTTGCATATGTTTGTGAATGAATGGTTGTTGCATGTGTGATTTTTGGAAGTAGAATGGCCCTTAGGTTGTGTAGGAGAAAATGGAAATGGGGATATTTGGGAGGGAGTCATAGGATTTTTGTTGGGATTTTTAGGAGGGAGTTGGGTTGGGTTATCCCACCTTATGATAAGTAAAATTTGTGTTTATCTTGTTGTCTTCTTGTGGGAGGCATAAGAGTGATAGAGGCATAATAGATGTTTTTCTTAGAGGGAGGAATAAGAGTTTTATGGGTTGTGATTGAGTTCTTGGAGGTTTTAAGGTGAACACTCAAACCCTTGGGAGGCATAAGTAGATTCCCGATGTTCCTTTCTCTTTCTTGGATTTAGTATGGAGCCTTTGCGCTTCGGAATTTGCTTGTTTTTTTGTTATCTTGGTTTTGTGCTTATTGTGTGAATGTCTTGATTGAGTAATTGTGGAAACCTTGTTAAGTTTTCAATGGTGTTCTTATACCCCTCATTGCTTCATTGTTGGGGCTCGGGCCAATGAGGAAGAAGGATTCTCTTCCTCATTGGATTATTGGTTGGGTGGAGAGTGTTTCCTACTCCCCTATTTTGGTTGTTGTGTTTGAACTTTGGGAAGAAGGTGGAGCTCAAGTGAATAATGGTCTTAGTAGCACTTGGAGAAAAGACACAAGATCCTTTTTGTAAAAGTTTAACCATGTTGTCTCCATTTGGATGGAGGGATTGTAACTTGCATTTTAAAGAATTTTAATCTCTTGTAAATATGTTGAGAAATATTTGATTTGTATTGAGATCTCAAAATGTATGTGTGTTGGAAAGTAAGAAAAATAATTTGTATTTGCTACTATGAATATTACTTCATTTTGTCAATTTTACTAAGAATGCATTGAATGAAAACTTGTATTTTATATATGTTTTTTCTTGTAAAATAAAAAGACTAAATTAGTAAGATTGAATAAGAACTTTGAAATGGCTTGGAAATGCAAATGAATTTTTCTTCATCCAAGCTTGCATACAACTTAAATCTTTGCCTTAAAAGTGTGATAAAATCATTCTAAGATGATTGGTAGTCTTGTTGAAAATACACTTGCATTGAAAATGGTTGTCGTTTATTTATTATGTTGAAGAAAGGAAATAGTTTCTTATTCTTTATTGAAAAGAAATTATATTGGGAAATATGGTAGTTTTTGTTACATTTCTTGTTATATTGAAGGAAATAATAAAAAATGAGTTGATTATATGTAATTTGAGTATGAAACTAGAAATTTTATCAATCTAACAACCAAATAATGGAGTACACCTTACTTCAATTTAATATTGCTTTTAAGAAAACCAACTTAAGTTGAAAACTATTTTAAAAATGCATTGGTGAAGCTTCTATTTTCGGGGAATAGAACCAATGCCCTATGTAGAGAGGCAGTTTCAAAACCATCACACAACTCAGAGTGCCTTTTGATTAACCACCCCCTTAACAGGGTAGTGGTCATAGGACCGTCGACATACATAGGGTGGTGGTCTCGTCACTTTCGATAATAAAATAAAATCCGTTTGCAAAAAAAACATATTTAAAATTAAATGAAATCTAAGCTTAAGACCACTAAAAGGAAACCTCCAGCAGCTAGAAATGAATTGAATTTAAGTGTTTAAACTCTCCAATCTCTTTATGGTGGTTGCACTTCTTGCTCTTATGGATCCTCCTCTTTCTCCTCTTCCAAAACATGCAAATCGAAAATGAGCAAATAAGCCAAAGGAAAAGAATACTAACTCTCGATAGAGATGATTAGGGTTAGTGTGAAATCCCTGAGATCTAGGGGCCCTCATTGAATCCATTTAAGGGTTGTGATTTAACCCTACAAAATTTAGGTGGAAATTAGGTGGAAGTATAATGTCTTAAATGAAATGCGCATGTATAACATGTGAATGAGGCCTCTTAAGGGGTGTTAGGAGGTAAGTTAATTTGTGACCTTAATGTTAGTTGGTGACTTTTAAAATAGAAAGCCCTTGACTCTTGTAATTAATTAAATCAAATTTACTCAAGGGTGACTGGATAACATTTAATTTAGGGATTAAATTTATTTTTATTTAACTTAATGGGAGGGTAAGTTTAGACTTAGCCCTAGAATAATAAATTAATAAATAACATTAGAACCATGTTACTAAATTAAATAAAGATTGTAATAAGGGGATTTTAAGACCGATATGGGGAATTAAATAATATTAATTAAATTTTAATTCAAATGAATAAAATATTAACAAGAAATAAACTAAACCTAGTTGAAGGTTACCTCGAACCGGTGGTTTTCAAAATAAAATAAAAATTATTACCGTAAACTTGACTATTAATTTATTAGCTCTATTTGTTTTGAGAGTAGAAATTTGTGGCTGTTATAAGACATGAATAAACACACATAATAAAAGAACTACATAGATTCTCGAGACGTAGTATAGTAATCGATTGTAAGTTCACTCTATGGGTTACCATCGGGTCACTCTAACTCCACATTCCACATTGTTTTAATTTGATTTTTGTGGTTTGTGGACATGTACATGTAAACATTCATTTTTTAGGTTATGGATGTGACTCAGAACCCTAACAACGAAGTCGGAGAGACAAATTTAATATTGGAGTGAGGACCTTTAGACCTAGAAAATGTAAAAACCTCGAGCATCTAAGTAGACACACGTACCTAGATTAGTCACTAGAGCTTAGGGTATCCATGTCCTCCCGTGGGCACTTCCGTCCCTGTATATTCTTGATTTTATGAACTCTCGGTAAATATTTCCGACATTGTTTCCATCCAAATCCAATAGATACTCATCCATATCATTCCTAGTATACGCGTAAAATCAACTAGTCTTCTCCTCTTATTTACTTAGGTTTTTTATATTGTTAAATGTTTATCGCTTTTCCAAACTATACAAAATTATCGAATATCATTTATTACTGATAATTACTTTGAAATTGAGAATTAATTCGATTTAGATTAAATCAAAGGCCTCTGGTGGGAAGGTATGATCCAAAAATGGATCTAAAATACCCAATTCTATGTATTCTCCATATTTGATACTTGCAGTGCGGATTATCAACATATTCTTTGGTTAGGAGATGGTCCGGTCAAGATGAGGGTGATCCGAAACCTTTGAATGACATCTGTGGACCATCATTGTTTTGTTTGAGAATTTTCTCTGTAATGGTTATGAAACCGCCCCAATGGTTATGTAATCGCCATTCCTCAAAGAAAGGTGGTTGCCTAACCAGATGTCTATCCTTATCGGAGGCCATGTCCCCGATGACACCATAATTTGGGAAACTTAATAGTTGCAAATTTTGGGATTCGAATGGTTCAATCCATCTTTGCATCTATCCTTACCTAGATGAACTATAAATATGCATGTATTTGATCATTTTAGGCAAGCTGTTTTGGGTGAATTTAAGTGTGAGCAAAGAGAGTAAGTTAAGAATGTTCTTGTTTTGTTCATGAAAAGAGTTGAGTTCTTTTTTGAGGGTTGCAAGAAAGTTATACAAATAGAAGGATTTATAATCTTTCTTGAAGGACATTGTATGATAATAAACTTGTATTACTTAGAGATTTTCATAGTGAAGGTAAGGAATTTCTTATCCGCCTAGATTTTTTCCACACCGGAGTTTCTACGAGAATAAACTCTTGTGTCTACTTATCTTGTAATTTCTTATTTTCAATATTGTGGGATGTTTCTTTCATAAATATGTTGTTGTAATAACCTTAGTTAGATTCTTCATTGAATATTACTTAGATAGGATTTTTCATTTTTTCAAAAGGAAGTTTACTGGATCAATTTTCCCCTGTGTTATATTTTAACTCCAACTTCCTACAACTTTCCCTCCATGAAGCTCATCTTTACACCTCTCACAAAAAAAAATGGTGCTCGGTGCCACACCGATGTTCACCCACACCACCGCCAACATTGCTTCAATACCTCTTCCTCTTCTATACTTTCAAGTGTTAGAAATGTCCTAGAATTGTGATTTATAATTTCAAATGATCTTTTACTTCAATCCACCAAAAATAAAACAACAAAATATAATGGAGATCCCTAACAATAAAAAAAGTGGAAAAATCACACATGTTAAATTTATATTGGGTTAACTATATTGAATATGGATTTTAGTGAAGACTATATGTACCGATACTAATATGTAATATATTCTCTAATTTTCCATTTTAATAAAGCGTGCATAATTAATTATTTTCAAATAGTGTTTATAAGACATAACTCGCTCTTATTTATGTAAAGTAATTATGAAGTGGCTAGATGCCATAGAGTGAGGCACACACAAACTCATAATATGTACTACGATTACAATACACAAACAACTTCAAAACATTTCAATGTCGGTAATAGATTGGATCTTGGGATTAAGTGAGGGAAATTCATTGAATGTTTCCCCAACCGCCGAATGGGCATGCTCAGTAATAACTTCACTACGAGTTCTAAATTGTTCCTCCATATGACCCTCCACCTCATTAACAATCGATCTCATTGCTATGAATGGTCCATTCTCACTCTCACACACTTAAACATAAATGATAAAGTTACAATCACCCTCTGATTCCAAAGTAATAATAACTAAACAAATGATTATAAATTTTCAATAGTAATACCATGCAATTTTTGCACTCTCGAGTCAATGGAGTTGATGTTCAAGTGCTTACGTAGGAAATCTCTATAAGACACGTTATTAATGTAAATGCCATCAATGTAGAAAATATTTGTAGTCTTATACAATGAACAACATAAAGGAAATAAACATAACAATAAAATAACTTGCAAATAATAAATTAAACATCAAACCAACACTATAGTGCGTTCTCCATTAATTAAATCTTCATATTAGAGATTCAAATCATTACATTCAAGTTGTGCATGCAACACAATTTCTTGCGAGAAAAATAACAATTGCTGCTAATTAAATAGAAACTACCTCTCCCTAAATTTACCCACTAACTTCTCTTAACAGAGATTTTACAAATCTGAAATGTTACTTTAAATCAAGTGCATGTTGTGCACGAAATAAAACATATTTCTTTTTGTTTTATTTTCTTTAGTATGATTCCTAAAATGAAGACTCCACTAAAAGCTACGGATTTGCATGAATAAGAAAACTAGTTGACTAAATGTAACTTCCTAAAAGGTTGAAGGGGAAATTACATGCTATTCATGCATGCATATTTCCAACACTCCCCCTTAATTTCAAGCTATAGCTTTCACTCTTCCAGTGTTGCATTTTCCTTTCTAGATTTTTCATGTGCGGGATCACAAACTCCCAAAAATATCTCAAATACTAAAAAAATTCCTTAGCCAAAGCCTTTGCAAAAATTTCGCAAACCGATCTTGGATCTACAAAATTCAAGACAAATTTCTTTGTTGTTTACAGATCCCTAATGAAATGATAACTCGTATCAATATTCTTTCTCCTCTTATGAAAAACATAATTTTTGGACAACGTTATAGATGAGTTATTGTCAAAAAATATGTGTAACGTCCTCTTGTTTCTGCTTTGTAAATCATGCGGAACACTCTTCTCATCCAAACAACTTGGCATGTTGCTCCTCTTGCTATTACATACATTGCTTATATATTGAAGACAACATCAGAATGGGTTGCTTCTTTGATGCCCATTAAACAACTCCTGTTCCAAAATAAAAAGTATAGTTAGATGTTCTTTTCCTTTCATATATACTTCCAAAGATTGTAACTTCTCAGTATACCCAATGAGTTTGAAATCATCCTAACTTGAATATAAAATTCAATGATTCCTTTCCCTCACATACCTCAAAATTATTTTTCAGCTTGCACATGTGAACCTGGAGATTCAAAATTTAAACCTCACACCATACACAATACTAGTGCCTTGTAGCCATCAAATACATAAGACTTCCAACAAAAATTTTAAACAATGTTAGATCCACACACAAACCTTCATCCTCTTTGCTCATCTTTAAACCTACTACAACTAGTTTGGCTGGCATCGGCTTACAATTCAACATCTTAAACCTTTTCAAAAAAATCATTTGCATATTTTGATTGTGAGATAAAAATTCACTTTCTCATTGTTGGATTTCAATGCCCAACAAGTAATGCATAAGACCAAGATTTGTCATCTCAAATTCCTTCTTCATGGCTATTTTGAATGACTCTATAGATATATTTCTAGTTATAATCAAATCATCTACGTATAAAAAAACAATTAGAATATTAACTTCCCATTTATCTTGGTGTATAAGGTAGGCTCACTTCTTCTCCTACTAAAACCATTTTGTGTCAAATAAGAATCAATTCTGTTGTACCAAGCTTTAGGTGCTTGCTTCTGACCATAGAGTGTTTTCCTCAATCTGTATACTTTTCCTTCATGACCTTCAATCTCATAACCTTCTCGGCTAATTCACATACACTTCTTCTTTAAGGAAACCATTCAAGAATACTAATTTTACATCCATCTGATAAATAAGCCATTTGTTTTGAGCTACAATTACTAAAACCATTCTTATTGTGTCCAAACGTGCTACCAAAGTGCAAACGTTTCATTGAAGTCAACTACATATTGTTGCATAAAACCTCTTACTACAAGTCTTGCTTTATGTTTCTATACGTTTCCATCAACATTGTATTTTGTCTTGTAGACCCACTTGATTCCTATCATATCCATTCCTTTTGGAAGATCCACCAACTCCCATGTCTGATTCTTCTCTATAGCATCGATTTCATCATCCATGGATTTTTCCCAAACTTCATTTTTTATAGCATCTTCAAAATATAATGGATCTATAGCTTTAGAAAAAAATGCAAAAACTGAAAATGAATTTGTTGTATCAACATTATAAATCTCACTAAGACTCCTTGTTTTCCGCTATGCAGGGACTATTCGATGTAGGACGCTTTGTGGTGATGGAGTTACTTCGGTGTTCTCTATGGTGTTTCTTACATGGCAGAATATGATTGAAATATTATAGACCTCCAAAATGTAGATGGAGGTGTAGCTTATGCTACGATTTTGGTACATGTCCAAGATATGTAGATACAAGATACCTTTTCTCTAAAGTTTCATCTACAATATCATCATGCGGAATAGCTGCTTTGTTATACTCATTGTTTTCTCTATACTTCCATTCCATGCTTCATTCTCAATAAACCGAACATTTCTCTTGATCAAAACCTTTCCACTCGACCGTATTTACAACTTGTACAATTTTGTATTCTATGAATACCCAACAAAAATATACTTTTTTCTTTGTTGTCTAACTTCCTCCTTAGCTCATCGGTATATGTGCATACGTACACAACCAAAAACTATGAAATGTGAAACAATGTGATTTCTATTTATCGACGCTTGTTAAGGGACCATGTTCCTAATAAGTTTTGTTGGACACTGTTTAAAATGTAAACAAAAGTTTCTACTATACTTTGCACTAATAGTCATTTGGAAGGTCTTTTTTTCTTCAACATACTTCTTTCCATTTCCATAATGGTTTTATTCTTCATCTTTCCACACCATTCTTTGTGGTGTATACGTGGTAGTAAACCGCTTGTGTATACCATGATATTTACAAAAATTTATAAATTCATTAAAAACATACTCACCTCCTCTGTTTGTCCCGAGAACTTTGATGGAGTATCCATTTTGTTTCTCCACTAATGCCTTGAACTTCTCAAATGTATAAAAGACATCTAATTTATGTCTTAGAAAATATACCCATGTCTTCCTTGTGTAATCATCAATGAATGTCATAAAATATGAACAACCTCTAATATAAGTTGTTTGCTTGGGTCCACATAAAAATGAGTGCACAATTTCAAGCACTGCACTTCTTCTTACTATTTTGCCAACTAGGAAACAATCAGATTGCATCCCCAAAATACAACCTTCACATACCCTTTTTGATTTCGAATCGAAATTGAAAACCTTTTAACCATATTATTTCTATGAAGTAAATTCAAACCTCCAAAATTCAAATGTCCATACCTTAGATGCCAAAGCAATGATTCATCTTTCATGACTGAATGAAAATTTGATTATGTTCCTTTAGTGCAAGATTCACTTGTATTAGCACAAAAACTAGTGCAAGCCTAATTTGCATTGACGCAAGACTCGTTACCTTAGCATAGGAATCTTTTACCTTAGCGCAGGACTCATCTACTTGAGCGGGACTCAAGTAGAAGGCTTATTTGACTTAGCGTAGGACTTGGCACGTGAAATGAGTTATTGATTTAGCTACAAGTAGATCTGATTTCTTCTTTTCCCTAGTTCTAAAATCAAGTAAAACATCCTATTGTTGCTCATCTTCACTTTTGCAATCAACCGAGTTGTAGGAGCTTTATCCAAAATCACGCACTCATTATCCTCCATATAAACCCAAAGTATCCTTTTCGTACTAGCTTTCTAATACTCATAAGATTATGCTCTAATCTTGCAACATAGTAAACATCTTGCATACTTGTTTTCTCCCCCTATCTAGTTATAATACTAAGCGTGATTTTTCCATTTACAGACACAATATTGTTATTTCTAAGAGTTCATCACTTTTAATCGAATCATCCAAACTAGAAAACAAATCTAGATTACCTGTCATGTGATTACCATGCAACCTGAATCCAAATACCATACATCACATGGAATCTCTTTTGAAAAATTACATTCAATAGGGGATAAAAATGTATTTCTTGCAATCCTTGTGCATGTAATAAACATAGGTTTAGAAATAGAACTTCCAACTTGATTTTGATTTTGCCTCTCTTGATCATATTGCTTTTTCTTGCAATCATAATCATAGTGCTCATACTTCTTGCAATAATGGCGCTGAACATGAGACTTATCTTATCTCTTACCATAACTTTGTTCTTGATTATCACCTCTTCCTCCTAAGTTCGATGAACCATTGTTGTTTCCTTTAGATGGACTTCTTCCTCTGCCATTTGGGCTGAAATTAACTCTTCTTTTGCCACAAATATTTTTTGTTTGAGATGCAAAAGCCTAACCTACACTTGTATGTCATCTATTCATTCTTTGTTCATGATTGATTAGTGATGCATGTAACTCATCAATAGAAAACTAACTTAGATCCTTAGTTTCTTCAATAGCAACAACTAAATGATTAAATTTCATAGGAAAACTCCTAAGCAATTTTTGAATAATCCTTCTATCTTCAAGAGTCCCACCATGGGATTTTATTTAATTGACTAAGCCAACTACATAAGTAAAGAACAATTCTACGGAATCTGAATCTTTCATTAACAAATTCTCAAAATCTCTACAAAGTAACTGTAGCTTGGTTGTTTTTACTTTCTCCTTACCTTGATAAGCAACTTGAAGTGTGTCCCATGCGGTCTCTCTTGACTAACTATTGTCACTCTTGGAAGAATGCTTTCATGCAATATTTCCCGATAAATATAGAAAATAGATTTTCTGTCCTTCTTTCATAACTCCTTCAAAGTATCTTTCTCTACTTGAGAAAGTGCAAGATATACGTTGCTTCATCTATGGGCTCTGTGTACTTGTTCTCAATGATCTCCCATACGTCCGATATCCGAATAGCGCCTTCATGGTCAAATGACTAGTACTCATAATTCTTTCCATTAAATTGCGACGTTTGCATATCGGATGTAAAAGTCATAGCTTGCTACCAATTTAATAAGCTTCTAGAATAATCTACTCTAATACCAATTTGTAAAAATCTCTATAGTTTTAACATCATAAAGGAAATAAACGAACATCATAAAGGAAATAAACAAATTAAACATCAAACCAACACTTGTTGTGTTTTCTCTATTAATTAAATCTTCATACTCAGAGCTTCGGCTCATTACATTCAAGTTGCGCATGCAACCCACTTTCTTGCAAAAAAAGAACAATTGCTGATAATCAAATAGAAATTAACTCTCCTAAACTTACCCACTAACTACTCTTAACGAAGCTTTTACACATCTAAACTGTTGCTTTAAATCAACACATATTATGCATGAAATAAAGCATATTTCTTTTTGTTTTATTTGCTTTAATATAATTCCTAAAATTAAGACTCTACTAAAAGCTACGGACTACATGAATAAGACAACTGCAATTAACTAAATTTAACTTCCTAAAACACTGTGGGGGAAATTACACACTATTCATGCATACATATTTCCAACAATCAACAACATCAAAAAAAGACGAAGAGTGGAGGGAATCAATGTCACAACATTATTGCAGCCCTTGTGGAAAGCCATGATGATGATGCAAGACTAACTGCTAATGAAACGGGATGAACAACTACTACTTGGGCTGGTTTGAAATGGCAAAGGGTTTTCACTTCTATTTATAGAAAGGAACGCCCACGATTTTTGACATCCAAACAGGCATTACGGCTTTACAAATATATTATTGTTTAAGTAAACAAACTTTATCTTGTACATATTATCGATAGAGACTCTCTTTAAACTATGGCTATGAAAAATTGCTTTCATTTATTTATTACTTTATTTCATTTGTGATTTGATTTGAATTTTAACTTTTTTTTCTTAATCATATATAAAGTCCTGGAAATTGACAGGCTGTAGGCCATTTTTTGTGATTTTAACCATATTACAGGTGAAGTTTTTTTAAAAGCCATAGACAATGACACGCTGCAAATTTTGAAAACCATAAGATAAAAGAAAATATCTATTTATATATATGAACAGCTTGTAAATATATCTATAAAAATTACTGGAATTTATATATAAGCCGTCACAGAATTTTGATTCGACAGGGAGAGATAATTTGAAATTCCAGGCCTATTATAGAAGTTAGTGCCCACCAATTCCAATAGCTGGTGTTCAATGATGCGGCGCCACTAGAGCTAAGCCATCAGTGAATTTTAATTTGACAGGGAGAGATAATTTGAAATTCCAGGCGTATTATTGAAGTTAGTGCCCATCAATTCCAGTAGCTGGTGTTCAATGATGCGGCGCCACTAGAGCTAAGCCATCAGCGAATTTTAATTCGACAGGGAGAGATAATTTGAAATTCCAGGCCTATTATTGAAGTTAGTGCCCATCAAATCCAATAGCTGGTGTTCAATAATGCGGCGCCACTATAATTTTAATATTGCTATCATTCATTTATTGCTCTGTCGCATTTGTGATTGAAAAACGAATTTGTTCTTTTTCCTATTCTTTTCTTAATAGCTTAGTGCCCATCAATTCTTATGGATTCAAAAGCACAGTCTTATAATTTAAAAACACCTCTATGTAATGTCAATCTATCAAATACATTAAATGCGCATTAAATAAATAAATATAATATTTATTCATCATTTATTCAGTTCAAATATTCAATACTTTCAACAGGAATCTCCCGATTACGTTGGCTTTCTAGATTGAAAATTGTGAAATTTTGAAAGAACTGGACAGTTTGGATAAGGAAGAGCTGCAGTTGGCGGATGGTGATATCACCAATGTTCGCTGTCAAATGGCCCATGCTTCTTCAATCCCATCTAGTGGCCCAGATTATTATAGAATGTTATGCTCGAAAACACATGTTAATATCTCTTCCGAGAGAAAAAGTTTTTAACAGTTCAGTAAGCACAATTTCACATTAGACTCAATGTGAAAGGGGTTGGTATACAAGATTAAAGGCCGTCTAGGTAGGGAGATTTTGTCTTTTACAATGTTGGGATAGTAGAATGTGAAAAATATTTTATTTTGGACTGCAATGTTTATAATGACATTCGGACGTAATATGCGAGTTATTTAAGATCATATTCGTTACAAAATATGTTCACCAAGAAGGTTGTGGATAAAATGGGAAAATTCATTATAGATTTAAAAACAGCAGTTCGGAAATTTACAAAGTCAAAAAGATAGGATTTGTGGTTCCATACGCCTTCGTTGGCCTCATGGAGAATTAAACAATATCTATCTATCCATGAATATCACTCATTGTCTTTATTTGTGTGCTTTCATATTTAAAATTTAAAAGAATTAACAAATAATAAAAAGTCAAGGTTTTATTTTTTACGTGAAAGGCAAGTATTATTGCAATGGATAATAATTCGTCGTGTTTATCTTAGCTAATCAAATACCATTTGCATGGTTGGGACTATAGTTTCAATTAATACTTTTTAATTTTTAAAATTAGATATTTCAAACATGTTGATTGGTCAATAGTTCATTTCCTAATTGTTGCCAAAATAAACCTCTTACTTGTTTTTTAGCAGCTTGATAACACTCATGTTTTCGAGAACATTTTTGAATCTTTCACATCTCTTTTTGCGTGTATCGCGGTCTATAGTGCTTCCAACAATGTGCATTATGGTTTTGGGGTGTTTGAGCTCGATTTTAAGTGTTTTGACCATTTGCATTTCCTCATAGTTGGGTATAAGAAAGAGTAAAATCTTTGTAGCTGAAAGCTCAACATATCCTATCTTGGGTTGTATTGAGCTCATTTCATAAAGATCGAGTTAGGTTGGGCATATTTGAAGTTCTAATAGCTTGTACTGGTTATCCTTGGATGGGTTTAAGCCCTCGGTGTTATCTCAATAACTTTGCATTAAAAAGAATCCTTGGAGAACTTTGTTTTCCCCTATAAATCATTATTGTGTGTTCAATATTTAAACATTGTGGTCTCCTTATATTTAATCTTAAGGATTTATCTCACATTTCGCAGCAATCCCGACACCTAAGACTCATATACAAGAGTTCTCCCTTAGTTAAGTGAACCAATAGATCGTGACTTAACTCTTTTGCTCAACTTTAGAGTAATTAAGGAAAATATGAGGATGATTGAGACGAAGACACCGACACAATCCATTAAGGTTGTAGTTGGAGGGTAGGGCACAAAGTTGAAAAATTTGCTAATGCATAGAGAAACACGTGTAGCCTAGATCATGTATCGAATAAGATCAAGACAAATGAACAGTCATAGGCCATGACATGGACCAATCACTACTAAAAAGACCTATTTACCCATAATGTTATCTAAAATTTTATCATTTTATAGAAATTTTTGCATTATCTAAAAAATTCAATGTATATTTTCCACAATTTAATAAAGTCACTTTTAAACTCTAAAATATTCACATTCTTGAAATTTCATTATGAATAAAAGTAATTCTCTTATTTTTAAAAATAGAATGATTGATTATCTACATAACTCGATAGGGCTTCATCCATGTAGATAGTATAAATAGGGTTAGCCCCGGTCGGCATACTTCTCTATAAGGTGCCAAATGAAACTAAACTCTACGAGGAATTCGATTGATTATTTATATGATACAATGATGGGATGACTTGAATAATATTACATACATAAGAAATAAGAATATATGATGGATGCCACAATGTATTCATTATCACTCTCTATCCCTAGATAGATATGGTGCCTTCCTTTTACCTCTCAAAATGGAGAATCTCACGATTTAATTTTTTTCACACCATTTTAAAGTTTCAAATAAAAATTTCAAAATATCTATATAAAGAAATATAAGTGTATGTTATTTAAAAAATCTAAAATATATGCAATCTAGTGCCCAATTGAGAGCATTGCTCATCAAAATAAAAATACAATCTAGACACATTAATGAAACTCTAGTTTTTAGAGCGACAAGTTCTCGCCTTCGAGGTTGGGAGATATGCATAATAATAGTTATTGGATTGTTTTTCAAAAATTCTATAATTTGAAGGAGGAGATTTGGTTTATGAGAAAAATATTCTCTTGCATCCAAATTTATATAGGATATTATCTTTATTGCAAAGAATAACAATATTAAGGTTCATTTCACAATGCATGTTTCCTTACTCATCAATAGGGATCGCGATGTTGAACATCATTGTCGAGGAGGAGTTACTTTGTGAGCTATACAAATAAATATTGTTGATTTAATTTAATCTTACAAAATCCTAGTCATGAAAGCTATACACTTTGCTCTTTCAAATTTCACTCGCTGCTAGAAGTGCTAAATTATGATCAAAATTGTGTTAATATTGTATATTTCATATTTTAGTAGAATATTCTATTGAATAACATTTGTATTTTGTTACATATTTTATTGTTATTTATGTATTTTTAACAATTGAATTGAAAAAGTATGTCTATTTTTTAAATAGATATTATAGACACAAAATCACATATTTTGAGTAATTATCTAGCCTTGATTACATACTACTATTCATATGATTCATAAGTAAGAAGAGTACTAATTAACCCATGTCTTTGGCCACCTTTCTTTGCTTTTTGTTTCTCCTTTCAGATCTTGCACCCTTACTTTCACGGTATGCCTTCTCACACTCCGACTTTTATCATCCTCGGACACAAGCGCCTGGCCAGGATGCTAGTGTCAGTGCTCTTGTTCCCTATAGGCACCCTTGTCCCTTTTTTACTTTTCTCACATTTTTGGGTCCTTTCTAGCCATTTGAGCATGATATATTTTCGGTAGTTGGCCTTTTTGGGGTTAATTATGAAATTCAAGCAATTGAATCATATAAATATAAAGTTATGTGATGATAATAAACGGACCAAGCACTAAGCCTTAGCTATCACCGCCTAAGGTCAGTATCCATCAAACATCTAAGAGCTCTATTGCATCCATCTAGCACCATCACAAAGGACACAAGGGTTGGTTATTTAACTTACACTTCATAAGAGGAAAGGTAATTCTATTCCATGCACACATCTATTACATTTGTTTGCATTTACCTTACTTGATCACTATCAAGTGTGACATGCACAAGAGTCACCTAAGACACAATTCCACACACACACACATAGAAATATATCAGGTCTAAGATGTAGTGCAAAGTGCTCATTCGTAACTTAACCATTGTGAAAGTTGAGGAAAATCCAAAACCTCATTTTGCATCTTTTTATTTAGGATTTGATGTCCATTTAAGGGCTTTGTAGGTTCATATTTAATTACATGTTTCAAGTGACCAGAAATCATGTGTGACTATTATGTCAAAATCACGGGACAACCGATTGTTTGTGATTTGTGTGTGAGGCAATCAGTGTAACCTACATAAGATGGTATTATCCTATGTTGTGGGACGTTGCAAGTAGGATAATCCTCCGAGAAATATGACTTCATCCTCAAACCTAGTGCCAACTTCTCCAAAGTGCAGAGAATGCTAGGGTAAACTAATCCTATCCTAATGATTTCTAAGGAGACAGGGATAGAAAGATGCATAAAGAAAACTACTCTAAGTGAAGGCGATGCACCAAGAAAGGGTGAGACAATCTAAGTGAGTTAAAGATAGGGAGCCAAAAAAGTAGCAAAGGGTTTATAGAAGCTCCACATTCCAAGACAATATTTGATTCCCTATATTCATAAAGGATAACAAACTACACAACTTCGAAAGAGATAGATACATGCACAATATACTTGAAAATATAATGGAAGGTAAAAGATTTTATTTCAAACAAGTTATGGTGAAAATGGCTACAAAACATGAATTTTATTGCTCGTAAAACATGCACAATCCATTATAACATAAGCATAAGGAAAATCCTTTCAATAAGCCCAAATTTGAGGCCTTTAGCTCACAATAGCTAAGCTCTGGAACAATTTTGTGAGTTCCATTACTTTTGGGAAAAAAATCCCCTCAAAATGAGGCAAATTTTACAATATATAGGAAATTTGGGTCACCAACCAACAAGATGCGTTAAAGAGGTATGGGAAACCATTCATTTATGTACTTTTCTTGCATGGGTGGTCATGGGCACCATGCCTCATTAATTCTGGTTGTTAAAGCGCCATTCATTCACTTATCATCACCTAGTTTGTAACTTGTCCATCTGTTGGTCGTCAAACCATGTTAGGTTGGATGTTGTCCATCCTATTTCAAGAAAATTACCATTACGCCAGTTCTTCTCCATATTTGGGCTAGATGGTCATCTAACCATGAATCATACACTTGTGAGTAGGCTATCTAACCTAATTTTCGCTCAAGTTCATTAGGGTTGGATGACTTATAACTTTTTTAACATACATGTTTCTTGTCACATCGACCAACCCGGGAGTTGTCCATCTTCACACCGTGTTGCTCTGTCTCTACCCGACCATCCTTGCAGCCAAAGGACCAACAAGTTGACCAACCTTGTGACTTGAGCAACTAGTTCGTACATTGTAATTTTTCCATCTGTGTTGGCCGTCAACCCCCAAGGGGTTGGATGAAGTATATCTATGTTGACCAAACTCTTTGTACATCATCCATCCGACTAATCAGTAAACTTGTCTCCCCTGCGTCATCACAAAATTTAGTCAATACACCTAGCCAACCAACCAATCGACTAACCTATCTTCCATACCAAGGGTTGGATGCCATCCAACCCATCACCCGTCCAACCAAGCCGACTAACCCCATGCATTCGATCCCTTTCCATACACCACACCTCCCACTTATCACTGGCCATCCAACCGGAGGGGTTGAACACCATCCATCTCATCGACTAACTGTTAGGTGTCATCGACCTACATGTCTAACCCAACCGATGTACATGTCCGTCTAACCACCGCCCATCGAAGTCGTGTCGAACCATATGCCGTCTAACCCGAATGACCGATCTGGATGACTATTCCTTAAATTTGGACAATTTTCCAATAAGCTCGGTCACCAACTCCAAGATTCACCATGGCGAGACAACTTGCCGTGAGTTAAAACCATACCATTATAGTCAAGGCATTATTTGATATTATA
Source organism: Taxus wallichiana var. yunnanensis (assembly GCA_018340775.1). Taxonomy (NCBI): domain Eukaryota; kingdom Viridiplantae; phylum Streptophyta; class Pinopsida; order Cupressales; family Taxaceae; genus Taxus; species Taxus wallichiana. Next base: position 600,174,229 of record CM031241.1, on the reverse strand, counting down.
GTTGAAGGGATTCCAAATCTAGCTACAATACCCTCATAAAAATCCAAGATGTTGGCCTCATTTGCCTCCTTGAGTGCAACTGCCTCCATCCACTTGGTGAAATAATCTATGGCTGTAAGGATCCACTTGTGACCAAGCTATAATTTGGGTTAATCACCCCAATAAAGTCCAACCCCCATTGCATGAATGGTTCATTTACAGAAATGGGGTGGAGTGGAAGGGTTGTTAGCTTCTCTTTACCTGTGAAGAAGGCACATTTTTGCATTTTCTAATCCATGCATAACAATCATTAAAAGGTCGGGTTGGTAATAACTAGCCTTCATGATCCTAAGAAGCTGTTACTTTGAGGAAAATTGGCCACCTGTTTCTTCATCATGAAACTCATGTAATACCCTCTCCACCTGATCTATTTTGATGCATCTTAGGAGGACACCATTCACATCTCTTTTGAACAAGATGTCGTCAATAAGAACATATGGAATGGATTGTAATCTGAAGTATCTCCTCTTTTCTTTGCTCAATCCTTGAGTACTTTGACGATCTGAAGGAAATGGACTATATCTCGAGTCCAACAAGGATCGGGTGAGGCATCGGTTGATTTCTCTTGATCATCGTGTAGCACAAAAATAACCTCTCCTTTACCACTTGACTTGGCATGTTGTCACCTTAGTTACCAATGCAAGCATGTGTGACTAGTAGATGAATCCTATTATTTAACACTAAATTCCTAAACTTCTTGAAACTTCTAATCATAGTAAGGAAATGTTTCTTAATGAAGAAATATATTACCTCATAGTCCACAAGGCCACGGATGAATAATGCAATAAGATATTCCATTCGTTCCTTATTCTACTTGCACAAGATTATGGAGATGGTGTCCGAACCACCGAAGGCATAGAGAAATAAGTCTTTGGAGAATTATGGGTTAATGAGAGTTGTATCTTGAGATATGGTATGCTTGATAAATTCATAACTCTCTTTTTCCTCCATTCTCCACTTGAAAGGAAAATTATTCTTCAACATCATCGTTAATGGCTTCACAAGAGCAGAAAAATCTGGTACAAACCTATGAACAAAGTTTATCCTCCCCAAGAAGCTTTGGAGAGCCTTCTTATGACTTGGCAATGGTAGAGCACAAATGGATTCTACCCTCTCCGAGATCAATTGTTAGTCCTTCCTTCGACATGATATGGCCTAGAAGTTTACCCTCATGTGTCATGAATATGCACTTTTTGGGATTCAAGGACACTCCAAACCTCCTGCACCTTTGGAATACCTTGTCTGAGATGAAAGAGGTGACTTTCTAAATTTTTAGAAAATACAGTGATGTCATCAAGATATACAAGCACTATTTTGTTCAACATCCCCTTGAATGCCATATCCATAGCCCTTTGAAATGTGGCTCTAACATTTGAAAACTCAAATGAAATTTTCTTGTAGGCATATGTGCCCCATTTTGTGGTGAAAACCATTTTGAACCGACCCTCCTCTTTCACCATAATCTGATTATAGCCCGAATATCCATCCAAGAGGGAGAATCTTTCTGAATTGGCCACTACCTTTAGGATTTTCTCCATTGAGGGCACTAGATAATGATCCTCGAGGGATGACCTGTTTAAATCCTAAAAATACACGCACAACCCGATTGCCCCATTCCTTTTCCTAACCGAAACCAGATTTCCAGCCCAACTCAAATGCTTGATCAGGAAAATGATACTCACCTCAATGAAATTATTCAACTCATTCTTCATGAGAGGCTTTATATGAGGGTTGACTGGACTTTGCTTTTTCCTGATAGGCTTAGCCTTTGAATTCAACTCAATGGTGTGTTGTGTCAATTTTGGGTTAAAACCCTTTAAATCATCATAGTTATATGCAAAGACATCCAAGAATTCTTGGCAAAGATGAAAAAGGTCATACTTTCTGTTGGCTACTCATCTTACCTATTTGGAGTGTCTTACCTTCTCCAACTGAAATGGGCTCAAAATCCTCCTTTTTGACTTGAATGTTGGCCTTCTCCTTTCGGAATTGGTCATTTGGGTTGAAAATTGACTCTAGAGTCACCAACCCCTTGGGAAATTTGTTTGTCCATTGCAGCACCACTAGATCCCCATCTTGCTGCTCTAATTTCTCTTTATTTTGGCTAAGAATTCATCCTTCTCATCCGAAAAATTAATGATCTACATTTATCATTCTCAAATACTTGCCACTTTGTGTTATTGTATGTTATAGTTGGCCTTAAAATTACATGAATATGTGGTTGCACTTTATCTCTTTTAATCATCAACCACATAAAACTTTGCCCAAATTTCCATAATCTTGTCTCTGTAGCCTCATTCTTCTTCCTTGGTATGGCCTGAATATTGAATGCCTTGAGGTCTTCAATTTTATCCCATACTTGATGTTTGTAGGCTTTCAACATGTCGTTTTTACCAACATGTTGTCCTCTATCTTAGTTTCACTATCCCAAAAACTTGTAAGTTTTTAATACTCCTCTTTTCACCCAATGCAATCCATGGGTCAAAACTTCATACTAAATTATATTGTTTGAACAAGAAAATTGAAAATGGAAAGATGAGTAGTACTTCATACCTTGTGGTGACAAGAACATTACACCTCCTCCAACACCTTTCCTACTCCTTGAACCATCAAAAAACAACTACCATACTTCATTAACATCCTTATTTTATGGCTTGGTGAAGGTAGGGGTGGGTAGGTTCTCCTCATGTAGACAATAAAATCCCAAATCAGCTTCTTCCATTTCCTTGTATGGATCAAAATCATGTCTCCTATGAGCCCAATCATCAAGCATTAGGTTCGGAATGCTTCCAACCTTTGTGTTTTCCTCTTGAGCCTCCAAGCATTCTTCTTGATCAAATATGGTACAATTCACATTAAGCGGGCTTGACACATGGAGCTCAATGGCCAACCTAATAAGTAACATTGGCTCCATATCTTATTTTGAATAATGTGTGAGACCAATCTGTTTATAGTTACCCATCAATCTTGGATATAAAATCCCTCAAAATGCATAACATAAATAGCGGTGGAAAATCAATCATCGATACATCTTTTAGAACTATGACATTCGAGCAAGCATGGACTCGCAAGGCTTAGTTATTTGATCACTCCAACTCGCCTACTATTGTCCCATTTAATTGCACTAATCCCCTCGATCGGATCATATTTTAAGCCCAATTTATTTGTGATTTGTTTCACCATTCGAGTACCTCACTCCTAAGTCAATAATGTAATTGTGTACTAACTTATCTCTAATGACAAATGAAGCATAGAATGGTAGAGACTTCACATTCTTACTTAACCTTCTCCTTTTTGTGTTGTGTTAGTAAGAACCATCTCCGATTTTGGATGGCTAATTAGAAGGGGACCAATTTTCTATAGTAGAGCTTGCAACAAATCTCGTTGCCTCGTAATTAAGACTCCCACATGGAAATACTGACATTGGTCTTCTTCATCTGATCGATGATATTGAATGGAGGTGTATTTTCCTTTTTCTTTCATTTTCTTGGCGTGATCTTTTCTATCATTTGAATTAGTCTATGAGCTTCTACAACTAGTACATTGGACTGATTATGCACATTGAGCTCTGCAGCCTACCTTCGGGCTGGGATTTGTGCATTAGGAGCTGAATTTGGCCAACCAACTCCTTGTTTTTGTGAGAGTGGGATGAGAAATAGCTTGAATAGATCATTTCCCATCTTCTATATTCCTTTTCTTTGATAGTGTATTAGCTTCCACACCCGGAAAGGAGATTGATTAATTCCACAAAAGTCTTTCATATGCCAATTGACCAATGTGGTTTCAATTAGAGGAGTCTCTTGCTAAGTTTCTTATTGATTCTCTTCGACTTAGCTCTTTGGCCACCCCAATGGTATGCACCATTAAGGCTTGATTCAGAGTGTCTTTCAAGCACCTTGATTGATTATGAGGTAAGTTCATGAGGGTAACACCATTCATACTCTTGAGAAAAAAATTTACGAGTAGGAACCAAAGCCATTGATTTTGAAATTGCATTTGGATTATAAGGCTGAAATTTCTGGTAGTTTGAGAGTGCCCTTGATTTAGATTTTGGCTTGTTTCTGAGCAAGAGACCTATTTTCTTGAGCTTGGGAATGGTAAGGTATGGAGCTCTAAGCTTGATGCCTTTTGATTATCACTAACTCATTCCATAAATTATGTAATTGCTTCATGATTTCTTGAGCTCCTTGGAAGTACTAGAAGAAGTGGAGGCCTCAATATTGCTTTGATTTCTAGGAGCTAGAATGGGGATTTTAGGTGCTTGACTGGTAGATGGGGTCCCCAATTCTAGATATAGAGGCATAGGTGGCCTAGGAACTAGCTTTCCTTCTTGAATTAAGAAGTTCTCCACTTTGATAGCTATATTATATGCCCCTGATAGTGTTGTCCCCCATCGATTATATCATCATAGCTATGTCATAATTTATATCCCTCAAAAAGTAGAGGAACACACCTTCCACTGTTGGCCTCACAAAAATTAGAATCGGTCCCATGTCTCACTGAAACCTAAAGTTAAAGTCAGGACATCTAATCATTCAGGGCCATCTTGATTGTGCTTAATTATTCTAGCAAAGATAGATTATCTACCTTTTCTTTGAGTTGGTTTCACAAGGCTGATCCCAATGCATCCTAATTTTTAATCGACCCTCTGTTAGGATCTTAAACCATTGCAACACCTTACCTTTGATAGAATAAGCAAGGATCCTAACTGTGCAACATCTATCTCATTGATTTTGTAAATGGCGGAAAAATTTACAATTTCTTGAATATGATCAATGGGGGTCCTATGATTTTCCCAAGTGAAGTGAGGAATACTCTTCAATGATGCCACCGAATAGGATTATGTGCATTGAGGGTTAGTGGATTTCTACCGTGAAATTGACATAGGGATTTAGTGGTCCTTGTGGAGGTGGTGGCTAATGCACCATCATGATTGGCCTAAGAACCCTAGTTGATTGAAAGAAGGGTCAACCGGTTGGGGTGTGGATAATGTTTTTTTGGTGGAGATTGAGAGATTTGTACTCTTCTTCCTCTCCTTCCTTTTCACGGTGATGACTAATATTATTCAAAGACACCTTTTTTTCGCTTTAGGCGAGTCCCGAATACTTCTCATATACTTGGGCCTCGATACTATCGAAACCAAGTATAAATATGACCTTAGAGTCACCAAATATGCTAATACAAAGCCTCCAAAGGTAGAAAATTCACCAAGATGTACATCCAATATTAATGAACCTAAAAATATTGACTTCTTATCCCACTAGGTGTGCGAAAACCGTTATGTCAAAATCACAACACCCTTATTGCTTGTGATTTTGTGTGAGGAAATCAGTGTAACCTGTATAACATCGGATTATCCTGCAATGTGGGGCATTGCAAGTAGGATAATCCTCCGGAGAAAGTCGTCTTCTTCCCCAAACCTAGTTCCAACTTCTCTAAAGTGTAGAGAATGGCAAGCTAAAGTAATCTATCCAAATGCTTTGCAAGGAGACATGGATAGAAATATGCATAAAATAAACTACTCTAAGTTAAGGTGATGCACCTAGAAATGGTGAGACAATCCAAGTGAGTGAAAGATAGGGAGATAGAAAAGTATGAGAGGGCTGGTAGAAATGCCACAATCCAAGACAATATTTGATTTCCTATATTCATAAAAGTAGAACAAACTATTGACCCTGCAAAGAGATAGATACATGCACAATATACTTGCAAATATAATCGAAGGAAAAAGATGTAATTTTATACAAGTTTGGGTAAAAATGGAAAAAACATGAATCTTATTGCTCGAAACATGGACAATCCATTATAACATAAATATAAGGCAAAATCCTTTACAATAAGCCCAAATTCAAGGTCTTTAGCTCATAATAGCTCTTGAACAATTTTGATAGAGTTCCTTTTCTTTTCAGAAAATATCCCCTCAAAATGAGGTGGATTTTACAATATATAGGAAATTTGGGTCACCAACTGACAGGATGCATTAAAGAGGTATGGGCAACCATTCATTTTGGTACTTTTTCTCTGACAGGGCGGTCATGGGCACCATGCCTCCTTTATTCAGTTCTTGGATTGTCATTCATTCGCTTACCATTCCATGGCTTGTAACTCTACCATCCCGCAGTCGCCTAACCATGTTAGGTTGGATGTTATCCATCCTATTTTGAGTAAACTTCTTGGCCAATGAATTCTTCTTTATATTTGGGTAAGTCTTCTAACCTAATTTTTGTCCAACTTCATTGGGATTGGGACAAGACATCTAACTTTGTTATCGTACGTACATGCTTCTTTTCACGGACCGACCCAAGAGTCGTACATCTTTGCATCGTGGGTCATCCTACCTAACCATCCTTACATAAATTGATTTAGTGACTAACCTAGTGAATCAAACAACCAGGTCATACAATTGTGATTCATCTATCTCGTGTTGGCCTTTAACCCCGAGGGGTTGGAGGACATCTATTTATGTTGACCAACCTCTTTGTATGCCGTCCATCCGACCATCCATAATATCGTCGCCCTACGCCATCTCAAAATTCAGCCAACACACCTAACGAGACAAACCAATCTGGACAACCTATCTTCTATGCAGGGGCATGGATGCCATCTAACCCATCACCTTTCCAACTAAGCTAACCAACCCCATACCATCCATCCCTTTCCATAAGCAACGCCATTGACTAACCATCGAGTTGTCCTACCCGAGGGGGTTGGACACCGCCCATCTCATCCGACTAACTTCGTTAGGTGTCCGCCTACGCATCCAATCCAGTGGCGCACCTATCCATCCATTCATGACCCTTCCAACCTAGGTGTCTAACCATATGTTGTCAACCCATGACCGATCGGGTGACCAACTAAGCCAAATCTTCCTCAAACTAAGCTAATTTTCCAATAAGCTTGTTCGTTAACTCAAAGATTCACCGTGGTGAGTTGTAACTCGACCAAGAAAAAAATATGAGCTACCCTACAGCATGAAAAATATTTTCTCTTTTTCCACCAATTACCGATGTTCGACTGCTTAAGTTGTCCATTTTGTAGGGGGTGTGAAAAATGGATAATGTGATGACCTTAGAGCGACAAAGGAGACTAACCAGAGGAGATTTTTAGAGATTTATGTAGACCTAGGTGCCTAGAAATAGGCCTAGGGTGCCCACAGTGCCACTATCCCTCTCTAGAACCCTATGTTTCACCCGATTCTAGAGCATTTCTTCAAATGTTGATGAAACAAATAAGGGTAAAGGGCTAGGAGGAATACCTGTCGAAATGTTGGTTGTAGGTTTTTGTGTGCGTATGACTTCTTGATCCACAACTGATTGTGAGAGCTTCCTTTTTGTGAGGAACTACCTAAGATGGAAAAAAAGACCACCAAATGAAAGTTAAAAGTATATGCGGTGGACTACCTAGTGTGTGCTAGATCCGGAAAGTGTGATACTTCCTAGACGATTATTAATCTACTATTTTAAAACAACTTAATGCTAATAAATAAAGGAAATCCTACTGTAGTTAAAATGATTTAGGTATCTCATTCGTCTACAATAAGCAAATTCGTTCACAACAGGCTAAGCTATGACTGAATCTAAAGGTCAAGGTCTCTGTCAGAGTACAGGTATTGGTTAGGGTTAGGTTCTGGGTTGTTTTGGGTATTGGGTAGAGAATGGAAGCTCTGTTCTTGGTTTCTAGTCAAAAAAATAGAGACCGAGTGTTGGTTTAGGTTAATCGGTGACGATTGTGGGTAACTGGCATTAATTATGTCATGGTACAGGAAACTCAATAAAAATTTGGTGGGGTGACAAATCTAAGGCTAGATGGAAATGGAAGGGCAATGACAAGGTTCGTGTGGGTCTCAGGTATGCACAGGAATGATTAAAATATGGGTATGGGCAGTTCAAGGGTGTGGGTAAAAGGATGGTCAAGTTTGCATGGAGGTAAATGGTGGTGGAATGAAATGGGAGAAGAAATTAATAACAGAAGTAAAAGAATCTACCAAATGATAAATGGACAAGTGTTGGTTAATAAAGCACTTACTTGTTTGAATGAGCTTGATGTCTGGTTGGAAATGGTGGGTGATCAAATAGAAGGAACTTGATGTGGTGCTGGTGCTTCCCAAGATGCTTCGTGAAGATAGATTGCTCTGTGGGTGCTTCTGATGTGTGTATGAGTGCTCGTTCTACTTGTATGTAACTCTGGTTTCGTCTCTCATTCTCAAAAGATGTGTCACTCTCTGAAATGTGCCAACCTTGAAATAAGGTTGTTTTTGGGTTAAATGGTAACCGACGATGGTTCTTGGTTGATCGGGCGTAGTTTAGGGTAGGCTGGCATTGGTTAGGGTGGGATTTCCTAGGTTTGTAAACCGGGAAGATCCCCTTGATTTTCTAGGATCTCGTTCATTTTTACCTTGTGGATTAGAATGAAAGACGGCTTTCCTGATGGGAATGTGGTTAGAGGGAATGTAGGCTTTGATTTTTAGGGTTTGGGTAGGTCTTAGTTAGTTATGGCAACATACTAAGAATAGGTCTTAGGGTGAGGTGGATGTGTAGGCATTATCTCAATTAGGATATTTAAATAATAAATATTGTGAGATAATGAATTAATTTAATTAAATTAATATTAGAGTGGGATGAAAGGGGCCATGGTTAGGTGAATGTGTTCAAGGTGTTTATTTGACGAGGGACCAAGGGGAGTGTGACCCAATTTTGGTGTCTACATTTTCCCCTTTTTGTTGCGTAGCTTGTATTGGTAAGTGACACTAACAAAAATAAGATGTGGTTGCCCCATGTGTGGGTGAAGGTGATCCCCCTCAAACTAGGAACTGACGAGGCAGAAGGAAAAATCGGTGAGTGGTTTGATAAAAGGTGAATGTGATGAAGAGGAAGGTGGGTAACGGGAAAAAAGGAGAAAGGTCTACTCGGGTAATCTAGGTAATGGGTCAGGGTTAAAGGTAATAATACCAAACGCACGCACACACGTATAAACTGCATGAGACAATACCGGGGTGGAGAGCAGGAAAACTCTACATTGTCTAAGGTCGTTAGGTTTATCCAAACAAGGTTGAAGTGATTCCGGTATCAAGGTATAGGATATGGTCGAAAACACGCAGAAGCTGGTTGGGTGCGGGGAATGTGTACATATGTTTTGGTACCCAAGAGGTCAGTCAAGATAAAGCGATCACGTAGAAGAGGCAAGGTAAGGTCAATATGTCCATCAACACAGGTAATAGTGCCGCAAGGTATAACGAACACATGAGGTCACAGGTCACTAGTGATGTTCTAGGTCTAAGTATCTAGGTCATGACACGGGTAGGGCAAGGTATGGGTAAAATAATGAGTCCCGAATGAGGATGAGGTGAGGGGGTAAATGATAAGGTCAAGAGGGTCAAGTGAAGTGGCCAAGTGAGGTGTGGGTAAGATAAAAAAGGATTCAGGTCAAAATTTTGGAGTAGGGGGTAGAAAAAAAGACTAGGTAGGTAAATCGATGATGGTTGAAAGTAACCAATGTCGGTCAATTGACCGATCATGGTAAGCTAGGGCATAGGACCAAGGTCGGTTTAGGTAAAACCATCATCGGTCAAGTCGGGTAGGTTATAAAAATAAAACAAAATTGCCGTATTTTTCAAATCATTTATCTTTTATCAAATTGGGGAAAATGAAAAGAGAGAGCGGAAAAGGTGGAAAGTGACAGATTGAGACTGAGGATTGAGTTGGCAAGCCACATGGCAGGTGATAGTTGGTCGATAGGTGGATCCACGAGCTAGGTGGGATCGATTTGATTAGATTGATTGGTTGGATAGTGAGAGGTCATTTGGTGATGGCAGAGGTAGGAGAGGGATCGGGGGACCACGAGTGTAGCGAGCTGGAGGTGCCACCATGTAGATGGCAGTGCGATGAGGTAAGATTCAATCCTACACTTTGTTTTGTTTATTAGAATGAATTAGAGGTCAGGTGGGTGAAAATGGGTTTTTGGGGGGAAATGAATTTTAAATTATGGGATGGAAATCAATTAAAATAGGAATGGGGAGGGAGGGGATTGGGTTAAGAAGGGGTGGGGAAGGGTGTAGGGGAATTTGGGTAGGATTAGGTGGGTAGAAGGGAGTAAAAAGGGGATTTGAAGGAAAAATGGGGGTTTGGGCGTTGCGGTTTTTTGACGCGACAATGACCAGCGCGTCACTTGAAGGTTAGCCAACGTTAGTGTTAGTGCGCCAATATCGATCACGAAGCGGGTGGACCGATGCCGATTGAATTGGGGATTGTCGACACTAAAATTTTCCTCCGTAATTTCTATTTCATTAATGTATGTATTAGGAATATGATGTTGTTAAGTATAATTAGTAGTAGCGTCTGATAGAAGATAATGGTGCCGTCGATGCGGTGCCGCTTGATAATAATGTGGAGTACGGTAGGTCAAAGTACAATAGGAATGTTGTAAAAAGTAAATATTTATCGTAAGTGGTCTGGTAATGTTAAAATGTCAAAGTTTGGGTAATTAGAGAAGTAGGGTCTACGTGATTAGGAATTAGAAATATTATATTGGTAATAAGGACAAGGAGTGAGGTCATAAATATTTTGTATATTTTATTTGTAAAAAGTCTAAAAATGTGGAACCCATGTAAAATAATAAGGTTTATCTTATCTTAAAAGATAAGCTTACATGTACGAGATAAGAGTTAAGGTATGGAATATGATTCGTCGAGTGGATTTCTTATCCTATTTTAGAGATAAGATGAATAAGCTGGAAGTTCTATAAATAGAGAGGCCACCCCCTCATTTAGCATAGAAGGAAGTAGTGAGAAATATTGTAGGAAGTGTGCAAAAGAAGCCATCGGTTTAAAGGTGTGTTGAAGAAGCCATTAAGAGGTGTAATTGTAAATTTTCTCCCATAGTCTTGGTGTAAGGCAAGTGAAGTCAATAACACTTGAAGTACCTCATGGGTGAGATTGTAACAATTTCTGTTAATATTATCATTTACTTTGATATTTTAGATTTGTCATCATTCCGTCTTATCATAGTCGATGGTATTCTTGTGTTATGTTGTTGTTTTGTTTTCAGATCATATCCACCAAACTAAAGGCATGTGCATTAGTAAATAATCATAGACGAGGAGTTCTGGTGAAGAATTATCATAGTCTTAGGATTGGTGATGACATTTTGGTTCCGTTGCATAGGACCATTCCTCGTTAGTGGATTTTACGGAGAGATATTCCCACTTAGTCAAAAATCAATTTGAGGGTAACCTTGTTTTTCTTGTGCATAGTATTCTACCATGGTAAAGTCATTTTGCCATGAATAGTAGTTACCATGGTAAAGTCATTTTTGTTGGGAATAGTATTTACCATGATAAAGTCACTTTTACCGTGAATAGTATTTACCGCAATAACTTCACTTTTTACCGTGAATAGTGTTTACCACAGTAAAGTCGGTTTTTACCATGATGATAAGTCAAGTTTTACCATAGTTTACCGTGGTCATTTCTATTTTATTGTAGAAAGGTGTAAAGTCACTTTCTAGTATAGTGATTCCAATTATTTGTACACATAAGTCTTGTTGATTGTACTTGTGAGTTGGTATTTCACGGTGGTTACTTTTGAAAATGGGAAAGATTCTTGTTTTTTCAGCTCAATCTAATGAAGATGCTTCTTCTTTCATTCAAGAGTTTAAACGATCTTGTATTTGTAATGGCCTTATAAGAAGGGAACAATGGACTGAATTTTTTCCTACCTTTTTGGATGGTTCAGCACTTAGGTGGTTTGAAACACTAGGTGATAATGTGAAAAATTCATGGGATTTATTAACTGAAAGTTTTCTTGAAGAATTTGGTGAACAACGAAATATGCGAGATCTCATGATCGAGATTACAAAGCTATCCCAAGGAGAGAAGGAGAAGATAAGGGATTATCATGCTCGTGTTCTAGAGCTAAGGAGGAAGCTCGATGCCCGATCCGGAAGGAAGGACTAGCGAATGGGTTGATGAATGGCGTGGATAATCTCCTCTGTAAGCACTTCATTCTTGGGATGAAGCAGAGATCGACAACGAGTGAAGTATGACCGCCTTGACTACCATTGAACAAGCAAAAGGAGATTGCAAGAAGGCAAGAAAGCATGGAAGAGAGCCCAAAGAAATTGTTGCTAAAGTAGAGCCTACACTAGCACCTTTGGTCAGAATCCACAACCACTCCCGGTGAGCACAAATATTTCTCCTAGTACATCTACCGAGTATGAAGATCTACTCAAAAGATGGGTGAGTTAACTATTAATCTTCTTGAGGAAAGGAATTTAGTTCTCGGGGAGGAGATAGAGGTCAAAAAGAAATATTTCTGAAGTTGTTTGTTATGGTTGTTATAAAAGGGTCATTATAAGTATAATTGTCCAGATAGAGCTTCTACATCTGGTAAAGTAGATAATGATAAAGGAAAAGCACTGTGAATTCTTTTGATGTAGTAGATAAGAGCAAAAATAATGAAGTAGATGTGTTTGTAACAAAAAAGAAAGAAAGAAAAAGATAATCAAGATGGAAATGATCCTAAGAAGATGAAAGAAGAAACCAGTAAGAAACATAGGAGAAGAAAGTTGGGTGTGCGGGATTTTACGATTTCACGAGGCGAGGACCATACTCCATCTTGGAAGATCTGTCTAAAAGGCTTGCAAATATTACATATGGTCAACTCTTGGCTATGTCTTTCGAGAAGAGGCGGGAGTTGCGAGGTGGACTCAATGCTCGAAGAAGGAAGGAGGTTGAGGTCCCTATTTTGGAGAGCGAGGCGAGATCCCTATGCTCCCAAGTGAGGTATTATGTAATGGTATTTTAATTCATGATGTCTTAGTTGATGGGAGTGCTTTGCAGATTAATGTAATGACCAAGTCTCAGTAATGAATATGTTGGGTTTAAAATTGATCGCCCTTCAACACTTATGTTAAGGTCATTAAATAAGGAAAAACTAAACCAGATGGTGTAGTTTCAAATGTGGCAATATTTCTTATGGGTGTTGTATGTGTGGTAGACTTTCGGGTGATGAAAAATGGTAGTGCATTGCGTACCCAATCTTCTTTGGGAAGACCATGGCTAAGGAGAGTTCATGCAAGAAACTACTTTGGAATGAAGGTTTCATGACACTTGGATGTGGTAGAGAGAGGGTGAAGATCAACGTGATCCCTTGACATCATAAAGTAGAAACGTGGATTCAAGTGATGAAACCGATGATTGGACATCCTCTCGATTACTCTAATACCCGGTGAAGTGGACATCGAAGATGAAGAAAGCGAGGTGGATGTTTCAGGTCATGGATATCCTTCCAGTCATACCAACTCATGACCCCATAAAATTATCGAAGAAGAAGTTGATGATCGTCTCCAACAAATAAAGATTGGTGATCGTTGTGATGGAGAGTGAGAAGGAATCCTACCTCCAGCTCTTTCGAAGGAAGCTCAATAAGGCAACAAAGAAGGATCATTACCCTCTTCCATTTTGAGATCGAGATCTTGGATGAAGTAGTTGTGGCAGAGTTATAGTTTTACTAATGGATATGGCGGAAAGCTACAACCAAGTTCAGTATAGCAAATAGAAATATCGGTTGAAGACCACGTTCACCACTCCTTGGGAACATTTTCTTATAGAGTTATGCCTTTTGGGTTGTGTAATGCTCCAACAACATTCCAGCGTTTGATGAATAGGGTGTTCGAACCCTACATTGGGACCTTCATCGAGTATTTCTAGATGATTTTGCATCATGGGAGCAAGTTGGACCACTTGCACCAAATGGAGACAGCATTTCAAAGGTTAGATGAAGCACAAGCCTCACTAAACCCTACAAAGTGTGTCTTTGGATGTTCTAAAGGTGTTTTGTTAGGGCATGTTGTAGGTATCCGAGAGATGGTATTGGTGCGATCCCGATAAAGTTTCAAAAATCAAAGATTTACCATTTCCTATTAATAGAAGTAAGTTGAGATCATTTTTAGGCCATGTGGGTTACTATAGAAGGTTCATCAAGAATTTCTCAAAGATTGCATAACCACTAACCTAGTTCTTGAAGAAGGATGTTACTTATGAACCAGGAAATAAGGCGCATGAAGCTTTTGGACAACTGAAGGAAGCCCTAGTGTCTTCACCTGTTTTGAAGAATCTAGATTGGAGCAAGCCATTCATTGTGTACACTGATGCCTCAGATGCAGCACTAGGAAGTACTTTGAGCCAAAAGGATGAAAATGGGAATGAACATCCAATTTACTTTGGGAGCAGACAAATGAGCAGTGCTGAGGTAAATTATCATGTAATGCGAAAAAGAGGCTCGCTATCATTTTGTTATAAAGAAGTTTAGAAATTACTTCTTTAGGGCAAAAATTTCTAGTTTGTGAATCATCGAGGGCTCTAAAATATATTGTAAATAAGCCTAACCAATCGGGGAGGATAGCAGAAGATGGATAATTTTGCTACAAGAATTTGAATTTGATATTATAGATAGGCCGGGAAAGAAGCATGTCAATGCAGATGCACTCTCTCGAGCCTATGATGGTTTAGGATCATCTTGTGATGATGATGATTTCCCGATGCAACATTGTTATCCTTGACACAATCCCTAGTGAATACATAGATATTTGGAATTATCTGAATGAGTTCAAGTTTCTGATGGTGCAATGCAAAGACTAAGAGAAAGATTACTCAAGCCGATCGTCCATATTCTATTACGCATGGAGTATTATTTCGAATAGGACGATGGAGCAGATAAGAGAGGCGGTTGGACGTGCTCGAGGAAGGAACTACTAGAAGAATTCCACAATGGTACATGTGGAGGCACTTCTCTGGACAACTTATAGCAAGAAGGATCTTGGATGCTTGGAGTTATCACTGGCCCACTCTTTTTAAAGATTGTTATAATTATTGTAAGACATGTGATATTTATCAAACACATGGTAGCAGTAAGATTTCATCAGCTCCATTATGTCCTATTCTTCCCCTTGGTCCCTTTGAAAAGTGGGGAATAGACATTGTAGAGTCCACTTCAACTACATCACGCCAAAATAAGTATATTGTAGTTGCCATGATTATTTAACCAAGTGGGTTGAAGCTAGGCCATTGAAAATAGCTTCCATGGATGAAGTGGCAAGGTTCATGTATGACGCATTGTCACGATTTGGTTGCCCATTAGAAATTGTAACAAATCAAGGAAGCCACTTCATTAATGAGGTGGTAGAAGCCCTAGTCAATAAGTTTTCTATTAAGCACGGGAAGGCAACAACATACAAGCCAACACAAATGGGAGGTGGAGCGAACAAATTTTGTGTTGTGTCAAATTCTAGCAAAAGATGCGACCTTGCGGTACATAAATGGGATAAAAGGATTTGCAAAGCATTGTAGGCATATAGGGCAACATCAAAGTCAGCAACGAGGATACTCCCCATTTCGGTTGGCCTATGGCATTGATCCATTTCTTCTATTGAGTTTGATATTCCCACTTTGTGAGAGTTATGAAAAATGAAAGGATGGATGAAAGTGATTCAAAAAAGAAAGGTTGGTACATCTTCATTTTTAGAGGAAATGAGAGAAATAGCAAAGGATCAAGCCATAAGAAGAAAATGAAGCGAAGGAATACTTTGATCAAAAGATCCGGTGGTCTCCATTTCATGTGAATGACTTGGTTCTAGTATATGATTCGGATACAAAAAAAAGAAGAAGAGAAAATTTCTTCCAAAATGGATGGGGCCCTACAAAATAGCGAGATGTGCATGAAAATGGTACATGTCCAGAAGGAATTGGATGGCACTCCCATTACGAAATGGGTCAACCACGACAAGTTGAAGATTTTCCAAGCACCGAGAATAGTCTACTCAGGATGGAGTAGAAGCTAGGAAGGGGAAGATGTCGACACTAAAATTTTCCTCCATAATTTCTATTTCATTAATGTATGTATTAGGAATATGATGTTGTTAAGTATAATTAGTAGTAGCGTCTGATAGAAGATAATGGCGCCGTCGATGCAGTGCCGCCAATAATGTGGAGTACGGTATGATCAAAGTACAATAAGAATGTTGTAAAAAGTAAATATTTGTCATAAGTGGTCGGTAATGTTAAAATGTCAAAGTTTGGGTAATTAGAGAAGTAGGGTCTATGTGATTAGGAATTAGAAATATTATATTGGTAATAAGGACAAGGAGTGAGGTCATAAATATTTT
Organism: Taxus wallichiana var. yunnanensis; assembly: GCA_018340775.1. Lineage (NCBI taxonomy): Eukaryota > Viridiplantae > Streptophyta > Pinopsida > Cupressales > Taxaceae > Taxus > Taxus wallichiana. The sequence goes on along the minus strand of CM031241.1, from coordinate 600,158,033 downwards.
GTATATTTTATTTGTAAAAAGTCTAAAAATGTGGAACCCATGTAAAATGATAAGGTTTATCTTATCTTAAAAGATAAGCTTACATGTATGAGATAAGAGTTAAGGTATGGAATATGATTCGTCAGTGGATTTCTTATCCTATCTTAGAGATAAGATGGATAAGCTTGGAAGTTCTATAAATAGAGAGGCCACCCCCTCATTTAGCATAGAAGGAAGTAGTGAGAAATATTGTAGGAAGTGTGCGAAAGAAGCCATCGGTTTAAAGGTGTGTTGAAGAAGCCATTAAGAGGTGTAATTGTAAATTTTCTCCCATAGTCTTGGTGTAAGGCAAGTGAAGTCAATAACACTTGAAGTACCTCATGGGTGAGATTGTAACAATTTCCTGTTAATATTATCATTTACTTTGATATTTCAGATTTGTCATCATTCCGTCTTATCATAGTCGATGGTATTCTTGTGTTATGTTGTTGTTTTGTTTCAGATTACATCCACCAAACTAAAGGTGTGCATTAGTAAATAATCATAGCACGAGGAGTTCGGTGAAGAATTATCATAGTCTTAGGATTGGTGATGACAGGACCGGGGTCGGCTAGGGTAATCAGACTGCACCATCGTAATTAGAGGAAAAAAAGGGCCCAAAAAGGTGTCTGAGGTTGGGTGGGTGAGGTAGGTAGGGGTAAGAGAAGTGGGTTTGGTGAAAATCATAACATAGGTAAGGGTGGAGTCTGTTAGAGAAAAAATGTATAGATGTGTGGGAAAATAGGTAAGGTCGGGGAGTGGGTCATAATGGAAGTAGGGGAGGGTTAAGGTGGTGCAAATAGGTAAGGTGATATTGGGTTGGGTAGGTTTAGGGTGGGTATGTTGGTGGTTTAGGGGTGGAATTTGGGTGGGTAAGTAGGTAGGTGAGGGTTGGGTTGGGGTGGAGGGAAAGCTATGGGATAAACAAGTAAAATGAAGTAAAAGAGGTAGGGTAATGGGTATGGGTGAATGTAGATGTGGTCTTGTTTTTTAATAATGTGATTGTTTTGTTGGATGTAGGTGAGAGATCGGGTGCGGATGCAAGATAGGGTACCTCCCTTTACTCGTGACAGTTCATGGGGCTGCGATAATCGAGGAGTGGAGACATGTCACGAGATGTCGGCCTTATCGGTCCGACGCTATGACATGTAGTTCAACAGCAAGTTTGATGGTCACTCTCATCGATAGATTTGATTCAACGACCAACACGTTCCACCTGCGCGGGAGATGACAAATCACCCTATGGGACGTGTACAAGATCTTGCGCAGTTACCTATATTGGGTATGCAGTATATTTGATCTCCTCGGGCGAATCAAAGGAGTTGATGCTGATGGTATTTGGTGAGGGTTGGCGCAGCCGACATTCCACAAAGTGCGGCTGAGCTATAGAGAGATGTACCTAACTCATCCAGAGGAGACGAGGCTAGTAGTAGTATGATACCGATGGAGGCGATGCACTGTTTTGCACTTACGGATGCGAGAGGGTGGGAGATTCCCATAATCACTGATGGGGATACTAAATGACATGATTATGGATAGGACCTACTTCGCATAGGCACCATCATTGCTAGTGCAACTATACAGGGGAGCTATAGGCATATGGGCGGCTTCAAAAGTTCAACTTTGTGCTACACTTTCCTATTACATTGTTGGACTTATGAGCACATTGTGTGTGTGCACCGGTTAGGATGCCCTGGTGACACATTTGAGCTCGGGTTTGTTAGAGTGGGTTACAGTAATGGGTGCTAGTTATTGGAGAGCGTTGAGCGAGGCGTGCATGGTTACACATGATGTAGCCTATTATAAGCGGTTATGGAGGGATTTTCCAAAGCATGGACATTATTTGGAGACCATATATGGGCTATCCATCTCATACGCATGGTGATGGTGATGAGTTATATGGTTTGTAGATAGTCGAGATGGATTGAGGGCATCGTGTGAGGGAGCACGAGATGATCCGAAGAGACATGTGGTCCGACGGTAGTAGTTTGGGTTACTACAGGATATAGCACCACCCTTTCCACGTGACACAGAGATATGATGTGGAGAGACCACTACCACTTCCATAAATGGCGTAGACTCCCTGGGAAGGAGGAGCCATTTGTTCAGAGACCGGCAGATCGATAATGTCAAAGTGACAAATAGGTATAACGGTGGTGGGTAGCCCATCTACGAGCAAGTACCTCCTAGGTGCAACCAGATTTAGCCACCATCAGCCCAGAGAGACACCTCAGACGGGTAGAGTGACCCTAATTACCCGATTGGGATGGTATAGAGGCGATTAGCAACTTTGGAGGTAGATGTGGTTGCATTGCATGTGCAGGTGGCGATCTATAGGCCTAGATGGCCTAGGGTGGAGACGGAGATGTAGATGAGTGGGTATCCAACCTACAAGTGTAGGTGATAGGTTTGCATGGCTAGTAGCTGGCCATTTGCACAGCGTAGATTCAAGCATTACAGGCTTAGGTATAGGCACAGGTGCAAGGCCAATGGCACCTCCACAAGCACCGGGACATGGTCCCATTCCACGTGCAGGCATGGGATAGGGTCCCACGAGGCTAGGTACGGGGCCAAGGTCGATGGGGCAAGACATGAAAGATACCTTAGGTGAGGCACGATATTACCAGGATCAATTGATATCTGTGGGGATAGATTTTCTATCCTATGGAGAAACAGAGCACGGTAGGCCTCGAGTGAGATGACCGAGATCCCTGGACTCACAACATGGAGAGCACATGGGACCATCGAGCTCCAAGACCGGATCAAAGTGAGGCCACCAATTTACGGAGGCTAGCTCTAGGTGACGTACCACTCAGCACACTGGCCATGACCCATGGCGGGGTGAGATGTTATCAAAGCCGCTGAGCACAGAGCCGAGGAGGAGACAAGGGAGACTAATATGGAGGATGTCCAGCGAGGATGATGCCTAATGCACATCCCTTTATTTTGATGTATTTGATTCATTTTTTTATATATACCACCTGCATGCAAGGAGAGTGAGGATGTACGAGAGTTTTGATTTTTTTATCATATCATATCTTTGGCCTACATGCCGAAGATGGTGATGATGTATATGAGATTTTTGAGAGATTTTAATTATATGTACGGGCTATGTGCCAAAGATATTTCAGAATATGTATATAGAGACACATGTTTGGATATTTTTATTTATAGAGATGATGTTGATTATGCTCATTACGTGTATACATGGTTGTGGTTATATTGTTATTTTGATGTGTATATGTGATGGAAATCAAGTAGTGTAGGCATGATAGAGTCGGGTCATAGGCATGAATCGAGTTAGGTTGTGGTCCGGGCATGGATTGAGTCGAGGTTGTAGGTGTGGTTGAGTCAAGTCATAGGCATGGATTGAGTCAGTCATAGGCATGGTTGAGTCGGGTTGTAGGCATGGTTGAGTCAAGTTTAAGGCATGGTTTAGTTAGGTTTTAGGCATGGATTGAGTCAAGTCATAGGCATGGTTGAATCGGGTTGTAGGCATGGTTGAGTTAGGTTTTAGGCATGGTGGAGTCTAAATTGGTTGAGGTTGTAATTCATTAATTTTTGCAATGAATGATGATATGGGTCATGGTTAAGATGTTTTATAGTAACATGGATGATAATGGCAAAAAAATGGTAGACATAATAAATGTATGTTGGATGATGATAAAGGTTGAAAGCAATTTGTTGTTTGATGGGTTTAATTTCCAATTATTGATATAAAAGGAAATTAAATAGGGTAGAATGTGATTTAGGAGAATAAAAGATGGATTGGTTAGGGTAGAGAGTGGTCAAGCTAAACTCCAAGGGCCCCATGCCCTCAAAGTTCTACTTACATAGTCCCGGCAAAAGGAACCTCGGGCTGATGTATTTCTCCCATAAGCTAGGGAAGAATGCAAGGGGTATGAGTATGGGTGGGTATGTTATAGGCATGATTGAGTCTAGGTCATTAGGTATGGGTGAATTGTGGGAACATTGTTATAGGTGATTTTGAGTAGATTGTGGTGAAAGAGGAAAATTACCCAAAGATAATCATTGAGGATTGAGTCCTATATAAGGTAATCAATACGTAATGAAGAAGGTTTAAAAGATAAGAGGAGGCAAGAAAGCCACCTGATTGGAAAGGATCATAATGGATGAATCATACCTTAGATGGGCCGATGACCAGTAAGACCCTAAAAGCATTACATGATTGATTATTTTAAAGGTGAAAAAGTAGTCACATGGTCACTAAATGTCATGGTCCAAGAGGTCCCAAGCGGTAGGAAATGAAAGAGCGAATGGTGAGACGGTGAAAAGTGGTTTTTTATATGGTAATAGGTAGCATGCCTTTTGGCAAGAAATCCAATGGCCAAGTCCATGACTAAAAGGATTCTTGTTTTGATTGATATTTGAGATAGACCGATCAATGAAGGAAGTCTATACGGGATGAGGAAATTAAATCCTTGAGGTCTTCACGAAGTTGATTGATGTGGGAAGTTGAGGAAATTAAATGTGACCTTGGGTAATTTTGGTTTTCCCTTTTTGGTTTTATTTATTTGTAAGTAATTGTATTTTGTTAGTATGGTGGGTCAATTTTATTATTATTGTTAAGTACTCCATTTGAGTTAATTACACTTGATTAATTAGTGTAATTTAGGATGTGACAAAAGGGGGTAATAAATGTGAGTTGGTAGTCTTATTTTGTGTTGGATTTGAAAGAATTTAATTACTTTTGAGTGTTTTACACTCAACCTTGTATTTAAATTTCAGATTCTGAATTTCAATCCAATTTTGAAGGCTTGTGGGACAAGTTAAGCTTGTCCCACACCTCTTCAAGTCAACCACCCAGTATGCCTATGATGTGAGGGGCTTATTTTATGCCTTTTGTGTGTTTTAGTGGAGAAAATGAGCAATTAATTACACTTTTCTTATAAGAGTCTTTAATTGTGTCCTTTAGGGGTGTGGGTTTGGGTTTGAGTGTGTAAGAGGGTTGTAATTCACTAAACCACCAATTTATTTTGATTTGGAGATGGGGTTTGACCTTGTGATGTGGAATGGAGGAGAAATGTGTGGCATCCTACATGGAGCAGATCACCTCTCTCTCCTCTCTTTTCTATTTATTTTAATTTTTTTGAGGATTTACGGGTTACTTGTTTTATTTTGAGACTTTTGATTTTAGAGGAGCTTGCTTTGAGAGTGTTTTTGGAGCTTGGAGTTATAGATGGTGCTTGCTTGGACTTGGAAAAAGGCTTGGAGCTTTCTTATGAATTGGAAAATCTTGCTTGATGGCAAGGTAGGGTCTTCACCCATGTTTTCTTTTGCCCTTTTTTTTGTGCATATGTTTGAGAATGAATGGTTGTTGCATGTGTGATTTTGGAAGGTAGAATGGTCTTAGGTTGTGTATGATAAAATAGAAATGAGGATTTTTTTAGGGAGGCATAAGAGTTTTATTGGGCATTTTAGGAGGGAGTTGGGTTAGGGTGTCCCACCTTGTGGTAAGTAAAATGTTCTTATCTTGTTGTTTTATTGTTAAAGGCATAAGAGTGAGGGAGACATAAGAGTTTTTTTTCTTGGAGGGAGGAATAATATTTTGGTGGGTTGTGATTGAGTTCTTGTAAGTTTTAAGGTGGTAACCCAAACCCTTGGGAGCCATAAGTAGACCCCATGTTCCTTTCTCTTTCTTGGCTTTAGTTTAGAGCCTTTGTGTTGGCAAACTTGTGTGTGTTGATGTGATTTTGTTTTTTGTTCTTATTGTGCTGAATGTTTGGTTTGAATGTGAATTTGGAAGCCTTGTAAAGTTCCCATCATTGGCTGTCTTATACCCCCAATTTTTTCATTGTTGGGGCTTGAGGGCCAATGAAGAAAAAGGATTCTCTTCATCATTGGATTATTGGTTTGTTGGATAGTGTTGCCTACTCTCCTATTTTGGTTGTTCTTTTCGGACTTAGGGAAGATGGTGGAGCTCAAGTGAAGAATTTATAATTGAATCACCTTGAAAAATGGAGAAGATATCCCTCTTTGTAAAAGAATTTTTACCATGTTGTCTCCTTTAAATGGAGGGCTTGTAATTTACATTATTTTTTAATGTTGTCAACCTCTTGTAAATTTGTTGAGAAATGGTTGATTTGTATTAAGTTTTCAAATTTATGTATATGCAAAAAAATACACAATGAAAAAAATTGCATTTGATACTTTGAAAATCCCTTCAACTTGTACATTCTACTAATATTCTTTTGAATGAAAATTTTCCATTTTAAATGTATTAGTTCTTGTAAAATAAAATTGCCAAATATTGCATTGTTAAATGAAGCGCAGAAAATTTGAAATGGGATTGAAATGAAATTAAAGTTCCTCCAACCTAAGTTTATTTTATTGTCTTCAAACCGTGAGATGTTTCATTTTAAAAGATTGATGATCATGTTGAAATTATATTTGTTGCTTAAAATGGATTTCCATAGAGTTATTGTGAATGAAAGTAAATGGTTGTTTTGTTTCTATTGTAAGAAAACATAGTGAAAATAGTGAAATTTTTGGTTACATTTATGTTGTCCCCTCAAAATTTTCCTTCTTTTTCCAAGTCTGGACTTAGAAATTTTTGAGTTGTTACCCTTTGAAAATGGTCTAGTCTGAGTATTTTGAAATCTAGAACTTCCTAAGGGATCAAGGATTCTTAGAAACACCTTCATCAGATAGAGAATTCTTTCCCCTTTCCAGAAAGGTAAGGAAGTCCTCCTAACTCCTTGTATTTTGTAAGTTATGGCTCGACAGAGTTTGGAGGGGAAATTTTCCTAGGCGGGCCCGCGGAGAGAAATTCGACACTTAGCCCTTTTGGCTAAAAAGCGCAAAAGTCAAAAAGTGGACACAGGCCTACGAAGGGGAAGGAAGTGCATTGGCGGAGGCACAGAGGAAAACTTGGCACTTAGCCCTTTTGGGAAAAAAACTCAAAGGAAACATTCGGCCCAAAAGCCCGCAGAGGAAAATAAATGGTTTGAGGCCCGCAACTAATCAGGATGCACCACATGTCAAGGTGGAGAGGCGGGCGTGGAGATAAATTGGGAAATTTTCCCAATTTAAAATTTAAAAGGAAAAAATGGAGCTGCATATCCGCAACCAGTCAGAGAGCGCCATGTGTCTTGGAGCGAGGCGGGCGTGGACATAAAAGGTGAAAGATCGAACTATACACTTTCAAATGAAAAGACCGACACATATATACATGTTTGTATTTATCAAAGGTGGTGAAAACTATAGTGATGTATGCAAAGTAAAATGGTCTACCCTTATTCTTTCTAAGCCCACCAAGGTGGCCAAACCAAGTATAATGTAAAAGTGGTCCCCACTCTAGAGAGGAATTGGAGATAATTTACGAATGTCACCCTTGTGAACATTTGGAGCCAAAAGAGATGTCAATATCAAAGCATGTGCACATGGACAGGTGGTCCCCACAAAGTGGATGTTCCTACTTTCCAAATATTACAATTATTGTAATCATTTTGTGTTTGCGTAAATGAGTTACTTTGCATGTTTCACAAGAGGTCAAAATAGTTAAAGAGACAAAGTTCCATGCCCATGGAGAGAGAGACTTGCCTACCAAGCAAGCTTATTTTTAGAAAATTATTCATCCTTGCTTTCTTAAAATAGAACAGTCAACTTCGGTTTGACTGTATTGTAACAAGGCTATTAATGCCTATTTGGATTCCTTTATCTATTATTCAATAAGGGATAAAAATAAGATGCATGGGCGAGTGCAAGCCTGAAGCTGTTTTTTAGGGAGGGGGTGAAATTTATTTTTCTATCTAATGTGTGTCTTTGCAGAAAGCACGAGGGAGATTTTTTTGGAGGAGTTTTGGATATAGGAGTACTTGAAGCAACTTTTGTTAGTTTTTCCTTCTTTGTGTGAAGTATTTTTCGCCTTTCCAAATATTTTAGTCTTGTGTATGTTTCTATTAGTCTTGTGAATGCAAATTCCACGACCAATAATCTTACCCTATTGCAAAAATTCAGTATTTTTTTCTTAATTTTAATGTGCATGTTAACTTATCAAGATCTTGTTTTGATTTTCGCTCATTCTGACCAAGTGTTTCCCCTTAAACATTCGAGAAAATTGTTGGCTTGTGCATCAAGAATCCTTCCCATATCAATTATGCATATACTTAGTCAAATCCCTCATATAAATTTGGTGTATCACCTCGGTCGGTTATTTCACACCATCTTTTACCCCTAACCCCAGAAAATCAATTTAGGATACATCGAAAAAAAGGAACTGCCTTGATCATGGAGACTCACCTCAAAATAGGTATACCCATAGACCTAAGGTGTTTCCATTGTATCTACGAAAGAGAGAGATCAATATTACAAGCTTAGAAAAATACATCCATCTCTCTACAGTGGTGCACTTTCAAGAAATAATGATTTTGGCATGCCCATGTGGGACACGAATCGATCTGCATGCAAGTTTCAGACTACAATAGATCTACAAGAAATTAAAAGTCACTTTTGGGAGTAAGCTGTAGAAAATTTATTATAAATATTTTATCATCTTTTGGCAACCATGCAAAGTTAATTTCAGTCAGTATTGCAGCATGTTCCATGCCTAAAGTGAATACAAGATCATCGGTAAGAGGAATTCCTTCTGAGTTTGTTTCTTTACTTTTGAATTCTGCTAGAAGGAGAAGAGTTGGTAATACTTTACCTTATAATAGACCTGGTTTTGGTAACCCTCCTCCTAATATTCCTTCACCGCGTATCAATTTCTCAATTAATATCCCAGTTTTTCAAATGGCTATCCAACCACCAAGGAATTTTGTGACCTTTACTAATGGCAGTCCATTAGTAATCCCAGTTTACCATGACATTCCTAATGTTGCCATGAAAATTTTGCCATCATTCATGGGTGAAAATCAGGTTACACCAGCTAAACATATCAAAGATGTAGCAAACCTATGTGTAGTCCATAATATCACTCATGAAGATGTAGCTTTAAGAATTTTAGCTACATCTTTTAAAGGGCAAGCCTTTTAATGGTATAGAAACCTAGAGATTGGAAGCATAAGAACTTGGGATGACTTAGGTACAAATTGCTAAAACAGTTCCAAGATAATTCAAACCATTTGTCCCTCATTGAACAACTATCTACTATTAAAAGATCCCCTCATGAGTACATGTCCAGCTTTAATATCCGTTTTGCTAGAACTTGGGAAAGAATCCCAACAAGTGTTAAGCCTCAAGTTGATCATGCTTTCCTTTATTATCTCAGAGCATTAAATAGTGATATTTCAACTATGATTCAATCTATGGGAGGTGAAACTCTTCCTGATGCCTACGACATTGCTATAAAAGCTAAAAATAACCTTATTCAAGCCAGAAAATTAGCACCAAGGCCTTCGATGCCATTTTGGTAGATTTAGCCCCTATTCCACAACCTATTACAATTGTAGAGCCCTCTGTCAAGCCGCTGCCCCATCTTCATATATGTTTAAAGCTTTGTAAACTATGGGAAATAAGTGACATAAATTGAAAATGCAGACTTACATTGCCTAGCATGGACCTTATCAATCTCCTTATCAGCAAAATCAACAAAATAAGCAAGCCATACCAGCGAGAATCAAAATCATAGAAGCCTTATCAAAGAAAAAGAAAATTATATCCAAACGTTCCTAGTACATCTAATGCTTTAGTTCCGATTAACATTGCTCACGATGAAGAGTGGTGCCAACATTGTAACCAACCTCATCCAACTACAAATTGCCCAAATGCTTTTACGAACACGAATCTTGTTGCACAACCTCGATCTTAAGCATTATTTACACCTCAAATGGAGATTGGGCAGCATGAAATCCATGTTCGAAGCACACTGAACAAAATTTAGTCAATTTCAATGAGGATGATTTCATTGCAGTCACCACTAGAGCTCAAGAAAAAACTACCAAAAGTAAAAAATAGCAAAATAGGCTGTTTTCCCATCACCATTGATACTATATAGCATCTACAGCCCCAAAACTTGCTAATAGGCTACTATCCCACAAAGAACAACAAATGTTTAGGATGGTAAAGAGCAACAAAAATAGTTACAACCTGATCCAAGAAGATTATTTATTCTTCATATATCCAAAACATTTGCCGGCGAGAATCGCTTTTTGCTAAGGCTCATGCTAAAATAGTTGAATCTCTCTCTAGGGCGGTTACTTATTTTAACATTGTCGATGTAATGAAAAAGCATAATGTTAACATTTCGATGTGGGATGCTTTGAGTATTCCAGACAACAGATTTTCTCTCTCATGAACTAACTAAGCTGCAAAGTTCTTCCAAAAGCGTAGAAAAGGATGTTCAAAAGGAAGACATGGTCCTTGGAATATTTGAACAAGACTACATGAAAGAGGTCAAATCTATGGTTCAGAAAGTTTTAAATGCCCATGATATAAAAAAACCACCACCATTTTATCTATCACTAATTATTGAGAAAATCTAGTTCATAGCTGCATGGTGGATGAAAGACTGCAAGTAGCAAAGTTATGCCAAAAGCAATTGCGCAGAAAAGTTGGGCCTGTAATATGAACCTACGAAAGGAGTGTTTACTGACTTGATGGGACTGCAACTAATACGGTTTGTGTAATCGAGAGATTTATAGGTAACATTACACGCTTGCCCAAATATTACTATTCTGCAAGATGTTCTTTGTTGTGGATCTACCTCCATACTTTGCCTTGTCCTTATCTAGAGATTTCACGGTGAAAATAGGATGTTATCTCTCTTCGGATTGGTCCTTTTTATTTTTACTACACGTTATATCACTAAGGTTACTATCAATTTGGAAACATTGGCGATTCCACATTGAGCCTCATTCTCCAAATGTAGTAGCTAATTACTTAGCCTTAAAGCAATATGATTTTGATGATGTAGCTCGTGTTTCAGCATTAGATGGTGTTTCTAATATGTTTATGGATGAAAAGATAGTTGAAGAGCATGGTCATGATCCTTTTAAGGAAGTTGAAGAACATCTTTTTGGTGTGTATTGTATGCATGAAGAAAATACACCACTTCCTTTTATCTAAAACAAAAATTCAGCAAAAGGGATTTGGAAACTTCATTTTGATGGAGCTAAGAACAAAAAGGACATGGATCAGGTTTAATGCTCACTTCCTCAACAAGCAAAAGGTATTACTCAAACTTTGAATCTCTAGTTTCCATGTATTTGTAATGTAGTGAATACGAAGCATTAATTCATGGCTTGCTTTAGGCTAGAAAGAAAGGTATCAACACATTACAAATCTTTGATGATTCCGAGTTAGTTGTCAATCAAGTGAAAAATTCAATGTTTGTAAGAATCCACTAATGAAGTCTTACAGACATAGAGTTTTAGACTTAATGGAAGATTTTAATGCCATTAATATTCGGCCTATTCCTAGAACTGAAAACAAGCATGCAGATAGACTTGCAGTAGTTGGTTCTAGTTTCAAAGTGCTAGAACAGATGAAAAACAACAAAATTCAGCATCATATTAAGCTAATTGTTAGGCCCTCAATACTTGATAATGATTTAAATTGGCAAGTTTTTGAAAATGATGATCAAATCTACTGAGGTTTTACAACAAGAAGCTGAATTTTCTGCAGTAAATAAGGATAAATTACAGTGTTTATATAACGGTGATCAAATTGTTCAACTAAAGACAAATAAATTGCCTCAAGGTCTTGCCACATTGGAAGACATCTTTAGTACTGATGATCAGTTAAGAAAAGACAAAACTAAGATGTCAACGCATGTTGATAATTATGAAGAGGTTTCAATTGATGAAGGAAAAAATTTACTTCTCGAAAAGGTATGTTCCTCAGCTAAAAAACAGTCATTTATTAATCTTTGTAAAGAATTTAAAGATGTTTTCGCTTGGAGATACCAAGACCTGAAAGGGTTTGATCCTAGTTTAGCACAACATACTATCGAATTGTAGCCAAATTCTAAACCAGTCAGGCAGAAACAAAGGCCTGTAAATCCCAGAATAGAACCTCTTATGAGGAAAGAGTTATCCAAGTTGATTGAATCAGGTATTATCTTTCTAGTTAAGCATTCAAGTTGGGTAACAAATCTTGTTCCTATAAGGAAGAAGAATGGATAAATCAAATTATGTGTGGATTTCAGAGATCTTAACAAAGCATCATTAAAAGATCATTACCCACTACCGAACATAGATCAAATTTTGAGAACAGTCTCAGGTTCAGACAGACTATCTCTTCTAGATGGTTATAGTGGATATAATCAGATTTTAGTCTGAGAAGAAGATAGGTATAAAACAGCTTTTACCACCAAGTGGGGTACTTACGCTTACAAAAAGAATGTCTTTTGGTCTTTCAAATGCCGGTCTGCAATGTTTCAACGCAATGAACATGGCTTTTCGTAGCGTATTAAATAAATGCATCCTTGTTTATTTAGATGATGTTACCGTATTTTCAAAAAATCAAGAACATCTAATGCATTTAAGGCAGAATTTTCAACTATGCAAGTAGTTTGGAGTATCTTTGAATCCCAAGGAGTCTATCTTTTCGAGTACATCAAGGTAAATTACTTGGCCATATTGTTTCTAAGCAAGGTTTAGTAATTGACCCTTTCATAATCGAAGCTATATCACAACTATCATTGCCTCATCAAAAAAGGCATTACAAAGTTTTCAGGAAAAATCAACTTTGTTAGAAGATTTGTTCCGATTTTGTAGCATTGGTTAAACCATTAACAACCATGTTGAAGAAAAAGAAAACTTTCTCTTGGACTAGCGAAGGAGAGAAGGTTGTGAAGCAATCAAAATGGCTATCTCTCGAGGCTCCTACTCTTACAAATCCAAATTTCAATAAAATTTTACAGTGTATGCACTTATAGGAGCTAAAACAATCTCGGCTATTTTAACTCAAGTTAACGATGAGAATATTGAGCAGCCAATTGCTTTCTTTGGACAGAGTTTGCATGATTACGAAACAAGGTACACATTTTTTGAAAAACAAGTACTTTCAGTAGTTAAAGGACTAAAGAATTTTAAGTACATGGTTTTAAATAATAAAATTCACGTTCTTGTTTCTCATCCAAGTGTGAAAGTTTTCTGTTAAATAAAGAATTGAATGAGAAAAGAGTAGGCCGGATAACGAAGGTTATGGAATATGATGTTAATATTCGGGTTGCTAAGGCAGTTCGAGGTAAAGGTTTATGTGAACATATAATTGCTGATATGGAAAAACAACAAGCTGCAAAATCGAAGATTGAATAGCATGCTGAAATTGTGTATCAGCAGTCAAACATCATGGTCCAACCAGAAAATCAGTAACCTAATCTTGCTCAAGAGATCCGAGAATCAATTTGGATGACTAGTTTGGTTAACTATTTACTGACATGGCACCTATCCGAGAAGGTATGGATTAAAATAAACAAAGATATTTTAGATTGCAAGCCATCCCTTATCTCTTTGTTAATAATGTGTTGTTCGAAAAGAGATATAAATGGAATCTTGTTATGATGTGTTGACTATGATAAAATTTAGAAATTACGATCAGATTTCCATGAAGGACCTGCAGGAGGTCACTTCTCATCATGTACCACAGCCTTAAAAATTATGAAAGCTAGTTATTATTGGCCTAGCATATTCAAGGACTATTTTGAATGGATTAGAAATTGTAAGAAATGTGCTTTCTTTATTGGAAAAGAACGTTTAGCTTTCTTTACCTTTATAGCCTATTTCGGTTGATCGCCTTTTACGGTGGGGTTTTGACTTCATTGGCATGATAAACTGCCTTCTTTGCAAGGACATAAGTGGATCTTAACTACTACAGATTATTTTACAGGACTGAAGCAATATCCTTGAAAGATACTAATGAAACTTCAATACTATCCTTTTATGAAAGTATAGTTTGCATATTTGGTGTTCCAGAACTATCATATCGACAATGCTTTAGCATTTCTTGGTGCAAAGATAACATATTAGGCCACAACCATGGAATCTATCTAAGTTCTTCATCTAATTATTACCCACAAGTTAATGGCTTAGCTAAAAGTACTAATAAGAATCATAAGGATCATCGGAAGAACACTCAAGGATAACCAAAGAGATTGGTATCGATGTTGAATTTAGCACTTTATACTTGACAGAGTGACTCCTAAAAGATCAATTGGCAATTTGCCATACAAACTTATGTACGGAAAAGAAGTAATAATGCCTATTTCAATTGAGTTACCTACATTAGATTTCTTGCATCAAATGGAGCTGCTTGAGAATGAACCATTGTAGGTTCGTTATGCGAGAGTTAACGGAATTACAAGAGCTAGGAGATCAAGCTCATCTAAATATGGAAAAGAATCGAAACAAATGAAGAAGAATTTTGATAAGAAATCTAAATTCAGAGTCTTTAATAATGGAGATATTGTGTTAAAGTGGGATGCTGATCATGCAAAGCCAGGAAGACACACAAAGTTTGATACAATTTGGAGTGGTCCTTACATGATATCACTTGCAAATAATGCAATATTTTTCAGCTTTGAAGCTAAATAGAGACGAACTCCCCATTCCCGTGAATGGTATGTTTCTTAAACACTATTATTGAAAATCTATAGTGATTGTTAGAGTAGGATTTCCATTCAATAAGTGTAGTTTCTGCACATTGCATTTTTTTCAATTCAATAAGTGCATTCGTGCATGTGATCTAGTTCACCATATCCTTTCCCAGTTTTAGTTTGTTTTGGAAGGGTTGGACCTTTCGGAAAGGTAGATTTTGGTTACATGTTTGGACTCCATGCCCAACGGACAAGAGCAAGGCACTAATCTACAAGCTAGCTGTGGGCATCTTTCCCCGCAGATCACCAAAATGTTGACTTTTCTTCGTAGGGTGCAAGAAGGTCAACTCGAAACTTTTAAGTTTCTTGGAAGGGGCATGTTAGAGGTTTGACTATGTTATGGGTAGATACTTGAACAAGATATTCATTTTAAATTACTTGGTATTGGAGAGCATTAGAGGTCATATTTGATTCAAAACTACAACTTGGGTGTAATTTTAGAATGCAATGTCTCATAGATGCAACCATTCCATTTGAAACCCTCGTCAGAACTATGCAACAACTACAAACAACCATTGCAAGGCCTTGAAGAAGGCATGAAGAGCAACATGTATTGGACATGAGGTTATGAAGCTACAGACAAGTAGCGATTTTGAAGGACAATTCATAGTGTTGCAAGTAATTTGCATTTTTATTTAACGACAACAGGGTACATTCGATTGTTCATTTATTACTATGATTAAGTGAATTATTTAAGTGTTTTGAGTTGTATAGGTTCATTCATTATCCATACAAGTGAAAGAAAGTACAGAAATGAAGGATATATATGAAATAAATTATAGAAAGGAATGATATACATCTCATAACATGGAAATATTTTCATTTATTCATGAGTTATAATAGTATGTACTTTCTCACACAAGCCATGAGAAATAACTGAAGATTCAACAATGCATATATTTATGAAGTTGAAAATGTAAAGAGGTAAAAGAAACCCATCATTTCCTCAAGGAGTTTCTCTTCCTTCTACACCTTTGTTGTTCCACCTTTCCACTGCAATTACATCATGGTACTAAAAGGGAAAATCAAATGATTTTCAATTTTGAGCTCGGGGTTTTATTTTAACTCTTTATACTTCCAACTTTAGAAATTCATACATTTAAAAGTGTAATCATCATGAGATTGCGAAGGATCGAGAATATGGAAGTCAAGATTATAAATGAGAAGAAATAAATAAAGGAATTCTAGAAAAAAATTGATGAGGATTCGCCATGTAAAATGGAGATTTATGACTTTCTATCATGCATATAAAGTTTTAATGAGGCTCAAATACGAAATGAAGCAAATATGAGAGCATAGAAATACTACAATGTCAATGAAGTACATTCATTCAAGCAAGGTAGTAGTCATCTACAATATGAGAAGAAGCCATTACGGATGAACAAAGGAGCTATCTCATGATGCCATTAAAAGTGAATATAGGAACGGTGAATAAAGAAATGAAATCCTCAAATCATCAAATGATAATGATTCATCAAAAAGGATCAAGTATAGTTAGGACTACAAGGTTTCAAAGTACTATGGATATGCAAGTAGAGTTCTAGAAACTTGTATTGATGAATTTGCAAATGTGTTATAAAAATTACTATTCTACCCAAAGGAAAATTCTAATGAACCAACACGAGATAATACATTAGAAGGGTTTGATATAATTTTGTTCAGATTATAACCGTGAAAGCAGTAACAATAAACATGAACACAATGATTTCAATTCATTCGGGATAAATTACACTAGAGGGATTACATACATATATAGGTAAATGACATCTTTAAAGTAAGGAGTCAACTTCTATCCCTCATATCTCTCTCATGATCACTCAAAGATCCCACAAATTTCTCCCAATTTATCTCATACCTATAAGATCTCTCACACTCCTATCAACGTGAGTTGTTCTCACAACTTCACAATTATTCTAAAATATATTATTAATAATGCTACACAATATATTTGTAACATTCACTCCCCTATTGTTTACATTATTAATCCTTATTACACAATTCCTAATGTGAACAAGGTAGAGAAAAACATTCACACATCTTCTACAGCATACTTGCCTGCATGCTCATGATCTTGGTGCACTGAACCTCTGTTCACCAAATACGAACCCTGCATTCGACAAAAGCAGACCTCTGTCAGAGTACGAGCCCTGCTCATGAACCTCTGTTCATCCTCTTCAAGAAAAACATGATGCTTTGCTTTTTCTTCGCTTTTATCTTTCTACTATAACATATTTACATCAGGAGGTTATAAAAGGAAATACAATTCTGAACAGGAATGTGACATCTGTTCTTATTACAAACAATGAAACACACAACTGAAAAAATGCCACAAACTCATTATGCGGCCCCGTCGCTTGCAGCTGGCGAGAGGACGCTGGTTGTCCTCCTTCCTCCGTTGCCTCCTGCCTCCATCTGAATGTCCCTGCTAACTCAGCAGAAAGTATAGCCAAGGATGATACGTGTTCCCTGTCGCGATACAGGGCAGGGGTCGAGGGGCGGAGCCCCCGAAGCCAAGAACAGTTTTCATTTGCATTTTTCCTTAAAAATTGAGTGTCGGATTACACCGAAAATGCACTCATTTGTCCTTTTAAAAAAAAAAAAAAAAAAAACAAAACAACTTTTCGACTCAATTTTGATGACAATAGAATAACAACAAATAGATACCTAAAATCACCTATTTTGACATTTTTAATGACTCTCAAAGACACTAAAAATAACTCGATGACACCTATATGATGAGTGAAAATACTTATGCAACATTAATAGGTATAAAAGATATTTTTAATATCAATAATATTAGACAAGTTTTGACTCCTGACAATGATGACAATAATAGCATTAGGAAGCCTATATAACCGACTTATGCCTGTGAGGATTTAAATTTATAACAACTTTCACTTAAAAACAATTATTAATGAAAATACTATGGGTTGGAGAAATAAACAAAACCGCTCATTTTTATGAGAGAGAAGAAGACTCGGAGCTTGTTGTAGATGTTCTCCCACTGCAAATTTGAATCTAGAACTTCTGTGAGATGTCAAGTGACTATATTTTGTGCACGCACATACTGTGTCTCGTATCTAAGGCATGTATAAACCTGTTCCGGATGACAATGTTCAACCCAATCAGGACAACCGGCACACAACTCATGCAAAGACCGAGATCCACACACAAAAATGATCCTGAACGCTGAGATATCTCTCAGACTGTAAATTTGATCATTCAAATATAGAATAGCAGGCAATAACAATATCAACTCTGTTCATTGAACCATGGAGAACCAAATGTGATTGAGGGAGTTTCTTGATCATTGGAAATATGTGGATGAAAGTGATGAAATAGAACTGATGGCACACGGGCAGATCACAGTCTGTATGTTGATGGAACACCAAATCAACTGAAACAGAAGATGATTGCACTTCAATGCACCCGATCCTGAGTGAAAGTGGCACCCTTTCATTTGCCTCTCACTAGGCTTTACACGTTCCAAGATTTCTTATTTACTTGTTAATTGAGTGATCTAGAAGAGGATGCTTACTAGGACCGATCGATGTACAATGAAATCGACAATATTGTCACGGAATTTAACAAAAATAAATTTAAGACATTCCAAAACAAATACGAAGCTCTTCTCATAACAACTATCTTCCATCAGCAGGGCAGCCAGAACTTGTAGTGGCTCTACCCTTTCACCGATCAAAGACCCATTTTGCACATCGCTCTGATACCAATGATATTATTTTGTTCAGATTATAACCGTGAAACAGACAGAACAATAAACATGAACACAATGATTTCAATTCATTCGGGATAAATTACACTGGAGGGATTACATACATATATAGGTAAATGACATCCTTAAAGTAAGGAGTCAACTTCTATCCCTCATATCTCTCTCATGATCACTCAGCATCCCACAAATTTCTCCCAATTTATCTCATCCCTATAAGATCTCTCACACTCCTATCAATGTGAGTTGTTCTCACAACTTCACAATTATTCTAAAATATATTATTAATAATGCTACACAATATATTTGTAACAGGTTTCCCAAAGAAGCAACAATTTCAGGAAAACATATTGTAAAGCTCCATGAGTCACAGTTATTCCAATAAAGTGTAGCTAGTTAATTGGTCATATCGGACTACAAGTCCTCATGAATTCAACTTAAACAAAGTGCTTCTAGTTTCGGACATACAAGTGAATGAAGATTTAAAGTATAACTATCTTTTCAGAATAGGTATATCAATTTAGGATCAGAGTAAAGGAGATGATTATAACTCAAGACTATAATCAAAGAAGCAACTCTCAGTCAAGAACAGAGTAGTATTCTTAATGAAGGAAGTCTCGAAATAAAAATGTCATATTAATACAACTTGAAGAGCTATGAAAGATCAAGAATACAGATATTCAGAATAGCCTCCAAGGAATATATCAAGGAAAACACGAAGGAGCACTAGTTTCTTGATTGAAAGTACATTACTAAAGGCTACTCATGCATTACAAGTAAAGATGTTACGAGAGGTTCAAAATGAAATCTTCACAGTCACAGATTTTCAAGGGATAGCTAAGTATTGAGGCATTATAAAGTGAAAGCCTTAGTTTGAATCGTAGGTCCATAAATATACAACTAGGTGTATCTTATTTGAGTAAAATAATAGATACCTACAATGAGTCACCAAGAAATCAAGGAAAAGAGTAACAAGTCAATATCGAGATCTTAGAAAATCTATTTGATAAAATATGCGAGTCATGGAAGGAGGAAAACTCACAGCAATAATACATAAGTTGGAGCTAATAGTGGAAGGAAACCTTCATGCAAACCAGATACCCATATCGGGAATGCAGTGTCCGAAGAAGTGATGATGAACCCAAAACACGAGTAAAAGACTTGATCGAGCAATAATGTCGGATTTCGGGCTAAGAAACTAAAAAAATGGTGACAATTTCAAAAACAATGTCTTGGCCACAATGGGGAATAAGATGAGACTGAAAATTACCATTCAATACACAAATACCCTCAACAAAATCATAGTAGAATGGAGCAGAGTGCAAAATGATTCAAAATCGCATGCAAAATATAGATCCTAGTTTTCATCATAGACCCATTAATGGGTATTAAAGGAAAAATCGGAATAAGGAACAAGTACTTACTATTTAAATTAAATTTGGGCAACCCTCAAATGGTCATCGAGTTCAACAAAAGAAGCAACCCAACACGATTTTTAGCTCGAAATCCCCAAAGGAACCACAAAGACACAAAATATGCAAAGAAATAGTGAATTATCAATGTTTCAAAGTCAAATTAATAATGAAAAAACAATTACCGTGCTCAGAGGTCAAATACTTACCATCCTTACATCAAAACAGTTGATGCTAATAGGACATAGGCTGATTAACAAAGCCGAAATGATGAATAAATGCAAATATTTGAGCCTTATGACATTACCTTTTGCCTCAAAATAACAAATTTTGAGCTCGACTAATCATCATTGGAGGTTAAAGAATTCATAGAGACCAAAGAATAACATGGTGCTAAGCTCAAAGTTCACAACAATAGTGGCCACGTTAAAAGAAAAATCATTCAAAAAGTAGCATAGCGAGACCAACAAAAGAATCACAAGAATGTAAAGCGCAACAGAGCTCAGAAGGCCAAAAAAAATAGAAGATCTAAGCTTCAAAAGCTACGACAATGGCATCAAGAAAACTTTTGCCAAGGCTTCGCCGCCCTCTTCGAGCAAACTAAATGATCAAAATAAAAGAGTTCAAGCATTTTAACTCTTTCACCTCAAAGAACTTTACCTAACTTAACTAGAGTTAGAAGATCAATGATCACAAAATGAAGGACGAAGATCAAGGGATAAAGATCGAGCTCCAAGATCAAAGCGAGTAACTGATCAATTCCACCAACCACTTTCAATGTAAGCTGAACCCTAACCACATGTTAGAAATTGATGGCACTAGACCAAGTGGTACGAGAGATCAATGGCTCAGGATCCATTTCAAATACCAAAGCAAACTTAGCTCGAGTCAACTATACCACAAACAAAGCACATGGAGGGTGAGTCACCATGGAGAAGGGGCCAACCCACGTAATCAAAAAATAATCATTGCAATGACTTTCAAATTCTAACCATAGTGTATGCTCTCAATAATTCAAATGCCGACCAAATTATGCCACCAATGATCACCAAAAAGGTGAAATATCAAACTATACACTTTCAAATGCAAAAAGTGACAAATATTTACTTGTTTGTATTTATCAAAGGTGATGAGAACTAAGTGATGTATGCAAAGTAAAATGGTCTACCCTTATTCTTTCTAAGCCCACCAAGGTGGCCAAACCAAGTATAATGTAAAAGTGGTCCCCACTCTAGAGAGGAATTGGAGATAATTTATAGAATGTCACCCTTGTGATCATTTGGAGCAAAAGAGATGTCAATATCGAGCATGTGCACATGGACAGTAGTCCCCGGTGGATGTTCCTACTTTGTAAATATTACAATTATTGTAAAAAAAAAAAATTTTGCAAATAAGGAGTTACTTTGCATGTTTCACAAGAGGTCAAAATAGTGAAAGAGACAAAGTTGCATGCCCATGAAGAGAGAGACTTGCCTAACAAGCAAGCTTATTTTTAGAAAATTATTCATCCTTTATTTCTTAAAATAGAAGCAGTCAACTTTAGTTTGACCGTATTGTAACAAGGCTATTAATTCCTATTTGTAACTACATGCTCTATTTTGATTCCTTTATCTATTATTAAATAAGGGATAAAAATAAGATGCATGGGTGAGTGCAAGCTCCTGAAGCTAATTTTAGGGAGGGGTGAAATTTATTTTGCTATATATTGTGTGCCTTTGCAAAGCACAAGGGAGATTTTTTTGCGAGGACTTTTGGATATAGGAGTACTAAAGCAATTTTTTCTAGTGTTGCCTTCTATGTGTTAAGTATTTTTGCCTTTCCAATTATTTGCAGTCTTGTGTATGTTTCTATTAGGCTTGTGAATGTAAAGTCCCTAACCAATAATCTTACCACGATGCAAAATTCAGGTATTTTCTAATTAATTTTAATGTGCATGTTAACTTTTTCAAGATCTTGTTGTTATTTTCCCTTAGTACAACCAAGTGTTTACCCTTAAACATTCTCGAGAAAATTTTGGCTCATGCATCAAGAATCCTTCGCATAGAAATCATGCATATACTCAAAACCCTCATATAATTTTGTGTATCACCTCGGTCCAGTTATTTCACACCATCTTTTACCCCTAGCCCTAGAAAATCAATTTAGAATACATCAAGAAAGGAATTGGCCTTGATCCAGAAGACTCACCTCAAAATAGGTATACCCACTGGACCTTAGGTGTTTCCATTGTATCTATGAAAGAGAGAGATATTGCAAGCTTAGAAAACACGCGCAACCATCTCTCTATAGGGTGCACTTTCGAGAGATAACATAACCCACGTCTCTCCCGGTCTTAGGGGTGTTGTGGACCACTCAGTGACACCATGCATCGCAAAAATAATGAAAATTGTGATCGACTTACCAATCTATTCGAGGACATGATCTATGTTGATTTGCACAAGGTTTTCAAGTTATTTGGATACATCACACATGTCTAATTGGACATGGATCGGAAGATGGGGCTTAGCAGGGGGTTCGGTTATGTTAATTTTATCAACGGGGAGGATGCACTGAGAGAGCTATCAATAAGCTCAATAGTTATCATTATTATAATCATATTCTTAGAGACGAATGGGCCACTCCGGTGTTATTTTCAATTTTTCCTAACTCTCACGCATGTTAGAGAGAGAGTCAACATATACAACTCTAGTAAAAAAATTCAAAAACAAAGTTGTGGTGCATTGGCGGGGCTCGTGGCATTTAATCCAGAAGATCGCGGGTTTGAATTTTTGTCCATCCCTCGCTAACCTGCCTAAGGGATAGGTTATTCCATATTTTCTAGATGATTTGTATTATGATTTTTTTACCCCTTAATAAAATGTAATATGTTGAAGTTACGTAGTATTTGATGTCTTCCACGACTTTAATGTGAATGATGATACAAAGGATTTGAGTTGGTTTATTTGTTCTAAGAAACATGTTCTCCTAAGAGAGTGTCTTCTACCGACATGCACCAAGAGATCGATTGCCACTGCAATGTAGTACTTCATCTCTCTCAAAAAATGCTATCCTCCGATCATTACATTCAACGGTATACACTTTAATGAACATGCTTGTTTAATTTTATTTGTAATAGTAATTTACTAGTTAAATTCACTTGAATCTAAATAAAATATGAAGAGTCAATAGGATCATAACCCAAAATTGTTCAAGATTTATGGGAGAGAGAATATGTAGCCCCTAGTCTCCTCAAATCTTAAAAAATATTAACACAAAAACCTTGACAAGAAGTTTACATGATCATACGTATTCTTATTTTTATTTGTAGGGTTTTACTATGATAACTAGTGATTTGAGTGATTAATGATAATGAGACAAGGGTTACATATTTCAATCTTTACAAGAAATGGGTTATAAATTTTAAAACATAATGTTAATGACATTTAAAAATTGTTATAAATGGTATTCCAAGGTAAAAGAAATAGAGTCTAACGGCAGCTAGAAAGTATAAAAAGAAACATTTATTGTGTCCAACATAGTGTGATGGGAGGAACTTAAAGAGGGGATAACGAAGACCTAGATTTTCATTAGCCACCATTGAATATCATTGCTGCATAAAAACAACATGAAGAGGGTGTTTGACACCACTACGACGCACATCCACAAGGTGGCCAAAGAGCACCTTAACAAGTGTGATCTCTAGCGCCATGATGAGTGCAAGCTCAACATTGTTGCCAACCAAGAACCCTCGAGAAAACTTTACAGGCCTCTCCTTAGAAGAAATATTTTTGAGCGCCCCGCCTACCAGGGATCCAAAGCCGATGATTCATAATTTGGTAGAGATGTGATGTACATCCTATCTAGCTCCAAGGTGGTGCAAGATATATTTAATTAATAACACTGTCGTATAATGTGTGTGACTATCTCTAGTAATGAATTTTTTTATAATGTGTGTTTATCAATCGGGGTAGCCTTTATTCATAATATAGCCTTTGTTTTTGTGTTCCTCGAGACTCCCTTATAGTTGTTGCTTTTTTTGTTTTGCTAGGATTGGCCTAGTGTGCTTGTGGCTTTGGGGCTTTCTCATACCACCCACTTATTTTGTTGATATAATCTTGTATCATGTTGTATTTAATATAATATAATATCCTCCATCCTCCCATGGGTTTTACAAATTGAATATTGACAGGGCCTCTAGAGGCAACCCGAGTAAATCAGGGGCAGGGTGTATAGTGAGAAATGAGGATGAAATTTTTGTGGTGGCATTATCCTTTCCACTGTGTGATGGAACTTGTAACCTTGTAGAAGCACAAGCTCTATTAGAGGGAGTCAAGTTAGCGGTGTCAAGTGGTTGTAAGAGACTCCAAGTGGAAGGAGATTCACAAGTAATCATTCACGTGATTACTAAGGGCTTTGCCATTTCTTGGCACCTTAACTTCTATAGATCTCCAATATCCTTTTTGGCTTGGAAAAGGCATAGATTGGGTATTAATCATGTTTATAGGGAGGCAAACCATGTTGCCGATCATCTAGCTAATGAGGCAATTCATGTCTCGGAGTTTAATTGATTTCTAATAATATAAGAGATTGGTATGGCTTGGAATATATTATTATTTATGATGGTTAGTGCAGAGATAAAGATCATGGAATTAATGGTGGTGTGCAGCACCACCCTTTATTTTTGGCATCTCACAATTCTCTCTCCTTACTTCGTTTGTTCATGTTTTTGGTTGGCGAGTATGGATTTTTGGGGTTTCCTTTTATTCTTTTGTGAAGGGAGAGAATGGAAATGACCTTTACTTTAGCAATCTCCGTAGGAGGCTTCAAGAGGTTTTTCGCTACAATTCGAGTGCTTGAGGCCGAGGAAATTGAGTATGTGATTGGAGATCCCTATATGCGTAACTCTCATAGGGTTATAGTCAACTCTTAACTCATTGCGAGAATTCATTTCAAATTACCTCTTACTCAATCCGAGTTAAGGATGATGGTATGGCTATCACATAATTCTTCATTTATCCTGTAAATCAAGTTGGTTTGTGTGAAGAAATGGATAGGTGTCAAGTCCCATACCCTCTTCTTCTTCATTAGGTAAGGTCAACCAAGTTGGAAGGGGACATTTCCGATGGCGGTGGTCAAGGCAAGGCGGGAGGCAGGGTGGTGGTTATATCGGTTGAGGATTAATACTCTTTTCCCGCTTATTTTTTTTGGTTTTATGGCCATATGTATTCTTTATTTTGAAGCCACTTATGCTAATTCATATGGTGTCCCTTTCTTCTTCGCAAGCCATTCATCGGGGTCTTGTGTTATTGGTTTTTGATCAGATTTTGTTTGGAGTATAGTCATAAGGGTTGGGTCTCACAACCCTTTGGTTCACTACTCCGATAAACAAGAGTTTAAACATATATATATATATATATATATATATATATATATATATATATATATATATATATAAGATCCTTTTCATCAAATAATCTAGCCAATGCATGAGAAAAAGTTGATGATGCCATCCATTTTTATTACGTCATCCTTCCTCGCATGATTCGTAGGACTATTTAATTGTTGGGTTATGCTTTCACCTGTCCTCACTCGCTTTCTCACGTTTCTATCTATTTTTCCCCCTTCCCTCTCATGGAATCTACCTACGTTCCATTCATCCTCTTATGCGAATAAGCAAGGAAATGAATTTCATCTCTACGTGTCGATAGTAATCTTTGCATTGTATTCCCATAGACTCTGCAAATGTTATGACCGTGATTTTGAACATCTTGGGTGTGGATTATCTCGAGAGAACCGAAAGATATTGTGTAAACTCCAAGATTGTAGCATCTTCGTGTTCAATATGCGGTGTTGTGTGCGGATAAAGTAGTGGTCATGGCGGTTGTGTCCAATTTCATTTACCGAGATCATCGTGTGGGTTATGTCAAAGCTTTGAAAAAGTATGCCTCCCTTATCTCTTTACAAATTTGAATCCTTTTCTGTCACATTTTTGGGTTGATGGCAAGATTAGTGTTTCCTTGGAATTAAAAATTTGGGTCCTACTTCAATTTGTTGACACTGTTCAAAGCATCTATCGATGAGATAGGGCATCTATCTCTAGCATGCCATCCCTAGACTGGTCACGCTCATAAAACAAACCCGCCCCTTCCTAATCATGTGGTGTAATTGAAGTTTATTGCTGGTACATCCTTTTCCTTTCTCAAGATTATTACAACGCTTGGTTGGGTGGAATCCTAGGGTTTCTCTATCATTCCCACTCAATATTTTTTGTGTTCACGGCTCTATGTTTTTGCGGCAGCCCGATTATTCATGTTACGTGTTAGCCTCGTTATATTTCGTACTCATTTTTATTTTTTGTATGTATCTTTTCATCGATTAAAACATGGTATAATTATAGGGTGGGGACCCATAAAACCTCGAGTTCATAGCTCCGGTCAAAAGTGTTTAACTATATAAAAAATAAAATTATGTAATTTGTCCTTAAATATATTTGACAATGTGTTTCGTGTAATGTTCCCGACTATCTTAATAATGTTTATATGTATAATTATAGGGTGGGGACCCATAAAACCTCGAGTTCATAGCTCAGGTCAAAAGCGTTTAACTATATAAAAATAAAATTATGTAATTTGTCCTTAAATATATCCGACAATGTGTTTTTGTGTAATGTTCATGACTATCTTAATAATGTTTATATGTATAATATGTGTGATTATTTTTAGGAAATTTATAATACAATAAAGGATTTAAACAATAATAAATATCTTAATATATATATATATAAAAGTGTGCATAACATTTTTATTTCTAGTAAATTCTTATTTGATTAATGTTAATTTACCTCGATAAGCTACACTGGCATTACCTAGCAAGCATTAAGTATTAACTCTCTTAATTTTATTTTTTAATGTCATATTATCCTCTTGACTTCAAACTAGCCATTAAAAAAAATTGTTCACATCAATTTAAGGTATATAAATATTTTTAAAATTGTCAAGCACTTCAACAATCAAGTGTGTTCATAGATATTGTGAAAACAATTTTAATTTTGCAATGAATTATTATGTGAATTCATGATTCCATGAAAAATAGTATTACAACGAAATTCAAATTGTTCTTAAAATTATTTACCGTAATTCTACCTTAAGAAAAGTAGTTTTAATTTTTTTCATATCTATATTTAATTACAAAAATATATCCTCCGAAAGGGGAATAAGAGAATTTGAATTCTCATTTAAAGTGTCAAGTGTGTGAGGAAATTTTTGCGGTGATATCATCTCCTTTTTTCAAGGTACGCTTAAGGGTGTGACTAAGGTGACATGGGGAGTTAAAGATGAATGGACGTCCCACATTTATTAATATTAAGGGAATGTTAATGTTCTTAACTGGGTTTATTCCTCTATTGAAATCTAGGTGTAGGGGATTTTAATGTTCTTATAACGCGAGTGTCATCAAGGTTTATAACTATTAAGGGCAGGTTAATGTTCTTGTAATGTGAGTGCCACCGGGTTTACAACTATTAAGGAGATGTTAATGTTCTTGTAGTGCAAGCGCCACTAGGGTTTATAATTATTAAGGGTACGTTAATGTTCTCGTAATACTTAGTGTATTGGTATTACGGTTGTGTGGTCGGGTCTATGTAGCATTGAACATAGATTTTTCCTTCGTGATTGCCTGGTTGTTATTAGGAATATTGGGGAAAATTTGGTTAGCATTGAGCCTTTGGATCTCAATGTTGCTAAATATGAGGCTATGGAAGTGTTCGATCCGAATGGGATTGTAATAGTAATTTACTATTTAGATTCACTTAAATCTAAATAAAATATGATGAATCAATGGGACCGTAACCCTAAATTGCTTAATATTTGTGGCGAGAGAGAATAGAAGCCCTCAGCCCCTTAAACTCTACAAAAATATTAACTCGAAAACCTTGACAAGAAGTTTAAGCGAGAACAAATATGCTTATTTTTATTTGTAGGGTTTTACTATGATAACTAGTGATTTGAGTGTCTCCAAAATAGTGATAACTTTTCTCCGGACGTGTGAGTATTTCAACGCTTTTCCCTTTTCTAGAGCCGGGGACGATGGTGATGGAGTCAAACAGAGTGAGATGCTAGGAGGGTAGTGAAGATCTAAATTTTCCTCTCTCGGCGTTGAATATCATTGGGCTAAACAAATAAGATCGTCAAAGATCTTTGTATGGAGTCTTTACTTATTTCCAGTTAAGGTTTTGTAGGGTTTTTAATGTTGATAGGATAAGTTGTGTTTCGATTGAATGCAAATATTCTCCTTTTCGTTTGACTTTCCTCATTTACTATAATGATTTATTTGATTTCACTACAACAAAGCTATCAAATCATCGAGCTTTAAAAATGTTTTGACATTTTTTCTCATGGTGATGTTTGTTTATTTTTATTTGTAGGGAAATTTGAGTGTCTATAAACCCTTAAGCTTTACTCACGGATGCGTGAGGATTTCTAGAATTTGCTCGTTTCTTGAGTTAGGGGCTACAATGATAAAGTGTCCGAGAGAGTGAGCTACTGGGATATTAAATAGGACGATAATGAAGATCTGGAAATTTTTTTGCCACTATCGAATATCATCGGGATGGATAAAGAAGATGGTGGTTTGCACCACTACCATGCACATCAAAAGATGGATTACATTTAATAATATTCTCATAGTCTAGATTGACACCCTCTCGCTAGGTTCTTCAAAATAACTTGAATCATTATCTAGTTACGATGAGGTTCAATCCCATCATAGTAAATGAACCCGAAGTGTCTCAAATCTCTTGAAAGTCATTAGCCTCGCGGCCGCTAATCTATATAAAAATGATAAAAGATGTCTAAATGGGCGTCAATTTTAACACCATGTTGTGGCCTTTATTAAACCATCAAGGACAAAAGAATATGTTCGCTATCCCATTTAAATCATAAAAATATTTTGTGCATAACATGTCATTAATAATGCCTAGCGTCAGCGCCATCTAGACCATATAGCATAACATAAATAACATAGCATAATTAATGGTTGGTGCCACTAGCACTTATAACATAGCATAAATAATGACTTGTGCCCGCTAGCCCTCAGTAACATAGCATAAATATTGGCTTGTGCCCGCTAACCCTTATAACATGAAATAACATAAATAATGGTCAGCAGCACTAGCCCTTATAAAACGAAGCATGTTTTGTACATAACAAATCATAAATAATGCCCAGGAGACACTAGCGTGTATAATGGATTCCAATATTTGATTTTTGGATTCCAATATGTGGGACTTTGGAGTACATATAATTCCAATATAAGTGATTTTGGATTCCAATAAATGCAATATTAGAATCTAATATGTGTGATTTTGGAATCCAATATGTGCAATTTTGGAATCCAATTTGTGTGATTTTGGAGTGCGAGATAAATCTAATATTTGAGTATTTGGAATCCCAAAATGGCAATTTCGGATTCCAATATTGGCTATATTGTTTAGTCATTTGGATTGGGATAAGTCCCAATTTAGTGAAATAAGTGTTTTATATAGGATATCGCACATCACCCAAGTTGTCGTATTAGGTTACATATGTTGATTAGGAACAAAATTTCTAAAATAGAAAAAAAAAAAAAAATTATGGTAAATACACGTTATAATGTAAGAGTATCACACAACAAGAAAAGGTCATGGGAAGAGGGTCCCAAACATCAAGATTGCCCTGTAGGTGTTTAGAAGGTTATATCCCTCACAAAAGCGTCTTACTTAGAAATGGTTGCATTTTCAATTGCCTCTACAAATTCATTCCACATTTATTTTTAATTTTTGTATCATAAATATAACCAATCTTAATAAAAAAACCTTCTCAAAAAATTTCAAAGATATCCAACCATTCAGAAATGAAAGTGGACTGAGCCTCGGTCCCACATTAAAGTAGAAAACCCAACCTAACTCGACTTTAAAGGTGACTTTTCATCGCTACTACATTTCCCTCAACAATTTGTAATTTCCTAAACAACTATCAAATTTAATCGTAACTTAATTACAAATCCTTCGTATCTCGCATTTCAAGGTGTCAAATCATGAGTATATATGAAATGCGTAATATACATATGTATATATTTTTTATTTATTACATTTAAATGTCGTCACATCCAAATTTACAAATTGAAATGTGTCATTCTTTTACCGAAGAACCTTTTCACAAAGATATTCATTTTCTAAGGATAAAACATTAATGTCATAAATGAAAATTATGGAAGATTGGAATAACTTGGATAAGTATTAAGGATGATGGTGATATTTGGCTGAGATTTCAGCTAAGTATCGCTCACCGCACACATTGTCCGCCGTCCACCGCCCACGATTTCACTTCAAAGCTCGCATTGATATTTGTACAACGATCTCTCTGTCTCACTGATGTGGACAATGAAAATAAATTTACCTTTCCTTAAAAAAATGACAGGATTATTATTTGGGTTCCTTTAGTTCTAAAATTTGACATGAATATTTTATGTAAGATTAAGAGACATTTTTTGTTTTGATATTGACTAGAATTAGAGAGTTAGGAATTAATAGGGATGGTTGTACAAATTTTGATATAGAAAATGACAAGAGGTAGAGAGTATGGAGACCTTCTAGATAAATATGAAATGTGGGGACACTCTTTACATGTAATAAATAGGCTCAAAATAAAATGACAACTCTATTAATTTAATTTTTTATTTTGTGTTATTTTCTTTGATTCTCACACATTAATACCAACAACCCGCAAAGAGAATTTACTCCTTGACCCGAATCAAGAATAACATCCGAATCTTTAAGGAAAATAATAATTGTATGGAGCATGTGTTGCAAGTTAGTGGGGTTCTAAGTATTATGTTAAAATAATAATTTTGCTTGATTAAAATACAATCTAGGGGTGTACCGAACCTAAAAATGTATGGTGTGTGACCTTCCTTCTTCCAAAGAACTAGTCTAAAATATATTTATAATTATCTAGTGATTTAATATATGTATTTGGTTGATTATCCAATTGTATAATTATCCAGTTGATTTAATATTCTATTAAAATGCAAATGAATAATCAAAATACGAAAAATTATAGAAGATGAAGGTAAGGAGACCATGCACACTGTGGGACAAAAAATCGACCAAAGTGGCTCTTAACAAGCACAACGCGCACTAGATTATACCAGGGTCCAAAATGGTTGTTGAGCTTTACGCAAGGCCAACTCATCTCACCAAGGAGGTGGATCAATGTATCAAAGTTGAGCAAGAAGGATTGAGTTCTTATTTAATTGTTAGCACCATTGCCTTTTCACCAAGGAACATTCGAGGGCGAGCAACATTATTCAAATCGCAAATCCCACCTCATCCACAAGTCACAAACATTTACTTGAGAGTTTCTAAGGCCTTTTTACAAACCCAATAATCGTCACCTTCCCTATGTCCACATCAAATTGAGGAATTTTATTGAAAATTTCTCCCACCAAAATGACATGGACTTGGAAATGATGACTAAGGTTGTGAAGTCAACTTTTCTCCAGTGATGATGATGAGGAAGAATTCGAGGGAGTATGTGATGTGAGAATGGCATGGGTATGCATTTCTGCTCATTAATCATTCTAGTAATATCAGGAGTATTTCCATAGACTACCCAGTATGGAGGGCCCCTGATTCCTTAGGATTCAAAGTACTTTTTCACTTGGAGAGGTTTCCACCATAATGGTATGGAAACATTTGGCAATAATAGAAGTAAATCAAGACACTCACCTACCAATACCCGAAATTTCGACTCCCATCAATATCAACCTCAATCTCCGTCATTATATTTTGATGGATATTTATGCCTTGTTCTAAATCCTCCATTGTGGCACAAGGTGGAGGATACTAGCAAAGTTGTGAAGCCTAGATTTTTATTTTCTTGAAATGTTCCAAGGCCTTTCCAACAAACCCATTTTGTATATATCATGTTATCATTGCATTCCATGAGGCCAAATTTTTCATACATACCTACTAGAACACTTGAACTAGAACATCCGACAAAACTCCTCTATCTCTATGCTTTGTTGGACATCCCTACATTGTTCTAGTGTTGTTATTTTGGCACATGAGCCGGGAGAATGCAAGGGAAATATAAACCGATCAATTTAGAGACTGTTTGTTGCATAATGAAACTATCCGATTGCCTCAAGAGGATCCCAATGTATTTGTAAACTCGAAATCATATTCCCTAAGAAACTGTCTCTTCTTTCATTTGGTCAGACACTAACATGAGCATCAATGCCAATGCCATCCACCACTGGGTCTCACCACATTACCCTTGCTACAACCGTCCATTCTTGGTAAATTTACAATATGCACATGGGTTTTTTGTGGTCAAACTCTCTGGATTCTCAAATAAATTATGTGTATTATTATGCAAGGAATGATAGGCCCGAAAAGTCCTTTTTGGTGGCCCATGCCTTCTAGACCCTCTACTTCGACACAACTTTCCCCACGTCTCCTCCACTCCGTCACACTCACCACCCTCCACATGCATCCCATCTCCTTAAATGTTTTAAAAATTTGTTTTATATATTTATATTTTTTTGTCTTAAAGTTAAGCACAACAAAAACATTTGGTGCTATGAAAATTTTCGCACCACCATTTCTATCAATGTGATGAGTATGAAATTGTGATAAAGTTGGAGAATTAAAATTTAGTGTATTCTAAAGCAAAAAACTAGAAATTTTAATTTCATGTAAACAAATAATATCAAGGTTGTTTAAACACTCACAAGCTAATCAAACAAAGTATTTTGAGAGTTCTCTATAAGACCCCGAACATTCCATGAGATGAAATTCATGAAAAATAAGACATAACAAACTCTCCGTACATGCCCGTAATACCATCTTCCAAGCCAAGATTGGAAAAAAGCTAGCAAGTGGGATCTAGTCTAAATTAGAAAGCTCAACTTGAATGGAGTGGTGTTTGGCCCCATTATCTCCTCTCCCACCATGGGACACCTCCGGGGTGGGGAAATTTGTGAGGGTGTCACAAAGGAAGAAAGGTTAAAGTGAAATTCCAAGTATTCTATTAACTTGAAGGAAGAACTTGCTTTCTCGACGGTTTGGAAGGAATGGAAATCAACAAGCATGGCATCTTTAAGCCCGACACATCCTTGGATGGTGGGAGGGTAGTAGATGGGGTAGACGAAACCAAAGGAGTGGGTTTTGTAGTAGATCCCTTCTTACTCCCCATTGTAGTCCAACAATTTATCGAGGAGTCGACTTTCGAGTTGTACACAACATGTGGCATCACCATAGGATTGGAACGAGCAAGCGCAGAGGAAAATCACTAATGCGGTGTTCCTGGGATCGACAACGAAAGTAGATGTTAAGGAGGTTAAAATATACCACCTTTTTAGAGATTCGTAGGGAACTAACTTTAATATCTAGTTGATCTCGCAGATCTTTCACAACGTCAACTTCAACACATACTCATTGTTACATCTAGCATAAAAAATCTCTTATTCATGGCATATAACCTTGCTAACCGGTTTTACAATCTCTGGAAGGAAAATCCATACATGAATAGGAAGGTCGGGAAGTTCGATCCTATTGGAATTTTCAACAAAAATGGATAGTTGGACTAAATTCTGGAGTCCACCAAGAAAGAACTAATATGGTATTTTCTAAATACCAAGAAAACTCCTTAAGGAGCGGGGGCTTGAAGCCGTGAAGACTCGCGAAAGGACAAGAGGCAAAACCCTTTGCACGAGGCTACGAGACACCGAAACCAAGATACCGTTAGACTCCCAATGGTTCTTTATCTAGTTCCGAAGGTAGGCTTATGAGGGAATGTGGCCACAAAAATAAGCAATAAGACAATTATTACGATACCACTTGACCACATGGTCTAAACATTCATTAGAAATAACAACATCCTGCGAGGATTCATAATCCTTACCTCATCGTAGAATTTAGGCACAAATTTCAACACATGCTTGGGAGCTATTTTCACCACATGTTGCGCAACAATCGTTGCAATGGAAAGAGAGTTGGTAATTTATAGGTAACTCACTTTGTCTTAGTGGCGGAGAAATAGTTGGGTTTCCTATGATATGACCGAAAGGAAAACCATAGGAAGACTAACATGGCACAGAGCATGCAATGGTGTAACATTAGCAAAAGCATATTAAGTACCTTAGTATCAATCTAACTTTTTAACCTTATTGTTAAAAGAAAAAAATGAAAATGTTGATGAAAAGATTCAAGACTTGTAACAAAATATATTACAATACAAATTGTTATATTTTTGTACATAAATATATGTTAAACTAATTATTGGAAGGAGGAAGGTCACACACCACACATTTTGAGTGGTCCGATACATCCCTAGATTGTATTTTAATCAAGCACAATTATTATTTTAGCATAATTCTTACAACCCCATTAACTCGCAACACATGCTCCATAACATTGTTGTTCTCCTTAAAGGTTCGTATGTTGTTCATCGATTCCTGGTCAAGGAGGAAATTCTCTTAGCAAGTTGCTAGTATTATAGTATGAGAATCGGAGAAAATAAAATAAAATAAAAACTACATTAATATAGTTGTCAATTTATTTCAATACTATTTGTTATATGTGAAGAGCGTCCCCACATTTCATATTTATTTTCAAAACGTTTCCATACTTTGTACAACCATCTATATTCATTGCTAACTCTCTCTTTGTCTTGTTAGCGCACATTTTCAATATCAAAATTTGTACTACCATCTCTATTAATTGCAAATATTCTAAGTCTAGTCAATTTCAAAAAAATCGCTTAATCTACATAAAATATTCATGTCAAATTTTAGAAATGAAAGAACCCAAGTAATAAGTAAAAATACTATTGGTTTTTAAAGGAAAGGAAAATCCTTTTCATTGTCCACCATCCGTGAGACAAGACATTGTTGTAATAATATTAAAAAACATGGGCCAAGCAGTATGGCAATGGGTAGTGGCCAAATATCCCGATCTTGCAAGCTTCCACAATTTTCACAATTATTCCAAGCTATTCCAAGCTTTCACAATTTTCATTAATGACTTTAATGCTTATGATGTGAAAGTTTCACACGTTTCAATTTGTAAATTTGGATGTGATGACATTTAAATGTAATAAATATAAATATATATTTATAAATTACGCATTCCAAATTTCCAACCATCATAACAAGAAGGTAGAGAGACATTAATCCAAAAACTCAACCCAACCCGTCAATTATTACGTGAGAGATCACATATCATCCAAGTTCTCATATTATGCGACATATGTGACTTATGAATAATGTTTACAAAAAGACATTCACACGACAACAACAAAAAGGTCGGTGAGTAGGAGGGTCCCAATCATTAAGATTATTCTATCCACTATTTGTAAGGTCCTACCCATCATCAATGTGGTCTTTGTTATAGGTAGTGTATTTTCGATTTATAAATGCATAGTATATCTTGCATTGAAGAAATAACTAAACTTAGTTAGAAAACCTCGTCAAAAGAAAATTAAATATATCTAACCATCATAACAAGAAGGTAGAGAGACATTAATCCAAAAACTCAACCCAACCCCACCTTAACAATGGTAGCACAAACCACACCCCGCACCCTCCCAACCCTATGAAAGTATTTTCATAATGTAGAGTTTGAACGTTCCAATGCTACTATATTCTATTAAAACCCAAATATGTGTCCACAACAATTTTTATATCTAAACAACTATTACTTAACTTTAATTTTAAACTAAATTGCACATATTTTATTTGTGAAACTCATGTACGAATTATTTTATTCCTCTCACTCCACAAATAACAGAAAAGTGCATTTGAAGTTCTCAAACCTTTAGAGTATATTAAATACGTAACATATAAATAAGTATTTGTATTTAGTACATTTAAGTGTCATCACTTCCAAATTTACAAATTGAAACGTGTCAATCTTTTAACGAAGAACCTTCCACGGCATATTCGTTTTCTACAATAAAACATTAATGCCATTAATGAAAATTGTGGAAAGTTGGAATAACTTGGATAAGGATGAGGTGCAGTCGCAGGATGGTGATATTTGGGCTGTCCACTGGCCACTGTCCACAGTCCACTGTCCACTGTCCACTGGCCCACGTTTTCATTTCAAGATCGGCATCAATATTTGTTAAACACTGTCAACTGTCTTATAATCTACAATGAAAGTTTTTTCCGCTTTTTCTTGTAAAATAAGGGCCGTATAATAGCACGAGTAGGTACTACCTAAGTAAAGATTTTAAATCATGGTGGCACCCCATGACTGAACACTACTGACTACAATCTTGTACAGCCGTGGTTAACCAGAGTCCGTATGATTTTCTTCACGTGATAATACATGTACAAGATAAGGTTTTCTTACTTACACAATAATATAACTTAAGAACGTAATTGTTCTTAGATGTGGAAAACCGTGGGCGTTCCTCCCTATAAATAGGAGTGAAGACGCTTCGTCCATTTCAAACCAGTAGTTGTGCATTTCCTTTTGTTTAGAGTTAGTCTCTCATTATCATCATGGCTTTCCACAGCCGCTGCAATGTTGTGACGATGATATTTTCTGCTCTTCTGATGTTGTTGATGGCCTTTCCATTCCCCTCCAGTGCTGATATTCCAAAAGAAGTAGCGCAACAGATTAAGAGCATCAATAAAAGGGAGAGTATTATGGTCTCATAGTTTCTGGTAAAGCTGAGCTCCAGGCGCTTATTGGTAACGGTGGAATGTTCCAACCAGACGCGGATTTGCCTACTGTAGATGCGTCTGGTACTTTCTACTTTCTACTCAACCCATTATTTTCAGATGTTCCCATCAGAATCCCATTGCTTTAATTAGCCTTAGATTTGAAACTGCAGTATCGAGAACATTAAATATGGTTTGTTATTGTACTGTTACAGCGCGGCGATTCCATGTGGGAAAGATAGGAAAGCAAAGGACTATTGTTGTGATGTGCGGAACTGGAATGGTAATTTTAATACATTTTAAGAAGGCAACGTAGTCTAGTAACAATGTTCATGCTCATAATTATCATGGTGTGATATATGAGACAGGTGAATGCAGCACAGACTACACAGTTTCTGGTAAGTTTTTTTCGTGTGAGGGCAGTCCTTCACTATGGAAGAGCGGCGAGTGCAAACCCTGATAAACTCAACATCGGTGACGTCGCTATTCCCTCCCGATTTGCGCATACCGGCATCTTCTTCTGGGAGGTATGACTAATTCTCATCTTAATTCCTTCATATTTTGTTTTTATTTTCTTACCATTCACAGTTTTTCCTGGATAATGATTATCGGAATCAGAAATATGGAGGCGACGATTCAAGTTTCCAACGCGACGTTGCCAACCTCACATTTTCCGATTACAATGTGGGAGAAAAAGAAGTAGCGAATAAGCTTGAGAGGGTGTATCTACAACCTGAAATGATTTACTCTGCCGGAAAGCCCGAGGTTGGAAAAGAAACATTTTGGATTGATGTTGACGATCAGTTACATGCCATTGCACAGAAGATTGAGGTATGTTTCGATTCAACATTTTGTGGATGTGGTTAAACGTTAATATCTACCGCTACTGTTAATAATGTGTTTATTGGCTTGAAATGCAACACAGAATGTGGAGTTAGACAAGTGCGTGGCGAGGTCGTTGAAATGTCTTGAACAGCAGCCCAAAATTAAGAGAGTTGAAAGAGGAAGCACTGCCAACATGTACGTGAATAACGAGGCCTACAGAGATTTTCTGTGTAACCACCTCGACATCACCTCCATCGACACAGAGAGCGCAGCAATTGCAATGGTATCACTAGGACTTTGATCATTTATATTAATTTGATTTCATTAGTATTATCGAGTTTTTGTGAATAAGTGTATGACTGAACGAGAAGTGCAGGCGTGCCAGAGCGAGAAGATGCCATTCCTGGCACTAAGATCGATAACTAACAATGCTGGAGGATCATACGCAGGGAACGATGCAAATGTCATCCAGAGTTTATGGCACAGACATGCTCGTTCAGCAGTAGGGGAATTGTTCAACCGATTGCCCTCACTGGAACC
The DNA here is from genome assembly GCA_018340775.1 of Taxus wallichiana var. yunnanensis. Classification (NCBI taxonomy): domain Eukaryota; kingdom Viridiplantae; phylum Streptophyta; class Pinopsida; order Cupressales; family Taxaceae; genus Taxus; species Taxus wallichiana. Next base: position 600,120,259 of record CM031241.1, on the reverse strand, counting down.
CAAAATCCTATCCGTGACAGACACTGACGTGCTGTGAACTGTTGAAGTTATGCGCGCATGTATCATATGTCACAAGTTTGAGTATGGCTCACTCCCTAACATGTAGTCACTTATGTACAACTACATTACTACGTTAAATAAGAGTGAGATCGTTGTGTGTTATAAAGAAACTTGCAAAATAATTAGTAGTTCAGAAAGGTAATTATTATTATCAACAAATTAAAATTACAATCGAAATTTAAAAGGAAATTATATATTTTTATTTTACTACACTGTAATGCCCTCGATTTCAGACATTGAGCCACCTTTGTCAGGGGCATGCGACCTGTCTTTTCATTATATTATAATACAAATACATTATTTGAGGTCCAAATGCGTTAGGGGAGAGGACCTAGTAGTGGTGCACCCAAAGTTTGGGGTCCACCAAATCAATTTAAATATAATATGAGAACCTGATTTTTCACCAACACATAGTTCAATATTTTTTTAATTATATATATTTTTTGAGTGTTAAATTGAGAGGAAAGACATATTTTGAATTGATTTAAAATTATAAATTTGAGTTACACTACATTTTGATTGGGACCCATATTTGATCATGAGTGATAATGGTTGAACATTGACAATTTAAAAATGACAAATTTTACATGGCATGATAAGATTGGGTGTTGTCATATAAAAATGACTAATCATTATGGATTTTTATGACAACTATTAGGTGTTGTGTATTCAAGACACTATATCAACAATTGGACCCCCGCTCAACTATTGGTGTCTCTCCTCTAAACCACGTGAAGCATAGGTTAACATTGAAATTTAGAAGTTATTTGAATGTTGCATTCAATGCGAATTCCAAACCGTGCTTTACTACCGTGCTTCTATAGTTCCCTCCTTACCAATTGGTAGTACCAAATGAGAAACAATTTACTAGACACAACACCATTTTACCCAATATAATAATAAAAGACAAATTGATTCCCCGATTGATTGTTATTGGTGATGGTACACTTAAAACCGGTTAAAGTGATTTATTATTTTCTTATTCCGGACATGGGAATTTTGGGGAAATGTCAATTTGGCAAAGGCCTTTTTTAATCGCAATGACTACAAGATCGTCAGAAACATTGATTTCTTGAAAAGAATTTGCTTTTGATAATGTAGTTAAAACGTGTGATGGAAAGACACAAAATTATTCACCTTTGTCTTAAATTTCTTATTTTAAAACTTTTTGTATTTCTATAGATATACGAATTTCACATAGGGGCGTTATAAAGTTATTACTCTATGAAAATGGGAGTAAATATGGGCTGATCTCACAGTTGTGAGAGTCGTTGAAAACCTCCATTTTTATTTAAAAACAATTGTATGTTGATTGAACAATACAACTTGGTTTTCAAGATGTGACTACCGATAATCAAGAAGGAAGACCTTTCAAGGCATTTTCTCCTCTTTTACTTGTTTTCCTTTTTGGTGCGATTGTCTTTTGTCTTTTACTTGTTTTGCTTCTCTATGTGATTGAGATTTCTTTGGGGTTATGAAATTTCATGATATTTTCCATGAACGTGTAGAGAATATCGGGCATGGTGGTGAAAATGTAAGTGGGGAACAAAAAAATCAGGTTTTTCCATCACAAGCCATTGTATTTTGTGCGTTATGTATTTCAAAAGAAATGTACCAAAATTTATTTGTTTCATCGAATTTCAAGATTTCCGGATATGCACAAAATGCATTCCTTTATTTGATTATAGAAGCTATTAGGAAAAACTAGGTGTCATGTGCAAAGTCCGACTTTGCAAAAAAATTCTAGTATCCTCCGAGCTTGTGCAAAAATGTGGACCATAGAGAAAAGTATGGTTTCACCACCATAACATCAAAGATGTTTATTTTCACCTGAAGAAATGGTTGTTTGTGCAATGGTAAAGATTTATGCAAGCACAAGGCATACATACCCTTTTTCTAGAAATGCTTGGGATAAAACTTGGGTCTAAGCACCATTTTTCATTCCATTTTAAGTGGCGCTTTAGAGAAGGCACGTGAATTGTTTGAGTAATGCATGGGAATGAAGAAACAAAAAAATTCATCGAATATATGCGCAAAATTGATTTGTGGAAAAAGGCACTAGAAACTCTCAACCAAATGCGATTCCCGGTAAAAGTCCATAAAAATGAATACGCAGCTAGATGCCTCCAAGCGTTGAAAAGGGTATGGACTTTCTCTTTTCTCTTGTACTAAATTTCACTTTCATCATTTCTTGCATTTGGAAATTAAATGTTAATTATTAGGAAATGTAACTCTAACCAATGATAAAACATTACTTCATTTGGGAACTATCAAACAAATTAATAGAAATGAATTATGACCCCAAAAGTTATGCACATGGAGCGCCACACCAAAATATACCGCAAACTTGAAACTCCTTGCATGACCCTAGTAACATGAGACACTATGGGGAAACTTAACCAAGTTGTTTGAACTTAATTAACACCCTTACATGTCAAATTTATAAGCCCACTTAGCTTATCAGTCACTTGTAGTGACGTGCTCTTTTTAGTAAAACGTGATTGGTTTTGGCCTACTTGTTATCACCTACTTTGAGTGAAAATGAAAACCATTTCCACCTATCCCTAGACCGCCAACAAGAGAATTGTAACTCATCCGCATTTCAATGAGAATGCCTTCGGAAACTATTAGTGTGAGTTATCCTATGTGTTCTCCTTTCATGTTGGAGGGCCATCTCACAGGTTTAGGGTTTCATATGTGTCATGCACTAGGTTACTCAAACACCCTATATGTACCCCTTTTCTATTCATTTATGAGCATGCCAAGACACTCCGTTGTCTTTCCTCTATGCAAGCTTTGTTTTTGTTGAGCAAGTTCTTCCATTACTGATCATTTTTTCCTTGCTATCGCTGGAGCTTTCACGATTCCATGGAGTGCAACTACTTCGTGGTGCCTCATTTCCGATTCGATTCTCACAAACTCTTTTCATGGTATCAGAGCTGAGATCGGGTAAATGTGCACTCAATTTGTTTTTTGTTGCTATTACTCTTACTTGGTTTCATTATTTTACTCTGCATGCAAGTCTTTGATCACTATTTTCTAGAAATTATCTTGCTAATATCTCTAACAAGCTTTCTTAAAGTTTTTTGTTTTTTTTTCTTGTGCATGTGCAGGTTTTTTCAAAATACCTTGAGAAATCAGGTTTTTTAACTACTTTTTTAGTTGGATGTATCAAAATCCAAAATAGAGATTCTTTTCATTTATTAAAATGGAAGTGAATTTTTTTAAGATCTCTGGTTTTTGCAGGATATTTGTCTATGCATGTTGTCTGTGGTTGCAGGATCTTTGAGTTCTTTAGTCGTGGTTGCTCATCAACGAACTGCTGTCCCTCTGACCATTTTTGGACTGTTTTCATACGCGCGCCTGCACTTTTTTCATTCATTCCTAGGCATTTTTAACCTCTGACACATTTTTTTGCTTGAAGGGGTTGTAAACTCTTATGTACATTTTTTAACTATCATGCGTGTGGAACTGTAAGATCATTCCTAGGTGTTTTTCAACAAACAACTTTCCACGTTTTTTTCTAAGCAAGGTCAAAAATACGGCTATTATCTCTCTTGGGCTTTTTCTGCACTCTTTCTCTTTTTTTTTTTTACTTGGTGCATTTTCGTGGGGTTGTAATTTCTCTTGCGTGGACTATACCCTTGGTGCCCACGCATCATCTAACTCCAAAAACAAACTCAGTACACTCTCTCGGCACGGCCTTTTTTTCTCTCGTTTTTTTCAGTACGGTAGTCCACTTGCCTTTAGTAAGATTTGGCACTTTTTTTTTTTCTTCCTTTTTTTAAACCTAAAATCTTACTCTCCATAAAATCCTCAATTTTTAAAAAAAGCGCTTTTTGTGTTTTCATGTTTTTTTGTTTAAAAGCTTTCTTTTTAAAACATAAAATCAACAATTCTTTTTTATTTAAAAGTACTTTCTAATTGCGAGAGAGATCCCTTAGATTAGATTAGATCTTTATTTGTTTAAAATCTTCATCTAAAAATTCTTGTTTTAAACGCCTTCTTTCAAAATCTTCTGTTTTAGAAAATATTCAAAAAAAGTGCTTTTTTCAGTGATTTGCTTAATTAAAGCCTTTTTCAAAATTCATTAGATTTAATTACATTAGATCTAATTTAATTTCACATTATCTAAACAATATATTTCTTTGGCATTATAATTTGGTCTTTTGGCTTGTTGTATTTTTAACCTTCCGTCGAGTGCCGAAGACGAAGGGTGAGGTCCGGATTGGCAGGTGGCTAATCCCCCTCGCAATACAAACAAACCCTATCTCAAATTCCATGCCATTTCCAACGAGCATACATATGACACCTTTTGCATGCGTTTAGGGTGCTTTTTTAATCCGTTTGTAGGCTTATTGGCTTTTTCTCATCAATCATGGAATTGGTTTTTGCTATAACTTTTGACTCGTTGCTCGGTTTTGAGCACTTCTTTAGTCAAAGTTGCATGTTTTTTTCACACTCTAGATGATGGGATCATTAGCTTTGTAAACACACTAATTTTATAAAGTGCCGCATTCTGGGGGTGTCTTTGTATTGCTTATTTCAGCTCATTTTTTGAGCTTTGTTCTATTTTTTTTTCGTGGACTTGTGAGCGCGTCCGCCACAGTCTTACGACAAAGGGATTCTTTCGTGTGATGTGAGACACTTTTTCTCACCACCAGGGTTGGCTTTCGCCTCCTTTCTATTTTTTTGCTTGTGCTTGTTTACGGTGTTCCTTTTTGTTGCGCTCCACGAAACACTATTGTGGTCTCCTCTCTTGCGCATTATTACGCTAATTGCAAGACGAGTTACCAAGTGTTTCAAACCGCACGCACGGACCCGATTGTAATCAACGCACTAAACTATAAAGTGCCGAAAAGTAGGGGTTGTTATTGTCCTGGGTGGTTGTGTTTCTTTTCTGCATTTCTTTCTCTCTCTCTCACTATGGATGCACTTTCAATTCCTTTGCTTACGCTGTTCAAATTTTTCGAATGGAGATCGAAAATAATAATGAAACTAAGGGGTAAAGGGTTATTCCGCATCACCATGGGAACTGAGACTGAACCAAGATGATGAACCTGAAAAATCTAAGTGGTTAAACCGTAGTGATGAAGCTTTAGGTCTTCTTTGCATGTCCATTTCTCCTGACTTGCTCTTCCACATTGAGGCATCTGAAACACCTACATCTGCGTGGAAAATGCTGGATGCGATGTTTGGACAACTAGATGACATGAGAGTGCATGAGTTGGAAAACGAACTACTAGGGTTAAATCCTAGTGACTTTGAAAACCTACAAGCCTTCTTCTCAAAATTTGTCCACATTAGATTATTGTTAAAAGGATGTCAAGTAGAAAAGAAAGATTCTCAATTGATCTTGTCGATTCTCTCTAAGCTAGGTCCCGAATATTTTGTCTTCGTGTCAACTTTCTACGCTACAAAAATGCTTTGGGGCGATACTTGGACAATGCCCTCCTTTGACTATTTTTCATCCCAACTCATTCGAGAACAGGACAAACTCATTCAAATGGGGTCTCTCAAGTCCAAGTCACATGCCCTTGTAGCAAGTACTAGCAAGGGAAAGAAGATTGAAAAGAAGAAAGAAACTAAGGATCAACCTAAGAAAGAAACCAAGATCAAACCTAAAAATGACACAAACACTTCGACTTCTGAGCCTAGAGTGCAGAAAAGCAAGTATTTGTGTTCCTATTGCAAGAAGATCTGGTCATGACGAGCAACACTATTTTAAGAAACAGATTGATCACTTATCTCATTTACTTGAGAAAATAAAATAAGTGTTCCTGAATCCATAAAACAAAGTGCTCTGAAGGCCGAGTCTTCTGTTGCAAAAGGTGCTAAAAATGATAAGAAGAAAGGAAAGGCCCTTATAGCCAGAGTTGCTCCTTCATCGACATGGATTATAGATTCCGTGCCTCACACCACATGGGTTCTTCGCATGTTGAGTTTTCCAACATCGAACCTTGTGGAATGTCCCAAATCACGATGGGTAATGACACGACAATGTCGTGGGGTTTCAGTAGTGGATCAGAGAGATGGATGGGGAACATTTAACCAAGTGTTGAGTGTTCCTGATCTCTCTACCAATCTCCTATCGGTTTACCAAATTACTCACCTTGGTGAAGGAATGCGAGTGGAATTTGGTCCTAACTCGTGATTATTCATGAGCTTAACAATGATACTACAAAGTTGGCCGAGGGAAAGGTAGATCACCATTCATGGTCAGACACCTTCTCCCACTTTACTTCGATTCTACGCCCACGCCTTGCTCACTCATGCAAATGAGGTTAGTAAGCTATGGCATGAGCATTTTGACATCTAAATTATCGCTACCTTGAACAATTGAGTCAAAACGAAATGGTCAATGGGTTGCCTCTCGCATCAAGTTTTCTAAGGGTCTTTGTGAGGGGTTGACTGGAAAGCATCCCGAAAAGAACTTTGACAAAGGAAAAGCCTCGAGAGCCACTCCCCTGGATCTTGTTCACAACGATGTTTCGGTCCATTTCTTCTCTCCTTCATTTACTAGAGCTCTTTATGTGCTAACCTTCATTGATGACTATTCGCGATATACTTGGGTATATTTTCTTAAGCTTAAGTCTCAAGTCTTTGAACATTTTCAGACTTTAAGGCTCTTGCTGAGAAACAAAAGAACGGTCTATCAAGGTTCTTCGAACCGACAATGGAGGTGAATATGTAAACAATAGGTTCATGGATTTTATACTTTCAAGGGATCTCTTCGCAACATACAAAGCTTGCTTATAGCCCTTCGTAATGGAGTCACAGAAAGAAAGAACCGTACTCTCAAGGAGATGGCCACTGTATGATTCACTCAAGTCTCTTCCTCCGCAAAGATTGGGCCAAGTAAGTGAATTGTGTAAATTACATTCGTAACCGTGTTCCACACAAGGCAAGTAAGAGGGATGACACCTTTCAAGCCCGGTTTGACGCAAGCCCGATGTTGAGCACTTTGAGTCTTCGGATCCAAGGCTATGGCTCTGATTCCCAAGAAGAAATGCAAGGCCTTGGAACCACAATCCAAACCTTGTATCTTTTGTAGGGTATCCCGATGGCGTGAAGGGATATCGATTGATGAATTCTACTTCTCATGAGCTATATATTGAGAGAAGTGTTAAGTTCGATGAGTCTTCTTCGACTTCTACTTCTCACCTATGAGGTTCTTCACTCACCGATTCGGATTTTGACTCATCGATGATGATACCGTTGAGCGTGCTCCTCTTCCGATCCTCCCGACCATAGATCTTTGAGTCTTCTCGATTTTGACAAGAGAGGATGATGAGGACTATGTCCCTTCTCACTCAAGTGAAGAATCTTCCGACTGAGCTCGATCCTCCCGGTCCCCTTTGGGGCAGAAAACTTTGCAAAGTGCTAGAGATTTAGTTGGAGATACTTTGGATATGAGACGTACTCACTCAGATTTCATTGACCCCACTCTTTCTTCACCTCGCTTCGATCCATAGTTTTCCGGGAGGCTTCGGTATTCCCGAGTGGGATTCTCGCCATGGATGAGGAGTATTCTCTCTCATGAAGAACGATACTTGGGATCTCACCACTCTTCCGAAAGGAAGAAAATCGTTCGGTGTAAGTGGGTGTTCCAACAAAGTATGGAGTAGATGGAGACATTGAAAAGTTTAAAGCGCGATTGTAGCTAAGGGTTTCTCCCGAGATAGCTGGGGTTGATTATACATGTAAACCTTTTGCTCTCGGTTGCGAAGATGACTTCTATTCGACTGACCCTAGCCATTTCCGCAAGCGAAAGATGGAAAGTCCATCAAATGGACGTTAAGAGTGCCTTCCTTCATGGTGACCTAGAGGAAGAGATCTATATGGAACAACCTCTAGGTTATGTCCAAGATTCCTCCCTCATTTGTAAGTTAAAGAAGTCTCTTTATGGCCTTAAACAAGCCCCTCGGGCTTGGTATGCCAAGATGGACTCCTTCTTACTTACATCAGGGTTTACTAGGTGTCACTCTGATCCAAATGTTTATATTCTATGGCAAGATGACTCCATACTCATTCTTGTTCTATATGTTGATGACTTGTTGATCACAAGTAGCTCTTCCTCTATTATTGATTCTGTGAAGATCGCCTTAGCCAACAAGTTTTCCATGACTGACTTAGGTCTCGCTTCATTACTTCCTGGGATCCGATTTCACAATGACTGGGAATCTTGATTTCACAACCTAAGTATGCTCTTGATTTGCTAGCTTGGTTTCAGATGTTCGATTGCAAGTCTCTCCTACTCCTTTCTTTCCGGGGTTAAGTTGGTTTCATTGCTCTACTCCCTTGGTCGATGGTACTTTACCGATACAATTAGTGGGGAGCTTGATCTACTTGACTCACACTCAACGGATTTATCATATGTTGTTGGGATCGTGTCCAGATTCATGCAGAGCCACATGAGCTGCATTGGAAAGTAGCTAAATGGATCCTTCATTATGTTCGTGGCACTTATGCTGATGGCATACACTATCATGGAGGGGTTGATATTGACTTGATTGGATTCACAGATTTTGATTGGGCCGGTGACTTAGATCATCGGAAATCTACTTCCAGGCTATAGTTTCTCTCTTGGTTCGGGTCCTATTAGTTGGTCTAGCAAGAAGCATAATGCAATTGCGATATCATCTACAGAGGTAGAATACAGAGGAGCAGTTAACGCTGCCACATAAGCTATTTGGCTACAGGGTATTCTGACAAAGTTTGGCATCCACTTTCGGTGGCCTACCATTATCTACTATGATAACACGAGCACAATCTCTATTTGCAGAAATCCAGTTCAGCATCAGTGGACGAAGCACATTGAGATCCATATGCACTTCATATGGGAGCTTATTCATGATGGTATCATCGACATTCAATACATTCAGATAAACTGATCAGATTACAGATTTATTCACCAAGCCCTTCACTGAGATGAAGTTTCTTCACTTATGGTCTCTTCTTGGGGTGAGGTCTTCTGCAGCTTCCCATCTTCTTCGGGCTATGTAGTCCTTCTTTCTTCTTCTTCTTCTAGGAAGATTGTGTTTTCAGATATGGGCACCTTATCGTGCCTTTAGTTTCGGGCCCCATCGACACATCTTTCTTAGTTGTTTAGAGTGTCTTCCTCTTCCATCCGACTCATCACAACCTACCCTACCCCATCTTTGATGAAGGGGGGGTGTTAGTGTGAGTTATCCTATGTGTCCTCCTCTCATGTTGGAGGGTCATCTCACATGGGTTAGGTTTAGGGTTTCATATGTGTCATGCACTAGGGTTACTCAACACCCTATATGTACCCATTTTCTATTCATTTATGAGCATGCCAAGACACTCCATTATCTTTCCTCTATGCAAGCTTTGTTTCTGTTGAGCAAGTTCTTCCATTACTGATCATTTTTATTACAACTTTAGCCAAAGACACTTTTTAAGGGTTATGTTAACTTCTAACTAACCATGAAGCCTTGAACATATTGTTTCCAAACATTATAGAGTATGAATTGATCAAATTATTATATTAATTATTTTTGGGGAGATTATGGTGTTTCTCTCTCCTCCCTTTTCTCTTTCTAGAAGTAACTCGATATTTTGACTGGTTCTAAAAATGTAAATGAGTTATAAATGTTCATGTCTTGGAAAAGAAATGAAAATTTGATAATATATGTGATTATGATATGATGAATAGAATGGAAAATGAAATCCATACTTTCTCTCCGTTCCCCTTCTCTCTAGATATAATTATGAAAATATTGATTGGGTTTTGAAAATACAAATGGGTCAAAATGTATATGAGTTGAAATGAAAAAAAAATTGGATACGGGATGCTACGGTGATTTGAAAAGAAAATGAATCCTAGCTTTTATTCCTCCTTACTCTTTTGTATCTCTCTCAGTATCTCTATCTCTCTATATTGTTTGTTCTGATTGTTTGAAATGATGGATGCATGGAAATTATGTGTGGGTGTAGAGGATTTCCATACTCAATCCTAGGACTAACACAACGTTGGTTGCATGTACTCGAATAAGAGAAACTTTTGGATGTGATATGTTGAAATTAATGATTCATCATTGTAGTTATATTCATCTTGCAATACATTAATTACCATAGAATAATTATGTGTATTATTGTTCAAAGAATTGTTCTTTGTATATTTTGAAAACGGAATATTAATGTGACTATATTTTAGTGTGTCAAATTGGATGTGAAGTTGTACTCAATGTTGTACCCATGTTATAAATATATTAAACTAATATTTTGCTATGTTAATTATCGATTTATTTCCTTAACAACCATAGTGTTAGTTAGAATCTCCTCTCATCAAAACTAACAAAAATAAAAGAACGTGTTATAATACGTATTGTACTTCCTCCCCACATTTGAGTCTTTTTCTAGGGTATAAAACATTGATCGTGTAGTGCCCAATTCCCTTCGCCACTTTTTGCTTTGATTTTGATATCGTCGACTACACTTATGGACATTATTGTAGTTTTTTATTTAGCTTGATACTAGAGGTTAGCGATATTGGACGGTTGTTGATTTCAATTCGTATATGATGCATGTGGATTATTAGAGACATTTTATATTGATGTTGATATGTTGTGGACATGATTATTTATATATATTTCTGACATGCGATATACTTTCGTCACCATGAGTAGATTTTGATAATTGAATTAATGTTGTGATCATTTTGACATGGATGAAATGTGGATAGAAATGTTGCTAGAAATTTGTAAATGATATCGTAATTGCCTAGATGATATTAATTCATATATAGATGATTTTAGATTTATATTGCATATTTTGGCATAGATGTTTTAATGCGCCACGAGGCCGAAGGAGGTATTTTTGTGTTTTACAGGTAAATTTATTCACAACAAACATTGGGGGGATTGGAGACCAACCACATTGGAATTCTAGATGAATTCAACAAGGGTCACCATGGCAACATGTAATTGTGTGTGTGTTAGAATTATTTGGTTAGGGGAAAATTGTGACCAAGGGGTCATGTGTTGTCTTTTGTTTTAGTTTCCTTTTTATTAATGTTAGTATGTGTTCCTTTGAGTGATGTAATTTACTTGTTTTAATTATTTAGTTTTGATGTATGTTTTCCCCTTCATCTTAAAGTGGATCTAAGTGCCTTGTTAAAGTTAAGTGCCTTATTAAAGTTAATAAATATTGTCCTAAATTAATTAAAGATGTGACCAAAAGAAGTTCATTTATTAGACTTGATTTGCTCTTGGATTTTGTGTTGTGTGTTGAATGCTTGAGATCTTAAGTGTTGTACACTCTACCCTCCATGGGAAACTCGAATTTGACCTTGAAGGTCAATTTTGAAGGCTTGTGGGACAAGTTTAACTCGAATTTGACCTTTCAAATTGTCATACCAACTCCTACCTATGGTTTGGGGGTCAAAATTAGACCCCATTAGGTGTTTTGGGAAGATAAAAAGGTGAAATGTTTATTGCACTTTCTTTCAAGTAATTAATTTTGTCCTTAGGGGGTGTGGGCTTAGATGGTGTGTGTAAGTAACTTGTCATTCCTTCAACCACTTATTAATGGTGCTTTGGAATATGAGGTTGAATAGGGTGATGTGGAGTGGAGAGGAAATGAGGTGGCATCCTACTTGGAGCCACATCATCCTCCTCTCTCCTTTTCTATTTATTGAAGTTCTTTTGCTTGTTTGGGGGTTACTTCATTATTTTGTGCTCTTGTATTTTTTTGGAGAGTTAGAGAATTGTTAAGGGTGATTATGGATTGTTGGAGCTTGTGGATGCTTGCTTGGTTTTGAGGAGCTTAGAGACTTACTCTTGGAACAAGCTCTACTATGGAAAGGTAGGAGCTTTACCTTGCTTATGTTATGCTTTATTTTGTGTTTATATGCTTGTGTTGAGTATTGTTTTCTTTGGAATGCTTGTTGGGTGTGGGTAGATTGCCTAAGTTTGGAGTAGGAGGAGACTATGGAGAGTTTTCATGTATAGAGAAATATAATTTCACCTTTTTTTTGGAGAGGAATTTGGGTTGGGTGCCCCACCCATACAAGGAATGCTTCCATTTATTTCTTCTTTCTTTTATGAGGATGCATAAGAGATTGAGGGAGGTATAAGAGTATGTGGGAGGTATAAGGGGTACTTGAGGGAGGCATAAGAGTATGTAGGGATTTGAGATATGCATTAGAGGCTTTAAGGTGGGCACCCATTCCCATTGGGAGGCATAAGTGGCCTCCCCATAGGTCTTGCTCCTTTGGCTTTCATTCTAAGCCTTGTTTTTGTTGTTTGTTGTTCTTCTTTCTTGTGTTGTTAATTTGAATGTGGTTGAAAGGGTTGTGAAATATTTGTTTTTGTTGTGGAAGCTTGTTGTTGCCATGTGTTGGAATTATCTCCCATTGTAATGTTGTTAGAGCTCGGGGGCCAATGGAGAGGATGGCTTCTCCTCTTCATTGGATATCTTGGTTGGGTGGAGAGCATTTCCTCTCCCCCCATTTTGTTGTGAATCAAACACATCTTGGAGGAGCTATCTTGATGGATTTGTGAAGCTTGGAGTTTTGTTGGAGACCTTGTGAAACTTTCTTTGTGTTATTCCCACTTAGAGTGGAGGAACTTGTAATATTGTATTCTACTTTTAGTTTATATTCTTGTATGATTTCCCACTTTAAGTGGAGGACATTGTATTGAACTTGTGAAGGAAAATTGCATTCCATTGTTGGTTATGAAAGTTGTATTATATATTGAAAAAGAGAAGAAAGATTTTTGTTATAAAATAGTTTTGTGAAATAGAAAGGAAAATAATTTTTTTATTGGAGTTTGGTTGTTTTTGTGTGAAAGGAAGTTCCTTGCTTTGAAAAAATGAGTTATACTCAATGGAAAAGAAAGTTTAATTTCTTTGTGAGATTGTATTGTTGCAAATGAGAAAGTAGGAATAGAAAAGTTGTAATATGTTAAAAGTATGCATAGTAAACTTGAATGTAAAAGAAAGTTGTTGTAGTTATTTTGGATATTTGAGTGTAGTGAAAATGAAAGAGACAATAAAACTGAGATAGGGAATTGTTGCATTTTGTATTTGAAAAATAATAATGTAGAAATGGATGTGAATCTTTTATCTTACTCTTGAAATAGAAAGAAATTTAGTTGATCAAAAGGGAAATGATCTTGTAAGTAGTAGTGTTTCTATTGGAATTGATAATGCTTAAAATGAAAATTTTAACTAAGAAATGATAAAATGGAATGAAATCACAAAACTAGAAGCTCTATATGTTCAAAATTAAGCTTAGAATGCAATTTAGCACCCTTTAGTACCTTTTAGTTTTGAGAAAATCTCGGTTTAAAGGTTCTATTTTTTCATAAACATGACGCCACTAGATAGAATGGGCCCTATGCAAAGAGCGGTGGTTACGTCACTTATCACATAACTCCATGGATCTGCTCCCTGTGTGAAAACATTAACTTGTTTTTACTAATTTATAAGATGTAAAATTTAACTAATGAATACCAGCGTGTAAACAAAGAGCAATCCCATGGATTTGAACAATAAAACATACAAATGGTGGATTAAAACATTCTTTTCATCTATAACAATGTTGGGTAGGGTTTGCCCCAAATTTTGGAAACCCAAATACACTTAGTGTGGAAACAAAACTAGATTGGTGGAGGAAATCCCTCCCAATCCTTGAATTAAATAGATTACATTAATAAAACTAAAACTAAACTAATTCTAAACTAGATCCCCATGTAGAATCCTCCATAGTTCTTCCTCTTTGATCTCATGGCTCCCTTCTCTTCAACCCGCAAATTTTTAACAAAAACAAATAGAACAAATGAGGAGAATAGAATAAAGAAAAGGTTTTAATAGAAATTCATAAGGAAATTTAGGGCTAGTTTAGAACCCTAGGATCTAGTGGCCAAGAATGAATTGATCTAAGGGTGGAGGTTTCACCCTACTTTTGTTTGGTGGAAATGAATTTTAAATGTTTAAATTAAAATCCTTAAGGGTATGTGTAGATGGGTGAGTGGGGCCATGTAAATTGCCTTGGGGTGTAAAGACTCTATTAATCCTTAGTATGTTGTAAGAATTAATTAAAAGGACTTTAAACTATTAGGATAATGAAACTAGATTAATTAAGCATGAAGTTAGTCATATTTGGATTGAACATTAACTAAGAAGAGAAAACATTTAACCAAGTAAATTAAGCTATGGCACTTCCTAGTTGACCTTTAATTAATCGACCTTAGAGGTAAAGTAATTTCAAAATTTAATCTTTTAACTAGACCTGGCCTATCGATCTTAAAGTTGAGTTTAGTGATGTAAGTTAATTTAATAGACCCTAAGGGTCAAACACCCTTGTAACCTTCCTATAACTTAAACAAAAAAATAGTCACAATTTTGGGTTAAGTGTTAGGTTTTGGCGTGTTTCGAGCGTCGTTTTTGCTGGTGTTACAGTCATGTTAATAAAGACTCTGTTCTCATTAATCATCTTCATGATTTGCACCTAAGACGCTCATTAAGGACCATTTACATCATATTTTATGATCTGGTGCATATATGTTGTGAAACCTATAATATTGGGATGAGTGAGGTGATCATGTCTAGGTGTTGTAGGTATGATGATAACATCAATAGTTTTAACCCTCTTATGTGTAATCTCCTTGATACACTAGTGGGTGGTAAAATCCTTGTAAGATAGTTGGTGGTATCTTTGTTGATTGATCTCTCGTGAGATATAAACTATGTGAGTGGTGGATACGTGTTGAATTACTTCGTATTTACCCAAAAATTGAAATAGATCCTTAGGAGGCTTTTGTAATGCATAAGATTATTTGGGATATCTCTCTCTTGCAATATACACTAAATACTATCGTGTCTAAGAGCATTGAAATGAGTTGTCTTGTGCGAGGTCATATTCCTTATAGTCTCAAATCCCTAAGTTTAAATTATGTGTTATTTGATTTAGAATTGTTCTAAAATAACGCCCATAAGAGTCGAAATTAACCATGTAAGAGTAATGGGAAACAAGATTAATATAATATATTGTTTAGGAATAAAGTTATGCTTGAAGTATTCATAATTCATTTATGATTTCTCACGATAGTTTCCATTTTCTAGAAAAGGTAAATTTAAACATCAAATATACGTAAGTGTTATAGGAATTACATTTTTTTCAAAATGATGTTACTACAGGACGAAAGTAACCACATAAATGTAGTTAGTAAAAAGGGTAAATAATATTAAACTAAAGAATGACCACTACAAAAAAGGTACGCCTTTGAGTGATGTCAAAACCAACTAAAATGTCATATGTGATCATAAAATGAATGTAATAAAGTAGAGGTCCACGACTAATACAACAACCTAATAAATCAAAAAATCAAATATGATGCATGATCACATGCTTTGTTTGCATAAATGTGGATTAAACAATGATGCTAATGAAATAATAAAGTGTAGCCTTGAGAATGGGATACCTTCAATTGTAGCCAAGGTCTTGTGAGTTAAGGAAATTGCACTCAAGTTGGACTTGTAAAAGCTAGTAGAACCCTTGGCATAGATAGGAATATATCAAACCTAGGATCACTCAGGAAGTAGAATTTATGGTCGAAACATGTAATTAACCCATTGCTATTGAGAGTAAATCCTTAAGATGATGAAACATAAGTAGTTTGAAATGTGAAATTCGTCACCTAAATTCAAAGAAAAATCTCTATAACAGGAACATAGGTGTAATGTACCCTTCCATGCACAATATAATTGTGAAAATATGAATTCCTAATTGGAGCAACGAATTGTGAATCAAGAATGATACAACTTAATTAGTTAACCTACATAGTTGGTTGTAATAACTTGAAGATTAAAAGAGTGTATTGTTAGTATTAAACAATGTTATGAAATGAACTTAGGATATGTTTTCTATTGATCTAGTAACCTTCCTTTTTCTTCATGTGAATTTTCCTCCTTGTAACGAGAGTATTTTTCCAAACCAAGTAAACACGGCTCTCTCAAACAAATCCTTAATTCAAATATTAGAATATTGGTGTGTGTATACATGTTCCTAATCACAATTATGCTATATAAATTTATTTCCACAAGAGAAACAAGTGAATTCTAAAGGAACCACTATAGGTGAAATGTTAAACCAAAAACATGTAGCCTAGTTGTAAAGGAACGAAGGGTCCCATGTTATGTGTTCTTCAGAAAATTATAGTCAACTAATATAAATAAGATTGTAATAAATATTTCACCATGAACAATGATGTGTTGTGGGAAGTTCCTGTGAGTAAGTGTATATTGTCATGGGTCGTTGTACTTTGTCATTTTTGGAAATGTGGCTTTGATGTGCATCCTATGTTTCATGTTATACATGTGGGTCCATGGTTACACAAATGTCTCATGTGTTATACACTATCCTAAGTGAGCCTATGTGATGTTATGTATCAAGAAATCTCGAGCCTATGTGATGTTTCTCTTAATCTTTCTTTTCCATACTATCTTCTCACCTACAATTCACTTTCATTCCTTCTCTAGTCATCATGAATGGATTTACTCATCTACATTTGCTTGAAATTTTCTAAGCCTTTTCAACAAACCCATTTTATACATATCCTAGTATATCATTCAGATCCATGAGGCCACATTTCAAGTATTTAGATGAAACAGTTCACATGCCACATGTATGCTCGAAATTTTGCATACATATCTACTGAGCACTTGTAACCACAATATGTGGTAATATTTTCTCTATCTTTTATGCTTTGTTGGACATCCATACCATGTTACTGAGCTCGATTTTAGCACAAGATGGACTTCATAGGAAAGAAAACTAGGCATGTTGGAGACCTATTTGTTGCATACGTGAAACAATGGGATTGTCTCATGAGGGAAACCATGTATTCCGTGGAATTCTTCACTGCTATCCAATATCGCTAAATTTACAACGTAGACCTGTGGTTTCAAGCGTGGTAAATGTGTCTAGATTTCAAATCACATGTTTGGATTATTATACAAGGAAAATGATAGGTCGAATGTGTCTTTTGGGGTGGCCATGCTCTGTTAGGATGTTGCCACATGTTTTCACCCACTTCGCCCCAATTAAAAATTCCAACTACCTCCTCATCACCACTTCCCATTATCCCATTTTTAAAAATTTTATTTGTTTATTTTATTTTTCTTTAACGTGGCACTACATGGGACATCACTTGCAATGTCACAAGACAATCAAGTTGAAGAAACCATGATCAAACAAGATAAATGGCATAAATCGTAAACAATGGCATACAATAACAAATATTGTCAAGAAAAATGTAATAGGAAACCATGGTGGTAGATAGTCCTACAAAGAAAATTTTGAACACTAAGCACCCTTTAGAATGTTATAAAGATAAATAGCATGTCAAGGCACATATGTATCAATGGAAAGTAGTGTGATAGAAAGTAGAAGTAGTAAACAATGAAATAATATCACCTATAATGTGTGAGAAAGTAGGTGCCACATAAATCCTCGTTAGAGTGATAAGACGTATAGTGTCAAGCATCCTTGTAGCATGTAAGAACCTATGGGAAATCTACATCCACTCCAAAAAAAAACTCGAACATGCATATGTAGATATAAAATATATTAACATATTAAGTATTCTTCTAGCATGGGAAATAAAGTGTACATGTAATTATAAGCAAGCAAGAGTGAGTGTAACCAAAATATGCAAGATGCGATTAATAGTGTGATGAAATTGTAAGCAATGTGTGAAGGTGGAAAGAGCAAGTGCCCCCTATGGATGTGTGTGAAATGAGGTACATTTATAAATTCCCCATGAGTAATTAAGAATGAATCACGTAAGAAGACTGTGTCATCGGGAAATGGTTTGAGAATGTGTGTTATAAAGATAGATAATGAAGTAAAGAGCATGAAGAATGAATGTCATGAGGTTCATTTAAAATTTATACCTTGAGTAGTCAAGTATGAACCATCGAACTAGAGTACATCATAGGGTAAGTGTTTTTCGTGTTATAGTAGATGTGAGAAAGATATATCGTGATGTGCTTTGAGCATGAAAAGTGTGGTGAGTGTGACTTTCATTTTATATTTAAACCCTCGAGTAGTTGAGTATGAACATTGGAAATAGAGTGTGTCATAGGGTAAATGAGGATATAATGTGTGTATTAAAGTGTTTGAAAGTATGTAAGAATATAGGGCATGGTGAAAAAAAGTGTAAAATGTAGTAGTATGTGCTAAAGACAACCGATAAGAACAAAAGGGGGAAAAGCATGATGCATGCCATCTATATGATGGAGATCTATGTGGTGATATTAAAGGACCATACCACGGTGGCATAATTAGTATGGGTAGAAGAGTACAAAATCTACCAAAGAATAGTGTCATCATTGTGAGCCTTGAGGGAAAACCCGATAGAGTCTAAGATCCAAATTGGATGAATAGGAAGTGTATAAGAAAGAAGAATGCGCCATGAGGGAAATAAGAATTGGTTTAGAATTTTGGGTGTTGGAAATAGTGGGAAAAGTAAGTACAAACATAAGGAATAACATGTGAGCCAATATATATATATATATATATATATATATATATATATAATGTCATGTTGTGATGGGATACTCATCAATAGTAATGAAAAATAATAAGTGCAATTTGTGAATATTATAAGAAAAAAATCTGTATGAATTAGCCCCTATGATCATAAATAAAAATGTAGAAAGAGGAGAATGTACAACCCCATGAATGTAACAAAATAAGGTATAGCCATATAAATGAATCGTGCATAGAATCTTGAAAAGTGCAAGGATTATGAGTCGAGTGTAAAACCAACATACAATGTTCTAACATGTAATAAGGAATATGCGGGGAGAGATGCATATGATCGATAGAAGTGCATTGAGAGTGAGACATTATGGGATGAGAATCATGGGTGCCAATACAAAATTGATCATGTAAATCAATAGCACTACGTTTCATCCCGGAGAAGAAGGATTATATTGTAGGTAATGTCATGAGAATCATGTATAAGAGGAATATCACAAGGAGTAACAACATGAGGTTTGGAATCTTCTATAACAATATCCATATAAGAAAGAAGTAGAACTAAGTGTATGCATAATATGTAAGAAAGGATGACCTAGAAGGATAGTATAAGGAACATCATGAGGCATAACTTGACATGGAACATTAGTAGTGCAAGATCCCATAAGAGGGGAAGAGATATTGTTAAAAACAATTTCTGGTTGTATTGTCAAATCCATGGATACAAAGAGTAGATGGAGTCGGATGTGTAGCAGAAAGTCCTATTTTATGGAGAAAGGAAAGATTGCATACATAAAGACTAGATCTAGGCTTAACTAGGACATTATTAACAAGGATATTAAAAGTTTGAACCTTGATATAGAATAAGGAAGCATAGAAATTAAAGGCATGGAAGCCATGAAAGATTCAATAATGGGAATGTAAGGAGCGGGTTCACTAAATGATATAACAAAAATATGAATTTTATTAAATCCTAATTACAAAGTAACTAATGCAAACAATGATATAAAAATTCCAAGTATAGTATCATACAAGAAAACAAGTACGAAACCATAAGCGGCAGCCTATATGAAGAATGAATTATATAATTTACTCTTGATCCTAAAGTGTTCTAAACCGGAAAACTTTTGCACATGAGGAGAACTATGTTGTCAATGCTCACAATAAATTTAGGACCTCATGGATGATGTTAGACATAGGCGCCCATAGCTAAACAATGGCACACAGGCAATGAATAATGATAGTAGCTTCCTATAGCTATGTAAATGGTAAGAATATATGATTTTTATCAGTGTCACACAAGTGTCATAAATATTCTTTTTTATAGCTTTTGTGTTACTATTTGATCGTTGAGGGTACATGTAACCTCCAAAATAGATATCATTAACAAAATTCCATAAACCACATCAAATCCAAAAAGAAAGATGTAGAATGGGGATTCGGAATGACCTCGGTGGTCACCCCAAGATTTAACTTACGATGAGCACAACACTATATCTCCGACTCCTTGTACTTCTAGTGAGTGTGTGTTATAATCATGCCCTATGATACTCTTTGCAAGTGCATTTGATGGAGGGCTAGATCTACAATGTAACAATGTATAACATGTGTGGATGGAATAAATAGCTTCCCCTTCATAAGTAGCGTATGTATAAAATACAGTCCATTGTCCCTTGATTGTATGTCAGTCCATTGTCCCTTGATTATATGCCAAAATGGATTATTTGAGGGTCTTTAAGTGCGTTTTGAGTGCAACCTTAGGTGATAATAATAATGTTTATAGCTTTGTCTCTCATTTTGAACACATAACTATGTGTTTATATGATTTCCTTATTTCAATTTTGTAATTGACAACTAGAAGGCCAACCCATAAGTGAAAAAAATACTAAAAATGGTCATGGGATCCCGGAGGGAATAAGGGTGCATGGGCTCTCTTTTCCTGGATGGAAATTGGTGTATTAGGTCATAAAAGATAAATAAATAAAATAATGACTAGGCTTTAGGGTGTAAAAGACTAAATAGAATACAGGAAGCAAAGGAAAAATGCAAAGCAGGTCATCAAATACTAGTTTTCTTGCTTATGAATCATATGAATGCTAGTATCTATTTAGGAGCTATAAATGTACCCAAGTGTGTGATTTTGTGCCAACACTAAGGAAAAGGATGCCAAAAAAAAAACCCAAAGTGAGGTAAGAGTAAATGAGGGTGACTCGAATTTCAAATTAGATGGAGCTAAGTCCTTCCTCGAAGAACCTTTTTCTTACTTTTAACAATAGTCCATTTATCCATGTCATCTTTAATAGATGGTTCAAGATCAAAAGGTAAATAAACTTCAAAAAAAATAATTGGCTTAAAATTATTAAAAGAAGGATAGAAATAGGCACTCCTCGTAAAAACCCTGTGGGGTTAAATATTCCAAAAAGCAGGGGGTCTTTTCTATAATCGTGGTGTTAGCAACCCAATAGGTGCTCTTGTTAAAAGAAGCGAGGATGGTTCCAAAATATAATCTTAAGGGGCATAAACGGTGAGATGATTATGCGGTGATTCTTTATACCATGATGGTTTAGTTCTAGTGTGCTTAGCATGCTCAATTCTCGCAATCAAGAGTCAAGTTTTAAAACATCTACGATAATGAAAAGAATACCTTCATAATCAAGCCGCTGAACCCGGGTTCTACCTCCAATCACCATATTAATCTCAAGAAGAAGGTATTAAGAAAGGTCAATGTCCACAAAGACACAAGTATTGTGTGGAGTGGACATCTAATTTAACAAATCCCCTAACTAATTTATAATGGCTTCAAAACAATGCACTTTATGGCACTAAATAGGAGGACTTGGGAGTCTTACCAAAAAGGATGGGATTTAAATGAGTCTTTTGGTGGGTCTAAAGAAGGGTACCAAGGTTTGAACATGATACCATGCTCTCCCTAAACCCAATATTCACTTTGTCAATACTATCCTATCTTTAACATATTTAAAAACAACAATGAAAATCTCTAGAAAAGAGAGCTTAATCATACCCTTAATTCTTAAGCTCAAACTTTGGGTTATGCATTCATTCAATTGAGAAAGCATAATATAAGAATAATAAAGTGCTTGAAATAGTAAGCATTTTATAAAGAATAATATTTTAAAAAAACAAGCATATAAATACAATATATCTTTTTCATGGACAAACTAATTAATAATGGAGAAATTCACTTGATTTGTTGCGGGTCGGAAGGCCAATATGTTGATATTTTTACAAAGCGATTCTAAAAGATATTTTAAAAGCATCTCAGAGTATGGGTGCTAATGAGATGGACCCATTGATAGCTTGGTCTTCAAGATTAGGAGTCCGTGTCAAAAATATATAATCTTGACATCAACTCATACTAAATGGTTCCAACTTTTTTAAAGTTAAGATTTTATAAAAGATCTACACATTCAATGAATCTGTATTTACCATGATAAGGACTCGTATTGATGTAGTCTTTATCTCACTTGTATGAAGATCCTATCCAACTGATCTTGGGATATTAAGCAATAAATATCTAGGATATTTAATATTTTAAAATTAAATATTATGAACTGTTTAGAATACATTAGTTGAGAAGTTCCTCTATAAATATGTAAAAAGAGAACACATACACTGAATTGTGATTATAATTCCTTCAACCAATAGTTAGAAATTTCATCGATCTTGAAGTTATCAGGCTCTGCACTTGCCGCTCTTTCATATTGAAGTATTGCCCTAACACAAAACAGACTTATCAGCATCTGTGTTGGCTGTGGGACATTTATAAAGATACTATGATACCATAATATTCTCCCTTTGCATTGATGCGCTCTATCTGTTGAGCCACTTCTTTTGGAATATCGGCGCGGGAAGGGAATGGAAAGGCCATCAATAACATCAGAAGAAGAAGGGGCGAGGGAATGACTGTCACAACATTAATGGAGCGCCTGTGAAAAGCCATGATGATATTGATGATGAGAGACTAACACTTCAAGATTACTACTTGGGCTGGTTTGAAATGGCGAAGTGTCTTCACTCCTATATTACAAACGGGTATAATAATATTATTGTGTAAGTAAGTAATCTTTATCTTGTAATTACTATCCACGTGAAGAAATCCATAGAGACTCTAGTTTAACCATGGCTAATCAAGATTGCAATCACTGGTGTTTAATGATGATTATTTATCTCTTATCACTATGAATATTGCAGAAAGATTTTCTAGCTATAATCATTTGTTTATCGCTCTGTCGCATCTGTGATTCGAAACGAATATGGTTTTATCTTTCTTATTTTTACTTTTATTTTTTGCTTTCAAAGATCCCATCAATTCTTAATGTCCTTACCGAGAAACAGATTTAAAATTGTGAAAGGATCGAAAAGTTTGGATAAGGATGAGCTGCAGTTGGTCGATGGCGATATATAATTTTAGGTGAGCTTTCAAGATAACCTAGTACCACTAGTATCCGCTGTCTAGTGGCCCATGCTTTTTCGATCCAAGTTCGTGCAATAATGTTTCTACAACGCATGTCTATTGCTTTTATAACGTAATCTTATGCTATAAAACGGAAACGCGTCTTTCAATGAACATTACCCACATCCAGTGATCAAATTTGAAGCGGTCTGAGCAAATATTGGACTAAACCTTCGATGATGAAAAACAGTATAAATATTTCACACTTCACATAATAAGAGTAGATTAAGTAACCACGTCACAAAAATAAAGAACATTTTTTAATTGAGAGATTTTTTAAAAATGAATGTTTATTAAAACTAAGAACATTTTTTAATCGAGAGATTCATTTTTTTTTAAATGAATGTTTTATAAAAACTAAGAACATTAATTAGGTGTTGAATATAATATTTTACATCAATCACATCTAAGAACAATATCTATACCCCCTACATAGGGTCTATTTTATTATAACGCTATTTTAAAACTCAACCTAAAACAAGTCATCTATTAATTAACTCATTTACTTTGAAAATTTGCTTAATAGTTTGTTTCTTACAACATTAAGCACACAAGTAATGAGTAAGATCAATTATATTGGTCTAAATGTGTTAGGGTGTGTTAATGCACCTCTAGACGCTCGAGCATTTAGACAACAAAAACAAAAGCAAACTATCCATAACTATTAACTCAAAGCGTAACGCCGCAAAAGGCGCGCGCCACACTCACGACATCGACGATGACGACGCCGCAACAAACAAGCGTCCCTAAATTTTTTTTTTTTTTTGAAATCTAAGCAAGGTAGTGGATTCTTGTTTGATTTATATTATCCATGAGTTTCGTGACCTGCTTGATATTGGGAACTGACAAGCTTCAATCTTTTGACTTTGCATTCCGCTCGCAAACCTAGAGCTACATGGTTGTCGCAATTCCACTCACTCGAGACTTACTTCAATACTTGTTGAATTCGCCTCTTCCTTAGCGGAGAATTTCCGGCTTCAAGCATGGTGATACTAAATCGAGAATATATATATATATATATATATATATATATATATTTTGATATATTTTAATATATATATTCATGCAAAAAAAGTATTACGAAGAATACGCATATCTGCTATTTTGTTGACGCTTAGAAATCTTTCAAGATAGGTTCTTAGATATCCCTTAAAAGGGATTAGATACTTTTAATTAAGTGGTATATATATAGATATATTATCAAGTTTATTCTCAAATAAACCTATATTCCTATACGTACATTGAAATTCAAAATTAAAGGAATATAAACTGTATTTAAGAATACTACCTGCTAAATATCACAATATTAATAGAATTATTTAAAATAACTTTTATTTTCAATTTAAAGAGAATTCAATTAATATGTAAGGTTGACCATTAACTATTACTAACATATGCAATCTTAATAAATTGATCTACTCCTCATTAAAACTATAATAATATAAAATAAATTAACACCCCTTAATAAGATAACAATTGTCTAATATGCTTAGCGCATAATCCCTTTAATATATATGACCCATTAGGTAATTCATTAAAGTTTGCTGTTGATATTTATTTATTTATATATTTTTTTGTTAGTGAGACCTAACATATGACCCAATCAACTACTTATTGTTGCGTGAAGACATAATAAGACGTTTAGGTTGAAAAAGACTGATTGGGGTGGTTGGCTCAACCAACACCAGCAAAAGGAAGAAAAAACATTTAAAATATCTTCCTTTGCGTGCCACTCCAGGTCGCTTCTAACAATTAATGACCTAGATTTGCAAATCTTGACGTCCTCCTAGTCTGAACTACCGGCCGTTCGCCTCGGACGCGTGAAAAGGGTGGGAGATAAAAAAAAGAGTTATAGGCGGTGTTTCATGCGTGAGTTCAGTCGACCTGGTCCCGCCACGTGAGGAGGTGGAGAAGGTGCACAGTAGGCGTTTCACTTCCTTCCATCCGCCCATGGCCGTGCATGCTACAAGGAGGTGAATAAACGGTCACCAAGCACGTGGGACAGGAAAGGATGTGTAGAATGGGGCTCGACGCGTGAGGAGGTGCGTGACTTCTACTATCATTGGAGTGCTGCGTGGATACAGAGATGTAGGGGTGGTTTCGGTTGGAGCAAGCGGCCAAGGACAGCCGTGAAACCTCATTTCCTTCATCTATGGTCGCTCAAAGGCGAAGATGAAGATTTACGGTTACTGGTGAGGTATAAGTGCCTATCCCCACTTTACTCGCCTCTGGCCACGCATGGATATAAGGAGGTAAATAAAAGGATCCCAGGCGCGCGTGGATAGTCAAATGGTGGAGGTGCACCAACTGGTGTCGCCCAACTATGTCTTTGTTATGAGTTCGAGATCGAATGCATCTCCAAAACTCTGGATTCCCTTCCGGGCACTTCAACCAAAATCGATTAGGGAACAGGGAGAGGCGTCTCAAAGCTCGATTGGGGCGGCGTAAGGAGTACCAAATGGCAATCGAACAAGGAAACATAGCACAGCCGCGTGGACAGTAAGCAAACAGAAGATCAGCTTGGTAGGGGGCGTTTTACCTCCGCTTTCACTTGGGTGCTGCATGGTGTGTGCGGGCATGGAGTGCTCAAATGAGCGGAGTTGCCAACTACGTTGTTATTCGATTGCGCCCTCATTAATGTGTTCTGTCTTATGGTATATTCTTATCAATGATTGAAAGACAGAGGGCGTCTACACGATTCGGCTATAATGTTGTCCGATCAAGATTGAATGTTTCTTCAAATTTTGTGTTTTCCCATTTCGTATGGATGAATTTATCCATTGATTCGCCCCCATTCACACCCACACACAAAAACGTGAACTAGAATTTTCTTGCACGAACATGAATGGTTTCCGTCTATCAAACCATTTTGTGAGGGGTCTTGTTGTGCTCAAATCACCAATGTCTCCAGATGCAAAGGAAAATTGATAGAAATTGGACTTGTGGTTGAGAAAAAGCTCAGGTTTAATTAAGGAAAACTCCGTTTAATTAATAGAGGTTGGTTTTATAATCATTTCTAAGTTTTTTTTTTTTTTAAGAGGCTAAGGGCCACACTACAAATCTCAAGTTAACCCATCTGACTTTTTCTTTCATCATAGAAGATGGAAAATTTTGAAACTATAATGGTAAAAAGAGTAAGTTAACATGTATTGATGTAGGATGGAAAAGTAATTAAATTTTCAAGGGGAAAATGAAAATCAAAATTAAAATATTGTACATAAAAGAAGCATGAATAAAATATTTGTTATGTATGCAACCAATCATTTATAAACTACTTTTATCTATTTTACAAGGATAAAGATTGCACCAATATTCCCACTTTTCATTATATATCCTTCAAGTAATAAGACAAAATTTAATATGTATTTTTGTAAAATTTCCCAACACCCTTCAAGAGGGTTCCAAAATTACTTCCATTAATTTTAAAGCAAGGTCTACTAACATGTAAACAAAATTGACATACTCATGAGAGGTTCCAAATCAAGTAAGAAGGAGAATAGATAGATTGTCATCCTTTCAACTTTTGATTCTATCTATTTTACATGCTTATTTTGGACTTCAAAAAGAACAACTTTCATTCAACATTTGTCACAACACTTTCTACTTCATGTGGAAACAAATTTGCAATAATGTAAGCTAAAGAAAACAAGGCAATATTACATTTTTCCTCCACTCAAGGTGGGTAAATACATGATGTTTTTACATTGTCAACAACAAGATTCTTGTGCTCCAAGGTGTCCTTCATCAATGCTCCAAGTTCCAAGTATTTCAAATCACAACCAAGATAGGGGGAGAGGCAACACTCTCCTCCCAACCAAAACTCAATGGAGAAGAGAAGCAATCTCCTCCATTGACCCCCGAGCCCCAAACACAACACAATGAAGGGTGGTCTCCAACTCAAGGCAACAACACTTGCTTCCACAATACAATTTTCTTCACAACATTCAAGGTTAAAAAGAAGAAACAAAGAGACCCACAATTAACACCAAACATTTCACAACAAGGCTTTCATCCAAGCCAACAAGAGAAGGAACTATGGGAATGTTTTCCTTATGCCCTCCCAATTGAGATGAGATGCCCATCCAAAACCCTCCACAAGTAAAACACAAGCCCCTATGACTCTTATGCCTCCCTCAAGTACCCCTTTTTCCTCCCATACTCTTATGCCTCCCTCCTCTTATGGCTCCCTCAAAGACAAGGTAGAATGTAAACATTCTTACCCAAGATGGGCATCCCTCTCAAACTCCCTCCACAATATCCTAATCTACTCTTATGCCTCCCTCATGAGTATTCCCATAGACCTCTCCTATACTACACAATAAGCATTCTATCCATTTTTCACAATACACCAAAGTAAACATGCATTTTTCACAATTTTAGCATAGAAGCAACAATAATATGAAAGCAAAACAAAGGAGAGGGTCTCCTACCTCTCCATTGGAGAAGCCTAAACCAAGAAATTTGTCCAAGCTCCTTCCCAAATCAATCCAAGCATGCAAGTCCAAGCACTCTCTTTTTCTCTTTCTCCCAATTCTTTTCTCTCCCAAAATAACAAAAGAGAACTCTTCAACAAAACAAAAACAAAACTCCAACCCCCTCAACAAGAGAGGAAATTTCCATAAATAGACAAGAGGAAGAGTGAGGGTGATGTGGCTCCTTGTAGGATGCCACATCACACATCCATAAGACCACCTCCCTTTAGTCAACTCAAATCCCAAAACACCATAAATGGGTGGTTGGGTTGAATGACATCTCCAATCCACATCCATCCCTTCCCATGTGTCTTAAGGCACAATTAAATGCAAAATGAAGAAAAGTGCACTCCAAAGTCATATTTCCCTTCCCAAAACAATAAATAATCCCCTTTTTGGATTCCCAACCCATAGATATGGTTGGTAAGGGGTTTTGGGAAGTGTGGGACAAGTTTAACTTGTCCCACAAGTCCCCCAAAATTGCCCTCAATCTCAAATTCGAGATTCAAAGAGTTTGGAGTGGTCAACACTCAAAACCAAGCATTCAATACATGAGGAAACACAAGGCTCAAGGAGCCAACAATCAAAATTTATTACACCCACTTGACTTCCCTCCAAAACTTAAAAATTAAAACAAGATATTACATTAATCCTAAACATACTTAGCAAAAGAAATTTTAAAAAGATATCACAAATAAAATCACCTACTAAAGCAAGTTAAAACAAGTAATTAAAATTCTTACCCCCTTGGTCACATAGGAAAATTTCCCCCTCATGGAAATTTTTCTTAACACATAAAAGAACAAAGGTAACACAATACAATTCACTAGTTGCCTTGACGACCAAAGTTGTAACCACCCGACATCCTATTGTGTTTGGTTCCCAATCCCCCTCATGGTTGTGATCATGTTGTGTTTCCTACAAAATGCAAAATACCTCCTTCGGCCTTGCGGCCATGTCAAAATGTCCAAAATAATCATATGCATGAAATTTATTAACATCTATACGTAATTCAATTATCCATTATTCTAGGTCTAAATCACAACTTAATTATGCATTTCATCATTATCCAAAATTATAGTAATGTAAATTCAACAACTACATTTTACTCATCATGGCGAAGAAATCCAATGTTAGAACACATGCAATATATCCATATAAAAATAACATCAGTATCCAATAGTTTGTCCATGAGTCAGTGTAGATCATACTGAAAACAAAATCCAATCATAATCCAAATGCATCTAGTCACAAAACATCATGCTAATCAACATAAGTATAAATCATGTCCATATCCAAAGTCTGCATAACTCAAAAAGGTAATCAACTAAGTGTCGTAGGGAAGTGGACATTACACAAACTCAGATTTAATTTTCTATATGCCACCTCTATGATTTCCATTTATGCACCTTTCACTATCTTTTCAAACTCACTTTGCTTAATGTGCATGTTAAACGAGAAGAACATCCCTTTGATTCATATTAGGCTCAAGCCAATAGGTTCCAATGTAGTGATCCTCTGACTCGACATTGATATGATCCTTGGCTTACATAATTTATACTTCGAGCCTTCACGGTTAATTGATATTGTCCACTATTTCCATCTCATAGGTTGTGGGTTTCACTTAGGGAAAATTTTAGTGGCGAATCTTCATTAATTCACGAATATTCTGGTTTTTAAAATTTTGTGAAATTTTAGGTATATGGATATGACTAATTCGCCTAAATTTTAAAGGTTCAAGTTACTTTTAGGGGTCAATTCGCCCAACGTTTACGCCAATAACCAAATTTTTTAATTCAAATTGCCATTAGCGAGAAATTAAAATTTGTAAAATTCACCTTCATATATATAACATTACTAAATATCACTATGGTTGTAGGGTAGCGATCGCTAAGCTATGCAAAGAGTTGTTTACAATGACAAAATCTAATGGAATTTGCTTGTATCTTAAAATTCACCATGGTCTAGCCAAAGTTACCTAGTGACCGCTAAGCTCTAAAATTTACCATGGTCATGTTGATGTATTACCAATTTAGCTAGCGACTACTAAGCTATAAATATCTCCATTTTTTCACCAAAAAAATCACATTTTTAGAAATTTTTTGTTTAGTGAAATTGAATTATTAATCCTTTTGATTAATCCAAGAGAAATATGGCCAAATATCACTATGGTTAGAACCTAGAAGCTGCTAAGCTATGCAAATAGTTGTTTACAATGACAAAATCTAATGGACTTTACTCGTGTTTTAAATATCTGCATCATCACTTGTCACATGATTTGATATATGGGATGGAAATTTGGAAAAATGATATACTTATGTTTGTAGTATATTTAATCCCATATTCCCAGTGCCCAACATCCAAATTTTGTGTTTGCAACTAAATATTTTATCGGGATTTACAAATTAAAATGACAGTGGTTGACAACCATTTTTCCACACAACCCTTCTTTTGACAATTTGAATAAAATATTACACTTACAATTTGTCAAATGATTTATAGGTTTTGAATTTTTTTATAGGCAAATTTTGACCTGCCCTTCTCTGATGGGTTGGAAGCCCTTGAAAGGGTTATAACAAGTGCAATTTTGAATGCGCCCACATCCCCATTATTTATGCGCTTTCACATAAGAAAAACAAAACTAAATCAAACCATAATAAGTATTCGATGTCTAATTTTGACTCTCGCAACTTAAATGTATATAATTAACAATGTTACGTGAGTGTACAATGGAAATGTTGAAGAGGATACATTGAAGAAACAATACTAGAAAATGAAATGACGACTAAAGAAACAAGGTCACTCAAGAAGAGTTTTTGAGGAAGGAGAGGTTGAACGTCGGGAAAAATTGTTATCGAAACAATGTGTAACTCTTATTTCATATAACTACATCCCATTTTGTCAAGTATTATAAAGTGAAAGGGGGTAATATTTGCAAGGCAAGCTATTTTGGACATATCTTAGAAGGTAAGGAGTAGTCATTGAATATTGCCAATGTGAATTGTTATTTATAATTTCAGTGCTTTTATTTTTTGGGTATTAAAATGACTATCATGGTAATGAATAATTTGTGCTCCACATTATCATCTCCTTGTCACTTGCATTTTGCACTTAAGTGAAATTTGCAGTCAAAATAAAAAATGGATAAATTACCAAATATTGGTTGATATGGATACTTTTGTAGATTTTCAAGCTCTACTATTCAACTCAAGGTTGAAAATAGAATTTGGACACAAAATTTAGACTATGAAGGGTTTCCCTTCAAGTGTTGAACATGTTTTTCTCTTAGTCATCTAGCTTCGAATGTCATGGATAGAAAACATGTTAAAAGTAGAAGCTCTTGGTGGAAGAACTCTAATCCTAGCCACCTAGTTGTTAAGCTCCTGTCAAGAAATGTGATTTAGATGTTGATTTAGACTTTGTGAAGGGGGAAGGGCTTCCTCCATCGAGAAAGAAACATTGCAACAAGATATCTAGTGCTCTATAATTTTTATGGAATTGGAAAAGAGAACATGTTCCCTTCCCCTTGATTCATCAAAGAACCAGAATTCCATGGAGAATATAGAAGTTATGATTCCAATCCATAATAGTGAAAATGCTAATCCAAATATTGAAAAGGATTGTCAATGTTGTGGGTCGAAAAAGAAAGGAATAACACTCCTTTAAGACGTACTTAAGATCCTAATGTGAAGCAGTCTTAGAGACAAGTTCTTTATGTTTGATCTTCTTGTACTGTTTGGTTTGAACGGGTTGTTGGGTTGGATGTGGTGATGTTTTTGTGCCACTAGAAGAAGCTGCCTCATTTTTTCTTCATTGATACATCTTTTTGAAAGGAACGATAACAAGATCGTACCAAGCCAAGAACATAAATGCTAATCAAACACCACAATCTATAAGATGAAAGCAATTCGCGTAATAATTTTACATAAAACCTTTGCAAATAAATGAGAAACAATATCATATATTATTATGGAACTCAATGCAATACATTGAGAATGGGCCTTGCTTAAATAAGCAAGGAATAACAATCTAAGAACCAATCAAGGTCATAGATCAAGCCATAAATCAAGGAAATAACTACTCATCAAAGAACTAGACAAGACCATAGATTTAGGAGAGAACTAGACATCAAGGATCTAGTTAATACCATAGATCAAGGAAAGAACTAGTAAATACCATAGATGAAGGAAAGAACTATACCTAACAACTAGATAATATCTCATGATATCCGAATAAGATAAAAGAAATATCCACACACATAAGTGGGTGAGGATAAATACAATAAAGGTAAATAAATTACCTAGGTGAACATGAGCTAAGGTAAATACCTACTCTAACACCCCCCCTCAAGTGAAGCTAGGGGCCAAAATAGAAGTGGCATGTCCACAGTATGAGTCCCGACAACTAGGCCTGATGAGGTACTCATGTACAATAACTAGGAAAAAAGGGACACCGCAAGGTACCCAAAACTAGTAACAACAAAGTAAAGAGAGAGAAAACCCACTCCAAGGCATCCCAAGAAGCTCGGCTCAAAAACTTGTACAATGCTGAAGAAGTTTGGTGTGCACTGTGGTCTAAATCCACGGCTCGATCATAGAACTCAAAAACAACTGACACTGGGTTTCACTAGAATAGCTCCATACAAGGAGACTATCAATGGAGTGATGTTGAAAGTGCAAAAAAATACCAAACATAATTCGATCAAGTGTTGCAAATAGGTGTGCCATGATCCAAGAATAATAACCAAAGCAACAAGGTAAGGACACAAAATCCAGAGTGTCATGATCCAAGAAAAGCCAAGGTAACAAGGCAAGGACACAAAATCGAAGAAGCAGGATCAACACCACACCCTCCCATACTGCTGAATGGGTGGAGTGGTGCTACAAATCTGTATGAGTTGTCAAAACAACTACTCAAACACTGACAAACTAACACTGGGCTCCACCAAAATAGCTCCCCCACAAGAGAGACTGTCAACATGCCAAAAGTGTCAAAAATATAGATACAAAATCTCTCAACAAACAAGAGAGATACACTACACCTGCTAAATAAAAATTCTCAAAACAAGAAGCATCACAATGCATAAGGTATAGAAAGTGGAGCAAGAGGCCTAATGGTGGAGGAGCCACACCTGTAGAGTCCTCTCAACAAATGCCTATGTCACCGCCACGAGTGATCATATATCCACCCCAAATCAACACGGATGGATGAAGAAGATGCCTGCATATGACTTGGTGCAAAATGCACAATGGGTGCATGCAAAAGAACATCAGAATGTGTGTCAAGTTGATCATGTCTGATAGCTGAAATCTTAGGTTTCTCAAGCTTGAGTGAAGGTGCAGAACTCATGTGTTGCTCATGATCCTCAGAAAGAGTCGAGTGAACAAAAAAATGAGCTGTCAATGTGTGATCCCAATGAAGTATCTGCTCAAAAACCAATGTCATGACGAGAATTCCACTTCACATGTGGAATAGAGGAAATAATACCCTGTGAATGTCTACCAATGACTCCGCTAGTGAGACCCATAGAACGGAGCATGCAAGAACTGAATGCAGTGGTATGCTTCCCAAAAAAGCCATGCAACTGAGCAGAAGTAGGATACACAACATGTGGTACTGTAATAGGCATAGATGTGGAAGAGCATGCAGTAACAAGCCTCATAGGTTTAGAAGCATCAAAAGCGGGTTCAGGCTCAAAGACTAACATATCAATGTCAGTGGGTACAAGAGCAACAACTGCAAGTGGACTAGGAGCATGGATATGGTTGTCCACAATATGATGGTGATGTTGTAGGCTAGCAAGTTTGTTTTGCAGGAAGTGTATTATTGTATCCTTATCATGAATGAGTGATTGTAGAAGAGAATTTCACTTCTTGAGTGATCTATTTTCTTCCACAAATTTTACAATATCCTCTTGAAGTCCACATACTTTAGAGAAAATCATATCATTCTCATAATCCATGATAGATATAAAATGCAACTCCCAAAAGTTTAGGACGTTGGGCTCAACCGAAATTGCATCCATAATTGATTACAACACTCCTCCATATTTGACACTTTATAATTATAGTGCAAGTCTCAAAATAAATAACTCCAATGGAAAGAGCACAAAAAACAAGCACTTTTTCAAAAATGACACTCAAAACCGAGTTACCGATCAAAAGATACAAGCTTTTTAATATTTTGCTCTGTTATTTATTTTAGTTGCCACTAAAACAAAATAAATTGTTGTTGCCTTCACCACACAATTAAAATTAAAGGGGGCTGAAGTTAAGCACCTACTAGTAGGAATCACAAGCTTTAAGCCCTCATATGACCAAGGGCTAAGGATTTTAATGGGTGTTTGCACAACTTACTATTCTAGGGTGTGTCACGTGTTTTCAAGAAAGTCACATCCAATTGCCTCTTTTGGTAAAAATTACTATTTCTAGACTGTGTAGACAGTGTCCTTTATTACCAAAAATAGCAACCTGCGAATTTTCTTGAAATAGTAAAAACGTGCACGATCTCGTGGACCCTTGCCAAAAAGGAAAGATCCGAAATTCTTCTGCATGCAATCCAAAAATGATTTGCCGTACCAGAAAAAAACCCAATGTAGATCTCACAAAATCCAAAATCCAAACCAACGTTACATCAGATTCTTAACCATATGGCACAAATCCCAAGGTGACCTGTATATTTTTCACGCATGCACAAATAACACAAAAACTTATTGCTTCTAGAAATGGCCAAGTTTACAGTCGATCTTAGGGTTTTCATGCCTTCGGATCCAATGGAAGCCTTTGTTTTCCATAAAAATGCACGCAGCAACAAAATACAACCAAATCCCAAATATATGAATACACAAATAATTTATTTGCAAAATAAAACTTATAGACGAATGTCAACAACAATCTCCACTCTGATACCATGAAAGGAATGATAACTAGATCGTACCAAGCCAAGAACATAGATGCTAATCAAACACCATGATCTATAAGATGAAAGTAATTCGCTAGAATAACTTTACATTAAACCTTTGCAAACAAATGAGAAACAATATCATATATTATTATGGAACTTAATGCAATACATTGAGAATGGGCCTTGCTTAAATAAGTAAGGAATAACAATCTAAAAACCAGTCAAGGTCATAGATCAAGCCATAAATCAAGGAAATAACTAGTCATCAAAGAACTAGTCAAGACCATAGATTTAGGAGAGAACTAGACATCAAGGATCTAGTCAATACCATAGATGAAGGAAAGAACTATACCTAACTACTAGATAATATCTCCTAATATCTAAATAAGATAAAAGAAATATCCACACACATAAGTGGGTGAAGATAAATAAAATAAAGGTAAATAAAGTACCTAGGTGAACATGAGCTAAGGTAAATACCTACTCTAACACCAATTCGCGCAGAATAACTTTACATAAACCTTTGCAGACAAATGAGAAGCAATATCATATATTATTATAGAACTCAATGCGAGAACATTGAGAATGGGCCTTGCTTAAATATAACTCCAATACAATGTCATTTGTTTTTGAGTTTTATGATCGAGCAGTGGATTCAGACCACAGTGCACACCAAACTTCTTCAGCATTGTACGAGTTTTTGAGCCGAGATTCTTGGGATGCCTTGCAGGCGGGTCTTTACTCTCTTTACTTTATTGTTTCTGGTTTTGGATACCTCATGCGGTGTCCATTTTTTCCCGTTATTGTACATGAGTACCTCATCGAGGCCTAGTTGCCGAGACTCATACTATGGACATGCCACATCTATTTTGGCCCCTAGCTTCACTTGAGGGGAGTGTTAGACTAGGTATTTACCTTAGCTCATGTTCACTAGGTATATTATTTACCTTTATTGTATTTATCCTCACCCAGTTATGTGTGTTGATATTTCTTTTATCTTATTTAGATATCGGAGATATTATCTAGTTGTTAGGTATAGTTATTTCCTTGATCTATGGATATTGACTAGTTCTTTCTTTGATCTATGGTATTGAATAAATCTTTGATGTCTAGTTCTCTCCTAAATCTATGGTCTTGACTAATTCTTTGATGACTAATTATTTCCTTGATTTATGGCTTGATCTACGACCTTGGTGGTTCTTAGATTGTTACTCCTTGCCTAGTGAAAATGTTAATCGAATATTGAAAAGGGTTGTACTATTGTGGGTCAAAAAAATAAAGGGAATAACACTCCCTTTAAGATGTACTTAAGATCCAATGCGGCGATCTTAGAGACAAGTTTTTATGTTTGATCTTTTTGTGCTTCTAGTTTGAACGTGTTGTTGGGTTGGATGTGATGATGTTTTTGTGCCACTGGAAGAAGTTGTCTCATTTTTTTCATTGATACATATTTTCTCCAATCCTTGTAAGGGGGTAGGGTCCCCTTAACCCTTCTTTCCTATAACAAAAAAATGGATGAATTCCAACACGATCCAAAGTTTAAAACCAAATCTTAATTTAGACATACAAACCGGTTGTTTATTAAATTCCATGAACTTGTTTGTCACTTCCAGTGCTAACAATTGACCTTTACACAACTTAAAGAAATGGAAAATTTTAGAGATATGATATCAATATTTTAAATTTGATCAATATGTACATTTTCAACACCTATTACATGGCTCGGATTATTCCTAGCCAAATAATATCTCTATATGTGTTCCATTTTATTGTTTAGACCTCGTTCACATAAATTGCGTCAGGCATGCGATTTTTGTTAAAAGGTGGGAAAAGGAAAATTCAATAGGTTCTAGGTTTGAAACCCAACCAAAATGTTGTCTTCTTGAAACACTTTGTACCCAACCTTTTCACTTTTAAGCTAGATTAATTGCATAAAACATGTGATGTATAAACAATCAAGAATAATTGAACCCTCCAATGGGTAGGAGTATGTGTTAGTGTAAGATATATATTTTCCAAGTGTATTTGTTTATTTACTTGAGCTATTCTAAACTCATGGGATATGTATGCTTAGGTATACTATATCTATTGAGTTAGCTTATCGATTGTGTCAAGTTAGCTTATTATTTGTGTGGAGTCAACTCTACTTTCACTATCAATTAGTGAGAGTTATTCACCACCGATCTAGGAGGATGTTGCACATTCACCACCTATATGCACTTGACCCGCATTAGTCTATCCTATGGAATATGGAGCATTTGAATCGATTTGGAACTATTGTTGGCTTGTGAGTTTTTATGATATTACATCTTATTATTAGTAATTTCGATTTATGCAATTTCTCGTGTATTTGTTGTTCATTAGAGATCCAAAAACAATAATATGGTATAAGAGTGATTTTGGTGATACATTTGCCATTCACCGAGTTATTTGTAGTTTTTAATACTTCGTTTGTGAAACTAACAATTCATGTGTAAATAGATGTTACTTTGTCTTGGTTCTTTAGAGTTGCGATTTTTTGGTGCTTCCTTATTGACAAGTTGAGGGTTGTCAATAATTTGAGTGTTTTACAAAAATATTCCAAAAACCTCGGAATTTGTTAAAACTCCTTGGTCAAACAAAGCGAGCGAAAAAAATATATAGGGTTTTTTTTTCAAGAAATTTGTGTTTTGCCTTGTTTTATTGCATTCCATGTTTCATCATAATCTCAACCCATCTTTTGGCTCTTCCTGGACTCAGACTCTTCTCGGCATCTTTTTGCTCCAAGTTCAATCTTCTGATGTTGTTGATGGCCGCTGGCTAACTTGGATTGACAATGTCAATCCAAGTTCTCAGACTTGGGAATGGAAAGGCCATCAACAACATCAGAAGAAGAACGGCCGGGGAAATGACTGTCACAACATTAATGGAGCGCCTGTGAAAAGCCATGATGATATTGATGATGAGAGACTAACACTTCAAGATTACTACTTGGGCTGGTCTGAAATGGCGAAGGGTCTTCACTCCTATATTACAAACGGGTATAATAATATTATTGTGTAAGTAATCAATCTTTATCTTGTAATTACTATCCACGTGAAGAAATCCATAGAGAGTTTATTTTAACCATGGCTAATCAAGATTGCAATCACAGGTGTTTAATGATGATTATTTATCTCTTATCACTACGAAAATTGCAGAATGATTTTCTAGCTATAATCATTTGTTTATCGCTCTGTCGCATTTGTGATTCGAAACGAATATGGTTCTATCTTTCTTGATTTTTATTTATTTATTTTTGCTTTCTCAATCCCATCAATTCTTAATGTCCTTCCCGAGAAACAGATTTAAAATTGTGGAAGGATAGAAAAGTTTGGATAAGGATGAGCTGCAGTTGGTCGATGATGATCTATATGTTTGGCTGAGCTTTCAAGCTAACCTAGTACCCGCTAGTATCCGCTGTCTAGTGGCCCATGCTTTTTCAATCCAAGTTCGTGCAATAATGTTTGTACAACGCATGTCTATTGCTTTTATAACGTAATCTTATGCTATAAAACGCAAACGCGTCTTTCAATGAACATTACCCACATCCCTTTTATTTATGTGCTTTCACCAAATATAAAATCAAAACAAAATCAAACCATAATAAGTATTCGATGTTTAAATTTGACTCACACATCAAATGTATATAACTAGCAATGGTACGTGAATTGTACAATGGAAATGTCAATTTTGCCTCTCGGCAAAATTGATCAAACATGATCGGCACAGAAGAAACCAAAGAACTCACATTCAAATCCAACGATGAGGCAACATTGAGACTCTACAATGGAGGAGCAGGGCCTACAAAGGATCAAACGACCCCGCATAGAAGAAATCTAAGGGTTGCTTCTGTCGCACGAGCCCACGTTTCAAATCTAACAATTAGGTTGCACAGGCTCAAAAAAAAATGGAGGAGCAAGGTCGGCTAAGGAGGCAAATAGTGTCAAAGAAACTAGAGGGTCTCAAGAAAGAAATAGAGAAAAAGTTAAAAGTCTTCGGGCTTCAAAATGATTCGAGTGGGCCTAAAACGACTAAGCATAAAGGTGCAGTGGAAGAAGCCAAGTGTTGACACGATGCTCCTTCAAAAGTAAATCCCAAAGCGAGACTCGAGACGAGCGCGGGCCTTCCACGTGTCCCGTGTCCAAAAAGGGATAGAGTCGGGGCTTGAATAGTCAAAACAAAGGCATGCCGGTGAAAGGAGCCACGTGTCAATCGGCACTACATCAAAAGTAAAAATTCAAGCGGGTTTTCAAACAAGCGTCGGGCCTCCATGCGTCTGTGGTCGGACTTATGGCCCCACCAAGAAAAAAGGGGACTTAACCAAAATACAAAGGAACAAAGCAAGCCATGGAAGGAGCCACGAGTCTCTTCGGTGCAACTTTAAAAGAAAAATCCAAAAGCGGTCCCCAAATGTGCACTAGCTCTACATGTGGCCATGTTTCAAATAAAAGCAGGAAGGTGGGTCGTCGGAGGTAATTTTAGTTTTTTGGCTTCGTTTCCAAAAGGCATAAAGTATAACAATGGTCACACCTCCATTGACACCCAAGGAGCCACATGTTAGGCCTAAATTACATGCGGGCAACAAGCCGACGGCCGGCCTTCCCGGTGATTTTTGCCCAAATGGAAAATGTGGACCGGCGGGCCCGAAGATGGGTTTTTGACAAAAAAATTGCGAGGCTGCAGGGCATTTTTGCATTTTGTATTTTTGGTGCCAAAAGGCGCAAAGTGAGTTTTGGGCCCGTGGACCCATTCTACTAACTAGTTTTCACCATTTTTGTACAGACCCAACTCAAACATTCAAATGGACATATCTTTCGATCCTAGTGCTCGAAATCCAACAAATTTGGCACCATTGGAAAGGTCTCGACCTCGTCTATGCCATGGAAACCTGAAACTTTAATTTTGATGAGGTTAGGTGGGTGAAAATGGGAAAATGTATTTTAGGCCATTAATACAGAATCCGATTACTTCAACTACGGATCTGATTTGATTTGATTTGTTGTTCTTCCTTCTTCAACATGCCAAATAGACATAGGGAACCGAGTTGATGATTAGGGGTGGATTCACGGTGGGCATTGATGGTTGGTGGTTGGATTTTAAGAGTAGAGTCAAGTTTCTCCTCTCTCTTTCTGGTTTTCATCACCTATATATTGTAACACTTCTCATTTGAGAAGGGGGAGACATTCTGGGATGTGGGGAAACTCTATCAAAGTTGTTTCCGAATCCATTTGAGTTGTAATCCTTCTCCTACACTGGAGAGCATATTTGTGCCTCTAAGCACTCATGTAATAGTCTATGCACCTTATAGAGCAATAAAATCTTGTTTCGTGGCATCTTTCAACCCTTGGAATTATTTTGTTGTTTCTTTGTGCCTCTCTATCTCGTGTTTTCTCCATGTGTATGTATTTCACATTTACAGGTGTAAGATGTCGTGCTTCGTGGAGTTTTGATGGTGGATTTGGATCTAGGTCTGTGTCACTTCTGTCTAACCTCCTCAGTCCCCTTTTCCCTATTTCATTCTCCCTCAACAAAGTATCTCGCCACTTCCTTTTCTGGTGTATCACCACTTAGTGTAGGCTCTTTCACCCTCTCTCTCTCTGTCCCCTTGGAATGGTTAGATTAGGATTAGTTAGATTCTCGCATGCCTTTGGAGTAGCTTGTGGCAGGTAGATTAGGAAGTAGGAACCAACCTTCTCTAGAGGTCCATCTCAAGTTTTGCAAGTCCCACAACTTGAGAGATGGTCTAATGTTGTGCAATCACACCGAATGCCCCACTCACAATCAGGTCATTCGGGGTGTTGTGATTACGTGCTAATAGTTTTGGCACGCCCCTGGGGATAGGTCTGAAGCACCTTACCACTTCATCTTAGTAGTAGGTCAATTTGGTGTGTTCTGTTAAGATTCAGCCTTTCTCGAGGCACATGTAAAGCACATATGGCAACTCCATCTCGGTCAACGACCCATTCTTTGAGTTACTGAGACATTTTCCATCCATTTTCTTTCCACATCTTTCATTTTTTTCTATCCCATAAAGTTGTGTAAACATGACTTCATTCCCTTTATGAAACTCACACTTGCAACAAAGGCATTTCCCAACTCCTCCATATCATCATTATGATCAAATCTAGAACCATTATGCTTACCCATATGAGTAGTGTCAAAACCAGTTTGGCCATTGAGCTTATCAAGAACAAGGGGATGCATATGATGGTAAAAGCTACATGGAAAGTGTTGATTTGCTGGAGAAGATTTAAGGAATGGAGGCTAGCATGGTGAATTCCAAGGCTACAACAAAAATGAATGCATTCAAGATTAGTATCAGGGCACCTTTTCCATGGGGAGGCCCTTTTCCAAGACATTACAACCCTCAGGAGAAGCTTTACTTCATGGTTGAAGTGTTGCCTCAACTTACACAGTGGATTGAGGATATTAAGACATATGAGAAAAGTGAGAGATAGCCTTGTCAATGAGTAAGTCAATCACCAGCTCCTATCCTTTATTTTCTCTTTCTCAAAATTTATCAATTCAACATGGTCAAGAGTCAAGCCCCTTAGTTGCTGCCCCAAGTGTTGATTTCTCTTCTCCATCTCCCGAGTCTTCCATCTCATTTCAATTCTTCTGCCTTTTGCTTCCCAAGCAGTCATTCCCTCCAAAAAAAAAAGAAGTTCCACCTCCCTCCCCACCAAAAATAGTTGCAAAGCTGGTTGAACCCCAACCTATCACTCCTCTTGCTTTCCCAAGCCCACATTGGGAAGAGACTCAGATTCAGTCAAGGAGAACACCAAGAAGAGGAACCCAACAATAAAGAAATGACAGATAATCGAAGAGTTGGGCTGCTAAATTTGGGTTTACAAAGATCCCTTGATGGTTAAGCCAACATATGAGGTTAGAGATGAAGAGCTAGTGGTGGCTGAGGCTGAGTTTGCAGCAGAAGAAGAACAAGAACAAGAACAAGAAGATCAACAATTTGTTGTCTTTAGATGCAATGTCCATGATGGCTCCTATCTAAAGAGGATGTTGATCTAATCAAGCCTGCACAACTAGTTATGGAGGAGAAACCATCAGCTCCAAGTCCCATTGGAGAGGAGTAGATGGGAGAGATCAAACTAGAGTTGAAACCACTCAATGAAGAAAGCATCATTGAAAATTTTTTTGCTTTCATTTCAAGGGCCTAATTTGATTGATGAACCCATGATGGAGGATGATTATACAGTTTCAGAGACTCTAAGTGTGGATTAGGCCATAGAACAACCTTGATTCTTCCTCCCACTTCATCCCAGTTCAAGGTCTAATGTTGAAGAAGAGTTTGAGCTTTCAAACGGCATGTTTAAGGATGATGGGGACCATGGTGAGCAAGTTACTGAGATCAGGAGGACACCATGGAGGAGGTAGAGCACATGCAACAGGACAACAAGGAGGTAGACTGTTTTCCAGACTTGGAAGATTGCTTTGGTGGAGAGGAGCCCATGGAGATCACATCATTTGCTCCTCCATCATCCACCTTCCAAGCAGATGAGCATGCTACCATGAAGGAGAGCATTCAAGTACAACAACCTACACTTCATAACAACTCTGGAACCAAGGTTGGAAGATATGAGTCTTCCATGTTCTTCACAGGAGAAGGAAGAGAAAAGGAAAAAGGATGTCATCATCCCTCTCACACCATCCATCCAGGAAGGTCAACAAAAAGACTCCATTATTGGAGTTAAAACTCGAGCAAAGGGCACATCTAAAGCATCGGACCATACCCAATCGGTACTTGACTTCATTGGAGCCAAGGAGAAGCCCTGACCAGTCATGCTTGCTTTAAGCATGAGGGAGAGCCTTAAAGAGCTAAGGATCAACAACAATACCTCACGGGAACCAAGTGAGCAGCAAGAATGAAGAGGTATTTGTCTTGTTTCTAGTTGATACCTTGATGATATGGGTGGAGGATCGACCCCTTGTCATTTTTTCACTCATACAAGAAGCCATATTCAGCATCAAACCATTTACATGGCTGCCCCTTTTGAGGAAGGAAGCTATTTCTCCTTGCCTATGGCATGATTTGTTTAAAATTTTCTTTGTTAAGGGTTAGTATAGGAGTAGGAGTAGATTTTGTTTTCAGCAAAAGAAGTGCTTGTGCACACTCTGCATGTCTCATTTGAGGCATGTATGATTTTTTTCTTTGTACATAAGTTTTGTTCGTATTGCTCGGAGGTGCAGAGGCCAGGCCCTTCAGTATTCACAATAGAGAGACCCATAGTTTCCTGTAACAATTGCTAGTTTCAAATAAAACACAAATACAAAGCAACTAAAATTAGATTTGAGACAGTCCATTCTCGGGAACAGGTAAAGCCCCAGTGGGGCGAGTTCGAGTAGCAAGGATGCAAGAAATCAAGGAGAAGTTTCAAATTAAAAAGATCAAGTATCACGCTATCAATTATGAATCCATACCCAATGGATGCTTCAAGGCTACTAGTCCCTTCATCTAGCAGGCAAATGTCCCTGTGAGTCACCAAATTGTTATCCCAATTTTACCCCTCGGTAAAATTGATCAAACACGACCCACACGAAGAAACCAGAGAACTCACATTCAAATCCAACAATCAGGAAACATCGAGAATCTACAATGGAGGATCAAAGGTGCGTAAAGGATCAAACGACCCCACATAGAAGAAATCTAAGGGTCACTTTCGTCACATGAGCCCACATTTCAAATCTAACAATCAGGTTGCAAGGAAGGCTCAAAAAAATGGAGGAGCATGGTCAGCTAGGGAGG
This sequence comes from Taxus wallichiana var. yunnanensis, assembly GCA_018340775.1. Taxonomy (NCBI): domain Eukaryota; kingdom Viridiplantae; phylum Streptophyta; class Pinopsida; order Cupressales; family Taxaceae; genus Taxus; species Taxus wallichiana. The sequence continues at coordinate 600,077,054 of CM031241.1, read as the reverse complement.
CAAAGAGTGTCAAAGAAACTAGAGGGCGTCAACAAAGAAAGCAGAGAAAAGGGTCAAAGTCTTTGGGTTTCACAAATGATTTAGAGAGGGCCTAAAATGACTAAGTATAACGGTGTCGGTGGAAGGCGTCACGTGTTGACACGACGCTCCTTCAAAAGTAAATCCCAAAGTGGAGACTCAAGACAAGCACGGGCCTTGTACTTGTCCCAGTCCAGGAAAAGGGACAAAGTCGGGGTTGAATAGTCAAAGCAGCAGTAGGGCCATGGAAGGAGCCATGTGTATGTATGTATATGTATGTATGTATGTATGTATGTATGTATGCATATATGTATGTATGTATGTATTATATACATATATATAATTCATATGTAATACATATGTCTACAATACACATGTTTATTATAGACATATGTATATATATAATGTCGAGATTTTAAATTTGACAACATAATTTTTTTAGATAAGATGAAAAATTGGGTACTTTAATGTGGCAATTCAGTGTGTACATGTCCAACACCTATTACATGGATCGATTATTCCTATCTAAATTATATTTGTTTTTAATATTGGTAAATAGTTTTTGAAAGGGACTATCTAAATTATATTTGTTATATGTGATCCATTTAATTGTTTCAATCTTGTTCACATTATTTACGTGAGTGTAATTTGCATTAAAGGAGAAAAAATAAAATTTCAATAGGTTCTACATTTGAAACCCAACCACAATGTTGGCTTCTTGAAGCACTTTGTAGCCGCCCTTTTCACTTTTAAGCTAGATTAATTACAAAAAAACAAGTGATGCATGAACAATCAAGGATAATTGAACCCCTCCAACGGGTAGGAGTATGAGTGCTAAGTAGATTTTATCTTCCAATCGTAAGTTATAAACTTAGATTCCATATAATTTCTTGCTTTATTTCATGCAAATTTGTCATTGATTTGCAATGAGGGACTTTGACTAATAAAACCTTCACATTGTCTAGTATTATCCATGGCTCGTGTCTCTATATGCCTCACAACTCTAATAAAAAGATATGGGTAAAACTTGTATTAAATTATTGGGCTCAGGAAAATAAGTAGACCAAAATTTTGGGCTCTAGCAACAAAAACAAACTAACATTCTTGTCTCGGTAGAACGGCCTAAGAGATAGTTGAACGATGGAGTAAGGACCATCCACACGACATTTTGATTTGAAGTAGGGTAGGGCAAGGAAAGGTGTTGGTTGGAAGATGATGTTTGATGGATCCTCTAAATTATTTGATGCCATAACTAACCCCTGATAACACACCCATTCTACAAAGTGTCATAGTGTAGGTTGATGTTAGGTTACTTTTTCTTGAATCCTACTCACACACTATTATTTTATGTCAAAATGAAAAACAACCATATTATGGTTGTGGTCATGTAGCTTTGTGAGAAAGACAAACATTTACCTCCCTATGTGTACTTTGTAATCTATTACTTGTGATAATGAAGTCTCATGGAGTTAAATCACCATATGATAAATAGAAACGTTGGTTCATTTCACATTGTGTTGGAAGTTTATTTAGTAAACACTACTTGGGAAGGATTTTTCTTGATTGTGGGGATGTTTTGGAAAATCTTGTGACTACCATTATGCCATGGTTTAGACTGACTATTCTAATAGATATTTCATTAGGAAGAATAATTGGGGGAAACTTTGTGATACTCTTCCACCAATATTTGATGCTTGGAGAACTCAGCCGCATAGACAAAATATTGCTATATCTGTAGGTAATGAATGGTAAAGACCATGTGAATGGAACACATGCTTGAATCTCATTATACATAGTAATCAAAAATCATATGTCACCATATTATAGAATCAAGGATGAGTTGAATCAAAATATTCTTCAATGCATATTTGGCATTGAAGGATTATTTAGAAATATGCACATGCTACATGTTTTCACTAGGAACGTTTTTTAAGTGACATTGATACACATGTACACATAACATTTTTATAACATCGATGGTAAACATGTATGGATTTATTTGAGTTTCCGTGTAAATAGTTACAATGAGGAAGGGTAGGTATGGAAATTTGGAATGACAAGGATTTTAAAATAATAGTATGTCGTTGATATAGACATTGAAAGAGTTGATAGATCGTATCGAAAACCTGTGCACCTCGATGAAGTTGCACTCTGGTTTAATCGTAATGGATCCAACATAATCACAAGAAAGATTCGATCAACAATGAATAACTTGCATAACGAGAACAAAGCTTGTACATGTAGAGAAAAGACATTGGAGTGTCTTGGCATGCTCATAAATGTCAAATGAAGGGATACATATAGGGTGCTGAGTAACCCTAGTGCATGACTCAATAGAAAACCCTAAACCTAACCCATGTGAGATGACCCTCGATATGTGAGTGGAGGACACATAGGATAACTCACACCAACACCCCCCCTTCATCGAAGTTGGGGTAGCGGCTATGATGAGCTAGACGGAAAGAGAAGACACTCCTAAACAACTAAAAAAGATGTGTCAATGGGGCCCGACAACTAAAGGCCTGATAAGGTGCCCATATACAAACAACATCTTCCTAGAAGAAGAAGAAGAAAAAAGGACTACATAGCCCGAAGAGATGAGTAGATGTCGAAGACCTCACCCCAAGAAGAGACCGTAAGTGAAGAAACTTCATCTCAGTGAAGGGCTTGGTAAATAAATCAATCTGATCAGTTGTCTGAATGTACTGAATGTCGATGATACCATCATGAATAGCTCTCGTATGAAGTGCATATGGATCTCAATGTGCTTCATCCACTGATTTTGAACTAGATTTCTGCAAATAGAGATAGTGCTCGTGTTATCATAGTAGATAATGGTAGGCCACCAAAAGTGGATGCCAAACTCTGTCAGAATACCTGTAGCCAAATAGCTTCTGTGGCAGCAGCGTTAACTGCTCCTCTGTATTCTACCTCTGTAGATGATATCACAATTGCATTCTTGCTTCTTGCTAGACCAACTAATAGGACCCGAACCAAGAGAGAAACTATAGCTAGAAGTAGATTTCGATGATCTAAGTCACCGGCCCAATCAAAATCTGTGAACCCAATCAAGTCAATATCTACCCCTCCATGATAGTGAATGCCATCAAGTATAAGTGCCATGAACATAATGAAGGATCCATTTAGCTGCTTTCCAATGCAGCTCATGTGGCTCCTGCATGAATCTAGACACGATCCCAATAGCATACGATAAATCCGGTCGAGTGTGAGTCAAGTAAATCAAGCTCCCCACCAATTATCGATAAAGGGTACCATTAACCAAGGGAGTAGAGCAATCAAAAACAAACTTAACCATGGAAAGAAAAGGAGTAGGAGAAGACTTGCAATCGGACATCTGAAAATGAGCTAGCAAATCAAGAGCATACTTAGGTTGCGAAATCAAAATTCTGAGTCAGATTGTGAAATCTGGATCCCAAGAAAGTAATGAAGTAGACCTAAGTCAGTCATGGAAAACCTATTGGCCAAGGTGATCTTCACAGAATCAATAATAGAGGAAGAGCTACCTGTGATCAACAAGTCATCAACATAGAGAACAAGAATGAGTATGGAGTCATCTTGCCATAGAATATAAACATTTGGATCAGAGTGACACCTAGTAAACCCTGATGTAAGTAAAAAGGAGTCCATCTTGGCATACCAAGCCCGAGGGGCTTGTTTAAGGCCATAAAGAGACTTCTTTAACTTACAAATGAGGGAGGGATCATGGACATAACCCAGAGGTTGTTCCATGTAGATCTCTTCCTCTAGGTCACCATGAAGGAAGGCACTCTTAATGTCCATTTGATGGACTTTCCATCTATTTGTTGTGGCAATGGCTAGGGTTAGTCGAATAGAAGTCATCTTTGCAACCAGAGCAAAGGTTTTAGTATAATCAACCCCAACTATCTGGGAGAAACCCTTAGCTACTAATCGTGCTTTAAAATTTTTGACGTCTCCATCTACTCCATACTTTGTTTGGAACACCCACTTACACCGAATGATTTTCTTCCTTTTGGAAGAGGGGTGAGATCCCAAGTATCATTCTTCATGAGAGAGGAATACTCCTCATCCATGGTGCGAATCCACTCGGGAATACCGAAGCCTCTTGGAAAGATTGTGGATAGAAGCAAAGGTGAAGAAGAAAGAGTGGGGTCAATGAAATTGAGTGAGTATGTCTCATATCGAAGTATCTCCAACTAAATCTCAACACTTTGCAAATTTTCCTAGCCCAAAGGACCGGGAGGATCGGGCTCGAGTGGAAGATTCTTCACTTGAGTGAGAAGGGACATAGTCCTCATCATCACTACTGTCAGAATCAGAAGACTCAGAGGTTTGATGGTCGGGAGGATCAGGAAGAGGAGCACGCTCAATATTATCATCATCTGATGAGTCAGAATACGAATCAGTGAGTTGAAGAACCTCAATAGGTGGAGAAGTAGAAGTCGAAGAAGACTCATCGAACTTAACACTTCTCTCAATATACATACTCATGAGAAGTAGGATTCATCAATCGATATCCCTTCACGCCATCGGGATACCCTACAAAAGATAAGGTTTGGATTGTGGTTCCAAGCCTTGCGTTTCTTCTTGGGAATCGAGCCATAGCCTTGGATCGAAGACTGAAAGTGCTCAACATCGGACTTGCATTCAAACCAGGCTTGAAAAGGGTGTCATCCCTCTTACTTGCCTTGTGTGGAACATGGTTCGAATGTAATTTGCACAATTCACTGCTTCGGCCCAATATTGTGGAGGAAGAGACTTGAGTGAATCATACAAGTGGCCATCTCCTTAAGAGTATGGTTCTTTCTTTTGTGACTCCATTTTGTGAAGGGCTATAAGCAATTGTATGCTGCAAAGAGATCCCTTCAGAAGTATAGAAATCCATGAACCTATTGTTTACATATTCACCTCCATTGTCGGTTCGAAGAACCTTGATAGACCATTCCACTTGTTTCTCAAGCAAGAGCCTTAAAGTCTGAAAATGTTCAAAGACTTCAGACTTAAGCTTAAGAAAATATACCCAAGTATATCGCGAATAGTCATCAATGAAGGTTAGCACATAAAGAGCTCTAGTAAATGAAGGAGAAGGAAATGGACTAGAAATATCGTTGTGAACAAGATCCAAAGGATGAGTAGCTCTCAGGATTTTCCTTTGTCAAAGTTATTTTCAGGATGCTTTCAGGGTACCCTCACAAAGACCCTTAGAAAACTTGACGTGGGGTAACCCATTGACCATTTCATTTTGGCTCAATTGTTCAAGGTAGCGATAATTTAGATGTCTAAAATGCTCATGCCATAGCTTACTAACCTCATTTGCATGAGTGAGCAAGGAAGTGGGCGTAGAATCAGAAGTAAAGTGGGAAAAGGTATATAACCGTGAACGGTGATCCACCTTTCCCTCAACCACTATAGTGTCATTGTTAAGCTCACGAATAATCACGAGTTAGGACCAAATTCCACTCGCATTCCTTCACCAAGGTGAGTAATTTGGTAAACCGATAGGAGATTGGTAGAGAGATCAGGAACACTCAACACTTGGTTGAATGTTCCCCATCCATCTCTACCGATCCACTACCAGAAAACGACACTGTCGTGTCATTACCCATCGTGATTTGGGACATTCCACAAGGCTCGATGTTGGAGAACTCAACATGCGAAGAACCCATGTGGTGCGAGGCACCGGAATCTATAATCCATGTCGATGAAGGAGAAACTTTGGCTATAAGGGCCTTTCCTTTCTTCTTATCAGATTTAGAACCTTTTGTAGTGGAAGACTCGGCCTTGAGCATTTTGTTTTATAGATTCAGGAACACTTATTTTATTCTTCTCAAGTAAATGAGATAAGTGATCAATTTCTATTTCTCAAAAATAGTGGTGCTCGTTGTGACCAGGCTTCTTGCAATAGGAACACAAAAACTTTCTTTTCTGTGCCTTAGGCTCAGAAGTCGAAGTGTTTGTGTCATTTTTAGGTTTGGTCTTGGTTTCTTTCTTAGGTTGATCCTTTTTTCTTTCTTCTTTTGAGTCTTCTTTCCTTACTAGTACTTACTTACTAAAGGGCATGTGACTTGGACTTGAGAGACCCCATTTGAATGAGTTTGTCTGTTCTCGAATGAGTTGGGATGAAAAATAGTCAAAGGAGGGCATTTTCCAATCATTGCCCAAGGTAGCTTTTGTAGCGTAAAAAGTTGACACGAAGACAAAATATTCGGGACCTAACTTAGAGAGAATCGACAAGATCAATTGAGAATCTTTCTTCTCTACTTGACATTCCTTTAACAACGATCTAGTGTGGACAAACTTTGAGAAGAATGCTTGTAGGTTTTCAAAATCACTAGGATTTAACCCTAGTAGTTCATTTTCCAACTCATGTGCTCTCATGTCATCATGTTGTCCAAACATTTCATCTAATGTTGTCCACACAGACTTAGGTGTTTCAGATGACTCAATGTGGAAGAGCAAGTCGGGAGAAACGGACATGCAAAGAAGACCTAAAGCTTCATCACTACGGTTTAACCACTTAGATTTTTAGGTTCGTCATCTGGTTCAGTCTCAGTTCCCATGGTGATGCGGAATAACCCTTTACCCCTTAGTTTCATTATTATTTTCGATCTCCATTGAAAAATTTGAATGGCGTAAGCAAAGGAATTGAAAGTGCATCCATAGTGAAGAGAGAGAGAAGAAATGCAGAAAAGAAACACAACCACCCAGGACAATATAATAACCCCTACTTTCGGCACTTTATAGTTTAGTGCGTTGAATATAATCGGGTCCGAGCGTGCGGTTTGAAACACTTGGTAACTCACCTTGCAATCAGTGTAATAATAACACGTAAGAGGAGACCACAATCGTGTTTTGAGGAAGTGCAACAAAGTGACACCGTACACAAGCACAATTGCTAAAAACTAGGAAGGAGGTGAAATCAAATCCTAGTTGTGAGAAAAAGTGTCTCACGTCGCAAAAGGAGATACCCTCTTGCTACAAATTGTGGTGGATGCGCTCACTAGTCGCAAGCAATAATAAGGGTAATATACAATGTTTAGATGAACTCAAGAAGAGTTCTGATGATCTTCAGAATGCCGGAAAAGGCACGCGGAAGACAAGAAGTGCTTAGAGTGTCACTGCACACTTGAGCGCACGATTAGTAAAAAAATGACAATATGACACCTAAAAAAATTATTCGTTTAGAAATGTCAATTTAGCTAATGTTAAAGCTATAGGAGTTTTTTTTTAAAAAAATGACAATTTAACGTTATTTTAAAGAATGATTTTAATTATCTAATAATAAATTAATTCGTAAATTTTTAAAAATTAATTAATTAATTACTAATTAATTTAATAAAATCTAATTAATTTTTTTAATTAGATATGAGGAATTAAATTAAATTTTATTTAAAAACTTAATTAAAATTAAAAAAAAAAAAACCTTCCTTTTTTTAAAGTTTCCACTTTTTTGTTTTAAAAGCAAATTTGAAATTCTTTTTAAAAAAAAATGCATTTTTTTAAAAAGCAAATTTTAAAAAATTAATAAAAGAAATAAACTTTTAAAAAATTAAAAATGTTTTTTTTTGGGTAAAGATTTTTTTTAAAGCTTTTTGAAGTTTTTAAAAATAGAAATAAGTTAAAAATAATTAAAAAAAACTTGGAAAGCATTTTAAAAAGCGTTTAAAAGAGAACTTACCAAAGTTTAAAAAAAGTGATTGGTTTGGCATAGTTGTTTGGAAGGAAAGGAGGAAAGTGTGTGTGTGGGCGGCAGGGAGGGGATGGCCACACAAGGGAAAAAGGGATGGCCATGCAAGGGGAGAGAAGATGGGCATGCGAGGGTAGAGAGAGGAGAGAAGAGGAGGACCTCACGGTAGGAGAGGGAGAACAAATCGCTAGCCCCGGCTTCTACACAAGCCCTCCGTGCGAAGACAATTACTAGAGAAGTCCACAAAAGCAATGGAAAAAAACACCCACGCAATAATAAAAAAACGTCCACATAGCCTTAGAAGAATAGATTTAGTTACAGGGAAGTAAAAGAAGAGCTTCGGTGTGGATTGAATACAACTCTAATGAGTGTCCAAGTCGATGCACCAAATCAATGATCCAAAATTACCCTTGAATTTTTGACCTGAATTTGCTGAAAAAAACAATGCAAAAAACAGAAAAAGTCAAAGAAAATAGAGATCTAAAAATTTTCAGTTTAATAAAAAAATTTTAAAAAACTAGAAAATACTCTATTTTGGCTGATCTGCTAGATTTAGCTACACCTAGCTAAATTTAGCTACAAAACCCTGAAGCTTGAAAGGAGATCTGCATGCACGAAGAACACAACAAAACTGACAACTTTCCAAGAGCAACTTGTTAAATATGTTAGCAAAAAAAAAGAATATAATGATTGAAAAACTTGCATGAGGTTTAAAAAATGCGAACGAACAAGAGTAATCACAACTAAAAAAAATGAGTGCACGTTTACCCGATCTCAGCTCTGATACCATGAAAGAGTTGACGGATCGTATCGGAAACTATGCACCATGATGAAGTTGCACTCTGGTTGAATCGTAATGGCTCCAATGTAATCACAAGGAAGAATCAATCAACAACTGAATAACTTGCATAACAGAACAAAGCTTGCACATGTAGAGAAAAGACAATGGAGTGTCTTGGCATGCTCATAAATGTCAAATGAAGGGATACATATAGGGTGTTGAGTAACCCTAGTGCATGACTCAATAGCAAACCCTAAACCTAACCTAAACCTAACCCATGTGAGATGACCCTCCATATGTGAGTGTTATAACTTGGAATACACCTTCAACATAATTATGTTACATTGGAAATACAATGGAAATGCCAAAGAGGATACATAGAAGAAATCGAAATGGTGGGAGTGAAATCGCAAGAGAGAAAGACGGTTGAAGAAAAAGGTATTTGAGGGAGGAGTGCAAGGGTGGGGAATAGCCTGTGTTTTTCATGTAGGTAGAACACGTGTACACTACAAAAACCTATTCTTACCGTAATTATTCCACAAACTATCTACATTTTGAAATAATCATAGAATATTTGTGGCATCTATATGAAAATATCATTTATTCATTTTTAGGTATTGTCGATGTTCCACAATTCAAATACAATCATAATTATTTTTAGAGAGCCCACATATTCTAGCCTTCCACATGGAAAATCTTCAATTTTTAAGAAAACAAAATTTTAAAAAATATCATATAATAATCCACCATAGTCACACTTATGAAATGTTTCTAACAAACTAATATAAAATTACATTAATATTGAAATTGTAATTATCTAAAATGTAAAATTTAACATATTTGAAAATATTATATAAAAACAAAATATGAATATATAATTGAAATCTAACACCGCAAAATACATGTTTATTATATAGTCTATTAAGAATATTAATAAGAAATCATTAGAGTATTAAAATTTAATATTACATTATGTAGAAATTACACATTAAGCTATATATATATATATAATTAATATAATTGTATAATAATATCAACATGTCATATTTCTTAAAAAATTAATTTTAAAATCTCTCATTAATCTATTAGTGTGGAAAAGTTGCATCATTACAAATATCTATTTATCATAATATATCATAAATAATTTTAAAATGGAATATTGTAAAAGCAACACATAAAGTAGTGTGCAAATCTTGTATATATAATACCCACCACACTAAGTAAATCAATGAAATATTTTTTAAAAATAAATATAAGAGGCTGCTCTAAAAATACGAAATTAGAAATTTATAGTTAGAATGAATAATAATAAGTGTTATATTAAAGTAATAAATAACAAATTGAAAAATTAACCAAAAAAATATTCCATACAATTATTAAAATTATAATTCTATCTAATATTTTTGTTATTTATATTATGATATACATATTTTTAATATAAATGAGTTGTTTTATTATTGATAAATGTATAATGACTAGCTATCCACTATTTATGTTATTTATTCTATTGATATATTTCCATGATTTGTGGCATTCATGATTCACATGTAGTATTTACATTGTCTTTTTAACACCTTTTGATAAGTTTGTATGTAATTTATGATATGAAATTTTATAACTAACTAATCTAGCTACTCACTAACAATGAATTTGTTGTACAAAGGAAAAAAGTTAAGGTGGTGTACTCCTACACCTACTTGGGCGTGGTTTTCTCTGGACTACCTTTTAGCTTTGTTCGGAAATAGAAGTAAGATCTGAACAAAGGGTGTGCAACTTTGACATCTTTGGAAAGACAGTATTTTTCTTTAATTTCAAGATATTCGAGACAAAGATTTGATTTTTTTCGTACACTAGTTACACCATCACTACCATATGTATGTTATGTTTGGGGTTCCATATTTGAGACAAAGTGATTTCAAGAACCATATGTAAAGAGTTTTCATTTCCATGTTATGGAAGAATATTCAAGCCAAAATAATGGTTCCTCACTCAATTATTCTTACGAGTTTGGATTATGTCCACTCTTTATCACTTTGATTTTCAATGTTATCACTATGTTGCATAGGCTTCGATGCATGGAATATTATTTTTCTGGTCAGAATAAGTATCCATATTTGGCACTCCAATCTTCTATGCAACTTGTCAAAAAGGATGAAAATATTGTTGGTATGCAAGAGTTATGACTCTCCTTCAGAAGCTGAATATTGATATAGAAAGACTTCCTCCTCTTGGGTTTTCCGGTAATGCTCCTGAACTCACTCAAAATGATGTTAATAAGGGTATATGAGAAGAACTAACTATTTCTTATTTGATAGTTACTTTTTTTTTCTCCAAAATAGCCTTTGAAACCAAAAAGATATTCACTATTTTTAATTTAATTCGAGCTTCCATGAAGATCAAAATAAAATTCCTGAATACATGAAGAAGTTATTGCCTTCATGCCTGAGGATACCTTTAGCTCAATTTCATATTTTCTCTCACCCGCTTCGGATGGAAACTTATCATAGACTCCCACAACATGAGCGTATATGTCAATTGTGTTTTATAATGCCCGAAAGTGAAGATATTTCTATATTCAAGTGTCCCATCTAATATGATTTATTTTGAATATACCATTCTAGTTCCGAGAGATTCTAATGAATCTTTAAGGATCCTCATTCAATATGAAGACTAGAAATTTTTATCTTTGTTTATTCATGAGACACTTCAACTCGTTTAAAGAACACTCAAATAAAAATAATTATAGGCATATCAGTTCTTACTTCAAAATAAATAATTTCAACAATCTTAAGAGATCTCATACAATGTGACAAGTTGGTCCAGATCTGTTAAGCGATGTACATTCTATTGGTTCTTATTTCTTCAACCTTCTAGTAGTTGATTTTTTGTTTCATTTTTCCATTTTTATTTGAGAGTATTTTGGCACTCCCTTTAGCTATTGGTTCTTGTACTTCAATTTCTATCCCATAGGCCATTTTTGCCTTTTGTGGACATTAATATCTTAATTAAAGTAATTAAACTAATGATTTTACTTGCTAATTAAGCACAATTCATTTATTTATTTTCATCTAATATTTCAAATTTTGGGTATTTTTCCACGTGAAGAGTGGAAAGATAAGAAAGTATTTTTGATTTGATGTTCCTCATTCAAATCATTGTAGTCACAAAATCTATACACTTGGGTACATTTCTAGGTCCTAAAGCATACTAATGTATACATGATTCCTAAGCAAGAAAACTAGTGGTTGAAAACTCCTTTTGGAATTTTGGTTACTTTATCTCTTACACTTCATTGGACTTACACATCTTACAAGTTCACCCCAAAACATGAATGATTTATCTTTTTATTTCTTTGGACACTAGCACCCAGACTAGGAAAAAAGTGCCCAAGTTCTTTTGTCCCTCTTGGGTGCTCCTTCCCTTATTTATCTTCTTATTACTCTTTTGGGTTCTTTTTTTCCTTTTGATCACCTTTGAAAACCAGATCATTTCAATTTTTTATTACGAAATTGAAACAAGATAATTATATATATAATTAGTCACTTCTCTCAAATAAGAGGTGAAACACTATAAGAATTATCTATCACCACCTAAGCTTGCATAAAAGGCATAAAAGTGTTAAAAGGCATACATCTAGCATATCCATATAAGGGAAAAGGGATGCATTATTCTACATACACAAGATAAGATGGGAGTTTGTTCTATACTATTGCACAAATTTAACATACTTGGGACAATATAGATCCACCTCGCTATCATCATGCAACTTATGCAAGGGAATCCTAGGGCGGGGGCATGAATACACACACAAGAAAAAAATTACATGGAGTTTGAGATGTACTATAATGCTCGGCTGTAAGTTCACTCTTGGTGGCTATCTGAGAGTCATTTTGAACCCACAATCTACATGTTTTTATTAAATTTTCAGTGGTTTGTGGAAATTTATAGGTAGACATTTTTTTGTTGGTTACATGTTTGACTAGAACCCTAACGGTGAAGTCGAGAAAACAAGTTAATATTGGAGCTCGGAACTTCCAAACTAGAAATAGACAGTAACATGAGCATCCGAGTAGATACAAGAGACAAAATTAGCCACTAACACTTGGGGTGCTCCTATCATCCTATGGGCTCTTTCGTCCAACACATTCTAGAGTTTTGAACTCTAAAAATCCTTTAGGGAAGTGTTTCTAGCAGATCCAACAAATGCTCACTCCAGATCATTCCTAGTTTGTGTGAAATCAACTAAGTCTTCTTCTCCTCTCATTTTTTACGTTTTACATTTCTAAATGATTATTTCTTATGTATATTGTACATAATTATCAGAATATCATTTTTTACAGTGGTTATTCTAAAATTAAGATTTAATTCAGTTTAGATTAAATCATTTGGTGAACCCCATTCGATCAAACCCTACCTTCTAAACATGCATCAAATCCTCTCTCCTTCTTCTAAATTTATGGAACAATCCTCTTACCCATCCTATGCACCTCGGAGTTTCTATGACGACTTCCATCACTATTTATTTTATGCAATTCTATACCCAACACCCTCCCCACTTCAACTTGTTGGTACCCAAATTGATTCTCCCTCAGAAGCTGAGCAGCATCATAGGTTTGGCAGGAAGCTTAGAGGCAAGTAGAGCATGTAGTGTGTCGTTTTGTAGCCGAGGATGAAATGCAGCTTTCTCTTTGTCACTTAGATGTGGAGAAATGGGTAGCACCCTTAAGAGGATTTGATCTATCCTCACTACTTTATGGTTGTGCCTTTCAACCAGGGTGAGAGGACCCTTTTGTAGCTTGTTGTTTGTGGAGGAGATGGAGATATCCTTCCTTGTGAAATTATTAAGAAGACCTTGAAGAAAATATGATCAATGCAAAAAAACCTAACTCTCACAAGTTGTCACTCTAGATAATGGAGATATTTTCTAAGCAAGGTTCAGGCCACTAAAGACAATGAAAACCTGATTGTTTCTACATGTTTTGGTAGTAAACATTATGCATTTGTATACACACATGAAAAATAGGGGTAGTATGGGTATGATTGGTTGTTTTTAAATGAATTTTTGGTGGGAGGTGAAGCAGGATAAAGTTGATTATACCAGACCTTTGGAGGGACTTTACAATAATAAGTAACTTCACAATGAGAAAAGTTCGAACATTCAAGACGTTCCTTCAACCAGAAGGTGTGCTTCAATGGAGGCCCAAATCAACACGTTTTCACATAATATTTATGACTCAATATGAAGGCTCGAACTAGAAGACTCAATTAAACACTATAGTTTCTGATTAACCACGCCTAAGGTACACCCGAAGACTTACAAGCAATCTTTATCAACAAATGACAATGAATTGATTTTAAATTTTTTATCTCATTCAAGATGAAGGATCTTCTTGAAATGAAATTACAAATACCATTAAACTATCACAAGGATGAGATCTGTGTGATTTCACAAAAATTTTAGTATAAGATTGCAATAAGAACAAATAGAACTATTTGCAGACATTCTAAAACAAAGCAAACACTAATTGCTCAAAGTCAACACAAAATAACTCAAATTTGATTAAACTTATCAGCAAGGAAAGTTTCTAGAACAATCTCAGAGCTTGTCAATGGTTGTACACTTGCAACCACCTTGACATGATCAAGTTTAACAAAAGAGATATACATGTTTCTCAAACTAGTCCCTCAGAAAGATGGGTTCTATCAAGCTTTTTCTTAGAAAATCAGTTCTGACCTCTAACACTCCAACCTTCCAACCTCCAACCCTTTTCACGGAAAAATCATGCCTATTTATAACATTTTACAATAGAGCCTTCTCCCCCAAAAAAATCCAAACATTGAATGCACCAGTGCTCGCCATGATTCGATCACGATTCCTAGAATCAAATCTGTAAAAAGTTGTTAGGTGCTCAAGGGTGGATCTCTTCGAATATCTCCCGCATTCAACTCCTTCTTCTAGTAGATCACTTTTCCCTCTACTCGCCAACCACTTCTGCCCCTAATCTGTCAAATCTAGTTCTTTGCATGCTCGGGAAGGAAAAACAAAAGATCAAATCGAGCCCAGAGGTCAGATCTCATCTTAATGGCAAAAGACATCCCTAGATCTTCCTCACCAAACTTAGATATCAAATTAACTCCCTTGTTTGGTGTGCAAGAAATATTGAGAAATCATGAAGACTCACATCTCTAGGAGCTCTGGAGTGAAAATGGTAGAAAAATCAGATACAAATGCACAACTACCGTTGATTTCTATTTTGAATTTAGACCGTCCATGTGGGAGATCCATTTTAAAACAGCTCATGGGTTCCTTTTTTTCTTTTACAACTTTTGGAAAAATGTAAATTTTTCACATTTTGCTTCGCATCTCCGCCCTTGAAAAATGGGTCTAACACGTGTCCTAAGGTGGGTCCCAAAGAAACCATGAGATAAATTCTACTATTTCACCTCCTTCTTGGAAAAGGAAAATTTTCCAAGTTTTCGCTTGAAAAATGGGCCGACACGTGTCCCAATGTGGGTCCCGGTGGAACCCCGCTTCACTTTACACTTTTAACTCCTTTTCCCAAAAAGGAAAAATTTCAAATTTTCCTCTGAAGGTCCGCACCTCTGCCATTGACTGGAGCAAGTTTTGACTTTTCTCTATCGGGCCCACGGGTCATTTTGATGATTTCATCTTTTGAATATTAAGAGGAAAAAAATCCAAGTTTCCTCCGATGGTCTGCTTCCCGACCCTTTGACTTTTCAAACTACCACGTGTCACAATGGCGCATCTTGAGATGGTCCCCAAAAGTTGAGACCTTGAATGAGCACGGGCTCGCCACGTGTCATTATGGCACAACTTCAAAAACCTTAAGGCTTTAAAATGATTTGGCGGTGCACTTCCATTTTAGAATTTTACTCCATTTTTCCAAAAGGGAAAAATATCCAACTTGCCTCGAAGGCCTACATCTCCACCTTTAACTTTGCCACGTGTCCTTCATGGGGTCAAAGTAAGACTTTTTCCTTCCACTTAAATTTTTCTTTAATCAAATCCTGGCGGGGCCGCGGGGTGGGTTCAAAATTTTTGCCAAAGTACTAAAAAAGAATAAGTTCAAAAACAAACCCGCCGCATTATGCCCATAAGAGGCCACGTAAGCACCAAAAGAACTAATCAAAATTGAGCGGAGCTACGGGACCAATTTTTCCTTTTACCAAAAAGAAAAAAGTGATAAGTTAAAGCATTTTCCCCATCCTCGACCAACCAAAATAAGCCACGTGACCGCCGAATGCTGCGGAATAATGTTGACATGAAAAAGACACCCGTCCGACCATAAAAACACAGAAATTCACCATTCATGCCCGAACGATTTTTCGCGAAGGATGAAATTTTTGAAACAAAACCAAGTGAATAATGGTTCCAAGCATATTTCAACCATGGATTTTGATTTTCAAAGGAATAAAAATATAAATTGATCATTCTCGAGATTTCATGGTCGAGGCAAAATAGGAAAATGATAGAGCCCATGGATTCGAAGAAATTAGGGGAAAATGATGTGCGATCAAAATGAGCACCAACACAACCCTCTAATACCCAACCTTGCTATTATTCCTAAAAACACAACCAATCAATCCACTTTCAAGTCAATTCAAGCTTTACACATTTTTTTCGATCTAGAGAATTATTATATCAATGACTAGGACAGGATGAAGCTTACGATATCGATGAAAAATTTGATATATTAGATGAGAATATGCACACATTAGATTTTAATCCTAGTAATGTTCTTGAATCTAACTCCGATGCTTGTCATACCCTAGGTTAAACCTATAATTGTGATGACCATAAAATTTCCTATGACACATTTTAACATCTGCCACCATTACATGTATCTCCATCACTCGCACACTTGTGTGACATCAAAATTTCCCCCATATTTTCACTTTATAATCAGTAGTTTCACATCCATACTTTTCCTATACAATTCAAGTCAATCATTCTAGCAGCACTTTCTTTTATCTACACTATGAACACACCTTGCTACATCTATCTATGCTTATGAATTCACTTTCCAGTCCTATACTACTCCATAAATCTTTACTACCAATGCTTACTTATGGATCCTTGTATTGATGATACACGTAGTACTTTATATCAATGGTATACATCCATTTGTTCACTACACATAATTTGGCCATTCTTGCTCACAATGATCACATTTATTTGTTAGTAGCTCTGATATACATACTTGGGGTATAATACTTCAACCCTCCTCACTTGCTTCTTATACAATGACTTCTTCATATCTATACAACACAATTTTTCTACTACATACTTTACCTTCATCACCGATGACACACTCATGCTCTCAAGGTTAATACATGAATGTTGGGGGCATTAAATTAACAACACTCACACATTTGGAGGGCATCACACTTCCTCCCATTACTATTGGTTTTCTCTATCATCTACTATGCTTCATGTTGTGTGCTTCATCATAAATCTTTTTAGCATCTAATCTCAATTACATATAATAGATTTGTTACTCGATGATGCACTCTTGTTCTACAATTCATACTCGATTGTTGAGGGAGAAATTATTAAATGAACCTCATTGCATGTGCATATATTGGTGGGAAATGTATAATCACATCTTCATACCATGTGCCTCACTCAAATATAGCCACACACCATCACATTCACACAACATCTACAAATATTGGTTGCATTTACTCTTCTTAAGATTATACTATTTACATGGTACACACTTTTTTTCTCATATGCTATCCAGATCCTTAGTATGTCATTATTATTTTCTATACACACATGCACATGCACATGTTATCTTGACGTGAATGTAGGAATTTCATATATTTTTAGAAAATGCATGATGATCGAGCATTGATATTTACTAGTCCTGTCGAGGCTCGAGGGGAATTTACCTTTTTACTCTCATACTACACTTACACGTCCTATTGCTATAATATTTACTACTTCTAATCATTATCACTTACTTTTTGCTGATCTATACATGATTTTACATACTACTTATCTTTCTAACAAGCTAAATGGTGCTTCATGTCTAGCATTTTCCTTGCAAAATACTATACAACAATGGTTATCTATTGTAGACACCCATAATTACGCCCAAGCAATTTAAATACTTAAATTGCATTAATTATCCTCTTTCTCACAAATCGATGACATATCATCAAAAACACTCATTTTCTCTCATATCATCATTAATTAATTACACTAAGCTAATTAATTAAGTTGCCTATCTAACAAATACCCTAATTAACGACCTTCCATTAATAAATCACCCCTTATACCTAGACTAATTAATTAGCTTTCCTTCCATTTAACCAATAAATCAATATTTAATTGATTTAATCCTCTTCTAATAGCCTAAATCGTACTAATATTCCTCTAATTATCTTCATAAGCTTACACTAATACCTATTAGTTCTAATCTTAATCACCTTTGATTAATTAAAAACACCCCCAACTCCCATGACTTGCTAGCATAAATTAAACCCTTCTAAACTAAGGGTACCTTTAATAAAGCAACCTTATCCATTCCTAATCATGTTTTACCTTTATCCCACATACAAAGGGATGAAGTGTTTCCTTTATCCATTGGGCTATATAAAGAGCCCTCCACCTACCTTTTTACTTACACCTAAACTCCTTAGAGAGCAAATGCAAAGCATATAGCAAAGAGACTAAGAGCTTGCACCTTGCCCTTTTGAGAGTTCATCATCTTGAAGAGTTAAGCCTCTTTCTTAAGTGCTTAGGTCATATGGGAGGTGTCAAAGGGGTCTTGTAGCCCAACTTTGATAGGCCCTCATTCCTAGGTTACTTGGCATACTAAGGACAACTATTTTGATAGCCATGGAGCTTACTTAGGTCCATTCATTTATTTGTTGTTAGAGAACAGAGGAGTTTAGATATTTAACATTGTTAGTTTCAAAGTTTGTATTGATGAATGATAGCATCTAACCCTTGTTTAATTCTTATCTTGATGGTGTTTAGTTTGTTGTTCAATTCTTGCTAAGTTAAGGCTATTTAGGTGTTAGTCTTTACTCATATTAGCATTATTTTGAAAATAAACACATGCACACATCTGTCACTACTTTCCTATTACTTTTATTATTATTTTTGGGTTATGCCCTATGTCTTATTTGATCATTTTTTTCTTATGGCTACTTGAGCTAATTCTCTTGTGACATTGTGAGAAATGACCCATGTAAGAATCCCATTTTTCATCCATCTTGTCTTTAAAGTTGTTCACTAAATTATTTTCTATTTCATCCTATCTCTTTACACTAACACTAGTCTCTAGCCTATGTTGTTTACACATGCCTTAGTTTCTACCATACACATACCCTACCTCCTGCGGGTATCCAATCGTAGATATGCATACGAGTTTCAATTCCTCTTGATTGGGTGACATCCACCTACATTCGCCACATGTAACCAAAACGAGGAGAGGAAAATATTTGGTGAAAAAATAACCCTTCCATTGAAGAAACCCATAACAAAATAATACACTCCACAATTGGAAAAGGCACACAATTATAGAATGGTCGAATCGGACTTGGATCACAAACACAGATTAGACACTAGTGACCAATATCACAAAGGAATGGGGGCACTTGTGTCCCACATTGGTGCTTAAGTCATGCAAGAAAAAATAGATAGTTTCTTAGTTCAACATAGTTTCCAATAGGTTACAATAAGGATCTGATATCATTAACTTGCCTTCGATTACAAAATTCACTCAATTGGCTATTATTTGGTTATAATCTATTACAATCGATTACAAATTGGGACGTGTCAATCTGCATTGGCACTTATTTGAGAAGCATCATGGAAGGAGATAAAAATATACCTCTCTCCCCAACACTCTTCTCTTGGTGTGAGATCACCAAAAAAAACTCACCCTTAGCATGATATCACCTAAATAAATTCAACCATGGTGTGATATAGCTCAAACAACTTACTCTTGGCATGAGATCACCCAAAATCCTCACCATTTGCATAAGGACACCCAAATCCATACTAGCTCCAAGAAAAATAGGAAAGTGTTCCATCCTTACTCTCTTGTTGCATTGTGGAGCTTAATTATTTCTTGGCATGATTTTACATAATTGCTAGAATACACAAGAACCGCTTTCAATTGCGAACCATAAATCTGTCACCCATGGACCGACACCCATGGACCGATATCAGTCAATAAAGGAGGAACCAACATCGATTAGGGCTAACCATCATCGATTAAGGCTAAATGGCATCGGTTAAGGCTAACCGATATCATTGCTTTTGCATGACTACTATAATTAAGTTGCGGGAATTAGATCTATCTTTAGTTGTAAAGTGAATATAGTGGTTATAATTGCATAGCTAATTTTCCCTAATATTGTAGATGCATATATAAGCATAAAGCTATGGTTTAGAAGTGTGAATTCAATTGAGAATCTATAGAAGTTTCCTTTAAAGAGAAAATAGAAATTTGTAGAGAAGAAAGTACTGGATATCCAAGAATGTGTGGAAGATTACAAATCTTCATTGTATTTCCCCTATGATAATAAATTGGTTGTTTATTGGTGGATGTAGCCCACATTGGGTGAACAATGTTAAATCTTGTGTACTTTTTCTTCTTGTTTAGTTCCATATTGATTGCTTTTATGCTTAGATCGATTAATTAATCTATGCAACCACTGTGCTAACCCTAACATCTCTCATACATCAGGTGCATTCTTTCTTGAGCTACTATTTTTACACACTTATAATAACTTACACATACGTTACTGTGATTTTTCACATACATGAATTTGACTAATCTTTTTCTCTTCTTTTATAGGTCCATCCTTACAAGCAACAAAAAGCATCTCGAAGCTCCAACAACACACTACTATACACACAATTCACCCCTAGGGTCTATCTCCCTTTCCTAATTTCCACGCTTAACATGACTACTTGTTCACTTGACACACTATTAGATACACTCTTCTACGGATCAAAAATACTCATATTCTATGTCCTTTATGCTATGGACTATTCACTCAACAACATAAAGTGGGGAAAATGAAGACAAAATATCCATGCGATTGGGTACATTTCTAGGTCATAAAACATACTAATGTATACAAGATTCCTATGAAAGAAAAAAATAGTGGTTGCAAACTCCTTTTGGCTCTTTGATTGCTTTATCTCTTGCACTTTAATGGATTTAAACTTCTTACAACCGTATTGGCAGTTTCTTGATTTATCTTTTGATGACCTCAAACACTAGCAAACATCTCGAGACAAAAGTTCCCAAGAGCTCTTGTCCCTCTTATCCACTCCTACCCTTATTTATCTTCTTCTCACTTTGTTTTGGGTTCTTGTATCCCCTACATTTTACACACACAAATACAACAATTAAAAATACCAGAATAATTTTTTTGACTTACATTGCTCACTACACAACACCACAAGGGCTCCAAGTAGAGAAACTCAACAACACATAAGAAACTTACATAAACATGAACCCACTCATACAATAGGATAACATAGGGTACCCATCAATGTCATACTCAATGACATAAACCGGAAAATGACCCAATTATAGTAAGAAACATCGGGTAGGCATACTCCACGACATGGACTTTTATGGTTTACATCTTCATTAAATTTAGGTTTCCATTGTATGACCTTATAGTTTTCAAGAGAATTAAACACATAAGGTTTAAAATTTCATACTTTACAATCTTTAATTACTTTACTTTACCGGGAAATAGTCTTTAAAGGAGAATGCATGATTTATTTCTTTATCAAATCTCATTAACTATCCATAGATCATTTGTTAATTAAAGTAAATATTAAGAAACTTCGAGTCCCCCAATAACTCATTCTTATGTTAAAGGTTTGTTTCTCATGTTATGGTTGTTTTAGTTCCAAATTTAGTTTGAGTCAATTTAGCATTTACACGTCATAATTTTTATTTTTAGTGGACTCTATATTGGCTCAAATGCCTAGTCCCACAAGGAACAATTTATATCCATTCTCAACAAAATTCAATGCTTAAATCAACCATAATGACTTCAAGTGAAAATTTCTTCTTATACCATTATCACACATATATTATTATTTTTAATCTCATTTATATTGTTTCTCAGGTCTCTTACTGGCATCAATTTGTAACAAAAAGAGTTACTGAAAGTACTTTTCTAACATCTTGAGGAAGTACAGGATTGGAAGCATTATGACTACACATGAACCACAAGTGATTTGTTTTCAAGGTAAGATCCTATGTTTCCAGCATTTCACGATTTTGCGTGTGAAATTTATTTAATTATTAATGTCATAAAAGGGCATAACAAGGGATTACAGGTCCAAGTTTTTAGTTTTTGGTTTCTCTTAAGTCAACATCCTTAAAATCAATTTCGTTTCTGAAAGGGTTACTTACAATTTTCTACCCACAAGTTAACCTTCAAATAAACTAAGGTTTAGTCTATTTATAATTTACACTCGGGCTCTACATCCTATTATAGATCAAATTAAGGTGTGAAAACATAGTTACCCTATAAAGCCTTCGTAAAAGAATAAGGTGTTATATTGTCACTAGCCGAAGGTAACAAGTTAGTTATGAGGAACTAAAGAGATCATTATTAAGAGTATAAGTCATAATACAACTATTTCACTAGCTCCATTTGTGTCATTTGGATCCCACAAAGAATTCATTTGATGATGAAGTTAATTTCTAGATCTAACTTTGTAAGACTTGGTAGTCCACTAGGATACTAAGGAAGTGTTAGTTCTACTTACTCAAGATAAGTTTTACCATGTCATTCCTAACCATCGGGTTCATGATGATGTCACTAAACATACCAGCTATGATGATAAACTCCAAGTTAGTCTCTTATCTACTTATGCTAGAAGGTGTCATCAAGTGTAAGGATTTGAGATTATCTTAAGGGTTTAGTTTTCCGTACTAAAAAAAAAAAACACATGGAGCTTAGAACCATTTATGCACGAATTTTGAACTAGGGTTGAATATTTCATTTAGATTTCTAATGCATTTCCAAGGCAAAGAACACAACACACAATTCATTAATCATGTATTGAACACTGGAAATGAAATACAATAGATTGAATTGAATTTCATTTAATGTATCCAACTTTATTTTTTTACCATCCAAGTAAATCTAAATGAAAATGGCACTGTGATTAAATGCACATGTTCCAAGGCATCCCTAAATCTAGCATCTCTTACATATTACCAAATTTCAAATGTAAAATTTTCTATAACATGGAAATACATTATACATATATACATTTTCCAATAAAATATATAAGATTACAATAATAAACAATGAATTACACCACACCTTTTTCCCATCTTAATTCCATCTTGTAAAATAATGTGAGTATAAAATCAGTGATAAATCGATGGCATGGCATCCACATGAATCTTCATTAATTAACATTTTCAGTTTTCCATTTACATAGTAATAATAATTTGATTTCGAAAGGAGGGGCTAGAGACATGTATTGATTTCATTTCATTTCACTTCATTTCCTAACCAAGGAGAGAGAAAGAGGTAGGAACATAAAGAAACACTATTTTTCCAAAAGTCCAATTTATCACAACAAGTCACATGATAGATTTTCAAATAGTTATTTACAAGTGTTAATAAGGTTTCACGATGGTTTGTTAACTTAAGCGGGGCCCTAAAATTTTGTTTTACATTTACCCTGCTAATTGCAAAAAAACCCAATTTAGGCTCGGAGGTTAAGAAACCACTTTCAAATGTTGTCTTCTGATGAGAAAATTCACCACACATAAATTTATACGTTTCCTCCTACATAACAAGAATTCACAGGAACTGATGGAATTTAGAACTAGCAAACTTGATTTACGATTGGCGACCATCGGTTTTCCCGAGGCCATTGGTCATAATTTGGCCTAGTTGTAAATGATCAAAAGTTATCTCGAGGGCTCAAAAAACCACATCCAACACTAAATCTTGATGGAAGAATGCACAATGAGTAATTTCTACAAGTTCCCCTATATATGGATAATTCATCATAGTTGATGGGGTGAGAACTAACAAACAAGTTTCAAATGGCGACATGTTTTTGAAGCCACCAATGTAATTGGTCCAGACTGACCTAGTCAAATTGCGACCAGAGGCCTATAAATTACCTTTACCAAACTAACCAAGAATGTGATTTTCCTAAACCAAAGGTTCCAAGTAATTATCTAGTAAAAGTACTAGAGGTTTGCAAAGGAAAATAAGCATTTCATTATTTGAGGACCAAATGGTGGATGAAAACAAAAGCAACTTTTTTTTTTGAACAACTCCTTAAAAAGTAAAAACGGAGTAAAAGGGCTCTTAGAGAAGTGGTGAAAGAGAGCAAAAAAATCAAACGAGGTTGAGCTAGTTCTTGAAAAAATTTATACATAACAAGGAACACATAGGACACTTGACATCTCTTGTATAGGGTCAAAGTGTTGTTTTGTATGTCTTGGAAATTGCATTTTCTAACTTTTCAAGGTAGGTAATGGATTGTTTAATTTGAAGACAATGTCTAACTCTCACCAATACCACTAGATGTGAGCACCTAATTTTGATATTATAATACCATTGTATAAGGTTATAGTAGCGACCACAATTAACGTTTAAATTCTAAATCAATTTTGAAAATTACAAGGTGGAGTTTTATTTCCTTACACTATTTAAATTTTGTTACATATCCATTTGTAAGATTATCCAGGAGGTTTAATGTTTTATTATATTGTAAATGAAGAACCAAATTATGAAAAATTATGAAATAAAAAAGGTAAAGGAGACCATGCCCGAGAACAATCAACGATGTGGGTATATGAGGGCTTTAGGAAGGTTGCAGACTTACGATCTATTGAGACCAAATTTTGTTGCCACGTGATGCCAAATAGTTTAATGGGGCCCCAATTTATTCATTTTGGACCCATAGCTCATCCCAAAGCTCTATAAAAATCCCATTTTTAGTAAAATCGATGATGATCACAATTAAAGAGACCAATTTTATTTCTGCAAGGTTGTCCAATTTGTTGGTTATATATGGTTTGAAATTTCAATTTATTTTCTATCTATCTTTATTGACACCCTTGGACACAAATTTAAATATGTAGGTACCACTCAAAATTACTATTCCTTCATGAGGCATTTATCTCATCCTCCTAGTTGAGCTCTAAAAATCACAAGCATTGTGCAACCATTTTATGCCTTCTAATCCCCACCTTCTTCTTTTTATTATACAACTAAAAAAGCAATGACAAGAAGTAGTCATGTTTTCTCTCATAGATGATTGAATCCACATGAGACCAAAATATAGAGTCCATATCAATATATTTTTATATAGTAAAATGAGGATAAACTTGGGTTATAGGTTTATCTCCATGACCGGTCCCAAGCTCCCACATTTTATGCAAGCTGCCAATTTCTACTCATATTTCAAGCCAACCAAGAAAACAAAGGAAAATGCAAGTAAGAGAGAACCACGAGTTGAGAACAAATAATTGTTTTAAACTAGTGTGAATGCAAGTTGGGGTTTAAAATGGACTAGTTATGGGGAAAATAAATCCCATACAAATGATAAGATCAAAATGAGCTACTTGTAGATCCACAATGAAGAAAGAGCTAACAACATGAAAGGAAATTCAAATACAAGAATTTTTTTGTAGAATTCCATTTTTGTAGCATATAAAAGACATGGGTATCCTCACAAGTAGACACGGTGTTTCACCCTATCAACAAATTGGTCTCCAACATGATCAGTTC
Source organism: Taxus wallichiana var. yunnanensis (assembly GCA_018340775.1). NCBI lineage: Eukaryota > Viridiplantae > Streptophyta > Pinopsida > Cupressales > Taxaceae > Taxus > Taxus wallichiana. The sequence continues at coordinate 600,051,783 of CM031241.1, read as the reverse complement.
ACCTTTTTGCTAGCATATCTACTAGCACACTTGAAACTACAAAATCGGCAAAATTACTTGTTTATTATGCTTTGATGGATGTCGATACCATGCTCCTTTGAGATCTCACATTTGACACATGCTTGGAGGTTGTTGGAAATGTTACAGAGCTTGGTTTTGCCTCCTATAATTCATTTTCTTGAAAGTTTCTAATGCCCTTTTAATAAACCTATTTCATGCATATCTGCAGCCATTGCATTCACCAAAGACACATTTATTTTTGGGACTTTAATTGAACATTCACATGTAAAGTGCATGTTTTCACACTTGCATACATATATGTCAAGAACTTATGACTAAACATAAAAACACCATTTTGGCATCTTGGGTGATGGGAGGAAGCTAGAAATAAAATCTATTTTCCATTATGATTTGATGGATGTCCCTACTTTGTTTCAGAGCTTAGGATTTTGCACATGGTGGGAGTGTGCATGCCAAGTAAACCTATGGTGGTTGTGTGGGTATGTTTTATTGGTCTTTAAAAGATAATAAGAAAATGAAAATAGTTGGAGGCAATACAAAGTGCTTTAATTATTTAGCAAGGAATTTGATAGGTCAAGGAAAGGCCTTAATGGATATGCATACCCTACTCCACACAATCACCAGCCCACATATGTTCTCCTGCACATCAGCCCATGTGCCTTCATGTGGAGTTGTTTGTTCCATTCCCAACCTCTCAATAAAATCCCACCAAATTCACACACACACACACACATGAATTTATGACTTTATGGTGGGAACTACATTTTCCTCCCCTTGTAAGAGCATCGTCCTCAATTCGACACAAACCAAGGTTAGAAGAGGTACTTATGAGCAAGGTGTAAACAATCAGCGACTCACATTATCAATGAAAAGAATACATGTATCCAAAGCATGACCACAAGGATGAAGACAATGTCTTAATCTTTTCCTAATGTTTGAGAAGATTAGTAGTTTTAATTTTACATTAGTTCCTAATTACTCTTTTCCCTTAACAACATTTATCAATATCAAGCTCGTAATATTTCATTGTTTTAATATTTTAGTTTTTTATTTTTTTTGTGGGTGCCCAAAATAAATTGACATCAAAATACCACATCGGGCCGAGACATAACACTAATGGTTCACAAGACATCATGATATGTACCTTCATGACTATATCACATCAGAAGAACTCAACAAAACCATGGAAGGAAAGTACATAGCTCTCACAACATATTACTTTTCACATACATGCTCCTCACACGAAATTACTTATAACATAAATAGACTATAACAAATGGGATTCCCAACAGGTACACATACAAAGGTTTCACACAATCTACAAACAATTCTGAAGAAACATAAGGTAAAGATGGAATCAACATCTTACCATAAATAAGGAGCATCACATAAACATTATAAAACATAACTAGACTCACATAAGTACACATAAATCATAACACCAACTCCATACACCTCTGAAAATAACACAAAACAACTCCATAATTCTCTTTAAGTATCACAAAACAATTCCATATACGTCCCAAAGCATAACAAAACAATTCCATATACCTTTTAACGCATAAAAAAACAAATCCATATACCTCCCAAAGGATCATCACAAAAAAATACATATACCTCTTAAGCATCATAGAACAACTTCATATACCTCCAAAAGCATCACAAAACAACTCCCTATACCTCCCGAAGCATCACAAAACAACTACATATGCCTCCTAAAGCATCACAAAAATATACAAGTGCACTAATCACACACACACACACACACCCACAAGTCTCTTATGTCTCCCTCAAGTCTTCTATGTCTCCCTCAAGTCTCTTATGCCCCCCTCGAGTCTCTTATGTCTCCATCAAAGTGGTCAATCACCCTATGTCCGTATACACATAGAGTAGAGACACTCCTAACCCAGAGTGACATAATAACTCGTGGTTTGACAACCAACTAGTTATTTGTAACTCCTTGGAGCATACCCCCATACAAGGAAATGGATCCAAAAGTTCCACCACTACATGGTGAATCCAATGTCCCTATTCAATACATTATGACATTAGAACCAACATAACAATCCATTTCAAATGCCAAGTGGAAAAATTTGAAGCCTTTTGGCTAGGCTATAAAACTTTTAAACTTGAAAATTAAATTTTAAAAAAAGCAAAACAAATGGCTAAATAGCCATAGTTGGTACAACAATCCATGTTAGTGAAATGACCAAATAAAAATCCCATAATATAAGAACACATCAATCAAGAAAAATGTTGGTTTTGTCAAGAAAAGAGAAAAAATCAATTTATGAATAAAATAAGTATAGTGAAATAACACATTACAATCACAATGTGGTCTCATACAATGACAAAGGGGTATTCAATGAGTTCTTGCACTTGAACATCAAGCCTCATCTCGTAAAATAACATATCAAATAATACAATTGTCATCATATTTATCTGAATCATCCCTCCACCACTTCCATAAGGTTCAACATAGTCAAAATCACATAGGATTGTTCGATCAACAACCCAATAGAGAGATAAGGGGAGGTTAGTTTGCATAAGTTGAGCCTAAGGTGGTGCGCATCCACCATAATATCTTGAGCAAGATGTAAGTATACTAAATAGATAGAAGTGGGTTTTCAATCTATATAAGACTCCACTTCCTCACTCATACTCGACTCAAGATTATGAAAACCTAGTGCATGCCTCCTCTCTCCCACATAAACTCTTGATGGTTGCTTCCCCTTAGGATCTTTTATTATAAGGTTCACAACATAACACATAACTACATCACTAACAAAATGGTGATTCAAACACATTAACCATAGCATCTTACACATGGTGTATATATAGGGTATAACACAATCATTACTTTCATTGGTTATAATACACCACATTTCCACATAATACACTTAAGGTGCAAGTATTGCAAAATATAGGGTCATCTGACGACCATATGCCCCTATTTCATGACATGAACCACCACATATTACACAAATTATACATAAGATGAACACAATGACTAACATTACAACATATAGTCAATCGTAACATAATATGGCGACACACATGACTCATCACAACATAGTGGCGACTTCATAATACAATCAATACACTATACACCAATATTTGTCATATAACACATCAACACACCTCCATATCACAATATGATGAGACTCTCCAACACTCCACCATTCATAATAACATTATTTTCACACACACCAAGTGCAACACATCACACATGGACTCCTCATTGAATCCATAAAAAGGAGAGTGAATACTCTCATCACAAGCACATCAACATGATAATAAACACACACTAAGAATAATGCACCACATGTGAATTCATAATATCACATTTATAATGTTGGTCACATAATAAAATATATCACATTACTCTTCCAATCTCCACCACCACCATGCAAAACAATAACAACTCCAATCTCTCCCCAGAGGTTCGAGAGCATAAACCTCCTGCTCGATATGCAAATGTAATGCCCAAATTTTACACATACAAATACAATAGTAAAAGTACCAGAATAAAATTTTTTTTACTTACATTGGCCACTACATAGCACCACAAGGGCTCCAAGTAGAGAAAATCACAAAGGCATAATAAACTTACATAAAATTGAACTCACTCATACAATAGGATAACATAGGGTACCCATCAATGTCATACTCAATGATATAAACCAGTAAAATGACCCAATTATAGTAAGAAACGTTGGTTAGGCATACTCCACAACATGGCCTTTTTATGGTTTACATATTCATTAAATTTAGGTTTCAATTGTATAACCTTATAGTTTTCAAGAGAATTAAACACATAAGGTTTAAAATTTAAGTAATTTACAATATTCAATTACTTTACTTTGTAGGAAATAGTCTTTAAAGGAGAATGCATGATTTATTCCTTTATCAGAATCCCATTAACTATCCATAGATCATTTGTTAATTAAAGTCAATTTTAAGCAACTATGAGTCTCCCAATAACTCATTCTTATGTTAAAGGTTTGTTTCTCATGCTATGGTTTTTTTAGTTCCAAATTTAGTTTGAGTCAATTTAGCATTTACACGTCATAATTTTTATTTTTAGTGGACTCTATATTGGCTCAAATGCCTAGTCCCACCAGGAACAATTTGTATCCATTCTTAACAAAATTCAATGCTTAAATCAACCATAAGGACTTCAAGTGAAATTTTGTTCCTAAACCATTATCACATATACTCTTGTGTTTTTTTAATCTTGTTTACATTGTTTCTTAGGTCTCTTATTGGCATCACTTTACAAAAAAAAGAGTTACTGAAAGTACTTGTCTAACATCTTGAATAAGTACATGATTGGAAGCATTATGACTACACACGAACCACAAGTGATTTGTTTTCAAGGTAAGATCCCATGTTTCCGCATTTCACGATTCCACATGTGAAATTTATTTTATTCTTAATGTAATAAAAGGCCATAACAAGGATTACGGGACAATGTTTTTTGTTTCCTGGTTTCTCTTAAGTCAACATCCTTCAAATCAATTTTGTTTGCAAAAGAGTTACTTACAATTTTCTACCGAAAAGTTAACCTCTAATCAACTAAGGTTTAGTCTAATTCAAATTTGACTCAAGGCTCTACACCCTATTATAGATCAGATTAAGGTTTGAAAACATATTTATCCTATAAAGCCTCAAAGTAAAATACCAAGGCGTTATATTCTCACTAGCCAAGGTAACATATTACGAGATGTGAGATGTGAGGAACTAAAGAGATCATCTATTTCACTAGCTCCATTTGTGTCATTTGGATCCCACAAAGAAATCATGCGAAGATGAAGTTAATATCTAGATCTAACTTCACAAGACTTAGTAGTCCACTTTAGGATACTAAGGAAGTGTTAGTTCTACTTACTCCGGAGAAGGTTTGACTATGTCATTCCTAACTTAGTTGGGTTCACGACAATGTCGTTAAACATATCGAATATGGTGATAAAATCCAACTTGGGAAGTTATCTACTTAAGTTAGAAAGTTTCATCAAGTTTAATGATTTATGTTCATCCTAAGGTTTCAGTTTTCTATTCTAAAAATAATAACACATGGAGGTTAGTTATGCACAAATTTTTAACTAGGGTTGATAATTTTGTTTAGATTTATTTAATGCATTTTCAAGGTAAAGAACACAATGTGAGAACAATTAATTAATCCTCTATTGACCACTTTGAAATGCACTACAACATATTAAATTGAAATTCATTTAACATATCTAAAAAAACATTTACCATCAGTAAATCTAAATCAAAATGCAATCTATGATTAAATGCACATTTCCCAAGTCATCCTTAAAACTAGTATCTCTTACATATCGCCAATTTCAAATATAAACATTTTTGTAACATGGAAATACATTATACATATATACATTTTATAATAACATATATAAATTACAATAATAAAAATGAATTACACCACGCCTTTTCGCTATCTTACTTCCATCTGAAAACCATGTGAGCATGAAATAAATGATAAATCGCATGCATGACATCCACCTAAATCTACATTAATTAAAAAAATCATTTTTTCATTTACATAGTACTAATAATTTTCATTCAAAAGAAGGGGCTAGAGACATGTGTTGATTTAATTTCATTTCACTTCATTTCCTAACTCAGGAGAGAGAAAGAGGTAGGGAAGAGAGAGAAACACTATTTTGCCAAAAGTCAATTTAGGACAACATGTCACATGAAAGAGTTTCAAACAATTATTTACAATTGTTAATAAGTTTGATGATGGTTTGCTAACTTGATAGGGGTCCAAAATGTTTTTTTTTACATTTTCCCTGCTAGTTGTAAAAATACCCAATTTAGGCTCGGAAGTTAAGAAAACACTTTCAAATGTTGGCTTACGATTAGAAAACGCCACATGTAAATTTTACATGTCCATGTACATACCAAAATTCATATGGTGACATAATTTAGAACCGGTGAACCTTTTACGATTGATGACCGTTTTCGGGGGGCCATTGGTCGTAATTTCAAATGATCAAAATCTAGCTTGAGGGCTCAAAACCCATATCCAAGATTAACACTCAATGGAAGAACATGCAATGAGGAATTTCCTACAATTTTTTCTATATATGGAGAATTCATCCAGTCAACAGAACTAAGATACGGAAAACGGGTTTGAACGGCTACTAGTTTTCTAGAGCTACTAGCATGATTGATCAGTTTGACCTAGTCAAACCCGCAATTTGGAGGCCTACAAATATCCTTTTCCAAACTAACTAAGAATGTGATTTTCCCAAATCAAAGTTTCAAGGAAATTTTCTAGTAAAAATACTAGAGGTTTGCGAAGGAGGACAAACATTTCATTGTTCAAGGACCAAACAGGTGGGTCAAAACGAAAGCCAGCTTTTCAGTTTTAACAACCTGGTTAAAAGTAAAAAATCGGAGTAACTCCTAGAGAAGTGGTGAAGATTACCGAACGATGAAATAAGGTCATGCTAAGACTTGACATGACTCTCTACATAACAAGGAACACATACCATGCTTGACATCTCTTTTACGGGCTCATAGTATTATTTTGTAAGTATTGGAAATTACATTTTTCTAACTTTGCAAGGTAGGAAAATGGATTGTTTGATTTGACAACATCATCTAACTCTCGCCAATACCAATAGATACGAGCACCTAATTTGGATATTCTAGTATCATCGTATAAGGTTATGGTACCACCACAATTAATGTTTAAATTGTAAAACTGTTTCAAAAATTACAAGGTGGAGTTTTATTTCCTTACATATTTAAATTTGGTTACATATCCATTTGTAAGATTATCGAGATTTTTAATGTTTCTATTATATTATAAATGAAGAACTAAATTACAAAAATTATGAAAGAAAAGGTAAAGGAGACCATGCCTAAGAACAATCAACGAAGTGGGTATGTCCGGAAACCGGGAAGGTTGTACTCGTGAACTTTTAAGACCACTATTTGTTGCCACTTGACATGAAATAGTTGCACGTTGCCCCAAGCTATTCATTTCACACCCATACCTTGTCCCCAAAGTTCTATCAAAATCCCACTTTTAGTAAAACCAACACTTTGATCACACTTAAAGAGACCAATTTTATTTCCTCAAGGTTGTCCAATTTGGCAGCTTTATATAGTTTGAAATTTCCTTTTATTAACACCCTTGTACATAAATTCAAATATGCAGGAACCACTCAACCTTACTATTTCTTTGTGAGGCATTTATCTCATCCTACTAGTTGAGCTCTAAAAATTACAAGCATTGGAAACCATTCCATGCCTTCTAATCCCCAACTTCTTCTTATTTTTATTTTCTATACAACGAACAAAGCAATGACATGAAGTAGTCTTGTTTTCTACGAGAGATAGTTCAATACGGCTCGAGACACAAATACGGAGTCCATATTAATATATTTGTATATTTAAAAATGAGGAGACATTCAGGTTATAGGTTTATTTCCATGTCTCGGTTGCAAGATCCCATGTTTTACTGATCTGTAGATTTCTACTCAAATTTCAAGCCAACCAAGGAAACAAAGGAAAATGCGAGAAAAGAGAACTAGAAAGTTGAGAATAAAGAATGGTTTTAAACTAGTGGGAATACAAATTGGGGTTTAAAGCAAGACTAGCCATGGGGAAAATAAAGTTCATACAAATGATAAGATCACAATGAGCTCTTGGTAGATACACAATAAAGAAAGAGCTAACAACATGAAAGGAAATTCAAATACGAGACAACTTCTTGTGGAATATCATTGTTGTAGCATATAAAATACATGGGTATGCTCATAAGGAAAACACACTATTTCACCTATGCAATGAATAGATCTCCAGCGTGATCGGTTCACCTTTTTACTAGCATATCTACCGCGCACCGTGTAACTACAATATCTAACAAAATTACTTTATATATTATGCTTTGATGGACATCCATACCTTTCTCCAGATCTCACATTTGACAAAGTATTTGGGAGGTTGTGGAGCTTGTCTTACGCCTCATAAAATTGATTTGCTTGAAAGTTTCTAATGACCTTTCAACAAACCCATTTCGTGCATATCCTGTAGCCCGTTTCATTCCACAAGGCCACATTCCCTTTGGGCCATTCAAGTGTACAGATTCACATGCCAAGTGCATTTTTCTACACTTGCATACATATCTACCCGAGAGAACATGTAACTAAACATCAAACAAAACCACCATTTTAGTGCAAACCGGGAGGAAGATGGAAAGAAAATCTATTTTCCACTATACTTTGATGGATGTCCATACTCTATTCTAGAGCTCACAGATTTGGCACACGGTAGTGCACAATCCAAGTAAACCTATGGTGGTTATGTTGAGTACGTTTTCTTAGTGCTAAAATACAACAAGAAAATGAAAATAATTGGAGGCTATACAAAGTGCTTGAATTATTAGGAAGGACTTTGTTAGGTCTTTAGGCCTTTATGGGTATGCATACCTGCCCTCTGTCCTTATGACATGATGTGATTTATAGGATGGATTATATGCATGGATTGACATATTAGTATTTGATGATCTTGAGCTACTATTATATTGACACATTGGATTTGATATATAGATGTTGCTAGATGATTTAGTTGGTTTTGTGATCTTATTGCTAATTGATAAATTGATAAAATGAAATATTTAGAATTGTGAACAATTGGTGAATTACTTAATTTTAGCGATGGTTTAGTTATGATATTGATGATGTGAATTGATATGTATATGTGTGCATTTTATTATCTCGATGTCGTTAATATGGCCACGAGGCCAGAAAGGTATTGTTTTGATTTTTTGCAAGCATTTGCAACACAACAAAAAAAGGGGATAGGAGACCAACAGTGAAGGAATTTGGGGTATTGGCAACAAGTCACCTTGGAAACTAGTGTAAATGTATGATGTTATTGTTGTTAGTTTGTTAGGAGGTCCCCATTGGGGGGTGGCCTCAAATGTGACCTTGGGTAAATTGTGGTTTTCCTTTTTGGTTTTATTTATTTGTGAGTAATTGTATTTTTTTAGTATTAGTATTGTGAGTCACTTTTATTATTGTTGTTAAGTACTCCATTTAAGTTAATTAGACTTGATTAATTAGTGTAATTTAGGATGTGTGAAAAAGGGGGTAATTAATGTGAGTAGGTAGTTCTTGGTTTGTGTTGGATTTGAAAGAATTTAATTACTTTTGAGTGTTGTGCACTCAACCTTGCATGTAAATTTTCAGATTTTGACTTTCAAGCCAATTTTGGAGGCTTGTGGGACAAGTTAAGCTTGTCCCACACCTCTTAAAGTCACCCACCCACTATGCCTATGATGTGAGGGGATTATTTTAGGCCTTTTTGTGTGTTTTAATGGAGAAAAAGAGAAATTAATTGCACTTTTCTTACAAGAGTCTTTAATTGTGTCCTTTAGGGGTGTGGGTTTGGGTTTGAGTGTGTAAGAGGTTTCATTCCCTCAACCACCAATTTATTGTGCTTTGGGATTGGGTTTGACCTTGTGATGTGGAATGGAGGAGAAATGATGTGGCATCCTACATGGAGCCACATCACCTCTCTCTCCTCTCTTTTCTATTTATTCTAATTTGTTTGAGGATTTGGGGGTTACTTGTTTTATTTTTGGTCTTTTGATTTTGGAGGAGCTTTCTTTGAGAGTGTTGTTTGGAGCTTGGAGTTGGATTGTGATTTCTTGGACTTGGAAAAAGGTTGAGAACTTGCTTGTGGATTGGAAACTCTTGCAATGGCAAGGTAGGGTCTTCACCCATGTTTTCTTTTGCTATTTTGTTGTGCATATGTTTGTGAATGAATGTTGTTGCATGTGTGATTTTGGGAAGTAGAATGGCCCTTAGGTTGTGTAGGAGAAAATGGAAATGGGGATATTTTGAGGGAGGCATAAGATTTTTTATTGGGAATTTTAGGAGGGAGTTGGGTTGGGGTGTCCCACCTTGTGATAAGTAAAATTTGTGCTTATCTTGTTGTCTTATATGGGGGCATAAGAGTGAGGGAGGCATAAGAGTTATTTTTCTTTGAGGGAGGCATAAGAGTTTTTTTCTTGGAGGGAGGCATAAGAGTTTTGTGGGTTGTGATTGAGTTCTTGGAGGTTTTAAGGTGGGCACCCAAACCCTTGGGAGGCATAAGTAGATTCCCCATGTTCCTTTCTCTTTCTTGGCTTTGAGTTTAGAGCCTTTGTGTTGGAAACTTGTGTGTGTTGATGTGATTTTTGGTTTTGTGTTTATTGTGTTGAATGTTTGGTTTGAATGTGAATGTGGAAGCCTTTTTAAGTTTTCAATGGTTGTCTTATACCCATCATTGCTTCATTGTTGGGGCTCGGGGCCAATGAGGATGAGGAAGAAATTCTCTTCCTCATTGGATTATTGGTTGGGTGGAGAGTGTTTCCTACTCCCTATTTTGGTTGTTGTGTTTGGAATTTGGGAAGATGGTGGAGCTCAAGTGAAGATTTGGTCTTAGTAGCACTTGAAGAAAATGGAGAAGAAAGATCCTCTTTGTAAAAAAAATTTTACCATGTTGTCTCCATTTAAATGGAGGCTTGTAACTTTCATTTTTAAAATTTCAAACTCTTGTAAAATGTGTTGAGAAATGGTTGATTTGTATTAATTTTTCAAAATGTATGTATTGGAAAAAAAAAAAATTTGAAATTTATTGTTACTTGAAATTCCCTTGACTAAAAACTTTACTAAGAATGTATGAATGAAAATTTGCATTTTAAATGTTAGTTCTTGTAAAAGAAAACTACCAAATCTTGCATTGTTTAGATGAAGTAGAAACTTTGAAATGGACTTGAAATGGAAATGAAGTTCTTTTCAACCTAAAGTTATTTTTTCCTCCAAAGTGTGATTGTTTCATTTTAAAAGATTGATGATCTTGTTAAAATACACTTGTTTCTTAAAATGGGTTGTCATTTAGTTATTGTGCAAGAAAGGAAATAGTTTCTTGTTTTTATTGAAAAAAGAAAGTATATTGGGAAATATGGAAGTTTTTGTTACATTTCTTGTTATATTGAAGGAAAGAATAGAGAATGAGTTGATGTTATGTAATTTGAGTATGAAACTAGAAATGTTATCAATCTAGCAACCAATGAATGGAAGACACCTTAGTTTAATTTATTATTGCTTTAAAAACCAACTTAAGTTGAAAAATTATTTTAAAAAAATGCATTGTTTGAAGGTTTATTTTCAAAAGAAAAAAACGCTTGCAGAGAGTGGTTTGGTTTTTAGAACCACCCCCACATAGAGTGGTGGTATGATGAATGAACCCCCCAGGGGGGGTGGTCAAGAGAGACCATGACCTGCGTAGGGGGTGGGTTTGTCACTTTTTGAAAAAAAAATTTCTATTAAAAAACCCAAATTTAAAATTAAATGAAATATAAGCTTAAAACCATTAAAAGAATAACTTCCAACAACTAGAAATGAATTGAAATTAAGTGTTTAAGCTCTCTCAAATCTTTTTTATGGCACCCAAATGTGTAAAAATCATAGATTTAAATGAAATGGGGTTTTCCCCAATTGTTGAACTCAAAAAAAAAAAATGTTTTCATTAAATAACAAAAACAAATCCATTGTAGGATCTCTACATTAAACAAATGAGAAATATTACAATAGTAAAATCTTTACAACTAAAACCATGAAATTTTTTTCCATGGTTTTTTCTTCTTCTCTCATGGCTCCTCTTCTCCTCTCCCAAACCGCAAAACAAATGAGAAAATAAGTCAAAAAGGAATGAATAAGAACACTCCATAGAGATGATTAGGGTTAGTGTGAAATCCCTAAGATCAAGGGCCCTCATTGAATCCATCTAAGGGTTGTGATTCATCCCTAAAAAATTTAGGTGAGAATTAGGTGGGAAATATGTTTAAATAAAATGCATGTGTAACTTGTGAATGGGGCCTCTAAAGGAGTGTTAGAAGGTAAACTTAAATTGTAACCTTAATGTTTAGTTGGTGAATTTTAAAATTAAAAATCCCTTGACTCTTGTATTTAATTAAATCAAATTTACTCAAGGGTAACTAGACAACATTTAATTTAGGGATTAAATTTATTTGTATTTAACTTAATGGGAGGGTAAGTTTAGACTTAGCCCTAGAATAATAAATTAATAAATGACATTAGAACTATGTTACTAAATTAAATAAAGATTGTAATAAGGGGATTTTAAGCCCGATCTGGGAATTAAATAATATTAATTAAATGTTAATTAAAACATGAATAAAATATTAACCGAGAAATAAACTAAACCTAGTTGAAGGTTACCCCGTTATACCGGTTTTTAAAAAAAAAAAATATTCCATAAATTTTCAAATCTAACTATTGGGTTGTCTTGGGTTTGTGTGGGAAATTTGTGGGTGCATTACACTTGGTATAGAGTCATGGGTTCAATGCTTGGACCCTTGGGCACACTTGAAAACTCAAAAAAGTTAACCTAGTACAACCTACAACTAGATCACACAACTTTGCATGACATTTTAAAATGTAGAAAACCTAGAAAACTGAAACAAAACCTAGAATGGTAAACTAACTCCCATCTTGATTTTTTGTGTAGAGGCACATGAATAAGATGAGGGATTTTTTTCATGTGGAGTTAGATATACCACCTCAGAAAGGAAGTGGTCATTATATACTACACTTATATACTACTAGACATTGTAGGATGTCAATGTAGTTATACGAGGTGGAGTTAGGACATGACATGACCTAGCTACAACATGATAGGGAGCCATCACATGAGGCTCAACACCCTTGAGGCACAATGATGAGCATAGGGAAGAGAACTCCCATGTGGAGTCAGCTAGAGAAGATTCACCTCAGAGGGGACATGGAGATAGGGTTTTAGGACACAGAGATAGATCTAGGAGCCCTAGGCCGAGGGATGAGCATGTAGAGAGACCTAGGGGTCGACAATCATCATTGTAGATCATATCAGGGAGATCCTAAAGCTATGCCCATCTCATTATTTAGTGATAAAGATGAGGTTTTCAGGAAGAGGCTTGGTTAGTGAGCTTGAGCGGGTGCTTCAAGATTTTCCCATGTACTAGAAACATGAAGGCTCGTGTTGATTCATCTTCTGAGGGATGGAGCAGGTGTTTGGTGGAGGAATGAGGAGAAGAAGCTCCATGTAGACTCAGAGACAAGTCACTTGGGATCTCTTCGAGGAGTGGTTTAGGAGAAGATACTTATCTAGGAGGTTTATTTAGTAGAGGATAGATGAGTTCCATGACTGCGTCGGAGCATCCATGATAGTAGTAGAGTATGAGAGTCGTTTTTGGACTTGCTTCAGTATGTCGACTACATGCAGGATGAGTAGGTTAGGATTCATAGGTTCATCGGGGGCTGAACTTGGATTTGGGAGGTGTAGTATACACATTCATTTGTCCATAGACCTTAGTTGAGGCCATTGAGAAGGCCTACATTACAGAGGAGACTAGGGGGAAGACAGCAACAGGCTAGAGATAGAGTGTGGAGCCATATTCAGTAGTAGATGCAGGATATAGGTCGAGGGGGTCATCTCCTCCTCCTCTGGTGGACATGGTTCTACATAGTCTTCATTTAGGCCACCACAACAGCCACCTCAGAAGAAGACTCATCCACCATTTAGACCTCCACAGAGATTTGACACTCAGAGGGGATGGAGTATGGGGCCTCCCCTGGGGGTCCCATCAGGACACAAGGAGCACCTAGAGCTCAGTCAATAGGAGCTCATTAGTAATGACACAATAGTCCATAACAGGATCATTAGGATCCACGACACAAACCACTAGAGTACTGCTAGAGCACATCTCATTGGAGGGGACCAGGTAGTTGTTATGGATGTGGTGTACTTGGACATCATTGGAGAGAGTGCCCATAACCCTAATAAAAAGGGTAAGGCACCGATTTTAGAGCCTATAGTTGGTGACATGGGATGTAGCCATCGGATCTATGTAGTGGTCGAGAACCATAGGAGAGAGCATCTAGGGCATAGTGATTGAGACTACAGGTAGCATTGGTGGTATCCCTACCTCTATTCTATTTGATTTTGGCTCATGTTTGATTATTTTATTGCACCATATTTTTAGTAGAGATGATGGATGGTGGTAGTTAGGTAGGGCCTTAGTTGGGATGTTGAGATGGCTTTTAGAGCCAAGATCTTAGTAGAATCCTTAGTCAAGGAGTGTGTAGTGGACCTAGGACCCTTCACCACTACCTTGGATCTTCGTATCCTTCCTTTGGGTTCTTATGGAGTTATCTTGGGCATGGATTGGTTATCTACACATAGAGCTAGAGTTTATTGATTATTACAATAAGGTCATATCTTGTGTAGATGATTTGGGAGTTGAGTTGAGTGATAGCTGGAGTTAGGAGACCCATCTCGATTCACACTATTTTCACTATGCAAGCTTAAGTGGTGTGTGCAATGTGGCGTGGGTGTCAGTTGTATGTTATTACAGTTAGTGATAGGTCGGAGGATGGGGCTAGTGGACCTTCACTTGATGATCACCCCATTTTTAAGAGTTTTTAGATGTATTTTCCTAGTGAGTTGTCTAGGTTTCCTCCCCACGTGAGATAGACTTTCACATTGATTTGGTTCAGCAGGAGTGGAGCCTATCTCACGCGCTCCATATAGGATGACCACCCCTGAGCTATGTGAGCTCAAGTTGCAGCTTAGAGGGCCTTCTTGAGAAAGGCCTAATCCATCCTAGTGTATCTCCTTGGGGTGCAATGAGTGATTTTTGTGAAGAAGAGGATGGATCCTTGTGGTTGTGTGTGGACTATAGATATTGAACAAAGTAATGATCAAGAATCATTACCCCCTTCCTCACATCGATGATTTATTTGATCAGATGAAGGGGGAACAATATTTTCTAAGATAGATCTTAAGTCAGGCTACCATCAGCTGAGGATTGTAGAGAGGAATATCCACAAGACAACTTTCCACATGAGATATGGCCACTATGAGTTCACGGTGGTACCTTTTGGTCTAACGAATGCCCCTATAGTATTCATGAGTTTGATGAATGGGGTGTTCAGGATTTTTGGATCACTTCATGCTCATGTTTCTTGATGACATTTTGATATACTCACATGCATGAGGAGCATGAGGAGCACCTTGATAGGTTCTGTGGTGTCTTTGTGAGCAACAACTATACGGGAACCTAGAGAAGTGTGCATTTTTTCTAGTCAGAGGTTCAGTACTTGGGTCACATCATTTATGGGGAAGGTATCATAGTTGATCCTTCCAAGATTAGAGCTATTATGGATTGGCCCACACCAACCAATGTGACCAAGGTGTGTAGTTTCATGGGGTTGGCAGGATACTATAGGAGATTTGTTCAAGATTTTCTTGGATTACACACCCCATCACTTCCCTTCAATGGAAAGGGAAGAAGTTTTTTGGTTAGATAGATGTGAGTAGGCCTTTAGGAAACTGAAGGAATGCCTTACGACAACACATTGATTCTTGTAGTGTCAGATCCCACAGGGAGAGTTCTTCATTTGCATGAGATGCTTCTTTGGTAGGATTAGGAGGTGTTTTGATGTAGGAGGGCCATGTAGTCACCTTTGAGTCTCAAAACTCAAGGATTATGAGCTCAATTATCTAACTCATGATCTTGAGCTTTGCATAGTTGTGCATGCTTTGGTTTGGTGGAGACATTTCCTTTTAGGCAAGAGATTCATTCTCAAGGACTGATCACTTGAGTCTTCATCACCTCTTCACGCAACCCAATCTCAACTGCTCATCAACGGCATTGGATGGAGTTTCTTTGTGAGTATGACATGGAGATAGAGCATGTGAAGGGGAAGGAGAATGTGGTTTTGATGCTTTGAGTAGATGAGAGACATTTGGTTATGGCTACTTCAGTGGGTACAGACTTGTGGAGTAGGATTTTGTGACAACTTCCACATGACAACTTCTACCTTGTAGCTAGAGTAGAGATTGAGTCTCAGAGACCCCTTGAGGGGAATTTTGATGGATTTTCATTAGATTAAAGATGGAATTCTCAAGACAGAGGCTAGATCTATGTACCTAGGGATGGAGGTTTGAGATAGGATATCTTGGAAAGAGGCTCATCATGCACCTTATTCAACCCATCTAGGGGTGAAGAAGATGCATGCCACCTTGAGGAAGTTGTACCATTGGAGAGGTCTTTGAGAGAGATGTAGCTCATTTTGTGTCATGTTGTTTAGAGTGTCAGAGGGTGAAGGCGAGCATCAACATCAGCTGGCCTTCTCCCCACATGATATACCTGGAGTGGAAATGGGACACCATTTCCATGGATTTCATAGTAGGGCTACCGACGTTGAGATACCACCATGATGCCATCATGGTCATGGTGGATAGATTGATGAAAGTGGCTCATTTTTTTCTCTAGTGAAGACCACCTATATAACTAGTAGTGTAGTGGTGCGAGTATACTTAGATGATATTTTAGATAGACGCATGGGATTCCATGGAAGATTATTTGTGACCGTGATCCCTTATACACCTCTCATTTTTGGACTACCATGCAACATGCCCTTGGGATGAGTATCAACTTCAGTACAACATATCATCTAGAGACAGATGGACAGAGATAGAGTGGGTGAATCAGATTTTAGAGGACATGCTTTAGATGTATGTCATGGACCATCAGTCGAGGTGGGAGGAGTACTTGTACTTAGTGGAGTTTTCCTACAACAACAAGTTTAGAGTTTGATTGGTATGGCTCCATTTCAGGAACTGTATGGTAGGGAGTGCAAGACACACCATTGAGTTGGGATAGTTAGAGGAAGGTTTTTCTCTTGGGGGCTTTATTACAGGATATGGAGCAGTAGGTTGTCATGATTAGATAGAGATTACAGGAGGCTCAGGAAAGATAGAAAAAGAAATATGTAGATCATGGAGGAAAGATCATAGTTTTGAGGTGGGCATGAAGGTGTTTCTTCATGTCAGGCCACATAAGAGCCCTATCCATTATGAAAAAAAGGCTCTAAGATTGCTCCTAGGTTTGTGGGTCCCTTTGAGATCTTGGAGTGTATCGGTCCTTTGCCTATCATCTAGCATTTCCACCCATCTTGTCTCACATCCATGATGTATTTCATGTTTATGTGCTTAGGAGGTACATTCCAGATCCTTCTCATGTATTGGATTGGACCACATTGTAGGTGTGCAGGATCAAGGGAAGGTGATGGTGGAGCCCATCCATATTTTAGAGAGTGCAGGACCTGGGCCTTCGAGGTAGAGAGATTGATCAAGGTTCACATCTAGTGGGATTGATATGATGAGACAACAACTACGTGGGAGGATGCCACACCCTTGAGAGCACAGTTCCCACATTTGTTCCAATGACTTCAGGAGGAAGTCGAGTCTAAGGGGAGGGGGATAGTGCCCACTCCTCTTGACATTGATATTACTATGATTTTTCTTATTTTGGATTGGAGCCATAGACATTATTATCATATTGATCTTTAGACATTGATAGATGGACATTGTTATATTTGATTAGCTTATTTGATAGACAATATGGATGTTTTAGATTTATGACATGATGTGATTTATGGATGGATTATATGCATGGATTGACATATTAGTATTTGATGATCTTGAGCTACTACTATATTGACACATTGGATTTGATATATAGATGTTCTTTAGATGATTTAGTTGGTTTTGTGATCTTATTGCTAATTGATAAATTGATAAAATGAAATATTTAGAATTGTGAACAATTGGTGAATTACTTAATTTTAGTGATGGTTTAGTTATGATATTGATGAATTGATATGTATATGTGTGCATTTTATTATCTCGATGTCGTTAATATGGCCATGAGGCTAGAAAGGTATTGTTTTGATTTTTGTAGGCATTTGCAACACAACAAAACAAAAGGGGATAGGAGACCAACAAGTGAAGGAATTTGGGGTATTGGAAATAGGTCACCTTGGAAACTAGTGTAAATGTATGATGTTATTGTTGTTAGTTTGTTAGGAGGTCCCCATTGGGGGGTGGCCTCAAATGTGACCTTGGGTAAATTGTGGTTTTCCTTTTTGGTTTTATTTATTTGTGAGTAATTGTATTTTTGTTAGTATTGTGAGTCACTTTTATTATTGTTGTTAAGTACTCCATTTAAGTTAATTAAACTTGATTAATTAGTGTAATTTAGGATGTGACAAAAAGGGGTAATTAATGTGAGTAGGTAGTTCTTGGTTTGTGTTGGATTTGAAAGAATTTAATTACTTTTGAGTGTTGTGCACTCAACCTTGCATGCAAATTTTGGATTTTGACTTTCAAGCCAATTTTGGAGGCTTGTGGGACAAGTTAAGCTTGTCCCACACCTCTTAAAGTCACCCACCCTATATATGCCTATGATGTGAGGGCTTATTTTAGGCCTTTTTGTGTGTTTTAATGGAGAAAAAGAGAAATTAATTGCACTTTTCTTACAAGAGTCTTTAATTGTGTCCTTTAGGGGTGTGGGTTTGGGTTTGAGTGTGTAAGAGGGTTGTCATTCCCTCAACCACCAATTTATTGTGCTTTGGAGATTGGGTTTGACCTTGTGATGTGGAATGGAGGAGAAATGATGTGGCATCCTACATGGAGCCACATCACCTCTCTCTCTCTCTTTTCTATTTATTCTAATTTGTTTGAGGATTTGGGGTTACTTGTTTTATTTTGGAGACTTTTTTTTTTGGAGGAGCTTTTTTGAGAGTGTTGTTTGGAGCTTGGAGTTGGATTGTGCTTTCTTGGACTTGGAAAAAGGCTTGGAAATTTCTTGTGGATTGGAAAACTTGCAATGGAAAGGTAGGGTCTTCACCCCATGTTTTTCTTTTGCTATTTTTGTTGTGCATATGTTTGTGAATGAATTGTTGTTGCATGTGTGATTTTGGGAAGTAGAATGGCCCTTAGGTTGTGTAGGAGAAAATGGAAATGGGGTATTTTGGAGGGAGGCATAAGAGTTTTTATTGGGTATTTTAGGAGGGAGTTGGGTTGGGGTGTCCCACCTTGTGATAAGTTAAATTTGTGCTTATCTTGTTGTCTTATTGTGGGAGGCATAAGAGTGAGGGAGGCATAAGAGTTGTTTTTTTTTGGGAGGCATAAGAGTTTTTTTTTTTGAGGGCATAAGAGTTGTTTTTTGAGGGAGGCATAAGAGTTTTGTGGGTTGTGATTGAGTTCTTGGAGGTTTTAAGGTGGGCACCCAAACCCTTGGGAGGCATAAGTAGATCCCCATGTTCCTTTCTCTTTCTTGGCTTGAGTTTAGAGCCTTTGTGTTGGGAAACTTGTGTGTGTTGATGTTATTTTTTTTTTTTATTGTGTTGAATGTTTGTTTGAATGTGAATGTGGAAGCCTTGTTAAGTTGTCAATGGTTGTCTTATACCCCTCATTGCTTCATTTTTTGGGGCTCGGGGCCAATGAGGAAGAAGGCTTCTCTTCCTCATTGGATTATTGGTTGGGTGGAGAGTGTTTGCCTACTCCCCTATTTTGGTTGTTGTGTTTGGACTTTGGGAAGATGGTGGAGCTCAAGTGAAGATTTGGTCTTTGTAGCACCTTGAAGAAATGGAGAAGAGATCCCTCTTTTGTAAAAATTTTACCATGTTGTCTCCATTTAAATGGAGGGCTTGTAACTTGCATTTTTAAAGATTTTCAATCTCTTGTAAATGTGTTTGAGAAATGGTTGATTTGTATGTAAGATTTTCAAATTTATGTATAAAAAAAAAAAATAAGAAAAAAAAATTTGCATTTGTTACTTGAAAATCCCTTCAACTTGTAAATTCTACTAAGATTGTTTTGAATGAAAAATTTGCATTTTAAATGTATTAGTTCTTGTAAAAAAATCACCAAATCTTGCATTGTTAAATGAAGTAGAAACTTTGAAATGGGATTGAAATGGAAATAAAGTTCTTCCAACCTAAGTTTATTTTATTCTCTCAAAGTGTGAGATGTTTCATTTTAAAAAGATTGATGATCATGTTGAAAATATACTTGTTTCTTAAAATGGATTGTCATTTAGTTATTGTGAATGAAAGTAAATGGTTTCTTGTTTCTATTGAAAAGAAAACATAGTGAAAATAGTGAAATTTTGGTTACATTTCTTGTTATATTGAAGGAAAGAATAGAGAATGAGTTGATGTTATGTAATTTGAGTATGAAACTAGAAATGTTATCAATCTAGCAACCAATGAATGGAAGACACCTTAGTTCAATTTATTATTGCTTTAAAAACCAACTTAAGTTGAAAACTGTTAAAAAATGCATTGTTTGAAGGTTCTATTTTGAGAGAAAAAACCCTTGTAGAGAGAAAGGTTTAAGAACCCACCCCAACAAAGAGTGGTCGATGAATGAACCCCCCGAAGGGGGAAGGTGGTCACATGAGACCGATCCTGCGTAGTATGGTGGTTTTTGTCACTTTCGATGAAAAAATAAAATCCATCTATAAAAAAACCTAGATTTAAAATTTAAATGAAATCTAAGCCTAAAACCATTAAAAGGTAACTTCCAGCAACTAGAAATGAATTGAAATTAAGTGTTTAAGCTCTCCAATCTTGTTTTATGGCACCCAAATGTGTAAAATTTTTAGATTAAAGGAAATGGGGTTTTTCCCAATTGTTGAACTCAAAACAAGAAAATGTTTTCATTAAATAACAAAACAGATCCATTATAGGATCTCTACATTAAACAAATGGGCAATATTACAATAGTAAAATATTTTACAACTAAAGCCATGAAATTTTTTCCATGGTTTCTCTTCTTCTCTCATGGCTCTTCCTCTTCTCCTCTCCAAAACCGCAAAAAAAAAATGAGAAAATAAGTCAAAGGAATGAATAAGAACACTCCATAGAGATGATTAGGGTTAGTGTGAAATCCCTAAGATCCAAGGGCCCACATTGAATCCATCTAAGGGTTGTGATTCAACCCTACAAAATTTAGGTGAGAAATTAGGTGGGAAATATGTTTTAAATAAAATGCATGTGTAGCTTGTGAATGGGGCCACTAAAGGAGTGTTAGAAGGTAAATTTAAATTGTAACCTTAATGTGTAGTTGGTGACTTTTAAAAATAAAATCCCTTGACTCTTGTAATTAATTAAATCAAATTTACTCAAGGGTAACTAGACAACATTTAATTTAGGGATTAAATTTATTTGTATTTAACTTAATGGGAGGGTAAGTTTAGACTTAGCCCTAGAATAATAAATTAATAAATGACATTAGAACTATGTTCACGATCGCTATGCTCTAAGAGACAAATTTAATATTGGAGTGAGGACCTTTAGACATTTATTTTTAAAAATGTAAGAAAACCTGAGCATCTAAGTAGACACACGTACCTAGAAAATTAGTCAGCTCCTCAAGCTTAGGGTATCCATGTCCTCCGTGGGCAAGGCTCTTCCGTCTGTATATTCTTGATTTTATGAACTCTCATTAAATATTTCCGACATTGTTTCCATCCAAATCCAATAGATACTCGAGTCCATATCATTCCTAGTATGCGTAAAATCAACTAGTCTTCTCCTCTTATTTACTTAGGTTTTTATATTGTTAAATGTTTATCGCTTTTCAAACTATACAAAATTATCAGAATATCATTTATTTGATAATTACTTTGAAATTGAGAATTAATTTGATTTAGATTAAATCAAAGGCCTCTAGTGGGAAGGTATGATCCAAAAATGGATCTAAAATACCCAATTCTATGTATTCTCCATATTTGATACTTCTAGATGCAGTGATTATCAACATATTCTTTGGTTAGGAGATGGTCCATGGTCAAGATGAGGGTGATCCGAAACCTTTGAATGACATCTGTGGACCATCATTGTTTTGTTCGAGAATTTTTCTGTAATGGTTATGAAACCGCTCCAATGGTTATGTAATCGCCATTCCTCAAAGAAAGGTGGTTGCCTAACCATATGTCTATCCTTATCTGAGGCCATGTCCCCGATGACACCATAATTTGGGAAACTTAATAGTTGCAAATTTTGGGATTCGAATGGTTCAATCCATCTTTGCATCTATCCTTACCTAGATGAACTATAAATATGCATGTATTTGATCATTTTAGGCAAATCTTGTTTTGGGTGAATTTAAGTGTGAGCAAAGAGAGTAAGTTAAGAATGTTCTTGTTTTGTTCATGAAAAGAGTTGAGTTCTTTTTTGAGGGTCAAGTAAGAAAGTTATACAAATAGAAGGATTTATAATCTTTCAAGGACGTGTATGATAATAAACTTGTATTACTTAGAGATTTTCATAGTGAAGGTAAGGAATTTCTTATCCAAATTAGATTTTTTCCACACAGGTGGTTTCTACAGGATAAACTCTTGTGTCTACTTATCTTGTAATTTCTTATTTTCAATATTGTGGGATGTTTCTTTCATAAATATGTTGTTGTAATAACCTTAGTTAGATTCTTCATTGAATATTACTTAGATAGGATTTTTTCATTTTTCAAAAGGAAGTTTACTGAGATCAATTTTCCCCTGTGTTATATTTTAACTCCAACTTCCTACAACTTTCCTCCAGAAGCTCATCTTTACGCCTCTCACAAAAAAATGGTGCTCGATTGCCACACCGATGTTCACCCACACCACCGCCAACAATTGCTTCAATACCTCTTCCTCTTCTATACTTTCAAGTGTTAGAAATGTCCTAGAATTGTGATTTATAATTTCAAATGATCTTTTACTTCAGTCCACCAAAAATAAAACAACAAAATATAATGGAGATCCCTAACAATAAAAAAAAATGGAAAATCACACATGTTAAATTTATATTGGGTTAACTATATTGAATATGGATTTTAGTGAAGACTATATGTACCGATACTAATATGTAATATATTCTCTAATTTTCCATTTTAATAAACTCGTGCATAATTAATTATTTTCAAATAGTGTTTATAAGACATAACTCAGCTCTTATTTATGTAAAGTAATTACGAAGCGGCTAGATGCCATAGAGTGAGGCACACACAAACTCATAATATGTACTACAATTACAATACACAAACAAATTCAAAACATTTCATAGTGTTGGTAATAGATTGGATCTTGGGATTAAGTGAGGGAAATTCATTGAATGTTTCCCCAACCGCCGAATGGGCATGCTCGTAATAACTTCACTACGAGTTCTAAATTGGTTCCTCCATATGACCCTCCACCTCGTTAACAATCGATCTCATTGCTATGAATGGTCCATTCTCACTCTCACACACTTAAACATAAATGATAAAGTTACAATCACCCTACAGATTCCGATAATAATAACTAAACAAATGATTATAAATTTTCAATAAGTAATACCATTGCAATTGTTTACTCTCTGAGTCAACGGAGTTGATGTTCAAGTGCTTACGTAGGAAATCTCTATAAGACACGTTATTAATGTAAATGCCATCAATGTAGAAAATATTTGTAGTCTTATACAATGAACAACATAAAGGAAATAAATGAACAATAAAATAACTTGCAAATAATAAATTAAACATCAAACCAACACTATAGTGCGTTCTCCATTAATTAAATCTTCATACTGAGATTCAAATCATTACATTCAAGTTGTGCATAAGCAACACAATTTCTTGCTAGAAGAAAAATAACAATTGTTGCTAATTAAATAAACTACCTCTCCTAAATTTACCCACTAACTTCTCTTAACGAGAGACTTTACAAATCTGAAATGTTACTTTAAATCGGTGCATGTTGTGCATGAAATAAAACATATTTCTTTTTGTTTTATTTTCTTTAGTATGATTCCTAAAATTAAGACTCCACTAAAGCTACGGATTGCATGAATAAGAAAACTACAGATTGACTAAATGTAACTTCCTAAAAGGTCAAGGGGAAATTACACGCTATTCATGCATGCATATTTCCAACACTCCCCCTTAATTTCAACCTATAGCTTTCACTCTTCCAAAGGTGTTGCATTTTCCTTTCTAGATTTTTCATGTGCGGGATCACAAACTCCCAAACAATATCTCAAATACTCAAAAAATTCCTTAGCCAAAGCCTTTGCAAAATTTCTGCAACCGATCTTGAGATCTACAAAATTCAAGACAAATTTCTTTGTTGTTTACCAGATCCCTAATGAAATGATAACTCGTATCAATATTCTTCTCCTCTTATGAAAAACATAATTTTTGGACAACGTTATAGATGAGTTATTGTCACAAAAATATGTAACGTCCTCTTGTTTCGCTGTAAATCAGAACACTCTTCTCATCCAAACAACTTGGCATGTTGCTCCTCTTGCTGTTACATACATTGCTTATATCTAAAGACAACATCGAATGGGTTGCTTCTTTGATGCCCATTAAACAACTCCTGTTCCAAAATAAAAAGTATAGTCGGATGTTCTTTTCCTTTCATAAATACTTCCAAACACTAGAACTATCGTATACCCAATGAGTTTGAATCATCCTAACTTGAATATAAAATTCAATGATTCCTTGTTCCACTCACATACCTCAAAATTATTTTTCTAGCTTGCCAATGTGAATCTTTACGGAGATTCCATGAACCTTGATATGAAGCTCACACCATACACAATATCATGCCTTGTAGCCATCAAATACATAAGACTTCCAACAAAAATTTTAAACAATGTTGGATCCACACACAAATCCCTTCATCCTCTTTGCTCAACTTTAAACCTACTACAACTAGTGTTTGGCATTTGGCTTACAATTCAACATCTTAAACCTTTTCAAAAATCATTTGCATATTTTGATTGTGAGATAAAAATTCACTTTTCGATTGTTGGATTTCAATGCCCAAAAAGTAATGCATAAGACCAAGATATTTCATCTCAAATTCCTTCTTCATGGCTGATTTGAATGACTCTATAGATAGATTTCTAGTAATGATCAAATCATCTACGTATAAATAAACAATTAGAATATTACCTTGCTCATTTATCTTGGTGTATAAGGTAGGCTCACTTTGCTTCTCCTACTAAAACCATTTTGTATCAAATAAGAATCAATCTTGTTGTACCAAGCTCTAGGTGCTTGCTTGAGACCATAGAGTGTTTTCTTCAACCTGTATACCTTTCCTTCATGACCTTCAATCTCATAACCTTCTAGCTAATTCACATAAACTTCTTCTTTAAGGAAACCATTCAAGAATGTTGATTTTACATCCATCGATAAATAGGCCATTTGTTTTGAGCTACAATTACTAAAACCATTCTTATTGTATCCAAACGTGCTACTGGTGCAAACGTTTCATTGTAATCAACTCCATATTGTTGCATAAAACCTCTTACTACCAGCCTTGCTTTATGTTTCTATACTTTTCCATCAACATTGTATTTTGTCTTGTAGACCCACTTGACTCCTATCACGTCCTTTCCTTTTGGAAGATCCACCAACTCCATGTCTTGATTCTTCTCTATAGCATCGATCTCATCATCCATGGATTTTTCCCAAACTTTATTTTTTATAGCCTCTTCAAAATATAATGGATCTATAGCTTTGAGAAAAAAATGCAAAAACTGAAAATGAATTAGTTGTATCAACATTATAAATCTCACTAAGACTCCTTGTTTTCATTGCTATGGGACTATTCGATGCAGGACTGCTTTGTGGTGATGGAGTTACTTCTGGTGTTCTCTGTGGTGTTTCTTACATGGCTGAAGATGATTGAAATCTTGGAGACCTCCAAACTGTAGATGGAGGTGTAGCTTATGCTACGACTTTTGGTGCATGTCCAAGATTTGTAGATACAATACCTTGCTTCTCTAAAGTTTCATCTACCATATCATCATGTGGAATAGTTGTTGTTATACTTATTTTTTTCTCTATACTTCCATCCCATGCTTCATTCTCAATAAACTGAACATCTACCTCTTGATCAAAACCTTTAGTGATTTGGATTTATGCAACAACTTGTACAATTTTGTATTCTATGAATACCCAACAAAATATACTTTTTTTCTCCTTTGTTGTCCAACTTCTTCCTTAGCTCATCAGGTACATGTGCATACACTACACAACCAAAAACTATGAAATGTGAAACATTGTGTTTCCTATTTGTCCATGCTTGTTGAGGAACCATGTTCCTAATAAGTTTTGTTGGACACATGTTTAAAATGTAAACAAAAGTTTCTACTGCTTCTACCCAATAGTCATTTGGAAGGTGTTTTTCTTCAACATACTTCTTTCCATTTCCATAATGGTTTTATTCTTCCTCTTTGCCACACCATTTTGTTGTGGTGTATACCTAGTAGTAAACTACTTGTGTATACCATGATATTTACAAAAATTTATAAATTCATTAGAAACATACTCACCTCCTCTGTCTGTCCTGAGAACTTTGATGTAGTATCCACTTTGCTTCTCCACTAATGCCTTGAACTTCTGAAATGTATCAAAGACATCTTATTTATGTCTTAGAAAATATACCCATGTCTTCCTTGTGTAATCATCAATGAATGTCATAAAATATGAACAACCTCTAATAGAAGTTGTTTGCATGGGTCCACATAAATATGAGTGCACAATTTCAAGTGGTGCACTTGCTCTTACTATTTTGCCAACTAGGAAAGAATCTATATTTTGCTTCCCCAAAATACAACCTTCACATACCCTTTTGATTTCTGAATCAATGGAAAACCTTTAACCATATTATTTCTATGAAGTAAATTCAAACCTCTAAAATTTAAATTTCCATACCTTAGATGCCAAAGCCATGATTCATCTTTCATGACTAAATGAAAATATCATTGTGTTCCTTTAGTGTAAGATTCACTTGTATTAGCACAAAAACTAGTGCACGGCTCATTGATTTGCATTGACTTTAGGACTGATGTTACCTTAGCATAGGAATCTTTTACCTTAGCACAGGACTCATCTACTTGAGCGTGGGACTCGATAGAGAAGGCTTATTTGACTTAGCGTAGGACTTGGCTGTGAAATGAGTTATTGATTTAGCTACAAGTAGATTTGATTTCTTCTTTTTTCCTAGTTTAAAATCAAGTAAAACATCCTATTGCTTCTCATCTTCACTTTTGCAATCAATCGAGTTGTAGGAGCTTTATCCAAAATCACGCACTCATTATCCTCCATATAAACCGGTATCCTTTATGTACTAACTTTCCAATACTCATAAGATTATGTTTCTAATCTTGCAACATAGTAAACATCTTGCATACTTGTTTTCTCCCCTATCTAGTTATAATACTAACCTGTGATTTTTCCTTTTACAGACACAATATTGTTATTTCTAAGAGTTACATCACTCTTAATCGAATCATCCAAACTAGAAAACAAATCTAGATTTTGTCATGTGATTACCGCAACCTTAATCAAATACCATACATCACATGGATATCTCTTTTGAAAAATTACATTCAATAGGGGATAAAAATGTATTTCTTGGCAATCCTTGTGCATGTAATAAACATAGGTTTAGAAATAGAACTTTCAACGTAATTTTGATTTTGCCTCTCTTGATCATATTACTTTTTCTTGCAATCATAACCATAGTGCCCATACTTCTTGCAATAATGGCATTGAACATGAGACTTATCTTGTCTCTGACCATAACTTTGTTCTTGATTCTTTCCTCTTCCTCCTAAGTTTGATGAACCATTGTTGCGTCCTCTAGATGGACTTCTTCCTCTGCCATTTAGGCTGAAATTAACTCTTCTTTTGCCACAAATATTTTTGTTTGAGATGCAAAAGCCTATTGATCTACACTTGTATGTCATCTATTCATTCTTTGTTCATGATTGATTAGTGATGCATGTAACTCATCAATAGAAAACTAACTCGGATCCTTAATTTCTTCAATAAGCAATAACTAAATGATAAATTTCATAGGAAAACTCCTAAGCAATTTTTCAATAATCCTTCTATCTTCAAGAGTCTCACCATGGGATTTTATTTGATTGACTAAGCCAACTACATAAGTAAAGAACAATTCTACAGAATCTGAATCTTTCATTAACAAATTCTCAAAATCTCTACAAAGTAATTGTAGCTTGGTGGTTTTTACTTTCTCCTTACCTTGATATGCAACTTGAAGTGTGTCCCATGCGGTCTCTACTTGACTAACTATTGTCACTCTTGGAAGAATGCTTTCATGCAATATTTCTGATAAATATAGAAAATAGATTTTTGTCATGTCCTTCTTTCATAACTCCTTCAAAGTATCTTTCTCTACTTGAGAAAGTGCAGATATATGACGTTGCTTCATCTATGGGCCTGTGTACTTGTTCTCAATGATCTCCCATACGTCCTGATATTTGAATAGTGCCTTCATGGTCAACGACCAATACTCATAATTCTTTCCATTAAATTACGTCGTTTGCATATCGGATGTAAAAGTCATAGCTTGCTACCAATTTAATAAAGCTTTAGAATAAATGCTTTACGATACCAATTTGTAGAAAATCTCTACGATTTTATACAACGAACATCATAAAGGAAATAAACGAGAACAATAAAATAACGTGCATATAACAAATTAAACATCAAACCAACACAAGTTGTGCTTTCTCCATTAATTAAATCTTCATACTCGAGCTTCGGCTCATTACATTCAAGTTGCGCATGCAACCCACTTTCTTGCAAAAAAGAACAATTGCTGATAATCAAATACAAATTAACTCTCCTAAACTTACCCACTAACCTGCTCTTAACGGAGCTTTTACACATCTGAACTGTTGCTTTAAATCAACACATATTGTGCATGAAATCAAGCATATTTTTTTGTTTTATTTGCTTTAATATAATTCCTAAAATTAAGACTCTACTAAAAGCTACGGACTACATGAATAAGACAACTTCAATTAACTAAATTTAACTTCCTAAAAACTGTGGGGAAATTACACACTATTCATGCATACATATTTCCAACAATCAACAACATCAAAAAAAGACGAAGAGTGGAGGGAATCAATGTCACAACATTATTGCAGCCCTTGTGGAAAGCCATGATGATGATGCAAGACTAACTACTAATGAAACAGGATGAACAACTACTACTTGGGCTGGTTTGAAATGGCAAAGGGTTTTCACTTCTATTTATAGAAAGGAATGCCCACAATTTTCGACATCCAAACAGGCATTACGGCTTTACAAATATATTATTGTTTAAGTAAACAAACTTTATCTTGTACATATTATCCATAGAGACTCTCTTTAAACTATGGCTATGAAAAATTGCTTTCATTTATTTATTACTTTATTTCGTGATTTGATTTGAATTTTAACTTTTTTTTCTTAATCACCTATAAAGTTCTGGAAATTGATAGGCTGTAGGCCATTTTTTGTGATTTTAACCGTATTACAGGTGATTTTTTCTAAAAGCCCTAGACAATGACACGCTGCAAATTTTGAAAACCATAAGATAAAAAGAAAATATCTATTTATATATATGAACAGCTTGTAAATATATCTATAAAAATTACTGGAATTTATATATAAGCCGTCAGTGACTTTTGATTCCACAGGGAGAGATAATTTGAAATTCCAGACCTATTATAGAAGTTAGTGCCCATCAATTCCAATAGCTGGTGTTCAATGATGCGGCGCCACTAGAGCTAAGCCATCAGCGAATTTTGATTTGACAGGGAGAGATAATTTGAAATTCCAGGCCTATTATTGAAGTTAGTGCCCATCAATTCCAGTAGCTGGTGTTCAATGATGCGGCACCACTAGAGCTAAGCCATTAGCGAATTTTAATTCGACAGGGAGAGATAATTTGAAATTCCAGGCCTATTATTGAAGTTAATGCCCATCAATTCCAATAGCTGGTGTTCAATAATGTGGCGCCACTATAATTTTAGTATCGCTATCATTTATTTATTGCTCTGACGCATTTGTGATTGAAAAACGAATTTGTTTTTTTCCCTATTCATTTCTTAATCGCTTAGTGCCCATCAATTCTTATGGATTCAAAAGCACAGTCTTATAATTTAAAAACACCTCTATGTAATATCAATCTATCAAATACATTAAATGTGCATTAAATAAATAAATATAATATTTATTCATCATTTATTCAGTTCAAATATTCAATACTTTCAACAGGAATCTCCCGATTACGTTGGCTTTCTAGATTGAAAATTGTGAAATTTTGAAAGAACTTGGACAGTTTGGATAAGGAAGAGCTGCAGTTGGCGGATGGTGATATCACCAATGTTCGCTGTCAAATGGCCCATGATTCTTCAATCCCATCTAGTGGCCCAGATTATTATAGAATGTTATGCTCGAAAACACATGTTAATATCTCTTCCGAGAGAAAAAGTTTTTAACAGTTCAGTAAGCACAATTTCACATTAGACTCAATGTGAAAGGGTTGGTATACAAGATTAAAGGCCATCTAGGTAGGGAGATTTTGTCTTTTACAATGTTGGGATAGTAGAATGGGAAAAATATTTTATTTTGGACTGCAATGTTTATAATGACATTCGGACTTAATATAAGTTATTTAAGATCATATTCGTTATACAAAATATGTTCACCAAGAAGGTTGTGGATAAAATGGGAAAATTCATTATAGATTTAAAAACAGCAGTTCGGAAATTTACAAAGTAAAAAGATAGGATTTGTGGTTCCATACGCCTTCGTTGGCCTCATGGAGAATTAAACAATATCTATCTATCCACGAATATCACTCATCATCTTTATTTGTGTGCTTTCATATTTAAAATTTAAAAGAATTAACAAATAATAAAAAGTCAAGGTTTTATTTTTACGTGAAAGGCAAGTATTATTGCAATGGATAATAATTCGTCGTGTTTATCTTAGCTAATCAAATACCATTCGCATGGTTGGGACTATAGTTTCAATTAATACTTTTTAATTTTTAAAATTAGATATTTCAAAGCATTGATTGGTCAACAGTTCATTTCCTAATCGTTGCCAAAATAAACCTCTTACTTGTTTTTTAGCAGCTTGATAACACTCATGTTTTCAAGAACATTTTTGAATCTTTCACATCTCTTTTTGCGTGTATCGCGGTCTATAGTGCTTCCAACAATGTGCATTATGGTTTTGGGGTGTTTGAGCTCCGATTTTAAGTGTTTTGACCATTTGCATTTCCTCGTAGTTGGGTATAAGAAAGAGTAAAATCTTTGTAGCTGAAAGCTCAACGTATCCTATCTTGGGTTGTATTGAGCTCATTTCATAAAGATCGAGTTAGGATGGGCATATTTGAAGTTCTAATAGCTTCTGAGTTATCCTTGGATGGGTTTAAGCCCTCGGTGTTATCTACAATAACTTTGCATTCAAAAAGAATCCTTGGAGAACTTTGTTTTCCCCTATAAATCATTATTGTGTGTTCAATATTTAAACATTGTGGTCTCCTTATATTTAATCTTAAGGATTTATCTCACATTTAGTGCAATCCCGACACCTAAGACTTCATATACAAGAGTTCTCCCTTAGTTAAGTGAACCAATAGATCGTGACTTAACTCTTTTGCTCAACTTTAGAGTAATTAAGGAAAATATAAGGATGATTGAGATGAAGACACTGACACAATCCATAGTTGGATGGTAGGGCACAAAGTTGAAAAATTTGCTAATGCATAGAGAAACACGTGTAGCCTAGATCATGTATCGAATAAGATCAAGACCAATGGGAACAGGTCATAGGCCATGACATGGACCAATCACTACTAGAAACAGTAAGACCTATTTACCCATAATGTAAATTTGTGCATTATCTAAAAAATTCAATGTATATTTTCCACAATTTAATAAAGTCACTTTTAAACTCTAAAATATTCACATGAACTTGAAATTTCATTATGAATAAAAGTAATTCTCTTATTTTTAAAAATAGAATGATTGATTATCTACATAACTCGATAGGGCTTCATCCATGTAGATAGTATAAATAGGGGGTTAGCCGGTCGGCATACTTCTCTATAAGGTGCCAAGTGAAACTAAACTCTACAAGGAATTCGATTGATTATTTATATGATACAAATGATGAGATGACTTGAATAATATTACATACATAAGAAATAAGAATATATGATGGATGCCACAATGTATTCATTATCACTCTCTATCCCTAGATAGATATGGTGCCTTCCTTTTACCTCTCAAAATGGAGAATCTCACGATTTAATTTTTTCACACCATTTTAAAGTTTCAAATAAAAATTTCAAAATATCTATATAAAGAAATATAAGTGTATGTTATTTAAAAAATCTAAAATATATGCAATCTAGTGCCCAATTGAGTGCATTGCTCATCAAAATAAAAATACAATCTAGACACATTAATGAAACTCTAGTTTTTAGAGCGACAAGTTCTGCCTTCAGTTGGGAGATATGCATAATAATAGTTATTGGATTGTTTTTTAAAAATTCTATAATTTGAAGGAGGAGATTTGGTTTATGAGAAAAATGTTCTCTTGCATCCAAATTTATATAGGATATTATCTTTATTGCAAAGAATAACAATATTAAGGTTCATTTCACAATGCATGTTTCCTTACTCATCAATAGGGATCACGATGTTTAACTCATTGTCAAGGAGGAGTTACTTTGTGAGCTATACAAATAAATATTGTTGATTTAATTTAATCTTACAAAAGCCTAGTCATAGAAAGCTATACACTTTGCTCTTTCAAACTTCACTCGTTGCCTAGAAGTGCTAAATTATGATCAAAATTGTGTTAATATTGTATATTTCATATTTTAGTAGAATATTCAACTATTGAATAACATTTGTATTTTGTTACATATTTTATTGTTATTTATGTATTTTTTAACAATTGAATTGAAAAAGTATGTCTATTTTTAAATAGATATTGTAGACACAAAATCACACACTTTGAGTAATTATCTAGTCTTGATTACATACTACTATTCATATGATTCATAAGTAAGAAGAGTACTAATTAACCCATGTCTTTGGCCACCTTTCTTTTCTTTTTGTTTCTCCTTTCAATCTTGCACCCTTACTTTCACAGTATGCCTTGTCACACTCCGACTTTTATCATCCCGGACACTAGCGCCCGGCCAGGATGCTAGTGTCAGTGCTCTTGTTCCCTATAGGCACCCTTGTCCCTTTTTACTTTTCTCACATTTTTGGGTCCTTTCTAGCCATTTTAGCATGATATATTTTCGGTAGTTGGCCTTTTTGGGGTTAATTATGAAATTCAAGCAATTGAATCATATAAATATAAAGTTATGTGATGATAATAAACGGACCAAGCACTAAGCATTAGCTATCACCGCCTAAGGTTGTATCCATCAAACATCTAAGAGCTCTATTGCATCCATCTAGCACCATCACAAAGGACACAAGGGTTGGTTATTTAACTTACACTTCATAAGAGGAAAGGTAATTCTATTCCATACACACATCTATTACATTTGTTTACATTTACCTTACTTGATCGCTATCAGTGTGACATGCACAAGAGTCACCTAAGGCACGATTCCACACACACACACATAGAAATATATCAGGTCTAAGATGTAGTGCAGTGCTCATTCGTAACTTAACCATTGTGAAAGTTGAGGAAAATCCAAAACCTCATTTTTCATCTTTTTATTTAGGATTTGATGTCCATTTAAGGGTTTTGTAGGTTCATATTTAATTACATGTTTCAAGTGACCTCGAAATCATTGTGTCACTGTTATGTCAAAATCACGGGACAAGCTGATTGTTTGTGATTTTGTGTGAGGCAATCGGTGTAACCTACATAAGATGGTATTATCCTATGTTGTCAGGACGTTAAGTAGGATAATCCTCAGAGAGAAAGATGACTTCATCCTCAAACCTAGTGCCAACTTCTCCAAAGTGCAGAGAATGGTAGGATAAACTAATCCTATCCTAATGCTTTCTAAGGAGACATGGATAGAAAGATGCATAAAATAAAACTACTCTAAGTGAAGGTGATGCACCAAGAAAGGGTGAGACAATCTAAGTGAGTTAAAGATAGGGAGCGAAAAAAGTAGGAAAGGGTTTATAGAAGCTCCACATTCCAAGACAATATTTGATTCCCTATATTCATAAAGGATAACAAACTACTCAACTTGCAAAGAGATAGATACATGCACAATATACTTGCAAATATAATGGAAGGTAAAAGATGTAATTTCATACAAGTTAGGGTGAAAATGGCCACAAAACATGAATTTTATTGCTCAGAAACATGCACAATCCATTATAACATAAGAATAAGGAAAAATCCTTTACAATAAGCCCAAATTTGAGGCCTTTAGCTCACAATAGCTTTGGAACAATTTTGACAGAGTTCCATTACTTTTTGAGAAAAACTCCCCTCAAAATGAGGCAAATTTTACAATATATAGGAAATTTGGGTCACCAACCGACAAGATGCATTAAAGAGGTATGGGAAACCATTCATTTTGGTACTTTTCTTGCATGGGTGGTCATGGGCACCATGCCTCATTAATTCAGTTGTTAAACCATTCATTTACTTATCGTCACCTAGTTTGTAACTTGTCCATCTTGTTGGTCGTCAAACCATGTTAGGTTCGGGACGTTGTCCATCCTATTTCAAGAAAAATTCAGTGCGAGTTCTTCTCCATATTTGGGCTAGATGGTCATCTAACCATGAACCGTACACTTGTGAGTAGGCTAACTAACCTAATTTTGCTCAAGTTCATTAGGGTTAGATGACTTATAACTTTTAACATACAAGTTTCTTGTCACCGACCAACCCGGGGAGTTGTCCATCTTCACACCATGTAGTCCGTCCTACCCGACCATCCTTACACCCAAAGGACCAACAAGTAGACCAACCTTGTGACTTGAGCAACTAGTTCGTACATTACAATTTTTCCATCTGTGTTGGCCGTCAACCCCCAAGGGGTTGGACGACGTATATCTATGTTGACCAAACTCTTTGTACATCATCCATATGACTAACCGTAAACTTGTCTCCCTGCGTTGTCACAAAATTCGGTCAATGCACCTAGCCAACCAACCAATCGACCAACCTATCTTCCATACCAGGGGTTGGATGCCATCTAACCCATCACCACCCAATCGAGTGACTAACCCCATGCATTCGATCCCTTTCCATACACCACACCTCCCACTTATCACCTAGCCATCCAACCGGGAGGGGTTGAACACCATCCATCTCATCCGACTAACACCGTTAGGTGTCCGACCTACATGTCTAACCCAACCGATGTACATGTCCTGTCTAACCACCGCCTATCCAAGTCAGTGTCGAACCATATGCCGTCTAACCCGAATGACCAATCTAGATGACTATTCCTCAAATTTGGACAATTTTCCAATAAGCTCGGTCACCAACTCCAAGATTCACCATGGCGAGACAACTTGCCATGAGTTAAAACCAACTTAGCCAAGCCAAAACAAGAGGTACCCTACAGATGAAAAATGATTTCTCTTTTTGCATCATCTGTCGATGTTCCAACCTTCTAAGTTATCCATTTTGCAGGGGTTATGAAAAATGGATAACAATTGGTGACTTGTGGGATGGTCTACCTGCTAGATCTAGAAGACCAATGACCTTAGGGGATCCATTGGTCATGGAGTCATATTGATTTTGTAACTAGCCCGCCATTTGAAAATCTATCTTCCAACACGGAGCACTACTGGGGCCTTTTCATTTCAAAAAGAAAAATGGGTTGAGGACTGGTTGTTTCTTCACCAAAATTTCATGAAACTAGAAATTGAAAGAGCAACAAGGGCACAACTATGTATAAATATACAAAATCATACACATCTCAAATGGAATGTGTCTGAGAGTGCACAAGCACTTATCACAAAAGCAACCCAAATTAAAATAATGGAATGTGCTAAAAGCACTTGGAGGAATTACAACTCTTAAACTAATATGTATACAAGAAGGATATTTCATTCAATAATAATGCTTGAGATAGATTCCATTGACTGGAATCTGCATTTCTTCTCCATCTAACCTTGATAGCTAGAAAGCATTGTTTTATTTGCAGCCTAAAATCATATAAGGGACACTCCATATTGCATCAAACTTGAATGCCTTCCCGGTTTTCCCCTTCGCATCCCATTTTAGGACCAAGTCTCCTTCTTTGAACATTTTGTTTATGGCCTTCTATCAAAGCTCATCTTGATTTAAGCTTGGTCTTTTCTATCATCTTCATAGCCTGATTTTTTAGCTGCTCTAGCTCCATAAGCTCTGTGTACCTCACTTCCATGGGATCGAACTCAAATAGCTCTAGGTTCTTCATGAGCTCCAATGCTGACAACTCAAGTGATATATGCAGCCCTGCCTCCCTTCCATAAACTAACATGTAAGGAGAGTTCCCTATTAACTTCTTGGGAGTAATCCTATCAACCCAAAAGGCTGATTTTACTTTGGTGTGCCATGTTCTCTGATTCTCATCCAGAGTCCTTATAATCCTTAAGAGATTTTTTTTTTTAGAATTTTCTTACTTGTTACCCTGGAGGTACTGGGGGTAAGAATTTGAGGAGGTTCTCAAATAGATGCCATTTTCACTGCACATCTGGATATTTTCTTGCCAAGAAAATTGAAGGCATTATCTGATATTATAGTTGAAGGGATTCCAAATCTAGCTACAATACCATCATAAAAATCCAAGATGGTGGTGTCATTTCTCTCGTTGAGTGCAACTCCCTCCACCCACTTGGTGAAATAATCTATCAATGTAAGGATTCACTTGTCACCCAAGCTATAATTTGGGTTAATCACCCCAATAAAGTTCAACCCCCATTGCATGAATGGTTCATTTACAGAAATGGGGTGGATTGGAAGGGTTGTTAACGTCTCTTTACCGTTGAAGAAGGCACATTTTTTGAATTTTCTAATGCATGCATAACAATCATTAAAAGGTCAGGCCGGTAATAACTAGCCTTCATGATCCTAAGAACTATTACTTTCGAGGAAAATTGGCCACCTGTTTCTTCATCATGAAACTCATGTAATACCCTCTCCACCTGATCTATTTTGATGCATCTTAGGAGGAATCCATTAACATATATTTTGAACAAGATGTCATCAATAAGAACATATGAAATGGACTATAATCTTAAGAATATCCTCTTTTCTTTGCTCAATCCTTGAGTACTTTGACCTATTTGAAGGAAATGGACTATATCTCGAGTCCAACAATGATCGGGTGAGGCATCGGTTGATTTCTCTTGATCGTCATCTAGCACAAAAATAACTTCTCCTTTACCACTTGACTCATCATGGTGTCTCAAGTTATCTTCTCACATAGTCCCTTTCCCCTAACCAACTTGGTCACTTTAATATCAATGTCATACTCCATCACCTTAGTTACCCAAATAAAGCATGTGTGACTAGTAGATGAATCCTATTATTTAACACTAAATTCCTAAACTTCTTCAAACTTCTAATCACAAAGAAGGAAATTTTTCTTAATGAACAAATATCTTACCTCATAGTCCACAAGGCCCTGGATGAATAATGCAATAAGATATTCCATTCGTTTCTTATTCTACTGCACCAAGATTATGGAGATGGTGTCTGAACCACCAAAGGCATAGAGAAATAAGTCTTTGGAGAATTATGGGTTAATGAGAGTTGTATCAAGATTGAGATATGGTATGCTTGATAAATTCATAACTCTCTTTTTCCTCCATTCTCCACTTGAAAGGAAAA
Organism: Taxus wallichiana var. yunnanensis; assembly: GCA_018340775.1. Classification (NCBI taxonomy): domain Eukaryota; kingdom Viridiplantae; phylum Streptophyta; class Pinopsida; order Cupressales; family Taxaceae; genus Taxus; species Taxus wallichiana. The sequence continues at coordinate 600,014,202 of CM031241.1, read as the reverse complement.
TTATTCTTCAACATCATCGTTAATGGCTTCACAAGAGCATAAAAATATGGTACAAACCTATTAACAAAGTTTATCCTCCCCAAGAAGCTTTGGAGAGCCTTCTTATGACTTGGCAATGGTAAAGCACAAATGGATTCTACCCTCTCCAGATAAATTGTTAGTCCTCCTTCGACATGATATGTCCTAGAAGTTTACCCTCATGTTAGTGAACATGCACTCTTTGGGATTCAAGGACACTTCAAACCTCATGTACCTTTGGAATACACATCGAGATGAAAGAGGTGACTTTCTACATTTTTATAAAATATAGTGATGTCATCAAGATAGACAAGCACTATTTTGTTCAACATCCCCTTGAATGCCATATCCATAGCCCTTTGAAATGTGGCTCCAACATTTGAAAACTCAAATGAAATTTTCTTGTAGGCATATGTGCCCCATTTTGTGGTGAAAACCATTTTGAGCCCGACCCTCCTCTTTCACCATAATCTGATTATAGCCGAATATCCGTCCAAGAGGGAGAATCTTTCTTGAATTGGCCACTACCTTTAGAATTTGCTCCATTGAGGGCACTAGATAATGATCCTCGAGGGATGACCTATTTAAATCATAAAAATCCACGCACAACCTGATTTCCCCATTCCTTTTCCTAACCGACACCAGATTTGCCACCCAACTCGAGTGCTTGATCAAGAAAATGATACTCACCTCAATGAGCTTATTCAACTCCTTCATGAGAGGCTCTATATGAGGGTTGACAGGACTTTGCTTTTTCTTGATAGGCTTAGCCTCCGAATTCAACTCAATGGTGTGTCGTGCAATTTTTTTGGGTTAAAACCCTTTAAATCATCATAGTTATATGCAAAGACATCCGAGAATTCTTGGCAAAGATGAAAAAAGGTCATACTTTTCTTGTTGGCTACTCATCTTACCTATTTGGAGTGTCTTACCTTCTCCAACTGAAATGGGCTCAAAATCCTCCTTTTTGACTTCAATGTTGTCCTTCTCCTTTCGAAATTGGTCATTTGGGTTGAAAATTGACTCGAGAGTCACCAATCCCTTGGGAAATTTGTTTGTTAAGTAGCAACACCACTAGATCCCCATCTCACGCTGCTCTAATTTCTCTTTATTTTTGGTTGAGAATTCATCCTTCTCATCTAAAAAATTAATGATCTCGTTTATCATTCTCAAATAATTGCCACTTTGTGTTATTGTATGTTATAGTTGGCCTTAAAATTACATGAATATGTGGTTGCACTTTATCTCTTTTAATACTCAACCACATAAAACTTTGCCCAAATTTCCATAATCCTATCTGTAGCCTCATTCTTCTTCCTTGGTATGGCCTGCATATTTAATCCCTTGAGGTCTTCAATTTTATCCCATACTTGATGTTTGTAGTCTTTCAACATGTCATTTTTACCAACATGTTGTCCTCTATCTTGGTTTCACTATCCCAAAAACTTGTAAGTTTTTAATACTCCTCTTTTCGCCCAATGCAATCCATGGGTCAAAACTTCATACTAAATTATATTGTTTGAACAAGGAAAGTGAAAATGGAAGCGATAAGTAGTATTTCAGACCTTGTGGTGACAATAACATTACAACTCCTCCAACACCTTTCCTACTCGTTGAACCATCATAAAACAACTACCATACTTCATTAACATCCTTATTTTATGGCTTGGTGAAGGTGGGGGTGGGTATGATCTCCTCACGAAGACAATAAAATCCCAAATAAGCTTCTTCTATTTCCTTGTATGGATCTAAATCATGTATCCTATGAGCCCAATCATCAAGCATTAGGTCTGGAATGCTTCAGCCTTAGTGTCTTCCTCCCGAGCCTCCAAGTATTACGCTTGACCAAATATGGTACAATTGACATTAAGCTGGGCTTGACACATGGAGCTCAATGGCCAACTTGATAGTAACATTGGCTCCATATCTTATTTTGAATAATGTGTGAGACCAATCAGTTTATAGTTACCCATCAATCTTGGATATAAAATCCCTCGAAATGCATAACGTAAATAGCGGTGGAAAATCAATCATTGATACATCTTGTAGAACTATGACATTCAGGAAAGCATGGAATATAAGGCTTAGTTATTTGATCACTCCAACTCGCCTACTATTGTCCCATTTAATTGCACTAATCCCCTCAATATTGGTTCATATTTTAAGCCCAATTTATTTGTGATTTGTTTCACCATTACCGAGTACCTCGCTCCTAAGTCAATAATGTAATTGTGTACTAACTTATCTCTAATGACAAATGAAGCATAGAATGGTAGAGACTTCACATTCTTACTTAACCTTCTCCTTGTTGTGTAGTGTTAGTAAGAACCATCTCCGATTTTTGGATGGCTCATTAGAAGGGGACCAATTTTCCATAGTAGCTTGCAACAAATCTCGCTACCCTGGAATTAAGACTCCCACATGGAAATACTGACATTGGTCTTCTTCATTTGATCGATGATATTGAATGGAGGTGGGTTTTCCTTTTCTTTCATTTTCTTGGCGTGATCTTTTCTATCGTTTGAATTGGTCCATGAGCTTCTACAGTGGCACATTGGGTGATTATGCACATTGGGGGCTGCTACATCAGCTACCTTGGGCTGGATTTGTGCATTAGGAGCTGCATTTGGCCAACCAACTCCTTGTTTTTGTGAGAGTGGGATGAGAAATAGCTTGAATAGATGATTTCCCATCTTCTATATTCCTTTTCTTTGATAGTGTATTAGCTTCCACACCCTAGAAAGGAGATTGATTAATTTCACAAAAGTCTTTCATCGCAATCGACCAATGTGGTTTCAATTAGAGGAGTCTCTTCTTGAGTTTCTTATTGATTCTCTTCCGACTTAGCTCTTTGGCCACCCCAATGGTATGCACCATCAAGGCTTGATTGAGTGTCTTTCAAGCACCTTGATTGATTATGACGTAAGTTGCAGGTAACACCATTCATACTCTTGAGAAAAAAATTTCTGAGTAGGAACCAAAGCCATTGATTTTGAAATTGCATTTGGATTATAAGGCTGAAATTTCACGGTAGTTTGAGAGTGCCCTTGATTCAGATTTTGGCTTGTTTCGAGCAAGAGACCTATTATCTTGAGCTTGGGAATGGTAAGGTATGGAGCTCTAAGCTTGATGCCTTTTGATTATCACTAACTCATTACATAAATTATGTAATTGCTTCATGATTTCTTGAGCTCCTTGGAAGTACTAGAAGAAGTGGAGGCCTTAATATTGCTTTGATTTCTAAGAGCTAGAATGGGGGATTTTTCAGGTGCTTGAGTGGTAGATGGGGTCCCCAATTCTAGATATAGAGGCATAGGTGGCCTAAGAACTAGCTTTCTGCTTGAATTAAGAAGTTCTCCACTCGATAGCTATATTATATGCCCCTAACAAAGTGTTGTCCCCCCATCGATTATATCATCATAGCTATGTCATAATTTATATCCCTCAAAAAGTAGAGGAACACACCTTCCACTGTTGGCCTCACAAAAATTGGAATCTGGTCCCATGTCTACTGAAACCTAAAGTTGAAGTCAGTCATCTAATCATTTAGGGCCCTCTTGATTGTGCTTAATTATTCTAGCAAAGATAGATTATCTACCTTTTCTTTGAGTTGGTTTCACAAGGCTGATCCTAATGCATCCTAATTTTTAATTGACCCTATTGTTAGGATCTTAAACCATTCTGCAACGCCTTACCTTTGATAGAATAAGCAAGGATCCTAACTGCAACATCTATCTCATTGATTTTGTAAATGGCGGAAAAATTTACAATTTCTTGAATATGATCAATGGGGGTCATATGATTCTCCCCAGTGAAGTAAGGAATACTCTTCAATGCTTCCACTAGAATAGGATTATGTGCATTGAGGTGAGTGGACTTCCACCTGTGAAATTGACATAGGGATTTGGTGGTCCTTGTGGTGGTGGTGGCTAATGCGCCATCTTGATTGGCCTAAGAACCCTAGTTGATTGAAGGAAGGGTCGACCAGGTGGAGGTGTGGATAATGTTATATTTGGTGGAGATGGAGACCTTTGTACTCTTCTTCCTCTCCTTCCTTTTCCAGTGATGAATAATATTATTCAAAGACACCTTTTTTCTCGCTTTAGACTCGAGTCGAATCCTTCTCATATACTTGGGCCACTAATACTATTGAAACCAGTTGAAATATGACCTTAGGAGTCACCAGATGTGCTAATACAAAGCCTCCAAAGGTTGAAAATTCACCAAGATGCACATCCAATATTAATGAACCTAAAAATATTGACTTCTTATCCCACTAGGTGTGTGAAAACCGTTATGTCAAAATCACAACACCCCTTATTGCTTGTGATTTTGTGTGAGGAAATGAGTGTAACTTTGTATAAAATTGGATTATCCTGCAATGTGGGGCATTGCAAGTAGGATAATCCTCTGGAGAAAGTCATCTTCTTCCCCGAACCTAGTTCTAACTTCTCTAAAGTGTAGAGAATGGCGAGCTAAAGTAATCCTATCCAAATGCTTTGCATGACGGAGACATGGATCGAAATATGCATAAAATAAACTACTCTAAGTTAAGGTGATGCACCTAGAAATGGTGAGACAATCCAAGTGAGTGAAAGATAGGGAGATAGAAAAGTATGAGCTCGGTCAATTTGGTAGAAATGCCACAATCCAAGACAGTATTTGATTCCCTATATTCATAAAGTAGAACAAACTCTCGACCCTCTACAAAGAGATAGATACATGCACAATATACTTGCAAATATAATCGAAGGAAAAAGATGTAATTTTATACAAGTTCGGGTAAAAATGGAAAAAAAACATGAATCTTATTGCTCGAAACATGGACAATCCATTATAACATAAATATAAGGCAAAATCCTTTTACAATAAGCCCAAATTCGAGGTCTTTAGCTCATAATAGCTCTTGAACAATTTTGACAGAATTCCTTTTCTTTTCGGAAAATATCCCCTCAAAATGAAGCGGATTTTACAATATATAGGAAATTTGGGTTACCAAGTGACAAGATGCATTAAAGAGGTATGGGCAACCATTCATTTTGGTACTTTTCCTGCACGGGAGGTCATGGGCACCATGCCTCCTTTATTCGGGTTGTTGGATTGTCATTCATTCACTTACCATTCCATGGCTTGTAGCTCTACCATCCCGCAGGTCGTCTAACCATGTTAGGTTGGATGTTATCCATCCTATTTTGAGTAAACTTCTTGGCCAATGAGTTCTTCTTTATATTTGGGTAAGTCTTCTAACCTGATTTTTATCCAACTTCATTGGGATTGGACAACGTCTAACTTTGTTATCGTACATACATGCTTCTTTTCACGGACCGACCCAAGAGTCATACATCTTTGCATCGTGGGTCATCCTACCTAACCATCCTTATAGGATTGAGTGAATAACCCGGTGAATCAACCAACCATGTCATACAATTGTGATTCATCTATACGTGTTGGCCTTTAACCCCCAAGGGGTTGGAGGACATCTATTTATGTTGACCAACCTCTTTGTATGTCGTCCATCCGACCATCCATAAACTCGTCGCCCTACGCCATCTCAAAATTCAACCAACACACCTAACCGACAAACCAATCCGGACAACCTATCTTCTATACCAAGGCATGGATGCAATCTAACCCATCACCTTTCCAACTAAGCTAACCAACCCCATGCCATCCATCCCTTTCCATAAGCAACGCCATTGACTAACCACCGAGTTGTCCTACTTGAGGGGTTGGACATCGCCCATCTCATCCGACTAACTGTTGGTTATGTCCGGCCTACACATCCAATCTAGCAGAATTGGTGCACCTATCCATGCATTCATGACCCTTCCAACACGGGTGTCTAACCATATGTTGTCAACCCAAATGTCACCGATCTGGTGACCAACTAAGCCAAATCTTCCTCAAACTAAGATAATTTTTCAATAAGCTTGTTCGTTAACTCCAAGATTTCTTGTGGTGAGTTGTAACTCGACCAAGCCAAAACATGAGCTACCCTACAGGCACTGAAAAAGCATTTCTCTTTTCCACCAATTACCGATGTTACGACTGCTAAGTTGTCCATTTTGTAGGGGGTGTGAAAAATGGATAATGATGACCTTAGAGCGACCAAAGGAGACTAACATCGAACACTTAGAGACTAGCAGAGGAGATTTTTAGAGATTTATGTAGACCCAGTGCCTAGAAATAGGCCTAGGAGCCCACAGTGCCACTATCCCTCTCCAGAACCATATGTTTCACTGATTCTAGAGCGTTTCTTCAAATGTTGATGAAACAAATAAGGGTAAAGGGCTAGGAGAAATACTGTCGAAATCTTTGGTTGTAGATTTTTGTGTGCGTATGACTTCTTGATCCTGACTAATTGTGAGAGCTTCCTTTTTGCTTGGAGGAACTACCCGAGATGGAAAAAAAAACCACCAAATGAAAGTTAAAAAGTATATGCAATGGACTACCTAGTGTGTGTTAGATCCAAAAAGTGTGATACTTCAAGATGATTGTCAATCTACTATTTTAAAACAACTTAATGCTAATAAATAAAGGAAATCCATGTAGTTAAAATGATTTAGGTATCTCATTCGTCTACAATAAGCAAATTCGTTCACACAAAGCTAAGCTATATGCCAGTGAATCTAAAGGTCAAGGTATATGTCGAGTAAAGGTATTGGTTAGGGTTAGGTTCGGGTTGTTTTGGGTATTAGGTAGAGAATGGAAGCTACGTTCTTGGTTTCTAGTCAAAAAAATAGAGACCAAGTGTCGAGTTTAGGTTAATCGAGAGACATTGCAGGTAAGCGGCATCAATTATGTCATGGTACATGAAACTCAATAAAAATTGGTCGGGTGACAAATATGAGGCTATATGGAAATGGAAGGGCAATGAAAAGGTTCGTGTGGGTCCCAGGATGCAGGAATGATTAAAAGCTGGGTATGGGCGGTTCAAGGGTGTGGGTAAAAGGATGGTCAAGTTCGTGCATGGAGGTAAATGGTGGTGGAATGAAATGGGAGCAGAAATTAATACGATGTATAAAAGAATCTACCAAATGATAAATGGACAAGTGTTGGTTAACAAAGCACTTACTTGTTTGTATGAGCTTGATGTCTGGTTGGAAATGGTGGGTGATCAAATGGAAGGAACTTGATGTGGTCTTTGGTGCTTCCCAAGATGCTTCGTGAAGATAGATTGCTCTGTGGGTGCTTCGATGTGTGTACGAATGCTCGTTCTACTTGTATGTAACTCTGGTTTCGTCTCTTATTCTCAAAAGATGTGTCAATCTCTCAGAAATGTGCCAACCTCAAAATAAGGTTGTTTTGGGGGTTAAATGGTAATCGACGATGGTTCTTGGTTGGCCGCGGCGAGTTTAGGTAATGCTTGGCATTGGTTAGGGTGGGATTTCCTAGGTTTACTAAACTGGGAAGATCCCCTTGATTTTCTAGGATCTCGTTCATTTTTGCCTTGCAGATTAGAATGAAAGACGACTTTCCTATGGACGGGAATGTGGTTAGAGGGAATGTAGGCTTTGATTTTTAGGGTTTGGGTAGGTCTTAGTTAGTTATGGCAACATACTAAGAATAGGTCTTAGGGTGAGGTGGATGTGTGGGCATTATCTCAATTAGGATATTTAAATAATAAATATTGTGAGATAATGAATTAATTTAATTAAATTAATATTAGAGTGGGATGAAAGGGGCCATGGTTAGGTGAATGTGTTCAAGGTTTTTATTTGACGAGGGACCAAGGGGAGTGTGACCCAATTTTGGTGTCTACATTTTCCCCCTTTTGTTGCATAGCTTGTATTGGTAAGTGACGCTAACAAAAATAAGATGTGGTTGCCCCATGTGTGGGTGAAGGTGACCCCCTCAACCTAGGAAGCGCGCGAGGGCAAAGGAAAAATCGGTGAGTGGTTTGATAAAGGTGAATGTGATGAAGAGGAAGGTGGGTAACTTGGGGAAAAAAAGGAGAAAAGTCTACTCGTGTAATCTAGGTAATGGGTTAGGGTTAAAGGTAGTGTGATCAAACGCATGCACACGTATAAATTGCAACACAGTGGGGTGGAGAGTAGGAAAAATCTACATTGTCTAAGGTCGTTAGGTTTATCCAAACAAGGTTGAAGTGATTCCGGTATCAAGGTATAGGATATGGTCGGGAAACACAAAGCAAGTCGGGTGCGCAGAACGTGTACGTATGTTTGGTACACCCGAGGGTTGGAAGTCAAGATAAACGATCACGGAAAGAGGCAAGGTAAGGTCAATATGTCCATCAACATAGGTAATAGTGCGAAAGGTATAACGAACACATGAGGTCATAAGTCACTAGTGATGTTCTAGGTCTAAGTATCTAGGTCATGACACGGGTAGGGCCAAGGTATGGGTAAAATAATGAGTCCCCGAATGAGGATGAGGTGAGGGGGTAAATTATAAGGTCAAAGGCGTCAAGTGAAGTGGCAAGTGAGGTGTGGGTAAGATAAAAAAGGATTCAGGTCAAAATTTTGGAGTAGGGGGTAGAAAAATAAACTAGGTAGGTAAATCGATGATGGTTGAAAGTAACCAATGTCGGTCCGGTTGGGTGATCATGGTAAGTTAGGCACAGGACCAAGGTCGGTTTAGGTAAAACCCTCATTGGTCAAGTCGGGTAGGTTATAAAAATAAAAAAAAATTGCCGTATTTTTCAAATCATTTATCTTTTATCAAATTGGGAAAACGACAAGAGAGAGAGGAAAAGGTGGAAAGTGACAGATTGAGATTGAGGATTGAGTTGGCAAGCCACGTGGCAGGTGATAGTTGGTCGATAGGTGGATCCACGAGCTGGGTGGGATCGATTTGATTAGATTGATTGGTTGGATAGTGAGAGGTCATTTGGTGATGGCAGAGGTAGGAGAGGGATCGGGGGGACCACGAGTGCAGTGGCTGGAGGTGCCACCATGTAGCAATGACGGTGCAATGATGTAAGATTAAATCCTACATGTTGTTTTGTTTATTATAATGAATTAGATGTCATGTGGGTGCAAATGGGTTCTTTGGGGGAATTAATTTTAAATTATGGGATGGAAATCAATTAAAATAGGAATCGGGAGGGAGGGATTGGGTTAAGAAGGGGTGGGGAAGGGTGTAGGGGAATTTGGGTAGGATTAGGTGGGTAGAAGGGAGTAAAAAGGGGATTTGAAGGAAAAATGGTGTTTTGTGCGTTGGTTTTTACGCAAAATGACCAGCGTCACTTGAAGGTTAGCCGACATTGGTGTTAGTGCGCCAATATCGATCCACTGGCGGTGACCAATCCCAATTGAATTGGGACCAGGGGTCACTAGGGGTAATCGGTACTGTCATAATTAGAGGAAAAAAGGGGCTAAAAAGGTGTCGATGGGTGGGTGAGGTAGGTAGGGGTAAGAGAAGTGGGTTTGGTGAAAATCATAACATAGGTAAGGGTGGAGCTGTTAGAGAAAAATGTATAGATGTGTGGGAAAATAGGTAAGGTCGGGAGTGGGTCATAAAGGAAGTAGGGGAGGGGTTAGAGTGGTGCAAATAGGTAAGGTGATATTGGGTTGGGTAGGTTTAGGGTGGGTATGTTGGTGGTTTAGGGGTGGACTGGGTAAGTAGGTAGGTGAGGGTTGGGTTGGGGTGGAGGAAAGCCATGGGATAAACAGGTAATGTAAGTAAAAGAGGTAGGGTAATGGGTATGGGTGAATGTACATGTGGTCTTGTTTTAATAATGTGATTGTTTTGTTGGATGTAGGTGAGAGATTAGGTGTGGATGCAAGATAGGGTACCTCCCTTACTCGTGACGATTCATGGGGCTGCGATAATCGAGGAGTAGAGACATGTCACGGATGTAGGCCTTATCGGGTGCGACGCTATTGACATGTAGTTCAACGAGCAAGTTTGATGGTCACTCTCATCGATAGATTTGATTCAGCGACCAACACGTTCCACCTACCGATGGGGAGATGACAGTCACCCTAGAGGACGTGTACAAGATCTTGCAGTTACCTATATTGGGTACGCAGGTATATTTGATCTCCTCAGAGGCATCAAAGGAGTTGATGCTGATGGTATTTGGTGAGGGGTTGGCGGAGCTGACATTCCACAGTGCCAGCCTGAGCTATGGAGAGATGTACCTAACTCGTCCAGAGAGGAGACGAGGCTAGTAGTATGCACCGATGGAGGCGAGGCTCACCGTTACGCACTCGATGCAGAGGGTGGGAGATTCCCACAATCACTAATGGGGGTACTAAATGACATGATTATGGATAGGACCTACTTCGCATAGGCACCATCATTGCTAGTAGTGCTATATATAGGAGCTATAGGCATATGGGCGGCTTCAAAAATTCGGTTTGTCTTTGCACTTTCCTATTACATTGTTGGACTTATGAGCACATTGTGTGTGTGCACCCGGTTAGGATGCCTCAAGGTGACACATTTGAGCTCGGAGTTTGTTAGAGTGGGTTACAGGGTAATGGGTGCTATTTATTGGAGAGTGTTGAGCGAGGTAGGGTTACACATGATGTAGCCTATTACAGGTGGTTACTAGAGGGATTGTCTAGCGTGGACATTATTTGGAGACCGTATGTGGGCTATCCCTCATACAGACAGATGGCTGATGAGTTATATGATTTGCGAGATAGTCGAGATGATTGAGGGCATCGTGTAGGGGAGCACGAGATGATCCCAAGAGACGAGGTCCGACGGTAGTTTGGGTTCTTGTAGGATATAGCACCACCCTTTCCAAGAGATTTAGAGATATGATGTGGAGAGACCACTACCACTTGCATAGGCGACAATACCTACCGGGAAGGAGGAGCCATTTGTAGGCCGCGGATCGATAATGTAAGAGTGACAAATAGGTATAGACAGTGGTGGGTAGCCCATCTACGAGTAGTACCTCCTAGGCTGAGGCAACCAGATTTAGCCACCATCACTATGTAGAGAGACACCCTACAAGGGCAGGTGGTGACCCTGATTACCTAGTTGGGGATGGTATAGGGGCAGTTAGCAGCTTCGGAGGTAGAGGTGGCTGCATTGCATGTGTAGGTGGCGGTCACGAGGCCTAGATGGCCTAGGGTGGAGACAGAGATGTGGATGAGGAGCAGGTATCCGCCTCACAAGTGTAGGTGATAGGTTTGCATGGCTAGTTGGCCACTACACAAGCATAGATTCAAGCATTACGAGCTCAGTACGAGGCACGGGGTGCGGGCGATGGCACCTCCACAAGCACGAGGACATGGTCCCGGTTCACGAGCGAGGCATGGGATAGGGTCCCACGGGATAGGTACTGAGGGCCAAGGTTGATGGGGCCACCACAGAAAGTACCCCTATCCGAGGTTAGATGATGCCTTAGGTGAGGCACGATATTACCAGGATCGATTGATGTCCGGGGATATATTTTATATCCTATAGAAGTCTGAGCACAATAGGCCTCGAGTGAGATGACCAGATCCTAGACTCACAACATGGAGAGCACATGGGACCGTCGAGCTCCAAGCCGGATCGGGGTGAGGTCACCAATTTCTGAGAGGCCAGCTCTAAGTGACGTACCACTAGGCACTGGCCATGACCCATGGCGGGGATGAGATGTTATCAGGCTGGGAGACGAGAGCCGAGGAGGAGACAAGGGAGACTACTATGGAGGATGTCCAGCAGGATGATGCGATGCATATGTATATACGAGACACATGTTTGGATATTTTTATTTATAGAGATAATGATGATTATGCTCATTATGTGTATACATGGTTGTGGTTATATTGTTATTTTGATGTGTATATGTGATGGAAATCAAGTAGTGTAGGCATGATAGAGTCGAGGTCATAGGCATGAATTGAGTTAGGTTGTGGTCCTGGGCATGGATTGAGTCGGGTTGTAGGTGTGGTTGAGTCGGGTCATAGGCATGGATTGAGTCGAGGTCATAGGCATGGTTGAGTCGGGTTGTAGGCATGGTTGAGTCGGGTTTAAGGCATGGTTTAGTTAGGTTTAGGCATGGATTGAGACAAGTCATAGGCATGGTTGAATCGGGTTGTAGGCATGGTTGAGTTAGGTTTTAGGCATGGATTGAGTCAGGTCATAGGCATGGTTGAGTTAGGTTTTAGGCATGGTGGAGTCTAAATTGGTTGAGGTTGTAATTCATTAATTTTTGCAATGAATGATGATATGGGTCATGGTTAAGATGTTTTATAGTAGCATGGATGATAATGGCAAAAGAAATGGTAGACATAATAAATGTATGTTGGATGATGATAAAGGTTGAAAGAAATTTGTTGTTTGATGGGTTTAATTTCCAATTATTGATATAAAAGGAAACTAAATAGGGTAGAATGTGATTTAGGAGAATAAAAGATGGATTGGTTAGGGTAGAGAGTGGTCAAGCTAAACTCCAAGGGCCCCATGCCCTCGGAGTCTTTGCCTACATAGTCCGGCAAAAAGGGACCTCGGGTTGATGTATTTCTCCCATAAGCTAGGGAAAAATGCAAGGGGTATGAATATGGGTGGGTATGTTATAGGCATGATTGAGTCTAGGTCTGTTAGCTATGGGTGAATTGTGGGCACATTCTTTATAGGTGATTTTGAGTAGATTGTGGTGAAAGAGGAAAATTACCCAAAGATAATCGTTGAGGATAGAGTCCTATATAAGGTAATCAATACGTAATGAAGAAGGTTTAAAAGATAAGAGGAGGCAAGAAAGCCACACTGATTGGTAAGGATCATAATGGATGAATCATACCTTAGATGGGCCGATGACCGTAAGACCCTAAAAGCATTACATGATTGATTATTCTAAAGGTGAAATAGTAGTCACATAGTCACTAAATGTCATGGTCCAATAGGTCCCTTGAAGTGGTAGGAAATGAAAGAGCGAATGGTGAGAGGGTGAAAAGTGGTTAGTTTTATATGGTACTAGGTAGCATGCCTTTTGGCAAGAAATCCAATGGCCAAGTCCATGACTAAAAGATTCTTGTTTTGACTAATATTTTAGATAGGTGATCAATGAAGGAAGTCTATATGGGATGAGGAAATTAAATCCTTGAGGTCTTCACGAAGTTGATCGATGTGGGAAGTTGAGGAAATTAAATGTGACCTTGGGTAATTTTGGTTTTCCTTTTTGGTTTTATTTATTTGTAAGTAATTGTATTTTGTTAGTATGGTGGGTCAATTTTATTATTATTGTTAAGTACTCCATTTGAGTTAATTACACTTGATTAATTAGTGTAATTTAGGATGTGACAAAAGGGGGTAATAAATGTGAGTTGGTAGTCTTATTTTGTGTTGGATTTGAAAGAATTTAATTACTTTTGAGTGTTTTACACTCAACCTTGCATTTAAATTTCAGATTCTAAATTTCAATCCAATTTTGAAGGCTTGTGGGACAAGTTAAGCTTGTCCCACACCTCTTAAAGTCAACCACCCAGTATGCCTATGATGTGAGGGCTTATTTTATGCCTTTTTGTGTTTTAGTGGAGAAAATGAGCAATTAATTACACTTTTCTTATAAGAGTCTTTAATTGTGTCCTTTAGGGGTGTGGGTTTGGGTTTGAGTGTGTAAGAGGGTTGTAATTCACTAAACCACCAATTTATTTTGATTTGGAGATGGGGTTTGACTTTGTGATGTGGAATGGAGGAGAAATGTTGCGCCATCCTACATGGAGCCAGATCACCTCTCTCTCCTCTCTTTTCTATTTATTTTAATTTTTTTGAGGATTTACGGGTTACTTGTTTTATTTTGAGACTTTTGATTTTAGAGGAGCTTGCTTTGAGAGTGTTTTTTGGAGCTTGGAGTTATAGATGGTGCTTGCTTGGACTTGGAAAAAGGCTTGGAGCTTTCTTATGAATTGGAAAATCTTGTAATGGCAAGGTAGGGTCTTCACCTATGTTTTCTTTTGCCCTTTTTTTGTGCATATGTTTGAGAATGAATGGTTGTTGCATGTGTGATTTTGGAAGGTAGAATGGTCTTAGGTTGTGTATGAGAAAATAGAAATGAGGATATTTTTTAGGGAGGCATAAGAGTTTTATTGGGTATTTTAGGAGGGAGTTGGGTTAGGGTGTCCCACCTTGTGATAAGTAAAATGTTCTTATCTTGTTGTTTTATTGTGGAAGGCATAAGAGTGAGGGAGGCATAAGAGTTTTTTTCTTGGAGGGAGGAATAATATTTTTGTGGGTTGTGATTGAGTTCTTGGAGGTTTTAAGGTGGGAACCCAAACCCTTGGGAGGCATAAGTAGATCCCCATGTTCCTTTCTCTTTCTTGGCTTGAGTTTAGAGCCTTTGTGTTGGGAAACTTGTGTGTGTTGATGTGATTTTGTTTTTGTTCTTATTGTGTTGAATGTTTGGTTTGAATGTGAATGTGGAAGCCTTGTAAAGTTCCCATTGGCATGTCTTATACCCCCAATTTTTTTCATTGTTGGGGCTTGAGAGCCAATGAAGAAAAAGGATTCTCTTCCTCATTGGATTATTGGTTTGTTGGATAGTGTTGCCTACTCTCCTATTTTGTTGTTGTTTTTTGGATTTCGGGAAAATGGTGGAGCTCAAGTGAAGATTTTATATTTGAATCACCTTGAAAAAATGGAGAAGATATCCCTCTTTGTAAAAGATGATTTACCATGTTGTCTCCTTTAAATGGAGGGCTTGTAATTTACATTATTTTTAATGTTGTCAACCTCTTGTAAATTTTTTTGAGAAATGGTTGATTTGTATTAAGTTTTCAAATTTATGTATATGCAAAAAAAAATACACAATGGAAAAAAATTGCATTTGATACTTTGAAAATCCCTTCAACTTGTATATTCTACTAATATTGTTTTGAATGAAAATTTTCCATTTTAAATGTATTAGTTCTTGTAAAATAAAATTGCCAAATATTGCATTGTTAAATGAAGCGAGAAAATTTGAAATGGGATTGAAATGAAATTAAAGTTCCTCCAACCTAAGTTTATTTTATTGTCTCCAAAGTGTGAGATATTTCATTTTAAAAAGATTGATGATCATGTTGAAATTATACTTATTGCTTAAAATGGATTTCCATATAGTTATTGTGAATGAAAGTAAATGGTTGTTTGTTTTATTGTAAGAAAACATAGTGAAAATAGTGAAATTTTTGGTTACATTTCGTTGTCCCCTCAAAATTTTCCTTCTTTTTCCAAGTCCGGACTTAGAAATTTTTGAGTTGTTACCCTTTAAAAATGGTCCATTCTGAGTATTTTGAAATATGGAACTTCCCAAGGGATCAAGGATTCTTAGAAACACCTTCATCAAATAGAGAATTCTTTCCCCTTTCCAGAAAGGTAAGGAAGTCCTCCTAACTCCTTGTATTTTGCAAGTTATGGCTCGCAGAGTTTGGAGGGGAAATTTTCCTAGGCGGGCCCGTGGAGAGAAATTCGACACTTAGCCCTTTTGGCTAAAAAGCGCAAAAGTCACAAAGTGGTGCAGGAGGCCCATGAGGAAGGAAGTGCATTGGCGGAGGCACAAAGGAAAACTTGGCACTTAGCCCTTTTCAAAAAAAAAACTCAAAGGAAACATTCGGCCCGAAAGCTCACAGAGGAAAATAAATGGTTTGAGGCCCACAACTAATCAGGATGCACCACATGTCAAGGCGGAGTAGTGGGGCACGGAGATAAATTGGGAAATTTTCCCAATTTAAAAGACACATATATACATGTTTGTATTTATCAAAGGTGGTGAGAACTATAGTGATGTATGCAAAGTAAAATGGTATGACCCTTATTCTTTCTAAGCCCACCAAGGTGGCCAAACCAAGTATAATGCAAAAGTGGTCCCCACTCTAGAGAGGAATTGGAGATAATTTAGAATGTCACCCTTGTGAATCATTTGGAGCCAAAAGAGATGTCAATATCGAGCATGTGCACATGGGTAGGTGGTCCCCACAATGGATGTTTATACTTTGCAAATATTACATTTATTGTAATTATTTTTGTTTTGCAAATAAGGAGTTACTTTGCATGTTTCACAAGAGGTCAAATAATAAAGAGACAAAGTTGCATGCCCATGAGAGAGAGACTTGCCTAGCAAGCAATCTTATTTCTAGAAAATTATTCACCCTTGCTTTCTTAAAATAGAACAATCAACTTCAGTTTGACTGCATTGTAACCAAGGCTATTAATGCCTATTTGTAACTACATGCTCTATTTGATTCCTTTATCTATTATTAAATAAGGGATAAAAATAAGATGCATGGGTGAGTGCAAGCCTGAAGCTATTTTTAGGGAGGGGTGAAATTTATTTTTCTATATATTGTGTGCCTTTGCAAAGCACAAGAGATTTTTTTGGAGGACTTTTGGATATAGGAGTACTGAAGCAATTTTTGCTAGTTTTTCCTTCTGTGTGTGAAGTATTTTCTACCTTTCCAATTATTTGCAGTCTTGTGTATGTTTCTATTAGTCTTGTGAATGCAAATTCCCTGACCAATCATCTTACCCTACTGCAAAATTCAGTATTTTTGCTTAATTTTAATGTGCATGTTAACTTATCAATACTGTTGTGATTTTCCCTCAGTACAACCAAGTGTTTCCCTTAAACATTCTATAGAAAATTGTTGGCTCGTGCATCAAGAATCCTTCCCATAGCAATCATGCATATACTCAGTCAAAGCCCTCATATAAATTTGGTGTATCACCTCATTCTAGTTATTTCATAGCCATCTTTTACCCCTAACCCCATAGAAAATCAATTTAGGATACATCAAAAAGGAACCGGCCTTGATACCAGAGACTCACCTCAAAATAGGTATACCCATAAACCGAGGTGTTTCCATTGTATCTACGAAAGAGAGAGATCAATATTACAAGCTTAGAAAACCTACAGCCATCTCTCTACAGGGTGCACTTTGAGAGATAACAGTTTTTGGCATGCCTGTGGGACAACGAATCAGATCTGCATGCAAGTTTTAGACCTACAATGATCTACATCAGATTTACAACAAATTAAAAGTCACTTTTGGGAGCAAGTTGCAGAAAATTTATTCTAAAGATTTTATGATCTTTTGGTGACTCTGTAAAGCTGATTTCAGACCAGTATTGCAGCATGTTCCATGCCTAAAGTGACTACAAGATCATCGGTAAGAGGAATTCCTCCTGAGTTTGTTTCTTTACCTTTGAATTCTGCTAGAAGGAGAAGAGTTGGTAATACTTTACCTTATAATAGACTTGGTTTTGATAACCCTCCTCCTAATATTCCTTCACCACGTATCAATTTTCAATTAATATCCCAGTTTTTCAAATGGCTATCCAACCACCAAGGAATTTTGTGACCTTTACTAATGGCATCCCATTAGTAATATAGTTTATCATGATATTCCTAATGTTTCCATGAAAATTTTTCCATCATTCATGGGTGAAAATCAAGTTACACCCTGAACATATCAAAGATGTAGCAAACCTATGTGTAGTCCATAATATCACTCATGAAGATGTAGCTTTAAGACTTTTACTACATCTTTTAAAGGGCAAGCCTTTGCAATGGTATAGAAACCTAGAGATTGGAAGCATAAGAACTTGGGATGACTTAGGTCAAAACTATTGAAACGGTTCAAGATAATTTAGACCATTTATCCTCATTGAACAACTGTCTACTATTAAAAGATCCCCTCATGAGTATATGTCTAGATTTCAATATCCGTTTTTTGCTAGAACTTGGGAAAGAATTCAACAAGTGTTAAGCCTAAGTTGATCATGCTTTCCTTTATTATCTTAGAGCATTAAATAGTGATATTTCAACTATGATTCAATCTATGGGAGGTGAAACTCTTCCTGATGCCTACGACATTGCTATAAAAGCTAAAAACAACCTTATTCAAGCTGGAAAATTAGCACCAAGGCCTTCAATGCCATTTTTGGCAGATTTAGCCCCTATTCCACAACCTATTACAATTGTAGAGCCTACTGTCATAGCCCCATCTTCAGATATGTTTAAAGCTTTGCAAACTATGGGAAATAAGCTGACATCAATTGAAAACAAAGACTTGCATTACCTAGCAGACCTTATCAAGCTCCTTATCAGCAAAATCAACAAAATAGGCAGCCATACCAACAGAATCAAAATTATAGGCAACCTTATCAACAAAGACAATTTGATCCAAACGTTCCTAGTACATCTAATGCTTTAGTTCCAGTTAACATTGCTACAGAAGAGTGGTGCCAACCTTGCAACCAACCTCATCCAGCTGCAAATTTCCCAAATGCTTTTCTGAACCTGAATCTTGTTGCATAACCTCAATCTGAAGCATTATTTACACCTCAAATGGAGAGTGGGCAGCAAGAAAGCCATGTTTAGAAAGCACCTGAATAGAATTTAGTTAGTTTTAATGAAGATGACTTCATTGCAGTCACCACTAGAGCTCAAGAAAAAGCTACTGAAAATAAAAAATAGCAAAATAGGCCTGTTTTGCCCACTACCACTAATACTACAACATCTACAGCCCGAAAGTCAGCTAACTACTATTGTCCCACAAAAACAACAAGTGTTTCAGATGGTAAAGAGCAAAAAAATAGCTACATCCCTGATCCAAGAAGATTATTTATCCTCATATATCAAAAAATCACAAGCGAGAATCAAGTTTTTGCTAAGGCTCATGCTAAAATAGTTGAATCTTCTCTCTAGGATGGTTACTTCTTTTAACATTGTTGATGTAATGAAAAATCATAATGTTAACATTTTGATGTGGGATGCTCTAAGTATTCTAGGACAACAAGATTTGCTCTCTCATGAACTAACTAAACTACAAATTTCTTCCAAAACCACAAAAAAGGATGTTCAAAAGGTAGACATGGTCCTTGGAACATTTGAACAAGACCACATGAAAGAGGTCAAATATATGGTTTAGAAAGTTTTAAACCCATGATATAAAAAACCACCACCATTTTATCTATCACTAATTATTGGAGAAAATCTAGTTCATAACTACATGGTGGACAATGGTGCAAGTAGCATAGTTATGCCAAAAGCAATTGTAGAAAAGTTGGGCCTGCAGTATGAGCCTACAGAAAGGAGTGTTTTATAACTTGATGGGACTGCAACTAATACAGTTGGTGTAATCAAAGATTTAGAGGTAACATTACATGCTTGCCCAAATGTTTCTATTCTACAAGATGTTACTGTTGTGGATCTACCTCCATACTTTGCCTTGTGCTTATCTAGAGATTTCACAGTGAAAATAGGAGGTTATCTCTCTTCGGATTGGTCCTTATTTTTTACTACACGTTATGGCACTAAGGTTACTATCAATTTCAGAACCATTGGCCAGATTCCACATTGAGCCTCATTCTCCAAATGTAGTAGCTAATTACTCAGCCTTAGAGCAATCTGATTTTGATGATGTAGCTCATGTTTCAACATTAGATGGTGTTTCTAACATGTTTATGGATGAAAAGATAGTTGAAGAACATGCTCATGATCCTTTTAAGGAAGTTGAAGAACATATTTTTGGTGTGTATTGTATGCATGAAGAAAATACACCACTTCCCTTCTTTGTCCAAAACAAAAATTCAGCAAAAGGGATTTGGAAGCTTCATTTTGATGGAGCTAAGAACAAAAAAGGACAGGGAGTAGGTTTGATGCTCACTTCCCCAACAAGCAAAAGGTATTTCTCAGCTTTGAGTCTCCAATTTCCATGTACTTGTAATGTAGCTAAATACAAAGCATTAATTCATGGCTTACTTTGGGCTAGAAAGAAAGGTATCAACACATTACAAATCTTTGGTGATTTTGAGTTGGTTATCAATCAAGTAAAAAACTTCAATGTTTGTAAGAATCCACTAATGAAGTCTTACAGACATAGATTTTCAGACTTAATGGAAGATTTCAATGCCATTAATATTCAGTCTATTCCTAGAATTGAAAACAAGCATGCAGATAGACTTGCAGTAGTTGGTGCTAGTTTGAAGTGTTAGAACAGATGGAAAACAACAAAATTTAGCCTCATATTAAGCTAATTGTTAGGCCCTCAATACCTGATAATGATTTAAATTGGCAAGTTTTTGAAAATGATGATCAAATCTATAGGTTTTTACAGCAAGAAGCTGAATTTTCTGCAGTAAATCAGGATAAATTACAACATTTATACGGTGATCAAATTGTTCAACTAAAGACAAATAAATTGCCTCGAGGTCTTGTCACATTGGAAGACATCTTCAATACTGATGATCAAGTTAAGAAAAGACAAAACTAAGATGTCAACGCATGCTGATAACTATGAAGAGATTTCAATTGATGAAGGAAAAAATTTACTTCTCGGAAAGGTATGTTCCTCAGCTGAAAAACAGTCATTTATTAATCTTTGTAAAGAATTTAAAGATATTTTTCACTTGGAGATACCAAGACCGAAAGGGTTTGATCCCAATTTAGCACAACATACCATTGAATTGCAGCCAAATTCTAAACCAGTTAGGTAGAAACAAAGGCCTGTAAATCCCAGAATAGAACCTCTTATGAGGAAAGAGTTATCCAAGTTGATTGAATCAGGTATTATCTTTCTAGTTAAGCATTCAAGTTGGGTAGCAAATCTTGTTCCTGTAAGGAAGAAGAATGGAGAAATCAGATTATGTGTGGATTTCAGAGATCTTAACAAAGCATCATTAAAAGATCATTACCCACTACCGAACATGGATCAAATTTTGAGAATAGTCTCAGGTTCAGATAGACTATCTCTTCTAGATGGTTATATGGATATAATTAGATTTTAGTTCGAGAAGAAGATAGGTATAAAACAACTTTTACCACCAAGTGGGGTACTTACGCTTACAAAAGAATGCCTTTTGGTCTTTCAAATGCTAGGTGCAATGTTTCAACGTGCAATGGACATGGATTTTCATAGCTTATTAAATAAATGCATCCTTGTTTATTTAGATGATGTTACTGTATTTTCAAAAAAATCTATGAAGAACATCTAATGCATTTAAGGTAGAATTTTCAACTATGCAAGTAGTTTGGAATATCTTTGAATCCCAAGAAGTCTATCTTTTCTAGTACATCAAGGTAAATTACTTGGCCATATTGTTTCTAAGAAAGGTTTAGCAATTGACCCTTTCATAATCGAAGCTATATCACAACTATCATTGCCTCATCATAAGAAGGCATTACAAAGTTTTTTGGGAAAAATCAACTTTGTTAGAAGATTTGTTCAGATTTTATAGCATTGGTTAAACCATTAACAACCATGTTAAAGAAAGAGAAAACTTTCTCTTGGACAAGTGAAGGGAGAGAAGGTTTTGAAGCAATCAAAATAGCTATCTCTCAGGCTCCTACTCTTGCAAATCCAAATTTTGATAAAGATTTTACAATGTATGCACTTGTAGGAGCTTGAAACAATCTCAACTATTTTAACTCAAGTTAATGATGAGAATATTGAGTAGCCAATTGCTTTCTTTGGACAAAGTTTGCATGATTATGAAACAAGGTACACATTTCTTGAAAAACAAGTACTTTTAGTAGTCAGAGGACTAAAGAATTTTAAGTACATGGTTTTCAAACAATAAAATTCACGTTCTTGTTTCTCATCCAAGTGTGAAAGCTTTCCTGTTAAATAAAGAATTGAATGAGAAAAGAGCAGGCTGGATAACGAAGGTTATGGAATATGATGTTGATATCTAGGGTTGCTAAGATGGTTCGAGGTAAAGGTTTATGTGAACATCTAATTTCTGATATGGAAAAACAGCAAGCTGCAAAACTTGAAGATTCAGAACAACATGCTGAATTGCGTATCAACAGTTAGACATCATGGTCTAACCAGAAAATCAGCAACTTGAGCTTGCTCAAGAGATCCGAGAATCAAGGTGGATGACTGATTTGGTTAACTATTTACAACATGGCACCTATCCGGAAGGTATGGATAAAAATAAACGAAGATATTTCAGATTGTAAGCCATCCCTTATCTCTTTGTTGATAATGTGTTGTTCAAAAGAGATATAAATGGAATCTTGTTACGATGTGTTGACTATGATAAAATTTAGAAATTACTATCAGAATTCCATGAAGGACCTATAGGAGGTCACTTCTCAGCACGTACCACAACCTTAAAAATTATGAAAGCTGGTTATTATTGGCCTAGCATATTCAAGGACTATTTTGAATGGATTAGAAAGTGTAAGAAATGTGCTTTCTTTGTTGGAAAAGAACATTTAGCTTCACTACCTTTAAACCTATTTTAGTTGATCAACCTTTTATGTAGTGGGGTCTTGACTTTATTGGCATGATAAACCTACCTTCTTCACAAGGACATAAGTGGATCTTAACTACTACAGATTATTTTACATGATGGACTAAAGCAATATCCTTGAAAGATGCTAATGAAACTTCAATACTATCCTTTTACGAAAGTATAGTTTACATATTTGGTGTTCCAGCAACTATCATATCAGATAATGCTTTAGCATTTCTTGGTGCAAAGATAACATATTGGGTTGTCAACCATGGAATCTATCTAAGTTCTTCATCTAATTATTACCCACAAGGTAATGGCTTAGTTGAAAGTACTAATAAGAATATTAAGGATCATCAGAAGAACACTCAAGGATAACCAAAGAGCTTGGCATCTGATGTTGAATTCAACACTTTGGGCTGACAGAGTGACTCCTAAAAGATCAATTGGCAATTCACCATACAAACTTGTGTACGGAAAAGAAGTAAGAATGCCTATTTCAGTTGAGTTACCTGCATTAGATTTGCTGCATCAAATGGAGCTGCTTGAGAATGAACCATTGCAGGTTCGTTATGCAGAGTTAATGGAATTACAAGAGCTAAGAGATCAAGCTCATTTAAATATGGAAAAGAATCAGAAACAAATGAAGAAGACTTTTGATAAGAAATCCAAATTCAGAGTCTTCAATGAAGGAGATATTGTGTTAAAGTGGGATGTTGATCATGCAAATCCAGGAAGACACACAAAGTTTGATACAATTTGGAGTGGTCCTTACATGATTTCAGCTTGCAAAGAACACAATGCTTTTCAGCTTTTGAAGCTAAATGAGAGGAACTCCCCATTCTGTGAATGGTATGTTTCTCAAACATTGTTATTGAAAATCTATAGTGATTGTTAGAGTAGGATTTCCATTCAATAAGTGTAGTTTTACACATTGCATTGTTTTTCAATTCAATAAGTGCATTCGTGCATGTGATCTAGTTTACCATATCCTTTCCCAGTTTTAGTTTGTTTTGGAAGGGTTGGACCTTTTATAAAGGCATATTTTGGTTACATGTTTGGACTCCATGCCCAATGGACAAGAGCAAGGCACTAATCTACAAGCTAGCAGCATCTTTCCCCACAGATCATAAGAAATGTTGACTTTTCTTGCACAAGGTGCAAGAAGGTCAACTCGAAACTTTTAAGTTTCTTGGAAGGGGCATGTTAGAGGTTTGACTATGTTATGGGCAGCTACTTTGAACAAGATATTCATTTTAAATTACTGGTTTTGGAGAGCATTGAAGGTCATATTTGATTCAAAACTACAACTTGGGTGTAATTTCAAATGCCATGTCTCATAGATGTAGCCATTCCATTTGAAACCCTCATCAGAACTATGCAACAACTGCAAACAACCATTACAAGGCCCTGAAGAAGGTAAGAAAAGCAGCATGTATTGGACATGAGGTTATGAAGCTACAGACAAGTGGCAGTTTTGAAGGACAATTCATAGTGTTGCAAGTAATTTGCATTTTTAATGATCGACAACAAGGTACATTCGATTGTTCATTTATTACTATGATTAAGTGAATTATTTAAGTGTTTTGAGTTGTATAGGTTCATTCATTATCCATACAAGTGAAAGAAAGTACAGAAAGGAAGGATATACATCTCATAACACGAAAATATTTTCATTTATTCATGAGGAATAATTGTACTTTTTTTTCTCACACAAGCCATGAGGAATAACTAAAGAGTCAACAATGCATATATTTATGAAGCTGAAAATGTAAAGAGGTAAAAGAAACCCGTCATTGCCTCGAGGAGTTTTCTCTTCCTTCGCACACTATTGTTCCAGCTTTCCACTACAATTTACATCATGGTACTAAAAAGGGAAAATCAATGATGATTTTCAATTTTGAGCTCGTGGTTTATTTTAACTCTTTATACTTCAACTTTAGAAATTCATGCATTTAAAAGTGTAATCATCATGAGATTTAGAAGGATTAGAATATGGAAGTGAAGATTATAGGTGAGAAGAAATAAATTAAGGAATTCTAGAAAAAAATTGACAGGGCTTCGCCATGTAAAATGGAGATTTACGACTTTCCAACATGCATATAAAGTTGTAATGAGGCTCAAATACAAAAATGAAGCAAATATGAGAGCACAAAAATACTACAATGTCAATGAAGTACATTCATTCAAGCAAGGTAGTACTCATCTACAACATGAGCAGAAGCCATTACAGGTGAATAAAGGAGCTATCTCATGATGCCATTAAAAGTGAATACAGGACGGTGAATAAAGAAATGACATCCTCAGATCATCAAATGACAATGATTCATCAAAAGGGATCAAGTATAGTCAGGACTGCAAGGTTTCAAAGTACTATGGATAAGCAAGTAGAGTTTTAGAAACTTGTATTGATGAATTTGCAAATGTGTTATAAAAATTACTGCTCTACCCAAAGGAAAATTCCAATGAACCAACACAGATAATACATTAGAAGGGTTTCCCAACAACAAGCAACAATTTTAGGAAAGCATATTGTAAAGCTCCATGAGTTACAGTTATTCCAATAAAGTGCAGCTAGTTAATTGGTCATATCAGACTACAGGTCCTCATGAATTCAACTTAAACAGTGCTTCCAGTTTCAGCATACAAGTGAATGAAGTTCAACTATTCTTGTGAAGTAATACCCAACTATAACAAGGAGGGCTAGGTAGTTCAAAACATCATTCAAGCAAGCTCATGAAGTTCATGCCAGAAGTAATTCAAGTAGCATCTATAGTTATAAAGGGCTATAAAAAGTCATAATAACCCAAATTTAAAGTATAACTATCTTTTCAGAATAGGTATATCAATTTAGGATCGAGTAAAGGAGATGATTATAACTCAAGACTGTAATCAAAGAAGAAAATCTCTTAGTCAAGAAAAAGTAGTATTCTTAATGAAGGTAGTCTCGAAATAGAAATGTCATATTAATACAACTTGAAGAGCTATGAAAGATAAAAATACATATATTCAGAACAGCCTCCAAGGAATATATCAAGGAAAACACGAAGGGAGCACCAGTTTCTTCAGTTGAAAGTGCATTACTAAAGGCTACTCATGCATTATAGTAAAGATGCTATAGAGGTTCAAAATGAAATCTTCACATGTACAGATTTTCAAGGGACAACTAAGTATTGAGGCATTATAAAGTGAAAGCCCGAGTTTCAGAATCATAGGTCCACAAATATACAACAAGGTGTATCTTATCTGAGTAAAATAATAGATACCTATAGTCGAGTCACCAAGAAATCAAGGAAAAGAGTAACGAGTCAATATCGAGCTCTTAGAAAATCTATTTGATAAAATACGCAGGTCATGGAAGGAGGAAAACTCACAACAATAATACATAAGTTGGAGCTAATAGTGGAAGGAAACCTTCATGCAAACCGAATACCCATATCAGGAATGCACAAGTCTGAAGAAGTGATGATGAACCCAAAACAGAGTAAAAGTCTTCAGTCGAGCAATAATGCCAGGATTTCGAGCTAAGAAACTAAAAAAAAAAATGATGAAAATTTCGGAAACAATGTCTTGACCACAATGGGGAATAAGATGAGACTACAAATTACCATTCAATACACAAATACCCTCAACAAAATCAGAGCAGAATGGAACAGAGTGCAAAATGATTCAAAATAGACAGAAAATATAGATCCTAGTTTTCATCGTAGACCCATTAATGGGTATTAAAGGAAAAATCAGAATAAGGAACAAGTACTTACTATTTAAATTAAATCTGAGCAACCCTCAAATGGTCATCAAGTTCAGTAAAAAGGAGCAACCCAACACGAGTTTCAACTCGAAATCCCCAAAGGAACCACGAAGACATGAAATATGCAAAGAAATAGTGAATTATCAGTGTTTCAAAGTCAAAGTAATAATGACAAAACAATTACCGTGCTCAGAGGTCAAAGACTTACCATCCTTGCATCAAAACAGTGATGCTAATAGGACAAAGGCCGATCAAAAAGTCGAAACGATGAAGAAATGCAAATATTTGAGCCTCATGACATTACACTGCCTCAAAATAACAAATTTTGAGCTCGACTAATCATCATTGGAGGTTACAAAATTCACAGAGATCAAAGAATAACATGGTGCTAAGCTCAAAGTTCACAACAATAGTGGCCACGTCAAAAGAAAACTCACTCAAATCTCAAAAAAGTAGCACAGCCGAGACCAACAAAAGAACCACAAGAATGTAAACGCAACAGAGCTCAGAAGGCCAAAAATATAGAAGATCTGAGCTTCAAAAGCTATGACAATGGCATCAAGAAAATTTTTTTGCCAAGGCTTTGCCACCCTCTTCGAGCAAACCAAATGATCAAAATAAAAGAGTTCAAGCATTTTAACTCTTTCACCTCAACAAGCTTAACCTAACTTAACCAGAGTTAGAAGATCAATGATCACAAAATAGAAGGATGAAGATCAAGGGCTAAAGATCGAGCTCCAAGATCAAAGCAGGTAACTAATCAATTCCACCAACCACTTTCAATGTAATCCTGAACCCTAACCACAGGTTAGAAATCGATGGCACTAGACCAAGTAGTACAAGATCAATGGCCAGGATCCATTTCAAATACCAAAGCAAACTCGGCCTGAGTCAACTATACCACCGACAAAGCGCATGGAGGGGTGAGTCACCATGGATAAGGGGCCAGCCCACGTAATCAAACAAATAATCATCGCAAAGACTTTCAAAGTCTAACCATAGTATATGCTCTCAAATGATCACCGAAAAGGTGAAAGATCAAACTATACACTTTCAAATGCAAAGACCGACACATATATACATGTTTGTATTTATCAAAGGTGGTGAGAACTATAGTGATGTATGCAAAGTAAAATGGTCGACCCTTATTCTTGCTAAGCCCACCAAGGTGGCCAAACCAAGTATAATGTAAAAGTGGTCCCCACTCTAGAGAGGAATTGGAGATAATTTATAGAATGTCACCCTTGTGATCATTTGAGCCAAAAGAGATGTCAATATCAGAGCATGTGCACATGGACAGGTGGTCCCCACAGTGGATGTTCCTACTTTGTAAATATTACAATTATTGTAATTATTTTGTTCTTGCAAATAAGGAGTTACTTTGCATGTTTCACAAGAGGTCAGAATAATGAAAGAGACAAAGTTGCATGCCCATGGAGAGAGAGACTTGCCTAGCAAAGCAAGCTTATTTTTAGAAAATTATTCATCCTTGCTTTCTTAAAATAGAACAGTCAACTTTAGTTTGATTACATTGTAACCAAGGCTATTAATTCCTATTTGTAACTACATGCTCTATTTGATTCCTTTATCTATTATTAAATAAGGGATAAAAATAAGATGCATGGGCGAGTGTAAGCCTCGAAGCTATTTTTAGGAGGGGTGAATTTATTTTGCTATATATTGTGTGCCTTTGCAAAGCACAAGGGAGATTTTTTTGGAGGACTTTTGGATATAGGAGTACTGAAGCAATTTTTTTCTAGTTTTTCCTTCTGTGTGTGAAGTATTTTTGCCTTTCCAATTATTTACAGTCTTGTGTATGTTTCTATTAGTCTTGTGAATGCAAATTCCCTGACCAATAATCTTACCCTGCTGCAAAATTCAAGTATTTTCTACTTAATTTTAATGTGCATGTTAACTTATCAGTATTGTTGTGATTTTCCCTTAGTACAACCAAGTGTTTTGCCCTTAAACATTCTACAGAAAATTGTTGGCTCATGCATCAAGAATCCTTCTCATAGAAATCATGCATATACTCACCAAAGCCCTCATATAAATTTGTGTATCACCTCGGTCCAGTTATTTCACACCATCTTTTACCCCTAACCCTAGAAAATCAATTTAGAATACATCAAAAAGGAGAAGACTCACCTCAAAATAGGTATACCCACAGACCTTAGGTGTTTCCATCAGATCTATAAAAAGAGAGATCAATATTGCAAGCTTAGAAACCTGCAACCATCTCTCTATAGGGTGCACTTTCGAGAGATAACATAACCCATGTCTCTCCCGAGTCTTAGGGGTGTCAGGGGACCACTCCGGTGACACCATGCATCGCAAAAATAATGAAAATTGTGATCGACTTACCAATCTATTCGAGGACATGATCTATGTTGATTTGCACAAGGTTTTCAAGTTATTTGGATACATCACACATGTCTAATTGGACATGGATCGAGAAGATGGGGGTTAGCGGGGGTTCGGTTATGTTAATTTTATCAACAGGAGGATGCACAGAGAGCTATCAATAAGCTCAATAGGTATCGTTATTATAATCATATTCTTAGAGACGAATGGGCCACTCCGGTGTTATTTTTCCATTTTTCCTAACTCTCACGCATGTTCGTAAAGAGTCAACATATACAACTCTAGTAAAAAAATTCAAAAACAAAGTTGTGGTGCATTGGTAGGGCTCGTGGCATTTAATCCGAGAAGATCGCGGGTTTGAATTTTTGTCCATCCCTCGCTAACTTTGCCCGAGGGATAGGTTATTCCATATTTTCTAGATGATTTGTATTATGATTTTTTTACCCCTTAATAAAATGTAATATGTTGAAGTTCGTAGTATTTGATGTCTTCCACCGACTTTAATGTGAATGATGATACAAAGGATTTGAGTTGGTTTATTTGTTCTAAGAAACATGTTCTCCTAAGAGAGTGTCTTATCGACATGCACCAAGAGATCGACCGCCACCGCAATGTAGTACATCATCTCTCTCAAAAATGCTATCCTCTCGATCATTACATTCAACATGTATACACTTTAATGAACACGTTTGTTTAATTTTATTTGTAATAGTAATTTACTAGTTAAATTCACTTGAATCTAAATAAAATATGAAGAGTCAATAGGATCATAACCCAAAATTGTTCAAGATTTATGGCGAGAGAGAATATGTAGCCCTAGTCTCCTCAAATCTTAAAAAAATATTAACACAAAACCTTGACAAGAAGTTTACATGATCATACGTATTCTTATTTTTATTTGTAGGGTTTTCTTTGTGATAACTAGTGATTTGAGTGATTAATGATAATGAGACAAGGGTTACCTATTTCAATCTTTACAAGAAATGGGTTATAAATTTTAAAACATAATGTTAATGACATTTTAAAATTGTTTTAAATGGTATTCAAGGTAAAAAAATAGAGTCTAATGGCCGCTAGAAAGTATAAAAAGAAACATTTATTGTGTCCAACATAGTGTGATGGGAGGAACTTAAAGAGGGGGATAACGAAGACCTATATTTTCATCACCACCATTTCATATCATTGTGCTGACAAAAACAACATGAAGAGGGTGTTTGACACCACTACGACGCACATCCCCAAAGTGGCCAAAGAGCACCTTAACAAGTGTGATCTCTACCGCCATGATGGTGCAAGCTCAACGTTGTTGCCAACCAAGAACCCTCGAAAACTTTACAGGCCTCTCCTTAGAAGAAATATTTTTGGCGTCCCCGCCTACCGGGATCCAAATACGATGATTCATAATCTGTAGAGATGTGATGTACATCCTGTCTAGCTCCAAGGGTGGTGCAATAGATTTAATTAATAACACCTTTCTGTATAATGTGTGTGACTGTCTCTAGTAATGCAATTTTTATAATGTGTGTTTATCAATCGGGGTAGCCTTTATTCATAATATAGCCTTTGTTTTTGGTGTTCCTCAAACTCCCTTATAGTTGTTGCTTTTTTGTTTTGCTAGGATTGGCCTAGTGTGCTTGTGGCTTTGGGGCTTTCTCTCATACCACCCGCTTATTTTGTTTAGATAATCTTGTATCATGTTGTATTTAATATAATATAATATCCTCCATCCTCCCATGGGTTTTACAAATTGAATATTTACTGGGCCTCTAGAGAGGCAAGGTAAATCAAAGCGGGGTGTATAGTGAGAAATGAGGATGAAATTTTTGTGGTGGCATGATCCTTTCCTTTGTGTGATGGAACTTGTAACCTTGTAGAAGCACAAGCTCTATTAGAGGAGTCAAGTTAGCGGTGTCAAGTGGTTGCAAGAGACTCCAAGTGGAAGGAGATTCACAAGTAATCATTCACATGATTACTAAGGGCTTTGCCCTTTCTTGGCACCTTAACTTCTATATCTCCAATATCCTTTTCTGGCTTGGAAAATGCATAGCTTGAGTATTAATCATGTTTATAGGGAGGCAAACCATGTTGCCGATCATCTAGCTAATGAGGCAATTCATGTCCTAGGAGTTTAATTGATTTCTAATAATATAAGAGATTGGTATGGCTTGGAATATATTATTATTTATGATGGTTGGTGTAGAAAAAGATCATGGAATTAATGGTGGCAGGCACCACCCTTTATTTTTTAGCGTCTCACAATTCTCTCTCCTTACTTCTGTTTGTTCATGTTTTTGGTTGGCGAGAGTATGGATTTTTTGGGGTTTCCTTTTATTCTTTTGTGAAGGAGAGAATGGAAATGACCTTTACTTTAGCAATCTCCGTAGGAGGCTTCAAGAGGTTTTTCGCTACTGATTCATTGCTTGAGGCCGAGGAAATTGAGTATGTGATTGGAGATCCCTATATGCGAGAACTCTCATAGGGTCATAGTCAACTCTTAACTCGTCATGAATTCATTTCAAATTACCTCTTACTCCATCCGATTAAGGAGGATGGTATGGCTATCATAGAATTCTTCATTTATCCTATAAATCAAGTTGGTTTGTGTGAAGAAATGGACAGTGTCAAGTCCCATACCCTCTTCTTCTATTAGGTAAGGTCAACCGGTTGGAAGGAGACGCGTTTCGATGGCAAAGTGGTCAAGACGAGGTGGGAGGCGGTGGTGGTGGTTATATCGGTTGAGGATTAA
Source organism: Taxus wallichiana var. yunnanensis (assembly GCA_018340775.1). Classification (NCBI taxonomy): domain Eukaryota; kingdom Viridiplantae; phylum Streptophyta; class Pinopsida; order Cupressales; family Taxaceae; genus Taxus; species Taxus wallichiana. The sequence continues at coordinate 599,983,195 of CM031241.1, read as the reverse complement.
TACTCTTTTCTGCTTATTTTTGGTTTTATGGCCATATGTATTCTTTATTTTGAAGCCACTTATGCTAATTCATATGGTGTCCCTTTCTTCTTCGCAAGCCATTCATCGTGGTCTTGTGTTATTGGTTTTGATCAGATTTTTTTGGAGTATAGTCATAAGGGTTGGGTCTCACAACCCTTTGGTTCACTACTCCGATAAACAAGTGTTTAAACATATATATATATACATATATATATATATATATATATATATATATATATATATATATATATAAGATCCTTTTCATCAAATAATCTAGCCAATGCATAAGAAAAGGTTGATGATGCCATCCAATTTTTATTGCGTCATCCTTCCTCACGATTCATAGGACTATTTAATTGTTGGGTTGTGCTTTCACCTGTCCTCACTCGTTTTCTCACGTTTCTATCTATTTTTCCCCCTTCCCTCTCATGGAATCTACCTACATTCCATTCATCCTCTTATGCAAAGTAAATGGGAAATGAATTTCATCTCTATTGTGTTTGATAGTAATCTTTGCATTGTATTCCACATAGACTCGCAAATGTTATGACTGTGATTTTGAACATCCACGGGTGTGGATTATCTCGAGAGAACTCAAAGATATTGTGTAAACTCCAAGATTGTAGCATCTTCGTGTTCAATTGTCTCGGTGTTGTGTGCGGATAAAGTAGTGGTCATGGTGGTTGTGTCCAATTTCATTTACCGAGATCATCGTGTGGGTTATGTCGAAGCCTTGACAAAAGTATGCCTCCCTTATCTCTTTACAAATTTGAATCCTTTTTGTCACATTTTTGGGTTGATGGCAAGATTAGTGTTTCCTTGGAATTAAAAATTTGGGTCCTACTTTAATTTGTTGACACTGTTCAAAGCATCTATCGATGAGATAGGGCATCTATCTCTAACTCCGCCATCCCTAGACCTAGTCACGCTCATAAAATAAACCCCACCCCTTCCTAATCATGTGGTGTAATTGAAGTTTATTCATTGGTACATCCTTTTCCTTTCTCAAGATGATTACAACGCTTGGTTGGGTGGAATCCTAGGGTTTCTCTATCATTCCCACTCAATATTTTTGTGTTCATGGCTCTATGTTTTTGCGGGTTCGATTATTCATGTTACGTGTTAGCCTCATTATATTTCGTACTCATTTTTAGTTTTTGTATGTATCTTTTAAAACATGGTATAATTATAGGGTGGGACCCATAAAACCTTGAGTTCATAGCTTCGGTCAAAAGCGTTTAACTATATAAAAATAAAATTATGTAATTTGTCCTTAAATATATTTGACAATGAGTTTCGTGTAATGTTCCGACTATCTTAATAATGTTTATATGTATAATATGTGTGATTATCTTTAGGAAATTTATAATACAATAAAGGGTTTAAACAATAATAGATATCTTAATATATATATATATATATATATATATATATATATATATATATATATATATAAAAGTGTACATAACATTTTTATTTCAGTAAATTCTTATTTGAATAATGTTAATTTACCTCCATAAGCTACTACTGGCATTACCTAGCAAGCATTAAGTATTAAGTCTCTTATTTTGATTTTTAATGTCATATTATCCTCTCGACTTCAAACTAGCATTTAAAAAAATTGTTCACATCAATTTAAGGTATATAAATATTTTTAAAATTGTCAGCACTTCAAAAATCGGTGTGTTCGTAGATATCGTGAAAACAATTTTAATTTGCAATGAATTATTCTCGTGAATTCATGATTCCAAAGATGACAAATAGTATTACAACAAAATTCAAATTGTTCTTAAAATTATTTACCGTAATTCTACCTTAAGAAAAGTAGTTTTAATTTTTTCATATCTATATTTAATTACGAAAATATATCCTCCACGAAAAGGGAATAAGAGAATTTGAATTCTCATTTAAAGTGTCAAGTGTGTGAGGAAATTTTTGCGGTGATATCATCTCCTTTTTTCAAGGTGCACGCAAGGGTGATGGAAGGTGACATGGGGAGTTAAAGATGAATGACATCCCACATTTATTAATATTAAGGGAATGTTAATGTTCTTGTAATCCGGGTTTATTCCTCTATTGAAATCTAGGTGTAGGGGATTTTAATGTTCTTATAACGCGAGTGTCGTCAAGGTTTATAACTATTAAGGCGAGTTAATGTTCTTGTAATGTGAGTGCCATTGGGGTTTACAACTACTAAGGAGATGTTAATGTTCTTGTAGTGCAAGCGCCGCTGCTAGGGTTTACAATTATTAAGGGTACGTTAATGTTCTCGTAATACTTGGTGTATTGGTATTACAGTTGTGTGGTCGGGTCTATATAGCATTGAACATAGATTTTCCTTCGTGATTGCTGGTTGTTATTAGGAATATTGGGGGAAAATTTTGTTAGCATTGAGCCTTTGGATCTCAGTGATGTAAAATCCAAGGCTATGGAAGTGTTCAACCGAATGGGATTGTAATAGTAATTTATTTTTTAATTCATGTAAATCTAAATAAAATATGAAGAGTCAATGGGACTGTAACCCTAAATTGCTTAATATTTGTGGCAAGGAGAATAGGAACCCTCAAACCCCTCAAACTCTAAAAGAATATTAACTCAAAAACCTTGACAAGAAGGTTAAGTGAGAATAAATATGCTTATTTTTATTTGTAGGGTTTTACTATGATAACTAGTGATTTGAGTGTCTGCAAAATAGTGATAACTTTTCTCCTGGACGTGTGAGTATTTTTGCTTTTCCCTTTTCTAGAGCCGGGGACGATGGTGATGGAGTCAAATAGAGTGAGATGCTAGGAGGGTAGTGAAGATCTAAAATTTCCTCTCTCAGCGTTGAATATCATTGGGCTAGACAAATAAGATCGTCGAAGATCTTTGTATGGAGTCTTTTACTTATTTCCAGTTAAGGTTTTGTAGGGTTTTTTAATGTTGATAGGATAAGTTATGTTTCACTTGAATGCAAATATTCTCCTTTTCGTTTGACTTTCCTCGTTTACTATAATGATTTATTTGATTTCACTACAACAAAGCTATCAAATCATCGAGTTTTAAAAATGTTTTGACATTTTTTCTCATGGTGATGTTTCTTTATTTTTATTTGTAGGGCAATTTGAATGTCTAAAAACCCTTAAGCTTTACTGCGGACGCGTGAGGATTTCTAGAATTTTCTCATTTCTTGAGTTAGGGCGACAATGACGGTGTTCGAGAGAGTGAGCTACGGGGATCTTGAATAGGACAATAATAAAGATCTAGAATTTTTTTGCCACTATCGAATATCATCGGGATGGATAAAGAAGATGGTGGTTTGCACCACTACCATGCACATCAGAAGATGGATTACATTTAATTATATTCTCATAGTCTAGATTGACACCCTCTGCTAGTTTCTTCAAAATAACTTGAATCATTCTCTAGTTACGATGAGGTTCAATCCCATCATAGTAAATGAACCTGGAAGTGTCTCAAATCTCTTGAAAGTCATTAGCCTAGCGGCCGCTAATCTATATAAAAATGATAAAATACGTCTAAATGGGCGTCAAATTTAACACCATGTTGTGGCCTTTGTTGCAACCATTGAAGGACAAGAGAATATGTTCGCTATCCCGTATAAATCATAAAAATATTTTGTGCATAACATGTCATTAATAATGCCTAAATAGCGTCATCTAGACCATATAGAATAACATAAATAACATAGCATAATTAATGGTTGTCGCCGCTAGCACTTATAACATAGCATAAATAATGACTTGTGCCCGCTAGCCCTTGTAACATAGCATAAATATTGGCTTGTGCCTGCTAACCCTTATAACATGACATAACATAAATAATGGTTGCGCCGCACTAGCCCTATATAAAATGAAGCATGTTTTGTACATAACAAATCATAAATAATGCCCGGGAGATGCTAGCGTGTATAATGGATTCCAATATTTGATTTTCGGATTCCAATATGTGGGACTTTGGAGTATATATAATTCCAATATAAGTGATTTTGGATTCCAATATATGTGATATTAGAATCTAATATGTGTGATTTTGGAATCCAATATGTGCGATTTTGGAATCCAATTTGTGTGATTTTGGAGTGAAGATAAATCTAATATTTGAGTATTTGGAATCCCAAAATAGCAATTTCGATTCCACTATTAGCTATATTATTTCATTTCGCTTGGGTGGAATAAGTCCCAATTTAGTGAAATAAGCGTTTTATATAGGATATTGCATATCACCCAAGTTGTCGTATTAAGTTACATATGTTGTTTAGGAACAAAGTTTCTAAAATAGAAAAAAATAAATTTAAAATTATGGTAAATATACAGTTATAATGTAAGAGTATCACACAACAACAAGAAAAGATCATTGGGAAGAGGGTCCCAAACATCAAGATTACCCTTGTAGGTGTTTAGAAGGTTATATCCCTCGTCAAAAAAGTCTTACTTAGAAATGGTTGCATTTTCAATTGCCTCTACAAATTCATTCCACATTTATTTTTGATTTTGTATCATAAAGATAACCAATCTTAATAAAAAAACCTTCTCAAAAAATTTCAAAGATATCCAACCATTGTAAAATGAAAGTGGAGAGCCTCAGTCCCCACATTAAAGCAGAAAACCCAACCTAACTCGACTTTAAAGGTGACTTTTCATCGCTACTACATTTCCCTCAACAATTTGTAATTTCCTAAACAACTATCAAATTTAATCGTAACTTAATTACAAATCCTTCGTATCTGCATTTCAAGGTGTCAAATCTGTAGAATATATGAAATGCGTAATATACATATGTATATATATTTTTATTTATTACATTTAAATGTCGTCACATCCAATTTTACAAATTGAAATGTGTCATTCTTTTACCGAAGAACCTTTCACAGCATATTCATTTTCTACGGATAAAACATTAATGTCATAAATGAAAATTATGGAAGATAAGGGTGATGGTGATATTTGGCTGAGATTTCAGCTAAGTACTGCTCACTGCACACATTGTCCGCTGTCCACTGGCCCACGATTTCACTTCAAAGCTCTGCATTGATATTTGTACAACAGTCTACTGTCTCACGGACTGTGGACAATGAAAATAAATTTACCTTTCCTTAAAAAAATGACAGGATTATTATTTGGGTTCCTTTAGTTCTAAAATTTGACATGAATATTTTATGTAAGATTAAGAGACATTTTTGTTTTGATATTGACTAGAATTAGAGAGTTAGGAATTAATAGGGATGGTTGTACAAATTTTGATATTGAAAATGACAAGAGGTAGAGAGTATGGAGACCTTCTAGATAAATATGACATGTGGGGATACTCTTTACATGTAATAAATAGGCTCGAAATAAATTGACAATTCTATTAATTTAATTTTTTTATTTTGTGTTATTTTCTTTGATTCTCACACATTAATACCAACAACCTGAAAAGAGAATTTACTCCTTGACCCGAATCAATAACAACATCCGAATCTTTAAGGAAAATAACAATTTTATGGAGCATGTGTTGCAAGTTAGTGGGGTTCCAAGTATTATGTTAAAATAATAATTTTGCTTGATTAAAATACAATCTAGGGGTGTACCGAACCTAAAAATGTATGGTGTGTGACCTTCCTTCTTCCAAAGAATTAGTCTAAAATATATTTATAATTATCTAGTGATTTAATATATGTATTTGGTTGAATATCCAATTGTATAACTATCCAGTGATTTAATATTCTATTAAAATGCAAATGAATAATCAAAATATGAAAATTATAGAAGATGAAAGTAAGGAGACCATCCTCGTGGGACAAAAAAATCGACCAAAGTGGCTCTTAACAAGCACAACGCGCACTAGATTATACCGGGTCCAAAATGGTTGTCAGAAGCTTTGCGAGGGCCAACTCATCTCACCAAGGAGGTGGATCAATGTATCGAAGTTGAGCAAGAAGGATTGAGTTCTTATTTAATTGTTAGCACCATTGCCTTTTCACCAAGGAACATTCGAGGGCGAGCAACATTATTCAAATCACAAATCCCACCTCGTCCACAAGTCACAAACATTTACTTGAGAGTTTATAAGGCCTTTTTACAAACCAATAATCGTCACCTTCCCTATGTCCACATCAAATTGAGGCATTTTTTGAAATTTTCTCCCACCAAAATGACATGGACTTTGAAATGATGACTAAGCTTGTGAAGTTAACTTTTCTCAATGATGATGATGAGGAAGAGCTTGAGGGAGTATGTGATGTGAGAATGGCATGGGTATGCATTTACGCTCATTAATCATTCTAGTAATATAAGGAGTATTTCCATAGACTACCTAGTATGGAGGGCCCTTGATTCCTTAGGATTCAACTTACTTTTCTCTTGGAGAGGTTTCCACCATAATGGTATGGAAACATTTGGCAATAATAGAAGTAAATCAAGTACACTCAACTACCAATACCCGAAATTTCGACTCCCATCAATATCAACCTCAATCTCCGTCATTATGTTTTGATGGATATTTATGACTTGTTCTAAATCCTCCATTGTGGCACAAGGTGGAGGATACTAGCAAAGGCTGTGAAGCCTAGATTTTTATTTTCTTGAAATGTTCCAAGGCCTTTCCAACAAACCCATTTTGTATATATCATGTTATCATTGCATTCCATGAGGCCGAAATTTTCATACATACCTACTAGAACACTTGCAACTAGAACATCCGACAAAACTCCTCTATCTCTATGCTTTGTTGGACATCCCTACATTGTTCCAGTCTTTATTATTTTGGCACAGTAGGGAGAATGCAAGGGAAATATAAATTGATCAATTTAGAGACTTTTTGTTGCATAGTGAAACTATCTCGATTGCTCAAGAGGATCCCAATGTATTTCAGCAAACTATTGAAATCATATTCCCTAAGAAACCGACTCTTCTTTCATTTGGCCAAACACTAACAGGAGCATCAATGCCAATGCCATCCACCACTAGTCTCGGCCACATTACCCTTGCTACTGTTTGTCCATTCTTGGTAAATTTACAATATGCACATGGGTTTTGTGTGGTCAAACTCTCTGGATTCTCAAATAAATTATGTGTATTATTACGCAAGGAATGACAAGCCTGAAAAGTTCTTTTGGGTGGCCCATGCCTTACTAGACCCTCTACTTCCCGACACAACTTTCCCCCACATCTCCCCACTCTGTCACACTCATCCACCCTCCACATGCATCCCATCTCCTTAAATGTTTTAAAAATTTGTTTTATATATTTATATTTTTTTGTCTTAAAGTTAAGCACAACAAAAACATTTGGTGCTATGAAAATTCTTGCACCACCATTTCCATCAATGTGATGAGTATGAAATTGTGAAAAAGTTGGAGAATTAAAATTTAGTGTACTCTAAAGCAAAAAACTAGAGATATTAATTTCATGTAAACAAATAATATCAAGGTTGTTTAAACACTCACAAGCTAATCAAACAAAGTATTTGTGAGAGTGCTCTATATGACCACGAACATTCCATGAGATGAAATTCATGATAAATAAGACATACCAAACTCTCCCTACCGCACTTTGTAATACCATCTTCCAAGCCAAGATTGGAAAAATGCTAGCAAATGGGATCTAGTCTAAATTAGAAAGTTCAACTTGGATGGAGCGATGTTTAGCCCCATTATCTCCTCTCCGCCATGGGACACTATACGCCGTAAAAGCAACAAGCGAGCGTGGGAATCTACAGGTAACTCTTCCGCGTACCCTACCTCCCGAGGTAGTGCCGAGAGCGACCAGTGGGGATGGAATAGGCGTGGGATGCAGACAAACTAGTTAGGAAATCTAATGTCTTCAATACGCACTAGTGGAATTTGTGAATCTAAGGTAAAGAAGGCCCTTCTAACTCGAATCGGTGTGATAGATCGATCGGCAAGGATGACTGCTCGAAGGCTCCAATCAATATCGATCTACGCGCATGATTCGATCTATGGGTTGTGGAATACGTGGAAAATGACCTGGGATAATTTTGTGTATGTCTCCAAATAAGGTCATATGGTGGATGGTGAATAGAATCGACTCTACGGACGATTCTCGGCCTAGTCCGAACTCTCTAGCTTTGTTAACTATTTATATATCTAGTAAGGATAAGCTGTTCGACGATGGTGGGTGGAAGTGGGGTAGATCTGAATACTAATGTGCGTAGGCTAGTGTCTATGTCTGATTGACTTATGGATTCATTAGGTTGCGGGATTTGTGGATCACAACCGTAGACTCTTGGTTGTTGCGGTCCTGCTATGGTCATGTACGAAATCAAGTCCTAATCCCTAGTATCCAATAATCATATGCTTTCTCAGCTTCTATATTTAGGATCAATAACTGCACGATCTTCTCAGAGTACCTCACAGGCGTTCTTGCAACCTGGATTCTTAGGCTGGTATCTATATCTAGAAGAGTGTCTCCTGCATCTGGTTGTGGGACCAAAGGATCACAACCAAAGGTTTGTTCTCTTTCGAACCCTTCTACAGTCATATGTATGTTTGCCTAGGGTAATCTGTAGTTCGGTTGATTTGACCAAAACGTGTGTGCTTGGTCGTCTTCTATATTTAATCCCCTCAACTGAGAGCTGATTTGTCGTAAATCTGTTGTTGTTTGGAAGATTTGTATTCTAAGGTTTTGATCTATGTCAACTATTGCTGTGACGAGATTGGGTTGAGGCACAATTGGCTCAAATACGTATTCCCTGGGCTCCCTGGGTCCCGTGATTGTCATACAAAACGATAATGTAAATCTAACTGCAACAAAGTAAATTTTAACTACGTGGAATAAACCTAGAACATATATATAATTTCTATTTTTGTATTTTCTGAGAAACCTTAAGAATGCAAGAAAGCAGCTATTTAAACGTATCTAGAATTTGACAACTAATATAAAACTTAAAACAAACAAAATAACCGAGTGTAGTTATTTGTCTGTGCAATTTGTAGATCTATTCTAAATAATGAAATAACTTGCTTAATCTATTTGCCAGACTCTCGATCCTACCTCAGAAGTGAGGAATGAATCATAGTTTCTTCGAAACTATCAATCCCCATGACTTCTTCTGGCAATATGAAAGTAAACTTAACTGAAAAGAAGTGATTATCTACTCTATTTGATATATTTCTAATTTTAGAACTTTGAAAGCTAGAACCTGGATTCTGCAGAACAGTGGCGAATCCAATGGCGTGTATGATCTTGTCCCCTCAGTGTGATTTCCTCGTTCCTTCGTGTTCACGTGAATCCAGAAAAGCGTGTAATGCTAGCATCAACAGAAGTAGATGTTGGGACAAAGGTAGCTTAGAATACAGACTGAATACAATGCGAGTAGGAGAGGGATAGCGCAAGAGTACAGAGCTTGGCTTATGCAATTCCTAGCGGGATTTATTGCGAGTCATGCAACATAAAGCGTCAGAACCTGAAACTATCATGTTTTGAGGAGCAAAACCTGCAACTTTAATGGCTTCCTAAGCTATTTTACTCCAATGGATTGGGTGAAATAACAGTACTGCCTGCACAAGATGGGTATGTGGCTTACCAACAGCTGAACAATGCTAACTAAACATGCAAAGGATTGAAACTATGGCTTCTAAGCAAAATAATAAACTGAACTATTGAAAATGAGAGTATGAGAAGTGAATGAGGGGCCAGATCTTTTGTTTGTGCACAAACCATTTATTTATAGCTTTTCATTCACCCAAAGATCAAAACCAAACTGAACTCTAAAACTATAAACAATGGCCAAACACTATTCCAGGGGACCAAAAACATAAATGCAAGCCCAAGTCGGCAAAAAAAAGCTGGTGAATCGTTGATTTTTACGTGAGTCGCGTTAAAACACTTTCTGGAAAACGCGTAAAGGACCGCCGCTCTGAGCAGGGCGGCGGTTACGGGACCGCCGGATCGTGGTGGTGCGGTCATGAGACCGCCGCCCATGCAGGGCGGCGGTTTCATCACTGAAGAGCAAAAGGCCAAGAAAAGAGGGGAAAAGGGAAAAACAAAGGACGCGGGGGACTAAGCGGGGCATGCGGGATGTTAACGCATACTTGGAGATCTTTTCCGGATTCGAACACCTTGCGAGGAGACCTGTATCATCATTGGGGCACTTGTCACGTTGTTCCGGCAGTACAGTACCTTACAATTTTGGGTACGTACATATTGCCCCCTCGGAGAAGCGTTTTAGCCATGGAGAGGCGTAAAATGGTGGGTCCGAGTATGGCGAGTCCCGAAATGGGAAGTTAGAAGTTATACGACACGTCGTGTGTTGAAATGATGCCATCAAAATTCCGCTACTGCAAAAGCGAAAGGAGAACTCAAGTGCAGATAGAAACAATAGTTTGAAAATAAACGCTAAGATAACAGGGAATGAGAACGTACCATTTGTGCGAGGATAGGAACTTACCTCCATCAGTGCTCCAAACCTGTGAAAAAGTCATTTTAAAACAAAACAGAGTGCTATATGTATGAAAGTGGGCCCATTTTCCTATTCATTTGTGAGTCGATTTGGTTGATTTTGAGCTCTGGGACCCACGGTGATGGTTTCTTGCGTGAGTAGAGTCAAAACGTCCGCAGCGAGATAGTGATCATGCCTCCACGTGCGGAACATCGACCTCAGCGATCACAGGTTAGTTTTCTTCAGTTTATTGTTTTTCCCCCCTTAATTTTGAAATGCTAAATGCTCTACAATGGGGAGGTCATTTTTGAAAATGCTAGTGTTAAAAGGTCCACCTAGGGGGGCCTACTGGGTAGGCTCTGTTTTTAGGTTAAATGGCCGTTTTTACACTTTTTAGGCCTTTTTAGTTTAAAAAAATGCGTGGATTTTTGGACCACGACCGCCGCCCTGCCCAGGGCGGCGGTTACATGACCGCCGTCCTGATCAGGGTGGCGGTTACACGACCGCCGCCCTTAAGGCGGCGGTTACAAAACCGCCTCCCTGCTCAGGGCGGCGGTTTTGCACAGAATGCAAAAGGAACCTGTTTTTGAGATTGTGTTTGTATTTTTAGCATTTCTACATGTTTTCATGATTTTCTCGGTATTGCCTGGATGCTAACTTACTTTGTTTTGTGTGTTTTTGGGTGTATGCAGGCGAGAGAGGAGTACATCCGATGGAGTAGAGAGAGGGAGTGTGATTGGCTCCCAGGGGTACTAGATGCCCTCTCACAGGATGAGGAGGACACACTTCAGAGGGCTGGCATATTGCGCATATCGCGCGTGCCCCATGTTACACCATCTAGTCACATCCTTTGTGACTTGTTTTCATACTGGGATGCGGATCGGAACACCTTCGATTGCCAGGGGTCCGTGGCGAGTGGACCATTACATTGGAGGACGTCTACCGCATTCTGGGGGTCCCGATCATCGGGAGGTGACTCACTTTAGAGACAGCAGGCTCACGGGCACAGATTGCAGTGGGCGACATATATGGGAGATGCAGCCATCTCCACGGGGTCGAAGAAGGGGGTGAGAGTTCGATCTATTCCTTCTTTTCCTATCCCCGTATTTCGACAGGCCATCATGGGGATCCTTGCCTCGAGATTGATCGGGGACAAGGGAGGGGACACATTATTATACTGCTGGGCCCCCATTATTGCACAGATAGAGGGGCACGGTCGGATATACGCTTGGGAGCAGACATTCTTGGGACCACCTACCATGATCTATCTATAGGGTGGTCGTTTACGAGGCGATCATTGAGCCACCCGACTCTAGTCATGAGTTGGGTTTATGAGCATTTCATCCCTTATGGCGGGGGTGTGGAGGTGGCGAGATCCAGAGGCTGTTAGGGCAGCAGATGGACAGACATGTCGGTGCTTAGAGCACCTCATCAGCCAGTTGCCTCCCTGACTACTGCCGACATGGAGGTGACACCGTATCAGACTATGGTGGGCATATGGGGCGAGGAGACTCTTACCTTGATCTCCTGCTCCACCACAGGGCAGCTCATTGATAGAGTGGGACGAGTGGAGGTGCACCCCTTTGGCCGGGTTCCTCAGCTAGTTTGGCCTACCATATACGGGTATGCTTCCCCCAGTGGCGCCGGTCTACAGATCAGTCCGTGAGGCCAGAGGGGGGCCTAGAGGCCGAGGTTGGACAGTGGTTACTCCTGGCATTCCCATTGCAGCCAGGAGGATAGTACGTGCTAGAGGGAGAGCCGGTGCGCCTCGGGCACCTTTGCTTCAGATTGCTGCGGGTCCTGCTCATAGCAGCGATGACCCTATTGACATTGACTCGAGTCGAGGAGTTCACGAGAGAGGAGGAGCAGAGGAGGAGACCGATGCGGCGATCTGAGTGGCATGACACTCAGGATATCATGCGGGAGAGAGGGCTGAGCAGAGCGCAGAGAGGGATACTCTAGTTTCAGAGGAGCCACTCTCCCAGGGCCATGGTGGAGAGGATGAGTCCGTTGCGGGGCGACACGTTGCTCCTGCCACAGGAGTAGCCCCTCAGTCGGCAGCGGCATCGCGGCGAGTGCCGGCCCGGTGACCCATCTGAGGCACTGGTGATCCGAGTAAGTTACCCTTTCTCCCTTTTAATGTTTACTTGTAGGCTCTCCTTAGTTGCAATCTTGTATTCCTAATTTCTTGTTTGGTTTCTAACTTGTTTTCTCCTTTGTTTGCAGAGACTGTTGATGAGTGGCGGGATTTGATCCATAGGGTATGTACTGATTCCCTGATGATCCCCATGGATAGGACCCCGTGCGGCAAAGAGCTGTCCGTAGATCTTTGGGAGCCTTGGCGGCCGGTAGGCATACCAAATCTTTGCTCGATCGGCATGTGGCCGGGATGGTATCGACCCTTCGCAGAGCTAGCGGGAGTACGGGGCGGTGAGCGTCTTATGAGGAGCCGTTCTCGTGGTGAGACTGCGGTTGCTCCTCGAGATCCTGAGCCCTCCGTACATTCAGAGCGCCGGCGTAGCCGGAGTCCTAGGCGTGGACGTGCACCTTCGGAGGGGTCGCGTAGGGATTGAGAGGCCACTTGGCTCTCGTAGATTTTGTTTTATATATTCTTTTGTATATCACGGGCTCTTTGAGCATTTTGACCATGCTTAGTGCATGATGGCATTGTATATAAACATTGACTATTTATATATATGCATTCGTTCTGGATCAAAACCTTGGCACTTATGGTTTCCTTTCTATTTCCAGTTTCCCTATGTATACTACGATGTATGTTTATATGCTTTTTAGAATGTATGCAATGGAGAACAAATGATGCAAATGTTTGTTTCCTTTTGTGTTTCATGATGCCGATATATGGTGATGTAGATATAATGTGATTTTGAATCTTAGCTTCTGTAAGCAATTTTGGATACCTCATGTTTGTTTTGCAAAGTGATGAATACAAACCAGTATGATGAACAGATAAACTTGCCCCACTTCTAACTCCACGCAACTAGTAAGATGCGAGGGCTCATCACCGAGAGCTAGAAAGGGCACAAGTTGCGAGGTGTAGCTGAAATGATAGTGATGAGAGACAGACAAAGCTTTGGTGGAACCAAATTGGAAGCTACAAGCTTACTCTACCCGAGTGACTTCATAGTTTAGAATGCAACTTACTTTGCGGTTTATCTAGACTTAGATCCGTAGATGGCCACATAGTAGACAAAATCTGGGTTTTTAGGATTTTAACTCTCTTGGAATTTTGAACATCTGATTCATTTATTTTTGACTCAAAGTTTCAAAGTTTGAATTGTTTGTGTATGACCATTTGCATTTATTTGTCAAGAGGACTCCCTACACTTTGCCCCATGCTACTAGTAAGAAGCGTGGGTTTAACACCGTGGGCAAAGCATAGGCGAGTAAGGGCATTTCCATCCTTTCCCAACCCTACGTCACTAGTAAGAGACGTGAAGCTCATCACCGAAGGTTGGTGGGGCAAGGAAATGTGTAAAATTAAAATTTTCTGTTTGATCAATGTTTGACTTGTTTTCTTGAGCAAAACGTCAGTATGTGCTTATTTCCAAAGAGATATACATATGGGATAGATGTGACACCATGAAGCTTCTAGAACAGACCATAGGCAAGACACCTACCCTAAGAAGAAATCAAAGTGAGAATAAACTTGCAGATCTTGGTATGGTTACCGTTAAGACTTTGTCATATCTAGCTTTATTTGATAAAATGATTCCGAGATAATTTGATGACACCATGAAAATGGAGAGGTATGATTAAAGAGTTTATGCCAACAACATCATGAGTTTGTAATGAATTGCTTTGAGAATAGATTCCTTGATCACCATTTATGTAAGAAACAAGTGGACAAAATGATCTTAATCTATATGAAGATGCAATGTAAATATATATAAGTAGTGCTAGCTGCTTATGCGTAGAACCACTTGAGGTGAAGGGAATTGACTGTTTCGCCAAATTCCTCACCTTCTAGCGTACATAAGAGGTATGCACCATTTCCGTAGTCCTTCATGACTCGGTATGGGCCCAACCATTTGGGCCGGAATTTCCTTCCTTCGCGGTCTTCTTGTCGATCCGGTATCATGTCAGCCTTAGAACTAGATCCCCTTCGTATATGTCACATTCATAGACCTTCTTGTTGTCTTTGGCACATCGGTAGTCAGCATAAACTCTATGTCATTATTGACATCTAACCTAGTTTCATCTAGGCTTTCTAGTTGGGAAAGACGTGCTTCTCTGTAAGCGTCTTCATCCAGAATCCCTTGTAATGAAATGCGGAGACTGGGTATTTCAACCTCGAGTGGGAGAACTGCCTCTGCCCCGAACACTAGTGAGAAAGGAGTTGCTCCTGTTGGTGTTCTTATTGAGGTTCGGTGGGCCCACAAGGCCGGATATAACTTCAAATGCCAATCTTGTTTGTTTTCTTTCACAGTTTTAAGGAGAATGGCTTTTAGTGTCTTGTTCGTCGCTTCAGCCTGTCCGTTGGCTTGAGGGTAATATAAGGAAGCCGTATGATGGCTTATCTTAAATTTATTGCATAGCTCGTGAACCTCTTCATTTTTAAAAGAAGTTCCATTATCGGAGATAATGATTTGTGGGATACCATATCTGCAAATGATTTGGTTCAAAATGAACTTGGCGATTACAGAACCTGGTACAGTAGTAAGAGGCATAGCCTCTACCCATTTGGTGAAATATTCGGTGGCCGTGATTATAAAATTATGGCCATCTGTGGATGAGGGAGAGAATTTCCCTATCAAATCTAGGCCCCATGTAGAAAAGGGCCATGGAGTAGCGATTGGTTGCAGAGCTTGTCTTTGGCATGTGGATCTCATGGGAGAATTCTTGGCACTTATGACACTGCGTACAAACTCTCTTTGCGCATCGTGTTCTAGAGTGGGCTAGAAATAGCCCATTCGATGTATTTTTCGAGCGGTGGCATGGCCACCGAAGTGGCCTCCACATATTCCACTGTGGGATTCATGGAGAATCTTCTTGGATTCTTCTGTGTCGACACATCTTAGGAGCATTCCATCGAACGCTTTTCGATAGAGCACTTGCTCTATAATCACGTATTTAGCTACGATAATACGTAACCGCCTTCTTTGTTGCGGTGTAGCTCCTTCTAGGTACGTATGGTCCATGATATAATTAATGATATCAGTGTACCAAGGACACTCAGAGATAGAGGGTCGGGTTTCGATGTAGTATACGCACTCATCTGGAAAGTCTAAATCTACTAAATCACCTCCATCTAATGGGTTATCAGCTAACCAATCTGCGATGATTTGTCCTTTAACCGACTTCTGATTTACAAATGTTAATTCGAATTCCCCCATTAAGGTTATAAAATGCCCAACCTTTTTAGACAAGGATCCTTGTGTGAGGAAAGTTCGTAAATGGTCTGTTTTTACCATGACCCTTGTTTCTTGATTAACACATATAGTGTCTTAAGTGTTTAGTAGCAAAGACTATAGCAAGGCATTCTCGTTCTGCCTATGTATAACGTGTTTCATAGTCAAGTAATGTTGACTAATGAAATAAATCGCGCGTTCCCTCTTGTCATCGTCTTCTTGGGCCAACATACAGGCCAGCGAGACATCGGTAGCTCGTGAATACAAAATTAACAGGCGGTCTAGCTTAGGTGGCATTAGCGTAGGTGGTGATAATAGGAAACGCTTAACTGCATCAAAGGCTTCATTGCAGTCTTGGTCAATCAATGCTATAATCCTTCTTGAGTAAATTGTTGATTGGATGAATGGTGAAGCTTAAGTCGGGATAAATCTCGGATTGCACCTAGTTTTCCGAGAAATGACCTGATTCCAGATTCATTCGAAGGTGGGACCATTTCGAGGACAGCCCGAATTTTGGTTGGATCAACATCTATCCCTCGTGATGATATGATGTAACCTAGGAGCTTTCCACTGTTACACCAAAGACGCATTTCTCTGGATTTAGTGTGACTCCATATTCTATTAGGCGTGAAAGAATGACGGAGTACTTCCGGATGGTCACAACACTTCTTGGCCTTAGCCAACAAGTCATCTACGTAGGATTCCATGATTTTATGAATTAAATCGTGGAATATATATGTCATAGCTCGCTGGTACGTAGCACCAGCGTTCTTGAGGCCAAATGGCATAACAGCATAACAATAGGTTCCCCAAGGAGTTATAAACGTGGTTTTGGCTTGGTCTTGTTCAGATATTCTGATTTGATTGTATCCGAGAATCCATCCATGAGGGACAAGAGTTCAAATCCAGTTGTTGCATCAACAATGACATCTATGGATGGTAATGGGAAGTCATCCTTAGGACATGCTTTGTTAATGTCTCGGAAATCTATGCAGATGCGTATCTTCCCATTCTTTTTGAGAACGGGAACAATATTAGATACCCATTGAGAGTAATCGACTGGTTTGATGAACCCTACTTGTAGGAGTTTTATTATTTCGTCTTTCACCATGAGAGCCACCTTGGGTTTCATGGGTCTTGATTTTTGTTTAACTGGTTTTGCATCAGGTTTAGTGATGAGGTTGTGCACTGTGATGTGTGGTGCTGGCCTGTCATTTCCTTGTAATTAAATGCAAAAGCTTTATGATGTTCCTTGAGGATCTGAGTGTGTATTTTTACTTCTTCTAGGGTTAACGAGGACCCTAATTTCAATATTTTTGGTTCATCCTCCGTTCCGATGTTAACATCAATTGTTTCTTCGATTAAAGAGGCATTACCTTCTTGAACTCGGGTGGGGTGGAGGTAAATCCAAATCGTCCCCACTTTCTACGTGTATACGCTAGGTTCCATTATGGGATTTTCGCAGTAAGAAGATGAATGTGGGATTAAGGACAAATCTATCGTATGATAGGAGAGATGTAGTGTCGCATAGGCGTTTAAGTAATCTAAAGTGGCCATATCACTATCAACATGGTCTAGGATAGTAGATTCATTTTTGTTTAAAAGAGAATTTGTCGTTGTCTTTATCAATGGTTCATCACGAAGGGATACTATGAAACGGGTATCCTCTAACTTATTGCTTGGAGTAAAACGTGATGCGGAAGTTGCTATTGAATCAGCGAGAAGATTTTCTTCTCGTGCGGGATTATTCAATTGATATGAAGTCAAATTCCTTGCTTAAATCTAATACAGCTTTTTTGTAAAGCTGCAAATGCTCGGCTTTGGTTTCATATATCTCAGAGACTTGGTTTGCTACCAATTGTGAGTCTCCTAATACTCTGATGTTATTAATACCGATCCTCTTGGCTAAAATGAGGCCAAGGAGGAGGGATTCGTATTCAGCACCGTTGTTTGTACATTGAAATTGAGTTTGAAGGTGAATGGTAGGACCTTTCCTTCGGGGAAGTAAAGATTACACCGGCCCCTACTCCATAACGGCATTTAGCTCCATCAAAATGGAGAGTCAATATTTAGCTGGGAATATGGATCTTTGGGATATTTGTTGTGTTTGCGCATTCTACTTCCACCATACAGAGATCCTCAGCTGGAAGAGAACCAACACCTAGGGAATTTCCCATGCCCACAGAATCAAATGGTAGAAACATTGGTAGATCTTGTTCTAGTAATTCAATGATTTTTGCAGTAGTTCCTAATGATACCGTTTCTACAATGTTAGCCTCGCCTTTTGAGGTTGGGATTGTCTTGACTAGATTCATAGTCTCAAGATCCGTTGTAGGTACCAACTTCTCCTCTGGTTTTGCGTCAGTGGGTTTATTAAGTTGGTTTGTTGGAAGTTCAAATTCGAGTGCACACCTGGCCTTTTCTTTAAGTCAGCTAGGTGTATATCGAAAGGTTTTGGATCGCCTTTGGCTATAAACACCTTTCCTAGATGCAAGAATCTTACTTCTTGGAATAACGTAGAAGGGATTGCCTTCATTCGGTGTATCCATGGTCGTAGAGGATCATATTATAATTAGTTTCCCGATCTATAATATAAAACTCAGTCAGGATTGTTTTGGGTCCTAAGGTGACCGGTAGTATTATAGTTCCAATCGAAGTGGCTTTAAGGCTATCATAGCCTCTCAATGTATTTCGAGTGGTGGAACAGTTTGTTTCCCCATATCCTAACTTTTGAAGGAAAGAGAAGGGGACTATGTTAACTGCAGCCCCATCATCAACCATTGCTCGTTTTACGTAGTTATTATAAACCCATACTTGTAAGTGTAAGGCTGGATCACCTCGGCGTGCAATCTCAGCATCTGTAGGCATTTTACTTATTTCGAATATGAATTCGACATCCTTGTCCGGCTGTCCTGGAGGATGGATATCAAAATCTACATGATTTACCTGTGTTTCAGGAGGTGGAGTGATGTTAATTAAATGACCTAAACCTAATGCTTCTAAAAGAGCAGCCCTGTGAGCAGGAGAGTTTTTTAGTAAATCTAAAAATGAAATGTGTGAGAAGGTTTTTGTTAGGTCGTTAATTAAATCATAGGCACCCATGGGTTTTTCTACTATTTGTTGACTCTTATTTGTTTCTGGTAGGTGACTTGGGCTTGGTTGAGAGAAATATTCTCGTGTTCTTGTTATAGCTTTGATAGGTAGTTCAACGTCTAGTTCTACTAAACTGACTATCTTGGGTCTCGGCTGATTTCCTAATTGTGGCGCAACTGATGGATTTAGTGAAGTCGAGGCTTCATGATCATTGTTTCCCGTCATTGCACCCTTGTTCGTCCCAGTTGGATTTAGTTTGTTATTATCATGATTTGGGAGTGGATCGTTAAAGATCTTGAGGGGAGCATTCTGAGGGGAAACTGCCCCTGCGTGCGTGCTTGGTGGTGGTGACACGGGATCTGCCAAAAACAAATCTGTGAAGAACTGTCTTTGTTCTTCTGGCAAACGTTGCATGAATTTATTGTAGTCACGGCATGTTCTAGTATCATGACCTCGAATTTTGTGGAAACCACAATATGAATTGGGATTGTAATTCCTGGTTTGTTGGTTTGGTGTATATTGTGGCCTAAAACTCTGATCAAATTGTTGCCTATTAGGATTAAAGTTTTACATTTGTTGTTTCTGGCTTTGATTTTGGTTTTGATAACCAAATGAGTTTTGGCTTGGCCCTTGTATGGGATTTCACCGTTGTTGTTGTTGTTGTGGATGGTTAAAATCCACTGTATTGATTGTTGGGGTAAAGTTGTTGTTTCGTTGGTTGTTTGTTTGTGATGGAGTATTGACAACATTTACCTTCTTGGGCTGATCGGTTACTCCATCTGTTGTTACACCCCGATTTTTGTTAAGGATTTTGGGTCCTTGATTGACGTTTGCGGTGGTGGGATAATTTGTAGTGTTCTGATTGGGGGTGATTAACCTCCCGTTTGCTCCATATGTTTTGCGACCACTATCAATTGCTGCTTGATCTATTCGAAGAGCACTCTCTAGTACTTCATCGTAAGTTTGTAATGGGAACTTCTGGACTTCTTCCTTCACTTCTCTGCTAAGCGAATGAAGGAATAAATCACATAGTTCCATTTGATCCATGTTTGGCGCACTTGCTGAGGAATAAAGGACTGTACGCCACCTTTGGATGAAATGGGCGACAGATTCGTTGTGTTCTTGTTTGATGTGTAAGAACTCCCTGATTCCTGTTCTTAACAGTTTGTTCATGTCAAATGCCTTAATGAACTCTGATACGAGTTGTTTAAATGAATGGATGGAAGCCTCAGGTATTCTATAATACCAATCAAGAGCGATGCCTTCCAAAGTTTTGGGGAATATTTTAGCAATAACCCCATCCCAAGGGAGTAGTTCTCGTATGGCTATAGCGTAAGCTTTGATATGTGCGTTTGGATCTCCCTCACCTTTGTACTTGGGTAAATCGGGAAGGGGTCTTGGAAGCATGACGCTTCGTATGGCGAAGTCTAAGGGCTCTTTCAAATATTCTGAATAAGTCCCTATCGCATAGGTTTCGACCATTGATGGTGGTTGCTGAGGGAGTGGTGGTGGAATGGGTTGTTGATATGGCGCAGCGTATGCGTTAGTAGGGGCATAAGGAAACACCTGTGTTTGAGCAAGCATGCCGGGAGAGGAGAACATATCTCCTTGTGGTGATTTGGAGTACATGTTTAAGTATGACGGGGTATTGTCCAGGAATGGATTGTTTGATACTAGACCGGGAGGAATGGTGTTAGAGATGATGGGCCTAGTTGGCGTTTGTTGTGGATACTGAGGAGGCATACCTAACGTGCCTACTCCTGTGAGAAGATCTACTTGGCTAGGATGGCGTGGAGGATTGGAACCCCCTGTTTGCATGAATTGCAATTTTGACTTGCCTGGGCAAGTTCTAACCCTCTCACTTTTTCTACTAACGTTGAAATGACTTCATTTGGTGAAGTCACGATATTCTGCCTTGGTGGCGTTTGTTGTATACCATGGTTTTGTATAGGCATGTGATATCCTGCTATGAACTGATCGCTATCTTGCCAAGTTTCTCGAGAGTATTTCCTATATGGAATGGTATAGAGGTATTTTCTTGAAAAGAGACCTCGGGTTGCGTTTGTAAACCTCCTACAGGTGGGTATATACCCCGAGAGCGTTGTTCACTCCTAGGATAACGTATTGACTGTTCATCATCTAAGACCAGGTATGGGTCTGATTGTCTACTAATTTGTGGTCTAAATAGCATCTGAGGAGATGATCCAGATTCTCCGGTGAACGTCATATTATTCGAGCCTGAAGGCTCTGTTTGTTGTTTTTGAGGGGGTTGATCTAACTCCTCAGTTTGAAAAGATGAATTATATCTAATTCTTGGAGTTTGTGTTGACAACTGATTAGTTGAGTAGTTGTCACCCCATACCGAGAGTGATGGTGATGATTGCCTATTCTATTGGGCATAGTAAGCCTCAAGACCCAAGAGGGGTCTGCCATATGCATCGAATCCCGACATATTCGGGGGGTATATGAATACCCATGAGAATAATGGGAAGGAGCGAAGGTGGATGAGATAAGATGAAACTTCTCAAAGAGAAGGTGAAGCAGATTGTTAGTTTCGCAGTTCACGGGTTCACCAATTTTGTCATGTTTGGAAAAGTGACAAGCGAGCGTGGGAATCTACAGGTAACTCTTCCGCGTACCCGACCTCCCGAGGTCGTGCCGAGATAGCCGGTGGGGATGGAATATGCGTGGGATGCAGACAAACTAGTTAGGCAATCTAATGTCTTCAATACGCACTAGTGGAATTTGTGAATCTAAGGCAAAGAAGGCCCTTCTAACCTGAACAGGCTGGTGTGATAGATCGATCGCAAGGATGACGCTCGAAGGCTCCAATCAATATGAGATCTACGGTGTGATTCGATCTATGGGTTGTGGAATACGTGGAAAATGACTGGGATATTATGTGTATGTCTCAAATAGGTCATTGGTGGATGGTGAATACAATCGACTTACGGAGATTCTCGGCCTAAGAAAGCTTTGTTAGCTATATCTAGTAAGGTATCGACGATGGTGGGTGGAAGTGGGGTAGACGAATACTAATATAAAATTGACTTATGAATTCCTTAAACGGGAAAATAACCGTAGACTGTAGTTATTTGTGGTCCTGCTGAATGGTTGTAGAAATCAAGTCCTAATCCCTAAATAATAATCATATGCTTTCTTAATCTATTTAGGATCAAAGCGCGATCTTCTCGAGTACCTCGATCCGGATTCTTAGGCTAGTATCTATATCTAGAAGAGTGAGTGGGAGGATGAATCAGGTTTGTTTCTTTCGAACCCTTATCAATCCATATGACTTCCTTGGTAATAGTTCGGTTGAGTAAACTTAAGTCTTCTATATTTAAAAGAAGTGATTATCTAAACTCTATTTGATATATTTCTAATTTTAGAACTTTGAAAGCTAGAACACGAGATTGGGTTGAGGCACGATTGGCTCAAATCGATTCCCTGGGCCCGGGTATGATCTTGTCCCCGATAATGTGATTTCCTCAAAGTAAATTTTCCTTCGTGTTCACGTGAATCCAGAAAAGTGTGTAATGCTAGCATCAATAGAAGTAGATGTTGGGACAAAGGTAGCTCAGAATATAGACTGAATACAATGCGAGTAGGAGAGGGATAGCGCAAGAGTACAGAGCTTGGCTTATGCAATTCCTAGTGGGATTTATTGCGAGTCATGCAACATAAAGCGTCCAGAACCTGAAACTATCTATTTTGAGGAGCAAAACCTGCAACTTTAATGGCTTCCTAAGCTATTTTACTCCAATGGATTGGGTGAAATAATAGTACTGCCTACACAAGATGGGTATGTGGCTTACCAACAGCTGAACAATGCTAACTAAACATGCAAAGGATTGAAACTATGGCTTCTAAGCAAAATAATAAACTGAACTATTGAAAATGAGAGTATGAGAAGTGAATGAGGGGCCAGATCATTTGTTTGTGCACAAACCATTTATTTATAGCTTTTCATTCACCCAAAGATCAAAACCAAACTGAACTCTAAAACTATAAACAATGGCCAAACACTATTCCAGGGGACCAAAAACATAAATGCAAGCCCAAGTCGGCAAAAAAAGCTGGTGAATCATTGATTTTTACGTGAGTCATGTTAAAACGCTTTCTGGAAAATGCGTAAAGGACCGCCGCTCTAGCAGGCGGGCGGTTCTGAACTGCCGCCACGATCGGGCGGCGGTCATGAGACCGCCGCCCATGCAGGGCGGTGGTTTCGTCACTGAAGAGCAAAAGGCCAAGAAAAGAGGGGAAAAGGGAAAAACAAAGGACGCAGGGACTAAACGGGGCATGCGGGATGTTAACGCATACTTGGAGATCTTTTCGGATTCCGAACACCTTGCGAGGAGACCTGTATCATCATTGGGGCACTTGTCACGTTGTTCCGGTAGTACAGTACCTTACAATTTTGGGTACATATAGACACCTTCGGGGGTGGACTACGAGAGTGTCACATAGGAAGAAAGGTTGAAGTGAAATTCCAAGTATTCTATTAACTTCAAGGAAGGACCTTGCTTTCGACGGTTTGGAAGGAATGGAAACCAACAAGCATGGCGTCTTTAAGCCTCGACTCATCCTTGGATGGTGGGAGGGTAGTAGATGGGGTAGACGAAACCAAAGGAGTGGGTTTTGTAGTAGAGCCCTTCTTACTCCCCATTGTAGTCCAACAATTTATCGAGGAGTCGGCCGAGTTGTACACAACGGGTGGCATCACCATAGGATTGGAATGAGCAAGCAGAGGAACATCACTAATGCGGTGTTAGGGATTGACAATGAAAGTAGATGTTAAGGAGGTTAAAATATACCACCTTTTGAGAGATTCGAGGAACTAACTTTAATATCTAGTTGATCTCATGCAGATATTTCACAACGTCAACTTTGACACATACTCGCATTACATCTAGCATAAAAAAGATCTTATTCATGGCATATAACCTTGCTTAAGTTGGTTTTACAATCTCTAGAAGGAAAATCCATACATGAATAGGAAGGTCGGGAAGTTCGAT
Organism: Taxus wallichiana var. yunnanensis; assembly: GCA_018340775.1. Lineage (NCBI taxonomy): Eukaryota > Viridiplantae > Streptophyta > Pinopsida > Cupressales > Taxaceae > Taxus > Taxus wallichiana. The sequence goes on along the minus strand of CM031241.1, from coordinate 599,959,314 downwards.
CCTAATTGGAATTTTCAACAAAAATGGATAGTTGGACTAAAGTCAGAGTCCACCAAGAAAGAACTAATACGGTATTTTCTAAATACCAAGAAAACTCCGTAAGGAGCGAGGCTTGAAGTCGTGAAGACTCGCGAAAGGACAAGAGGCAAAACCCTTTCACGAGGCTAGAGATACTGAAACCGGGATAGCGTTAGACTTCTAATGGTTCTTTATCAAGTTCTAAGATATGCTTCGAGGGAATGTGGCCACAAAAATAAGAAATAAGACAATTATTACAATACCACTTCACCACATGGTCTAAACATTCATCGAAATAACAACATCCCGTGAGGATTCATAATCCTTACCTCATCGTAGAATTTAGACACAAATTTCAACACATGCTTGGGAGATATTTTCACCACATGTTGCAACAATCGTTCTTGATGGAAAGAGAGTTGGTCATTTATAGGTAACTCATTGTCTTAGTGGCGGAGAAATAGTTGGGTTTCCCTATGATATGACCGAAAGGAAAACCATATGAAGACTAACATGGCACAGAGCATGCAACGGTGTAACATTAGCGAAAGCATATTAAGTACCTTAGTATCAATCTAACTTTGTAACCTTATTGTTAAAAGAAAAAAATGAAAATGTTGATGAAAAGATTCAAGACTTGTAACAAAATATATTACAATACTAATTATTATATTTTTGTACATAAATATATGTTAAACTAATTATTGGAAGGAGGAAGGTCACACACCACACATTTTCGTGGTCACGATACATCCCTAGATTGTATTTTAATCAAGCACAATTATTATTTTAACATAATTCTTACAACCCCATTAACTTGCAACACATGCTCCATAACATTGTTGTTCTCCTTAAAGGTTCGTATGTTGTTACTTGATTCAGTCAAGTAGGAAATTCTCTTAGCAAGTTGCTAGTATTATAGTATGAGAATCGAGAGAAAATAAAATAAAATAAAAACTACATTAATATAGTTGTCAATTTATTTCAATAGTATTTGTTATATGTGAAGAGCGTCCCCACATTTCATATTTATTTTCAAACGTTTCCATACTTTGTACAACCATCTATATTCATTGCTAACTCTCTTGTCTTGTTAGCGCACATTTTCAATATCAAAATTTGTACTACCATCTCTATTAATTGCAAATATTCTAAGTCTAGTCAATTTTAAAAAAAATCGCTTAATCTACATAAAATATTCATGTCAAATTTTAGAAATGAAAGAACCCAAGTAATAAGTAAAAATACTATTCGTTTTTAAAAGAAAGGAAAAATCCTTTTCATTGTCCACCGTCAGTGAGACAAGTACATTATTGTAATAATATTAAAAAACATGGGCCGATTAATACGGCGGGTAGTGGCCAAATATCCTCGTCTCTGCAAGCTTCCACAATTTTCACAATAATTCCAAGCTATTCCAAGCTTCCACAATTTTCATTAATGACTTTAATGCTTATGATGTGAAAGGTTCACACGTTTCAATTTGTAAATTTGGATGTGATGACATTTAAATGTAATAAATAAAAATATATATTTATAAATTACGCATTCCAAATTTCCAACCATCATAACAAGAAGGTAGAGAGACATTAATCCAAAAACTCAACCCAACCCGTCAATTATTACGTGGGAGATCACATATCATCCAAGTTCTCATATTATGCGACATATGTGACTTATGAATAATGTTTCCAAAAAGACATTCACACGACAACAACAAAAAGGTCGTGAGTAGGAGGGTCCCAATCATTAAGATTATTCTATTAACTATTTGTAAGGTCCTACCCATCATCAATGTGGTCTTTGTTACGGGTAGTGTATTTTCGATTTATAAATGCATAGTATCTTGCATTGAAGAAATAACTAAACTTAGTTAGAAAACCTCGTCAAAAGAAAATTAAATATATCTAACCATCATAACAAGAAGGTAGAGAGACATTAATCCAAAAACTCAACCCAACCCCACCTTAACAATGGTAGCACAAACCACACCCCGCACCTCCCAACCCTATGAAAGTGTTTTCATAATGTAGAGTTTGAACTTTCCAATGCTACTATATTCTATTAAAACCCAAATATGTGTCGACAACAATTTTTATATCTAAACAACTATTACTTAACTTTAATTTTAAACTAAATTGCACATATTTTATTTGTGAAACTCGAACGAATTATTTTATTCCTCTCACTCCACAAATAACAGAAATGTGCATTTGAAGTTCTCAAACCTTTAGAATATATTAAATACGTAACATATAAATAAGTATTTGTATTTAGTACATTTAAGTGTCATCACTTCCAAATTTACAAATTGAAACGTGTCAATCTTTTAACGAAGAACCTTCCACGGCATATTCGTTTTCTAAGCAATAAAACATTAATGCCATTAATGAAAATTGTGGAAAGTTGGAATAACTTGGATAAGGATGAGGTGCAGTCGCAGGATGGTGATATTTGGGCTGTCCACTGGCCACTGTCCACTGTCCACTGTCCACTGGCCCACGTTTTCATTTCAAGATCGGCATCAATATTTGTTAAACACTGTCAACTGTCTTATAATCTACAATGAAAGTTTTTTCCGCTTTTTCTTGTAAAATAAGGGCCGTATAATAGCACGAGTAGGTACTACCTAAGTAAAGATTTTAAATCATGGTGGCACCCCATGACTGAACACTACTGACTACAATCTTGTACAGCCGTGGTTAACCAGAGTCCGTATGATTTTCTTCACGTGATAATACATGTACAAGATAAGGTTTTCTTACTTACACAATAATATAACTTAAAGAACGTAATTGTTCTTAAATGTGGAAAACCGTGGGCGTTCCTCCCTATAAATAGGAGTGAAGACGCTTCGTCCATTTCAAACCAGTAGTTGTGCATTTCCTTTTGTTTAGAGTTAGTCTCTCATTATCATCATGGCTTTCCACAGCCGCTGCAATGTTGTGACAATGATATTTTCTGCTCTTCTGATGTTGTTGATGGCCTTTCCATTCCCCTCCCGTGCTGATATTCCAAAAGAGGTAGCTCAACAGATTAAGAGCATCAATAAAAAGGGAGAGTATTATGGTCTCATAGTTTCTGGTAATGCTGAGCTCCAGGCACTTATTGGTAACGGTGGAGTGTTCCAACCAGACGCGGATTTGCCTACTGTAGATGCCTCTGGTACTTTCTACTTTCTACTCAACCCATTATTTTCAGATGTTCCCATCAGAATCCCATTGCTTTAATTAGCCTTAGATTTGAAACTGCAGTATCGAGAACATTAAATATGGTTTGTTATTGTACTGTTACAGCTCGGCGATTCCATGTGGGAAAGATAGGAAAGCAAAGGACTATTGTGGTGATGTGCGGAAGTGGAATGGTAATTTTAATACATTTTAAGAAGGCAACGTAGTCTAGTAACAATGTTCATGCTCATAATTATCATGGTGTGATATATGAGATAGGTGAATGCAACACAGACAACACAGTTTCTTGTAAGTTTTTTCATGTGAGGGCAGTCCTTCACTATGGAAGAGCGGCGAGTGCAAACCCTGATAAACTCAACATCGGTGACGTCGTTATTCCCTCCCAATTTGCGCATACCGGCATCTTCTTCTGGGAGGTATGACTAATTCTCATCTTAATTCCTTCATATTTTGTTTTTATTTTCTTACCATTCACAGTTTTTCCTGGATAATGATTATCGGAATCAGAAATATGGAGGCGACGATTCAAGTTTCCAACGCGACGTTGCCAACCTCACATTTTCCGATTACAATGTGGGAGAAAAAGAAGTAGCGAATAAGCTTGAGAGGGTGTATCTACAACCTGAAATGATTTACTCTGCCGGAAAGCCCGAGGTTGGAAAAGAAACATTTTGGATTGATGTTGACGATCAGTTGCATGCCATTGCACAGAAGATTGAGGTATGTTTCGATTCAACATTTTGTGGATGTGGTTAAACGTTAATATTTACCGCTACTGTTAGTAATGTGTTTATTGGCTTGAAATGCAACACAGAATGTGGAGTTAGACAAGTGCGTGGCGAGGTCGTTGAAATGTCTTGAACAGCAGCCCAAAATTAAGAGAGTTGAAAGAGGAAGCAGTGCCAACATGTACGTGAATAACGAGGCCTACAGAGATTTTCTGCGTAACCACCTCGACATCACCTCCATCGACACAGAGAGCGCAGCAATTGCAATGGTATCACTAGGACTTTGATCATTTATATTAATTTGATTTCATTAGTATTATCGAGTTTTTGTGAATAAGTGTATGACTGAATGTGCAGGCGTGCCAGAGCGAGAAGATGCCATTCCTGGCACTAAGATCGATAACTAACAATGCTGGAGGATCATACGCAGGGAACGATGCAAATGTCATCCAGAGTTTATGGCACAGACATGCTCGTTCAGCAGTAGGGGAATTGTTCAACCGATTGCCCTCACTGGAACCCAAAATCCTATCCGTGACAGATACTGACGTGCTGTGAACTGTTGAAGTTATGCGCGCATGTATCATATGTCGCAAGTTTGAGTGTGACTCACTCCCTAACATGTAGTCACTTATGTACAACTACATTACTACGTTAAATAAGAGTGAGATCGTTGTGCGTTATAAAGAAACTTGCAAAATAATTAGTAGTTCAGAAAAGTAATTATTATTATCAAAAATTAAAATTACAATCGAAATTTAAAAGGAAATTATAGATTTTTATTTTACTAATCCACTGTAATGCCCCTCGATTTCAGACATTGAGCCACCTTTGTCAGGGGCATGTGACCTGTCTTTTCATTACATTATAATACAAATACATTATTTGAGGTCAGAGGCGTTAGGGAGAGGAGCTAGTAGTGGTGCACCCTAAGTTAGGGGCCCACCAAATCAATTTAAATATAATATGAGATCTTGATTTTTTCACCAGCACATAGTTCAATATTTTTAAAAATTATATATATATATTTTTTTGAGTGTTGAATTGGAGGGAAAGACATATTTTGAATTGATTTAAAATTGTAAATTTGAGTTACACTACATTTTGATTGGGACCCATACTTGATCATGGGTGATAATGGTTGAACATTGACAATTTAAAAATGACAAATCTTACATGGCATGATGTGATTGGGTGTTGTCATATCAAAAATGACTAATCACCAGGGACTTTTATGACAACTATTGGGTGTTGTGTATTCAAGACACTATATCCACAATTGGACCTTGCTCAACTATTGGTGTCTCTCCCCTAAACCACGTGAAGCATAGGTTAACATTGAAATTTAGAAGTTATTTGAATGTTGCCTTTGAATGCGAATTCCAAATTGTGCTTTACTACCGGTGCTTCTATAGTTCCCTCCTTACTAGTTGGTAGTACCAAATGAGAAAGCAGATTTCTTAGACACAACACCATTTTACCCAATATAATAATAAAAACAAATTGATTCCCGATTGATTGTTATTGGTGATGGTACACTTAAAATTGGTAAAAAGTTATTTATTATTTTCTTATTAGGACATGGGTATTTTTGGGGGAAATGTCAATTTGGCAGAGGCCTTTTTAAGCGCAATGACTACAAGATGTAAAACATTGATTTCTTGAAAAGACTTTACTTTTGATAATGTAGTTAAAACGTGTGATGGAAAGACACAAAATTATTCACCTTTTTCTTAAATTTCTTATTTTAAAACTTTGTATTTCTATAGATCTACGACTTTCATGTAGGGGGCGTTATAAAGTTATTACTTTGTGAAAATGGGAGTAACTATGGTGATCTCACAGGCACGAGAGTCGTTGAAAACCTTAATTTTTATTTAGAAAACAACCGTATGTTGATTGAACAATACAACTTGGTTTTCAAGATGTGACTCATCGATAATAAGAAGAAAGCGCAGACCTCGAAGGCATTTTCTCCTCTTTTACTTGTTTTGCTTTTTGGTGCGATTGTCTTTTGTCTTTTACTTGTTTTGCTTCTTTGTGATTTGAGATTTCTTTGGGGTTATGACATTTAATGATATTTTCCATGAACGTTTAGAGAATATCGGGGATGGTGGTGAAAATGTAAGTGGGGAACAAAAAAATCAGGTTTTTCCATTGCACAAGCCATTGTATTTTGTGCGTTATGTATTTCAAAAGAAATGTACCAAAATTTATTTGTTTCATTGAATTTCAAGATTGTTGGATATGCACAAAATGCATTCCTTTATTTGATTGTAGAAGCTATTAGGAAAAACCGGTGTCATGTGTAAAGTCCGACTTTGCAAAAAAATTCTAGTATCCTCCGAGCTTGTGCAAAAATGTGGACCATGGAGCAAAGAATGGTTTCATCACCATAACATCGAGATGTTTATTTTCACCTAAAGAAATCGCTGCTTGTGCAATGGTAGAGATTTATGCAAGCACAAGGCATACATACCCTTTTTCTAAAAATATTTGGGATAAAACTTGGCTCTAAGCACCATTTTTCATTCCATTTTAAGTGGCGTTTAGAGAAGGCACGTGAATTGTTTGATAGAATGCATGGGAATGAAGAAAAAAATGGATTCATTAAATGTCATGCTTGTTGGATATGTGAAAAATGGATTTGTGGAAAAGGCATTAGAAACTCTCAACCAAATGTGATTCCCTAGTAAAAGTCCATAAAAATGAATACGCAGCTAGATACCTCCAAGCATCGAAAAGGGTATGGACTTTCTTTTCTCTTGTATTGAATTCCGCTTTCATTATTTCTTGCATTTGGAAATTAAATGTTAATTATTAGGAAATGGAACTCTAACCAATGATAAAACATAACTTCATTTGGAACTCACAAACAAATTAATAGAAATGAATTATGACCTTGAAATTTATGCACATGGAGCGCCACACCAAGATATACGGCAAACACCGAAACTCCATTGCATGACCCCTAGTATCATGAGACACTATGGGAAAACTTATCCAAGTTGTTTGAACTTAATTAACACCCTCGCATGTCAAATTTATGAGCCCTCTTAGCTTATCGGTCACTTGTAGTGGCGTGGTCGTTTAGTAAAACGTGATTGGTTTCGCCTACGGTTATCACCTACTTTGAATGAAAATGAACACCATTTCAACCTATCCCTAGGCGCCAACAAGAGAATTGTAACTCATCTACATTTCAATGAGAATGCCTTCGGAGACTGTTAGTGTGAGTTATCCTATGTGTCCTCCTCTCATATTGGAGGGCCATCTCACATGGGTTAGGTTTAGGGTTAGGTTTAGGGTTTCATATGTGTCATGCACTAGGGTTACTCAAAGGCCCTATATGTACCCCTTTTCTTTTCATTTATGAGCATGCCAAGATACTCCATTGTCTTTCCTCTGTCATGCAAGCTTTGTTTTTGAACAAGTTCTTCGATTCACGATCATTTTTTCCTTCGCTTATCATTGGAGCTTTCACGATTCCGTTGGAGTGCAACTACTTCGTGGTGTGTCGTTTCATATTCGATTCTCACAAACTCTTTTCATGGTATCAGAGCTGAGATCGGGTAAATGTGCACTCAATTTATTTTTGTTGTTATTAATCTTACTTGGTTTCGTTATTTTACTCTGCATGCAAGTCTTTTGATCACTATTTTCTGGAAATTATCTTGCTAATATCTCTAACAAGCTTTCTCGGAAAGTTTCTTTTGTGTTTTTTTCTTGTGCATGTGTAGGTTTTTCAAAATACCTTGAGAAATCAAGTTTTTAACTACCTTTTTTAGTTGGATGTAACCAAATCCAAGATAGAGATTCTTTTCATTTCTTTCATTTATTAAAATGGAAGTGAATTTTTTTTAAGATCTCTGGTTTTTGCAGGATATTTGTCTATGCATGTTGTCTGTGGTTGCAAGATCTTTGAGTTCTTCAGTCGTGGTTGCTCATCAACGAACTGTTGTCCCTCTGACCATTTTTGATAGTTTTCATGCGCGCCTGCACTTTTTTCATTCATTCCTAGGCGTTTTTAACCTCTACCACGTTTTTTTGTTTGAAGGGGTTGTAAACTCTTATGTACAGGCTGTTAACTATCATGCGTTTGTAAGATCATTCTAGACGTTTTTAAACAACTTTCCACGTTTTTTGGTCTAAGCAAGGTAAAATGCCGATATTATCTCTCTGGGGCCTTGCTGCTGCTCGTTCTACTTTTTTTTACTTGGCGCACATCGTGGGGTTGTAATTTCTCTTGCGTGGACTGTATCCTTGGTGCCCATGCATCATCTAACTCAAAACAGCGTGTACACTCTCTGACGGCCTTTTCCTCTGTGTTTTTCTTGGCATGGTAGTCCGGATTGCCTTTAGTAAGATTTGGTCGAGTTTTTACTTTCTTGCCTTTTTTAAACCTAAAATCTTACTCTCTAAAATCTTACTCTCCATAAAATCCTCAATTTTTTAAAACATACCGCTGTGTTTTCTTGGTTTTTGATTAAAAGCTTTCCTTTTAAAACACAAAATCAACAAATCCTTCTTTATTTAAAAAGTACTTTCTAAAAATGCAGAGAGATCCCTTAGATTAGATTAGATCTTTATTTGTTTAAAATCTTCATCTAAAAATTCTTGTTTTAAACGCCTTCTTTCAAAATCTTCTATTTTAGAAAATATTCAGAAAAGTGCTTTTTTCAGTGATTTGCTTAATTAAAGCCTTTTTCAAAATTCATTAGATTTAATTACATTAGATCTAATTTAATTTCACATTATCTAAACAATATATTTCTTTGGCATTATAATTTGGTCTTTTGGCTTGTATTTTTAACCTTCCGTCGAAAGTGCCGGGACGAAGGGTGAGGTCCAGGATTGACGGTGGCTAATCCCCCTCGCATACAAACAAACCATCTCAATTTTTTTCCGTTTCCAATGAGCATACATATGACACCCTTTACATGCGTTTAGGGTGCTATTTTAATCCATTCGCAGGCTTATTAGCTTTTTCTCATCAATTGCGGGAATTGGTTTTTGCTATAACTTTTGACTCGTTGCTCGGTTTTGAGCACTTCTTTAGTCAAAGTTGCATGTTTTTTTGCACTCTAGATGATGGGATCATTAGCTTTGTAAACAAACTAATTTTATAAAGTGTCGCATTCTGGGGGGTGTCCTTGTATTGCTTATTTCAGCTCATTCTATTGAGCTTTGTTCTATTCGTTTTTTTTCGTGGACTTGTGAGCGCCTCGCCACGTCTTACGACAAAGGGATTCTTTTGTGCGTTGTGAGACACTTTTTCTCACCACCAGGGTTGGCTTTCGCCTCCTTTCTATTTTTTTGCTTGTGCTTGTTTATGGTGTTCCTTTTTTGTTGCACTCCACGAAACACTGTTGTGGTCTCCTCTCTTGCATGTTATTACGCTAATTGCAAGACGAGTTACCAAGTGTTTCAAACCGCACGCACGGACCCGATTGTAATCAACGCACTAAATTCTAACGTGCCGAAAGTAGGGAGTTGTTATTATCTGGGTGGTTGTGTTTCTTTTCTACATTTCTTTCTCTCTCTCTCTCACTATGGATGCACTTTCAATTCCTTTGCTTACGCCGTTCAAATTTTTCGAATGGAGATCGAAAATAATAATGAAACTAAGGCGTAAAGGGTTATTCCGCATCACCATGGGAACTGAGACTAAACCAGACGATGAACCTAAAAAATCTAAGTGGTTAAATCGTAGTGATAAAGCTTTAGATCTTCTTTACATGTCCATTTCTCCTGACTTGCTCTTCCACATTGAGGCATCTGAAACACCTACATCTGCGTGGAAAACGCTGGATGCGATGTTTGGACAACTAGATGACATGAGAGTGCATGAGTTGGAAAACGAACTACTAGGGTTAAATCCTAGTGACTTTGAAAACCTACAAGCCTTCTTCTCGAAATTTGTCCACATTAGATTATTGTTAAAAGGATGTCAAGTAGAAAAGAAAGATTCTCAACTGATCTTGTCGATTCTCTCTAAGCTAGGTCCCGAATATTCTGTCTTCATGTCAACTTTCTATGCTACAAAAGCTGCTTTGGGCGATACTTGGACAATGCCCTCCTTTGACTATTTTTGTCCCAACTCATTTGAGAACAGGACAAACTCATTCAAATGGGATCTCTCAAGTCAAGCCACATGCCCTTGTAGCAAGTAATAGCAAGGGAAAGAAGATTGAAAAGAAGAAAGAAACTAAGGATCAACCTAAGAAAGAAACCAAGATCAAACCTAAAAATGACACAAACACTTCGAATTCTTAGCCTAGAGTGCAGAAAAGCAAGTATTTTGCTCCTATTGCAAGAAGACTGGTCATGACGATGAGCAACACTATTTTAAGAAACAAATTGATCACTTATCTCATTTACTTGAGAAAAATAAAATAAGTGTTCTGAATCCATAAAACAAATTTCTCCGAAGGTTGAGTCTTTTGCTGCAAAAGGTGCTAAAAATGATAAGAAGAAAGGAAAGGCCCTTGTATCCAAAGTTGCTCCTTCATCGACATGGATTATAGATTTTGGTGCCTCACACCACATGGGTTCTTTGCATATTGAGTTTTCCAACATCGAACCTTGTGGAATGTCCCAAATCACGATGGGTAATGACACGACAGTGTCGGTTTCTAGTAGTGGATCGGTAGAGATGGATGGGGGAACATTTAACCAAGTGTTGAGTGTTCTGATCTCTCTACCAATCTCCTATCGGTTTACCAAATTACTCACCTTGGTGAAGGAATGCGAGTGGAATTTGGTCCTAACTCCGTGATTATTGGTGAGCTTAACAATGATACTACAGTGGCTGAGGGAAAGGCAGATCACCATTCACACGGTTGCACACCTTCTCCCACTTTACTTCTGATTCTACACCCACTACCTTGCTCACTCATGCAAATGAGGTTAGTAAGCTATGACATGAGCGTTTTGGACATCTAAATTATCGCTACCTTGAACAATTGAGTCAAAACTAAATGGTCAATGGGTTGCCTCACATCAAGTTTTCTAAGGGTCTTTGTGAGGGTTGTACCCTTGGAAAGCATCGTGAAAAGAACTTTTGACAAAGAAAAATTATAGAGAGCCACTCATCACTTTGGGATCTTGTTCACAGTGATGTTTCTGGTCCATTTCCTTCTCCTTCGTTTACTAGAGCTCTTTATGTGCTAACCTTCATTGATTACTATTCGCGATATACTTGGGTATATTTTCTTAAGCTTAAGTCTGAAGTCTTTGAACATTTTTAGGACTTTAAGGCTCTTGTTGAGAAACAGGCGGAATGGTCTATCAAGGTTCTTGAACTGACAATGGAGGTGAATATGTAAACAATAGGTTCATGGATTTCTATACTTCTGAAGGGATCTCTTTGCAACATACAGTTTCTTATAGCCCTTCGTAGAATGGAGTCATAGAAAGAAAGAACCGTACTCTTAAGGAGATGGCCACTTGTATGATTCACTTGAAGTCTCTTCCTCTGCATAGTATTGGGCGAAGCAGTGAATTATGCAAATTACATTCAGAACCGTGTTCCACACAAGGTAGTAAGAGGGATGACACCCTTTGAAGCTTGGTTTGGATGCAAGCCTGATGTTGAGCACTTTTGAGTCTTCGGATCCAAGGCTATGGCTTGGATTCCCAAGAAGAAACACAAGGCCTTGGAACCACAATCCAAACCTTGTATCTTTTATAGGGTATCTTGATGGCGTGAAGGGATATTGATTGATGAACTCTACTCTCATGAGCTATATATTGAGAGAAGTGTTAAGTTCGATGAGTCTTCTTCGACTTCTACTTCTCCACCTATTGAGGTTCTTCAACTCGTTGATTCGGATTCTGACTCATCAGATGATGATATTGTTGAGCGTGCTCCTCTTCCGGATCCTCCCGACCATTAGATCTTTGAGTCTTCTGATTCTGACAGTAGTGATGATGAGGACTATATCCCTTCTCACTCAAGTGAAGAATCTTCCGACTCGAGTCGATCCTCTGGTCCCCTTTGGGCGGGAAAACTTTGCAAAGTGCTTTAGAGATTTAGTTGGAGATACTTGGATATGAGACATACTCACTCGATTTCATTGGAACCCACTCTTTCTTCACCTCTGCTTCGATCCACAGTCTTTCGGGAGGATTTTGGTATTTTCGAGTGGGAATCTTCCATGGATGAGGAGTATTCCTCTATCATGAAGAACGATACTTGGGATCTCACCACTCTTCGAAAGGAAGAAAAATTGTTCGGTGTAAGTGGGTATTAGAACAAAGTATGGAGTAGATGGAGACATTGAAAATTTTAAAGCGCGATTAGTAGCTAAGGGTTTCTCCCAAGATAGCTAGGGTTGATTATACGAAACCTTTTCTCCGGTTGTGAAGATGACTTCTATTCGACTGACCCTAGCCATTTCCGTAGCGAACAGATGGAAATTCCATCAAATGGACGTTAAGAGTGCCTTCCTTCATGGTGACCTAGAGGAAGAGATCTATATGGAACAACCTCCGGGTTATGTCCAAGATTCCTCCCTCGTTTGTAAGTTAAAGAAGTCTCTTTATGGCCTTAAACAAGCCCCTCGGGCTTGGTATGCCAAGATGGACTCCTTACTTACATCAGGGTTTACTAGGTGTCACTCTAATCCAAATGTTTATATTCTACGGCAAGATGACTCCATACTCATTCTTGTTCTATATGTTGATGACTTGTTGATCACAAGCAGCTCTTCCTCTATTATTGATTATGTGAAGATCGCCTTAGCCAACAAGTTTTCCATGACTGACTTAGGTCTGCTTCATTACTTCCTTGGGATTGATTTCACATTATGACTTGGGAATCTTGATTTCACAACCTAAGTATGCTCTTGATTTGCTAGCTCGGTTTCAGATGTCTGATTGCAAGTCTTCTCCTACTCCTTTTCTTTCTGGGGTTAAGTTTGTTTCAGATTGCTCTACTCCTTTGGTTGATGGTACTCTTTATCAACAATTAGTGGGGAGCTTGATCTACTTGACTCACACTCAACCAGATTTATCATATGTTGTTGGGATCGTGTCCAGATTCATGCAGGAGCCACATGAGTTGCATTGGAAAGTAGCTAAATGGATCCTTCATTATGTTCGTGGCACTTATGTTGATGGCATACACTATCATGGAGGAGTTGATATTGACTTGATTGGATTCACAGATTCTGATTGGGCGGTGACTTAGATCATCGGAAATCTACTTCTGGATATAGTTTCTCTCTTGGTTCGGGTCCTATTAGTTGGTCTAGCAAGAAGCATAATGCAATTTTGATATCATCTACAGAGGCAGAATACAGAGGAGTAGTTAACGCTGCCACATAAGCTATTTGGCTATAGGGTATTCTGATGAGTTTGGCATCCACTTTCGGTGGCCTACCATTATCTACTGTGATAACATGAGCACAATCTCTATTTGCATAAATCCAGTTCAGCATCAGTCGGACGAAGCACATTGAGATCCATATGCACTTCATACGGGAGCTTATTCATGATGGTATCATCGACATTCAGTACATTCAGACAAAGTTGATCAGATTGTAGATTTATTCACCAAGCCCTTCACTGAGATGAAGTTTCTTCACTTATGGTCTCTTCTTGGGGTGAGGTCTTCTATAGCTTCCCATCTTCTTAGGGCTATGTAGTCCTTCTTTTCTTCTTCTTCTTCTAGGAAGATTGTGTTTATATATGGGCACCTTATCAGGCCTTTAGTTTTCGGGCCCCATTGACACATCTTTCTTAGTTGTTTAGGAGTGTCTTCCTCTTTCGTCTGACTCATCACAGCTATTACCCCATCTTTGATGAAGGGGGGTGTTAGTGTGAGTTATCTTATGTGTCCTCCTCTCATGTTAGAGGGTCATCTCACATGGGTTAGGTTTAGGGTTTCATATGTGTCATGCACTAGGGTTACTAAACACCCTATATGTACCCATTTTCTTTTCATTTATGAGCATGCCAAGACACTTCGTTGTCTTTCCTCTATGAAAGATTTGTTTTTGTTGAGCAAGTTCTTCCATTCTTGATCATTTTTTCCTTATGCAAGCTTAGTTTACGAGTGGGTTTTGGGGCCCCACCGATCACTTGAGGACAAAATTTACTACCACAATTACGATAATTGGCTTCGGAGTTGCTCTTGTAACTTGAGCTCCGCTCTTCATAATAAAATTTCGTTAGACACGATGTATTATATGTACGTGGGAGAGTATGCGCGAATCATCAAAGTTCATGTTCAAACTTAAAATGAGTGTTTTCAAATCCCAACTTATGATAACTTTAGATGTTTAGGCCAACTTGCACCAAAATTACAACTTTAGCCAAAGACACTTTTAAGGGTTCTGTAACTTCTAACTAACCATGGAGCCTTGAACATATTGTTTCTAAACATTATAGAGTATGAATTGATCAAATTATTATATGAATGATTTTTGGGGAGATTATGGTGTTCTCTCTCCTCCCTTTTCTCTTTCTATAAGTAACTATGATATTTTGATTTGGTTAAAAATGTAAATGAGTTATAAATGTTCATGTCTTGGAAAAGAAATGAAAATTTGATAATATATGTGATTATGATATGATGAATAGAATGGAAAATGAAATCCATACTTTCTCTCCGTTCCCCTTCTCTCTAGATATAATTATGAAAATATTGATTGGGTTTTGAAAATACAAATGGGTCAAAATGTATATGAGTTGAAATGAAGCGAAAATTGGATACGGGATGATACAAAGTGATTTGAAAAGAGAATGAATCCTAGCTTTTATTCCTCCTTCCCTTACTCTTTTGTATCTCTCTCCCTATCTCTATCTCTCTATATTGTTTGTTCCGATTGTTTGAAATGATGGATGCATGGAAATTATGTGTGGGTGTAGAGGATTTCCATACTCAATCTGGGGGCGACGCAACGTTGGTTGCGAGTACTTTGAATAAGAGGAACTTTCTGGATGTGATATGTTGAAATTAATGATTCATCATTGTAGTTATATTCATCTTGCAATACTTTAATTACCATAGAATAATTATGTGTATTATTGTTCGAAGAATTGTTCTTTGTATATTTTGAAAACGGAATACTAATGCGACTATATTTTAGTGTGTCAAATTGGATGTGAAGTTGTACTCAATGTTGTACCCATGTTATAAATATATTAAACTAATATTTTGCTATGTTAATTATCGATTTTTTTCCTTAACAACCATAGTGTTAGGTAGAATCTCGTCTCATCAAAACTAGCAAAAATAAAAGAACGTGTTATAATACCTATTGTACTTCCTCCCCACATTTGAGTCTTTTTCTAGGGTATAAAACATTGATCGTGTAGTGCCCACTTCCCTTCAACACATTTTTCTTTGATTTTGATACCGTCGACTACACTTATGGACATTATTGTAGTTTTTTTATTTAGCTTCGATACTTAGAGGTTAGCGATCTTTGGACGGTTGTTGATTTCAATTCGTATATGATGCATGTGGATTATTAGAGACACTTTATATTGATGTTGATATGTTATGGACATGATTATTTATATATATTTCGACATGCGATATACTTTCTTCACCATGCATAGATTTTGATAATTGAATTAATGTTGTGATCATTTTTACATGGATGAAATGTGGATAGAAATGTTGCTTTAGGAATTTGTAAATGATATCTTAATTGCCTAGATGATATTAATTCATATATAAATGATTTTAGATTTATATTACATATTTTAGCATAGATGTTTTAATGCGCCACGAGGCCGAAGGAGGTATTTTGTGTTTTACGGGTAAAATTATTCGAACAAACATTGGCGGGATTGGAGATCAACCACATTAGAATTCTAGATAAATTCAACAAGGGTCACCATGGTAACATGTAATGTGTGTGTGTGTGTGTGTGTTAGAATTATTGGTTAGGGGAAAATTGTGACCAAGGGTCATGTCTTGTCTTTTGTTTTAGTTTCCCTTTTTTATTAATGTTAGTATGTCTTCCTTTGAGTGATGTAATTTACTTATTTTAATTATTTAGTTTTTGATGTATGTTTTCCCCTTCATCTTAGTGGATCTAAGTGCCTTGTTAAAGTTAAGTGCCTTATTAAAGTTAATAAATATTGTCCTAAATCAATTAAAGATGTGACCAAAAGAAGTTCATTTATGAGACTTGATTTGCTCTTGGATTTTGTGTTGTGTGTTGAATTCTTGAGATCTTGAGTGTTGTACACTCTACCCTCCATGGGAAACTCGAATTTGACCTTGAAGGTCAATTTTGAAGGCTTGTGGGACAAGTTAAACTTGTCCCACACCTCTCAAATTGTCATACCAACCCTACCTATGGGTTGGGGGGTCAAAATTAGACCCTATTAGGTGTTTTGGGAAGATAAAAAGGTGAAATGTTTATTACACTTTATTTCAAGTAATTAATTTTGTCCTTAGGGGGTGTGGGCTTAGATGGTGTGTGTAAGTAACTTGTCATTCCTTCAACCACTTATTAATGGTGCTTTGGAATATGAGGTTGAATAGGGTGATGTGGATTGGAGAGGAAATGAGGTGGCATCCTACTTGGAGCCACATCATCCTCCTCTCTCCTTTTTCTATTTATTGAAGTTCTTTTGCTTGTTTGGGGTTACTTCATTATTTTGTGCTCTTGTATTTTTGGGAGAGTTAGAGAATTGTTGAGAGTGATTGTGGATTGTTGGAGCTTGTGGATGCTTGATTGGCTTTGAGGAGCTTGGAGACTTACTCTTGGAACAAGCTCTACTATGGAAAGGTAAGAGTTTTCCCTTGTTTATGTTATGCTTTATTTTGTGTTTATATGCTTGTGTTGAGTATTGTTTTCTTTGGAATGCTTGTTGGGTGTGGGTAGATTGCCTAAGTTTGGAGTAGGAGGAGACTATGGGGAGTTTTCATGTATAGAGACATATAATTTCACCTTTTTTTTGAGGGAGTTTGGGTTGGGTGCCCCACCTTGTACAAGGAATGCTTGCATTTATTTCTTGTTTCTTTTATGAGGGAGGCATAAGAGATTGAGGGAGGTATAAGAGTATGTGGGAGGTATAAGGGGTACTTGAGGGAGGCATAAGAGTATGTAGGGGATTTGAGATATGCATTAGAGGCTTTAAGGTGGGCACCCATTCCCATTGGGAGGCATAAGTGGCCTCCCATAGGTCTTGCTCCTTTGGCTTTCATTCTAAGCCTTGTTTTTGTTGTTTTGTTGTTCTTCTTTCTTGTGTTGTTAATTTGAATGTGGTTGAAATGGTTGTGAAATATTTGTTTGTGTTGTGGAAGCTTGTTGTTGCCATGTGTTGGAATTATCTCCCATTGTAATGTGGTTAGGGCTCGGGGGCCAATGGAGAGGATGGCTTCTCCTCTTCATTGGATATCTTGGTTGGGTGGAGAGCATTGCCTCTCCCCCATTTTGTTGTGAATCAAACAAATCTTGGAGGAGCTATCTTGTTGGAGTTGTGAAGCTTGGAGTTTTGTTGGAGACCTTGTGAAACTTTCTTTATGTTATTCCCACTTAGAGTGGAGGAACTTGTAATATTGTATTCTACTTTTAGTTTATATTCTTGTATGATTTCCCACTTTAAGTGGAGGACATTGTATTGAACTTGTGAAGGAAAATTGCATTCCATTGTTGGTTATGAAAGTTGTATTATATATTGAAAAAGAGAAGAAAGATTTGTGTTGTAAAATAGTTTTGTGAAATAGAAAGGAAAGCAATTCTTTTTATTGGAGTTTGGTTGTTTTGTGTGAAAGGAAGTTCCTTGCTTTGAAAGAAATGAGTTATACTCAATGGAAAAGAAAGTTTAATTTCATTGTGAGATTGTATTGTTGCAAATGAGAAAGTAGGAATAGAAAAATTGCAATATGTTAAAAGTATGCATAGTAAACTTGAATGTAAAAGAAATTTGTTGTAGTTATTTTGGATATTTGAGTATAGTGAAAATGAAAGAGATGATAAAATTGAGATAGTGAATTGTTGCATTTTGTATTTGAAAAGTAATAATGTAGAAATGGATGTGAATCTTTTATCTTACTATTGAAATAGAAAGAAATTTAGTTGATCAAAAGGAAATGATCTTGTAAGTAGTAGTGTTTCTATTGGAATTGATAGTGATTAAAATGAAAAATTTTAACTAAGAAATGATAAAATGGAATGAAATCATAAAGCTGGAAGCTCTATATGTTCAAAATTAAGCTTAGAAGGCAATTTAAAACCCTTTAGTACCTTTTAGTTTTTGAGAAAATATAGGTTTAAAGGTTGTATTTTTCATAAACATGACAACCACCCTATGTAGAGCAGTGGTTACTGTCACTTATGACATAACTCAGTGGATCTGCTCCTGTGTGAAAACATTAACTAGTTTTTACTAATTTATAAGATGTAAAATTTAACTAATGAATACCAGCGTGTAAACAAAGAGCAATCCCATGGATTTGAATGATAAAACATACAAATGGTGGATTAAAAGATTCTTTTCATCTATAACAATGGGGGTAGGGTTTGCCCCAAATTTGGAAACCCAAATACACTTAGTGTGGAAACAAAACTAGATTGGTGGAGGAAATCCCTCCCAATCCTTGAATGAAATAGATTACATTAATAAAACTAAAACTAAACTAATTCTAAACTAGATCTCCATGTAGAATCCTCCATAGTTCTTCCTCTCTTGATCTCATGGCTCCCTTCTCTTCAACCTGCAATTTTTTAACAAAAACAAATAGACCAAATGAGGAGAATAAAATAAAGGAAATGTTTTAATAGAAATTCATAAGGAAATTTAGGGCTAGTTTGGAACCCTAGGATCTAGTGGCCAAGATTGAATTGATCTGAGGGTGGAGGTTTCACCCTATTTTTGTTTGGTGGAAATGAATTTAAAATGTTTAAAATATAATCCTTAAGGGTATGTGTAGATGGGTGAGTGGGGCCATGTAAATTACCTTGG
The DNA here is from genome assembly GCA_018340775.1 of Taxus wallichiana var. yunnanensis. Classification (NCBI taxonomy): domain Eukaryota; kingdom Viridiplantae; phylum Streptophyta; class Pinopsida; order Cupressales; family Taxaceae; genus Taxus; species Taxus wallichiana. Next base: position 599,940,443 of record CM031241.1, on the reverse strand, counting down.
GGTGTAAAGATTCTATTAATCCTTAGTATGTTGTAAGAATTAATTAAAAGGACTTTAAACTATTAGGATAATGAAACTAGATTGATTAAGCATGAAGTTAGTCATATTTGGATTGAACATTAACTAAGAAGAGAAAATATTTAACCAAGTAAATTAAGCTATGGCACTTCCTAGTTGACCTTTAATTAATTGAACTTAGAGGTAAAGTAATTTCAAAAGTTAATCTTTTAACTAGACCTGTCCTATCGATCTTAAAGTTGAGTTTAGTGATGTAAGTTAGTTTAATAGACCCTAATGGTCAAACACCGTTGTAACCTTCCTATAACTTAAAAAAAAAATAGTCACAATTTTGGGGTAAGTGTTAAGTTTTGGCGTGTTTCAAGAGTGTCATTTTTGATGGTGTTACTGATCATGTTAATAAAATACTCTATTCTCATTAATCATCTTCATGATTTGCACCTAAGACGTCTCATTCGGGACCATTTACATCATATTTTATGATCTGGGTGCATATATGTTGTGAAACCTATAATATTGGGATGAGTGAGGTGATCATTTCTAGGTGTTGTAGGTATGATGATAACATCAATAGTTTTAACCCTCTTATGTGTAATCTCCCTTGATACACTAGTGGGTGGTAAAATCCTTGTAAGATAGTTGGTGGTTGTCGACCGATGATTGATCTCTCGTGAGATATAAACTATGTGAGTGGTGGATACATGTTGAATTACTTCTATATTTACCCAACAATTGAAATAGGTCCTTAGGAGGCTTTTGTAATGCATAAGATTATTTGGGATATCTCTCTTGCAATATACACTAAATACTAGCGTGTCTAAGAGCAATGAAATGAGTTGTCTTGTGCGAGGTCATACTCCTTGTAGTCTTAAATCCCTAAGTGTAAATTATGTGTTATTTGATTTACAATTGTTCTAAAACAACGCCCATAAGAGTCCAAATTAACCATGTAAGAGTAATGGGAAACAAGAGTAATATAAGATATTGTTTAGGAATAAAGTTATGCTTGAAGTATTCATAATTGATTTAGGATTTCTCACGATAGTTTCCCTTTTCTAGCAAAGGTAAATTTAAACATCGAATATACGTAAGTGTTATAGGAATTACATTTGTTTCAAAATGATGTTACTACAGGACCAAAGTAACCACATAAATGTAGTTAGTAAAATAATGACCACTACAAAAAGGTAAGCCTTTGAGTGATGTCAAAACCAACTAAAATGTCATATGTGATCATAAAATGAATGTAATAAAGTAGATGTCCACGACTAATACAACAACCTAATAAATTAAAAAACCAAATATAATGCATGATCATATGCTTTGTTTGCATAAATGTGGATTAAACAATGGTGGTAATGAAATAATAAAGTGTAGCCTTGAGAATGGGATACGTTCCATTGTAGCCAAGGTCTTGTGAGTTAAGGAAATTGCACTCAAGTTGGACTTGCAAAAGCTAGTAGAACCCTTGACCTAGATACGAATATATCAAACCTAGGACCACTCAAGAAGTAGATTTTATGGTCGAAACATGTAAGTAACCCATTACTATTGAGAGTAAATCATTAAGATGATGAAACATAAGTAGTACAAAATGTGAAATTCGCCGCTTAAAATTCAAAGAAAAATCTCTATAACATGAACATAGGTGTAATGTACCCTTCCATGCTCAATTCAATTATGAAAATATGAATTCCAAATTGGAGCAACTAATTGTGAATCAAGAATGATACAACTTAATTAGTTCACCTACATAGTTGGTATGTAATAACTTGAAGATTAAAAGAGTGTATTGTTAGTATTAAATAATGTTATGAAATGAACTCGGGATATGTTTTCTATTGATCTAAGTAACCTTCCTTTTTCTTCATGTGAATTCTCCTCCTTGTAATGAGAGTATTTTTCCGAACCAAGTAAATAAGGCTCTCGAAACAAATCCTTAATTCAAATACTAGAATATTGGTGTATGTATACATGTTCCTAATCACAATTATGCTATATAAAGTTATTTCCACAAGATAAACAAGTGAATTCTAAAGGAACCACTATAGGTGAAATGTTAAACCAGAAACATGCAGCCTAGTTGTAAAGGAACGAAGGGTCCCATGTTATGTTTTCTTCATAAAATTATAGTCAACTAATATAAATAAGATTGTAATGAATATTTCGCCATGAACAATGGTGTGTTGTGAAAATTTCTGTGAGTAAGTGTAGATTGTCATGGGTCATTGTACTTTTTCATTTTTGGAAATGTGGCTTTGATGTGCATCCTATGTTAAATTTTATACATGTGGGTCCATGGTTACAGAAATGTCTCATGTGTTATACACTATCCTAAGTGATCCTATGTGATGTTATCTATCAAGAAATCTCGAGCCTATGTGATGTTTCTCTTAATCTTTCTTTTCCATACTATCTTCTCACCTACAATTCACTTTCATTCCTTCTCTAATCATCATGAATGGATTTACTAATCTAAATTTCCTTGAAATTTTCTAAGCCTTTTCAACGAACCCATTTCGTACATATTCTAGTATCATTGCAGTCCATGAGGCCACATTTCAAGTATTTAGATGAACAGTTCACATGCCACGTGTATGCTCCAAAATTTTACATACATATCTACTCGAGCGCTTGCAACCACAATATGTGGTAATATTTTCTCTATCTTTTATGCTTTGTTGGACATCCATACCATGTTACGTGAGCTCATATTTTAGCACAATTTGGACTTCATAGGAAAGAAAACTAGGCATGTTGGAGACCCATTTGTTGCATATGTGAAACAATGGGATTGTCTCATGAGGGAAACCATGTCTTCCGTGGAATTCTTCACTACTGACTATCCAAATATCTTGCTAAATTTACAACGTAGACCAGGGTTTCAGCGTGGTAAATGTGTCTAGATTTCAAATCACATGTTTGGATTATTATACAAGGAAAATGATAGGTCAAAATGTGTCTTTTGGGGTGGCCATGCTCTGTTAGGATGCTGCCACATGTTTTCACCCACTACGCCCCAATTAAAAATTCCAACTACCTCCTCATCACCACTTCCCATTATCCCATTTTAAAAATTTTATTTGTTTATTTTATTTTTCTTTAACGTGGCACTACATGGGACATCACTTGCAACGTCCACAAGACAATCAAGGTTGAAGAAACCATGATCAAATAAGATAAATGGCATAACTCGTAAACAATGGCATACAATAACAAATATTGTCAAGAAAAATGTAATAGGAAACCATGGTGGTAGATAGTCCTACAAAGAAAATTTTGAACACTAAGCACCCTTTAGAATGTTATAAAGATAAATAGCATGTCAAGGCACATATGTATCAATGGAAAGTAGTGTGATAGAAAGTAGAAGTAGTAAATAATGAAATAATATCACCTATAATATGTGAGAAAGTAGGTGCCACACAAATCCTCGGTCAGATTGATAAGACGTATAGTGTCAAGCATCCTTGCAGCATGTAAGAACCTATAGGAAATCTACATCCACTCCAAAAGAAAAATTGAACATGCATATGTAGATATAAAATATATTAACATATTAAGTATTCATCTAGCATGGGAAATAAAGTGTACATGTAATTATAAGCAAGCAAGAGTGAGTGCAACCAAAATATGCAAGATGCGAGTTAATAGTGTGATGAAATTGTAAGCAATGTGTGAAGGTGGAAAGAGCAAGCAGTGTGCCCCCTATGGATGTGTGTGAAATGAGGTACATTTATAAATTCCCCATGAGTAATTAAGAATGAATCACTGAAGAAGAGTGTGTCATCGGGAAATGGTTTGAGAATGTGTGTTATAAAGATAGATAATGAAGTAAAGATCATGAAGAATGAATGTCATGAGGTTCATTTAAAATTTATACCTTGAGTAGTCAAGTATGAACCATCGAACTAGAGTACATCATAGGGTAAGTGTTTTTCGTGTTATAGTAGATGTGAGAAAGATATATCGTGATGTCTTTGAGCATGAAAAGTGTGGTGAGTGTGACTTTCATTTTATATTTAAACCCTCGGTAGTTGAGTATGAACATTGGAAATAGAGTGTGTCATAGGGTAAATGAGGATATAATGTGTGTATTAAAGTGTTTGAAAGTATGTAAGAATATCATGCATGGTGAAAAAAGTGTAAAATGTAGTAGTATGTGCTAAAGACAACGATAAGAACAAAAGGGGGAAAAGCATGATGCATGCCATCTATATGATGGAGATCTATGTCATGATATTAAAAGGACCATACCACGGTGGCATAATTAGAATGGGTGAAGAGTACAAAATCTACCAAAGAATAGTGTCATCATGGTGAGCCTCGAGGGGAAAACCCAATAGAGTCTAAGATCCAAATTGGATGAATAGGAAGTGTATAAGAAAGAAGAATGTGCCCATGAGGGAAATAAGAATTAGTTTATAATTTTGGGTGTTGGAAATAGTGGGAAAAGTAAGTACAAACATAAGGAATAACATGTGAGCCAATATATATATATATATATATATATATATATATATAATGTGTGTTATGATGGGATACTCATCAATAACTTAATGAAAAATAATAAGTTCAATTTGTGAATATTATAAGAAATAAATCTGTATGAATTAGCCCCTATGATCATAGTTAAAAATGTAGAAAGAGGAGAATGTACAACCCCCATGAATGTAACAAAATAAGGTATAGCCATATAAATGAATCGTGCATAGAATCTTGAAAAGTGCAAGGATTAGGAGTCGTGTAAAACCAACATACAATGTTCTAACATGTAATAAGGAATATGCGGGGAGAGATGCATATGATCGATAGAAGTGCATTGAGAGTGAGACATTATGGGATGAGAATCATGGGTGCCGATAAAAAATTGATCATGTAAATCAATAGCACTAGGTTTCATCCCAGAGAAGAAGGATTATACTGTAGGTAATGTCATGAGAATCATGTATAAGAGGAATATCACAAGGAGTAACAACATGAGGTTTGGAATCTTCTATAACAATATCCATATAAGAAAGAAGTAGAATTAAGTGTATGCATATTATGTAACCAAGGATGACCTAGAAGGATAGTATAAGAAACATCATGAGGCATAACATGACATGGAACATTAAAAGTGTCAGATCCCATAGCAAGGGGAAGAGATATTGTTAAAAATAATTTTTCTACGGTTGTATTGTCAAATCCATGGATACAAAGAGTAGATGGAGTGAGATGTGTAGCAGAAAGTCCTATTTTATGGAGAAAGGAAAGATATCATACATAAAGACTAGATCTAGGCTTAACTAGGACATTATTAACAAGGATATTAAAAGTTTGAACCTTGATATAGAATAAGGAAGCATAGAAATCAAAGGCATGGAAGCCATGAAAGATTCAATAATGGGAATGTAAGGAGCGGGTTCACTAAATGATATAACAAAAATATGAATTTTATTAAAGCCTAATTACAAAGTAACTAATGCAAACAATGATATAAAAATTCCAAGTATAGTATCATACAAGAAAACAAGTACGAAACCATAAGCGAGAGCTATATGAAGAATGAATTATATAATTTACTCTTGATCCTAAAGTGTTCTAAACTAGGAAAACTTTTGCATATAAGGAGAACTATGTTGTCAATGCTCACAATAAATTTAGGACCTCATGGATGATGTTAGACATAGGCGCCTATAGCTAAACAATGGCACTTGGGCAATGAATAATGATACTAGCTTCCTATAGCTATGTAAATGTTAAGAATATATGATTTTTATTGTGTCACACAAGTGTCATAAATATTCTTTCTTTATAGCTTTGTGTCACTATTTGATCGCTGAGCGTACATGTAACCTCCAAAATAGATATCATTAACAAAATTCCATAAACCACATCAAATCCAAAAAGAAAGATGTAGAATGGGGATTCGGAATGACCTTGGTGGTCACCCCAAGATTTAACTTACGACAGAGCACAACACTATATCTCGACTCCTTGTACTTCTAGTGAGTGTGTGTTATAATCATGCCCTATGATACTCTTTTTGCAAGTGCATTTGATAGAGGGCTAGATCTACAATGTAACAATGTATAACATGTGTGGATGGAATAAATAGCTTCCCCTTCATAAGTAGCGTATGTATAAAATACAGTCCATTGTCCGATTGCATGTCAGTCCATTGTCCCTTGATTATATGCCAAAATGGATTATTTGAGGGTCTTTAAGTGCGTTTTGAGTGCAACCTTAGGTGATAATAATAATGTTTATAGCTTTGTCTCTCATTTTGAACACATAACTATGTGTTTATATGATTTCCTTATTTCAATTTTGTAATTGACAACTAGAAGGCCAACCCATAAGTGAAAAAAATACTAAAAATGGTCATGGGATCCCGGAGGGAATAAGGGTGCATGGGCTCTCTTTTCTGGATGGACATTGGTGTATTAGGTCATAAAAGATAAATAAATAAAATAATGACTAGGCTTTAGGGTGTAAAAGACTAAATAGAATACAGAAGCAACGGAAAAATGCCAAAGCCGGTCATCAAATACTAGTTTTCTTGCTTATGAATCATATGAATGCTAGTATCTATTTAGGAGCTATAAATGTACCCAAGTGTGTGATTTTGTGCCAACAATAAGGAAAAGGATGCCCAAAAAAACCCAAAGTGAGGTAAGAGTAAATGAGGGTGACCTGAATTTCAAATTAGATGGAGCTAAGTCCTTCCTCGAAGAATCTTTTTCTTACTTTTAACAATAGTCCATTTATCCATGTCATCTTTAATAGATGGTTCAAGATCAAAAGGTAAATAAACTTATAAAAAAATAATTGGCTTAAAATTATTAAAAGAAGGATAGAAATAGGCACTCCCCGTAAAAATCCCAGGTGGGGTTAAATATTCCAAAAGCAGGGGGTCTCTTCTATAATCGTGGTGTTAGCAACCCAATAGGTGCTCTTGTTAAAAGAAGGCGAGGATGGTTCCAAAATATAATCTTAAGGGGCATAAACGGTGAGATGATTATGCGGTGATTCTTTATACCATGATAATTTAGTTCTAGTGTGCTTAGCATGCTCGAATTCTGCAATCAAGAGTCAAGTTTTAAAACATCTATGATAATGAAAAGAATACCTTCATAATCAAGCCGCCGAAACCAGGTTCTACCTCCAATCACCATATTAATCTCAAGAAGAAGGTATTAAGAAAGGTCAATGTCCACAAAGACACAAGTATTGTGTGGAGTGGACATCTAATTTAACGAATCCCCTAACTAATTTATAATGGCTTCAAAACAATGCACTTTATGGCACTAAATAGGAGGACTTGGGAGTCTTACCAAAAAGGATGGGATTTAAATGAGTCTTTTGGTGGGTCTAAAGAAGGGTACCAAGGTTTGAACATGATACCATGCTCTCCCTAAACTCAATATTCACTGTCAATACTATCCTATCTTTAACATATTTAAAAACAACAATGAAAATCTCTAGAAAAGAGAGCTTAATCATACCCTTAATTCTTAAGCTCAAACTTTGGGTTATGCATTCATTCAATTGAGAAAGCATAATATAAGAATAATAAAGTGCTTGAAATAGTAAGCATTTTATAAAGAATAATATTTTTAAAAAAACAAGCATATAAATACAGTATATCTTTTTCATGGACAAGCTAATTAACAATGGAGAAATTCACTTGATTTGTTGCGGGTCGGAAGGCCAATATGTTGATATTTTTACAAAGCGATTCTAAAAGATATTTTAAAAGCATCTCAGAGTATGGGTGCTAATGAGATGGACCCATTGATAGCTTGGTCTTCAAGATTAGGAGTCCGTGTCAAAAATATATAATCTTGACATCAACTCATACTAAATGGTTCCAACTTTTTTGAAGTTAAGATTTTATAAAAGATCTACACATTCAATGAATCTGTATTTACCATGATAAGGACTCGTATTGATGTAGTCTTTATCTCACTTGTATGAAGATCCTATCCAACTGATCTTGGGATATTAAGCAATAAATATCTAGGATATTGAATATTTTAAAATTAAATATTATGAACTGTTTAGAATACATTAGTTGAGAAGTTCCTCTATAAATATGTAAAAGAGAACACATACACTGAATTGTGATTATAATTCCTTCAACCAATAGTTAGAAATTTCATCGATCTTGAGGTTATCAGGCTCTGCACTTGCCGCTCTTTCATATTGAAGTATTGCCCTAACACAAAACAGACTTATCAGCAACTGTGTTGGCTGTGGGACATTTATAAAGATACTATGATACCATAATATTCTCCCTTTGCATTGATGCGCTCTATCTGTTGAGCCACTTCTTTTGGAATATCGGCGCGGGAAGGGAATGGAAAGGCCATCAATAACATCAGAAGAAGAAGGGGCGAGGGAATGACTGTCACAACATTAATGGAGCGCCTGTGAAAAGCCATGATGATATTGATGATGAGAGACTAACACTTCAAGATTACTACTTGGGCTGGTTTGAAATGGCGAAGTGTCTTCACTCCTATATTACAAACGGGTATAATAATATTATTGTGTAAGTAAGTAATCTTTATCTTGTAATTACTATCCACGTAAAGAAATCCATAGAGACTCTAGTTTAACCATGGCTAATCAAGCTTGCAATCACTGGTGTTTAATGATGATTATTTATCTCTTATCACTATGAATATTGCAGAAAGATTTTCTAGCTATAATCATTTGTTTATCGCTCTGTCGCATCTGTGATTCGAAACGAATATGGTTTTATCTTTCTTATTTTTACATTTATTTTTTCGCATCCAAAAATCCCATCAATTCTTAATGTCCTTCCGGAGAAACAGATTTAAAATTGTGAAAAGGATCGAAAAGTTTGGATAAGGTTGAGCTGCAGTTGGTCGATGGTGATATATATGTTTGGCTGCGCTTCCAAGCTAACCTAGTACCACTAGTATCCTCTGTCTAGTGGCCCATGCTTTTTCGATCCAAGTTCGTGCAATAATGTTTGTACAACGCATGTCTATTGTTTTTATAACTTTAATCTTATGCTCTAAAACGCAAACGCGTCTTTCTATGAACATCACCCACATTCCTTTTATTTATGCGCTTTCACATAATAGAAAAACAAAAGAAAATCGAACCGTAATAAGCATTCGATGTCTAATTTTGACTCACGGGTAAACTTAAATTTATATAACTAGCAATGGTATGTGAAGTGTACGGTTAAAAAAATATAAAAGGCGATATATTGATGAAGTGTTAATAGAAAATGAAACAAAGACAAAGGAACAAGATCACTGAAGAAGGGTTTGAAGGAGGAGAGGTCAAACGTCGGGGAAAAATCATTGTTGGAAACAATGTGAAACTCTTCTTTCATACAACCACATCCTATTTTTGTCAACTATTATAAAGCAAAGGGAGTGCGGTTTGCAAAGGAAGATATTTTAGACATATCTTAAAAGGTAAGGAGTACTCAATGAATATTGCCAATGCAAATAGTTGTTTAAAATTTTAAGTGCTTTTATTTTTTGGGTATTAAAATGACAATCATGGTAACAAATAATTTGTGGTCCACATTATCATCTTCTTGTCGGTTGCATTTTGCACATAAGTGAAATTTGCAATCAAAGGGGGTCAAAAAAAAAAAAAAGGGATAAATGGTGAGTATTGGTTGATTTGGATATTTTCTGTAGATTTACCAAACCACTATTGAACTCAAGGTTGAATATAAAATTTGGACACAAAATCTAGATTGCGAAGGGTTTCCCTTCAAGTGCGATCATGTTTTTCATTTGCTCATCTAGCTTCGAATGTCATGGATAGAAAACATGTTAAAAGTAGAAGCTCTTGGTGGAAGAACTCTAATCCTAGCCACCTAGTTGTTAAGAAAACCGCCGACAATGATTTAGATGTTGATTTTGACTCGAGAAGGAGGAAGGGCTTCCTCAAGCCGTAAAGAAACATTGCAACAAGATCATTAGTGCTCTACAATTTTTATGGAATTGGAAAAGGGAACATGTTCCCTTCCTTGATTCATCAGAGAACCAAAATTCCATGGAGAATATAGAAGTTATGATTCCAATCCATAATAGTGAAAATGTTAATCCAAATATTGAAAAGGATTGGATTGTTGTGGGTCAAAAAAAGAAAGGGAATAACACTCCCTTGAAGATGTACTTAAGATCCAATGTGCGAAGCGATCTTAGAGACAAGTTCTTTATATTTGATCTTCTTGTGTTGTTGATTTGAACATGTTGTTGTGTTGGATGTGGTGATGTTTTTGTGTCACTTTGGAAGACGCATTTGCCTCATTTTTTCTTCATTGATACATCTTTTTCTCCAATCCTTGTATGGGGGTAGGGTCCCCTTAACCCTTCTTTTCCTATAACAAAAAAAAATATGGATGAATTCCAACACGATCCAGGTTTAAAACCAAATCTTAATTTAGACATATAGAATGGTTGTTCATTAAATTCCATGAACTTGTTTGTCACTTCCAAAGCTAACAATTGACCCTTACACAACTTAAAGAAATGGAAAATTTAGAGAAAATGGTATATATATATATATATATGATGTCAATATTTTAAATTTGATCAATATGTACATGTTCAACACCTATTACATGGCTTGGATTATTCCTAGCCAAATAATATCCGCTATATGTGCTCCGCTTTATTGTTTCGACCTCGTTCACATAAATTTCACAAGGCAATTTTTGTTAAAAGGGGGAAAAAGGGAAAATTCCATAGGTTCTAGGTTTGAAACCCAACCAAAATGTTGGCTTCTTGAAGCACTTTGTACCCAACCTTTTCAATTTTAAGCTAGATTAATTGCATAAAACATGTGATGTATAAACAATCAAGAATAATTGAACCCCTCCAACGGGTAGGAGTATGTGTTAGTGTAGGATATATATTTTCCAAGTGTATTTGTTTATTTACTTAGAGCTATTCTACACGCATGGGATATGTATGCTTAGGTGTACTATATCTATTGAGTTAGCTTATCAATTGTGTCAAGTTAGCTTATTATTTGTGTGGAGTCAACTCTACTTCCACTATCAATTAGTGAGAGTTATTCACCACCGATCTAGGAGGAGGTTGCACATTCACCACCTATATGTACTTGACTGCACTAGTCTATCATGTGGAATATGGAGCATTTGAATCGATTTGGAATTATTGTTGGCTTGTGAGTTTTTTATGATATTGCATCTTACTATTAGTAATTTCGATTTATGCAATTTCTCATGTATTTGGTGTTCATCGAGATCCAAAAATCATAATATGATATAAGATTGATTATGGTGATACATTTGCCATTATTGAGTTATTTGTAGTTTTTAATACTTCGTTTGCGAAACTAACAATTCATGTGTAAATAGATCTTTACTTTGTCTTGGTTCTTTAGAGTTGCGATTTTTGGTGCTTCCTTATTGACAAGTTGAGGGTCCTCAATAATTTGAGGGTTTTACAAAAATATTCCAATAAACCTCGGAATTTGTTAAAATCCCTTAGTCAAACAAAGCAAGAAAAAAAAATATAGGGTTTTTCTCAAGAAATTTGTGTGGTGCCTTGGTTTATTGCATTGCAGACGTTTCATCATAATCTCAACCCATCTTTTGGCTCTTCCGGACTCGACTCTTCTCGGCATCTTTTTGCTCCAAGTTCAATCTTGATGTTGTTGATGGCACTGGCTAACTTGGATTGACAATGTCACCAAGTTCTCGGACTTGGGAATGGAAAGGCCATCAATAACATCGAGAAGAAGAACGGGCGAGGGAATGACTCACAACATTAATGGAGCGCTTTGTGAAAAGCCATGATGATATTGATAATGAGAGACTAACACTTCAAGATTACTACTTGGGCTGGTTTGAAATGGCGAAGTGTCTTCACTCCTATATTACAAACGTGTATAATAATATTATTATGTAAGTAACTAATCTTTATCTTGTAATTACTATCCACGTGAAGAAATCCATAGAGAGTCTATTTTAACCATGGCTAATCACGGTGTTTAATGATGATTATATTATTGTGTAAGTAAGTAATCTTTATCTTGTAATTACTATCCATGTGAAGAAATCCATAGAGAATCTAGTTTAACCATGGCTAATCAAGATTGCAATCACGTGTGTTTAATGATGATTATTTATCTCTTATCACTACTTAAAATTGCAGAATGATTTTCTAGTAATAATCATTTGTTTATCGCTCTGTCGCATTTGTGATTCGAAAGCGAATATGGTTCTATCTTTCTTAATTTTTAAATTTGTTTTTGTTTTCTCAATCCCATCAATTCTTAATGTCCTTCCCAGAAACATGATTTAAAATTGTGAAAGGATAGAAAAGTTTGGATAAAGATGAGGCTGCGGTTGGTCGATGGTGATCTATATGTTTGGTGAGCTTTCAAGCTAACCTAAGGGAGAGGAGCCAATAGTGGAGCATGGGACCAAGTAATGGTGAGGGTATTTGTGAACTCAAAGGACTAGTACATGTACATTTGTCATTCAACATTTGAAAAAAAAGTAGCTAATAAAATGTGTCACATCAAATCACATCAAAAAATCACCCAATCACATGATGCCACATAAGTGAAAAAAAATGCATGGCATAATGCCCTACTAATGGTCCACCTTTTTTTCCTTTGTATGAAAAACTACTTGATTTAAATCCGTTTAAAAACCACTTTCCATAAAATAAAAATGTTCAAAAAAATATATTTAGATTTAGAAAAAAAAAATCTTTTAAAGGGTATTTTTTTCAAAATTTGATGTAGTTAAATATGTGTTGTACACCCCTAAAGTTGGGTGCACAACTAATGGCTCCTCTCCCATAATACCACTAGTATCCGCTGTCTAGTGGCCCATGCTTTTTAAATCCAAGTTCGTGCAATAATGTTTGTACAACGCATGTCTATTGTTTTTATAACGTAATCTTATGCTCTAAAACACCAAACGCGTTTTCAATGAACATTACCCACATCCCTTTTATTTATGTGCTTTCACCAAATATAAAAACAAAACAAAACAAAATCAAACCATAATAAGTATTTGATGTTTAAATTTGACTCACACATCAAATGTATATAACTAGAATGGTACGTGAATTGTATGATGGAAATGTTGAAGGGGATGTTATCTCAATTTTGGCCCCCATCAAAATTGATCAAACACGACTCCAACACAAGAAATCTACAGGGTCGCTTCCATCACATGAGCCCACGTTTCAAATCTAACAATCAAAGGTTGCAATCGGGCTCAAAAAATGGAGGAGCAGGGTTGGAAGGAGGCCACATGTGTCAAAGAAACCGGAGGGTCTCGGGAAAGAAAAGAGATCTTCCCCAAAAAGTTCAAAGTCTTCGGGCTAAAATCAAAAGCGATGAGCGGGCCTAAAATGACTAAGTATAAAGGTGCCAACGGAAGAAGCCATGTGTCGACACGACGCTCCTTAAAGGTAAAATCCCAAAGCAAGGAGACTCGAAGCCAAGCGCGGGCCTTCCATGTGTCCCATGTCCAAAAAAAGGGACAAAGTCGGGGTTGAATAGTCAAAGAAGAGGCATAGAAGCTAGCGGAAGGAGCCACGTGTCAATCAAGCGCTACTTCAAAAGTAAAATTCGGAGCGGGTTTTCAAACAAGCGCCAAGCCTCCACATGTCTAGGGTCAGACTTATGGCCCCACCAAGCAAAAAGGGACTTAGCCAAAATACAAAGGAATAGAGCAAGCCATGGAAGGCAGCCACGTGTCTCTTCGCGCAACTTCAAAAGAAAAATCCAAAAGTGGTCCCAAAACTAGCGCCAACTCTACATGTGGCCATGTTGAAAAGTCAAAGCGGGAAGGCGGGTCGTCGAAGGTAATTCAAACTTTTTTTGGCTTCAAAAGGCGTAAAGTATAAAAATGAGCCGCACCTCACGACATGCCCAAGGAGCCATGTGTCAAGCCTAAATTACATGCAGGCCAGTGGGCCTTGGAGTGATTTTTTGCCCAAATGGAAAATGTGGACCGGTGGGCCCGAAGATGGTTTTTTGACAAAAATAATTATGCGGGGCTATGGGGCATTTTTTTTACATTTTGTATTTTTGGTGCCAAAAGGCACAAAGTGAGTTTCCCCGTGGACCCATTCTGCTAACTGGTTTTCACCATTTTTGTATGGACTCGACTCAAACATTCAAATGGACATATCTTTCGATCCAAGTGCCGAAATTCAACAAATTTGGCACCATTGGAAAGGTCTCGACCTCGTCTATGCCATGGAAGCCTGAAACTTTAATTTTGATGAGGTTAGGTGGGTGAAAATGGGAAAACATCTTTCAGGCCATTAATGTAGAATCGATTGCTTCAACTACCAGATCTGATTTGATTTGATCCACCGTTCTTCCTTCTTCAACACGTCGAACAGACATAGGGAACCAGACTTGATAGATTGTGGGTGGATTCATGGTGGGCATTGATGGTTGGTGGTTGGATTTTAAGAGAAGAGTCAAGTTTTCTTCTCTCTCTTTCTGGTTTTCATCATCTATATATTGTAACACTTCTCATTTGAGAAGGGAGAGACATTAGGATGTGGGGAAACTTTGTCAAAGTTGTTTCCGACTCCATTTGAGTTGTAAGCCTTCTCCTACCTAGAGAGTGTATTTGTGCCTCTGAGCACCCATGTAATAGTTTGTGCACCTTATAGAGCAATAAAATCTTGTTTTGTGGTCTTTCAACCCTTGGCATTGTTTTGTTGTTTCTTTGTGCCTCTCTATCTCATGTTTTCTCCTGTGTATGTATTTCACATTTGTAGGTGTAAGATGTCATGCTTCGTGGAGTTTGATGGTGGATTTGGATCTAGGTCTGTGTCACTTTTGTCTGACCTCCCTCAGTCCCCTTTTCCCTGTTTCATTCTCCCTCAATAGAGTATCTCGCCACTTCCTTTTCTGGTGTATCACCACTTAGTGTAGGCTCTCTTTCACCCTCTCTCTCTCTCTCCTATCCCCTTGGAATGGTTAGATTAGGATTTAGTTAGATTCTACCTGCACTTGGAGTAGCTTGTGGTAGGTAGATTAGGAAGCAAGAACCAACTTTCTCTGGAGGTCCATCTCAAGTTTTGCAAGTCCACACTTGAGAGATGGTCCATGTTGGTCAATGTTGTGCACTAAATCACACCGAATGCCCCACTAGACTTCAAGGCCATTCGGGGTCTCATTGTGATTCTACACTAATAGTTTTGGCATGCCCGGTGGGACAGGTCTGAAGCACCTTACCACTTCATCTTAGCAGGTTGATGTGTTCTGTTAGGATTCAACCTTTTGAGGCACATGCAAAGCACATCTGGTGACTCCATCTGGTCAATAACCCATCTTCTGAGTTGTAGACCTTTTCCATCCATTTCCACCTCATTTCATTCATTTTCTTTCCACATCTTTCATTTTCTTCCATTCCATGAAGTTGTGCAATCATGACTTCATTCCCTTCATGGAACTCACACTTGCAGCAACAAGCAATGTACAATCCACCTCAATGCATTTCCCAACTCCTCCAGATCAACATTATGATCAGATCCAAACCATTATGCTTACCCATATGAGTAGGTCAAAACCAGTTTGGCCATGGAGCTTATCAAGAACAAGGGGATGCATATAATGGTGACAACTACATGGAGAAATGTTGGTTTTTGGAGAAGATTCAAGGAATGGAGGCTAGCATGGTGCATCAGGGCTACAACATAGATGAAGGCATTCAAGATTGGTTTAGGGCACCTTGTCCATGGGGAGGCCCTTTTCCAAGACATTACAACCCTCAGGAGAAGCTTGACTTCATGGTTGAAGTGTTGCCTCAACTTACACAAGTGGATTGAGGATATTGAGGCTTATGAGAAAAGTGACACAAGACAACCTTGTCAATGGGTAAGTCAATCACCAGCTCCTGTCCTTCATTTTCTCTTTCTCAAACTTTATCATTTCAAGCATGATCAAGAGTCAAGCCCCTCACTTGCTGCCCCAAGTGTTGATTTCTCTTCTCCATCTCCTAGTCTTCCATCTCATTTCAATTCTTCTTCCCTTTTCCTTCCCAAAAGTCATTCCCTCCAAAAAAACAAGAAGTTCCACCTCCTCCTCCCCACCACAAACAATAGCAAAGATGGTTGAACCCCAACCTATCACTCCTCTTGCTTTCCCAAGTCCATGTTGGGAAGAGACTCAAGAATCCAGTCAAGGAGAACAACAAGAAGAGGAACCCAACAGAGAAAGAAATGATAGAAATCTGAAGAGTTGGGCTGTTAAATTTGGGTTTACAAAGATCCCCTTGATGGTTAAGCCAACAGAGGAGGTCAAGGTTGAAGAGCCAGTGGTGGTGGTTGAGGTTGAGTTTTGCAGAAAGAAGAAGAACAAAAACAAGAAGAAGAAGATCAACAATTTATTTTCTCTGAATGCAGTGTCCATAATGGCACTTTGTCTGAAGAGGATGTTGATCTAATCCAAGCTGCACAACTAGTTAAGGAGGAGGAACAATCAGCTCCAAGTCCCATTGAAGAGGAGTAGATGGGAGAGATCAAATCAGAGTTGAAGCCACTCAATGAAGAAAGCATCATTGAAGATTTTTTGCTTTCATTTCAAGGGCCTGATTTGATTGATGAACCCATGATGGAGGAGGACCATATAGTTTTAGAGGCTCCAAGTGTAGAGTAGGCCATAGAAGAACCTTCAGTTCTTCCTCCCACTTCATCCCCTTCAAGCTCTAATGTTGAAGAAGAGTTTGAGCTTTCAAACTTCATGTTTGAGGATGAAGGGAACCATGGTGAGCAAGTTTTAGATCAGGAGGACACCATGGAGGAGGTAGAGCACATGCAATAGGACAACAAGGAGGTATTATCTATCAGACTTGGAAGATTGCTTTGATGGAGAGGAGCCCATGGAGATCACATCATTTTCTCCTCCATCATCCACCTTCCAAGCACATGAGCCTGCTTACCATGAAGGAGAGCATTCAAGTACAACCTGCACTTCATAACAGCCTCTCTGGAACCAAGGTTGGAAGATATGAGTCTTCCATGTTCTTCATAGGAGAAGGAAGAGAAAAGGAAAGAGGATGTCATCATCCCTCTCACACCATCCATCTAGGAAGGTCAGCAAGAAGACTCCATTCTTGGAGTTGAAATTCAGAGAAAAGGGGCACATTCAAAGGATCGAGACCATGCCCCCAAAGAGTACTTGGCTTCATTGAAGCCAAGGGAGAAGCCAAAACAGTCATGCCTTGCTTTTAAGCATGAGAATGAGCATCAAAGTACAAGGGTCACCATCAACACCTCCAGGAGTCCAATGCAAATCAACTTGAGGAGGTATTTTCTTGATTGTTGATACCTTGATGATATGGGTGGAGGATCGACTTATAGTCAGTTTTTCACTCATCAAGAGCAGCCATATTCAACATCAAACCATTTACATGGCTGCCCCTTTTGAGGAAGGGAAGCTATTTCTCCCTGTGGCAAGGATTTGTTTAAGATTTTCTTTGTTAGGGTTAGTATAGGAGTAGGAGTAGATTTTTTTTCAGTAGAAGAAGTGCTTGTGCACACTCTGCATGTCTCATTTGAGGCATGTATGATTTTTGTCTTTGTACATAAGTTTTGTTCATATTGCTCTAGAGGTGTCAGAGGCCAGGCCCTTTAGTATTCATGACAGAGAGACCCATAGTTTCTGTAATAGTTTCTAGTTTCAAATAAAACACAAATACAGAGCAACTAAAATTGGATTCGAGACAGTCCATTCTCGGGAATAGGTAAAGCCCCAGTGGGGTGAGTTTCATGCAATCAGTAGCGATAGGATGCAAAAGGCAATCGGGGAGAAGTTTCAAAGAAAAAAGGATCAGTATCAGCTATATCATTCTTGACTCCATGCCCAATGGATGCTTCAAGGCTACTGGTCCCTTCATCTAGTAGGAGTAGATGTCCCCGTGAGTCACCAAATTGTTATCCCAATTTTTCCCCAGGAAAAATTGGTCAAAACATGACCCACACAGAAGAAATCTAAGAGTCGGCTCTCACAGAATGAGCCCACATTCAAATCCAACAATCAGGAAACAACGGGACTCTACAATGGAGGACGAGGTCTCTAAGGATCAAATGGAGAAGAAATCTAAGGTCTTCATGGCATGAAGTTTCAAAAAATTAGGTTATGCAGATGAAAAAAAAAGGGCTAGAAGGGAGGAGAAAGGGAATAAAAGGCTTGAAGAGGCTTAAGGCTGAAATGATTCAGAGTGAGCCCAAAAAATTGGCTAAGTATGGAAAAAGTGGAAGTTTCCAAGTCTGTCATCTCCAAAAAGAAATCACCTTGGAGACTCAAAAAGCCAAAAGCTCTCGTGTCCAACCAAAAAAAATAAAGTCAAAAGCTGGAAAAAGTCAAACAAGTCCCAAATTCCAAACGTGTCAAAGATGTCCAAAGAGGGGAGCAAATTCCACATGCTGGGCTCCAAAGGGGGAAAGCAGGGCCTAAAATGACTAAGTATAAAAGAGTGGATGGAAGCCACGTGTCACACAGCTCTTCAAAGGTAAAATCCAAAAGTGGGTTTCCAAATGAGCGCGGGCCTTCCATGTGTCCCGAGTCAAAAAAAGGGACAAAGTCGGGGTTGAATAGTCAAAAGTAGAGGCAAGGCCAGTGGAAGGAGCCAGCCAAGTGTTCACAACGCTACTTCAAAAGTAAAATTTGGAGTGGGTTTTCAAACAAGCGTGAGCCTCCACGTGTCCAAGGTCAGACTTATGGCCCCACCAAAAAAAAGGACTTAGCCAAAATACAAAGGAAAGAGAAAAGCCATGGAAGGTGCCACATGTGTCTCTTGGTGCAATCTTCAAAAAAAAATCCAAAAGCGGTCCCCAAACTAGCGCTCAGCTCTGCCACGTGGCCATGTTGAAAAGTCAAAGTGGGAAGGTGGGTCGTCGGAGGAAATTCAAACTTTTTGGCTCGAAGGCGTAAAGTATAAAAATGAGCCACACCTCCACTGATGCCCAAGGAGCCACGTGTCAAGCCTAAATTACATGGGGACAGGTGGGCCTTAAAATGAGGTGGAAAATGGAGAGGACTTTTTGCCCAAATGGAAAATGCGAACCGGCGGGCCGAAGATGGTTTTTTGACAAAAATGAATTGTGGGGCTATGGGGAATTTTTGCATTTTGTATTTTTGGTGCCAAAAGGGCACAAAAAGTGAGTTTCGGGCCCATGGACCCATTTTGCTAACTAGTTTTTCACCATTTTTGTATGGACCCGACTCAAACATTCAAATGGACATATCTTTGATCCTAGTGCCAGAAATTCAAAATTTGGCACCATTGGAAAGGTCTCGACCTCATCTATGCCATGGAGCCTGAAACTTTAATTTTGATGAGGTTAGGTGGGTGAAAAATGGGAAAATGTCTTTCAGGCCATTAATGTAGAATCTGATTGCTTCAACTACTAGATCTGATTTGATTTGATCCGCCGTTCTTCCTTCTTCAACATGCCAGAATAGACATAGGGAACTAGACTTGACAGATTGTGGGTGGATTTGTGGTGGGCATTGATGGTTGGTGGTTGGATTTTAAGAGAAGATTCGAGTTTTCTCTTCTTTCTAGTTTTCATCATCTATATATTGTAACACTTCTCATTTGAGAAGGGAGAGACATTCTGGGATGTGGGGAAACTCTGTCAAAGTTGTTTCCCGACTCCATTTGAGTTGTAAGCCTTCTCCTATGCCTGGAGAGCGTATTTGTGCCTCTGAGCACCCATGTAATAGTTTGTGCACCTTATAGAGCAATAAAATCTTGTTTGTGGCATCTTTCAACCCTTGGCATTGTTTTGTTGTTTCTTTGTGCCTCTTTATCTCATGTTTTCTCCTTGTGTATGTATTTCACATTTGTAGGTGTAAGATGTGTGCTTCATGGAGTTTCGATGGTGGATTTGGATCTGGGTCTATGTCACTTTTTTCTGACCTCCCTCAGTCCCCTTTTCCCTGTTTCATTCTCCCTCAATAGAGTATCTCACCACTTCCTTTTTACGGTGTATCACCACTTAGTGTAGGCTCTTTCACCCTCTCTCTCTCTCTCTGTCCCCTTACTACATCACATTTTTTTCAACTATTACAAATCGAAATGGGGTTAAGTTTGCAAGGCAAGCTATTTTGGACATATCTTAGAAGGTAAGGAGTAGTCATTGAATAATACCATTGTGAATTGTTATTTATAATTTCAGTGCTTTTTTTTTTAGGTATTAAAATGACTATCATGGTAATGAATAATCTGTGCTCCACATTATCATCTCCATGTCACTTAAATTTTGCACATGAGTGCAATTTGCAGTCAAAGGGGTCAAAATAAAAATGGAGAAATTCCAACAAGATCCGAGTTTGAAACCCAATCTTAATTTAGATGTATAGAGGGTCACTCATTAAATGTCATTCACTTATTGGCAAGTTCTAGGTGCCAACAATTAACCCTTACACAACTGAAAGAAATGGAAAATTTAGAGAAAATTGGAGAAAATGAGGTATTATATATATATATATATATATATATATGCATTTATGTATGTATATGTATGTGTGTATATGTGTGTGTGTGTGTGTATGTACGTATGTATGTATATGTGTATGTATATGTATGTATAAGCATGTATATGTATATGTATATGTATATGCATATGTATATATGTATGTATGTATAGACATATGTATTACATATGTATACATACATATGCATATCTATACATACATATGCATGCACACACACACACACACACACACACACACACACACACACACACACACACACACACACACACACACACACACACACACACACACACACACACACACACAATATCGATATTTTAAATTTGACAACATAAATTATTTTAGATAAGATTAAAAATGCGGTACTTCAATGTGGCAATTTAGTATGTAAATGTCCAACACCTATTATATGGATCAGATTATTACTATCTAAATTATATTTGTTATATGTGCTCCATTTAATTGTTTCAATCTTGTTCAGATTATTTACGTGAGTGCGATTTGCATTAAAGGAGAAAAAATAAAATTTCAATAGGTTTTACGTTTGAAACCCAACCACAATGTTGGCTTCTTGAAGCACTTTGTAGCCGCCCTTTTCACTTTTAATCTAGATTAATTGCATAAAAAAAAGTGATGCATGAACAATCAAGGATAATTGAACCCCTCCAACGGGTAGGAGTATGAGTGCTAAGTAGATTTTATCTGCCAATCGTAAGTTATAAACTTAGACTCCATATAATTTCTTGCATTATTTAGTGCAAATTTGTCATTGATTTGCAATGAGGGACTTTGACTAATAAAACCTTCACATTGTCTAGTATTATCCATGGCTCATGTCTCTATATGCCTCACAAGTCTAAGAAAAAGATATGGGTAAAACTTGTATTAAATTATTGGGCTCAGGAAAAATAAGCAGACCAAAATTTTGGGCTCTAAAAAAGAAACAAACTAACATTATTGTCTTGGTAGAACAACCTGAGAGACGGGTGCACAATGGAGTAAGGACCATCCACACAACATTTTGATTTGTAGCAAGAAGGTAGGGCAAGGAAAGGCATTGGTTGGAAGACAATGTTTGATGGCTCCTCCGAATTATTTGATGCCATAACTAACTCCTAATAACACACATTCTATAGTGTCATAGTGTAGGTTGATGTTAGGTTACTTTTTCTTGAATCGTACGCACACACTATTATTTTATGTCAAAATAAAAATAACCCTATTATGGCTATGGTCATGTAGCTTTGTCATAAAACAAACACTTACCTCCATATGTGTACTTTTAATTTGTTACTTGTGATAATGAAGTCTCATGGAGTTAAATCACCACATGATAAATAGAAATGTTGGTTCATTTCACATTATGTTGAAGTTTATTTAGTAAACATTTCTTGGGAAGAATTTCTTGATGATGTGGGGTTGTTTTGGAAAATCTTGGGACTACCATTATGCCATGGTTTAGACTGACTATTCTAGTAGATATTTAATTTGGAAGAATAATTGGGGGAAACTTTGTGATAGTCTTCCACCAATATTTGATGCTTGGAGAACAAATCAGCGTCACAAGGAAGAATCGATCAATAACTGAATAACTTGTATAATAGAACAAAGCTTACACATGTAGAGAAAAGACAGCGGAGTGTCTTGGCATGCTCATAAATGTCAAATGAAGGGATACATATAGGGTGTTGAGTAACCCTAGTGCATGACTCAATAAAAACCCTAAACCTAACCCTAAACCTAACCCATGTGAGATGACCCTCCATATGTGAGTGGAGGACACATAGGATAACTCACACCAACACCCCCTTCATCGAAGTTGGGGTAGTGGCTATGATGAGTCAGATGAAAAGAAGACACTCCTAAACAACTAAGAAAGATGTGTTAATGGGGCCCGACAACTAAAGGCCTGATAAGGTGCCCATATATAAACAACATCTTCCTAGAAGAAGAAGAAGAAGAAAAAAAGGACTACATAGCCCGAAGAAGATGAGCAGTTGTAGAAGACCTCACCCCAAGAAGAGACCGTAAGTGAAGAAACTTCATCTCAGTGAAGGGCTTGGTAAATAAATCTATAATCTGATCAAGTTATCTGAATGTATTGAATGTCGATGATACCATCATGAATAAGCTCTCGTATGAAGTGCATATGGATCTCAATGTGCTTTTCTGATGCTTGAACTAGATTTCTACAAATAGAGATAGTGCTTGTGTTATCACAGTAGATAATGGTAGGCCACCGAAAGTGGATGCCAAACTCTCGAGAATACCCTGTAGCCAAATAGCTTCTGTGGCAGCGTTAACTGCTCCTCTGTATTCTACCTCTGTAGATGATATCACAATTGCATTCTGCTTCTTGCTAGACCAACTAATAGGACCCGAACCAAGAGAGAAACTATAGCTAGAAGTAGATTTCGATGATCTAAGTCACCGGCCCAATCAGAATCTGTGAACCCAATCAAGTCAATATCCACCCCTCCATGATAGTGAATGCCATCAGTATAAGTGCCATGAACATAATGAAGGATCCATTTAGCTACTTTCCAATGCAGCTCATGTGGCTCCTGCATGAATCTAGACATGATCCCAACAACATACGATAAATCCGGTCGAGTGTGAGTCAAGTAAATCAAGCTCCCCACCAACTGTCGATAAAGGGTACCATCAACCAAGGGAGTAGAGCAATCAGAAACCAACTTAACCCTAGAAAGAAAAGGAGTAGGAGAAGACTTGCAATCGGACATCTGAAAATGAGCTAGCAAATCAAGAGCATACTTAGGTTGTGAAATCAAAATTCCAAGTCAGATTGTGAAATCTGGATCCCAAGAAAGTAATGAAGCAGACCTAAGTCAGTCATGGAAAACCTGTTGGCCAAGGTGATCTTCACAGAATCAATAATAGAGGAAGAATTGCCTGTGATCAACAAGTCATCAACATAGAGAACAAGAATGAGTATGGAGTCATCTTGCCATAGAATATAAACATTTGGATCAGAGTGACACCTAGTAAACCCTGATGTAAGTAAAAAGGAGTCCATCTTGGCATACCAAGCCCGAGGGGCTTGTTTAAGGCCATAAAGAGACTTCTTTAACTTACAAATGAGGGAGGGATCATGGACATAACCCGGAGGTTGTTCCATGTAGATCTCTTCCTCTAGGTCACCATGAAGGAAGGCACTCTTAACGTCCATTTGATGGACTTTCCATCTTTTTTTGTGTGGCAATGGCAAGGGTCAGTCGAATAGAAGTCATCTTTGCAACCGGAGAAAAGGTTTTAGTATAATCAACCCCAGCTATCTGGGAGAAACCCTTAGCTACTAATCACGCTTTAAATTTTTGATGTCTCCATCTACTCCATACTTTGTTTAGAACACCCACTTACACCAAACGATTTTTCTTCCTTTTGGAAGAGGGGTGAGATCCCAAGTATCATTCTTCATGAGAGAGGAATACTCCTCATCCATGGTAGAATCCCACTCAGGAATACCTAGAAGCCTCCTAGAAATATTGTGGATCAGAAGTAGAGGTGAAGAAAGAGTGGGGTCCAATGAAATCGAGTGAGTACGTCTCATATCCGAAGTATCTCCAACTAAATCTCCAACACTTTGCAAAGTTTTCCTAGCCCAAAGAGGACCAGGAGGATCAGGCTCAGAGTCAGAAGATTCTTCACTTGAGTGAGAAGGGACATAGTCCTCATCATCACTACTTATCAGAATCAGAAGACTCAGAGGTCTGATGGTGGGAGGATCAGGAAGAGGAGCACGCTCAATAACATCATCATCTGATGAGTCAGAATCCAAATCAGTGAGCTGAAGAACCTCAATAGGTGGAGAAGTAGAAGTCGAAGAAGACTCATCAAACTTAACACTTCTCTCAATATACAACTCATGAGAAGTAGGATTCATCAATCGATATCCCTTCACGCCATCAGGATACCCTACAAAGATACAAGGTTTGGATTGTGGTTCCAAAGCCTTGCATTTCTTCTTGGGAATCGAGCCATAGCCTTGGATCGAAGACTCGAAAGTGCTCAACATCAGGTTTGCGTCCAAACCAGGCTTCAAAGGGTGTCATCCCTCTTACTGCCTTGTGTGGAACATGGTTCTGAATGTAATTTGCACAATTCATTGCTTCGGCCCAATACTATGGAGGAAGAGACTTCGAGTGAATCATACAAGTGGCCATCTCCTTAAGAGTATGGTTCTTTCTTTTCTGCTGACTCCATTTTGCGAAGGGCTATAAGCAATTGTATGCTGCAAAGAGATCCCTTCAGAAGTACAGAAATCCATGAACCTATTGTTTACATATTCACCTCCATTGTCGGTTCGAAGAACCTTGATAGACCATTCCACTGTTTCTCAGCAAGAGCCTTAAAGTCTGAAAATGTTCAAAGACTTCAGACTTAAGCTTAAGAAAATATACCCAAGTATATCACGAATAGTCATCAATGAAGGTTAGCACATAAAGAGCTCTAGTAAATGAAGGAGATGGAAATGGACCAGAAATATCATTGTGAACAAGATCAAGGGACGAGTAGCTCTCAGGATTTTCCTTTGTCAAAGTTCTTTTCAGGATGCTTTCCAAGGGTACAACCCTCACAAAGACCCTTAGAAAACTTGACGTGGGGTAACCCGTTGACCATTTCATTTTGGCTCAATTGTTCAAGGTAGCGATAATTTAGATGTCTAAATCGCTCATGCCATAGCTTACTAACCTCATTTGCATGAGTGAGCAAGGCAGTGGGTGTAGAATCAGAAGTAAAGTGGGAAAAGGTATATAACCATGAATGGTGATCCACCTTTCCCTCAGCCATTGTAGTGTCATCGTTAAGCTCACGAATAATCACCGAGTTAGGACCAAATTCCACTCGCATTCCTTCACCAAGGTGAGTAATTTGGTAAACCGATAGGAGATTGGTAGAGAGATCAGAACACTCAACACTTGGTTGAATGTTCCCCCATCCATCTCTACCGATCCACTACCAGAAACCGACACTGTCGTGTCATTACCCATCGTGATTTGGGACATTCCACAAGGCTCGATGTTGGAGAACTCAACATGTGAAGAACCCATGTGGTGCGAGGCACTAGAATCTATAATCCACGTCGATGAAGGAGCAACTTTGGCTACAAGGGCCTTTCCTTTCTTCTTATCAGATTTAGAACCTTTTGCAGTGGAAGACTCGGCCTTCGGAGCATTTTGTTTGATAGACTCAGGAACACCTATTTTATTTTTCTCAAGTAATTGAGTAAGGTGATCAATTTTTTTCATACATACGTATGCTCTTTATGACTAGGCTTCTTGCAATAGGAACACAAATACTTGTCTTTCTGTGCTCTAGGCTCAGAAGTCGAAGTGTTCGTGTTATTTTTAGTTTTGGTCTTGGTTTCTTTCTTAGGTTGATCCTTTTTTTCTTTCTTCTTTTCAATCTTCTTTTCCTTACTAGTACTTGCTACAAGGGCATGTGACTTGGACTTGAGAGACCCCATTTGAATGAGTTTGTCTTGTTCTCGAATGAGTTGGGATGAAAAATAGTCAAAGGAGGGCATATTCAATCTTGCCCAAGGTAACTTTTGTAGCGTAAAAAGTTGACACAAAGACAAAATATTCGAGGACCTAACTTAGAGAGAATCGACAAGATCAGTTGAGAATATTTCTTCTCTACTTGACATTCCTTTAACAACAATCTAGTGTGGACAAACTTTGAGAAGAATGCTTGTAGGTTTTCAAAATCACTAGGATTTAACCCTAGTAGTTCGTTTTCCAACTCATGCACTCTCATGTCATCGTGTTGTCCAAACATTTCATCTAACGTTGTCCACATAGACTTAGGTGTTTTAGACGACTCAATGTGGAAGAGCAAGTCGGGAAACAGGACATGCAAAGAAGACCTAAAGCTTCATCACTACGGTTTAACCACTTAGATTTTTCAGGTTCATCATTTGGTTCAGTCTCAAGTTCCCATGGTGATGCGAATAACCCTTTACCCCTTAGTTTCATTATTATTTTTGATCTCCATTCGAAAAAGTTGAATGGCGTAAGCAAAGGAATTGAAAGTGCATCCATAGTGAAGAGAGAGAGAGAGAAGAATGCAAAAAAGAAACACAACCACCAGGACAATATAATAACCCCCTGCTTTTGGCACTTTATAGTTTAGTGCGTTGAATACAATCGGGTTCGAGCGTGTGCATTTGAAACACTTGGTAACTCACCTTGCAATCAGCGTAATAATGCGCAAGAGAGGAGACCACAATCGTGTTTCGTGGAAGCGCAACAAAGTGACACCGTACACAAGCAAAATGCTAAAAACTAGGAAGGAGGTGAAATCAAATCCTGGTTGTGAGAAAAAGTGTCTCACGTCGCAAATGATACCCCCTTGCTGCAAACTGTGGCGGATGCGCTCACTAGTCACAAGCAATAATAAGGGTAATATACAATGTTTAGATGAACTCAGAATGAGTTTTGATGATCTTTAGAATCCGGAAAGGCACGCGGAAGACAAAAGGTGCTCAGAGTGTCACTGCACACTTGAGCGCATGATTAGTAAAAAAATCGACAATAACACCTAAAATTTATCATTTAGAAATGTCGAGTTTAGCTAATTTTAAAGCTTATTGGAGTTTTTTAAAAAAATGATAATTTAACGTTAATTTTAAAGAACGATTTTAATTATCTAATCGTAAATATAATAAAAAAATAAATTTAATTAAATTAATTAATTACGATTAATTTAATATCTAATTAAACTTAATTAAATTATATAAAAACCTAATTAAGATCTTTTTAAAAACTTTCCTTTTTAATTTAAAATTAAAAAAAAAAACCTTTCCCTTTTAAAAAAAAACTTAATTTAGAAAACTTTTTAAAAAAAAATTTGAATTTTTTTAAAAAACTTAAAAAAAAAAGAAATAACTAATTTTTTAAAAAAATTTTAAAAAATTTAATAAAAGAAATACTTTTAAAAAACTTAAAAAAAACTTAAAAAAAAAGCTTTTTGAAGTTTTAAAAAATAGAAATAAGTTTTTTTAAAAAACTTTGGAAATCATTTTAAAAAATTTACAAAAAAATAAACTTAAAGCACAAAAACGCTGGTTTGGTAAGTCCGCGGAAAGGAAAGGAGGCAGTGTGTGTGGGCGAGCAGGGAGGGGATGGCCACGCAAGGGCAGAGGGGATGAAAGTCACGCAAGGGAGAGAGAAGGGAGAAGAGGATCTGGCTGCGGCAGAGGGAAGAACAAATTGATTTGGCAGCTTCCACGATGGCAAGCCCTCCAGCAGGCAATTACCAGAGAAGTCCACACAAAGCAAAAAAAAACACCCACGCAGCAGTGCAAAAAAATGTCCACATAGCTTAGAAGAACAAACAAACCAAGCAGTCAAGGAAGCAGAAAAGAAAGAGCTGGTCAGGATTGAATACAACTCTAATGAGTGTGTTCAAAAAATGCCGATGCACCAAAACCGATGATCCACCAATTACTGAATTTTTGACCTGAATCAAAAAAAAAAAAACAAAAACAGAGAAAAGCCAGAAAAAGAGATCTAAAGAATTTTTAGTTTAATAAAAAAATTTAAAAAACTAGAAAATACTCTATTTTTAGCTGATCTGCTAGATTTAGCTACAGCTAGCTAAATGTAGCTGCAAAACCCCTAAAACTCAAGGAGATCTGCACATGCACGAAGAACACAACAAAAAACCGAAAACTTTCCAAGAGCAACTTGTTAAATATGTTAGCAAGGAAAAAAAACCAAAAATAATGATCAAAAACTTGCACGAGGAGTTAAAAATGAAAAACTAAGAGTAATCACAACTAAAAAAATGAGTGCACGTTTACCCGATCTCAGCTCGATACCATGAAAGAGTTGACGGATCGTATCGGAAACTATGCACCACGATGAAGTTGCACTCTGGTTGAATCGTAATGGCTCCAATGTAATCACAAGGAAGAATCGATCAATAAATGAATAACTTGCATAATAGAACAAAGCTTGCACATGTAGAGAAAAGACAACGAAGTGTCTTGGCATGCTCATAAATGTCAAATGAAGGGATACATATAGGGTGTTGAGTAACCCTAGTGCATGACTCAATAGCAAACCCTAAACCTAACCCTAATTACGTTACATTAGAAATGCCAAAGAGGATACATAGAAGAAATCGAAATGGTGGGAGTGAAATCGCGAGAGAGAGAAAGGGTTCAAGAAAAAGGTATTTGAGGGAGGAGTGCAAGGGTGGGGGAATAGCCTTGTGTTTTCCATGTAGGTAGAACACACGTACACTACAAAAATAACCTATTCTTACAGTAATTATTCCACAAACTATCTACATTTTGAAATAATCATAGAATATTTGTGGCATCTATATGAAAATATCATTTATTCTTTTTTTTAGGTATTGTCGATGTTCCACAATTCAAATACAATCATAATTATTTTTAGAGAGCCCACATATTCAATCCTTCCACATGGAAAATCTTCAATTTTAAGAAAATAAAATTTAAAAATATCATATAATAATCCACCTACAGTCACACTTATGAAATGTTTCTAACAAACTAATATAAAATTGCATTAATATTGAAATTGTAATTATCTAAAATGTAAAATTTTACATATTTTTAAATCTTATATAAAAACAAAATAAGAATATATAATTGAAATCTAACACTACAAAATACATGTTTATTATATAGTCTATTAAGAATATTAATAACAAATCATTAGAGTATTAAAATTTAATATTACATTATGTAGAAATTACACATTAAGCTATATATATATATATATATATATATATATATATAATATTGTATAATAATGTCAACATGTCATATTTAAAAACAAAAATACTTTTAAAAATCTCTCTTTAATCTATTAGTGTGAAAAGTTGCATTATTACAAATATCTATTTATCATAATATATTATAAATAATTTTAAAATAGAATATTGTAAAAGCAACACATAAAATAGTGTGCAAATACTATATATATAATACCCACCACACTAAGTAAATCAATGAAATATTTTTAAAAATAAATATAAGAGGCTCAAATCTAAAAATAATAACTCATAACAAACCAAAAATACCAAATTAGAAATTCATAGTTAGAATGAATAA
This sequence comes from Taxus wallichiana var. yunnanensis, assembly GCA_018340775.1. Lineage (NCBI taxonomy): Eukaryota > Viridiplantae > Streptophyta > Pinopsida > Cupressales > Taxaceae > Taxus > Taxus wallichiana. The sequence continues at coordinate 599,910,814 of CM031241.1, read as the reverse complement.
TAATAAGTGTTATATTAAAGTAATAAATAACAAATTGAAAAATTAACCAAAAAATATTCCATACAATTATTAAAATTATAATTCTATCTAATATTTTTTATTATTTATATTATGATATACACATTTTTAATATAAATGAGTTGTTTTATTATTGATAAATGTATAATGACTAGCTATCCACTATTTATGTTATTTATTCTATTGATATCGTTCCATGATTTGTGGCATTCATAATTCACATGTAGTATTTACATTGTCTTTTTAACACCTTTTGATATGTCCGCATGTAATTTATGATATGAATTTTATAACTAACTAATCTCGCTACTCACTAACAATGAATTTGTTGGACAAAGGAAAAAAAGTTAAAGTGGTGTACTCCTACACCTACTTGGGTGTGGTTCTCTCTGGACTACCTTTTAGCCTTGTTTTGGAAATAGATGTAAGACTCGAGCAAAGGGTATGCAACTTTGACATCTTTGGAAAGACATTATTTTTTCTTTAATTTCAAGATATTCGACAAAGATTCAATTTTTTTCGTACATTGGCTACACCATCACTACTATATGTATGTTATGTTTGGGGTTCCATATTTGAGACAAAGTGATTTCAACAACCATATGTAAAGAGTTTTCATTTCCATGTTATGGAAGAATATTCAAGCCAAAAAAATGGTTCCTCACTCAATTATTCTTACAGAGTTTGGAATATGTCCACTCTTTATCACTTTTATTTTCAATGTTATCACTATGTTGCATAGGCTTTGATGCATGGAATATTATTTTTTGGTCACAATAATTATCCATATTTAGCACTCCAAACTTCCATACAACTTGTTAAAAAGGATGCAAATATTGTTGGTATACAAGAGTTATGACTCTCTTCCGTAAGTTGAATATTGATCCAGAAAGACTTCCTCCTCTTGGGTTTTCAATTAATGCTCCTCAACTCACTAAACATGATGTTAATAAGGGTATATGAGAAGAACTAACTATTTCTTATTTGATAGTTACATTTTTTTCTCCAAAATAACCTTGAAACCAAAACATATTCACTATTTTTAATTTAATTCGAGCTTCCATGAAGATCAAAATAAAATTCTGAATACATGAAGAAGTTATTGCCTTCATGCCCGAGGATAGCTTTAGCTCAATTTCATATTTTCTCTCACCCGCTTCTGAGATGGAATCTTATCATAGACTCCCACAACATAGCGTATATATCAATTGTGTTTTATAGTGCGTGAAAGTGAAGATATTTCTATATTCAAGTGTCCCATCTAATATGATTTATTTTGAATATACCATTCTAGTTCCAGAGATTCTAATGGATCTTTAAGGATCCTCATTCAATATGAAGACTAGAAATTTTTATCTTGGTTTATTCATGAGACACTTGAACTCGTTTAAAGAACACTCAAATAAAAATAATTATAGGCATATGGTTCTTACTTCAAATAAATAATTTCAACAATCTTAAGAGATCTCATACACACGAGACAAGTTGGTCCAAATCATGTTAGGGTGATGTACATTCTATTGGTTCTCATTTCTTCAACCTTCTAGTAGTTGATATTTTGTTTCATTTTTCCATTTTTATTTGAGATTATTTTGGCACTCCCTTTAGCTATTGGTTCTTGTACTTCCATTTCTATCCCATAGGCCATTTTTTTGCCTTATTTGGACATTAATATCTTAATTAAATTAATTAAACTAATGCTTTTACTTGCTAATTAAGCACAATCCATTTATTTAATTTCATCTAATATTTTAGATTTTGGGTATTTTTCCATATGAAGAGTGGAAAGATAAGAAAGTATTTTTGATTTCATGTTCTTCATTCAAATCTGTTGTAGTCACAAAATCTATACACTTGGGTGCATTTCTAGTTTCTAAAGGATACTAATGTATACATGATTCCTAAGCAAGAAAACTAGTGGTTGAAAATTCCTTTTGGCATTTTGGTTACTTTATCTCTTGCACTTCATTAGACTTACACATCTTTACAGGGTTCTCCCAGGATAATGAATAATTTATCTTTTTATTTCTTTGGACACTAGCACCCGGCTAGGACAAAAGCACCCAAGTTCTTTTTCCTCTCGGTGCTCCTTCCATTATTTATCTTCTTATTACTCTTTTGGGTTATTTTTTCCTTTTGATCACCTTTGAAAACCAGATCATTTTAGTTGTTGATTACGAAATTGAAACAATATAATTGTATATATAATTAGTTACTTCTCTCAAATAAGAGGTGAAACACTATAAGAATTATCTATCACCACCTAAGCTTGCATAAAAGGCATAAAAGTGTTAAAAGGCATACATTTAGCATATCCATATAAGGGACAAGGGATGTGTTATTCTACATACACAAGATAGGATGGGAGTTCCTTCTATATTATTACACAAATTTAACATACTTGGGACAATATAGATCCACCCCGATATCGTCATGCAACTTATGCAAGGGAATCCTAGGGCGGGGCAAAAATACACACAAAAGAAAAAAATTACATGGAGTTTGAGATGTTTTTGTAATGCTCACTGTAATTTCACTCTTTAGGTGACTGTGAGTCATTTGAATCCACAATCTACATATTTTTATTAGATTTTCAATGGTTTGTGGAAATTTATAGGTAGACATTTTTGTTGGTTATATGTCCGACTAGAACCCTAACAAAGTGAAGTCGTAGCGAAAAATTTAATATTGGAGCTCAGAACTTCTAACCCGAAATAGACAGAACATGAGCATCTTAGTAGATACAAGAGACAAAATCATTCACTAACACTGGGGTGCTCCTATCATCCTATGGGCTCTTTTTTCCGACACATTCTAGAGTTTTGAACTCTCAAAAATCCTTTAGGAAGTGTTTCCACCGAGATCCAACAAATACTCATTCCAGATAATTCCCTTTTTGTTTGAAATCAACTAAGTCTTCTTCTTCTCTCATTTGCTTACAGTTTTACATTTCTAAATGATTATTTCTTATGTATATTGTACTAATTATCATAATATCATTTTTTACAAGGTGGTTATTCTAAAATTAAGATTTAATTCAATTTAGATTAAATCATTTGGTGAACTCGATTCTATCAAACCCTACCTTCTAATCATGGATCAATTCCTCTATCCTTCTTCCGAATTTATGGAACAATCCTCTTATCCATCCTATGCACCCTAGAGTTTCTATGTGACTTCCATCACTATTTATTTTATGTAAATCCATACCCAACACCCTCCCACTTTAACCTATTGGTACCCAAATTGATTCTCCCTCATAAGTGAGCAACATCACAGGTGTGGCGGGAAGCTTAGAGGCAAGCAGAGCATGTAGTGGGTCATTTTTAGTGGGATGAAATGCATCTTGCTCTTTATCATTCGAGATGTGGAGAAATGGGTAAAGACCTCAAGATGATTTGATCTATCCTCACTACTTTATGGTTGTGCCTTTCAACCAGGGTGAGAGGACCCTTTTTGTAGCCTTCTGTTTGTGGAGGAGATGGAGATATCCTTCCTTGTGAAATTATTAAGAAGACCTTGAAGAAAATATGATCATGAGTTGGCTCTTTAGATAATGGAGAAATTTTCTAAGCAAGGTTCGTGCCACTAAAGACAATGAAAACCTTATTGTTTCTGCATGTTTTGGTAGTAAAAATTATGCATTTGTATACACACATGACAAACAAGGGTAGTATGGGTATGATTGGTTGTTTTTAAATGAATTTTTGGTGGGAGGTGAAGCAGGATAAAGTTGATTATACCAGACCTTTGGAGGGACTTTACAATAATGAGAAACTTCACAACAAAAAGCTTCAGAACAGTCAAGACATTCCTTCAACCAGAAGGTGTGCTTCAATGGAGGCCCAAATCAACACATTTTCACATAATCTTTAAGACTCCAATACGAAGGCTTGAATTAGAAGACTCAATTAAACACTATAGTTTCTGATTAACCACGCCTAAGGTACACCCAAAGACTTACAAGCAATCTTTATCAACAAATGATAGTGAATTTATTTTAAATTTGTTTATCTCATTCAAGATGAAGGATCTTCTTGAAATGAAATTGCAAATACCATTAAACTATCATAGGGACGAGATCCTGTGTGATTTCACAAAAATTTCAGTATAAGATTGCAATAGGAACAAATAGAACTATTTGCAGACATTCTAAAACAAAGCAAACACTAATTTCTCAGAGTCAACACAGAATAACTCAAATTTGATTAAACTTATCAGCAAGGGAAAATTTCTATAACAATCTAGATCTTGTCAATGGTTTTACACTCGCAACCACCTGACACGATCAAGTTTAACACAAAAGAGATATACATGTTTCTCAAAGTCCCTCGAAAGACGGGTTTCATCAAACTTTTTTCTTCAAAAATCAGTTATGACCTCTAACACTCCAACCTTTCAACCTCCAACCCTTTTCACGGAAAAACATGCTTATTTATAACATTTTACAATAGAGCCTTTTCCCCTAAAAATACAAACATTCAATGCACCAAAGTGCTCACCATGATTCCGATCGTGATTCCCGAGAATCGATATGTAAAAAGTTGTCGGTGTTCAAGGGTGAATCTCTTCAAATATATCCCGCATTCAACTCCTTCTTCTAGTAGATCACTTTTCCCTCTACTTGTCAACCACTACGCCCTAATCATCATCTGGTTCTTTGCATGCTCAAGAAGGAAAACGGAAGATCAAATCAAGCCCAGAGGTCGATCTCATCTTAATGGAAAAAGACATCCTCGAGATCTTCCTCACCAAACTTAGATATCAAATTAACTCCCCTTCCTTGTTTGGCGTGCAAGAAATATCGAGAAATCATGAAGACTCGCATCTCTAGGAGCTCTGGAGTGAAAATGGAAGAAAAATCAGATACAAATGCACAACTGCCATTGATTTCTATTTTGAATTTAGACCTTCCATGTGGGAGATCCATTTTAAAACGGGCCTGCAGGTTCCTTTTTTTCTTTTACAACTTTTGGAAAAATGTAAAATTTTCACATTTTTCTCCACATCTCCGCCCTTTAAACATGGGCCTGACACGTGTCCTAAGGTGGGTCCCAAAGGAACCGCGGATAAATTCTACTATTTCACCTCCCCGCTTGTAAAAGGGAAAATTTTCCAAGTTTTCCACGCAGCTCCGCCTTAAAAAATGGGCTTGACACATGTCCCAATGTGGGTCCCAACAAAACCCCGCTTCCTTTTACACTTTTAACTCCTTTTCCCACAAAAGGAATTTTTCCAATTTTCCTTTCAAGGTCACCTCCGCCATTAAGCTGGAGCAAGTTTTGAATTTTCTCTATCGGGCCCGTGGGTTATTTTGATGATTTCAGTCTTTTGAATATTAACAAGAAAAAAATACAAGTTTCCTCTCCGATGGTCTGCTTCTCAAACCTTTGACTTTTCAAACTGCCACGTGTCACAATGGCGCATCTTGAGATGGTCCCCAAAAGTTGAGACCTTAAATGAGCGTGGGCTCACCACGTGTCGTTATGGCGCAACTTCAAAAACCTTAAGGCTTTAAAATGATTTGGCAGGGGCGTGCTTCCATTTTAGAATTTTACTCCATTTTTCCAAAAGGGAAAAATATCCAACTTGCCTCCGAAGGCTCTGCATCTCCGCCTTTAACTTTGCCACGTGTCCTTCTGCGGGGTCAAAGTAAGAATTTTTCCCTGCCACTTAAATTTTCTTTAATCAAAGCCTGGTGGGGCCATGGGGTGGGTTCAAACTTTTTTCCAAAGTAGCCAAAAAGAACAAGTTCAAAAACAAACCCACGCGCCCCATAAAATTAGAAGAGGCCACGTAAGCACCAAAAGAATCAATTAGAATTGAGCGGATCTACAGACCAATTTTGCCTTTTACCAAAAAAGCAAATAGTGATAAGTTAAAGAATTTTCCCACCGTTCTCTGACCAACCAAAAGAATCCACATGACCACCAAATGCCGAGGAATAATGTTGACATGAAAAAGACGCCCGTCAGACCATAAAAACACATAAATTCACCATTCATGCCTGAACCCGATTTTTCGCTAAGGATGAATTTTTTTGAAACAAAACCAAGTGAATAATGGTTCTAAGCATCTTTTGACCATGGATTTGGATTTTCAAAGGCATACAAATATAGATTGATCATTCTCGAGCTTTCATGGTCGGGGCAAAATAGGAAAAATGATAGAGCCCGTGGATTTCAAGAAATTAGGGGAAAATGATGTGAGATCAAAAGCGAGCACCAACACAACCCTCCAATGCCCAACTTGCTATTATTCCTGAAAACACAACCAATCAATCCATTTCGAGTCAATTCAAGATTTACACATTTTTTTCGATCTAGAGAATTATTATATCAATGACTAGGACATGGATCAAGCTTACAATATTGATGAAAAATTTGATATATCGATGAGAATTTGCACACATTATATTTTAATCCTAGCAATGTTGTTGAATCTAACTCCGATGCTTGTCATACCTAGGTTAAACCTATGATTGTGATGACCATAAAATTTCCTATGACACATTTCAACATCCGCCACCATTGCATGTATCTCCATCACTCGCACACTTGTGTGACATCAAAAGTTCCCCCATATTTTCACGTTATAATCAGTAGTTTCATATCCATACTATTCACATACACGCCTATACCATACTTTTCCTATACAATTCAAGTCAATCATTCTAGCAACACTTTCTTTTATATACACTATGAACACACCTCGCTACATCGATCTATGCTTATGGATTCACTTTCCATTTCTATACTACTCCATAAATCTTTACTACCAATTCTTACTTATGGATCCTTGTATTGATGATACATGTAGTAATTTATATCAATGGTATACATCCATTTGTTCACTATACATAATTTGGCCTTTCTTGCTCAAAATGATCACATTTATTTGTCAAGAGCTCCACGATATACATACTTGGGGGTATAATACTTCCCCTCCTCGCTTCTTATACAATCACTTCTTCGTATCTATACAACACAATTTTGCTACTACATACTTTACCTTCATCACCCGATGACGCACTCATGCTCTCAAGGTTAATACATGAATGTTGAGGGCATTAAATTAGCCACACTCGCACATTTGGAGGGCATCACACTTCCTCCCATTACTATTGGTTGTCTCTATCATCTACTATGCTTCATGTTGTGCTCTTCATGATAAATCTTTCTTAGCGTCTAATCTCAATTACATATAAATGATTTGTTACCCAATGATGCACTCTTTTCTACGATTCATACTTGACTATTGAGCAAGAAATTATTAAATGAACCTCATTGCATGCGCATATGCTGGTGGGAAATGTTGATCGTACCATCTTCACATCTCACATGTAGCCACACACCATCACATTCACACAACATCTACAAATATTGGTTCAGATTTACTCTTCTTAAGATTATACTATTTACATGTTATACTTTTTTCCAGTGCTATCCGGATACTTAGTATGTCATTACTTTTTCTATACACACATGCACATTCACATGTTATCTTGACCTGAATGTAGGACTTTCATATATTCTTAAAAATGCATGATGATCGAAATTGATATTTACTAGTCCGTCAAGGCTTCGAGGGAATTTACCTTTTTACTCTCATACTACACTTACATGTCCTATTGCTATAATATTTACTACTTCTAATCATTATCACTTACTTTTTGTTGATCTATACATGATTTTACATACTACTTATCTTTCAAACATGCTAAAAGGTGCTTCATGTGTAGCATTTTCCTTGCAAAATACTATACAACAATGGTTATATGTCACTACTTTCCTATTACTTTTATTATTATTATTGGGTTATGCCCTATGCCTTATTTGATCATTGTTTTCTCATGGCTGCTTCGGAGCTGATTGTCTTGTGACATTGTGAGAAATGACCCAATACTGAATCCAATTTTCACGGTCCATCTTATCTTCAAAGTTGTTAGCTAAATTATTTTCTATTTCATCCTATCTCTTTTACACTAGCACTAGTCTCTAGCCTTTGTTGTTTACAAATGCCTTAGTTTTTACCATACACATACCCTACCTCCCGTAGGTATCCAATTGTAGATATGTATACGACTTTCAATTCCTCTCGATTGGGCAACATCCACCTACATTCGACACATGTAACAAAAATGAGGAGAGGAAACTATTTGGTGAGCAAATAACCCTTCCATCAAAGAAACCCATAACAAAATAATACACTCCACAATTGGCAAAGGCACACAATTATAGAATGGTCTAGAATTAGACTTGGATCACAAACACAGATTAGACACTAGCGACCAATATCACAAAGGAATGGAGGGCGATTGTGTCCCATATTAGTTCTTAAGTCCTGGGGAAAAAAATAGATAGTTTCTTTGTTCAACACAGTTTCCAATAGGTTGCAATAAGGATCTATGTCAGACGTAACTTGCCTTCGATTACAAAATTTACTCAATTGGCTATTATTCGATTACAATCTGTTATAATCGATTACAAATGGGACGTGTCAATCAGATTGGCGCTTATTTGAGAAGCAACATGGAAGGAGAAAAATATACCTCTCTCCCTAACACTATTCTCTTAGAGTGAGATCACCCAAAACTCACCCTTGGCATGATATCACATAAATAAATTCAACCATGGTGTGATATAGCTCAAAAAACTTACTCTTGGTATGAGATCACCCAAAATCCTCACCAATTGCACAAGGACACTAAAATCACAGTACCTCCAAGAAAAACAGAAAATGTTCTATCCTTACTCTCTTGTTGTGTTGTGGAGCTTAATTACTTCACCGGCATGATTTTACATAATCTTTGGAATACACAAAGAATGCTGAGTCGTGAGTTGACGAACCGTCAATCGATCACCCATGGACTGATATCGGTCAAGAAAGGAGGAACCAACATAAGTTAGGGCTAAGTGACATCGAGCTTAAGGCTAAATGGCATCGAGTTAAGGCTAACCAATATTTGTTGCTTATGCGTGACTACTATAATTAAGTCATGGGAATTAGATCTATCTTTAGTTGTAAATTGAATATAGTGGTTGTAATTGCATAGCTAATTTTCCCTAATATTGTAGATTCATATATAAGCATAAAGCTATGGTTTAGAAGTGTGAATTCAATTGAGAATTTATAGAAGTTTCCTTTGAAGAGAAAATAGAAATTTGTAGAGAAGAAAGTCACTGGATATCCAAGAACGTGTGGAAGATTACAAATCTTCATTGTATTTCCCCTATGATAATAAATTGGTTTTTATTGGTGGATGTAGCCCACACTAGGTGAACAACGTTAAATCTTGTGTATTTTTCTTCTTGTTTAGTTCCATATTGATTGCTTTTATACTTAGATCGATTAATTAATCTATGCAACCAAAGTGTGCTAACCCTAACATCTCTCATACATTAGGTGCATTATTTCTTTAGCTACTATTTTTACACACTTATACTAACTTACACATACGTTCTTGTGATTTTTCATATACATGAATTTGACTAATATTTTCTCTTCTTTTATAGGTCCATCCTTACAAGCAATAAAAAGCATCTCGAAGCTCCAACAACACACTACTATACACAAAATTCACCCCAGGGTCTATCTCCCTTTCCTAATTTCCACGCTTCACATCATGATCACTTTACGCTTCACATGGCTACTTGTTCGCTTGACACACTATTAGATACACTCTGCTACGGATAAAAAATACTCATATTCTATGTCCTTTATGCTATGGACTATTCACTCAACAACATAAAGTGGGGAAAATGAAGACAAAATATACATGCGATTGGGTACATTTATAGGTCATAAAGCATACTAATGTATACAAGATTCCTATGAAAGAAAAAATAGTGGCTGCAAACTCCTTTTGGCTCTTTGATTGCTTTATCTCTTGCACTTTAATGGCTTTAAAATCTTACAACTTTATCGTGAGTTTCTTGATTTATCTTTTGATGACCTCGAGACACACTAGCAAACATCTCGGAAAAAAGTTCCAGGAGCTCATGTCCCTCTTATCCATTCCTACCCTTATTTATCTTCTTCTCACTCTTTTGGGTTCTTGTAACCCTATAGTTTACACACACTAATACAACAGTAAAAATACCAAAATAATTTTTTTGACTTACATTGTTCACTACACAACACCACAAGGGCGCCAAGCAGAGAAAATTAACAATGCATAAGAAAATTGCATAAACTTGAATCCACTCATACAATAGGATAAAATAGGGTACCATCAATATCATACTCAACGACATAAACCAGAAAATGACCCAATTATAGTAAGAAACATCGTGTAGGAATACTCCACGACATGGACTTTTATGGTTTACATCTTCATTAAATTTAGGTTTCCATTGTATGGCCTTATAGTTTTCAAGAGAATTAAACAAAGAAGGTTTAAAATTTAATAATTTACAATCTTCAATTACTGTAATTTCTTGGGAAATAGGCTTTAAAGGAGAATGCTTGATTTATTTCTTTATGAAATCTCATTAACTATCCATAGATCATTTGTTAATTAAAGTACATATTAAGAAACTAAAAGTCTCCCAATAGCTCGTTCTTATGTTAAAGGTTTGTTTCTCATGTTATGGTTGTTTTAGTTCCAAATTTAGTTTGAGTTAATTTAGCATTTACACGTCATAATTTTTATTTTTAGTGGAGTCTATATTGGCTCAAATGCCTAGTCCCACAAGGAAAATTTATAACCATTCTCAACAAAATTCAATGCTTAATTCAACCATAAGGAATTCAAGTGAAAATTTCTTCCTAAACCATTAGCACATATATTATTTTTTTAATCTCATTTATATTATTTCTTAGGTCTCTTATCAAGCGTCACTTTGTAACAAAAAGAGTTAGAAAAGAACTTGTCTAACATCTTGAGGAAGTATAGGATTGGAAGCATTATGACTACACACAAACCACAAGTGATTTGTTTTCAAGGTAAGATCCTATGTTTCCGCATTTCACGATTTTGCATGTGAAATTTATTTTATTCTTAATTTCATAAAAGGGCATAACAAGGGATTATGGGACCAAGTTTTTAGTTTCTTGGTTTCTCTTAAGTCAACATATTTCAAATCAATTTCATTTGCAAAGAGTTACTTACAATTTTCTACCCACAAGTTAACCTCCTAATCAACTAAGGTTTAGTCTATTTATAATTTATACTCGTGGCTCTACATTCTATTATAGATCAAATTAAGGTGTGAAAACATATTTACCCTATAAAGCCTTCGTAAAATACCAAGGTGCTATATTGTCACTAGCCAAGGTAACACATTTAGTTATGAGGAACTAAAGAGATCATTAATAAGAGTTTAAGTCATAGTACAACTATTTCACTAGCTCCATTTGTGTCATCTGGATCCCACAAAGAATTCATTCGATGATGAAGTTAATTTCTAGATCTAACTTCATAAGACTTAGTAGTCCACTAGGATACTAAGGAAGTGTTAGTTCTACTTACTCCAGATAAGTTTTGACCATGTCGTTCCTAACCATCGGGTTCACGATGATGTTGCTAAACATACCAGCTATGATGATAAGATCCAACTTAGTCTCTTATCTACTTATGCTAGAAGGTGTCATCAAGTGTAAAGATTTGAGATTATCTTAAGGGTTCAGTTTTCCATACTTAAAAAAAAAAACAGATGGAGCTTAGCTTATGCACTAATTTTGAACTAGGGTTGAATATTTCATTTAGATTTCTCTAATGCATTTCCAAGGCAATGAACACAATGAGACCAATTCATTAATCATGTATTGAACACTAGAAATGCAATACAATATATTAAATTGAATTTCATTTAACGTATCCAACTTTATTTTTTTACCATCCATAAATCTAAATGAAAATGGCACTGTGATTAAATGCCCATGTTCCAAGGCATCCCCAAATCTAACATCTCTTACATATTACCAAATTTCAAATGTAAATTTTTCCGTAATATGGAAATACATTATATATATATACATTTTCCAATAACATATATAAGTTACAATAATAAACAATGAGTTACACCACTCCTTTTTGCCATCTTACTTCCATCTTGCAAAACCATGTGAGTATGAAATCAATGATAAATCGTTGGCATGGCATCCACCTAAATCTAGCATAATTAATGTTTTCAATTTTCCATTTACATAATAATAATAATTTGCATTCGAAAGGAGAGGGTTAGAGACATGTATTGATTTCATTTCATTTCACTTCATTTCTTAACCAAGGAGAGAGAAAGAGGTAGGGAATAGAAAGAAACACTATTTTTCCAAAATTCCAATTTATCACAACAAGTCACATGATAGAGTTTCAAACAGTTATTTACAAGTGTTAATAAGGTTCCACGATGGTTTGCTAACTTGACTGGGGTCCTAAAAATTTGTTTTACATTTACCCCCGTTAATTGAAAAAACCCAATTTAGGCTCGAGGTTAAGAAACCACTATCAAACATTGTCTTCCGATGGGAAAATTCACCACACGTAAATTTATACATTTCCTCCTACATACCAAGAATTCACAGGGACTGATGGAATTCAGAACTAGCGAACGGTTTACGATTGGCGGTCAGTGTTCCGAGGCCATCGGTTGTAATTTGGCCTATTTGTAAATGATCAAAAGTTAGCTCGAGGGCTCATAAAACCACATCTAACACTAAAGCTCAATGGAAGAATGCACAATGAGTAATTTCCTGCAAGTTCCCTATATATGGATCATTCATCATAGTTGATGGGACTCGAGAATTGACAAACAAGTTTCAAATGGTGACAAGTTTTTTGAAGCCACCGATCGTAATTGGTCTAGGACCGACCTAGTCAAAAGCGTGACCAGAGGCCTATAAATTAACTTTACCAAACTAACCAAGAATGTGATTTTCCCAAACCAAAGGTTCCAGGTAATTGTCTAGTAAAAATACTAGAGGTTTTCCAAGGAAAATAAGCATTTCGTTGTTCAGGGACCAAATGGTGGGTGAAAACAAAAGCAAGATTTTTCAGTTTGAACAAATCCTTAAAAGTACAAAGCAGATTAAAAGGGCTCTTAGAGAAGTGGCAAAGAGAGCACAAAAAATCAAACGAGGTTGAGCTAGTTCTTGAAAAAACTCTATACATAACAAGGAACACATAGGACACTTGACATCTCTTGTATAGGGTCAAAGTGTTGTTTTGTAAGTCTTGGAAATTACATTTTCTAACTTTGCAAGGTAGGAAATGGATTGTTTGATTTGATGACATCATCTAACTCTCACCAATACCACTAGATGTGAGCACCTAATTTTGATATTCTAATATCATTGTATAAGGTTATAGTAAGCGACCACAATTAACATTTAAATTCTAAATCAATTTTGAAAATTACAAGGTGGAGTTTTATTTCCTTACACTATTTAAATTTTGTTACATATCCATTTGTAAGAAAGGTTTAATGTTTCTATTATATTGCAAATGAAGAACCAAATTATGAAAAATTATGAAATAAAAAAGGTAAGGAGACCATGCACGAGAGCAATCAACGATGTGGGTATGTGAGGGATTTAGGAACATTACACTTATGATCTATTGAGACCACCTTTTGTTGCCACGTGATGCCAAATAGTTTAATGTGGCCCCAAGCTATTCATTTTGGACCCATAGTTCATCCCAAAGCTCTATAAAAATCCCATTTTTAGTAAAACCGACAGTGATCACACTTAAAGAGACCAATTTTATTTCTGCAAGGTTGTTCAATTTGTTGGTTATATATGGTTTGATATTTCATTTTATTTTCTATCTATCTTTGTTGACACCCTTGGACACAAATTCAAATATGCAGGTACCACTCGACCTTACTATTCCTTCGTGAGGCATTTATCTCATCCTACTAGTTGAGCTCTGAAAATCACAAGCATTGGCAACCATTTTGTGCCTTCTAATCCCCAACTTCTTCTTCTTCTTCTTTTGTATACAACTAAAAATCAATGATAAGAAGTAGTCATGTTTTCTCTCACAGATGATTGAATCCACCTCAGACAAAAATACATTTCCATATCAATAGATTTTCATATAGTAAAATGAGGATAAACTCGGGTTATAGGTTTATCTCCATGACTGAGTCCCAAGCTCCCACGTTTTATTCGGGCCTACCGATTTCTACTCATATTTCGAGCCAATCGAGAAAGCAAAGGAAAATGCAAGTGACAGAGAACCACGGAGTTGAGAACAAATAATTGTTTTAAACTAGTGTGAATGCAAGTTGGGGTTTAAAATGGACTAGTCATGGGGAAAATAAAGCCCATACAAATGATAATATCAAAATGAGCTACTTGTAGATCCACAATGAAGAAAGAGCTAACAACATGAAAGGAAATTCAAATACGAGAATTTTATTTTTACAATTCCATTTTTGTAGCATATAAAAGACATGGGTATCCTCACAAGGTAGACACAAGTGTTTCACCCTATACAAAAACTGGTATCCAACGTGATCAGTTCACCTTTTTGCTAGCATATCTACTAGCGCACTCCGAAATTACAAAATCGACAAAATTACTTGTTTATTATGCTTTGATGGATGTCAATACCCTGCTCCAGATCTCACATTTGACACATGCTTGGAGGTTGTTGGAAATGGCGACGAGCTTGGCTTATGCCTCCTATAATTCATTTTCTTGAAATTTTATAATGCCCTTTCAATAAACCTATTCCGTGCATATCATGCAGCCTTCGCATTCACCAAAGATACATTCATTTTTAGGACTTTAGTTGAAAATTTCACATGTAAAGTCCATGTTTCCCCGCTTGCAGATACATCTATGTCGAAGCACTTGCAACTAAACATAAAAAAACACCATTTTGGCCTAGGTGGGAGGAAGTTGGAAATAAAATCTGTTTTCCATTATGATTTGATGGATGTCCCTACTTTGTTCCAAAGCTTAGGATTTTGCACATGGTGGAGTGTGCATGCTAAGTAAATGTGGTGGTTGTGTGGGTATGTTTTCTTGGTGCTAAAAGATAATAAGAAAATGAAAACAACTGGAGGAAATACAAAGTGCTTTAATTATTTAGCAAGGAATTTGACAGGTCTTCAGGCCTTTATGGGTATGCATACCCTACTCCACACAATCACTAGCCCACATATGTCCTCCCCGCACACCAACCCATGTGCCTTCATGTGGAGTTGTTTGTTCCATTCCCAACCTCCCAATAAAATCCCACCAAATACAATATATATATATATATATATATATATATATATATATATATATATATATATATATATATATATATATGAATTTATGAATTTATGGTGGGAACTACATTTTCCTCCCCTGGTAAGAGCATCGTCCTCGATTCGACACAAACCAAGGTTAGAAGAGGTACTTATGAGCAAGGTGTAAACAACTAACGACTCACGTTATCAATGAAAATAATACATGTATCCAAAGCGTGACCACAAGGATGAAGACAAGTCTTAATCACTTCCCTAATGTTCCGTGAAGATTGGCGCTTTTATTTTACATTAGTTCCTAAATACTCTTTTCCCCTTAACAACATTTATCAATCTCAAGCTCGTAATATTTCGTTGTTTTAATATTTTAGTTTGTTTATTTTTGTGGGTGCCCAAAATAAATTGACATCAAAATATCACATCAGGGCCAGACACAACACTAATGGTTCAAAAGACATCATGATATGTACCTTCATGACTATATCACATCGAAGAACTCAACAAAACCATGGAAGGAAAGTACATAGCTCTCACAACATAGTACTTTTCACATACATGCTCCTCACACAAAATTACTTATAACATAAAAAGACTATAACAACATGGGATTCCCAATAGATACACATACAAAGGTTTCACACAACTACAAACAATTACGAAGCAAGATAGGGTCAAGATGGAATCAACATCTTACCATAAATGAGGAGCATCAACATCAACATTACAAAACATAACCAGACTCACATAAGTACACATAAATCATAACACCAACTCCATACACCTCCCAAAATAACACAAAACAACTACATAAATCTCCTTTAAGTATAAAAAAATCCATATACCTCCCGAAGCATAACAAAACAATTCCATATACTCTTAAAGCATAAAAAAACAAATCCATATACCTCCCAAAGCATCACAAAAAACTACATATACCTCCCAAGCATCACAAAACAACTCCATATACCTCCAAAAGCATCACAAAACAACTCCATATACCTCCCGAAGCATCACAAAACAACTACATATACCTCATAAAGAATCACAAAAATATCCAAGTGCACTAATCACACACACCCACACCCACAAGTCTCTTATTTCTCCCTCAAGTCTTCTATGTCTCCCTCAAGTCTCTTATGCCTCCCTCTAGTCTCTTATGTCTCCATCAAAGTGGTCGGTCACCCTATGGCTATATACACATAGAGTATAGACACCCCTAACCCAGTGACATAATAACTCATGGTTCGACAACCAACTAGTTATATGTAACTCCTCGGGGCATACCCCCATATAAGGAAAGCGATTCCAAAGGTTCCACCACTACATGGTGAATCCAATGACCCTATTCCAATACATTACGACATTAGA
Organism: Taxus wallichiana var. yunnanensis; assembly: GCA_018340775.1. Taxonomy (NCBI): domain Eukaryota; kingdom Viridiplantae; phylum Streptophyta; class Pinopsida; order Cupressales; family Taxaceae; genus Taxus; species Taxus wallichiana. Next base: position 599,894,219 of record CM031241.1, on the reverse strand, counting down.
ACCAACATAACAATCCATTTCAAATTCCAAGTGGAAAAAATCCGAAACCTTTTGGCTAGGCTATAAAACTTTTCAACTTGAAAATTAAATTTAAAACTAAGTAAAACAAATGGCTAAATAGCCATAGTTAGTGAAACAACAAAATAAAATCCCATAATATAAGAACATATCAATCAAGAAAAATGTTGGTTTGTCAAGAAAAGAGAAAAAGATCAATTTATGACTAAAATAAGTATAGTGAAATAACACATTACAATCTCTATATGGTTTCATACGGCAAACCCAAGGGGTATTCAATGTGTTGCTGGCACTCGAACATCAAGCCTCATCTCGTAAAATAACATATCAAATAATACAACAGATCATCATATTTGTCCGAATCATCCCTCCACCGCTTCCACAAGGCTCAACATAGTCAAAATCACATAGGATTATTCGATCAACAACCCAATAAGAGAGATAAGGGGATGCTAGTTTGCATAAGTTGAGCCTAAGGTGTTGCGCATCCACAATATACTGAGCAAGATTTAAGTATACTAAATAGATAGAAGTGGTTTTTCAGTCTATATAAGACTCCACTTCCTCACTCATACTCGACTCAAGATTATGAAAACCGGTACATGCCTCCTCTCTCCACCGATAAATTCTTGACGGTTGCTTCCCTTAGGATATTCTATTATAAGGTTCACAACATAACACATAACTACATCACTAACATAATGGTGATTCACAAACATTAACCATAACATCTTACGCATGGTGTATATACAGGGTATAACACAATCATTACTTTCACCTTTGGTTATAATACACCACATTTCCACATAATACACTCAAGGTGCAAGTATTTCAAAATAGGGGTCATACAACAACCATATGCCCCTATTTCATGACATGAACCACCACATATTACACAAATTATACATAAGATGAACACAATGACTAACATTACAACATATAGTCAATCGTAACATAATATGGCGACACAAATGATTCATCACAACACATGGCGACATCATAATACAATCCAATACACTATACACCAATATTTTCATACAACACATCAACACACCTACATATCACAATATGATGAGACTCTCCCGCACTCCACCATTCATAATAACATTCTTTTCACACACACCAATGCAACACATCACACATGAACTCCTCACTAAATCCATAAAAAGGAGAGTGAATACTCTCTCATCACAAGCACATTAGCATGATAAAAACATGCACTAAGAATAATGCACCACATGTGAATTCATAATATCACATTTACAATGTTGGTCACATAATAAAATATATCGCATTACTCTTCCAATCTCCACCACCACCATGCAAAACAATAACAACTCCAATCTCTCCCGGAGGTTCGAGAGCATAAATCTCCGCTCCGATACCAATTATATGTCAACTATATTAAGGATGAGAAGGTTAGGATTCACAGGTTCATGGGGTCCGAAATTGGATTTGGGAGGTGTAATACACATTCTTTGTCTGAGACCTTAGTTGAGGCAATTGAGAAGGCATAGAATACGAGAGAAGACGAGGGGGAAGACATAGTAGGATAGAGATAAAGTGAGGAGACATATTCAATAGATGCGGGATAGTATTTCAAGGGGTCTTCTCCTCCTCCTTGTGGTAGACATGGTTCCACTTACATGTATTCATTTAGGCCACCATAAGAGCCACCTCGGTAGCATCGAAGTAGACTCCTCCAACTTTTAGACCTTCACAGAGATTTGATACTCAGAGAAAACGGTGTATGGGTCCTCCCATAGGGGTCCCATCGGGACATAGGGAGAAACTAGAGCTTAGTCAATAAGATATCGTTAGTAGTGACCACAACAGGTCCATAAGCAGGATCATTAGGATCCAAGACACAAAAACTAAAGTACTTACTAATTTGCATCTCATTAGAGGGGACCAAGTAGTTGCTATGGATGTGGTGTAATTAGACATCATTAGAGAGAGGTCCCACATAACTCTAATAACAAGGATAAGGCACCAATTTTAGAGCCTACAGTTGGCGACATGGGACGTAGGCATATGATCTATGCGGTGGTCACGAACCACTAGGAAGAACACCAAGGAAGCGTGATTCAAACTCTAGATAGCATTGATGGTATCCCTACCTCTATTTTGTTTAATTCTGGATCATCTAATTCTTTTATTGCATCATATTTAGTAGAGTGATGCAAAGCTAGTGGCAATTAGGCGAGCCTTAGTTGGGATGTTGAGATGGATTCTTGAGCTAGGATCTCAGTAGACTCCTTAGTTAAGGAGTGCGTAGTAGACCTAGGACCCTTCACCACTACATGTGATCTTCATATCATTCCTTTGGGTTCTAATGGAGTTATCTTGGTCATGGATTGGTTGTCTGTGCATAGAGCTAGAGTAGACAGTTACAATAAGGTCATATCTTGTACAAATGATTTGGGAGTTGAGTTGGTGATAGCTATAATTAGGAGACCCATCTCGATTTGCACTATTTACGATATGCAGCTTAAGTAGTTGTATGCGGCGTGGGTGTCAGTTGTATGCTATTACAGTTAGTGATAGGTCGGAGGATAGGGCTAGTGGACCTTCGCTTGATGAACACTCTATTTTGTAGTTTTTTTCAAATTTATTTCCTAGTGCAATGTCAATATTACCTCCCCCATGTGAGATATACTTTCACATTGATTCGATTCCAGGAGCAGATCCTATCACACACACTCCATATAGGATGACCACCCCTAAGCTATGTGAGATCAATTTTTAGCTAGAGGGCCTTCTTGAGAAAGGCCTAATCCATCCTAGTATATCTCTTTGGGGTGCACTAGTGATTATTTTGAAGAAGAAGGATGGATCCTTGCGGTTGTGTGTGGACTACAGACAACTGAACAAAGTAACGATCAAGAATCATTGCCCCATTCCTCACATCGATTATTTGTTTGATCGGATAAAGGGGTGAAATGTTTTTTCCAAGATAGATCCTATGTCCGATTAGAATCGGTGAGGATTGCAAAGCGCGAGATGTCCATGAGACAACTTTCCACACAAGATATGGTCACTATGAGTTCATAGTTGTGCCATTCGGTCTAACAAATGCCCTGTAGTGTTCATGAGTTTTATGAACAGTACGCAAGACTTGTTTAGACCACTTTGTACTCATGTTTCTTGATGACATTTTGATCTACTCATGTACGCATGAGGAGCATGAGAGCACGTTCACCAAGTTCTGCAAAGTGTGTTCATGAGCAATAACTATACGGGAACCTGGAAAAGTGGGAATTATTACGAGTCATAGGTCTAGTACTTGGCTTACATAATTTATGGGAAGGTATCACTTTGTCGATCCTTCCAAAATTAGAGCTATTAATGATTAGCTTTGAGTGCCAACCAATTTGATTGAGGTGCACAATTTCATGGGCTTGGTAGGATACTATGGGATATTTGTTTAAGACTTTTCTCAGATTATGCACCCCATCACTTCCCTTCATCGAAAGGGAAGAAGTTAGTTTAGTTCAATGGATTTGAGAAAGCCTTCAATAAACTGAAGGAATACATTATAACAACACCGATTCTTGTAGTACTAGATCCTCAGAGGGATTTCTTTGTGTGTATGGATACTTCTTTGGAAAGATTAGGAGGTGTTTTAGTACAGGAGGGCCATGTAGTCTCCTTTGAGTCTCGCAAACTCGGGGATTATGAGCTTAGTTATCTTACTCATGATCTTGAGGTTGTGGAAGTGGTGCATGCTTTGGTGCATTGGCATCATTTCCTTCTTGGAAGGAGGTTTATTCCCAGGATAAACAATTAGAACTTATGTTACCTCTTCATGCAGCCCAATCTCAACGATCACCAATTACATTGGATGGATTTTTATGTGAGTACGACATGGAGATAAAACATGCTAAGGGGAAGAAGAATTTGGTTTCACAGGCCTTGAGTTGTCAAAGACATTTGGTTATGGCTACTTTATTGGGTACTGAGACTTGTAGAGCACGAATTTGTGACAACTTCCACATGATAGCTTCTACCTTGCAGCTAGAGAAGAGATTGAGTCTTAGAGACCCCTTGAGGGAAAGTTTGATGGATTTGTGTTAGAGATAGATGGAATTATCAAACACAAAAGACGGATCTTTGTACCTAGGGATGGAGATTTGAGAGAGGATCTCTTGGAAGAGGCTCATCATGCACCTTATTCATCCGTCTTGGGGTGAAGAAGATGCACGCCACCTTGAGGAAGTTGTACCATTGGAGAGGTCTTGAAGAGATGTATCTCGGTTTGTGTCACTTTGTTTAGAGTTTCGAGAGGGTGAAAGCCGAGCATCAACATCCGGCTAGCCTTCTTACCTGCATAATATACTGAAGTAGAAATGGGATACCATTTCGATGGATATTATAGTAGGGCTACCAATGTCGAGATACCACCACGATGCCATCATGGTCACGGTGTGGACAGCTTGATGAAATTTTCTCATTTTCTCTTGTGAAGACCACATATACAACTAGTCCAATGGCGCGAGTATACTTAGATGACATTTTAAGACTGCACGGGATTCCACAGAAGATTATTTGTGACCACAATCCCTTATACACCTCTAATTTTTTACCACCATGCAACATGCTCTGGAGATGAAAATCAACTTCTGATGATACAACATATCACCCCGAGACATATAAACATAAAAAAAAACGGGTGAATCAGATCTAAGAGGATATGCTTTAGATTTACATCATGGACCATCGATCGAGGTGGGATGAGTACTTGTATTTAGTAGATATTTCATACAAAAAAAAATCCAGAGTTCATTGGTATGACTCCACTTCAGAGGCGTATGGTAGGGAGTGTAGGACACCACCTTTGAGTTAGGACGAGTTGGAGGAAATTGTTTCTCTTGGTCCGAATTTATTACAATATATGGAGCGAAGACGTTTTAGGATTAGACAGAGATTATAGGAGACTCATGACAGAAAAATAAATTTCCAAATCAACGAGAGGAGATAATTTAGTTTTGAGGATGGCACGAAGGTGTTTATTCATGTCGGGCCACATAACATTCTATCCGTTACGGAAAAGGATCTAAACTTGCTCCTAGTTTTGTGGGTCCCTTTGAGATCTTGGAGTGTATTAGTCCTTTGGCTAATCATTTAGCATTTCCACCCAACTTTTTCTGTCATCTACTGATTGTATTTCATATTTCTTTGCTTTAGGAGGTACATTCAGATCCATATCATGTATTAGATTGGACCACATTACATGTGTAGGATCACGGGCAAGTGATGGTGAAGCTCGTCAGTAGTTTAGAGTGCAGGACCCTAGGCCTTTGAGGAAAATAAATTTATCGGTTTCACATCCAAAGTGGGATTGATAAGATGAGACAATAATTACGTTGGAGGATGTCACACCCTTGAGAGCACATTTCCCACATTTTTCTAGTAACTTGCGGGGAGGAAGTTGAGTCTAGGGGAAGGGGATGCAGTGCACTCCTCTTGAATTTTATATTACTATTATTTTTCTTATTTTTGATTGGATCCATAGACATTATTATCATATTGATCTTTAGAGAATGATATATGGACATTGTTATATTTGATAGATAATATGGATGTTTTATATTTATGACATCATGTGATTTACGGGATGGATTATATGCATGGATTGACATATTAGCATTTTATTATCTTGAGCTACTACCATACTAACACATTGGATTATATATATATATATATATATATATATATATGTTGCTAGATGATTTAGTTGGTTTTGTGATCTTATTTCTAATTGATAAAATCGAAATATTTAGAATTGTGAACAATTGGTGAACTATTTAATCAGAGCGATGGGTTTAGTTATGATATTGATGATGTGAATTTATATGTATGTGTGTGCATTTTATTATCTTGATGTCATTAATATGGCCACGAGTTCGGGGAAGGCATTGTTTTGATTTTTGCATGTATTTTCAACACAACAAACAAAAGGGGATAGCAGACTAATAGTGAAGGAATTTGGGGTATCAACAACAGTCACGTTTGCAACTAGTGTAAATGTATGATGTTATTATTGTTAAATTGTTAGGAGGTCCCCATCGAGGGTAGCCTCAAATGTGACCTTGGGTAAAGCGTGGTTTTTCATTTTTGGTTTTATTTATTTGTGAGTAATTGTATTTTTGTTAGTATTATGACTCACTTCTATTATTGTTGTTAAGTATTCCATTTAAGTTAATTAGAGTTGATTAATGTGAGTAATTTAGGATGTGAAAAAGGGGGTAATTAATGTGAGTAGGTAGTTCTTGGTTTGTGTTGGATTTGAAAGGGATTTTATTGATTTTGAGGGGTGTGTACTCAACCTTGCATGTAAATTTCGGATTTTGACTTTCAAGCCAATTTTGGAGGCTTATAGGACAAGTTAAGCTTTTCCCAAACCTCTTAAAGTCACCGCCCACTATGTATATGATGTGAAGGGCTTATTTTATGCCTTTTTGTTTGTTTTAATGGAGAAAAAGAGAAATTAATTGCACTTTTCTTACAAGAGTCTTTATTTGTGTCCTTTAGGGGTGTTAGTTTAGGTTTGAGTGTGTAAGAGGATTGTCAGTACCACAATCACAATTTTTTTGTGCTTTTGGGTTTGGGTTTGACCTTGTGATGTGGCATCCTACATGGAGCAAAATAGCCTCTCTCTCCTCTCTTTTCTATTTATTCTTATTTTTGAGGATTTTGGGGTTACTTATTTTATTTTTGGTTTCTTGCATTTGGAGGTGCTTTCTTTGGAGGGCTTGTTGAAGTTGGCAACAACTTGTGATTGTTTGGAATTGGAAAGGTTGGAACTTGATTTTGATTGGAAACTTTTGTAATGGTAAGGCGGGGTCTTCACCCACGTTTTCTTTTGCTAATTTATTTTGCATATGTTTGTGAATGAATGGTTGTTGCATGTGTGATTTTTGGAAGTAGAATGGTACTTAGGTTGTGTAGGAGAAAATGGAAATGGGGATATTTGGGAGGGAGTCATAGGAGTTTTTATTGGGATTTTTAGGAGGAGTTGGGTTGGGTTATCCCACCTTATGATAAGTAAAATTTGTGTTTATCTTGTTGTCTTCTTGTGGGAGGCATTAGAGTGATAGAGGCATAAGAGATGTTTTTCTTGGAGGGAGGAATAAAAGTTTTATGGGTTGTGATTGAGTACTTGGAGGTTTTAAGGTGAACACTCAAACCATTGGGAGGCATAAGTAGACTCCCCATGTTCCTTTCTCTTTCTTGGCTTTAGTATGGAGCCTTTGTGCTTCAGAATTTGCTTGTTTTTGTTATCTTGGTTTTGGCTTATTGTGTGAATGTCTGATTGAGTAATTGTGGAAACCTTGTTAAGTTTTCAATGGTGTTATTATACCCTCATTGCTTCATTTTTGGGGCTCGGGGGCCAATGAGGAAGAAGGATTCTCTTCCTCATTGGATTATTTGTTGGGTGGAGAGTGTTTCCTACTCCCCTATTTTGGTTGTTGTGTTTAAACTTTGGGAAGAAGTTGGAACTCAAGTGAATAATGCTCTTAGTAGCACTTGGAGAAAAGACACAAGATCCCTTTTTGTAAAAGTTTAACCATGTTGTCTCCATTTGGATGAGGGATTGTAACTTGCATTTTAAAGAATTTTAATCTTTTGTAAATATGTTGAGAAATATTTGATTTGTATTGCAATCTCAAAATGTTTGTGTGTTGGAAAGTAAGAAAAATAATTTGTATTTTATAACTATGAATATTACTTCATTTTGTCAATTTTACTAAGAATGCATTGAATGAAAAATAGTATTTTAAATGTGTTTTTCTTGTAAAATGAAAAGACTAAATTAGTAAGATGGAATAAGAACTTTGAAATGACTTGGAAATGCAAATGAATTTTTCTTCATCCAAGCTTGCATACAACTTAAATCTTTGCCTTAAAAGTGTGATAACATCATTCTAAAGACGATTGGTAGTCTTGTTGAAATATACACTTGTATTGAAAATGGTTGTCGTTTACTTATTATGTTGAAGAAAGGAAATAGTTTCTTATTCCTTATTGAAAAGAAAGTATATTGGGAAATATGGTAGTTTTTGTTACATTTCTTGTTATATTGAAGGAAATAATAAAAATGAGTTGATTATATGTAATTTGAGTATGAAACTAGAAATTTTATCAATCTAGCAACCAAATAATGGAATACACCTTACTTCAATTTAATATTGCTTTTAAGAAAACCAACTTAAGTTGAAAACTATTTAAAAATGCATTGGTGAAGCTTCTATTTTTGGGGAATAGAATTGATGCCCTATGTAGAGCAGCATTTTCGAACCATCACACAACTCAGTGCCTTTCGATTAACCACCCCTTGTGGCAGTGGTCATAGGACCATCGACAAACATTGGGTGGTGGTCTTGTCACTTTCGACAATAAAATAAAATCATCTGCAAAAAAACCATATTTAAAATTAAATGAAATCTAAGCTTAAGACCACTAAAATGAAACCTCCAGTAATTTAGAAATGAATTGAATTTAAGTATTTAAACTCTCCAATCTCTTTATGGTGCCCATATATGAAAAGTTTGTACATTTTATAAATGGGTTTTCCCGATTGTTGAACTTAAATAAAATAAAGAAAATGTTTCCATTAAATAACAAAACAGATCCATTATAGGATCTCTACATTAAACAAATGAGCAATATTACAATAGTAAAATCTTTTCAACTAAAAAAGAAAAATTTTCCATGGTTGCACTTCTTGCTCTTATGGCTCTTTCTCCTTCTCCTCTTCCAAAACATACAAATCGAAAAATGAGCAAATAAGCCAAAGGAAAAGAATAATAACTCTCGATGAGATGATTAGGGTTAGCGTGAAATCCATGAGATCTAGGGGCCCTCATTGAATCCATCTAAGGGTTGTGATTCAACCCTACAAAAGTTAGGTGGAAATTAGGTGGAAGTATAATGTCTTAAATGAATACACATGTATAACGTGTGAATGAGGCCTCTTAAGGGGTGTTAGGAGGTAAGTTAATTTGTGACCTTAATGTTAGTTGGTGACTTTTAAAATAGAAAGCCCTTGAATCTTGTAATTAATTAAATCAAATTTACTCAAGGGTGACTAGATAACATTTAATTTAGGGATTAAATTTATTTTTATTTAACTTAATGGGAGGGTAAGTTTAGACTTAGCCTGGAATAATAAATTAATAAATGACATTAGAACCATGTTACTAAATTAAATAAAGATGTAATGAGGGGATTTTAAGTCCGATCTCGGGAATTAAATAATATTAATTAAATTTTAATTCAAATGAATAAAATATTAATCGAGAAATAAACTAAACCTAGTTGAAGGTTACCTCATTCTGTTGGTTTTCAAAATAACATAAAAAATTATTACCATAAACTTGACTATTAATTTATTAGCTCTATTTGTTTTGAGAGTAGAAATTTGTGGTTGTTACAAGACATGAATAAAAACACATAATAAAAAAACTACATAGATTCTTAGTATAGTAATCGGTTGTAAGTTCACTCTATGGGTTACCATCAGAGTCACTCTAACTCCACATTCCACATTGTTTTAATTTGATTTTTGTGGTTTGTGGACATGTACGAGGTAAACATTCATTTTTTAGGTTATGGGTGTGACCGAGAACCCTAACAACGAAGTCGGAGAGACAAATTTAATATTGGAGTGAGGACCTTGAGACCTAGAAAATGTAAAAACTTGAGCATCTAAGTAGACACATGTACCTAGATTAGTCACTAGAGCTTAGAGGCGTTCATGTCCTCCGCAAGGCACTTAAGTCCTGCATATTCTTGATTTTATGAACTCTCGAGTAAATATTTCCGACATTGTTTCCATCCAAATCCAACAGATACTCGGTCCATATCATTCCTAGTATGCATAAAATCAACTAGTCATCTTCTCCTCTTATTTACTTAGGTTTTATATTGTTAAATGTTTATCGCTTGTCCATCTGCTGCAAAATTATCAGAATACCATTTATTCTGTAATTATTTTGAAATTAAGATTAATTCAATTTAGATTAAATCAAAAGCCCCAAATTGGGAAGGTATGATCCAAAAATGAATTTGAAATACCCAATTCTATGTATTCTCCATATTTGATACTTGCAGTGTAGATTCTCAACATATTCTTTATTTAGGAGATGGTCTAGTCAAGATGAGGGTGATCCAGAAACCTTTGAATGACATATGTGGACCATCATTGTTTTGTTCAAGAATTTTCTATGTGACAGGTTATGAAACCTCCCCAATGGTTACATAATCGCCACTCCTCAAAGAAAGGTGGTTGCCCTACCACATATGCATCTTCTAGGAGGCCATGTCCCCAATGACACCATAATTTGGGAAACTCAATAGTTGCAAATGTTTGGGATTCTAAATAGTTCAATCCATCTTTGCATCTATCCTTAGCTAGATGAAATATAATTATGCATGTATTTGATCATTCTAGGAAAGTGTTTTGGGTGAATTCAAGTGTGAGCAAAGAGAGGAAGTTAAGAATGTTCTTTTTTTGTTCATGAAAAGAGTTGAATTCTTGTTTGAGGGTTGCGATAAAGTTATAAAAATATAAGGATTTAGAATCTTTCTTGAATGACATTGTATGACAATAAACTTGTATTATTTAGAGATTTGCATAGTGAAGGTAAGGAATTTCTTATCCAAGTGGATTTTTCCCACACGAGGTTTCTACAAGATAAACTCTTGTGTCTACTTATCTTGTAATTTCTTATTTTCAATATTTTGTGGATGTTTCTTTCATAAATATGTTGTTGTAATGACCTTAGTTAGATTCTTCATTGAATATTAATTAGATAGGATTTTTTTCATTTTTTCAAAAGGAAGTTTACGAGATCAATTTTCCCTGTGTTATATTTTAACTCAACTTCCTACAACTTTCCTCCATGAAGCTCATCTTTATGCCTCTCACAAAAAATGGTGCTCCGTGCCACAGATGTTCACCCACACCATCGCCAACAATTGCTTTAATACCTCTTCCTCTTCTATACTTTCAAGTGTTAGAAATGTCCTAGAATTGTGATTTCTAATTTCACATGATCTTTTACTTCAATCCACCGAAAATAAAACAACAAAATATAATGGAGATCCCTAACGGTAAAAAAATGGAAAAATCACACATATTAAATTTAGATTGGGTTAACTAAATTGAATATGGATTTTAGTGAAGACTATATGTATCGGATACTAATATGTAATATATTCTCTAATTTTCCATTTTAATAAATTGTGCATAATTAATTATTTTCAAATAGTGTTTATAACACATAACTCACTCTTATTTATGTAAATTAATTACAAAAGCGGCTAGATGCCATAGAGTGAGGCACACACAAACTCTTAATATGTACTATGATTACAATATACGAATAACTTCAAAACATTTCAAAGTGTCGGTAATAGATTGGATCTTGGGATTAAGTGAGGGAAATTCGTTGAATGTTTCCCCAATTGCGCCGAATGGGCATGCTCTGCAATAACTTCACTACGAGTTCTAAATTGTTTCCTCCATATGACCCTCCACCTTGGTTAACAATCGATCTCATTCTATGAATGGCCCATTCTCACTCTCTACTTTTTGAACATAAATGATAAAGTTCTGATCACCCTCTGATTCAGTAATAATAACTAATCAAATGATTATAAATTTCCAATAGTAATAAAATTGCAATTGTTGCGCTCTCGAAGTCAATGGAGTTGATGTTCAAGCGCTTACATAGGAAATCTATGTAAGACACGTTATTCACATAAATGCCATCAATGTAGAAAATATATGTAGTCTTATACAACAAACAACATAAACAAATAAACAAAACAATAAAATAACTTGCAAATAACAAATTAAACATCAAACCAACAACTGCGGTCGTTCTTCATTAATTAAATCTTCATACTCATAGCTTTGGATCATTACATTCAAGTTGTGCATGCAACACAATTTCTTGAGAAAAATAACAATTCTTTGCTAATTAAATAGAAATTACCTCTCCTAAATCTACCCACTAACCGCTCTTACAGAGCTTTTACAAATATTTAATGCTACTTTAAATCATCGCATGTTGTGCCTGAAATAAAACATATTTCTTTTTGTTTTATTTTCTTTAGTATGATTCCTAAAATTAAGACTCCACTAAAAGCTATAGATTGCATGAATAAGACAAGCTGCAGTTGACTAAATGTAACTTCCTAAAAAGTTGCGGGGAAATTACATGTTATTCATGCATGCATACTTCCAACACTCCCCTTAATTTCAACACGTAGCTTTCACTCTTATAACTGTTGCATTTTCCTTTCCAGATTTTCTATGTGCGAGGATCACAAAATCCCAAAAAAAATCTCAAATACTCAAAAATTCCTTAGACAAAGCCTTTGCAAAAGTTACGCAAAAGCTGATCTTCGGATCTACAAAATTCAAGACAAATTTATTTGTTGTTTAGTGCAGATCCCCAATGAAATGATAAATCGTATCAATATTCTTGCTCCTCTTATGAAAAACATGATTTTTGGACAATGTTATAGATGAGTTATTGTCAAAAAAATCTGCGTAACATCCTCTTGTTTCTGCTGTAAATGCATCAACACTCTTCTCATCCAAACAACTTGGCATGCTATTCCTCTTGCATTACATACATTGCTTATACTAAAGAAAATGTCGAGAATGGGTTGCTTCTTTGATGCCCATTAAACCACTCTTGTTACAAAATAAAAAGTATAGTCGGATGTTCTTTTCCTGTCATATATACTTCTAGCACTATCACTATCTGTATACCCAATGAGTTTGAACTCATCCTAACTTGAATATAAAATTCAATGATTCCTTGTTCCACTCACATACCTCAAAATTCTTTTTCTAGCTTGCCAATGTGAATCTTACGGAGATTCCATGAACCTTGATATAAGACTCACGCCATACACAATATCGGGCCTTGTAGCCATCAAATACATAAGACTTCTAACCAATTTTTTAAACAATGTTAGATCCACGCATAATCATTCATCCTCTTTGCTCCACTTTAAACCTCATGCAATTGGTGTTGTGGCAACGGCTTACAATTCAACATGTTAAACCTTTTCCAAAAATCATTTGCATATTTTGATTGTGAGATAAAAAAATTCACTTTCGATTGTTGGACTTGATGCCTAACAAGTAATCAAAGACCAAGATCTGTCATCTCAAATTCCTTCTTCATGGCTATTTTGAATGACTCAGTAGATAGATTTCTAGTTATAATCAAATCATCTACGTATAAAAAAACAATTAGAATATTAACTTCCTCATTTATATTGGTGTATAAGGTAGGCTCACTTTGCTTCTCCTCACTGAAACCATTTTGTGTCAAATAAGAATCAATTCTATTGTACGAGGGCTTTAGGTGCTTGCTTTAGACCATAGAGTGTTTTCCTCAATTCGTATACTTTTCCTCCATGACCTTCAATCTCATAACCTTCTGGCTAATTCACACACACTTCTTTTTTAAGGAAACCATTTGAGAATACTGATTTTACATCCATCGATAAATAGGCCATTTGTTTTGAGCTGCAATTGCTAAAACCATTCTTCTTGTGTGTAAATGTGCTACGGATGCAAACGTTTCATTGTAGACAACTACATATTGTTACATAAAACCTCTTGCTACAAGTCTTGCTTTATGTTTATGTACTTTTCCATCAACATTTTATTTTTCTTGTAGACCCACTTGATTCCTATCATGTCCATTCCTTTTGGAAGATCCACCAACTCCCATGTCGATTCTTCTCTATAGCATCGATCTCATCATCCATGGCTTTTTCCCAAACTTAATTTTTATAGCATCTTCAAAATATAATGGATCTGCTGCACTTTAGAAAAAATGCAAAAACTGAAAATGAATTTGTTGTATCAACATTATAAATTTCACTAAGACTCCTTGTTTTCCATTTTGCGCAGGACTATTCGATGTAGGGCTGCTTTATGGTGTTAGTGTTGCTTCTAGTGTTCTTTGTGGTGTTTCTTATATGGCTGAATATGGTTGAAATATTGAGACCTCCAAAATGTAGATGGAGGTTTAGCTTATGCTATGAATTTTGGTACATGTCCAAGATATGTAGATATAGTACCTTGCTGCTCTAAAGTTTTATCTACCATATCATTATGTGGAATAGTTTTTGTTATACTCATTGTTTTCTCTATACTTCCATTCCATGCTTCAATCTCAATAAAAATTTGAACATTCTGTTGATCAAAACCTTTCCACTTTGACAGATTGTACAAATTGTACAATTTTGTATTCTATGAATACCCAACAAAAATATACTTTTTTCCTTTGTTGTCAACTTCCTCCTTATCTCATCGGTATATGTGCATACGCTACACAACCAAAAACTATGAAATGTGAAACAATGTGATTCCTGTTTATTGGCGCTTGTTGAGGACCATGTTCCTAACAATTTTTGTTGGACACCTGTTTAAAATGTAAATAAAAGTTGCTACTGCTTTTGCCCAATAGTCATTTGGAAGGTGTTTTGCCTTCAACATACTTCTTTTCATTTCCATAATGGTTCTATTCTTCCTCTCTGCCACACCATTCTATTGTGGTGTATACCTGGTAGTAAACTACTTGTGTATACCATGATATTTACAAAAATTCATAAATTCATTAGAAACATACTCACCTCCTCTGTCTGTCCTGAGAACTTTGATGTAGTATCCACTTTGCTTCTCCACTAATGCCTTGAACTTCTCAAATGCATCAAAGACATCTAATTTATGTCTTAGAAAATATACCCATGTCTTCCTTGTGTAATCATCAATGAATGTCATAAAATATGAACAACCTCTAATATAAGTTGTTTGCATGGGTCCACATAAATATGAGTGTACAATTTCAAGACTTCGCACTTCTTCTTACTATTTTGCCAACTAAGAAACATTTTGTATTGCATCCCCAAATACAACCTTCACATACCCTTTTTATTTCTAAATTGAAATTGAAAACCTTCTAACCATATTATTTCTATGAAGTAAATTCAAACCTCCAAATTCAAATGTCCATACCTTAGATGCCAAAGCCACGATTCATCTTTCATGACTGAATGAAAATTTGATTGTGTTCCTTTAACGCAGGACTCAATTTGTATTAAGTATGCAAAAGCTAGAGCAAGCCTGATTTGCATTGACACAAGACTCATTACCTTAGCATAGGAATCTTTTACCTTAGCTTTGGACTCATCTACTTGAGTGCGGGACTCAGTAGAAGGCTGATTTGACTTAGCGTAGGACTTGGCTACGAAATGAGCTACTGATTTAGCTACAACTAGATCTGATTTCTTCTTTTTCCTGGTTTTAAAATCTAGGAAAACATCCTATTGTTGTTCATCTTCACTTTTGTAATCAACTGAGTGCTGGAGCTTTATCCAAAATCATGCACTCATTATCCTCCATATAAACCCGGTATCCTTTCCGTACTAGTTGTCCAATACTCATAAGATTATGCTCTAAACTTTGCAACATAGTAAACATCTTGCATACTTGTTTTCTCCCCCTGTCTAGTTATAATACTAACTATGATTTGTCCATTTACAAACACAATATTGTTATTTCTAAGAGTTACATCACTCTTAATTGAATCATCAAACTAGAAAACAAATCTAGATTACCCGTTATGTGATTACCACAACTTGAATTCAAATACCATACATCACATGGAATCTCTTTTGAAAAATTACATTCAATAGGGGATAAAAATGTATTTCTTCATAAATCCTTGTGCACGTAATAAACATAGGTTTAGAAATAGAAATTCAACCTGATTTTGATTTTTCCTCTCCGATCATATTGCTTTTTCTTACAATCATAATCATAGTGCCCATACTTCCTGCATGATAATGGCGCTGAACATGAGACTTATCTTATCTCTTACCATAACTTTGTTCTTGATTATCGCCTCTTCCACCTGAGTTGATGATCCATTGTCGTGTCCTTTAGATGGACTTCTTCCTCTCGCCATTTGGGCTGAAATTAACTCTTCTTTTTCCTCGAATATTTTGTGTATACGAGATGCAAAATCGACCTACAATTGTATGTCATCTATTCATTCTTTGTTCATGATTGATTAGTGATGCATGCAACTCATCAATAGAAAACTAACTCAGATCCTTAGTTTCTTCAATAGGCAACTAAATGATTAAATTTCATAGAAAAACTCCTAAGTAATTTTTGAATAATCCTTGTCTTGAGAGTCTCACCATGGGATTTTATTTGATTGACTAAGCCAACTACATAAGTAAAGAACAATTCTACGGAATCTGAATCTTTCATTGACAAATTCTCAAAATCTCTACAAAGTAACTGTAGCTTGGTGGTTTTTACTTTCTCCTTACCTTGATATGCAACTTGAAGTGTGTCCCATGCGTCTCTCGCTTGACTAAGCTGTTGTCACTCTTGGAAGCATGCTTTCATGCAATATTTCTGATAAATATAGAAAAGAGCTTTTTCTGTCTTTCTTTCATAACTCCTTCAAAGTATCTTTCTCTACTTGAGAAAGTACGGTATATGTTGCTTCATCTATGGGCTCTGTGTACCTATTCTCAACAATCTCTCATACATCCGAGATCCGAATGGCGCCTTTATGGCCAATGACCAGAGACTCAGAATTCTTTCCATTAAATTGTGCGATCTGCATACCGGATGTAAAAGTCATAAGCTTTGCTACCAATTTAATAAGCTTCTAGAATAATATGCTCGATACCGATTTATAGAAAATCTCTGGTTTTATACAACGAACATCATAAAGGAAATAAATAGAACAATAAAATAACTTGCATATAATAGATTAAACATCAAACCAACAACTGTTGTGCTTTCTCCATTAATTAAATCTTCATACTCCTTTTCGAGCTTCGGCTCATTACATTCAAGTTGTGCGTCGCAACACACTTTCTTTGAAAACAATAACAATTGCCAATAATTAAACAGAAATTAACTCTCCCTAAACTTACCCACTAAGCTTGCTCTTAACGGAGCTTTTACAAATCTGAATTGTTGCTTTAAATCAACACATATTATGCATGAAATAAAGCATATTTCTTTTCATTTTATTTGCTTTAATATAATTCCTAAAATTAAGACTCCACTAAAAACTACGGATTGCATGAATAAGACAAGCTGCAATTAACTAAATTTGACTTCCTAAAAAGCGTGGGGAAATTACACACTATTCATGCATACATATTTGAACAATCAACAACATCAAAAAAAGAAGAAGAGTGGAGGGAATCAATGTCACAACATTATTGCAGCCCCCATGGAAAGCCATGATGATGATGTAAGACTAACTACTGCGATGAAACAGGATGAACAACTACTTCTTGAAATTTGGTTTGAAATGGAAAAGGGTTTTCACTTCTATTTATGAAAGGAACACCCACGATTTTCGAAACATCAAACAGGCATTATAGCTTTACAAATATATTATTGTTTAAGTAAACAAACTTTATCTTGTACATATTATCCATTGAGACTCTCTTTAGACTATGGCTATGAAATATTGCTTTCATTTATTTATTACTTTATTTCTTTTGTGATTTGATTTGAATTTTAACTTTTTTCTTAATCACTTATAAAGTCTGAAATTGATAGAATTTGTAGGCCCTTTTTGTGATTTTAACCGTATCTTGCACGGGTGAATTTTTTAAAGCCCTAGACAATGATGTAAAGTGCAATTTTGAAAACCACAAGATAAAAAGAAAATATCTATTTATATATATGAACAACTTGTAAATATATCTATAAAAATTACTAAAATTTATATCCCCTCAAAGAGCTAAGCCGTCAAGTAATTTTGATTGACAGAGAGAGATAATTTGAAATTCCGGGCCTATTATAGAAGTTAGTGCCCATCAATTCCAATATTTGGTGTTCAATGATGTGGCGCCACTATAATTTTAATATTGCTATCATTCATTTATTGCTCTGTCACATTTGTGATTGAAAAGCAATTTTTTTTTCCCTATTCTTTTCTTAATAGCTTAGTGCCCATCAATTCCAATAGTTGGTGTTCAATGATGCGGCGCCACTATAATTTTAATATTGCTATCATTCATTTATTGCTCTGTCGCATTTGTGATTGAAAAGCGATTTTTTTTTTTCCCTATTCTTTTCTTAATAGCTTAGTGCCCATCAATTCCAATAGCTGGTGTTCAATGATGCGGCACCACTATAATTTTAATATTACTATCATTCATTTATTGCTCTGTCGCATTTGTGATTGAAAAAGCGAATTTGTTTTTTTCCTATTCTTTTCTTAATAGCTTAGTGCCCATCAATTCCAATAGTTGGTGTTCAATGATGCAGCGCCACTATAATTTTAATATTGCTATCATTCATTTATTGCTCTGTCGCATTTGTGATTGAAAAATGAATTTGTTTTTTTTCCTATTCTTTTCTTAATAGCTTAGTGCCCATAGTCAATTCCAATCGCTGGTGTTCAATGATGCGGTGCCACTATAATTTTAATATTACTATCATTCATTTATTGCTCTGTCACATTTGTGATTGAAAAGCGAATTTGTTTTTTTCCTATTCTTTTCTTAATAACTTAGTGCCCATCAATTCTTATGGATTCAAAAGTAGAGTCTTGATTTAAAAACACCTCTATGTAATGTAAATCTATCAAATACATTAAATGCGCATTAAATAAATAAATATAATTTTTATTCATTATTTATTCAGCTCAAATATCATAAATTGGCGTATTTACAAATTGAAACGTGTCAATACTTTCAACAGGAATCTCCCGATTACGTTGGCTTCCTAGATTGAAAATTGTGAAATTTTGAAAGAACTTGGAAAGTTTGGATAAGGAAGAGCTGCAGTTGGCGGATGGTGATATCACCAATGTTCGCTGTCAAATGGCCCACGCTTCTTCAATCCCATCTAGTGGCCCAGATTATTATAGAATGTTATGCTCGAAAACACATGTTAATGTCTCTTCCGGGAGAAAAAGTTTTTAACAGTTCAGTAAGCACAATTTCACATTAGATTCAATGTGAAAGGGGTTGGTATTGAAGACTAAAGGTCGTCTAGGTAGTGAGATTTTGTCTTTTACAATGTTGGGATAGTAGAATCTGAAAAATATTTTATTTTTGACTGGAATGTTTATGATGACATCCGGACTTAATATGGAAGTGATTTAAGAGCATATTCGTTATAAAATATGTTCACCAAGAAGGTTGTGGATAAAATGGGATAATTCATTACAGATTTAAAAAACAACAGTGCGGAAATTTACAAAGTAAAAAGATAGGATTTTTGGTTCCATACGCCTTCTTTGGTCTCATAAAGAATTAAACAATATTTATCTGTCCATGAATATCACTCATCGTCTTTATTTGTGTGCTTTCATATTTAAAATTTAAAAGAATTAACAAATAATAAAAAGTCAAGGTTTAATTTTTACGCGAAAGGCAAGTATTATTGCAATGGATAATAATTCGTCGTGTTTATCTTAGCTAATCAAATACCATTTGCATGGTTGGGACTATAGTTTCAATTAATACTTTTAATTTTAAAATTAGATATTTCAAAATAGTGATTGGTCAACGGTTCATTTCTAATTGTTGCCAAAATAAACCTCTTACTTGTTTTTAGCGACTTGATAACACTCATGTTTTCAAGAACATTTTTGAATCTTTCACATCTCTTTTTGCATGTATCACAATCTATAGTGCTTCAACTTGACAATGTGCATTATGGTTTTGGGGTGTTTGAGCTATGGTTTTAAGTGTTTCGACCCTTTGCATTCCCTCATAGTTGGGTATAAGAAAGAGTAAGATCTTTGTAGCTAAAAGCTCAACATATCCTATCTTGGGTTGTATTGAGCTCATTTCATAAAGATTAGAGTTAGGTTGGGCATATTTGAAGTTCTAATAGCTTGTATAGTTATCCTTGGATGGGTTTAAGCCCTGTGTTATCTCTGATAACTTTGCATTCAAAAAGAATCCTTGGAGAACTTTGCTTTCCCCCATAAATCATTATTGTGTGTTCAATATTTAAACATTGTGGTCTCCTTATATGTAATCTAAAGGATTTATCTCACATTTGTGGGAAATCCCGACACCTAAGACTCTATATACAAGAGTTCTCCCTTAGTTAAGTGAACCAATAGATGCGTGACATAACTCTTTTGCTCAACTTTAGAGTAATTAAGGAAAATATGAGGGTGATTGAGATGAAGACACCTAGCACAATCCATTAAGGTTGTAGTTGGAGGGTAGGGCACAAAGTTGAAAAATTTGCTCTTTGAATAGAGAAACATGTGTAGCCTAGATCATGTATCGAATAAGATCAAGACAAATGGAGCAGTCACTGAGCCATGACATGGACCAATCACCACTAGAAACATACCTATTTACCCTGATGTTATCTAAAAGTTTTATCATTTTATAGAAAATTTGTGCATTATCTAAAAAATTCAATGTATGTTTTCCACAATTTAATAAAGTCACTTTTAAACTCTAAAATATTCACATTCTTGAAATTTCATTATGAATAAAATTAATTCTCTTATTTTTAAAAATAAAATTCTTGATTATCTACATAACTCGATAGGGCTTCATCCATGTAGATAGTATAAATAGGGGTTAGGCCCTAAGTCGGCATACTTCTCTATAAGGTGCCACTAAAACTAAACTCTACGAGGAATTCCATTGATTATTTATATGATCTGACATGGATGAGATGACTTGAATAATATTACATACATAAGAAATAAGAATATATGATGGATGCCAAAATGTATTCATTATCACTCTCTATCCCTAGATAGATATGGTGCCTTCCTTTTACCTCTCAAAATGGAGAATCTCATGATTTAATTTTTTCACACCATTTTAAAGTTTCAAATAAAATTGCAAAAAAATATATATAATGAAATATAAGTGTATGTTATTTAAAAAATTGAAAATATATGCAATCTAGTGCCCAATTGAGTGCATTGCTCATCAAAATAAAAATACAATCTAAGACATATTAATGTAACTCTAGTTTTTAGAAGCGACAAGTTCACGCCCTCGGGTTGGGAGATATGCATAATAATAGTTATTGGGTTGTTTTTTAAAAATTCTATAATTTGAAGGAGGAGATTTGGTTTATATGAAAAATGTTCTCTTGCATCCAAATTCTGAGAGAATATTATCTTTATTGCAAAGAATAACAATATTAAGGTTCATTTCACAATGCATGTTTCCTTACTCATCAATAGGGATCACGATGTTGAACTCATTGTCGAGGAGGAGTTATTTGTGAGTGTACAAATAAATATTGTTGATTTAATTTAATCTTACAAAAGCTTGAGTCATAGAAAGCTATACACTTTGCTCTTTCAAATTTCACTCGCATGACTAGAAGTGCTAAATTATGATCAAAGCGTGTTAATATTGTATATTTCACATTTTAGTAGAATATTCTATTGAATAACATTTGTATTTTGTTACATATTTTATTGTTATTTATGTATTTTTAACAATTGAATTGAAAAAGTATGTCTATTTTTTAAATAGATATTGTAGACACAAAATCACATCTTTTAAGTAATTATCTAGTCTGATTACATACTACTATTCATATGATTCATAATTAAGAAGAGTACTAATTAACCCATGTCTTTGGCCACCTTTCTTTGTGTTTTGTTTCTTCTTTCGAGTCTTGCACACTTACTTTCACAAGTATGCCTTGTCACACTCCAGGCTTTTATCATCCTAGACACTAGTGCCCAGGCGAGATGCTAGTGCCAAGTGCTCTTATCCCCTATCGGCACCCTTGTCCCTTTTTACTTTTCTCACATTTTTGGGTCCTTTCTAGTCGTTTGAGCATCATATATTTTCGGTAGTTGGCCTTTTTGGGGTTAATTATGAAATTCAAGCAATTGAATCATATAAATATAAAGTTATGTGATGATAATAAATGGACCAAGTACTAAGCATTAGCTATCACCTTTAAGGTTGTATCCATCAAGCATCTAAGAGCTCTATTGCATCCATCTAGCATGATCAAAAGGGACACAAGGGTTGGTTATTTTACTTACACTTCATAAGAGGAAAGTTAATTCTATTCCATGCACACATCTATTACATTTCTTTACATTTAGCTTATTTGATCGCTATCAAGTGTGACATGCACAAGAGTCACCTAGGGCATGATTCCGCACACACACACACAGAGAAATACATCAGGTCTAAGATGTCGTGCAATGCTCATTCGTAATGGCCCGAACCATTGTGAAAGTTGAGGAAAATCCAAAACCTCATTTTGCATCTTTTTATTTAGGATTTGATGTCCATTTGAGGGTTTTGTAGGCTCATATTTAATTACATGTTGCGACCTCAAAATCATTGTGTGAGTGTTATGTCAAAATCACAACAATTGATTGTTTTGTGATTTGAGTGTGAGGTAATCGAGTGTCGCATAACATGGTATTATCTTTATGTTGTGGAGCGTTGCAAGTAGGATAATCCTCCAGAGAAAGATGAATTCATCCCCAAACCTAGTACCAACTTCTCCAAAGTGCAAAGAATGATAGGCTAAACTAATCCTATCCTAATGCTTTCCAAGGAGACAAGGATAGAAAGATGCATAAAATAAAACTACTCTAAGTGAAGGTGATGCACCAAGAAAGGGTGAGACAATCCAAGTGAGTGAAAAATAGAGAGCAAACAAAGTAGGAGAGGGTTAGGTAGAAGCTCCACATTCCAAGACAATATTTAATTCCCTATATTCATAAAGGATAACAAAATACAAAACTTGCAAAGAGATAGATACATGCACAATGTACTTGCAAATATAATGGAAGGTAAAAGATTTAATTTCATACAAGTTATGGTGAAAATGGCTAAAAACATGAATTTTATTGCTCAGAAACATGCACAATCCATTATAACATAAGCATAAGGAAAAATCCTTTAGAATAAGCCCAAATTTGAGGCCTTTAGCTCACAATAGCTCTAGAACATTTTTGATAGAGTTCCTTTACTTTTGGAAAAAACTCCCTCAAAATGAGGTGAATTTTACAATATATAGGAAATTTGGGTCACCAACTAGAAGGATGCATTAAAGAGGTATGGGAAACCATTCATTTTGGTACTTTTCTTGCATGGGTGGTCATGGGCACCATGCCTCATTAATTTTGGTTGTTAAGCTGTCATTCATTCACTTATCCTCACCTGGCTTGTAACTTGTCCATCCTGTGGGTAGTCAAACCATGTTAGGTTGGATGTTGTCCATCCTATTTCAAGAAAATTACGAGCCTTTACAAGTTCTTCTTTTCCATATTTGGGTTAGATGGTCGTCTAACCATGATCCATACAATTGTGAGTAGGTCATCTAACCTAATTGTCACTCAAATTCATTGTGGTTGGATGACTTCTAAATTTTTAACATACATGTTTCTTGTCACCGACCAACAACCAAGGAGTTGTCCATCTTCACACTTGTGGGCTCGTCCTACCCTGACCATCCTTGTAGCAAAGAACCAAGTCAATCCCAACCTTGTGACTTCAAACAGTAACCAATTTGTACAATTGCAATTTTTCCATATGTGTTAGTTTTGACCCCCAAGGGGTTGCATGCGTATATATCTATGTCGAATAAACTCTTTGTACGCCATCCATCTAACTAACCGTAAACTTGTCTCCTGTGTCGTCACAAAAGTCACCAATACACCTAACTGACCAACCAATCCAACCAACCTATCTTCCATACCCGGGGTTGGATGCCGTCAACCCATCACCCTGTCCAACCAAGATGACTAACCCCATGTATTCGATCCCTTTCCATATGCCACGCCTCCCACTTATCATCCTATCCATCCAAACCGAGAGGGGTTGGACGCCGTCCATCTCATCCAACTAAACTGTTAGGTGTCGACATACATGTCAACCCAACCAATGTACTATCTGCCTAACCACCTTTGACCTAACCCGGTGTCAACGATATGCCATCTAACTCAAATGACCGATCGCCGAGCTATTCCTCAAACTTGGAAAATTTTCCAATAAGCTCGGTCACCAACTCCAAGATTCATCGTGGCTCATCACTTACCATGCGAGTTAAAACCAACTCAAGTCGAGCCAAAACAGAGCTACCATACAGATTGAAAAATGATTTCTTTTTTGCATCATTTATCAATGTTCCGACCTTCTAAGTTATCCATTTCACGGGGTTATGAAAAATGGATAACAATTGGTGTCTTGTGGATGATCTACTTGTTAGATCACGGAAGACCAGTGACCTTAGGGGATCCATTGGTCATGGAGTCATATTGATTGTTGTAACTATCACGCCACTTGAAAATCTATCTTCCAACTTCTGGAGCACTATTGGGGCTTTTCATTTCAAAAGAAAAATCTGGATTGAGGTGGTTGTTTCTTCACCAAAATTTCATGAAACTGGAAAGTGCAAGAGAACAAAGGCACAACTATGTATAAAGATATAAAAATCATACACATCCCAAATGGAATATGCAGAGAGTGCACAAACACTTATTACAAAAAGCAACCTAAACTAAAATAATGCAATGTGCTAAAAGCACTTGGAGGAATTACAAATCTTAAACTAATATGTACAAGAAGGATATTTCACTCAATAACAATGCTTGAGATAGATTCCATTGACTGGAATCTACATTTCTTTCCCATCTAACCTTGATAGCTAGAAAGCATTGTTTTCTTTGTAGCCTGAAATCATATAAGGGCCACTCCATATGTATCAAACTTGGAATGCCTTCCCGGTTTTTCCTTGTTCGCATCCCATTTTAGGACCAAGTCTCCTTCTTGAACATTCTATTTTATGGCCTTCCTATCAAAGCTCATCTTGATTTAAGCTTAGTCCTTTTCTATCAATCTGCATGGCCTAATTTCTTAGCTGCTCTAGCTCTATAAGCTCTATGTACCTCACTTCCATGGGATTGAACTCAAATATCTCTAGGTTATTCATGAGCTCGAATGTTGACAACTCAAGTGATATATGCAGCCTTGCCTCCTTCCAGTAAACTAACTTGTAAGGAGAGTTCCATGTTGACTTCTTGGGAGTAATCCTATCATCCTACATAGGTTGATTTATCCTGGTGTGTCATGTTCTCTGATTCTCATCCAAAGTCCTCCTTATAATCCTCAAGATATTTTTGTTTGTAGAATTTTCTTGCTTGTTACCCATTACCTTGGGGTAAGAATTTGAGGAGGTTCTCAAATAGATGCCATTTTCACTACACATCTGGATATTTTCTTACCAATAAAATGCCAAAGCATTGAATTATCTAATATTATAGTTGAAGGGATTCTAAATCTAGCTACAATACCATCATAAAAATCCAAGATGGTGGTGTCATTTCTCGTTGAGTGCAACTCTCCTGTCCACTTGGTGAAATAATATATCAATGTAAGGATCCACTTGTGGCCCAAGCTATAATTTGGGTTAATCACCCCAATAAAGTCCAACCCCATTGCATGAATGGTTCATTTACAGAAATGGGGTGGAGTGGAAGGGTTGTTAGCTTCTCTTTACCTGTGAAGAAGGCATATTTTTGCATTTCCTAATCCATGCATAACAATCATTAAAAAGGTTAGGCCAGTAATAACCAGCCTTCATGATCCTAAGAGTTGTTGCTTTCAAGGAAAAGTGGCCACCTGTTTCTTCATCATGAAACTCATGTAATACCCTCTCCACCTGATTTGTTTTGATGCATCTTAGGAGGACACCATTCACATATCTTTTGAATAAGATGTCATCAATAAGAACATATGGAATGGATTGTAATCTGAAGTATCTCCTCTTTTATTTGCTCAATCCTTGAGGACTTTGACCTATTTGAAGGAAATGGACTATATCTTGAGTCCAACAAGGATCGGGTGAGGCATTGGTTGATTTATCTTGATCATCGTCTAGCAAAAATAAATTCTCCTTTACCACTTAACTCAACATGCTATCCAGAAGTTATATTCTCACATAGTCTCTTTCCACGACCAACTTGGTCACTTTAATATCAATGTCATACTCCATGACCTTAGTTACCCTAAGCATGTGAGGTCCTTGTTTAAAAGAAATTATTTTATAGTAGATGAATAATGAATCCTATTATTTAACACTAAATTCCTAAACTTCTTCAAACTTCTAATCACAGCAAGGACATGTTTCTTAATGAAGGAATATCTTACCTCATAGTCCACAAGGCCTAGATGAAGAATGCAATAGGTTATTCCAGTCCTTCCTTATTCTGTTGCACCAAGATTGTGGAGATGGTGTCTGAACCACCAAAGGCGTAGAGAAAGAAGTCTTTGGAGAATTATGGATTAATGAGAGTTAGAGCTTGAGATATGGCATGCTTGATAGCTTCAAAACTCTCTTTTCCCTCCATTGTCCATTTGAAATCCAAATTATTCTTCAACATCATTGTTAATGGCTTCACAAGAGCATGGAAAAAATATGGTACAAACCTATGAACAAAGTTTATCCTCCCCAAGAAGCTTTGGAGAGCCTTCTTATGACTTGGAAATGGTAGAGCACAAATGGCTTCTACCCTCTCTAGATCAATTGTCAGTCCTTCCTTCGACATGATATGGCCTAGAAGTTTACCCTCATGTGCCATGAATATGCACTTTTTGGGATTCAAGGACACTCCAAACCTCATGTACCTTTGGAAGACTGTCTGAGATGAAAGAGGTGACTTTATGCATTTTTAGAAAATATAGTGATGTCATCAAGATAGACAAGCACTATTTTGTTCAACATCCCTTTGAATGCCATATCCATATCCCTCTAAAATGTGGCTCCAACATTTGACAACCCAAATGAAATTTTCTTGTAGGCATAAGTGCCCCATTTTGTGGTGAAATCCATTTTAAATTGATCCTCCTCTTTCACCATAATTTGATTATAGCTTGAATATCCATCCAAGAGGGAGAATCTTTTGAACCGACCCACTACTATAGAATCTGCTCCATTATGAAAGGATCTTGAGGTAGCCCTATTTAAATCATAAAAATACACACAACCTGATTTCCCCATTCCTTTTCCTAACGAAACCATATTTTACCCAACTCAAATGCTTGATCGGGAAAATGATACTCGCCTCAATGAGCTTATTCAACTCATTCTTCATGAGAGGCTCTATATGAGGTTGACCTGGACTTTGCTTTTTCATGATGATGGGCTTAGCCTCCGGATTCAACTCAATGGTGTGTCATGCAAATTTTGGGTGAAAACCCTTTAAATCATCATAGTTATATGAAAATACATCCAAGAATTCTTGGAAAAACATGAAAAAGGTCATACTTTTCTGTTGGCTATTCATCTTACCTATTTGGAGTGTCTTACCTTCTCCAACGAAATGGGCTCAAAATCCTCCTTTTGACTTCAATTTTGTCCTTCACCTTTTAAATTGGTCATTTGGTTGAAAATTGACTCTAGAGTTACCAACCCCTTGGGTAATTTTTTATGTCGATAGCATGCACCACTTGATCCCCATCTTCTGCTGCTGTAATTTTCTCTTTATTTTTGGCTGAGAATTCATCCTTCTCATCTAAAAAATTAATGATCAGTTTATCATTCTCAAATACCTACCACCTTGTGTTATTGTATGTTATGATTGGGCTTAAAATTACATGAATATGTGGTTGCACTTTATCTCTTTTAATATTGTCAACCACATAAAATGTTGCCCAAATTTCCGCAATCCTATCTGTAGCCTCATTCTTCTTCCTTGGTATGGCCTAAATATTTAATGCCTTGAGGTCTTCAATTTGATCCCATACCTGATGTTTGTAGGCTTTCAACAGGTCATTTTTACTAACATGTTTTCCTCTATATTGGTTTCACTATCCCCAAATACTTGTAAGTTTTTAATACTCTTCGTTTTTCCCAATGGAATCCATGGGTCAAAACTTCATACTCAATTATATTGTTTGAACAAGGAAAGTGAAAATGGAATGATAAGTAGTATTTCACACCTTATGGTGACAAGAACATTACAAGTCCTCCAACACCTTTCCTACTCCTTGAACCATCAAAAAATAACTACCATACTTCATTAACATCCTTATTTTTCGGCTTGGTGAATTGGGGTGGGTATGATCTCCTCATGTAGACAATAAAATCCCAAATAAGCTTCTTATATTTCCTTGTATGGATCTAAGTCACATATCTATGAGCCCAATCATCAAGCATTAGATCTAGGAATTCTTCCAACCTTAGTGTCTTCCTCCTGAGCCTCCAAGCATTCTTCTTGATCAAATATGGTACAATTGGCATTGATTGGGCTTGGCACATGGAAGGCTCAATGGCCAACTTGATAGTAACATAGCAACATATCTTATTTTGAATAATGTGTGAGACCAATCAATTTATAGTTACCCATCAATCTTGGATATAAAATCCTCAAATGCATAACATAAATAGTGGTGGAAAATCAATCATCGATACATCCTGTAGAACTATGACATTCGGGAAAGCATGGAGCGTAAGGCTTAGTTCTTTGATCACTCCAACTGTGCCTACTGTTGTCCCATTTAATTGCACTAATCCCCTTAGTACCGGATCATATTTTAAGCCCAATTTATTTGCGATTTTTTTCACCATTACTTGAGTACCTCGCTCCCGAGTCGATAATGTAATTGTGTACTAACTTATCTCTAATGATCAATGAGACATAGAATGGTAGAGGCTTCACATTCTTACTTGAATGACCTTCTCCTTTTTGTGCAGTGTTAGTAAGAACCCTCTCCTAATTTTTGGATGGCTCATTAGAAGGGGACCAATTTTCCATAGTAGCTTGCAACAAATCTCATTGCCTTGGAATTGCCAAAGACTCCCACATGGAAATACTGACATTGGTCTTCTTCATCTGATTGATGATATTGAATGGAGGTGTATTTTCCTTTTTCTTCCATTTTCTTGGTGTGATCTTTTCTAACATTTGAATTGTTCTATGAGCTTCTACAACTAGTACGTTGGACTGATTATGCACATTGGGGGTTCTACACACCATTGCCTTGGTTGGCTTTGTGCATTAGGAGCTGCATTTGGCCTACCAACTCCTTGTTGAGTGAGAGTGGGATGAGAAATAACTAGAATAGATGATTTCCCTCTCTATATTCCTTTTCTTTGATAGTGTATTAGCTTCCACACCTGGAAAGGAGATTGATTAACTCCACAAAAGTCCTTCATCTACCAATTGACCAATGTGGTTTCAATTGGAGGAGTCTCTTGCTGAGTTTCTTATTGATTTTCTTCCTCACTTGGCTCTTGGGCCACCCCAATGGTATGCACCATCAAGGCTTGATTTAGAGTGTCTTTCAAGCACCTTGATTGATTATGAGGTAAGTTGCAAGGATAACACCATTCATACTCTTGAGCAATTTTGTTTTGAGTAGGAACCAAAGCCATTGATGTTGAAATTGCATTTGGATTATAAGGCTGAAATGGCACAATCGGCAGTTTGAGAGTCCCTTGATTCAGATTTTGGTTTTTTCCTAAGTAAGAGACCTATTTGCTTGAGCTTGGGAATGTTAAGGTATGGAGCTCTAAGCTTGATGTGCCTTTTGATTGTCACTAACTCATTCCCTAAATTATGCAGTTGCTTCATGACTTTTTGAGATCCTTGGAATTACTAGAAGAAGTGGAGGCCTCTATATTGCTCTGATTTCTAGGAGTAGGAATGGGGGATTTTCAGGTGCTTAAGCGGTAGATGGGGTCCCAATTATGGATATATAGGCAGAGGTGGCCTAGGAACTAGCTTTCCTGTTTGAATTAAGAAGTTCTCACTCTGATAGCTATATTATATGCCCCTAGCAAGTGTTGTTCCCCCATCGATTGTATCATCATAGCTATGTCATAATTTATATCCCTCAAAAAGTAGAGGAACACACCTTCCATTCTTTGGCCTCATGAAAATCAAAATCGTCCCATGTCCAATGAAACCTAAAGTTGAATTCAGTCATCTAATCATTCAGGGCCCTCTTGATTGTGCTTAATTATTCTAATAAAGACATATTATCTACCTTTTCTTTGATCACGGTTACATAAGGCTGATCCCAATGCATCCCAATTTTTAATCGACCCTCATGTTAGGATTGTAAACCCATCTGCAACACCTTACCTTTGATAGAATAAGCAAGGAGCCTAACTACAACATCTATCTCGTTGATTTCATGAATGGTGCAAAAATTTACAATGTCTTGAATATGATCAATGGAGGTCCTATGATTCTCCCCAGTGAAGTAAGGAATTCTCTTTAATGTTGCCACCAAAATAGGATTATGTGCATTGAGGGTGAGTGGACTACCACCTGTGAAATTGACATAGGGATTCGGTGGTCCTTGTGGTGGTGGTGGCTAATGTGCCATCATGATTGGCCTAAGAACCCTAGTTGATTAAAAGAAGGGTCAACCAGGTTGGGGGTGTGGATAATGTTATTTTTGGTGGAGATGGAAAGATTTGTACTCTTCTTCCTCTCCTTTCCTTTTTAGTGATGACTAATATTATTCAAAGACACCTTTTTCTCACTCTAGACCGAGTATGAATACTTCTCATATACTTGGGCCACTAATATTGTTGAAACCTAGTATAAAGTCGGACCACTCGGGAGTCACCAAATATGCTAATATAAAGCCTCTAAAGGTAGAAAATTCACCAAGATGCACATCCAATATTAATGAACCTAAAAATATTGACTTCTTATCCCATCGGCGCATGCAAAAACCATTATGTCAAAATTACAACACCCCTAATTGCTTGTGATTTTTGTGTGAGGTAATCAATGTAACATGCATAACATGGGATTATCTGTGTTGTGGGGAGTTGTAAGTAGGATAATCCTCGGAGAAATTCAGCTTCTTCCCGAACCTAGTTCTAACTTATCTAAAGTGCAGAGAATGACAAAGCTAAAATAATCCTATCCAAATGCTTTGCAAGGAGACATGGAAAGAAATACGCATAAAATAAACTACTCTAAGTTAAGGTGATGCACCTAGAAATGGTGAGACAATCCAAGTGAGTGAAAGATAGGGAGCTAGAAAAGTAGGAGAGGGCTGGTAGAAATTGCACAATCTAAGACAATATTCGATTCCCTATATTCATAAAGTAGAAAAACTACTAACCTCGTAAAGAGATATATACATGCACAATATACTTGCAAATATAATCGAAGGAAAAAAGCTGCAGTTTTATAAAAGTTAGGGTAAAAATGGCAAAAAAACATGAATCTTATTGCTCGAAACATGGACAATCCATTATAACATAAATATAAGGCAAAATTCCTTTACAATAAGCCCAAGTTTGAGGTCTTTAACTCATAATAGCTCTTGAACAATTTTGACAAAGTAGAAAAAACTACTAACCCCGCAAAGAGATATATACATGCACAATATACTTGCAAATATAATCGAAGGAAAAAATCCATTTATAAAAGTTAGGGTAAAAATGGCAAAAAAAACATGAATCTTATTAAGAAACATGGACAATCCATTATAACATAAATATAAGGCAAAATTCCTTTCTGATAAGCCCAAATTTGAGGTCTTTAACTCATAATAGCTCTTGAACAATTTTGTGAGTTCCTTTTCTTTTAGGAAAATATCCCTTGAAAATGAAGCGGAGTTTACAATATATAGGAAATTTGGGTTACCAAGTGAAAGATGCATTAAAGAGGTATGGGAAACCATTCATTTTGGTACTTTTCCTACATGGGTGGTCATGGGTGCCATGCCTCCTTTATTCAGGAGTTGTTGGACATCATTCATTCACCTACCATTCCACGGCTTTTAACTCTACCATCTTGTAGGTCGTCCAACCGTGTTAGGTTGGATGCCATCCATCCTATTTTGAGTAAACGTCTTGGCCAATGAGTTCTTATTTATATTTGAGTAGGTCTTCTAACCTGATTTTTGTCCAACTTCATTGGGATTGAACAATGTCTAACTTTGTTACCATACGTACATGATTCTTGTCGTGAACCGACCCAAGAGTCGTACATCTTCGCATCGTGGGTCATCTTACCTTACCATCCTTACGATGATTTGAGCCGACTAACTGGTGAATTAACCAACCAAGTCGTAAATTTGTGAGTCATCTATCTGTGTTGGCCTTTAACCCCCAAGGGGTTGGAGGATGTCTATCTATGTTGACCAACCTCTTTGTATGCCATCCATCCAACCATCCATAAACTCGTCACCCGCGCCATCTCAAAATTCAGCCAACACACCTAACCGACAAACCAATATGGACAACATATCTTCTATACCAGGGATGGATGTCATCTAACCCATCACCTTTCCAACTCGAACCAACCAACCCCATGCCATCCATCCCTTTCCATAAGCAATGCCGTTCGACTAACCACCACGTCATCCAACCTCGAGGGGTTGGACACCATCTATCTCATCCGACTAACCTATTAGGTGTCGACCTACACATCTAACCCAATTGACACACCTATTCATCCACCATGACCCTTCCAACTCCGGGTGTCTTACCATATGTCGTCAACCCGGTCGACCGATCTAATCGACCAACCGAGTTGAATCTTCCTCAAACTAAGCTAATTTTGCAATAAGCTTGGTCGTGAACTCCAAGATTCATTGTGGTGATTTTTATCTTGACTGAGCCAAAACATGAGCTACCTTACAGACTGAAAAATCATTTCTCTTTTTCCACCAATTGCCGATGTTACGACCTGCTAAGTTGTCCATTTTGTAGGGGGTGCGAAAAATGGATAATAGTGACCTCAAAGTGACCAAAGGAGACTAACATGAACACTTAGAGACCAGCCGCAGGATATTTTAGATATTTTTGGTAGACCCAAGTGCCTGTAAATAGGCATAGGGTGCCCACGAGTGCCACTGTCCCTCTCAAAGAACCCCATGTTTCACCTGATTCTAGAGCGTTTCTTCAAATGTTGATGAAACAGATAAGGGTAAAGGGCTAGGAGGAATACTTGTCAAAATGTTGGTTGTAGGTTGTTGTGCGCATATGATTTCTTGATCCATAGTTGATCGTGAGAGCTTCCTTTTACTTGGAGGAACTACCTGAGATGGAAAACAAGACCAGCAAATGAAAGTTAAACAATATATGCAGTGGACTACCTAGCGTGTGCTAGATCCGGGAAGTGTGATACTTCCTAGACGGCTATCAATCCACTATTTTAAAACAACTTAATGATAATAATAAAGGAAATCCTACTGTAGTTAAAATGATTTAGGTATCTCATTCATCTACAATAAGCAAATTCATTCACAATAGGCTAAGCTATGACTGAATCTAAAGGTCAAGGTCTCTGTAGAGTACATGTATTGGTTAGGGTTAGGTTCTGGGCTATTTTGGGTATTAGGTAGAGAATGGAAGCTTTGTTCTTGGTTTCTAGTAAAAAAATAGAGACCGATGTCGGTTTAGGTTAACCGGTGATGGTTGTGGGTAACCAGCGTGTTATGTATGTCATGGTACATGAAACTCAATAAAAATTGGTGGGGTGACAAGATGTGAGGTTAGATGGAAATGGAATTCATCGTGTGGGTCTTTGGGTCTCGTATGCATAGGAATGATTAAAATTTGGGTATGGGCAGTTCAAGGGTGTGGGTTAAAGCATGGTCAAGTTTGCATGGAGGTAAATGGTGGTGGAATGAAATGAGAAGAAATTAATAACAAAAGTAAAAGAATCTAGCAAATGATAAATGGACAAGTGTTGGTTAACAAAGCACGTATTGTTTGTACAAGCTTGATGTATGGTTGAAAATGGTGTGGGTGATCAAATAGAAGGAACTTGATGTGGTGATGGCGCTTCCCACGGATGCTCAGTGAAGACAGATTACTCTATGGGTGCTTCTAATGCATGTACTAGTACTCATTCTACGCTTTGCATGCAGCTCTAGTTTTGTCTCTCATTCTCAAAAGATGTGTCAATCTCTCATAAATGTGCCAACCTCGAAATAAGGTTGTTTTGGGGTTAAATGGTAACCGACGATGGTTCTTGGTTGACCGGCGGTGGTTTGGATAACCGGCATTTCGGTTAGGGTGGGATTTCCTAGGTTTACTAAACCGGGAAGATCCCCTTAATTTTCCGGGATCTCGTTCATTTTTACCCCTACGGATTACAATGAAATATTGCTTTCTTATGGACGAGAATGTGGTTAGAGGAATGTAGGCTTTGATTTTTAGGGTTTGGGTAGGTCTTAGTTAGTTATGGAAACATACTAAGAATAGGTGTTAGGTGAGGTAGCTAGATGAGGATGAGGTGTATAGGTGAGGTGGATGTGTGGGCATTATCTCAATTAGTGTGACCCAATTTTGGTGTCTACATTTTGGTTTGACGAGGGACGAAGGGGAGTTTTTGTTGTGTAGCTTATATTGGTAAGCTTGTATTGACAAAAATAAGATGTGGTTACCCCATGTGTGGGTGAAGGTGATCCCCTCAAACCAGGAACTGACGAGGCCAAAGGTAGAATCGGTGAGTGGTTTGATAAAAGGTGAATGTGATGAAGAGGAAGATGGGTAATGGGGAAAAAAAGGAAAAGGTCTACTCGGGTAATCTAATTAATGGGTTAGGGTCAAAGGTAGTAGCAGTCAAACACACGCACACATATAAACTACAGCAGACAATTCTAGGGTTGAGAGCAGGAAAACTCTACATTTATCTAAGGTCGATAGGTTTATCCTAACAAAGTTGAAGTGATTCGGTATCCAAGGTATAGGGATATGGTCAGAAAATGACGTAGGTCGGGTGTAGGAACATGTAGGTATTTTCCCAGACACCCAAGGGTTGGGTCAAGATAAACGGTCACGGTAAGAGGAAAGGTAAGGTCAGTATGTCCATCAACATAGGTAACAATGACATCAAGGTATAGCGAACACATGAGGTCACAGGTCACTAGTGATGTCTAGGTCCAAGTATCTAGGTCACAACATGGGTAGGGCTGAGGTATGGGTAAAATAATGAGTCCCTAAATGAGGACGAGGTGAGGGGGTAAATGATAAGGTCAAGAGGGTCAAGTGAAGTGGCCAAGTGAGGTTTGGGTAAGATAAAAAAAGGATCCAGTCAAAATTTGGGAGTAGGGGTAGAAAAAAGACTAGGTAGGTAAATCGATGATGGTTGAAAGTAATGCGATGTCACCAAGTTGGACCGATCATGGTAAGCTAGGCATATGACCAATGTCAATTTAGGTAAAACTATCTCCAAGGTCAAATCGGGTGGGTTATAAAAAGAAAAAACAATTGCTTGTATTTTTCGAATCATTTATCTTTTATCAAATTGTGGAAAATCGACAAGAGAGAGAGAAAAGGTGGAAAGTGATAGATTAAGACTCGAGGATTAAATTAGCAAGTCACATAGGTAGGTGATAGTTGGTCGATAGGTGGATCCACGAGCTGGGTGGGATCGATTTGATTAGATTGATTAGTTGGATAGTGAGAGGTCATTTGGTGATGGCAGAGGCAGAGAGGGATTAGGGGGCCACGAGTGCAAGCCGTAGGAGGTGCCACCATGTAGACGACAACGTGATGAGGTAAGATTCAATCCTACATGTTGTTTTGTTTATTATAATGAATTAGAGGTCGTGGGTGAAAATGGGTTCTTGGGGTGGAATGAATTTTAAATTATGGGATGGAAATAAATTAAAATAGAAATGGGGAGAGAGGGGAATTAGGTTAAGAAGGGGTGGGGAAGGGTGTAGGGGAATTTGGGTAGGATTGGGTGGGTAGAAGGGAGTAAAAAGGGGATTTGAAGGAAAAATGGGGTTTTGGGCGTCGTAATTTTTGACGCGACAATGGCTAAGCGTCGCCAAGGTTAGCCGATGTCGGTGTTAGTGCGTCGATATTGGTCATGGTGTGACCGACACCAATTGAAGAGGGACCGGGTTCGGTTATGGGTAATCGGTACTGGGTCATAATTGGAGGAAAAAATGGGCCAAAAAGGTATCCGAGGTTGGGTGGGTGAGGTAGGTAAGGGTAAGAGAAGTGGCTTTGGTGAAAAGCATAACATAGGTAAAGGGTAAAAATAGGTAAGGGTCGAGTTGTTAGAGAAAAATGTATAGATGTGTGGGAAAATAGGTAAGGTGAGGGAGTGGGTCAAAATGGAAGTAGGGGAGGGGTCGGGGTGGTGCAAATAGGTAAGGTGATATTGGGTTGGGTAGGTTTAGGGTGGGTAGGTCGGTGGGTTAGGGGTGGACTAGGTAAGTAGGTAGGTGAGGGTTGGGTTGGGGTGGAGGGGAAGCCATGGGATAAATGGGTAAGTAACAAAGTAAAAGAGGTAGGGTAATGGGTATGGGTGAATGTAGATATGGTCTTGTTTTAATAATGTGATTGTTTTGTTGGATGCAGGTGAGAGATCAGTTGCGGATGTGAGACAGGGTGCCACCCCTACTCGTGATAGTTCGTGGGGTGATGACAGTCGAGGAGTGGAGACATGTCACAGATGTGGGCCTTATCAGGGTCCGAAACTATCGACATTTAGTTCAACATCCAAGTTTGATGGTCACTCTCATCGATAGATGGGATTCAACGATCAACACATTCCACCTACCGACGAGGGAGATGGCATTCACCATGGAGGACATGTACAAGATCTTCTTGATTGCTACCTATATTGGGTATGTAGGTATATTCGATCTCCTTAGAGGAATCAGAGGAGTTGATGCTGACGGTATTTGGTGAGGGGATGGCGGAGCTGACATTCCATAGTGCTAGCCTGAGCTATGGAGAGATGTACCTAGCTCGTCCAGAGGAGATGAGGCTAGTAGTATTATTGATGGAGGCACTATTTTGCACTGTCGGATGCAGAGGGTGGGAGATTCCCACGATCACTAATGGGGGTACTACATGACATGATTATGGATAGGACCTGCTTTGCATGGGCACCAACATTCCTAGTGCAACTATACAGGGAGCTATAGGCATATGGGCGGCTTCAGAGGTTTAGTTTGTGCTGCACTTTCCTATTACATTGTTGGGCTTATGAGCACATTGTGTGTGTGCGCCCAGTTGGGATGCCCTGGGATGACACATTTGAGCCCGGGTTTGTTAGAGTGGGCTATAGGAGATGGGTGCCAGTTATTGGAGAGCGTTGAGTAGGCAGGGTTACACATGATATAGCCTATTATGGTGGTTACTAGAGGGATTGTCCTAGTGTAGACATTATTTGGAGACCGTATATGGGTTATCCTTCATAAACAGATGGTGATGAGTTATATGGTTTATATGTAGTCGATGGATTGAAGGGTGTCATGTAGGGGAGCACTATCCCGATGAGAGGGTGGTTCGACGGTAGTTTGGATTACTGCAGGATATACCATCACTATTTCCACAAGACTAGAGAGATGATGTGGAGAGACCACTACCACTTCCACAACCACGCACTCTACCGAGCAGGAGGAGCCTGGTTATAGACATGTGTCGATTGATGATGTCGAGTGACAGAGATAGGTATAGATAGAGTGGTGGGTAGCCCATCTACGAGCAAGACCTCCTAGGTCGGGCAGCGATTTAGCCACCATCACTGTGCAAAGAGACACCCTATAGGGGCAGGTGGCGACCCTGATTACCTAGTTGGGGATGGTATAGGGGTAGTTAGCAACTTTGGAGGTAGAGGTGGCCATATTGCATGAGAAGGTGGCCATTCCCATAGGCCCAGATGGCCTATGGTGAGACGGAGAGATTTAGATGAGGAGTAGGTATGCCCCTACAGGGTGTAGGTGATAGGTTTCAGGGCTTGTTGGAAACTACCGGCAAACAAATTCAAGCATTATAAGCTTAGGTACAGGCACTGGGGTGTGAGGACGATAACACCTCCACGAGCTTTGGAACATGGTCCGGTTCAAGGCAGTGTGGGATAGGGTCCCACATGAAAGGGTATAGGGGCAAGGCCGATGGGGCCACCACAAAAGCAAGTATCCCCCTATCTAGGTTACGGGATGCCTTAGGTGAGGCACGATATTACCAAGATTATTTGATGTCCATGGGAATAGATTTTCTATCCTATGGAGAGAGTACAGAGCATATTAGGGCCTTAAGTGAGAGGACTAGATCCGGATTCACAACATGGAGAGTACATGGGGTCATTGAGCTCCGAGACGGGATTAGGGTGAGGCCACCAATTTATGGAGGCTAGCTCTAGGTGACGTATGATCAAGGACCTCGGCCATGACCCGTGGCGAGGTGGTGAGATGTTATCAAAGCCGCGAGCAGGATAGGATCCGAGGAGGAGACAATGGAGACTAATATGGAGGATGTTCAGAGGATGATGCCGATGCACATCCATTTATTTTGATGTATTTGATTCATTTTTTGATATATATCAGCCTGTGCCAAGGAGAGTGAGGATGTACAAAGAGTTTTCTTATTTTTGATCATATACCGGCCTACGTGTCAAGATGGTGTGTTCTTGTATAGATTTTTGAGAGATTTTAATTATATTTACCGCCTACGTTCTCAAGATATTTGAGAATATGTATATGGAGACATATGTTTGGATATTTTTATTTATAGAGATGATTATGATTATGGTCATTATGTGTATACATGGTTGTGGTTATCTTGTTATTTTGATGTGTATATGTGATGGAAATCAAGTAGTGTAGGCATGATAGAGTCGGGTCATAGGCATGAATCGAGTTAGGTTGTGGTCCGGGCATGGATTGAGTCGGGTTTTAGGCATGGTTGAGTTAGGTTTTAGGCATGGATTGAGTCGGGTCATAGGCATGGTTGAGTCGAGGTTATAGGCATGGTTGAGTTAGGTTTTAAGCATGGTTGAGTTAGGTTTTAGGCATGGATTGAGTTAGTTCATACGCATGGTTGAGTTAGGTTGTAGGCATGGTTGAGTTAGGTTTTAGGCATAGATTGAGTCATGTCATAGGCATGGTGGGAACCATTTGGGGTTCTTTACATTCTTTCATTTCTAGGTGAAAAGTTGCATGTTTTTTTCTTTCTAAAAGGTTCTTACATTAAAATTTATCCCCTGGAACCTTCTCTTCTTCTATTGTCTAAAAGTAATCGTATTTGGTGCTTTAAAACAAACACTTCTTCCCTTTCATTAGTATCACATTAGTGAAAGAGCATCCCTTCTCCTGTTCATCTTTTTGTGTCATCGAATTCAACATTTTAATTTGGGTTTTAAAAACATTTCATTTCATTCTGCTTCTCTGCATTAGCTCACATTAATTGAGGGCAACCTATACGTTGGAAGTCATTCCCAGTTAATGGTTGGCAAACAAATCATAGAAAAGCACTTCCTTTCTCTTTCTCTCTTTGAGTCTTACCAAACATCACAAAATTAAAAATACACACATTCTTAAACAACATCTCTCCTGGAAGAAGTTGTAGGTGATCACATGATCATGGTACAAAGAGGCACCTAGCAACTCGGGCTCGTTGAGTCATACTTTAGAGAAAATCCCGCCCCGCCATAACATACCTGAAACCTCTCCTTGTAGATATCCTTCGTCATAGGAAGCCATCCTCACCAAAAATTATATTCTAAAGTTCATAAGTCGGTCCTTAAATAACATAAGCTAAACAAACATAATAGAAAAGGCACTCTTAGGATCGCATTTTTCTTAGAGTTTCTGTTTGGCTTACATTTTGAGGTGAGAGGATTTTGTTCTTCATTTTTATTATTTCCCCTTGCATGCTCATCATCACAGTTGGTGTATTCCAACTTCATCTAAGTGTGCCTAGACCATATTCTCATCATTCTCAAAATTATGGGTTTGATTTCACATTTAATTTTAACTCACAACCACATTTTCTTCATCGTTGTTTCAATTTCACAAGAATCGGTGTGTCGGTCCAAAGAACCTTTATCGGTTACCTCTCGACCGTCATCGATTTTACCCAACTGGCATCGGTTCACTGTTCTTTCGGTTAACCTACCCAAAAGGACACTTGTTTCACCTTCTTTTCTATTCAGAGTCTCTATCACTTTAATCATACTCACTAACTCGGTAAATTCCATTAGCATCTTGCATACTTGGCAAATTATTATCCTTTTACCTTGTTTTGACCAACTGTCCACTTTCCATAGTGACCGACCATGGTTACCTATGACCGGCGTCGGTTTACTCTAACCGGCATTGTTAGACTGTGTAATTTTCTAGCTGAAATTTTTACCTAATCCACCTAATATCACATGTTCCTCCCATCTTTGTTGTATTTCTATGTCATTTACAAAAATACAATCCAACCCGATCAAGATTTGTTCACATGGTATGACACACGCTGTGTAAACACCCTTATATTCCACACCAGTTGTCAACCACTCCCACCTAGTCCTTCACCACCTTCCATTCTATCACCACCCATGGAGCCTATCCAACCTATCTCTATCGCTACTAGAGATGTCGGAGTTCACACGAATCCTTGACCAGAACCCTGTTGCCTTGTAGTTTTATCTTTCCCACTCATCCACTCGAGATGCCTTGGGTCAGTTTATATATGGCATGCCCATATCTATCCCCGACACTCGCTCCTACTTTTCTCCAGCCTCTGCTAGCTCCACGCTGCCCGCATCTACCTTGCCCCAAGTCATTTCATAGCTAGGCCCTATACTGCTATGACCACCACATCTGCCACATCTATTACACCCACTACATCCACTATACCTTCGCCAACCACCTAGAACATAACCTCATCCGTGCCTATTGTCTCACATATACCGTAGCTACACAACCACCCTCGATGTCGATGACCCCTACCCCTTTTCAAAACATCTTCCTTTCTATTCCACAGTCCTTAGCCCCCATTGCCACTAAGGTCACCACGACCCTTCCACCTCCATATACGTACTATCAATAACCTCCCATTTCATCTATTATTCATTCTAGGTACATACCCCCTATTTCACTCCCTCCTCAATCTACCTATACAGTAGCACCATCTACTAGAATGCCACCCCCATTATATTCCCAACGCCAACCTCCTTATGATGTAGGAGGCACCAGCCATCACAACCTATCAATGACCTAATGAAGTTAATGATGGACATGATGCAAATGTTAGAGGCATCGGTTCGGCCCCAACACTCTCACCTATGATGAGATTTGTAATGAGCCTATACACCCATCCATTCCTATCCGTCCATATCCCATGCATTGGGAAATGCCTAAATTTAATCATTTCAATATCAAAGAAGACCCATAATAGCATTTGCGATCTTTCAAACACAGGTGTTATCTAATCGCCCATGATGATGCTTTGCTCCTGAGGACCTTTCCCATGTCTCTGACTAGACCCATGTTAGATTGGTATAGTGGGTTACCTAGACACTCTATATTCTCATTTAATTAGGTAGCCCAAGCCTTCTTAGATCACTTCTCCATTAATGTCGTTAAGAAGGTTACCATGACTGACCTCTACTCTACGTGTCAGTATGATGATGAATCTATCACAGATTTTGTTGCTCGTTGGCGTAGCCTGATCAATCAACTCACATTCCAACTACCACAAACTGAACTCATCAAGCTCTTCACGCGGGCTTGTGCTAGGCATATCTCATCGACCCTACAGGTCCAAACTTTCCGAACCTTTGACAAAGCATTCACCATGGCACGAAAGCTAGAGATTCGGGCCATCGAAGAAAATAAAATCCAACTATGCAATAAAAACTTCAGCATTTAAGTCAAATGATGCCCCTTCTTGTTCGATACCTACGGTAACAATTATTCAAAATCCAAGGGAACCGCTAACGTAGTAGTAGTACTCAAGGTTGGCCCACTCATCCATCAAATCAAGGCTAACCCCTCATCTAATCTCTTACCGTTCGGACATTTCAATTCGGACATGAATAACGTAAATACACCCCAATTTGGGAACCTTATTCTTCTATCTTAGAAAAGCTCATTAAAGTTGGGGCCATTACTCTTCCTTCCATAAAACCACACACTAGTTTTGATCCGCCGCCCCACACGTGTGGTACAAAAGCACGACGACCTGTAACTATCATCGAGTAAAGGGTCATAGTGACAACAATTACATCACTTTCAAAAACATTGTCCAAGAAATGCTCGAGAAAGGTGAGTTAACCTTGGATAATCCTAATGCACCTACCAATCAAAACCTACACATCTTAAAGAAACCATTTCCTAATCATGCCCCTTCTTTTGATCAAACCGGAGAGACCTCAATGCACAATAGCCATACCCGCGAGGTCCATGCTATTTTCAACGATGCACCTGTTACTTCCTAATTACCCCATATTCCTTCCATAGAGGAAGTCCTAGCCCGAAGTCCTCTACCTACACTTGAATCCACCTCACCTAT
The DNA here is from genome assembly GCA_018340775.1 of Taxus wallichiana var. yunnanensis. Lineage (NCBI taxonomy): Eukaryota > Viridiplantae > Streptophyta > Pinopsida > Cupressales > Taxaceae > Taxus > Taxus wallichiana. The sequence continues at coordinate 599,851,918 of CM031241.1, read as the reverse complement.
TCCTCCACCTACAGAGGAACACCCTTCGTCCCCTCCCTCACCTATGAAGGAGCCTCCTGTTAACATCGAGATCATTTCACCTTTGGCTTCTCCACCTAGAGATTTGTCACCCACAGTACATCTCGACCCATGGAAGAGGATTGTCTATCTCCTCCACCCATAGAGGAGCACCCATCATCTCCTCCACCTATCAAAAATCCAGTAAAAATGTCTTTACCTTTAGGTGACCACTCTCCATCAATTACCCAAGATCCTATGGACTTACTTTTGGCTCTCTTACCCACAAAAGCTGAAGTGAGCAAATTCCCCATTTCTAAGACACATTTTACAGGAATTACCATTGGATCCTCATCAACCTCACTCTACACAAATGCCGTTTTCACTCCTAGCCAATCACATAGATTATGTGGGTAGAGCCTTACTTTGGGGGTGTCTTATGCTTCCTATCTCAACACAAATGCAGATGTCACTCGTTGACATTTCCACTATCTATCCAAAAATATTTTGGCCGATCGAACCAAACACAACCACAACTATCAAAAATTCTTCCGCGATACCACGCATGGCTCAACTCAAACACCTGCCCATAACCCACAATGGATCTACATCGTCTTCCTCACCTAAACCTATTACTACCTTAGGGTTCATCCTAATTGCCATCCTTACTCATCCACTCCGTCAAATTAGATTTAGCTACATCCTTTAAAGCAAACACCAAGCTTAATCGACACCCAACTAGAAGAGCCAATCCCATAGAACTCATACTCCAACCTCGCCGATCACACCTTCATCACCTTCACCTTTTCCGTTCGTCTTAGGACCTCGCCCTTCCAACATGGTTAAGAAACCTCCACCCGCCGATAAACCAAAAACACAACAGCCCATTCCTCCCTCGCAAACCTCTAACATACCCAAGTGCCTGACAAAAATTATGCCCATACTTACAACATCTTTACCACTTGTTCCTCCAATACCATCGGTAACTTCTTCACTAGCCACTACACTTCAGTCTCTTTTCCTCACACTCCCTTCACGACCTACACCATCTACCTTCACTACACCTCAGTTATACCCGTGGGTAACTCACCCTCTTCTCCCATCTGATTTTCCCTCTAGATCCCGTGTGACCATATCACCTTTACCCAAGAAGGTGCAACCTAAATACAAAAATCCGCTACCGTCCAATAAGGTAGTCAAAACAACCACACACTCTCTTGCCAGTTCATCTACCATACCCCTACCCAAACAAACACAACCAACACCCAATACCACACCAACACCTAAAACCATAGCTCTACCCACTCCCCCTCATGCAAAGACCCTTCCTCTACATTCATCCGCACTTATACCCAAACCCACTTTCACTTCCCATTGTGATCCACTAGCGAGATCCTATGCCAAACTCTAAACCAACCTCCTTGAGACTTCTCGTCATCACATTACGTCCACTGGACCTTATGACCCTCTCAAACCCAAACCAAAAGGGTTTGACAACACCAACATTTTTGCCTACTATCATGTTCCAGGGGCACGATGTAGAGAACTTCAAGGCTTTTAAAGCTGCCGTTATCCATTTGTGTCCTCCTCGAAGGAAAATTTGACAATGATGACCTTATCGATGAGGAACCCATTTGACCAACATCCACTCCCACGTTCTTCCCTCATTGTCTACTCAACAACCCAAACCTTCACCCCCAAAACTCCTAGAGCCACCCCAAGATTCAAAATTAACATGGTTCACGCATCACAGAATTCACCAAATCTCTACCCAAATGTCGGTGTGCCCAACTCATCTCATAAGGTTCCTTCCCGCCACTCGGCTTTTCCTTTCTTGTCGCTTATAGCTTCCTTGGCTCACCTACTCCACCTACCTCTCCACCTCAAATCAACATGATCCACGTTGCTACCCATGCTCAGAAGGACAAAGGCAAGGAAAAGGCAACTCGACCCACCAACCCATCCTATACCCAACATACCATCTACACCTACACCTAAAATCACTATCCATGGCCCCACATATCCTATTTCTAATGGGGTTACACACCACGTGATGCTCAAACAACTACACCAATCCCCCCTCAAAATGTCCCTATATGACCTCATCCAAACCTCATAATCCCATTGTCAAGCTCTCATGGAGGTCCTTGATCTATTGAGGTTTTACCCAATGACCCTACACCCATAGCCTCCATTATTACACCCCATCATGTAGCCTCTCTCACCAAATTACCACCTTTATCTACACCTCCACCTACTCACCAAGTAGCCTCCCTTAGCTTCTTAGAGGAAGAGATCGCACCACACCAAACTGATGACCCAAACCCAGCTCTCTTCATCTTTGTCCACATCGATGATATACGTGTACAACGTGTTATGATCAATGGGGGTGCTAGCATTAATATCATTTCCTCCCATGCATTCGCTCAAATGCACATACCTGACAATTGCATGCATAAATATCCGTCACATTGCGTTCATTCAATGACGCTATCACCTCTACACTTGGCACTGTCATCCTCCATATTCGCATGGGCCCCCGTACTGTTCTAGAGTTATTTTACGTCTTGGAGGGGGAATTTCAATATAACATGTTGCTTGGTAGACCTTGGATTCATGTCATGGGTTGTGTTCCTTCCACTTTGCATCATTTTGTAAAGTTTGAGCATGAAGGACACACCTATACCATTCCAGTTGACCCATCACCTTTCAAAACTTGCAACATGCTTTACTAACCCAATGATGTGCTTATACCCATTAAAGTGTCTACCTCCATGACCACTACCTCTTCACCTACACCTCCACCCACTAGTGTAGCTGCTACTTCAATCACACCTACATCCTCCATTCCCACCATTGCCACAACCTCCATGGCCGAACCGTCAACCTCCATGGCTGAACCATTAGCCTCCCACTCCATTAGCTCCACCTTCAAACCAACCTCTGACACATCGTCTATTCCAGCTACCCACATACCAACCACCGATCCCTTAGAAGGCATTTTTCAATGCCTCACTCTAGGGGAGTATCACCTATATAGTGTCAACACATTCCTTACTCCAAAAGAGTACGAAATATTCACCAACACCCTCGTTATGATCACCATATAGGAGAGCACCTCCTTTATGGTCCTCCCCACCTTCATACTAGTCTCACCTATGGGGGACTTGATACTACCACTTACACACCTGAACCACCATCATAAACCCACCCATTTTCTGTTGACCTCCAATCACTCACCAATCACCGTTTCACCCACACCTTTTTGTACCGATGTGCGTGGAAGGGTTTTAGTTTTTGATTTTATGAGCAAGGCCGCCATACCATTATTTAATGTGCTACTCCTGTAAATAGTAACGATCGTAGTGGGATTGACTTTCCTAAACCACCTACCAAGAAGGCCCGCATTGAACTCATTGAGGACATCATCCCTTCTCCGCCTTCTTCACCCGCTCCACGTTCTTCACTACCTTCACTAATGAGTCAATGGATCTAGAATCCATTCCTCCTAAAAAAAAAATTCATAAACACCATCTCCTTGGGGCCTTTGACTTATCAACACGAGGGTGAGGCTCCTTCCTCTCTTCCCTTCCTGTATCCTAAAATGATTGATGATGATACACCTTTAATTAACATCATTCAATGTTAGGATGATGAATCTATACTCACCTACCTTGGTGCAGAAGAATCATATATTCATTGGTCGTTACCATCTGAGATGTAAACCATGTTGAATGAATCGACTATCGAGATCAACATTCATACTTAGGACAACCCACACATTCTAAAGATCAGAAAATATTTAAATGTTACTGAACAGGAAGCCATCACTTCTTTTCTCAAAAACCATAACCATGTTTTCACTTGGTCTTATGCAGATATGCCTAGTATTGACCCCACTATAGTGGTCCACAATATCATAACCATTCCCGATGCCAAACCCATCAAACAAAAGCTAAGGAAAATGCACCCTTGCATTGCTCTTCTAGTCAAAGAAGAACTTCAACACCTCCTTTTGGTTTCCTTCATCTTACCCATTGATTATCCTCATTGGATTTCTAACATTTTCCCTATCACTAAGGCGATAGGGGGACTCCACATTTGTACGGATTTCCATGACCTCAATCTAGCTTGCCCAAAAGATGACTTTCCCCTGCCTGGTATTGACCAGCTGGTTGACCTTACTACTGGTCACGAGATGCTATCACTCATGGATGGTTTCTCCAGGTTATAAAAAAATCTTGCTTGTCGCAGAGGATCAGCACAAAACCACATTCATTACCCCTTGGGGGACCTTTTGCTATCGATTCATGCCTTTTGGCCTTAAAAATGTTGGTGCCACATATCAGCGGGCTATGACTTACATCTTCCATGACATCATGCATCGTATATTGGAAGATTACGTGGACGACCTCCTTGCCAAATCCAAATACCACTCGAGCACCTCATTGTCCTAAAAACCATCTTTGACCGCCTCATTAAATATTGCGTTCGCCTTCAGCCTAAGAAGTGTGTCTTCGCGGTTCTCTCGGGAAAACTCTGGGGTTTATCATTTCCTTACGTGGTATAGAGGTTGACCCTGCTAAAGTCAAGTCCATTCTTGAAATGCCTCCACCCACTAATCTTAGGCAACTCCGTAGCCTACAAGGCAAGTTTCATTCTATTCTTTGCTTCATTTCACAATTATCGATTGGTGTCAACCATTTCATCATCTTCTCAAGAAGGATGTATCCTTTAAATTGGATGATGACTACCATAAAGATTTTGAGGCCTTAAAAAAATACCTTCTCTAACCACCTGTACTCATTCCACCTAAAGATGATCAACCCTTCTACCTATACATCTTAGCTACCGATCACTCCTTGGGGACCATGCTCACCCACCGCGATGAACAACACGGGGGAGTAGGTGGTTTATTACATAAGTTGTACTCGTTTAGACTACGAAACATGATACACTCATGCTAAAAACCTTTTCTTAGCCCTAATTTTCATTGCCACCAAACTATGCCATTACCTACTTAATCACAAAACCTATGTTGTGACCAACACCGACCCCTTACACTTCATGTATGCCAAACCATACCAAAATCAACGTGTCGCATGCTAGTTTATGCTTTTGGCCAACCTCGACCTCAAATTCATCCATCAAAATTCCATCAAGGGCCAAGCTATCACTTACCAACTGGACGACGCACCTATTTCAAGGGATCAACCCTCTAATTTTGACTTTCCAGATGAGTCAATTACTACCGTTTCCTTAGGCATTTAACCCACTTACCAAATGACACTCTTCTTCAATGGTTCTAAGTGTTAGCGTGGGGGTGGGGCCGGTGTTATCCTCATTCCTCTTAATGGTGAACCCATTTTTGTCTTTCAAACTTGATTTTGATTCAGACAAACAATATTCTTTGAATACGGCGCTTGTATTAGGTCTCAGCTGCCTATGCCTTCAATGTCAAATCAATCAACATCGTTGGTGATTCTCAATTAGTTGTAAACCAAGTCAATGGTATATACCAATCTCATAATGAGATACTTGAAAGTATAAACATCATGTAGACAGACTTTTGACCACCTTCGACCAATTACGCCCTTAAAGCGTCCCACGTTCAACCAGCAAATTCCTGATACTATGGCCGCTTGGCTTCTCAAATACCCACTTCACCCACCAATTCTAAAATCTTTATCACAGTACAACAAATCCAATCACCCTCTTATTTACCTTGTGAAATTTACTCTATCAGAACCGCTGCCCCCGATTCGAGTGACCTCTAGTATAAACAATACTCAGACTACCTTTTCCTCTCCATCTTGCCTCTTGACCTCACTCGTAATGGACAACGTGCCTTTCTTAAAAAGGTCTCTCATTACGTCACTATGTGTGGCCTCCTCTATAAGTGCAGCTTTGATGGTATTCTCTTACGGTGCCTTATGAGTTTGGAAATTCCTTATACCATTAAGGAAGTTCATGATGGCATATGTGGAGGTCACTTGATGTGCCTCTGCTATTATTAAGCGTATTCTTCGCCTAGTCTATATTACTGGCCTCCCTTAACCATGATTGTTATGACTACGTTAAGCATTGTGTAAAATGCCAACAACATATCAACCTTCATCATACACCCAGTCATGCCTTATAGGTCACCCGTTACCTTTGGCCCTTTTCTCAATGGGGTTTGGATCTTGTTGGAGAAATCAATACTCATTCTTCCCAATGACATCAATGGATCATCACCACTTACCGAATACTACAAAAATGGTTTGAATCCATACCTCTCCTCTCCATGAAAGCTGAGAAAATATTTGAGTTCATCAATCATCACAACATTTATCGATTTGGTGTCCCACATCGCCTCATCACTTTGATAACGGAAAACAATTCAAAAAAAACTTACAAAAACTTTCATGACCTTTCGTATTCGGATAAGTTTCTTGTCACCTTAGTACCCACAAACCAACGACCAATCTGAATCCACCAATAAAACCTTGAACAAAATTCTCATGAAAGTGGTTAACGATACTGGGAAGGACTGACATATGCACATTCCTTTCGCCTTGTGGGCATACCGCACCAGTATTCACACTTCCACCGCTAGAACACCTTTTTTCTCTGGTTTATGGTACAAAGGTTGTTCTACCTCTCAAAGTCTAGATCCCCTCACTCCACATTTCTCTCCATGACATGCTTAATGATGATGAATTTTGTCAGGACCGTTTAGCACAACTTGAGTTATTAGACGAATGCCGCCTTAATGCTCTTGACCATCTCCAAGTTTACCAAAAACGTATCAAACGTGCCTATGACAAACGTGTCCATGAACAAACCTTCCAAGTTGGTGACCTTGTCCTGAAAGAAAATCAACATGTAACCAAAGCACAAAAAAAGTAAACGGGAAAATTTTCTCCTAATTGGCTTGGACCATACATCATGACTCATACTTATGGATCAGGTGCTTATCGTTTATCTTCACTCGATGGTAAACTCCGAACCTGGTCCCCTTAACACCTTGTATCTTCAACCATTCTATTGTTGACTTTTAGTCCTACCTCACCTTCTACCTCTTTCCATGCTCATCCCTTGAGTGCTATCCACTTCCTACGCCATCACCAATGATTAAACAAGAATCATGTGCGTACCTATCACTCTTTTATCCTCTCTTAAATATGTGTACCACGACACTACACATAACATGATTCTCATGGATACTTTTTGTCTTCTTTTAGATGAGATCTCATGGGCGTTTCACCTTGCTTTCTGAACAAGAATTCGATTCTTCACCTTAGTCTTGTCCATGAATAAAAAACCCTCACATGGGATCCACATCCTTGAGTCAAACTTCCATTAAAAATATGAATCCCTCAAAAAGGACATCTTTCTCTCCAACTCTCTGCTATAAATAGACTACTCCCTCGAAGGACAAATATGTAAATCTTGTTTTAAAAATAAAATAAAATAAAAATGAAGAAGAAAGAGAGAGAGAATCGAAGCTTCCACTGCATCGATCAAACTTCACGAAGACCTCAAGGCTTTAATTTCCTCATCCCATATAGACTTCCCACATTGATCAGTCTATCTCAAATATCATCAAAATAAGAAGCATTTTAGTCATGGACTTGCCCATTGTAACCTTGGATCTCTTACCAAAAAGGCATGCTATCTAGTACCATATAAAAACTAACCACTTTTCACCCTCTCACCATTCGCTCTTTCATTTCCTAATCGCTTCAAGGACCTATTGGACCATGACATTTGGTGATCACAGTGACTAATTTTTCACCTTTAGAATAATCAATCATGCAATTCTTTTAGGGTCTTGTTATCCAAAATTCACCCTCAAGGTAATTTTGATAATGTGCATCAAATTATTTAGTCCCAAGCAAATAGATTGATCTAAGGCCACGAAATTGTGTTTCTTGGGGGGCCTCGGCTTCTTTGTAACTCTCCCATCTAAGAAGAAAACCCAACGAGTTAGAAAAAGTAAAAAAATTGCAAAAACCAAGCTTGGGGCCGAAATACAAAGAAAATCAGCTAAGTTGGACATTTTTGTCCCCGAGGGCGGTCCACGGGACGGTTGGTACATCGGGGTGTGAATCGGCCGAAAAGTGCGTCAAGTGGTCCGCATGTTAGCTGATTGGGGATAAGTTGAGGCGTCGGGACGTGAAAATCCCAACCGCCGAAAGTAAAAAAATCGTCAAGTTTGGGACAATCGGGACAAAGGTACGCGTGGGGCGTGAACCGCTGAAAAGCCGAAAAGACGGTCCATTTCAGTGCAGTTCGAGATTTTCGCCCTGGGACAACCGGACATAAGGACGCGAAGGACGCGAGGGACGCGCGTGGGACATGAAAAGGTGAAAGGGACGCGCGGGATGCAAAAAGCCCGAATCACCCGATGCGGGAGATATTCATCCAGGTGATACAATTGTGACAAAGGTATGCAAGGGATGCGAGGGACACTACTTTAAAGCCGAAAGCGGCTCGAAGGCAAAGGAGAAAAGTCAACGTTTGACCCGTGAAACTTCAAACGGCCATAACTTTTGACTCCGAGCTCCGATTTTCACAAAATTGGACTTTATGGAACAAGCACGACGTCCTCTACTTTCTGAAATGAGGGTAGATATATTTAATAAAAGAAACATATTCGGCTCTAGTTAGTTAATGCTCATTCCCACAAATGACGTAAAACTGCTGGACCCAAAATAGTGCCGCACTCAGAAGGCCATAAATTTTGCATTTCTCAACGAAATTGCACAAAATTGGTACCAATGGAATCGTGGCTCAGCCTTACACACATAACAATCAAGAAATTATGGATTTGATGAGAGATTGATCGATATTTTTAAGAAAACGTGGCTGGGTTCATAACAGTGTTTTATTTGGTGGTTGGGAGTGCAATTAAGAGGCATGGTCATCATTCTTTCTCTGCTGCAAGCACTGGGACGAGACATTTGGAGCCTTTTGCAAGTAATATATAATCATTTTACTCCATTTAATGCCTCTTACAAGTGGTTGAAGGACAGATTTCAGGATTTCCATTTTCCCTTCTCTTTCTCTTCTCATTTCTTCTATAAATTGGAGTGTTGGGCTCATTGTAAAGGAGGTAGTTTTTTTGTAGCAGAGCTCTGCCAAAATTACTTTGTGAATTTGACGTGTTACTGGGCCCTTGTTGTGGACTCCTTGCATGGTGATCACCACCTTATTTTGTAATAGATTGAACCGTGCATATCATGAAGCAATAAAATATAAGTTTGTGGATATCTCTTCCCCCGCTGTGTTTTCTTGCATTCTTCTTGCCCCTTCAACCTTGATTACAAGAATATTGTGTCTATTATTATGTTCATGCAGGATCCATTATCATTGTGTATGTTTGAAATATTGTTTTGAATGTGTTTTGCTAGATTATGGAGAACTATCATCACCTCTTCTAGTGTGCACTTTGCTTCTGTATTTCACGCATTTGAAGACTACTCTCACACCCTCCTTTTCTGTTGTATCACCGCTTTAGTGTAGGCTTTCATTTCATGCATTCTCTCTCCTGGTCTCTTGGAAATTTAGATTAGAATAGTTAGTTTCCCCGCATTATAGTAGATTGTAAGGTGTAGTTTAGGAGCAAGAACCACTTTCTCCGGGAGGTCTATCTCAAGTAGCAAGTCCCACAACTTGGAGATAGTACCCATGTTATCCAATCACACCGTGAGTTCAAATATATGCGCTTGTATAAACACGGGGTGCTTTGTGATTTGGTGATACTAGGGTCTTACGGTCATCGGCCCATCTAAGGTATGATCCACTGTTATGATCCTTACCAATCGTAAATTTCATGCCTCCTCTTATCTTTTAAACCTTCTTCATTACGTATTTATTACCTTATACAGGACTCGATCCTCAACAATTATCTTTGGGTAATATTCCTCTTTCACCACGATCTACTCAAAATCACCTATACCAATGTGCCCACAATTCACCCATACCTAGCAAACCTAGACTCAATCATGCCTATAACATACCCACCCATACTACCCATACTCATACCCCCTCGCATTCTTCCCTAGCTTATGGGAGAAATACATCAACTTGAGGTCCCTTTTCACCGGGACTATGTAGGCAACACTTCGAGGGCATGGGCCCTTAGAGGTTAGCTCAACCACTCTCTACCCTAACCAATTCATCTTTTATTTTCCTAAATCACATTCTACCCTATTTAGTTTCCTTTTATATCAATAATTGGAAATTAAACCCATCAAACAACAAATTGCTTTCCACCTTTATCATCATCAAACATACATTTATTATGTCTACCATTTCTTTACCATTATCATGCATGTTACTATAAAACATCTTAACCATGACCCATATCATCATTCATTGCACAAATTAATGAATTACAACCTCAACCAATTTAGACTCCACCATGCCTAAAACCTAACTCAACCATGCCTATAACCTAACTCAATCCATGCTTAAAACCTAACTTAACCATGCCTACAACTGCCTGTCTCAACCATGCCTATGACCCGACTCAATCCATGCCTAAAACCTAACTAAACCATGCCTTAAACCTAACTCAACCATGCCTACAACCCGACTCAACCATGCCTATGACCTCGACTCCAACCATGCCTATGACCTGACTCAATCCATGCCTAAAACCTAACTCAACCATGCCTACAACCCGACTCAATCAATGCCCAGACACAACCTAACTCGATCCATGCCTATGACCTGACTCTATCATGCCTACACTACTTGATTTCCATCACATATACACATCAAAATAACAAGATAACCACAACCATGTATACACATAATGACCATAATCATCATCATCTCTATAAATAAAAATATCCAAACATGTGTCTCCATATACATAATCTCAAATATCTTCTTGACACACGTGCCGGTACATATAGTCAAAATATCTTAGAAATCTCATATACAACCTCACCATCTTCGGCACACGTTGGCCTAGTATATGATAAAAAATATGCAAAACTCTCATACATCCTCACTCTCCTTGGCATGCAGGCCGGTATATATCAAAAATGAATCAAATACATCAAAATAAAGGGATGTGCATCAGGCATCATCCTGCTGGACATCCTCCATATTAGTCTCTCCTATCTCCTCCTCGACTCTTGTCCGGCGGCCTGATAACATCTCACCGCCCGCCATGGGTCGTGGTCGTCCCTCGCTATTACATCACTGGATCTCGGCCTCCGTAACCTGGTGGCCTCACCCCGATCTTGTCTCGAGCTCGATGGCCCTATGTGTTCTCCACACTATGAGTCTCGGGATTTAGTCCTCTCACTTGAGGCCTCGCTGTGCTGCTCAGTACTCTCCATAGGATAGAAAATCTATCCTGTGGACATCAACTAATCTGGTAATATCGGGCCTCACCTAAGGCATCCAGTGACCTCGGATAGGGGTACTATTTTTGGTGGCCCCATCAGCCTTGGCCCCCGTACCTATCTCGTGGGACCGTCTCCAGGTGCCATGGAGATAATATTGTTTATACTATAGGTCACTAGGGTCGGGGCAAAGTGGTTCTGATAGAGTAAATTTCATGAGGTAAATAAGAGGGTGATTGGATTCGTTAGATAAGGACAAATATTTTAGAATCTCCGGGTGAATCGGGTATTTGAGAAGCCAAGCAAGCCATGGTATCTATAAATTTGTTGGGAATGCGGGGGACAATTTGAAGGGTGTAAGCAGTCGAAGGTGGTCAAAAGTATGTCTACATGATGTTTATACTTTTGAAGTATCTCATTACAACATTGGTAAATACCTTTGACTTGGTTTATGACCAATTGAGAATCACCAAAGATGTTGATGTATTTGACATTCAAGGCATAGGCAGCTTGGAGACATAATACAAGTGCTTCGTATTTGGAAATATTGTTTATAAAATCAAAATTGAGTTTGAAAGACAAAGGCATGGGTTAACCATAAAGCATAATGAGTATAACACCAGCCCCACCCCATGCCGACACTTGGAACCATTGAAGAAGAGTGTCATTTGGTAAGCGGGTTCATCTAGGGAAAGGGTAGCAATTGACTCATCTGGAAAGTCAAAATTAGAGGGTTGATCTCCGAAAATAAGTGCGTACCAATTGGTTGGTGATAGCTTGTCCATTGATGGAATTTTGATGGATGAATTCAAGGCCAAGGTCAGCAAAAGCATAAGCATCGGTGTGCGACACATTGATTTTGGTAAGGTTTGGCATACATGAAGTGTAAGGGGTCGGTGTTGGTCACAACATATGTTTTCAATGGTAGTAGGTAATGGCGTAGTTTGGTGGCAATGAAAACTAGGGCTAAGTAAAGTTTTTCGGCATGAGTGTATCGGGTTTCATAGTCCAAAAGAGTACGGCTTATGTAATAAACCACCTACTCCCTATGTTGTTCATCGTGGTGGCGAGCATGGCCCCTAAGGAGTGATCGGTAGCTGAGATGTATAGGTAGAAGGGTTGATCGTCTTTAGGTGGAATGAGTACGGGTGGTTGGAGAAGGTATTGTTTAAGGCCTCAAAAGTCAACATCGCATTTAAAGAAGACATATTTCTTGAGAAGATGATGAAATGGTTGACACCGATCGGATAATTGTGAAATGAAGTGGTGAATAGAATGCAACTTCCTTGCAGGATACGGAGTTGCCTAAGATTAGTGGGCAAAGGCATTTCGAGAATGGCCTTGACTTTGGTGCTCAACCTCTAAACCATGTAAGGAAACAATAAACCCCAAGATTTTTCCTAAGAGAACTGTGAAGACACACTTCTTGGACTAAAGACGAACACAATATTTAATGAGGCGGTCCAAGATGGTTTTTAGGATGGCGAGGTGCTCAGAGCGGTATTTAGATTTGGCAAGGAGGTTGTCCACGTAATCTTCTAATATACAATGCATGATGTCATGGAAAATGTGAGTCATAGCACATGCTGATATGTGGCACGGCTTTTAAGGCCAAAAGGCATGACTCGATAGCAAAAGGTCCCCCAAGGGGTAATGAATGTGGTTTTTTGCTGATCCTCTGGGGCAAGCAAGATTTGGTTATAACCGGAGAAACCATCCATGAGTGATAGCATCTCGTGACTAGTAGTAAGGTCAACCAGTTGATCAATACCAGGTAGGGGAAAGTCATCTTTTGGGTGAGCTAGATTGAGGTCATGGAAATCCGTACAAATGCGGAGACCCCTGTGCCGCTATAAGTGGCAGTGGACAATGTTAGAAATCCAATGAGGATAATCAATGGGTAAGATGAAGGAACCTGAAAGCAGTAATCGAATTTATTGTTTGACCAGAAGATGAATGCGAGGTGCATCTTCCTTAGCATTTGTTTGATGGGTTTGGAAGGGGAATGGTTACATGATATTGTGGACCACTATAGTGGGGTCAATACCAGAATATCGCATAAGACCAAGCAAAAGCGTGGTTATGGTTTTTGAGAAATTAAGTGATGGCTTCCTGCTTCACCAAAGATCTAAAGATTGTCTTATCTTTAGAATGTGGGGGTCGTCCCGAGTATCAATGTTGATCTCGATAGTCGATTCATTTAACATGGTTTTCATCTCTCGATGGTAACGACCGATGTATATATGAGTCTTCCGCACCAAGATAGGTGAGTATGGCTTCATCATCCCGACATCAACAACGTTAATCAAAAGTGTATCATCATCGATCATTTTAGGATATAGAAAGGAAGAGAGGAAGGATCCTAGCCCTCACGTTGATAAGTCGAGGCCCCAAGGAGATGGTGTTTATGAAAAAAGTTAGGAGGAATGGATCCTAGATCCATTGACTCGGCTGTCGACAAAGGTGGTGAAGAAGGTGGAGCGGGTGAAGAAGACGGAGAAGGGCTAATGTCCCCAATGAGTTCAATGCGGGCCTTCTTGGTAGGTAGTTCAGAAAAGTCGATACCACTACGATCGTTATGTTTATGGGTAGTACATGGAATAAGGGTATGGCAGACTTCATCGTAAAAACCAAAATAAAAACCCTTCCATGCACATCGGTCACAGAAGGTTTAGGTGAAATGGTGATTGGTGAGTGATTGGAGGTCAATAGAAAATGGGTGGGTTTGTGACAAAGTGGTTGTGTGTGTAAGTGGTAGTATCAAGTCCCCCATAGGTGAGACTAGTACGAAGGTGGGGAGGACCATAAAGGATTCCCTCTCCTATACGGTGATCATAACGAGGGTTGGTGAAGACTTCCATTTTCTTGTGGAGTAAGGAATGTGTTAACACTATATAAGTGATACTCCCCAGTGAGGTGTTGAAAAATGTCTTTCAAGGTATCGGAGGTTGGTATGTGGGTAGCTGAATAGATGATGTGTCGAGGTCGTTTGAGGTGGAGCTAACTGAGTGGGAGGTTGTGCGCTCGGCCATGGAGGTTGATGGTTTGGTGTGGAGGTGATGGTTAAGTCATGGAGGTTATGGTAGCGGTGGGAATGGAGGATGTAGGTGCGATCAAAGCAGCGGCTACACTAGTAGATGGAGGTGTAGGTGAAGAGGCAGTGGTCATGGAAGTAGACGCTTTAATGGGTATATGCACATCATTGGGTTGGTAAAGCATGTGTAATTTTTGAAAGGTGATGGGTCACCTGAATGGTATAGGTGTGTCCTTCATGCTCAAACTTTACACAAAGATGAAAAGTGGAAGGAAAATAACCCATGACACAAATCCGTGGTCTGCAAGAAACAAAGTTATATTGAAATTCCCACTCCAAGAAATTAAATAACTATGGAACAATACGGGGCCCTACACGAATATGGAGAATGATGGTGCCAAGTGTAGAGGTGATAACATCATTGAATGAACGCAACATGACGTGATGTTTATGCATGCAGCTTTTAGGTATGCGTATTTGAGCGAATGTAGGGCAAGAAATGATATTAATGCTAGTGCCCCATCAATCATAACACGTTGTACAAGTATATCATCAATGTGGACAAATATGAAGAGAGCTTGGTCTGGGTCATCATTTGGTGCGGTGCGATCTCTTCCTTTGAGAAGTTAAGGGAGGCTACTTGGTGAGTAGGTGGAGGTGTAGACAAAGGTGGTAATTTGGTGAGAGAGGCTACATGATGGGGTGTAATACTATAGGCTACGGGTGTAGGGTCATTGGGTAAAACCTCAATAGATCAAGGACCTACATGAGATATTGACGATGGCATTCCGAGGTCTTGTATGAGGTCATATAGGGACATTTTGAGGGGGATTAGTGTAGTTGTTTGAGCATCACGCGGTATGTAACCCCATTAGAAATAGGATATGTGGGGGCACAAATAGTTAATTTAGGTGTAGGTGTAGATGGTATGTTGGGTATAGGATGGGTTTGTGGGTTGGTTTCATTTCCTTTCCTTTATCCTTCTCAACACGGGTAAAGAACGCGGATTATGTTGATTTGAGGTGGAGAGGTAGGTGAAGTAGGTGAGCCATGGAAGGTATAATGACAAGAAGGGAAAATCTTTGAGTGGCAGGAAGTAATCTTGTGAGATGAGTTGGGCACACACCGACATTTGGGTGGGGATTTGGTGAGTTCTCTAATGCGAACCATGTTGATTTTGAATCTGGGGGTGGCTCTAGGAGTTGTGGGGGTGAAGGTCCGGGTCATTGAGTAGAAGCAGTGAGGGAAGAACTTTGGGAGTGGGTGTTGGTGAAATGGGGTCCTCATCGAGAAGGTCATCATCGCCAAAGTTTCCTTCAAGAGGAAACAACTAGATAAGGATTCATCGTCAACTTGATTTGAAAACGTGTGTTGTATTTTTTTCACTTTTAAAAGTTTCAAAGATTGTGATTTTCTTAACCAATTTTAAGTATCCTAAACTCCACAAAATGATTAAATTCTGATTATTATGCATCCATATAAGTACAAAAACTTGTGTAGCAAATAAATAATCGAAAACTTAAAACATTGAGATAACAAACAAGATTGTTTACGGGTTCGGTAATTCCTACGTCCCCGAAGTTCGATTGAACCGATCCATTAATAATATTGAAATGTAAGTACAATAACTCTTACAAACAACCAATAATGAATCACAACCTACAAATGAGCTGATCAATGTCCAAGAACTCGAAAAATAGCAAAACTCGTCCCAAGAACGATCCGTGGCTCATACAAGTGTTTTCACAATGTGATCTCCCCGCAACCGTGTTAGAAAAACACCTACAAATGGAGATTTAAAAACATTGTATGAAAAAAATCATATATTTGAGATCATCTCTGAATTCTAAACATTACACCAAGTCACAATTTGGACCAGAAGTGCATTGAAATTTGTGTTTTCCAACTAGCTATCTTGTAGATCCCTGTTAAAAACTGCATTCAAAGCTTCCAAAAAGGTTAAAACTCAACAAAAAACATCAAATCTTACATCGTTGGAATTGTCTCAGAATTTCCTTCATTTCATCTTTTTACTCCAAGTTCCCATTTGAGTGCAAGGCCTTCAAAAATGGCGTTCTCTGAGATCTGGTCCTTATGCTCCTTTGTACAGACCTGTCTCCCTTGTATAACCGGGAAGTGACCCATTTTATAACCCGCCCAAGCCTCTAGGTGAGTTGGTTGGCAGATGGGTCTTGGGGCGATGAGGTCGGGGGATCAAATCCCACCTCCTACAATTTTGCCGCGGTTTTGTTTTAATCCCATGTTTAAATGCAAAAAGATTTACATGTATTTTTAAATGAGATAAATCCCATGTGGAGCGGCTTAGCATTTGAAATGGGATTAATCCCAAATAGGGCACATGTATATCCCACATTTTGTGGGTTGTTAATACCTTAGGCTTTAAATAGCCTTTCCACGCATTGTTTGAAGTGGTCAAAAGACCACGTGGGCTTAACCGCCCCACCTCTTTCTCCTCACGTGGAAGCTTCCACTACAACCGCTTCACTCCTTCCTTCCACGTGGAACATCCATGCATGGTGGTTTAGTTTGTATGGTTTAATACTAATGTATAAACATTAATATATAGCAGTTTGGATATATGTGTGGCATTTGGAAAATGGACTTACCAAGTAAATATAATTTCGACCCATGTAATGTGGTATGGAAATAATTAACTCGGTCAATAGTATATATTCCACTTGTCATCTCACGATAGGAAAATTGAGTGAATTCGATTAGTGGTGGCAAGCCACGTGGTGGCTTGTGGACCCACCACATTGGCGATAATACCATAGTCCACACGGCGGCTCCCCCTCCGTAATAAAAGTTGAGCCTCTTGTGTTCCCTGCACCATTTTTACGCTCGTCGAAGACCGATGATCAAAACCAACAAACAACTCCCTTTTGCCTTTTCACCACGTGTCGCAGTGTGCGATTGGTCCATTATTGACCAGCTTGACTAGAGTTGACTTTCCCTTCGACCGAACTTTGACCAAACATAACTAGAGCTCCCGATGTCCGCTTTGTCGCGTTCTTATGTCGTTGGAAAGCTCTCAAGATGGTCTTCTGCAGTTGACACAATTTAGGGATGTTTAGGGAAAAATTTTCAAAAATTATCCCCTAATCATACCTTCCCACTTAGAAAGGCTTTTGTTCACAAAAAGTTGTGTATCAACCCACAAAAACATGTTATCTCTTCCCGCATCGCACAATCACATACAAGAACCCAAAATAACATTATAGGTTAAATAAATGCAAATAGTTGATTAGCTAGTCACATAACCGATCAGATAATAACACCCAATTAAGCTAGTGTTCAACTAAAATCTACAACCCTGTCAACTCTACACACAACTGTGAACTGTCATACCCCACTGTAATGCCATCACAATTAACTGACCAGATAATAACACCCATTCTATTACGGAAAGCTAGTGTTCAACTGTCACTTTGTGATATGGACGATTACCAAAAATTACAATTCCATAACACATATCAGTATACAAGACATCTAAACTACCCACAATTAGGCTAGTGCCCACTGCCCATCTGAAACTGTAACAACTGCAAGTATTCACTATCAGAATATAATAGACTATCAACGCCTTCAAAATAGCTATAGTCAACAATCGAATCAACATGAATATGCCAAAACATCGTATCATCATCACAAATAATAAGTCGATAATAACACCTATCTATAACGGAAGCTAGTGTTCAATCGACACTTTGTGATTATGTTTATTACAATCGCAAGTTTCAAATTTAGACATGCTTACGATGCCTATCCTCGCATAGTGTTTTCAACAATGGAACTACCAACCAATATGGGAAAACAAAACATGAGTATGATGAACCTATCACTCAAATCTTCTCTTCAAAGCTTGTTTCCATTCATTTTCAAAGCTTAAATATCAACTTAGAACAAATCCTTATCAATCAACAGAATCCCTAAAATATAGCTCAATTTTTTTTTTCTTGCCTACTATCAACAATTTACCATGAGTGCAAATATAAAGTTCGAGGAGTGTTTTTCCCAACCAATCACTTGGGTTTTTCCGCTTTGGTTGTTTTACCTTCTCAGTACTAAAATGAGTTTTAGTTAGGTTTAACACTACTGGTTTTACAATATTGTTCTTTTTAACAACTTTCCAATTTTGTTGTTTAGAAACAAACCAACAAACCTTAACATCATGACCATTCCTATTACAATGGGAACAAAATTTAACTTCCCTATTTTTAGGAGTCTTACCCATTTTACCATTCTTAGAACTCTATCTATGAGAATGATTCCCCTGTTTAGGAGAGGTAACATTCTTGCCATTTCTCACCTTTCCTTGGTGAGATTGGTCTTTAAAGACTCCGCCTTATCATTCACAAAAGGCATTAACTTTTAATAAATTTTTCCTCTTCCAACAATATGCAACAGAATGATTAGTACCTTCACAAAATGTGCAAGGGAAAGCATATTTCGCCTACCAAAGCTATATTGTTCCAATGAAAGAGTGTATTATAAGTTTTAGGATTTGATTTTCCTTAGTGCTATTTTTAGTGTAAGTGGAAGGAGGTGGAATCTGATTACCTCCTTTTACCTATTTTTCTTACACCTTTCATTGTTCCTCCCGATGGCGGAATCCTCGCAATTCTAGTGGCATAGATCCTCGGGCCGCTGAAGCTTGTCTTCCTTCAACCGCTGGAACTTTCTCCAATTTCCATTTTCCCACTAGAATAACCCAAACCTATAAATCAAGGCTGATCCTCTACCCGTATTAAGTTAGCATCACCTTGTCCATTTTTACCAAGACCCATTCCGTTAAATCCCATCTTAACCATTAGCTTAGACCCAATTCCCTTAGTGTGTTTTTCAAACTCGACTCCAAAGGAACATCTCGAAACCGAATGAGAGGAAGAATTAAAATGTGAACAACTTACAAAGGCATTCTTCTATCATAAGCACGCAAGATCTACTTTGGAAGGAATTTCCTTCTTATGTTCACCTTGTTGCAGCTTTTCCAAGAGGGCATCCTTGGTCCGTATTTCTTCCTGCAACTCTTTAACAAATCCCATCAACTTCTTGCTCTCTTCAAGCATCTTGTTGACATACTCCTCTTTCTTGGTTATAGAGGATTGTGGCTCAGATTTTAACCGCACTATTTCCTCTTCCAAGGAATAAAATTTATCTCTCGAGAAAGAGTTTTCTTCTTGGAGTTGGTGGTTTATGGCTTCAAGCTCATCCAATTGCTCCTGTTTGGATGACTTGCCCATGATTCCTGGTTCCTGCAAACACAACCTGTACTTCCAAAACTGCACACTGCAAAAGAAGATTAACAAGCCCCAAAATGTCTGCACACTAAATACTGAAATCAATATTGAAACTGAAGCCAAATTTCCAAACACAATTAGAAGCTAATCCAACAATCTAACTACTCTGATACCAAACTTGATCTGAAAACGTGTGTTGTATTTTTTTCACTTTTAAAAGTTTCCAAAGATCGTGATTTTCTTAACCAATTTTAAGTATTCTAAACTCCACAAAATGATTAAATTCTGATTACTATGCATCCATATAAGTACAAAAACTTGTGTAGCAAATAAATAATCGAAAACTGAAAACATTCGTGATAACAAACAAGATTGTTTACGGGGTTCGAAATTCCTACGTCCCTGTGTTCGATTGAACAAGATCCATTAATAATATTGAAATGTAAGTACAATAACTCTTACAAACAACCAATAATGAATCACAACCTGCAAATGAGCTGCTCAATGTCCCAAGAACTCTAAAAAAATAGTAGAAACTCGTCCCAAGAACGATCCGTGGCTCCTACAAGTTGTTTTCAAATGTGATATCCTTGCAACCGTGTTAGAAAAACACCTACAAATGGAGATTTAAAAACATTCTATGAAAAAAAAATCATATATTTGAGATCATCTCGAATTCTAAACATTTTTCATGTTTACACCAAGTCACAATTCAGACTGTATGCATTGAAATTCATGTTTTCCAACTAGCTATCTTGAAGATCCCCGTTAAAACTGTATCCAAAGCTTCCAAACAGGTTAAAAATCAACAAAAACATCAAATCTTACATCGTTGGAATCGTCTCAGAATTTTCTTGATTTCATCTTTTTACTCCAAGTTCCCATTCCGAGTGCAAGGCCTTCAAAATGGCGTTTTTGAGATCTGGTCCTTATGCCCTTTCGCATGCACTGCCTCCTCAGTATAAGTGGAAGCGACCCATTTTATAACCCGCCCAAGCCTCTAGGCGAGTTTATTGGCAGAGGGGTCTTGGGGTGATGAGGTTGCGGTATCAAATCTCACCTCCTACAATTTTGCCGCGGTTTTGTTTTAATCCCATGTTTAAATGCAAAAAGATTTACATGTATTTTTAAATGAGATAAATCCCATGTGGAGCGGCTTAGCATTTGAAATGGGATCAATCCCAAATAGGGCGCATGTATACCCCACATTTTGTGGGTTGTTAATACCTTAAGGTTTAAATACCTTCCACACATAGTTTCAAGTGGTCAAAAGACCACGTGGGCATAACCGCCCCACCTCTTTCTCCTCATGTGGAAGCTTTTACTACAACCACTTCACTCCTTCCTCCCACGTGGAACATCCATGCATGGCGGTTTAGTTTGTATGGTTTAATACTAATGTATAAACATTAATATATAGTGGTTTAGATATATGTGTGGCATTTGGAAAATGGACTTACCAAGTAAATATAATTTCGACCCATGTAATATGGTATGGAAATAATTAACTCTACAATAGTATATATTCCACCTCTCGTATCATGATAGGAAAATTGAGTGAATTCAATGAGTGGTGGCAAGCCACGTGGTGGCTTGTGGACCCACCACGTTGGTGATAATACCATAGTCCACATGGCGGCCGGGCTCCCCTCCGTAATAAAAGTTGAGCCTCTTGTGTTCCCTGCACCATTTTTACGCTCACAAAGATCGGTGATCGAAAACCAACAAACAACTCCCTTTTGCCTTTTCACCACGTGTCGCAGCGATTGGTCCATTATTGACCAGCTTGACTAGAGTTGACTTTCCCTGGACCGAACATAACTAGAGCTCCCAATGTCCATCGCTAACGTTTGTCAGCCTTCTTACGTACTTCATTGGAAAGCTCTCGAGATGATCTTCTCGCACTAACACCATTAAGGGATAATTAGGAACTTCTTTTTCAAAAAATGATCCCCGATCAGAAATGTTAGAAATCCAATGAGGATAATCAATGGGTAAGATGAAGGAAACCGAAAGCAGTAACTGAATTTATTGTTTGACTAGAAGATGAATGCGAGGGCATTTTCCTCACTTTTTTTATGGATTTTCATTAGAATGGTTAGCAATATTGTGGACCACTATAATGGGGTCAATACCAAGAATATCTCCGCATAAGACCAAGCGAAAGCGTGGTTATAGTTTTTGAGAAATTAAGTGATGGCTTCCTATTCACCAACATCTAAAGATTGTTTGATCATTAGAATGTGGGGGTGGTCCTTAGTATGAATGTTGATCTCGATATTCAATTCATTTAACATGGTTTGCATCTCTAATGGTAATGATCGATGAATATATGAGTCTTCCGCACCAAGATAGGTGAGTATGGCTTCATCATTATGACATCGAACGATGTTAATCAAAGGTGTATCATCATCGATCATTTTAGGATACAGGAAGGGAAGAGAGGAAGGAGCCTAGCCCTCACGTTGATAAGTCAGAGGCCCCAAGGAGATGGTGTTTATGAAAAAAAAGTTAGGAGGAATGGATTCTAGATCCATTGACTCTTTCAACAAAGGTGGTGAAGAAGGTGGAGCGGGTGAAGAAGATGGAGAAGGAGTTGATGTCCCAATGAGTTTAATGCGGGCCTTCTCGGTAGGTAGTTCAACAAAGTCGATACTACTACGATCGTTATGTTCACGGGTAGTACATGGAATAAGGGTATGGCAGCCTTCATCCAAAAATGAAAATCAAAACCCTTCCATGCACATCGGTGCAGGAAGGTGTGGGTGAAACGGTGATTGGTGAGTGATTGGAGGTCAGCAGAAAATGGGTGGGTTTGTGACGGTGGTTCAAGTGTGTAAGTGGTAGTATCAAGTCCCCATAGGTGAGACTGGTACGAAGGTGGGGAGGACCATAAAGGAGTCCACTCTCCTATATGGTGATCATAACGAGGGTGTTGGTGAAGACTTCCATTTTCTTTGTGGAGTAAGGAATGTGTTAACACTATATAGGTGATACTCCCCCAGAGTGAGGCATTGAAAAAATGCCTTCCAAGGGATCAGTGGTTGGTATGTGGGTATCTAGAATAGATGATGTGTCAGAGGTCGCTTGGAGGTGGAGCTAATGGAGTGGGAGGTGACGATTCGGCCATGGAGGCCGATGGTTCAGCCGTGGAGGTTGATGGTTAAGCCGCGGAGGTTGTGGCAATGGTGGGAATGGAGGATGTAGGTGTGATTGAAGTAGTGGCTACACTAGTGGGTGGAGGTGTAGGTGAAGAGGTAGTGGTCATGGAGGTAGACGCTTAATGGGTATAAGCATGTCATTGGGTCGGTAAAGCATGTTACAAGTTTTGAAAGGTGATGGGTCAGCCGGAATGGTATAGGTGTGTCCTTCATGCTCAAACTTTACACAATGATGCAAAGTGGAAGGAACACAACCCATGACACGAATCCAGGGTCTGCCAAGAAACAAGTTATATTGAAATTCCCCCTCCAAGACGTAAAATAACTCTAGAACAATACGGGGGCCCACATGAATATGGAGGATGACGGTGCCAAGTGTAGAGGTGATAACGTCATTGAATGAATGCAACATGACGTGATGTTTATGCATGCAATTGTCAGGTATGTGCATTTGAGTGAATGCATGGCAAGAAATGATATTAATGCTAGTGCCCCCATCGATTATAACATGTCATACACGTATATCATCGATGTGGACAAATATGAAGAGAGCGTGTGGGTCATCGGTTTGGTGCGGTGCGATCTCTTCCTTTGAGAAGCTAAGGGAGGCTACTTGGTGAGTAGGTGGAGGTGTAGATAAAGGTGGTAATTTGGTGAGAGAGGCTATATGATGGGGTGTAATAATGGAGGCTACGGGTGTAGGGTCATTCGGTAAAACCTCAATAGATCAAGGACCTCCATGAGATCTGACGATGGCATTCTCGAGGCTTGATGAGGTCATATGGGAAATGGGATTCCGAGGTTTGGATGAGGTCATATAGGGAAATTTTGAGGGGGATTAGTGTAGTTGTTTTAGGAGCATCACGGTTTCATTTCCTTTCCTTTATCCCCATTAGAAATAGTTGATGTGTGGGAGGTACGTGATAGTGATTTAACGACAACAAGGGTGTTGAGTGGGCAGAAGATGGTGAGATGAGTTGGGTATAGGATGGAGATTTGTGAGGCGAACCATGTTAATTTTTCTGGGGGTGGCTCTAGGAGTTGTGGGGTGAAGCTCGGGTCATTGAGTAGGCAGAGAGGGAAGAACTGTGGGAGTGGGTTTTGGTGAAATGGGGTCCTCATCGAGAAGGTCATCATCGTAAAGTTTCCTTCAGAGGAAACAACTGGATAAGGATGGTTTTCAAAGCCTTATAGTTCTCTACATCGTGCCCTGGCACACGATGGTAGGCATAAATTTTGGTGTCATCAAACCCTTTTGGTTTGGGTTTGAGAGGGTCATAAGGTCTGAGTGGTGGTAATGTGATGACAAAAGTCTCAAGGAGGTTGGTTAATATTTTGGCATAGGATCCCGCTAGTGGATCACAATGGGAAGTGAAAGTGGGTTTGGGTATAAGTACGATTGACTATAGAGGAAGGGTATTTACATGATGAGGGGAGTGGGTCGAGCTATGGTTTTAGGTGTTGGTGTGGTCTTAGGTGTTGGTTGTGTTTGATTGGGTAGGGGTATGGTAGATGAACTGGCGAAGGAGAGTGTGTGGTTGTTTTGACTACCTTATTAGAGGGTAGCGGATTTTTGTCTTTAGGTTACAACTTCTTGGGTAAAGGTGATATGGGCACACAAGATCTAGAGGGAAAAGTGGATGGGGAAGAGGGTGAGTTACCCACAAGGATAACTGAGGTGCTGTGAAGGTAGATAACGTCGGTCGTGCATGGGGTGTGAGGGAAAGAGACTAAAGTGTAGTGGGTAGTGAAGAAGTTACCGATGGTATTAGAGGAATGGGTGGTAAAGATGTTGTAGGTACGGGCGTAAGTCATGTCGGGCACTTGGGTATGTTAGAGGTTTGCGAGGGAGGAATGGGCTATTGTGTTTTTGGTTTACCGGTGGGTGGAGGTTTCTTAACCATGCTAGAAGGGTGAGGTCCTAAGATGGATGGAAAGGGTGAAGGTGATGAAGGTGTGATTGGCAAGGTTGGAGTATGAGTTCTATGGGATTGGCTCTTCTGGTTGGGTACCAGATTAAGCTTGGTGTTGGCTTTGGAGGATGTAGCTAAATCTAATTTGATGGGTGGATGAGTAAGGCTACGGTTGGGATGACCCCTAAGGTAGTAATAGGTTTAGGTGAGGAAGATGATGTAGGTGTAGGTTTGGATGTAGATGCATTGTGGGTTATGGGTAGGGGTGTGAATTGAGCCATGAGTGGTATCACGGAAGAATTTTTAATAGTTGTGGTTGTGTTTGATTCGATCGGCTAAAATATTTTCAGATATATAGTGGAAGTGTCAGCAAGTGACATCTGCATCTGTGTTGAGATAGAAGCGGAAGAAGCACCAAAGTAAGGCTCTATTCACATAATCTAGGTGATCGACTAGGTGTGAAAAAGGAACTATTGAGGTGAGGTTGGTGAGGATCCAATGGAAATTCCCGTAAAATATGTCTTAGAAATGGGGATTTTCTCGCTTCGGATTCTGTGTGGTAAGAGAGCCAAGAGTAAGTCCTTAGGATCTTGGGTAATCTGATGGAGAGTATTCACCTAAAGGTAAAGGCATTTTTACTAGATTTTTGATAGGAGGAGGAGATGATGGGTGCTCCTATGTGGGTGGAGAAGATAGACAAGCCTCTTCCAGGGTTGGAGATGTACTGTGCGGGTGTGATGATCTCTAGGTGGAGAAGCCAAAGGTGAAATGATATCAATGTTAACAAGAGGATCCTTCACATGTGAGGGAGGGGATGAAGGGTGTTCCTCTATAGGTGGAGGAATAGGTGAGGTGGATTCAAGTGCAGGTAGAGGACTTCTGGCCAGAACTTCCTCTATGGAAGGAATATGGGTAATTGGGGAGTAACAGTGCATCACTATGAAAATAACATGGACCTCACGGGTATGGCTATTATACGTTGAGGTCTCTCTCGGCTTGATCAGATGAAGGTGCATGATTAGGAAATGGTTTCTTGAAGATGTGTAGGTTTTGATTGCAGTGCATTAAGATTATCCATGGTTAACTCACCTTTCTTGAGAATTTCTTGACAATGTTTTTTCAAAGTGATGCAATTGTTGTCACCTTTGTGACCCTTTACTCAATGATAGTTACGAAGTCATGCTCTTTGTACCACGCGGGTGTGGGGTGAGCAAGATCAAAACCAGTGTGTGGTTTTACGAAAGGAAGAGTAATGGCCCCAGCTTTAATGAGCTTTTCTAAGATGTAAGAAAAAGGTTCCCAATTGGGGTGTATTTCGTTGTTCTTGTCTAAATTTAAAGGTCCTGATGGGTGAGAGATTAGATGAGGGGTTAGTGATTTGATGGATAGGCCATCCTTGAGTAATACTACATTAGCGGTTCCTTGACTTTTGAATAATTTTTCTATGGTTTCAAGAATAAGGGGTATCATTTGACTTAAATGTTGAGTTTTTATTGCATAGTTGGATTTTATTTTTTTCGATGGCCCGAATCTCTAGATTTCGTGCCATGGTAAATGATTTCATGAAGGTTCAAAAGTCTTGACTTGTAGGGTCAGTGAGATATGCCTAGCACAAGCCCGTGTGAAGAGCTCGATGAGTTTGGTTTGGTGTAATTGGAATGTGAGTTGATTGATTAGGCTATGTGAATGAGCAACAAAATTTGTGATAGATTCATCGTCATACTGACGCATAGAGTAGAGGTCAGTCATGGTAACCTTATTACCAACATTAATGGATAAGTGATCTAAGAAGGCCTGGGCTACCTGATTAAATGAGAATATAAAGTGTCTAGGTAACCCACTATACCAATCTAATGCGGGTTTAGTCTAAGAGACATGGGAAAGGTCCTCAGGAGTAAAGCATCATCATGGGCGATTAGATAACACCCATGTTTGAAAGACCACAAATGTTGTTGTGGGTCTTCTTTGCTATTAAAACGATTGAATTTAGGCATTTCCCAATGCATGGGATATGGACGGATAGGAATGGATGGGTGTATAGGCTCATTACAAATATCATCGTAGGTGAGAGTGTTGCAGGAGCTAGAAACCGATGCCTCTAACATCTGCATCTTGTCCATCATTAACTTGATTAGGTTGTTGGTAGGTTGTGATGGCTAGGTGCCTCCTATAGCATAAGGAGGTTGGTGTTGGGCATATAATAGGGGTGGCATTCCAGTATATGGCACTGGCGTATAGGTAGATTGAGAAGGAGGGAGTGAAATAGGGGGTACATACCCAAAATGAATAATAGATGAAACAAGAGGTTGCTAATAGTACATATATGGAGGTGGAAGGGTCATGGTGACCCTAGTGGAAATGAGGGCTAAGGACTATAGAATAGAAAGGAAGAAGTTTTGAAAAGGGGTAGGGGTCACCGACACCGAGGGTGGTTGTGTAGCTATGGGGTTATGTTTAATAATAGGTGTGGATGAGGTTATGTTCTGGGTGGTGGCAAAGGTATAGTGGATGTAGCGGGTGCAATAGATGTGGCAGATGTAGCGGTCATAGTAGGTATAGGGCCTAGCTAAGAAATGACTAGGGGTAAGGTAGATGGGTAGAAGCGCAGAGCTAGCAAAGGTTGGAGCAGAAGTAGGAGTGAGTCTCGGGGGATAGATATGGATATGTCATATATCAACCGACCCAAGGTATCTCGAGTGGATGAGTGGGAAAGATAAACCGTAAGGCATCAAGGTTTTGGTCAAGGATTCATGTGAACTCCTCATCTCTAGTAGTGATAGAGATAGGTTGGATAAGGCCCATGGGTGGTGATAGAATGGAAGGTGGTGAAGCACTAGGTGGGAGTAGTTGACAACCGGTGTGGAATACAAGGGCATTTTCCTTGGTGACACGTTAGTACCATATGAACAAGTACCGATTGGGTTGGACTATTTTCTGTAAATACACAAAAGTACAAAAAATATGGGAGGAAAAGTGATAATATGTGGATTAGGTACAAAATGGAAGCTGAAAATTACATGGTAATTGATGTTGGTTAGGTAAACGACAATAGTCACAGTAACTACGTGGTCACTATGGAAAGTGGATAGTTGGTCAAAACAAGGTAAAAGGCCAATAATTTGCCAAGTATGCAAGATGCTAATGGAATTTACTGCAGGTCAAAAGTGAGTATGATAAGAGTGACAGAGACTCTAAACAGAAAAGAAGGTGAAACATGTGTCCTTTTGGGTAGGTTAACCAAAAGAACAGTGAACCAACATCGATTGCGTAAAACCGATGATGGTTAAAGGGTAACCGATGAAATTCGATGGACCGACACCTAAGCTATTGTGAAATTGAAACAATGATGAAGAAAATGTGGTTGTGAGTTAAAATTAAATGTGGAATCAAACCTAGAATTTTGAGAATGATGAGAATATGGTCCAAGCACACTCAGATGAAGCTGGAATATACCAACTATGATGAGGAGCATGCAAGGGGAAATAAGAAAAATGAAGAATGAAATCCTCTCACCTCAAAACGCAAGCCAAAAGTAAACTCTAAGAAAAATGTGATCCTAAGAGTGCCTTTTCTATTATGTTTGTTTAGCTTACACTATTTAAGGACTGATTCATGAACTTTAGAATAGAATTTTTTTGTGAGGATGGCTTCCTATGAAGAAGGATATCTACAAGGAGACGTTTCATGTATGTTATGGCAGGAAGGGCTTTTTTCTAAAGTATGACTCGATAGAATCGAGTGAGTCGGGTGCCTACTATACCGTGATCGTTTGATCACCTAAAAATTCTTCCAGAAAGATGTTGTTTAAGAATGTGTGTATTTTTTATTTTGTGATATTTGGTAAGACTTAGAGAGAGAATGAGAAAGGAAGTGCTTTTCTATGATTCATTTATCAACCATCAGCTATGAATGATTTCAACAGATAGGTTGCCCTCAATTAATGTGAGCTAATGCAGAGAAGCATAATGAAATGAAATGATTTTTTTGAACCCAAATTGAAATGTTGAATTCAATGACACAAAAAATGAACAGGAGAAGGGATGCTCTTTCACTAATGCGATACTAATGAAAGGGAAGAAGTGTTCATTTTAAAGCACCAAAATACGATTACTTTTAGACAATAGAAGAAGAGAAGGTTCTAGGGGAGAAATTTTAATGTAAGAACCTTTTAGAAAGGAAACAAAACATGTAAATTTTCACCTAGAAATGAAAGAAAGCAAAGAACCCCGAATGGGTCCCACCGGCATGGCAAAATGTTTCACCTGATTCTATATTGTTTCTTCGAATGTTGTGTAAACAGATAAGGGTAAAGGGCTAGGAGGAACACCCACAAATTTGGTTGTAGGTTTTTGTGTGCGTATGACTTCTTGATTCATAGCTGATCATGAGATCTTCCTTTTTCTTTGAGGAACTACCTAAAATGGAAAACAAGACCACCAAATGAAAGTTAAACAATATATGTAGTGGACTACCTAGTGTGTGCTAGATCTGAGAAGTGTGATACTTCCTAGATGGCGGTTTATCAATCCACCTGTTTTAATACAACTTAATGCTAATAATAAAGGAAATCCTATTGTAGTTAAAATGATTTAGGTATCTCATTCGTCTACAATAAGAAAATCCATTCACATGGGCTAAGCTATGACCGAATCAAGGTCAAGGTCTCTGTCAGAGTACATGTATTGGTTAGGGTAAGGTTCTGGGCTGTTTTGGGTATTAGGTAGAGAATGGAAGCTCTATTCTTAGTTTAGGTTAAAAACAGAAGACCAATTTTGGTTTAGGTTAACCGGCGATGGTTGTGGGTAACGGTGTTGTTTATGTCATGGTATAGAAACTCAATAAAACTTGGTGGGGTGACAGATCTGAGGCTAGATGGAAATGGAAGGGAAATGGCAAGGTTTGTGTGGGTCTCATGTATGCACAGGAATGATTAAAATCGGGTATGGGCAGTTCAAGGGTGTGGGTAAAAGGATGGTCAAGTTTGCATGGAGGTAAATGGTGGTGGAATGAAATGGGAGTAGAAACTAATAACAGAAGTAAAAGAATCTACCAAATGATAAATGGACAAGTGTTGGTTAACAAAGCACTTACTATTTGTATGAGCTTGATGTCTAGTTGGCAATGGTGGGTGATCAAATGGAAGGAACTTGATGTGGTGTTGGCGCTTCCCTGGATGCTCCCGTGAAGACATATTGCTCTATGGGTGCTTCTGATGCGTGTACGAGTGCTCGTTTACTTGCATGCAACTCTTGTTTCGTCTCTTATTCTCAAAAGATGTGTCAATCTCTCATAAATGTGCCAAACCTCAAATAAGGTTGTTTTGGGGGTTAAATGGTAACTAACGGTGGTTCTAGTTGACTGACGGTGGTTTAGGGTAACTGGCATCAGTTAGGGTGGGATTTCCTAGGTTTACTAAACTGGGAAGATCTCCTTGATTTTCTAGGATCTCATTCATTTATGCCCCATGGATTAGAATGAAAGATTCCTTTCCTATGGAGATGGGAATGTGGTTAGAGGGAATGTAGGCTTTGATTTTTAGGGTTTGGGTAGGTCTTAGTTAGTTATGGAAACATACTAAGAATAGGTCTTAGGTGAGGTGGCTAGATGAGGTGTATATGTGAGGTGGATGTGTGGGCATTATCTCAATTAGGATATTTAAAAATAATATATTGTGAGATAATGAATTAATTTAATTAAATTAATATTAGAGTGGGATTCAAGAGGCCATGGTTAGGTGAATGTGTTCAAGGTTTTGTTTGACAAGGCACCAAGGGAGTGTGACCCAATTTTTGTGTCTACATCCCGCCTGGCCTATCTCTCCGTATTTACATTTTTATGGGTCTCTGTGTGACACTTTTATCGCTATGTTAACCTAGTCATCACTTTGATACACTCCATATTTTATGTGAATCATCTAAGTATGTCTTTCTCCTCCTTTTGATTAGGGTATCGTAATTTATTACTTAGTTTCTTAACTATCATTGTTGTACTTAATTATTACATTTATTTATACAATCTTGCATTTATATTAAGCATATATTTTGCATTTAGCTTAATCATTTCGGTGAACCCTTCCTCGATCCACATGATCCTAGGATATTGTTTTCTCATCTTTCTATGGCCTTATCATCATGAGTATCTCAATTAATGACTTCTTGTTTATCAATCTTGAATTAAGAGATAAATTCAAAACTATCCTCACTACCACTTGCATTTTTGCTAATATACATCCATATTCGTATATGAAGCATTTTTGATGCATTTTCTTATCATATTTCTTTCCCATCCAATCCTCATGATGATCTTACTATTTTTGACAATGATCCACCCTTGCATATCATGATTCACATTTACAATGTGGGTGTTAAGCATACTTTAATTGATAATGGATCTGAGCTCAATCTTTTTCCTATGTCATTCCTTAAAAGGATTGGTATTTCTACTACTAATTTTAGTCCATTGTGTCTTTATTTTCATGCATATGATGGTTTTGTTCGTCCAAGCATAGATCACATTACTATACCTTTCACTATAGGTCCCAAAACCCTTCACACAATTTTCTTTTTCATGAATTTTTGGTTTCATATAATTGTTTACTCGATCAACCATGGTTTCATGCCATGCAAGAAATTCCTTCTACATAGTACATCACTATGTCAAATTCATACATGAGGGCATAGAATATATAGTTCCTAGTGATCGTGACCCATTCAAATATTATGACTATGATCCCAATACTACAATTCCTACTCCATGATCTGATACTACTAATGAACCACAACCCATGGATACTCCAGATCATTTACCACCACTTGAAGGTTCTATTTTCATGTTAGACTTGGTCCCACCTGCATCTACACCTCCCCTACATCTACTAATCCTATGATTATTTATCGGGACCTCATCCCTATGCTAGATGCCATAACACCTTCAAGTAACCTCTCCCGCATAATCGACATCTACTTCTTTCACATGTACACTTTTCATGAATGATTCTTATTGGGAGCACATTCCATTTGATCTTACTTGTGATGACACTATATGTACACATGATGGTTTGACTCATCTAGGATTTTCTTTTGAGGATCTCTATCCTCCACCCCATGATCCTCATCTATATCATGGCTTCATCAAAGTATCATTTTTTCCTATGGTTTGGATTTCTTTCATCTCACAATTTTTATTGCACGAGCCCCTCACTCTTCTCCACTTACATTAGGAAATATTTTCTTGATTACATTAGGTGACACGTTAGACATTTATCATGATATATCATTTTCATTTGGAATGGTTCATTTCTTTTTATTCACCTAATCTCACTTGTTTGTATGCACATGGGTGTCCATTACCTCCTTTTACTCATAAGTAATACACTACGGGCATGAGTAATTTACTTACTCAATGGCTATTTTCTCGATCAACCTCACACTATCTCTTATCAAGTCTCATATTCTTAACTTTTAGTTTTTATCATGAAAATAATGACCTCTTAGATGGTGTTACTTGATCTATTTTCTCATCACACTTTTGGGAATCAAACCTATTTCTCCCAACATTTAACAAGCATCTTATCTTCTCATCACTTCACATCTATACTTTCACATACGACATATACATCTTCACACATGCTCATATCACCATTTCCCGATGATGCACTCTTGTGCTTTGGTTCACACTTGATTGTTGAGGGCATCCTATATACATGAACCTCACACACAACACACTACACTACACATTACATATCACACATTTCACACTGCACACTTCACATCTACAACACACATTTCCCATCCTACACATCTTTGATATCTTCTTCTTACATATACTATACATCTTACGCATTTTGTGCTTTCTACCCATTACACATCTTACGCCTATACAACCTCTTCTTCTTCCTACACATCATACATATTATGTGCTCTCTACATTTTCTATCTATATCTTCTTGATACATCATATGTGCTTTATGACTCCCACACTTACACACTTTATAAATCTTACGCTACACTTTTCACATCATTACACTCGTCATAGTCAACACACATATTTCTAGCATTTCTTAGTCACACTACATATTACACATTACACACATCACATGTAGTTACCACTCCTCTTCAACATTATTTCATTATGATTTTATTACTCTTGATTAGAGACTTTAAAATTTTGATTATTATACTTGATTAAAGATGATAGACTATATGGACAGTTGGATTATTGATGTGTTGTGATTCATATTTTGGATTTTGATATGCTAGATGACACTGGTGGATAGTTCTATACATGTTGATTTACATTGTTTTGATTTATACTGACATGTTATATTCATGATGCATTTCCTATGTTTGGATGTTTTGAATAGTATTGTGATCTCATGGATGTTAGTAAAATGATAGAATCAAATTATTTTGATATGGTTTATAGATGATAGAATTTCTTAATTTTGATGACGACTATTGATTTATATGTATATGTTATTTCTCGATGTTATTGATGCGGTCGTGAGGCTAGAGAGGTATTTTGTTTTTTATTACAGAAAATTATATCATTATACATCGAAAGGGGATAGGGGACCAACCCTAGAAGAATGTTGGGTGTTTGCAACATGGCCAAATTGACAACTTGTGTCTAATGTATATGTTTTGTATTGTTATGCTTGGTTAGGAGGTTTCCCATGGGGTGACCTCATGTGTGTGGCCATGGGGTGTAATGTTTTCCTTTCTTTTAATTTTTTGTATTTTATTTTGTGGTGCATGTATTTAATTAATTGGGAAATCTAGTTACTTTATTAGCACTTGTTAATGTGTTTTAATTAGCTAATTTAACTTAACTTGTAAACTAAAAGGAAGATGTGACAATTGGGTAATTAAGAGGGTAGATGGTCCTTGATTTGTGCTTGATGTGGAATGAATTAAATTGCATTTTGTTGAGTGTACTCTTCTTCCTTCCAAAACTTGAATTTTTGCTTTGAGGCCACTATTTAAGACTTTTGGGACATGTTCGTATCTAAATTGATTCTCCTCAAAACTATGAGTAGCATCTTTGGTTTGACAGGAAACTTAGAGACAGATTAGATCATGGTGAGTCATTTTGTAGCTGGGGATAAGATCTAACTCAGCCCTTTGTCACTCAAATGTGGAGAAATGGATAGCACCCTCAAGAGGATTTGATCTATCCTCACTATTTTAGGTTGTGCCTTTCAACCAAGGTAAGAGAACCTATTTTGTAACCTCTGTTTATTGAAGAACAATGATAAATCCTTCTTTTGTATAGATTTTATAGAGAAGACCTTGGGAAAATATGATCAACACACAGATCTGACTCTCACGAGTTGTCACTTCCAAATCATGGAGATATTTTCACAACAAGGAAAGGTTACTAAAGACATTTGAGACCCTGATTGCTTCTGCATGTTTTGGTAACAGAGATTATGCATTTGTGTGCACACAGGACAAACAAGGGGTATACAGGTAGGATTGGTTGTTGTTGAATGAATTTTTGGTAGGAGGTGGGGTAGTGTGAACTTGATTTACTGAGATCCTTGAGTAACCTTACAAAATGGAAGGTTAAACCAACAGAATGCCACATAATAGCTAAAATGTTTCTTTAACCAAAATATGTGCTTCAATGGAGGCCTAAATTAGCACTCTTTCACACAATATTTGAGATTCTATCATGAAGGGAGTTAGAAAATCCAACAAAGCATAAAGATCTAAGTCAAATCACGCCTAAGGTACACCTAGAGGTTTACAGACAATCTCTATCAACAGATGAAAGAAAAGTGATTTTAAATCATTTATTCCAATCCCAAATGAAAGCTCTTCTGAGAAATGAAATTACATATACCACTAAACTGTCACAAGGATTGAGGCCTATGTGATTGAATCAGATTTTAATGCAAGATTGCAACAGAAATAAGAAAAAATACTTGCATACATTCAAAAATAAAACAAACACATTTTTCTCAAGACAACATAGAATAACTCAGATTTGATTAAATCTATCAAAGCAGAGGAAAGTTTCTAGAACAGTCTCAGAGCTTGTCAATGGCTGTACACTTGCAACCACCTTGACATGATCGATTTAATACAAAAAGATATATAAGTTTCTCAAAATGAGCTCACAAACCTTTTCTATTAGAAAAATTCAGTCCTGACCCTTCACACTCTAACCTCCAACCTTCAACCATTTGCATGAAAAATTTACAACAAAGCCCCTCCCTCCCCAAAAGACAAAAATGTTTAATGCACCAGTGCTTGCCATGATTTAGATTGTGATTCTTAGAATCAGATTTGTAAAAGTCACTAGGTGCTCGAGGGGGCACATCTCATCAAATATCTCCCGCATTCAACTCCTTCCTCTAGTAGATCACTCTTTTTTCAAATTTCCAGCCACTTCCATCCCTAATCTATCAAATATGGCTCCTTGCATGCTCGGGAGAAGAAAAATAGAAAATCTAATCAAGCACGATATTTAGACCATTTTAATGGTGAAAGATGTCTTCCAGATTTTCCCACCAAACTTAGATATCAACACTAACTCCCCTCTCTCTACTTTCTATGTAGGAAACATCAAGTAATCATGAAGAATCGCACTTCCAGGTGTGTTTCAAGAAATGGGGGAAAATCAGATTTAATCTCAACGCCTGCCATTGATCTTTACATTGAATTAAGGGACGTCCACGCGGAAGATTTCATACTTGAAAATACAAACCTGGGGGCTTCCTTTGAATTTTTAAAATTTTTGGAAAAATGGAAAAAAATTCCATTTTACTCTACACCTCCGCCTCGGAAATGAGCCTGACACATGTCCTAAGGTGGGCCCTAGTGGAACTGCTGGCCAAATTCTACCATTTTACTCCCTTTTTGGAAAAGGGAAAATTTTCCAAGTTTTCCCCACAACTCGCTTCTTCCGCCTATGACTGTGGGAAAAATATTGACTATTTCCCTCATCGGGCTTGCGGGCCATTTTGAGATTTTAACCCATTTCTCCCAAAAGGAATTTTTCCAAATTTCCCCTGAGATTCACCTCTACCATTGACTGGAGCAAGATTTGACCTTTCCTTTATCGGGCCTATGGGCCATTTTGATGTTTTTAGTCATTTGCATGTCAAGGGCAAAAAAATAAAATTTCCCTCGATAGTCCACCTCCTTGCCCCTTTGATTTTCAAACTGCCATGTGTCACCATGGCACACCTTAAGATGGTCCTAAAAATTTGATATCTTAAACAAGCGCAGCTCGCCACGTGTCCCTGTTTTAGAAAAGTTTGTCCGAATCTTGAAGCTTAGCAAAATGTGCCACATGTTATGCTCGAGGTAGTCTCTTTGGTCGTTGAAAATTCTAAGAAAAATGCAAAGTAAGCGGAGGCCTCCATGTGTCATCCTAGCGCTTCTTTAAAATGAAACTCAAGGGCTGGTCCCCAAACATGCATGGTTCCTCCACATGTCTCCATGGCACAATTTCAAGATGGTGCCCAAAGGAAACTCTAAATGAGCACAAGCTCACCACATGTCCCCTGTTCCGCCAAATTGTACTAGTTGCATAAAAATTTCTAAGGCCAAGAAAAGTAGTGGAAACCTCCACGTGTCCTCCTGCGCTAATCCAAGGACAAACCAAAAATTAGATCTTCAAACAAGCGTCGTTCCCCACATGGACATAATTTAAGTTGAGGTGATTCAAAGAATTTTAAGTACCCCATCGAACCATGGCCCAACCAAAAGGTGCCACATCCCCTGTCAATGCAAGGATGTAAATTTGACTAGGAGAAACACCTGTCAAACCATAAAATACAAAGAAACAATCATTTGATCCACGAAAATGAAAATTTCTCCAGGAGGACAGAGAATTTAGAAATTTTACAAGGCTCAAATATGTTTCTCAGAGATACATCCATTCATTTTTATTCAAGTATCTAGGAAGAAATGACAAGGAAGACAAATCCCGACTATGGAGAATGAAAACATGGGAAAACCCAAGTTTTTAGATGAACAGAGAATGAGAGACCCAAATTACAGACCTTTTCCAAAGGAACAAAGAAACAAGGAGCAAGTCATGGATCCATAAGTGATCTACGACCCAGGAATAGATTAAAAAATGGAAACAAAGATTAACCAGGCACAACATGGGGAAAAGAAAGTAACAGAGGCCATAAATTGATATATCTTTAAAGGTAAACTAGGGAGAAACTATTTTGAGCACCAACAAGACAAGTTAACCTTGTCCCTTACATCTCAACTCTTCTACCAACCATACTTATGAAGTATGGAGCTTATTTTGACCTTTTTAATGCATTTTTGAGTGTAAAAGAGAAAATAAAGTCACTTTTATACTTACCACATTTAATTTTTCCTTGAAAGGTATGGAGAGCATGTTGGAGTGTAATGTGTGCATGTCATAAGCCTTACTTGTTCATTTAATTGCATTGGGTTTGGTGTGTTGACTAGTTGAGTTGGAATGGAGGGATGATGAAGTGACATCCTACATGGAGCCACCTCATCATCCTCACCTCCCTTTTCTATTTATTGAATGAATTTGAAGGATTTTGGGTTACTTGTCTTATTTTCTACTCTTGCACTTTTGAAATTTGGTTTTAAGTGACATGCTTGATTTTATTAGAGTTACTTTTGGGATTGTGCTTGGCTTGAAGGAGTTGAAGCTTGTTGAGTGAAGGTCTTGGAAGATTAATGGAGAGGTAGGATCTCCACTTATTGTTATTTCTTTATTTATGAATATGGGTGTGAAATTTGTGCTTGTTTGAGTATTTGTATGAGTGTTGTGAATGTGATATATTGGGGTTGGGTAGCTTGCCTTAAGAAGGGTGTGGGAGATGGAAGTATGGGACCATTAGGGAGGGAAAAATTATTTTTAAATCATGCATTTTGGAGGGAGTGTGATTAGGAGTTCCACCTATGGGGAGAGAAAAGGAAAACATGGACATATTTGCATATTTACAAGGGGAGAGATAAGGATGTATTTGAGTGTTTTGTGTTGTGCACATGGAGGCTTTTGGGTGGAACCCCTATTTCACTTGGGAGGAAAAAGGAGGTGGTTCCCATATTCCTTGCTCCTTTTGGCTTGTTGTCAAGCCTATTTGTTGTTGGAAATTTGTATATCTTGCTTGTGTGTGTCTATTTGAATGTGTTGTATATTTGTGGATATTTGTGGAAACCATTTTTGTGAAGTTGTCAAAGTTGCAAGACACACCTCATTGTTATATGGTTGGGGCTAAAGGGAAATAAAGATGATGGATTCTCCTCTTATTGGATTATAGGTTGGGCAGAGAGCATCGCCTGTTCCATTTTCATTATATCGTGATCCAAATTTGATAAGTAGAGAAGAGTGTAAAGTTTAATAGTGGAGGAGTTATACTTTGTTGGAGCCAAAATATTACCTTTTTGATGTTATACCATTGTTTTAAACTGAAATTTGTAATTTTGTAAATTATTATTTCAAGTTGTTGAAAAGAAGAGTTCTTGTATTATAAGAAAATGAGCTATTATCATTGAAAAAATGTATTGTTCCCTTGTTGTAATTTGTATTATTGTAAAGGTATGGGTTTATTTCAAAGAAAGAAAAGATGCAATTTCTCATTCTCATTTTAAGAATTAGCACATTTGAAATGTTGAAATTATTTTAAAAATTATTTTAAATTTCATTTGAAAGGAATGGTGTTCTTGTGTGAATAGTGAATGTTGATTCTTTTATATTGTTGGCAAGTTTGAAATTAAAAGGAAAAATAGAGAAATGAGTTTATTTAAGTATGTTATTACTTTTATTCTCTCCAAACTAAATTGTGAAAAATGGAACTACTTGAGTTGAATTTATAGTCAAATCTTATACTAAGTTATAAGGGAAAATTTTATAGTTAGTGTTTTTAAATCAAAGAAATATTTCCAACTTCTCCACATTTAGGAATAAATATAAATTTATAATTACTTTTCCCTTATATTTTATTATACAAACAAATTTGAATAGATTGTTTAAAATAAAGTAAAAGAAAAATTTACAATTATAATTGTATATGACTATATAAATTTATATATTCATATATATTTATATATTTTTTTATATGGGTAAATAAAAGGGACTATACCCTTATATAAAGGGGCTAAAATATAAATATTATATCATACGGCGTAAAAGATCTGCCAAAAGAAGAACAAAAAACCAACAATGTAACAACGAATAAAAAGTTGTATGTAACAAGCATGTGTTGTATGTTATGAAAATACAAATATGGATTAGCCGAACAATTTGTGAAGAGCTACCTCGAGGAAAACGCAGATTTTTTTGGCAAACTAGATTTTTCTTTTTTCGAATCGTGACAAGCATTGAAATTTTTGCATCGAATAAGAACTTCAAGATCAACTATTGGGATAAGTATTGCTTGAGCCGTGGGGGTCCCTTGCAAAAGATGTGTTTGATTCAAAGTCCCTCGGTCCTTTATTTCATCCTCTACTTTATGACTCTTCACTCAAAGGGGTCTTTTACACATGACGCTCCATGCTAATAATCAACCTTAGTAAGCCAAGTTGTATACAGACATACAGCCAAACCTCCTCATCCGCAAGAATGTCTTTAGGTTTAACATACATATGTTACTAGTAGGGCATTTTCCATAAGATGGCCTTATCATTTTACATATTTACAATCACACAATTAGTGGCCGAATGTCCTAAAGCGAAACATCTCCTACATCTAAAAGGAAGGCCATAGTCCACAGGCATTAATTATATATTTATATTAATAAAACCATTATATATATATATATATATATATATATATATATATATATATATATAACTTTTTAATATTCACAAAATTTTACATTAACCAAATGGATTTTTACAAACTAGAGTTTATATAAATAAATACAAATTGTTTAAAGTATGTTTGTAAAGAATGGGTAAGAAAATAAATGGGGGAAGTTACGAGTGGGTTGGGGAAACGGGCCCACCCCATGCCAACCCTTATTATTAGTAGAAAGGGTGGGTGGGATTGTGTCCTCACCCCATCTATTATAAATCGCTTTATATAACATGCCAAACAATATTATCCATATTACTCTTATACACACAAAAAATAGAAAGCCAAGTTGTGTACAACACTACATAGGCCAAACCACTCTCATACATAATAAATTTAATAATATAAAATATTATATATACATATTACTCATATATTTATAATAAGATGTGTACATATATATAATGAAATACACACACACACACACACACACATATATATGTGTGTGTGTGTGTATATGTGTGTGTGTGTACACACACACACACACATATATGGATTTTATTTTCACCAAAATAGAATATACACAATGTATATACATAAGACTGAAAAATAATTCCATAGGAAAAGGAAAGAAAATAAAATATACGAGGAAAAAATATTACCCATAAGAGAACTAGGGAAGATCAATAACAAAAATAGAAAGCCAAGATGTATACAACACAACACAAGCCAAACCACTCTCATTGCTGTAAATTTAATAATATAAAACATATTATATATATATATATATATATATATATATATATATATATATATATATATATATATATATATATCCACACACACACACACACACATATATACATACATACATATGTGTGTGTGTGTACACACACACACATCTATCTATCTATCTATCTGTCTGTGTGTGTGTGTGTGTGTGTGTGTGTGTGTGTGTGTGTGTATATACATACATATATACATATATACATGTATATATACACGTATATATCTGTATATATACACATATATATACACATATATATGTACATATATGTATATATATATATTTTTGGAATATATAGGGTAAAAGGAGGGTTTTAGAAGGTCCCACAACCTTATACAATAGAGCCCATCAGGCCAGATTTAACAATAAAAGCAAAGCACAAAAGTACCCATGAAGATTCCAAAAAAGGAGGACGAAAAGACAAACAGAAAGAAAGAAGAGAAACATCATAAGAGCTTTTTCAGCTCAGAGACTGCATTTTTAGCTCTAGGAGAGCCTGAGTCATTTGCTAGTTGTTCGGCAAGATTGATGAGCTCCGAACAGTCATTTGCAATGGCAGTCTTGGTTGATTCAGTGAAGACCTCCCAAGCTTTCAAAGCCTTGAATGCGCGCTGAAGCTTGTTTAGAATAGAAGAAACCATGTCGACTCTGCGATCATCCCTTTGAGTGTCAGCAGACTCAGGCGCAGCAGGTGTAGAATCTAGAATCGGCGAGGAATGTAGAGTGTCATCAGTAAGAACTTTGTCCTCGAAGAGAGTATTGTTTCCTTAGACTGAGTGATGGGATCAACCATTGGTTGGCTGTTATCAAACTGTTCCGAGTCCGGGAGTCTGGGTAGAGCTTAGCTAGGCCCAAAATGTCCGCAGCCAGAGAGGAATCAGGGCTAGAAATAGGGGAAGCAACGTGACCACTGGCGGCAGTGCCCTCCAAAAACAAGCAAGAGAGGGGCGAGGGGAAGGAAGGGGTGCAGGGAATGAGAGGAAACGAGGGGGACTCGGAATAGCCACATGCAGTCGAACCGGAAGAAAGAAGAAGACGATGACGGCGGCCAGGAGAAGAGCGGCGGAGGAGGAGGCAGTGGGGCGAGG